>CM038039.1:154839093-157339093 GCA_021397845.1 Areca catechu | reverse complement strand
GATTAGAGCTACTCAGCTCTAAGGTCAGAGAACTACGCATTAGAGTTGATTCACTTGAGTCATCTAGATCTACCTCTCAGCTTGACATACAACCCCTAGTAGCTATACTCCAATCTACCCCTGAAACTATGAAAAGATCAGTTGAACAAAGCATAGAAGAATTTAGAACAGAGCTAAGGGAGTTAAGATTCATAATGGAAGGTATGGAACAAGATAAAAGAATGGAGGACTACACCAAGGGAATAAGGATCCTTAGGTCTGAGTTCGAAAGACTTAGAGGTTCTGCTAAAGCATTTGCGAATGCCCAAGCTGCTGAACTAATTGCATTGAACACTGAGGTGAAGAAGCTAAATGAAGAGATAGATACAGTTGAATTTAAACTTGATCAACTCTCCACCACTGTCATTTCAGCATTTGCCTCTGCTAAACCTCGGCATGTACCTAGACCTCAACCTGCACCTTAACCTGGACCTACCTCTACTCCACTCCCTAGGTAGCCAGCTCCTTATCTTAGGCCCCAGGATTCTGAGCCACAGCATGTGGACCCAATAGCCTCAATGCCATCTTTTGGACCATCTTTTGTACCACCTTTTGGGCCATCCACTAGTACCAAGATAGATATACCTAGTGATAGTGAATAGACTTTTAATCTCAATCTTTTGTAATTTGTAATGAAAATTTTATGAATGCAATGAATATATTTTTGGCATATCTTCTGTGTTTGAATTGAGCTTGTGCAATACTCTCAAAATGAATTTTAATTAGAATATCAAAGTTGAGAAGAGAGTGAAATTATCTCAAATAAATATTATCAACTTTCTCTTTCTATTATAAAAATTGAGCTTTGAAAAATCAATTAAACACCTTTTTGATTGTTGACAAAAGGGGGAGAATGTTTAGAAATGCATAAGAAAAAAGAAAGTAAATGAAAGAATAAAAATGAAAGAAAAAGGAGGAGAAAACTTGTTCAAACTCACCTTTAGTTCATGCTCTATGCTCTCAAAACTTGCAAACTTACCTTGAAGATCTTAAAGCATTAACTCTGATACTTTTCAACTCTGATACATTTCTAATACTTTGCAAAATTGAGCCTTGATACTTTGCATACATTAATAGCTCAGATACTTTGTGAAAATGCTAGTCTTAACACTCTGATACATATAAAAGCACTGACACTGATACTGTATAGTTTGTTTTTCATAAAAAGCTCTAATACTTACTTGTAAATATAATTAGCTCTGATACATGTTAATGCTCACTTTCAAATTCAGTTATACATGTAATTGTAAAAAATCTTTCATGCCCAGTGTTTTGTCATCATCAAAAAGGAGAAAATTGTTGACCCCATAAGTGATTTTGATGATAACCAAATATTGGAGCTTGCATTTATTTTACTAACAACTCTTCAAGTATGTTACAAGTTTTTGTAGGATGATTCTAATGCTCAATTACAACTCCTACATCTTTAGTTTTTGAAATGAGTTGTATTGTAAGTGATTCATGTAAAGAAGAACCCAAAAAAAAGGTTAAGTAAAAATCATGAAAATGGGTTACTTCTAGATGTGTTTCAAGCTTAAAATTCCTTAGAAATATGGTTAGAAGAGTCTGAAGGCATCTTGAGACTTTGAAGACTTGCTGGAAGATTTCTGGACATTCCTTTCCAATTGCATCCCTTGTAATTCTCAACAAACACTTGCCTTTAAGATACTTACATCCTTGTGTTTGCATAACAAACCATAATGCCTTAGTTTAGTCGAACTCTTCATTTTATATAGTCATGATTGAATAATGCTATCCTTAAGTTTGTTCAATAAAGTAACATTATCTATCATACTATAAAGCATAAAATGCACCATGTCAAACTTTATATCAAACCCTATAGTAAGACTTGAGTTTACTCAACAAACCTACTATAGTTTTGATACAAATTTGTCAAAGCATGAAAGAAGGCAACTTATAGTGTGCTTAATCAATTAGCATTTCCAATTTAAGATTTAAATGTGAACAAATTAGCCAGGTAAGTAGAAGAGATGAGGGGTCCCCCCATTGCTTTTCTTAGATACCAATTAAATTGGTCAGGTTAGATAACGGAACCAATTAAAAACCTCATTCCCTTTACCTTCCCAGAACCACTTTGCCTAGACACCAATTGGCTGATCAAACCCTAATCGGATTTGCATCATGATTAATTTACACTATCACTAAATATATTTTTTATGAGGACTTCGATGGTCTCAAATACATCCTAATTAATCATGTCAACATAACATTCATTCCAACAATGAAGCATACTAATCCTAATATGTATAACATAAGCATGATTATAACAACAATCCGTTCACCTCACTTGCTCATGGGATATGGTCACAGTAGCACCCCTATACACCATAGGAGATCCCATTGAATGAGAAAAGAGGGCCTTTAAATCCTACTTGGCTCCTATGATCGGACGGCCATAGTGACTAACCCAATCCAAAATAGTTACTAGGATATAACATATCACATATGGAACATAAGCTAATCATGCATCGATTCATAGCATAGTAAGCAATCAACACTAAAAAATTTATAATTGCATGCATCATGGTTGCTCTGATACTACTATTGAGTTACCTAGGCCGAGCACAGTGAAAGACTTGGTTTTAGAATTTTTATATTCAAAGTCCTGATCGGCCGGAACCCTAAACCCTAGGACCACTTGATCATGGCAACTAATAAATCTAAACTTTAGGATTATAAAGGAATACTTGGAATGCTATATTCCTTAATTTTCATGAGGCACACAAGTGCATGCCCTCCAGAGGTGATCCATACAGAAATTGAACCAAGGAAGCACTCCTATGAAGATTGCTTGTTAGATTGGAACTCTTACGGTAGACTTTCAGACTTTCTTCCTTTGCTAGAAACCCTACCCTCTTATAGGGCACTCAGAGAATACTCTGAATCCTCTCTTAGATCATAAATACCTCTTTTATTATTCTTCCTAGGCTTTTGTCTAATTAGACTAGCCTTGTCTCGAAAGAACAAGCTTTGTCTTAAAGAGACAAACCTTGTCTTAAGGACGAGGGAAAGAAATAGTAGGTAGTATATTATGATGAGAAACTCTAATGCTTTGGCATCAGATTATCGATGCCAATTTATAGAGAGGAATGGGGTCTTTGATATGTCTTTTCTTTAGCTATTTGATAGGATCCTAAAAGCAAGAGTCTTACTAGGATGAGAGGACATATCATGATAAGATTTTTCATGCGCCAAGAGACAAATCATTGTCTCTTCATTTCCCAGCATTTTTCTCCATCTGCCACATGGCTTTGATAGTTATGAGAAGGCTAAACAGTGTGATTTCAGAAATGAAACATCGAAGAAATATAGGAGCCTTCAAACAAAAGGACTCCTAGTCTCAGATTAGAACCAAAATGAAGAGATGCAACTCTTCATTTTGTGCCAACTCCTTCCACACAAAATTCCCATTATTTGACCGGTCAATCCACTTCCAAAAGGGTGTGGAGATAAGGAAGAAGTCCTTTGGACTTTATCTAGCCTTTGTGACTGACTGGTAGATAAACTCCTGGTCCTTCTGCACACTTTTTCTTGGCACACACCATAACTTGGCACCAAAAGTCCATGCCATGTAAGACTCTTCATAAATTCAAGATAAGTCCCAAATAAATCTAGATAAATACTGAATTAGGCTGCCCTACTTAGGACTCAACCCAATTTAAATTTTACTTAAATTGGTTAACCCAAATAGCAAACAAGCTGACCCAATCCAATTGGGTTAGGAGTTGGGCTAGCCAACATATGCTAGTATATCAATTAGCTAGCCAATTAGGATCCCATGACCCTAATAAAAATATAATTAACTTCCTTGACCAATTTCCTGATATGTGTGACCCTTTGAGTTTCACATCTTGCCAACAGTAGGTCTAGGTCCAAGCCAATTTGATCCAATCGAATCTGATTGACCTAATTATGTCAAATTGAGCTAACCTAAGTTGCCAATTCGAACCAACTTTCGAATTGACTCATGAATCAAATTGAATTGATCCATGAAAACTTACAAGATATGATTAATATCTAGCAATGTGTCATGCCTACACGAAAGATGAGAAATTTGATTGAAATTACCAAAATACCCTTTAGTGGAAAGTTACTATGCTATTCAATCCTTCGATCTTACTTTATCTTGATTAAGTAATAGGCATGGATAAATATCAAACCCTAGTACTTAATCTTTTTGAATCTTAATTTGATAATGAAGACTCGATCGATGAAAGATTTGAAATCCTATCTAATCTCATCATGCTTTGATCAAAGACTTCCTGAGTCTTTATTCGACGAGATCACACGGGATAACTTCTTCTCTTACTAGGAGTGATAGATTTCTTGTTGACCTACTCATTACCTTCATACACAATCCACCATATCTAGAAGCACCCCATATATGACTTAATTATCATGAATGAGCATCCACCAAAACATGGATTCATGTGCACAAGATATTATGGTAGTCTCAGGTCTAAGGACTACATGCACAACTCCCACTAAGAGAACATTGATTTTGACAAGTAAGACTTTTATTGGATGTTCTCTTGTTGGATCAGTTCAGTAGACTCATAACCTAATGAGCACCCACATCCTTGAATTAGTGTCTCTATATAAGTGATTGTGAGACCAACCATCCTCTCCATTGAGCATACATAGGACATGCTAGTCTTTCCGGATTTATAGGAACTTAGGTCTCACCGTTATGATCTTCATCATAACCCTAATTCTATTGCCCTAACCTATGGGGTTCATCATAATCTTATAATTAAGATATAAGACATAGCATATGATGAATCAAAAATTATCTTTATCAATCTTGAGTTAGGAGAATGCCACTGATACAATAACTGGGATTGACTTTCAGGGCATAATTATTTAATGTCTTCATCTAATTTTGAGCCTATTTGGACAATATGCTAGGAGTCCCCATCATGCAAGGGTATGGCAATAAGAACCTCTACAGGCTTCCCTCTTTCTTTGGTTAGTTCATCCCTGGTATCTAGTTCTTCGATAGGAAGACTATCTGGAGGCTTGATTTGCTTAGTTTGGTGGGCCACCAGGTAGCATTATTTTGCTAAGGCTTGGTTTCCATGTACTTCTCCAACTCCTCTAATGTAGAGAATCTCATTAGCAAATAGTAAGTTGACACTATTGCTTAAAGATCATTCAATCCCAGTTGGCCAAATATGCATTATAGGTCGAGGGGATCTTCACAACTATAAAAGTGAGATGAATGTGGGATCGTCGGAGAGCACTCCCTGCTATCATTGGCAAAGTGATAGTTCCTTTAACAAAGACCAATTTTCCTGAAAATGCTTTATTGGTGTCTCTATCTTGTTCAGTCATTTAAGAAAAATATTCATCTTCAAGAGTGCAACATAAAACAAAATATCTACCAAACTTTCATTATCAATAAGTACATGATGGCCATTATAGTTATCAATATTGAGTGTTATGGTGACGAGATCTGGTGGGGATATTGGACCCTCTTTGCATTGATCCAAGTCAAGGTTATGGCCTCATCAAGACTCTCCTCCTAGCTGCTAACTTTGGCTTCTTTCTTTAGTACCCCAATGATAGCATGGACATCATCCCTAGTGGGTCGATCAGCAAGTTCCTCCACTCTTGATGGAGGCTCTGGTAGAGCTAGGATCGAAGCATCTGTCTTTCTCCTCGATCTCGAAGGAATCT
Source organism: Areca catechu (assembly GCA_021397845.1). Taxonomy (NCBI): domain Eukaryota; kingdom Viridiplantae; phylum Streptophyta; class Magnoliopsida; order Arecales; family Arecaceae; genus Areca; species Areca catechu. Next base: position 157,333,354 of record CM038039.1, on the reverse strand, counting down.
ATTTAACCTATCATGGCAGATGAACTTCTTGATCTCATCTTGAAGCTACATGTATTATATTGTATCATGGCCATGATCTTGATGGTAAAGATAGTATTTGTTCTTGTTCCTTCTTTCTAGCTTTGCTTGCATCTTGTTGGGCTTCAGGTAGTTGTCCTTAAATCATCATCAAAATGTGAGCATGTGGGACATTGAGAGGGGTATATTGACCAAACTTTCATGGTGGCAAAATGCCTGGCTGGCCTAGGCTTTGTAGACACCAAACTAGGAAGGCATCCTTCAACATCATGGGGTGACCAGCTTCTCGAACTCTTTCCCTAATTTTCCTTTCTCGTGCAAAGTCCTAAGGTCGAGGGCTGCTCTATAGACATTAAAGTAGATGGTAAAGTAGGTGGAATGAGAAAGTTGAGGATGAAATGGTTGGATGGATGTGAGCATCATATACTTCCTCCACGTGTGCATACTTTTTCACCCTTAGTGAGTATCTTAGAAAAGTCCATCGATGGCTTATTTTTCAAGAAGAAAAGAAAGGGACATTGCTGGAGATTTTATTTCAAGGTGGTCATGGTGATCGAATGATCGAGATTGTATATCTCCAACGCTACTTCATTTAACCAGCTTATGTAGGACCTGAGGGATTCTCCATCCTGTTAATTAACATGAATTAGGAAGTCTAAATTCTATCATGGCTTCATACTACTAGCAAAATGGAAAACAAAAAATTGACTTAACTAGTCATAGGAATGGATGGAACCTAGCTTTAAGCTAGAATATTAGTATCATGCCGATTTTTTGAGAATTGAGGGGAAGGCATGACATAACACCATGTCGATGGCTTAATGCAAAAGCAGCATTGTCTTAAAGCCCTACAAGTGGTGCACTAGATTGGTAGACCTGTCATATGTCTCCAACTAGAGCATTTTTAAATGTCTTGGTAGTGACTCTTGCGCGATACAAGCCTCAAAAGGTGTCTCAGTGGTGAACCAAAATCTTTTTCTCTAGATAGTGCTAAGTCCCGCAAGGCTTTAATATGTTGATCTATCTTTTAAAACTCGTGGTCTACTTTAGGATCTTTAGCTAGGTGTGCTTCAAAAGATTATGAAGGTGAATAGGCCGAAGTGGGCCCTTCAGCTGATCAAGGCAAAGCAGAGTGCCTCCTTGTTTGTCTAGGATTTTCTGGTGCCATGGGAGGAGATGGTTCCTCCCATGCAACATCTTATGAGAATGGAAGTCATCGTGGCTCTAGGCACACCACTCCCAGGGGTGTGGGAGTTTATGATGGCACAGCCTAATCTGCTTTTGGTTATGGGGCAATGGCTGGTACCACAGACACAGCCAAATATTGCATTGCTTAGATGGTGGCAGTCAGCTCATGAACTTGCCAGGTGAGCCATTCCAAGATGTCAGGTTGACTTCCTTGTGGATGGCTAGCCTAACTCCTAACCTAATTAGATTAGTTTGTTTACTTGCTATTTGGGCTAACTAATTTAGGTAGGACTTAAATCAGATTGAGCCATCAGTGGAGCAGCCAACTGGAGCATCTAAAAGGCTTTATCCATGCTAAATAGCAAGAGTCCCAAGGGCGTGGGACTCTTGTTAGCGCTACATATTGTGGGCACATAATATGGTATGCAAAAGGACCAAGAGTCCTTTTACAGATGAATTACTTATTTCAGGATAAATTCTATCTATTCTCCTCTCTCTCCTACAAGCCTATTTGATATAGTTTGACTGGTCAATACATTGATGAGATGGCGCTAATTCGCATGTTGGCATGAAAGGATATGTGTGCATGAAAACATGGCGGACGAAGAACGGACCTAGAGTCCTTTTGCTTATTGATCACTTATTTCAAATAAGCCTATCCAGATCACATGCCTATTGGGATGATTGACCAGGTCCATGGCCATTTAAATTGTGCTAATTATCAGATTTCTCTAAAGAGATGTGAGAGACATCACTTGGCACATGGAATTCTAAAATGACGTATCCATATGGTATTTTCATCACTTTTTTACCCATTGGACTCCTTCTATTTGAAAGGACTTATCTAATACGTAGAATATCATAAAAGTGAATGGGAAAGGGTATAATTGGTTCCTCCTCTCAACCTATAAATAGGTCTTGGTGATAAAGACTGAAGCATCTACATTATCTCGATAGTTCTCTTCCTTTCCTTATTGAGATAAGTCTTTAAGATTAAGACAAGTATTTCATTTTAAGACAAGGGCTTAGAAAGAGAATTAAAAAGAATAAAAGAATAATAAGAAAAGAATTAGAGAGGTCTAGCGATATCCTTCAGTAGGGTATAGGTCCTAGCGAGGTTGCAAGGCATCAAGAGGAGAAAGGCTATAGAGAGGAGAAATTCAACAAGAAATCTTGAAGGAGTGCTTCCTTGCTTTAATTCCTGTGTGGATCACCTCTATAGTGCATATGCTTGTGTGCTTGTGGAAATATAAGGATTTAACATTATTTCCTCTAAATCTTTTATATATTGTCATAATTAATTATTATAATCAAAGCATCCTGGGTTTAGGATTTCGATTGACTGGGATTTCAATATTAAAAAATTCTAAAATTCATTCTTTTACTATGCAACCGTAACCCAACAAGCTTGACAAGAAATGATTGCTTGAAGGATTTTGTTCCCTGCAGCATCAAAAAATCACACCTGCCTAGAATATCCCTTTTGCACTGTCAGTGGCAATCTTTATTGGTGAGGTGGAACACTACATGGGCTTGATCATGTTCCCATTAATTACATGGATTTGCTGTAGATTATGGGATTTGTTTACTTGTTTGTACATGAAAGTGCATGGAAATGAGTATCGACTAGTTCCTTCTTGAATAGCCTTATAAGGCACTGCTGAAGAGCCTCATTTGCTCTTTAGTTCAAGGATTCAGGGTTGAACTGCATACCTGCCTTAGGGCCAAGGGTCCAAGATATGGAGGGGCTCGAAGGGCCAAGGGTCCATGGGATTGAGTTTGGGGCATGTATCTCCCTTCCTTGAGGTTATGCTCTTAGGAAAGAAACAAACCTTCATGAGCTCCTTCGGCTTCGTGAACCATGAAGTCTCCCCTATGGCCAAGGGTCAATCAAGTCAAGGGTTAGCTGGGCTGAGGGTAGCCAGAAGGTGCTACAAATAATGGCTTATGTTCGAGGTTCAATGAGGCGAGCAATGCAGATATTGAAAACTCATGGGATATCAATGGCAGGGGGTAGCCCCCACATCAACGAGCATATCATCAATGTGGACTTCCATGTTTTGACCAATCTGGTCTTTGAAGCCTTGTTGACCAGTCATTGATAGGTGGCTCCTATATTTTTCATACCAAAAGGTATTTCTTTGTAATAATAAATACCATTTTCAATGATGAAGGTAGTAATCTCCTCATCCTCAAGAGCCATGTTGATTTAATTATAGCCCAAGAAAGCATCCATGAAGTGAGTAGCTTGTATCCAGAAGTAGCATCAATCAGCTAGTCAATCTTCGATAATAAAAAACTATCTTTTAGGAATGCTTTGTTGAGGTCAGTGAAGTCAATGCAGATTCTTCTATTCTTGTTAGCCTTCTTGACCATGACCACATTAGCTAACCAATTGAGAGAGTAGGCTTTCCAATGAATATGACAGCGAAGAGTTTGTCGACTTCTTCATCAATAACTTTCTACCATTCAAGAGCAAAGTCCATTTTCTTCTATCAGACTGGTTTAAACATGGGATCAATGTTGAGCTTGTAGGTAATAATCTCTAGAGGGATGCCAGGCATGTTTGAGGCCCACCAAGCAAAAATATCAGTATTCTATCAAAGGAACTCCAATAGTTAGTTTTGCACCTCCTCGGGTAAAAGGGCCCCAATGTGTACAAACTTGGCAAGGTCATCTTTTAAGGGAAAGAAAAGTAGTTGCTCAACTTGTTCTTCTATTTTCTCTGGTTCTCTCTGGTCTAGTTATTTGATAGTTGGAACTTCACCAGCCTTTTGAATTTTAGTTGACATCATGAAGCATTGTCGAGCCAATTGTTGATCCTTGTGCATCTCGCTGATTCCATTTCTTGTTGAAAAATAGATAAGGTGTTTAGTGGAGACAATTCCATTTAACTTGTTCAACCCTGGCTATCCAAGAATAACATTATATACTGAGGGTACCCGAACAATTATGAAAGTTATGAAAATAGTACTCTATCAAGATGGAGTTCCTATAGTGATAGGAAGAGTAATTTCACCTTCAACTCTAATAGAGTCTACTAAGAAGCTGACTAAAGGTACAAAAACTGGTTTCAATTGGTTTTCAAATAAGTTCATTCAAACAAAAATATCACAAAACAAGATATTAGCTGAGCTTTCACTATCAATTAAACTCTTTACACATCATATTTTGCTATTGTCATTGATACCACAACAATATCATCATAGAGATCTTGGATCCTGACTAAGTCTCTATCAGAAAAAGAAATTACATTTTTGCTCCCCTCTCCTTTTAGCCTCTTTAAAGAGCACTTTGCCTCCTAAGAAATCATGTTAACTCAACCAGCAATTAGTTGGTTATTGATCTCGGCTTGAGTTTGCTACTAGTTGGGTTTTTGTGCATTAAGCTAAGCTCCTCCACAAATATACTTCTCAAGATAACCATGCCAAATAAGATCTTCAATCTCCTTCTTTAGTGGAAGCAGTCTTCAGTATCATAACCATGATCTCAATGGAAGTGACAGTACTTGCTCTTGTCATGGGAGGTCAAAGGCTTCATCAAGTAAGGCCTTCAAAGGAATTACTCTCCTTCTATCTTCATAAAAATTTTGGATTGGAGTGGTGAGGAGTTGAGTAAAGTTACCTGATTTGTTGACCGAGTTTCTCAGCCTAAAGTTTGGTTGGCTGGACAAGTTTGGCATCTCAATTTGACCCCACTTGACTCCCTCTTGGCTTGCTTCTTCCTCTACTTGCTATTGTCTTCTTGCCAAGTAACAGCCCTTTCTTCCATGCAAATATACTTCTGAGCATGGGTTAGTAATTTTGAATAAGACTTTGGATAAGTCTTATCCATAGAGTAGATAAATTAGGAGTAGAGTCCCAATTTAAAGGTTCGCATGGCCATAGACTTATCAAGATTGTAGATCTCTAACATGGCTACCTTGAATTGGACCACATAGTTTCTTAGTGACTCTATGTCTTGTTGTCGAATGAAGAAAAGACTATTAAGCTCTCGTGACATCATTCGGCCCATTGAAGTATGCCATGAACTGCCTCTCCAGCTACTTGAAGGAGTGAACACTCTTTGGTTCGACTTTAGAGTACCATACTCGTGTTGCTTCACAAAGACTAGCTTGGAATGCAAGGTAGAGCAGAGCATCAAAGGCACCTTGAATCTATATAAGAGCCTTATAATTCTCTAAGTAATCTAGTGAATCTGTGGTGCCATTATATGGATCCATCTAGGGCATTTTGAACTGACTCATAATCATTTCCTCTATAATTCATCAAGAAAGAGGTGGGCGAGAGTTGAACTCGGTCAGATCACCATGACTCTTTTCCTGTAGATCACCATGACTCTTTTTTAAACCATTATATGAATAGGGGTGTTTTTTCCATTTTAGCTCCATTTTTCATTATCAACCATCATGTTGGGAACTTACTTGATGTGGAGAGAGAGATCACGACAAGTAGACAAAATGTCATTGAGAGGACATCCCATGAGGGGATTGGTGACTTGCTTGATGAGGCAAGTGAGACCAGGATTGATGGATAGTCCATCGATGATGAGATCTCCCTCTTGGAGATCAATAACCAAGGTGGGTGAAAGTAGTAGTGGGGGTAGCTGGGACTTCTAACTACTGTTGTTTCACCATAGAAGATTGCTGCTGCTGCAACCCTTGCACTACCATTCTCAAGGCCTAACCTACTATACCAAGGTAGCAAGTAAGTCCTGCTAGGTCAATGGTGGTGGAGGAGAAGAAGCAAAAGGTTCTAGGGCCTGGCTGAAGTGCTTCACATGACGCAGAGTATCCTATATGGTTGGTAGAGGTGTTTTGTGCTCGAGTGATCACCATTAGCTCCAAAAATGATGTGAGATGCAAGATGGAGTTTTTAACTTAGAAACTTGGCAATATAAAATGAGCAAGGACTCCTTCACATATCAGCAAGATTTATGCATAAGAGGGAGCAAATAAACTTAATGTAAGAGACTACTAGATGAAAGTTGTATTACCCACGATGTAGTTTCCATTCAATCAAAATTAAAAGGACCTAATGGTTAAGAAACCATTCTAACTAGGGTAAGTACATTCAAACAATTAGACCTAAGAGTCTAGGATGGGTTCTTCTTACCAACAATGAGCACTAAAACTTTTGGTGGCAGTTTAATCTCAGCACTCCAAGGACTTGCAACTGAATTTGAAGACTATCACTCCTTTGATTAAGGACTCCTAATGTAAATGGTCCCGAGGCAAAGTAAACTTCTATTGAAAAATGTATCCCAATGCCAATCATCTAGCTTGTAGATGGTTGAGCTATTGTTGTAATTGTATATAAATTATATTGAATACAATATTTATTCTGGCTGTTCATCATATTTTACATCTTTCTGTAATGAACTCTTGTGTGATAAAGTCCTTAGAACTACTTTGATGTGATATAGAGAGGATATATCATCTAGTCCTTAAATTCGTTTGTGACCAAATGATACATTATCACGGGATGATAGTGTATTAGGTGTAGATCATTGTATGTCATAGCCATTGGTTGTCCTCTTAACAAAGAAATGTAGAGACATGGGTATGACATGTAGGTGTTGTGTATGATACTCACTGGACATGACCCATCTGTAGAATATTTTTTCTGCCAAAGAGTAGTTTGCATTAGGATATGGATATAAGTGTTCCTCTAACTTAAGATCACCATGGTAGCTTGTAAACAACTCACTGTGCTTAGGCACCAAACTACCTGGATTTCTAATCTGATGATGAAAGGTTGCTGGGTACAGTCAAGTACTTGTATAGTAGTAGTTAGATCAAGATGGGATTAACCCCCCCAAAAGAGTTTGGAGTGAATGACTCATTATGACTCAATTGAGTAAAACCTTGGCCAGGGTAGTCCTTATAAGTAGTTACAGGGATTTTGAGTTTGAGACATATTGTGATGGACTATTCTAGGGTTGGGCAATTGAACGCTAAGTCATCCAAAGTATTAAGGCTTAAAGGAATGTATTATATGATTATCATATCCATTTGGTTCTTGATAGTTGCTCTGCAACCTTTGACCTATCCGGATGCCAGGTGTCATTGCTAGATGATGACTTTGGCTGGTACTGGAAGTGTTCCATACTACTGGCTTAGTGTTCGAACCTATGGGATCACACACCATAGGGGTTTCTAATTGACCTAATGGCTATTGAACGATTGGGAATCATTTTTGGACTCTTTGGACAATTTGATTGTCCATCTACATTTCGAAGTCGACTAGAGTTATAAGTCGACTCAATTGTAGAGATTTGATGATTTATCAAATGTTGACACATCATGTTACAAATATTATGATAAAGATTATAATTATTAAATATTGGTAATTATATGGAGGGTTAGTGATAATGTGATTGCTTGATTAACTCAATTTGATTGAGCAATCTAGTTTAGGTCAAACCAAATGTGATTCAGTTTGGGCTTGGGTTAGGTCCAATGTGATTGGGCTAAATTATTGCATCCAATTTCAGATTTGAGTTTGAATTATGAATTCAAATTTTAATTTAAGTTTTAAATTCAGAATTTAGTTTGAATTTAAAAGGATGTAACCGCCATGGCCTTTGATGTTATGTAACCCCCATAACTTATGTAACTCTCCCCTTTCCTTCTCTCCCCACTTACCTACATATGGGGGCTTAATGAGGATGTGAATGAGAAGGTTTTCTAAAGTTTATTTGCTGGAAAGTTTTTAAAAAAGGAGAGGAAAAAGAAAAATAAAAGAAGAAAGGTTGAAACCATTGTGTGGAAAGAAAGGTTTGGGTTTGGATGTGTGCTGCCTAGTATTCTAGGCTTGGGAAGAGTGTCTTGGGAAGGGTTCTTGAGTGCACTTCCTATATCCTTCATAGTGATTCTTCATCTCCTGGAGTGTCCTGAAGAAGAAGAAGAAGAAGAAGAGTCCATAAGCCAATTTGTTCCAGCGAAGCTAGCACTTCAAAGGAAGAAGGTCAAGGAAGAACTCCGGTGAGGATTACCTGTAGAGGCTGGACACATGTGCGGCTTCTAAAGTGATTGTCTTCCTTGGTGAGCTTTTCCTCAACCCAACGAGTATCACATCAAATTAAAGGTAAGGCTATTGGTGAGTTTTCTAAAGAAGTATTCTTTGGTATGTGCATCGAACATAGAATGATTCTATGTGATGCACAACTTTGTATGCTTGTATTGTCTTTCATTTACATGTTAACATTCATACATGATCCTGTTTGTAGGCTTATATTAGAAATGTTCTAATATTATATGTTGATTTATATGATTAATCTAGTTTTTCACTGTGATACAAGGTTAAAAAATTTTAAAGTTGCATCACTGTTGCCTACATAATGTTTTCTTACAACTTCATCTTCAGCTCGAGATCATGGAGGGGTCCTACAACGGAGAGCATTAGTGGCCATGGGAGGTATTAAAGGAAAAGAAATTGAGGAAAGATTGAATGAAGGGGAAGAAGAGTATGGTTGGCGTGTTCTTGGAACTTGAATGAACATGTTTGGCCTCACACCCTCTCCCTCATGGAGTGTCAATGCAACAAGGCAATGGAAGAAGGAAAGAAGCTTTCATTCATTCATAACATAGCCCATTACAAGAGGGTTAGGGAGGTATTTATTAACTTCCCAAGACCAAATTTGAATTTAAAATGAGAGAGATTACATGCATGAAAAGGGGAGTGGGAAGTGGGGAGTTACAACTAGAATTCGACTTTGAATTTCAGCAAACTTGGGCACAAGAATTGGCATGGAGAGTGAGGTGGCATGGCTGACTTGGCATGGATGTTGAGGTGGTGCTCCAACAAGGCTTGACTTGGCGTGGAGGGTGAAGTGGTTAGCTCCAATCCAATAGGTGGTCTTGATGCTCCTTCACTTAGGTTCAAGCTTTTTTCCATGATTCATGCCTTGGCTGATTTGAACCCAAATTGACCAACTTGACTAATTACAAGACTAAATTAAAATCAAAATTGACTTAACTTTAATTACAGGACTCATGCTGAAAATTAAAAACAAAGTTGAAGCCAAAACTGAGTTTGGCTTATTCACTTGCAATCCATAAGGAGCTCAAATTGATTAGGTTTGCTTGAAGCCTCTTTTGCATTCTAGTGCCCGCACCAATTCTCCCGGGGTAGAAAAGACTCAACCCTATCGAATATAGGTCAACTTGACTTTGGTAGTGTTTTAGTAAGTCTGGGTTGATCCTTTGCAGATCCTCTTGAGTGATCCATGAGTCTTCAGATTATAGTCGGCCTTGCCAACGAACCAAATAGCGTTATAGCCTTTGTTCCGGATAGTGATAGTCTTATCATCCATAATACACTCAATCATATCTCACCATTCTGGTAATGTAGCTGGTGGACACTTAGGGATAGGTTCACTCTCAAAAATAGGATCAGGTCCAAAAGGCTCACAAGGTATCATTGTTGGTTCCTTATACTCTACTAGATCTGAGATATTAAAAGTTAAATTGATACCAAAGTCGTATGGAAACTCAAGCACATAAGCATTAGGTCTATTTTTTTTTATTATTTTGAAAGGACCTGTACCATGGGCATGTAACTTTTTTATAGTTTCAGATAGGAATCGTTCAAGTCTAAGCCTAATCATCATATAGTCTCCTTCATAAAATTCTTTAACTCTCTTACAGGAATTAGCCATATGCTTGTAAGTTTCATTACTCAAGTTAATTTTCTTACTAATCTCTTTGTGCAAATCTCTAATGTGCTATGCATATGACTCTGCAGACTTAGAAACTCGTCCATACATGGATAAAGGGATAAGGTCTATGGGCTTTTTAGGTTTGTATCCATGGACAATCTTAAATGGATTTTTTTCTAATCGACTTATTAATTGAGCTATTATAGGCAAATTCAGCACGTGGTAACAAAAGATCCCAATTCCCAGTACTCTCACCAACTAAACATCTCAATAGGTTTCCAATACTCCTATTCACAACTTTTGTTTGGCCGTCAGTTTGTTGATGGTAGGTGGTAGAAAACTTCAGTTTGGTTTCTAACACGTGCCATAGGGTCTTCTAAAAATAGCTAGTGAATCGGACATCCCTATCAGATACAATGGTTTTGGGCAAACCATGTAACCTAGCCACTTCATTTAGGAAAAGCTTAGCCACTTTTGAAGCATCAAAAGTTTGGGAACAAGGCAAGAAGTGTGCCATCTTGGAAAAGCGATCGACCACAACATAGATGGAGACATGTTTCTGCATGGTCTTTGGTAACCCTAACACAAAATCCATACTAAGGTCTTGCCATGGACAATCAGGTACTAGCAAAGGGGTGTACAGGCCGGTGTTTTGTTTCTGCTATTTGGCAACAGCATAGGTTCGATAGTGGGCCACTACTTGGGCACATTTCTTTTGAGGTTGGGCCAAAAAAATTGGTCTTCAACTGCTAGAATTGTTTTGTTTCTACCAAAATGGTCAACTAAATTCCCTGCATAAATTTCCCAAATTAGGAATTCTTAGATGGAGGTTTGAGGGATGCCCAACCTATTTTCTTTGAAAATAAATCCATCATGAAGGGTATAGTCACTATATAAACTAGATGGTCCTTAGCGAACAGATTGAAAAATCTTACTAAAGTTAGGACAATTTTTATATTCTTCTTTCAATCTATCAAATCCTATGACTTCAGTACTCACAGAGGTCAAAAGCATGGAACGATGACTAAGTGCATCGGCAACTCGATTTTCAGTGCCAATTCAGTGTTTCAAAACAAAGGTATAAGTCTAGATATACTCTACCCACTTTCCGTGCCTAGGGTTCAACTTTTTTCTAAGAATTAAGGAATCGAAGCGCTTTGTGGTCCGAACAAAGAATGAACTCCTGTGATAGTAGATAGTGCCTCCAATACCTTAGGGCTTGGACTACCGTGTATAACTCCTTATCGTAAGTTGAATTTTTCAACTTCACTTCATTCAGTTTTTTACGAAAAATGGTTACATGGTGATTCTCCTAACTTGAAACTCCTCCAATTTTAATTCTGAAGGCATCACAAGCAACCTCAAAGACATTTGAAAAGTCAGGTAATTTTAAAGTGGGTGCTTGGGTCATTTTTTCTCTGATGTCAAGGAAGGCTCTATCGACAGCCTTAGTCCACTCAAAGGTCCCCTTCCTAACATAGTCAGTAATGGGTGCGACAATCGAACTGAATCCCCAAATAAATCATCTATAGAAGGTAGCAAGTCCATGGAAGCTATGCACACATGTATGCTTTTGGGTACAGGCCACACAACTATGTACTTAAATGTTTTCTGGGTCGACAGATACTCCTTCGGGGGTAACGACAAAACCTAGAAAAATAACTCTAAGGGTCAAGTAGCTGCATTTCTTAAGATTGGCATAGAGGCTGTCACTTTTGAGGGCTTGGCATACTTACTGGAGATAGTCCAAGTGATTTTTCTTAGTCCTACTATGTATGAGGATGTCATTGAAATAGACTACAATAAATTTTTCAATGAATGGTCTCAGGACATGGGTCATGATCCTCATAAATATACTAGAGGCATTTGAAAGGCCAAAACGCATCACTAACCATTCATAAAGGTCATCCTTAGTCTTAAAAGCTATCTTCCACTCATCCCTAGGTCTAATCCTAACTTGGTGATAGCCATTCTTAAGGTCAATCTTAGAGAAAATAGTGGCTCCGGCCATCATGTCTAACATATCATCAAGACAGGGAATAGAAAAATGATAATTGACTATTATCTTATTTATGGCATGACTATCTACACACATTCTCCAAGTGTCGTCCTTTTTGGGGGTCAAAAGGGTAGTACCGTACAAGGGCTCAGGCTTTCCCTAATGAATCCCTTTTGGAGAAGACCTTCAACTTGCTTTTGTAGCTCTGAGTGTTTAGTGGGGTTCATCCAATAATATGGAAGGTTTGGTAAGGTGGCTCCTGGGACTAAGTCCATGGCATGTTGAATGTCTCTTAATGGTGGGAGGTGATCAGGAAGAACTTCCAGAAACACATCTTGAAAATCCTTCAAAAACTCTATTATTTCCTAGGATTGCTCTTTCTGGGATTGATCCTGGACTTCCTTGGTAGATAATATCCAAACTAGTGAACCCTCATTAATCTTTCATTCTAAATCCTTAGCATTGATCATATTTAATCCTTGTTTCTTCTCCTTCAGATAACTAGACCCTCTTTTGATGTTATCCTTAGGTGGGGTCAAGTTTATGACAATTTTCTTTTCATGGTGGTTAAAGGAATAGGAGTTGGAACGACCGTACAAGATAGCGACATGATCATATAACAAAGGTCGGCCTAGAATAATACTACTAACCCCCATAGGAAGAATGTCACACCAAACTTTCAACTGATAGGATTGGAATTGGATTGTAACATGGCATCTTAACTTAATAGGAATGGAGGTTGATCAATCCAAGATACCTTATAAGTGTTGGGATGGGGAACAGTGGTCAATCCTAGACTCTTGACAGCACTAGTGGAAATGGCATTAACACAACTCCCATTGTCTATGATGATCTTGCAAACTTTTTGTCCTATTTTGATAAAAGTTTGTAGGATGTTGGTTCTACGCCAATCCTCATGCTCTCTTATTTGGGTCAGAATACATCTAATGACTCCCAGTAACTCATGTGGATCTATAGTTTCCTCATCTCCTTCATACTCATCCACTAAGTTTGTTCCTTCTTCATACACTTCTTCCTCAAATTCTTCAAGGGATTCAGGAGCTTCATCTTCTAATTCCCCTATGTGTAAGGCTCGAGTAGGACATTGACTAGCATAACGGCCAACTTTATGCCACCTGAAGCAATGCACATTTTGATGATTACCCCTTTGAACTTCAGGGGCCTTACCTCTGTCATCCTTGCAACCTAATGGGATAGTAGGAGTGGGTCAAGTTGAGGAAACTTGACAAGAACTTGGCTTATATCCAGGGATACTAATCCTACTGGGTTTAGGTCGATGGATCATAGGTCCCCTCTGAAATCATTCAAAGTCCCTAGCAATTAGATAAGCTTGTTCTAGGTCACGGACTTCTCTCGGGAATAGTTCCCTCTGAATTTCCTCATGAAGGCCTGCTCAAAACCTAGATAGGGTGATGGCCTCTGACTGAACCATGCTACATCTCATGATAAATTTGTCAAACTTAGCAATGTACTCGGATATGGTTCTATTACCTTGGCTCAATCTTTGCCATTAATCTAAAAGCCTCTGCTCATAGGACAAGGATAAGTACTCCCTAAGTTTGAACTGAAAGTTTAAAAGGCATAGCAAGCAGACAGACTATATTTTAAAACTATTTTAAAGTACAGCACAGCAGAAGACTTGGTAGATCGATCAAGTCGATCTACCAATCTGCCTGTAATAAGATCCGACATAATAAAAGTGCATGTAGAGATATCAGGATCAAAGAAAAGGAAAGGGTACGTTACCTTTAACCTTTGGATGCAGGTGATGAAGAGCCGCTGAGCCATACAAGTCTCTGGCCTCTATGGGTAGTTTACACCAGGGCTCGATCCCAATCAACTTCCTTGGAATGCTAGCTCCTCAAGATCCTTGAGGCTGATCTTTTCCTTCCTTGGACCTGCAAGACTTCCTTGAAGCCGCTGGAAAATCTGGTTGGTGAACAATAGGGAGAAGTAGAAGTGGAACCCTTCCCAACTAACTCTTTCTTCCCAAACCCTACCTTGATTGCTAGGTAGGCTCACACCCAAAATCCAAATCCTCTCAAACCCTACTCTAAGGATACCTTCCCTCTCTCTCTTAGAAAAGCCTAGCAAAAGTCAACCTTAACAAACTTTGTTGCCCCTACAAAGACACCTATTTATAGTAGCAGCAAAAAGGGAGAGAGATATGGAAGGAGGAGTGATTGGGAGAGAGGATTAAGGGTTGAACCAAATTAGCTCTAAATTTATATGGGAGAAAATCTGCATTCCAAATAATGCATTCCATAAAATACCTTGCAGCCAATTTTAGCCAAGATTTGGAATTTGAATTCAAAATTCAAATTTGAATCTTTTAAAGAAAAGTGAGCATAACAAATCAAATCTAATTTGATCCTAAGCCAAATCACATTTTGCTTGACCCATCGATTGCAATCATATTGCAAATAAGTCCTCTAAAGATTCACTAATCAAATTAGTAAAAAATCCTCGTCACAGCCAAGTGTCGACTTATGGAAGTGTCAATAGTTGGGTCATGGTTGGTGCGGGCACCAGAATCAGAAAGAGACTCCAACCAATTCAAGCCCATTCCGAATCTTTATGGTTGAACTAGAGAGTCTGGTAACCTTTCTTTATTTTGAGTCCAAAAGAACCATGTAAGTCGAGTCCATGTTGGGTCCTGTAATCTTTCTTTTGAGTCCAAAATAATCATGTAAGTCGATTCCATGTCGGGTCTAGTCTTAGTCCAATCCAAATGGGTCAACTAGCATCAAGCCTAAAGAAGACTCACAATGTATACCCCAAATCAAGACCAAAGCCAACTCAATTGGGGACCACATGCCACATCACTTGCGCCACCTCAACTTGGGACCACATGCCACGTCAAGAGGGGACCACACGCCACCTCACATGCCACCTCACCACAAGAGGGCGCCATCCCAAGTTCAAATTCAAGGAAGTTGGCCAAGGAGGATTTCAAGCAAGAAAATCAGCCCTCTCCCCTTATATTACTCCACTTGTTTGGGGATTTGAAATTTCAAAATTTGTAAGGCTTTATTTAAAGCCTTGGACGCCCCTTGTAAAGAGATGGACGAGTGAATACAAATTTCTAGCAATTTTCTATGTGTTTCTATGTGCCTATGTGGATCTTTGTGCCTAAGTGAACCTCTTCCTCTCCTCCATCATTTCTTCTCCCTAATCCTTCTCTTT
Source organism: Areca catechu (assembly GCA_021397845.1). Lineage (NCBI taxonomy): Eukaryota > Viridiplantae > Streptophyta > Magnoliopsida > Arecales > Arecaceae > Areca > Areca catechu. Next base: position 157,318,281 of record CM038039.1, on the reverse strand, counting down.
TACTCTTCATCTTCCAAGCAATCCTCTTCCTTCAAGGCGAATTAAGGACATCCTCACAAGAAGAAGATCAACACCAACACAAGCTTCCACCATGGCGCCAAGGATCATTTCCAACAAACTCTCCTTTTGAGTTCCATCAATCTTCTCACTTCTAATTAAGTTTCTAATCATCTTGGTTTCTTTGTTGCAAGGTTCTCTAGGCTCCAGATTCAAGAGGAAGGATTACTTGCTACAAACCAGAAAGTTAGAAGGCCCATCTTATGTGGTATGATCTTTCATTTGAGAACCTTAAGAGTGAATCCCTTGTGCTTGAGATTTCAATGCTTGAACTCCTAGTATTTTAAGATCGGGATCATTAAATAGGGCTAGCTTGACTTGTGTGCGAATTCTAATTTTGTCCTATTTCTTTAAGATTTTGATAGTCCTCCTAGCTGGGTTTAAGTATAAGCATTTAGGGTTTCTTATTTAGATCTCCTTGATCTTATATGTTGAATCACTCATATGCAAGTAGGAATTGCTAGTTAAATTTTGGTTAATCTCCTTTAGAGTTACATGTTTACATCCTCATCATGCATACCACACCAATCTTGGTATCAGAGCATGGTAGAATAAGTTCCTGATTGCATAGCATTAAGTCCTTGAAGTACTTAGATCGGGGGCGTTACCAAGCCGTCCGGTCTTAGGAAAAAGTAGGGTTTAAACACCCTCTCTTCCCATTCCACGGGGATCTTCTAAGGCATGTCGGGGTGTCATTGTGATTGACCCATGAAAAAGAAAGCCAAAGGACTTCTTAGATTTCATTTGTGAATTTTGCATTGGGCACGTTCTGTTTTTTTTTTCTGCTTGCTGTATTTTCTGTAGGCTGACTGTAATCCGCCTGCAACTCCAAAGGAAAGTATCACATTCCTCGTTGGAATATTTTTTTTCCTGTTCCATTTTAAGTTTTTTATCACCTTTTTAAATTTCAATTTGAGAAAAAAAATATAAAAAAAATGAAAATTCCTGCAGTCCATCAGTGTTATTAAGGTTTCTGTTATGTTCTGTTCCTTTTCATTATCTTCATTTCAGAATCTGCCTAGAATAGTACAGATTTTATTTTGAAATTTTGTTTCATCTGGTATGTTATCTATAAGTTAGGAGTTTTCTGTGATTTTTTTAGATTTTTCTAACATTTTTTTCTGCACTTATCAACATCACTTTTAAACTGCAACACACTACTTCTGCACCTAAAATTTGAAATTTGCATGCATCTCATGGCAAATCAAATTAAGGGCATGAAATTGACATAGGGTCAGGATTTCATCACCTGTCCCTAGCCCTAAAATCACCAAATTGCATATCGACCCAATCCCTAACTAAAATTGATTAGACATTAATTGTCCTAGTGGGTTAGGAACATCAATTTGGTCGAGTCTGGGTTATTGTCAACTCATTGTGTCAACTAGTCTTGTGTGTGCCCTATTACTTGGTGTCTAGAATTGGGACTAAGGGCTTGGGTGCTGATCCGTCTATCGGGCCAATTCCACCGGGCCTCGGTAAGCCAGAGACAGGATCTCACACTCCCCTTGTTCTAAAACCTGGCCAAGTATAGAGTTACTACAATCTAGCTTGCCACCTTGATTAGGCAACTAGCTTGGAACTCTAGGTCCAGTTCAATTCAATTAGGAAAGCTTGTGCAACCCATTTCTTCATCTATTATTGGAAGCTGGTGTCAAGGATAGAGGTTAAGTGGCTCAAGCCTAAGCGGTTCTTGTGGTTTTTAATTAGGACCCAGTGAAAGCTGGGGGAACCTCCCACAGACCCACCTCCTGACTAGCCAGTGGAAGAAAGTAGCTGTTGATTTGATTGTATCTAGTCAACTCAGTTTATTTGGACTAATCGGTTTAGAAAACTCGTAGTTCGGGTCTGAGTCTAATTGTTTGCATGACAACTAGGTCAGGCACATCTTACCACCCTTCACAAGCCCAACCTAGTTCATCCATGGATACTAGTATGGAAAGCCTTATGAGATCTATGATCGAGAAGATGGACCGTTTGGATGCTAAATTTGGTCAGTTCGAGGAAAGGGTAGGAGCCCTAGAAGAAGCTAGGTTGACCCCAACTGAACCACCTTCACCCAGATTACCTTCAGTTCATCCTAGAGCCCAACGATAGGAACACACACCTAACCCAATTCAAAGAAGACCGCATCAGGATTATGTTGATCATACTCCAGAGCCACCTCCTAGAAGACCTCACTATGATACTTTTGATCAGGATGATCGAGCCCTAAGGAACATCCGTCTAGATGCACCAACCTTTGAGGGAAGCCTAGATCCTAAGGTGTACATAGACTGGGAGGCTGACATGGACCAGTATTTTGACTGGTATGATATGTCTGAAGAGAGAAGATTTAAGTTTGCCAGAATCAGACTAGTTCGTCAGGCTCGGTTATATTAGGGAAACGTGGAACGCATATCAAGGCAAAGGGGAGATTTACCTATAGCAACATGGAGAGTTATGAAGAGGAAACTTAGAGAGAAATATCTGCCTATGTCTTATCAGCAAAGGTTATTAGATCAGTGGCAACGATTGACAAAGGGTAACAAGACCGTTTCTGAATACGTTGCTAAATTTGATGAGTTTGTGATGCGATGCAACGTAGTCGAGTCTGAAGTAGCCACTTTATCAAGGTTTAGATCAGGGTTGAATGATGATATAAAAGGGGAACTATTTTTAAGGGAAGTCCATGATTTAGATCAGGCATACCAAGTTGCCACGGACTATGAGAGGTTTCAAAGGAGAGCTACATTTAGACGACCTGAATCTATTAGGTTTAACCCTCCTGTTAGCAGGCCTAGTTCAGTTCCTAGTCCCACCAATAGAACAAGGTCCAGCCCGAATCCAACCCTTAGACCCAATCCGACCACCCCCTTAAATCCTAGAGAAGACAAAGGAAAGAGCCCTGAAGTTCGAGGTGAGAGGGAGCGAGTTTGCTATAAGTGTCGTAAACCAGGTCATTTCGTGAGCCAATGTCCCTCTAGAGCTTTACATATAGGGGAGGCAGAAGAAGGTGAATCAGAACCCCTGGAGAATGATGAAGAGGAGGTTTATGAAGCAGGGGATTGTTTGGCTGATGAATATGAAGGAGATGAAGAGAACATAGACTCATCAGATTTGCTAGGAGTTGTGAGACGTATCATGACACAGACCAAGGAGCAAGAAGACTGGCGTAGAACTAGAATCCTACACACATTTGTTAGGATAGGAGAAAAGGTCTGTAAAATCGTCATCGATAGTGGAAGCTGTGTCAACGCCATTTCCACTAACGCAGCCAAAAGTCTAGGATTACCCATTGTACCACATCCCAATCCATATAAGGTGTCCTGGATCGATTCCACTTCTATACCAATCAAGTCAAGATGTCAGGTTCAAGTCCAGCTTCAATCCTATCAGGGAAAGATCTGGTGTGATGTGCTTCCTATGGGGGTAAGTAGCATCATCTTAGGCAGGCCATGGCTGTTTGATCATGATGTGACCATCTTTGGTCGATCAAACTCCTGTGCTTTCAATTTCAATGGCAAGAAAATTGTCATTCATCCAACCCAGCCTAAGCATAATGTCAAGAGAGGAGCTAGCAGCTTGAAAGATAAGAAAACTGGATTAAATTTAATAGGTGCAAAAGAATTAGAGCAAGATATCATGGAGGGAGCACCTATTTGGGTAGTAGCTGCTAAGGAAATTAAGGACCACAGCCCTGTAGAACACCCTCAAGAGGTGGTCCAATTATTGAAAGAATTTGAGGATGTGTTTCCAGAAGATCTCCCCGATAACCTTCCACCTTTAAGAGACATACAACACGCAATAGATTTAGTCCCTGGAGCGACTTTACCTAATTTGCCTCACTATAGGATGAACCTAACTGAACACCAGGAATTGCAAAGGCTAGTGGGTGAACTTCTTAGGAAGGGGTTTATTAAGGAAAGCTTAAGTCCATGTGCAGTCCCTGCTCTGCTGACCCCTAAGAAAGATGGCACCTGGAGGATGTGTATAGATAGCCGTGCCATTAATAAGATCACTGTAAAGTATAGATTCCCAATCCCAAGACTAGACGACATGTTAGATATGATAGCTGGATCGACAATTTTTTCCAAGATAGACCTAAAGAGTGGCTATCACCAGGTTAGGGTTAGGCCTGGAGACGAATGGAAGACCGCTTTTAAGACTAAAGATGGATTATATGAGTGGTTAGTCATGCCGTTCGGTCTGTCCAATGCACCCAGCACTTTTATGAGAATAATGAATCAGGTGTTAAAGGTTTTTATCGGAAGATTTGTAGTGGTCTATTTTGATGATATACTTATATATAGCAAAACAAAGGCAGACCACTTAACCCACCTGAAACAAGTTTATCAAGTCCTGAGAAATGATAGTCTCTATGCCAATATCAAGAAGTGTGATTTCCTGACAAATAGAGTTATCTTTCTAGGATTCGTAGTCACATCTGAAGGGGTGTCCGCTGATCCTGAGAAAATTAAATCTATAGTAGAGTGGCCTACGCCTAAGACTATCCACGACGTCCATAGTTTCCATGGGTTATCCACCTTCTATAGAAGGTTTATCAAAGGATTCAGTACGATAGTGGCACCAATCACTGATTGTATTAGGAAGGAAAATTTCGAGTGGACTAAAGCAGCAGGTAAGGCCTTCCTAACAATTAAAGAGAAAATGACACAAGCACCTGTCTTAAGGTTACCTGATTTTACTAAGGTGTTTGAGGTTGCTTGTGATGCTTCTGGGGTCGGAATTGGAGGTGTCTTGAGTCAAGAGAATCACCCAGTAGCATACTTCAGTGAAAAGTTAAATGAGGCGAGACTAAGGTATTCCACGTATGATAAGGAACTGTATGCTGTAGTTCAAGCTCTACGATATTGGAGGCATTATCTTCTACCCCATGAGTTTGTCCTGTTCTCTGATCACGAAACTCTTAGGTTCCTTAGTTCTCAAAAGAAATTAAACCCTAGGCACGGAAAATGGATAGAATTCATACAAGCTTACACGTTCGTTTTGAAACATCGTGCCAGTACTGAAAATAGGGTTGCTGATGCGTTGAGCCGCCGTTCTATGTTGTTAACCTCTGTGAGCACTGAAGTAGTAGGGTTCGATAGATTGAAAGATGAATATCCCACATGTCCTGATTTTGGTCACATCTATCAATCCCTGCAACAAAGACCATCTAGTGAACCTAGTGATTATACACTGTTAGATGGATACCTTTTCAAAGGAAATCAGTTGTGTATTCCCAAGACCTCTGTTAGGGAATTTCTGGTCTGGGAAGTCCATGCTGGAGGTTTAGCAGGACATTTTGGTAGGAACAAAACCATCCTAGCAATGGAAGAACAATTTTTTTGGCCTGGTCTTAAAAAGAGCATTGCCCAGATCGTAGCTCAGTGTCGGACCTGTGCTATTGCAAAACAGCAAAGACAGAACACCGGTCTGTACACACCCTTACCTATCCCTGATGGTCAATGGCAAGATATCAGTATGGATTTTGTGGTAGGTCTACCTAAAACTTCTAGGAAACATGACTCTGTTTTCGTGGTTGTCGATCGTTTCTCCAAAATGGCGCACTTCATCCCGTGTTCTCAAACTTTAGACGCTTCGAAAGTGGCCAAGCTTTTCTTAGATCAGGTAGTTAAGCTTCATGGTTTACCCAAGACCATTGTGTCAGATAGAGATGTCAAGTTCACTAGCTACTTCTGGAAAACCCTCTGGCACATGTTAGGTACTAAGCTGAAATTCTCTACGGCCTATCATCCTCAAACCGATGGCCAAACTGAAGTAGTAAACCGAAGCTTAGGAAATCTCTTAAGATGTTTAGTCGGCGACAACCTAAGAAACTGGGACTTACTACTTCCTCGCGCTGAATTTGCCTACAACAGTTCGATCAATAGGTCTATTGGGAAAAGTCCATTCGAAGTGGTCCATGGATACAAACCTAGGAAACCTTTAAACCTTATTCCATTACCAATACATACACGAATATCTGAGTCTGCTGAGTCATATGCACAGCATGTTAAGGATTTGCACAAGGAGATTAATCAGAAGATTCAAACAAGCAATGAACTCTATAGGCATATGGCTAACTCACATAAACGGTTAAAGGAATTTAATGAAGGAGACTCTGTAATGATTAGGCTTAAACTAGAAAGGTTTCCTCCGGGAACTATGAAAAAACTCCATGCCCGGGGAGCCAGACCCTTCAAAATAATAAAGAAAATTGGACCTAATGCTTATGTAGTAGACTTACCACCTAGTTATGGCATTAGTTCTACATTTAATGTTTTCGATCTGAAAGAATACAAGGAACCTGCATTAATACCTGATGAACCTTTTGGTCCTAACACTTCTCTTGAGAGTGAAATGCCAATTGAGTGTCCACCACCAAACATTCCTGAGTGAAAGGAAAGAATTGAAAGGATCTTGGATGACCAGATCATCACTACTAGAAATAAGGGCTACCAACGCTATCTGGTTCAATGGCAAGGACATCCTGAATCTGAAGATTCCTGGATCACCAAAGAGGACCTACAACAAATCGACCCAGATATATTAGAAACTTATCATTCGAAAGGGTCGAGTTCCTCCCACCCGGGGAGAATTAGTGCGGGCACCAGAATCAGAAAGAGACTCCAACCAATTCAAGCCCATTCCGAATCTTTATGGTTGGACTAGAGAGTCCGGTAACCTTTCTTTATTTTGAGTCCAAAAGAACCATGTAAGTCGAGTCCATGTTGGGTCCTGTAATCTTTCTTTTGAGTCCAAAATAATCATGTAAGTCGAGTCCATGTCGGGTCTAGTCTTAGTCCAATCCAAATGGGTCAACTAGTATCAAGCCTAAAGAAGACTCACAATGTATACCCCAAATCAAGACCAAAGCCAACTCAATTGGGGACCACATGCCACATCACTTGCGCCACCTCAACTTGGGACCACATGCCACGTCAAGAGGGGACCACACGCCACCTCACACGCCACCTCACCACAAGAGGGCGCCATCCCAAGTTCAAATTCAAGGAAGTTGGCCAAGGAGGATTTCAAGCAAGAAAATCAGCCCTCTCCCCTTATATTACTCCACTTGTTTGGGGATTTGAAATTTCAAAATTTGTAAGACTTTATTTAAAGCCTTGGACGCCCCTTGTAAAGAGATGGATGAGTGAATACAAATTTCTAGCAATTTTCTATGTGTTTCTATGTGCCTATGTGGATCTTTGTGCCTAAGTGAACCTCTTCCTCTCCTCCATCATTTCTTCTCCGTAATCCTTCTCTTTTACTCTTCATCTTCCAAGCAATCCTCTTCCTTCAAAGCAAATTAAGGACATCCTCACAAGAAGAAGATCAACACCAACACAAGCTTCCACCATGGCGCCAAGGATCATTTCCAACAAACTCTCCTTTTGAGTTCCATCAATCTTCTCATTTCTAATTAAGTTTCTAATCATCTTGGTTTCTTTGTTGCAGGGTTCTCTAGGCTCCAGATCCAAGAGGAAGGATTACTTGCTACAAACCAGAAAGTTAGAAGGCCCATCTTATGTGGTATGATCTTTCATTTGAGAACCTTAAGAGTGAATCCCTTGTGCTTGAGATTTCAATGCTTGAACTCCTAGTATTTTAAGATCGGGATCATTAAATAGGGCTAGCTTGACTTGTGTGCGAATTCTTATCTTGTCCTATTTCTTTAAGATTTTGATAGTCCTCCTAGCTGGGTTTAAGTATAAGCATTTAGGATTTCTTATTTAGATCTCCTTGATCTTATATGTTGAATCACTCATATGCAAGTAGGAATTGCTAGTTAAATTTTGGTTAATCTCCTTTAGAGTTACATGTTTGCATCCTCATCATGCATACCACACCAATGGTCAATCATATTGACCCTATAATGATGCTAAACGATTCCTAATCATCGATCAACCTTTAGATCAGGTAGAAACCCCAATGGTATGTGACCCCATAGGTTCGAGCACTAAGTCAGTAGCACTAGAACGTTTCCAGTACCAGTCAAAGTCATCATCTAGTAATGATACCCGATGTCCGGATAGGTCAAAGATGCAAAGCAACTCTCTAGAACTTCTGGTATATGGTTACTGCATAATTCATCCCTTTGATCTCATAATGCTCAGGATGACCTAGGGTTTGACTGCCAACCCTAATTTAGTACATCCAGATTGTGTCTCAACCTTACAAGTTCTGTGACTCCTTATAAGAACTATCTTAGCCAAGGTTTTACTAAATTAAGACATAGTGAGTCATTCACTCCAAAACATTTGGAGGGGCCAATCCCATCTTGATCCACCACTGCTCCACAAGTACTTGACTGTACCCAAAAATCTTCAGTTACTGAATTAAAAATACAGGTAGTCCGATACCAAAGTACAGTGAGTTGCTTGCAAGCTACCATGGTGACCTCAAGTCTAAGGGACACATATATCCATATCCCTTCGCGAGCAACCCTTTGGTAGAAGGGAGCTCTGCAGATGGTCACGTTCAGTGAGATGTCATACATTTCATCTGTATGTCATATAAGTGTCTCTACACTCCTTAGTTAAGATGATAACCAACCAATGTGACATATTGTTGACCCCTGAAGTGATTTTGATAATAAAAAAATATTGGAGCATATATTTGGTTATCTAACAACTCTTCAAATGGTTGACAAGTTTTTATAGGACGCCTACTTTGACATATTTTTTTAAACCCTACAATCTTTATTTCTTTGTGTTGAGTTGTAAATAATTAGAATCTTGTAAAGAAGAACCCAACAAAAAATTTCCTATTTGAATCAAAGATAAAGGGTTGCTTCTACTAGATTTCAAGCTTCAATTTCTCTTGATTTTGGTGTAAGAAGATCTTAAGGAAGTCTTCAAAGCTTGACATGTAAGTTCTGGAGAATTGGAATTGGTCTGGGTGAAGAATTAATCTCGAGCCGACTAGATAGAGGAACCAGCCGACTCTGGCACTGGCACAAGAAAGAAAATCTCTGGCACGCAAACCCAACCGACTGGCACCAAGTCCCAACCGACTCATCCAGAACTTGGTTGAAAATGTTCTGAGAACCTGTGGAACCGAGCCGACTAGATTTCAGCCTAGCCGACTCGTCTAGAGTGAGCTATTTTCTCGATTGTGGAACCTAGCCGACTGGTTTTCAACCCAGCCGACCCGAACCTGATCCAAGTTGACTCGAAGATGTTCGAGCCAACTGGAATGTCGGGATCTCTTCCAACGGCTAGTTCCAGATTTCTGAGTTTGAATCCCAAAAGTGCTCCAACAGTAACCTGTCACTTCCTAACGGTCTACAATGTTCAAAATCAAGGGAAGGCAATTGAAGTCTCTATAAATGAGGTATAAGAACATCCTTAAAGAGACTAATGAGTTGTTGAACATTTATTGAACATTTATTGAAGTAAGAAGTGAGAGCACTTGAGCTTTGAAGTCAGCCTTCAAGCCTTCACCAACTCTTATTAGAAGCTTGAAGCAACTTTTGAAGAAAGCAAGGAAGCCATTGAAGTGCATTGAAGGGCATTCAATTGAGCTTCACTAGAGTTGCATCGGCAACCACCAGACAACTTAGTTTGTCATTTCTGTTGCTTTTTATTCTACTCTTAGAATACTTGGGTTATTGTGAGCCCGGTTGTAAAAAACCAAATAGGTTTCTTTGGTGAGCCTACTAAAAACCAAAGTATAGAGGTTCTAGGTGAACCCGTGAAAACCTAGTGTGGGTTTCTTTGGTGAGTCCGGTTTAAAAACCAAAGTGTAGAGGTTGGGATTATGAGCCTGAAAAATAATCCGACTGTATTCCGGTTTAGGGGATATAGTGAAAATCTCGAGTGGTGAACTTGGGTAGTAGACTAGGAGCTGGGTTGCTCTGAACCACTCTAAACTTGTTTTGTTCGTGTTGTGCTTTGCTTACTTTTTAGCTTCCGCACTTAACTCTGATTAACACAATACTCAACCACTAAAAGGAATTACTTGTGCACATATTTGCAAGAAATTTTATAATTTCCAATTCACCCCCTCTTGGGAAAAGCCACCTGGGTAACACATACAACAATCTATGCTTAGTACATCATCATCCTATAATGTTGTATCCTTTGGTTGTGAACCAGTTTAAGAACTACTCTATATATCCTCTTTGTATTAAATATAATGTGGTTCTAAGGACTCCATCCACAAGAGTTCTTTTCAGGAAAATGCACATGTGATTAACAGCTAAAAGAATAACTTTTATTTATTTAAAGAATTCATATACAATTATAAAATAGCATAACCATCTACACCCTAGATGATTAGCTTTAGGATACTATTTCCAACTCCCACTTGTACTAAAGCAAATCAGTATAGAATCTTATTCCCATTTTTCATTTATAATTGTTGAACTCTTGAACTCCGACGGCTTTAGTGAAGGGGTCAGCCAGGTTCTCCTTTCCATCGATCTTCTGAAGGTCGATGTCACCTCGTTTAATGATTTATCGCACAAGGTGATAGCATCGCAGAATGTGTTTGGTGCGGTGATGGGACTTTAGCTCTTTGGCTTGAGCAATGGCTCTAGTGCTGTCACAATACAGTGGAATAGGACCATCCAGGGAAGGTGCCACTCCCAGCTCGCCTAGGAACTTCCGTAACCACACAGCTTCCTTTGCTGCATTCGATGCTGCAGGTATTTTGCTTTGCATACTGAGTCTGCAACAGTAGGCTGCTTGAAACTTTTCTAGTAGATCGCTCTTCCATTAAGGATAAAGATAAACCCTGACACACTCTTACTGTCATCCCTATCTAACTAAAAACTGGAGTCAGTATATCCCACAAGTTTCAAGTTAGGTTCTCTATATATTAGCTATTGGTCCTTAGTATTTTGTAGATACTTAAGGATGGTCTTTATCACTTTTTAATGAGCTTCACCTAAGTCAAACTGGTATCTGCTCACTATGCCTAGTGAATATGCCATGTCTAGTCTAGTACATGTCATGGCGTAGACGATAGAACCCATTATCGAAGCATATGAGATTCTACTCATACACTCTCTCTCCTAAGGAGTTATCACGTAATCTCTTTTGGAGAGTGTAATTCCAGGGCTTATGGGGAGATACCATTTCTTGGAATTCTCCATGCTGAACCGCTTCAACACAATATCAATGTATGCAGACTGGGACAATCCCAAAAGCCTCTTAGATCTATCCTTATAGATCTTCATACCCAATATGTAAGATGCTTCATCCAAGTCCTTTATAGATAACTGGGATGACAACCAGACCTTTATTCCATGTGATGTCATTTTCAATTAAGAGAATATCATCCACATACAACACAAGGAATATAATCAAAGAACCATTAGCCCATTTAAAAATGCAAGGTTCTTCTCCATTCTTAACAAAGCCATATGACTTGATACACTTATCAAACCACATGTTCCAACTCCGAGATGCTTACTTCAGTCCATAGATGGACCTTTGAAGTTTGCATACCTTTGACTCGTCTATGGATGTGAACACTTTAGGTTGTACCATGTACACCTCCCCTTCCTGCTCACCATTCAAGAAGCTATTTGGACATCCTTTTGCCAGATTTCATAATCAAAGTGTGCCTCTAAAGCAAGTATGATCCAAATGGATCTAAGTATTGCCACAGGAGAGAACATCTCATCATAGTCAATACATAACGTTGATGATACCCCTTGGCAACCAGATGGGCTTTATAGGTCTCTACCTACCCGTCTGCGCCACTTTTCTTTTTGAAAATCCATTTGTATCCAATGGGTTTTATCCCCTCAGGTTGATCAACCAATGTCCATACATTATTGATTTCCATGGAATTCATTTTGGATCTCATGGCTCCTAGCCATAGTTCAGAGTCGGTCCTTTGCATTGCATCCATATAGGTGATCGGGTCTTCATTATTCTCATCGAGTTCAATGGGATCACCGTCCCAGACCAAAAAACCATAGTATATATCTGGTCGACACGGTATCCTATCAAATCTCCTTAATGGTTCCTACGTGGGCTCTAGGTGTGATCTATACAACCGGTTCTATGTTATCCCTTAAGTGTGTCGATTCTTTTACTTGTTGAACTTCACTAAGTTCAATCTTAACGACTACAGTTTCTTCACCAAGGAACTTCTTTTCCAAAAAGATAGCCCTACGACTGACGAACAACTTTTGTTCCTCAGCCAAGTAGAAGTAGTATCCCTTAGACTCTTTTGGATACCCAATAAATGGCACCTGTCAGACCTAGGTCCAAGCTTATCCATTTCCCAATGTTTGACATAAGCTGGGCAACCCTAGACCCGAAGGTGTCGAGTGTCAGCTTATGTCCAGTCCATATCTCATATGGGGTTTTGCTAACGGACTTATATGGAATCCTATTTAAAAGGTAGCAGGCTAACTCTAGAGCATATCCCCAAAAGGATAGCGACAGAGAAGCAAAGCCCATCATGGATCGAACTATGTCTATCAGGGTTTGATTCCTCCTTTCAGACACTCCATTTAACTGAGGTGTCCCTGGAGGTGTCCATTGAGAGAGAATCCCATTCTTCTCAAGATATGTCAAAAAATCACTGGAAAGATATTCACCACCTCGATCTAATTGAAGGATTTTGATATACTTTCTAGTTTATTTTTCTACTTCATTATGATATCGTTTGGACATTTCAAATGATTCAGATTTATGTCTCATCAAGAAGACATAACCATACCTCGTAAGGTCATCTATAAATGTAATGAAATAATTATACCCACCTCTGGCACTATTATTCATAGGTCCGCATACATCAATATATACCAGACTTAGAATTTCTTTGGCTCGTTTACCTATTCCAGTAAAAGGTGATTTTGTCATCTTTCCAAGAAGACAGGACTCACAGGTTGGTAGCGAATCACATTCACTAATATCAAGAAGATCCTCGCTTTTCAATCTATTTATCCTATTCTTGTTGATATGACCTAGCCTATAATGCCATAGATATGCTTCGCTGACGTTATCTATCCAAGGATAGTTGCTAGATGTGTACACTACACTAACAGGTCATGATAGTACATAAATGCCATAATTCATATATCCATTCATCACAATAGAACCATTCTAAATGATTTTACAAATATCATTCTTTATTGATAGTTCATAACCATACATGGCCAACTGGCCTACAGAAATGACATTTAAAATGAAAGACGGACAATAATGACACTCATTCAAAATGATTGTATAAGACTCAAAAACTAATTTGAGGGTTCCCAATACCAGGACTGGAACATAGCTTCCATTTTTCACGTTCAAGGATCTCTCACCATCTCGAATCTCCTACTAACTTGAAGGCCATGCAAAGAATTGTTAATATGAATTGGACTTCCAGTATCCAATACCCAGTTAGTAGTATCGCAGATAGAGAAACTACAAGGGATTATCATATAAATACCATGTCCATCACTGCCTTACTGCTTCCTCTTCTTGGACCTGTTCGGGTCAAGGGATGCAATATAAAAAGGATAGTTTCTATTCCAATGACCCTGCTTCTTATAGAAGAAGCACTCTACCTGGCTCTTATCAGCCTTCACCTTCTTAACCTAACTGGGCCCAGAAGCATTTTGCACCTTCTTCCCTTTATTTCTCTTTTTCCCTTTCTTAAAGGGACAATGCCCTATAGAGGATCCTCCCACTAGATTTACCACCCCTTTATTGAGCTGGTGGTCTTTCTCATAAGTCTACAGTAACCCCAACAGACCGTGGTAGTTAACTACAGGCTTATTCATTCTAAAATGATCAAGAAAGTCTAGATATAAAGAGGGCAGGAAATTCAGTATCGCATCTTTTTCGAGCTGTTCATGCAAGGGACATCTGAGCTTGTCCAGGCACTCAATCATCTTGATCATGTATAATACATAATTAGTGACTGAGGCCCCATCAAGCATCCGTGTGTTGTATATAGCATAGGAGACCATGTACCTCTCAATGTTATTTGGTGTACCGAAGGACTCCGTCAACTTTTGAAGGATCTCCTCCGGCTGGGCTTCCTTGAATTTGTAATTGAAATCATCGTTCATCGCTACCAACATGGTGCATCAGACAGTGATCCTATTAGAGAGCCACTTCTGATAAGTGTCTCTGACAGAACTTCGAGCATTGGAAGCAGGGGTTTCAAGCGCCGGATCCGATATCACATATAAGTCCGTTCATGCTCCAGGATAATCCTGAGCCTTCAATACCAGCTATCGAAGTTGGGACCCTTGAGCTTCTCATTATCGAGAAGAGATCGGAGTGACAAGTTGGTAGACATCTGAAAGGAAAACCAAAACTTATTAGTGTATATCAATTATTAATCCAAAGATATGGACTTTAGTCTAAAGGCCCTCCCACTATATTGTTTAGACTGGTAGCCTCTACCTCCAATCCGAGGAATTACTTCAATTCCTTAGTGGGTACTAGAACCCAATAGACAACACATGAGCCCAACTTTGGCTGGCCCACCTATGTGCATCTAAAGGTAGATTCTTTAACCGATTACTTCTCCAAGTAACTTCTAGTATTTAGATTTTGTCCCAAGGTGCACTTCAATCAGCCTTTAGGCCTGCTATTAAAGGTCCCGGTTAACTCTAACTATTAACATGACAAAATTCAATGCTTCCAACCAATGAATAGCCAAGCCTGACTTTGGCCGGCCCACCTGACCATCATTAAGAAAGTCGCACTAAGCCATCATATTAAAAATGGAAATTCCAATAACCTGATGAACACCCGATCTTTGGATCTGCCAATGAACACCTAACTATTATATCCATTATCATTCCACTTAATGGGAGGCAAGGACTTAGTTATCCCCATAACTTCATCCTTTTATGGGCCTAATAATTTAGAGAGTTTAACTTTAATGTGACAAATGAAATAGATAAGAAGACATGGATCAACCTTCAATTGACTACATTAGTTATAAAAGAGGGTTTCAAAAACTAATGATCCATGGGCACCTAAAATCAGTCAAGATTGATTAACCTTAGGTGACATGGGTTAACACGAGTCAGTGAGCTACCCAATCAATTCTGATTGACCACATTAGCCAAGTAAGTAAGTTCATGGGATGGGTTTCGCCATTAACCTTCTTGCCTTAAACACCAACCAGGTTGGCCAGGTAAGATGTAGCCCCATAGAACCATGATCAAATTCCATACTTATCTTAGACACCAATTGATCCATCAGACTCGATTAGACTAGCTTAAAGACTCGAGCTGACCACTGAGCCACAAATCAGGTCTATTTAGATTTATGGACTAATCAATCTAACTATTAGAAAGATCTATAAGAAGAAATCCTAACTCAACATTTGATTAGATTAGTTCTCTATTTGATCCATTCATCTAAACTTAGGTCTAACCCAATTAAGGACCTAATTGAAGCTAACCCATGACCCTTAAAGGTTATTGAAATGACTTAGAGTCTTTGAATCATATTCCGAGATCACTTAGTCATTCAAGGTAACTTAATTCTTAATTAAGCTCAATAATCTTCATAAATCAAAATAATTTCAATTTGTATTATAAAATAATTTTACAAGCATACAGAATTTGAATTCACTATTTCAAAGTTTTCTAGTCGAGTCGACTCATGTAGAATGTGAGTCGGCTCATAAATGAGTCAGCTCGAGCAGGGGTCGAGTTGGCTTGTCTGTCAAAGCAGAAAACAATGACTTCAAATTCATTTATTTTACTTGAACAATTCAAAGTTTTTAGATCAAACATCCATAGATTAAAACTACTTTAACCTATCAAATCTCTCACTTTCTTCTTCATAAGGTCATGACGCGGCAGCACCCCTACACATCATAGGAGAACCTCATTGAATAGGAAGTGATGGCCTTCAAACCATACTTCTCTCCTTTGACCGGACAGCCATGGCGAATCCACCTTAATCCAAGTACTTTATGAGGAAAGCTAATGATATCTTAACATGCTACTATCATTATGCTACAGCATCTGGCTCTGATACCAATGAAAGTTTAAAAGGCATAGCAGGCGGATAGACTATATTTTAAAACTATTTTAAAGTACAGTATAGTGAAAGACTTGGCAGATCGACTTGATAAAATTGCATGTAGAGATATCAGGGGTAAAGAAAAGAAAAGGGTACATTACCTTTAACCTTTGGATGCAAGTGATGAAGAGTCGCTAAGCCATACAAATGTTTAGCCTCTACAGGTAGTTTACACCAAGGCTCAATCCCAATCAACTCCCTTGGAGTGCTAGCTTCTCAAAACCATTGAGGCCAATCAATTCCTTCCTTGGACCTGTAAGACTTTCTTGAAGCCACCGAAAAATCTAATTGGGGAACAATGGGGAGAAGTAGAAGTGGAACCCTTCCCAACCAACTCTTTCTTCCTAAACCTTACCTTGATTGCTAGGTAGGCTCCCACCCAAAACCCAAATCCTCTCAAACCCTACTCTAAGGATACCTTCCCTCCCTCTCTTAGAAAAGCTTAGCAAAAGTCAACCTCAACAAACTCTGCTGCCCCTACAAAGACATCAATTTATAGTAGTAGCAAAGAGGGAGAGAGATATGGAAGGAGGAGTGATTGGAGGAGAGGGTTAAGGGTTGAACCAAATTAGCTCTAGGTTTATATGGAAGAAAATCTACATTCCAAATAATGCATTCCATAAAAAATCTTGGAGCCAATTTCAGCCTAGATTTGAAATTTGAATTCAAAATTCAAATGTAAATCTTTTAAAGGAAAGTGAGCATGACAAATCAAATCTAATTTGATCCTAAGCCAAATCACATTTGGCTTGACCCATTAGATTGCAATCATATTTACAAATAAGTCCTCCAAAAATTCACTAATCAAATTAGTGAAAAATCCTCATCACAGCCAAGTGTCGACTTATGGAAGTGTCGACAATTGGGTCATGGTCAATCATATTGACCCCATAGTGATGCTAAATGATTCTCAATCATCGATCAGCCTTTAGATCTAGTAGAAACCCCTATGGTGTGTGACCCCATAGGTTTGAACACTAAGCCAGTAGCACTTGAACATTTCTAGTACCGGTCAAAGTTATAATCTAGCAATGATACCTGACGTCCGGATAGGTCGAAGATACAGAGCAACTATCTAGAACCTCCGGCATATGGTTACCACATAATTCATCCCTTTGATCTCATAATGCTTAGGATGACCTAGGGTTTGACTGCCAACCCTAATTTAGTACATCTAGATCGTGTCTCAACCTTACAAGTTTTGTGACTCCTCACAAGAACTACCCTGGCCAAGTTTTGCTAAATTGAGACATAGTGAGTCATTCACTCCAAACCATTTGGAGGGGTCAATCCTATCTTGATCTACCACTACTCCACAAGTACTTGACTATACCCAAAAACTTCCATCACTAGATTAGAAATCCAAGTAATCCGTTACCAAAGTACAATGAGTTACTTGCAAGCTACTATTGTGACCTCAGGTCTGAGGGATACATATACCCATATCCCTTCGCAAGCAACCCTTGGCCGAAGGGAGCTTCGTAGATGGTCACGTTCAGTGAGACATCATACATTTCACCTGTATGTTATATCAATATCTCTACACTCCTTGGTTAAGAGGGTAACCAACCAATGTGACATACAACAACCTACGCTTGATACATCGTCGTCCTATAACAATGTATCCTTTGCTTGTGAACCAGTTTAAGAACTACTCGATACATTCTCTCTGTATCAAATATAATATAGTTCTAAGGACTCCATCATACAAAAGTTCTTTTTAGAAAAATTGTTGACTTTGGTCTTGATTTTGATGATTGACAAAATACTTAAGTATATATGTGTACTAATCGTATATTTTTGTGTGTTTATCAGATCTTAGTACTCATCCATGTTGAATGAAGAAATTCTTGTATTTCAATTGAAGAAGTCCTTCAAATTCAAGAAATTTAAAGTTATAAGGACTTTGGAATATAAGGAAGATTTGGAAGGACTTAAAGTTTGATTTTGGAGAAGTTTTAGCAAGTTTCAGCACTAGCACAAGCAAGTGTCGACTCATGAAGAAGTTCAAGTATCGACCCAAGGCCTGAGAATAAGAAAAATACAGAACTATGAAAAACCAGAATTAGCTAATGAATAGTGCCAAGTGTCGACTCACTATAGCAAGTGTCGACACTTGCACTATTCATGAATAGTGCCAAGTGTCGACTCACTGTAGCAAGTGTCGACACTTGCACTATTCATGAATAGTGCCAAGTATCGACTCACCAATCTCAAGTGTCGACACTTGCTATAATGGCTAAGTTTTTAGATGTGCAGAATTGATTCCCACTTGCTTCAAATAGCTAGTTTTTCATTTCCAATGGTCATAAATGG
The DNA here is from genome assembly GCA_021397845.1 of Areca catechu. Lineage (NCBI taxonomy): Eukaryota > Viridiplantae > Streptophyta > Magnoliopsida > Arecales > Arecaceae > Areca > Areca catechu. The sequence continues at coordinate 157,299,913 of CM038039.1, read as the reverse complement.
TCATCTATGGGTTGGAGAGCTATATAAATACCAAAAATCAAATGAAAAAGTAATCCTTTGGTGATATTATTAAATATCCTTCAAGGATTTAAGAGTTGAGTGGTTCAAGCCTTCAAGCTTCCAAAGATAAGATAGTGCATCCAAGTTCACATCATCAAGCTATAATCAAAGGCTTTAACAACTTGAAGACAAGATCTTCATCAACATTCAAAGAGCTTCAAAGAGATATTTGCTTTGTTTAAGAAAGCTTTTCTTGTATTCTTTTCATATTGTTCTTACTTTGTTTATTAAGATTTTTGGTGAGCCTTGAAAAATCAATTAGGTTCTTAGTTAGCCTACAAAACCAAGGGAGGTTGTTGGTGAGCCTTAAAATCAATTAGGTTCTTGGTTAGCCTGCAAAACCAAGGAAGGTTTTGACTTATGAGCCTAGTGAAAACAAGTCAGGTTTTGATTAGTGAGCCCAAAAAACTAATTAGTTGTAATCTTGGTGATTACAGTGAATTTTCCAAGGAGAACTTGGAGAGTGGATGTAGGTGCCTTGGAGTGCACCGAACCACTATATATTCTTGTGTTTATGCTTGCTTCTTTATTGATTATTTACTCTTATGCATTTACTTTATTAATTCCGTTGCATATTATTTTGAAGCATACAAATACTTTGGCAAAATACAAGCACTTGATTTAAATTGGCATATACTTATTTAGTTTATTACAAATGGTTTATAAAACCCAATTCACCCCCCCTCTTGGGTTGCATCTTCACTAGGCAACAAAAATACACATGTGATGAACAGCCAAAAGAATAACTTTTATTCATTTAAAAAATTTATATACAATTACAAAATAGCACAACCATCTACTGAATGTGAAAAGCACCTACACCAAGCATACAATATGCAAGAAAATAGGGCAGAAGATATACATTTTAAAATATTTTTAGACATGCACAGCGAAAAGCTCGGTAGATAGATCTAAACGATCTACCGATATGCCCGCAACAGGATCTAGCATAATAATCTAGCATGCATATAACATCAAAGCAAGAGAAACAACAAATATAAAAGAACCATACATTTATACCAAGAGAGAAGCAGTATAAGTGCTGTGAGAAGGAGGAGGGCACTCGAGCCACACACGCGTCTAGCCTCTACAGGAGTTCTAGCTCTTCAGGATCCTTGTCTGATCTTCTTCTTCCAGGAAGACTAGGAGGAGAGCAGGAACCCCTTCCCAAAACCTCTCTTCCCAAGACCTAGCTAGAGTGCTAGGTTGCCCACACCCAATCCCTGAAACTCTCACAACCCTTCTCTATCTCTCTTAAAGTTTTCTTTTGCTGTTGTTATAACCTCTGCAACCTATAGAATGACCCTCATTTATAGGTGCAGCCATGAGAGGGAGAAGAAGGAAGGAGGAGAGATGATGGAAGAAAATGGAGGAGAGGATCAAGGCCATTCCAAATGGGTCCAACCCATTAAGTTAAGTATGACCTTCATACCATAAAGCCTTTGGAGCCAAAACTGGTTTGAATTCAAAATTCAAACCAAGTCAAAACCTGCCCAAAAATCTCCACGAAATCCTCCGAGAAATCTGTTCATCACAGGAAGTGTCGACACTCGAAAATTGCTAAGTGTTGACACTTCACCAAGTGTCGACACCTGCAAAATTCCAAGTGTCGACACTTGGAACAAAGTCAATCATATTGACTTTCGATGATGGCAAATGATTCTCAATCATCGATTAACCACAAGATCAAATAGAAATCCACTATGGTATGTGACCCCATAGGTTCGAACACTAAGCCGGTAGCACTAGAACATTTCCAGTACCAGTCAAAGTCCTCATCTAGCAATGATACCCGACATACAGATAGGTCGAAGACGTGGAGCACCTCATAAGAACCTCTGGCATATGGTTGCCGCATAATTCATCCCTTTAACCTCATAATGCTCAGGATGACCTAGGATTCGACTGCCAACCCTAATTTGGTTTATCCAGATCATGTCTCAACCTCACAAGTTCTGTGACTCCTCACAAGAACTACCCTAGACAAGGTTTTGCTGAATTGAGACATAGTGAGTCATTCACTCCAAATTATTTTGAGAGGTCAATTCCATCTTGATCCACCATCGCTCCACAAGTACTTAACTGCACCCAAAAAACTTTCCATCACTGAATTAGAAATCCAGGTAGTCTAGTACCAAAGTACAGTGAGTTGCTTGCAAGCTACCAAGGTGACCTCAGATCTAAAGGACACATATATCCATATCCCTTGGCGAGCAACCCTTTGGCAGAAGGATGCTCCGCAAATGGTCACGTTCAGTGAGATGTCATACATTTCACTCACATGTCACATCAGTGTCTCTACACTCCTTGGTTAAGAAGACAACCAACAAATGCGACATACAACAACCTATACTTGATACATTGTCGTCCTATAACAATATATCCTTTGGTTGTGAACCAGTTTAAGAACTACTTGATATATCCTCTCTATATCAAACAATGTAGTTATAAGGATTCCATAATACAAGAGTTCTTTACAGGAAAATGTAAATATGATGGACAGCCAAAAATAAATAACTTTTATTAATTAAAGAATTCATATACAAAATACAAAATAGCACAACCATCTATAACCTAGACAATTGGCTTTGGGACACAATTTCCAACATCTACATCCTAGACGATTGGCTTTGGAATACTATTCCCAACATGATCTTCATGGCCCTCCATGTGACTATGGGTATGTCTCCTCTTTGATGATAAATATGCTCAACATTTTTCCAATACAACCTAACTTGTCGGACTAACCTAAGTTTAGCAAATTTGAACTTCCTCTCTTCTAACATCTCGTACCACTCAAAGTATTGATCCATGTCACTCTCCTAATCAACATACACCTTAGGATCTAGGTTTTCATTAAAAGTAGGTGCATCGAGATGTATGTTCCTAAGGGCTCTTTCCTCTGAATCCACGAAGTCTTGGTGTGGGCATCTAGGGTTATGTTTAGGGGTGGGATCATGGCGATGGGCTCTAGACCAAGGGGAGTTGGTCTAGGTGATTCAGGTTTAGTGTAGGTCAAATAGGTCTCTTCAAGGGGCTCGATTTGCTCCTCCATTTGGTTAAACCTATTGTTTAGTTGCCTGAACTACTCAGTCATGGTCTCATCAAAGTTTCAAGATTGGGGTCCATGATGAGACTTGGTTGGGTCAGAGAGTATTGGTATGGGATTCCTGATATAGTGGTCATGCAATACAAACCTAGCTTCTAGGACTTCTAGACCTAGAAGTTCAAGGTAACATGAATTGCCAAAGTACCAATCAAGACTGTAGTCACCCTTTCAACTGGCCAGGTAAAAGGTGGGATTGTAGGAGGCTCCCCTCGCTTTCGTGAGATCCTAATTAAAAACCATTGATCCATTTAAAGCGTTTGTCGTTGGACCCCTAGCCTTAGACACCAATATCCAAGACTAAATATAGAATTAACAAATACTAAATCTTAACATGAAACATGAACTTGACTCGTTGATGTCCCTAGTTTAGGTTCTTACTTAGTTTTAGATTAGGCTTGGATCAATGCAATATCTGGTTGGTTGTTTTTGGTCCAAGGAAAAGTAATGAAATCCTTCCCTTATCTTATGATAGGATTGCCCTTAAGTATTTTAGAATGAATGCACAATCAAGAATCTAACTAATCAATAGAATGTAAAGACTAAGATTGACATTCAATTCAAAATTTAAATTTTTAAATCTCAATTTCAAATTTAAATTTTCAAATTTCAAATTTTAGAATTCAAATTTTAGATTTTAAATTTTTTAATTTTAGAATTATAGTTAGGAGAATTAAAATTGAATTGTACCAAAAATTTAGAGCCTAGGTTGTGCTAAAGGAGAAAACATACATTGTAGAATTCATTAATTCCAATCATGCAAGCATGCACTTAGCACAACAGACCCTCCAATCTTGGGATCTCACATCCGGCCTTAGCTCATTACTCCCATGGGTCATAAGTACACTTTTGTATACCCGCTTAGGAGGCATGATTCCTTCGATTAGAGAGTAAACTAGGAAAACAAATAAAATTCTTTTTTGGAAATTCATATCTGAAATCTATGGAAAAAGATTCCAAGTCTGGTTTGATCTGAAAAAGTTACTTAGGAATTATAAATTAAACTAACATCTGAAAAGCTATGAGATGGGCTTTCAGGTCTAATCCTTAGATGATGCAGAGATTTTCAGCAACTAGCATACTTGTCCTAGTTAACCTTGCTCTGATACCAAAAACAATATGGGATGCAAGATGGAGTTTTTAACATAGAAACTTAGCAATCTAAAATGAGCAAGGACTCCTTCACATTTCAGCAAGATTTATGGATAAGAGAGCAAATAAACTTAATGTAAGAGACTACTAGATGAAAGTTGTATTACCCATGATGTACTTTTCATTCAATCAAAAGTAAAAAGACCTAATGGTTAAGAAACCATTCTAACTAGGGCAAGTACCTTCAAACAATCAGACCTAAGAGTCTATGATGGGTTTTTCTTACCAACAATGAGAGCTACAACTTTTGGTGGTGGTTTAATCTCAGCACTCCAAGGACTTGCGGCTGAATTTGAAGACTATCACATCTTTGATTGAGGACTCCTAACGTAGATGGTCCCGAGGCAAAGTAAACTTCATCTTCAGCTCGAGATCATGGAGGGATCCTATAATGGAGAGCATTAGTGGTCATGAAAGGTATGAAAGGAAAGAAAATTGAGGAAAGATTGAATGAAGGGGAAGAAGAGTATGGTTGGCATCTTCTTGGAACTTGGATGAACAGGTTGGGCCTCATACCCTCTCCCTCATAGAGTGTCAATGCAACAAAACAATGGAAGAAGGAAAGAAGCTTTCATTCTTTCATAACATAGCCCATTACAAGAGGGTTAGGGGGGTATTTATTAACTTTCCAAGACCTAATTTTAATTTAAAATGGGAGAGATTACATGCATGAAAAGGGGAGTGGGAAGTGGGGAGTTACAAGTTGAATTCAACTTTGAATTTCAGCAAGCTTGGGTGCAAGAATTGGCATAGAGAGTGAGGTGGCATGGCTGACTTGGCATGGATGTTGAGGTGGCGCTCCAACAAGGCTTGACTTGGCATGGAGAGTGAAGTGGTTAGCTCTAATCCAATAGGTGGTCTTGATGCTCCTTCACTTAGGTTCAAGCTTCATCCCATGGTTCATGCCTAGGCTAATTTGAACCCAACTTGACCAACTTGACTAATTACAAGACTAAATTGAAATCAAAATTAACTTGACTCTAATTACAGGACTCATGCTAAAAATTAAAAACAAAGTTGAAGCCAAAATTGAGTTTGGCTTATTCACTTGCAATCCATAAGGAGCTCGAATTGATTAGGTTTGCTTGAAGCCTCTTTTCCATTCCGGTGCCCGCACCAATTCTCCCAGGGTGGGAAGGACTCGACCCTATTGAGTATGGGTCAACTTGACTTTGGTAGTGTTCTAGTAAGTCTGGGTTGATCCTTTGCAGATCTTCTCGAGTGATCCATGAGTCTTTAGATTCTGGTCGACCTTGCCAATGAACCAAATAACATTAATAGCCTTTGTTCTAAGTAGTGATAGTCTTATCATCCAAAATATGCTCAATCTTATCTCACCATTCTGGTAATGTGGCTAGTGGACACTCAAGGGTAGGTTCACTCTCAAAAATGGGATCAGGTCCAAAAGGCTCACTAGGTATAATTGTTGGTTCCTTATACTCTACTAAGTCTGAGATATTAAAAGTTGAATTGATACCAAAGTCAGATGGTAACTCAAGCACATAGGCATTAGGTCCAGTTTTTTTTATTATTTTGAAAGGACCTGCACCGCGATCATGTAACTTTTTCATGGTTCCAAGTGGAAACCATTCAGGTCTAAGCCTAATCATCGCATAGTCTCCATAAAATTCTTTGACTCTCTTATGAGAATTAGCCATATGCTTGTAAGTTTCATTGCTCAAATTAATTTTCTTACTAATCTCTTTGTGCAAATCTCTAACATGCTATGCTTATTACTCTGCAGACTCAGAAACTCGTCAAAGCATGGATAAAGGGATAAGCTCTATGGGCTTTTTAGGTTTGTATCCATAGACAATCTCAAATGAACTTTTTCTAGTGGATCTATTGATTGAGAAGGCAAATTCAACATGTGGTAACAAAAGATCCTAATTTTTAGTACTCTCACCAACTAAACATCTCACAGGTTTCCAAGACTCTTATTCACAACTTCTATTTGGCCGTCAATTTGTGGATGGTAGGTAGTAGAAAACTTCAGTTTGGTTCCTAACTTGTGCCATAGTATTTTCCAAAAATAGCTAGTGAATCGGACATCCCTATCAGATATAATGGTTTTGGGCAAACCATGTAACCTAACCACTTCATTTAGAAAAAGCTTAGCCATTTTTGAAGCATCATAAGTTTGGAAGCAAGGCAAGAAGTGTGCCATCTTAGAATAGTGATTGACCACAACATAGATAGAGTCATGTTTCTGCATGGTCTTTAGTAACCTTAACACAAAATCCATACTAAGATATTTCCATGGATAATCAGGTACTGGCAAAGGGGTGTACAGGTCAGTGTTTTGTTTTTGCTATTTGGCAACAGCATATTTTCGACACTGGGCCACTACTTAGGCCACATTTCTTTTGAGGCTGGGCCGAAAAAATTAGTCTTCAACTACTAGAATTCTTTTGTTTCTCGGATGGAGGTTCAAGGGATGCACAACCTATTTTCTTTGAAAAGGTATCCATCATGAAAGGTATAGTCACTATATAAACTAGATGGTCCTTGATGAATAGATTGAAAAATCTTACTAAAATCGGGATAGTTTTCGTATCCTTCTTTCAATCTATCAAATCCTATGACTTCGGTACTCACAAAGGTCAAAAGCATGGAACGACGACTAAGTACATCGACAACTCAATTTTTAGTGCCAGCTCAGTGTTTTAAAATAAAGGTATAAGCCTAGATATACTCTACCCCATGCCTATGGTTCAACTTTTTCTTAGAATTAAGAAATCAGAGTGCTTCATGGTCAGAATAAAGAACAAACTCCTGCAATAGTAGATAGTGTCTCTAATACCTTAGGACTTGGACTACCGCGTATAACTCCTTATCGTAAGTTGAATATTTTAACTTCACTTCATTTAGTTTTTCACTAAAAAAGGCTACAGGATGATTCTCTTGACTTACAACTCCTCCAATTCTAATTCCGGAGGCATCACAAGCAACCTCAAAGATCTTTGAAAAGTCAGGTAATCTTAAAGTGTGTGCTTAGGTCATTTTCCCTTTGATATCAAGGAAGGCTCTATCGATGGCCTTGGTCCACTCAAAGGTCCCCTTCCTAACATAGTCAGTAATGGGTGCGACAATCAAACTGAATCCCTAAATAAATTTCCTATAAAAGGTAGCAAGGCCATGGAAGCTACGCACATCATGTATGCTTTTAGGTATAGGCCATGGAAGCTATGCACATCTTGATTTTGATGAATAACAAGATACTTAAGTATATTTGAATACTAACTATGTGTTAAAAGTATGTTTATCAAAATAGGGTACTCATCAAAAGATAAAATATGTTGAAAGTTCAAATGCTTGTCATCTTATTGAAGAAGTCACTTATATTGATGAAATTTCAAGTTAAATAGACCTTGGCATATAAGAATAACCTTGAAGGACTCAAAGTTTAAATTTAGAGAAGTTTCAACAGAGTTTCAGTAGCACTTCAGGAGAGTTTCAGCCAAGTGTCGACTCATAGAAGTGAAGTGTCGACTCATGTGTTGACTCAAGTGTCGACTTAAGGCCTGAGACCAAAATGATATAGAACATGCTGAATTCAAGTTTTTTCTCATGTGTCGACTCATAAAGATAAAGTGTCGATCCAAGTGTCGACTCACCAGAAAAAGTGTCGATGCACTAGTATACTCCAGAGAGCTTTAGAAGATATTTTTGAGCTAGTGTCGACTTAAGTATCGACTCATGTGTCAACTCATGACTTGAAGTATCGATACCTACAGGTCTGGATGAATAATAATTGCTAGTTTTTTTAAGCACAAAATTGGTCATTTTTATCTCTAACAGCTATTTTCTCCTCTTCAATGGTCGAAAATGATCATTTAAGGTTTAGAAAGGTATTTAAAGTGGACCAAACTCTAGAAAGAATGAGTTATGAGCATTCATTCAAATATTCATTGAAGAACTACCACTTTTAAGTGAAGTTAAGCCTTCAAGCATTCAAGAGCCTTCAAAAAGCATTCAAGTCCAATCTTCAAGCATTTATTAAGGTTTCAACAACTTGGAGACAAGCATTCTTCAAGCATTCAAAGAGCTTCAAAGAGATATTTGCTTTTATTTTGAAAGCTTATTGTATCTTTACTTTGAACTTGAATTTATTGTTATTCCTAGTTTCAAGTGGATTGAAACTAGTGGTTTGATTGTTGGTGAGCCTTGTAAAAACTAACTTAGGTTGTTGGTAAGCCTTGTGAAAACCAACTAGGTTGTTGATGAGCCTTGTGAAAATCAATTAGGTTATTGGTGAGCCTTGCGAAAAACCAACTAGATTTTTGGTTAGCCTTGTAAAAACCAAGAAGAATTTTGATTAGTGAGCCTGGAAAAACTAATCAACTATAATCAAGTTGGATTATAATGAAATACACAAGTGGACTTTGGGGAGTGGATGTAGGTGCTTTGGAGTGCACCGAACCACTATAAAATATTGTGTATTTATGATTGCTTTTGCTATTCTTGCAATTACTTCATTTTTTCCACTGCATGTTATTATCAAGCACACATACACTTGAAATCACACCAGCATCTTAATTATTTTTGAATTGGCACATACTTGCAACAAGTTTTAAAAATCCAATTCACCCCCCCTTTTGGGTTGCTTCGTTGGGCAACAAGTGATATCAGAGCCTTGTACTCAGCTTATAAGTTAACTGCCTTGAGTTAAAGATTTATGACAGTCCTTATAGGTTCTAGAGTTGTTGAGGGTCAGGCCTTAAATAGACCCCTCATTTTTAGTGGCACTAATTACACATATTAGAAAACCTGCATAAGAATTTATATGCATTCAATAAATTACAATCTTTGGAAAGTTGTTGTAAAAGGTCCCCATGTTCCTTCAACGATGCTTAATGGTATTTCCATTCCAAAACTAGAAGAAGATTGAGATTAAAATGATATTAAGCAATCGAAGCTTAATGCTAAAGCTATGAACTTGCTTTATTATGCATTAGATCCTAGTGAATTTAATAGGATTTTCACATGCACATCCACGAAAAAAATTTAGGACATACTTGAGATTACTCATGAGGGTACCCATCAAGTAAATAATACAAAAGTGAATATGCTCATTCATATTTATGAAATGTTTAAAATGGAGCCAAATGAATCTGTTACTGATATGTATACTAGATTTACTAATATTGTCAATGGTATAAGGAGTCTTGGTAAGGTTATGTCTAACGCTGATCTTGTAAATAAAATTCTTAGATCTTTACCAACATCTTGGGATGCAAAGGTCTCGACAATACAAGAAGCTAAAGATGTTGAGACACTTTCCTTGGAGTAACTTGTCGGTTCACTCATGACTTATGAGTTGAACTTGAAACAAAAGGCAATGGATGCAGATAAAAAGAAGAAGACCATCACATTCAAATTCACTACACCAAATGAGTCTTTAAGTGAAGAATCAGAAGAAGGTGAAAATGAAGATGAAGAGGCACTAGTGGCAAAGAAATTTAGAATATTCATGAGAAAAATAAAGTTTCCTTACAAAAGGAAGCCACAACCTAGCAAAGAAAAAGAAAAGAAAAAAAAAGGAGAAGGACCAACCAATTTGCTTCGAGTGCAAGAAGCCCGGACACTACAAGATTGATTGTCCTATCCTAAAGAAGTTTAAAAAAAGTTCAAGAAAAAAGCTATGATGGCAACCTGGAGCGACAGTGAAGACTCTAATTCAGAAGAAGAACAACAAGAAGTTACCAATCTCTACCTTTTGATAATAGAAGATGAGGTATAATCTAAACTTGAACTTGAATTTATTTTTAATGAACTTAGAGATGCATTTGATGGACTTGTGCATATGTATAAATTGTTAAAAATTGAGCACAAGAAATTGAAAAAACATGTTGATTACTCTTTAGTTGAAAACACCAATTTTGTTAATAAAAACAATTATTTAAAAGCCAAGATTGATGTTTTGAAAAAACAAAAGAATGCTTTTTCAAAAAAAATAGAAGTTTTAAAGAGACCCAAGGCTATTGTTACAAATAATGAGCTTTTAAAGAAAAACAAAGACCTTAAGGTAGAAAATAAAAAATTAAAATATGAGCTTGATAAAGTTAAATCTTTTGTTGAAAAGTTCACATTTAGCTTTGAAAAGTTGAATTTATTGTTGAATAATCAAAGAGTTGTATTTCATAAAGCTAGACTCGGTTACAAGCAACAAAAGAAACAAGAAGTTTTCAAGAATTTTTTTGTTCCAGCATCATCTAATGTTACTTGCTTTAGTTGTAGAAAATTTGGGTATAAGGCTTATCAATGCAATATGAGAAAATTAAATAATTCTAGAAAAGTTTGGGTTCCAAAAGGAACCATATCTACAAATCCTAAAGGGTCCAAGATGGCTTGGATACCTAAAATAAAAACTTGATCTATTTTGCAAGTATCTTGTAACCAAAGTGAAAAAGAGATTGTGATATCTTGATAGTGGTTGCTCAAGATACATAACAGGAGATGTGAAGCAATTCACTTCTCTTGAAGCTTTGAATGGAGGGAGTATAACTTTTGAAGACAATGATAAAGAAAAAATCATTGGTATCAGTAAAGTTTACATCTTCCCTTCTACCTTTATTGATAATGTATTATTAGTTGAGGGACTAAAGTACAATTTACTTAGTATTAGTCAGTTTTGTGACAAAGATTTTAAAGTAATATTTGAATCATTCCTTTGCATGGTTTCTAGTCCTGATGATAATGGAGTGAGATTCATTTGAAATAGGCTTGGCAACATCTATCTTATTGATCTTGATAATTTATCTTTACATGATAGTGAATACCTAGTTGCAATGAATGCCACAATTAATGAGACTAGTTGGCTTTAGCATCGTAAATTAGGTCATGCAAGCACGCATTTACTTTCTAAATTATGCAAAAAGGATTTAGTAAAAGATTTACCAAAACTTAAATTTGAAAAAGATAAAATTTGTGATGCTTGTCAATTTGAAAATGTTGGGTTTGTTGACCAAGACGAAAACATAGATTTCAAGATTTTTATCTTATGAAATCTATACCAAACCATTTAGCCCTAGATCTCCTTAAAAAAAAAGTAAAAATATATATCATTCATATACATGATTTAAATATATATATGTAAGTACTAACCTGTACCGCAATATCCAAAATGCAAATCTCCACCAGGTGCCCAAATGTTCACCCTCCAATGGTGATCCACACGGAGAAGAGATGAAGACAACAACTTCTTGATCTTGGATCCTCTTCTTGAATTCTTTTTCAAGAATTCAATTCTTGGACTTATAGGCTGGAGTTTTCTTTCTTGAAAATTCCCTTTCTCCCTTCTTTCCTCTTCTTGATCCTTTCCTCAACTTCAATCCTTGTAGAAAATTCTTATTTGAAGTGGAAGAAAAATTAAGACAAATAATGTCTTAATTCAAGAAAGAAAAGAGACCCTTCCTGTTTCTTTCCTTTACCATTCAAGACCTTCCTCTTATTCTTGTTTAGGGTCAAAGTTTCGACAGAGGATACCTCTGTAAGGGAAACAATACCCAACAAGAACAAGGAGAAGGAGTATTCTGGAGAGGAAGAAAGGGAATCTGATCTCTGAATTATTTTACATGAAAACCCCCGAGAACCCAATCCTATTTATAAATATCAGAGGGGTGTCTTTTCAAAAATAATGCAACCCTCTGCTATCCCAAGAATCACGTTCTTTCCATCCTCACGCATCCCCTCAGATTTTTCATGCCTTTCCTGATTTATTTCAAGATTTTTCGATTAAGAAAAACCTCGGAAGAAACCTCAGAAAAGTCACGATGTTCTGAGACGGAGTTGCGACCGAAAAGCAACGGATTTCTTCTGGCCATCTGATCTTGATCCAAGGGACTCCAGATGAGATGCCTAAAGAAAAGCTTTCTGCCCCCTCCCATCTGGTTTTCACGGTAAAAGAAGTCCCCATGCACGTGAAAAGGAGTCCACGCGCGTGGACTCTTCCTTTGGTGCGCGCGCATGGGAAAGATGGCTTGAGCGATCTTGGGAAAGGGTTTAAATTGATTTTTAATCAATGGGTTCAGCCACGGGTTAGCCCAAAGTCCCAAAATTTAAATTAGACTCTAATTAGGTTCAATTAGAACCCAATTAAGCCCAATTCAGAACCAAATTCGAATCCAATTCGAATAGAAGTTGGGTCTGCAACACATGCTAGTGTGTTTGTCCTACAAACATAATTTAATTCTAAATTAAATCCCTCATCTACTCTCTTTTGTGTGTGACTCATTGGGTTCCACATCTAGCCAGTAGTAGGTCCGAGTGCTATTTGACTTAATTCGGTTAGATCTCAACTAAGCCGATTTAGGTCAACTCAAGCTAGCTCGACTTGGTCAATTAGAATCTAATTCTAATTAACTGATTTAAATTATCATAATTTAATTATTTCCCTACAAGACAAGATTGACGTCTAGCAACGTATCATGTCTACCTGAAAGATGTGGAATTTTGGTGGAATTACCAAAATACCTTTCAGTGGTGAGTTACCGGGCAATTCAGTCCTTTGATCAACTTGCATCCTGAATATGATTATGGATATGGATACCTTGTCAAATCCAATTTCATATTCATCCCTAGCTCAATCTTTTTAATAATGATTCATTAATGAACTATTAGAAACTACTTCTAATGTTCATACTTTGATCAAAGATTTCCCGAATCATCATTTGATCGAAATTGGCTGGATGCAATATCCTCTTACTAGGGCTGATCAATTCCTTGTTAACCTACTCACAACCTTCATATACAATCCACCATATCCAGTATCACCTCATGCATAACTCAGTGTTATGATTGAGTATGAACCAAAATATGGATTCATGTATATAAGGTACCATGGCAGTCTCAGGTCAAAGGACCACATGCACTACTCCCACTATGAGAAATATCTATTGACAAACAGATAAGGTTCCATTAGATATTCTCAATCTGGATCTATTCAGTGAACACATTCTCTAATGAGCACCCACATCCTAGTATTAGTGTCAAACACAAGTGACTATGAGATCAGTCACCCTCATACATAGGAAGTGCTGATCTTTACCAGAAACATTGATCCCCTACTCAATGTCCCATTGACCAGGAATATTTTAGATTAGGGTTTTAAGGCTTTAGGTCTCACTGGTATGATCTCATCATAACCCTAGAACCATAGCCCTAATCTATAGAGTTCATCATATAATAATTAAGATAGCGTATGATGAAAATAATGCCTTTATTGAATGATAATGTCAATACATTGATTTTTGGGATGGATAAGGAAAAATCCCAACGAAATATAATATTTCAATTGGCCTTTAGGGCATAATCCTTTCAATCTCCCACTTGCACTAAAGCCAATCACCTTTAAATTTTAACCCCATACAATCGAGGTGGCGATCAAACTCTCGCTATGGTAGAGCCTTAGTGAACGGGTCTGCTATGTTGTTCTTTGTTTCAACTCTTTTAATGCAGACTTCTTGTCTTTCGACAATCTCTCGAACAAGATGGAAGCATCTCAGAATGTGCTTTGATTTGTGATGGGCTCTTGGTTCTTTTGCTTGAGCAACAACCCCAGTATTATCACAGTAAAGTGGTACTGGACCTTCAATCTCGGGAACAACGCCCAACTCTGATATGAACTTCTTCATCCAGACAGCTTCCTTGGTAGCTTCACTAACAGCAATGTACTCTGCCTCAATTGTTGAGTCAGCTACAGTCTACTGTTTAGAACTCTTCCAACTTACAGCTCCTCCATTTAGGGTAAAGACATACCCAGATATAGATTTGCTGTCATCTGGATCTGATTGAAAACTAGAATCTGAATAAGCTTCTAATTTAAGATCAGATCCACCGTATATTAGAAAAATATCCTTAGTCCTTCATAAGTACTTAAGAATATTTTTCACAGCCTTCCAGTGATCGTCTCCTGGATCAGCCTGAAATCTACTGGCTATACCTAAGGCATATGCCACATCAGGCCTGGTACATAACATAGCATACATAATAGACCCTACTGCCGAAGCATAAGGTATAGAATTCATTCTATTTCTTTCTTCAGGTGTCTTAGGAGACATCTTTTTAGAAAGATGTATGCCATGACCAATAGGTAAGTACCTCTTTTACTTTCCTCCATGCTAAATCTTTTTAGCACTTGGTCAATGTACCTAGACTGGGATAAACCTAGCATCCTCTTGGATCTATCTCTATAGATCTTTATGCCCAGTATATAAGATGCTTCTCCCAAGTCTTTCATGAAAAACTATTTAGATAACCACACCTTGACTGATTGTAACATTGGGATATCATTCCCAATGAATAGTATGTCATCTATATACAGAACCAAAAAAACTATGGCACTCCCACTAGTTTTCTTATACACACAAGGTTCATCCTCATTTTTGATAAAATCAAATTCTTTGACTGTCTTATCAAATCGGATGTTCCAACTCCTTGATGCTTGTTTTAATCCATAAATGGATTTCTTCAACCTACATACCTGATTAGGTCTAGTCTCCAAGACAAAACCTTCTGGCTGTGACATATAAACCTCTTCCTCAAGGAAACCATTGAGGAATGTGGTTTTCACATCCATCTGCCAGATTTTATAATCATGATATGATGCTATAGCAAGCATGATCCGAATAGATTTGAGCATGGCAACAGGAGAAAATGTTTCATCATAATCTATTCCCTGTTTTTGTCTGAAACCCTTAGCCACTAATCTGGCTTTATACATTTCGACTTGGCCATCTGCCCCAATCTTTTTCTTATAGACCCATTTGCATCCAATAGGGTTAACACCCTCTGGTGCATCAACCAAAGTCCAGACTTGGTTGACATACATGGAGTCCATTTCGGATCTCATGGCTTCCAGCCATCTATCTAAGTCACTACTCATGACAGCATCCGTATAGGTTAGAGGCTCATCATTTTCAATGATTCGGGCTTCATTATTTTCAATAATGAACCCATACCTCTCAGGTGCATGTCGCATCCTATCAGACCTACGGATAGGAGTGGTGTGTTCAGGTTCTATACTAACTATGTTATGATTTGGTTGAGATGTACCTATTTGTTGAACTTCTTCAAGTTCAATATTTCTCCCACTGCCCTTTTGTAGGATGAATTCTTTCTCCATAAAAGTGGCATGCCTACTGACTAAAACCTTTTGTTCAGTAGGGTGGTAGAACAGATATCCTATACTATCTTTAGGATATCCTACAAATAGACACTTATCTGCTCTAGCTCTAGCTTATGTTCAAAATTTCTTTTGACATAAGCTGGACATCCCCATATCTTAAGATATTTAAGATTGGGTTTCTTTCCCCTCCATAATTCATATGGAGTGCTAGAAACAGATTTAGATGGTACTCTATTTAAAATATTAGCTGCGGTTTCCAAGGCATATCTCCAAAAAGAAACAGGTAACTCAATGAAGCACATCATGGACCGTACCATATCTAACAAAGTATGATTTCTCCTTTCAGCAACACCATTTAATTGTGGTGTATAAGGAGGAGTCCATTCAGAGATGATCCCCTTTTCTTTAAGGTGATCAAGAAACTCGGTGGATAAGTATTCACCTCCTCTATCTGATCGAAGGATCTTAATACTTTTCTCCGTTTGTTTCTCTACCATACTTTGATACTCTAGAAATTTTTCAAAAGCTTCGGACTTATGTTTCATTAGATACACAAATCCGTACCTTGAAAAATCATCAGTGAATGTGATGAAATATGAGTATCCACCCTTGGCCTGAGTTGTCATAGGCCCACATACATCTGTGTGTATAAGTCCTAATAACTCAGTTGTCCTTTCATTATGTCCACTAAATGGAGTCTTGGTCATTTTACCCATGAGACATGATTCACAAGTTCCTAATGATTCATAGTCATAAGGATTAAGGAAATTTCCTTGTATAACTTGTTAATCCTTTGCTCACTAATATGTCCAAGACGACAGTGCCAAAATAAAGTATTGTTCACATCATCTCTCTTTCATTTGTTACTAACATGAAGTATATTGTCATCAGTAGATAGAGTTAAAAGACCATTGCAAAATATGCCATAAAATATTATTTCATTAGAAAAACTGATTGAGCAGCCATTGCTCATTACATTCATAGTATAACATTGTTTAATTAACAAGGGTACAGATATGATGTTTCTAATGACCTTAGGCATATAATAACAACTTTTCAACTCTAAAATCTTCCCAGAAGGCAGCTTCAATATATAAGTCCCTACAGCTTCTGCTTGGATGGAATCTCCTCCAGCACCGTAGAGCTCGAAGTCTCCTTCCTTCAAAACTCTAATGTTCCGCAGTCCCTGCAATGATTTGCAGATATGATGACCACAAGCGGTATCCAATACCCAAGAGTTTGAATTAGAAGAGTCTAATGACAAAATTGCATGTATCTCATACATACCTTTTGGTGCATCACTAGCACCAGGCTTCACACTTGCAAGGTAAACCTTGCAATTTCTTTTCTAGTGACCCGGCTTGCCACAATGAAAGCAGGTCATTTATCCGGAGGCCTTCTTTCCTTTCTTTTTCTTGATGCCCCCTTTAGGGTTCATCCTTCTCTTGGAACCCTTTTTACCTGTTTTCTTCTTGTTTATTCCATCCACAAGAAGAAGTGGAGCCTTATTTTTCTTTAAATGGCTCTTTGCCGTTTTCAACATATTCAACAGCTCAGGCAAGGAAGAATTTAGTTTGTTCATATGATAATTGAGAACAAACTGTGAAAATGACTCTGGGAGTGACTGCAGGATTAAATCCTGATTCAACTCCCCATCCAAAACAAAACCCAATTGACCTAATCGGGTGATTAGGTCAATAACATTTAATACATGGTCTTGTACAGATGTTCCTTCTGTCATCCTTGCACAGAATAACTGCTTAGATATTTCATATCTAGCAGTTCGACTATATTCTCCATAAAGTTCTTTTAGATTGAGCATTATGGAGTTAGTGTCCATGCTTTCATGTTGCCTCTGCAACTCATTGGTCATAGAGGCAAGCATTATACATTTGACAGTAAGTGAGTCATTTTGCCACATGTTATATGTGGTCTTTTCCTCTTGCGAGGCATCTTCCCCTAATGGTTCCAAGGTAGGGGTATCAAGAATATAAGAAAATCTTTCTTGACTGAGTACTATCTTCAGGTTTCTCAACCAATCAACATAGTTTGGTCTAGTCAACTTATTGGCATCAAGAATGCTACGGAGTGAAAGTGAAGAGGCCATTTAATCTACATTAACAAAGAACATTACATAAGCAAACAACCAATGTTGACAAAACATAATTAAATTAGGACTTTAACTTAATTATGTCTCCCACTATTTTATCAAGCATCATAACCCTCCATATGATGATCGAGAAAATCCTAATTGGTTTTCTTAGTGGGGTTGAGATCCTAATTCCTTATAAAAGACCTTGTGTGTACACAACAAATCTTATATAAGTTCAAAGGTAGGAAAACTCTTTCCAATTGTAACTAATACAATCTCAACTTATCTTGGCCTCTAAAATATTAATAGCCTTGTGTGTGCACAACAAACTATAATATTTTAGTTAAGTCAGACCCTTCATTACTATATAGTCATGATATTAATTATAATACCCTTGTGTGTACACAACAAAGTATTATATTAAATCATGCCATAAACTTCAAATGAACCAAATTAAAATTATGTCAGTCACCATAAGAAGCCTTGTGTGTACACAATAAACCTAATATGAATCATAACATAATAATGACTTGGCATGAAGGAAGGCCACATGTAGTGAATATTACACTAAGCATATCAATCAATAATTAAGTTAATCTTATCGGCCAGGTAAGTGGGAGAGTGGTGGGAGTCTCCCTGTTGCTTTCCTTGGACACCAATAAGAATTGGCCAGGTCAGTCAACGGAACCAATTAAAAACCACGTCCTCTTTACCGATCATGAACCACTTTTCCTAGACACCAAATGATCAATTAATCATATTGATTATTTTGCTTTTGGTATATGACACTACAACTTAATATAATTTGAAAGAGGGCTTTATTAAAACAAAGCACATTCTATATATATAACTAAGCAAATATGTGCCAAGTGTGTCATCATACTAGGACAACCATTTACCACATAATGGATCCACCATTATGCCAGGGCAACCTTATTTCAGTATGATGACTGGAAGGCTAAACATATCTCTATACAAATTAAGGTTTGAGTGAAAACCTTAATTAGTGGCATACATCAAACATATATGCACAATTAACACAAATATGTGATTAGTGTGTCATCATTCTAGGATAACCATTTACCACATAATGGATCCACCATTATGCCAGGGCAATCTTATTTCAGAATAATGACAGGATTACTAAACATATGTCTAAAACAATTAGGGTTTAAGTGAAAACCCTAATTGGTGACAATACATCAAACACAAACCACATCATATGTAAATTATCTACATATGCCTATAAAAATCAGCATATATATTTTAATCTTAATAAGGAGGCTTTGATACCAATGTTGGGTTTGTTGACCAAGGCGGAAACATAGATTTCAAAATTTTTATCTTATGAAATCTATACCAAACCCTTTAGCCCTAGATCTCCTTAAAAAAAAAGTAAACATATATATCATTCATATACATGATTTAAATATATATATATGTAAGTACTAACCTGTACCGCAATATCCAAAATGCAAATCTCCACCAGGTGCCCAAATGTTCACCCTCCAATGGTGATCCACACGGAGAAGAGATGAAGACAACAACTTCTTGATCTTGGATCATCTTCTTGAATTCTTTTTTAAGAATTCAATTCTTGGACTTATAGGCTGGAATTTTCTTTCTTGAAAATTCCCTTTCTCCCTTCTTTCCACTTCTTGATCCTTTCCTCAACTTCAATCCTTGTAGAAAATTTTTATTTGAAGTGGAAGAGAAATTAAGACAAATAATGTCTTAATTCAAGAAAGAAAAGAGACCCTTCCTGTTTCTTTCCTTTGCCATTCAAGACCTTCCTCTTATTCTTGTTTAGGGTCAGAGTTTCGATAGAGGATACCTCTGTAAGGGAAACAATACCCAACAAGAACAAGGAGAAGGAGTATTCTGGAGAGGAAGAAAGGGAATCTGATCTCTGAATTATTTTACATGAAAACCCCCGAGAACCCAACCCTATTTATAGATACCAGAGGGGTGTCTTTTCAAAAACAACGCAACCCTCTACTATCCCAATAATCACGTTCTTTCCATCCTCACGCATCCCCTCAGATTTTTCATGCCTTTCCTGATTTATTTCAAGATTTTTTGATGAAGAAAAACCTCGGAAGAAACCTCAGAAAAGTTGCGATGTTCTGAGACGGAGTTGCGACCGAAAAGCAATGGATTTCTTATGGCCATCTGATCTTGATCCAAGGGACTCCAGATGAGATGCCTAAAGAAAAGATTTCTACCCCCTCCCATCTGGTTTTCACGGTAAAAGAAGTCCCCACGCGCGTGAAGAGGAGTCCACGCGCGTGGACTCTTCCTTTGGTGCGTGCGCATGGGAAAGATGGCTTGGGCGGTCTTGGAAAAAGGGTTTAAATTGATTTTTAATCAATGGGTTCAGCCACGGGTTAGCCCAAAGTCCCAAAATTTAAATTAGACTCTAATTAGGTTCAATTAGAACCCAATTAAGCCCAATTTAGAACCAAATTCGAATCCAATTCGAATAGAAGTTGGGTCTGCAACACATGCTAGTGTGTTTGTCCTGCAAACATAATTTAATTCTATATTAAATCCCTCATCGACTCTCTTTTGTGTGTGACCCATTGGGTTCCACATCTAGCCAACAGTAGGTCCGAGTGCTATTTGACTTAATTCGGTTAGATCTCAACTAAGCCGATTTAGGTCAACTCAAGCTAGCTCGACTTGGTCAATTAGAATCTAATTCTAATTAACTGATTTAAATTATCATAATTTAATCATTTCCCTACAAGACAAGATTGATGTCTAGCAACGTATCATGTCTACCCGGAAGATGTAGAATTTTGGTGGAATTACCAAAATACCCTTCAGTGGTGAGTTACTGGGCAATTCAGTTCTTTAATCAACTTGCATCCTGAATATGATTATGGATATGGATACCTTGTCAAATCCAATTTCATATTCATCCCTAGCTCAATCTTTTTAATAATGATTCATTAATGAACTATTAGAAACTACTTCTAATGTTCATACTTTGATCAAAGATTTCCCGAATCATCATTTGATCGAAATTGGCTGGATGCAATATCCTCTTACTAGGGCTGATCAATTCCTTGTTGACCTACTCACAACCTTCATATACAATCCACCATATCTAGTATCACCTCATGCATAACTCAGTGTTATGATTGAGTATGAACCAAAATGTGGATTCATGTATATAAGGTACCATGGCAGTCTCAGGTCAAAGGACCACATGCACTACTCCCACTATGAGAAATATCTATTGACAAACAGATAAGGTTCCATTAGATATTCTCAATCTGGATCTATTCAGTGAACACATTCTCTAATGAGCACCCACATCCTAGTATTAGTGTCAAACACAAGTAACTGTGAGATCAGTCACCCTCATACATAGGAAGTGCTGATCTTTACCAGAAACATTGATCCCCTACTCAATATCCCATTGACCAGGAATATTTTAGATTAGGGTTTTAAGGCTTTAGGTCTCACTGGTATGATCTCATCATAACCCTAGAACCATAGCCCTAATCTATGGAGTTCATCATATAATAATTAAGACACAGCGTATGATGAAAATAATGCCTTTATTGAATAATAATGTCAATACATTGATTTTTGGGATGGATAAGGAAAAATCCCAATGAAATATAATATTTCAATTGGCCTTTAGGGCATAATCCTTTTAGAAAAGTAAACAAGAACCTCCTTTAAAACTAAAAAAAATGTTTCAACTTCTAGGCCACTAGAACTACTCCATATGGATCACAAGCCTAGGAGGTAAGAGATATGGATTAGTGATAGTTGATGATTTTTCTCGATTTACATAGGTTTTGTTTTTAGCACATAAAGATGAATCTTTCATTAATTTTACAAAGTTTTACTGAAAAGCTTCAAATGAAAAAGGTACTTCTGTTGTTTGTATTCGAGGTGACCATGGTACTGAATTTGAAAATCAAAATTTTAAAGATTTTTGTAATGAAAAAGGAATTGAACACAACTTTTCTACACATAGAACACCTCAACAAAATGGGATAATAAAAAGAAAAAATAGAATTTTAGAAGAATTGACACGCACAATGCTTTGCAAAAATGATATTTCTAGATATTTTTGGACCAAAGCTATTAATACTGCTTGCTATATTTTAAACCGTATTTTAATCAGACCAATTTTTTAAAAAAATATCATATGAGCTTTGGAAAGAAAGAAAACCTACTTTAAAGTATTTTCGTGTATTTGGTTGTTGATGTTTTATTTTAAACAATGAAAAAGATAATTTAGGCAAATTTGATGCCAAGTCATATGAAGGTATCTTCTTATGATACTCTACATCTAGCAAGACATGCAAAGTTTTTAATAAAAGAACACTTGTAGTAGAAGAGTCCATGCATGTAGTATTTGAAGAGTCTTCTAACAAATCCTTTAGAAAAGAGGATGTTGTTGATGCTTATGTAGGTATTGAAGGACTTAAGAAACTGACATTGGATGATCATCCTTCCAAAGACAACAAAGAAGATCAAAGCAAGGTAAATAAAGGAGAAGCCTCAAGATCTTCACCAAAGGACAAAAGTCTATCCAAATAATGGAGGTATGCTCATGGACATCCTAAGGAATTAGTCTTAGGAGATCCATCAAAAGGGATAAGAACTAGATTCTCTATTAGAAATGAATGTGATTATATTGCTTTTGTTTTACAAATAGAACCTAAATGTATTGAAGAAGCTAAAAAGATTCAAACTAGATGAATGCAATACAAGAGAAATTAAATCAATTTGAAAGAAATAAAGTTTGGACATTAATAGAAAGCCCATATAATACTTCTATAATTAGCACAAAATGGGTGTTTAAGAATAAATTGGATGAAAATGATATAGTAATTAGAAACAATGCTAGATTGGTAGCTAAGGGTTATAATCAAGAAGAAGGAATTAATTTTGATGAAACCTTTGCTTCAGTAGCTAGACTTGAAGTTATTAGATTACTTCTAGCTTTTGCATATTTTATGGATTTCAAATTATTTCAAACACCTAGTTTATGATTTGTTGAACAACCACCTGGTTTTGAAAATCATGTATATCTTGATCATGTTTTTAAATTGCATAAAGCACTTTATGATTTAAAACAAGCCCCTCGTGCATGGTATGAAAGACTTAGTAAATTTTTATTGAAAATGGTTTTACTAGGGATCATGTTGATACTACTCTATTTTTAAAGAAAAAGGTTGATAATCTCTTAGTAGTACAGATCTATATCGATGATATTATCTTTGGTGCCACTAATGAATCTCTTCGTCAAGAATTTGCAAAGCTAATGCAGGGAGAGTTCGAGATGAGTATGATTGGAAAATTGAGCTACTTCCTCGAACTCCAAATCAAGTAAACAAATGAAGGGATCTTCATCAACAAAACCAAATACATAAAGGAGATTCTGAAAAAGTTTGGGATGGAGAAGACTAAACCTATCGGTACACCTATGAGCCCTTCTTGTAAATATGACAAGGATGAATATGGTAAAAAAGTTGATCAAAAATTTTATAGATGCATCATTGGTTCTTTATTGTACTTAACTGCAAATAGACTAGATATTATGTTTAGTATATGCATGTATGCTAGATATTAGTCTAAGCCTAAGGAATCACATTTCATGGCTGTTAAGTACATTCTTAGATATTTATCTGGTACTCTGGATATTGGATTATGGTACTCTAAGAATTTAGCTATTATTTGATTGCATATTCTGATGCAAACTTTGTTGGATATAAATTAGATAGAAAATGTACTTCTAGAACTTGACAATTCCTTGGAGTTAACTTAATCTCATGGTTTAGCATAAAATAAAATTTAATTACACTATCTACAGCTGAAGCTGAATGCATTGCAGCTGGAAGTTATTGTACTCAAATCTTATGGATTAAG
This sequence comes from Areca catechu, assembly GCA_021397845.1. NCBI lineage: Eukaryota > Viridiplantae > Streptophyta > Magnoliopsida > Arecales > Arecaceae > Areca > Areca catechu. The sequence continues at coordinate 157,276,477 of CM038039.1, read as the reverse complement.
CAATAACTCGAGGACTTTGGCATTAAACTATATAAGACACCCATAAGATGTGATAATACAATTGCAATTAACTTAATTAAAAATCTAGTTCAACATTCAAGAAGCAAGCACATAAAAATTAGACATCATTTTATTAGAGATCATGTCCAAAACAATAATGTTATACTTGAATTTATTTGTATTGATATGGAATTAGCTGATATACTAACCAAGCCACTCAATAAAGATAGGTTCAGTATGATTAGAACAGAATTAGGAGTCATTAATCCTTTTGATTAAGTCTAGATCACTCTTCATGACCTTTCAAATTTTCTTTGAGAAATTCTTGACTTAATATCCTTCAAAATCATATTCAATCATCTATTGGCTATTAAAATCAATTATCTTGATTTTCTATTATTTTTCCCTATTTTTTTAATTTTTTTCTAAAGTGTTGACACTTTGAAGTGTCGACACCTCCAAGGTGTCGACACTTGGATTTATCCCATGAGTCGACACTTGATCGACGGGAACCGGTGATTAAATATGAAAAACAAATCAATTTATTTTCATTTCTTCCAAAATCTCTTAAGCCAACACTTCCCCCACTATTCCCTAAACTCTGTTTGATCCCATTCACTGTTCCAACCGTCGGATTCTTGGTTTGAGCCTGTTCTTTCCCTTACTTTCATCATTCTTCATGGTTTTATCATGAATCTTTAGCCTGTTTCTCCTTCCATTGCTTGTATTCTCTTTTTCTTGAAGGATGGGTCCCAGGAAGCAGCTAGTTAAGAGGTCTTGACCTTCCACTCAGGATACAAAGTGGTGCATGAAGGCCCATCATGAGGATCAGGCAGAGCTCAACAGGAGATTCCTGTCCAACCACCTATCCCTGGAGCAAACTGGATGGCCTCCAAGGCCATTGTCGAAGGATGGAGAGTGGATTTTGAGTTCATGGACTAGCAGCACTTTTGGATAGGTGACTGGCTGAGAGACGCAGGGCTTGCTCACTTCAGTTCACTCAGGGAGCGATACTACCCAACCTTGATACGAGAGTTTTATGGTACCCTAGCCAAAGGAGCTGATGGTTGGATGGCAGAGGTTAGAGGGGTTACCATTCCACTTTCAGTTGAGATACTGAGTAGAGCATAGGAGATTCTGATGAGAGCTATTGTAGCAAACTCCCTGGTTGATAGGATCAGTGCATATATCTATATATATGTATATTTGAGACAAAAAATATTGGAGAACCATTATAGCATCACAACTTTTTCCAGAGATGAGGCTACTATAGCATATAGTTGCCCGGATTCTTCTACCAAAGACAGGGCATTTTGACTTTATCATTGAGAGGGAGTTACTTGTGATGGTGTCCCTGATACAGAGGACTCCTGTCTGCCTACCGGTACTCATAATCCATCAGATGATTGAGGCGGCTACCAGCAAGAGATTGTGTCTACCTTATGGGATGGGTCTGACTATTTTGTTTAGAGCTTATGAAGTAGACCCAGATGGAGAGCCTTACAGATAGCTGCTATATACAGATGTTTATGATGAGCGATCTCAGCATCATAAGGGCTATCACAAACACAGAGGTCAGTGGAGGCATAGGATCTCAGGACAGACACCTGACACTGACCAGGATGATGAGGAGGACATAGCTGAGGAGGAGGATCAGACATATAGAGATGAGGCCGGGCCATCTGAGCCACCCAAGGATATACCATAGACATAGCCCGAGCCCTTCATTTCGGCACATGCTAAGGTGCCACCCTCCACAGACAATACTGGAGATCGAATTACTTGTCAGGAGACCGAGATGATGATCATTAGATAGTGAGTGGATCGGATGCACATGGAGATGAGAGCTAGCACTCAGAAGATGAGAGAGGGATTCTCTGCTGTCCTGGCTGCATTAGAGAGATTATCTTCTACCAGGGCACCCTCACCTCCATCATTGAATTCTCCACCAGCACCTCCAGCTCTAGCTCCAGACATTAAGATAGGAGACGGCTAGGGTGATTCATCTATGGACTTCAATATTGCAGTCTATATGGAAGACCCTGAGCCGGATGCTATTGCTGATCAGGATGTAGTGCCCGTAGTTGATGAGATGAGGACCTCAGAGGCTGCTCCTGCCCCATCCAGCCTAGTTCATCATACTCCTATTCTCCCTAGTACCCCAGTCCTACCAGATCCTTCTGATTTTGATACCTTACCTGATGTACCTACCCTTATACTTTATACTGATCCACCTACTACTCCTACTGATTTACCCACTCCTTCTATCACAGTACCCCCTACACTAATGATTCCTTCCACTTCTTTATTATTTTCCAGGTGGGTTTCCCAAGAGGGGGTGAATTGGGAATTTAAAAAATTAAAGCAAGTATGTGCTCTTTAAAAACTTATTTGGAGTGTTAAGTGCGGTGGTTCAAATAATTAAAAGCAGAAGCAAAAGTAGTTAGAGAAAGTACAATACAAATACAAGAAATTTATAGTGGTTCGGTGAAACCCGCTCCTACGTCCACTATCCAAGATTATCACTTGGGACATAACACAAACACAAAAAATTTATAGTGGTTCGGAGCAACCCGCTCCTATGTCCACTACCCAAGATTACCTCTTGGGATTTCCACTATATCCCTTACCGGAATACAGTCAGATTGTTTTAACAGGCTCGTAATCCAAACCTAACTCCCTTTAGTTTTTAAACCGGGATCACCAAAAAAACCTAACACTTGGTTTTACTAGGATCACCAAGAACCTAACACTTAGTTTTACACAGGCTAACCACGAACCTATTTGGTTTTTAAATTGGGCTCGCCAATAACCCAACAATTCAGAAAAGGAATTATAAAGAGAAAGCAATGAAATGATAAAGAGATATTGTCAGAAGGTTGCTGATGTAGCTCAAGAGAAGCCCTATTGATTTCAATTCAATGCACTTGAATGGCTTCTTTAACTTCTTCAATAATTATTTCAAGCTTTTGATGTGAGTTGGTGAAGACTTGAAGACTATCTTGAATGCTCTTTTGTGCTCTCTTGCTCTCAAGGCTTCTATGATCTTCAAAATAAGTATTCTCTTTTCAAAAGTTATCCCAATTCTTCATTTAGAGTGTCTTGTACTCTTCTCAGGTAGTTTTAGTCATTATAGACCATTGGGATGTGACACTTGATCGTTGGAGCACTTTTTGGATTCAAAATCCAAGTTCTAGAACTAGCCGTTATAAGCCTGAAAATGACCTTCGAGTCAACTCGGATCTACTCGAGTCGGCTCGGATCCACAGAGTAGTTCTGGTCAAGTAACCTCACTTCATTTGGGTTAGCTCGGTTTCTCAATAGCTTGATTCCTTACTCTAAAAGAGTCGGCTCACCTTACTTCGAGTCGGCTTGGATTCACAGGCATTCCAAACTGTACTTTAGAAGAGTCGGCTCGGGTTCCTCCGAGTCAGCTCTCCTGGCTGTTCACTCAGAACTCTTCTTTCTGGACTCTAGAGGAGTCAGCTTGAATCTCTGAAGAGTTAGCTCAAATGTCTGACAGAAAAATATAGTCATCTCAGACTTCTTTCGGGTCGGCTCAGTTATCTGATTCAGAAAAAAATATTCTAGACGAGTCGGCTCGGGTCCCTTAGAGTCGACTCGGATATCTGCATGCCAGATCCTTCATGCGTGCCATGTGCTAGAGTCGGCTCCTTTGCTTTGAGTCAGCTCGGATGAGTTCTTCATTGAAATCTCAGTTCTTCTCCAGAATTCATCCAGCAAGACTTTAAACATTCAAGATGCTTTCATACTCTTCTAACAACATTCTCTAAGAAATTTTAAGCTTGAAACGCATCTAGAAGTAACTCGTTTTCATGATTTTTTCTTAACATTTCTTTGGGTTCTTCTTTACATGATATACTTTAACACAACTTATAACAGAAAATAAGATTGTAGGAGTTGGATTTTGACCTTATGAATCATCCTACAAAAACTTGTAAAATACTTGAAGAGTTGTTAGCAAAACAAATACATGCTCCAATGTTTTGTTATCATCAAAATCACTCAAGGGGTCAACAATCTCCCCATTTTTGATGATGACAAAATACTGGGCATGAAAAATTCTTTACAATTACATATATAACTGTATTTGAAAGTAAGCATTAACATGTATTAGAGCTAACTGTATTTGACAGTAAGTATTGACATGTATCAAACATTTTGTATTAGAAAAACTATGCATGTATCAGTGTCAGTGCTTTTATATGTGTCAGAGTATCAGAGCTTGTATGTAACAAAGTATCAGAGCTAGAACAAACACAAAGTATCAGAGCTCAAGTATGCAGTGTATCGGAACCTTTTGAAAAGTATCAAATTGTTTCTAAAAATCTCAGAGTTATTTCTTGAGCTAATTTTTGATGTATTCAGAGCAAATTACAAGTTTTGACTAAAGCCATTCAGTTTCAATAATTTTTTTCCCCCTTTTGTATGTTCTTAAAATTTTGAAACATGAAACATTTTCATCTCAATACCATTTTATTTTTATGTACACAGTCATATATGTTCTCCCCCTTTTTGTCAACAATCGAAAAGGTATTCATTTGACTTTTCAAAGCTCGATTTTTGAAATAGAATGAGAAAGTTGTTAAGATTTGTTTGAGATAATTTGACTTTCTCATATCAATTTTGATAATCTAATTAAAATTGATCTTGATTTGCATTGTACCAAGTGAAAATATCATTGAAGAGCATTGTACAATCACAATTCATACACAGAAGTAAGATACCAAAAGATGCTTTCATTTCATTTATAGAATTTTCAATACAAGTTACAAAATATTGAAAGCAAAAATAGAATCAATCTATTCATTATCACTAGGTACATCTACCTTAATGCAAGTGGATGGTCCAAAAGGTGGTCCAGAAGATGGCATCGAGGCTATAGGATCCATATACGGTGGCTCAGAATCTTGGGGCCTAAGGTGTGGTGCAGGCTGCCTAGGATGTGTAGAAGGTTTAGTAGGTGTAGGTACAGGCTGAGGTCTAGGAGGTGGTGTAGGTACAGGCTGGGGTCTAGGAGTAGCAAAGGATGCAATGACTAAGGTTTGAAGTTCAGTGAGGGTCAACCAAATAGAGCTAAGCTCTTCCTCCATCTTTTTTATCCTAGTATTCAATGCAAGCAATTCGATAGCCTCGGCATTAGCAAAAGCTTTAGCTGACCCCCTTAGTCTACCAAACTCGGATCTCAGTATCCTAATGCCTTTGGCGTAATCTTCTTCCATCTTTTTCCCTGGCTCCATAGAGCCCATTATGTAGCTCATCTCTCGAAGTTCTGTTCTGAACTCTTCAATACTCTGATCAACTGATTTTTTAATGGTTTTAGAAGCAATCTTGAGAGTATCTAATATGGGCTGCATGTCAACCTGGGGTACTGGTCTGCTGGACTCTATTAGGTCAACTCTAGAGCGTAGCTCTCTGACCTCACCACCAATCTGATTTAATCTGCTATCAACTGACTGGCGAAGCTCACCGAACATAGCAGTCATGGAACTGGTCAGAGTATCAGTCAGTGACCTCATTTGCTATGCAATGTAATCCTGAGTCATTAAAATACCTGATCTGTCAATAGATGGTCCCTATGTTGAAGATCCTGGAGTAGAAGGTGCAGTTGGAACAAATGGCGAGATTGGTACTGGTGGAGAACCAGGTGATGGAGAGAATCTAGGACTCTCATACTCAGTGTGCATAGTCTCCACAGCCTCGTAGTTTAAGTAGGCTCAGTCTCAGTAGTGGCAGCAATAAGCACATCAACAATAGGCTCTGAAGTAGTAGTACCAGCAGGCTCAAGTGTAGAAGGTCCAATAGTAATCTCTCTAGGCAGCTCCTCACTATCACGGTCATCCTCACTGCTGCTAGAGGCTTCTATAGATCTTACTTCAGATCCTTTCTTTTTCCAAATTCCCCCACTTAGCTGATATCCCATTCGAAGCAAAGACTTGGAGGAATATATGTTTGTGTGATGTAGGGGTCTTCCATCTTCCCCATCTAAACTTACTCTTGAGGCCTGAAATAGCAACGTAAGCACCATACTGTAGGGTAGACATGCTTTAACTTTTCTTACTGCCTCTCTTATTTGCATTATCATTATATATGGCAAATTAAGGGCCTCCCCCTCAATAATTATGTGCTCCATAAAACATAAGTCCCTTTCACTGACCCAGTCGAATCTTCCTGTCTTCAGAAGAAAAATTTGGCTAATGAAATTATGTAGGAGCCTCATTTTAAGAGATAAAGTGTTGGCCATAACATTTCCAACACCACTAATATCAGCCCTATTCAGTACAGTCCTGAGGGTCTTCTCTTTATCCTTTAGTACTAAGTGATTTACACCCTCTTTTGGCATTTCCAACAAGCTACTCGACCTTTCCTCAGTGACAATAACTCTTTGTCCTTTCACAATAGATTCTATGTGCTGAGCTTGAAGTCTTACATTTTCATAAAAAGTTCTTACTAGGGTTGGATAAGTTAGCTCATTTAGAGAACAGAAAAAGCTCCACCCTAGTTCTTCAATTGAATCACCTATCCGTAACCCTATTTCTTTGAGAAATGAAAAAATTATTCTCCGAACACTAGTTACGGGTTGGTTTGACATGGACATAACCTGTCTCAGAGAAGAAGCTGCGGACATTTCCCTTTCTTCAGTGATTTCCTGCTGTTCTTCCCTTTCTTCTGTCTGAGTCGGCTCCTCTTGCCGATGTTTGGTTTTTCTTTCAGTCTCAGTTGAGGGAATAGCTCTCTTTGATCTTTTTCCCATGGCCATTTTGGGTGCCATTGCTCTGATTTTGGAAGAAGGATGGAATTGGAGCTTATGGAAGTGGGTTTCTTAGGTTTTGGAAGTGTTATCGAGTGGAATGGTAGGGTTTAGAGTAAAAATGAGGAGCATGAAAGATTGGAATAAGTCAATCATCTCTAATAAAAAAATAGTTTGCCCGACATCCAAGTCAGCTCGACAAGCCCTAAATTGCTTGAGTCAACTCGAGTAGAGAAAGTCAAACTCAATCAAAAATCTAAGTCGGCTCGAATCGAGCGCAGAAGCCCGAGTCAACTTGAATCAAGATTCTTCAAAAGAGTCAAAAAGATATTAAAAATGAAAATTAATTCCAAAAAGAATCACAGGGAGAGATAGTCAAAGATCTTAAATCAATGTAGGAGGCTTTCTAGATGATGATTCCTTAGATCTGAGAGAATTTAGGTCAAAAGAATCCTAAAGTGGGTCACAAAGTCCTAGTTCTCCTCTAATCATTTCAAATATATCTTTATCAAGAGGTTTAGTAAAAATATCAGCAAGTTGATTATCAGTTGAAACAAATTCAAGCATAACATTACCATTTAAAACATGATCTCTAATAAAATGATGTATTATTTCTATGTGCTTAGTTCTTGAATGTTGAATTGGATTTTTTGATAAATTTATAGCACTTATGTTATCACACTTGATAGGGATTTTAGCTTATATAACACCAAAGTCTTCTAGTTGTTGTTTTATCCAAAATACTTATGCACAACAACTCCCTATAGCAACATACTCTGTCTCAGCAGTAGATAGTGCTACAGAGTTTTGTTTCTTACAGTGCCATGAGATTAAATTCAATTCTACAAATTGGCATGTACCACTAGTACTTTTTCTATCTATTTTGCATCTACTATAATCTGCATCAGAATAACCAAGTAAGTTCAATGAAGAATGTTTTGAATACTATAGACCTAAATTATTTATTCCTTTTAGATATCTTATTATTCTTTTCACAGCAAGCATATGTGATTATTTTGGATTAGATTGAAATCTAGCACAAACACATGTGCTAAACAAGATATTAGGTCTACTTGCAGTTAAGTACAACAAAGATCCAATCATACCTTGATATAGCTTTTGATCAATGTTGTTGCCTTCTTCATCTTTATCCAATCTGCAGGTTGAGCTCATGGGTGTGCTCATTTCTTTGCTTATCTCTAAACCAAACTTCTTGATGATTTCTTTGATGTACTTAGCTTGGTTTATGAAGATCCCTTCCTTTGATTGTTTTACATGAAGTTCAAGGAAGTAGTTCAGTTCACCCATTAGAGTCATTTCAAATTCACCCTGCATCAACTTAGCGAATTCTTCATAAAAAGTTTGTTAGTTGCACCAAATATAATATCATCAACATAAATCTGTACAACCAACATATTATTGTTTTTTTTTTGACAAAAAGAGTTTTATCAACATTTTTTCTTGTAAATTCATTTTCAAGCAAGAAAGTACTAAGTCTATCATACCAGGTCCTAGGTGCTTGTTTCAAACCATATAAAGCTTTATTGAGTTTAAAAACATGATTTGAAAAAGCATGGCTTTCAAAACCTAGTGGTTGTTCTATAAAAACTTGTTCAGTAATGTGACCACTTAAAAATGCACTTTTCACATCCATTTGAAAAAGCTTAAAATTCATGTAGCAAGCAAATGCAAGAAGTAATCTAATAGCTTCTAGTCTTGTTACGGGTGCATAGGTCTCATCAAAGTCTATACCTTCTTCTTGATTATATCCTTTGGCTACTAGTCTAGCTTTGTTTATAACTACATTTTCTTGTTCATCTAATTTATTTTTATAGACCCATTTGGTTCCTATGATGGGATGGTCTGATGGTCTTTCAACTAAAGTCCATACACTATTTCTTTCAAACTGATTTAGTTCTTCATGCATGGCCATCATCCAATTTGGGTTAGATTCAGCCTCTTCTAAGCTATAAGGTTCTATTTGTGACACAAAGGCTAGGTAATCATGTGTATCTCTATGTGATGATCTAGTCCTAACACCTTGTGAAGGATCACCAATAATTAAATCTTTAGGATGAGAAGTTACGCACCTCCATTCTCTTGGTAGATCAGCATGATCCTTACTTACCATTTCTTCTCCTTCTTGAGTTGGTCTTTCTTGTATGCTCATGTCTTTCATTTTTTTTAGAAGTATACCTGCATCATCGTCTATGCACTCTTCTTTCTTAGAAGGTGAGAGGTTAGTTTCATCAAAAATGACATACATTGATTCTTCTACGGTTAGAGTTCTTTTGTTAAATATTCTATATGCTTTGCTATGTAATGAATAACCAAGAAAAATTGCTTCATCAGATTTAGCATCAAATTTTTCTGGATTATCCTTGCCATTATTAAGTACAAAGCATTTACAACCAAATACATGAAAGTAATTAATGTTGGATTTTTTTTCATTCCAAAGCTTATAGGGGGTTTTCTTTAAAATTGGATGACCCAAAACATGATTCAAAATATAACAAGCAGTGTTCACCACTTCTTCCCAAAAGTACCTTGGAAGATTGCTTTCACACAACATTGTTCGGGCCATCTCATCCAAAGTTTTATTTTTTCTCTCTACAACACCATTTTGTTGTGGTGTTCTAGGAGCGGAGAAGTTTGATCAATGTTGTTTTCTGAGCAATAATCATCAAAAAATTGGTTTTCAAATTTCTTGCCGTAATCACTCCTAATTGAGACTATTGAAAGATTTTTTTGATTTGAAACTTTTTTGTAAAATTTTTGAAAGACTTTAAAAGTTTTATCTATATGAGTGATAAATAAAATCCAAGTAAATCTAGAGAAATCATCAACTATCATAAGAGCATATTTCATACCACCTAGGCTTGTGGTCCTAGTTAGTCCAAATAAGTCCATGTGAAGTAGCTCAAGGGGTCTAGTAGTTGAAATCATATTTTTGGATTTAACAGTCCCCCTAGTTTGTTTACCCATTTGGCATGCATCGCAAACATGATTAAGATCTACTTTAAACTTAGGCATGCCTCTAACTAGATTCTTGAAAATTAACTTGGCAATAGTATGCATGCTAGCATGACCTAATCGTTTATGCCAAAGTAAACAAGACTTCTTGGTCTTAGCATTCATTGCAACTAGATTGAAACTACTAGACATAGCTAGATCATTAAGATCTACCACAAATATTTCCAAGTCTTTGTCCAATGAATTTGTTGCTAGAATCAAGAGAGTTTGTTACAATACACATAGATGATTCAAAGACAACCTTGAAGCCTTTATCACATAATTGACTAATGCTTAACAAATTATGCTTCAATTTGTCTACTAGCAATACATTTTCAATAAAAGTACAGGGGATTATTTTGATCTTACCAATTCTGATTATTTTTTCCTTGCCATTATCTCCAAAAATAACCATACCTCCTTCTTTCATCTCTAGGATGATAAATTGATCATTGTCACCCGTCGTATGCCTTGAACATCCACTGTCGAGTACCATCTTTTCTTCAATTTTTGGGTCCTTACAGGTTAGCAGAGGTGGTTCCTTTGGAAACCCAAATATTTTTAATTCTATTTTTAAAATGTGTATTTTTCATTAATGAATTACATTGAAAGAATTTATGTCCAACCACATGACATGCATAACATAAAATTCTAGAATTCTGAAAAGATGTACGATTTGGAGTTCTAGATGTTGATGTAGATATAAAACTTTTTCTTATAAAAGATTTTCTATTTAAATTCTTAGGTACATACATTGTAGCTTTAGAAATGGATGCAGACGGATTAGATACAAAAGCTTCTTGAGATATTGATTTTGGAACATAAGCTTTTGAAGGTATGAATTTAGTAGCTGAAATTCCATTTGATTAGAATTGAAACCAATTTTAGCTTTATTTCCAAAAATTCTTTGTTCCTATAAAATTAACTCAAGCTTATTTGAAGATAAAGTAAGTTTTTCAACTAAGGGCTTGAGCTTTTCAACCTCCTTTTTCAAATCATTATTTTCAATAGTCAAAGCCTCATTTTTCTCAATACATGTATTTTTGTTAGTTTCCAAAGCTTTGTTCTTTTCAGAAAAGGCATGTAAATCTCTTTGTAATAAATTATTATTTCCTAAAATTTTTTCCTTCTCCTTTTGTAAAGAAACATTTGTATTCTTTAGAGCTCTTATCTTTACTCTAGCCTTTTTATATTTAGATAATAGATCATGAAAAACAGAATTCAATTATTCAAATGTAAATTCTATTTGAGGTTCGAGAGATGTTACCTCATCTTCAAGACCCATTAGGCATAGATTTGCAATCTTTGGGGTCTCTTCTTCGTCGGTTGAAGTCGAGTCCTTACTGTCGCTCCATGTAGCAACAACTACTTTCTTCTTCTTTTTCTTAAACATCTTTTTCAGTAGAGGACAATCTAAATGGATGTGCCCGGGCTTCTTGCATTCATAGCACGTGGGCTTCTATTCTTTTTCTTTTTCTCTTTGTTTGTCCTTCTCCTTATAGTGCTCACCGCATTTATGAAATTTTCTATAGTATCTTCATTTCTTCTTTCCCATAAACCTTCTAAATCTCCTCACAACCATAGCAATTTCTTCATCTTCCAAGTCATCTTCAAAGGAGGAGCATTCATTTTCTGATTCCTCATCTTTCTTTGAATCCGATGCAGTTTTGAAGGCTATTGTCTTCTTTTTCTTTTGATCATCATAAGTTCTATGCTGCATAGCAAGTTCATGTGTGATGAGTGAACCCATCAGTTCATCCAGAGGTAAAGTATTTAGATCTTTCGCTTCCTGAATGGTAGTCACTCTGGGATCCCACTTGTCCAAAAGTGATCTGAGAATCTTCTGTACTAAGTCAGCATTTGAATAAACCCTACCAATACTTTTCAAACCATTAATAATATCTGTAAAACGAGAAAACATGGTAGAGATTGTTTCATTTTGTTTAATTTTAAAAAGTTCATAACTATGTACAAGAAGATTAATTTTTGAAGTCTTCACTTGGGAAGTTCCTTCGTGGGTCACTTCGAGTTTATCCTAAATTTCTTTTGTAAATGAGCAAGTGAAAATTTGATTGAACTCGTTAGCATCCAAAGCACAGTATAATAAATTCATGGCTTTGGCATTTAATTCCTCCATCTTCATGTCATGTTCATCCCAATCCTCTTCAGGTTTTGGGATATCCACACCGTCAAATTTAATCATGGGTATACTTGGACCCTTTAAAATGACCTTCCATAATTGAAAATCTATAGCTTATATATAAATTTTCATTCTAGCTTTCCGTTAAGAATAATTTATGCTAGTGAAAAGTGGAGGTATATTAGTAGATTGGCCTTTGGCCAAAGTTGTTCTCATGGGATGAGCCATCAATCTTTACTCTAAAAGTATTCAGAGACACTGCTATGATACTAGTTGTTGCCCAGGTGGCTTTCCCAAAAGGGGGGTGAATTGAAAATTTAAAAAATTAAAGCAAGTATGTGCTCTTTAAAAACTTCTTTGGAGTGTTAAGTGCTGCGGTTCAAATAATTAAAAGCAAAAGCGAAAGCAGTTAAAGAAAACATAATAGAAACACAGAAAATTTATAGTGGTTCGGAGCAACCCACTCCTACGTCCACTATCCAAGATTACCATTTGGGATTTCCACTATATCCCCCACTGGAATATAGTTAGATTATTTTAACAGGCTTGCAATCCAAACCTAACTCCCTTTGGTTTTTAAACCGGGCTCACCAAAGAAACCCAACACTTGGTTTTACACAGGCTAACCAAGAACCTATTTGGTTTTTAAACCAGGCTCACCAATAATCCAACAATTCAGAAAAAGAATTATAAAGAGAAAGCAACGAAATGATAAACAGATATTGTCGGATGGTTGCCGATGCAGCTCAGGAGAAGCCCTACTGATTTCACTTCAATGCACTTCAATGGCTTCTTTAACTTCTTCAATAATTGCTTCAAGCTTCTGATGTGAGTTGATGAAGACATGAAGACTATCTTGAATGCTCTTTTGTGCTCTCTTGCTCTCAAGATTTCTTTGATATTCAAAATAAGTATTCTCTTTTCAAAAGGTGTTCCAATTGTTCATTTATAGTGTCTTGTACTCTTCTCAGGTAGTTTTAGTCATTGTAGACCGTTGGGATGTGACACTTGATCATTGGAGCACTTTTTTGATTCAAATTCCAAGTTCTGGAACTAGCCGTTATAAGCCTAAAAACAACCTTCGAGTCGGCTCGGATCCACAGAGTAGTTCTGGTCGAGTCACCTTGCTTCATTTGGGTCGGCTCGGTTTCTCAGTAGCTTGATTCCTTACTCTAGAAGAGTCAGCTAGCCTTACTTTGAGTCGGCTCACAGGTGTTCAAAACTGTACTCTATAAGAGTCGGCTCGGGTTCCTCTGGGTTGGCTCTCCTAGTAGTTCATTCAGAACTCTTCTTTCTAGACTCTAGAGGAGTCGACTCGAATCTTTAAAGAGTCAGCTTGGATGTCTGACAGAATAATATAGTCTGCTCGGACTTCCTTCGGGTTGGCTCGGTTGTTTGATTCAGAAAATCATGTTCTGAACGAGTTGGCTCGGGTCCCTTAGAGTCAACTCGGATATCTGCCAGATCCTTCATGCATGCCATATGCCAAAGTCAGCTCCTTTGCTTCGAGTCGGCTTGGATGAGTTCTTCATTGAAATCTCAGTTCCTCTCCAGAATTCATCCAGCAAGACTTTAAACATTCAAGATGCTTTCGAACTCTTCTAATAACATTCTCTAAAAAATTTTAAGCTTGAAACACATCTAGAAGTAACCCATTTTCATGATTTTTTCTTAACTTTTCTTTGGGTTCTTCTTTACATGATATACTTTAACACAACTTATAACAGAAAATAAGATTATAGGAGTTGGATTTTGACCATATGAATCATCCTACAAAAACTTGTAAAACACTTGAAGAGTTGTTAGCAAAACAAATACATGCTCCAATATTTTGTTATCATCAAAATCACTCAAGGGGTCAACATTTACATACTTCTTCCATGACCAGAGAGCTAGGATTTTATACTCCTAGTTTCTACATTCTATCATCTGGTCTATTGTTTGATATCACTCCATCTGTCCCTGCACCAGTTCTTGACAACGCTTTTGACATTGCCTCTTCTTTAGTGCCAGCCAAAGGGAGAGCATATGCCAGAAGCCGAAGCCACAAACGTTGTGACATTTCCAGAGCTGTCCGGACTAGACTTGTAGATCTCCAATCGATGTGGCCATGATCCTGTCCCTCTAGGATTACGGGACCGATCATCTTTGAGATTAGATCTTCCTCTAATGAGAAAAGTATCCCTTAGGGTTGATCAGCATATCAGTATATTTGTGAATCAGTCTTTTAGTATATCAGTCTTTTAGTTATATGTTGTTTGTATCAAATTTTGCATCTTATGTATCAAATGTTTGAAATTTTATATATAATGATATTTTTAGTATTTATCTGTGTATATTACAATATTTTATATCTACTTTATTCTATTTTTTCCATCTTTTTCATGATGACAAAAAGGGGGAGAATTAATGAATGACAAAAGGGGGAGTAATGGCAAAAGGGGGAGAATGATAAACAAAAAAGAGAATGAATGGTTTAAGTAAAAAGAGGGAGAGAAGAAGAAAGCAACAAGAAAGAGAAAAAAGTGAAAAGTACTAAAAAAAAATTTAAAATCTCTAAACCTTTTGGAAATATTTTTTTTGAAGTTTTTTTTAAGTTTTAAAAAATATTTTCAGATCAGATATTGAGGAGGAGCTTTTATTCTATACTATGATACTTTTTAATTTTATGATTTGATACCCATTTTTATTTTTATATGCTCTGATACTCTTTATTTTCATGCTCTGATACTTTTCATGCTCTAATATTTTTGCTCAAATAATCTCTATCTTTATGGTATATTATTTGCTCTGATATGCTCTGACATTTTTTCCTTTCTTTTCATGCTTTGATACTCTTAAAATTTTACACTCTGATACTCTTAAAGATCTTGCTCTGATGCTTTTCATATTCAACCTATTTTTGCTCAAATATTTATTCTTCAAATATATTTTATCTCTGATACACCTCTTGAATATCTCATATATACAACTTAGCTCTGATACATTTTAATTATTGCTCTGATATATTATAGCTATAGCTTTGATACATTGAAACTATATGAATTGAATTCTTTCTTATATATATAGCTCTGATACATTGTAGATGAGTTTCTGTACTTAATAATCATTACAACTCAGACTCTGATACTTATTATCAATAGCTCTGATACTTATAGTCAATTGCTCTATACTTTTTACAAATCTTTTGAGCTTACTATGTGTATATACTTAAAGATTTTGTCATCATCAAAAAGGAAAAGATTATTGACTCCTGTCTTGATTTTGATGAATAACAAAATACTTAATTATATTTGAGTACTAACTGTGTGTTAAAAGTGTATTTATCAGAACAAGGTACTCATCAAAAGATAAAATATGTTGAAAGTTTAAATACTTATTATCTTGTTGAAGAAGTCACTTATATTGATGAAATTTTAAGTTAAATGGACCTTGGCACATAAGAATAACCTTGAAGGACTCAAAGTTTAAATTTGGAAAAGTTTCAGCAGAGTTTCAAGAGAGTTTCAACCAAGTGTCAAATATGGAAGTGAAGTGTCGACTCATAAAAGCTTGAGCTAATACATAGAGAAGTTTCAGCTGGCATGCATGAAGTATCAACTCATGAAGACCAAGTGTCGACTCATGTGTTGACTTAAGTGTTGACTCAAGCCTTGAACCAAAATGATACAGAACATGTTGAATTTAAGTTTTTGCTTAAGTGTCGACTCATGAAAATAAAGTATCGACTCAAGTGTCAACTCACCAGAAGAAGTGTCGATGCACTAGTGCACTCCAGAGAGCTTCAGAAAATATTTTTGACCTAGTATCGACTCAAGTGTCGACTTATCTATTGACTCATGACCTGAAGTGTCGACACCTGCAGGTCTGGATGAGCAGTAATGGCTAATTTTTTGAAGCACAAAATTGGTCCTTTTTATCTCTAATGGCTATTTTTTCTACTCCAATGATCAAAAATGGTCATTTAAGGCTTGAAAAGGTATTTTAAGTGGACCAAACTCAAGAGGGAATGGGTTATGAGCATTCATTCAAATATTCATTGAAGAACTATCACTTTCAAGTGAAGTTGAGCCTTCAAGTATTCAAGAGCATTCAAGAAGCATTCAAGTCCAATCTTCAAGCATTCATTAAGGCTTCAACAACTTGGGGATAAGTATTCTTCTAGCATTCAAAGAGCTTCAAAGAGATATTTGCTTTTATTTTGAAAGCTTGTTATATCTTTACTTTGAACTTAAATTTTTTGTTGTTCCTAGTTTTAAGTAGATTGAAACTAGTGATTTAGTTATTGGTGAGCCTTGTAAAAACCAACTTAGGTTATTGGTAAGCCTTGTGAAAATCAACTAGGTTATTGGTGAGCCTTGTGAAAACCAACTAGGTTGTTGGTGAACCATATGAAAAATCAACTAGGTTTTTGGTTAGTCTTGTGAAAACCAAGAAGGGTTTTGATTAGTGCACACAGAAAAACTAATCAGTTGTAATCAAGTTAGATTATAGTAAAATATCCAAGTAGACCTTGGTGAGTGGATGTAGGTGCTTTAGAGTGCACCGGACTACTATAAAATATTATGTGTTTGTGATTGCTTTTGCTATTATTGCAATTACTTCATTATTTCTGCTACATTTTATTATCAAGCACACTTATACTTGAAATCACACTAGCCCCTTAATTATTTTACAATTAGCATATACTTGCAATAAGTTTTAAAAATCTTATTCACCCCCCCCTCTTGGGTTGCTTCGTTGGGCAACACTAACCATTTGTAAAGGCCATCCTTAGTCTTAAAAGCAATCTTCAATTCATCTCCAGGTTTAATCCTAACATGATGATAGCCACTCTTAAAATCAATCTTAGAGAAAATAGTGGCTCTGGCCATCATGTCTAACATATCATCAAGACGAGAAATAGAGAAATGATACTTGACCATTATTTTATTGATGACACGACTATCTACACACATTCTCCAAGTGCCATCCTTCTTGGAGGTCAAAAGGGCAGGTACCGTACAAGGGCTCAGGTTTTTCCTAATGAATCATTTTTGGAGAAGATCTCAAACTTACTTTTGAAGCTCTGAATGTTCAATGGGATTCATTCTATAATGTGGAAGTTTTGGTAAGGTGGCTTCTAGGACTAAGTATATGGTTTTACTCCGTTATTGATTTTAATGATAAGCAAAATGCTTAAGTATAAGTTGAGTACTAATGATTTCTTTGAAGTATGTTTTTATAAAAAAAGGTGCCCATCAATTTGATAAATGTTGTTTGATTGAAGAAGTCCAAGTTTAGATAAAAGATCTGCTCAAAGAAGACTTCAACAGTTGAAGATTGCTTGAATGGATACATGAGTTCAATACATACTTGATTCAGTACAAGTTCAGATGCTTTGAGAGAATCTCAGTGAAGTGTCAACTCAGAGTGTCGACACACGACTCAAAGTGTCGACACAAGCCAGCACGTAGAGACAGTTTTAGATGGCATGGTTGAAGTGTCAACACATGGAAGTGTTGTGTCGACTCAAAATATTGATACATAGATCAGCTCATTGCTTGAGATTTTTTGGTTATAGAACTTGCTAAAATTAAAGATCTGGGTGAAGTGTCGACACATGGATACCAAGTATTGACTCATAGTGTCGACTCACCTGAAGAAGTGTTGACGCATCTGAGATTTTCAAAAAGCTACATTAAAGATATTTGAACTAGATGTCGACTCAATGAGTGCATGTGTCGACCTAAAATGTCGATACATAGAGTTCTGAGAATAGTAATGGCTAGTTTTTCAAATACAGAACTCATCCCTCTTGGCTTCCAATGGTTAGTTTTTCATGTCTAACAGCTAGAAATCGAGTTTGAGGCCTTGGCAAGGTATTTATATGACTCAAATCAAATCAAAACTCATGGGAATGAAAAAGGAATAACCATGAGTGAAAAAAAAAGAGCATTCACTCCTATTCATTAAGTTCAACCACCTTCAAGCAAAAGCAAGTCTCCAAGCATTCAAGATTAATCATTCCTAAGCAATTAAAGAGGCTTCATCAAGTTGGAGGTAGCACTACATCGTGCTTCAAAGAGATACCCGCTTTTTAAAAAGCTTTCATTGTTTCTTTACTTCAAACTATATTTATTGTAAGGGTTCTTGGTTAGCCTATTAGAAAACCAAGGGAGGTTATTAGTGAGCCTTTAAAAACCAATTAGGTTCTTGGTTAGCCCGTAAAACCAAGGAAGGTTGGTGGTGAGCCTTAAAACAATTTAGGTTCTTGGTTAGCCTGTAAAACCAAGTGAGGTTTTGACTTGTGAGCCTTGTGAAAACAAGTCAGGTTTTGATTAGTGAGCCCGGAAAACTAATCAACTATAATCGATTGAGATTATAGTAAATTTCCAAGGGAATCTTAGGGAGTGGATGTAGGTGCATTGGATAAGCACCGAACCACTATACTTTCTTGTATTTATGATTGCTTCTCTTCTATTTGCTCTTACTTTTATTGCTTTATATTTTTGCTACACATTTACTTAAGAGCACTTCACTTGCATTCATAGTACTTAGTTTAATTGTTGAATTAGACTTTACACTCTTGTATTCCATTAATAATTTTTAGAAATCCAATTCACCCCCCTCTTAGGTTGCTTATGTTCTTAGATTATAGGTCTAACCACCTTGAGTAAAGATCTATGGCAGCCCCTATTGGTACTAGTGTAGTTGAGGGACAAGCCTCAAATAGACCTCCATTATTTAATGGATCAAATTATACTTATTGAAAAACTAGAATGAGAATATATATGTATTTAATTGATTATAACTTGTGGAAGGTTGTTGATAAAGGTCCACATATTCCTTCGATTATAGTTATTGGTGTTTCCATCCTAAAGCTCGATGAGGATTGAGATGAAAATGGCATTAAACAATTCGAGATCAATGCGAAAGCAATGAATCTCCTCTATTGTGCATTAGATTCTAGTGAATTTAATAGGATATCTACTTGCACATCCGCAAAGAAAATATGGGACACACTTGAAGTTACCCATGAGGGTACTGATCAAGTGAAAAATACTAAAGTGAACATGCTAGTGCACACATATGAAATGTTCCGAATATAACCTAATGAGTCTATCACTGATATGTATACTAGATTTACAAATATTGTAAATAGAATGAGAAGTTTAGGAAAAATAATGTTTAATGCTGATCTTGTTAATAAAATCCTCAGCTCACTTCCAACATCATGGGATCCAAAGGTGACCACCATCCAAGAAGCTAAAATTGTTGACAAGCTACCATTGAAGCAGCTGGTAGGATCGCTCATGACTTATAAGCTGAATTTGAAGCAAAAATCTATGGATATGGATAAGAAGAAAAAGGGGATTGCATTCAAATCTACTATACAAGAAGAATCCTCAATTGATGAATCCGAAGAAGAAGAAGAAGATGAAAGTGAAGAAGCACTTCTTGTAAGAAAATTTAAAAAGTTCATGAAGAGAAGAAAGTTCTCTTACAAGAAGAAGTTCCAATCAACTAAAGAGAAGGGAAAAGAGAAAGAAAAAGAAAAAGAAAATAAAAAGGAGAATGAGATACCTACATGCTTCGAGTGTAAGAAGCCGAGACACTATAAATTTGACTGCCCTCTCCTAAAGAAGTCAAGAAAGAAGTTAAGGAAAAAGGCTATGATGGCTACCTGGAGTGATAGTGAGGACTCCAGTTCAGAAGAAGAACAAGCTGAAATTACAAATCTATGTCTCATGGCACATCAAGATCAAGAAGAGATAATTTCTGATACAGAAATAGATTTTACTTTTGATGAATTAAAAAATATTTTGATGAATTAGTTCATGATTACAAATTGATTTTATCTAAAAACAAAAAATTAAAAAAGCATGCAAATAGTTTTTCTCATGAAAACAATTCTTTATTAAATGAAATTAGTGATTTGAAAACTAAACTAGATATCTTAGAAAAGAAAAATAAGGCTTTAACAATGGAAAATGATATTTTAAAAAGACCTAAAAATATCATTTCAAATGGTGATCTTTTGAAGAAAAACAAGGATTTATAATTAGAAAACAAAAATTACAAAAATGAGCTTGATAAAATGAAACCTTTTGTTGAAAAGTTGACCTATAGCTCAAAAAAATTAAATCTTCTTTTAAACAGCCAAAGAGCGGTTTTTAACAAAGCAAAGATTAGGTTATAGACCCTTAAGAGAATAAAAGTATTTCAAAAACTTTTTTGTATCTGCATCATCTAGTATAACATGTTTTTCATGCAAAAAACAAGGACACAAAGCTTTTCAATGCAATATGAGAAAAATTAATATTTATGAAAAAGTTTGGGTTCTAAAAGGAACCAATCTAAATGCTAATCCTAAAGGATCCATGTTGGCTTGGGTACCTAAAAACAAAGCTTGATTTGTTTTATAAGTGTGTCTTGCAACCAAGGAGAACAAAAGACTATGGTATCTTGATAGTGGTTGCTCAAGGCATATGACGGGAGATGTGAAGCAATTCACCTCTCTTGAAGTAATGAATGGAGGGAGTGTGACCTTCGGGGTAATGGTAAAGAAAAAATTATTGGTATTGGTAAGGTTCACATTACTCCTTCTACATGTATTAGTAATGTACTTTTGGTTGAAGGTTTAAAGTATAATCTTTTAAGTATTAGTCAATTTTGTGATAAAGGTTTTCAAGTTATTTTTAAATCATCTTATTGCATAATTGCTAGTCCGGATAAAAATGGAGTACAATTCATTGAAAAAAGACATGGTAACATTTACTTGGTTGATTTAGATGATCTATCTTTGCCTTATGGAGAATGCCTAGTTGCAATGAATTCTACTAAAGATGAGACTAGTTGGCTTTGGCATAGGAAACTAGGACATGCTAGTATGTATTTACTTTCAAAACTCTGCAAAAAATATTTAGTAAGAGATTTACCGGAACATAGTTTTGAAAAAGATAAAGTTTGCCAAGCTTGTCAATTTGAAAAATAAGTCAAAACTTCTTTCAAACTTAAAGTTTTTGTTACTACTAGTAGGTCACTAGAACTACTTCTCTTTGGACCAACTAGAACATCTAGTCTAGGAGGCAAGAGATATGAATTGGTTATAGTGGATGATTTTTCAAGATTTACTTAGATTTTCTTTCTTGCTCGCAAAGATGAATCATTTTCTGTATTTATAAAATTTTATCGAAAAGTTTCAAATAAAAAAAGTACTTCAGTTATTTATATATGTAATGATCATGGTTCTAAATTTGAAAATCAAGATTTCGAAAGTTTTTGCAATGAAAAAGGTATTAAACATAATTTTTCTACACCTAGAACACCTCAGCAAAATGGGATAGTAGAAAAAAAAAATTGTACTTTAGAAGAAATGGCATGCACTATGCTTTGTGAAAAAAAATTGTCAAGATATTTTTGGGCTAAAGCTATTAATATTGCTTGCTATATTTTAAATCGAGTTTTGATTCGTCCTATCTTAAAGAAAACTTCTTATGAACTTTGGAATCAAAGAAAACCAACTTTAAAATATTTTCGAGTTTTTGGTTGTCAATGTTTTATCTTAAATAATGGCAAAGACAATCTTGAAGAATTTGATGCCAAGTCTGATGAAGGTATCTTTCTAGGATACTCTACATCAAGCAAGGCATACAGAGTTTTTAACAAAAGAATCCTAGTTATAGAGGAGTCTGTACATGTTGTTTTTGAAGAATCTACTAACAAATCCTCTAGAAAAGAGGATACTTCTGATGCATGTGCAGGTGCTGATAAGCTTCAAAAGTTGATATTGAATGATCTACCCTCTCAGCAAAGCGAAGAAAATCAAGGTAAAGATAAAAAAGGTGAAGACACTCCAAAGCACCAAGATCTACCTAAAGAGTGGAGGTATGCTTATGGACATCCTAAGGAATTAATCTTAGGTGATCCATCTAAAGGAATAAGAACTCGAGCCTTAATTAGAAATAAATGTGATTATATAACTTTGTTTCTCAAGTAGAGCCTAAATATTTTGAAGATACTGAAAAAGACCTTAACTGGATAAATGTTATGCAAGATGAATTAATTCAGTTTGATAGAAATAATGTTTGGACATTAATCAAAAGATCATCTAATGTATCTGTTATTGGCACTAAATGGGTGTTTAGAAAGAAGTTACATAAAAATGGAGTTATTGTTAGAAATAAAGCTAGGCTAGTTGCCAAAGGCTATATCAGGAAGAAGGAAATGATTTTGATGAAACTTTTGCTCCTGTTGCTAGACTTGAAGCAATTAGACTATTATTAGCATTTGCTTATTTTATGAATTTCAAACTCTTTCAAATGGATGTTAAAAGTACTTTTCTAAATGATTTTATAGTAGAAGAAGTTTTTGTTGAACAACCACCTGATTTTGAAAATCATGCACATCCTGATTATGTTTTTAAATTGCATAAGAAACTCTATGGTTTAAAGCAAGCACCCCGAGCATGGTATGAAAGACTCAGCAAATTTTTGATTGAAAATAAATTTTCTAGAGGCCATATTGATAAAACTTTGTTTCTAAAGAAGAAAAATGATGATTTATTAGTAGTGCAAATCTATGTTGATGATATTATTTTTGGTGCTACTAATGAAATTCTTTATCAAGAGTTTGCTAAGCTAATGCAGGGTAAGTTCAAAATGAGTATGATGGAAGAACTCAATTTCTTTCTCAGACTCCAAATTAAGCAAACTGAAGATGGAATCTTTATCAACCAAGCTAAGTATACAAGAGAAATCATAAAGAAGTTTGGGTTGGAGACTACTAAGTCAATAGGTACACCTAGAGCCCCTCTCGTAAACTTGATAAAAATAAGCATGATAAATATGTAGATCAAAAATTATATAGAGGTATGATTGGCTCTTTATTGTACTTAACTGCTAGTAGACCAAATATAATGTTCAGTGTATGTATGTATGCTAGATATCAGTCTGAATTTAAATAATCATATATGTTGGCTATTAAGCGCATTATTAGATAAATATCTGGTATAATTGATATTGGCTTATGGTATTCTAGAGATTCATCTACTTAATTAATTGGATATTTTGATGATGATTTTGCTGGATGTAAATTAGATAGAAAAAGTACTAGTGGAACCTGCCAATTTCTTGGAGTTAACTTAATCTCCTGGTTTAGCAAGAAACAAACTTCGGTTGCACTATCCATAACTGAAGCTGAGTATATTGCAGCAGGAAGTTGTTGTGCTCAAATCTTAAGGATTAAGCAACAACTTAAAGATTTTGGAATCAAATTAACTAGTACACCTATAAAATGTGATAATACCAGTGCTATTTGCTTGACTAAAAATCCTGTTCAACATTCTAGAAGTAAACACATTGAAATTAGGCATCATTTTATTAGAGATCATGTTGAAAATAATGATATTATGCTTGAATTTATTTGTACTGAATTGCAATTAGCTGATATTTTAACTAAGCCTCTCCAAGAAGATCGATTCAGTATGATTAGAAGGGAACTTGGGATCATTAATCCTTTTAATTAAAATCTTCCAATCTTTGACTCAAAATAGATCGAATTTGACATTAATCTTATTGAATTTCATTATATTTCTTATGATTTTGATCTGCGCTTCATTCTCTAGATTTCTGGTTTTAAGTCAATGTGTCAACACATGTATGTGTCGACACCTGGATGTGTCGACACATGGGATTGTTTTGTGAGTTGACACATGAATGGCTATAGACCAAGGTTAAGGGCAAAACCGAAGCATTTTCTTCCCATTTTTCCTCCCCACTCGAGCCGACACCTGCCCTAATTCTATCCTAATTATTCCTTCCCTCCAAATCTCAGATAAAACCCTCTCAAATATTTGTTTTGGATGGTTTTTTATTCGAATTGTGCGACATTCCCTCTCCCATTTCCATTTTGAACCAATAGAAACCCTAGGTTTCTTCTCCATTCTCGTTCAAACCTCTTTTCAATGCAATGGGACCTAGGAAACAAGTCATCCATCACCCTTGGCCATCCAATCAGGAAGAAGAGAGAACTAAAGCAAGACATGAAGCCGCAGCTCCAGATCCACCTGGTCAGCCACTTTTCACTACTTTTAGTCACATGAGTTCGAAGACGGTTGTCAGAGGATGCCATGTAGACTTTGGATTTGTTGACCAGTAGCATTTTAGGATTGGTCAGTGGATTAGAGATGATGGTCTAATGTCTTTCTGCTCATTGAGTGAGAGATTCTACCCGGGCCTTAGACAAGAGTTCTATAGATCCTTAGCCCGTGGCAGTGATGGATGGTTAGCTCAGGTCTAAGGCAGAGATATCCCCGTGACTGCAGAGATCTTGAGTAGAGTATGGGATATATCCTTGACCAGATTAGTAGTTGACAGTCTGATGGATAGATTTAGTGGACTCCAATGCATATTTGAGTCAGATATTCTACCTGAGGGAGCCACTGTTCATGCATCCCGTCTCTTTGTTGAGATGAGACTTCTGCATCACATTGTTACCCAGATTCTTCTACCAAAGACCGAACGTTTTGATTACATCTTAGAGAAAGAGTTGCCCATGATGGTCTCCTTAGTTTAGCACACTCCAGTTTGCCTTCTGGTACTCATAATACATCAAATGATGAAGGCATCGACCAGTTAGAGACTTTGCTTACCCTACGAGATGGGGTTGATACTGCTTTTTAGAGCGTACGGTGTGACTTTTGATGATGAGCCCTTCCGGATGCTTTTACATACTGATGTCTATGACATCTGGTCACTACACCAGATAGGATATTAGTTGTTCAGAGGCCAGTGGAGATGCAGAGTATCAGGACAGGCCAATGATAGAGATGATGACACTATAAAGGAGTGCATATTTTCCAGCGAGGCAGGGCCTTCAGAGGCACATCTTCCAGAGATTCAGCCTGAGCCAACAGCATAACTAGAGTCTGCTTCTCAGTTTGAGCATGCACCTCAGCCTAAGCCAGCTCAGTCGATGCTCTAAGAGCTTTAGAGAGTCTTATAGACAGAGTCAGTCGCATAGAGATAGATGTTATGATTATTCGACAGCAACTTGATAGCTTCATCATGGAGACGAGAGAGAGCCACAGAGCATTGAGTGATGGCATCTCCGCTATTCTGATAGCACTGTCTAGACCCTCTTCTAGGAGTGTTCCCGACTCATCTGCTCCAACTGATTCTATTCCAGCTCCACCTGCTCCAGCACCAGTCATGGATGATATTCATGATGATGATGAGGATACTGACTCTGACGGTTTTGACTTTCCAGACTTGATGTCAGAGCCAGTGGTAGAGATGATAGTAGACTTACCTAGGAGTCCCATTCAAAATCCTTCCTGTTCACCCATTCAAATTCCTTTTCAATCTACTCCACCATCTAGATCTGATGATCACACAGCCATTACTATCCTTTCACCTATCATTGATACACCCATCATTGATACTCCTATTATTGACTCACCGATTACTGATACACCTTTTGTTTCTTCAGCGATACGCCTATCGTTGATATGCCTATCATTTCTTCAGCTAATACATCTATAGTTGATACACCATCTTTACATACATCCTCTCTTATTTGGGAGCTAGGTTTCTACACTCCTGGTTTCCATTATCTTGATTCTGGTCCTTCATTTGATCGTACACCATATCTAGCAATTGTAGAGACTGTCGCTCCGATCTGCTCTGTTCCTACTGATGACATAGCCTCCACCTCTTCTGCTTCACCTAGAGACATGATCTATGTTCGATGCAGAGGATGTGGTCATCATACTCCTTTATGACCGACCAGGTCTCGTCTTTGTGATCTTAGATCGATATGGCCCTGATCTCATGCCTTCACTGATACTGGACCGATTGAGATCGGATCTTCAGAGGATGAGGATTAGGATAGTTTTTACTTATTTAGATAGTTTGAATTTCTGCATCTTTATGTTTTTGATGTTCCTTGTATGTATCAGGCACTTTTGTTAAGTGTATGAAATCTTATGTTATGAATTCAAATGAATGAAATGCATTAATTACCTTCAACACTTCATTGTCTTTGTTTATGAATGAATGGATGAATGAATTTTTATATTGTACTTCAATGTTCTATCTTGAATGACTTATTATTCTCTTCCTTCCTTTTTAATGATAACAAAAAGGGGGAGTAATAAGACTAAAGTATAAATGTGTAAATTCTTTTGTGTTTGAAAATTTGAAAATTCTTTCGAAATTTGTTTGAGCTTAAATTGAAAATTCTTTGCAAAATTCATTGAGTAAGGGGGAGTAATACCTCCTTTATATTGAAAATTAATTTTGAATTGAATTTCATGTCAAGTATTTTCTTTAGATGTTTAAAAACATGTTCACAAATTCTTTTATGAATCATCTATTCAAGGGGAGTCTAGTCTATTGCTAAATTTGTCTCTCCTAAGCATGTTTTCTTTTAGAGTATCACGATACATTAATTTATCTCTTATATATATTTCAAGCTCTGATACTCTTAGCCATTATGATACTCTTGCTCTGATATATCTTTTTCAATATTGCAATTGCTCTGATACACCTATTACAATTAGCTCTTCGCATCTTGAAAAGTTCTTTTGAAAGCTTTTTATGCAATTTATACTTAAAGATTTTGTCATCATCAAAAAGGGGGAGATTGTTAACTCCATTATTAATTTTGATGATAAGCAAAATGCTTAAGTATAAGTTGAGTACTAATAATTTCTTTAAAGTATATTTCTATAGAAAAAGATGCTCATCAATTTGACAAATGTTGTTTGATTGAAGAAGTCTAAGTTTAGATGAAAGATCTGCTCAAAGAAGACTTCGACAGTTGAAGATTGCTTGAATAGATACACGAGTTCAACATAGACTTGATTCAATATAAGTTTAGATGCTTTGAGAGAATCTCAGTGAAGTGTCGACTCAGAGTGTCAACACATGACTCAAAGTGTCGATACATGACAGTGAAGTGTCGACACAAGCCAGCACGCAGAGACAGTTTTAGATGGTATGGTTGAAGTGTCAACACATGGATGTGTTGTGTCAACTCAAAGTGTCGATACATGGATTAGCTCATCGCCTGAAATTTTTTGGTTACAGAACTTGATGAAGTTGAAGATCTAGGTGAAGTGTCAATACATGGATGCCAAGTATCGACTAATAGTGTCGACTCACCTGAAGAAGTGTCGACACATCTAAGATTTTTAGAAAGCTACATTGAAGATATTTGAACTAGGTATCGACTCAAGGAGTGCATGTGTTGACCTGAAGTATAGACTCACAGCCTGAAGTATCGACACATCGAGTTCTAGGAACAGTAATGGCTAGTTTTTCAAATGCAGAACTCGTCCCTCTTGGCTCCCAACAGCTAGTTTTTCATGTCTAACGGCTAGAAACCAAGTTTGAGGCCTTGGCAAGGTATTTATATGACTCAAATCAAATCAAAACTCATAGGAATGAAAAAGGAATAATCATGAGTGAAAAAAAGAGAGCATTCACTCCTATTCATTGAGTTCAACCACCTTCAAGCAAAAGCAAGTCTCCAAGCATTCAAGAGCCTTCAAGAGCATTCAAGATCAATCATTCTTGAGCAATTAAAGAGGCTTCATCAAGTTGGAGGCAGCACTACATCGAGCTTCAAAGAGATACCCGCTTTTTAGAAAGCTTTCATTGTTTCTTTAGTTCAAACTATATTTGTTGTAAGGGTTCTTGGTAGCCTATTGAAAAACTAAGGGGAGTTATTGGTGAGCCTTTGAAAACCAATTAGGTTCTTGGTTAGCCCGCAAAACCAAGGGAGGTTGGTGGTGAGCCTTAAAACCATTTAGGTTCTTGGTTAGCCTGTAAAATCAAGTGAGGTTTTGACTTGTGAGCCTTGTGAAAATAAGTCAGATTTTGATTAGTGAGCCCGGAAAACTAATCGGCTATAATCAGTTGAGATTATAGTAAATTCCTAAGGGGATCTTGGGGAGTGGATGTAGGTACATTGGATAAGCATCGAACTACTATACTTCCTTGTGTTTGTGATTATTTGTCTCTTGTATTTGCTCTTACTTTTATTGATTTATATTTTTGCTGCACATTTACTTAAGAGCACTTCATTTGCATCCATAGTACTTACTTTAATTGTTGAATTGGACTACACACTCTTGCATTCCATTAATAATTTTTAGAGACCCAATTCACCCCCCTCTTGAGTTGCTTACTGGGCAACATATGGCATGTTGAATGTCCCTTAACGGTGGGAGGTGAACAGGAAGATCTTCCAGAAACACATCTTGAAAATCCTTGAAAAACTTTACTATATCCTGAGGTTGCTCTTTCTGGGATTGATCCTAGACTTCCTTAGTAGATAATATCTAAACTGGTGAACCCTCATTAATCTCTCGTTCTAAATCCTTAGCACTGATCAAATTTAATCCTTATTTCTTCTCCTTCAGATTACTAGACCTACTTTTGATGTTGTCCTTAGGTGGGGTCGAGTTTATGACAATTTTCTTTTCATGGTGGTTAAAGGAACAGGAGTTGGAATGACTATACAGGATAGCATCATGATCATATAACCAAGGTCGGCCTAGAATAATACTGCTAACCCCCATAGGAAGAACGTCACATCAATCATTCTCTTGATAGGATTGGAATTGGATTATAACTTAGCATCTTAACTTAATAGGAATAGAGGTCGAATCAATCCAAAATACCTTATAAGGGTTGGGATGGAGAACAATGGTCAATCCTAGACTCTTGACAGCACTAGTGAAAATGGCATTAACACAACTCCCACTATCTATGATGATCTTGCAAACCTTTTTTCCTATTTTGATAAAAGTTTATAGGATGTTGGTTCTATGCCAATCCTCATGCTCTCTTGTTTAGGTCAGAATACATCTAAGATTCCTAGTAATTCATGTGGATCTATAGTTTCCTCATCTCCCTCATACTCATCCATTAAGTTTGTTCCTGCTTCATAAACTTCTTTCTTAAATTCTTCAAGGGATTCAGGAGCTTCATCTTCTAATTCCCCTATGTGTAAGGCCCGAGTAGGACATTGACTAGCATAATCGCCAACTTTATGACACCTGAAGCAATGCACATTTTGGTGATTATCCCTTTGAACTTCAAGGGCCTTACCCCTGTCATCCTTGCGACCCAATGGGATAGTAGGAGTGGGTCGGGTTGAAGAAACTTGACTAGAACTTGGCTTATATCCAGAGGTACTAATCCTACTAGGTTCAGGTCGACAGTTCATGGGTCCCCTTTGAAATCTTTCACAGTCCCTAGCAACTTGATAAGCTTGTTCTAGATCATCGACTTCTCTCAAGAATAGTTCCCTCTGAGTTTTTTCACGAAGGCCTGCTTGAAACCTTGATAGGGTGATGGCCTCCGACTCAACCATGCTACATCTCATGACAAATTCATCAAACTTAGTAATGTACTTGGATACTATTCTATTACCTTGGTTCAATCTCTACCATTGAT
Source organism: Areca catechu (assembly GCA_021397845.1). NCBI lineage: Eukaryota > Viridiplantae > Streptophyta > Magnoliopsida > Arecales > Arecaceae > Areca > Areca catechu. Next base: position 157,247,103 of record CM038039.1, on the reverse strand, counting down.
CTAAAAACCTCTACTAATAAGACAAGGGTAAGTACTTCTCCCTAAGTTTGATCTTCATGGCCCTCCATGTGACTATGGGCATGTCTCCTCTTTGATAACAAATACGCTCAACATTTCTCCAATACAACCTAGCTTGTCGGACTAACCTAAGTTTGGCAAGTTTGAACTTCCTCTCTTCTGATATCTCATACAACTCAAAGTATTGATCCATGTCACTCTCCTGATCAATATACACCTTAGGGTCTAAGTTTCCATCAAAAGTGGGTGCATCGAGACTTATGTTCCTAAGGGCTCTTTCCTTCAAATCCATGAAGTCTTGGTATGGAAATCTAGGGTTATGTTCAGGGGTGGGATCATGGCAATGGGCTCTTGGACCAAGGGGTGTTGGTCTAGGTGATTCAGGTTCAATGTAGGTCAAATGGGTCTCTTCAAGGATACCGATTCGCTCCTCCATTTGGTCAAACCTATTGTTTAGTTGCCTCAATTGCTCAGTCATGGTTCTCATCAAAGTTTCAAGATTGGGGTTCATGGTGAGACTTGGTTGGATCTTGGAGTGTTGGTATGAGGTTTCTAATCTAGTGGTCACGCAATACAAACCTAGCTTCTAGGGCATCTAGACCTAGAAGTTCAAGGTAACATGAATTGCCAAAGTACCAATCAAGACTGCAGTCATCCTTTCAACTAGCCAAGTAAGAGGTGGGATTGTGGAAGGCTCCCCTCGCTTTCATGAGGTCCTAATTAAAAACCATAAATCTACTTAAGGCATTTGCTGTTGGACCCCTAGCCTTAGACACCAACATCCAGGAGTAAATACAGAATTAACCAATACTAAGTCTCGATATGAAACATGAACTTGACTCGTTGATGTCCCTAGTTTAGGTTCTTACTCAGTTTTAGATTAGGCTTAGGTCAATGTAAAATGTGGTTAGTTATTTTTGGGCCAAGGTGATAAAATCCTCCCCTTATCTTATAATAGGATTGCCCTTAAGTGTTTTAATATGAATGCACAATCAAGAATCTAACTAATCAATAGAATGTAAAGATTAAGATAGACATTCAATTCAAAACTTAAATTTCTAAATCTGAAATTTCAAATTCAAATTTTAAATTTTAAATTTTTGAATTTTAGAATTATGGTCAGGGAAATTCAAATTTGAATTGTACCAGAAATTTAGAGCCTAGGTTGTGCTAGAAGAGAAAACATACAATGTAGCATTCATTAATTCTAATCATGCAAGCATGCACTTAGCACAACGGACCCTCCAATCTTGGGATCTCATGTCCGGCCTTGGCTCATTACTCCCATGGGTCATAAGTATACTTTCGTATACCCGCTCAGGAGACGTGATTCCTTCGATTAGAGAGTAAACTAGGAAAATAAATATTTTTTTTTTTTGAAAATTCAGATTTGAAATCTATGGGAAAAGATTCCAGGTCTGGTTTGATCTAAAAAAATTACTTAGGAATTGCAAATTAAACTAAGATCCGAAAAGCTATGAGATGAGCTTTCAGGTCTAGTCCTTAGATGATGCAAAAATTTTCAGATACTAGCATACTTGTCCTAGTTAACCTTGCTCTGATACCAAAAATCATATGGGATGCAAGATGGAGTTTTTAACTTAGGAACTTAGCAATCTAAACTGAGCAAGGACTCCTTCGCATATCAGCAAAATTTATACATAAGAGGGAGCAAATAAACTTAATGTAAGAGACTACTAAATGAAAGTTATATTACCCATGATGTATTTTCCATTCAATCAAAAGTAAAAGGACCTAATGGTTAAGAAACTATTCTAACTAGTACCTTCAAACAATCAGACCTAAGATTCTAGGATGGGTTCTTCTTACCAATAATGAGTGCTAAAAATTTTGATGTCAATTTGTTACCCATAAATGGAGCCCAAGAGGGGGGGTGAATTGGATCTTTTAAAAATTTAAAGCAAAACTGTGCAGCCCTTGTGGTGTTTATGAGTTATGAAATTGATGCACTATGTTATATGCAGCATAAAGCAATAAATAGAGTGCAATAAGTAAAGAGGAAGAGATAGAAGAGACAATCACACACAAACACAAAGTTTATAGTGGTTTGGTGCAAACCTAACACCTACATCCACTCCCCAAGCCACCCTTGGGAATTCCACTATAATCTCTCCAAGATTACAGCCGACTTGTTTTTCCAAAGGCTCACAAGTCAAAACCTATGTTGGTTTTGTCACCTAGACTTACCAACTAACCTTTACACTTGTTTTGTCTTCGGGTTCACAAGTTAACCCTAGTTGGTTTTATCACATTAGCTCACCAACAAACCACAACAACCTTCTTTCAAGACACCCTTGAAAGCAACGTCAAATCAAAAGAAAATTTCAGATATACAATTCACAATAAACAAAAATAAACTCTCTTCAAGAGTAGAATGGAAGCTTTGAGGCTCAAGTTGATGCTTTGTCTTGTCTTCTCCTTGGAATATTCTTTAAACTCTCTTTTTGGAAAGATGAAAGGATGAGCTTGTAAGCTTGTTTAGGGAATCACACTTTAAATGGCTTTTGAAGTGAAGTTCTTGAGGGAATATTGGCTTTTGAGCTTTCAATGGACTTCAATACTTCAAGAATGAGTTTGGTGAAGCTTAAATACTTCAAAAACTTCCAAAAAATGGTTTGTGACCATTTGAGCTTTGAATCTAGCTGTTGAGAGCTTGAAAAGATACTTCTGCAACTCAAAAAAATAGATCTGTTAGGCCTGTCAGAACCCGAGTATCGACACTTGATTTTTCAGGTGTCGATACTTGGCTGTCAGGTGTCGACACTTGACCTCCATGTGTTGATACTTGAACTTTTAAGTGTCGACACTTGATTCACAGGTGTCGACACTTGACACAAAAATACTCTAATGGCCATGTTCTGGATTTTCGAAAAGTCTCAGGCCTTGAGTCGACACTTGGGAACTTAAGTGTCGATACTTGAATTTCAGGTGTCGACACTTGAATTCTGGGTGTCGACACTTAGCATGCCAAGGAGTTTTTCTGCATGCCAAGAGCTGAAGTGTCGACACTTGACTTGCCAGGTGTCGACACTTGGTTCTGAAAAATTCACAATTAAGTGCAAATTAAGCCAAAAACACAAGTGTTGAATCTAAAACTTAAAACCAATGTAAATAACAAATAAATGAACTCTTTTAAGCCCTTTTTACATGGAGAAGACTCCTCAAATCGTAAATATATTTCATGCCCCAGCATGCCACGATACTTTAATTTTGAAAATTTGAGATGCTTGTTTCCTGAAAACTCACAACTAGAAATAAACATTAGTACACAATATGTACTCAATGTTTTGTTATTCATCAAAATTACTATGTGGAGCCAACAATCTTCCCCTTTTTGATGATGACAAAATCTTGAGTATCTCAACATTTAATTTCAAATTTTAGTTTGATAATTCATGAATATGATTTCACACTAATACATCCACAACTTGCATAGTTAAGAAAGATGAATCTCTCCCTTAGTTAGACAATTCTAATCAGAACAAGCAGAATATTGGTATCAAATCTATGCAATATTGGTATCAGATCAAATTTGAAATTCATAAAAATAAAGATTCTACTCCCCCTTTTTGTCAATCAGTAGAAAAAGGGAGTAAACTCCCCCTCAAAACGAGCATGGAGACAAAAAGTAGTAGAGTATCAGAGTTGATTCAAGAGTTAATAGGTATCAGAGCCAAAATGTATATCTATCAAGTAAATGTAAACAATCAAGCTATCAAAAGCAATCATAGTGATTCACAAGTTGTAAACATCAAGATAAAATGCATATGTATATATCTGTCAAGTATTTTTTCAGTACAAAATTTGCTAACTCATCAGCAACACTGAAACAATCAAAATACATCATGGACATAAATCATAAGTAACATGAGTCATAAATAGCATACAACATAATAAACATCTGTGAGGCTAATCCTCATCAGATGGGATCTCAAAGGATATAGGACCTGTAATCCTAGACCTATGGCCTAGACCACTAGGAGTCTTCAAAATGCCACAACTCTGGGTCCTAGTAGAAGGTCCAAAATGGGGTACAACCCTAGAAGCTCTAGTAGAGGGAGGGGGAAGAGTCTCAGCAGGAGTTACAAAAACTGGATCAGTGGAGACAGGTGTGCCAGTCAAATCAGCGGGAGGAATAACAGGAGATTGTGGCTCTCAGCTGACTACCTCATATCCATCTGCGCCATCACCACTGTCACTATCACTGTCATCATCAATAACATCAATATCTCTATCCTCAATGCCATCAGCACGGTCACCACCATCAATAGTGTCATCATGTCCATCCTGGTGGTCATCGGCATCATCATCATCAGCAGCAGCATCATGAGATGGATCTCCAAGTGCTGCTGGAGGTAGAAGGGATCTCAGTAAGTCCTCTATACGAGCAAAACCCTCCTCCATAGTTCGACGAATCTCAGCATGCTCCATGGTAGTGTGTGCTCGAAGACTCTCAATCTCGATGAATAACTGGGTCGTGTGGACACCCAGTCCAAACATCTCACTCTGGAGATCTGTGAACTGCTTTCTCGCATGCTCCTCAAAGGATATGTCCATAGAAGGTGGAGGAGGACCTGAAGATGTAGCTATCGGGGTCATTGGCTCTACCTCTGATGCAGGAGCAGCCTGAGGAGGTGAACTAACTGGCCCTAATGGTCCTACCTCTGCCTCTCGAATCTCATCCTCCTCATCTGGCTCCTAGCCAGACTCTCTCCGAACCCACCGACCTGCGACTAATCGGTATCCCATGCGGTGTAGTGACCTCTCGTCATAGACGTCCATATGCAGAATCTCCTTGGGGATCTCCCCCTCCAAGGATACTCCACAAGCTCTAAATAATCTGGTCAACGCCATACCATAAGGTAAACAGTGTCGTCTCTGTGTTGCAGCATCTCTCATCTGAACTAGCATCAAGGATGGTATATCAACCTAAGTCCTCTGAGTCAGACAAACCATAAGCATCAGCTCTCTCTCGGTGATGAAGTCGAAGCGCCCAGTCTTCGAAAGCAATATCCGAGCTATGATATGGTGCAGAAGGTGCATCTCCATAGAAAGACGGTTCACGGTGACTACAGTCACTCTGCGAACATCCTCATGCTCAAGGATGCACCTGAAAGCATCCTCTCTATCCTCCACAGAGAATACACTGATGCCACAATAAGGAATCTTCCATACTCTGCTCAGAAGCTCCTCGGTCAAAGATATCTCCACTCCTCAGACAGAAGTCCTCCACAGTAATCGGCGGCAATCCATAGCACCATAAAACTCCCTCACAAGATGAGAATAGTACCTCTCCTGCATAGTGCAAAAGGGTACTAAATCGGTATCTATGAGTGTCCACCGGATCTAGAAATGCTGTCTATCGAAGAACTCAAGATCTATCCGATGTCCTGAAGCTACAGCCTTCCCTGCCATCCTCTCTGCAGGGGATCCTGGAGCTGCTGAACTACTGGCCTCTCCTGTATCATGTCCGGCTTTTGTTCTCCTCTCAGATCCATGCCCAGTCCTACTCCTAACAGCTAATCTCTTTCTCGGACCCATCACAATCAAGCTAAACAATAAAGGAAGAAGATAAATAACCTAGGAAAGTATAGGTTTCAATCTGGTTGAGAACTTAGGCTAAAGGAGACTATGTCTTCTTAGGAGAGGGATACTGGCTTTTAAGAAGGGCTAGAATATGTTTTGAAAACTGGAGTTAAACATATTCGAGTTGTAAAATACCTTTAACACAAGAAATCGAGGGTAAAATACCTTTATCAGGGAATTTTATCCATACAAAATACATTTGGGTTAAAAATACATTTGTGCTTTCAAATCAATAAAACATATCTAGGTTGTAAATTATATAAAAATATATAAAAGTACATTTTATAAACAAGTGAGCTAGGATTAGCATAAAGTAAGCTAACTATTTGGGATTTTAGGTTAAAAAAAAAATACATTAGGGTTTTAGATTTAAATACCAAAATAATGGAGAGGAAAACATCACAAATACCCTTTTTAAAACAATGAGAATGTAATAAATAGTTTAGAAATTTGATTTTAAGATGAAAACCCTAGGATATTTCGGCCAAAAATCAATCCAACAGTGATTTTAAGAAAAAAATGGATGAAATGTATGGGAAATCGTCCAAAAAAATGTGGGAAATCCAAGAGGAATACATTCAAACATGATTCCCCTTAAATGGAAACTTTCAATCGATTAAAACATTCAAGAAATCCAATTAAACCCCATTAAAATGAACGAAAATACCTAAATCTAGGTTACACTATTTAGAAAAGATAAAAAGGAGAATGGAAATACCTTGATTTAGTTGGAGCAAAGGGGGAATAAGTTGATTTCGAAAGGAGTGGAGCTTGGGGACCACTGGAGCTCGAGAGAATAATGAGGGAAAATAAAATACAGAACATTCGGCTTGCCCTAAAAAGATAGAAATTTTTCGTGAATGTCGACACTTAGGATTTCTCAAGTATCGACACTTGGTCAAGTGTCGACACTTCGCGAAATCCAAGTGTCGACACTTGGCCAAGAAAATCCCAAAAAAATCTGTAAAAATCTTCAAAAACTCAAGGATGTTTTTAAAAGCTTTTGGGACTAAACACAAGTGATTTTTTGAGTAAAACAACTTGGGTAAGATGAAATTTGAGAGAGTTTTAGGAGAATGGATCAATGATACCTAACTCTTTTCTAATCAAACAAAATCTCTCTTCACTCAATGGTTTGGTAAACACATCAGCTAATTGATCATCAATACACACAAATTCAAGTATTACATTAGAATTTTGTACATGATCTCTTATGAAATGATGTCTTTTTTCAATATGTTTACTTCTTGAATGTTGCACAAGATTTTTTGTTAGATTGATTGCACTAGTAATGTCACATCTTATGGGTGTCTTAATTAGTTTAATGCCAAAGTCTTCGAGCTGTTGTTTGATCCATAGGAGTTGAGCACAACAGCTTCCAACTGCTATATATTTAGCTTCCGCCGTAGATAGAGCAACTGAATTCTGTTTCTTGCTGCTCGATGAGATCAAATTTACTCCAAGAAACTGACAAATTTTACTAGTACTTTTACGATCAAGTTTATACCCGCAAAGTCAGCATCAGAATAAGCAATCAATTCAAATGAAGAATCTCTAGAGTACCAAAGACCAATTTTAATTGAGCCAGATAGATATCTAAGTATGCATTTAACAGCCAAAAGATGAGACTCTTTAGGATTAGACTGATATCTAGCATACATACAAACACTAAACATGATATATGGCCTACTGGCAGTAAGATATAACAATGAACTAATCATGCCACGATATAACTTTTGGTCTATAGATTTACCTGATCCATCCTTGTCAAGTCTACAAGAGGAGCTCATAGGGATACCTAATGGCTTGGTGCTCTCCATCCCAAACTTCTTAAATATTTTTTTTGTGTACTTGACTTGGTTGATGAAGATCCCCTCTTTGGTTTACTTTATTTGGAGTCCGAGGAAGAAGTTTAGTTCTCTCATCATGCTCATCTCGAACTCACCCTGCATTAACCTTGCAAACTCTTGACTAAGAGATTCGTTAGTAGCACCGAATATAATATCATCTACATATATTTGTACTACTAAGAAATCATCATTCTTTTTCTTCAAAAATAAAGTTTTGTCAATATTACCTCTAGTAAAATCATTTTTGAGCAAGAAAGAACTTAAACGATTATACCAGGCTCTAGGAGCTTGTTTCAAACCATACAAAGCTTTATGAAGTTTGAAAATATGGTTTGAAAATTTAGGATTTTCAAAACCAGGTGGTTGTTCAACATAAACCTCTTCTTCGATAAAATCATTCAAAAAGACACTTTTAACATCCATTTGAAATAATTTAAAATCCATAAAATAAGCAAAAGCCAACAATTACCTAATTGCCTCAAGTCTAGCCACAGGAGCAAAGGTTTCATCAAAATCAATCACTTCATCCTGATTGTATCCTTTGGCAACTAGTCTAGCCTTATTTCTTGTAACAATACCATTTTCATCAAGTTTGTTTCTAAACACCCATTTGGTGCCAATAATTAAAATATTTGTAGGTCTATCTACTAAAGTCCAAACATTGTTTCTTTTAAATTGATTAAGTTCGTCTTGCATAGCATTTATCCAATTACTATCATTTTCAGTTTCTTCAATAGTCTTAGGTTCAATTTGAGATACAAATGCTAAGTAATCACAAATATTTCTAGGAGATAATCGAGTACTTACACCTTTAGATGGATCACCAATGATTAGTTCTTTTGGGTGTTCATGAGCATACCTCCATTCTTTAGGTAGAGGATCAACAGTAGATGTGTTTTCATCACCTTATGCTTGATCTCCTTGATTGTTTTGATCAATTTCTTGTTCCTTGGCAGGCTCTTCATTGTTGTTCACTTCTTCGGTTCTTTTAATACCTGTTTCATCAGAAGGCACATCTTCTTTTCTAGAAGATTTCTGGTCAAATTCATCAAATACTACATGTATGGATTCTTCAACAATAAGAGTTCTTCTATTGAAGACCCTGTATGCCTTACTAAATGTAGAGTAGCCTAGAAAGACACCCTTATCTGACTTGGCATCAAATTTACTTAAGTTGTCTTTACCATTGTTTAAGATAAAACAACGGCATCCAAAAACACGAAAATATCGAATTGAAAGTTTTCTACCCTTCCAAAGCTCATACGGTGTTTTCTTTAAAATCGGTCGGATTAAAATACGGTTTAAAACATAGCATGCAGTGTTTATGACTTCCGCCCAAAAATATCTAGGTAGGTCATTTTCACAAAGCATTGTGCATGCCATTTCTTCAAGAGTTCTATTTTTTCTTTCTATCATCCCATTTTGTTGAGGTGTCCTAGGTGCTGAAAAATTATGATGAATACCATTTTCAATACAGAATTTATCAAAATCAAAATTTTCAAATTCGGTTCCATGGTCACTTCTTAAAGATACAATTGAAACACCTTTTTCATTTGAAACTCTTTTATGAAATCTAATAAATTCGGAAAACGTTTCATCTTTGTGTGCTAAAAACATGACCCAAGTAAAACGTGAGAAATCATCTACAATGACTAGACCATATTTTTTACCTCCCAAACTAGATGTTCTAGTCAGCCCAAAGAGGTCCATATGAAGCAACTCTAAGGGTCTAGATGTAGAGATTACTCCTTTTGGTTTAAAAGATGATTTGGTTTATTTTCCAAGTTGGCGTGCACTGTAAATCTTGTCCTTTTCAAAACTAAGTTTTGGCAAATCTTTTATCAAATTATTTTAGCTAAATTTTGAAATCAAATGCATACTAGCATATCTTAGTCTACGATGCCAAAGCCAACTAGTTTCATTGATCTTGGCTTCCATTGCCACTAGGCATTGACCATTTTGAACAGGAAGATCATCAATATCAACTATATAAATATTGCCATGCCTATGACCAATGAACATGATGCCATTGTCATCTAAACTAGAAACAATGCATAAAGAAGATTCGAAAGTAACTTTTGAAATCCTTGTCACAAAACTAACTAATGTTAAGTATGTTATGTTTCAATCAATCAACATACAATACATTATCAATGTAAGTAGAAAGGGTGATATGGACTTTACCAATTCCGATAATTTTGTCCTTTCCATTATCACCAAATGTTACATTACCACCATTTTGATATACGAGTGATGAGAACTGCTCCACATCTCCGCTCATATGCCTTGAACAACCGCTATCGAGGTACCACATTCTTTTCTTATTAGTTGCAAGGCATACCTGCAATAAAAATCAGGTGGAGACTTTAGGTACCCAAGTCATCTTGGGTCCTTTCAGGTTAGTAGTAATGGTTCCTTTTGGAACCCAGATTTTCTTAACATTACTCAACCTTTTCTTATTGCACAAATAAGATTTATGCTCTATAGTACCACAAGCATAACAAGTAATGGATGATGATGCAGGCACAAAGAAATTTTTAAAAAACTTTTGTTTATTTTGAGTTCTAAAACCTAAACCGGCTTTATCAAAAATAGCTCTTTAATTATTTAAAAGCATATTTAATTTTTCAAAATTGTATGTAAATTTATCAACAAAAGGTTTTAACTTATCAATTTCTTCTTTATATTTTTTATTTTCATCCAAAACTTTCTTGTTCTGATTTGAAAAATTTGAAATAGAAACGTTCTTCTTTTTCAAAACTTCCTTTTCTTTTTCAAGAACAATAATCTTATCATTTAACTTTTTATTTTGAAGAAGTAGAAAATCATTTTCATTAAAAAACTTGTCATTAGCTTTGACTAAAACTAGATGTTGCCTTTTTAGTTCTTTATGTTTTGATTTTAGTTTTTGAAATTCTATAACTCATCAAAAACTTCATACAGTTCATCAAATATAAATTCATTTTCAGTTTCAGATAATACCTCGTCATGATCCACCATCAAATAGAAGTTTGTAACTTCTTGCTATTCTTCTTCGGAGCTGGAGTATTCGCTATCACTCCAGGTTGCCATCATGGCCTTCTTTCTTAGTTTCCTCCTGCTTTTCTTAAGTAAGGGGCAGTCTATCTTGAAGTGGCCCGGTTTCTTGCATTCAAAGCATGTGAGCTACTCCTTGTCTTTCTCCTTTTCTTTTTCCTTACTCGGCTCACCTTTCAGAGATTTCTTCTTGAAGTTGTACTTCTTCTTCCTCATGAACCTTCTGAACTTTCTTGCCATAAGTGCGGTCTCATCATCTTCATCTTCTTCTTCGGATTCATCGCTTGACTCTTTTCTTGCGATGGATTTGAAAGCGATGACTTTTTTCTTCTTTTCTACATCCACATTCTTCTGTTTCAAGGAAAGCTCATAAGTCATCAATGACCCTAATAGTTGCTCGAGGGGTAGAGTGTTGACATCCTTGGCTCCTCTATGGCCATCACTTTGGCATCCCATGAAGTCGAAAGAGACCTGAGAAGTTTATTTATAAGCTCACCATTATATACAATATTTCCTAAGCTTCTCATGCCATTCACAATATTTGTGAACCTAGTATACATCTTACTAATAGATTCAGTAGGTTCCATCTTGAATATTTCATATGTATGAATGAGCATGTTAACCTTAGTAGTTTTCACTTGGTGTGTACCCTCATGGGTAACCTCAAGTGTGTCTCATATCTTCTTAGTGGAGAGACAATTTGATATTCTATTGAATTCACTCGGATCAAGAGAGCAATATAATTGATTCATAGCCTTCGCATTAAGCTCTATTTGCTTAATGTCATTCTCATCCCAATCATCTTCCATTTTTTGAGTGAGAATGCCATTAACCAACATAGTAGGCTGATAAAGACCTTTTATGATTGTCCTCCAAAGATTATAATCAATGGCTTGAATGAATATGTGCATGTGAGTTTTTCAATAAGTGTAATTCGTGCCATTAAATAGTGGGGGACGGTTTGAAGCTTGACCTTCAACAACATCCATTCCAATTGGGACTGTCATGATATTTTACTCAAGATCCTTGGACCTACAAGAGAGTACCGGTATTCTGATACCACTTGTTGCCCAGAAATGGAGCACAATACGGGGGTGAATTAGGTCTTTTAAAAATTTAAAGCAAAAATGTGCAGGCCTTGTGGTGTTTGTGAGTTATGAAATTGATGTACTAAGTTATATGAAACGGAAAGCAATAAATAAAGTACAATAAGTAAAAAGGAAGAGATATAAGAGACAATCATACACAAACATAAAGTTTATAGTGGTTCGGTACAAACCTAGCACCTACATCCACTCCCCAAGCCATCCTTGGGAATTCCACTATAATCTCTCTAAGATTATAGCCAACTTGTTTTTTCAAAGACTCAAAAGTCAAAATATGTTGGTTTTGTTACCTAGGCTCACCAACTAACCTTTACACTTGTTTTGTCTTCGGGCTCACAAGTTAACCCTAGTTGATTTTATCACCTTGGCTTACCAACAAACCACAACAACCTTCTTTCAAGACACCCTTGAAAGCAAGGTCAAATCAAAAGAAAATTTCAGATATACAATTCAAAATAAACAAAAACAAACTCTCTTCAAGAGTAGAATGGAAGCTTTGAGGCTCAAGTTGATGCTTTGTCTTGTCTTTTCCTTGGAATATTCTTCGAGCTCTCTTTTTGGAAAGATGAAAGGATGGGTTTGTAAGCTTTTTTAGGGAATCACACTTTAAATGGCTTTTGAAGTGAAGTTCTTGAAGGAATATTGGCTTTTGAGCTTTCAAAGGACTTCAATGCTTCAAGAATGAGTTTGGTGAAGCTTAAATACTTCAAACGCTTCAAAAAAATGGTTTGTGATCGTTTGAGCTTCGAACTTAGCTGTTGGGAGCTTGAAAAGATACTTCTGCAACTCAGAAAAATAAATCCGTTAGGCCTATCAGAACCCGAGTATCGACACTTGGTTTTTCAGGTATCGACACTTGGCTGTCAGGTATCGAGACTTGACTTCCAGATGTCGACACTTGAACTTTCAAGTGTCGACACTTGATTTACAGGTATCGACACTTGACACAAAAACACTCCAATAGCCATGTTCTGGATTTTCAAAAAGTCTCGGGCCTTGAGTCGATACTTGGGAACTTAAGTGTCGACACTTGAATTTCAGGTGTCGACACTTGAATTCTGGGTGTCGACACTTGAATTCTGGGTGTCGACACTTGGTGTGCCAAGGAGTTTTTCTGCGTGCCAAGAGCTAAAGTGTCGACACTTGACTTCCCAGGTGTCGACACTTGGTTCTAAAAAATTTACAATTAAGTACAAATTAAACCAAAAACACAAGTGTTGAATATAAAACTTAAAACCAATGTAAATAACAAATAAATGAACTCTTTTAAGACCTTTTTGCATGGAGAAGACTCCTCAGATCATGAAATATGCTTCGTGCCACAGCGTGCCACGATACTTTAATTTTGAGAATTTGAGATGCTTGTTTCCTGAAAACTCATAACTAAAAATAAATATTAGTATACAATATGTACTCAACGTTTTGTTATTCATCAAAATCACTAGGTGAAGCCAACACAATTTAATCTCAGCACTCCAAGAACTTGCCGCTGAATTTGAAGACTATATCACTTCTTTGATTGAGAACTCCTAAAATAAATGGTCCCGAGGCAAAGTAAACTTCATCTTCGGCTCGAGATCATGGAAGGATCCTACAATGGAGAGAATTAATGACCGTGGAAGGTATGAAAGGAAAGGAAATTAAGGAAAGATTGAATAAAGGGGAAGAAGAGTATGGTTGGCTTCTTCTTGTAATTTGGATGATCATGTTGGACCTCATATCCTCTCCCTCATGGAGTGTCAATGCAATAAGGCAATGGAAGAAGGAAAGAAGCTTTCATTCATTCATAACATAGCCCATTACAAGAGGGTTAGGGGGTATTTATTAACTTCCCAAGCCCTAATTTGAATTTAAAATGGGAGAGATTACATGCATAAAAAGGAGAGTAGGAAATGGGGAGTTATAACTTGAATTCAACTTTGAATTTCAGCAAGCTTTGGCGCAAGAATTGGCATGGAGAGTATGGCATGGATGTTGAGGTGGCGCTCCAACAATGCTTGACTTAGCATGTAGGATGAAGTGGTTAGCTCCAATCCAATATGTGGTCTTGATGCTCCTTCACTTAGGTTCAAGCTTCTTCCAATGATTCATGCCTTGGCTAATTTGAACCCAACTTGACCAGCTTGACTAATTACGAAACTAAATTAAAATCAAAATTGACTTGATTCTAATTACATGACTCATACTGAAAATTAAAAACAAAGTTAAAATCAAAATTGAATTTAGCTTATTTACTTGCAATCCATAAGGAGCTCAAATTGATTAAATTTGCTTGAAACCTCTTTCACATTCTAATGCCCGCACTACAATTGCTCCTCGAGGCTAAGTAAGCAATCACCACAACACCTTATCTTTTGATCATGTTTTCTTGAAAAGTGCTCAAAAGCTATCATGTGTATGCACATATGCTTGTCCTGCACTTTTAATAGATTTCATTACTTTGTTAAAATGCTCTCTGGTTGCATTGCATTCTGGTGGCGTGTTTGGGAGAGCTACTTGGGAGTAGCAGGTAGATCTAAAGGGCAAACGGCAAAAAGGGGAAAAAAAAAAAAAAGAGGGGGGCAATAAAAAACAAAGAAGGGAAACAAGAAGGAAGCACCATTGTAGAAGGGTATTGAGATGCTCCACATCGGATTTGTTTGGGTTGACATTTTGCTTGCAAGAGTGATTGATCTTTCACAACAACAACGATTGGATCAAGCTCTGCACAGATCTCAAAGAACTCCAAACTCCATTAATCTACATGCATGGATCTGGAAACTGTTATCACACAATCCGACGGTGGATTCATGCTAAGGTGAATTCTTCTTCCATGGGAAACATACTGACTTGTCGCTTTACATTTGATCCTTTTATCTTCCACCGCATCTGAGAATGTAAGGCAACATCATGGAAAAGCCTTAATTGAGTCTTCTGTAACTAAAAATTTCAATCATTTATATTAGCACGGTGGTCAAACCCTTGCTCTCATCGAGGGAGATTTGGAATTTGAATCTTCTAATCGTAGTCCTAAAAATTTCAATCAACATGGAGAAGCTAACCATAATTATTCTCCATATATAGTTTATTCTGAGATTTTAGACTACAAGTTCTAAAGATCCAGATTAAGTATAGTTGAATTATAAAGCTTTTTGTTCAGTATAGAAGTTAATTATTTGAATGTTAACAAGAAAAATTGGATTTTGATACCTTGGATATATAAACCACCCTTGGATGTATTTTGATCCCTCAAGATGGAGCGGTTTTTCTATCTACTTTTAATCAATCGCCATCGTTCCCAACCAGCCACTAGCTTGTTGATATTTAACCATTGATGAACTTTTCTAATAATACATCAACGGGAAGCATCCTAGCATCATATTTCCATAGTTTCATCTCCTGTCCCAGCAAAGAATGTGCAAGACCAGTTGAAAAGGCCATGATTTTAAAAGCTTACTTGACAATTAACATAAGTGCAGATTTAAATGGCAGATGCTTACTCATGCCCATACTCAGATGCACTCAAATACTCCCCATACTTTCCAAAATATTCAACTAAACGTCTTAAAAAGCTGTCATGACTTATAGTTTCGGCATCGCATACAAGACAGCATTGTCTTCGAGCACGCGTCACAGCCACATTCATTCGCCTGTGGTCACTCAAAAAACCCACCTGCAAGGCATGTAACCCTATATCAGATAACACTAGTAGTGCAGTATCATTTCTATACGAAAAGTACTACCAAAGCAGGCCATATGCATCTCAAGAAAATATTTGATTTCCTTTTAGGATTACCTCCTTTTTTGAATTAGATCGAACCATTGAAATGATAATCGCTTCTTTTTCCCGACCTTGGAATCCATCAACTGTAGAAATTTCTACATTCTTTAGACTGTCTTCTTTGCTTCTCATCATCTTAAGATAGGTCACCTGTACCAGAAGAAAAAAGCCGGTTGGAGGGACAACAATGTGAACATGAAGCATCGAATTCAAGAGAAGTTAAGCATATATATCGATAAAAGGGGGAGAAGTAAAGGAAAAAGAAAGGGCCTTAGAGAGAGAGAGAAAAGCACAGTGATGTTAGCAGGGATATTGTAGAAAGACTGGCCACCACTGATAACATCCACTAATAAATACAGTGAAGTAAATTCAAGGTGCAACTAAGTTATATCTAAGCACAATCATTCCAAAAAATACTCAATATTACAGAAGTTGATAATTTCTTACAAAAAGGGATGTCGCAAAGGAAATGAATAAAACCTGTGCAGCATAAGGAGTGATAATTCCAATATCAGATGCATTGACTCCACTCTCAACAAGCCGCTCTGCATGAGTTATGGTAACTGCTGCCTCCCCCTCATTCATGGTGCTATCTTCTTCATCTTTTTTTTCTTCCATGTCACAACTGAACGACAAAGGGATAATAAAAACAAACAGGTAAAGAAATAATATAATCAACTCAAGACTATGTAAGTTAGATCAGCCTACAAGTTTCTAGCAAAACTAATAAATCATTTGTTAAGCAGATGCAACTCAAGCAATGTCTGAAGCAAAAAAAAAAAAAATCTAAAGTATGGCAAAAGTTGGGATATATTCAAACAGACATAAGTTTCTTCCATTCAGTTCCTTAAATATGCTAGCACTATCATTTTTAAATTTGCTAACTTATCATTCTTACATGTTATGTGAAACTTAGCAAGGATTTTGCTATCTAGTTCTCAAAGCACCAGAAACTGTTTGGCCATATTTCCAGCTAAAATAGCTTACTCAGAGTAACCATCTTCTGGTTTCTTTAAGGAGCTCGATGAGATAAAATTCTGAAGGGAAGCATTTTAAAATCTTACGCAAATACAATATGCAATGAAGGATGAACAGTGATGCTTATTGAATCCAGTACATCAAATTTTAAAATAAAGGTCAAAACAAGTATGTGGCAATGGGTTAAATAGAGTTGTTAGGTCAGTACTTGCTACTATGGTTTAATTGGCCCTAACCATAACACAGCACAACCAGCCAGGAATTCAGACTGCTTTGACCTCAACCTTCTAGCACATCAGCAAGATTGCACAAGCCCCAATCTGGCAGAAGCCACTTGAACAAAACAAGGACAAAAGGTGGCAGCCACTGACAGCAGGCACCGGTCCTAGGCAGCTGGCCAAAGTGCAGGAGCAATAGGATGAGAAGATGATCAACAGTGGTACAGTCAGCATGGGTGAAGGTGGGGCTGGGCAATAGCATCCAGCTGTTGGCTGGGTTTAAGAACTCACCATATAGATGAACAAAGAGGAGGAGAAATGGAAGGAACGGAAGGAGAAGAGAAGAGAGAGGAGATGGAAGTAGATTAGAGAGGCAAGAGGGAGAGAGAATGGAATGGATAGGGATTCACATCATAGAGATGTTAGGACAGGGATTCAGGGGATATAAGGACCCATTTATTTATATATGTACAGACAGATGTAAATTCATGAATAGATAAAAACATACATAAACTAGCACAGAGGTATGCACAATGTCTTCGGTGGCATCAAAAGAGGAAAAGGAAAAGATCTTACACACTAGGTTGGACATAAAAAAAGAACACAAGAGTGAGATCATCATTTGAAAAAAGGACTAATAGAAATAACAAACAACTATGAAATAAAGAAAAATATAAACGGAAATGCAATAGGGTGCAAGAATTAGAAGAGAGCATAAAATGAGAATATAAGGTTTAAAATTAGGAATAAAAATTAATTAACATAAAACAAAGAATATAATAATTTACACCAAAGAAAAAAAAGAAAAAACAGAAATTAAGAAAACTTAAAATATAAAAAACCGCCATTAAAATTAAACATTTCCATGAGTAATGTAATGCATCAAGGTTTTCAGTGACTTGGATCTTGGTGAGCTTGGCAGGGGGCTATACCGAGATCAACTAAAACCGTACAAGATAATCTTTTGAACTGAGATATCATGATATATTGCCCAATATTGTCACAATTGACAAATAGGAATATAGGCCAAGATGGAAATTTGGCTTTAATAATCTTTCTTAATAATATGTATATATATTATGAAATAGTAAATAGAGATCAATTTATTGAAAATTTGCAAAGGTATTATCTTTCCTACATATTAAATAATTAAAGTTTTTTTTACTTACTATTATTAAATAAGCAAAAATAATGCAAAGTAAATATTTTCATAATAAGAAAAAAAAAAGGATAAAGCAAACTAACTAGACTCCTAAAGTATAAAACTATAATATCAAATAAATTTAAGCATTCAAATCAATCTATTAATGATTTTACTCACCATTAGCATAACAACATTGGGGATATGCAAAAAGAACACTTACCCTGTTGTGTCTATGAGAATAAGCGTGGACTCTGTTGAAGATGACTTTTTCACATTTTGAAGATCATAAAGCATATGTTGAGCAACACTTGAATGGGCTTCTATCTGTTAAAAACAAAACAAGAAAATGAGAATTTTACATAGACAAATGTAGGGAAAGTACATGACCATCTCATGCCAACATTCCTAGATACTGAATCTCTCAAGTCATATTTGAAAATAGTATCTTCATAAGCCAAAAACACGTAGATTACCTTGCTATCATAGAGTTCTTTCGATGACCAGTTCATTATCAGCTCATGCATTCGGTACTGGACAGTAAGCATAGACATAACTTCCTCTCTATACAAGCTTGCCAGACGTTCAAAGAGGGTTTTACCAAATCCCTTCTTCTCTGCTTCAGCACTTTGTACTGTTGGAGGAAGCTGGAGATGGTCTCCTGCAAGTACACACCTAGAACCCTGCAACAAAAAAAAAAGGAGGATTTTTGCAGGATAAAAATAATGAATCAAGTGTATTCCTAATGATACATATCAGTCAGAATAAATGCAAAGAGTGCCACACCTGACCACAAGAAACAAGTTAAACCATTCCTGAAGGTAGCTGGAAAGAATTAGTAGAAAAATGAATAATCTTGTCTTTGCATCATTCAATGTCTTGAACAGTCCTTATTAATGCAACCTTTAAAATATGTCTTCCATAGCTAATTAAGTTTGGTGATGTGCTGATATAGTAAATGAAGGCATCGCATACCTGAATTTTTCTTTCTTTTTTTTTTAATTTTAAGAACTAAGACAGGTGGAAGACTACCTGAATACTGGAGAGAGTGCAGGGTTTAACCTAGCTCTCTAGTATTGATACAAAAGATTTTACCAGCTCAGAAAAAGGATTTTACCAGCTCAGCCAGTGGGCACCCTCAACTGAAAAAGGAAAAAAAAAGGGAAGGAAGGGACAAGAAAAAAAAGAACAAGGAAATTAGGACAAAAGAGAAAGGAAAGGAAGGAAAGAAAAAAAGGAATAAAATAAAGAAAAAAAGGAGAGAGACGGAAGATATCTATTGAGGTGCATAACTGGAGCTGTTGCCAAGATAGAACAAGACGTGCCAGTAGGATATCCCGTTCCATGGAGATACTAGGACACCTCCATTCCATGATATTTAAAACCTTGCTTGGAAGGTCAAATTTCCATGTCTCAACAAAGAAGAAAAAGTCTAGACAATACTGAATGAAACCAATCCATCACTAAACTAGCTGATATTGAATGATTTTTAACCAGTTCTGACTTCAGCAAGAACTCAAGCTTTTGAGCAAAACATAGGGATAGGGCTTCACAATATGGTGCAAGTTATATCAGCATCTCCAGTTGGATAAATTTTTCAAAATTTTGAATCATTTGACTTAGATTTTGTACAACAATTTGAAGGCTGTCATATCCCTACATTAGCCCAAATACCTGTATTTCTTTCCAAGATGGGCACTCTTCCCATAGCATAATAGTTAATATGTTCACAGAAAATTTCCACAAAGGATAACCATAGTTAAAACCATCAATTCTTATTTTAGCTATATGATGTTGGCCAAGTTCCCGATACTGGTACCAGTCCCCGTATCGATGGCCGACCGGTACGGTATGATACCGATATTGTACCATATCGACACGTAGTATGAGTGGAACCGGCACACCCAAATTTTTTTATTTTTTTATTTCTTTTAGGCTTTGTTTGGATAGCCCTCATTAAGGGAAGGAAAAGGAAGGGAAACATTATCCTTATTTGGATAGTCCTTATAAGGGAAAGGAAAGGAAAAAAAAAGTATTTTAAATTAAAAAGACTATTATACCCTTTTTACATGTTTTACAGAAGATCCAAAATCTCTAACATTAAAAAGGATATTTTTGTCCTTTGATTAGTTTATATTTCTTTCCTTCGTAAATCCCCCAAATCAGGGGAATTAAAAACTTAGCTTAACGAATGGGAGGGGCAAGGGGCATCCTTTCCCTTCCCTTCTCCTAAAAATTCCAAACAAGGAAAAAGTAACCCTTCCTTTCCTTTCTCTCTTGATCCCTCCATCCAAACAAGGCCTTAATCTAAAATGGATTTTTTAAGATTCATTAACTGTTTTTAGATCCAAATATATGTTTATTGATACTAATTGATATTTGTATCACTTCAAAATACTCTTAATCATGTGAAATGTGAATTTGATTTTCTAGAAAAGAAAGTAAAGAATTGAATTGAATTTTAAAAAAGGAATGACACAAATAGGATCATGAACACTAATATGGTCAATAATACTTTTCTAGAATTGGCTTTTTCCTCGTACTCTTTTCTCAAAGGTAAAAAGTCAAAGTAAATTTTAACAATACTTCACTTTCTTATTATTGAAATTGGAGGAGATTCACTTATTTTGATATTTGAATTAGTTCAATCAATGATAGAAGTTATCGAGGAACTGGAACATTTATTGATTTGTACAGCTTTCTCAAGCTTGAATTTAAACTCCTTGATTATCCGATAATTGGCATATCCTTTTTAACATTAGCTTTTCTCAACTTTTTAATATTGAACTCCGGATTGCTCATATGCCTGAAAGATCCAATCAATGGCATATCCTTTTAACATCAGTATCTCCTGAATTATTAATACCTAGTTCAACAATATTATTCTTTATTATGGATGATTTCTTAGTGGCTGTGTCATCTCGCGAAAATCAAATCAATTTTTTTTATTTATTAAATGTTTTAAGGTTCAAATTGATATATTCTCAAGACTAATTCACTAAAAAACACTATGAAATGCTATCTAGCCTCTATCTACACTACAATATATTTTAAAAAAATTTCATAAAGCAAGATTACGTACAATTAATTAAAGAGAAAGGAGAAATATAAACATAGTTTCATATCGATATTTAGAATTGGGTCAAGTATTGATATTTATAAATATCGAGATCATTAATGTACTTAGTAGAAATATTAGAAAATCCCTCCAGCCAAGCAACATGATAATCCTATAAGTTCATCCTAGAAAGTATGCATGATAGATCGTAACTCATGATAGATCGCTCACTAAGGTCCTGACTTTAAGAGGAATCCAGAGTGTGATGATATGGTTGTGAAGGGGCCCATCCGAATATACCGGCAGCAAAATCAGATCTGTAAGATGCTCCGAACTGCATGGAATAATAACCACTAGAAGATATCTCGGATGCACCATATCCATATTTATATGGATCATAAGCTATCAGTACCTACGGGTAAAAGGATCCAAAATAAGAGAATGAGCCTGATATATCCATAGATTCTATTCCACATGCTATATCTGCAGCTGCGTCATGTCCTGAATGATCTCGCAGAGCCCGTTGCTTGTATGGAATCGTATTGTTGCGAGCTCTACTAGTTAGTACACCATGGTCTATATCCTATGTCGCATGAATTAACTGCGATTCATCAATGAATCGAAGATCAATAGCTGATTGCATCTCCTGTCCTTCAGTCTTTTCCTAATCACTAGATCCCTGACTATCAGAAGAAGCACTAGCACTGCTCTCCCTAGTGTCTAAATCTGAATCTGAATCAATTGAGTGCTCCAGTGAAAATGCTACCTTTCCTTTTTCTATATCTCTAGGTCGAATAAATTGCGGGGAGGGATGATGTAATATATCTGCTGGAGCCCTGTGAGAAGTATTGCTTCTTACCCATTGTTTAGCATCTACACCAACCTTGCTAACTACAAAACTGGCTAGTTTAGAGACGATCCTGGTTCATCAAGCTCTGGCACCTACTGCTGACTCATGACCCATCCATCAGTGAATCTTCATCCTCATCAACATAATTATTCACAATCAAATCAAAATATTTCAGATCAACTTCCTTCTCAATGCACTTTAGCCTCAATCTTAAATTATAATGTACATATACAAGATTGTTGAGATATTTCTATTTTAGACGGTTCCTCTGCTTGGAGTGGATACCGCTGAAGGTCGACCAATTACGCTCACATCAACTCGATGATAACATCTGGAAGAGGATCTTGAGAGCAAGATTTTTTAAATATTTTGCCGATCACTAAAATGCACCCACCATTCAACTACAAAAGATATTAAATCATTTAAAATTTTAAATTTAGCAAAATCAAAAATCACTTTGAATCTAATATTAGACTTATTAGTACCTGCCAGAATCATCTTTGATTTACTTCTGATGGCTACATTGAATCTAGAAAAATCTGTGCCCTCTCTAAAAAGTTGTCTGAAAAAATTATTATCATATGTTGTAAAATTTACTGCTAATAAAAATCATTCAACAATTTTAACCTAATTTACTTGTTCTAGACACATAGTAGCAATATCTAGATCGGGTTCCATCTTATATATAACATTATGTAAGATAGACATAAGCGGTTCATCCATGATAATATCCGGTATAGAGTACTGAAATCTTGGATTTAGATAGTAAGTTGCATATACATTTTCAGAATTAGTCAAGTGTACTTGTATAAATACAATTGAATTTAAATTTTTAAAGCCTTCAAGATTTACTACATACGTGCTAGATGCAAATCCGAACTCATTTGATAACTCCACCGTCTATCAATGATCCGGATATACTCCTCAACATGTGATGGATATGCCTCTTGGATCTTTTTCTTTGTCCTTTCCATCCTATAATAAAGGAAGCACATCTGAGTATATTGCTCTAAGTCCATGACCTGAAGTACCTCATATAGAGGCTTGATAGCCTCCACTATCCTCTTGGACCGCTATCAGAATATCTGTCTTATCACTTAGTTCTCCACAGTGCTCTTCTCAGTATTTGCCCTAACATATCTACTCTACTGCCACTCTGGACTAACAAACATCTAACATAACTCTACTTTCTTACCAAAAGGACTATCAAGTGCTATATAATTCGTAGCAAACCGTGTGACCTGTGGTTTTAATATTTCTTTTCCCATAAAGATCCGCATAAATGATAAGATCCATGTATGGTTGTAGATGAATCTGATGATACTCTGTACTAATTCAACTATCTTCTACACCCTACAATTTTTTTAATATCCATCAACATGAGATCAATACAATATGCAGCACAAGGATCTATACTGTGGTCCATTATCTAAAATAAGCAATACGACATTCTACTCTCCTACCTAATCAATCACCTCTATCAATCTGAAGATATAGCTGGTGTTATATACCATATCTGAGCATAAATAGATTTATGAAATTTTTTTATCATAATAAATCAAGAAATTGATGATGCTGTCTAGTAGGACCAGTCCAACCATCACATATCACTATTAATCCATACACGAGCTACTTACTCTAATAGAAGGCAATCCAATTTTCTAGCTCCTTATTACTGTCAAGAACTGACCATAAATATTTTTCAATCCTAGAGGATTAATACCTACATCAGTAGTCTATATAGATGCAATAGTAGAACCAAGGTTCGCCAAACCGTGCCGAACCGATCGATTCAGGGCGTACCGAATCGGACCAATGGCCGACCGGCACGATTCGGCTACACAAAATGGCTCCCGCCCTATTAAAATATATTTAAAAAAATTATACCAGCCCGAACCAACTTAGAATCGGGCCAAACCGGTGCTGAACCAGTCGAAATAAGGCCGAACCGCTCGGTTCGGTCGGTTCAAGCCCGATTTGGCCCAGTTTGGATCGGTTCAGGTGCCTGGGGGTTTCTTTTTTTGTTTTGGTCACATGGCTACTGTAGCCATGTGACTGGCCCCGGCTTCTGGGAAAGCTCTTAAGAGCTTTAAACAACAGAAAGCTCTTACGAGCTCTGTTTGCTTTTCATTTTTCGATGACGATTTAAAAAAAATTTAATCCATTTCAATGCAATCAAACATCCAGAAATCAAAGAGGAAGGTAAAATCAAGATACGTATAACTTTCCTTTCCCCTATTTTCCTCTTTCTTCTCTTTGTGTTAAAATCCGTGCAAAACATAAAATTAAGGAGAAATGCTGTCAAAATTTTTTTGTTGGCTATGATTTTAGAGTATGTGATAGATCTAGGATATATCTACACAATGATACTAAGATCATGATTTTTTGTTAAGTATATAATTTTTTAAATTAAAAATTAATTTTAGATTAATAAATTAATTTTAAAAAAATAATTAGTGAAAATATTATAATTATAAATTATTAATCTAGGGTACGTAAGCTACTCTCACTAAAAATTTCATGTTGATTTGTTCAAGTTTTGATGCATCTTAAGCATGGTGCTCTGGGTCTTAAATTGAAGAAAAATTGACTTTTAATGCATTTTTAGGATCTTAAAAAAAATATATATAGCATATATGATAGAATCCTACATAAATCTAAAATTATTTTTTTTATTTTTTTTATTTTTTAAATTTTTTAAATAAAAAAATAAAAAAATAATTAAAATTTTAAAAATTAGGTTAATAAAGTATTAATTGATAAACATTATTATTGACCTTATATATAATTTAAATATTCAGGTATGGATCCATCAAGGAAGAAGGATCCAGAGCGGGACATTGCTGGTTTTATGGAGAGATGCTCTCGGGTCGGCATCACTGAAGGTGTAAATGAAGCAATACTGAATTCAAAGGTGAGGGATAACAAGGTTGAAGCAGTACTTGGCTGGTGGCTATCATGATGTAGCTGCATGCAAACAGTGTTTACAGGAGGTCCGTCAGTTGATGAAGAAACACTTTGCTGATTTTAAAGCTGGAAAGGAAAGAGCAGCAAAGAAGGCAAAGGTGGAGCACAGAGCCGCAGAACCACCTTCTATTACTCCAGAGAGTCAGAGGAAGCATCTATTCCTTCTGATGAGGCACAGATGGACACTACTATTCAGGCGAGCTTGCATGAGCAAGGCAGCAGGAGGAGGTAGCCAAGCATAAACAGCAATTTGGGCCATCAGCTTTTGAATCGAGATCGGGATCCAATTCTGCTAGTGCTGCAAGAGAGCCTGAGATAGTTTAGGAGGACCTCAGTCAGAGAGCCTGTCAGGAGGCACCAGCCGTATTGAATTCATGTTGGGAGCATTTGACAGTAGGAAGTCTTCCAGGGACATTCCAAAGGGAGCCACTATCCATGATGTCGATCCACATGCCTTTCCTAGTAGATATTCCAAGCAACAGAGGATTGACACAATGCTGAAAAAGGATAAAAAGGATATGTGGCGGGCCATCTCCTGGTTTCATTTCAGTCATATTTAGCGCATGCAACAGACAGTCCATATTATCGCTCTGCTATTTCATCTATACAGGATGCTAGTGCAGGTGTAGATCCTACAGGATTGAAGAATATCTATGGTCATCTTCTGGACAGCAATATGGAGAAGTTAGAAGGATAGATATCCTCATATCAGAGCAAGTGGCTCGTGTATGGGTTGATGGTGATGTGTGATGGTTGGACTAGTCCTATTAGACGAAGGATCGTCAATTTCTTGACTTATTATGATGGAAAGACTTTTTCAAAAGTCTATTGATGCTTCAAATTAGGTGCACGATACCAGTTATATCCTCAGATTGATGGAGGTATTGATTAGGTGGGAGAGCATAATGTTGTGCAGGTCATCACAGATAATAGACCACAGTACAGGACTGCAAGGCAGATCTTGATGCAACGGCGACCACATATTTTCTGGACCTCTTGTACTGCACATTGTATAAACCTCATGTTGATGGATATTGGAAAAATCCGCAGGATGCAGAAGACTGTTGAGCTAGCACAGTCTATCACCAGATTTATATATAACCATACATGGATCTTATCATTGATGAGGAGTTTTAAAAAGAAAAAAATATTGAGACCAGGGGTCACACGGTTTGCTACTAATTACATTGCACTTGACAGTCTTCTTGGCAAGAAAGCAGAGCTGCGTTAGATGTTTGTCAGTCAGGAGTGACAGCAGAGCAAATATGCCAGGGCAAATATTGAAGGAAGCAATGTGGAAAATTTAGTGACGAGACAGACATTCTGACAGCGGGCTAAGAGGATAGTGGAGGCTATCAAGCCTCTATATGAGGTACTTCACACCGTGGACTCCGAGAGGTATGCTCAGATGGGCTTCTTGTATTTCATGATGCAAAGGGTAAAGGAAAAGATCCAGGAGGCAGATCCATCACATGCATCTGAGTATATCCGGATCATTAATGGACGGTGAAGTTATCAAATGAGTTCGGATTTGTATCTAACAGGTACGCAGTAATTTATGAAGTCCCTAAAAATTTAAATTCAATTAGATTTGTACAAGTACGCTTGACTAATTCTTAAAATATATGTGCAGCTTACTATCTGAATCCGAGATTTCAGTACTCCATACCGGACATTGCCTTGGATGAAGATCTTATGTCTGCCCTATGCAATGTTATATATAAGATGGAGCCCAATCCAGATATCGCTGCTATGTACCTAGAATAAGTTAGGTTGAAATTATTGAGTGATTTTTATGAGCATTGATTTCAACAAATAGCACATGATAACAAAACTTTTTTCTGGCAAACGAAATTTTTTAGGGAGGGCACAGATTCATTTGGATCCATTGTAGCAATCAAAAGTAAATCAAAGATGAATCCTGGTAGGTACTACTAAGGAATAAGTGTAATATTATATCAGGATTATATTTTTTATTTTGCCAAATCTAAAATTCTAAATGATATAATGTCTTTTGCAGCTGAATGGTGGGTGCATTTTGATAGATCTACTAAAAATCTGAAGGTTCTTGCAGTTAAGATCCTCTCCCAGACGGTGTCATCTAGTGGATGTGAGCGCAACTGGTCTACATTTGGCATTATACACTCCAAGCAGAGAAACCATCTGAAACAGAAACGCCTCAGCGATCTTGTATATGTACACTATAATTTAAGGTTGAGACTAAAATATATTCAGGAAGAAGTAGAATTGAAATATCCCGATCCTACTGCAAGTTCATATGTTGATGAGGATAAAGATCCAATGATTGGGTGGGTCACGAGTCAGCAACAGCAGCCAAAGCTTGATGAACCAGGATCGCCTCCTCGACCAGCCAGTTTTGTAGCTAGTGAAGCTGGGGTGGATGCTGGACAATGGGCAACAAGCCATGCTTCTCACAGGGCTCCAACAAAATACAGCACATCGTCCCTCCCCACCATCTATTCGATCTGGAGACAGAAAAAAAGAAAAGGAAAGGCAGTTGTACCTCCATCGAAGCAGTCAGTCCATTAAGATTCAAATATCAGAGAGTGATGATAGTGTTTTAGATAGTGGAGGATCTAGTGATCAGGAAGGACGGGAATCGCAGCCACCTATTCATATTCGATTCACTGAGAAGTCACAGTTTAGCCATACCACACATGATACAGATCATGGATTACCATCTAGTAGATCCCGTGGTGATACGATTCCATATAGACGTCGGGCTTCGCGAGATCGTTCGGGACTCGATGCAGCTGCAGCTCTTGCGCATGGAGTAGGATCCATGGATGTATCTAGGTCATCCTCGTATTCAGGATCCTCTTATCCACAGCTACCGGTAGTTTCTGGTCCATATGATCCATATGGTATATCTGAGACGTCATCTTCCAGTGGTTATTATCCCATGCAGCCCGAAGTATCTTATGGATCTGATTTTGCTGCTGGTATATTTTAATGGGCCCCTGCACTACCATATCATCAGTCTCTGGATAGTTTTCAAAGTCGGGATATCAGAGAGGGATCTGCGATGAGTTAAGATCCATCATGCATACCTCCTGGAATGACTTTAGAGAAGTATCATACTGCCTGACTTGAGGGATATACTGATCTTCCTACAGAGTACATAAATGATCCCTATATTTATGGACATCGACACTCTACCCGATTCTAAACATTGGTATGTAATTATATGTTTATGCTACATTTCACTTTTATTAATTATTGATAATCTTAATTTAATTATCATTTTATATCTTATTTCAATTAAAAATAGTCCTAAACCTTAGAATTTAGTCCTAAACCTTGAAGTCGGACATATCTTAAATTCTAAATTCCAGGCACTTAAGGTCCTAACACTAAATTCTAAATCCTAAACCCTTAAAAAATAAAATAAAAACCTTAAAATCCCAAAATCCATCAAAAAAATCAAAAAAAAAAATTGGGTGCACCGATTCACACTAGCACGCCCCGCCGTACCGTATCGGTATGGTACGGCACGGTACCGTACCGGTACCGGCCAGCCACCAGTACCGGAAACCTTGAGTAGAACGATAATATAGGTTATTTGCTGCATGCACTGGGATATAACTGAAATGAAACCAGGATCCAATAGCCCACCACATATCTTTCTTATCCTTTTTTAACACAGTATCAATCCTCTATTACTATGAATCTTTACTAGCAAAGGCATGTGGATCGATATCATGGATAATAGCTCCTGCTATAATATTTCTAGAAAGATTTAGGTCTCGACGGGACGTCTCATTGGATACCAAGACGGGATACCATTTCTGTGTTGCGACAGGAAGTCCCGCCAGCATCCCAGCATCCCAATTGGGACACCTTGGAACATCCCTTGTCTCGAGTGTCGGGACGGAACGGGATGCATTGGCATCCTATCCCATGAAAAAACTGGGACAGCCCCGTCTCACAGGATTTAAAACATTGCCTATACTTCTTTTTATTGCCAAATGCTTCCAACATGGATGCAATACGACTAGTACCTCTCCTGATAGGCTCTCTGACTGAGAAGGTCCTCCTAAACTATCTTAGACTCTCCTATAACACTCCGAAAGTTCGATATCAACCTCGACTCAAAAGCTGATAGTCCAAATCGCTCCCTCTACCTGGTCATCTCCTCTAGTTGCCGCCGTTCATATAAGCTCAGCTTATATGCTTCCTCATCAAAAGGAATAGATGTTCTTTCTAACTTTCTGGAGTGATGAGAAGATGGTTCTGCAGTTTGACTATGCCTCAAACTCTCCTATAATACTCCTTGGCTTCTTTAAAGTTTGAAAAAAGGATAGACATCGCTCAGTTGATCTAGAAACAAACCGGCTAAGAGCAGTTATTCTCCCTGTCTTTGCACCTCCACTATTTTCAGAGCTTCCATTTATCTTATCGTCTAGATCTTTTCTGGGTTGGCTTTGATCCCTAAATGTAACACATGAATCCGAGAAATATACCAGAGGTTACCCCGAATGCATAATTTATCAGGTTCAGCTTCATTTGATGTGTAAGATGGTGAAAGCCTCTTCCAAATCAACATGGTTTCCCGAGACGGCTCTTAACAAGCATGTCATCCACGTAAACTTCCATATTACGACCAATTCGATCTTCGAACACTTTGTTCACCAGCTATTGGTAAGTTGGCCCTGCATCCTTCAAGGGAAACAACATTACCCTATAACGAAATAAGCCACAATCAATAATAAACGCTGCTTTTTCTTCATCCTCAAGTACCAAGCGAATTTGATTATATTTAGAGAATGCATCCATGAATGTCAAGAAGTTTGTGACCTGCAATTGCATCCACTAGCTAGTCAATTCAAGGAAGCAGGTTGCTATCCTTTGGACGTGCTTTGTTTAAGTCAGTGAAGTTGATGCACATTTACCACTTCCTATTAGCCTTCTTCACCAGCATAACATTGGCCAGCCAATAGAATAGTTGACTTCTCTTATGAACCCGATGCTGGTCAATTTTTTCACCTTGGCGATGGCTTTTTGTTGCTTAGGGACGAAGCTTCTTTTCTTTCACTTCACGAGCTGATAAGCTGGATCCACCTCCAAGCAATGCACCATCACCTCAGGGCCAATACTTGGCATATTTGCGGGAGACTAGCAAAAACATTAGCATTTTTTTGCAAAAACATTTACAAGTTGTTGCCTTGTAGTCTCGTCCAATCTAGAGCCAATGCGGATTGTGTGGGGGATTGCCCTTATACAAGGGGATGGTTAGGAGATCTTCGGCTGGTTCCCCTCGTTCTTCAGTCAACTCATCCCAAGCATCTAGACCTTCAACCAGGATGGTGTTGGGTGGTCTAGCTTGGAGGGACACCATGTAGCACTGCTTTGCCAGGACTTGATTCCCACAAACTTCACCAAACCCTCAAGTAGTTCGAAACTTCATGAGCAAATAATGTGGAAACGATTGCACGAAGGGTGTTCAACCCGGGCCGGCCAATTATGGCATTTTATGCCAATGGAGTTTGTACAACCATGAAGGTTAGGTGCACTAAGGATTGTCAAGGAACCTGCCTTACTATCACGGGTAGCATAATAGTCCCTTCAACAGCAACCGGCTCTCTAGAGAACCCCATTATCAGTGCGTATGTCCCCCCCAATTGCTCTAGGAAAATTTTTATCTTTAAGAGAACCTCAAAAAACAAGACATCCACAAAGTCTCCATTATTAATGAGCACACGGTTTACATCATAGCTATATTCAGAGTTACAACCACAGGATCACTGTATGGATACTGTACACTTTTGGCATCTGCCCAGGTGAAGGTGATAGCTAATAACTATGTTATACACATATATAAAAGTATTAATTTAATAATCAAAGTATCTTTATTCCTTTAAAATTGATACTTTTATATATCATTTGCAGGAAAGAACACCGCCAACATGAAGAGCTCGATTTTAGAAGTCCAACGATGCAAACGGCACTTAAATCGAACTTAAAATGGGCTCAGAATTGATTTTTGAAAAATTTATAAAGAAATCGCATGAAATTCAAAGCAACCGATCTACCATTGACCGGCCGCACGGTTCACCATTTGCCCTAGGGTCCACGGCTGCCATCGCCAGTGGTCCACGGAGCAGAACCATGGACCACGAAGCTCGGATTGTGCTCAAACTTGCCGGAGAGACGCCCCCGCCACCGCCCAAGCTCCCGGCGCCTCCACCGCCGGCCGGACAAGCATCCTTTTGCTGGAAAAACAGCCGAAAAAGCTGCAGCCACTTCCTTCTCCATGGCTATTCCATGGTTCCGGTGGCTGGAAAACTTACCGGTGCTGCTCCCGTCGCCACCAGGGAGGATCCCAAGGCCAAAACCACCACCAGCCATTCACTTTAGCTGCCTCTCGAGCCGTCCAAGAACCAATCGTCCAAGCTCCGTCCCTATTCGGCCAAGCCATGACCGTCTGCCGCTTGCCATGCCCCCGGTAGCTTTCCCTCACCGGTGAAGTTCTCATGGTCGGAAAGGCCATCTTCCCTTAATTCCAGCCATCATCCGAGCCATCCAAGATTCAACTTCCCAAAGCCGTCGCCCCTCCTCTCGGTTCCCTGCTTTAGCCTACTGCTCATCGGTTAGCCACAGTGAGTGGAGCTTCATCTGAACCATTGGATCTGGGTTGTTGGATGATCTGGAGAACATTGGAGCTAGGTTGTTGGATGAATGGGAGATCGTTGGAGTTCAGTGTAGAAGCTGCTAGTTTGTTAGAAACCAGTTGAAACAAATTGATCAGGAACTGAATTAAGTTTAGTTGTTGGGATGGAGGAACTGTTGGTTGGAAGAAGACTATAAAAGGGAGTCCAAAGGTCAGGGAAGAGATCATCCGGGGGAGCCATCGAGTCTGGGGAGGAGAGATCAATCCAGAGCCTCTTCTCCCCATTTCTTCTCTTCTCCCATTCCACTTATTCCTCCTATTCCACTACTATTTGCCCCTTATTCCATCTTTATTCCTTTACAATTCCACTTCTATTCTTCTTGTCTCCTTTCTGTACTCTATCTGACCCCTGACTGGTGACCACTTCCACTGCACTAGCTTGGTTCCCACTTCCACTGCACTGGCACTAGTTCCCAATCTCCATTTCCCATCACGTCTCCTCGGAGTCCCTTAAAGCAAGGGGAAAGAATCTACTTAGAATGAGTTAGTGTTGAAGTGCAGGAGGGAATAGCTAGTTCTCAGTCTTTTGTACTTCTTGTTCTGCAATAAAAGAGTATATTTTTCTTTATGCACATTTGTTCTCTTTTATTCGCCGTTTCTTATGCTTTAATATTAGATTGAGGTTAGGGACAGTTCTTGCTTTCCGAAGACTCGCCGTGATCCATTACGGGTACGAGACGTGCCGAGGGAAGAGGAGTTGAATACCTAGTGCCTACCAAAGACGCGCCGTGATCTGCCACAAGTACGGGGCGTGCCAAGGGAAGATAGATAGATCTGTAAACTCGATTACATTTCAAGAGAAATGCAATTTAGCACTACATAATCACTCTTCCTCTCCTGAAATACTCACTCCTACTTGCTTTTCACCTTAGTTTAATTCTTGCTCACTTTTATTTTCCCACGGCAATTACTTTTCTTTTCTTTTTAAATCATAACTTAGCCCTAAGATCCCTGAGGATACGATCCCGACTCACCCTAGCTATAGAGTTGAGTTGGTAAATTATTTTTGACAGCCTACGACAGCGATCAATAGCTTCATTAGCTTCTTCAACCTTCTATCTCTTACTGGAACTGCCTTCTAGTTCTACTACTGGCTCGCCAACAATGGTGTTGACTTTGCCCAAGGCAGGATGATCAACTGGTTCCTCCGGCCTTGGTGGTGGTTCTGGTAGGTGCAATGGAGCTTCTGGAGAATTGCACTTCTCCCAACGATTCCAAAGAACCTGTCCAATCGACCACAGTGAATGAGCTCCTTAATCTCATCCTGTAGTTCGATGCACTCCTCTATATCGTGGCCATGGTCATGGTGATAGAGATAGTACTTGCATGGATTGCACCGATCTAGCTTCATCCACAACCTCCTCACATCAGGAAACTGCCCCTAACCTGCATCAAAACTTGGGCTCGAAGAGTTTTAAAGGAGTATATTGGTCAAACCTCCTTGGTGGTGGGATGCCTTGCTGGTCCTAGGGATTCTAATAGTGTTGGATACAAGGAAGAGATCTTTGACGCCATAGGGGTGATCGGCTTTTGTGCCTCCTCTTCCCTCGATCTTCTTCTTGGCTTGAACTCCTGAGCTGAAGGTCGCTCCTTAATTACAGGAGCAGTTGGAGCCGCTGGGGCGAATGGCGCACTTTAAGCACCACATGCTTCTTCAGCACGCGCATGCTTCTCCATCTTGGCTAGCATTTTGGATAAGTCCGCCGTCAATCTCTTCTTCAAGGAAAAGAAGAAAGGGGATTGTTGAACACCACACTTCATGGCTGTCATGGCGACTGCATGGTCCAGGTTATATACTTCCAGAACCGCTTAATCAGCTCACATGAGATCAAAGGGATTCCCACTTCTCTTGCTTGACATTGATTAGGGAGTTAGAGCCCCGATGCGGCCTCTTGCTGCTTACAAAATGAGATAAAAAGTTGACTCAACTGGTCAGAGTGGATAGAGCCTGACTTCAAGCTAGAGTACTAGTATCGGGCTGATTTTCTAAGGGTAGAAGGGAAGGCCTAGCATCAAGGATCGCTGAACCGGTACCGGGACCTTTACCGATCAGCTGCCGGTATAGTACGGTCCGTACCATACCGTACCGGTACGTGTACCGAGACAAAAATAATAAAAATTCTCTTCCTCCTCCCTCTCAAGCAAAAAATATTAAACTAGACCTAAACCGAGCCCGAACCGAGCCAAACCGAGCCCGAACCGAGCCAAACCGAGCCCGAACCGGGCTAAATCGGGCGATATGGTACGGTACGCTACAATACCATACCGTACCGTACGGAATTTATTTTTTTTAATGGTTCGAGGTATGGACCGTTTTTTATATATGAACCGTACCGGCTCTTGGCCGATACGGTACGGTATGCCCCGTACTGTACCGTATCGGCCCCATACCGGGCGGTACGGGGTGGTGCCGCAAATCCTGCCTGGCATAATATCCATCAATGGCCCCATGAAGAAGCATCAGGGCCTTGAAACTTTCTAAATGATCCACTGGATCAATGGATCTGTCATAAATCTCCAACTGTGACATCTTAAAAGGATTTGGTAGTGGTTCCTGCATAATCTAGGCACCAAAAAAGGTAGATCGGTGGTGAAGCGAAGACCCTTGTGTCTAGTTGGAGCTAAACCTCACAAAGTTCCAATGCACTGGTCTAACTCCCGAAGCTTTCGATCAACCTCTGCATCTCTTGCAAATTATGCCTCAAAGTCGAGGGGGCAAGTGGGCTAGCATCGATCCCTCGTTAGACAAGGGTGGAGACCAAGGAACTCTAAACCGATACCGAGCCCCGTACCGGTCACCGACCGGTACGGTATGGTATGGTACCATACCGCCCCGTATCGGACCCACCAAAACTTTGAAAAAACCCCTTCCCTCCCTATCAAAAAAATGTTTAACCTGAACCGGACCCGAACTGGGCTGAACCAAGTCCAAACCAGGCAGAACCAGGCGGTACGATATAGTACGATACAATACTGTACCGTACTATACGAAATATATATTTTTTAAATTTTTTTAACGGTCCGACACTCCGGACCATTTTTTATATATAAACCGTATCGACTCTTGGCCGATATGGTAAGATAAGAGCCGGTACGGTATGGTACGCCCTATACCGGGTGGTACGAGATAGTACCGCAAACCATGGTAGAGACTGCCTCCGGGCATGCTTGGAGCTCTGTGGTAGACTAGAATGAACATGCTCCTCAAGACTTCGCGAGAGGGAAAGTCACCATCGCCTTGGCCATAATGCCCCTAATGCTGCTGGGGTCTAAGGCAGTATTGCTTGGTCCACCTCCGATTGCAATGCCACCGGGGATGCCACCGATATCGCTGGGCCTTGGCACTGGATTGCTTGGAGAGCAGCTGCCAACACCTGGATCTGGTGGGAAAGCTACTCAAAGCAATAAGGTTGACCTCCCTGCTAGGTGATAACGGCATGAGATTTTAAAGCAAGACCTCCAGTAGGTTGACTAGCTTACCGAGAGGTGGTGGCACAGAAATGACGGGTGGACATATCTTTGGATGGCATGAAGACCCCGCTCGGTATTTCTTCCTAGAAACAGGCAAACATTTGGCCCTTTATCTATTGGTACTGCTTCCTGTCAGGATGCCTAAGGTTGCTGGAGAGGTGCTCACTACCTACAAAAAAGCCATAACCAAAGGTGGCTCCAGCAAAAGCCCTCTGATGGTCAAGTCAACAGGCAACAAGAGAAAAAAAGTAGAGCGGAGTCGAGAGATATCATGTTAAAGAGATTACATAAGCATGAAAAAAATATTAAATCCCTTGGAGCTCCCAAGGAGCCCCCTTTTATAGGCGAGTGATGAGAGCATTTTTGGAATACCAAAAGTCTCAACAAAGTTACGTGAGAATAGACAAAAGTTTGACCCTGTCAGGAGATCCAATAAAGGATCATTCCATTTATCTAGAATGCCTGCCTTCCATTAAAGGAAACCTTGTCCTATTCGAGTTACCAGCTGGTCCACTTAATGGTGACAGGGACTAGTATGAAATGGGTCATGTCCCTCTTAATTAAGAGGATTTTCCAGAGATTACATAATATAGCTTCCTGATCATGCCTTTGAGTGCATAAAGATGAGCATCGGATGAGTCCTTTGATTGCCTGGTAGCACGTTGCTGGGGATTTAGCTTCCCCTGGGCTCAAGGATCCTTGGTCAAACCTAGCCCCCTATAGAGATGGAGGATCGACTAGATCCAAAGGTCTTAGAAAATGATTTTGACATGCCGAAGCCTAGTTTAGATGTCAAAGGGATTCTGGTCCTCGGCCTAGACCGGGAGTCACTTGGACTGAAGGGACTTGGTGGCACAGCTTCATCCCATCCAAGGGATAATCGACCTAGGACACTAGGAATAAAGCTTGATTGCTGGACCCCCGGCTTTCCTATCTGAAGAGCTATTACATAAAGACGTGGCATGCAACTGGTGTTGTTTCTTCAGGAAACCCATCTCATGAACTTGGTCATAGATATTTGATTGATATTCTATTTGAGCAAATGCTATGCATAAACACCCATGCATCAAGCACGTGATCAAGCCATGTCCAAGCATATTAGAGCGAAATTATCGGATGACCAGGGATTGAATCTGATGAGCGATCAGTGAGTGCATGTTGATAGCTTTCAGGGGCCAATTGACAAGTGCCAATTACTATCGAAACCTGCTGCTCGAATGAATACTTGATGGTTTGGCATCCGATTAGATCCGGTTGGTCGAAAGAGGTGCTGGTTGTGTGGTCGAGCCATGCTCGAAAGCACAATCGACTCTAAGACTCACTCAAGTAGGGGGACTTTGTAGTCTGGTATTTAACCGAACTTGATTAGTTAGGAAGAGCACCGACTTCTACGACGAGACGTCGGTTGAGTGGAGGGACCGACCAAGTACTGATCATGTTGTCCTACCCAATAACATTAGAACAAAGAGGAAATCTCCTTTCAATCAAGGTCCCAACCTGATAAGTGGTCGGCAGATAGGCATTAGGCTACACGACCAGGTTTATTTACTTGGACTTCACATCCTTAATGATTAGTGATCGGAGACCATATAGCTGGACTGATTAGCCGGGCCCATTGACTTGGGCTTCATATCCTTCGGCCCAGGCATAATTTTTCCTAACATACACCAAAACCTTTTTGGGGTGTAAAGCCTCAAAGGCATCAATGAAAAATTGTGCCCTACAAACTGATCGCATTGTTGATACGAAGGAGCATTTTTAGTATTTTATCATCCTATTCGTGTCAATGACATTTATTATTTATTAATAAATCGAAGTATTTTATTTCGTCATATATTGCACTTGATAAAGATTATGATGAATCCCATAAATTAGGACTGATTTTAGAACCATAACAAGATCATGCCAGTGAGATCTGAAACATTGATAGCCCTGATCTAAAATATTTTCAATCATAGGATCAAGTTGAGGACAGATGATACCATATAGACTAGTACATCTTATGTATGCTCAATGGAGAGGGTGATTGATCTCATAATCACTTATGTAGGGATACTAATACAGGGATATAGATGCTTATTGGAGAATAAGTTCACTAAACTAACCTACAGAAAGAACATCTAATAAAGTCTTACCAGCCTGTCAATGAATGGTTCTGTAGTGGGAATGGTGCACATGATTCTTAGACCTAAGATCACCATGGTACCTTGTGTACATGAATCTATGCTTTGGTTCATACCCTAACATGACTCTGAGACATGTGGAATGTTCTAGGCACGATGAAGTATGAATGGAGATTGTGAGTGGTAAACAAGAGATCAATCACTCTTTATAAAAGAAGAAAATATCCTATATGATCTCATAAAATGATGACTCGGAAATCTCTAGCCAGAATAAAATGAAAATCATGCAGAGTTTTTAATGTTTCATTAATTGAATCGTCATCTTGGATCAAGATACATATGGATAGGTATTTGGACTTACCATGATTCCATGATGATGGCCTTTCTAGGATGTGTGATCAAAAGATTAAACTGTATGGTGATTTGCCACAGAAGGGTGTTTTGATAATTTACTAAAATTTCATATATTTTGGATAGTCATGATATGTTACTAGACATCAATCTTCACTTGTGGACTTGCATGAATTAAAGCGTTTAATTAAGCGATTAATTAGAAAGAGTTCTAGTTAATGCATTTGGGTTTGACCTAATTGGATTGGATTTGAACCTAAGTCTATTGCTGGCTAGGTGTGGAACCCAATGGATCACATACAATAGGAAATCAATCATGGACCAAATGTAATTAGATTTATTGTAAATCCTATGAGTCTAATAGACTTGTTAGCACATGAATTAGATCCAAGTTCTTAATCAATTTAAAGATCAATTTTGACTTGGTCAAATCCCAATCCTAGGAGGAATAGGATTCCTTGGAGGGCCCAAAAGTTGGGCACCACATACATTCTTCATGCTACTTTTCCTAACTTGAAGAAGACTTATTTAGCACATAAGGAGTCCTTTCCCAAGATTCTCTCTCTCACATGACCCTAAGGAATAGGATTCATAATGCCAAAAACTAGTTGGCATTTGGAGCTTCCAAGTGCCAATTGTTGGCGCAACAAATATTTCCTCCATGCCCCACTAGGAGTCCTAAGGGGCTTTAGCCAAGTGTTGGCACCCCTAAGTAAAATATTCTTCATGCTAAAAACCTTTCACATGCCAAAAGTTGGCACCCCTAAGGAGTCCTAAGGGAGTACGGTCATGCTAGGACTCCTATGTCAAAAAAGTTTTGGCAATAGCATGAAAGAAGGTTATAAATAAGACATCCAAGAGTTGGAGGGGAAGTCAAGAAAAGAAAAGAAAAGAAAAGCAGAGGGAAAGACAGAGTTGGTGATTTCTTGAGAAGGAATCACACACGAGAGAAAAAGGTATGCATCTCCTAAAGAAGAAAAGCTAAATTCCTTGAGAAGGGTTTTCAACAAGATTCTTTTTATTGGAAAGATCCTTGAAAGGTTCCCGCATTAACTATCATTGAAGGGCTCATGCTTAGGGGCCTCGTGGAGTTCAGACTAGCATCAAACAATCATCGTTCAAGTACGCATCTACCGTTTATTGTTACTCATCTATTTGATTGATATTTGCAAGTAGTTCTTGGTTATGGGATTCGGATACATGATTTTAATAGTTAACATCATGTTAATAATTTTAAAAATCCGTTTCCGCTACACATCCATTTCCTAGCGATCAAAACCTTTTTGTCACATGAGACTCCTTTTTAGCATCAGGTCTCTTAGCATG
This sequence comes from Areca catechu, assembly GCA_021397845.1. Classification (NCBI taxonomy): domain Eukaryota; kingdom Viridiplantae; phylum Streptophyta; class Magnoliopsida; order Arecales; family Arecaceae; genus Areca; species Areca catechu. The sequence continues at coordinate 157,208,552 of CM038039.1, read as the reverse complement.
AGAGACCTCTTTTAACATGAAAACCTCCTTGGCATGAAAAACTCTTGGGGTGTCAAACCTCTTGAAGCGTGAGGAATCCTTGGGCGCAAGACCTCTTTGGGAGTTAGGATTGTATTAGGATTATGTCTCTTAGGGGGTTAGGATTACAACATGTGCTAGCATACTTATTATAGCCCTCTAGGATTTCTCATAAATCCATAATTTCAGTAATTAATTCAATTAGATCCTTAAAGGCCCAAATCGAGTATGTTACTAATCTCAAGTCCTTGATTACGATTCCATAAGTGTATGACCTATTGGGTTCCACATCAAGTTAGCAGTAGGTTCAGGCTCATATCCACCTGACTTAATTGGAACTCTTCTAATTAATTGGGTCCAAAATATGTTAAGCCCAATTATTAATTAGAACTCTTCTAATTAATTATTGAATTAAACTTTGTAATTCATATGAACCTACTAGTCAAGATTGACGTCTTGCAATCACAACTTTCTAGAAGATATAAAATTTTGGTGAAATAACCAAAATACCCTTCTATGAAAAGTTACCGTGCAATTCAACCCTTCAATCATACAACATCTTGGATAAGCCATAGACATGGAATCATGTCAAGCCTAAATACTTATCCATATATACCTCAATTTAATGATAATGACTCGATTGATGAAACATTAGAAATTCTTTTTAATTTTTATCCTACTTTTGTTAAAGACTTTCTGAGTCTTTAATACTTCACCATTAATGAAAATATGATTTTAAAGACTTTCTAAGTCTTTAATACTTTCTAAGCCATAAGCATCTCCATGCACTAAGACATCATATCAATTACCACAGCAAGCTTTGTGAATAGCACAACAAACTCACTATAGATTTTGATATTCTCTGTTGGCATAGCATGAAGGAAAGTATGGGTAGTGTCCTTAATGCTTCTCCATTATGACAATATGATTTTATGAGGGACTTTGGTATATTTGGTCTCACACATCCAAACATGGATACTTTCATCACATGCATAATAGACATTTAACTACTATCATAAGAGCACATATTGTATATTCAATGGTTATGCATTTTTCTCTATTGTAATCCACCCGAGCTATTTAGAAGGATTACGGGTCTCTTCCTAGGTGCATCACATATTGAGCCATTTCATAGTCAATCTTCATGCCTCCATGCTTTTTAGATGAATGGTAGTTTTTTAGTCCATAAACATTTATCATGCAATTTAGAACATTTATATAAAGCATGAAATTAAACTACTTATACTATTATAATTATGACATCATTCATACATATGTCACAAATGGATTTTGATGTTTAATTTTATGAGCCCCAGGCCCATCTAGGGTAAACTTGGATTTTTGGTCCAACTTTTGGACTAACTAGCATTGGATTGTGATTTGGACTCAACTCTTGGTCCAATTTCAATTAGGTAAGAATTTTCAATTTTTACTTCCTAATCTGATTAGGAGTGTAAAAATCTTGTCTTTACATGAGTCAACCTTATGAACCTTATGAACCTTATGTCAACATGTAACTTAAGTCAACCTTATGAACCTTCGAGTCTTAGCTAACTAGAATACTACTCTTAAGTCAAATAGAATTCAACTCCTAATCAAATAAGGTTTATGAAAATCTAGTCAACTTAAAGTCCTTGTAATCCAAATCCAATTAAGATTATGAAACTCTAGTCAACTTACAACTCTAACTAACAAGAATCCTAATCTAATTAGGATGATGAAATTATGGTTGACATGAATTCAAATTCTTTTACAACACTAATTGTAATTCTTATCCAATTTAACTTTTAACATTGTAGAAAGTCCAAAACCCTTGATTTTGATTGAAGCATCTTTCTCCCATGAAATCAGACTGAGGCATGTGAATTCATGTGGCATGATCAATTTTTCGACGGTGGAAGAGGGGCTTTAGCATGCCCCAATTGCATTGCTGCCACAGCAGCACATGTCTTGCACATGATATGCCAAAGGCAGGTTCTCCATGGGGAATTGTCATGAATGATGCTGACCAAACTTGTCAAACAAGTTATCCACCTATGGCATCTCATCCCAAGGTTTGATTATGCACAAAACAATTTTGTTTTTATGATTGATGCAACAAATCAGTAATTAAACATCACTCATAATCAAATCATGGCATATTATGAACTAGATCAAATCTATATCACAACAATAACATAAAGTTTGATTGAATCAATCAAAGATGGCTCTCCTACCACTTGGGTTTCAGATGCGCAGCAGAAGATAAGATTATAAAATTTTTCATGGATTCAACAATTGAAAACACAAGATTTGAATGCAAAATCAAGATCACCTTGATGATTACAATCAAACATAAACCAAACAACAATGAAACAAGAGAAGAAAAAAAATCTACGAAGACCTTAGATTATTTATTGCTTGATTGATTTCCACTAGGCACCAAATCGAATGCCTTCCAATGCTAGTCCATACAAGAATCAATCAAGAACTTCTCCCAAAACCACTACGGCCAAACTCTTATTCAAGGAAAATCGCCCTCCATCTCCCTACATGAATCCTTTTTGGGCGTGAAACCGCTAGGGCATCAAAAATGTTTAGACATGTGAAGCCTCTAAGGGATCAAAACCTTTTTGGCATGTGAGACCTCCTTTTTAGCATCAGGTCTCTTAGTGTGATAAACCTCTTTTAACGTGAAAATCCCCTTGGCATAAAAAACTCTTGGGGCATCAAACCTCTTAGGGCCTAAGGAATCTTTGGGAGCAAGACCTCTCGAAGAGTTAGAATTTTATTAGGATTAGGTCTCTTACGGAGTTAAGGTAATAACATGTGTGAGCATGCTTGTTATAGCTCCAGGATTTCTCATAAATCCACAACTTTAGTAATTAATTCAATTAGGTCTTCCAAGACCCAAATCGATTATATTACTAATCTTAAGTCCTTGATTACAATTCCATAAGTTTGTGAGCCATTAGGTTCCACATCTAGCTAGCGGTAGACTTAGGCTCATATCCATCTAACTTAATAAGAATTCTTCTAATTAATTAAGTCCAAAACATGTTAAGCCCAATTATTAATTAGATTTCTTCTAATTAATCACTGAATAAAACTCTTTAATTTATAAGAATCTACAAGTCAATATTGATGTCTAGCAACGTATATTGACTACCCACAAGATGTGAAATTTTAGTAGAATAAGTAGAATACCCTTTTATGGAAGTTACTATACAATTCAATCTTTCGATCATACAACATCCCAGATAAGTCATGGGCATGGAATCATATCAATCACAAATAGTTATCCATATGTACCTCAATCTAATGATGGTGACTCGATTGATGAAACATTAAAAATTATAATTTTCATCTTGCTTTGGCCAAAAACTTCCCGAGTCATCATCCTATTAGATCATATAGAACATTCTCTCCTCTTACAAGAAGTAACCGATTCCTTATTGACCACTCATAACTCCATGTATACTTCATCATGCCCAAAACATTCCACACCTCTCAGAGAGTCATACTAGGATATGGACCAAGACAGATCTATATACACAAAATACCATGTTGATCTCAGGTCTAAGGATCACTTGCACCTACTACCAGAGAATTATCTGTTGACATGCTCTTAAGACTCTAGTACATGTTCTTCCTATAAATCAGTTCAGAAAACTCATTCTTCAATAAGCATCCACGCCATTGTATTCGTGTCCCCATACAAGTAATTATAAGATTAATCACCCTCTTATTAGAGAATATACAAGATGTGCCGACCTTACCGATATCATTAATCAAGGAATACTAAAGGTACCGGGACCGTACCGGTCATCGACCGGTACAGTACGGTACCATACTGGGCCCATGAAATTACAAAAAAATCCCTCCTTTTTTAATGGCTATATTGTTTAACCTAAATCGGACCCAAACCGGACCTAAATCGAGCAAAATGCACCGGTATGATACCATACTGGTCCGGTATAGAATTTTTTGAATGGTTCAAGATTCTAGATCATTTTTCATGGCTGAACCATACCGGCTCTTGGCCGGTACGGTCCGGTATGCCCCAAACTAGGCGGTTCAGGACGGTACTAAAAACCATTAATCTTTGACTCAATGATCATATGACTAGGAATGTTTTAAATTAGGGCTATCAAAATATTAGATCTTACTAGCATGATCTCATCGTAGTCCTAGAATCATTGTCCTAATTTACGGAGTTCATCATAATCTTAATTAGGTCATAAATAAGATAATAAGATATAACATATGATAAGACATAATGCCTCATCTTATTAATCAATAATCAATGTCATATATATGAGTAGAAAGATAAAATAGAAAAGTCTCATCACATTATCTGTGCGATTAGCTTGCAGGGTACTATTTTTCAACAACCATGAGAAACAATATACACAGAAAGACATAGGAATGCATAGTGGGATATCCCAAATGAAAAAAGAAAGTGAACGTATAATGTCTGTCAAATAGTAATATAGACACCGGAAAGAAACTAGGGTTTGATAAATGACACCACTAAACATTGACGAATTGATACAAATGAACAAGAAGAGGTAACAGACCTTTAGCAAAGCAATCCAGCATGCAACCTCAAGTGCCTGAGCAGCCTCATCAATTATAACCAAATCAAATGCACTGCTCTCTAGTTTGTGAGAAAATGAACCAGTCAAAGTTGTCAACACAATGTCTGCATTTTTTATAACATCTGTGACTGCAAGCTGTTGTCTCTTCCTCTCTTCTCTAGCAAGGCTCCTAAGTTCTTTCCTTATATCCCTTTTTGTGTTCTTATCTTTGGCTTTCAGAAGCTTCCCATTCAAGACCTGGCAAAGGAAGAAACCTATTGAAAGAGGAACTGGATGAGGAACATATAAAGAACAATCTCTATATATAGAAAAGTAAATTGTTGCCCTGTTGGAAGTCCATGTCATTATTCTGACTTATGTACTCCTGTAACTCAAAGACTAACAACACACGATTTAGCAAAGAAGGGAATAAACCATCATACAAGATGTAGAATAAAATGAAGTTGTGAAAGTTACCTTCATTTCCTTGCGAATGTCATTTGCCAAGGTACTATTATCACCACGTAAAACCTATACATGGTAATATAGAAAGAAAGTAAGCATGTAAGTCACAAAAATATAATAAAATTGCATTTCATCCAAATAGATTGAGATACCCGCTGATAGTTGTAAATCAGTTTGTCATGCACATTGTTGAAATGTGTCGTTCATATAAAAGTATAAAACCATGAAATCAACAAGTTTAACAAGATTCTTTTAAGTAGAAGGATAATGTTATCTGCTTGGAACTAAATAATTACTTATCTTTTTCTATGCACATCCATGTAAATGGTTAAGAAGCACTCATATAAGCTGCCTGGAAAGAAAATACAAACTTTGTGGAGGCAATATGGAATTCAGTACCTGTGCATCAAGTGCACTCTCCAACACCTGTGGTAGTAAGCGTGCAGGATGCCCCAATCTCACCAACTTCACTCTTAAGAGAAAAGAGCAATTACTACATCAAGTAATTTAGATCTGTGCTCAATAGTTGAAACAAACAAAATTGCAGGAAAAAAAAAATCAAAAATATAATCTTCATAACAATAAACAAAGAGTAAAGGAAAATCAAGGACCTTATACTTGCATGATAAGTAGATGGTCAGCTTTGTGAATTAAATTCTTGCTATTCATCAAAGCATGACTTACGAATTTGTTTTGGAAAGGGGGGCAAATTTAGAAAGGTTTACCATAAGAAATTTGATCATCCCCTTTCCTTTTTGTTTTTCTACGGGAGATTTTACTCATCAAATCTAAATGTTAATTACCTTAGGTCCTAATTCAGAGGGAAATAGTAACAATTCATAAATGAGTAAATAGCGATATAAATTTGCCAGGAATGCCTATTGAAAATGGCTACTATATATAGAGCATATTGATGTTGAGTTATACAATAATAGTATTAAATAATTAGCAGCATGTGCAGACAAATATTATCAGTAGGAGGGGAAAAAATTAGTGTAACCAGTGCAAGCATGATGAAATAAAAAAGCGAGTCATGGAAATTTTGCGTGATTATAGAAATTGTCAACCCTTAAAGGTCCAAGACCCAGTCAGAAGGTCTAAATTCTAATTACTAGGACAGATGAAACAGTGCCAGCATTCTAGAAGGAAATATCAGGATGAATAGCAAGTAACAATGTTTGATGTGAAGTCACAATGAACCTGTAGCTATTTAGATCAGCTAAAGGCCGCTTTCTTAAATCAAAAGCTATGATTTTGTGACCAATTTTGTTAGGAAATGCAATGAAATCAGTGAATGGAGCCATGGCACAAAGATGTGAATAAATCAATTAATCAAGTATTGGACAAAAGATTCCGTGGTTTAGCCTAGCAACGAGGAAAAAAAAACAGGTCTGTATTGAGCTGCTTCTTTTCAACTTATACAACAAGCAGACTAACTTGATTCAAAGCCCATGATCCTTATGAACCATTTAAGGGAAAGTAGATATTTTGTACAAAGTGGAATGATTTTCTGACAGCTTCGTGTGAAGGAACTTTAAGCCGTCACTTCTCGCTAACCACCACCAAGGGCTTTTCCTCTTGAAAATACCCTTAGGGTCGTGTCTGTATAAGGGGGTTCCCTAGGAGCCCCGAAGGTAAGAGAATACTGGCATATTTCTCTGTTCCTTCCAGCTCCACTCCCACTTTCTTCCTTCTGTTCCCGGTTCCTGACTTGACCGGCAAAGGGTCCACGCTGGAGCCGCCTCCAGCCGGGAACTTTTTTGCAGGTACAGCTCGTGGCATCATCTCTCCAGCTATCTCTAACATTCTGCTAGGAACCAATGGCAACAGATTAGCGCTGGAGGATGGGCCTTAACCCGTTTTCTTAAAGAAACACAGAACGAAGTTGTCATGCCACCTAAAGGTGTGTCCATTCGATGCTCCGGTGCCACTACATCCAGGCCAGCTAATTCGCCTATCGAAGATCACCCCCTGAGTCCTAGCAATCCACCAAGAGGTTCAGTCGGAGCCCGATTGCCTTGACCAACTTGTCAACAAATCCAGGACCTGGCTGCCGTGGTCCGAACAATTCAGCACCAGGACAAGGCCATACTAGGGGCCCCTCCACTAGAGTTGTGATTCCACACCATAGTCAAGCAGCACCGAGGACTTTGTATCCAGAGCAACTACAACTTCCCCTCCCTCAAGTCCAAGTCGGAGGGGAAATACAAGGGGCAAGGGAACATGCCCTCACTCCTCGATCAGACAAGAGATCGACACCCGCTCGATCACCCCCTTGCCCCTCCGAAGTTCAAATGAAAAAGATGTGGAGATGGACCATAGGCTCCAAGACCTAAACCAACATATTGAAGCCTTGCAAGGTTCGGCCCCAGACAAAGGTGAGGGATTCGGATTCAGCACTGACCCATCTTTTGGAGCCCACATCATGCAAGAGCTACTGTCAAGGCATTTTAAGATGCCGCAATTAGAAACCTATGATAGGTCAACTAACCTAAATGATCATTTGGAGAGTTTTAAGACCCAATAAACCTTCATAGAGCTACTGATGGGATTTTATGCCGGGCCTTTCCTTCCACTCTTAAGAAGGTGGCCAGATACTAGTATTCGAGTTTGAAGCCAAACTCCGTACATTCCTTCAACCAATTGGATCAATATTTTGTTGCATATTTTGTCAGCAGAAGGAGGCTGCATCGAGGTTTCGACTCGCTAATCAACATCAACCAAGAAGAGCGAGAATCCCTCAGATCATATGTGACCATTTCGATGTAGTGGCTCTAGAAGTATACATTTGGACAACATGGTCGCCATGACTGCCATGAAAAGTGGACTATAGAGATGTCCTTTCCTTCTTTCCTCTAGAAAAGAGAAAACCAACAAACTTCTCAAAAATGCTAGCTAAAGCAGAGTATGCATGCACTGAGGCTACAAGGTGCACGGCCCACCATTCAGTCTCACAATCAAAGAGCGACCTTCGGACCAGGAGTTCTGGCCGAAGAAAGAAGACTGAGGATGAGGAAGGCAAAGAAGCTAATCCCTTCTGTGGCATCAGAGAACTACCCCTTGCCCTCAGATCCAGGATTTTCCGAACCGTGCCGAACCGGCCGGTTCGGGGCATACCGAATCGGACCGATGGCCGGCCGGCACGGTTCGGCCATATAAATCGACATAGCCCCCCTAAAAATCAAAAAAAAAAATTGGGTATTGTACCGAATCGGACCCGAACCGAACCCGAACTGGTGCTAAACCGGTCGAAACGGGCCCGAACCGGGCGATTCGGCACGGTTCAGCCCGGTTTGGGTCGGTACGGGTGGGAGGGGGTAGGTGGGCCAATTTTTTTTTGTTTTTGTCACATGGCTACTATAACCATGTGACTGCTTTGAAAGGGGGGGTTTGCTTGGATTTTAAGATGAGAAAAGGCAGAGAGCTCGTAAGAGATCTCTGCTGCAGAGCTGAGGAAGGAAAAACACAAAAAAAAAATTGCTCGATCAATTTCAACCCAATCGAACATGCAAAAGTCGAAGAGGAAGCTAGAATCAAGGTCCGTATACCTTTCTTTTTCCATATTTTCCTCTTTCGTATTGTTATTTTTTGTTAAAATCCGTGTAAAATAGAAAATTAAGAAATGCTGTCAAAATTTATTTGTTGGCTATGATTTTAGAGTATGTGGTAGATCTAGGATAGATCTACACAATGATACTAAAATCTTAATTTTTTGCTAAGTATATAATTTTTTAAATTAAAAATTAATTTTGGATTAATAAATTAATTTTTTTAAAAATAATTAGAAAAAAAATTGTAATTATAAATTATTAATCTAGGACTTATAAGCTACTCTCACTATAAATTTCATGTCGATTTATTCAAGTTTTGTGTATCTCATGAATAGTGTCCATAGGTCTTAAATTGAAAAAAAATTGACTTTTAATGCATTTCTAGGATCTTAAAAAATATATGTAGCATGTATGATAAAATCCTACATGAATCTAAAATTTAAGTTTTTTTTATTTTTCCTTATTTTTTGAATTTTTTAAATAAAAAAAATTTAAAAAATAAATTAAATTTTAAAAATTAGGTTAATAAAGTGTTAATTAATAAAGATTATTATTGACCTTATATGTAATTTAAATATTCAAGTATGAATCCATCAAGGAAGAAGGATCCGGAGTGGAACATTGGCTGGTTACATGAAGAGATGCTCTCGGGTCAGCATCACTAGAGGTGTAAATGGTACAATACAGAATTCAAAGGTGGGGGGTAACAAAGTTGAAGCAGCACTTGACTGGCGGCTATCCTGATGTATCTGCATGCCGACAGTGTCCACAGGAGGTCCGTCAATTGATGAAGAAACACTTTGCTGATTTTAAAGCTGGGAAGGAAAGAGCAGCAAAGAAGAAGCCAGAGATGGACCGCAGAGCCGCATAACCACCTTCTTATCACTCCAGGGAGTCAGAGAAAGCATCTATTCCTTCTGATGAGGAGGCATAGATAGAGGCTGCTATTCAGGCGAGCTTGTATGAGCAGAGGCAGTAGGAGGAGGCAGCCAGGCATAGACAGCGATTCGGGCCATCAGCTTTTGAGTCAGGATCCGGATCCGGTTCTGCTGGTGCTCCAGGAGAGTCTGAGACAGTTTAGGAGGACCTCCTCAGTCAGAGAGCCCGTCAGGAGAGGCACCGGCCGTATTGCATCCATGTTGGAAGCATTTGGTAGTAGGAGAAAGTTTTCCAGGCCCAGGGACATTCCAGAAGGAGCCACTATCCATGATGTCGATCCACATGCATTTTCTAGTAGAGATTCAAAGCAACAGAGGATTGATACAATGTTGAAGAAGGATAAGAAGAAAGATATGTGGCGGGCCATCTCCTCCTGGTTTCATTTCAGTCATATCCCAGCCCATGCAGCAGACAATCCATATTATCGCTCTGCTATTTCATCTATACAGGCTACTGGTGTAGGTGTAAATCCTTCAGCATCGAGGGATATCTATGGTCATCTTTTAGACAGCAATAAGGAGGAGCTAGAAGGATGATATCCTCATATCAGATCAAGTGGCCCGTGTATGGATTGACGGTGATGTGTGATGGTTGGACCGGTCCTACTAGACAGAGCATCATCAATTTCTTGACTTATTATGATGGGAAGACTTTTTTTCAGAAATCTATTGATGCTTCAGATCAGGTGCACGACGCCAGTTATATCCTCAGATTGATGGAGGTGATTGATCAGGTGGGAGAGCATAATGTCGTGCAGGTCATCACTGATATGGACCACAGTATAAGGCCGCAAGGCAGATCTTGATGGAGCGGCGGCCGCATATTTTCTGGATTCCTTGTGCTGCACATTGTATAGACCTCATGTTGATGGATATTGATAAAATTCGCAGGGTGCAGAAAATTGTTGAGCTAGCACAGTCTATCACCAGATTTATATATAACCATACATGGATCTTATCATTGATGAGGAGCTTTACAGTGAGGAAAATATTGAGACCGGGGGTCACACGATTTGCTACTAATTACATTGCACTTGATAGTCTTGGCAAGAAAGCAGAGCTGCGTCAGATGTTTGTCAGTCAGGACTGGCAGGAGAGCAGATATGCCAAGGCAAATACTGAGGAAAGCAATGTGGAGAATTTAGTGACGAGACAAATATTCTGGCAGCGGGCTAAGAGGGTAGTGGAGGCTATCAAGCCTCTATATGAGGTACTTCATGCTGTGGACTCCGAGAGGTATGCAAAGGGCAAAGGAAAAGATTCAGGAGGCAGATCCATCACATGCATATGAGTATATCCGGATCATTTATGGACGGTGGAGTTATCAAATGAGTTCGGATTTGCATCTAGCAGGAACGTAGTATTTTATGAAGTCTCTAAAAATTAAGTTTCAATTAGATTCATACAAGTATGCTTGACTGATTCTTAAAATATATGTGCAGCTTACTATCTAAATCCGAGATTTCAGTACTCCGTACCGGACATTGCCATAGATGAGGATCTTATGTCTGCCCTACACAATGTTATATATAAGATAGAGCGCGATCCAGATATCGCTGCTATGTGCCTTGAAGAAGTTAGGTTGAAATTATTGAATGATTTTTAAGAGTATTAATTTTAACAAGCTAACAATTTTTTTTCTGGCAGTCGAAATTTTTTGAGGGCATAGATTCATTTGGATCCACTATAGCGGTCAGAAATAAATCAAAGATGAATTCTGGTAGTTACTACTAAGGAGTAAGTCTAATATTATATCAGGATTAAATTTTTTATTTTGCCAAATCTAAAATTCTAAATGATGTAATATCTTTTGCAGCTGAATGGTGGGTGCATTTTGGTGGATCTACTAAAAGTTTGAAGGTTGTTGCAGTAAAGATCCTCTCCCAGACAGTGTCATCCAGTGGATGTGAGCGCAACTGGTCTACATTTGGTCTTATCTACTCCAAGCAAAGGAACCGTCTGAAATAGAAATGCCTCAACGATTTTGTGTATGTACACTATAATTTATGGTTGAGACTAAAATGTATTCAGGAAGTAGAATTGAAATATCCCGATTCCACTACAAGTTCATATATTAATGAGGATGAAGATCCAATGATTGGGTGGGTCATGGGTCAGCAGCAGATGCCAGAGCTTGATGAGCCAGGATCGCCTCCTCGACCAACCAGTTTTGTAGCTAGTGAGGCTGGGGTGGATGATGGACAATGGGCAACAAGTCATATTCTTCACAGGGCTCCAGTAGATACAACACATCGTCCATCCCCACCATCTAGTAGACCTAGAGACAAAGGAAAAGGAAAGGCAGTTGCACCTCCATCGAAGCACTCAGTCCACTCAAATTCAGATATCAGAGACAGTGATGATAGTGCTTCAGATAATGGAGGATCTAGTGATCAGGAAGGGGCAGGAGGACAAGAGTCGCAGCCACCTATTCATATTCGATTAATTGGGGAGTCGCAGTTTAGCCATGCCACGCAGGATACAGATCATGGAGTACCATCTGATAGATCCCGTGGTGATACGATTCCATATAGGCGACGGGCTCCGCGTGGTCGTTCGGGACACGATACAGCTGCAACTTTTGCACGTGGAGTAGGATCCATGGATGTATATGGATCATCCTCATATTCAGGATCCTCTTATCCGCAGCTATCGATAGCTTCTGGTCCATATGATCCATATGGTGCATCTGAGACGTCAGCATCCAGTGATTATTATCCTGGAGCATCTTATGCATCTGATTTTGCTGCTGGTATATTTGGATGGGCCCCTGCACTGCCATATCATCAGTCTTTGGACAGCTCTCAGAGTCGGGACATCAAAGAGGGATCTGCGATTAGTTATAATCCATCACGCATACCTCCTGGAATGAGCTTAGAGGAGTATCATGCTACCTGGCAGGAGGGACATGCCGAATTTCCTACAGAGTACATACATGATCCCTATATTTATGGACATCGTCACTTTACCCGATTCTAGACATTGGTATGTAATTATATGTTTATGCCACATTTTACTTTCATTAATTGCTGATAATCTTAGTTTAATTATCATTTTTTATTTTAATTGAACATAGTCCTAAATATTAGTATTTATTCCTAAATTCTAAACCGGTACGCCATCCTAAACCCTAAACCCTAAATCCTAAAGCCTAAACACTAAATTCTCCCTAAACCCTAAACCCTAAATCCTTAAAATATAAAATAAAAACCTTAAAATTACAAAAAAATCAAAAAAAATTGGGCATACCGGTTTAAACTGGTACGCCCCGTCGTACCATGTGTCGGCACGGTGCGGTACCCTACCGTACCGGTACCGGCCGACCATCGGTACGGCACCCGGTATCGGTACCGGGAACCTTGCTCAGATCCAACACCATAAAAGCCCCCAAAACTAGCAGGATATTCTGCCTCCAAGGTTTGACGAACACACCCCTCTAAATGCTCCATGTACTCAAATTTTGATGCAAGTCGGGGGGCATCTATCCGAAGCAAGGAAGCTGCAAACAAGACCACACAAGCGCAACCAACATAAGTACTGTACTGCCTCTACCACCACGATCATGGCCATGATACGGAGTGCATTCAACTCCAAGATGAAATCAAGGAATTTATCCACCACGACCAACTGGACATGTTCCTTCGAAACCAAAGAAAGAGGGACGACACCGAAGAAGCCCCACCATGACTCCCGAAACCACCAAGGTTGGAGGAGCTGACAAACCATCCCATCATAGAAAATGTTAATGCCATCATCAGTAGGCCGACGAAAGAAGCTGACTCACATAAAAGGTAGAGGATTGAAGAAGCCATCACCTTCACCCTGATTAATGTTGAGTGCAATACCCACACAACGATGCTGTGGTTGACCTTGAATATGGTAGACTACAATGTACATTGCATGATGGTTGATAATAGAAGCTCGATGGATGTTTTGCTCTATGATGCCCTCTCAAAGATGAATATTTTTCCGAACTGGAAAGGATGGATGCACCGATAACAGGATTCTCCGAGGAGCCCGTTCCTGTCAAAGAAATCGTTGTGCTACCAGTGATAGAAGGACGAGCCCCCTGATGGTCCTTAGTGCACCTAGCCTTCACAATCATAAAACTTCCCTCAGCATATAATGTCATCCTTGGCCGACCTGGATTAAACACCCTTCATGCAGCAATTTCTACCCATTATTTGCTCATGAGGTTCCCGATTGTGCATGGCGTCGGAAAGCTCCATAGGAACCAGACCTTAGCGAGGAATGCTACTGAGTATCCTATTAAGTTAAACCCCCAGGCACCTTCCTAGTTGAAAGGCTAGATACCAAAGACAAGCTGAGGAATGGGGAGAGCCTACAAAGGATCTCATAATTATTCCCTACATGACGAGAATCCCCAACATACCATCCAGATCAGCTCAAGGCTAGATGAGGGTGCAAAGCAATGACCTGTGGACTTTTTACATAACAATGATGATATTTTTGCCTGGCATTGAGCCAGAAATAATGGTACACTGCCTGAATGTGGACCCTACTCATTGACCAATGAAGCAAAAAAAGAGAAGCTTCGCTCCCGAATGGCAAAAGGCCATTGCCCAGTGGATAAGCTTATCAATACCAGATTAAATAACTCTCCCAATTGGCTAACCAATGTCGTGCTGGTGAAGAAAGCCAATGGAAAGTGACGAATGTATATTGACTTCACCGATCTAAACAAAGCAAATCCGAAGGATAGCTATCTGCTCCCTCGAATCGACCAACTGGTGGATGCCACTACAGGACGAGTTCTTTATAGGATTAGGCGATGTCTTGCATATAGATTTTTAAGATTACACTAATCTAGCAGCGAAAGTAGATTAAAATAGTTTTAATCTATAACACATGCCTGATCTAATCATAAAACCTAGGATCAGATTTAAACATGCTGAAAATTAAATATTCAAATCTGAAAACAAAAACATAAAAGAAAAATTGGTGTCGGATCACCTACCTGAATCGTTATTCCTAGATTAGATCCGATGATGTCCCAAGTTTCTATCGTAGCTATGCAAGTACCAAGCCTCTATAAGTATCCACACGGAGAAGAGCTAATCGAAGTGCCAAAGACACCATGGTGATAGCAACTCGCAGGCCTCACTCTTTGGCTTGGATCGAATCTCCTTGAAGAAGACCTAGAAACACTGTGTGAACCCTTTCGCGCTGAATTAAGGGAAGAAGATTGGATGCCAAGAGAAGAACCAACTTTCTTCTCCTTTTTTATCTCTATTCTATCTAGGCTCTCTAGGTTAGCATGTGGAAACAAGGAGGGGCGGTGGAAAGCATTTGGACTGAAGGCTGAAAATCTGATTTGCACCAACCCTCCTCTCATAAAAAAATCATGCATAAACAAAGAGTCCCACGCCCAAAATCAGATAAAAGCAATCCTAAACTAGTTCTAATTCAAAAAGAACTTTAGATACGATGGGTTTTATCCAAAAGGAAGAGAGAGTCCTTGAAAGAATAGGGAGATGAAAGAGTCCCTGGAAGAATGGGGAGGCGCCAACTTGCACCTCCTCTCCTTTCATGCATGCAAGACGTGCGGTAATTTCAGCACCCTAAATTAGCACCCTCTCTTCTTATTTGTTGACAAAAAGGAGAGAGAAACCTACTCATGTTACAGTTTCGCTTCCTATCTTAATTGGGTTCTATTTTTGATTCAATTCAAATCCGATTCAAACCTGATTTGATCCAATTTCGAAATCCTATCAAACCTAATCCAATTAGGATTTGAATCCAAGTCCTACTTGGATTATAAAATCCAATTAATCTCAAAATAGGTCCAGCCTAATTAAATTAAATATGATTTAACTTAATTTGGACTTAATCCATAATTTAATTAAGCCAAATTATATTGCAACACTTGCAAATTATGCTCCCTAGGCTAATAATTAGTTTCTATATTTGTAACTTTTACATGTTGATCCAAATTATCAATCCAATTGATAATTTGATCATGATCCAAGCTATTGATTAAGTCAAGCTCCTTTTGTGCGATCCCATAAGTTCTAATCTATCTGATAATAAAATATACCATGATCTCCATCATAATATCATTGAAGCTTTTCGATGGACTGGAACGATTCCCACTCATCCCAATAAGGATCGTTGATCCAAAAATAATGCTAGTGAATTCTCACAATCCACCAGTAATGCCTAGCATGTAGTGGCAACCTAATAAAACAAAAATTAGAATCCTTAGGTGTAGTTACTGTGTGATCGAGTTTTTCTATCGAGAGTCCCGAAAGAATGTAGATCATGAAAACTGGTCAAACCTAAGCATTCATCGTATGCAAGATTTAATTAGCTCGAGTCTAACCATGAATCCATGAAAACTCTTCCATCTATCACGTTGCTATGGCCACAATCTTAAGGACTCGGCCTGTTAAATTGCATAGGACCACTCCTCAGCAACTAAGGCCGATAGATCCCCTATAAGTGCACATCCTACGCTTACAGCGAACTTGGTACAGCCAACAAACACCATAAGGACCTGAATTCTATGGACCATATTTAGGTGCTATCAAACTATAGCAACTTCACTATGAGCAATCGAGGACCGTAGGTCTAAAAACTACTCAACTACAGCATTAAGATGTCACTGACAAGTACACATCTAAGTGACCTCATTTTTAGTCACGCTCAATACCATTATTCTCTAACCACTTCCACTCACTCCAGTATCCCTATACTATAGACTCGAGATTCGTCTACCAGAATGGAAAGTGATCCGTGCACCGATCTTGACAAATCAATCCCATCCCCATGATGATCTAACAATCGCGAGCAATTTAGTAGTTAATCTATAATGGCACATCTCAAATTTTCAACTCTTGAGAATATGTATCATTATCCATTAACTCCTTGGATGATTCATGGACACAATAAGAATGGATAAGAAAAATTATTCATTTTATTAATTTGAATAAATTAAGTACAAAAATATATCCTAGAATTATTACAATGTATCTTGCCAAATTGATTTCTAGGGCATACATCTAATAATCTCCCACTTGTACTAAAGCTAATTGGCCATATACCTAAATCCCATCTTCTTAAGGTGGACTTCAATCTAGACTCAACTACTTCGTCAATGGGTCTGCCACATCCACAGAATATACTCTTCACACCTCGACATATTTTTTCTCAAAATAGTGTATGATGTGAAATCGCTGCTCGATATGTTTAGACTTTTGATGATACCTAGACTCCTTAACGAGGGCTATAGCACCGCTGCTATCGCAATACAGGATAATGGCATCAGATGGCATCACTTCGAGCTCCGCAACAAATTTTTGTAAAGAAAGCTTCCTTTGCAGCTTCTGAGACCACGATGTATTCAACTTCAATGGTTGAATCAGCAATGATCGGTTGTTTGGAACTCTTCCAACTTGTATAACTACCACTGCATAAAAATACACATCCTGATGTAGACCTTCTATCATCAAGATCAGACATAAAAGTCTAAATCTGTGTACCCTTCAATCCACAACTTCGAACTTCCTTCAAAGATCAAGAACAAATCCTTAGTTCTTAAATACTTAAGGATGTTTTTCATAGCAGTCCAGGGCTCTTCATCGAGATTCGACTAATATCTGCTCATGACACAGCAAGCACTTTATCAGGTCGTGTATACAACATGGCATATATAAGGCTCCCTATTATCGAAGCATATGGAATCATGCTCATGCGTTGAATCTCCTCAGATGTGCTAGGACATTTTCTTAGAGAAACTTATGCCATCCTAAGGGATAAAAGTCCCCTCTTAAAGTTCTCCATGCTAAACCTTTTCAGCACTTCCTCCTATGTACATCTTCTATGAAAGGCCAACTATCCTATTCGGTCTATTACTATAGATCTTAATTCCTAGAATATAAGATGCTTCCCCAAGATCTTTCATGAAAAATTCCATAGACAACCATCTCTTGATTGAGGTCAGCATAAGAATATCATTTTCTATAAGAAGAATGTCATCCACGTACAATACAAGAAAAGTGACAACACTCCTACTGACCTTCTTGAAAACACAAGGCTCCTCGTTCTTGATGAAATCAAACGATTTGATTGCATCTTTAAAATGAGTATTCCAACTTCGAGAAACAAGCTTTAACCCATAATGGATCTATGCAGCTTGCAAACTTTGTGATCTCCATCTTTGGAAGTTAAGGATGGCAATCAAGTTGGGTCAGATTTAGGTCGGGTTAAAAAAGACAACCCAAACCCGACCAGTTTGTTAAACAGGTTACCTGACCCGACCTGTTTATGGACCTATTTACAACTTTAAAAAAATAAAAACAAAAATCATACCCATTTTTTGACCCGTTTAAAACCCACTTTAAAAAAAAGGAAGAGAAACCTACGGTGCCAACGTGCCGCAGAGCTTCCTCCACTACCACGGGCATCGAAGACCCAACCCACTTAAAAAAAGGGAGAGAAATCGGCGATGCCGACATGCCGCAGAGCTTCCTCCATTGCCACGGATGCCAGAGACCCAAGCAGAGATCGATGCCCTCACTTCCATCAACGTTGCCTTCCTCCACAGCCATGAACGCCGGAGATCCAAGCGGAGATCGACGCACTCATCGCCTTCCACGTTGCCTTCCTCCACTGCCACGGACACCACAGACCCAGGCAAAGATCGACACCCTCATCACCTTCCATGTCACCTTCCCCTACTGCCACGGATGCCAGAGACCCAAGCAAAGATCCACGCTCTCATTGCCTTCCGCGTCACCCTCCATGAACCCCTCGACGCCCTTGCTGGATGGGACCCTTCCCCTCCCCCTGCTCCTAGCGTAGCATCCTCTGCTCCCCCTCCAACCCCCCACTTGTCGTCGAGCTCCGCCTCTCTGGCCCCATCTCCGACCTCCTTGCCACAGGCCTCCCCTTCCTCCAAAAGCTTAACCTCTGCCATAACTCTTCTCCGACCCCATTCTAGCCTCCCTCTCCCGCCTCTCCATCAACCACCTCCCTCGTCGAAGAACCGCCGAGTCGGTCCAACATCACCCCCTGGCCCCTACACCATCGCCTCACTCCACCCCCATTCAAAGAATCGAACGAAAAAAACCCTAGATCCACTTTCAAATTTCAAAAATTTGGAATGGCGCTTGGCTCCTTGCCCATCCCATGTTTCATTATGCCGTTGGGCCAGGCCCAACACAAAATGGCATCGGCTAATTGGACTGGCTATGGGCTATGGGCATGATGCCTTAAATAAATTATACAACCCAACCGATCTAATCCATAAACCTATATATTAAATGGGTTAAACGAGTTAAATAAATCAAGGACTAGAAACCTAAACCCAACCCATATATTAAATGAATTAAACAGGTTGACCCGTTTACAACCCGAACCTGTTTGATACGAGTCAAACGTGGATCGGGTTGGTGGATCAAGTCATATTTTGCCACCCCTACTGGAAGTGAAATCCAAAGACTGCTCCATATAGATATCTTCATCAAGATAACCATTTAGAAATGCAATTTTCATATCCATTTGCCATATCTCATAATCATAAAACACTGCAATAGCAAGTAATATGCGGATGGATTTAAGCATGGCCACAAGCGAAAAGGTATCCTGAGAGTCAATACCTTCACGTTGACTTATAGGATTCAGGTCTTGGCGGGACGTCCCATGGGACACCGGGACGAGATACCATCTCATGTGTTGGGACAGAACGTCCCGCTAGCATCCCAGTATCCCAATCGGGACATCTTGGAACATCCCGTCCCGAGTGTCGAGACGGGACGGGATGTAAATGCATCCCGTTCCATGGAAAAACGGGGACAGTCCCGTCCCACGAGATTTAAAACCTTGTCGACTATAACTCTTTGCCACTAACCTAGCTTTAAAGGTCTCTACCTTATTATCCGCAAATATTTTTCCATTTACATCCAATGGGTACAATATCCTCTGGTGGATCCACTAAGAACCAGACCTGGTTCGAATGCATTGAGTTAATTGCTAACTTCATAGCATTCAACTATTTCTAGAAGTCTTTTTGACATCACCTTGTCATAGGTCTTAGAATCAACTTTATGATCCAAATGTCCCACGAGAAATACTTCCTCTACCTCCTATGTAAGTAGACCAATGCACCTTTCAAGAGGACAGGAGATCCCAGTATATCTACAAGATAATGGAACAACTATATCTACTGGCTCAATAGGTTCGACCTAATCTATAGTTGGCTGCTCTTCACTCTTTTCGAGCTCAATTAGACTTCCACTACCTCTATCCTAGATAAATTATTTTTTCAAGAATGTAGATGTTGGCTCACAATCACATTGTGATCCTTTGGGAAGTAAAAGTAATATCCTATTAATTCTTTAGGATATCCTTAAAACAAGCTTTCATAGATCTAGACTCTAATTTATCTGTCATTAGTCTTTTAACATAGGCTGGATTTTTCCAAATTTTGAGATGACCAAGACTCAATTTCTTACCATGCTATATCTCATATAGTATAGTAGGAATGGATTTAAAGAGAACCTTATTTCGAATATAAATGGAGGTTAAGAAGACATGTCCCTAAAAAGAAATAAGTAGATCAGTGAAGCTCATCATAGACCGAACCATATCCAATAGGGTCCTATTTCTCCTTTCTGATACCCCGTTGAACTGAGGTGTACTACGCAGCATTCTCTGAACTGTGCCGAATCGGCCGGTTCGGGGCATACCGAACCAGACCGATGGTCGGCCGACAGGGTTCAGCCACAAAACGAAACCGCCCCAAAAAACATTTTAAAAAAAATTGTTGTATCGAACCGAACCAGACCCGAACCGGGCCGAACCGGTGCTGAACCGGTCGAAATGAGGCCGAACCGGTCGGTTTGACCCCGGTTCGGCCCGGTTCGGGTCGGTTCGATGGGTGGGGGTTTTTATTTTTGTTTGAGCCATGTGACATGTGGTGCGCGGGGGGCTGTCTGTGAAAGCTCTTAAGACTTTAAGAGCTTTAACTTATAACAGCAGAGAGCTTTTACGATCTCTCTGTTGTCATTGTTCTTTTAACAATTCCTTTAAAAAAAAAAACTTAATCCATTTCAACTCAATCAAACTTCTAGAAGTCGAAGAAGAAGAAGGTAGAATCAATGTACGTATACCTTTCTTTTTCCGTATTTCGCTTTCCTTTGATTTTTTTTATTAAAATTCGTGCAAAATAAAAAATTAAGAAATGCTATCAAAATTTATTTGTTGGCTATGATTTTAGAGTATATGGTAGATGTAGGATAGATCTACACAATGATACTAAAATCTTGATTTTTTGTTAAGTATATAATTTTTTAAATTAAAAATTAATTTCAGATTAATAAATTAATTAAAAAAATAATTAGAAAAAAAAACTGTAATTATAAATTATTAATCTAGGGCTCGTAAGCTACTCTCACTATAAATTTCATGTCGATTTATTCAAGTTTTGATGCGTCTCATGAATAATGCTCTAATGTCGTAAATTGAAGAAAAATTAATTTTTAATACATTTCCAGGATCTTAAAAAAAATATATGTAGCATGTATGATAGAATCCTACATGAATCTATAATTTAAAATTTTTTATTTTTCTTTATCTTTTGAATTTTTAAATAAAAAAATTAAAAAAATAAATTAATTTTAAAAATTAAGTTAATAAAGTATTAATTAATAAATATTATTATTGATCTTATATATAATTTAAATATTCAGGTATGGATCTATCGAGGAAGAAGGATATGGAGCAGGACATTGGGAGCATTTAGCTGTAGAAGGAAGTCTTCCAGGGACATTCCAGAGGGAGCCACTATCCATGATGTCGATCCACATGCCTTTTCCAATAGAGATTCCAAGCAACAAAGGATTGACACAATGCTGAAAAATGATAAGAAGAAGGATATGTAGCAGGCCATCTCCTGATTTCATTTCAGTCATATCCCAGCCCATGCAGCAGACAATCCACATTATCGCTCTGCTATTTCATCTATATAGGCTGCTGGTGCAGGTATAGATTCTCCAGCATCGAGGGATATCTATGGTCAACTTCTGGACAACAATAATGACAAGCTAGAAGGATGGATATCCTCATATTAGAGCAAGTGACCCGTGTATGAATTGACGGTGATGTGTGATAGTTGGATTGGTCCTACTAGACGGAGCATCCTCAATTTCTTGACTTATTGTGATGGGAAGACTTTTTTCAAAAGTCTATTGATGCTTCAGATCACGTGCACGATGCTAGTTATATCCTCAGGTTGATGGAGAAGGTGATTGATCTGATCAGGTGGGAGAGCATAATGTCATGCAAGTCATCATAGATAATGGACCACAATACATGACCGCAAGGCAGATCTTGATGCAGCGGCGACCACATATTTTATAGACCCCTTGTGCTGCATATTGTATAGACCTCATGTTGATGGATATTGAAAAAATCCGCAGGGTACAGAAGATTGTTGAGTTAGCACAGTCTATCACTAAATTTATATATAACCATACATAGGTCTTATTATTGATGAAGAGCTTTACAGGGGAGGAAATATTGAGACCAGGGATCACACGGTTTGCTACTAATTATATTGCACTTGATAGTCTTCTTGACAAGAAAGCAGAGCTGCGTCAGATGTTTGTCAGTCAGGAGTAGCAGCAGAGCAGATATGCCAGGACAAATACTAAGGAAAGCAATGTGAAAAATTTAGTGACGAGACAGACATTCTGGCAGCGGGCTGAGAGGATAGTGGAGGCTATCAAGCCTCCATATGAGATACTTCGCAACGTGGACTCCGAGAGGTATACTCAGATGGGCTTCTTATATTATATGATGCAAAGGGCCTAGGAAAAGATCCAAGAGGCAGATACATCACAAGCATCTGAGTATATCCAGATCATTGATGGACGGTGCAGTTATCAAATGTGTTCGGATTTGTATCTAGCGGGTACGTAGTAATTTATGAAGTCCCTAAAAATTAAAATTCAATTAGATTTGTACAAGTATGATTAACTAATTCTTAAAATATATGTATAGCTTACTATCTAAATCCGAGATTTCAATACTCCATACCGGACATTGCCATGGATGAAGATCTTATGTCTGCCCTATACAATGTTATATATAAGATGGAGCTCGATCCAGATATCGCTGCTATGCGCCTTGAAGAAGTTAGGTTGACATTATTGAATGATTTTTAAGAGCATTAATTTCAACAAGTAGCACATGCTAACAAAACTTTTTTCTGGTAGAAATTTTTTAAGGAGGGCATAGATTCATTTAGATCCACTGTACCAATCAGACATAAATCAAAGATGAATCCTAGTAAGTACTACTAAGGAGTAAGTGTAATATTATAGCAGAATTAAATTTTTTATTTTGCCAAACCTAAAATTCTAAATGTCTTTTGCAGCTGAATGGTGAGTACATTTTGGTGGATCTGCTAAAAATCTGAAGGTTCTTGCAGTTAAGATCCTCTCCCAGACAGTGTCATCCAGTGGATGTGAGCGCAACTGGTATACATTTGGCCTTATCCACTCCATGCAGAGGAACCGTCTGAAACAGAAACGCCTGAACGATCTTGTATATATACACTATAATTTAAGGTTGAGGCTAAAGTATATTCAGGAAGTAGAATTGAAATATCCCGATCCCACTGCAAGTTCATATGTTGATAAGGATGAAGATCCAATGATTGGGTGGGTCATAAGTCAGCAGCAGCAGCCAGAGCTTGATGAGCCAGGATCGCCTCCTCGACCGGCCAGTTTTGTAGCTAGTGAGATGGGTGGATGCTGGACAATGGGCAACAAGTCATTCCTCACAATGCTCCAACAGATACAGCACATCGTCCCTCCCCACCATCTGGTAGACTCGGAGATAGAGGAAAAGGAAAGGCAGTTGCACCTCCATCGAAGCACTCAGTCCACTCAGATTCAGATACCAAAGAGAGTGATGATAGTGCTTCAGATAGTGGAAGATCTAGTGATCAGGAAGGGGCAGGAGGATAGGAGTCGCAGCCACCTATTCATATTCGATTCACTGGGGAGTCACAGTTTAGACATGTCATGCAGGATACAGATCATGGATTACCATCTGATAGATCCCGTAGTGATACGATTCCATATAGGCGACGGGCTCCGCGTGATCGTTCGGGATACGATACAGCTGCAACTCTTGCGCATGGAGTAGGATCCATGAATGTATGTGGGTCATCCTCATATTCAGGATCCTCTTATCCGCAGCTACCGACAGCTTCTGGTCCATATGATCCATATAGTACATCTGAGACGTCATCTAGTGGTTATTATCCCATGCAGCCCGGAGCATCTTATGGATCTGATTTTGCTGATGGTATATTTGGATGGGCCCCTGCACTACCATATCATCAATCTCTAGATAGCTCTCAGAGTTGGGACATCAGAGAGGGATCTGCAATGACTAATGATCCATCTCGCATACCTCCTGGGATGAGCTTAGAGGAGTATCATGCTGCCTGGCTGGAGGGATATACCGATCAACCTACGGAGTACATAAATGATCCTTATATTTATGGACATCGACACTATCCAATTTTAAAAATTAATATGTAATTATATGTTTATGCTATATTTCACTTTAATTAATTGCTGATAATCTTAGTTTAATTATCATTTTTTATCTTATTTCAATTGAAACTAGTCAAGGTACATATCTTAATTTCTAAATTTCAAGCATTTAGGACTCTTAAACACTAAATTCTAAACCCTAAACCCTAAATCCTTAAAAAATAAAATAAAAACCTTAAAATCCCATAATTCATCAAAAAATTTTAAAAAAAAAATTTGGACGTACCGGTTCAAGGCGTACTGGTTTGAACCGGTATGCCATGCTGTACTGTGTCGGAACGGTATGGTACCGTACCAGGCCGGCCATCGGTACCGGTACCGGGAACCTTGGTACTAGGAGTCCATTACGGGACTGCCATTTCCTTGAGATATCCCAAAACTTCCCCACTAAGATATTCGCCTCTTCAATCAGATTGACAAATCATAAGAGGTTTTTCTTTTTTGTTTTTCTACTTCATATCTAAAATCTTTAAACTTGTGTCTTATGAAAAACAAATTCATATCGTAAATAATCATCAATAAAGGTAATGAAGTACTGATAACTATCCCTAGCCTGCATATCAAATGACCCACACACATCAATGTCTACCAGGACAAATAGTTCAGTGGCCCTTTTCCCATATCCCACAAAAGATAGCTTAGTTATTTTTTCTTAAAGGTAGGATTCACAAACGAGTATGACTTAGAATTAAATGTGTCAAGGATCCCATCCTTTCTAGTTTATTTATCCTATCCTCTCCAATATAGCCATGTCTAAGATGCCATACATACTTGTGTTTAAGGTTATATCTAGGTCTTTTGTCTCCTACGGCACTCACTAATTACTATTAACATTCAGAGATACATCGACATGCAAGTAATAAAGGCTGTCAACTAAAAGAGCTCTTGCAATCAATTTAGTTTGCAAATAAATCGAATAAAAGTCTTAATTAAAATTGAAATTATATCCATCCTATGCTAGTATAAGTACAGAAATCAATTTTCTGCTAGATACAGGTACATAATAGTAGTCTTTCAAAAATAATCTAAATCCTAATGGTAATCGAAGAAGGTATATATATTCCAACGGCGACTACAACAACCCTTGTTCCATTGCCGACATAAACGATCATTTCTTCTTCCCTCAAAAAAGAGTTTTCAAATTGTTTTAATCATTATTTTAGATTCGATTTTGCATGTATGTGATATATGCTATGTTAGTTTCAGATCTGAAAATTCATATATGTGATATATATTAGTTTTTAGATCTAAAACAATCATATGTATGATATGACTTTAGGTTTAGATCTGAAACTATTTCGAGATCATAAGCCATTAATTCATGCACTTAAACAAGATGAAAAAATTAATTTTAGAATCTAAGTTTCAAGTTAAACATGAGGGTACAGGTAGAATAATTAGATCTTGTTTTTAACTACAATTAAGATTTTTTATTAGATCAAGTTAGAACCCTTGTCGATTCTTGAGTAGTTGATCGAACCCAATTAATAATTGATTAGGATTAGATCAAAGAAACTCGAGATCGGGTTTAGTTATAGTGGTCACGTCAATTCACATCCTAATGTGAATTGGTTAACTCAAGACCTAATTTGGCTCAGTGATCAAGCCCGAGTCACTAGGCTGACTTATTCAAATCTAATTGACCAATTGGTGTCTAAGACAGGTCTCGATCGGTGATTTTTAATTACCTGGCCAATCCAATGGTGTCTAAGGCAAGCATTGGATTGCCTCCCACCGATCTCACTTATCTGGCCAACTTGGTCGATTAAGTCTTGAACAAGGTTGCTTAGTGATTCGAGTTCATGCATATAGACTAGGTTTGTCAAACATGACATTATGCTAACTTCAACCTGGCTAATTAGACATGAGATTGTGCCGACTAATTTAAATAAGTCTAAACCCAAACCTTCTCGCACATATTAAGTCTAGTGGTCTTCCATAGTTGTAGAAATGCGGGCATCCTACTAGTGTTGATTGTTCTCCAATGGATATAATGGTTCAGTTGCACTGAGAAGACGCAACCACTATTGGTGAAGGGTTACTACAAGGTGTAGATAGGGTTGTGCCTAATATCTATCAGATGCGGGACCCAGTGACAGCTACACACTTGCATTTGAATGGAGGATCTGACTTAACTAAGAAGTGTGGCCAATATCTATCAAGTGAGCCCATATGACTTAGAGACCGAATCACTGCAACATGCTTGAGAAGCATTAGAAGAGTTGTCTACTCATCAGTATAGCATGTTACCAATATCTATCAGATGAGGAGCATGCATGTCGGTGGGACCGCAATATCTATTAGGAATCCTAGTCACATAGGGATTTCCACATCTTCACGGGGTGTGAGAGATCCATAAAAATAGTGAGAATCTAATTTGTTTCTTGAAGTTCCCAGAATAAATTTTAAAAATCAAAATAAAATTATCTAATTTGAATTTTTACTTTCGCAGTTAACCATGTCAGCCTTTAATCCCTTAGTCCACATCCTAGAGTCCAATCGATTGACCGGCCTTAACTATAAAGTCTAGCTTAGGAATCTCAAGATTGTCTTAAGCTCAAAGTAATTCGGCTATGTACTAACGAGGACCCTCCCATTTTACTAGACCACCCAAGTGCTCATTAAACGATGGTATTGGAAAAAAGGATGGAAGACAACAATAAGGCAAAGTGCTACAATCTGGCTTCTATGACTAATGAGTTACAAAGCAAGCATGAGAATATGCCTGCTACCAAGGCCATCACTCACCTACAGGAGATGTATGGTGAACAAAGCCAAACAATGTATTTTGAAGTCTTTAAAAGAGTTTAATACTAAAACACGTGAAGGGCAGTCAGTCCACAATCATTGTTTAACAATGATCAAGGATATAGAATAGCTTGAGAAGCTGGGCATTCCTATCCACAAGGAATTGCAAGTAGATTTAATTCTCCATTCCCTTATTAATTAATTTGCTCAGTTTGTTATGAACTACAATATGAACAAATTGAACTACACCTTGCCAAAATTGCTTAACATGTTGGTAACTAATGAGGGAACCATGAAAAGTTCAAGAGGCTCTATTCTTACTATGGAGCAGGCATCTTCTTCCAAAAGAAAGTCTACTTAGAAGAAGCTTGTGAAGAAGCAGGAGAACAGGCCTAAGAAGGACACACAATAGAAGGCTTGTGTTTCCACTACAATTTAGACAGCCATTGGAAAAGGAATTGTCCGCTGTACCTAGAAAGCTTGAAGAAACAAAAAGCGGATGCACCATCAGAAGGTATGTTCGGTATGCTCATTATTGAATCTAATCTTATGATTTCCTCTACTTCTAGTTAGGTATCAGACTCTGGTTCGAGTGCTCACATATGTACTTCTATATAGGGTCTAGTTTGAAGTGGAGGGCTGAGGGAAGGAGACATAATCCTATGTATCAGCAATGGAGCAAAGGTTGCTGCAGTTGCCATTGGAACATATCCTCTGCAATTACCGTTAGGATCTAGATTAATTTTTAAAGATTGTTACCATGTATCTATAGCTAGCAAAATTTGATTTCTGTGATTGTGCTTGCATAAGATGGATTTAAATTCAATTTCAATAAAGACTTTGATTCAGTTTATTTAAAAAATAAATTGGTTTTAAGAGCTCTTTTAATTGACAGTCTTTATCACTTGCATGCTGATGCATTTGTGAATGTTAACGAGCAATTAGTGAAAGTCGTAGGAAACAAAAGACCTAGAGATGACCTTAACCACAAGTATATGTTGCATCTTAGAACTAGTCACATAGGAGAGGACATGATTAACAAACTGAAAAAGGATGGGATCCTTGACTCACTAAGTTCTGAGTCATACCCAGTTTATGAATCCTACCTTCAAGAAAAATTAATCAAGTTACCCTTTGTAGAACATGGAGAGCAAGCCACTGAACTACTTGCCCTAGTACACACTGACATTTGTAGGCTATTTGATGTGTAGGCCAAGGATGGTTTACAGTACTTCATTACCTTTACCGATAATTACTCACGGTATAGGTATGTGTTTCTTATGAGACACAAGTCTAAAGCCTTTGAAAAGTTCAAGGAATTCAAATATGAAGTAAAATGATAAAAAGAAAAATCTCTTAAGATTTTTCCTCTAATCAAGGAAAATATCTTAGTAAATTTTTTTTGGATATTTCAAGGATAATGGCATCGTCTCATAATGGACTCCTAATATACCTCAACTCAGCAGGATATCGAAAAGGAGAAATAGGACCCTATAAGATATGGTCCAGTCCATTATGAGCTTTACTAATCTATCTATATTTTTTTGGGGACATACCTTCTTAACCTCCATTTATATTCTAAATAGGGTTCCCTCTAAATCTGTTCCTAGCATACAGTTTGAGATATGGCATGGTAAGAAACCGAGTCTTGGTCATCTCAAGATTTAAGGACGTCCAATCCATGCCAAGAGACTAATGGCGGACAAATTAGAGGCTAGATCCATGAAAGCTTGATTTATAGGATATCCTAAAGAATCAATATAAAGAATCAATATGAGCCGACATGCCACATTCGTGGAAAAATAGTTTATCCAGGACAGAGGTAGTAGAAGGCTAACTGAGCTCAAAAAGAAAGTCTCTAAAGAGCAACTAGCTATAGATCAAGTCAAACCCATTGAGCAAGTAGATGTAGTGGTTCCACCACCTCATAGATCTAGTAGGATCTCCCGTCCTCTAGAAAGGTACATAGATATGCTTACGAAGGATATATAGAAAGTGTTCCTCATGGAAGATAAGAATCAAGTAGTTGATCCTAAAATCTATGACAAGGCAATGTCAAATATCGACTCTTAGAAATGGTTGAATACTATGAAGCCAGAAATTGACTCAATGTATTCGAACCAAGTATGGTCCTTAGTAGATTTACTAGAGAGTATTGTATCCATTGGATGTAAATGGATCTACAAAAAAAAATAGATGCAGATGGTAAGGTAGAGTAGAGACTTTTAAAGCTAGTGGCAAAGGGTTATAGTGAGCGCAAAGGTATTGCCTCATGATACATTTTTGCCTGTAACCATGCTTAAATCCATTTGCACACTGCTTGCCATTACAACTTATCATGACTATGAGATATGGTAGATGGATGTGAAACTTCATTCATTAATGGATATGTTGGGGAAGATATCTAATGGAGCAACCTTTGGATTTCACTTCCAGTGATAGAGATCACAAAATCTGCAAGCTACGTAGATTCATTTATAGGTTAAAGCAAGCTTTTCAAAGTTAGAATACTCAATGCGATCAGATCATTTGATTTCATCATGAATGATGAGCCTTGTATATACAAGAAGGTTAGTGGGAGCACTGTCACATTCCTCGTATTGTACATGGATGACATCCTCCTTATTAAAAATAATATTCTCATGCTGACCTCGATTAAAAGATGGTTGTCCAAGAAGTTCTCCTTGAAAGATCTAGGATATGCATCTTATATTCTAGAAATAAAGGTCTATACTCTATAGAGATAGACCGAATAGGATGCTTGGCCTTTCACAAAAGATGTACATAAAGAAAGTGTTGAAAACATTCAACATGGAGAACTCTAAGAGAGGACCTTTACCCCTTAGGCATGGTATTAGTCTCTCCAAGAAAATGTATCCTAGGATTCTTAATTATGCAGATTGAAAGTTATGAACCACAAAACAAGAAGATCACAGATGGCTAATCGAGTGGCTATGATCTGTCAACAGCCCCAATGGAAGATGTAGGGGGTGTTGGCAAGATGTTTGAGGTTTCTTGTATGAGAGAAGCATTTATATATAGTATAGATTCTATTATCCTTTCTTTTTTCCTTATTTGTTTTCCATGATGTTTGTGGATGAAGGTGTAATGCATATCGTAAATAATTTAAAAATTTTTAAAAGTATATTTTAGCAGTCCAGGAGAAACTAAGCACGATACCTTGATCTTGGAACAATTTATTGCACTTAGATCCTTTAGTTGATCAATAGTCACAATAAGAGGTGCAAAAAGGTGTGGAGCTGTCCAAGAATGGAAAAGGGAAATCTCAAAGGCTGTTGATAGGGGAAAAATATGTAGGGTGAATTATGAAACTTAAGGATGTTCAACCATAACATTGATCAACGGATGTTCTTCATACCAGAAAAACTCTCTAGCATTAAAAGTATAAGAAGAATTATTGCATTTACAGGTACCTTTGCTGAGCCTGATATACATTGTTGACTCATTCCCTATCAACTTAGGCTTTCGGGATGGGTCAACAACCAAAGTGGTTGATATCAATGAGTTCAAATCCCCTTTAAACAAGTTATTTATTTGATTATTCCCGATTATTTGATATCCTGGTTCTTTGCATGCCTTCTTGACTCGGATGTTAAACATGCTGTACATTGTTGACTCATTCCCTAGCAGCTTATGCATTTGGGTTAATTGGATAATTAATAACAATCAGCACTATGGTCAACAATCAATGAACTTAGTTCTCACATATGAGTATGTCATGGAATTTCCTTGTACACCATAAATTTTATGGGAAATTAGAGTTTCAATAGTATAATCGTATTAATTTATCATGTGATGAGAACAGAACTTTTTGACGGCAAACAATGCAAAAGGCAAATCCAAGATAAAGAAGTTAAAATATTATCATGAGAAAACCATTATTTAATGTGAAAAGCAAAATAACACATTAGATTAGAGAAATGTTAACAAAAACATATAAATAAGAATGACATAGTTATGAAGATCATGCTTGCCAATAACTATAAATAATGCATATATCTGTTTAGAACATGTCCACCCTGTATGGTGCAGTGGGTGCCTGAATTAAAGTACATAATCAATAGAATGGACCAAAATAGAAAAGAATGCAACCTTCTAACTAATGTAAATAAGCAGCCTATATAAATGCTTCTTTGAGCACATTCATGATACATAATTTGCTCAAGAAGACAAACTTATGAAATGTAAAACATATTCCTATGACTCAACTCAAGATACCTATATGGAAAAAGTCGTTCAACGATGTTGTCAACTGCAATATTAGAAGCAGCACATGCAAGGATCTTTGATCCACGTTTGACTTCTTGTAAGATTATTTCCACGATTGTTGTTGTTTTCCCGGTTCCAGGGGGCCCATGAAGTAAAAATACATTCTTAGATGAGAGGGCCTTTGAGATGGCATCTTTCTACAATAAAAACAAAAGAAAAGGTTTAGTTGAAATATATGAAAAACTAAAAAGTTGTAAAAAAAACTTGAATTTACTACTATTAGTATTGTTAGGATTCACATATCAAAAGGCAGTATGCTGAAATTTTAAAACCAGAATTTTACAACAGAAGACTAGATAACAACTAATCTATGCATGCTAGATCTAATCTAAATAACTTATGATCAATGACATATGCCTGAAATCAAGTAAAATCTGAAATCTTATAATTAGAAATTCAGAAGATTAAGACATACCTTATATGCTTAATCTTTCTTCGAACAGATCAGATTTGGATGTTGCAGGTTCCGTCGAAGCCGTTCAATCGCCCGACCTCTACAAGTATCCACACAGAGCTGAGTTGACCAGTAGCCCTTGCAATCACTGAGGAGCTAGCTCTCTTGCAGATTTGGCTTCTAGTGGTTGGATCTAGCTTCCTGTTTCACTTCTTCTCAAAAATGAAGCAAGAAAGGGGCAGCAACTTGAAGAATGCTGTCATGTGAACTCTTTCATGCTAGATGGAGGGAGGAGGACAAGGATCAAGAGAGAACTCTCTCTTTCTTACTCTCACTTTTCTCTGAGGTGGTGTGAGGAAGAGAGGATAGGAAGCCAAATTTTTTTCTCCTATCTGGCATTGGAAAAATTTCTCTGACAAAAAATTCAGATTCCAGGTGCAAGGAATTAAGACCCTTCTTAATCATGCCCCACTTCTTGAATCAGCCCCATCTAACAATCCATTTGAATTCAAATTCGAATTCGAATTCAAATGGGAAGTTAGGATAAGAACCAAAACCCCTAAATAGGACCTCAGAAGGTGGGACGCAACTCTTGGCATCTAATTTTCTTCGAGAAAAATTAATCGCACAAATTTGAACATCTCTTCACGCTATCCCATTCTTCATGCAAAACCATGTGCGCCAACTCCTTGGCATGAGTCATTATGGGCATGGGTTAAGGAAGAGAGAGCCCAACCAATCAAGTCTCTAATTCCTAATTCCATTAGGTTTAATCACAACCCAATCGAATTATTGAGTCAAACCCTAATCCTAATCCAATTAAGATACAATTTCAATTCCCAATTGAACTGAAAAACCCAATTCGAATCCAATTCGAAACCGACTCAAAGTCAATTTGAGCCAAACCCTAATCCTAAACCAATTAGGATTCAATTTCAATTCCCAATTGAACTGGGAAGCCCAATTCAACTCGAATCAAATCAAGCATAATTAAATTAAATCTTATTTGATTCAATTAAGACTTAAATGATCAAATTAAATTACAACCGTTGTAATTAGGTCCTCTTAATAAATTGTTGTAACTTGTAACACTTACAGAATAGCCATATTTATCATATTGATAATTAGGCTTTGATCCAACCTATTGATCAAGTCTAAACACCTATTATATGGAACCTATAAGTCCTATTCTGTTGAGACATACTATGATCTCCATCATAATATCATTGAAACCTCTTTCAATGGGTTGGACCGATTCCAACTCACCTCGACAAGGACCATTGATCTGAAAATGGTCCAAGTGAGTTCTCACAATCTACCAGTGATGTCTAGCAATATATAGTGGCAATTCTAGTAAAATTGGAATAAAGAACTCCTAGGTGTGGTTAATGTATGATTCGGTTCCTCTATCGTGAGTCCAAACAAGATAAAGATCATAAAAAACTCGTCAAACCTCATCGTCCATCATATGCCGGATTCAAGTAACTCAAGTCTAAATTGCGAAACCTTATGAAAACTCTTTTCCAACCTTCACATTGCAATGGCCATAATCTTAAGGATTTAGCTTCTTAAATTGCATAGGACTACTTTTCTACCGAGATCGATAGATCTTGTCTAGAGGCACATCCTACTCTTATAGCTAACCTAATACAACCAACATACATTGCAAGAACCCAAATGACTAGGAGACTAAGTGATTATGTACTCAAAATAATATCAAACTCATTGTGAGTAGCCAAGACATCACAGGTCAAAAAACCATTCACACTACCACAGCATTGAGAAAGTCACTGATGAGTAAGTAAACATCCAAGTAACTTTTCATATGGTTACGCTGAGTACCATTATTCTCGAACAACTACTTGTACTTTAACAATTACTTGTACTCTCACTCCAGTATCCCTATACCATAGACTCAAGACTCATCTATGAAAAAGGAGAGCAATCCATGCACTAATCTTGATAGATCAATTATTGTTTTCATGATGATTTTATGAGTTAATCTATAACGACACATCTCAAATTCTTAACTCTTAAGAATGTGTCATTGTCCATTTAACTCCTTGGATAATTCAAGGACACATCAAACAAGAATAAATAAGAAAAGCCCATTTTATTAATATAAAAATTGATTTAGTATAAAAAATGACCTAAAAAATTATAATATGTCAGCCAAATTAACTTCTAGGGTACATACATCTAACAATCTCCAACTTGCACTAAAGCCAATCTACCATAAACCTAAGTCCCATCTTCTCAAAGTGGGCTTCAGTCTTCTGTTGGCTCAGTGGCCTGGTCAGTGGGTCTGCCACGTTGTCCGTAAAGTCAACTCTCTTCACCTCGATGTACTTCTCCGGGTAATCGCATATAATGTGGAACCACTGCTCGATGTGCTGAGACTTCTAGCGAGACCTGAGCTCCTTAGCAAGGACTATGACGCCATTGTTATCGTCAAGGTTTTAAATCCCATGGGACAGGGTTATCCCGATTTTTTCTTGGAACGGGATGCATCAACGTCCCGTCCCATCCCGACACTCGAGACAGGGATGTCCCAAGGTGTCCCGATTGGGACACTGGGATGCTGGCAGGATGTCCTATCCCGACACATGGGATAATACCCCGTCCCGGTGTTCCGTGGGATGTCCCGTCAGGACCTGAACCCTTGGTTATCATAGTACAGTGCGGTGGCATCTGATAGCATCACTCCAAGCTCTGCAACAAATTTCTTATACTAGAAGGCTTCCTTCGTAACTTCCGATGCAGTGATGTACTCAGCTTTCATGGTTGAATCCACAATGAAAGGTTACTTGGAACTCTTCCAGCTAGTTCAACCACTATTGCATAACAACACATCTTGAAGTAGACCTATCATTAGGCTCAAACATAAAGTCTTAGTGTATCCTTCAACCCGCAACTTAGACCCTCCTTCAAAGATCAAGAACAAATCCTTAATCCTTTTCAAGTATTTAAAGATGTTCTTCACAGCTATCAAGTGTTGCTTGCCTGATTCTACTGATATCTGCTCATGACACTCACAACAAAGGCTATATCGAGTACATAGTATCGCATACATAAGGCTTTCTATAACTAATGCATAAGGGATCATGCTCATATACTGAATCTGCTTAGATGTGCTATGACACATCTTGAAAAGATAAATGCCATGTCTGAAGGGCAAAAGTCCTCTATTGGAATTTTCTATGCTGAACCTTTTTAGCACCTTCTCTATATACATTTTGTATGAAAAGCCTAGGATTCTTTTAGATCTATCTTTATAAACCTTTATTTCCAGAATATAAAATGTTTTCCTAGGCCTTTCATGAAGAACTCTTTAGACAGCAATCTCATGACCAAGGTCAGCATGGAAATGTTATTCCCAATACATGGAGAATGTCATCCATGTACAATACGAGGAACGTGATAGCACTCCCATTAACCTTCTTGCATAAGGTTCCTCCTCATTCTTGATGCAATCAAACGATTTGATCGCATCATTAAAATGAGTGTTTCAACTCCAAGATGCTTACTTTAATCCATAAATGAATCTTTGCAGCTTGCAGATTTTGTGATCTCCATTAGACGTGAAACGCATAGGCTACTCCATATAAATATCTTCATCAAGATATTCATTAAGAAATGCAATTTGAATATCCATCTACCAGATTTCATAATCATAATAAACTGCAATGGCAAGCAATGTGCAGATGGATTTCAGCATAGCTACTAACAAAAAGGTTCCTAATAGTCAATGCCTTCACGTTGACTATAGCCTTTTACCACTAACCTAACCTTATAAATCTCTACCTTGTTAATCAGTATATGTATAATATAATGCATATCAAGGTTTTTGAAACCATCTCGAGTCATCCGGTTCGGGGTGTACTGAATCGTTCTAGCTAGGAACTGGTACGGTTCGACCTAAAAAAGGATCCGGTATCAAGGTTTTAATTCCCGTGGGACAGGGCTGTCTCGATTTTTTCCTGGAATGGAATGCATCGGCATCCCGCCCTGTTCCGACACTCGAGACAGGGGATGTCCCAAGGTGTCCGGATTGGGACACTAGGATGCTGACGGGATGTCATATCCCGACACATGGGATAATACCCCGTCCCGGTGTCTCATGGAATGTCCCGTCGGGACCTGAATCCTTGTCCGGGATCTTGGACCATCTAAAAATATCCAAACCAGACCGGTATGGTATGGTACAATATCGTACCAATGTGTTTCACTCGGTTCAGTCCGATTCAGGCTAGGTTCAGTCCGATTCGGGTCTGGTCTAGGTCGGACAATGTAGCCATAGGAGTGATTTTTTCTCTTTCATCAAGGCCGGTACATTAACCGGTATGGTACAGTATCATACTATACCATACCATACCAATTGCTGACTGGTACAGTTCCCGGTACCGGTTCAGTGATCCTTGATGTATATCATTGGTGTCCTATTGGAAATCATATATTATGACATATGATGACCTATTGGGAGTCCTATTAGAAGTCATATTAGTGTCCTATTAGGAGTCATTGATGTATATTATTGGTGTCCTATTAAGAGTCCTATTAGGAGTCATATTAGTGTTCTATTGGGAGTCATATATTATTATATATAATAATCATGTACTCTATATATAATTCTCAATGAAAGCCCTAGAGCATCAAGCTTTCTTTACCATCTACTCCCTTTCTGTCCCTTTTTTTCATGGTATCAATGCAACAACCCTAACTAGGGAATATTGATGCATAGCCACTAACTATCAAAACCTCGCCTTCTTCCATCGGTGATCTCCTTTACTTGGTCTCCTCGAGTACTCTTGCGACTTCTTTTTTTCCTAATGCTGCTTGGTTTCTCCTACTGTTGCTCTATCCTTCCAGGTGCTATTCAGCCTCTTCTTTGTGTCACTCGATTTTTTCTCCTACTGCTCCATCCTCCTGTTGCTGCTCAGTTTTCCTGGTGCTGTTCAACCTCTTCGTTATGTTGCTTGGTTTTTCATGCTTTTGCTCCTTCCTCCTTAGTGTTGTTCAGCCTCTCCTTTGGGTCGCTCGGTCTTCCTGGTGCTACTTGATTTTTCTTGCTGCTACTCCATCTTCCCTGGTGCTATTCGACCTCTCTTTTTAGTTGCTCGGTCCTTCCTATGGCACTTGATTCTGTCTAGTCTCACTTTATAGCAGGGAAGTGATTTTTTGTTGGTAACTTCTAATCTCATCTATGCTTCTTTCTTCTTGTCATGGTGGTTCTATTTTTTCTTAGCGGCAAACATGTCCCTTTTAAACCTTAAAGGAAGTTTGTCCTGTCTTCCTTGGTGCAAAAATCCTAGTCATCTTCCCTTATTGCTGACTAGACTTCCCTGGTGCCTTCCTTTGCTGCATTTTTTTGCTATCCTTAATGGCTGCCTTCCCTATCCAACCGACCATGACTCCTTTCCTCTCTCAGCTTGTCCTTGAAAAGTAAACTTTCTCCGATCATCTTCTGTGGAAACAGCAAATCACCATTCATTTAGAACCTGGATCTTACTGGGCATCTAGATGATACTAACCCAGCAACATCTCAGTATCTCGAAGAATTATAAGAAGGTGAGAACAAGTAGGCAGACCTCACACCTAATCCTCTTTACCGTGAGTAGGTGAAACAAGATAAGGTACTAGTGGCCTATCTGCTATCTACTTTATCCTAAGATGTTCTCCTTGGAATTGGGGATGGACTCACTGCAAAAGAATTATGGGAAAGCCTATGCAATTAATTTTCTCAAGTCACATCTTCCAAAGCCATACAACTCAAGCAGAATTTCAAAACTTTTAAAAGAATGACATGTCGGTAATGGGATACTAGAATAAGATAAAAGAGATAGCGGATGAGTTAGCCCTTATTGGTCAACCAATTTTTGATGTAGATAAAGTTCAACAAATTTTGACAGGACTTGGACCAGATTTTGACATGCTGGTCATCTCCTTTGAATGTTAACCTAAGCTTCCATCCTTTGAAGCACTATGTCCTATGCTGTTACAGTATGAGCAACATCATATAAAGAAGCAAAAAAGGATAAACAGATAGAATCTAATGTTGGCCATGATGTACTTAATATTAATGCTAGATTTGATAGAGGTCAGAACAATCAAAGAGGACATGGGAGAAGACATGGATATTGGAATCCTAGGAAAAACAATGAAGGATGTGGAGTTTGTGGACTGCTATCAACACCCCAGAATGGTGGACAAGAAAATAAGCCATGGAACAATCAAATAAACAATAATCCAGGAAGACAACAACAGGGACCAGTGTTTTGCCAGCTTTGCCAAAGAAGGGGACATATTGTTGCAAATTGCTGGGACTTGCCCATTTATGGAACTGCTGCTGTAGGGCGTGAAAATGCTAGAAATGATAATTACGTGCATACAAATGATGGTGAACAGCAACAAGTACAATCAGGACATGAAGAATTAGCTACTACTTTCTAGAACTTGCAAATAAATGATGCTAATCAATAGCAGATGTAGTTTCTTGATTCCAAGACAAGCAATCATATAACAAGTGTGGGTAAGATTTCATATAACTAGTAATGTAGGTAAGACTTCCAATGCCAAACCTTTTGTGAATCCTGGCTATGTCATTACAAGAGATGGAACCCCTTGATAACTACATTATACACGTATATAAAAGTATTAATTTAATAATCAAATTATCTTTATTTCTTTAAAATTGATACTTTTATATATCATTTGCAGGAAAGAACACTGCCAACATGAAGAGCTCGATTTTAGAAATCCAACGGTGCAAACGGCAGTCAAATCGAACTTAAAACAGGCTCAGAATTGATTTTTGAAGGGTTTAAAAAGAAATCGCACGAAATTCAAAGCAATCGGTCCATCATGGACCTGCCGCTTGGTCCATGATTCAATCAAGGGTCCACAGCTGCCATGACCAATGGTCCACGGAGCAGAACCATGGACCATGAAGCTCCTCATGCACCGAGACTCGCCAGAGAGATGCCTCCGCCGCCGCCCAATCCGCCGGCACCCGCACCGCCGACCGGAGAAGCTCCGTTGGCTAGAAAAACGGCTAGAAACGCCAGCCTTTCGTTTCTTCTTCGCCACGGCCATCAAAGCTGATTTGGCACTAGAAAAAAATAGCCAACACCGCTCCCTTCGTCGCCGAGGAGGTTGGAATCCATCAAGATCCAAAAGCCATCGGTCACCGTACCCATTTCCTCTCGGTTCGGCCACCCGGTCACTGGCTTCTTTCTCCTGAGATCCCCATAGCCGACCACATCCCTGCTGTCCAAGAAGCCGCCCATCGCCAACCAGGCCGTAGCCTTCCAAGACACCATCACCTGCTATGAGACCATTCGGTTGGAAGCTCAGTTGAAGCCGTTGGACAAAAGTTCGGGTGGAGCTCGGTTGGCACTATGGGAACTGAAAGCCGTTGCACGAAGCTGGAGTTCGATTGGAGCTCGGTTGAAACTATGGAACAGACTCAGGTTGTTGGAACGAGCTCTGTTAGATGAAATAGAAGGTTGTTGGGTTGTCTACAAAGGGAGGGAAGTCCAGAGTGGAGAGCCATCATCCGGGGATCATCGAGTCTGGGGAGGAGAGATCAGTCCAAAGCCTCTTCTCCCCATTTCTTCTCTTCTCTCACTCCTATTCCACCTCTATTCCACCTCTATTCTCTATTCCACTTCTATTCTCCTATTCCACTTTTATTCTACCATTCCATTTCTATTCCTTTTCTCTCCCTTCTCTACTCGATCATCTTTCTGACCCCTGACTGGTGACCACTTCCACTGCACTAGCTTGGTTTCCACTTCCACTGCACTGGCACTGGTTCCCAATCTCCACTCCCCACTACGTCTCCCCGGAGTCCCTTAGAGCAACAGGAGAGGTCTACTTAACATGAGTTAGTGTTGAAGTGCGGGAGGGAAAAGCTGGTTATCAGTTTTTGTACTTCTCGTTCTACAATAAAAGAGTATTTTTCTTTATGCATATTTGTTCTCTTTTATTCGCCGATTATTATGCTTTAATATTAGATTGAGGTTAGGGACAGTTTTTGCTTTCCTGAGACGCGCCATGATCCATTCCGGGTACGGGGTGTGCCGAGAGAAGAAGAGTTGGATACCTAGTGCCTACCAAAGACGCGCCGTGATCTGCCACAGGTACGGGGCGTGCCAAGGGAAGACAGGTAAATCTCTAAAATCAATTACAACAGAAATGCAATACAGCACTACTCACTCTCTCTCCCGTGAAATATTCATTCTCACTTGCCTTAGGAGTAGTTTAATTCTTGCTCACTTTTATTTTTCCCCAACAACAATTACTTTTCTTTTCCTTTTAAATCATAACTCAGCCCTAAGGTTCCTGAGGATACGATCCCAACTCACCCTAGCTATAGAGTTGAGATGATGAATTATTTTTGATCGCCTACGACAGCGATCAAATTTTGACGCTGTTGCCGAGGACCATAGGCACGGTTGTGATTTAAAAATCAAAAAAAAATGACAAAAATCTTAAAAAATTAAAAAAATCTTGACATTTTTTTAAAAAAAGTTCCTTTTACTACTTTCCTAATTGATTTACTGCTTCCAAACTTAATCTCCTAACTCTACTTAATTTTCTTTTTCTTGTACTGGACATCTGTTTTTCTTGCATTGCAAGATTCATAAAATATCTTAAGGGCACTAAACCCCTAAACAACATAAGGTGGGGACGTCATTACCCTTCCTTGGCCCACAAACCACCACCCTGCATATCGCATTGACTTAAGTCTTAAAATTAAAATCAATTAGACGTTGGCCCCTAAGGAAATTCGAGCTTACTAGGACAAGGAAACCCTAGAGTTATACCGGGTTCAGATCAGTTAGTTGCTCGATGTCTAAGGCAAATGGTTCAGGGACAAGAGCCTGAAGGAAGGTGATTCTTTAATTGGTTCCGTTCGCTTACTTGGCCAATTTTAATTGGTGTCTAAGAAAAGCAATGGAGGGACCCCCACCAACTTTACACTTACCTGGCCAGGTCAGTTAATTGGTCTTGGGCTTGGAGTGCTCGAAAGCAATCTTGGAATAGTTAGGAGTTGTCTAGAGCTAGGGACCCTAGGATAGAGAGTTCATTGACTGCTAACTTATTGCAATTAACCTAGAACTCTAACTAATACTTCTCCCTTATCACTCTTAGCTTTAGGACCCCTTAGGTTCTCACCTTTAGTCTTCTTTCTTCTCTTCCCTCCTTTTCTCTCTAAAAAAATATATTAAAAAAATTCAAATATTAAAAAAAAACTTAGGATTGCTCTAATCTAGGATCCTTGATTAAATATTCTAGAATCATTAGAACAATCCAATGAATTGGAGCAGTGCTAGGAACATGTATCCCAATAGAGTGGATAGGTTGTCCCATGCTCTCGATGCCATATCCGATAAACTCGATCTTCTATAAAATATAAGACTCTTCCACTCAATTCTTTTTTCCTGCACAACAGACATGCTCCACATATCCGAGTCCAACTCACTTTGTAAGTGAGTGCCCAGCCATGTTACCCATGTACCAATTCCCTGAGTCCAGGTACAATCGAGTTTATCAAGATCAATCTCATATGGCCTATAGACCAGGAGAACCCACACTTTAATGCTGACAACCAAGGTTAGGGGACTCAACCAAATTTGTCGTGACAACCACACCCGGTGGTTATCCCGATACCTCAAAGATCTCTGTTCGTAAAAGGACCTTATTACGATCAATCCTATCCATGTTATCAACCTTCTCCTAATTATAGTCTATCATCTTAAGAGAAGGCTCTGCAAGCAACAGATAAAAACGAAAAAATTGATCAGACCACAGCTTGCCAACAGTACAACCTTAGTAATGCTATAATTGCTCAATTATAATCACTCATGCTTCAGCATCTATATATTGATGAGCGTTTAAATCAGACTGACCAATTATTCGCTGAACTTAATAGAGAGGTCGGAATACTGCTTGGTCAGTCTGAGAGTAATTTTGAGGGACACTACCAAGTTGAAAATTCTAAGGACCCTTTAATTTTTTCTGAACAATTAACCATAACTCTCGGGAATGAATTGGTTACGAAACAACCCTGCACAATCATAGAAACTAATATGGATGATTTGACTGAGGCAGAATGGTGGGATGACCCAATTCCATCATCTTACTCACCAATAGTCCCCTTCTCAAGTGCCCTAGAATCATCAACTCCTTTTTATAGGATGAAAAAAGAAATGAATGATATGATGGAAGTAATTGAGGATTCCCAGGAACCTCAACATAATAATATAACAAGGGAAGCCATACCTCCAAGTAGTCCCCAGAAGTCATTAAATCCCTATATGGCTCATTGTGAGGTAGATAATTCTAAAGAAGATGAATATGTCATAGGAAGGGATAAGCTATTTGATACGCCACATTTCAAACCCACCCCACATTTGATGGAACAAGTTGAGCCAACACCTAGCCTCCCAATAACGCCTCTGTTAGAATCATCACCAGATCTAGAATTGCAGCCGCTCCTGTCACACTTACTGACACCTTACCAGTGATCTCTAATCAGGAAGACCAAATAGTTGGTGTTCTAAAGATGCATAGACAAACTATTGGATGGGATATTTATGAAATGAGGGATAATGATCTTAAAGATTTTATAATTGATTTTTCTATATTTAGTACTACTTTCGAGGATCGCCTCCAAAATCAATCTTTTATTCTGAAACAATGTATGGAAACAGACCTACAATTAACTTGGACAAAGTGCCATCAGGAAGGGATGATGTCAAGACACATCATACCTGAGAATGGGATTAGGATAGACCTTTCTAAAGAAATTTTCAAGCCCCCACCCCCACTCTCGGCCCAACACACACAATCCCTTCCTAATCTTAAATCAAATTATTATAAAATTTTTAAATCTTGGTCTAGCTTGCTTGCCCAGTGTACTCTACAGGGGTCAGGGTTAATCATCGCCAGAAACTCTACGAACGTTTTTCTGCTATGATGACAAGGCCTCCTGATTAGTCTTGTCTTCTGAAAATCTAAAAGGATGTACCCAAGCTCAATATCATTAACACTCCCTCATAGCGTCCGGCTGAAGATGTTAAACTAAGTGCTGGTTGGGAGGCAACCCAACAATCTCATCTTTCTTTTGTTTTTAGTGTATTTACAGGAACTTAGGTGGCAGAACAAGAACCCGCTACTGCATAGAGCCCTCTTCAACTCCCAAAGCACATTCACTCCAGCCTTGTTCACTTGTTCACTGTCTTGGAATAATGAGTTCCTGGCTTCTTTCTTTCCATAAGGTATATATTATTTGTGTGGCTATGATGATAGGCAGCCTATTGATTGAGCATTGCTTGGAAGCAGGAGTGGAAAGGTGACATTTGTTGTTTTCCTCTTGTTGCCATGGTGTTCAAGTGATATTACATTCGCTGTCCTGAGCCATTTTAATAAAATATATGTTTGTATTAGTTTACATTTTGGCAGCTATTGTGCTCTATGCTTATATTCCTGGCGGCCTTTAATGGCCCTTAACCAAGACTGTTATGTTGCCATGTCAAATTTCAGGTTACTTATATCGATTGTCATAATGAAATTTTATTGCACAGGTTTGGTATTTCATATATATCAATTCAGGTAGGGTATGTGAATTGTATATTTTGTACTACTGACAAGTATTTATTGTTGAAGGTAACTGTTTATCTTTTGTTACAAGGGATATAATACTTCAAAATGGTCCGTACAGCAGTTTGCACAACAACAGTTGATTATTGGTTGGTGCTGATAATTAAGGATTGAAGTGCAGAGCATGACTGTTTTGCTAGTTAATTGTATCATTTTTTTTTTTGGACTTGTGGGAATTCAGGTTCATTTGTGTATTGTCTAGGCATTTATATTATATTCGTGTTCTTGTAAAACATATTCATTAATTATACATTTATTATAATAATTCAGATTAATAAATAAATACATACTTTTGATATGGATATTACATAGTTTGCTCGTGTCACGGGATATTTTCTACTTGTATTATACGATATCTGAATTGTAAAAATTCAGAAGTCAAAAAATTGCTACTTGTATTGCATGTAGTGTTGAATAATTGCTGTTTATGTTGTAAAATATATTTTTTTATGGTAGGCGTTTATTAGGTCATTTATTTGTGCAATAATTGATGAACCTGTTTTTTAACAATGTCCACTACGAAGTTGTCTAATTAATCTAAAGAGTGAATCGATCAGTGGGTCTTTCCCTTTTCTAGTGTAACCAAGTGCGGGTCCGAACCAGATGGCTCGACCTCGAAGAGGGGCTCGATCTGGCCTAGGCATCCCGGGCTCGCGGGTCCGACCTGGCGGAGGACGGAGTTCGGCTTCGACAGGCGGTCCCGTTGTCCTGGGGGAGCTCAACCTGGCGAAGGAGTACGAGCAGGGAAATTGACGCGGCATCTGACATGGCAGCTTTCTTTGACGTGGCGCCTGTCAACTGCCCCACGTCAGCGATCTTGCCACATCAGTTGTAATAATCAATTAATTTGTATAACATCATTATAATACATCATAATTTGAATTTAATATTAATAAATTAATTTTTAATTTTACATTTACATACAACAAATTAATAAATTATTTGGTATAACATGTTTTTAATACATCATATTAATAAATTATTATTAATATAATAATATATTTACTTAAATATAAAATTAAAAATAATTTTATAACTCATTTTATTTTTATATATAACTAGGAGTATTTTTGGGATTTCAGAAAATTCCTTCCCTATTCTTGGTGGAATACAGGCTTATTCTCATCTCATCCAAACACCATTTAGAATAACACCGCATTAATTGTACTGGAATAAGGTGGATGGTGCGGGCACCAGACTCAGAAGAAGACTTCAGAGCTCCATCTGGATCTCTGATTGACATTGCCCGAGAAATTAGGGTTTGTAATAAAGGTTGACCTGGTCAACCAGTTTATTTATTTTTATTTATTT
This sequence comes from Areca catechu, assembly GCA_021397845.1. NCBI lineage: Eukaryota > Viridiplantae > Streptophyta > Magnoliopsida > Arecales > Arecaceae > Areca > Areca catechu. Next base: position 157,164,020 of record CM038039.1, on the reverse strand, counting down.
CTTGAGTCACCATTTAAATTTTGTTGAGTCATGTTGACTCGGTGCAAGTCCCGATGTGGTTTCAATTTGGTCCAAAATGGTGCCACATTTGTCTTCCAATCAAATCAAGGTTCAAGCAAGTAGAGGCCACACTCCAAGCCACACGCCCAGCCACACTCCGAGCACACGCCAGAGTCCAGGAGGCGCCACAGAGGCATCCCAGTGTCATGGTCCCCACACCCAAAGAAGAAAAAATCAAATTGGAAGCTAATTTAAAGGAGGCGCCCATACCTGCCTATTTTACCTAAGCAAAGAAGGAAGAAAACTTCTCTTGGAGAAGAAATCAAAGAAGGACATCCAATTGAAGTTCAAATCAAAATCAAAGAGCTTAACTTGGAGTGGAAGAAAAGAAGAAATGCCATAAGAAGAGGAGGACTCCAAATCCAAATCCAACTCCAAAGGAGGCGCCATAAAAATTCCAAAAAAAAATTCCTTTATGGCCGTCCCAATTTTTTTTGAAGTCTTGGTCGACCAAGAGAGGGGGTTTTCTACCTAATCTAGAGGTTGGAAGAGTTTAGTCCCACATGGGAATTTGTACAAGCTAGGAGAAAATTTTAGGTCTATATAATAGACCTCTCTTTGTAACTTTGAAATCAATGAAGAAAATTATTTTTTTGCTATTCTCTTGTGTTGAGTGACCTAGGTTTCTCTTCTTCCGCACTATTCTAAGTGTTGAGCTCCGTGAGGGGGTAATCCGGGTTCCATTGGAGCCTTGAGGAGGTGAGAGATCTCCATCTTTATCCAAAACCCTAGGTTAGCCACTTGAAATTCCAAAACCCTAGCCACCCTTCATTATTTTCAATCCATCAAACCCTAGATCCATCCATCTCCCACGGCCTCTCTCTCTACAAGTCCAGGCCGTCCACCTTCATCCAGATCCAGTCCGGCAACTTCAGATCCAGAGCAAGTTCCAAGGAAAATCACATCAACATCCAGGAGAATCCAGTTTTTAGCAATTTCAATCTTCAAGTTCATCAACCTGGTAAATCTTTCCCTTGACTCTCTGATTCCATCAATTGTTTTTCTTCTCTTCTAGATCTTGAGTTCAGGAGAAGCCAACCGGCCAAAGGACCAGTATTGGAGGATCCATTACGAAGATATCTGAATCCGGGATCCAACAATCTGCTCGGGAGAGTTCCTCCACCAAAATCTGTGAAGATCATTGTCTGGTTAGATAAACCATCTCTTCTCGTTATTTCTGTTCTTTTGAAAGTTCGAAGCGAAACCCTAGGTCTGGGAGTTTCTCAACCCCAGCGATCCGTTGCTTCTGAACTACTCTGATAATTTAGTTTCCTTAAAATTATGCTTTCAATTATCATATTAATATCTTTCAATGTTAGGTTAACTTTTCTTTGATTTGAAGCCAACTTCTACAAACATATAAAAACAACAAAAAAATTAGTTAATCTTAATTTACTTCCGCATCGCATTCCTGTATTTGTTCTGCATCATTTTTGGTATCAGAGCCCAGTCTAGGGTTTCTGATTTGCTTGCTTGCTTTGATTATTCTCTTTTTATTTTGTCTGCTCGAAGTAGACTCCCCAGGACGTCCGGTCCTAGGAACTAAGCGAGGCACAAGCCTCCTCCTCCCATTCCACGGGGTGTTCCTAGGGCGTGTAGGGGATCCATTGGGTTATAACTTCGTAGCAGGGATTATAAACGGGGAAGACAATCTAGTTGCAGCCCGTAATTGCCCTGTTGTCTGAATTATTTCTCCCTGCATAAAACTCCGAATTGCATGATTTTTGCTTCGTTGAAACCAGTATAATTGAACCTATTTTCCATAATTTTTCTGTGATTTATTGGTTTCGGTAAAAATTCTGAGCATTAAAATACAGAAACTCTGTTTTTTGTGTTCTGCAATTCAATTCTTTTTGGAGTGATCATCTCATAATTTACTTAAGGGCAATTGAGCATCTAAGATAAGGGGAGGAGTTGATTACCTCTCCTTAGCCCAAAACCATCATCCAATCATTCGAACCTAGACCTAATTTAAAATCGGTTAGACCTAATTTGCCCTAGTGGGCTAGGGACACCAATTGGTCGGGTCTAGGCTAGTGTTGAGTCAGTTTGCTGAGTTATTCTATGTGTGCTTAGCACTCAGTGTCTAGAACGGTGGTTCAGGGATCCATTCCCGAAGGGCTTGTGTGCTGGTCCGCCTACCTGGCCAATCACTGATTGGTGTCTAGGATTGGCATTCAGGGACCTAACACTCCCCTTACACCTGCCTGGCTGAGTCCTGAGTTACTACAGGCTAGCTTGCCACTATGATTGGGCATCTAGTTTGGACTCTAGGTCTAGTGATCCAGTAGTCGATTTAGTCTAGTCTCATTTTGTGTGCTTGCTTGAATCATCATGTCTACCAGAAACGGAGTGCCATATCAACCTGGTCAAACCCAACCTGATTTAGAGGCCATGATCAAAACTCTTACTGAAAGTATGGCTAAAATGAATCAGGATATGACAAACACTGTGGCCCAGTTTAGCGCACAAATTCATGAGGATCTTACCCAACTTAGGGACCGAGTCCAAGTACTTGAAGAACCTAGACATCGGAATTGGACTCCTGACCCCGATTTTAATGTGCCTCAACCTTACCCACATCAGGAGCCTAGAAGGCCTTTATATAGAGATCCTGAACCTAATCATAGGAGGCCTGACCCAGAGCCTGAAGATAGAGATGATAGGTTCATCAGGAACATCAAATTAGATGCACCCACTTTTGATGGTAGTCTGAACCCTAAGGTGTATTCTGATTGGGAAGGTGAGATGGACCAATACTTTGAGTGGTATGCTATGTCTGAGGAGAGGAAATACAAGTTTGCCAAGATGAAATTAGTGCGTCAAGCTAGGTTATACTGGGGGAACATTGAGCTAACCACTAGGAGACGGAATGTTGAGCCCATAACCACTTGGCAGGGTATGAAAGAAAAACTGAGAGATAAATACCTACCCATTTCATACCAGCAAAACCTGTTAGACCAATGGCAAAACCTGAAACAAGGAAACCGATCTGTCTCAGACTACATAGCTACTTTTGATGAATACCTAATGAGATGTGATGTGAGTGAAGCCCACGAAGTCACTTTGTCTAGATTTAGGGCTGGACTGAGGGAAGATATCAAGAGAGAACTATTTCTGAGAGAGGTTACTGATCTAGACCAAGCCTACCAGATTGCACTGAACACTGAGAAATTTCAGAGAGGACCTATACCTTCTAGGGTTAGTGCCCCAATCCCAAGGAATGGACCTAGCCAAGTTATCCCTAGTAAACCTTTTCAGGGTACTTCTACCCCTAGGCCCATGGACAAAGGTAAGGCACCTGACACCCAGAGAACCCCTAGTTCAAATATCACCTGTTTTAAGTGTCAGAAACCAAGTCACATTTCCAGTCAGTGTACTGCCATAGCCTGTTTCAAGTGTCATAAGGTAGGTCATGTTGCTAGCCAGTGCCCTCGGAGATCCCTTTACATAGAAGAGGGAGAGAATGATAATTCCGAGCCCAGTGAGGAATTTGAAGAAGTTTATGAGGCCGGAATGAATTTGGTTGAGTATGAAGGAGAGGAGGAACCCAATGAATCTGACCAATTAGGAGTTGTAAGATGCATCCTATCCCAGAATCTAGTTCAAGAGGATTGGCGTAGGACTAACATCCTACAGACTTTTCTTAAATTAGGGGATAAGGTATGTAAGATCATCATAGATAGTGGGAGCTGTGTAAATGCCATCTCTACTAGCACTGTCAAGATGTTAGGCTTAATCCCAGTTCCCCATCCCAACCCCTATAAGGTTTCTTGGGTAGATTCTACCTCCATACCCATCCAGTCTAGATGTCAAGTCCAAATCCAAATGCAATCTTATCATGAAAAGATTTGGTGCGATGTCTTACCCATGGGGGTGAGCAGTATAATTCTCGGAAGACCTTGGTTGTATGATCATGATGCCACCCTCTTAGGAAAATCCAATACCTGTGTCTTTAGTTTCAATGGGAAGAAGATTACGATCCATTCAGTTCCCCCTAAGGACAAGGTAACTAAAGGAGCCGGTAAGGTTAAGGAGATGAAAACTGGAGTGAACCTAAGCAGTGCTAAGGATCTAGAACAAGAAATTCATAGTGGTTCACCCATCTGGATGTTGACTGCTAAGGAACTTAGAACTTCGGAACCCTCAGAGCCTCCTCAAGAAGTTAAACCTGTGTTAAAAGAATTTGAGGATGTCTTTCCCGAGGATTTGCCAGACCACCTTCCACCTCTTAGGGATATCCAGCATGCCATAGATCTAATCCCAGGAGCGACTTTGCCCAACTTGCCCCATTACAGGATGAATCCATCTGAGCATGAAGAACTGCAAAAGCAGGTTGGAGAATTATTGAGGAAGGGGTTTATTAGAGAAAGTCTTAGCCCTTGTGCAGTCCCAGCCTTACTGACCCCAAAGAAAGATGGCACGTGGAGGATGTGTGTTGACAGTCGTGCCATCAATAAAATTACAATCAAATATAGGTTTCCCATCCCTAGATTAGATGACATGCTTGATATGATGGCTGGTGCAATGGTTTTTTCTAAGATTGATCTCAAAAGCGGCTATCATCAGGTTAGGATTAGACCCGGGGATGAATGGAAAACTGCTTTCAAAACTAAGGATGGTCTTTATGAATGGGTTGTTATGCCTTTTGGGTTGTCCAATGCCCCTAGTACCTTCATGAGAATTATGACCCAGGTACTTAGAGCTTTCATAGGAAAATTTGTGGTGGTCTATTTTGATGACATCCTGATCTATAGTAAGACCCCAGCAGATCACCTAGGCCACCTTAGAGCAGTCTGCCAAGTTTTGAGGAATAAGAGACTCTACGGTAATCTTAAGAAGTGTGAATTCATGACTAGTAGAGTTATCTTTCTTGGTTTTGTAGTAACCCCTGACGGCGTGGCAGCCGATCCTGAGAAGATTAGGTCCATAGTAGACTGGCCAGAGCCAACCAATGTGCATGAAGTTAGAAGTTTCCACGGCTTGGCTACCTTCTATAGGCGATTCATCAAGGGGTTTAGTACTTTAGCTGCTCCTATCACTGATTGTATTAGGAAGGGAGAATTTCATTGGACTAAGTCAGCCCATAAAGCCTTCCTAAGTCTTAAGGAGAAAATGACCCAGGCACCCATTCTGAGATTACCCGATTTTTCTAAAGTATTTGAGGTTGCCTGTGATGCTTCAGGTGTAGGAATAGGTGGAGTCCTAAGCCAAGAGAATCATCCCATAGCATTCTTTAGTGAAAAACTTAATGATGCTAAGCTTAGGTATTCTACCTATGATAAGGAATTTTATGCGGTGGTGCAAGCTTTGCGTTACTGGAGACATTATTTGCTACCGCAGGAATTCGTACTATTTTCGGACCATGAGGCTCTTAGATTTCTGAACTCCCAAAAGAAGCTTAACCCTAGGCATGCTAAGTGGGTAGAATATATCCAGTCCTATACTTTTGTCCTGAAACATAAGGCTGGAGTTGAGAATAAGGTAGCTGATGCCCTTAGTCGCCGATCCCTGTTATTAACTTCTGTTAGAACTGAGGTCATAGGGTTTGAGCAAATCAAAGAGGAATATGAGTCTTGTCCGGATTTCACAACTGTGTATCAGGATCTAGTTCAAGGACCATCTAGTAATCACCAGGATTATACCCTTGTAGATGGTTTTTTGTTCTTCAAAAATAGGCTTTGCATCCCTAGAACTTCTCTTAGGGAATTTTTGATTTGGGAAATCCATGCTGGAGGTTTAGCCGGCCATTTTGGAAAAGACAAGACCATTCTAGCTATTGAAGACCACTTTTTCTGGCCTAGCTTGAAAAGGGATGTAGCTAATATTGTAGCTAGATGTCGAACCTGCGCTGTTGCCAAACAGCGAAAACAAAACACTGGCCTTTATACCCCACTCCCTGTCCCAGATCGTCCTTGGCAAGATGTGAGTATGGATTTTGTGTTAGGTTTACCTAAGACCCAGAGGAGACATGATTCTATCTGTGTCGTAGTCGACCGATTCTCTAAAATGGCCCACTTCTTGCCTTGTTCCCAAACCTTTGATGCGTCTAAGGTAGCCACACTTTTCTTCAATGAGATAGTTAGACTCCATGGCCTACCTAAGACAATCGTTTCAGATAGGGATGTCCGGTTCACCAGTTACTTTTGGAAGACCCTTTGGCATAAGTTAGGGACAAAACTTAAGTTTTCAACTGCCTATCATCCCCAAACTGATGGCCAAACTGAAGTAGTGAACCGTAGCCTAGGAAATCTGCTGAGATGTCTTGTTGGTGAAAACACCAGAAATTGGGATTTATACCTACCAAGGGCAGAATTTGCGTACAATGACTCGGTCAATAGGTCTACGGGTAAGAGTCCATTTGAAATTGTACATGGGTACAAACCTCACACACCTCTTGACCTAGTCCCTTTACCTGTCCACACTCGAGTCTCCGAATCTGCTGAGAATTTTGCACAGCATGTAAAAGACTTGCATAAAGAAATTCATGCCAAAATAAATTTAAGTAATGAAACTTATAAGAAGTTGGCTGATACTCAAAAGCGAGTCAAATCTTTTGTTGAGGGAGACTATGTAATGATTAGGTTAAGGCCTGAACGGTTTCCTCCTGGAACCGTTAGAAAGTTACATGCTAGGGGAGCTGGACCATTTAGAGTGGTAAAGAGAGTAGGATCCAATGCCTATGTGCTCGAGTTGCCTCCAGAACTAGGCATTAGCTCTACTTTCAACATTACAGACTTAGTAGAGTACAGGGAGCCAGCTGTGATTCCTAGTGAGCCTTTTGAGCCTAACCCAATCATTGAGAGTGATCCCGACCCTGTGTGTCCACCAACAAACTGGCCTGTGAGGAAAGAGCAGATTGAAAAGATCCTGGATGATCAGGTTATCTCTACTCGTAATCGAGGATACCAAAGGTACCTGGTCCGCTGGCAAGGAAGGCCAGATTCTGATGACTCTTGGATCTCCCGAGAAGAATTACAAGAATTGGACCCAGACCTCTTGGAGAGATACCAGAGCCAACTTGAGCCTTACTCGACAGGGTCGAGTTCCTCCCATCCCGGGAGAATTGGTGCGGGCACCAGACTCAGAAGAAGACTTCAGAGCTCCATCTGGATCTCTGATTGACATTGCCCGAGAAATTAGGGTTTGTAATAAAGGTTGACCTGGTCAACCAGTTTATTTATTTTTATTTATTTCTTGAGTCACCATTTAAATTTTGTTGAGTCATGTTGACTCGGTGCAAGTCCCGATGTGATTTCAATTTGGTCCAAAATGGTGCCACATTTGTCTTCCAATCAAATCAAGGTTCAAGCAAGTAGAGGCCACACTCCAAGCCACACGCCCAGCCACACTCCGAGCACACGCCAGAGTCCAGGAGGCGCCACAGAGGCATCCCAGTGTCATGGTCCCCACACCCAAAGAAGAAAAAATCAAATTGGAAGCTAATTTAAAGGAGGCGCCCATACCTTCCTATTTTACCTAAGCAAAGAAGGAAGAAAACTTCTCTTAGAGAAGAAATCAAAGAAGGACATCCAATTGAAGTTCAAATCAAAATCAAAGAGCTTAACTTGGAATGGAAGAAAAGAAGAAATGCCATAAGAAGAGGAGGACTCCAAATCCAAATCCAACTCCAAAGGAGGCGCCATAAAAATTCCAAAAAAAATTCCTTTATGGCCGTCCCAATTTTTTTTGAAGTCTTGGTCGACCAAGAGAGGGGGTTTTCTACCTAATCTAGAGGTTGGAAGAGTTTAGTCCCACATGGGAATTTGTACAAGCTAGGAGAAAATTTTAGGTCTATATAATAGACCTCTCTTTGTAACTTTGAAATCAATGAAGAAAATTATTTTTTTGCTATTCTCTTGTGTTGAGTGACCTAGGTTTCTCTTCTTCCGCACTATTCTAAGTGTTGAGCTCCGTGAGGGGGTAATCCGGGTTCCATTGGAGCCTTGAGGAGGTGAGAGATCTCCATCTTTATCCAAAACCCTAGGTTAGCCACTTGAAATTCCAAAACCCTAGCCACCCTTCATTATTTTCAATCCATCAAACCCTAGATCCATCCATCTCCCACGGCCTCTCTCTCTCTACAAGTCCAGGCCGTCCACCTTCATCCAGATCCAGTCCGGCAACTTCAGATCCAGAGCAAGTTCCAAGGAAAATCACATCAACATCCAGGAGAATCCAGTTTTCAGCAATTTCAATCTTCAAGTTCATCAACCTGGTAAATCTTTCCCTTGACTCTCTGATTCCATCAATTGTTTTTCTTCTCTTCTAGATCTTGAGTTCAGGAGAAGCCAACCGGCCAAAGGACCAGTATTGGAGGATCCATTACGAAGATATCTGAATCCGGGATCCAACAATCTGCTCGGGAGAGTTCCTCCACCAAAATCTGTGAAGATCATTGTCTGGTTAGATAAACCATCTCTTCTCGTTATTTCTGTTCTTTTGAAAGTTCGAAGCGAAACCCTAGGTCTGGGAGTTTCTCAACCCCAGCGATCCGTTGCTTCTGAAATACTCTGATAATTTAGTTTCCTTAAAATTATACTTTCAATTATCATATTAGTATCTTTCAATGTTAGGTTAACTTTTCTTTGATTTGAAGCCAACTTCTACAAACATATAAAAACAACAAAAAAATTAGTTAATCTTAATTTACTTCCGCATCGCATTCCTTTATTTGTTCTGCATCAGTGGAATACCAGATTTTCATCCAAACAGAAATTGAGAATAACAACAAGAATAAGCTATTCTTGGAGAATACCTATTCCTATTCTCAGAAAACCTATTCACCAACCAAACACTACCTATAAGATTAAATATACACGAAAACTCTTTTCAAGATGTTCTACATCAATCTAGGATAACCTTGGCAACATAAGGGGTAAACCTTATACCCGAACGACCTTATATCAAATCAATTTTGAACATTTTTAATCATTAATTTAGATTTAAGAACCTTCATATATCACAAACATGAACAGAAAATCAGATCAAAATTATTTGATTAAACAAGCAAGAAAACTATTTTCAAGATTGATTAACATCAAACTAGGACAACCTTTGCAGCATGAGGGATAAACCTTATGCCAGAACAATGTTATTGCAGTTTGATGTGATCTTTTAATCAAAAATCTTTAGATTTGAAATTTAGATTTCAGGTTTTTGATTGATTCATGCACAGGAACTGTGGCTCTGATACCACTATTAAGATTTACGAATCAAAAAGTAGATGTCAAAATTTTAAAACCAGAATTTTACAGCGAAAAACTAGTTTAACAATTAATCTACACATGCTAGATCTAATCTAAATACCTTATAATCATTATATATGCATGAAATCAAGTAAAATCTGAAATCTAATACTATGAAATTCAGAAAATTAAGACACCTTGCGCACTTAATCCTTCTTCGAACTAATCAAATCTAGATGTTGCAAGTTCCATCGAAGCCGTTCAATCGCCCGACCTCTACAAGTATCCATGTAGAGCCGACTTGACCGAAAGCCCTCACAATCATCGAGATGCTAGCTCTCTTGCAGATGACTTCCAGTGGTTGGATCTGGCATCATGCTTCACTTCTTCTCAAGAACGAAGCAAGAAGGGGGCAGTAACTTGAAGATTGCTGCCGCGCAAACTCCTTCATGCTAGATGGAGGACAAGGATCAAGAGAGAACCTTTCTCTCTTTCTTTCTCTTGCTTTTCTCACAAAGGTGGCATGAGGAAGAGATGATGGGGCGCCAAATTTTTTCTCCTATCTGGTTTTGGTGTTGGGAAAATTTCTCCGATGAAAAATTCAGATTCCAAGTGCAAGGAATTAAGACCCTTCTTAATCATGTGCCACTTCTTGGATCAACCCCATCTAAAAATCCATTTGAATTCAAATTGAAATTCAAATTCAAATGGAAAGTTTGGATAAGAACCAAAGTTCCAAAACAAGACTTCAGAAGGTGGGACGCCAACTATTGGCATCTGATTTTCTTCAAGAAAAATTCATCACACAAATTTGAATGCCATCTCTTCTTGCCAACCCATTATTCACGCCACCTCATGTGTGCCAACTCATTGGCATGAGTCCTCTTGGGCGTGGGTTAAGAATTAACCTATAATGACATGTCTCAAATTCTCAACTCTTGAGAATGTGTCATTGACTTTTAATTTTCTGGATGGTTCTAGGACATTAACAAGAATGGATAAGAAAAGCCCATTTTATTGATATGAAAAAATGATTTAGTATAAAAGATGATCTAGAAAATTACAATGTGTCAGTCAGATTAGTTTCTAGAGTATACACATATAACAAGAATTACTTGAATGATAAATCATCAGATGTAACTAAACAAGATGTTCAATTTAGATAAATTTAATGGCTAGTTGACTACACTTTCTAAACTATAGGTGGAGATGCTCAGAACCATATTGCGCTAAGCTTTACAAGCACCACCTACTTTCAAAAGTATGTTCTTGCACCAATGTTGGGTGATGTCTAAATATCACTTGAATAAAAGCAGTCAGCTTGCAACGTTAAGGTCCATTTCTGATAGAATGGTTTGTTAATGGTTGCTACAATCTTCATGATACTATAAGGCTAAAATCAAGATTTGCCATACCAGTTGGTAATGTACCATACCAGTACTAAACCAATATGCAATCTCATGCCATATTGACACTCAGTATGCCTCGCCGTCTCATACCACACCACGTATCAGTATTATAATAGGATGGTACCACTACGAGGTCCCATACTAAGATGGAAAACCTTGGTTAAAATGGTTCCTGGGTCCAAAAATGTATGCTGCAAATGAAAATTTCAGCCAAGAGTCTTGATCATACTATTACTACGATGGTAGGACTAGTAGTCTATGTCTCTTCAATTAGAGAAATATACACATTTTCTTCTCCAACAGCACACTTCTAAATGACACTTGTACACTTCTGAACAAGATGTTCAATTCAGATAAATATAATGGCTAGCTGGCTACACTTCTAAAGTCTAAACTGCAGGTGCAGATGTTCAAAACTCAAAATTGGCTATGTTTTACCTAAGCACCACCTACTTTCAAAAGCATCATCTTGCACCAATGTTGGGTGATGTTTAAATATCACTAGACTAAAAGCAGTCAACTTGCAACATTTAAGGTTCATTTCTGACAGAACAGTTCATTAACAGTTGTAATGATCCTCATGACACTATAAGGTTAAATTGGTTCCCAGGTGCTAAAATTTATGCAGCAACTGAGCATTTCAGCCAAGACTCTTGAAACTCTTACTACAGAGGTAGTAGGTTGAGTAGTGTAGGCTCCTCTTCAATAAGATAAATAGACAGCATTTTCTTCTCCAACAGCACACCAGCAAAGCTTGTAAAGGGAATTTTCATCCAAGTAGCTCTTACATGTTCCAAGTATTGCCTATTGTTTGCCTAATCAAAATTAACAAGTACACCTGAACAAATGCATAGATTTTTACTGTTTTATGGATGTTAAAGATTATGCTTGTCAAAAATATTGGAAAGATAAATAACAGTAGATAGAGATCAACTCTGTTTAACTAGCTCCCCTGTTAGTTGAAAACAAACAGATAATAAAACAAAAAAATGTGCAAATCTATACATGAATTTATTGTGAGGATTTTGGTGCCAGATGGGCATAAGTCATATTTGAATAAACTAGGATGACTATTCTGCCATGAAAACCTAAAGCCAGACCAATATGCAATGGGCCAACAGAAAACAAGCCTAAACCTCACCCATGTGTACAGACATCGGGCCTAATACTTTCCTAAAGCAGGTTGGGCTTGGGGGAAGTTAATCCAGTCAAGCCATTCATATCCTTAATAAAACCTCACATGAATTAAAACAACATGATCAACTAGAAGTATGTCTTTCTCCTTTGTCAGGCATGCTGTCAGCAAGGACCATAAGGCCCTTCATGTCAAAAGCAGTTTTTTCTCTTTCACCAAATAAATAAGCAAAGAAATTTAACTCCTTTTGTGAAAATGTATGTTTACCGTATTAGATGTATGCCCTGAAAGCCAAGTTGGCTTGACACATTGTAATTTTTATGGCATGAGCATTGTACTTAATTTTTCTTATTAATAAAAGGGCATTAGTTTCATTCATATTGATATGTCTATGAATCGTCCATAGAGTTAACGGACAATGACACATATTTTCAAGAATTGAGAATCTGAGGCATGTGTGCTTATAGATTAACTCCTAAATGCCCCCGATTGTTGGAATATCACGAGGACGGTGATTGATCTATTAAAATCGGTGCACAGATCACTTCCCTTTCTGGATAGATGAGTCTCTGACCTACAGTGTGGTGACACTGGAGTGAGAGTGCAGGTAGTTGATAGAGATCAACGGTACTGAGCGTGACCAAGTACAAGAAGTTATACGGATGACTACTCACTCGTCAATAACTTCCTGATGCTGCAGTCATGTGACTAGTTCTTTGACCTAGAATGTCTCAGCTACTCACAATAAGGTTACTGTAGTTTGACAGCACAATCACATGGTTCCTATCCATACCGGACCTTGCGGTGTTCGTTGGTTGCAATAAGTTTATTGTAGGAGTAGGGTGTTCACTTGTAGGGATCTATCAATCTTAGTAGTAAGGTATAATCCTATACAGGTTAATAAGACTAAGTCCAGAAGTCTATGCCATAGCAGGGTGATAATGAAAAGGTGTTTCAATTAGTATTACAATTGGACTTGAGTCGACTAAGTTAAGCATATGACTGATGGGTTTGACGAGTTTCCGTAACCAACATCAAGTCGGGATTTTTGATAGAGGAACCGAATCACATGGTAACTACACATAGGGGTTCCAATCTTATTCTGCTAGGTTGCCACTACATACTGCCAGGTGTCACTGGTGGATTGTGAGAGCCCATTAAGATCATTTTCGGATCGATGATCCTGATTAGGGTTGAGCTGAAATTATTTCAATCCATCGAAAGAAGTTTTAATGATGTATGATGGAGATTATAGCATGTCTCATTTCAGACATGATAAAACCTGAGGGGTCACACATTAGGAGCTTAAGTAACCAATCAGCAAATCAAAATATTACTGAATTTGACGATTTTAGTACATTTGGACCTAATTGTAAAGGTTGCAATTAATATTTGACCTAATTGTAAATGTTACAATAAATTAATTATGGATTAATTATTAATTAAATTAAATTAGATTTATTTTAATTGAGTTAGACTCAGTTAATTGATCCTAATTGAGTTGGGTCAATCTCCTTTCCGAAATGATTCGATCGGATTTAAAATCGGCTTCGATTTGACTGTCAAATCACTTTATTTGGACCATGACCTAGAATCCAGTTGGATTGGGACTCTCTTTCCTTGTCTCCCCCTGCCTCCACATGCCTAAGTGGGCCCCAAGAGCTTTATGCGACAAAGTGGAGTTGGCGAGAAAACCAAGAGGGCGCTAATAGTGTTTTGGCATGAATGAATGTCAAGAGGAGTCCTCTTCTACTCTTAAAACCTGACCAGATAAAATTAAATACTGGTCTTTTTGGCATGGAGGATTTGGAGAGATAGTTTACGGTAAATCATAAAAGGGAGAGAGGGGTGGCCGACCAAAAGAAATATCATTATTGGCGTGAATTCTTTTTGGCGTGCTTCTTCCTTTTGGGCATCTTCCCATAATCTCTCTCCTGGGTGCCGAGTTGTTCTTTCCCTTCTAGTTTATTTCTTCTTCCTTGTGAGAGGTTCAAAAATATGGAGAGATCTTCATAAGAGGAAGAAGATAGTAAGAGATCCAAAGGTCTTGCATAGTTTGATTTGCAAGATAGAAGCCAGAAGCCGGTCCAATTGCGGATCGGCATGATTTTTAAAGCAGCTGATTTGCTGAAAGAGGAGAGGACTACAAGGATCTAGTAGTCCGGTACTCTCTACGACTCGGTTACGAGAGCTCTGTATGGATACCAACAGAGGCCGGACGATTACAAGGCTCCGGTTAAATCCCGGTTTCAATAGCGGATCGACACGTTTTTCAGAACAGGCCAGGATAGCGTTCCAGGTAAGTATTTTATGCTTAAAATAATTTTATTTTCAGATCTGTTGTTTTTCTCATATATTTCAGCATGTTATGAATTTATGATGAATAAATTAAATTTATTTATAAATTGCATCATTAGATATAAAATGTTTTTATATCTACTTCCACTATGTCAGGCTTTTGATGCCTGATTGATTGCAATATACTATCCTGGAAGAACTCCAATAGTGGTATCAGAGCCACGGTTCTTTTTAACATGCATGGATGAAAATTAGATCTGAAAAATATTCAGATCAGATAGATAGATTATGACTGTTTCAAATCTATGCTGAATATGAGATTGTTCTAGCATAGAATTGTTTTGCTTTGAAAACTGTTTTCAAAATTAAAATCATAATTTTCAGATCTGAAATTAAATTAATAATCTGAAATTTAATTGATCAAAGGTTACACAAAATGACATAAGGTTGTCCTGCCATAGGGTTTACCCCTATAGTGCAAAGGTTGTCCTACTTTGATGTATACCTGATTTTGAAAAGGGGTTTTTAAAAGGTTTTGATCGATTTGTGATTATGTATGTTGTTGTATGCGATGCACCAAATTAGGGTTTAGATCTTAAATATGATTCATGATCATAAGCCATTAAAGTCATGCATTTTAACCTAATTTTAAAATTGGTTTGATCTAGAAAATCAAATAAGGTGCATGAGGGTTTGGGTTGAACAAATTAGGTCGAGTCATCTTAAAATTGTTTTTAGATGATGTCTGGTCATATTGATTCATCTGATTGTGAATCGATAAGTTAAGACCTAATTTGGCTCAGTGATGAGCCTAGATTACTAGCTTGACCTAATTGAATCTTATCAATTAATTGATGTCTAAGAAAGGTTTCGATCATGGTTTTTAATTGGGGCTAACTCTTTCTCAACCAACTAGTTTGGCGGAAAGAGGGTATATTGGCAGAACCCTCCCATGGATCAAACTGACCTAGCCAATTTGGTTGATTAAGTTTTCAAAAAGGTCATTTTTTATTTGAGTTCACCCATGCTAGTTATTTTAGCCAGACATGAGATTATGCTGACTGAATGTAATTAGTTAGACTTGAGGTTGTGCTAACTTACTGTAATTGGTTAGTCATGATTTGGTTGATCAATTTAGAAGAGACCTGAACCTAAGCTCCCATAAATATTAAGTCTTAGATCTTCCACCATTGTAGGTGTGCGGGTGTCCTACTGGTGTTGATTATTCTCGGCTGGTTACAGTGGTCAAATTGCATCGGAAAGACAACCACCCTATTAAGCATGAGATGTTGCTAGGCACTGATGGGGTTGGGCCCAATAAACGGGCACGTTGAGGGACTCAATGACGACTTTGTCTAACAGGAATGGTGGGTCTAACTTAACTAATGATTGGACCAATAAACGGGCACGTTGAGGTTCCATGATTTAGAGACCAAGAGCTATAACTTGAATTAGATACATTGGACAAAAGTTGGCCACTTATTGGTGTAGCGTGTTACCAATAACCGGGCACGGTGAGGTGCCGCACATCGATGGGACCGTAGCACCCATTAGAAACCTAGAGTTGCAGGGTTTCCGCATCTCCACAGGAAGTGCGAGAGATCCGAGAAAATAGGAGTTCTAAAATTATTTCTTAAAGACCCTAGAATAATTTTTAATAATTAAGTATAAACATTTAATTTGAATCTTCTACTCTTGCAGTTAACCATGTCTGTTTCAAATCCCTTAGTCCGTATTCTAGAGACAAACCGACTTGTAGGACTTAATTTTAAAGATTTGTTGAGAAACATCAAAATTGTTTTGAGTTCTGAGAAGTTGGGCTATGTGCTTGACCAGAACCCCCTTCTTACCTAACCATTCAAATGCTCGTCAGACGACTGCATATGAAAAATGGATGGAAGATAATAATAAGGTTAAGTGTTGCATGTTGGCCTCAATGTTAAATGAATTGCAGAGCCAACATGAGGATATGCCAACTGCTAAATCGATTCTGATTCACCTACAAGGGTTGGATGGTGAACAAAGTCAAATTGCACGCTTCGAAGTGTTGAAAAGGCTTTTCAACAACAAAATGTGTGAAATGCGGTCAATCCACGATCATTGTTTAACAATGATCAAGGACATCGAACAGCTTGAGAAGCTAGGCATTCCTATTCACAAGGAGCTTCAGGTGGATTTGATCCTCCAGTCCTTGACTAGTTCATATGCTCAGTTTGTTATGAACTATAATATGAACAAGTTAAATTACACTTCGTCTGAATTATTGAATATGCTGGTAAGCAATGAGGGGACCCTAAAGAGTTCAAGGGACTCTATTTTCTCTGTGAAGCAGTCTTCCTCCAAAAGAAAGTCTACCTGAAAGAAGAAAAAACCTGCAAAAAAGCAGAAGAAAGAGAACAAACAGAAGGACACTCCTAAGAAAGCCAAGGTTAGCAAAGGAAAATGTTTCCACTGCAATACAGATGGCCACTGGAAGAGAAATTGTCCTCTCTACCTGGAAAGCTTAAAGAAACGGGAGGATGCACCTTCTAAAGGTAAGTCCATACTCGTTATTGAATCTAACCTAACGGTTTCATCTACTTCCAGTTGGATTTTAGACTCTGGCTCTAATGCTCATATCTGCATTTCAATACAGGGTCTGGAAAGAAGTAGGATGCTGAGAGAAGGTGAGATGGTCCTACGTATCGGAAATGGAGCAAAAGTTACTGCACAAGCCGTTGGATCATATTCTCTGGTGTTACCTTTAGGGTTTACATTATTACTTAGTGACTGTTATTTTGTGCTTGGAGCTGAAATTTGATTTCTGTCTCTGTGCTAGCACAAGAAGGATTTGAATTTACATTCAATAAAGACTTTTATAGTATTTATTTGAGAAATAAATTGGTTGCAAAAGCTATTTTAATTGACAGTCTCTATCATTTGCATGTCGATGCATCTTTGAATATTAACAAGAAAATTAAAGTGAATACCATAGGATATAAACGTGCTAGAGGTGACCTAAATGATAAATTTATGTGGCATCTAAAGCTCGGTCATATAGGTGAGGACAGAATAAACAAATTGGAAAGGGATGGGATCATAGATTCAGTTAATTTTGAATCATATCCACCTTGTGAGTCATGTCTTCAAGGAAAAATGACCAAATTACCCTTTATAGGACATGGGGAGAGCCACAAAATTACTTGCCCTGGTACATACTGATGTGTATGGTCCATTTGATGTGCAATCCAGGGATGGTTTTTACTACATATCCTTTACTGAAGATTGTTCACGGTATGGTTTTCTTATAAGACACAAATCTGAAACTTTTGAAAAGTTCAAGGAATTCATACATGAGTTAAAAAAACAAACAGGTAAAGCCCTTAAGGTTCTTCGATCAAATCGGGAAGGTGAATACCTTAATAGGAAATTCTTTGGTTATCTTAAGGACAATGGCATAGTCTCACAATAGACTCCACCTGGTATGCCTCAGCTCAACGGGGTGTCTGAGAGGAGAAACAGGATATTATTAGATATGGTCTGATCCATGATGAGCTTCACTGACTTGCCTTTATTTCTTTAAGGATATGCCCTACAAACTTCAATTTATATTCTAAATAGAGTTCCATCTAAATCTGTTCCTACCATACCATATGAGATTTGGCATGGTAAGAAATCAAGTCTTGCTCATTTCAAGATTTGGGAAGGTCCAGCCTATGTCAAAAGACTAATGACGGATAAATTGGAATCTAGATCTGTGAAAGCTCGGTTTATATGATATCCTAAAGAAACTTTAGAATATTACTTTTACCTTTCAGAAGATCACAATGTGATTGTGAGCAAACATGCCACATTTCTTGAAAAACAGTCCATTCAAAAAGGTGGTAGTGGGAGGTTAATTGAGCTCGATGAGAAAGTCTCTAGAGAGCAGCCAGTTGTAGATCAGATCAAACCCAATTAGCCAATTCACATAAATGCTCTTCCACCTTGTAGGTCTATTAGAATCTCCAAACCTCCCGAAAGATACTTGGATATGCTTACAGAGGATATAAAGGAAATGTTTCTAGTTGGGGACAAGGATCAATTGATTGATCCTAAGACTTATGATAAGGCAATGTCAGACATTGACTCCGAGAAATAGTTGAATGCTATGAAATCAGAAATTGAATCAATGCATTCTAACCAAATATGATCCTTAGTGGATCCACCAGAGAATATTGTACCTATTGGTTGTAAATTGATCTACAAAAGAAAAATAGGTGCAAATGGTAAGGTAGAGACCTTTAAAGCTAGGTTGGTGGCAAAAGGGTATAGTCAACGTGAAGGCATTGACTATCATGATACCTTTTCACCAGTAGCTATGCTGAAATCCATCCGTACATTGCTTGCAATTGCAGCATATCACGATTATGAGATATGGCAGATGGATGTGAAAACTGTATTCCTGAATGGATATCTTGAGGAAGATATCTATATGGAGCAGTCTTTGAGTTTCACTTCCAATGATGAAGATCATAAGGTCTGCAAGCTGCATAGATCAATCTACGGATTGAAACAAGCTTCTCGGAGTTGGAATACTCGTTTTGATGATGCAATCAAATCGTTTGATTTTATCAAGAATGAGGATGAGCCATGTGTTTACAAGAAGGGCAGTGACATTCCTCCTATTGTACGTGGATGACATCCTCTTTATTGAGAATGATATTCGTATGTTGACTTCACTCAAAAGTTGGTTATCTAAATAATTCTCTATGAAAGACTTAGGTGAAGCATCTTATACTTTGGAAATTAAGGTCTATAGAGATTGATCTAATCAGATGCTTGGCTTTTCACAAAAATTGTACATAGAGGAAATGCTAAAAAGGTTCAGTATGGAGAACTCTAAAAGAGGATTGTTATCTCTTCGGCATGTCATTAATCTCTCCAAGAAAATGTGTCCTAACACACCTGAAGAGATTCAACGCTTGAGCAAAATTCCATATGCTCCAGCAATTGGAAGCCTTATGTATGTCATGTTATGTACTCGACCTAATATAGCTCTTGCTGTGAGTGTCACGAGCAGATATCAGTCGAATCCAGGTGAAGAACACTGGATAGCTGTGAAGAACATTCTTAGGTACTTGAGAAGGACTAAAGATTTGTTCTTAGTCTTTGGAGAGAGTTCGGAATTAAGGATAAAGAGATATACAGACTCGAACTTTATGTCTGATCCTGATGATAGAAAGTCTACATCAGGGTCTGTGTTTTTGTGCAATGGTGGGGCAACTAGTTGGAAAAGTTTCAAACAGCCCATCATAGCAGATTCAACAATGGAAGCAGAGTACATCGCTGCCTCTGAAGCTGCAAAAGAAGCCTTCTGGTACAAAAAGTTCGTTGCAGAGCTTGGAGTGATGCCATCTGATGCCATCCCCATATATTGTGACAATAATGGTGTAATAGCTCTCGCTAAGGAACCCAGGTCTCACCAGAAGTCTAAGCATATTGAACGGCGGTTTCATATCATACGCGACTACCTCGAGAAGAAGTATATTAAGGTACGAAGAGTAGACTCCACGGACAACGTGGCAGACCCACTGACTAAGACTCTGAGCCAGCAGAAGGCTGAAGTCCACTTCGAAAAGATGGGACTTAGATATGTAGCCAATTGGCTTTAGTGCAAGTGGGAGATTGTTAAATGTATGCCCTGCAAGCCAAGTTGGCTTGACACATTGTAATTTTTAGGGCATAAGCATTGTACTTAATTTTTCTTATTAATAAAAGGGCATTAGTTTTATTCAAATTGATGTGCCTATGAATCGTCCATGGAGTTAATGGATAATGACACATTCTCAAGAGTTGAGAATCTGAGACATATGTCTTTGTAGATTAACTCTTAAATGCTCCTGATCAAGGTTCCCGGTACCGGTACCGGGTGCCGTACCAGTGGCCGGCCGATACCGGTTCGGCACCGAACCGTACCGTGCCGACACACGGTACGACGGGGCGTACCGGTCCAAACAAGTATGCCCAAAAAAAAAATTTTTTGGTTTTTTTTTTGTTTTATTGTAAGTTTAAGGTATTTATTTTAATATTTAAGGGTTTAGGGTTTAGGGTTTATTTTTTAAGGGTTTAGGCCGGTTTAGGGTTTAGGCCGATTTAGAATTTAGGGTTTAGACCGGTTTAGGATTTAGGATTTAGGATGGCGTGTCACTTTAAGGTTAGGACTAAATACTAATATTTAGAACTATTTTCAATTGAAATAAAAAAAAATTGATAATTAAACTAAGATTATCAGCAATTAATGAAAGTAAAATGTATCATAAACACATAATTACATACCAATGTCTAGAATCGGGTTGAGTGACGATGTCCATAAATATAGGGATCATGTATGTACTCCGTAGGAAAGTCGGCATGTCCCTCCTACCAAGCAGCATAATACTTCTCTAAGCTCATCCCAGGAGGTATGTGTGACGGGTCATAACTAATCGCAGATCCCTCTCTGATGTCCCGACTCTGAGAGCTGTCCAGAGACTGACGATATGGCAGTGCAGGTGCAGGGGGGAATCCAAATATACCAGCAACAAAATCAGATGCATAAGATGCTCCGGGATAATAACCACTGGATGCTGACATCTCGGATGCACCATATGGATCATATGGACCATAAACTGCCGGTAGCTGCGGATAAGAGGATCCTGAATATGATGATGATTCAGATACATCCAAGGATCCTACTTCACGTGCAAGATCTGCAGCTGTATCGTGTCCCGAACGACCACGCGGAGCTCGTCGCCTATATGGAATCGTATCACCACGAGGTCTATCAGATGGTGCTCCATGATCTGTATCCTGCGTGGCATGGTAAAACTACGACTCCCCAGTGAATTGAATAGGACTAGGAGGCTGCGACTCTTGTCCTCCTATCCCTCCCTGATCACTAAATCCTCCACTATCTGAAGCACTATCATCAATGTCTTTGGTATCTGAACTTAACTGGACCGAGTGCTCCGATGGAGGTGCAACTGCCTTTCCTTTTCCTGTCTCCAGGTCTACTAGATGGTGGGGATGGACGATGTGCTGTTACTGAAGCCCTGTGAGGAATATGACTTGTTGCCCACTGTCCAGCATCCACCCCAGCCTCACTAGCTACAAAACTGGCTGGTCGAGGAGGCGATCCTGGCTCATCAAGCTCTGGCTGCAACTGCTGCTGACCCATGACCCATCCAATCATTGGATCTTCATCCTCATCAATATATGAACTTGCAGTGGGATCAGGATATTTCAATTCTACTTCTTCCTGAATACATTTCAGCCTCAACCTTAAATTATAATGTAAATACACAAGATCGTTGAGGCGTTTCTGTTTCAGACGGTTCCTCTAGAGTGGATAAGACCAAATGTAGACCAGTTGCGCTCACATCCACTGGAGGACACCGTTTGGAAGAGGATCTTCACTGCAAGAACCTTCAAATTTTTAGCTGATCCACCAAAATGCACTCACCATTCAGCTGCAAAAGACATTACATCATTTAGAATTTTAGATTTAGCAAAATAAAAAATTTGATACTGATATTCAATTAGACTTACTCCTTAGTAGTACCTACCAGGATTCATCTTTGATTTACTTCTGATCGCTACAGTGGATCCAAACGAATCTGTGCCCTCCCTAAAAAACTTCGTCTACCAGAAAAAAATTTGTTAGCTTGTTGAAATTAATGCTATTAAAAATCATTCAATAATTTCAACCTAACTTACTTCTTCAAGGCACATAGCAGCAATATCTGGATCGGGCTCCATCTTATATATAACATTGCGCAAGACAGACATAAGATCCTCATCCATGGCAATGTCCGGTACGGAGTACTGAAATCTCAGATTTAGATAGTAAGTTGCACATATTTCTAGAATCAGTCAAGCATACTTGTATGAATCTAATTGAAACTTAATTTTTAGGAACTTTATAAAATACTACGTACCTACTAGATGCAAATCCAAACTCATTTGATAACTCCACCGTCCATCAATGATCCGGATATACTCATGTGCATGTGATGGATCTGCCTCCTGGATCTTTTCCTTTGCCCTTTGCATCATGAAATATAAGAAGCCCATCTGAGCATACCTCTCGGAGTCCACGGCACGAAGTACCTCATATAGAGGCTTGATAGCCTCCACTACCCTCTCAGCCCGCTGCTAGAATGTCTGTCTCGTCACCAAATTCTCCATATTGCTTCCCTCAGTATTTGTCCTGACAAATCTGCTGTCCTACCACTCTTGACTGACAAACATCTGACGCAGCTCTGCTTTCTTGTGAAGAAGACTATCAAGTACAATATAATTAGTTGCAAACCGTGTGACTCCCAGTCTCAATATTTCTCCCTGTAAAGCTCCTCATCAATGATAAGACCCATGTATGGTTATATATAAATTTGGTGATAGACTGTGCTAGCTCAACAATCTTCTGCACCCTGCAAATTTTACCAATATCCATCAACATGAGGTCTATACAATGTGCAGCACAAGGGGTCCAAAAAATATGCAGCCGCTGCTCCATCAAGATCTGCCCTGTGCCCTGTACTGTGGTCCATTATCAGTGATGACCTGCACGACATTACGCTCTCTCACCTGATCAATCACCTCCTCCATCAATCTGAGGATATAACTGGCATCGTGTACCTGATCTGAAGCATCAATAGACTTCTGAAAAAAAGTCTTCCCATCACAATAAGTCAAGAAATTGATGATGCTCCATCTAGTAAGACCAATCCAACCATCACACATCACCGTCAATCCATACACAGGCCACTTGCTCTGATATGAGGATATCCATCCTTCTAGATCCTCCTTATTGCTGTCCAGAAGATGATCATAGATATCCCTCGATGCTGGAGGATCTACACCTGCACTAGCAGTCTGTATAGATGAAATAGCAGATCGATAATATGGATTGTATGCTGCATGGGCTGGGATATGACTGAAATGAAACCAAGAGGAGATGGCCCGCGACATGTCCTTCTTCTTATCCTTCTTCAACATTGTATCAATCCTCTGTTGCTTTGAATCTCTACTGGAAAATGCATGTGGATCGACATCATGGATAGTGGCTCCCTCTGGAATATCATTGGGCCTGGAAGACTTCCTCCTACTGCCAAATGCTCCCAACATGGATGCAATACGGCCGGTGCCTCTCCTAACGGGCTCTCTGACTGAGGAGGTCCTCCTAAACTGTCTCAGACTCTCCTGGAGCACTAGCAGAAGCGGATCCGGATCCTGACTCAAAAGCTGATGGCCCGAATCGCTGTCTATGTCTGGCTGCCTCCTCCTACTGCCTCTGCTCATACAAGCTCGCCTGAATAGCAGCCTCTATCTATGCCTCCTCATCAGAAGGAATAGATGCTTCCTCTGACTCCCTGGAATGATAAGGTGGTTCTGCGGCTCTGCGGTCCACCTCCTTCTTTGCTGTTCTTTCCTTCTCAGCTTTAAAATCAGCAAAGTGTTTCTTCATCAACTGACGGACCTCCTATAGACACTATCGGCATGCAGATACATCAGGATAGCCACCAGCCAAGAACTGCGTCAGCCTTGTTACCCCCCACCTTTGAATTCGGTATTGCACCATTTATACCTCCAGTGATGCCGACCCGAGAGCATCTCTCCATGTGACCAGCCAATATCCTGCTACAGATCCTTCCTCCTTGATGGATCCATACCTGAATATTTAAATTACATATAAGATCAATAATAATGTTTATTAATTAACAGTTAATTAACGTAATTTTTAAATTTTTTTTTATTTTATTTTTTTAATTAAAAAATTAAAAAAATAAAGAAAAATAAAATAAAATAAATTTTAGATTCATGTAGGATTCTATCATACATGCTACATATATTTTTTAAGAGCCTAGAAATGCATTAAGTCACTTTTTTTTTCAATTTAAGACCTACGGGCACTACTCATGAGATGTACAAAACTTGAATAAATCGACATGAAATTTATGGTAAGAGTAGCTTACAAGCACTACATTAATAATTTTTAATTATAATTTTTTTTAATTATTTTTTTATTAATTTTTTAATCCAAAAATTATATACTTAACAAAAAATTAAGATTTTAGTATCATTGTGTAGATCTATCCTAGATCGACCACATACTCTAAAATCATTGCCAACAAATAAATTTTGACAGCATTTCTTAATTTTCTAATTTGCACAGATTTTAACAAAATTTAACCCTACGAAAGACGAAAATACGGAAAAAGAAGGGTATACGGACCTTGATTCTATCTATCCCTTCGATTTTTGCAGGTTGAATTGAGTTGAAATTGACCCTGCATTTTTTTTTTCTTGGTTTTCTTTCGTGCGTCGCTGCAGAGAACACACAGAGAGCTCTTAAGCTCTCTATGTCGTGCCTTTCCTTAATTAAGGAAAGGCAACAAGGCCCCCCCTTTGGACGTCACATGGCTACACTGTAGCCATGTGACACAAAAACAAATGAGCCCCCCCTTTGGAACCGTACCGAGCCGAACCGGCCGGTTCGGGCCCGTTTCGATCGGTTCGGGTCCGGTTCGCACCGGTTCGGGCCCGATTCATTTTTTTTTTTTGGTTTTTAAAGTGGCTGTGCCGTTTTTTACAGCCGAACCGTGCCGGCCGGTCGCCGGTCCGGTTCGGCACGGTTCGATGAACCTTGCTCCTGATTATTGGAATATCACAAGGATAGTGATTGATCCGTTAAAATCGGTACACAGATCACTTCCCTTTCTGAGTAGATGAGTCTCTGACCTACAGTGTGCTAACACTGGAGTGAGAGTGCAGGTAGTTGATAGAGATCAACGATACTGAGCATGACCAAGTACAAGAAGTTATACGGATGACTACTCACTCGTTAATAACTTCCTGATGCTGTAGTCATGTGACTAGTTCTTTGACCTAGAGTGTCTCAGCTACTCACAATAAGGTTGCTATAGTTTGACAGCACAATCACATGGTTCCTATCCATACGGGACCTTGCGGTGTTCATTGATTGCAGTAAGTTTATTGTAGGAGTAAGGTGTTCACTTGTAGGGATCTATCAATCTTAGTAGTAAGGTATAATTCTATGCAGCTTAATGAGACCAAGTCCAAAAGTCTATGCCATAGCAGGGTGATAATGAAAAGGTATTTTCATTAGTATCACAATTGGACTTGAGTCAACTATATTAAGCATATGACTGATGGGTTTGACGAGTTTCCGTAACCAACATCAAGTCGGGATTTTTGATAAAGGAACCGAATCACATGGTAACTACATATAGGGGTTCCAATATTATTCTGCTGGGTTGCCATTACATATTGCTAGGTGTCACTGGTAGATTGTGAGAGCCCATTAAGATCATTTTCGGATCGATGATCCTGATTAGGGTTGAGCTAAAATTGTTTCAGTCCATCGAAAGGAGTTTTGATGATGTATGAAGGAAATTATAGCATGTCTCATTACCAGACAGGATAGGACCTAAGGGATCACACACATTAAGAGCTTAAGTAACCAATCAGCAAATCAAAATGTTACTAAAATTGGCGATTTAAGTACATTTGGACCTAATTGTAAAGGTTACAATTAATATTTAACCTAATTATAAATATTACAATTAATTAATTATGGATTAATTATTAATTAAATTAAATTAGATTTAATTTAATTGAGCTAGACTCAGTTAATTGATCTTAATTGAGTTGGGTCAATGTCCTTTTCGAAATGATTCGATCGGATTTAAAATCGGCTTCGATTTGACTGTCAAATCACTTTATTTGGACCATGACCTAAAGTCCAGTTGGACTGGGACTCTCTTTCCTTGTCTCCCCCTGCCTCCATACGTCTAAGTGGGCCCCAAGAGCTTTGTGCGACAAAGTGGAGTTGGCGTGAAGACCAAGAGGGCGCTAATAGTGTTTTGGCGTGAATGAATGTTAAGAGGAGTCCTCTTCTACTCTTAAAACCTAACCGGATAAAATTAAATACTGGTCTTTTTTGGATGGAGGATTTGGAGAGATAGTTTACGGTAAATCATAAAAGGGAGGGGTGGCCGACCAAAAGAAATATCATTATTGGCGAGAATTTTTTTTGGCGTGCTTCCTTTGGGCATCTTCCCATAGAGTCTCTCTCTTGGGTGCCGAGTTGTTCTCTCCCTTCTAGTTTATTTCTTCTTCCTTGTGAGAGGTTCAAGAATATGGAAAGGTCTTCTTCATAAGAGGAAGAAGATAGTAAGAGATCCAAAGGTCTTGCATAGTTTGATTTGCAAGATAGAAGCCAGTCCAATTGCGGATCAGCACGGTTTTTAAAATAGCTGGTTTGTTGAAAGACGAGAGGGCTGCAAGGATCTAGCAATCCGGTGCTCTCTACGACTCGGTTACGAGAGCTCTGTATGGATACCAGCAGAGGCTGGACGATTGCACGGCTCCGATAGAATCCCGGTTTCAATAGCGGATCAGCACGTTTTTCAGAACAGGCCAGGATAGCGTTCCAGGTAAGTATTTTATGCTTAAAATAATTTTATTTTCAGATCTGTTATTTTTCTCATATATTTCAGCATGTTAGAAATTTAGGATGAATAAATTAGATTTATTTATAAATTACATCATTAGATATAAAATGTTTTTATATCTACTTCTGCTGCGTCAAGCTTTTGATGCCTGATTGATTGCAATATATTGTTCCTGGGAGAACTCCAACATACCCACCTCAAAGTAACTCCTAAGACAAAAGCATTATTAAGGTAAAGAACAACTGAACAACTGAACAACTTTCTTGTATATATCAATCAGTTACAGATGAATTGTACTCTCTCAGACAAATTGTATTTCGCTTTAACAGATTTTGTTTGCCAAGCACATATGGGCACAAAAAGAGATACAAAAACTTCAATAGGTCCCTTAGCATTATGCACAAATAAGCAAGAGGACCTCTTAATTTATTAATCAACTATTTTAGGTTGATTCATAGTGATGAATAGATATGCTTTGAATATTAAAACCACATTTAACATCTTCAAAAGGATTAAAACAGGTACTGGTGCTGCTGGAAACAAGTTTTTCAAAATAATATACTGTATCAACCACTCTTATTAGCAAACAAACATCATTGGACAGTGCATGGTATTCAATGATGCAAAATAAAACAACTCCAGCAAGTTTAAACCATCAGGTAAATTGCAGAAACTATTATCTAATAATTTAAAGAAAACAAAGGTATAAAACAGCACATGTCATAATCATCAATTACTAATGTATTATACAAATTATATACAAAAAGACAAGAAGTCATTATGCACTCTCCTCGGCCACATTAAATCTTGAGGAACATACACATCATCACGAACTATACTGATATACTGTACATTTGGTATAAGATGCAACTACTTAGTGATGATAGGACTCTGGTGAACCTAAATATGTTGAGATACAGACAAATAAGAGAACGCTAATCTCTCATGGACGAAAGTCCTTGCAAGATGAAGAATTTCAAAACTTAATTATGCTGTGAGAAATGAAAAGAAATCTCAAAAAATTTTGGAGGCTAAATTATACACAAAAAATAACTGGTTAACTACTCTAAATGTATGGACTGATGAATAAAAACTTAAATACAGAAATCTCCTTCATTGCAAGAGCCATTGTAGCCGTTGCATTTAAACACTTCACAATTATCACTACAAAATCAACCAAACAAGACAAACTTAATCAGCTAACTAGACTATCACTGGCCTTACCACTACCTCCAACTTTACAACCACTTTCAAATGGATACCACCAAAAAATAGCTGTATTAAGCTCAACTTTGATGGATCCTATGACCCTTCCATTTACAATGATGGTGGCTGATCAATCATTCACAACTCCACTAGAGATTTCTTTCAAGTATTAATCACTTAGCTCCCTAATGAGATTGCAAAAACCATCTACAAGAGAATTTGATGATCTCATCATTAAACCTGGCATAGCTAGTTGGACTAATGGCACAAATTGAGGGAAATATTTTAATCATATATATGAAATGTAAGAAATTAATCTACTAAAAGAAGACCACTTTTGCACTTTTTCCCTTTTAGCAAGTGGAGGAAAATAAGAAAAAAATGATTGGGTAATAACTATCATTCACCTCAAATGCACTTCCACATAAATAAATTAAAGGAAGAGGAGAGTCAAAATAAATGGACCAAGTCACATAAGAGGATTCCTTCCAAGATTTCTTATCCTGTGTGTGTTCTTATATTCTTTTCTTCCATAGCATTACCAATACAATAGCAACACCATTATTTCTTTAGTTCAAAATAACTACTTTGATCTTTGATCATCAAGAAGAAAAAAAGTAACAACTTTCCACCATAATTCTTACGAAGGTTCACCATGCCAAAACCGGACCCCATGCCGGTTGACCGGCGGTACAATACAATACACTCCTATATCATTCTATACTGGGCCCAAACCATCATGGCAAAGGGGGGAGAGGGAGAACCAAAGAGAGATACAGAGAGAGGAAAGGAGAGAGAGGAACAAAACGAGTGGGGCGGGAGACCAGCGGTGGCTACTAGAGGGCCACAAAATCCCCTAAAGGGTGAGATATTCCTCCCCGCCCTCATTGGATCGAAACAAGGGTGACCGTCCCTGTTTCAATCGAGATTCTATTTTTTTTATCACAATCCGCTTCACCATCTGTTGAGTCAAAACAAGGATGACCGCCCTTGCTTCAATTGCGATCATCGACTATTCACTAAGAAGTTCTTGGATACTTATACAAGGCCAAGGAACCCAAATAATACCTTCTGGCTATCCTTTTTAAGTAAGACCCTGGGTTGTGATAGATGGTATCAGAGCCAAGGCTTTAAATCCCAATGGGATGGGGCTGTCTCAGTTTTTTTATAAAACGGGACATGCTAGCATCCCACTCGTCCCAACATTCAGGACAGGCGATGTCCCAAGGTATCCCAGTTGGGATGCTAGAATGCTGGTGGGACATTCTGTCCCAACACATGGAATAGTATTCCATCCTGGTGTTCCATGACATGGGATAGTATCCCATCCCAGTATTCCGTAGGATGTCCAACCAAGACATGAATCCTTGGTTAGAGCTAATACAGTAGTCTATATGGACTAAGGGATACTGTAGCACTATTCATTAGGACTGACCACGGGCCGATCATGGTTTTTATGAATGAATGCATGGATTTGGATCCTTAGCATGATGAGGATGCCAGGATTTAAACGGGGAAATTATGTAAGAAATCATACAGGCATGTATTTAGTCCCACATCAATTATTCAGTAGGAAGATCTTGGATACTTATACAAGGCCAAGAAATCCAAATAATACCTTCCAGCTAGCCTTTTTTTATGAGATTCTGAGTCATAACAAATAACTCCGATAGCTACTATTAGCCTCCCCGTCCACTCCCTCTCCTTCCCTTCCTCTCTCTCCCTCCCTATCTCTCTCCATCTCTCTCTCTCTATTTTCCACTATATGGAGAGCAAAGCTCCAGAGGCCATTGAGGCCTTCCAATGACCTCAGCGGGCCTTCGATGGCATCTCTAACCTTCCTCTCCTTCTCCCCTCTCTCTTCCTCTCTTTTCTTCTCCCTCATTGGTGCACCATTTTTGATGCCGAAACTGTGCCAATCAGCCGCCGATATGGTTCGGCATGCCTTAAACCAGTCGATTCAAGACAGTTTGGCGAACGTTGATTCTTACCCACCTCACATTGTTAATAATATTTTCCTTTTTAATTAATTGGGTCAATAAAATCCTGATCAACTTAGTGAAGTATAATCTTAGTATGCACCAAACCAATAGCTAAATTTGATTCATCCCATTCAAGCATGCCGATCCAGTGTTTTCTGCTTTCAACAAGACTACAGTGACCAACAAGCTTGATTCCATTAACTAATATATGGTGATACCCTATTAATCAAATTTCAGTGGAAGAAAAGAAACCGTAAGTGAAGAAAAAAGAAAAAGTATGCAGTGGAAACAATAGGTGACAAAATATAGATATACAAAAGTAACTGGAACAAAAGGCACCTGTGAATGATCAAGATTCTTGTTAAATGGAGTAAATTGCACGACTTTCTTCGAATGCATAGGTTGTTTCTCCCCAAATAATACAGGAATCAAGTCTGCAGCTGGTCCTCGTTGTGTTCCCCTGCTAAGTTGAATTAGAGCATCCTTCATCCTGAGATAGGTTACCTACATAAAGAATTGCAATATGCATTCTTGTATGAAGTAGCTAAGAAGCATTGTATTCCAGATATCATATGTAAACTTTTAGCTTCTTTTTTAAAATCTATGTTATCGCAAATTAGTACCAATTCTGCAAGAATTTGTTTAGATCTTGATGGGGGAGATAGAATTCACTGGATCAGATTGAAAAAAAATCTCAAATATTTTTTTCCTTATTTATAATTGGATCTTATGTACCAACTTACATTCAACTACAAGAAGCTTCTGCTTCTTCAAAATATGATAGTTAACTAGCATATTGAAGGTAAGAGGAATGACCATATTAAAGCTAAGCCATGTGGACCCATCTCAAATATAGATAAAAGTCATAAACATTATTTGTTTTAAGAAAAGATTATTATTACAGCACTAAATAAACAAAATCAGATCAAAGATAGCCAAAGTCCATAAAGGTACAAAAAATTCCACTTTGGATGCAACTCAAAATGGCAAAAGACTAGTCCAATTAAAACCCTTGCATGTTCCCTAATCATTGCAGTCAAAGAAGGCTTAACCAACCCCTTATGCATGATGCAATTCACTTTGTTTAGTAAAGATTTAGATATTTTATCAAATTTGTCGGTTAGGCATTTTTTTTTCTTAAACCTTAAGGCTATGTTTGGTTGCCAAGGATGTAAAGGAAACATAAACTAAATTGTACTAAATTATTCATGCTCGGTTGCCGTAAAAAAATCAAGGAGATAGTTGTTGAAAACATTTTTCCTATTTACCAAGGAAAACTCTTAACTAACTTCTCCACAATGAACTTTTTTAACTTTTCTTTCTCAAAATCACTACCTCCCAGGAAGGAAAAATTTTAGGGCAGTTGCAGGAAATTTCATGCAAAATTTTCTCGGAAAAGTTTTTGTTTTGAATTTTCTTTCTACTACCAAATACTGGAAAGGAAATAGAGCCTAACTGTCCAAAACTCAAAGGATTTCAGTTAATTGTAGGGTTGAAAAAAAGGACTCCAATGAGGAAAGCAATTGTTGTCTGAAAAATTATAACTCAATAAACCAATATGTTAAAAAACAATCATTTATATATGTGAGCTAAGTGCATTACAGCCACCAAGATTTTAAATCCCATAGGATAGAGATGTCCTAGTTTTTCCATGGAACGGGAAGCCCTGCTATCCTGCCCCATCCCAACGGTAGTCCCAATCATGTATCGCAGTAGATATCCCTCATCTCTCTCTCCTGCTTTTCTTTCTTTCTTTCCTTCTTTTCTTTCTTCTACCTTCCTTTCTTTCCTTTCCTTTTTCTTTCTCATATCCCTTTTTTTCTTATTTTCTTTTTCTTCTTTTTTTCTCTTTCTTTCCTTCCTTCTTTCCTCACTTTCTATCTTTTTCTTCTCCATTCATTTCTTCTTTTCTTTTTCTTCTTCTTTTCTTTCCTTTCACTTTTTCTTTTTCTTCATCTTTCCTTTCACTTTTTCTTTTTCTTCATCTTTCCTTCCTTTCTTTCCTGTCTCTTCTTCTCTCCCATATGGATAGGTTTCGAAGTCCCAATCTTGTCCTGGTTCCATTTTCTCACAAGAATGGGATAAGATGGCCAGCACACTCCCCATCCGATTAGGACTTAAAATCTTGATAGCCACTATCAATATGTGCAAGAGATTCTCATGAGAATGAATTTTGTATGGAATTATATAAGTTAGTAAGGACTTGAACTTAGTTATTGCTTAAATCCTAAGTATGAATTATGAAAATTTTAGGGACTAAATTGCTTATGTAGAATAATAGGCTAATAGCCACCTCATGCTTCTTGCTATCTCGTACTTCTTTACTGCAGCCAACTCACGCTTGATGCCACCTCATGCTTAATAGTAATAGCCACCTCATGCTTAAACTGCCACCAATTACTCATACACCTCATGCTTGAATTGCCACCTCATGTTTATTAGGAATTACCACTTTGTGCTAACTTCCTTAAAGCTGCCACCTCATGCTTGTTACACCTCATGGTAAAGCAGCCACCTCGTGCTAGACATTCAGCCATCCAGCTGGACCTTGACCTAGCAACTAAATTGCTGTGGCTAGATTACAACCTAGCTATAAATAAAAGGTTGCAGACCTCCTACTACCATTGCTGCTGCTCCAACAAAGCCATCTATAAGGCAGGGAACTAGTGAAGGAGACAAAGTACAGAAGAAAAGAGCCACACAGAAAGCAATCAGCCAGGACAAAAGGAAATGAAGTTCTAGGACAAGAGTCGGAGTGTCCTTACATGGTTAACATATTATTGTGTACATGATAATTCTCATGATCTACCCATTTCTAAAATAATTTCTTAACATCTTTACACATGATGACATTTTAAAGAACTTTGCCTTCTTGTAATTGGGATTTTAGCTTACTGAAATGAAATGATTTGTTTACTATACACATGTTCAATCACAGATTTCATGATTTTCAATTTTCTTCTAACTAAGAATTGCATGCCTAACTTAATTTTGGAAACCTTGAGTTTTGCATAACCATTGACATTCAGGACTATCAAGGTTGAGATATCTTAATTGAAACCCATGCCACAGTATTGAAGAGATTTCATTTGATCTTTATTTGACTATTCAAAACATAAGCTAAATTGCTATATGGCCTAGTAATGAAAAATATCATGTGTGTGGATTGAAAAGAAAAATATGGTCAGTCAGTGAAAGTGAAACCCTAACCAGCAGGTATAATAGTTGGTTTCAATGAACCCCTAACCAGCAGCTACAGTAGTTATTAATGAAGCCTAGCCAACAAGTACGACATTTGGCATCAGTGAACCCTCGACCAGCAAATATAATAGTTGGTCTAGGTGATTTGAACCCTTAGCTAGGGGGCCTATTAATCACTGAACCCATGACTAACCAGTATAATATCTGATTACTAACCAATTTGTATTCTGTACCAAAAAAAAACCAATTGGAATTGAAATGATTGTAAAAAGCGATTCAAAGTTTCACCATATTCAATTAGTTGAGTGTCTCCCATTATTTTCAAAAATAAGTGCCTTCAATGATTCTATTCAAGGTATATATCTTTAATTCTTTATGGCCATCATTGTTAAGACTTAAGTGTGCTTTAATGTTTAAAAATAAAAAAAATAAAAAATATATATGGTAAATGCATTTATTTTGATAAATCTTATGAAAAAAATTTTTATATTTATTTTGGTTTCAATAAACATTAATCCTTGTTGCTTCTATTGTTCTAGCTTTCGGATATATACAATTTTTGCTATGTAAAGATACTTGCAGGCTAAGAAAATCAATTTTGAATTATTGTATTTCGGAATGAAAGACCAACAGAAGTGTTACTGGTGGGCATAGTGAAGCTACTATTGCAAAGGAAAGATCTTTTTTTCTGTATCTTAGGTAAGGCTTATAGTTATATATGTCAAGGATGTCAAGGAAATTCGGTTTCCCTGATTTTAGACAGTAGGATAATATTCCTAAATCAGCTTGATTGTTTGATTGTATATTTCTTATCAGCCTTGATTTCCTGAAATCAGCCTGATTGTATATTCCTTATTAGCCTTGATTTCCTGATGTAAATATCCCTTAATTGCCTAATGTAAATATCCCTACAAATCAGCCCTGTAAATCAGCTTGATTGTATATTGTATATTTGTATTTTATCTCTATAAATACATGGCCTAGAAGCTCAATGGAGCAGGGAATTCCAAAATCCTCTTTGTGCTCTTGACATTGACATGGTATCAGAGCCAGTTTCAATTCGGTGGTGGTGAAAAAAAAGGGGAACATCTTGTGTTCTTCTTTGTTGCACAACTTGGTCTAGTTCTGTACCAGAAGCAATCAACCTAGCACCTCAATTTCTTGGGGCAATTTTGGTCTATTCCTTTCTTGATTATGCAGCTAATTTTGGTTTGTTCATCTTGATTCAGCACATCAACAGTCTTGGCTCTCTCTTGGAATTTTCTTGATCTTGTGTGTTAGACACAATCTGTCAGCAAAGTTTCTCTTGCTCATTCTAAGTTTGTCTCTATGTTGGTTTGTCCAATCCAGCTCCTCTTATTTCAGGTAGGTCAGTTCTCTAATTTCTACTGGAATATTAAGGATCTGTGATTTTGCGCACCAGCTTTATTATTTCATATATAGATTATGATGGATATACAAAGTAAATCAGCAGTTATTCGCATTTGTTTTAATGGAAAAAATTACTCATTATGGAAATTTACTTTGAGATGCTTTATTATGAAGCAAGAATTGTGGGGATATATAGATGGCACTGAATCAAAGCCAAAAGATTCAGAGATTGATGTGCTAAAACAATGGAGAAAAAATAATGCAAAAATCATGAGCTGGATTATTAGCTCGGTGGAACCCCAGATAGGCATCAACTTGAGGATGTATAATAATGTTGCAGAAACGTGGAATTCAATGAAAAATATATATTACCAGGACAACGATGCACGGAAATACAATATTGCCATTGAAACCAATGAATATACTCGAGGCACGAAGATAGTCCAAGAATATTATTCAAGATTCATGAATCTGTGGCTTGAATACAACTCCATTATATATGAGAAACTATTGCCGACAGCTCTTTTTGTTGTCCGCGAATTACACAAAAATAATATGGGAGATCAATTTCTCATCAAGCTTAGACCTGAATTCGAGACAGTACATGCTAGTTTGATGAATCGAAAACCGATGCCAAATCTAGAAAATTGTTTTCAAGCAATTTTGTGAAAGGAACAACAAATTCTCATGCTAATCAGGAGCACCAAAAAGAGACTAATGTTTCTTTTGTCGCCCATCTAGACCATGTAACCTTCAAAATGTCCAGTGTTTCTCATGCAAGAAAATTGGCCACATTGCCAGGGACTGTAAGGAGAAGGTCTGTAGCTATTGTAAAAAGGAGGGGAAATATTATCACTGAATGTCATCGACGGCCCCAAA
Organism: Areca catechu; assembly: GCA_021397845.1. NCBI lineage: Eukaryota > Viridiplantae > Streptophyta > Magnoliopsida > Arecales > Arecaceae > Areca > Areca catechu. Next base: position 157,128,815 of record CM038039.1, on the reverse strand, counting down.
ATAAAAATGTCAGAGCATTCCATACCAATGTCGGTGATTCTTGAGGTTCTTCATCTAATCCAGAGTCCACTAACAATCAATATTCTATGAAAGCCGCCTCTTCAATTACTGTTGAATCGATCCAACAGATAATTCGGTCAGCCTTATCTGCTATGGGAATTTTAGGTATAACCTGTTCCAATAAATCTTATCTTGGTATATTGACTCTGCTGCATCTAACCATATGACCTCCTCACCCACTAATTTTTATACTCTATCTTCTTATATTGATCTCTCTAAAGTTGATACTGGCTGCAGATGGTTCCAAGCTAGACATTACAGGAATTGGTAATATTCATTCAACATCTTTGAATTTCCATGATGTATTTCTTGTCCCTAAATTGTCCACTAATTTAATCCCTGTTGGTCAACTTGTAATGAATAATTGCAAAATCTCATTCTCACCCAATGGCTATTTGATATAGACCTGTGAACTGGGAAGTTGATCAGGAGGGGGCGTAAGGACGGATGACTCTTCACTTTGACTCAAACATCTAATAATAATACTGCATTTTTCTACTTCTTCTAAAGATGACTCCAATAATTTATGGACATTACGGCATAGAAAATTAGGACAACCAAATTTTAATAAACTATCCATGATGTTTCATTCTAGATTTCTTGGTAATAAAGTTACTACTCCAAAGGAATTTTTTTGTTCTAGTTGTTGTCTTGGTAAAAGCAAAAGTCTTCCTTTTTCAAATAGTACTCATATCTCAACTCATGCATTTGCACTAGTACATTCTGATGTTTGGACTGCACCCATGATTTCAAGTTCAGGATACAAATATTTTGTTACATTTGATGATGTCCATCGTCGGTTTACTTGGGTTTATTTCCCGCACCAAAAGTCAGAAGTTTTTGTAGTCTTCAAAACTTTTGTGTCAATGATTGAAAATCAATTTGAAACTCAAATCAAAGTTTTGCATTCTGATTCAGGGAGAGAGTATATGTCTAATGAGTTTCAAGTCTTCTTTCAAAAAAAAGGTATTTTATCTCAAAAATCATGTCCTCCACAGCAAAATGATGTGGCTGAACGAAAGCATCATCATATCCTTGATGTTATTCATACCCTTTTGGTCGATAATTCCATTCCTCCTACCTTTTGGGATGAAGCTGTTAGAACTTCGGTTTTTTTAATTAATTGACAGATCCCTCCTGTTCTTGCAAAGGAAAGTCCATGCTTCCAGTTATTTCAAAAACAACTAAATTTTAGTATCCTGCCCACCTTTGGGTGTATTTGCTTGGTCCATCTTCCACCTCTAGAACGTAATAAGTTTTCAGCTCAATCAGCGCATCGTTTTCCTTGGCTATGCAATAAATCAAAAAAGTTTTCGTTGTTATAATCCACAGGTCAAACGGATTCACATTTCTCACATGTTATTTTTGTGAAAATCAATTTTTTTTATAAAAATTATTCAATCTTTTATCCTCATGTCTCCGCCTCAGTATTGCATTTATTTGATGATTCATCATCCTTGAATCAATTTAAACCAAGGTTTGTTTATAAGCGAAAAACGTCTCCAGTTAATCAGGCCTCTGCTCCCTCCAACACTTCGCAGGACCTGGTTCTAGCATCACACCTTTCCACTTCTCATTTGGATTCTCAGGAACCTATTCTCCGTAGATCATCCCGTATCCATTGTCCTCCAACTCGTTATACATTCTTACCTTCATCAACAGCTTTTCTATCCACCTTATCCTTGATTTCAGTTCCCAGTACTTATCATCAAGCCATTAAAGAAGACTGCTGGTGGCAGGCGATGGATGAAGAGTTGAATGCCTTACCACCAATACAGGGGATGTTGTTCCTTGTCCACCTGGCATCACACTAATTGGCAGCAAATGGGTATATACCATGAAACTCAAGTCTGATGGGTTTTTAGATCGATATAATGCTCACTTGGTAGCTTTGGAAGGATATGGTATTGATTATCACGAAACATTTGCTCAATTTGCTAAAATGATATTTGTTTGCACTGCCATTGCCTTAGTAGCTTCCTAGAGTTGGGACATTTACCAGATGAATGTCAAGAATGCATTTCTGAATGGTGATTTGATAGAAGTGGTGCATATGAAACCTCCCAAAGGATTGTCCATTCCTTTGATGCTGTTTGCAAGTTGAAGCAATCTCTCTATGGTCTCAAACAAGCTCCTAGGGCTTGGTTTACTAAATTTCGAGGAACGATTCTGCAAGCTAGGTTCCAACAAAGCAAGTTCAATCGCTCCATGTTTATACAAATAACAGCAAATGGGATTACTATTCTACTTGTTATGTCGATGATATATTAATCACAGGAGATGACTCTCGTAGTATTCAATATATACATCAGATTTTATGAAACTCATTTCAAATAAAGGATCTTGGACTGCTTAGATATTTTCTTGGTCTAGAAGTTCATCAGACTACTTGAGGTATCTTTGTCAATCAACATAAGTACTTGTAGGATCTCATTGAACTTGCCAACTTAACAAATAAATCTATAGTGGATACACCTATGGAAACTAATCTAAAGCTTCACAGCGATGAGGGCAATTTGCTCGCAAATCCTACTCTTTATTGGCAACCTGTTGGCTCTCTTATCTATCTCACTTTTACTTAGCCAGATATTTCTTATGCAATAAATATTGTGCATCAGTTTATGACCTCTCCATGTCATCTCCATCTTGCCGCTATCTATCGCATTCTTCAATATCTTAAAGGTACCCTTGATCATGGACTTTTTTTCTCTCATGGATCACTACTGACTTTAACTGCTTATGCTAATGCTGATTGAGGTGGTCATCTCTTGGAAGTGTAAAAAACAAGATAGGATTTCAAAATCTTTTGCTAAAGCTGAATATAGAGCATAACGGACCCATTTACTAAGGCCTTGTCAGTGTAGCAATTTGACCACTATCATGATTGCACGGGCATCTAGTACAAAAGCAATTGGCTTTAGTGCAAGTGCGAGATAGAAAGAATGGTGCCCTATAAGCCAATCGCATAGTTGATGAGATGGGATATTTTGTACTTTATTTTCCTACTCATGTAAATGATATTTATAATATAGACGCACTATATTTCATAATATGCTACATTCTATTTTGAATTATGATGAACCCCATAGATTGGAGCATTGGTTCTAGGGTCATGATGATATCATGCCAATGAGACCTAAAATCTTGATAGCCATGATCTAAAATGTTTCCAAATTCCAATCATAGGATCATTGAGTCAAAAATCGATGACACCAGATAGACTGGCACATCTTATATATGTTCTAAACAATCAGTATAATTAATCTTACAGTCACTCATGTGGGAATACTAATACAAGGATGTGGGTGCTCATTGAAGAATGAGTTCACTAGACTGACGTACTGGAAAAATATATAATGGAGCCTTACGAGCATGTCAATAGATGTTTTTCTAGTGAGAATGGTGCAAGTGATCTTTAGACCTGAAATCACCATGGTAAATGGTGCAAATGATCCTTAGACCGAAAATTACTATAGTACCTTGTGTATATAAATCTATACTTTGATTCATATCCTAGCATGACTCTTTAAGATATGTGTAGGATGCTCTAGGCATGGTGAGTGCATGGAGGCTGTGAATGGTCAACAAGGGATTGATTACTCCTTGTAAGAGGATAGAACATCCTATGAGATCTCATTGATGATGATTTAGGAATCTCTGGCCAAAATAGAATGAAAATCAGGAAGAGTTCCAAATGTTTCATTAATTCAGTCATCATCTTGGATCGGGATACATATGGTTAGGTATTTGGGCATGACATAATTCTATACCCATGAGGCCATGACCTTTCCGGGATGTATGATCGAAGGATTAATTGCTTGGCAATTCGCTTTGAAAGGATATTTTGGTAATTCTATCAAAATTCCACATCTTCTGGATAGCCATGATACGTTGCTAGATATCTATCTTTAGCTGTGAGCTTACATGAATTAAAGAGTTTAATTTAGTAATTAATTAAAATGAGTTCTAATTAATTAGTGCTTTCAATTTGACCTAATTGGATCGGGTTCAAACCTAAGTCTATTGCTGGCTAGGTGTGGAACCTAATGGGTCACACATAATAGGGAATGGGTCACACATAATAGGGAATAAATCATAGACCTAATATAATTTGATTTATTGTAAATCCTATGGGTCTAAAAGACTTGCTAGCACATGAGTTAGACCCAAGTTCCCAATCAATTGAAAGACCTATTTTAACAAGGTCAAATCTTAAACCTAATAGGAGTAAGACTCCTATTTGCACCTAGAAATAAAAGAGGCGCCACATATTTCTCATGCCACCTTTTCCTAGCAAGAAGAGGAGAGGATCAACGCCCAAGAGGAGTCCTCCTAGGCTTCTCTCTTTTCCGCCACATGGATAAGGCTTGGAGCCAAGAGTTGGTGCAGGAATTCTTGGCACAAGAATTTTGTGGCGCCCCTAGGAGTCATTCTCTTAAGGGGTTTTGACCAAGTCTTGGCACCCCTTCTAGGACTCTCCTCCACATCCCTATTAAATAGGGATTGGGATTTGCACCAAAAATAATCAGAGTTTGCGTTGGAAAATTATTTGCACTAAAGGTTGGTGCAAGGCATGGTTCCACGCCCCACTAGGAGTCCTAGTGGGATGTGATCTTATTTTGGCACCCTTCTTCCTCAGCCTAATCTCCACACCAAAGGCCTTCTCACATGCCAAAAGTTGGCGCACAAGTTGAGTCCTATTCTTGTTGAAGTTTAAGATTAAGGCTTGGGTGATTTGGGAGTCTATCAAAATTAGACTCCTTTGACAAAAGGGTTTTGGCATAAAGGTTATAAATATGAGGGCCTCCAAGGATTAAAGGCAATAAGGTTCTTAGTCTAAGAGATGGCTAAGAGGGTTGAGAAGAGGAATAAAGAGAGAGTTTGTGATTTCCTAAGAAGAAATCACAAGTTCTGGATGTGCGTCTCCTTGAGAAGGAGAAGGGCTGTAGTTCTTGCGATGAATTTTTAGTAGATTTCTTCGATTGGGAAGGTCCTCGAGGGTTCTCATGTGGATCACCATTGGAGGGCTTGGGCTTGAGGGCCTCGTGGATCACAGACCGACACCGGATGATCGTTGTTCAAGTATGTTTTTTATCTACTCATGTTATTTCATTGTTTTATGCAAGTAGATCCTGTAGTTAGGGTTCCAGATCCATATGTTTGATTTAATTGTTAAATCATGTCATAAAAAGTTTTAAAAATTCTGCTTCTGCTGCGCATCCGTTCCCAGCACTCTTGACATTGACAATATAGTTGGTGTATTAGTAAAGTGAAAAAGAAATGTACCCATGCTGACGGATGTAAAATGTGTTTTATAATGCACAAGTTTTGTATCATAAAGATGATGAATCTTGTTATGATATCATGCTATGAGCTGCAAAAATTTAATTTGGATGAGATTTTAATTTGTTTGGTATGATCAAATGACCACTTACATTATGACTACATGACTTCGAGTTTAATTTGAAAATAGTGTGCTTCAGCAACAAGTAATTGAGACAAAATCAGGCCATAGTTTTCGTCAAGTTTTAGACAGACTGGGGACTTGGCAGAGCCAGGTTGTGGGTGCTGACATGAAAAGTCCAACTTATCAATAGCCTTCACAGGCTGCTTTGGGATTTTATCTCCTTATTTCTAGAGTGCCGATAGAAAAAGAATGGGGACCAGTCAACTCTATTAAAGGGTATTAAAAGCCTGCGGTAAAAGCAGACTATTCATGTCATACTCAGAAAATAAACTTTAAAAGAATAGACTGCAGGCCCTGTTCTTTCGTTCTTCTCTCCTTATACTACTTGATCTAATCTTCTTACCTCCTCTCTTACATTCTCCTATTTCCCTCTTTCTTCCATTAGTTTTCTTCTTGTTAGAACAAATTCCTGCTGTTAGGCAGCAGATCTCTTGCTGCCTTTCAAATCAAGTTAGTATGAAATATTTTCTTCATTACTCCAACAACAGGACCAAAAAAGAGCCATAAGGTTTTGATCAAATCAAACATTAATGCTAATCTGCAGGACATTCATATTATGGAAACCAAATTTCAATTGCAGCTACATCAACTTCTGTTAACAAGATGCATCATACCATCCAACTACAATTTTTAAACAAGACAGAAAAATTAACTCCTAATGATGGAAATACCTTCATCATACAAAGCCATTAGGTATTCATCCATTCAGAGGAGACTGAGCATGCTGAGTTTTTTATTTATTTATTTATTTATTTTGGAGGGGGGATGCTCCTTCCAAGCAAAGCAAAACTAAGAATTTATCACATTTTAGGTGCTTGTTTAAGGCTCCAATAATATATCTACCAAGAAATGTTTAGACTTTCAAATGCAACGGTGTCCTAAGGCTCCAACCAAGAATAGCTGAACCGATACCGGGAGCCATACCGGTCAACAACCAATACGGTATGGTACAGACCATACCGATACTCGTACCCATATCGACTTTGTGAAACTAAGGAGAAAACCTTCCCTCCCCCATGACTACATTGTCCGACCCGAACCGGATCCAAACCGAGCCAAACCAGACCCGAACCGGACCAAACCGAACGGAACATGCCAGTACAATACCATACCATACCGTACCAACCCGGCATAAGTACTTTTGGATAATCTTGGATTCCGGACCATTTTTCATGACTAAACCATACCGGTTCTTGGCCAGTACGGTTCGGCATGCTCCAAACCAAACAGTTCAGGACGGTTTCAAAAACCCTGGCTCCAACAATATATCTACCAAGAAATGTTAAAAATGCTTTGGCATCAACTTGGCAACGTGGCTTTTCTTGAATAACTACATTTTCAGGATCATGTGCAAGGAAGCTATAAATGAATCTTCCTAAGAACCCTGCTTGGAATTATAGAAACAACTTGTAGATTGTGGGTTGGTTGTTGAGACTCAAAAGCAAATGAGATACGGTCCCTTTCAACTATAAGCTAGCCAAATTTGGGGCCTCCACACAATTTAATAGGACAGATGCCAACAATACTTGAAAACATTTGACTGCCTTTCAGTAACCACAGAAAAGATGCATCACTCCACCTATTTCTGGCAAATGCAAGGTAAACAAATCATTATCAATTGCATCAAGTTGTGCAATACAGAGCAAGACATGAGGCCTATACAGATATCACAGTTGTTGCAGCTTCCGCCTGAAATGCATGACTTTGTGAATACTTTTTCAGAAACATAATAACAAATCAAGTAGATTGATGATAGTGATCATCTTCACATGTTTCATAAACATGAAGAGGAAATGTAAGTAATGGATGGTTCATATTTGATGTGGTTGGATAGTTCAAATCTTGAATAATAGTTAACTAAAAATAATGAAATAGCGTGCTCGGAAGGTGCCAATCTAATGCTATTTGAATAGGCTATTTTAATAGGAAAAAGACAAACAAGAGACATGCAAACAAACTGGACAGTATCTCCAAAGTCATTAATCTCTTCTACAAATGGATAATTAGAGAGGAGCAAAGTTCACAGTCTCAGTACCGGACCCAAACATCCTATTAATGTCAGTATGCCTAGTACGGTACCTAGTTCAGCATATCGAGTAGTCGTACTTGATACACCCCAAGGTTCCCGATATTGGTACCCATACCCATTCCGACCGGTATCATACGGTACTATACTAACACGCCATACGGGTTTGAACCGGCACACAATTTTTTTTGTTTTTTTGTTTCTTTTAATTTAAAATATTTTTTTAGGGTTTATTAACTATTTTTATATCCAAATATATGTTTGTTGAGGCTAATTGATGTTTGCATTACTTTAAAACACTCTTAATCACGTGAAACGTGAATTTGATTTCCTAGAAAATGAAGTCAAATAAATAATTGAATTGAATTTTAGAAAAAGAATAACAAGAATAGGATCATGAACACAAACATGATCAAGAATATCTTTCTAGGACTGGCTTCTTCCTTATTTTTTTCTCAAAGACAAGAAGTCAAGTAAATTCTAGCAATAATTTGTTTTCTTATTACTGAAATCGGAGTAGATCTTCACTCATTTAGATGTTTGCATTAGTTCAATCAATGATGGAAGTGATCGAGGAACTGGGACATTTATTGTTCTATAGCTTGCATTTAAACTCTTTGATAATTCAATGATTGGCATATTTTTTTGACATCAGCTTCTCCCAAGTTCTTAACACTGGGCTCCGGATTGCTAATACTTTTTAAAGATTCAATCAATGGCATATCCTTTTAATATCAGCATCTTCTGAATTATTAATACCCGGTTCAGCAATGTTGTTCTTTATTATGAATGATCTTAGTGGCTGTGTCATCTCATGGGAATCAAATCAATTTTTTTTGATTTATTGAATGTTTTGAGGTTCAAATAGATGTATTCTCAAGACTAATTCACCAAAAATCACTACGAAATGCTATCTACCTCTATCTACACTACAATATGTTTTAAGAAATTTTCATAAAACAAGATTACGAATAATTAATTGAAGAGAAAAGAGAAATATAAACATAGTTATATACCGATATTTAGAATCGGATCAAGTATCGATATCCATAAATATCGAGATCATTAATATACTTAGTAGGAAGATCAGTAAATCCCTCTAACCAGGCAACATGAAAATCGTGTAAGCTCATCCCAAGAGGTATGCATGATGGATCATAACTTATAGCTAATCCCTCGCTTTGGTCCTAACTCTGAGAGATATCCGGAGACTGATGATATGGTTGTGGAGGGGCCCATCCAAATATACCGATAGCAAAATCAAATCCATAAGATGCTCCAAGCTGCATGAAATAATAATCACTAGAAGATGATGTCTCGAATGCACCATGTCCATATCCATATAGATCATAAGCTGCCAATGCCTATGGATAAGACTTAAGAGGATTCAGAATACAAGGATGAACCTGATACATCCATGAATCTTTCCACGTGCGCGATCTGTAGCCGCATCGTATCTTGAACAATCTCGTGAAGCCCACCTGTATGGAATCATATCGCCGTGGGCTTTACCAGTTGGTGCACCATAATCCATCTTCGGTGTCATGAGTAAACTATGACTTATCAATGAATCGAAGATCAATAGGTGGTTGTGTCTCCTATCCTCCAACCCCTCCCTGACACTAGATCCTCGACTATCAGAAGAAGCACTAGCACTACTCTCCCTAGTGTCTGAATCTAAATCAACTGAGTGTTCTAGTAGAGATGAATGGCCTTTCATTTTTCTCTATCTCTGAACGGCCTTTCATTTCTCTCTGGACCGAATAAATGACAGAGAGGGATGATGTGATATATCTACTAGAGCCCTATGATGAAAATTATTTCTTGTCCATTGTTCAACATCCACCCTAGCGTTGCTAACTACAAAACTGGCTAGTCGAAGAGGCGATCTTAGCTCATCAAGCTCTGGCACCTGCTGCTGACTCACGATCCATCTAATTGTCAGATCTTCATCCTTATCAACATAATTACCCATAATCAAATCGAAGTATTTCGTATCAACTTCCTTCTCAATGCACTTTAGCCTTAACCTTAAATTATAATGTACATATACAAGATCGTTAAGGTATTTTTGTTTTAGACGATTCCCTTGCTTGAAGTAGATAAGGCCAAAGGTCGACCAGTTGCTAGCTACAAAACTGGCTAGTCGAGGAGACGATCTTGGCTCATCAAACTCTGGCACCTGCTGCTGACTCACGATCCATCTAATTGTCGGATCTTCATCCTTATCAACATAATTGCCCATAATCAGATCGAAGTATTTCGGATCAGCTTCCTTCTCAATGCACTTTAGTCTCAACCTTAAATTATAATGTACATATACAAGATCGTTGAGATATTTTTATTTTAGACGATTTCTTTGCTTGAAGTAGATAAGACCGAAAGTCGACCAGTTGCACTGACATCCACTCGATGACACCGTCTGGAAGAGGATGTTGACAGCAAAATTTTTTAAATATTTTGTTGATCAATCAAAATACACCCACCATTCAGCTGTAAAAGATATTAAATCATTTAAAATTTTAAACTCAGCAAAATCAAAAACTACTTTGAATCTAATATTAGACTTATTAGTATCTATTAGGATTTATCTTTGATTTACTTCTGATAGCTAAATTGAATCCAAAAGAATCTGTGCCCTTCTTTAAAATATATTTAAAAAAAATTATTATTATCATGTGTTACTTATAGAAGTTACTGCTAAGAAAAATTACTCAACAATTTCAACCTTACTTGTTATAAGGACATAGGTCACATAGCAGTGACATCTGAATCGAGTTCCATCTTATATATAACATTATATATGGCAAACATAAGCTATTCATCCATGACAATGTCAGATATGGAGTACTGAAATCTTGAATTTAGATAGTAAGCTGCACATATATTTTCAAAATTAGTCAAATATACTTGTATAAATATAATTAAATTTAAATTTTTAGAATTTTCATAATTTAATATGTACTTGCTAGATGTAAATCCGAACTTATTTGATAACTCTATCGTCTATCAATGATCCAGATATACTTATTGGTATATAATGGATCTGCCTCTTGGATCTTTTTCTTTGTCCTTTGCATCATGTAATAAAAGAAGCCCATCTGAGCATATCACTCTAAGTCTACATCCCGAAATATCTCATATAAAAGCTTGATATTATCCATGATCCTCTCAACCCACTACTAGAATGTCTGTCTCATCACTAAATTCTTTACAGTGCTCCTCTTAATCAAGCTTTTAAATCCCGTGGGACGGGGATGTCTCGATTTTTTCATGAAATGGGACATGCCGACATCCCACCCCGTCCCAACACTCGGGATAGGAGATATCCCAAGACATCCCGATTGGGATGCTAAGACACTGGCGGGACGTCATGTCCCAACATATGGGATGGTACCCCATCCCAATATCCCATGGAACGTCCCGCCGAGACCTGAATCCTTGCTCTTAGTGTTTGCCCCAACATATCTGCTCTGCTACCATTCTGAACTGATAAATATCTGATGCAGCTCTATTTTCTTATCAAGAAAACTATCAAGTACTATATAATTCATAGTAAATCATGTGACTCCTGATCTCAATATTTCTCCCTCTGTAAAGCTCCGCATCAATGATAAAATCCATGCATGGTTATAGATGAATCTGATGATACTCTATGCTAATTTAACTATCTTCTGCACCCTATGGATTTGTTCAATATCAATCAACATGAGATCAATACAATGTACAATACAAGGGATCCAAAAATTATACGATCGCTGCATCAAGAGCTGCCATGCGAACCTTTACCGTGTCCATTATCTGTGATGACCTGCACGACATTCTGTTCTCCCACCTAATCAATCACCTCCATCAATCTGAGGATATAGCTAGTGTCATGCACCTATTCTGAAATATTAATAAATTTACAAAAAAATTTCATCATAATAAATCAAGAAATTGATGATGCTTTGTCTAGTAAGACCAATCTGATCATCACACATCATTATCAATCCATATATGGGTCACTTACTCTGATAGAAGATAATCCAATTTTCTAGCTCCTTATTGGTGTCAAGAAGCTAACCATAAATATCCCTCGATCCTGGAGGATCTATACCTGCACCAGCAACATATATAGATACAATAGCAGAGCAATAATATGGATTGTTTGCTGCATGTACTAGAATATGACTAAAGAGAAATCAGGACCGATAGCCCGCCATATATCCTTATCCTTTTTCAACCTAGTATCAATCCTCTATTATTTGGAATCTATGCTAGGAAAGGTATGTGGATCGACATCGTGGATAGTGGTTCATATTGGAATGTCTCTGGAAAACTTCTTTCCACTGTCAAATGCTTCCAAAATAGATGCAATAATGACAATGCCTCTCCTGATAAGCTCTCTAACTAAGAAGATCCTTCTAAACTATGTCTCGGACTCTCCTGCAACACTTCCAAAACTCGATCCCGACTATGACTCAAAAGTTGGCGATCCAAATCGCTTCTTCTACCTGGCCATCTCCTTAGCTAACCCTTTGCTCGTACAAGCTCTCCTGAATAACTTCCATTTGTCTTCTCATCAAAAAGAATAGATGCTCTATGACTCCCTAGAGTGATAAAATAGTTCTACGGCTCGACAGTCCACTTCTGACTTCTTCAATATTTTTTCCTTTTCTTTAAAGTCAACAAAGTACTTCTTTATCACAAATCTCTTGTGGACACTGTTGGCATGCAAATATATCAGAATAACCATCAACCAAGTATTGCTTCAATCTTATTACCCCACCATCCTTGAATCCTATATTACACCAGTTACACATCCAATAATATCGATCCGAGAGCATTTCTCCATGCGCCAAACCAATATCACATTCCAGATCCTCCTTTCTCCTCGATGGATCCATTTCTAAAGATTGAAAAAATAAATAAGCTCAATAATTATATAAAATTAATTGATATTTTTATCCTTTTTTATTTTTTAATTAATTATATCTATTTTTAAAATTTTGAAATAAAAATTTATAAATATTATAATATTATAAAAAATTAATTTGATCTTAGATTCACGTAGAATGCTATCATGGATGCTGCATATATTTTTTTAAGATAGTAAACATGCATGAAAGGCCAATTTTTCTTCGAGATTAAACCAAGAGTACTATTCATACCATGCAACAAAACTTGATAAATTGACAATTTATAGTGAAAGTAGCTAACAAGTCCTAAAACAATAATCTATTTTTATATTTTTTTTAATTATTTATTTTATTTTTTATTAAATTTTTAATTTAAAAATATTTTTTAATTTAAAAAATTATATACTTAACAAAAAAATCATGATCTTAGTATCATTGTATAGATCTTTTATAGATCTACATCATACTCTAAAATCATACCAAAATAAAAAAAATTGATAAAGTTTTCCCTTGTCCATGAATTTAAAAAAAAAGAGAAGGAGAGAGAGAAGAGGAAGGATTTACATACCTTGAATCCATGTTTTTCCTTGATTTTCCGTTGGGTGCTTGAAAAAAAGAAAAAAGCTCTCCATCAAATGCCCTCTGTTGTTTCTGTCAAAACTGAGAGCCTCTTGGGCTCTCAGTTAGATAACAAAGTAACAAACAGACCCCTCACCCATCCTGCGACAGTACACCCGGTCAGGACCCAAACCGGGTCCCAACCAGCCGAAATGTGCGGTTCAGGGCCAGTTCAGCTCGATTCGGGTACGGTTTGATGGATTCTTGCACGACAAGGGAAAACCAAAAATTAAGGCCGAACCATGCCGATTGGTGGCTAGTCCGATTCGGTTTACCCAAACCAACTGGTTCGGCACAGTTCCGGAATCCCTTGTACACCCCTTATATAATTTATCAATTCAGGGTACAATCAATATGCATCAAGATTGACAGGTACAACAAACATTAGAGAGGAGCCCCCCCCCCCCCCCCCCCCCCAACACACAGCCTTATATGATATAAGAGTCACTATTAAGCCCAACCTCAAATTTTTATAGACTAATGAGCTAGCATGCGTGCTGCACATGTAACCATAGAAAATATGACACTGCACAATAAAATATCTAAACAGATAACTGTATATAACTTTTATTAAATTCAACAAGTTTAATGACAATAGAGTTGAAATTTAAGAGTAATGTAGTATTGTAGTTTGTTAAAATGAAAAACAACAGGGTGATGGTCCTAGAGAATCTCTGACTCCAAGAAAATAAGAAAGAAAAACCTAGTAGCAACTAGCAAGTTGACAAGTATACAACTAATTTCAGGTTGAGTAGAAGAATAGGATAATATTACAGCCATGGCTTGAAGATGCCATAAGATTTTATGCAAGATTGTGTAACTAAAATATTCAGACAACCTACTTTTTCTGGCTTTAGGGTATCTTTATGATGGCTGTATTTTACCACAACCATTTTGCAATACTTACTGATGACCTTTTTATTACTGAGTTGCAGAATAGGATAGTAAACATGTCATATAATGCAGTAATGTTAGTAGCAAGGAATATATACATACATACATATGGGCCATAGAAAAGGTATATTAACAAAAAGAATGGTATCACAACCTCCAAGTTCATATATCTCCAAACCAATGATCCAACAATAATCACAACCCTCCATAAAATAGACCCCCTTTCAAAGCAAATTTCTCTTTTGCAGCAAAAAAAAAAAAAAAACTGTAACCATATAAATTTAAAAATAATAATCTAACCAGGTGAGAAATGATAAAGCTAAACAATTGCCATCACTTTAGGAACCTATTGTACGTATACAAGATGCAATTGGAGAACTCTGGATTCAGCATGCTAGTTATTGTAACATTGTAATAGGGTTTTTTTAATGTTGTGCCGGACCACAAGCATTGGAGAGAAACATCTTCCATTCATCTAACATTCTTGTTACCATGACATCCTCTATTGCCTTCCAAACATCTCATTTGAATGATTTTTTGTCATTGCAAGCAGCTGCAATGCACAATTTGATGAAGCAGTGACAAGAAGCAAGAGATGAAAAAAAGGCAACAAAGGGAATCCAACTTCTTGAAAGCAAGCAGAGAAAACTCTATGGTGGAGGGAATTAGGAAAAAAAAACACAAGAATGAATAGGAACCATAGGAAAGGGAGAAATGCAGAAATTCAGAATTTTCATCAGGACAAACATGAAAATGAATGTTAGGATAAAAACTTGAGTTAGAAAGTACATCCTCCCCTTTGCTTGTATTTATTTTCAATCATGGTAGAATACATAAATGCATTTCTCAAGGATCATGATGATCCTTACGGATGACCTTTTTATTACTGTTAAAATCTATGCAAAAATGAGCACATCAAATAAATTATACAGAACCTTTTAAAGGACTAAGAATCGTAAGACTATTGGGGCAAAAAGAACCAGTAGTAAAGCAATATATAACTTTCCTAGGACATAACAGCTAATATCTTACTGAGTCGCGAGCTTTTGTGTTTCCCACCATAGGTATTGGTCAACTGAACTCTAAAAGGGTAAGTGCATTCTTGTACAAAAGTTAAAGACAATTAGGGCTGGCAGCAATTATGCTGAATGGTCTTTCAATGTTCCTGCCTAGAGTTACAGAGAAACAAAAATGGCGTAACATAAATAATTAAATCTATATCAACAACTTTAATAAATACCAGGAGAACATATGAAAATTTTAGTCTTATTTTTCTTATATTATCTTTGTAATAAAATGAGGTTACATTAGAATATGAAGTTGGTTAAGGTGTCCGAACCTACTTGAACTACCAGAGAAAAAGTCAATCATAATAGCAGTATGTACAATGCATCAGCATTTATTTTAATAAATAGGCATAAGTAGGCAGAAAGCAGATTGAAAAGTTTCAGATATCACAATGCATTTCTAAATTATAATGGAGTACCTCATTTGCAACTTTTTCAAGATGCAGAGGACAGTTTAATCCTTCTTCAGGAATATCATCAAAAGCAACAGTAATGGAAGAGTCCTGTTTTATTTTCCACAATCAAATCCAGATAAAGAAAGTGAAAACATCTTTTGCTAATTCATCTTTACAAAACAGTGCACAAGGTCTCCAAGTATTATATGATTACACGCAGTACCTTGAGGCGATAAATCACACCCTGACCAAGTGGAGTAGAACCTCGATCAGCCTTGTTCGGTTTTAGAACAACTACATCATGGGTCCCAAACTGCAAGCAAACACACATCCAGGAAAAAAAAAAACTTTTAGCAATAGTATAGATGGCTAAAATCCCTTCATCCTACATAATTACTGAATTTAATTTAGTATTCAAAGACAAATAGATAAGTATATAATGGAATAACTTCCCTCAAAGCAAATGAATGAGACAGGTAATGAGGTAGTTCAAAATTTAGATTTAATTTTCGAAGACAAACAGGTAAGTATATAATGGAATAACTTCCCTCAAAGAAAATAAATGAGACAGGTAATGATGTAGTTCAAGATTAGATTGAATTACTTTTATTTTTTATTTGAGTTAATTTATTGTTTTATTGAGCCTTACCAATCTTATATTTTAGTTATTTAGAAAAAGGTGAGGATTTTGGATTTTCTATCTTCTAGGAAATTTTGCACAAGATTGCAGGCTTTTGGCAGCAAACTTTTATGGTAAGCTTTTGAGTCCTACTTTGTGAGGAGGAATATCATCTTAAAATCATGCTCAAAGTATCGGATGGGTCAAGAAATCTTTAAACTACTAGAATAGCAAATGGAAAACATTTTAGTGGCCTTTTTATGTAGGGGTAATATAGGATTGTGAACAGCGATCACCGAACCGAACCAACATCAAGTCAGGATGATTCGGCAAGATAGGTCAGTTTAGTCATATAACCTCCCACCCCCTCCCCCAGATTCACAGGTTCGAGAGCCTTTGTGAACTCCCCGCCCCCCCCCCCCCGGACACTCGATGCAGCGACACTGTTGGTTGGTAAGCCTCCTCCCTCTCTTTCTCTCCCCCCTTCCCTCTCTCTCTCTATTGGACACTCACTCACTCCCCCATCTTTGACACCCCCCCATCTTTGACACCATGATGCTATTGGCTAGTAAGCCTCTCTCTCTCTCACTATCCTCACTCCCCTATCTACAACATCATGACATCATTGGGTAACAAGCCTCACCCCTCTCCTTCTCCCCCTCCCTTCCTCTCACATTCTCTCTCTCTCTCTCTTCCTTGCTCTCCTTCCTCCCCCTCTTTATGGTTCAAACTTGGGACAATATAATATCGTACCAACCCTATGCCGGCCGATATAAGCCTCGATATTGGTTTGGCAAACCTTGATTATGAATTTTACTATTTAAGAAGTTCTAGTTATCCTTTTTACTGGAATTACAAGCAAGAGACCATAGGAGTAGTATTGTGGAAATATTGTTGTAGTATACAATTTGCTGCAACTTAGATCATGTTTTACAGGAATTTATTAAAAACAAACTCTGATCTTTTTCCTTCTCTCACAATGATCTTTGTCAACCCAAGCTGATCCATAGCCTCTAGAGCATGGTTGCCCTTCTTGGTTCTATGTCCAATAAAATACATATTATCAGATACATGTCAAATATGGGAGGTCAAGTCAAGGATTATTGCCAATGTTTTAACTTTTAAATATCGATGGGATGGGGAGCATGCCTGCCATCCTGCGCCATTCCTATGAAAAAATAGGATTGATACAGGATCAAACTCTAAAACCCATCCACGTGGGGAGAGAAGAAGGAAGAGGAAAGCAAGGAATCAAAGATGAAGAAAAGAAAAAATTGAAAGGAAATATGAAGAAGAAGAAGAAAACAAATAAAGAAATGAAGGGAGAAGAAAATGAGACAAAGAAAGAAAAGAAACAAGAAAGTAGAAGAAAAAGGAAAAAAAGGATACAAGAAAGAAAAAGGAAAGGAAGAAAAGTATAAGAAAAAGAAAGAAGAAAAAAAGGAAAGCAGAAAAGGAAAAAGATAGGATATCTACCAGTATGCATAACCACGACTACCGCCAGGATGGGGTAGGATAGTAGAGCAAACTATTCTATGGAGAAACTAGGACACCCCCATACCGCAGGATTTAAAACCTTGACTATTGCAATGGACAAGATGAAGACAAACTCAAATGACAATGATAAATAAAGATCTGAAGATTCCATATTAATAGGAAACTTTTATGATAATACAACACGACATGAAGTCAGACCTTAAATTGTAATTAAGCGTTGATGTAGTTTGGTGGTATTACAAAGCAGCTTTATCATAAGCATTATGGTCAAAAAAGACTGGCACCTTGTAAAGATCTAGCAAAAGGAGGTTAGGTACAATGCACTTAAAACAAAATGAAAATGGTTATATTAATTAAAATCATGTAACATAATTAATATATCCATGGAGTGGGTGTCAACTAGTTCAATTGGTAAAGTTGCCAGAAGTTGTTATCAATCACCTGGGTTAACATGTCAGATGCACCAACTAGTAATTTATTACCTCAATAAATTATTTTTGGCCTATAAATAGGAAAGATCAAATATAACTAAATGCTAAAGATTAAGGTTAGTGAATAAGAAGCAACTGATGCCAAAAAAAGGCATCCTAGTCCATGAGGCTTCAAACTAAGGAACACCGAACCAGTACCGGGCCCCATATCGGTCACCGACTGGTATGGTACCATACCATACCGTATCGTATCCCATATCAGGTCCACAAAATCTTTAAAAAATTCTTTCCTTCTCTATCAAAAAATTGTTTGACCTGAATCGAGCACAAACCGAACACAAACCAGGCCGAACCGAGCCCGAACTAAGCCAAACCGGGTGGTACGGTACCATACCATACCGTATGGAATATAATTTTTTTATTTTTTTAATGATCTGAAGTACCAGATCATTTTTTATATATGAACCGTACCGGTTCTTGGCCAGTACAGTACGGTACGTCCCGTACCGGGCGGTATGGGATGGTACCACAAACCCTGCTTCAAACATAAGAGATCTGTGAACAGTCAAATATGCACAGCTTTACCCTGTCATGCAAACATGCTAATTCCATTTTTCAATCCCCTGATACCCAAGTCACAATGGAGCAACCTTACCGTTATGCCAAAGCCTGCCTTTTAAATTCATTGTCTCTATGCTTAAGGAATTGGACACCTAGACACTATAGATCCCTTCAAAGTTTCCAGGCATATGAATAAAAAGAAAAAGTTTGAGGCTATAATAGAGGAAAAAATCTTCATGAAATCTGAATAAAACTATTAAGCAATTATGAATTTATCTAGGTTAAGAGGAAATAAGTGACTAGAAAGGTGCTTATCGGCTTGTCTAAACTCCCATAAGTACCCTGTTTAAACTAGTTCTGTTTTGGTACCAAAAAAGATTATTTAGCAGAATAAAGATGTGAATACATGTTTTATTCAAGTTTGCTACTTCACTCCTAGTTATTCATGGGCCCTTATGAAACTTAAAAAAAAACAGAAAGATATAAAGAGAGATGAGAACAAGAAATGCAAAATGTTGCACACACCATTCAAGTTAAAATTATAATAATTATAAAAAAAACACTTAAAGCCTCTTTGCCTAGTTATTATAAGAGAAAATGGCTTCACATCAAGTCATCAACTAAGCATTATGCCTTTTCTTTTCGAGCTAGGTCCTCCATATCACAAATAACAAATAAAGGAAAAATATATAACACTATTGCAGCAGCCACACTCTCTCTCTCTTAACCTTTTTGGTTAGGGAATTTAGAATGCACCAGCACCTCTTTGCATTCTCTTTTTGATGAAGGAACAGAATGGAAAACATGAAACATTTAGGTGTCACACATAAAAATTGGCAGATTCCACTTGCAACTAAATGAATCTACAGAGATATAAAGAGTTTGGTAATCTATTTACAGGCTGAATTTTTCAACAGAAAATTAGAGCCCTTAAATGTCACACATAACAATTCTAGAATTTGTTTTCACCTAGATGAGTGTAAATATATAGAGTATGCGAAGTTATCTACAAGTTGGCAACAACACGATAATCACCTTGTGAGCAGGAAGAACATCCCCCTTATTAGACTGGAACTCAAGAAGTACTTTTCCCATCAACCCTGTCTAGTAAAATATGAGCACAATAAGAAATTGATTAGCAAAAAAAGAGTCAATTAAACACTAAGAGTATGGAATAAATACACACCTGAGCATCTGTACATTTCAGATTAAGAATAGCAGAACCCTTCTTTTGAGCAATATCTAAGCTCCTTGATGTTGATGAACCAAGAGATGCTGATATCTCAGCCTCCTAGAACCGCCATGGACAAGAAATGCATCAGCAATATACCAGTATTTGCAATCATTAGAAAAGGCCGCAACTCACAGATCTCACGGCTCATAAGAAGCACAGGCTATTCATTGTGCAAGATATAACACCTCAAAGCATGTGTGTTTTTTTCTTTTTTTTTGAAATGAATTTAGTTAGGTGATTGTGAGGATAATTCATTTGGATGAGAATGACAAAATAATGAAGCAGCTCACAGCTTAAATTCCATGATTAAGTGCAACACATATTATCATGTATCAAGTTAGATTCGCAAGCTCGGGAATGAAACAAGCCATAATCTTAGGAGGGAAATGAAAAATAATTAACAATGACAACCAAGGTTTTAAATCCCGTGGGACAGGACTATCCCGATTTTCAGCATCCCGCCCCATCTCGACACTCGGGACAGGAAATGTCCCAAGGTGTTCCGATTGGGACACTGGGATGCTGGCGGGATGTCCTGTCCCGTGGGATATCCCGTCGAGACCTGAATCCTTGATGACAACGTCTGTTTGTGGGGAAGTATGCATGATCAATGACCATGACCAGAAAGCAATCCGTTTAATAAAATGAATTGAACAACCATTTCTTTACTTAGTGATCATTCACGAAGTACCTTTTCTTAAAACAGTGGACATGCATTATGCTTACAGAAAACTACAACAAGTCATCCAGTCATCACCCGACAAACAAGGCTGGATTGAATTGTTCACTCCATCAACCAAGAAATATGTTCATGCAAGGTTTGAAATACCATGGCACGAGGTGTAACAGTCACATCTCAGTATGGGAGGTACCATGCTACTCTTCCTTTGTACTCCTAGTTTATCCAAGGTTTGTGTTGAATATTTATCCATACGCAAGACATAGATCACATAGATCTCACATAAGTAGTGGAAGATTTGGGGTTACCTCTTGTAGACACCTATGAAGAAAAGAAAATATATATCTGAAATAGCTTATTACTACAGCCTTCCCGAGCTTGCACAATCTCCTGCACATACGATATGAATCCTCATTACTCCTAGACATGCTTTGCTTGTCAAGGTTGTAGAAGCGGCTACCAGAGTTAGTCCCCTCTTGTTGTTCCACGTCTTCAAATCCCAAGGCGTAGCCGATGATTGCCTTGAAGAGAGACTAAATGAAGAAAGAACCTTTTCTTATTGTTGGGAGAGTATTTTGCATCTCTGTATATACATTCACTCAACACCGTATTTATAGGGTTGAGATAACCATCCAATAGTTGATTCAAACTCAAAGTTCAAACTCAAACTCTATCTCACAAAGGATAGAGCTTAATTTGAATTTTATCTGACAACCATATTAGATAGGGGTCCAATCCCCATGAGGGTGGATTCTTTAATATTATCAACATCTCCTACCCACCCATATGGGAAAGATATCGTCTCCATATACAGGTTCTCCAAATCTTCGATTTACTCATCTCCTCGTGCAAGAAATGGGATGTGCAACCTAACAAGAAGAGTGTGAACAAAGAGGAGTGCATTATTAAGTCATCACCCAAGACTAACAATGCACATCAACTCAAAAGCATCTTCATATACCCCAGAGTGAAGGAATGGTGCCCTAAAAGCCAATCATTGTAAGGGCATTTCCATGATCTTCCAACTCATGTATGATATTATTTATCAATAAAAAGCATCTTTTGATTCATCATACTACTGCATCTTATAAAGATTATGATGAACCCCATAAGTTAGGACAATGGAATTAGGGTTATGATGGAGATCGTAATGGTGAGACCTAAGTTCCTATAAACCCTAATCTAAAATGTTCCTAATCGTTGGATAATCGATTCGGGGATCTATGAATCCAAAAAGACTAGCATATCCTATGTATGCTCAATAGAGAGGGTGGTTGGTCTCACAACCATTTGTGTAGAGACACTAATACAAGGATATGGGTGCTCATTAGGTTATGAGTCCATTGAATTAATCCAACAAGAGAACATCAAATGAAAGTCTTCCTTGTCAAAAGAAAGTTCTCTTAGTAAAAGTTGTGCATGTGATCCTTAGACCTGAGACTACCATAGTATCTTATGCACATGAACCCATGGTTTGGTGCATACTCACTCATGGCAATTAAGTCATATACGGGGTATTTCTGGATATGGTAGATTGTGCATGAAGATAATGAATAAGTCAATAAGGAATCGATCACTCCTAGTAAGAGGAGAAGTTATCCTATGTGATCTCTTCGAATGATGACTCAGGAAGTCTTTGATCAAAGCAGGATGAGATTAGATATGATTTCTAATATTTCATCGGTCGAGTCTTCATTATCGAATTGAGATTCAAAAGGATTAAATGCTAGGGTTTGACATTTATCCATGCCCATCACTTAATCGAGATACAGGAAGATCGAAGGATTGAATTGTACAGTAACTTTTCACTGAAGGATATTTTGGTACTTTCCACCAAATTCCTTATCATCCGAGTAGGCATGACACGTTGCTAGACATCAATCATGTCTTGCAGGTTTTCATGAATCAATTCGATTGGATTCATGAGTCAATTCGAAAGCTAGTTCGAATTGGCAACTTAGGTCAGCTCAATTTGACCTAATTAGGTCAAATCGATTTCGATTGGATCGAATTGGCTTGGACCTAGACCTACTGCTGGCTAGATGCGGAACCCAAAGGATCACACACATTAGGGAATTGGCCTAGGAAGTCAATTGGCATTTTATTAGGATCATGGGATCCTAATTGGTTAGCTAGATTACACACTAGCATGTGTATGCCAACTTAACTCCTAACCCAATTGAATTGGGTCTAAAAGGTTGCTAAATGGACCAACCAATTTATGGGAGACCTAAATTGGATTGAGTCCTAAGTGGAACAAAATTATCAGAATTTATCTGATAATTTTTGGACATTTTATGCGCTATATATCAAGAGTCCCAATGGCATGGGATTCTTGGTGCCAAAAGAAGTGGTCGGCAATTAAAGGGGCGTAGAAGGACCAAGAGTCCTGCTTGATAATCACTTATATGATGATAAAGTATATTTAATCCCCTTTCATTTGACACCCCTATTGGATATACTTTGACTGGTCAAATGTAGCATATGGCATGAAAAAAGTTGACCGACAAGTGAAGAGTAGCGACTCTTCACTATTGGCGCACAGGAAAAGGACCTAGAGTCCTACTTTGGGGACTTGGTTTCTAGATGAAACAAGGCATCCCTAGCCTTATCCCATATGCTAATGTCATGGCTAATTACCGGTGAAAGAAAGCTTGGGCGGTCAAGAAATATTGGCGCACACATGAAGGGTTGCGTCCCTTCATGTTAACCGCAGATAATTTAAATCCAAGAGTCCTCAATGAAGGAACATGACTCTCGGATAAATCACAATGCTTCCACGCCATCTTAAGAGCCCTATCACCCCTACCTTCCCCTCTCAAGCAAAAATCACTGAACCATATCCGAACCGGACTCGAACTGAGCCGAACCGAGCCTGAACCAAGCTGTACCGTACCAAACCGAACCGACTCGTGCTGGTCTAGTTCAGGTCATTTTTGATGGTCCGGGATCCAAAACCGTTTTTTAGGACTGAATTGCATCGGCTCTTGGCCGGTATGGTATGGTACGCTTCGAACCGGGCAGTTCGGGAAGGTTTCGAAATCCTTGGTCTCAAGTCACCTCCATGGTAACATAGGACCAGATCACAGGTTCCATGTAGGTATTGAAAAATCCTCTTCACCGCTTTCCAATGAGCAGGACCAGGGTTACTCTGATAGCGACTTACCAACCCACTGCATAGGATATGTCTGGACAAGTACACAACATAGCATATATCACACTCCCTATAGCAGTCGCATAAGGAACTTAGACGTGATTCTTTACCTCTTCAATCTTGGGGCATTGGTCTAGGCTTAAGGCACATCCTTTATCGATTAGAGTGTCAATGGGCTTGGAATTATGCATGCAAAATCACTAAGAATCTTATTGATGTTTGTTGAGACATACTCAAAAGTCTCCTAGAGCGATCTCTAGCAATCTTAACTCCCAACACAAGGTTGGCCTTACCCATGTCCTTCATATCAAAAGTATAGGACAACCACCCTTTGGTGACAACAATAAGCTCCATATCATTTCTAGCTAAAAGGATGCCATCAGCATACAATGACAGAATAAGAAAACTTTCCTTGGATCGATTAAAATACAAGCAGTGGTCCTCTTCAATCATCTCAAAACCAAATGAGAGAATTGAATGATGAAATCTCAAATACCACTGCCTAGATGACTATTTAAGGCCATAAACGAAACATTTGAGATGGTAGACCTTGCACTCGTCCCTTGACCTCAAACCCAACAAGTTGATCCATATAGATCTCCTCATCTGTGCAAGAATAGCAAGGATCATGCGAATAGAGGCCAATCTCACTACCTGGGAGAATGTCTCCTCATAGTCCATTCCTTTCTTTTGGGTATAACCCTTTGCAACAAGGCATGCCTTATACCTGTCAATTGAACCATCTGCCTTTCGCTTGACCTTTAGGACTCATTTGTTCCTAACAATCTTGTACCCTAGCAGAAGGTTAACTAACTCTCATACCTCATTCTTAGCCATAGAACTCATCTCGTCTTGCATAGCAGCTAACCACTCTTTACTTGCAAATGATGCAAGTGCTTCATCCATAAAGGATGGCTCATCATCATCATTAGGAGTGCACATGAAAACATCCCCTTCAATCTCAAAGTGATGATGGGGAATTTGTCCATGCTTACTCCTATGCACTTGTTAGCAAGGATTCAGGTCCCGGCCGGACATCCCGTGAGACACTGGGATGGGATACCATCTCATGTGTTGGGACAAGACGTCCCGCCAGCATCCCAATCAGGACACCTTGAGTCATCCCCTGTCCTGAGTGTCGGGACGGGACAGGACGCCAATGCATCCCGTTCCATAGAAAAACCGGGACAGCCCCATCCCACAGGATTTAAAACCTTGCTTGTAAGTCAATTCACTACCACTAGCTAAAGGTGTTTCTAGCGGTACACTCCAACTAGATTGAAGATTATCTCATCATCTTCAACGATTACTGGGTTAGGAATTAATTCCCTCCCCTCGCTTGAAAATAGTAAAAGATCTCCCACCTTATCCTCCTCTCATAGAGGTCAAGACTAACATTTGTGTCACCAATTATGGGAAAATCAGTCTTAATGAAATATAACGAGATTCTACCTCAATCGTCCCTCCATTTGGATGTTCACCGTACACAACCCTTTGAGCTTTCAAAATATCTTATAGAGATATGCTTTTTAGCTCTAAGACCTAGTTTCCCATGCTTATGGGAGCTTTCGTGAACAAATCCAGCTGAACCCCATGGACACAAATGCCCCAAATTGGGTTTTTTTGCCATGCTACAGTTCACATGGAATCTTAGGGACCGACTAAGTAGGCACTCAATTAAGTATATAGGCAGCAATCATTAGAGTATCCTTCCAAAATGATATTGGGAGGTTGGCCTATGCCATCAAGCACCTAACCACATCTAACAAAGTTCTATTCTCTCTCCGCTACACCATTTTGCTATAAAGTGCCAGGAATAGTAAGTTTCCTGTGTATCCCCTTTTCCTCACACAATCCATTAAAATGTTCAGACAAATACTCGTGCCCTTAATCATTGCAAAGAGCTTCTACACACTTTTCTTTATGATTCTCAACCTCTGCTATGAAATGCATAAAACAATTAAGCCTTTCATAACAGTGAGTGATTAGAAAGACAACTATATCGCATGTAATCATCTATCAAAGGAAATAAGAGGCACCATGCCATGCCTTCACATTCATTGCTCCACAAATGTCAGAGTGAATTAGCTCCAGTGGTTGAGTAGCTCTTTTGGCTTTTCCAAAAAGCTTTCTACATACCTTGCCAGCCATACAAGGCTCACATACAGACAAGTTGACTTTAGCGAGTGGGTCCAATGAACTTTCTCTAGCTAATCGTGTCATCTAATCTTGCCCATCCAAATAAATGTCCATCCAATCACTATTGAGATCAAAAGAGTATCTTAAGCCAAGTAATATTATAACCAAGGATTCAAGTCCCGACGGGACATCCCGTGGAACACCGGGACGAGGTACCATCTTATGTGTTGAGACAGGACATCCCACCAACGTCCCAGCATCCCAATCGGGATACCTTGGGATATATCCTGTCCCGAGTGTCGGGACAAGATGGGATGCCAATGCATCTCATTCCATGAAAAAACCAGGATAGCCTCGTCCAACGGGATTTAAAGCCTTGATTATAACTTAAAGTAGATTATATCAAAGTCCAGGTGCATAAAGCACATCGTGTAGAAGTAGCTTGCACCAATATGTAAGGTGAGCTGGTATGAACCAATCCCAAGTACTTCTTCACTAGAATCATTATCCATGTAGAACCTCTGGGTGCCAACTAGAATCTTTCTATAATCTACAAACCCTGCTTGATATCGTGCTACATATTTGCTTGCTCCTTCGACTTAGTGAACTCATAAGCAAAGTGTCCCTTTTTCCCACAGTTATAGCATTTCATACAAGCCTTCTCCTTCTTGCCCTCGCGCTTGCCTCAGAGCTTTTTGGCACTTTTCTTAGGTGCAACCTTCTTGACATCATCTTGCTTTTTGTATTTGCCTCCCTAGGCTACAAGGACAGTAAAGCAATTCGCCTATTGGTGCTTCGCCTCAAGCTCCACATGCCAAGAAATATCAGAAAAATTCTTGGTATTCTCATTATGGGTCAAGAGTTGCTTCATATGAGTCCATGAATCAGACAATGAATGAATCATAACCTAAACCTATTGCTCATCAGTAAGCTTGTTCCCAGCAGCCTTCAATTCTCACAAATCATTCTGGATATCACCCTAAGGTGCTCAATCATCGAGTTGCACGGGTCCTTCCTATAGGTCTCATTTTTAGGACAAGTGCCACCAAAAGCAAACTTTAGTTGTTCCCACATACCTTTGGCAATGGAGGAGTTCTCATACTCTCCAATCAAATTGTCATGCATGCTATTCAATATAGTAAAGCACGTGCTGCGATCTTTATTGAACCAAACCTGATAGGCATCTTGGTCCTAGCAATGTAAGGCCATATTGCCCTCCTCAGGTTGGACCATTATACTGGTCAAGTGTTCCAAGAGCTCCTGCTCATTCGTTCAGAAGGTATTGGACTTTTCTATGCTAGGTGCTATAGTTGGTTTCATCTAGCTTTCACCCTTAGTCAAGTCAGCCATCACATCCTTGGTAGCCATTTTGATTACTACATGAACATGAACAAGGATTGACATTACTTAGCACATCCTTGAATTCCCTACTAAAAGCCCAAATAAATAATATAATTTTTCTTAACACAATGAAACCGAAAATAGGCCTATGTGTAGGGTGATGTTCAAAATTTTCATTAAGAACACCTGAAGGAAGGTTTAAGTAATGATCTTAAGTTCTTAACACTAAGCAAGGTTTTAAATTCTGTGGGACGGGGTTGTTCCAGTTTTTCCATGGAACGGGATGCATTGGCATTCCATCCCATCCCGACACTCGGGACAGGGGATGTCCCAAGATGTCCCGATTGGGATGCTAGCGAGATGTCATGTCCCAACATATGAGATGGTATCCCGACTCGGTGTCCCACGGGACATCCGGCCGGGATCTGAATCCTTGACACAGCACCCCAAATTCAAATTTTAATTAATCAAATTGGCCAGGAAAGTGTCAAAATGGTAGTAGGCTCCCTGTGCTTTCGTAACGGTCCTAATTAAGTAACCATCATGCTTTGCAAGGTTTTAAATCCCGTGGGACGGGGCTATCCCAGTTTTTTCATGGAACGGCATGCATTGGCATCCCGTCCCGTCCCAACACTCAGGACAGGGGATATCCCAAGGTGTCCCGATTGGAATGCTGGGACGCTGGCGGGACGTCATGTCCCAACACATGAGATGGTGCCCCGTCCCGGTGTCCCACGAGACGTCCCGCCAAGACCTAAATCCTTGGTCCTTTGAACCACTCCTTAAACACCAATTGATTAATCATTTCAAGAATTGGTGCGTTTGGTTTCTCTCACCATGACTTACTATGGCCCACAATCATCTCTCATAATTGCTAGTCCAAATAACATATTTAATTGACTTTGAGCAAATTTTAATTAAGTCAAAATTTTGAGGAAACTAATTCCTAAGGTAGAAACATATTCTCCTTTAATGACATAAACTCTGACAATATCAATTTAAACACTCAATTAGACATATTATCATATGCATGACATGGCAATATACATTATTCTAAATATTTTAGATATGCAGAGCTCTTCCAATTATTATTTTTCAATTCACAAAGAAGAAAAAAGAATATTACATTCCATTTTCGAAAATCCAAAGGATCACTATTTTTCTTTACTCACCAGCAAAGTACCAAACGACCGTTGGGAAAAAAAAGAAAGACCATGGCTCCCATGTGCCACTTTGCACATAGGCATTGTAGCGATGGTAGTGGGAGCCGCTTTGCATGTGGCACAGTGGAGCCCAGAGCTGTTTGGCACACGTGAACGCCACACATCACCATCCCATATCCGTCTCTGGCATGTGTGGCCTCCACAGAGTTATCCGGTGATGATTTGTTTGACCGTGGTCACAAATTAATAATCAACAATGTACACAAAGTACACACGTCATTAATCTGAGATCAATATACACTCTTCAGTTACCAGATCTGGATTTTCTAGGTTTTGTTTCCAGTTAACCACAATTCGTGAGACCCACTTCGAGGATCATATCTCACTCAATTTGTATCCAAAATATACATGTGATATACCATTGGAAAGCTCATGCATCATACTACACGTTGTATGCCAAGGGAACTTTTATCATTAGGGAGTTTAGCATCATAATTGCTTGCCTTGGGGCTGGCCTACTGTCACAGGTAGGGTAATCCTGCCTTTCATAGAGACGGCATCTCCTAAGAACCCTATCAAGGAAGGATGCTCCCTGGGAAACCCTCTGGTAATAGTGTTTACTGGGCCGCCAGTGGGACAGTTGTTGACAGGAGGCTTGATGGCAAGTTCGGGCTAGTGGCCAAAAGTCTTTGCTTCTTTGGGCTGGCCGACATAGATCCATAGATAACCTTAGCAAACCAAACCTTCGATCTCCTTCAAGGTGAGGCAATCATCGATGTCATGTCCGTATTCTCGATGGAAATGGCAGTACTTAGTAAGGATTTTCTTAGATCTCATGCTCATCCTCCCAGGCTAGTGAATAATGTTTAGGTTCTTTACCTCCATCAAGATATGCTTTCGGGAAGCATTCAGTGGTGTGAACTCTTCATGGTGATGGTATGGCCTCCTGGAATGGTCCTGTCTGGCTTCACTGCTCCATCTTTTGGGTTGAGGAATAGAGCGGTTTTTCTAAGGACACTTGCGCTCTCCCTTCTCCTTCCTCTTCACCACCATACCTTCTTCAGCATTAACATACTTTTCAAAACAGGATAGGAGCTCCAAAAGATCTTGAAGGAATCTCTTGAAGAGGGAGTGGTAGAAGCCTCCAACTGGAAGCCCCCTTATAAAAGCCAACATTGCGATGGCAAGCTCCAAGTCGCGAACCTCCAACATGGCCGCCCCGAAATGACCCATAAAGTTTCGGAATGACTCCCCTTTTTCTTGCTAGATGGAGAAGAGAAAGTTAGAGTTTTTTTCGAGCTTTCAGCTACTCTAGAACTGGATGATGAACTTTCAACCAAACTCCTCAAAAGAGCCGATGGAGAGAGCTTGATATACCAAGCTTGGGCAACATCTCGAAAAGTGACTAGAAAGGATTTGAACATCAAGGTATTGAATGCCTCTTGCAGCATCATAAGAGCTTTAAAGCTTTCCAGTGTTCGCAGGGATCAATGAAACCGTCATAGGCCTTCATGGAGGGTGCCTTGAAGCATCGAGGGATGGACTCCTTCATGATGGTCCAAGTGAACGGTGGACACATGGTGAAGAGCGGCTTCCCGACCAACATCATCTACTATCGCTGGAGGGCATCCAAGTAGCCATCCACCTTGCAGATTTTTTGGTCTAACTCATCTTGTCATCGGGCATGCCTTGCCAAACGACAATATGACGATTTCTTCAATAAAGAATCCTGCGATAAAGAAGAAAGTGAAATGGAAGAATCACATTCTTGATGCCTACCTTGGCAACCTACTTGGTGACGGGAGTGATGAATATGACATGCCTCCGGGATCCCGAGGGTTGAGATGGCTGACGATGGGAGGGTCCATTCAGGATTGCCAGCTGGCTAAGGGGCTGCCGAGGGCATTTCTGCTTCCACGGAACAAGTTGCACCGTCCTAGTCTACCCCTGCATCGAATGAACGTCCGAAGGCTGATGTTCAGTAGGCCGAGTCAAGGGCTGTTGTAGAGTCTACACTGCAATTGCAAGCGACTCGACTCAGGACAGGAGTTAATGGAATTGCTCGGCTGTGACTAGAAGAGTAGCCAAAGGCTCGCCAACTCCTTGGTCTGGGAGAGTTTGGGGGTGTCTGCCAAGACCACCGGCTCCTCTACAGGAGCAGTGAATCTTGCCACTGCCTTCTTTTTTCATCATGGTGGCTCGAGGAAAAAAAACTACGGTCCTCTCAATAGTTGTTTAGGACAATGGTTCTTCCTCTAGCACCAATCTATTAAAGTTTCGCACAAGACTTGCTGACATGGCTAGAGATAGCTGCTAAGTCGAACGATTTCGGATTTTTCTCGATCAAGTACGGATATTTTGGAACCTACAAAATGAAGACACAAAAGTTCAGTCATGGAGGGATGGTTTTCCATGGTGGACCCTCCGATATCTAAGTCACTTATGGAAGTAAACAAAAAAGAGAGGAAACTATAACTTCTATGTAAATAGTGTAGTAGTAAAGAGCTAGCAAGACGGAATGGGATTAGGCGAGGCAGTAAAGATTGGCATAGTCGAGGTAGTGGAGATAAGCATAGGCGAGGCAGTGGAATGTAAGGCAATGTAGATGGGTGCTAGAGAAATCCAAGAAAGTGAGCAAGGCTTAGGCAAAGAAAGGTGGTCCTAGTCTTTACCGGACAGAGATCCAGAACTCTCAGGTGGCTCTGAATAAACTATTGATCTCTCTAAGGGCTTAGGACATTTACGGATGCTTGCGCAGGAAAAGCTCTTGTGGAAAAAAACTTTTCGATAAAATCTCTCGAGAAAAAGTCCTTATCTAGAAGGTCCAGGAAATAAATTATAGACGAGATATACGAAATACTTGGTATCTATGAAAGTGTTGTACAATGCAGGGTTTGATGGTTGGCACATTATTACAGAGCGCATGACCCTGGAAAAGTGGTTGGAAATTGCACAGAGTCTGTCCACATGGTAGGCATGCTTCCATGGGGGCGCCTATATCAATAAATGGATGGCGTCAAAGAGCCATGGTGCAAGATTATCCTATAAGCGGAGGGCATGATGACTAGCCACGTGTTGAGATCTAGAAAGTTCGCTTGATTTGAATTTTATCCGATAACCATATCAGATAGAGGCTCAATCTCCATGTGGATGGATTCTTTAATATTATCAACCGTTTGAAATCACATAGCACGGTAACTACACAGCATGGGAACATTCTATCGCAGCACGGTCAGTATCCCAAATCTTTTGTTCCCATGTAGTAGGTGAAAGACGTTCATGAAGCAATGGTAGACCTCAAGCTTCCCAAAACCACACTACCCTTCAAACAGATAGCAGGAAATCTTTTTCATAGACATGGAACAGAACAGAAAGCATTTTACACGCCAAGAAAATTCAGAAGGCGGTGTTGGTCGCTGACGTGGTTGAACATTCCAGACCATTTATATCCCACGCGATGACATCTAATTCTTGATCCAATAATAACAGCAACATTTATTAAAGGTTTAGGTGAAGTTGAACGTTGACGAAGGCTTCGGTTGGGCGACCTAAGGATTTGAAGCTAAGCTGTACCACAGACCATCCCAGGAACAAAATTGCATTCCTGGCAACCTAAAAGTTCACATAGACACTCATTGGCTACGCGTCCTAAATCGTTAAACTTCAAGGCTCGGAAAACCCGTAAACCTCAAATTCAACGTAAGAAGAACGAACCAAATTCCCACATCACGGAGGAAGAGAGAGAGGAGATGGTAGGAGAGCGAACCCTTTCCAGATCGATTAGAGGGGTCATAATGGAGACGAATTGATCGACAGACATTGAAGAGGATTTGTTGTGCTCCCGTCGTCCCTCCATCTCGACTTGAATTTCCAATACTATGCTCGTCTTGGGGCCTCGATCAGGCACTCTATCGCCAGAAAAAAGGCAGAGCGGCGAGCGCCGTCTTCCGGGGCAATTGGTGTGGATGATGTCGAGTCGGCAGACAGAGTCCGTACTGCGGACATGTGATATAGCAGTAAGCGGCAAGTGATCTGCCGCTTCAGATTTTAGATCAGGGTTCGAGCTCGAAGTGGGCTCAGACTGGCCAGAATGTATGCTGGTTAGGAGTAAGTTTTTGTGCACCATCTACGGTGCAGCAAATCCAACATGACCCGTATTATTTTTTTAATTGATCCATCTATATCCGAATTAGTATAACGGGATGGAACATATAACAGGTTATAAGTTGAGCATGACTAGTATTAATTATTATTCAATTTTTATTTAAAATTTTCGTCTAGACTAAAATATTCTTTCTCTCCAGCTCCTTTTCCCGTAATGTTGCTTGGATTTTGGAGAATGTTTTAGTCAGAAATATGCTATGGTTTTTGTCTAAAATATTGGTAAAGGTTGAAGAAGAATCTCCCTCGTACTAAAATCTTTTTTTAGAGTCCTGTCGCAGAAATCAACTTTCAAATATAAATACTAGCTTCTTCCTCTCTTTGAAAAAGTGCTCTGTTTTGATCTGAGATTGGAATAAGTCACCGAAGAGTTTTTCTATACGTTTAAGACAAAATGTCATCTCCGACAGAAAGTAAACCAAGCCTTTATAGAATATTGTTTAGTTTTTTTTTTTATAGTTCCTTTATTATACCAACTGTTTTGGTAGTTAGAGAAAGTTAATGACACTGTGGAAGTCATAACTCAGTCCACAGGTTATAGATATTCCTGATAGGAGGGGATAATAAATATAGTTTAAGTTTTTGTGTAGGGATGTTGTAGGTTTATAACTAGGATGTCGTAGTATTTGAACTGGGATGTTGTAACACTGTTTCAACATATTAGTTTAGATCCTTTTATATCCATAGCATGTTATGACATCATAAATTATGAACTAAGATGTCGTAACTTCTGACCTAGGGTATTGTTCAATGAAAGCTCCTTTTTTTTAAATCCTTTTTCTTTATGGTATTTTTATCACAATCGAACAATCTTGTTCAAAGCCAATACACGGTTGAAATGTCCCATGACAGAGGATAAAAGCTTTCATTTTCTGTTTTTGTACCGAGTTGTTCATGTTTTAGAGTTTTTGATACTCAAGTTTTCTCAGAATAAGTATATTACATTGCGGGTATCATATATCAGTAATACATACAGAAACACTTCTGTTACGGAGGATCAAAATATTTGGTTTAAATTTTTATGCAGGGATGTCGTAGGTTTATAACTAGGATATCGTAATATTTGAACTGGGATGTTGTAATACTATTTCAGCATATATATGTGATCCTTTTACATCCGTAGCATGGTATGACATCATAGGAATCATAACTCAGTCTACAAGTGATAGGTTCTCCAGGTAGTAGTGGTTTCTGTTTTAGTTTCATGTTTTATGATCCGGTATCGTAATCTTTTAACTAAGATGTTATAAGTTTAAATTCCTGTTTGTAGAAATATTTAGTTCCATGCCCGTATTATTGCACTATCGTGTCATATTCTATCTAATGCATAACTCATTATTTATTATACTGCAGATAAAACATCATCTAAAACATTAATGTATATCAATGTTTATAATTTTTTATGCAGATATTTCTACATATGGAGTTGAAATTAGAAATCTGGAAAAAATCCAAGATGATCATTTGGATGAGGTTGCTGATGTTGTTAAGAAAAATGCACCTTCTCTTATCACCCCAATTATAGAGAACGAGTTTGTTGATCCTAAAATTGGAATGGAGTTTAATTTTGTAAATGATTTATATAATTTCTACAATGGATATGCAAGGAGAGTAGGTTTTGGAATCACAACAGTGTGTAGTAAGTCCAACAACAATAAAGAAATATGCTTCAAGCACTTGGCATATTGGTGGCAAGGAAAATCTAGAAAAACTAATAACTCCATGAATCCTAGGGATATTGGCAAAATTGATTGTAAGGCTTCGATAAAAGCAAGACTAAATTCTAAAAATGGTAAGTGGATATTGGTTGATATTTTTCTAGAACATAACCATGAACTATCCATATCATCAGCTGGTTATCTACGGTCCCATAAGAGGATCAGCACACCAAAAAAAGCAAAAATCAGCAATTTACATGCTGTGAATATTCCTACAAGTTAAATATACTTTGCCATGGCTAGAAAGAAAGGGGGCAGAAGATAATTAGATTTCATAGAGAATGATGCTCATAATTTTATTTGTCAGGAACATCAGAGTCAACTGAAAAAAGGAGATGCACAGTCAATGGTAATCCATTTCACACCAATGCAAGTAAAAAATCCAAATTTCTTTTATACTTTGGACCTGAATGATAATGGACAGCTCAGGACTGTCTTCTGGATCCATCCTAGGTCAAGATTGGCCAGCACTTATTTTAGTGATGTACTAACCTTTGACTTAACTTATTTGACAAATACATATCAAATGCCCTTTTGTCCATTTATCGGAGTCAACCATCATGGCAATCCATATTGCTTGGTTGCGCATTGTTATCAGATGAGACGATTAAGATATTTAAATAGATATTCCAATCATGGCTGGATGCAAATGGCGGTCAACCACCTAATGCCATCATAACTGACCAAGATAAGGTAATCGAGGCTGTTATTAGGGATGTGTTTTCCAATACACGACATAGATTTTATCTTTGGCATATTTTGAAGAAGATTCCTGAAAAGATTGGCCATATTTTCACTACAAATTCTAAATTTATGATAGAGTTTGAAAAGGCAATATATGATTTAGTAACCATAGTGTCTTTCAAGGAAAGATGGGCACATTTAAAGGAAAAATATGTAGAATGCAAGGATGTATATTGGTTAAATGACATATATAAATGTCAGGATAAATGGGTTCTAGTTTACCTTAAAGATACATTCTTTGCAGGTTTGTTAGTCATTATGAATGATTAATGTTCATTTTTTAAAAATTTCCAACAAACTTTTATCTTTAATGCTTCTATTTTTTAATATTTATTGATATGGCAAGACCGCTGACGTGGAGAAATCTGCTGGCGCCTTGTGGAGAGGGACGCTATGTCGACCCTCTGGCTCGGACCCCACTACCGAGATGAGCCGAACTCCCCCATGGCAGCAGATGGAGCCCAGTCCTCCACCAGGTCGAGCTCATGAGCTCGGCGCCTAGGCCGGAGCCGACATCCGCCCTCCAGAGGAGACCCTCGGAGGTTAGTGCCCCCCCAGTCGAGGTCGAGCCAAGAGCTCACCCGTCGAGGTCGAGCCTCTTCGAGTGCGCGCCCTCTAGACCGGGTCCGCCGACATCAGCCCTCCAGAGGAGACCCTCGGAGGTTAGTGCCCCCCTGGTCGAGGTCGAGCCAAGAGCTCACCCACCGAGGTCGAGCCTCTCCGAGTGCGCGCCCTCTAGACCGGGCCCGCCGACATCTGCCCTCCAGAGGAGACCCTCGGAGGTTAGTGCCCCCCCGGTCGAGGTCGAGCCAAGAGCTCACCCGCCGAGGTCGAGCCTCTCCGAGTGCGCACCCTCTAGATCGGGTCCGCCGACATCCGCCCTCCAGAGGAGACCCTCGGAGGTTAGTACCCCGCGGTCGAGGTCGAGCCAAGAGCTCACCCGCCGAGGTCGAGCCTCTCCAAGTGCGCACCCTCTGGACCGGGCCCGTACTTCGCCCTTCTCCACCAGGCCATCCCCGCCAGCCCGGAGCACCTAGGATGGAGCGAGCCCTGCCGTCCCAGCTCGGTCTCAACCCGGAAGAAGTCCTCACCAGTCGAGGACACCGGCAAGCCTCCCGAGGACCATACCAGAGCACCTCTCAGGCCATACTGACTACCTGACACCACCAATTACACCAAAAAGGCAAGCAATGCGCCGATCGAGGCGCCACATTCCTCACCAACCACTTAGATCACCCAGGAAAGAAGACCATCCGGGAGATTCAAACCCCACGGGTGGTGGCCTGCCATTCGAGACATCCCCGATTTCCCGGAACAAGGCAATCATGAAGGAGTGTTGGAGCGCATGACAGCACCTTATCATGAAATAGGAAAGGGCTTCCTGGGACACCGCCGCGCGCATCTGACAGCCCGGCGGGAACCCCAAAACAAGCTCCCAACGGCCAGTCTTCAACTACAAAGAACGATCGGCACCCCCCAAGGGGGGCGAGGTAACAGTAACAACAACAACAAAAGAAAAAAGGAGCCATCACCACCACGAAAGGAGGGAACTGAGGGGCTCAAGGAGAGGCGGAGGAACAGAGCATCCCTCTGTCCCCGCTACCAATCTCCCCTTGCGACATTCACACCTCCCCACACACATCTTTCACTCCTCCTAGCGCGGAGTCCATCAAGAGGGGCCCGGCCAGGAGGATATGTTCCCCTGGACCGTCACTGACTTGATCGTCGGAGTGCCCCCGCCAGAAACTGATGCGGCACGCATATGATTAATGTTTTGAATATGGGGTTTGTAGAGCAATGAAACCTAATTATACTTAGCATTGTACTCATCTTAATAAGATTTAAGGATTATATGAAAAGAGACTATTACATGATTAGACACAACTCTAAAACTAAGAAGGAAGAAGATCTAGACAATAGGGGCTAATGATTGAGGACTTACCTTGATGAGTTTTTCAACCTTCCTATGATTCAAAACTTGAAACTACTGATGCTCTAGACTGGAGAACTTGGATAACAGTGATCAGAACCCTGGACTTGGGCTTCAGCTTGTTGGTTCATTGTCAAGGGGAACCCTGTTCATAACTCAAGGACTTCGAAGGACCCTGCAATGAAGATCAAAGTTAAGGTTGAAGGATGCAAACATAAAGAAGGGATGGGAGAACTTGTAAACAAAGAAAAGATAATTGAGAAGATCTGGCCGACTCCAATGCCTTTGCCTTGAGCTTGGATGATGAATTGCTAGGGAAGAGAGTGGCTTTGGGCGTGGAAGAAGAAGATAGAAAAAATTTCACACATAAAACTCAAGACAAAATACCCATCTGGATCTCTGATAGACCTTGCCCGAAGAATTAGGATTTTCTGGCTTGTAATAAGGGTTGACTTGATCAACTAAATTTTAGCTTAAGTCTGTACTCCCTGCAATTTATTTTGTTGAGTCATGTTGACTCAGTGGTGGTCTAGGACTTCAACCTGGGATGTCAAATTTTCTTCCAAGGCCAAGCAAGTTGGCGCCATACTCCCAGCCACACTCCCAGCCACACACCTGAGTCCAGGATGCGCCACATCTCCATCCAGTATACTCTGGTCCCCACACCACAGATAGCAGCTCCCTTCTCTCATGCGCCATTTGAGGAGAAAGCAACCAGGGATCCACAAATCAAGGGGGCGGCCCAAGACCTTCCATAAGAGCCAAGCTATGAAAGGGAAGAAATTCTTCTTGGAGAGAACTTCAAGGAGGCGCCCATTTCCTGCCAAAAATACCCAAAACAAAGATGGGAAGGACCATGACTTAGGGAGAAAGAAAAGGAGGAGTCCAAAAGAGTTGAGCCATGGAAGGAAAGAAATCCTCTCTTGAAGAACAAAGCTTGGAGGCACCATCTACCTTCCTTTTAAAACCCAAATCAAATTTTTTTGGAACCTTTGGCTGGCTGACCATATGTATAGGGATTGATCCTATAATCCTAATTTGAAGATCCCCTCCTTTAGTCCCACATGGGAAGATGTAAAACCCTACTCTCTTGTAAAGTCCTATAAATTAAACCCTTCTTGTAAATTTGAAGGTAATCTGATGAATGAATTCAAGTTTTTGTGTGAGCAAACTATGTGTTTTCTCTCTTCCGCACTTGCATTCAGGTGTTGAGCTCCGTGAGGGAGTAAATCCGGGTTCCCCAGGAACCTTGAGGAGGTGTGAGATCTCCAAACCCCAAACCCTAGGTTAGCCACTTCACTCCCAAACCCTAGCCACCCATCATCCTTCTCTTTCCACCAAGCCCTAGCATATCCCACCTCTCACAGCCATTCTCTTCAAGTCAAGGCCGACCCCAGCATCCGGGTCCAGTCCGGATACTTCAGATCCAGCGCAATTCTCAGAGGAAGTCAAATCAACCTCCAGGAGAATCCGGATTTCAGCACATCAACTTTTAAGTTCTTCAATCTGGTAAATTCTTCCTTGAGTATCTGATTCCATCACTTGTTCTTCTTCTTTCCCAGATCTTGAGTCCAGGAGAAGCCGACTCAGCCACAGGACCAGTATTGGAGGATCCATTGTGAAGATATCCGAATCCGAGGATCCAACAATCTGCTCGGGAGAGTTCTTCCACCAAACTCTGTGAAGATCACTGTCTGGTCGGTAACCCATCTCTTCTCTTTATTTCTGTCATGTTGAAAGTTCAGAGCGAAACCTTAGGTCTGGGAGTTTCTCAACCCCCAGCGATCCATTACTTCTGAACTACTCTGATAACCCAGTTTTATTTAAATTGTGCTTTCAATTATTACCTAGTTTCTTTCAATTTAGTTTAACTTTCCTTTGAGTCAAAGCCGACTTCTGAAAATATTAAAAAAAAAAATCACAAAAAAAGAATTAGTCATAGTTTACTTCCGCATCGCATCATCTTCTCTTTTATTCTGCATCATTTTGGTATCAGAGCACAGTCTAGGATTTCTGTTTTGCTTGCTTGTTTTAAGTCTCTCTCCTTTTACTTTGTCTTCTCGAAGTAGACTCCCCAGGATGTCCGGTCCTAGGAACGAAGTGAGGTGCAAACCTCCTCTTCCCATTCCACGGGGTGTTCCTAGGGTGTGTAGGGGATTCGTTGGGTTACAACTTCGTAGCAGGAATTGTAAACGGGGAAGCACCCTGTTTTCAGTCCATAACTGTCCTATTACAGGAATTATTTCTCAGTGCAGGTAACTTCGAATTATGTGATTTTTATTTTGCTGGAACTATTACAATTGAAGGTAATTTACATAATTTTCCTGTGATTTATTGGTTTCCGTGAAATTTTTGAGAGTTAAATTACTGCAACTCTATTTTTGTGTTCTGCAATTCAATTATCTTGAGTGAACATCTCCTAACTCATCCTAAGGGCATTTGAGCATCTAAGATATGGGGAGGGGTTGATAACCTCTCCTTAGCCCACAACCACCACCCCCTCATTCGATCCTAAGCCTAACTTTAAAATTTATTAGACTTAATTTGCCCTAGTGGGCTAGGGACATCAACAAGTTGGGTCAAGGCTAGTGTTGAGTCAGTTTGTCTAGTTACTCTGTGTGTGCTTTGTACTCAGTGTCTAGAATGGTGGTTCTGGGACTACGTCCCGAAGGGCTTGTGTACTGGTCTGCCTACCTGGCCAATCACTGATTGATATCTAGGATTGGCATCTAGGGACCTAACACTCCCCTTACACCTGCCTGGCTGAGTCCTGAGTTACTACAGGCTAGCTTGCCATTCTGATTGGGCATCTAGTTTGGGCTCTAGGTCTAGTTAGCCCGTAGTCAATTCAGTTGAGTCTCATTTTGTGTGTTTGCTTGCATCATCATGTCTACCTGGAATGGAGTACCTAGGTTCTCTTCTTCTATTTGTTCTTCCACTATAGCTTAAGGTTGGATGTGGTTAGGGTCAACTACCTCTAGGATGGTTTCTACCTGGGTATCTATTGGATCGGCTAATTCTAGGTCTACTAAAGGTGTCTCCTCTTCTCCTTCATACTCATCCACTAGGCTCGCATCAGCTTCA
Organism: Areca catechu; assembly: GCA_021397845.1. Taxonomy (NCBI): domain Eukaryota; kingdom Viridiplantae; phylum Streptophyta; class Magnoliopsida; order Arecales; family Arecaceae; genus Areca; species Areca catechu. The sequence goes on along the minus strand of CM038039.1, from coordinate 157,088,932 downwards.
TACACTTTCGCGTTAATGTAAGCCTTGTCAATCTCAGGAATGATTGGAGAAGGTCGGCTAGGAAAAAATTGGCTAGGTCCTGGTTTCTGATTATGGACACAAATCCTAGTAGGTTCAGGTTGCCTAAGGGGTAGTGGCTCACTACTGGGCTCATATTTAGGGGTACTAATCCTATGGGGTTCAAATTGACTAAGGGAAACATGACTAGTACTAGATTGATACCTAGAGGTTATGGGTTCTTTGGGCTCATAGGACAAGGGTGCAGATCTATGGGTCATGGGATTATAGGATCTGGGGTCAGCTCTATGGTCAGGTTCTAAGGATGGATCATGGTATGGGGTCCTCCTAAGGTTAGGCTCCCTATATTGGTCAGGATATTGGGTTCTCCTAGGGTTGGACTCCCTATATGGGTCAGAATATTGGGTTCTCCTAGGGTTGGACTCCCTATATGGGTCAGAATATTGGGTTCTCCTAGGGTTGGACTCCCTATATGGGTCAGAATATTGGGTGTTGGGTCTACTAGGCTTATAGGGTGTGGGTGCGTAGGATTTATGATCATGGGATCTAGAGTCATAGGATCTAGGTTCACAGGTTATGGATTCATAGGTTCTAGGTTCATAGGATTTGGAGTCATAAGATCTATAGGTTGTGGGTATATTAGGCTTAGAGAATGTGGGTAAATAGGATCTATCTTCCTGGTCTACAAAATCCTGATTGGGTCTTCTAGGACGATCCTCAGGGATTGGATCAGGACGATGGCCTCTCCTAGGTTCAGCCTCAAGGTATGGATCAGGGTTTGGGGTCCTCCTAGGTTGAGGATTGTAGTACGAGTCAGGATGAGGGGCTCTCCTAGGTTTGACCTCATGGTATAGATCAGGGTTTGGGGTTCTCCTAGGTTGAGGGGACTCAAGATCTGGCTCAGACTGTGACCCATGGGTTCTTGCTATGGTCCCTACACGGCCTTCTAACTGGTCAAACCTATTGGCAAGATGGTCAATTCTATTGTTGGTTTGGGTACCAGACTGATTTAACTGGGTAGTCAACTGGGTCATGGATTGGGTTAGTTGCTTAGTGAGTGCTTTTATTTGGGCTTGCAAATTTTCCATGGGTTTAGACATTTGTGATGGAGGTGGGTGATATGAAACCTCTGATTTAGTGCTCATGCAAGACTCGATCAAACCGACTACAGCTGACTAGACCTAGAGTCCAAACTAGATGCTCAATCAGGGTGGCAAACTAGCCTATAGTAACCCTGTACTCAGCCAAGCAGGTGTAAGGGGAGTGTTAGGTCCCTGATTGCCAATCCTAGACACCAATCAGAGATTGGCCAGGTAGGCAGACCAGCACACAAGCCCTTCGGGATTGAATCCCTAAACCACCGTTCTAGACACTGAGCACAAGGCACACACAGGTTAGCTTGACACAATGATCTGACACTTAGCCCGGACCCGACCAGTTGGTGTCCCTAGCCCACTAGGGCAAATTAAGTCTAGTTAATTTTAGATTAAGACTTGGGACCGAATGCAAGGGATGTGGTTTTGGGCTAAGAAGAGGTGATCAAATCCTCCCCCCATCTGATATAGCAAGAGCGCCCTTAAAAGTAAATTATGCAATGATGGCAGGTTGATGAGGATGCAAATTAGGGTTTAGATGTTTTTAGTATTTTTGGAGAATATGTATTTTTTTTTATATTTTCTTAAATAGAAGAAAACTTGCAAATTATGGCCTCATATGCAGGAAATATACTAAAATTAAAAGATATGCAAAAAATGCTAAACAAAACCCTAAAACTTCCAAACTTGTCTTACTGAAAAAAATAGAGCCAAAATTTTGCAGGCTATATTTCAGCTTGCAAAAAATTCACAAGCCATAATAAAATCTGCAAAAATTTTTAAAATTACTGTGAATTATGATGAATCTAGAAAAATAAATTTTTGAATTTTTGAATTTTTTATCATAGAGAAATAATTTAAATAACAGTGTATATATGGACTAAAAAATTGTAGAAAATAAGCCCTAATCTAAGCTCTGATACCAAATGATGCGGGACTAATATGCATGCAATTCTTTTTGTATGTTTTATATGTGGGATTAGGTGATTAATTCCCAAATTTCAGATCAAAATTAGTTTTATAGAATTTTGTATGAATTTTTGAAGCCAAGCATACAGATTAGAACCTAGAAAAGTACTAAAGAAGGATCACCGGGGCTGAGAAGCCTAGGTTAGGGCAAGTTCTCCTACAATAATAAGACTGGCGATAGAGGGGGTGTACCTGACAACATCTGAAGTGCTCGGTGAATATTGCAGCGAAGGAATCTCTCGTTCCTCGATAGATGCAGCCTGGAAAACCGAGCCAAAGACGCGCGGATACCCGGCTTTTTGCTCGGTAGTCCGATTGAGGCTTGGCTGGATTCGTTGGATTCGTAGAAACTCGGAGACCTGAAAATGACCTGTCAGGGGTTAGAAAACTCAGAAGAAATCAAGAAAACAAATGAAAAAAGCAAAGGGATGAAAGTTTTGGAGGGGCTGGAAGGATGGTTGGCGGGAGGAAGATGGTTGCAAACACCGGGAAGAAGAACTCTCAAACCCCTTTATGCACACAGCAGGGTAATCACACAAAACAATATAAGAACTCAAGGTTTATTTCATATATCAAAATCTCCCTTCATACAAGAGGCTAGGGTCCTTTAAATAGACCCTTAACCTTGGGCTCCATGTAAGGGCACATAAGTCTTTACATAAGAATCCTTTTCCCTCTCAAACCCTAGCTAAAAAATAAGGAAACATTAGGTAGAAAAATCCCTAAAAACTCTCTTGACGTGGCCAACACTCCAAGGATGCCTAGGGGGGTGTGTTGGGCTTCTATGAGCAGCAAGAGGCCGGCCCAAAGGGGCTCGGGCACATGGGTTTGGGCCTCTGGAAGCTGTGGTGGCCTGGTAGCCAGGTAGCAGGAATATTCCCTGGTATCTTGCTTCTTAGGGGCTTAGGATTGGCGCTTGGGCTTGATTTCTTTGGGCTAAGATGCAGATGGACCTCTAAAATCATGGATGCCTTGGTATATGAATATATTTTGGCATCTGGAAGGGAATTTGAGCATCTGGAGGGCATCTGCAAGGAATCAGGGTTTTCTGAATTTTCTTCCTGGGGTCTTCAAATCTTCAAGCTGGGTTGGACTTGGGCTATACTTCCATGTCTTCAATCTGATTGGACTTGGTCTTCACTTGTATGATGTGGTCTTGAGTCTTCAATATGGTTGAATAGGACTCAAAAAATAAAATTAGCTCGACATGAGCTGACTAACACTAGACTGAACTAGCTCAACATGAGCTGACTAGTACAGAACTGAAATTCAAAAGACTCAAATAACAACTAAAATGGACTCAGATGGGCTAAGCCCTTATTACAGATGGATTCATAAATTATTGATCAATTCATATAGGGTTGAAAAGCCTCTATCTTATTCTGGTGCCTTTGGTGTCCCCACCATGGGAGGAACTTAACCTTGTAGAGTGAAGATCAAACTGGCTCACATATCTCTCGAGAAGGTCTGGGTTGAGGCATTACAAGTCCTCTCGAGAAATCCATGAATTGTCCGACTCTGGCCGGCCTTGCAATCGGACCAGGAAGCGTTGATTGCCACAACCCCGGGTCGAATGGCTTGATCGTCCAGGATACGCTCGATCCGTTCTCCTCTCTCAGGCCAATTAATTGGTGGACACTCTAATTGGTGGACACTCTAGGTAAGGATCACTCACAATGGAAAGGAATAGGTCCAAAGGCCTCACTGGGTATCGCTGCCAGTTCCCTGTACTCAACCAGGTCTATAATATTGAAGGTAGAACTAATGCCCGAATCTGAAGGCAAGTCTATCACCTAAGCATTTGATCCAACCTTCTCTATCATTTTTAAAGGTCCGGCTCTGTGAGCATGAAGCTTCTTTTAGGCGTAAGCCTAACCAAGATAGATTCCACTACATCAAATTCTTTGGTCCATCTTTGGGAATTAGCTAGTTGTTTCAAAATTAGTGCAAGTGGTGAACATGCTGGGCACATGCAGACTCCTAACAAATAATGCAAAGGACTCATACTGACACCTAACATACTCGACTATGCATTCCTATCGAAAGAAATTTTATTGAACTCTTTGGATCTAAACCTAACAGATTATTAGTTTTCTAGGTTTGATCCTAGCTTGACATGCACATGAAAATTTACAGTGAACTCCTACCAAATTCCAAAGAGTAAGCCAGAAATAAAATGCAAACCTAACATGCGTGATGAATGCATGCAGCATGCTAATCTCAGCTAAATGGAATCTAATGATCCTATAAATGCTGGAGGCGTCTAGAGAGGGTAGAAAATAGGAAGTAGGTTCAAAATTAGTCGGGTAGGGTAGGGAAAAAGGTTCAAGGTTAGTTGGATAAAGTAGGATAAAAGAAGGGGCATCAGAGACTAATCCTAGACTAACGAGGCTAACCTTACGGGGTTGCGGTATATCTATGGGGTTTACATAATGGAAGGATGGGTTATTAATCTCAGGGAAGAGGTCCTTAATGGGAACTATAGGAGGAGGCTCATCCTGAGGGTACTGATTCAAAGAGATTAGGTCCTTAATAAATTCTTCAGGTTCTTGTATTTTAGGACTAGACTTTATAATTTGGCTCTCCTCTATGGTTTCCTCAAGTAAGGCTCTAGCAGCAGTACCTAGGTTCTCTTCCTCTATTTGTTCTTCCACTATAGCTTTAGGTTGGATGTGGTCAAGGTCAACTAGCTCTGGGTTGGTTTATACCTGGGTTTCTACTGGGTCAGCTAATTCAAGGTCTACTAAAGGTGTCTCCTCTTCTCCCTCATACTCATCCACTAAGCTCGCATGAGCTTCATACACTTCTGCGTTAATGTAAGCCTTGTGAATCTCGAGAATGATTGGGGAAGGTCGGCTAAGGAAAAATTGGCTAGGTCCTGGTTTCTGAGTATGGGCAATAATCCTAGTAGGTTCAGGTTGCCTAAGGGGTAGTGGCTCACTACTAGGTTCATATTTAGGGGTACTAATCCTATGGGGTTCAAGTTGGCTAGGAGAAACCTGACTAGTACTAGGCTGATACCAGGGGTTATGGGCTCTCTAGGCTCAAAGGACAAGGGTGCAGATCTATGGGTCATGGAATTATAGGATCTGGGGTCATAGGATTTAGGTTCAGCTCTATGGGTCTTGGGTCTACTGGGCTCATGGAATATGGGCTCATAGGTTCTAGAGTCATAGGATTTGGAGTCATAAGATCTATAGGTTGTGGGTATATAGGTTAAAGATGGCTCAGGTTTGGATCTAGTCTGGGTCCTCCTAGGTTCAGGATTATAGTATGGGTCAGGATGAGGGGCTCTCCTAGGTTCAACCTCACGGTATGGATCAAGGTTTGGGGTCCTCCTAGGTTCAGGATATTTCTACTTAGCTAGTTTCTCTTGGATAGATTGCTACTTGATTATATCCTAGGTTTCTCACAGTTGTCCCCTTACCCTTCATTGACCAAATTTTGGAGAAACTAGCTGGCTAACGATATTTCTGCTTTTTAGATGAATACTCTGGATATAATCAAGTAGCAATCTATCCAAGAGACCAACAAAATGAAAGGATTCCAGTGCACCACAGTGAAAAGATAATTTCAAAAATGATGAAATTTACACCAAAATCCTTAGCCAGGATCTCCTTATTCAGTATTAAAACATATGAGAAACATGCAAACCTACACTATTAGAATTAGGGCACCAACCTGTTATCGCTAAATCCAATTTTGATGTAGAATCAAAACTTGATGTTGAATGACCCTTTTGAATTCACCAGGCATCCAAATGTCCACCCTCCAATGGTGATCCACAAGAAAATTGATCAAGATGCTTGCTTCTTCAAAAGTTCCTTCACTTGAATTCTTCTCCTAGAACTCAAGAGGACTACGACTGAAAAACTCCACGGTAGGGACTTCTTACTTCCTTTCTTTCTTCTTCCTCTCCCTTTCTTAAGACCTTGTCCTAAGAATACACTCTTGTCTTGAAGGAGGAGGAGGATTTAAGACACTAATGTCTTAATGTAAAAGGAAATAAAACAGAGTATATATTCTTTTCTTTTACCGTTCGAGAGATTCTTCCTATCTCTTGTTTTAGACTTGAGTTTCAACAGAGAAGAGAACTCTGTAAAAAGGAAACTCTTGTGTCCTAAACAAGCTAAGAAGGAATCAGTCTCTTAGAAAGGAAAGAAAAATAAAAAAAACTTCTGTCGTACATCAGAAGAACACCCGAAGCCTCTGCTCCTTAAATATACTACAAAAAAATGTCTTTTCAAAAGAACACAACTCTCCGTAAACTATTTCTCTCGGCTTTCCACATTTCTCATGCCCTCTCCTTCCTTCTCACGGCCCTTCAGATTCAAGCTCATGGCTCTTCCTAAAAGAAAAGTCGTGAAGTTTTAAGTAGAAGGAAGTCGTGATGTTTCGGTCTTCGAAGAGATGTTATATCGCGCAACTGGGAAGAGTTAGCACCTTCTTTCTTTCTCAAAATCCCCAAAACCGTTAGATGACCATCTAATGGTCATTAGGAGATGCGCTAATAGGGAATAACCGGCCAATATGTAAAAATTGAGGTGAAATAAGAAGACTTCACGCACGCATGAAGAGTCCATGCGCGCGTGGAGTCTTTCCTCTTATCCACGTGCACAAAAAATTTGGGTGGCCTATATGGATGGGCTTGGGTGTTAATTAAGATGTGGTCTTAGCCATGGGTCATCCCAAAGTCCTATATATTTAATTAGGATCTAATTAGGTCCAATTAGAACCCAAATTGATCCAATTCGGAACCCTTATTCAAATCCAATTTGAATAGAAGCTAGGGTTTGCAACACCTGCTAGAGTGTTATCCTGCAAAGATGATTTAATTACAAATTAAACTCTTGATCAATCCTCTTAAGTGTGTGACCCATTGGGTTTCATATCTAGCCGGCAGTAGGTCTGAGTACAAGTTGACCTAACTTGATTAGAACTCTTTCTAATCGATTTAGGTCAAAACGAGCTTACCCGACTTGATCAATTATGACTCTTCCTAATAAGTAATCTTTAAATTTGATCAACCCACAAGACAAGATTGACATCTAGCAACGTGTCATGTCTACCCGGAAGATATGAAAATTCTGGTGAAATACCAAGACTACCCTTCAGTAGAAAGTTACCTTACAATTAAATCTTTCGATCAGCCTGCACCCAAAATATAATTATGGATATGGATATATGTCAAATCCAATATTATATTTATTTCTAGCTCAATCTTATATTGATGATTCAATTATCTTGATATTAGAAATCATCTCTAATATCTTTACTTTGATCAAAGATTCCCTGAATCATCATCCGATTGATAACTAGCTGGATGCAATCTCCTCTTACTAAGAGTGATTGATTCCTTGTTGACCTACTCATTACCTTCATATACAATTCACCATTCCCAGTATCAATCTTGTGCATGACTCAATGTCATGATTAGGATTGAACCAAAGGATGAGTTCATGTACATAATGTACTTATGGCAGTCTCAGGTCAAAGGATTACTTGTACCACTCCCACTATGAGAACCTTCTATTGACATGTAGCTAAGACTCCATTAGATGTTCTCAAGTTGGATCATATCAATGAAATCATTCACTAATAAGCACCCACATCCTAGTATTAGTGTCATATACAAGTGACTGTGAGAGCAGTCACCCTTTCAAGTATACATGGGATGTGCTAGTCTTGCTGGAAAAACCTTGATCCCCTACTCAGGGTTCCTTTGACTAGGAATATTTTAGATTGAGGTTTTAAGACTTTAGGTCTCACTGGTATGATCTCATCATAACCCTAAAATCATAGCCCTAATCTATGGGGTTCATCATAATAAAACACAGCGTATGACGAAAAATAATGCCTTTATTAGAATATTGTCAATTACATTGATTTGGGAGATACAATATTGATTGGCTTATAGAGCATATCCCTTTCACAAAAGACTACTTTCACCTATCCCTATGGAACCTTTGCTTTTTGTAGAATGTCCTTTGGATTGTGTAATGCATCTGCAACCTTTCAAAGGGGCATGATGTCGATTTTCTCAGATATGGTGGGAGATTTCTTAGAATTTTTATGGAAGAGGTTTTAGTTTTGAAGAATCATTTGAGAGTTGCCTCAATAATTTGAAGAAGATATTAAAATGATGCATTGAGGTCAATTTAGTTTTAAGCTAGAAGAAAAGTCATTTCATGGTACAAGAAGGGATTGTCTTAGGGCATATTATGTCAGAAAGAGGGATTGAGGTTGATAGAGCTAAGGTCAAATTGATTTCTAAATTTCCTCCATCCAATTCTATCAAACAAATTTGATCTTTTCTTGGCCATATAGGATTTGTTGGAAATTATGTCCCAAAGCCAATCATCTAGGCTGTAGATGGTTGTGCGACTCATGTATATGTATATGAATTATTGAATTGAATAAAAGATTTATTCTGATTGTTCATCACATAACATCTTCCTAATTGAACTCTTGTGTGATGATGTCCTTTGAGCTACCTTGTATACGATGTAGAGAGGTTGCGTTGTGTAGTTCATAAATTGGTTCGCGACTAAAGGATACACTATTTCAGGATGTGGGTGTATCGAGAGTAGGTCGTTGATGTCATATCTATTGGTTATCCTCTTAACCAAGTAGCATAGAGATGATGGTGTGACATCAGGTGTTGTGTTTGATACTTCATTAAACGTGACTCTCATGCGAGATTCTCTTTCTGCCGAAGAAAAGTCTTGCATTAGAATGTGGACATGAATTATTCCTCTAACTTGAGATCACTATGGTAGCTTGCAAGCAACTCACTATGCTTAGGTGTTGGACTACCTGGATTTCTAATCCGATGATGGAAGCTTGATGGGTACAGTCAAGTACTTATATAGCAATAATAGGATCGAGATAGGATTGATCTCTCCAGATGGTTTGGATTGAATGCTTAATATATCTCAATTGAGAAAGACCTTGGCTAGGACATTGCTTGTAAGGAGTTACAAGGACTCTTTGTTTGAGATATATTGAGATGGATTGATTAGGGTTGGGCAATTTAACCCTATGCCATCCGGAGCATTAGGAGGTTCAAAGAATAAGTTCAATGCTATTCCATATTCAACAGGTTCATGTTGCTCTGCAACCTTCAACCTATCTAGACATCGGGTGTCATTGCTAGATGGTGACTTTAGCTGATACTAGAAATATTTCCATGCTACCGGTTTAGTGTTTGAACCTGAGAGGTCAAACACCGAGGGTTTCTTCTTGATTTATTGGCATGCAAATGATTGAAAATCATTTTGGACTCATTTGATAAGGTGTTGTCAAACTTCTATTCGAGCCGACTCTTTTTGAACGAGTCGACTCGAGCCGAGTCAACTCGAATGGTCGAGTTGACTCATCTATAGGACTGCTGTAAATCAAAACTGCTTCATTTGATTCTGTTATTATTATGGGAATTTAATGGAAGCATATCTGGGTTTTATGATCTGCGATTGCTGAATCCCAAGAGGCTTATATCCCCTCTGAATCCCAAAAGTCTTATTCCTCCATATAATCTCTCCCGTGCTAAATTGCTGAAAAGATTAATAATCCCAGTTTTTCTTCCAACTCGTTGCTATTCTTGGTCCCTTTGGAGAATGGTGCACGAGATCAAGATTTGAATCTTGATTTTTGAGAGATTATTGAAGGGAATAGTGAGTTTTGGGAGGGATCCTTGAGTGCGTACCTTCTATTGAAGGTTTGGGACAAAGCGCTGGGAAAGGGTTCTTAAGCATCTTTGTTCCAGCACCACTGCAACAACAGCCCTTCAAGGAGTTGAAGGAGTCCGCACATCTTTAAGGAGTTGAATAAGGAGTTGCTACTACCATCAGTGTTTTCTGAGGGGCTAGCACCTTAAAGGAAGGAGAAGAAACTGTGCTACACGATGTGAACCACTTGTAGAGGCGGTGCACATGCATCGTTCGCAAAGCCTGATCTTTTTCCTTGCAGGTAGACCCGAAGCTCTTGCCATAGATTGCTGCAGTCCCAGGTGATCGTCACTGAGGTATAGCTTTAGATTATATGTTTGACATATTATAAACTGTTGCATCATTGTATAAATCTGGAATAGTTCTATTTTCATTCAATGGATGCTTGATTTCAACATATATTATTCTACACATGCATCAAGATCTACATAGCAAACCTGTGTTAATTAGATTAACATGCTTAGATAAATTGTTTAACTACTTCCGCTGCATCATGCAATCTAGAAAAAGTTTTTTAAATTTCATGTGTCAGGTCATGCCAAGCATGGTGCCCTTTCCCTTGGTTCCCCAACAGTGGTATCAGAGCATCCTGGTTGGATGCACATCTAGTTTAATATTTTTTATATGAAATCAAATTTTTTCCTTCATAAAGTACTTGGATTAAGGTGGATTCACCATGGCCATCCAGTCATAGGAAAGAAGAATGGTTTAAAGACCATCTCTTCCCATTCTAAGGGGTTCTCCTATGGCGTGTAGGGGTGCCGCTGCATCATGTCCTTATGAAGAAGAAATTAAAGAATTTGATGGATTAAAATGGTTTTAATCTATGGTTAATATATCATAACAATGTTTAGATGAGATCTAAAAGATGTCTAATCTAAAACTTTGAAAAGTTTAAGTGGAAATTATTGAAATTTGAAGTTACTATGTTCTGAAAGAGCTGACTCGACCTCGAGAGCTGACTAGACCAGAAAACTGTGTTCTGGAAGAGCTGACTTGACCAAAAAACTATGAAACACTATGTTTTGGAAGAGTTGGCTAGACCCAGAAGAGCTAACTCGACCAGAAAACTATGAAATAGTGTGTTCTGGAAGAGCTAACCCGACCAGAAGAGCTGACTCGACCAGAAAACTATGAAACAATAATTTTAAGCCTTAGATTTTTATGAAATTGTTTCATTTGATTTTGAAAATATTTCAATTAGTGTGATACACTTAATTGGGAATTAAGTTGTATAATTTTAAGATTTAGGATATGATTCTAATCTTAAGTCATGATTGATAAACCATGGGTTGATTGTGTTAGCTATAATTGGGTCCTTAAATGGGTTAGACGTAGGTTTAGATAAATGGATTAAATATAGAAAATACTAATCAAAAGTTGAATTAGGTCTCTCCTCTATGGATCTTTTTAATAGTTAGTTAGATCAGTCCATACATCTAAACGGACTTGATTCATGGCTTCGCGATGAGCTCGGGTCTTTATGTTAATCTGATTGAGTCTGGTAAACTACTTGGTATCTAAGGTAAGTTTGACAGTCTTGATCAAGGTTCTTTGGGGCTAACTCTTACCTAGCCAACTCATGGTTGGTGTCTAAGGCAAGGGGCTTACCTGGTTTAACCCATCCCTTGATCTTACTTACCTGGCTAATATGGTGAATCAGATTAGATTAGACTATCTATTGATTCGAGTTGACCGATGCCAACTAAGGTTAATCAGTCTAACTAGTTTATAGGTGACCATGGATCAATTTGATCTTAAAACCCCCTAAGTATTTGATGGGAGTTTTCTTGATCAAGGTCGATGTCTTCGTTTCAAATGTCACAAAATTTAAATCCTCTAAATTATTAGGTCCATAAAAAGACTAAGTTATGAGATAGCCTAAGTCTTACCCTCCCATTAAGTTGGATTGGTAATGAGTCCATAAGTTGGGTGATCTTGGTAGTTCGAAAGAATCGGTGGTCATCAGGCAAGTGGGATTGCCATTCAACATATGATGGCTCAGTGCGACTATCTTAACACGTGGTCAAGTGGGCCGGCCAAAGTTGTGTTGGGAATTGTGTCCCAAAGCCAATCGCCTGGGTTGTAGGCGGTTGTGTTAAGTATTGTACTTTTTCAATGAATTAATAAAATATTATTTTTGGCAGCTCATCACTTATTGTATTTTCCTAAGAGAACTCTTTCCATGTGATGAAGTCTTAGGACTACACTGATTTCGATACAGAGAGGATGTATTGAGTGGTCCTTAAACCCTGTTCACAACCAAAGGATATATTATACTGGACGGCAATATATCAAGTATAGGTTGTTGTAGTTTACATCGTTTGGTTGTCCTCTTGACCAAATGAGTGTGGTGACACTGATGTGATCTACAAGTGGGATATATGTGATATCTCATTGAACGTGACTCCGTGCAGTCCCTTTCTGCCAAAGGGATACTCATGATTGGATATGGGTATAAGTGTCCCTCTGACCTGAGGTCATCACGGTAGCTTGCAAGCAACTCCCTGTGCTTTGGTGCCTGACTACCCAGATTTTTAATCCGGTGACGGAAGGTTTCTGGGTACAGGCAAGTACTTGTGGAGCAGTGATGGACCAAGATGGAATTGACCTGTCTAAATAGTTTGGATTGAATGTCTCGCAGTATCTCAATTTAGCAAATCCTCGGCCGGGGTAGCCCTAGTGAAGAGTCACTGGGCTTGCGAGGTTGAGACACGTAGTCTACTGACTCGGTCTGGGTTGGCAGCCCAATCTCAGTCATCCTGAGCATTAGAGGTCAAAGGGATGAATTATACGGTAACCATATGCCAGAGGTTCGATTGTTTGCTCCCGCATCTTCGACCTATCCGGACGCCGGGATGCATTGCTAGATGGTTTCCTATGCTGGTACTAGAATGGTTCTAGTGCTACCGTTTAGGTTCGAACCTATGAGGTCACACGCCACAGAAGATAACTCTCTGATCCAGATACCGAATATGATTGGGAATCATCTCGGTTTCATGGTCACAGTAGTATTTTTGAGCACTCATTTTCCTCGTCCTGCCCTTACCTGGTCAATCAAAAATTGTTCCGGTTTGATCAGCACTATGCCAGGATTTTTCTGGATCAGTTTTGAACTGATTCGGAGTTCGTTTCGGCCTCCAATTGGTTGTGAACCAATTGACCCAATTTTTAATTGGGCTTGGACCAGGTTCAATAGGATTGAACCAATGGCTTGGTTTAATAGAGATTGAACCAAGGTTTATTGGTTGGACCGGTTTCTTTTGAACCGGTGTTTTAATTCTCTGTGTAAATGGTTACACGCAACTCCCATGCGTTTGGAGGAAAGCCAAACGTTGGGAGAAAAACCGAAGGCCAAAACGTCCTCTTAAAACCCTTGTTAATGGCTTTTATCCCGTTCAAATTTTTGTTAATGGGAATTTGGAAACCGGCTCTCTCTTCCACTCTTGTCTCTCCATCTCCCTCATCCCCTCTATAGCCTTTATAATCCAACACTGCGTCCCCTGTTGTCGGGGTTGAGAGTTTTAAAAACAACAGCTGCCGTCCTCTGTTTTGAGTTGTTGGAGTGACACCGTGAGAAGAGAGTATCACCGTGTAAAGGGCTGTTCCTCCATTTGAAGGGGCTGAAGACCTGATCCATTGTAATACTCCTTGAGTGCTAGGTTTTGGGAGTGTTGTAAGGGAGAGAAACCAAGATTCTTCCCACCATTTGAGTGCTCAAAAATCCCTGCTGCAGCAATTCTGTTTTGCTGCAGCAACCTGTGACCGTGAACCATCTTCCGGCGGCTAGCACCACGCGTGGAGAGGGATCGGAGAGCCCCGGGCATGTCTCCCCTCTAGAGGGAGTATTCTTCTACTCCTCGGAGCAAACCACGCGAGCCAGGATCGCTCCAGTTGCCCGAAATCCAATGTCGAAGACAACTACTCTGTTCTGCTGCCATTTTCGTGCAGCAGACTTCGGCGAATTTTTATGATTTATTGGCTTAGTTTTTCTTGCAGAAACTAGTGCCAAATCGAAGAGGACTTCCTTAAAAATCTACAGCTCAAATTTGGGAGCGATCGGAGGTCCGGAAGGTGACGTTCCGGGGACTTTTCGAAAGCCCAGTTTTCAGCCCAAGGTGGAAGACGACTGGAATAACTTTATTCCAGTTATTCCAGTCTATTCCTGGTTTATCCCAGACTTATTCCAGCTGGGAATAAGGTATGTTTTTGGGTTTTATTTTCGCTTCATGTGTAGATCTGGATTTATAAAATTGTTTATAAATATTATATGATCTGTATCATGCCAATACATGCATCTTGCATATGCTAGATCCTGTGCGGAGTAGGTATTTTTCACATTTATTTTAAAAATGTTTTAAAATATTTACCTGCTGCCTGTGCTGTTGCATGCTTAGCGTAGGCACCTGCAACCACATTTTTTACTTTCAGTGGTATCAGAGCCAGGTTCTAGTGTAACATATCTTGATGCATGTATAGTAGATTAAATTGTTTAATCTTGGGATTAGAGAGTACTTTTAGGAACCTAGTTGAGACCTTCACCATGGCCGTGTGTCTTTGACACGATGCGGTTCGTCTGTGTTGGCCTCTTCAGAAGGATCCTTTAAGGAAATCAAAAAGAAATTAAAATTATTTTATAAATTTGGCATGATTTATAATTTTGTTATTTGGGTCATATAATATTTATAAAAGTATAAATCTAGATATGATGCATAATTTAAGATGTAAAATTGTTTCACATAGAGACTTAATTAAAAAATATTTTAATTAAGTATTTGGCTTAATAAAAAAATTTTTAGGTTTATGAAATCTAATAAAACTTGCATAAGCCGAATTGGATTAATTGGGTTAGCTGATTCGTTAGGTCCATCACTGGGTTAGACCTAAGTTTAGTTGAACCGGATTAAATGAAGATTAAACAAAAGTTGTTTAAGGTCTTTCTTTAGAACTATCTAATAGTTAGATTAGTTGATCCATTCATCTAAAATGGATCCAATTAGTGGCTCAGTGGACGCCCGAGTCTTTAGACTAGTCTGATCGAGTCTGGTAAATCGACTGGTGTCGAGGTAGGTTTGGCAATTGTGATCATGGTTGTATGAGGCTACCTCTTTCCTGGCCAACTTGGTTGGTGTCTAGGAAAGATGGTTAATGGTGGATACTCACCCATGATCTCACCTACCTGGCTAGTCGAGTCGACCAGAACTGATTGGAAAAGCTCAATGACTCGAGTTAACCCATGTCACCCAGGTTGATCGGTCTGACTGATCATAGGTGCCCATGGGTCAATTGTTGATTTAATTCAACCCTCCTGGAATCTGATTGATTCAGTGGGAGGATGATCCATGTCCTTACCTTTTTCTTCTGTCACAACTAAAAAAAAAAAAAAAATCCTCTAAAATTATTAGGTCCTTAAAAAGACTAAGTCAAGGAGTTGACAGTGTCTTAGCCTCCCATTAAGTTGGATAGAAATGTGTCCACTAGCTTGGTGTGCATCGACAGTTCCATAGAACGGGTGTACATCCGGCGACTGGAATTTCTATCTAATCGATGATGGTTCAGTGCAACCTCCTTAATGGGACCAGGTGGGCCGGCCATAGTCGGGCTTGGTCTTTAGTTAGCTGGAAGCATTGGATTAGTCATTTTAATGGTTGGACCTAACTAGAGACCCGCAATAGGAGGCCTCTAGGCCGATTGGGGTGTTCTCTGGGGCAAAATAAAATACTAAAAATTGTTTAGGAAAACAATTGGTTTACGAACCTATCTTTAGGCTCGTATGGGTGAGCCGGCCATAGTCGGGCTCATACGTAGCCTATTGGATTTCAGTACCCACTTGAAAAAAATGTTTTCACGGATTGGAGTTAGAGGCTACCAATCTGAAAAATTAGTGGAAGAAACCTTTAGACTAAAGTCCAAGTCTTTTGGTTAATTTATTAATTCATATACTAATAGGTCTTATTTTCTTTTCAGATGTCTTCCAATTTATCGCTCCGGTCACTTCTCGATAACGAGAAGTTAAAGGGTCACAACTTCGATAGTTGGTATCGAAAGTTGATAATAGTTCTGGAGCACGAACGGATCCTGTATGTGTTAACGGATCTGGCACCTGAAATCCCTCCTGCTAATGCATGGAGTGCGGTCAGAGATGCTTATCTGAAGTGGGTCTCTGATCGGACTACTATCCGTTGCATTATGCTAGCGACGATGAACGACGAGTTCACTCGCAAATTCGAGGAGGCCCAACCTGATGAAATCCTTCAAAAGTTGAAGGAATCCTTCGGCACCCCGGATGATGTAGAACGGTACAAAGTGTCTTGTGCCATCTACAACTCCAAGATGTCGAATGGCGGTTCAGTCACTGATCATGTATTGTACATGATCGAGCTGATTGAAAAACTGGGCAAACTCGGATGCCCCTTGCACGAGCAGCTCGGCAAGGATGCGATCCTGAATTCTCTTCCCTCCTCCTATCTTGATTTTCTCGATCATTATAGAATGAACAAGCCTGCAGTCAACTACCATGGTCTTTTGGGGTTGCTGCAGACTTTCGAGAAAGACCACCAACTAAATAAGGGGGTGGTGAATTTAGTGGGAGGTAGTAGAGGTCGTCGTCCCTTTAAGAAAGGGAAGAAGAAAATAAATAAGAAGGGAAAGAAAGTGCAGAATGCTCCTGGCCTTAGTCAGACCAGGAAGTATAAGGCTGATCAGTCTTCTGCAGAGTGCTTCTACTGCAAGAAGAAGGGACACTGGAAGAGGAACTATCCTCTTTATATTGCGTCCCTTGATCCGAACAGGCCGAGAAAGCAGAAGTCTGCTGAACAAGGTATTTATATGATAAAACCTTGTAATTATTCAATTGTTGATACTGCTAACTGGGTATTAGATACTGGTAGTCCAATTCATGTTTGTAATTCGTTACAGGGACTTCAAGTTAGCAGAAGATTTGAAGATGGAGAACAGTTTCTGAGCGTCTGGAATGGAAATTGTGTTCCAGTACTAGCGGTCGGAGTCCTGCGTCTTATTTTTGAGTCTTGTACTGTCGAACTAGTCGACTGTCACTATTGTCCTAGTTTCATTATGAGCATAATCTCTGTAGGCCTTTTGGCCAGTTATGGTTTTTAACTATCAATAAAAGGAGATTTTTGCAATGTTATTTTAAATAACTCTGTTATAATGAAAGCTAGATTAAATAATGGCATATACGTACTATTAAGGCCTGTTAGTGTAATGTACACTTCTAGCAAACGCCCAAGGTTAGATAACGTCAACGATTTGTATCTTTGGTACTGTAGGCTAGGTCATATTAACCAAAATAGAATAAACAAGATGCGAGGAGGATTTTGAACAAACATACCTCGCAGGGGTAGTTAGATGCATCCTGTCCTAGAATAAAACTCAAGAAGATTGGCATAGGATCAATATCCTACAGACTTTAGTGAAATTTGGGTATAAGGTGTATAAAATAATTATAGATAGTGGGAGCTGTGTGAATGCCATATCCCATAAGGCTGTCAAAACCCTAGGCTTACATCCAATTCCTCATCCAAGCCCTTATAAGGTATCTTGGATAGATTCCACCTCTGTACCCATTAAATCCAGATGCCAAGTTCAACTCCAGCTTCAGTCATACCAAAATAGAGTGTGGTGTGATGTTGTGCCCATGGGGATAAGTAGTATCATCCTAGGACGGCCAAGGCTTTATGATCATGATGCCACTCTTTATGGCCGAACTAATACTTGCATGTTTACTTTTCATGGGAAGAAGATCATCATAAGCCCCACCCCATCTTAGGAATTAATTAAGAGAGGGTCTAGCTCACTTTAGAAGAAAAGGTCTGGAGTTAACTTAATCATTGCAAAAGAGCTAGAGAAAGAGATATCTGAGGGCACTACTGTTTGGATGTTAGCTGTAAAGGAAGTATCTGATCCTGTTGATAAAGAGTATCCTCAGGAGGTCAAGGGAGTCCTAAGTGAATTTCATGATATATTTCCTGAAGATTTACCTGACCAATTACCACCCCTTAGGAACGTCCAATATGCAATTGATTTAGTCCCAGGGGCTACTCTGCCTAACCTACCTCATTATAGGATGAACCCAACTGAACACTTAGAACTTCAATGACAGGTAGGTGAGCTTCTTAGAAAAGAGTTTATTAGGGAGAGCCAAAGTCCTTGTGTTGTTCCAACCCTATTAACCCCTAAGAAAGATGGCACGTGAAGAATATGTGTTGATAGCCGTGCCATAAATAAGATAACTGTGAAGTATAGGTTTTCCATCTCCCGCTTGGATGATATGTTGGATATGATGACAAGAGCCGCAATCTTTTCAAAGATAGACCTTAAGAGTGGCTACCATTAGGTTTGAATTAGACCTGGGGATGAATGGAAAATAGCTTTTAAAACCAAAGATGGTCTATATGAGTGGTCCATAATATCTTTTGGGTTATCCAATGTCCCTAGCACTTTCATTACAATTATGATCCAAGTACTTAGGATGTTCTTAAGTAAATTTATGGTAGTATATTTTGATGACATCCTGATTTATAGTAAAACCAAGGAAGATCATATAGAACATCTGAAACAAGTTTGCTTGACTCTTAGGAAAGAGAACCTCTATGTAAATTCAAAGAAGTGTGATTTCATGACCCATGGAGTTATCTTCCTAGGCTTTGTGGTGACCCCTGAAGGTCTAGCAACTGACCCTAGAAAGGTCAGATCCATTGTAGAATGGCTAGTACCCACTAGTGTCCATGAAGTTAAAAGTTTCCATGGTCTAGCCACTTTCTACAGAAGATTTATTAGGGGATTTTGCACCATAGTAGCACCATTTACTGATTGTATTAGGAAGGGTAGTTTTGAATGGACCAAAGCTGCAGATAGACCCTTCCTAGAGATCAAGACCAAAATGACACAAGCACCTATTTTGAGGTTACCTGATTTCACCAAAGTTTTTGAGGTAGCTTGTGATGCTTCGGGAGTCGGCATAGGGGGAGTTCTGAGTCAAGAAAGTCATCTAGTAGCCTTTTTCAGTGAAAAACTTAATCAGGCTAAACTTAAGTACTCAACCTATGACAAAGAGTTTTATGCAGTAGTACAAGCTCTTAGATACTGGAGACATTATTTACTACCCCAGGAGTTTGTTCTATATTTTGATCATGAAGCACTCCAATTTTTGAACACCCAGAAGAAATTAAACCCTAGGCATGCTAAGTGGGTAGATTTATACAAGCGTATACCTTTGTACTTAAACACCAAGCTGGAACTGAAAACAAGATAGCTGACGCTGTTAGTAGATGAGCCTTACTGTTGAATACCATTAGCACTGAAGTCATTGGATTTGATAGGTTAAAAGATGATTATAAAAGCTGTCCAAACTTTAGTGAAGTTATCCAATCCTTAGCCTAAGGACCATCTAGTACCCACAGCGAATACACCCTTCAAGATGGTTATTTGTTTAAGAACAATAAGTTGTGTATTCTCAAGACATCCCTTAGAGAATTCTTAGTTTGGGAAACCCATGCAAGAGGCCTTGATGGTCATTTTGGAAGAAATAAAACTATCTCAGCTGTAGAGGACCAGTTCTTTTGGCCTAGTTTAAAGAGGGACGTTGCCAATATACTGTCCAAATATAGACCTGTGCTATTACAAAATAGTAGGAACAAAATACTGGATTATATACCCCTCTGCCCATACTAGACCGTCCATGGCAAGACTTAAGCATGTACTTTGTTTTAGGCCTACCTAAGTCCCTCAGAAAACATGATTCAATATTTATAGTAGTCGATAGGTTTTCTAAAATGGCCCACTTTATACCCTTCTCTCAAACCTTTGATGCATCTAGAGTAGCCCGTCTTTTCCTTGACCAGGTGGTTAGATTACATGGAATGCCTAAGACAATAGTATCAGATAGGGATATTTGCTTTACCAGTTACTTTTGGAAGACCCTTTGGGACTTATTAGAAACCAAGTTGAAATTTTTCATAGCTTACCACCCTTAAACTGATGGTCAGACTGAGGTAGTGAACAGAAGCTTAGGAAACCTTCTTAGATGCCTCGTAGGTAAACACACGAGAAATTGGAACCTATTGTTACCCCGAGCTGAATTTGCTTACAATAGTTCTGTTAATAGGTCCATAAGGAAGAGTTCTTTTGAGGTTGTGCATGGATACAAACTCAATAAATCTCTTGATTTGATCCCCTTACCCTTACATGAATGAGTTTCTGAGTCAGCCGAGTCTTTTGCACAGCATGTTAGGGATCTGCATAAAGAAATTAGCCAAAAGATAAACCTAAGCAATGAACTATATAAGAAATTGGCTAATTCTCGAAAGAGAGCCAAAGAATTTTCTGCAGGGGATTTTGTGATAATTAGGCTCAGGCCTGAACGGTTCCCTCTAGGGACCATAAAGAAACTTCATGCTCATGGAGCTGGTCCATTTAAGATAATAAAAAGAGTTGGACCCAATGCCTACGTGCTTGAGTTATCACCCGACTTAGGTATTAGTTCCACCTTCAACATCTCAGATCTTGTAGAGTATAGGGAGCCAGCAGTGATTCCCAGCGAGCCTTTTGGACCTATCCCTTCCATTGACGGTGAGCCTATCCCAGAGTGTCCACCAACCAATTGACCAAATAGTGAGGACAAGATTGAGAGAATCCTGGATGATCAAGCCATAAGTACCCAGAATAGAGGCTATCAAATGTATGTGGTCCGGTGGCAAGGTCAACCAGAATCTGAGGACTCATGGATCACCCGTGAGGATCTGCAACGCCTCAACCCATACCTACTGAGCACTATGAGAGCCAAGTTATCCCATACTTGACGGGGTCGAGTTCCTCCCGCCCCGGGAGAATTGGTGGGGGCACCAGAATCAGACACAGATTATTGAGCCCTATTTGGTTTACTTAGTCATGTGTCAAAGTTTTGGAAAATTTTGTAATCAGTTAAGATTGAGTCCTATAATAAGTTGAGGTTAGTTGATTTGTCTCAACCCTCAACCTAGTCAGTATTTTGAGTCCTGTACATCAGTTATAAGTCCAGCATGAGCCCAATTTTTGTACAAGAAAGGAGGTTACCCTATTTTGGAGTTCCATCATACCACATCCAGGAGTCAGAGTCCACTACATCAGTTTATTAGATTTTGTGACAACCCAGGATCCAAGATGCCTCTAGAAACCCTGATTCCTTCAAGATATTCTCCAGATGTCTAGATTTCCCTCTAGATACCAGAGTATGTTCCAGACTAGGTCACATCAAGAATCCAGTGGTCCATCTGCGCCCCAAGACAAGGAAATTAAGTCTAGATGCTAGGCCCAAAGCCCACCAGAACCATGATTCTTTTTTATTCCAAGAATATTCCACCTAGGGCACCCCAGATTCCAGGAGGCCCAAAGTACCTGCACCCAACCCAAAGCCCAATCACCCAAGCCCCCTTTGGTCGGCCCACTTGCTTCCCTTGAAGCCCAACATGCCATTCAAAGAGAGATTAGGCATCCAAAGGATGTTGACCAAGTCCAAGTGTGAAGGAAGGAGGAGAAGAAAAGTCAAAGCTCCTAGCCTAATAAGGATTACTCTTCCTAAAGCCTTATAGAGTGGTTATGTCTACCCTAAGTGTAACCCTAGTTAGGAAAGGACATGGGTGCTCTATAAATACCCCATCCCTCTTCCTCTTGTAATCAACTTTTTCTTATGAATACAACCTTGCTGAAATTTTGAGGAATTGCCTTGTGTTTGGTGTTCTAGTATTGGTTCTCTTATTTTCGTATGCTCTCCTTGTGTCCCTTGGTCAAAACCCTGCTGCCCTAGCACCCTTCTGCATCCTTGGAGATCAGCCACGCCCAAAGGAAGATGCCCTAGCTGCTAGTCCAATCAAGCAACTGCTTCTTTCCCAGGATCCCAACACCTAAACCTAGTTCCTTTCAATTCTAAATCCTAGTTTTTATCCCTTGTTTAATTACTGTTTTGATTGACCCTTGATGCTTACAGGATCCTCGAGGTGTTCACCTCCCTAGAGGAGGCCTTCTTTGCTTCTAGGACCGCCCAAATCAGCCATCAGATTCAAGGGAACCGAGGCTTCTTCATCCAGGCTCCAATTAGAGTGTGAGTGATCTGTTCAATTATTGAATTTATAATCTCTGACTGGCAAGAAACCTTTCCTTCTCTTAATTTCTGATTTATTGAAGATTAACTATCATAAGCCAGAAATTTCTCAATTTCTGGATCTTGTCTTTTAATTATCTTGCATGATTAAGCCTGTGATATGATGATTCTTAGAATTACTGATTACCTGCTAGTCTTTACTTTACTTTTAAGAAATTAGCCTACAAATTAAATTATAAAAATCATAAAAAAAAATTATTTTACTATTTTTTTCTAAATGTTTAGCATTCCTAGAGTCATCCGCATCAGAGAATTTTATTATTAGCATTAGGAAGTCTTACATGATTGGTAATATATCCTTAAGTTGGCAGCATTTCAAGTCCGTGAAAATCGTGCCCCATCGTGCTTGGCGAGGAAGTAGGTCCCATGAAAAAGGGCTTCAACCACCCAGTAAGGGCCTTCCCAGTTCGGAGAGAGCTTGCCGCACTCTCGAGGTTGGGAGGCTTCCATCCATCGCAGCACCAGATCTCCCGGGTGGAAGGACTTCGGCCTCACCCTAGAGTTATAATATCTGGCCACCCGTTGCTGGTAGGCTACCATTCTGACTCGAGCCTTGTCCATTGTCTCTTCAAGCAGGTCTAGATTAAGCAGGAGCTGTGCTGGGTTCTCGACCTCGTTGTATTGCTCCACATGCAGTGTTGGTAGACTTAGTTCCACCGGGATCACTGCTTCTATACCGAAAATGAGGTTGAATGGCGTTTCATCTATGACCATCTTTGGCATTGTGTGGTATGCCCATAGGACACTGGAGAGTTCTTCGACACACCTACCCTTGGCTTGGTCTAGTCTGGTTTGGAGCCCTTGAAGGATAGTCCGATTAGTCAACTCATCCTCCCTGTTGGTTTGAGGGTATGCCACCGAGGTGAAGCAATGGCGGATGCCGAGGTCATCATAGAACCCCTTGAACTCCTGGTTGTCGAACTGGCATCCATTATTGGTGATGATGGTGTGAGGGAGTCTGAAGTGGTATATGATTGATTTCCACAAGAACTTGCTGATGTTCACCTCCTTGATCCGAGCTAACGGTTCAGCCTTGACCCACTTTGTGAAGTAGTCAATGGCAACTATTAGGAACTTACGCTGCCTGGATGCAGGAGGAAAGGCACCAAGGATGTCCATGCCCTACTAAGCGAATGGCCAGGGGGTAGAGAGTTGGGAGAGCGGCGTAGCTGGCTGGCATTGCCCGACAGCGTGATGTTAGCAGTGGTCACACCTCTTGACGAAGTTGGCTATGTCCTCCCTCATCATTTCTTAGTAGTATCCCTGACGTAAGGCCTTGTATGCCAAAGTTCTGCCCCCCACATGGTTTCCACAAAGAACTTCGTGTATCTCCAGGAGCATGACCGCTGCCTCTGCGGGTCTCATACATTTGAGGAGTGGGTAGGAGTAGGACCTTCGGTAGAGTTGTCCGTCCCTCAGCATAAAATGCGCGGCCTTCCTTTTGATAAGGCCGGCCTCCATTCGATCTTCGGGCAAGGTACCGTCGATGATGTATTTGACATACTTGTCCATCCAGCTAGGCTCCGGGTTAACTTATTGGACCTCTTTGGGTGCTTCGTAGCTCAAAATCTGAAGATGCTCGATATAGGTGCTACCCAGGGATGAGTCCGGCAAGGTTGCCAGCTAGGAAAGGGCATCAGCACAAGCATTCTCTCCACGTGGAATGTAGGAGATGCTGAAGTGCTTGAAATCTGCCGTGCTTGCATGTACCAACTCTAGGTATTTCGACATTTGAGGGTCCCGTGCCTTGAATTTGCTCGAGACTAGCCCGACCACCAACTATGAGTTGGTGAAGACTTTCAAACTGGGTATGCCCAGTTCGCGAGAGACTCTTAGTCCTACGAGGAGCGCTTCATATTCTACCTGATTATTGGTGGTGGCATACTGGAAGCGGAGCGCGCATTCGGTGATGACTCCTTTGCTATTTAATAGGATGAGTTCTGCTCCACTTCCATCAGAGTTGGATGCTCCATCCACATGTAAGACCCAGATGTCCTCCTCCGACTCAGGTCCCAGTTGTTGCATCTGGGGCCTTTCTTCTGGCCCCTCGCCCAGGCCTGGATACTCAACCAAGAAGTTAGCCAGTACTTGAGCCTTCATGGATGACCTCAGTTGGTAGGTGATGTCGAACTCGCTGAGCTTCAGCGCCCACTTCGCCAGGCATCCAGACGTGTCGGGGTGGCTCAATATGGCTTTCAGCGATTGATCCATTAGAACCATGATCGGGTGTGCTTGGAAGTTGGTCCTGAGGTGCTGGGCAGACATAATGAGCATAAAAATTAACTTCTCAGATCGAGAGTACATGACCTTGGCATCATGGAGGAGCTTGCTTGAATAGTACATGGGTTTTTGGATTCCTCCTTCATCTGTACGAACTAAGACCGAGCTGACAGCCTCCAGAGTGATCGCCATATACAGGAGGAGCTCTTCTCCCTCTTCTGGTTAGGAGAGCAGTGGTGGTGATGCCAAGGTCCTCTTCAGCTCCTCGAAATCCTCTTGGCACTCCTTCATCCAAGTGAAATCATGCATCTTCCACAGCGCCTTGAAGAAGGGTTGGCATCGGTCGGCCAATCGTGAAATGAATCGGCTCAGGGTTGCTATCCAGCCAATAAGTCACTGAACTTGTTTCTTGGAGGTGGGCTGCTCCACATCAAGAATTACTCGGACCTTCTCTGGGTTGTCTTCGATTCCCCTCTAGGTGACCATGAAGTCGAGGAATTTTTCTGTTGCTACACCAAAGGCGCACTTCATCGGGTTCAACTTCATTTAGTGGAGGCGAAGGTTATGGAAAATCTCTGCCAGGTCATCGACGTGGTCCAAGGTTGGCCTGCTCATGATGAGCATGTCATCCACGTACATCTGCATGTTGCATCCAATTTGATCTTTGAAGACCTTATTGACCAATCACTGGTACGTGGCACCAGCGTTCTTCAGGCTGAAGGGCATCATTCTATAGTAGTATGTCCCACTGTCCATGATGAAGGAAATGTGCTCCTCGTCCTTTGGATGCATCCGGATATGGTTGTAACTAGATAAAGCATCCATGAAGGAGAGGAGGCGGTGCCCCGAGGTGGTGTCCACGAGCTGATCGATCTTCGAAAGGGGGAAGTTATCTTTTGGGCAAGCACGGTTGAGGTTGGTGTAGTCTATATAGATTTTCCACTTCCCGTTGTTCTCCTTGACCATGAGCATATTTGCTAGCCAACTGGGGTACTGCACTTCACGAACAAAGTCGGCGGTGAGGAGCTTCTCCATTTCGTCATTGATAACCCTCTGCCTCTCCGAGGCAAAGCTCCTCTTCTTCTACCAAACTGGATGACACTTCGGATCGATCTTCAACTGGCGAGTGATGACATCTAGGGGAATACTCGGCGTGTCCACCGCAATCTAGGCGAACACATCTGCATTCGCCTGAAGGAAACTCAGCAAGCGAACCCGTTCATCTTCTAGTAGTTGGGCTCCCACCTGCACTGTCTTTAGTGGGTTCGAGCCAAGAGGATACGTCAAGAGGTGCTCGACAGGGCCACCCCTAGGGTCCTATGCCCTTTGGTCGAGGTCGTCGACATCTGAGTCAAGCTCGGTGCTTCGGGCCCCTGGGACAGCCTGTAAGCAATGCGGGATAGGTTGAGGTGCACCCCTCATCTCTCCTTTATACCATGAGGGTTCAGGAATTGCACCAACAATCTCCTAGTGGATATGACCGCATCAAGTTGGTTGAGTCTGGGGCGGCCAAGGATAGCATTTTTTGGTGATGGGAGTCTGACGATGGTAAAGGTCATCATGACTGTGCTTTGCCGGGATGGTGACCCGGCGGTGATAGGGAGGATAATTTCTCCCTCGACTTCCATAGAATCTTCGGTGAAGCCCACGAGAGGGGTGTGCACTGGCCTCAGCCAATTGGTGGACAAGTTTATCTGAGAGAAAGCATCGTAAAAAAGCACATCCATAGAGCTTCCACTATTAACCATGATGCATCTTACAAGATGCTTGGCGATGGTCATCTCGACTATGACAGCATCGTTATTTACATTTTCTTCCTTACCTCCATTTTCCTTTACAAAGGGAAGTACATTTTCCAGATCTCCTTCTTCTTGGGCTCTTTTCAATGCACGCTCTATTCCCCAATAAATCATGCCCACAGGCTTCTCAGTAGGCCAATTATCAACTGCAGGAATAGGGGGAGGCCACAAGTGGTTGATCCTCCACCGGAACCTCGCTCCTCATGAACTTCCTGAGATAGCCTCTTTCGATCAGGTCTTCGATCTCACTTCTCAATTTATGGCAGTCCTCAGTATTGTGACCGTGGTCATAGTGGAACTGGCAGTACTTCATCTTATCACGACCGCTTGTTTATCTCAATGGAGGAGGTCGGTGCAGGTAGCGCTCGCCCTTGATTTTTATAAGGATCTTTGACCTCATAGTGAGGAGGGGAGTGAAGGTCTTCTCGGGAACGAGACCATCTCTCGGCTTCGATCCCATTCGGAAGTCTGCAGGCAGCCCAGGTCACCGTGTTCCAGGCATGTCTCTCGGGGTAGGCTTCTTCGGAGGCTTCTTGTCCATCTCTCTCCTGGTGTGGTTGGCCTCCTCGGTGCATATGTACTTATAGATGCGAAGGAGGAGTTCGGAGTATATCTTCGGTGGCTTCTTGTCCAAAAAAAAAGTCAGGTGGGAGGTGTTGAGCCCTCGCTTCAATGCCAGCATGGTGACGGGCTCGTCCAAACTATAAATTTCCAGGGTAGCAACTTTGAAGTGGGTTACATAGTCTCGCAGGAGCTCGTGGTCTTGCTGCCGGATAGAGAAGAGGCTATCCACCTCACATGGCACCTTTCGACAAGCATCGAAGTGGACCACGAACCTCCTCTCCAGTTGTTGGAAGGAGTCAATGCTTTCATGCTCGAGGTGGGTGAACCATACTCGAGCGGCCTTCTGGAGGGTTACCGGAAAGGCGATGCACATGAGGGCGTCCATCGTCCCCTGGACTCTCATGAGAGCTTTGTAGCTCTCCAAGTGGTCCAGGAGGTCGGTGGTCCCATCGTAGAAATCCACCTGAGGCATGCAGAACCGACCCAGAATCGGTTTCTCTTGGATTTCCTGGGAGAAGGGAGGTCGGGCGTCATAGCCCGCTGGCTCCTTGGAGGAGCCTTGTATGTTGGCAAACTATAGGAGAGCTCCGCCAGCTTGCGCTCTTGCTCTTCTAGGGGCCTCTCGGCCAGGCACCTGATGGCCTCGTCAGTGGAGCCTTCCACTGAGGCCGTTGGAGAAGGAGTTGAAGGTTGGGGATGGTTGTGACCGGGGGCCTTGCCTCGATGATGTTTGTCATGCTTGACGACGGCATTATCGTCCGCCGGGGATCGACTCTCTCGGTCCACCGACCTGGAATGATTCCTCTTTGCGGGGGACTGGTGACTCCCGCAGGGATTAGTTATAGCCCGTGGATGGGAAGGCCTACCTTAGATGGAGCACAAGCTACCGCGGGGGCCCATGGCTTGGGCTGTGGGGGTCCCTGGCTTGGGCTGAGTGACCAGAGAGTGTTGCTGATGTTGCAACTGCCTCACGGTCGTGGTTAGTACTTGCATCTATTGGACAAATGCATCATACTGGCCATCTGTCGAGGGCGATTAAGAAAGAGCGAGAAGCTCCCTCTCCGGGCTATGTGGGCCTGGAGGAGAGGGGATGTCTTCTGCTCAACTGGTGAAGCTTCTCTTCCATGAGTCACCACCATGCTTTGAGTTGAGCTATCAAGCTCGTAGGGGATTTGTACAGGGGCTTTTCTCCCCTACTTGGTATGCCAATCTGTTGCTGACCTTACCATCATGGCCTACAGTTGTGAGTTTTTGCTGGACGTCTACCCCTTTTACTCCGGAATCCTACCTATGATAAGGAATTTTATGCGATAGTGCAAGCTTTGCATTACTGGAGACATTATTTGCTACCGCAAGAATTTTGTGTTGTTTTCAGACCATGAGGCTCTTAGATTCTTGAATTCCTAGAAGAAGCTTAACCCTAGGCATGCTAAGTGGGTAGAGTATATCCAGTCCTATACTTTTGTTTTGAAGCACAAGGCTAGATCTGAAAATAAGGTAGCTGATGCCCTTAGTCGTCGATCTTTGTTGTTGAATTCTGTTAGGGCTGAAGTCATAGGGTTTGAGCAAATCAAAAAGGAATATGAGTCATGTCCAGATTTTAAGACTGTGTACTAGGATCTAACTCAAGGACCATCTAGTGACCATAAGGATTATACCCTTTTAGATGGCTTTCTGTTCTTTAAGAATAGGCTTTGCATCCCTAGAACTTCTCTTAGGGAATTTTTGATTTGGGAAATTCATGCGGGAGGTTTAGCTGGCCATTTCGGAAAAGATAAAACCACCCTGGCTATTGAAGACCACTTTTTCTGGCCTAGCTTAAAAAGAGATGTAGCACACATTGTGGCTAGGTGTCGGACCTGCGCTGTTGCCAAACAGCGAAAACAGAACACCGGCCTTTATACCCCACTCCCTGTCCCAGATCGTCCTTGGCAAGATGTGAGCATGGACTTTGTGTTAGGTTTGCCTAAGACCCAGAGGAGGCATGACTCTATCTGTGTTGTAGTAGATCGATTTTCCAAGATGGCCCATTTCTTGCCTTGTTCCCAAACATTTGATGCATCTAAGGTAGCCACCCTGTTCTTTAATGAGATAGTTCGACTCCATGGCCTACCCAAGACCATTGTTTCAGATAGGGATGTCCGGTTCACCAGCTATTTCTGGAAAACCCTTTGGCATAAGTTAGGGACAAAACTTAAGTTTTTAACTGCCTATCATCCCCAGACTGATGGCCAAACCGAAGTAGTGAACCGTAGTTTAGGCAATCTATTAAGGTGTCTTGTTGGTGAAAACATTAGGAACTGGGATTTGTATTTACCTAGAGCTGAATTTGCATACAATGACTCGGTCAATAGGTCTACGGGTAAGAGTCCATTTGAAATTTTGCATGGTTACAAACCTCACACACCTCTTGACCTAGCTCCTTTACCAGTCCATACACGAGTCTCCGAGTCTGCCGAAGTTTTTGCATAGCATATAAAAGACTTGCATAAAGAAATTCATGCCAAAATAAATTTAAGTAATGAAACTTATAAGAAGTTGGCTGATTCTCAAAGGCGAGTCAAAACTTTTAATGAGGGAGTCTATGTAATGATTAGGTTAAGGCCTGAACGGTTTCCTCCTGGAACCGTTAGAAAGTTACATGCTAGAGGAGCTGGACCATTTAGAGTGGTGAAGAGAGTAGGATCCATTGCCTATGTGCTCGAGTTGCCTCCAGAACTAGGCATTAGCTCCACTTTCAACATTACAGACCTAGTAGAGTATAGAGAGCCAGCAGTGATTCCCAGTGAGCCTTTTGAACCTAATCCTGCTCTTGAGAGTGAACCCAACCCTGTGTGTCCACCAACAAACTGGCCTGTGAGGAAAGAGCAGATTAAAAAGATCCTGGATGATCAGGTTATCTCTACTCGTAATCGAGGATACCAAAGATACCTGGTCCGCTGGCAAAGAAGGCCAGATTCTGATGACTCTTGGATCTCCCGAGAAGAATTACAAGAATTGGACCCAGACCTCTTGGAGAGATACCAGAGCCATATTGATCCATACGCGATAGGGTCGAGTTCCTCCCACCCCGGGAGAATTGGTGCGGGCACCAGACTCAGAAGAAGACTTCAGAGCTCCATCTGGATCTCTGATTGACCTTGCCCGAAGAATTAGGGTTTTCTAGCTTGTAATAAGGGTTGACTTGATCAACTCAATTTTAGCTTAAGTCTGTACTCCCTGCAATTTATTTTTGTTGAGTCATGTTGACTCAGTAGTGGTCTAGGACTTCAACCCGGGGTGTCACATTTTCTCCCAAGGCCAAGCAAGTGGGTGCCACACTCCCAGCCACACGCTTGAGTCCAGGGGGCGCCACATCTCCATCCAGTATACTCTGGTCCCCACACCACAGATAGCAGCTCCCTTCTCTCATGCGCCATTTGAGGAGAAAACAACCAGGGATCCACAAATCAAGGGGGCGGCCCAAGACCTTCCATAAGAGCCAAGCTATGAAAGGGAAGAAATTCTTCTTGGAGAGAACTTCAAGGAGGCGCCCATTCCCTGCCAAAAATACCCAAAACAAAGATGGGAAGGACCATGACTTAGGGAGAAAGAAAAGGAGGAGTCCAAAAAAGTTGAGCCATGGAAGGAAAGAAATCCTCTCTTGAAGAACAAAGCTTGGAGGCGCCATCTACCTTCCTTTTAAAACCCAAATCAAATTTTTTTTGGAACCTTTGGCCGGCCATATGTGTAGGGATTGATCCTATAATCCTAATTTGAAGATCCCCTCTTTTAGTCCCACATGGGAAGATGTAAAACCCTACTCTCTTGTAAAGTCCTATAAATTAAACTCTTCTTGTAAATTTGAAAGTAATCTGATGAATGAATTCAAGTTTTTGTGTGAGCAAACTCTGTGTTTTCTCTCTTCCGCACTTGCATCCAGGTGTTGAGCTCCGTGAGGGAGTAAATCCGGGTTCCCCAGGAACTTTGAGGAGGTGTGAGGTCTCTAAACCCCAAACCCTAGGTTAGCCACTTCACTCCCAAACCCTAGCCGCCCATCATCCTTCTCTTTTCACCAAGCCCTAGCATATCCCACCTCTCACGGCCATCCTCTTCAAGTCTAGGCTGATCCCAGCATCCGGGTCCAGTCCGGATACTTCAGATCCAGAGCAATTCCCGAAGGAAGTCAGATCAACCTCCAGGAGAATCCAGATTTTAGCACATCAACTTTCAAGTTCTTCAATCTGGTAAATTCTTCCTTGAGTATCTGATTCCATCACTTGTTCTTCTTCTTTCCCAGATCTTGAGTCCAGGAGAAGCCGACTCAGCCACAGGACCAGTATTGGAGGATCCATTGCGAAGATATCCGAATCCGAGGATCCAACAATCTGCTCGAGAGAGTTCTTCCACCAAACTCTGTGAAGATCACTGTCTGGTCGGTAACCCATCTCTTCTCTTTATTTCTGTCATGTTGAAAGTTCAGAGCGAAATCCTAGGTCTGGGAGTTTCTCAACCCCCAGCGATCCGTTACTTCTGAACTACTCTGATAACCCAGTTTTATTTAAATTGTGCTTTCAATTATTACCTAGTTTCTTCAATTTAGTTTAACTTTCCTTTGAGTCAAAGCCGACTTCTAAAATATTAAAAAAAAAAAAAAAAAAAAAAAACCACAAAAAAAGAATTAGTCATAGTTTACTTCTGCATCGCATCATCTTCTCTTTTGTTCTGCATCACCTTAGACTACCATGAATGTAGAAAAATAAAAACTAATTTTTTTTGTGAATTTTTAGAATTTTAATTTGCAGGCTAATATCCTGAAATCAAGTAAAGATTAGCAGGTAAACTAGTAATGAAATGATCAAACCTACCTGCATAGAACTCATGCCAAAATAATAAAGGAAGGATCTCAAGGATTGAGAAACCCCTGGTTAGGATAGCATACCTTCAACAAATCAGAAATTAGGATGGGGAAGGACTGTACCAAGCATCGATTCAAAGATCATGTTGATGAAGGGGTCACACAGCACTCGGGATCATCTCCTGGAAGACAAGCCTTTAGTTCCTCGGTTTGGGCAGCTATATGGGATTGGTCCTAGAGGCAAAGAAGGCCTCCTCTTTGGAGGTGAACACCTCGGGGATCCTACAAGCATCAGAGGTCAGCAAGAAAACAAATAAGAAATGGAAAAGAAAGAAACTAGGGTTAGGAGAAGGTGGAATTAGGGTTTCTGAACATGGTGTCCTAGATAGGGAAGAGAGTGATGGGGACCCGAGAGCCCAGCCAGCTCAGTAGCCATGTGGAGTCCCAGTCACATCCTGGATTGCACCTCCTAGGATTACATTGAGGATCACATGAAGATGGCCCATGCATGACCACATGCCAGCACACCCCTTCCACCCTCGAGGCACATCAACTCCACATGCCATCAAGTGAGAAAGGAACGTCAAGTGTATAAACATGAATCCCTTGATCATGCCAAACAACTAAGGAAAGATGTGGTCCACCACAAGCCCAAGAAAGTAGGTGTTTTGCACCCCACATGGTCCCCTCCTTGGTCCCCCAATTCTTTTCTTATTTTTGTTGAGCTACTTTGGGAATTGTATAACACCTTCCATGTTTTCAATGAGCAAATCAGGAAGGATTGTAGTGCCTCATATTTTCTATGTTTTCTTTACTTGCATCCCAAGTAATTGATCTCTATATAAGGACCCCCTCTTATATTGAAGAATAATGATGGATGAATAAAATTTCTTGAGTTCAGTGTGAAGGATCTGTGTGATCCCTATTGTTCTGAGTGCCCAGGGTATCTGTGGGATCCATAATTTTTTGTGTGAGATGGTATCTGTGTGATCCCTGATTAGCTGTGTGCCCAGGGTATCTATATGATCCCTGATTTTTTGTGTGAGAGGGTATCTGTGTGATCCCTAGGGCATCTATGTGAGCCCTTTGCTATGTGCTTGTCCTCCTAGAAAAATCTGTGTGAACCCCAGTTATCTTCTTAAACCCTTTGCCCTTTTCTTTCTTCTTCCAGGCAAACCCTAATCCCCTGGTGACTTCTTAGCTTGCCAGCGATCCAACCCCGATCTTTATCCCGTATCAATTTGGTATCAGAGCTAGAGGTTTAGGTTTTTTCTTCTTCATCACCAGCCCCACTGTTCTCTTTCTTCCCTCTTTCAAATCCCGTCCATGGATCCTTCCCTAACATCAATGTCGGACCACCCTCCCCCCTTGCCAGTTACCCACCACCATTCCTCCCTTCCAGCCCTCACCCCTATTTTTTGCTTCATCCATGCCAACCTCCCCAAGAACTGCCAACAGCCCCCATGCCCATGACCGGGCCAACTAGAAGCAAGTCTCCCTCCTCGGTGAACTCGTCTGCTATTGTGCCACCCCCAAATCCTGCTCCTAGTCGATCAATGCTCGGTAGTCGATGGAACCCCGTAGTGCAGATCAGGTTGCCCATGGCACACCACCCGGAAGATCCCCCTCTATCTCGCTCACCTCCCCGCATCTGCCTGCAGCCATCAAGGCCACTGCCTCCCAATTCAATGCTGACCAGCACCTCACCAAGCGGCCCCATGTCTCAGCCCTCGTCCACGATCCCCTCAACCGCACACGTCTCCACAGCCACCGACCGTGGGCGATGCACTGCCCGATCCCTCCAGCATGCCCGATCCCTTCGCTGCCAGCCTCCACCACCGTCGCTCACACCACCACTCAAAGCACCCCACCCAGATCGAGCCCACCCTGACTAGCCATCTCTTCGCCCTCTTCTTGCTCCCCACTGTGCCGCTACCCCAGTCGACCGGCGATGCCCTCTTCCTACACACCACCAGTAGCCGGTGCCCCACCCCTCTGCCAACCTCCTCCCTCTGGACCAGAGCCCCATCAGATCGTGTCTGCCCCTCCCTCTCGACCAGAGCGCCATAACCGCTCCCTCCCACCGGATCCTCCCTGCCATTGCTGCCACCGATGATGCCGGAATCCTCCAGATGCACTCCCAAGCCAAGCCTCACCGTTCATTGCCTTCTGTGATCGGAGAGATCCACGATCGATCGAGGAGATCATCACTGCCAGATGTCAGGATGGGATCGTGCCTACCTCCAGTCCGTGCCACAGTCTTCCTCCCCAACATCGTCACCGACCGTTGTCCCCACTACCCTAGTGTCATCACCGGTGAAGCCACCCGAAGCCTTTATTCCCTGTTGTTGGTCCGTGGAGAAGAAGAAAATCCAGCTCACGAACGTGAATGCAATCTCCCACCCTGTTACCGACTTAAGTGCTGCACAGTTTCTAGAGCTACACGATTCCCAGAGTAGCATGGATTTCAGCATCGCACGGCTTCCAAAGTTGCATGACTTTTAGAGCAAAGATGAATAAAAAAAGAAACAAAAAAAATGAACCCAACCTATTTCACTTTGATTTGATTAGTTTCGATTTCATCAAACCCCCGCTGAGCCTGACTCGACGGAGTTGAGTTCTTCCCACTCCAAGAAAATGATAAGGACCCGAGAGCCCAGCCACCTTAGTAGCCATGTGGAGTTCCAGTCATATCCTGGATTGCACCCCCTAGGATTACATTGAGGATCATATGAAGATGGCCCATGCATGACCACATGCCAGCACACCCCTTCCACCCTCCAGGCACATCAACTCCACACGCCATTAAGTGAGAAAGAAGGTCAAGTGGATAAACATGAATCCTTTGATTCATGCCAAGCAACTAAGGAAAGATGTGGTCCACCCCGAGCCTAAGAGAGTAGGTGTTTGGCGCCCCACATGATCCCCTCCTTGGTCCCCCCTTCTTTCCTTATTTTTCTTGAGCTTCTTTGGGAATTGTATAACACCTTTCATGTTTTCAATCAGCAAATCAGGAAGGATTGTAGTGCCTCGTATTTTTCATGTTTTCTTTACTTGCTTCCCAAGTAATTGGTCCCTGTATAAGGACCTCCTCTTGTATTGAAGAATAATGATGGATGAATAAAATCTCTTGAGTTCAGTGTGAAGGATCTGTGTGATCCCAGGGTATCTATGTGATCCCTATTATTCTGAGTGTCCAGGGTATCTGTGTGATCCCTGATTAGCTATGTGCCCAGGGTATCTGTGTGATCCCTGATTTTCTATGTGAGAGGGTATTTATGTGATCCCTAGGGCATCTGTGTAAGCCCTTTGCTATGTGCTTGTCCTCCTAGGAGAATCTGTGTGAACCCCAGTTATCTTCCTAAACCCTTTGCCCTCTTCTTTCTTCTTCTGGGCAAATCCTAATCCCTTGGTGACTTCTCAGCTCGCCAACGATCCAACCCCGATCTCTATCCCGTATTAGAGAGCTCCTTGTTGTGGGTAGCTAGGGCTTCTTCTCCTTGGACATTTTAGGGTTTGAATGATGATGCTTTGGGCAATCAAGGCTTGGAATAACTAGGGCACACTTAGTAGCACTCACACACCTCAACACAAGAACACACAAGAACATAATTGAACAAAATTTCAGCAAAATTTTAATTCATGAAAGAGTTGCTTACAAGAGGGGGAGGGGTGGGGTATTCATAGATGTTCCCCACGTCCTCTCCTTATTAGGATAGAATTATAAAGTAGAGTGGGAGAGGGATTATAAGTTTGCTTAAAACTAGAAGAAAACAATTTGAATGAGAATTAAACTTGATCTCCTTGTTTGAATGGGTCTCCTCTCCTCCTTTGACTTGGTCAAGGGGCCTTCTTTGGGCTTGGACGCCAAGTGGCTTTGGGCTTGGGCATGTGGGCAACAACGGTGGTGTGATATGCATGATGAGGATGCAAACATGTAACTCTAAAGGAGATTAACCAAAATTTAACTAGCAATTCCTACTTGCATATGAGTGATTCAACATATAAGATCAAGGAGATCTAATTAAGAAACCCTAAATGCTTATACTTAAACCCAGCTAGGAGGACTATCAAAATCTTAAAGAAATAGGACAAGATTAGAATTCGCACACAAGTCAAGCTAGCCCTATTTAATGATCCCGATCTTAAAATACTAGGAGTTCAAGCATTGAAATCTCAAGCACAAGGGATTCACTCTTAAGGTTCTCAAATGAAAGATCATACCACATAAGATGGGCCTTCTAACTTTCTGGTTTGTAGCAAGTAATCCTTCCTCTTGGATCTGGAGCCTAGAGAACCCTGCAACAAAGAAACCAAGATGATTAGATACTTAATTAGAAGTGAGAAGATTGATGGAACTCAAAAGGAGAGTTTGTTGGAAATGATCCTTGGCGCCATGGTGGAAGCTTGTGTTGGTGTTGATCTTCTTCTTGTGAGGATGTCCTTAATTCGCTTTGAAGGAAGAGGATTGCTTGGAAGATGAAGAGTAAAAGAGAAGGATTAGGAAGAAGAAATGATGGAGGAGAGGAAGAGGTTCACTTAGGCACAAAGATCCACATAGGCACATAGAAACACATAGAAAATTGCTGGAAATTTATATTCACTCATCCCTTCCTCTTTACAAGGGGCATCCAAGACTTTAAATAAAGCCTCACAAATTTTGAAATTTCAAATCCCCAAACAAGTGGAGTAATATAAGGGGAAAGGGCTGATTTTCTTGCTTGAAATCCTCCTTGGCCAACTTCCTTGAATTTGAACTTGGGATGGCGCCCTCTTGTGGTGAGGTGGCATGTGAGGTGGCATGTGGTTCCTTCTTGACGTGGCATGTGGTCCCAAGTTGAGGTGGTGCAAGTGATGTGGCATGTGGTCCCCAATTGAGTTGGCTTTGGTCTTGATTTGGGGTATACATTGTGAGTCTTCTTTAGGCTTGATGCTAGTTGACCCATTTGGATTAAGACTAGACCCGACATGGACTCGACTTACATGATTATTTTGGACTCAAAATAAAGAAAGGTTACCGGACCCAACATGGACTCGACTTACATGATTATTTTGGACTCAAAAGAAAGATTACAGGATCCAACCATAAAGATTCGGAATGGGCTTGAATTGGTTGGAGTCTCTTTCTGATTCTGGTGCCCGCACCAAACGGGTGGCCTTCCTTGGGCTTGGGCAGCCTTCAAAGCTAGGCTTGGTGCATGGGCCTTCAGGTGGGCTTGAAATCCTGGGCTGGGGTGCCTA
This sequence comes from Areca catechu, assembly GCA_021397845.1. NCBI lineage: Eukaryota > Viridiplantae > Streptophyta > Magnoliopsida > Arecales > Arecaceae > Areca > Areca catechu. The sequence goes on along the minus strand of CM038039.1, from coordinate 157,052,306 downwards.
GAATATTCCCTAAGTATCTTGGTTCCTGAAATCTTCTTATGTGGAGCTTCATGGGCTTGGGCTTGCTTTGCTCTAGGGCCTGGTGAAGGCTTTGGCTGGTGCTCCTCTTGTATAACTGGACTAGTACTGGACTCAATTTACAGGATTCAATTGGACTGTACTGGGGTTGAGACTACTCAACTTATTACAGGACTCAATATAACTCAACTAAGTTAACTTCATTAAAAAACTTTCAGCTAGACTAACTTTATTACAAGACTTGATTACAAAATTTGACATATTATTAAGGGTTCAAGAAAACCCTAATCAGTAAACCAGATAGGGCATAGTAATCTATGTCGGATCCTGGTGCCCCAACCAATTCTCCCGGGATGGGAGGAACTCAATCCCGTCGAGTAAGGGTCAATGCAGCTCTCATATTGCTCAAGAAGGTCTGGGTTGAGGCACTGCAGATCCTCTTGGGTAATCCACGAGTCCTCAAATTCCTGCCGACCTTGCCATTGGACCAAATATCATTGATAGCCTTTGTTCCAGGTACTGATGGCTTGATCGTCCAGGATGCGCTCAATCCTTTCCTCACTAATAGGCCAGCTTGTAAGTAGACTCTCTAGGATGGGTTCACTCTCAAGGGAAGGAAGAGGTTCAAAGAGCTCGCTAGGCGTCGTTGCTGGCTCCCGGTACTCCACAAGGTCTGAAATATTGAAGGTGGAACTAATACCTAATTCGGGTGGCAACTTGAGCACATAGGCATTGGATCCAACTCTCTTTATTATTTTGAACAGTCTAGCTTTGTGAGCATGAAATTTCTTTACAATCCCAGGAAGGAACTGCTCATGCCTAAGCCTGATCATCACATAATCCCCTGTAGAAAATTCTTTAGCTTATTTTTAGGAATTAGCCAAGTTTTTATAGGGTGCATTACTTATGTTCATCTTTTGACTAACTTCCTGATGCGAATGCTATGTAGAGGTTAGTGTAGGTGTAGATAGATGAAGTATGTCGGTGGACTGATTGAAATCAAAACTAGATACTACTTCTCGAGGTTGTTCCTTAGGGGTTTGTTCCTGGCCTTCCTCTATGAACAACTCTTGTGAACCCTCACTTTCATTTATAATGTTTGATCCTAGCTCAGTTACTTGTTCTTCAAATATTATAGTGGGTTTAGGATCATTTTCCTTTGAGTCCTCAATGGGTTCAAAAGTTTCTTCCTCTAATTCCTTGACCTTAATTAGATTAATTCTTGGTTTCTTTTCCTTAAGGCTTCTAGAATTTCTCTTAATTGGGTCTCTAGGTTGAGTCGGGTGAATCACAAATTTCTTCCCATGGTGACTAAAAGTACAGATATTGGTTCGACCAGATAGGGCTGCATCATGATCGTAAAGCCATGGTCGACCTAAGATGATGCTACTGGCTCCTATGGGAAGGATATCACACCAAATCTTCTCCTCATATGATTGAAGTTTAATCAGGATTTGGCACCTAGACTTGATTGGAATGGAGGTGGAATCTACCTATGAGACTTTATAGGGGCTAGGATGGGGAACTGCGGTCAATCCTAAAGATTTAACTGTATCGTCAACGATGGCATTGACACAACTCCCACTATCTATTATAATCTTGCATACCTTATCCCCAATTTTCATAAAGGTTTGTAGGATACTAGTCCTACACCAATCTTCCTCAGTTTGGGTTTGGATCAAGATGCATCTAACTACCCCTACTAGGTCAAACTGATCAAAATCCTCTGTATCTCCTTCATACACCTCTATCAAGTCTGCCTCAGCTTCACAAATCTCTTCTTCTTCTTTGTCATTATTGGGTTCAGGCTCTTCCCCCTCAAGCTCCCCTATGTGTAACAATCTAGTGGGACACTGGCTAGCATAGTGACCTACCTTGTTGCACCTAAAGCAGGCATTGGGGTTGGGGATTGGGGCTTTCTGAAATGCTGGTGCCTTACCCTTATCAACTCTAACTGGTGTCGAATTGCTTGAACTAGACTGACTCAGACTCAGGTTGGGTTGAAGTGGATTAGGGTTGGGACGGGTTGAGTTGGAATTGGATCGAATTGGGTTAGGGTTGGGTCGGACTGGATTAGGGTTTGACATAACTGGGTTAAGGTTAAATCAAACTAGGTTGGATTGGGTCGACCTTGGTATACCTGGTTTGGGCTCGATTTTGGGACTGGGGCATTGTTCCTAATTGGTTCAGATCACTGATATGTAGGTCCCCTCTGGAATTGTTCATAATGTCTAGCTATCTAGCATGCTTGCTCTAAATCGATGACCTCCCTCATATACAGCTCTCTCTGGATATCCTCATATAATCTTGTTCTGAACCTAGACAAGGTCTAGGCTAGAGATTCTGACTCATTGCACCTAACAACGAAGTCATCAAACTGGGTGATGTAATCTGCTACTGACCTATTCCCTTGACGGATCTTATTCCATTGGTCTAGGAGCTTATGATTATAGGATTCAGGAAGGTACTTCTCCTAAAGTTTTAATTTCATTTCTTGCCAACTGGTTATGGGAGGAAGTTCTTGTTGTCTCCTAGTATGCTCAAGGTTAGCCCAATGTAGCCTAGCCTGAGAAATCAACCTCATCTTTGCAAATTTGTACTTCAACTCTTCACTCATGCCATACCACTCCAAATAATAATCCATGTCTCCTACCCAGTCTACATAGACCTTTGGTTCAAGACTACCATCAAAGGTTAGTGCTTCTACCCTAATGTTTCTCATGGTCCTCTCATCTTGATCACAAACTTCATGGTGGGGCCTTTTATGGTTAGGTTTCTAGATAGGGTCAGGGTTTTGGACTCTCCTAGGATTGGGTTCATGATATGGTTCCTGGCGTTGAACTATCCTAGGATTGGGTTCCATAAATTGGTCCTAGTGTTGGGTTCTCCTAGGGTTGTGCTCCATAAATTGGTCTTGATTTTGGGCTCCTCTAGGGTTATGAGAGGTGGAACAGGGTGAATCAGGCTTAGGTTCAGTATTGGACCCTTGGGTTCTTTTTATAGTACCTAATCGGTTCTCTACCTGATCCAACCTATTGGTTAACTGGTCAATTTTATGGGTTGCTTGGTTATTTGATTGGGTCATTTGGTCAAATCTAAGATTCAATTAGGTCATCTAGGTGGTCAATTGGGTATTGGATTGGTCAAGTTTGTGGTTCATCTAGAAAAACTGGTTTTGGGATTGGATGTTGGACTGGTTAAACTGGATGGTTAATTGGATATTTATCTAGTTTAGCTGGGCTAACTAATCAGTAAGGGATTTCATGAAGGTTTCAAAATTGGATTCCATGGTTGAGCTAGGCTGGGGTTTAGACTTTTGGTATTGGGTTCCTAATCTAGTAGTCATGCAATCAACAAGCAAGGTGGAATGATGCAGTCAAGCACACAAGAGGAAAATGAACTATAGTTTGCTAGACCAAGAGCCAAAATTGAATGGGTCTACTCAACTTACACTTAACTCACCAGCTAATCTTTTCACTGGCTAGGTAAGAGGTGGGGTGGTGGGAGGCTCCCCTGCCTGTGACAGGGTCCTAATTAAATACCACCAGTCCACTTAGGGTGTTTGCCTCTAGACCTCTAGCCTTCGACACCAGTTTTCAGTAATAGCTGGGGAATTAGGTGCACTAGTTGGCCCATACAATTTGGACCCAACCTGTTAGTATCCCTAAGCTCTCTAGAGTAATTAGGAAGCTAATTGATTTTAATTAAGGCTTGGGTTCTGATGCGGGGTGGTTGTTTTGGGCCTAAGACAGATGATGAAATCCTGCCCAGATCTGGGAGAGGAAATTGCCCTAAAGATTGATTAGATGAAATGATGACACTCAATGAACCCTAATGCAACTAATAACAATCAGAAAATAAAATATTTTTTGTCTTTCTATGAGGTGGAAAATTAAATTTTAGTTGATTAAATTATCAAACAAAATTAGGGCTTGGGTGAGGTAGGGCTTGGAAGTTGATTAGATTTGGTTTGATCAAGCATGCAGAACAGAAATTAGGGTTTGCTTTGATACAGAATTTGATTTGGTTTTTGATACAAAAAAAATTAGAAAAATTTCAGGATAGAGTATTAACAGTGTAGATGATATATATCAAATTTCATGCAGAGAAAAATTTAGATGATTATGCAAAATGTAGGGTTTTCAGACTATGTTCAGAAGTTCAAGATTTCTATTAAGGTTTCTAAGATGTAAGAATTTTTATATTTTTTGTTTTGATAAAAATAATTAAAAATTATGATAATTACCAAAACTAAACAGAGAGTATGTCATGCAAATTTTAATAAAAAATAAAATTTCTAAGGTAATTGATGATTACCTAGACCGGAACTCAGACACCTACTGCAGATGACAGGATGCAGAAAAAATAGCAATGAATGTTTTTGTGATTTTGATGAAGATGCAAGCTATCCTAAACTCGCTCTAATACCTAATTGATGCTGAATTAACTTAAGACTACCATGAATGCAGGAAAATAGAAACTAATTTTTTTTATTAATTTTTAGAATTTTAATTTGCAGGCTAATGTCCCGAAATCAAGTAAAGATTAGCAGGTAAACTAGTAATGAAAAGATCAAACCTACTTGCATATAAACTCATGCCAAAATAATAAAGGAAGGATCTTGAGGATTGAAAAATCCCTAGTTAGGATAGCATACCTTCAACAAATCAGAAATTAGGAGGGGGAAGGATTGTACGAAGCATTGATTCGAAGATCCTATCGATGAAGTGGTCACACAGCACTCGGGATCGTCGCCTGAAAGACAAGCCTTTAGTTCCTCGATTCAGGCAGCTATCTAGGATCGCTCCTAGAGGAAAAGAAGGCTTCCTCCTTGGAGGTGAACACCTCAGGGATCCTGCAAGTGTCAGAGGTCAGCAAGAAAATAAATAGGTAAGGGTAAAGAAAGAAACTTGGGTAAGGAGAAGGTGGAATTAGGGTTTCTGAAGCTGGCAGCCTGGATGGGGAAGAGAACTCCTTGTTGTGGGTGACTAGGACTTCTTCTCCTTGGATGTTTTAGGGTTTGAATGATGATGCTTTGGGTGGCTGAGGCTTGGAAGAACTAGGGCACACTTAGCAGCACTCACACACCTCAACACAAGAACACAATTGAACAAAATTTTAGCAAGGTTTTAATTCATGAAAGAGTTTCTTGCAAGAGGGGGAGGGGTGGGGTATTTATAGATGTTCCTCATATCCTTTCCTTGTTAGGATAGAATTACAAAGCAGAGTGAGAGAGGGATTACAAGTTTGCTTAAAACTAGAAGAATACAATTTGAATGGGAATTAAACTTGATCTCCTTGTTTGAATGGGTCTCCTCTCCTCCTTTGACTTGGTCAAGGGGCATTCTTTGGGCTTGGATGCCAAGTGGCTTTGGGCTTAGGCATGTGGGCAGCAAGGGGCAGCTTTCCTTGGGCTTGGGCAGCCTTCAAAGCTAGGCTTGGCACATGGGCCTTCTGGTCGGCTTTAAACCCTGGGCTGGGGTGCCTAGAATATTCCCTGGGTATCTTGGTTCCTGGAATCCTCATATGTGGAGCTTCATGGGCTTAGGCTTGCTTTGTTCTGGGGCCTGGTGAAGGCTTTGGCTAGTGCTCCTCCTCTTCTATAACTGTACTAGTACTGGACTCAATTGACAGGACTCAATGAACTGGACTGGAGTTAAGACAACTCAACTTATTACAAGACTCAATGTAACTAAATTGAGCTAACTTTATTACAAAACTCTCAACTGGACTAACTTTATTACAAGACTTGATTACAAAATTTGATACATTATTAAGGGTTCAAGAAAACCCTAATTAGTAAACCAGATAGGGCCTAGTAATCTTGTCGGATCCTGTGCCCCCACCACGGGCTCTTCATCCTTGTAGCCGGTTGATCTTGCAAAAAAGGAGACCCAAGTTAGGATCTTGGTGGGGACACTCCAATGGTCAAGTTAGTAAGACAACCAAGAGGAAGTCCCTTTGTTGGAGAGGGAGGTAGAAGAGAATAGAAAACCAGAGTTTCTAGGAGGTTGTTCACTACTTTAGCCATTTGCCTTTGCTTGCTTGCTTTCCTTCGGCTCGCTTTCTCCATCTTGGAGGTCCCTTTTATCATTATATAGAGGCCAATTATGTCAGACTAAGTTTGGTGCCTCAGTTAGGTACTTCTCCCGGGGTGTTCCCTACAAAAGGGATACAAGCTTGTTAGAGCCCTATTGGACAGAGTCCAAGATTCTCGAAAGTTGGTCTTCTTGCAAGGGGTGCAACTGATGCATTACAAAGCATGCCCCCTGGTGGAGTGATCCCCTGCAAAAGGCATAAGTGTGATGCCATAGGGCCTAAAGCCCTAGCAGAGCACTCCTCCTGTTGGGGGTGTAGATGGCATGCCGTAGGGCCTGCCCCTCGATAGAGCATTTCTCTTAGAGGGGGTGTAGATGGCATGCTGCAAGGCTTGGAGCTCTGGTATAACACTCCTCTTGCAAGAAGTGCAGATGGCATGCTACAAGACTCAGAGCCTTGGTGGAGCGCTCCTCTTACAGGGGTGCAGGCGGCATGCTGCAGGGCCTGGAGTCTCGGTAGAGCATGTGCCCCTATAAGAGTTATGGCTGGTCCGACAGAGATGGCGACATCGCACCCCTGTATCACCATCTGAGCCTCTCTCGTATCTATCCTTTAAGGATCGTGTCTCACCTTCTATTGTTCCTTTTGCCATGATCGAGGAGATGCCTTTGATACATCATCAGCACGGATCTTGGAGCAAGCACGAATCTTGGAGCATATCCATAATAAATTAGTTTGGGATTTATCTTATGTTTGAAATTTGAATTAGGATTTGGTTGGTTAGGATTGAGATATGGATAGGCTTATCTTATCCTATCTTGTATTTGAATTTGAATCATCCCTATCTTTTTATTTTGTATTCAAATTCAAATGAGGGTTGGATAGGTCTATAAATACCATCCTTAGTCCTTTGTAAAAAAAACAGTTTTGTCAAAAAAAAAAAAATCCAAGTTGCCAATAATTTAATTTTTTTGTTTCCGTGCTTCCTCCCGGAGGCTCGTTGGACGGAGGGATCTGTGATTGGGTGGTGTTTGAGAGGAGATCACCACCATCGTCTACGTCCCTGGCAGTGGCAGTGCAATCATCCAACCCACCGTATCTCCGCCATGCCCTCTATGGCTTAGCATCCATTGCTGCGAACAAAGACCGGGTTCTATCTCTTGGCACCAATGCTTGCAAACTCCAGCCCCATGCTCGTCTTCTCCTTCACGTTGGTTCTAGAATGACCGAGTCACCAACAGAATCTCCCAAAGAGATGCTTGCATCGTCTACCTCGCCCCCCTCCCCGTTGTCCTCAGCATCGTCTACCTCGCCCCCCTCCCCGTTGTCCTCAGCATCATCCTTCGCCAGCAACAGCGAGCTCCTCTTCCACCTCCCGCTTCAACTACATCACCTCTATCATCCACGTCGCCGTTTTCATCATCATCGCCGGCCTCATCAAGGCCGACACCAAGAACCCCTACCACTAGATCTTCCACCCCGAGCAGCTCATCAATAGCAAGGAGGATGCCACCAACAACTTCGCTCATGGCCACTACACAATTGGGAAGATGATAGTGGACTTGTGCATGGACCGCATCTGGAAGCTGGTCAATCGTGCATGAAAACAACTAGCGGCCCCCGTTCAGCCACCGCCTCCACCGGATCGCCTCCCTTCCCCCCGTCGGCCACTCGTGCCACCCACCAAAGCCTCTTCCTTTTCGATTGATGCCCCATCTCCTGCCAAGCTTGTTCCCCTGTTTTCACTTGGGTAAGGATCCGAAGCCCTACACCCACCATCTACAGCCGACCCCCTCCGCCCGGAGTCATCTCCAGCCATCGCTTCTTCTAGGCCGAGCCCCCCCTCCTCTTTGCCTCCCGTGAAGCCGGACATCGTCGCCATTTCCTCCCCAAAGCCTCGCCTTGCCGATCTTCTCCACCGCTGGTGATGGGGACATTAAAACCCTTCCAGGTTTTCTTTTTCTCTTTTTCTAGATTTTTTTTTTTCATATTTTCTTATTCTAGGTATTCCACCTATTCCTGTTATTCTATCTTTATTCTAAACTTATCCCCAATTTATCCCTCTGCTATTCCAATCATCTTCAACCTCGCAGAATCTTACAGAACCTTCTTTTTTTTTCCATTTTTTCTTCTAGTTCGTCCCTCTCTGCCACGCCCGACCACCGGAGAACCCCCCCTCTGCCCCCCGACGGCCCTCCATCTCCTTCGCGCTGATCTTCTCATGGGAACTCCGGTGAATCCCACAAACTGCTCATTGCCGTTTCCCCCCATGCGGCTTCACCCATGCCGTGACCCTCTTCACCGCCACCGACTGCCACCCCTGCTGCCACCGTGCCGCGCCCCTCCTCCACCATCGGTGGCCTCCACCGCTCGACCGCCCGAGGAATCTTGCACCGGACATCATAACTACAACTAAGTGGAAGCACCTCGTCGTTCCTCCCATGGATCACTGTTACATCGCACCTTATGAGTGTGGCAGAAGAAGTCATCAAGAAGGTCCTAATCCTGTTGCGGGTGACGAACTTGAAGGCGAGTCCCATAACTGGTGGTTCTTGCACACCACCAGGCACACCGTCCGGTTGACGTGCTCGGACCAGCATGTCACCGATGCCCCGAATGCTAGTGCCGTCCACTTCCCACAACGACCCCGTCACCACCATCCACTTCAACCACGACGGTTCCATCATCATCTCCGGCAACCATGATGGCTCCTGCAAGATCTGGGACTCCATTCCATCGACTAGAGATGGCACAGCCTCGGCCTATTCTTCTATAATGAATTGCTCCAAACCTTCTATCTGCCGAGGATTTGCGACTATAAAAGTGCTTCGCAGCACGTCGAGAAGCTGGATGCGGCCATGAAGGACAATGTTCAGAAGGTTCATGTCATCAAGGGATTAGATGGTGAGCTGGATGCTATGAATCAAAGCCTCCCTGTAGCCCCTCTTCCCTATCCGCCGCCTCCCTCTATTCCACGGGGAGGAGTTTTACTGCACGGATCTCAAAGCCCAAGAGTTTGACGAATCTCAGAGCACGAGAGGAACTTGAATTTGAATTTGAATTCGGATTTGAATTCGAATTTGAATTCGAATTTGAAATGGCCACAATTCCTCCACAAATGCTGTCGCTCTTCATGGAAATGCCCACCATTCTCTCCCCCATTCTCTCCCCTCATTTTGTAGTTATTTGAATTTCGAAATTTAAATTTCAAAATGATTTGGTGTCTATAAAATAGGCTCCAATCCTTCTTGTAAAAAGAATTGAGAAATGAAATTTTTGTTTTAGAGAAGAGTGATTCTTCTACCTCCGTGAGGAGTGGGTGTGAGGCCCAACCCCAGGGCATGATGTGAGGTCATGCCTAGTTATCCCCCTTCCCATCGAGTCCCCCTCTAGGTCCTAGGGACTTTTCCTTTACGACCCCAGGTAGCGATTTGAGTGGGATGCCCTAGGCTCCGCTTATAGTGAGATGGGTGGGATGCCCTAGGCTACATATAGTAGGATGGGTGAGATGCCCTAGAGGTGAGAGGTCTCTCCATGAATGTAAGTCCTCAGTCCTAGAGTGTCCAATTTTCCCCTCATGACCTTTGAGATTTATCCTAGCACCTCCAAGTATGGAGGAGCGTGGCCTTAGAGGTGAGAGGTCTCTTCGTTAGGGTGAGTCCCAAAGTTCATGAGATCCAGATCTCTATCTTCCATCCCATTATTCCTTCGCCATCAAATTAGAAAATCCAAAAAAAAAAAATTAGAATACCCTAATCTAGGTGACTTATAGGCTCACCAACAATCGTAACCCCATCTGTCCCGCATCAGCTGGCCATCGCCGCTGCCCCCTTTGTTTACGATGACTGCGACAGCGAGCTCATGATCCAGCAGTGCAAGTAGATGGTCCTATCGCGGTCGCCCGACATCAACCTTCCCCTCTCGGTTGAGCACTCCCAACCACTACCGTCCTGGAGCTCCGACTCCTGCGACATCCTTGACGTTGGACTTGGTCCCCAGATCTCCGAGACCAAGGCCATCCTCAGCCTCCCGAAGTCTAGTGGTAGTACTGTTGCCATTGCCACTACCATTACCAGTGCCCGAAAGTGTGCCATGCCTCCCTCTCATCGAGCCACCATCGTCTTCATCGTCGCACCGCCCGAGATCGAGCGATGCCATTGCCGCCCCCTCGATGCTGTGACTACCACCACCGCTCCCCGACTGCTATCGCCAGCCTCCATCCAACTCCGCCTAGACGGTGCCCCCCTTCATCTCCGTCCAGCACCGACGCCGGTGACACCCATGCGCGAGCCCTTGTTATGGTTTCGGTCTGTGAGAATGAAGTGGGATTGCACGAATGTGAATGCAATCCCCCCACACCTGTTGCCGACTTCTCCATACCCTTACTGCCGACTTCACTTAAGGGAATCACACATTTCTTAAAGCAAGGTGCTTCCCTTATTGTTGATTCAAGGTTCTGCATGATCCTCAAAGCTGCACAATCCCTAAAGCTACTGCATGATCTTCAGAGCCACATGGATTTCAGAGCTATATAGATCTCAGAGCAGAGCCTTTGGATATGGTTCATCAAAGCCTTCGCTGATCTTGACTCGATGGAGTCGAGTTTTCCCCACCTTAGAGGAATGATGGGGACATCGTCAACATGGATCTTGGAGCGAGCACGAATCTTAGAGCTACATGAACTCGAAGCATATTCAGAATAAATTAGTTTGGGATTTATCTTTTGTTTGAAATTTGAATTAGGATTTGGTTGGTTAGGATTGAGATATGGATAGGCTTATCTTATCCTATCTTGTATTTGAATTTGAATCATCCTTATCTTTTTATCTTGTATTCAAATTCAAATGAGGGTTGGACAGGTCTATAAATACCACCCTCAGTCCTTTGTAAAAAAAATAATTTAGTCAATTAAAGATGAGTTTTTTAGGAAAGAGAGTCACTCCGAGAGGAGAGGGTGTGAGGCCCAATCCCAGGACATGATGTGAGGTAATGTCTAGTTATCCCCCTTCCCATTCCATTTTCTTTATCCCCTCATGACCTTTGAGATTCACCCTAACGCCTCCAAGTATCGAGGAGGGTGGAATGTCCTAGAGGTGAGAGGTCTCTTCGTTAGTGTGAGTTCCAAAGTCCATGAGATTCAAATTCCTATCTTCCATCCCCACTATTCCTTCGCCACCCCTAAAAAAAAATCCAAAAAAAAAAAAATATCCTAATTTTGGTGACTTCTAGGCTCACTAAAGATCCTACCCAACTATCCCCTATCAGCCTTCCTACCTTCAAGGGCTTGGTCTATCTAGGAGATCTATTAGACCACAGCTCTCTTCGACCAAGAGCTCACCTCAGATGGGAGCTCACCTTTGCTAGGAGCTCACCTCAGATGTGAGCTCACCTCGGATGGGAACTCACCTCGGTTGAGAGCTCACCTCGGATGGGAGATCACCTCGGATGGGAGCTCACCTCGGATGGGAGCTCACCTCGGATGGGAGCTTACCTAGGATGGGTGCTCACCTCAGTTGGGAGCTAGCTAGGTGGCACTCTCTGCCACCTCATCAATGGCTTGTCAAATCAGATGCCCTCACTCATAAGCCCGGGGTGCCCTCGGGCCCAAGGTGAAGGGAGTAGATAGATGCCGCTGACATGGAGGGCCTTTAGGCCCCTCATTAATTATTACAATCACTTGGCGATTCATAGGTCATTAGTCCACCCTTGAGGGACTGCCACGTGGATGAAGTGCGGCAATTAGCAATGATGTTTTCATCCCTCCCGGCATGGTAGTTCATGATTCAAGCCAGTGATGATTTGTGGGCCCCCTCTTCTACCATTGAGGGGTTGCCACATGGGTAGGAAGTAATGACTCACAATAAGTCTTCATTCCTCCAAAAGCAATGGTTCATGGTCCAAAGCGACGGTTCGTGGCCCAAAGTGGCTTGCACGATGGGCATTGACATGCATCACTATCCCATTAGTCTGAGAGGAAGATGAAGAGGTGCCTGATCATTGCTGATGGGCTTGAAAAGAGATTTTAGCATCCCTTTCGGAAGGATTTGCTGCAACCTTACATCCTTTCAAATTTTCTAGAGAGGAAAGGAGAGAAAAGAGAGGGAGATCTCCCACTCATGCCTAGAGAAGACCTTGACCGGGAGCCCCACCCAGGGTGGTCCTTCTTCTTTGCCTCCTCTCTTCCTTCTGGTGTCTCCAGTCTGAGCCCTTAGGTCCTTTCTTCTCTCATCTTGTGCATAGCACCCTAATAAGTCCTTCAGGTAGTCATCGCTGTTCTCTTAAGCATCTTCCTAGAGCCATTAGACCATCCTCATCTCGAACTCCTTTTTTAGATAGCAAGGTAGAGGACATCCCCTTTAGTGTCTTGTAGGGTCCCCGATAGATGATGGACCTTGATATCCTTGCTTTGCCTCTCCCACCACCTTCTACTAGCCAAGACCTAGCAAGTCCATCGAGTATAGCCTCGATGATGACCAAGGAGGATGCCCTGCACCTCCGAGAGGTTTAGGGGATTCCTAAATCTATCTAGATCATAGCCTCAAACCCGGATGACTGGGTCACCTCTGGCAGGGCAAGTAGGGTCACCCTCTATGAAGACTTCTTCCTTGCTAATTTTTGGCTCCCTCTTCACCCCTTCATTTCTTATTTTCTGGACCACTATTGGTTGGTCCCTGCCCAGTTGACCTCTAATGCTTTTAGGGCGATCTGCTCCTTCATAGTCCGGTGCCACTTCCACGATATGGTGGCATGCTTTTCTCTGTTCAGGGCTCTCTTCACCCTGAAGTGCCACCCCACAGTGAGGGGTTGGTGGTTCATTGCCCCCTAGCTGGGGGGCCTCTAGTTCAACCTTCCTTCTTCTATCAAGGGATGGAAAGGCTAGTTCTTCTTTATTTTCCTCGAGGGTGTCAGGTAGGTCTAGAGCGATCCCGATCAATCTCCCAACCTGGATGCTTCGATGGAGCCGACTGATAAAAAGGTATATGACCAACTTGTCACTTCTAAGATTCCCTGAGGATGAGACCTTCTCATTGAGCAAAATCTATACAATGCCGACATCAACCCAATTGCTGGGGGCACCAAGATTAGATAGATTACTGGGTCCCATATGGTTTACTGATTAGGGTTTAGAGCCTTAGTCATGTGTCACAATTTTGTAATCAAGTAAAATTGAGTCCTATAATAAGTTGAGGCTAGTTGATTTGTCTCAACCCTGGTTATTGGGGACATCATCAGCACGGATCTTGGAGCTACACCAATCTCGGAGCATATCCAGAATAAATTAGTTTGGGATTTATCTTTTGTTTGAAATTTGAATTAGGATTTGGTTGGTTAGGATTGAGATATGGATATGCTTATCTTATCCTATCTTGTATTCGAATGTGAATCATCCCTATCTTTTTATCTTGTATTCAAATTCAAATAAGGGTTGAATAGGTCTATAAATACCACCCTCAGTCCTTTGTAAAAAAAATAGTTTAGTCAATTAAAGATGAGCTTTTTAGGAAAGAGAGTCACTCCGAGAGGAGAGGGTGTGAGGCCCAACCCCAGGACATGATGTGAGGTTTGTCTAGTTATCCCCCTTCCCATTCCATTTTCTTTATGCCCTAATGACCTTTGAGATTCACCCTAACGCCTTCAAGCATCGAGGAGGGTGGAATGCCCTATAGGCGAGAAGTCTCTTCGTTAGTATGAGTTTCAAAGTCCATGAGATTCAAATCCCAGTCTTCCATCCCCACAATTCCTTCACCACCCCTAAAAAAATCTAAAATAAATATATATACCCTAATCTAGGTGACTTCTAGGCTCACCAATGATCCTACCCAACTGTCCTCTATCAATTTTGGTATCAGAGCTAGAAAATTAGGGTACCTTCATTGGTGGGGACACCAAAGGCACCAGAATAAGATAGAGGCTTTTCAACCCTCTATGAATTGATCAATAATTTATGAGTCCATCTGTAATAAGAGCTTAGCCTATCTGAGTCCATTTTAATTGTTATTTGAGTATTTTGAGTTTTAGTTCTGTACTAGTCAGCTAATGTTGAGCTAGTTCAGTCCAGTGTTAGTCAGCTCATGTAGAGCTAATTTTATTTTTTTGAGTCCTATTCAACCATATTGAAGACTCAAGACCATATCATACAAGTGAAGACCATGTCCAACCAGATTGAAGACAAGGAAGTATAGCCCAAGTCCAACCCAGCTTGAAGATTTGAAGACCCCAGGAGGAAAAATTCAGAAAACCCTGATTTCTTGCAGATGCCCTCCAGATGCCCAGATTCCCTTCTAGATGCCAAAATATATTCATATACCAAGGCATCCATGATTTTAGAGGTCCATCTGCATCCTAGCCCAAAGAAATCAAGCCCAGGCGCCAAGCCCAAGCCCCTAAGAAGCAAGATACCAGGGAATATTCCTGCTACCTGGCTACAAGGCCACCCCAGCTTCCAGAGGCCCAAACCCATGCACCCGAGCCCCTTTGGGCTGGCGCTTTGCTGCTCCTAGAAGCCCAACATACCCCCCTAGGCGTCCTTGGAGTGTTGGCCAAGTCAAGAGATTTTTTAGAGATTTTTCTACCTAATGTTTCCTTATTTTCTAGCTAGGGTTTGAGAGGGAAAAGGATTCTTACGTAAAGACTAATGTACCTTAACTTGGAGCCCAAGGTTAAGGGTCTATTTAAGGGACCCTAGCCTCTTGTATGAAACCTAATTTTTGATATGAATTAAAATCTTGAGTTCTTCTATTGAGTTGTGTGATACCCTGCTGTGTGCATAAAGGGGTTTGTGAGAGTTCTTCTTCCTGGTGTTTGCAATCATCTTCCTGCTGCCAACAAACCCTCCAGATCCCTGGACGCCCACTCCAAAAGAAGCCTTCCCTTGCTGTTTTTCCTTTTTTTTCTTGTTCCTTTGTGAATTTTCTAACCCCTAACAGGTCGTTTGTAGGTCTCTGAGTTCCTACGAATCCAACGACTCCAGCCAAGCCTCAATCAGACCACCGAGCAGAAAGCCGGGTATCCGCGGGTCATTGGCTCGATTTTCCAGGCCGCATCCATCGAGGAATGAGAGACCCCTTCGCTGTGATCTTCACAGACATTTTCAGGTACACCCCTCTGCCTCCAGTAGTTTTATTGTAGGAGAACTTGCCCTAACCGAGGCTTCTCAGCCCCGGCGGTCCTTCTTTGCTACTTTTCTAGGTCCTAATCTGTATGCTGATCTTCAAAAATTCATACAAAATTCTCTACAAATAATTTTGATCTGAAATTTGGGAATTAATCACCTAACTCAACATGTAAAATATACAAAAAAAATTGCATGCATATTAGTCCCCCATCATTTGGTATCAGAGCTTAGATTAGGGCTTGTTTTCTACAATTTTTCAGTCTGTATATGCTCTGTTATTTAAATTATTTCTCCCTGATAAAAACTCCACAAATTCTAAAATTTATTTTTATGGATTCAACATAATTCAAAGTAATGTTCAGGATTTTTTTAGATTTTATTTCGACCTATAAATTTTCTGCAAGCTGAAATACAGCCTGCAAATTTTCGGCTCTATTTTTTTTCAGCAAGACAAGTTTGGAAATTTTAGGGTTTTGTTTAGCATCTTTTGTATATCTTTTAATTTTAGTATATTTCCAGCATATTAGGCCATGATTTGCAAGTTTTCTTCTATTTAAGAAAATACCCAAAAAAAAATACATATTCTCCAAAAATACCAAAAACATCTAAACCCTAATTTGCATCATCATCTGCCTGCCATCATTGCATAATTTACTTTTAAAGGCACTCTTGTTATATCAGATGGGGGGAGGATTTGATCACCTCTCCTTAGCCCAAAACTACATCCCTTGCATTCGGTCGCAATCCTTAACCTAAAATTAACTAGACTTAATTTGCCCTAGTGGGCTAGGGACACCAACTGGTCGGGTCCGGGCTACATCTTAGATCACTGTGTCAAGCTAACCTGTGTGTGCCTTGTGCTTGGTGTCTAGAATGGTGGTTTAGGGATTCAATCCCGAAGGGCTTGTGTGCTGGTCCACCTACCTGGCCAATCTCTGATTGGTGTCTAGGATTGGCAATTAGGGACCTAACACTCCCCTTACACCTGCCTGGCTGAGTACAGGATTACTATAGGCTAGTTTGCCACCCTGATTGAGCCCTTAGTTTGGACTCTAGGTCTAGTCAGCTGTAGTCAGTCTGATCGAGTCTTGCATGAGCACTAGATCAGGAGTTTCATATCACCCATCTCCTTCACAAATTTCTGAACCAATGGAAAATTTGCAAGCCCAAATGAAAGCCCTAGCTGATCAAATGGCCTAGATTACTACCCAGATGACCCAGTTAACTCAGTCTAGTATTCAAACCAGTGATAGAATTGACCATCTTGCCAATAGGTTTGATCAGTTAGAAGTCCGGGTAGGGACCCTAGGAAAAACCCATGGGTCACAGTCTGAGCCAGATCCTGATTCCCCTCAACCTAGGAGGACCCCAAACCCTAATCCATACCCTGAGGTCGAACCTAGGAGAGCCCCTCATCCTGACCCATACTATAACCCTCAGCCTAGGAGGACCCCAAACCCTGACCCATACCAAGAGGTCGAACCTAGGAGAGCCCCTCAACCTGACCCATACTACAATCCTGAGCCCAGGAGGACCCCAAACCCTGACCCATACCTTGAGGCTGAACTTAGGAGAGGCCATCATCCTGACCCAATCCCTTAGGTTTGTCCTAGAAGACCCAATCAGGATTTTATAGACCAGGAAGATAGATCCTATTAACCCTCTCCCTACAAGCCTAGTATACCCACAACCTATAGATCTTATGACTCAAAATCCTATGAACCTAGAACCTATGAATCCAGAACCTATGAACCTAGATCCTATGACTCTAGATCCCATGATCATAGATCCTATGCACCCACACCCTATGAGCCTAGTAGACCCAACACCTAATATTCTGACCCATATAGGGAGTCCAACCCTAGGAGAACCCAATATTCTGACCCATATAGGGAGTCAAATCCTAGGAAAACCCAATTCTCTGACTCATATAGGGAGCCCAACCCTAGGAGAACCCAATATCCTGACCCATATAGGGAGCCCAACCTTAGGAGAACCCAATATCCTGACCCATATAGGGAGCCCAACCTTAGGAGGACCCCATACCATGATCCATCCTTAGAACCTGACCATAGAGCTGACCCAAAATCTTATGACCCCAGATCCTATAATCCCATGACCCATAGATTTGCACCCTTGTCCTATGAGCCCAGAGAACCCATAACCCCTAAGTATCAATCTAGTATTAGTCAGGCTTCCTTTAGTCAACTTGAGCCCCATAGGATTAGTACCCCTAAATATGAACCCAGTAGTGAGCCACTACCCATTAGGCAACCTGAACCTACTAGGACTAGTGTCCATAATCAGAAACTAGAACCTAGCCAATTTTTCCCTAGCCGACCTTCTCCAACCATTCCTGAGATTGACAAGGCTTACATTAACGCGGAAGTGTATGAAGCTGATGCGAGCCTAGTGGATGAGTATGAGGGAGAAGATGAGACACCTATAGATGACCTAGAATTAGCTAACCCAATAGATACCCAAGTAGAAGCCAAACTAGAGGTAGTTGACCTTGACCACATCCAACCTAAAGCTATAGTGGAAGAACAAATAGAGGAAGAGAACCTAGGTACTGCTACTAGAGCCTTACCTGAGGAAACCATAGAGGAGAGCCAAATTATATAGTCTAGTCCTAAAATACAAGAACCAGAAGAATTTATTAAGGACTTGATCTCTTTGAATCAGTACCCTCAGGATGAGCTTCCTCCTATAGTTCCCATTAAGGACCTCTTCCCTGAGATTAGTAACCCATCCTTCCATTATGCAAATCCCATAGATATACTGCAACCTCGTAAGGTTAGCCTCATTAGTTTAGGATTAGTCCCTGACTTGCCTTCTTTTATCGAACTTTATCCAACTAACCTTGAACCTTTTTCCCTACCCTACCAAACTACTTCTGAACCCACTTCCTATTTTCTACCCTTTCTTGACACCTCCAGCATTTCTTGGATTATTAGATTGCATTTAACTGAGATTAGCGTACTGCATGCATTCATTACGCATGTTAGGTTTTCATTATACTTCTGGCATACCCTTTGGCATTTGCTTGGAGTCCATTGTAAATACTCTTGTGCACACCACACTAGGGTCAGACCTAGAGAGTCTATAGTCTCTTAGGTTTAGGCCCATAAAAGTCTAATAAATTTCCTTCATTAGGAATGCAAAGTCGAGTCTATAAGGTGTTAGTTTGAGTCCTTTTCATCATCTTGTTAGGAGTCTACATGTGCCTAGCATGTTCACCACCCGCACTAATGTTAAACAAACTGGCTAATTCCCGAAGATGGATCAAAGAATTTGATGTAGTGGATTCTATCTTGGTTAGGCTTAGGCCTAAAAGAAGCTTCATGCTTGCAGAGCCGGACCTTTTAAAGTGATAGAGAAGGTTGGATCAAATGCCTAGGTATTAGACTTGCCTTCGAATTTGGGCATTAGTTCTACCTTCAATATTACAGACCTGGTTGAGTATAGGGAACCGGCAGCGATACCTAGTAAGGCCTTTGGACCTATTCCTTTTCATTGTGAGTGACCCTAACCCAGAGTGTCCACTAACAAATTGGCCTGAGAGAGGAGAACGGATTGAGCATATCCTGGATGATCAAGCCATCACGACCCGGGGCCGTGACTATCAATGCTTCCTAGTCCGATGGCAAGGCCAGCCAGAGTTGGATGATTCATAGATTTCTCGAGAGGACTTGCAACGCCTCAACCTAGACCTTCTCGAGAGATATGTGAGCCAGTCTGATCTTCACTCGACAGGGTCGAGTTCCTCCCATCCTGGGAGAATTGGTGGGGACACCAAAGGCACCATAATAAGATAGAGGCTTTTTAACCCTCTATGAATTGATCAATAATTTATGAGTCCATCTGTAATAAGAGCTTAGCCTATCTGAGTCCATTTTAATTGTTATTTGAGTATTTTGAGTTTTAGTTCTGTACTAGTCAGCTCATGTTGAGCTAGTTCAGTCCAGTGTTAGTCAGCTCATGTCGAACTAATTTTATTTTTTTGAGTTCTATTCAACCATATTGAAGACTCAAGACCACATCATACAAGTGAAGACCAAGTCCAACCAGATTGAAGACAAGGAAGTATAGCCCAAGTCCAACCCAGCTTGAAGATTTGAAGACCCCAGGAGGAAAAATTCAGAAAACCCTGATTCCTTGCAGATGCCCTCCAGATGCCATGATTCCCTTCCAGATGCCAAAATATATTCATATACCAAGGCATCAATGATTTTAGAGTCCCATCTGCATCCTAGCCTAAAGAAATCAAGCCCAGGCGCCAAGCCCAAGCCCCTAAGAAGCAAGATACCAGGGAATATTCCTGCTACCTGGCTACCAGGCCACCCCAGCTTCCAGAGGCCTAAACCCATGCACCCGAGCCCCTTTGGGCCGGTCCCTTGCTGCTCCTAGAAGCCCAACACACCCCCCTAGGCATCCTTGGAGTGTTGGCCAACTCAAGAGAATTTTTAGGGATTTTTCTACCTAATGTTTCCTTATTTTCTAGCTAGGGTTTGAGAGGGAAAAGGATTCTTATGTAAAGACTAATGTATCCTTACTTGGAGCCCAATGTTAAGGGTCTATTTAAGGGACCCTAGCCTCTTGTATGAAACCTAATTTTTGATATGAATTAAAACCTTGAGTTCTTCTATTGAGTTGTGTGATACCCTGCTATGTACATAAAGGGGTTTGTGAGAGTTCTTCTTCCCGGTGTTTGCAATCATCTTCCTGCTACCAACAAACCCTCCAGATCCCTGGATGCCCACTCCAAAAGAAGCCTTTCCTTGCTGTTTTTCCTTTGTTTTCTTGTTCCTTTGTGAATTTTCTAACCCCTGACAGGTCGTTTGCAGGTCCCAGAGTTCCTACGAATCCAACGACTCCAGCCAAGCCTCAATCGGACCATCGAGCAGAAAGCCGGGTATCCGTGGGTCATTGGCTCGATTTTCCAGGCCGCATCCATCGAGGAATGAGAGACCCCTTCACTGCGATCTTCACAGATGTTGTCAGGTACACCCCTCTGCCTCCAATAGTTTTATTGTAGGAGAACTTGCCCTAGCCGAGGCTTCTCAGCCCCGGCGGTCCTTCTTTGCTACTTTTCTAGGTCCTAATCTGCATGCTGATCTTCAAAAATTCATACAAAATTCCCTACAAATAATTTTGATATGAAATTCGGGAATTAATCACCTAACTCTACATGTAAAACATACAAAAAGAATTGCATGCATATTAGTCCCCCATCATTCATATCATCCCAGATTTTCTCTTACCAGCCATCCCTCCATTTCAAATCGATCCATGTTCAACACCATCTAAAAAAAAAAAAATCCAAGTTGCCAACAATTTAATTTTTTGCTTTCCGTGCTTCCTCCTAAACTCCATCGATGCTTTCACTGCCACCACCCAATCATAGATCCCACCATCCACCGAGCCGTCCACAGACCTGTGAAGCCCCTGTCTCTTCCCGTGAAGTCTCCACAGCCGCTGGCTCCATCCCCAATCTCGTCGCCACTGCATCACCCGAAACTGACCGCATAGATTTGCCCAACCCTCCTTTGCCTGTGAGGAGATCATCACCATCGCCTACCTCCCTGGTAGTGGCAGTGCAATCATCCAACCCACCATATCTTCACCATGCCCTCCGTGGCTTAGCATCCATTGCTGCGAACAAAGATTGGGTTCTATCTCTTGGTGCCGATGTTTGCAAACTCCAGCCCCATGCTTGTCTTCTCTGCCATGTTGGTTCTGGAATGACGAGTCACCAGCAGAATCTCCCAAAGAGATGCCTACATCATCTACCTCACCCTCTACCCTGTTGTCCTCGGCATCGTCCTTCGCTAGCAACAGCGTGCTCCTCTTACACCTCTTGCTTCAACTACATCACCTCTATCATCCATGTCGCCATTTTCATCATCATCGCTGGCCTCATCAAGGCCGACACCAAGAACCCCTATCGCCAGATCTTCCATCTCGAGCAGCTCATCAATGGCAAGGAGGATGTCGCCAACAACTTCGCTCGTGGCCACTACATAATTGGGAAGGAGATTGTGGACCTATGCCTAGACTGCATCTAGAAGCTAGTCGACCGTGCATGAGAACCACTAGTGGCCCCCATTCAGCCACCACCTCCATCGGATCGCCTCCCTTCCCCCCTGTCGGTCGCCCGTGCCACCCACCAAAGCCTCTTCCCAGTCGATTGACGCCCCATCTCTTGCCAAGCTCGTTCCCCTGTTTTCACGTGTGCAAGGATCCGAAGCACTACGCCCAGCATCTACATCCGATGCCCCTCTGCCTGGAGTTGTCTCTAGCTATCGCTTCTCCCAAGCCGAGCCCCCCTCCTCTCTGCCTCCCATGAAGCCAGTCATCATTGCTGTTTCCTCCCCAAAGCCCCTCCCTGCCGATCTTCCCCACCGTTGGCCATCGCCACCGCCCCTTTTGTCCATGATGACTGCAATAGCAAGCTCATGATCCAGCAGCACCAGCAGATGGTCCTATCATGGTTGCTCGACATCAACCTTCCCCTCTTGGTCGAGCGCTCCCCACCATAGCCATCCTGGAGCTCCGACTCCTGCGACATCCTTGACGTTGGACTTGGTCCCCAGATCTCAAAGACCGAGGTCATCCTCAGCCTCCCGAAGTCCAGTGGCAGCACCGTTGCCGCTGCCATTGCTAGTGCCTGGAAGTGGACCATGCCTCCCTCTCATCAAGCCACCATCATCTTCATCGTCGCACCACTCGAGATCGAGCGATGCCATCGCCGCCCCCTGGATGCCGTGGCTACCACCGCCACTCCTCGGCTACCGTCGCCAACCTCCATCCACATCCACCTAGACGGTGCCCCCCACCTCTCTGTCCAGCACCGATGCCGGTGACACCCCTCTATGAGCCCTTGTACTGGTTTCGATCTGTGAAAATGAAGTGGGATTGCATGAACGTGAATGTAATCCCCCCACACATGCTGTCGACTTCTCCACACCCTTGCTACCGACTTCACTTAAGGGAACCGCATGTTTCTTAAAGCAAGGTGCTTCCCTTATTACTGATTCAAGATTCTGCATGCTCCTCAAAGCTGCACAATCCCCAAAGCTACTGCATGATCTTCAGACCCACATGGATTTCAGAGCTATATAGATCTCAGAGCAGAGCCTTTAGATGTGGTTCATCAAAGCCTCCGCTGATCTTGACTCGACAAAGTTGAGCTTTCCCCACCTCAGGGGAATGATGGGGACATCATCAGCATGGATCTTGGAGCAAGCACCAATCTTGGAGCCCATGAATCTCGAAGTATATCCAGAATAAATTAGTTTGGGATTTATCTTTTGTTTGAAATTTGAATTAAGATTTGGTTGGTTAGGATTGAGATGTGGATAGGCTTATCTTATCCTATCTTGTATTTGAATTTGAATCATCCCTATCTTTTTATCTTGTATTCAAATTCAAATAAGGGTTGGACAGGTCTATAAATACCACCCTCAGTCCTTTGTAAAAAAATAATTTAGTCAATTAAAGATGAGTTTTTTAGGAAAGAGAGTCACTCCAAGAGGAGAGGCTGTGAGGTCCAACCCCAGGACATAATGTGAGGTCATGTCTAGTTATCTCCCTTCCGATTCTATTTTTTTTATCCCCTCATGACCTTTGAGATTCTCCCTAATGTCTCCAAGTATCGAGGATCAAATGCCTTAGAGGTGAGAGGTCTCTTCATTAGTGTGAGTCCCAAAGTCTATGAGATTCAAATCCCTGTCTTCCATCCCCACTATTCCTTCGCCACCCCTAAAAAAAATCCAAAAAAAAAAATCCTAATCTAGGTGACTTCTAGGCTCACCAACGATCCTACCCAACTGTCCCCTATCACTGGTCCAATTATTGAGTCATGTACTTGAGTATTAGTCCGGTATGAGTTCAATTTTGTACAAGAGGAGATGTTACACAGTTTTGAAGTTCTACCAGGCCTCATCCAGGAGCTAGAAGCCTTCACAATAGCTTATTGGGCCTTGTTTGCCACCCCAAGGTCCAAGATTCCTTTTAGATGTCCCAGATGCCCTCTAGATGCTTTTTAGATTCCTTGATTCCCTCCAGATGCCAGAGTATATTCTTAGCCTAGGGTGCCCTAGGATCTCAAAGGTATATCTACACCCCATCCCAAGAGAATTCAAGCCCAGGTGCTAGGTCAAAGCACTTAGAACCAAGATTTCAAGAATATTCTGAAACCAGGGCATCCCAATTTCTAGGGCCCAAAGCCCATGCATCAAGGCCCAAAGGAGGATGCCCCCTTGCTGCCCATGAAGCCCACATGCCCAAGCCAAATACATGTAGGCAACCAAGCCCTTTGACCAAGTCCAAGAATTTGACCAATTCAAAGGAGGAAGGAAATCCAAGTAGAATAAGAAGAACTAGTTTCATTCAAAGTGTATTCTCCCAATCTTAATCAAACTTGTAAAATACATTTCCCTCTCTACTTTGTATTCCTATCCTAACTAGGAGAGGACTTGGGGAACATCTATACATACCCCACCCCTCCCCCTCTTGTAAGTACTCTTTATTCAAGATATCAAAACTCTGGTAAATTTTATATGAGATTGTTCTTGTGTTCTTGCGTTACTTTATTATTGTGTTGAGGTGTGAGTGTCCTTGAGTGCCCTAGTCTTCCAAGCCCTAGCCGACCAAGCTTGCTGCCTTCAAGCCCTAAGATGCCAAGGAAAAGGAAGCCCTAGTGATGCGGGATGACTCAAAGACTGCTAAACCTGCATGAAAACAGTAAAATAACTTTTTTATGATTTTTAAAATTTTATTTGCAAGCTAGGTTCCCAAAATAAAGTAAAAACTAGCAAAAAGACTAGCAGTGCAAAGAATCATCGGGTCGCAGGCATACTCATGCAAACCAATGAAATATCCAGGACCCGAGGGTTAAGAAACTCCCGGTTAAGGATAGTTTAACTTCATCTAAATCAGATAATAAGAGAAGGGAAGGTTGCTTACCAGTCAGAGATTAAAATTCAGTAACAGAAGGGATCACACGCACTCTGATCGGAGCCTGGAAGAAGAAGCCTTGTTTCTCTTGAATCTGATGGCTGATCTGGGCAGCAAAGAAGGCCTCCTCAGGGGAGGGGAAGCACCTTGGCGATCCTACAAGCATCAGGGTTAATCAAAATAGTAATTAAAAAATAAGAAAAAGAACTATGGGTTGAAAGGAATCAGGATTAGGGTTAGAAGATGGCTGTTTGAAGCTTGTTGAAGATCTCCTTGCTTGGCAGCCTAGGGCGCTTCTTCTTGGACATGTGAAGGCTTGGATGGTAGTGAGTTAGGGTGTGGAAGGATGCTAGGACAGCAAGGAATTCATCCAAATACAAAATCACAACCTAAATGACCAAAACAAAACACCAACACAAGGTATTAACTCAAAATTTCAGCAAGTTGTATTCATAAGAAAGAGATGCTTACAAGAGGGGGAGAGTTAGGGTATTTATAGAGTTTCCATGCCCTCACTAACCATGGTTACACTTGGATTATAAGTCCTCTTCCCAATTAGAATACAAGTCATTTCCTAGCTAGAATAGAAAAACAAATCCCTATTAGGTTAGGAATTGACCTAGTCTTCTCCTTTTTCCTTCATGCTTTGACTATTCCACTCAATGACACCTCTTAAACTTGGTCAACACTTCAAGGATATCTAGGGGGGAATGTTGGGTCTCTAGGAGCAGCAAGGGGCCGGCCCAAAGGGGCTTGGGTGCATGGGTTTGGGCCTCTGGAAGCTAGGATGGCCTGTTAGCCTCGTAGCAGGAATATTCCCTGGAATCTTGCTTCTTAAGGGCTTGGGCTTGGCACCTGGGCTTGATTTCTTTGGACTTGGATGCAGGTGGACCTCTGGAATCATGGGTGTCATATTCTGAGAATATGCTCTGGCATATGGAAGGAAATCTGGGCATTTGGTGGGCATCTGGAAGGAATCAGGGTTTCTGGAAGCATCTTGGATCCTGGGTTGTCACACAAAATCCAATGGACTGATGTAGTGGCCTCTGACTCCTGGATGTGGCCTGGTGGAACTCCAAAATAGGGTAACCTCCTCTTTTGTATAAAAATTAGGCTCATACTAGACTACTAACTGATGTACATGACTTAAAATACTGACTAGGTAGAGGGTTGAGATAAATCAACTAACTTCAACTTGTTACAGGACTCAATCTTAATTGATTACAAAATTTGATACATAACTAGGTAAACCAAATAAGGCCCAGTAATCCGTGTCTGATCCTGGTGCCCCCACCAATTCTCCCGGGGTGGGAGGAACTCGACCCTGTCGAGTGTGGGATAACTTGGCTCTCATAGTGCTCGAGTAGGTCTGGGTTGAGGCACTGCAGATCCTCACGGGTGATCCACGAGTCCTCAGATTCTGGCCGACCTTGCCACCATACCAAATACCTCTGATAGTCGCGATTCCAGGTACATATGGCTTGATCGTCCAGGATTCTCTCGATCTTTTCCTTACTATTTGGCCAATTGTATGTGGTCACTCTGGGATGGGTTCTCTCTCAAAGGGAGGGATAGGCTCAAGGTGCTCACTAGGTATTGCTGCTGGCTCCCTAGACTTTATAAGACTTGAGATGATGAAGGTGGAGCTGATACCTAAATCAGGTAGTATCTCACGCACATAGGCATTGGGTCCACAGATATTCATTATCTTGGATGGGCCAGCTTCGTGAGCAGAAAATTCTTTAAAACTTCAAAATCCCCTGCAAAATTCATTATCTCTCTTTTGAAAATTAGCCAAGTTGTTATTTAGTTCATTAGTTATGTTCAGCTTTTGACTAATATCCATATGCATATGCTGTGCAGAGGGTAGTGCAGGTGTAGACATGTGATTTAGGATATGAATTTTTTGGATTCAAAACTAATACCTAATAGAATCGACTAAACATCCCTATCAAAGGATGTTTTATTGGACTCTAAGAGACAAAACCTAACAAATTATAGACTCTTTAGGTTTGATCCTATCATGATATGCACATGAAAATTTATTATGTACACCTAGCAAATGCCACAAAGTATACCAAAAGTAATATGCAAACCTAACATGGGCAATAAATGAATGCAACATGCAAACCTCTACATGATGCAGGTGAATGGTTAAAGAAATATAAGAAAACTCAAGAAAAGGCAGAAAATATGAGGTGGATTCAGGGTTAATCCGATTGTGTGGAAAGTAAGAAAAGGGTTCGGGGTTAATTGGATAGACTAAGATGTAAGAAGCGGTGTCGAGAATTAATCCTAGACTAATGAGGTTTACCTTATGGGTTTGATGTCTATCTAAAGGGTCTACATAATGGAAGAAAGGGTCATTGATTTCAGGAAAAAGTTCAGGTGGAGTCAAAAAGGTGACTTCATCTTGAGGGCATTGATCTAAAGAGATTAGGTCCTTAATAAACTCTTCTAGTTCGTAAATCAAAAGACCGGGCTCTCTGATTGGGCTTTCTTTTAGTGGCTCCTTAAGTAAAGCTCTAATAGTGGAACTGGATTCGTCGTGGTCTTCTTCCTTTAAAGGTTCTTCCACTATAGGTTGGGTGTGGTTAAAGTTAGCTAACTTTAGGGTGGCTTCAACCTGAGTATCGATTGGATCAACTAACATTGGATTGGCTTCTACCTGAGTTTCTACTGGATCAACTAACATTGGATTGGCTTCTAATTGGGTTTTCACTAGGTCAACTAATTCTAGGTTGACTCCTAACTCTAGGTCACCTATAGGTATCTCTTCTTCTAAATCTTTAATGGACTCATTATCCTCATACTCCTCTACCAAACTTGGATCAGCCTCATATATTTCTTCTTCTAAGTCATCTTGGTGAACCAATGGGGTGGTAAGAGGGGTTTGGCTAATGAAAAATTGACTAGGATCTGGGAAACAGGGTTGGGTAAACTAAGGGTTATGGGTTCAAAGGTTATGGGTTTAAAGGTTATGGGTTCAAATCTAGGGGTGTCAATCCTATAGGGTTCAGGTTGACTGAGGGATAGTGGGTTACTACTGGGTTCATATCTAGGGACTATGGGTTCCTGGGGTTCAGCTCTATGGGTCTTGCCTAGGGTTCCTACTTGGTTGATTCTTTGGTTCATTTGGTCAAGCTTAGTATCGGATTGGTCAAACCTACGGTTTATTTGGGCATTGGATTGGTTTTTGGATAAATTGATTCGGTCAAGTTGTTCGATCATGGTTTTCATGAAAGCTTCTAGACTAGGGTCCATGGTTGAGCTAGGTTGGGATTTAGATTTTTGATATTAGGTTCCTAATCTAGTAGTCATGCACAAATCAAACAATCAAAATGAAATGATGCAACCAAGCATGCAAAAAGAGAAAGAAAATGCTAGTATAATCTAGGGTTTCCTAGACCTAGAGCCAGAAACTGGGTGGGTCAGCTCAACTTACACCTAACCCAATATCTAGTCCTTCCACTGGCCAGGTAGGGGGTGGGAGTGTAGGAGGCCCCCCTGCTTTCGCAGGGACCCAATTAAAAAACACAACACCACTTAGGTCGTTTGACTTTGGACCCCCAGCCTTAGATACTAGCTTTCAGTAATAGCTAAGAGGTTAAATGCACTAGTTGGCCTACACAGCTCGGACCTGACCTGTTGATGTCTCCTAGCCCACTAGGGCAAATTAGGTCTAATTGATTTTAATTAGGCTTGGGTTAGTATGATGATGGTGGTTTTGGGTCCAGGACAGGTGATGAAATCCTGCCCTGATCTGAGATAGAGAATTGCCCTTAATATTAGATTAAGAATGATGGCAATCGATGGCCCTGATGCAATCTAAAACAATCAAAAAATAAATTATTTTTTTAATGATTTATGATGTGTCAAGTTAGGTTTAAGTTAACTGGGATTATCAAACAAAGTTTGGATTGGGATTGGGGGTTTGGTAGTTGATTAGGTCAGGTTGAGTCAAGATGCATAATGTAGCAGAAATCAGAAAAATTAAGGTTCAGATGATGTAGAATTTGATACAGATCATGATGCATAAAGAATTCAAAACAAATATGGAATAGAGAATGGACATTGTTGATGATGTCTACCAAACTTCATTCAGAACAAAAATCATATGATAATGCAAACCTAGGGTTTGCTGGACTGCTGCATAAATTATCAGAATTTTGTTAGGGTTCCTATTATGCCAAATTTTAAAAATTTAGGATTTCAGTAAAAATAATTAAAAATTTTGATAATTACTAAGATAGAACAAAGGATATTAAGCATAGATTTCACAAAAAAATAAAATGTTAATGATGCCAAAATCAGATGGAAACTAGACACCTAATGCAGTGGATAGAATGCAGAATTAGGGTTTGTGAATGCAAAGCAAATAAAAAACTATCCTAAACCCGCTCTAATACCAAACTGATGTAGGATGAATCAAAGACTACTAAACATGCATGAAAATAGTAAAATAATTTTTTTATAATTTTTAGAATTTTATTTGCAAGCTAGATTCCCAAAAAAAGTAAAAACTAGCAAAAAGACTAGCAGTGCAAAGAATCATCGGGTCGCAGGCATACTCATGCAAACCAATAAAATATCCAGGACCTAAGAGTTAAGAAACTCCCAGTTTAGGATAGTTTAACTTCATATAAATCAAATAATAATAGAAGGGAAGGTTGCTTACTAGTCAGAGATTAAAATTCAGTAACAGAAGGGATCACACACACTCTGATTGAAGCCTGGAAGAAGAAGCCTTGTTTTCCTTGAATTTGATGGCTGATCTGGGCGGTCTGGGCTACAAAGAAGGCCTCCTTAGGGGAGGGGAAGCACCTTGGGGATCCTACAAGCATTAGGGTTAATCAAAACAGCAATTAAAAATAAGAAAAAGAACTATGGGTTGAAAGGAATCAAGATTAGGGTTAGAAAATGGCTGTTTGAAGCTTGTTGAAGATCTCCTTGCTTGGTGGCCTAGGGCACTTCTTCTTGGACGTGTGAAGGCTTGGATGGCAGTGAGTTAGGGTGTGGAAGAATGCTAGGGCAGCAAGGAATTCGTCCAAACACAAAAACATAACCTAAATGACCAAAACAAAACACCAATACAAGGTAATAACTCAAAATTTCAGCAAGTTGTATTCATAAGAAAGAGATGCTTACAAGAGGAGGAGGGGTGGGTTATTTATAAAGTTCCCATGCCCTCACTAACCATGGTTACACTTGGGTTACAAGTCCTCTTCCCAATTGGAATACAAGTCCTTTCCTAGCTAGGTTAGAAAAATAAATCCCCATTAGGTTAGGAATTGAACTAGTCTTCTCCTTTTTCCTTCATGCTTTGACTATTCCACTCAAGGACACCTCTTGGACTTGGTCAACACTTCAAGGACACCTAGGGGGGTGTGTTGGGCCTCTAGGAGCAGCAAGGGGCCGGCCCAAAGGGGCTTAGGTGCATGGGTTTGGGCCTCTGGAAGCTGGGGTGGCCTGTTAGCCTACTAGCAGGAATATTCCCTGGAATCTTGCTTCTTAAGGGCATGGGCTAGGCACCTGGGCTTGATTTCTTTGGACTTAGATGCAAGTGGACCTCTGGAATCATGGGTGTCCTATTATGAGAATATGCTCTAGCATCTGGAAGGGAATCTAGGCATCTGGCGGGCATCTGGAAGGAATCAGGGTTTCCGGAAGCATCTTGGATCCTGGGTTGTCACATAAAATCCAATGGGCTGATGTAGTGGCCTCTGACTCCTGGATGTGGCCTGGTGGAACTCCAAAATAGGGCAACCTCCTCTTTTGTATAAAAATTGGGCTCATACTGGACTACTAACTGATGTACAGGACTCAAAATACTGACTAGGTTGAGGGTTGAGACAAATCAACTAACATCAACTTGTTACAGGACTCAATCTTAATTGATTATAAAATTTGACACATGGCTTGGTAAACCAAATAAGGCCCAGTAATCTATGTTTAATCCTGGTGCCCCCACCAATTCTCTCGGGGTGGGAGGAACTCGACCCCGTCGAGTATGGAATAACTTGGCTCTCATAGTGCTCGAGTAGGTCTAGGTTGAGGTGCTGCAGATCCATACGAGTGATCCACGAGTCCTCAGATTCTGGTCGACCTTACCACCAGACCAAATACCTCTGATAGCCACGATTCCAGGTACATATGGCTTGATCGTCCAGGATTCTCTCGATCTTTTTCTCATTATTTGGCCAATTTTATGTGGTCACTCTGGGGTGGGTTCTCAAAGGGAGGGATAGGCTCAAGGTGCTCGCTAGGTATCGCTGCTGGCTCCCTAGACTCTATAAAACTTGAGATGATGAAGGTGGAGCTAATACCTAAATCAGGTAGTATCTCACGCACATAGGCATTGGGTCCATAGATATTCATTATCTTGGATGGGCCAGCTTCGCGAGTAGAAAATTCTTTACAACTACAAAATTTCCTGCAAAATTCTTTATCTCTCTTTTGGAAATTAGCCAAGTTATTTTTTAGTTCATTAGTTATGTTCAGCTTTTGACTAAATTTCATATGCATATGCTGTGTAGATGGTAGTGCAGGTGTAGACATGTGATTTGGGCTATGAATTTATTGGACTCAAAACTAATACCTAATAGACTCGACTAAACATCCCTATCAAAGGATGTTTTATTGGACTCTAAGGGACAAAACCTAACAAATTATAGACTCTATAGGTTTGATCCTATCATGACATGCACATGAAAATTTATTATGTACTCCAAGAAAATGCCACAAAGTATACCTAAAGTAATATGCAAATCTAACATGGGAAATAAATGAATGCAACATGCAAACCTCTACATGATGCAGGTGAATGGTTAAAGAAATATAAGAAAACTCAAGAAAAGACAGAAAATATAAGGTGGATTCAGGGTTAATCCAATTAGGTGGAAAGTAAGAAAAGGGTTCGGGGTTAATTGGATAGACTAAGATGTAAGAAGGGGTGTCGGGAATTAATCCTAGACTAATGAGGTTTACCTTATGGGTTTGATGTCTATCTAAAGGATCTATATAATGGAAGAAAGGGTCATTGATTTCAGGAAAAAGATCAAGTGGAGTCGAAAAGGTGACTTCATCTTGAGGGCGTTGATCTAAAGAGATTAAGTCCTTAATAAACTCTTCTGGTTCATAAATCAAAGGACCGGGCTCTCTGATTGGGCTTTCTTCTAGTGGCTCCTTAAGTAAAGCTCTAATAGTGGAACTGGATTCATCATGGTCTTCTTCCTTTAAAGGTTCTTCCACTATAGGTTGGGTGTGGTTAAAGTTAGCTAACTTTATGATAGCTTCAACCTGGGTATCTATTGGATCAACTAACATTGGATTGGCTTCTACCTGGGTTTCTACTGTATCAACTAACATTGGATTGGCTTCTAATTGGGTTTTCACTAGGTCAACTAATTCTGGGTTGACTCCTAACTCTAGATCACCTATAGGTATCTCTTCTTCTAAATCTTCAATGGACTCATTATACTCATACTGGAATATGGTGTCTAAGGCTGGGGGTCTAGAGTCAAATGACCTAAGTGGTGTTGTGGTTTTTAATTGGGTCCCTGCAAAAGTAGGGGGGCCTCCCACACTCCCACCCCCTACCTGGCCAGAGGAAGGATTAGTTGTTGAGTTGGGTGTAAGTTGAGTCGACCCACTCAGTTTTGGCTCTAGGTCTAGGAAACCCTAGTTTGTACTAACCCTTGCATGCTTGGCTACATCATTTCACCTTGATTGCTTGTTGAGTGCATGACCACTAAACTAGGAACCCAATACCAAAAGTCCAGACCTTAACCCAATACAACCAAGGAGTCTAACCTTGAAGCCCTCCTAAAAGCCATGAATGAACGGATGGTTGCCCAATTAACCACCCAGATTAACCAATCCAATATCCAATTGAACCACAAGTTTGATCAATCCAATACCCAGATCAACAATCGACTTGACCAGTTGATGCAATCCAATAATCAAGCAACCCATAGGATTAATCCATTAGATGACCAAGTAGGAATTCTAGACAAGACCCATAGAGCTGAACCCTATAGGATTAATACCCCTAGATTTGAACCTAGTATTAATCAATTTTTCCTTAGTCAACCCCCTCTTACCATCCCATTGGTTCACTAGAATGACCTTGTAGAGGAGATATATGAAGCTGATGTGAGCCTAGTGAACGAGTATAAGGGAGAAGAAGAGTTCCCCATAGATGACATAGAGTTAGTTGAATCAATAGATTCCCAGGTAGAAGCCACCCTAGAATTAGATGACCCTGATCACACCCAAGCTGTAATGGAAGGCAGTTAGAGGAAACTTTAGGAGAGAATCCAATTATAGAGCCTAGTCCTTTGATTCAAGCATCAGAAGAATTTATTAAGGACCTGATCTCTTTAAAACAGTACCCTCAAGAAGAATTCCCTACTATAGTTCCCACTAACAAACTCTTCCCTGAAATTGTTGACCCATCCTTCCATAGATGAACCTTTTCTTGCCCATAGACATAACTCAATATTCATACTTTAAGGTTAGTTTCATTAGCCTAGAACCAGTCCCTGAATCTCCTTTCTATTTTCTATCATTCTTTGAGTCTTTTCATGTTTCAAGAACCGTTAGACTGCATTTTATAAAAGTAGGCATAATGCATACATTCATTGTGCATATTAGATTTGCATCTTACTTCTGGTATATCTTATGGCATTTGCTAGGAGTCCATTATAAATTTTCATGTGCATGCCAAACTAGGATCAAACCTATAGAGCCTATAGTCTATTAGGTTTAGGCCCGGAAGAGTCCAATAAAATTCCTTTGATATGAATGCCTAGTCGAGTCTATTAGGTATTAGTTTTGAGTCCAATAAATTAATCTATCCATACCTACACTACCCTCTGTATAGCATTTGCATCAGGAATTTAGTCAAAAGTTAAACATAAGTAATGAACTATATAAAAACTTGGCTAATTTGCGAAAACAAGTTAAAGAGTTGTATGTAGGGGATTATGTGATGATCATGCTTAGGCCTGAGCGGTTTCCTCCAGAGATCGTAAAGAAATTTCATGCTCATGTAGCTGGACCATTCAAAATAATGAAGAGAGTTAGATCCGATGCCTATGTGCTCGAGTTGCCACCCGAATTAGGTATTGGCTCCACTTTCAACATTTCAGACATTATGGAGTATCGGAGCCAGTAGCAATACCTAGTGAGCATTTTGAACTAATTCCTTCCCTTGAAAGTGAACCCACCCCAAAGAGTCCACTTCCAAATTGGCCTAATAGTGAGGAAAAGATTGAGTGCATCTTGGATGACCAAGCCATCAGTACCCGGAACACAGGTTATCACTAGTATTTGGTCCGTTGGCAAGGTTGGCCAAAATCTAAAGACTCGTGGATCACCTGTGAGGATCTGTAGTGCCTCAACCTAGACCTTCTTGAGCTATATGAGAGCCACATTGACCCTTACTCGACAGGGTCGAGTTCCTCCCGACCCGCGAGAATTGGTGGGGGCACCAGGATCAGACACAGATTACTAGGTCCCATATGGTTTACTAATTAGGGTTTAGAGCCTTAGTCATGTATCACAATTTTGTAATCAAGTAATATTAAGTCCAGTAATAAATTAAGGCTAGTTAACTTGTCTCAACCCTGGTCCAGTTATTGAGTCTTGTACTTGAGTATTAGTCCAATATGAGTTCAATTTTGTATAAGAGAAGAGGTTACACAGTTTTGAAGTTCCACCATGCCTCATCTAAGAGCTAGAAGCCTTCACATCAACTTATTGGGCCTTGTTTGCCACCCCAGGATCCAAGATTCCTTCTAGATGCCCTCTAAATGCTTTCCAGATGCCTTGATACCCTCCAGATGCCAGAGTATCTTCCAAACCCTAGTTCAATGCTATTGTTTTCGTATTTGTTTTCTAACAATCCTCTGACACTTGCAGGATTTCCATGGTATTCACTTCCAAGGAGGAGGCCCTCTTTGCCTCCAGGACCGATCCCAATAGCTGACTAATTCGAGGTCTAAAGGCTTGTCTTCCAAGTGCTAATTCAGAGTATTGTGCAATCTCTTCATCAATCGAATCTTCAAATCCCTGCTTGGTACAATCCTTTGCCCTCCTAATTTTTGACTTGATGAAGGTATGCTATCATAATCGAGGGTTTCTCAATCTTCGAGGTCTTATCTTTTATTATTTTGCATGAGTCTTATGTGGGTATGCTAGTTTCTTTCATTACTAGTTTTCTAGTTATTCTTTACTTGATTCCGAGAACTTTAATCTGCAAATTAAAATCCTAGAAAAATTCTAAAAATTTAGTTTCTATTTTCCTACAGTCATGGTAGCATTAGGATCATCCCGTATCACCAATTTGGTCCATAGGTAAGGACTAAGGTTCATTTCCCTTTATGTTGCCCGATGGCTAACTAGTTTCTTGTGAATGATGCAGGCATGAAGTTCTTTATGGACCAGATCCACTAGATGTCCCGAAAGTGGTCATCAACCATGGGGCCCACGAGGGGCAAAAGAAGAGGCCCTGTGGGGATCTGAAGAAAAGGCCCCATGGGGAGCTAAAGAAGAGGCCACGTGGGGAGCCATCAAGGTAAGCCGAGGTAGAGAGGGGAGAGGTTTCAATGCCAGTGGCAAGGGTGACCGTAGATGTGGTCCCACCGAGCGATGGGACCCCTGCATCGAGGGAGGGGGCTACACAACCCCCCACCACCATCATCGAGGTCATGCCGGTGCCATCATCCCCCGAGGTAGGCACTGTTGCAGGGCCTGAGGGTACAAATGCTCCCCCCGTGGTGCCCTCAGTAGTGATAGAGACTCGGGCACCAGGCCGGTGCTCACTGGGCCATCGACCTCCTCCATAACTCCTTCGAGGGTGCTTAAGGCCAGCTCCATGATCCCACTTGATGTGGTACATCTACTGACATGGAGTCTTGCTGGTGGCATTGCTGGCGAAGGCCCCGCCACCTAGACACGGTGACCAAGTAAGGCACCAAGGTGAGCCCCCTTGCCGAGGTCATCTCCCAGCCAAGGTCGTGCTCATGAGGTGAGCCCCCCATTTGAGGTCAGCTCTCGGTCGAAGTTGTGCTCATGCTACCAAGGTGAGCGGCCCCTCGATGCGGCTCTTGTCCAATCCCATAAAGGCCATAGTTTTCGCCAACAGCATGGGGAGAGGATCAATAAAGATTCAAGTCATGACAAAGAGGGACCCAGTCACCCACTACCTTTGGGAGGTGGCACACATCCTGCCATAGATACAGGCTCTGCAGTGCATCACCTGCATGACCTGCATGATGCAACCCCCCATGACACAAAAACCTGAACCTTTCCAAGAAGGGTATTCCATTAAGGCCCCATGCCCTGCAACACTCCAACAGTTCCCCCCAGAATGGGAACGCACCACCATGGCTTGGGGCTCAACGGTACGGTGTCCACCTTTCCACGGGAAGTTACACCATCAGAAGGTTAAGACTGGCTCGATAGAAGGGCGACGTGAGCAACCAAAAACCCCTCCAAAAAAAAACTTGGAAGAGGCGCCAGACCTGGTATGGGCCACCCTACCCATATAAAATCAGAGAGGGAGGTAAGTAAGAAGGTAAGTAAGTAAATAGAGGGAGCAAAGGGGCAAGGAGCCACTCTAGTGAACCACCCAAGCTCTCTCTCATTTCTCTCAACCCTTCTCCATTCCATTTTCTCACCCTCTATGTGAAGAGTCCCCAAGCTCTCTGCCATAGAGGTTCTGTTCCCCTCGATCGTCCCACTGACTTGTTTGTTAGAGTGTCCCTACCAGAATCCCTAGCCTGGATATTCTCTATTTTGCAAGTCAGCCAGCCAAGGTGATGGGGATCTCAGAGCAGCACTGGTCTCGGAGCATCACTAATCTCGAAGCTGCACTGATCCTGGGCAGCACTGATCCCAGAGCAGCACCGATTCCGAAGTAGCATAGATTTTAATAAATTAGTTTGGGATTTATTTTTTGTTTGAATTTTGAATTAGGATTTGGTTGGTTAGGATTGAGATATGGATAGGCTTATCTTATCCTATCTTGTATTTGAATTTGAGTCACCCATATCTTTTTATCCTGTATTCAAATTCAAAAGAGGGTTGGACAGGTTTATAAATACCACCCTCAGTCCTTTGTAAAAAAAATCAGTTCAGTCAATATGAGTTTTTAGGAAAGAGAGAATCTTTCTTCTACTCCATGCAGAGAGGGTGTGAGACCCAACCCCAGGACATGATATGAGGTAATGTCTAGTTATTCCCCTTCCCATTCCATCTTCTCTATCCCCTTGTGGCCTTTAAGATCCATCCTAGCACCTCCAAGTATCGAGGAGGGTGTAAAGCCCTAGAGATGAGAGGTCTCTTCGTTAGGGTGAGTTCCAAAGTCCATGAGATCCAGATCGATGTCCTCCATCCCCACTATTCCTTCGCCACCCGTAGAAAAAAAAATATCAAAAAAAAATAATACCCTAATTTAGGTGACTTCTAGGCTCGCCAACAATCCTACCCATTTGTCCCCCATCAATTTTGGTATCAGAGCCAGATTAAAATTAGGGTATATATTTTTTTTCCTTCCCGAATCATCCCAGATCCTCTTTCACTAGCCCTTACACTGATCCATCTGATCCTACCCTCTATCATCTTCCCAGATCCCAAAAAAAAAAGAAATCGTTTATCCAAGTCGCCAGCAATTTTCTTCATCCCCTCCTTCGTCAACGAGCTGCGGATCTGGAGGAAGAGAGAGCTCGATCCCTCGTCTCCATCGTCGATCTCCCCCACGGATGCACCACCCCATCTTTTGTCGCCTTCACAGACACGGAGTGGCTCATCGGTGATACCACCAAGAACCAGATTGCCATGAACCCTACCAATACCGTCTCCACCGCTCTCTAGCATGCCTGCTCACCAGATGGCCCGGAGGCCCTCCCTGCTCCCGCCTTCGCCGGCACCAACATCGATCCCATCCTGGACAAGGTGCCAGAGCCCGTGGAGATCCCTGATGAGGACCTTAAGAAGCTTCCACCAGCGGCGGCATCTCCAGCTCCAGCTCCCTCCTCGGAGGAGTTCCCTCCCCAATCCTCTTTCCCCATGGATGCCTAGAACTGCGCCCATATCTCGTCGCCTCCATCCTTGCCGCCACCTCTCCGACCGAGATCACTGTCGCTTGCTCCATGGTCGACACCTTCCTCCATTGCCACACCTTCGACCAGTCCCATGCCTTCTTCTCCATCTCCCCCCACCCTCCTCGATGCGAAGCGTTTGATTGGCAAACGTCTCAGCGACCCCTCTATCCAGAGTGACATGAAGTTATAGCCATTCAAGGTCATCGCAGGCCCTGGTGATAAGCCCATGATCGTGGTCCAGTAGAAGGGCAAAGAGAAGTAGTTTTCCACCGAGGAGATTTCATCCATGGTCCTTGTGAAGAAGAAGGAGAAGCCCCAGCACCGAGTTGCCCTCATCTTCTTCCCCGAGTTGCCATCTTCTTCCCTTGCACTATCGCCTGTGAACGCCCGCCGGTGACACCCCTCCGTGAGCCTCTATGCTGGTTTGGTCCGTGAAGAAGAAGGGGAGGGATTGCACGAACGTGAATGCAATTCCCCCCCTTGCCGCCGACTTCATTTAAGGGATCCCACACCAATCTCAAAGCTCTGCTATTTTCTTCATCAAGTCATGTGCACCCTAGAGCCAGCCTAACTCGATGGAGTCGAGTTTTCCCCCACCTCAGGGAATGATGGGGATCTCAGAGCAGCACTGTTCTCAGAGCATCACTGATATGAAGCTACATTGATCTTGGAGCAGCACTGATCCCAGAGCAGCACCGATCTCGGAGTAGCACAGATTTTAATAAATTAGTTTGGGATTTATTTTTTGTTTGAATTTTGAATTAGGATTTGGTTGGTTAGGATTGAGATATGGATAGGCTTATCTTATCCTATCTTGTATTTGAATTTGAGTCATCCCTATCTTTTTATTCTGTATTCAAATTCAAATGAGGGTTGGACAGGTTTATAAATACCACCCTCAATCCTTTGTAAAAAAATCAGTTCAGTCAATATGAGTTTTTAGGAAAGAGAGAATTTTTCTTCTACTCTGTGTGGAGAGGGTGTGAGACCCAACCTCAGGACATGATGTGAGGTCATGTTTGGTTATCCTCCTTCCCATTCCATCTTCTCTATCCCCTCATGGCCTTTGAGATCCATTCTAGCACCTCCAAGTATCGAGGAGGGTGTAAAGCCCTAGAGATGAGAGGTCTCTTCGTTAGGCTGAGTCCCAAAGTCCATGAGATCTAGATCGATGTCCTCCATCCTCGCTATTCCTTCGGCACCCCTAGAAAAAAAATATTAAAAAAAAATAATACCCTAATTTAGGTGACTTCTAGGCTCGCCAACGATCATACCCATCTATCCCCCATCACAAGGAGTTGACTGGAAGAGAGGACCAAGTGCTTCGCGGGAACCCGATGTGTCAGAGCTACTGGTAACGACGATCTTGGTGGCAACACTACCCAATTCATTGATGATGCTCGATGCAGGACTAGCAAAGAGGCTGCTTGGTTTCATCTTGCAACCTCGAGATTGCTGGGAGAGGTCTGGCCGAACACTGGGGGAGACCATCTCGGGATCTTCCCCTAACTGCTCATGGTAAGTCTTCCATTATTTGATTAAATTTTGGGTTTGGGGGGCAACAAAACTCCATGCTAACCCCTCTTTGGCTTTGATATTAGGTGGCTCAAGATGCCCTCCTGGTGAAGGATTGTTACCTGGTGCTGGTCAAGCAGGACACAGAGTCCTGCACTAGGGCTGAGGTTATGGAGGCTAAGGCTTGGGCCCTGGCTGACCTGGTGCCCGACCTGAAGGCATGGGTGAAGTCACTAGAGACCAAGCTCGGGCCTTCTGGAACACTATCAAGGAGCTCGAGGACCGGGCGGAGGACCATAAGGTCGAGGCCACAAAGTGGGAGGAGCTCTTCGTTGACTTGGAGAACAGATTGGTGGACTCCATTACCATAATTCTTCGATAGGATGGGGAGCTCCACACCCTCCAAATGTGACTAGATCTTCTAGAATCTTATGCCGCGATTGTGGAAGAGAAGGCACTCGCCTTTAAGATGGTGATCGAAACAGAGCAATAGGAAGCAGCCCGGGCCATCATGCAGTACAAGGCCTCGACAGAGTTCGAGGATAAGGTCAGTGAGGCCATCTGCAATGCATTCTACAAGAGATTCGAAGAATGCAAGAAGAAGGTGGCATTAACCTTCGACCATCTAGACCTGCAGGACATAGTGGCGGATGATGCCGAGGGAAAAGAAGATGTAGCGGCACTCTCCGTTCCACTCGAGTCAGCCACTAAAGCTAGCTTGCCATCCACTACATCAGGCTCACTGTGAGAGATCGTCACCCAGGTGATGGTTGAGATGGGCATGATAATCGATGCCACCATGGAAGCCTACAAGTCTAGTAGAGCCCCGCCTCTAAGAACATGAGTAGCTTGGAACCTTCTCTCTTTAATTCTTTCTTCTTTTTTTTTTGTACCCTTCATGGGAACCCTAGCCTATCGAGGGGCCCTACTTGTGTAACTTCTTTTCAATGAATGAAGTTCTTTTCTTCTCAATGTGTGCTCTTCCCCCGTCTGTATATTTTTCTTTTTCTTCTTCCTTCTTTGTGTGGCAGCGGGGCTGCGAAGTAGGCCATCTAAAGTGGTGATGTTATGGAGCATCCTATCTTTTCTTCGTTTGGCTTGGGGCTAAATAAAGGGTGCGGGGCCATGAAGCAGGCTGCCTAGAAGGGCACTGCTATTGGGCATCCCATCTTTGCTTTATCCAACCTAGGGCCTGACGAATAGGTGTAGGGCTCCAAAGCAGGTCCTCCAAAGGAGTAGTGCTATTGGGCATCCCATCTTTACTTCGTCCGGTGATAATTATATTTTATACACATATAAAAATATTAATTTAATAATTAAAATATCTTTATTTAAATCAAATTAATATTTTTATATATCATTTGTAGGAAAGAAGATCATCATTATGAAGAGCTTAATTTTTGAAGTCCAACAGCATAAATGGCATGCGAATCAGAGTTCTGACAAGTGTGAAATTGAATTTTAAAGATTAATAAAAGAAGTGCACATATTTTAAAGTGGCCGATCCACCATGGATCGACTGCTTGGTCTACGGGAACTTGCGCGGTCCACTAGCAGCCATTGTTACCAGTCCATGAGCCAATTCATGGACCATCTCTACCATTTC
The DNA here is from genome assembly GCA_021397845.1 of Areca catechu. Classification (NCBI taxonomy): domain Eukaryota; kingdom Viridiplantae; phylum Streptophyta; class Magnoliopsida; order Arecales; family Arecaceae; genus Areca; species Areca catechu. The sequence goes on along the minus strand of CM038039.1, from coordinate 157,011,943 downwards.
AAGCAGACGGCCACCGGAACTTCTTCCTGCCATTCCCCCACATTGCCGGGAGCCATCCTTCATCGAAAAACCACTAAGAAGCCATTCGGCAACCAAAACACCACCGTTCACCTGAGCCATCATTGGATTTGCCACCCCCTACCACCGATGCCATTACTCCACCACCAGCACCATGCAAGAAGCTGCCCCGCCGCCCATCCTCGCCATCCAGTCACCACTCTTCCCTGTCTAAGTCACCCATCACTGCCGGTCACCCTCTTCCCTATTTCACCATCTCAATCATCGCCATCAACCAATCTCCATCATCCACCACCCATGCACCATCTCTCGCCGCTGCCTGCCACCACCCATGGGAGAGGTAGAGTCCAATCAGGAGAAGGAGTCCAAGTTTGACCCGGGATTCGATCCAGAAAGAGTCCCTCCCAGACTCTTTGTGCCAAGAAGGAAGGTTAGCACCGATCACTCCATCAGGCTATACATTGGATGGTCCAGATTCTTTCTCATGATATGTTATCGATCTAGAGTCAAATTGAGTTCAAATTTGACTGGGAGGAAGCCCTAGCCCAGATCTATTTAAGGACCCTTGTTCTAAGAAGAAATCATCTTGGAGAGAGCACGGTATAGGTTAGAGAGTAGTACTTGGGTTAAGGGTTGATCTCTAAGAGTGGGATATCTTGAAGAGAAGTGCTGTCCCTACACCATCTTTGAGCCGACGTTACCTCCAGATCGAGAACCAGAGAAGAAGAAGTAGCCAAACCTAGTTCGCTCCAAGAAGTACGAATGAAGAAAGAAGTTCATCGACCGCATTATCGATGAAGCTACACTGACCTCCTTCCAATCTTTATTCTTTCTTTGCTTTTACTTTCATTCCAGAATAATTTTTACTTTCTTGTAATAGGATCATAAGTTCAATTAATATAAAGTTTATTTTCTTGCATCTTTAAATTTGTATCTTTTATTTTCATTGCAAGTAGATGCTAGGATCTAAATAATAGATCCTAGTACCATGTATTTTCTTTTATTTTGCACTTTAATTTTAGTTTATCCGGCTTCAACCTCTTTATTTTCTTAAATCAAGGATTTCAAAATATTCATTATATTGCCTTCCCTATGGATTCAACCTGACTCACTTTTCTATGGATTTTTATTTCAATCTAGAAGTCGATTAAGTAAACTGATAGCCATGGTGTCTTAACGACAACATCACGGTTTATCAAGTTTTTAGCACTGTTGACGAGAAAGGCATGAATGCAATATTTTTGACCTCTTTGATTTTTTTGCAAATTTACTTTACTAATTTTTCTTGTTCCCTTTTTTTGCAGATCAAAAAAAGAAGAAAAAGAAAAAAAAAGGTTATCTACCATTCTGGTGTGTTCAACCCTAACCTCAAATTAATTTCCTTTTTCATTAGTTACTTCTAATTATCTCTTTTTTCTTTTCATATTAACCAAAAAAAATCTCTTTTAAATTTATTTACTGCTTTATTATTACTCCTTTCCTTTTTCAAATTAGCATAAAAGAAAAAAAGTTCTTTTTTGGTCTCTTCCTTTCTAAAATTACCAAAAAAATTACTTGGCCTTTTAATTATCTACCTTAAATTTTAATTTGATTTCTTGCCTTAATACAAAACCTAAAGTTTCTTTACTTGCTTAACCTAATTTTAGTTTGACACCTAGTTAATCAAGATTAAAAGCTGCCTTTTATCTTTCTTGCTTGAAATAACACAACAAGGAATACCAGTCGGCTAGGTTCTGTAGTCGAGAAAATAGCTCACTCTGGATGAGTCGGCTAGGCTGAAATCCAGTCGGCTAGGTTCCACAATCGAGAAAATAGATTACTCTGGACGAGTCGGCTAGGCTGAAGTCCAGTCGGCTAGATTCCAGAGGTTCTCAGAATATTCTCAACCAAGTTCTGGACGAGTCGGCTGGGACTTGGTGCCAGTCGGCTGGGTCTGTGTACCAGAGATTTTCTTTCTTATGCCAATGCCAGAGTCGGCTGGTTCCTCCATCCAGTCGGCTCGAGATTGGTTCTTCAGCCAGACTAATTTCTATTCTCCAGAACTCACATGCCAAGCTTTGAAGACTTCCTTCAGATCTTCTTACAACAATATCAAGAAAAATTGAAGCTTGAAAACTAGTAGAAGCAACCCTTTATCTTTGATTCAAATAGAAAATTTTTGTTGGGTTCTTCTTTACAGGATTTTAATTACTTACAACTCAACACAAAGAAATAAAGGTTGTAGGGTTTAAAAAATATGTCAAAGTAGTCATCCTACAAAAACTTGTCAACCATTTGAAGAGTTGTTAGATAACCAAATATATGCTCCAATGTTTTGTTATCATCAAAATCACTTTAGGGGTCAACAGTGAGGCCTCAAGTTACCGTCACTTCTGCAACTCCATCATCCAACTTCGAATCGAGAAGAACTCCACCTTTACTACAACGACTCTCTTTCATTCTTCTATTGCTTTCTTCAGATTGAAACCTAACCCTTCTTTGAATGTTCGCAGGTCCTCCAGGTGACACGAGTACAGAGACGATTGCCCTTGCTAGCGAGATCTTCGGACAGCCAGCCGGTGCCTCCACAGGGTTGATGGCTCGATCATCCAGGTCGCATCTGCCAGAGTGAGGGATCTCTGCATCGGGTGCTTCAGATCTTTGAGGTTTGCCCCCTGACTCCTAAGTAGGTATTGATCGGAGAGCTACGTCCTACGAGGTTTCTCAATCCTGGGGTCCTCTCTTTATCATTGCTTAGGGACTACTTGCTTGCTTGATAGTTCTTATTATTATTGAATCCCTAGAATTACTCTTTCTTGTCTTCGGGAATCCTCAACCTAATTTAAAATCCTAAAAAATCACCTGCATCATCCTAGCATCTAGTTAGTCCCCCATCACCCAAGAGTTGAGAAATTCCTGGTTTAGGATAGCGTACCTATCATCAGATCAAAACTTAAGAGGGGGAAGGCTTTTACCAGGCATTGATTGTAGTTTCTTCGATGAAGAGATCTCTCAGCCTCTGGATGGTGCCTGGAAGAACGAGCCTTTGATTCCCAAATTTGAAAGCGATCTAGATCCGGTCTGAACGCAAAGAAAGCCTCCTCTAGGGAGGGGAAACACCTCGAGGATCTGCAAAATGTCAAGGTTAGGCACGAATCAGGTAATCAAAGAAAAAATAATAAGATGAAACAAGGAAGGAAGGGTTAGGGCTAGAAGGGCTGGTGGCTTGGAGAAGGAAGACTCCTACTTTTAGGGATGGCTTCAGGGCTTCTTCTCAAAGGTGTGGCTGAATCAAGAGGCTTGAGTTGCTGCTTCGGCATGGAGGATTGCAAGGATAGGGGTCAGCCAACACAAGAACACAAAGAACCAAACTAAAGGAACCAAAAGAAAACACAAGACACCAGTCTTAAAAACAATTCAGCAGAGTTTTAATTCATAAGAGTTGATTGATTACAAGAGGAGGAGGGGTGGGGTATTTATAGAGCTCCATGCCCTCTCCTAAAGGGATTACAAGTATTTTCCTAGTTGGAATAGGTTTACATAATTTAAGTGGGAGAAAGACTACAAAATAAACCTAGAACTAGGAGTAGACAAGTTGAATGAAATAAAAACTCAAACTCCTTGCATTTGAACTCTTCCACCATGTTGGACTTGGTTAACTCATAGAGGATGCCTATCCTAGGTGTGTTGGGCTCCAAGGGGCAGCAAGGGGTCATCCTCCTTTGGATTGGTGCATGAGCTTTTGGTCCTGGAAGATGGGGTGCCCTGGTATCAGCATATTCCTTGGAATCTTGGTTCTTCATGCTTGGGCTTGCTTCCTGGGCTTGGAATTTTAAGGTCTGGAGTGCTGGAATAACCTGAAAAACATGGGCTCCTAGTATATGAAATATTCTAGAAGCATCTAGAGAAAATCTAGCATTTGAAATGGTATTTGGAGGAAATCAAGGCACCTGGAGGGCATCTGGAGGGCATTTAGGGCTCTTGGGTGTCAATTTAGCTCCCATATGCTGATGTAATTATCTCTGGCTTCTGAATGAGGCCTGGTAGAACTCCAAAATAGGGTAACCTCTTCTCTTGTACAAAATTTGGACTCATACTGGAGTCATACTGATGTATAGGACTCAATATACTGGACTAGGTCGAGACAAATCATCTAGTCTCACCTTATTACAACTCAATCTTACTTTTTTACAAAATTGTGACACATGATTAAGGTTCTATAAAAGAAAAAAAAACATAATCAGTACGCCATATGGGATCCAGTGATCTGTGTCTGATCCTGGTATCCCAACCAATTCTCCCGGGGCAAGAGGAACTCGACCCCATCGAGTAAGGGTCAATTTGGCTGCTCAAGGAGGGTCTGGGTTGAGGCATGGTAGATCCTCATCAGTGCTCCACAAATTCTCAGATTTTGGCTGACCTTGCCATATGACCAAATACCTTTGATAACCTTCATCTCGGGTACTGATGGCTTGATCATCCAGGATTTGCTCACTCCTTTCCTCACTTATTGGCCAAATTGTATATGGATACTTTGAAGTGGGTTCACTTACAAAGGAAGGAATTGGCTCAAGGTGCTCGCTAGGTATCACTGCTGGCTCCCTGTGCTCCATAAGGTTTGAAATGTTGAAGGTTGGGCTAATACCTAAATCAGGTGGTCTCTCATGCACATAGGCATTGGGTCCACTACTCTTCATTAGTCTAAATGGGCCAGCTTTACGAGCAGAAAATTCCTTTACACTCATATAATCCTCTGCAGAAAATTCTTTATCTCTCTTTCGGGAATTAGCCAAGATGTTAGTTAGTTCATTATTTTTGTTTAACTTTTGACTAATATCCTAATGCAAATACTATGCAGAGGTCAGTGCATATGTGGACAGATGAATCAGGGTTGCAAATTTATTGGACTAAATACTAACATCTAATAGACTCGACTAGACTTCCTATCAAAGGAAATTTGTTGGACTCTACGGGATAAAATCTAATAGACTATAGACTTTCTACATTTGACCCTAACATGGCACGCACAGGAGAATTTACTACGTATACTTACTAAATGCCAGAGGGTATGCAAGAAGTAAGATGCAAACCTAATATGCACAAGGCATGTATGCAGTATGCTGACTTCTATAAAATGCAATCTAATAATGAAAAAATTAGGAGAAGTTTCAGAAAAAGGTAGAAAATATGAAGTGGATTCAGGGTTAGTCTGATTGGGTGGAGAGTAGGAAAAGGATTTGGGGTTAATCAGATAAACTAAGAGACAAGAAAGTGTTTCAGAGATGAGTCCTATACTAATGAGGTTGATCTTATGAGGTTGAGGTATATATACTGGGTTGGCATGATGGAAAAATGGGTCACTACTTTCGAGGAAGAGATCAATAGGAGTCAAAAGAGTGAAGTCATCATGAGGGTACTGACAAAAAATCAAGTCCTTAATAAATTCTTTTGGCTCAGGAATTCAGGATTGGGCTCTATAATTGATTCTCTTCCTCTAGCTGGTCTTCTACTACCGGTTCAGCTTGGGTGTGGTCAGGTTCAACTAATTTTGGGTGGTCTTCTACTTGGTTATCTTCTTGGTCAACTAATTCTTGGTTGGTTTCTACCTGAGTATGGTCAGGGTCAACTAATCCTAGGTCTTCTATAGAGTACTCTTCTAGATCTTCAATAGACTCATTATCTTCATACTCCTCTACCAGACTTGGGTCAGCCTCATATATTTCTTCTTCTAGGTCATCTTGGTGAACCAATGTGGTAGTAACAGGGGTTTGGCTAATGAAAAATTGACTAAAGTCTGGGATAACAGGGGTGGGTAAACTAAGGGTTATGAGTTCATAGGTTATGGGTTTAAAGGTTATGGGTTCAAAGGTTATGGGTTCAAATCTAGGGGTATCAATCCTATAGGGTTCAGGTCGACTAAGGGATAGTGGGTTACTACCAGGTTCATATCTATGGACTATGGGTTCCTAGGGTTCAGCTCTATGGGTCTTGCCTAGGTTTCCTACTTGGTTGAATCTTAGGTTCATTTAGTCAAGCTTAGTATCGGATTGGTCAAACCTATGGTTTAGTTGTGCAAGCTGGACTTGGGTTTGGGTATTGGCTTAGTTCATTTGGGTAAACTGGGCTAGAATGGCCTCCAAATTAGGATCCATGGTTGGATTTGGTTGAGGTTTAGACTTTTGATATTGGGTTCCTAATCTAGTGGTCATGCAACAAATCAAACAATCAAAATGAAATGATGCAACCAAGCATGCAAAAGAGAGGTTAGTAAAAATCTAGGGTTTGCTAGACCTAGAGTCAAAACTGAATGGGTCAGCTCAACTTACACCTAACCCAGTAGCTAATCCTTCCACTGGCCAGGTAGGGGGTGGGAGTGTGGGAGGCCTCCCTGCTTTCACTGGGACCCAATTAAAAACCACAGCACTACTTAGGTCATTTGACTATGGACCCCCAGCCTTAGACACCAGCTTTCAGTAATAGCTAAAGGATTAAATGCACTAGTTGGCCCACATAATTCTGACCCGACTTGTTGATGTCTCCTAGCCCTTTAGGGCAAATTAGGTCTAATTAATTTTAATTAGGCTTGGGTTAGTATGATGATAGTTGTTTTGGGTCCAAGACAGGTGATGAAATCCTGCCCTGATCTGAGATATTGAGTTGCCCTTAAGATTAGGTTAAAATGATGGCAATCGATGGCCCTAATGCAATCTAAAACAATAAGAAAAATAAAAATATTTTATGTATATTTTATGCAATGACAAATTAGGTTTAAGTTGATTAGGTTAGCAATCAAATTAGGCTCGGGATTGGGGTGTGTGGAAGTTGATTAGGTTTGAGTTAGTCAAGTACAAAATTACCAGAAATCAGAGAATTAAGGTTTCAGTTGATGCAGGAGTTGACACAGATCCCGATGCAAAAAAAATAAAAAAAAATGGAATAGAGGATGGACGGTGTTGATGAAACCTACCAAATTTAATGTAGAAAAAAATCATATGATAATGCAAATCCTAGGGTTTTTGGACTGCTACAAAAATTATTAGGATTCTATTAGGATTTCTAATATGCCAGGTTTTAGAGAATTAGAGTTTTAGTAAAATTAATTAAAAATCTTGATAATTATTAGGACAGAATAGATGACATGTAGTGCAGATTTTATAGAAAAATAAAATGTTTAAGATACCGAAATCATATGAAACCTAGACACCTAATGCAGTGGACAGGATGCTAAAATTAGGATTTGTGAATGCAAAGCAGATAAAAACTATCCTAAACCTGCTCTAATACCAAACTGATGCGAGATAACTCTAGGACTGATGCAAAATAGAAAAATATTTTTTTTATATTTTTTTAGACATTAAATTCATAGGTTAATAACCCGAAAATAAGTAAAGAATCAGCATGATGACTGGTAATGCTAGAAACTATCGTACCTGCAAAAACTCATGCAGAATAATGACTAGGTAGGGCCCGAGAGTTGAGAAACTCCTAGTTTAGAATAGCGTACCTATCATCAGATCAGAACTCAAGAGGGGGAAGGCTTTTACCAGGCAGCGATTGTAGCTTCTTCGATGAAGATATCTCTCAGCCTCTGGATGGTGCCTGGAAGAACAAGCCTTTGGTTCCCGAATCTGAAGGCGATCTGAATTCGGTCTAAAGGAAAAAAAAGCCTCCTTTGGGAAGGGGAAACACCTCAAGGATCTGCAAAACATCAAGTTTAGGCACAAATCAGGTAATCAAAGAAAAAAATAACAAGATAGAACAAGGAAGGAAGGGTTAGGGCTAAAAGGGCTAGCGGCCTGGAGAAGGAAGACTCCTGTTTTCAGGGATGGCTTCAGGGCTTCTTCTCAAAGGTGTGGCTGATATCAAGAGGCTTGAGTTGCTGCTCGGGTGTGGAGGATTGCAAGGATAGGGGTCGGCCAACACAAGAACACAAAGAACCAAACCAAAGGAACCAAAAGAAAACACAAGACACCAGTCTTAAAAATAATTCAGCATAGTTTTAATTCATAAGAGTTGATTGATTACAAGAGGAGGAGGGGTGGGGTATTTATAGAGCTCCATTCCCTCTCCTAAAGGGATTACAAGTCTTCTCATAGTTAGAATAGGTTTACATAATTTAACTGGGAGAAAGACTACAAAATAAACCTAGAACTAGGAGTATACAAGTTGAATGAAATAAAAACTCAAACTCCTTCTTGCATTTGAACTCTTCCACAATGTTGGACTTGGTCAACTCATGGAGGACGCCTATCCTAGGTGTGTTGGGCTCCATGGGGCAGCAAGGGGTCGTCCTCCTTTGGATTGGTGCATGGGCTTTGGGCCCTAAAAGCTGGGGTGCCATGATATCAACATATTCCTTGGAATCTTGGTTCTTCATGCTTGAGCTTGCTTTCTGGGCTTGGGATTTTAAGGCCTGGAGTGCTTGAATAACCTGGGAAACATGGGCTCTTGGAATATTCTGAAAGCATCTGGAGGGAATCTGGCATCTGAAATGGTATTTGGAAAGAATTAGGGCACTTGGAGGGTATCTGGAGGGTATTTAGGGCTCCTAGGTGTAAATTGAGCTCTGATAAGCTAATGTAATTGCCTTTGGCTTCTGAATGAAGCCTGGTGGAACTCCAAAATAGGGTAACCTCCTCTCTTATATAAAATCTGGACTCATACTAGAGTCATACTGATGTACAGGGCTCAATATATTGGACTAGGTCGAGACAAATCAACTTGTCTCACCTTATTACAACTTAGTATTACTTTCTTACAAAATTATGACACATGACTATGGTTATAAAAAATAATAATAAAAAAAAACTTTAATCAGTAAGCCATATGGGATCCAGTGATCTGTGTCTGATCCTGGTGTCCCCACCAGGATTCAAGGATTATGTAGCCTTGAAGAAAGGTGGCTTTTAATTGGTTCCATTATTTGACCTGGCCAGTTTTAATTGGTGTCTAAGGAAAGAAATGGGGGGACCCCCACCAATCTTATCCTTACTTGACCAGCTGATTAGTTAGTTTTTGACTTGGAGGGCTCCAAGGTTGCCTTGGAAGTTAGGAGCTATCTAGAATTAGGACAACCTAGGATAGGAATCTGTGTGACAAGTGTTTGAAATTCACAAAAATAGCAAAAAAAACTAACTCTTCTCTATCCTCTTAGATTAAGGACTCTTAGGGTTTTCTCCTTAGACCTCCTTCATTCTCTTCTATATTTTTTTTAAAAAATCCTTTAAAAAAATATTTGTTTTACATATTAGGGTTACACTAGTACATGAACGGTAGGAGATCTTTATTTCCTGATCTGGTCAAACCCAACCTTGAAATTGAATGATTGATCCATATCAAACCAAATAATCAAATGATTGGAAACCCTGAAGAACCACCTATGCAGATGAAAGAATACTTCATTCCTACTACCTAAAATCCATCAAGTTGTATCCACCTACCCAATATACCTACCATAAACTATGAGATCAAGTCCACCACCATCCAGATGCTCCCATCTTTTTATAGGAACACCAATGAAGACCCTTACAAACATTTAGATGAGTTTTTAGAAATCTGCTCGATGGTGAGGATCCAAGATTTTGCCACTGATGCACTCAGATTGACCTTTTTTCCCTTCTCACTTAAGGATAAAGCCAAGTACTGGCTTGGCACAATAGGGAGACCAATTCAAACTTTAATTGAGATGCAATATGAATTCCTTAAGAAATTCTATCCCATAGGTAGGACAATACCATGAGGCGAGTTATCACCGGATTTGCTCAACACCTAGGAGAACTAAGTCATGAATGATAGGAAAGACTTAAAAAACTTCTTAGGAAATGTCCACACCATGGTCTATCTAAGTGACAAATTGTCCAAGCCTTCTATGAGGGTCTAGGAGACCAGTATAGATAGATGGTGGATGCTTCTTGTAGAGGTGTATTCATGAATAAGAGTGAGGATGAAGCCTATGCCCTATTTGAAACCCTAAGTGAAAATTCAATCAACCATGCTTCACTATCCTCCTATGAAAGATCAATCTCTCATCAAAAGCAGGCAGGAGTCTATGAAATTGAACAGTCAAATCCTACTCCTAATATCGACTTGAACCTGATAGCCCAGAGCTTAGATACAGTCGACCTCTTTACCCATAAAATAGATCAAGTTCTAGCCCTCGGTCAATAATCTCCTGCATAATACCCATCGCCTTCTAATCATTAGGAGATTTGTTCTATCTGTGCCAGCCCAACCCATCATGTGAATGAATGTCCTATGGTTGTACAGTTACCACCATTCATCCAAGAACAAGTCCAAGCTGCCCAAGGTTACTCCAAATAGTTAATGAGCTATTCTTAAATACATATAACCCAGGTTAGAGGAACCATCCCAATTTTTCTTGGAAGACCCCATAGACTCAAGCTCCAACCCAAACTCCTTATGTGCAGAACTTTCAAAATAGACACCAATACCAAAAATATGCCTATAATAGAGTGACACCTAGTTAACTTAGCCTACATAGCCATCCTATCACAATCATCCATCATACCAACCTCCTCAACAGACCAATCTAGTTGATGATAGGTTTAATCAACTCCAACAATTAATCATGGCTCAATAGCAATCAATTGCTGGGCTAGAAGCACAAATAGGATAAATAGTTGAGTCCACCATGAGGAGGGAACCAGGTCAATTGCTGAGCCAACCAATAGTGAACCCCAGGAATAACCCACCTAACCTTCACTCAAATGTCCCACCTAAGAACCCCCAATTTGAAAATGCCAAAGCAATCTCTGAGCTTAGAAGTGGTAGGCTTCTTAAAGACCCATACTTAGACCCGATGGGAGAGGCTAGTACTGATGCTAGCCAAAAGCTGAACTTAAAAAAGGAGGCTCATATTGAGACTAACCTTGTGAAAGAACCTGAGGTCGAAATAGGTATTGATGCTGGCCCAAATTTGAATGAGAAAGACAAAGGAAAAAAGAGAGTAGATGAGTTGCCTGATACAAATAAACCTAGGGTTCCATTCCCTTTGATGGGGACATCAAAACCCATATGGGTTTTCCTTTTCTTTTTTCAATTTTTTTTTTAGTTTAAAAAATATTTATCCCAGCTATTCCACCTATTCCTGTTATCCTCACTTTATTTCATGTTTATTCTCGATGTATTCCATATTTATCCCTGTCATCTTCTTCCTCCCAGAATCTCCCAGAACCTCCATTTTTCTTCATTTTTTCTTCCCGTTCATCCTGAATTTGCCACTCTTGACCACCGGTGACCCCAACAGCCATCCACCTCCTCCCTAGTATCAATCTCCTCATGGGAACACCGACGAATCCCACAGAACTGCCCATGGCCATGCGCCCCTGTGACTCCACCCACGGCCGTCCGCCCCATGTTGCTCTGCCCATGCCATTCCCCTGTTTGCCGCGTCGCCGACCCCGCCTGATGCGGCACGCATATGATTAATGTTTTGAATATGGGGTTTGTAGAGCAATGAAACCTAATTATACTTAGCATTGTACTCATCTTAATAAGATTTAAGGATTATATGAAAAGGGACTATTACATGATTAGACACAACTCTAAAACTAAGAAGGAAGAAGATCTAGACAATAGGGGCTAATGATTGAGGACTTACCTTGATGAGTTTTCCAACCTTCCTATGATTCAAAACTTGAAACTACTGATGCTCTGGACTGGAGAACTTGGATAACAGTGATCAGAACCCTGCACTTGGGCTTCAGCTTGTTGGTTCATTGTCAAGGGAAACCCTGTTCACAACTCAAGGACTTCGAAGGACCCTTGAGCTTGGATGATGAATTGCTAGGGAAGAGAGTGGCTTTGGGCGTGGAAGAAGAAGATAGGAAAAATTTCACACATAAAACTCAAGACAACTTCACTTCAAACTTCATTCATTTCCAAAATCAATCTCTTTTACAATGGGTGTCCAAGGCTTTTAATAGCCTCACAAAGCTAGCTTTTGAAATTTAAAAACTCCCCAAATCGAGGAGGATTACAAGGGGGGTTGGAGGATTTGGTGGAGAGTTTGGAGGGATGTGGGGGGGGTTGGAGGATTTGGTGGAGGACTTGGAGGGATGTGGCCAACCTCCTTGAATTTGAATCTCCCTTGTTGGTGCCCAAAGGGTGATGAGGTGGCTGGTGAAGTGGCACCTGATGACGTGGCATGGTGAGGTGGTCTTCTACTTGGATAAGAATGACATGTGGCGCCCAGTGGTCCTAGTTGATGGTCCTTTTCTCTTGCTTGGTTGATGTGTCTTCTCTTCTTCATGTGGTCAAATTCTGGGGTCTAGAATTTGAGTCTTGTTGCTGGCTTTCATGGCTTTAAGACTTATTAGACTTAACTCAACTGAATTAGACTTAACTCAACTGAACTGACTTGACTGACCTAGACTTTAAAACTTGAAATGGACTTACAGGAAATGAAATTTTAAAAGTAATTACAGGACTCAATAAACACTCTTGATTTGAAACTCAAAATTAATTACAGGACTCTTGAAAAGGAAATGACTCTTGAAAATAAAATATTTTTGAACTAAAGGATACAAGGTAACCTAATTATCTTCGATCCAAATTGGGATAAGGCTAACCTTGTTGGAGTGAAGTTTCTTTCGGCTTCTGGTGTCCACACCACCGCCGCCCCTGCTGCCACCGTGCCGCATCGTTCCTCCACCACCGGTGGCCTCCACTGCTCGACCGCCACCCCGCTCTCCCGCTCTACTCCAATCCGCTCCATGGCTGCCTCCCTCCCTGCCACCGTCTCGATCGTGCCACCATTGTGCCACCGTGTTTCCCCAGCCGCCGGCCATGCCATCGCCTTCCCTAGCATTAACGGTGGCAAAGCCACCCTGTAGCCACTCTTCCCTATCCGCCCCTGTTCCACGATCACAGTGAAGAGTTTTCTTCTACATGGATCTCAAAGCAGAAACAACCCACACAAATTTCAGAGCATGGATTTTTTTGTGCAGATCTCAAAGTATAGGAATTTGAATTCAAATTTGAATTTGAATTTGAATGGGTCCATATTTTCCTTCACAAATGCCGCCCCTCTTCATGGAAACACTCACTATTTTCTTCCCTTATTTTGTTATTTTTGAATTTCAAAATTTGAATTTCAAAATGGCTTGGTGTCTATAAAATAGGCTCCAATCCTTCTTGTAAAAATAATTGATGAATGAAATTTTTGTTTTATAGAAGAGCGATTCTTCTTCCGCTCCATGAGGATATGATGCGAGGTCCAACCCCAGGATATGATGCGAGGTCATGCCCAGTTATTCCCCTTCCCATTCTATTTTCTTTATCCCCTCGTGACCTTTGTGATTCATCCTAGTGCCTCCAAGTATCGAGGAGGATGTAATGCCTTAGAACTGAGAGGTCTCTTTGTTAGGGTGAGTGATGCGGGACTAATATGCATGCAATTATTTTTTGTTTGTTTTATATGTGGAGTTAAGTGATTAAATCCCAAAAATCAAATCAAAATAAGTTGTAGGGAATTCTATATGAATTTTAGAAACTAAGCATGCAGATTAGGACCTAAGAAAGTAGTAAAGATGGATCGCCGGGGCTGAGAAGCCTCTATTAGGGCAAGTTCTCCCACAATAAAATTACTGGCAATAGAGGGGGTGTACTTGACAACATCTGATGCGCCCGATGAAGATCGCAATGAAATAATCTCTCATTCCTCGATGGATGCAGCCTAGAAAATCGAGCCAAAGACCTGCGGATACCCGACTTTTTGCTCGGTGGTCCGATTGAGGCTTGGCTAGAGTCGTTGGATTTGTAGGAACTTGGGGACCTGCAAACGACCTGTCCAGGGTTAAAAAACTCACAAGAGAACAAGGAAACAAGAAAAAAATAGCAAGGAAAAAAAAGTTTTGGAGGGGGCGGCCAAGGCTCTTGAAGGATGGTTGGTGGCAGAAATCTGTTGCAACTCCAGGAAGAAGAAAGCACCAATAAACCCCTTAAGCACAAAGCAGGGTAGCACAAAGCAATTGAAAAGAACTCAAGTTTTAATTCATATATCAAAATCAATCCTCATACAAGATACTAGGCTCTTTTAAATAGACCCTTAGTCTTGGGCCCCAAGTAAGGGTACAATAGATATTACATAAGAATCCTTTTCCTTCTCAAACCCTAGCTAGAAAATAAGGAAACATTAGGTAGAAAAAATCCCTAAAAACTCTCTTGACTTGGTCAACACTCCAAGGATGCGTAGGGGGGCGTGTTGGGCTTCTAGGAGCAGCAAGGGGCCAGCCCAAAGGGGCTCGGGCATATGGGCCTGGGCCTCTGGAAGCTGGGGTGCCCTGGTAGCCAGGTAGCAGGAATATTCCCTGGTATCTTTCTTCTTAAGGGCTTGGGCTTGGCGCCTAGGCTTGATTTCTTTGGGCTAGGATGTAGATGGACCTCTGGAATCATGGATGCCCTGGTCCATGAATATACTTTGGCATCTGGAAGGGAATTTAGGCATTTGGAGGGCATCTGCAAGGAATCAGGGTTTCTGATTTTTCTCTTGGAGTCTTCAAATCTTCTAGCTGGGTTGGAATTGGGCTATACTTCCATGTCTTCAATTTGGTTGGACTTGGTCTTCACTTGTATGATGTAGTCTTGAGTTTTCAGTGTACTTGGATAGGACTCAAGAAAATAAAATTAGTTCAACATGAGCTGACTAGCATTGGACTAAACTAGCTCAACATGAGCTGACTAGTACATAACTGAAATAACAACTCAAAAGACTCAAATAACAACTAAAATGGACTCAGATGGGCTAAGCCCTTATTACAGATGGACTCATAAATTATTGATCAATCCATAGAGGGTTAAAAAGCCTCTGTCTTATTCTGGTGCCTCTAGTGTCCTCACCAATTCTCCCAGGGTGGGATGATACGGGACTAATATGCATGCAATTCTTTTTGTATGTTTTATATGTGGGGTTAGATGATTAATTCTCGAATTTCAGATCAAAATTAGTTGTAGAAAATTTTGTATAAATTTTTGAAGCCAAGCATGCAGATTAGAACCTAGAAAAGTACTAAAGAAGGATCGCCGGGGCTGAGAAGCCTCGGTTAGGGCAAGTTCTCCTACAATAATAAGACTGGAGGTAGAGGGGGTGTACCTGACAACGTCTGAAGTGCCCGGTGAAGATCGCAGCAAAGGGATCTCTTGTTCCTCGATGGATGCAGCCTGGAAAATCGAGCCAAAGACCCACGGATACCCGGCTTTCTGCTTGGTGGTCCGATTGAGGCTTGGCTGGAGTCGTTGGATTCGTAGGAACTCGAGGACCTACAAATGACCTGTCATGGGTTAGAAAACTTAGAGAAAATCAAGAAAACAAAAGAAAACAGCAAAGGGAAGAAAGTTTTAGAGGGGCTGGAAGGATGGTTGGCGGCAGAAAGATGGTTGCAAACACCGGGAAGAAGAACAATCAAACCCCTTTATGCACACAGCAGGGTAATCACACAAAACAATATAAGAACTAAAGGTTTATTTCATATATCAAAATATCCCTTCATACAAGAGGCTAAGGTCCTTTAAATAGACCCTTAACCTTGGGCTCCAAGTAAGGGCACATAAGTCTTTACATAAGAATCATTTTCCCTCTCAAATCCTAGCTAAAAAATAAGAAAACTTTAGGTAGAAAAATCCCTAAAAATTCTCTTGACTTGGCCAACACTCCAAGGACACCTAGGGGGGCGTGTTGGGATTCTAGGAGCAGCAAGAGGCTGGCCCAAAGGGGCTCGGGGGCATGGATTTGGGCCTCTGGAAGCTGGGGTGGTGTGATAGCCAGGTAACAGGAATATTCCATGGTATCTTGCTTCTTAGGGGCTTGGGCTTGGCGCCTGGGCTTGATTTCTTTGGGCTAGGATGCAGATGGACCTCTAAAATCATGGATGCCTTGGTATATGAATATATTTTGGCATCTGGAAGGGAATCTAGGCATCTAGAGAGCATCTGCAAGGAATTAGGGTTTTCTGAATTTTCCTCCTAGGGTCTTCAAATCTTCAAGCTGGGTTGGACTTGGGCTATACTTCCATGTCTTCAATCTGATTGGACTTGGTATTCACTTATATGATGTGGTCTTGAGTCTTCAATATGGTTGAATAGGACTCAAAAAATAAAATTAGCTCGACATGAGCTGACTAACCTGGACTGAACTAGCTCAACATGAGCTGACTAGTACATAATTGAAATTCAAAAGACTCAAATAACAACTAAAATGGACTCAGATGGGCTAAACCCTTATTACAGATGGACTCATAAATTATTGATCAATTCATAGATGGTTGAAAAGCCTCTATCTTATTTTGGTGCCTTTGGTGTCCCCACCAATTCTCCCGGGGTGGGAGGAAATCGACCCTGTCGAGTGAAGATCAAGCTGGCTCACATATCTCTCGAGGAGGTCTGGGTTGAGGTGTGCAAGTCCTCTCGAGAAATCCATGAATCGTCCGACTCTGGCCGACCTTGCCATCAGACCAGGAAGCTTTGATAACCGCGGCCTCGGGTCATAATGGCTTGATTGTCCAGGATACGCTCGATCCGTTCTCCTCTCTCAAGACAAATTTATTAGTGGACACTTTGGGTTAGGGTCACTCACAATGAAAAGGAATAGGTTCAAAGGCCTTACTAGGTATCGCTGCTGGTTCCCTGTACTCAACCAAGTCTATAATATTGAAGGTAGAACTAATGTCCAAATCTGAAGGCAAGTCTAACACCTAGGCATTTGATCCAACCTTCTCTATCATTTTAAAAGGTCCGGCTCTGCGAGCAAGAAGCTTCTTTTAGGCCTAAGCCTAACCAAGATAGAATCCACTACATCAAATTCTTTGACCCTTCTTCAGGAATTAGCCAGTTGTTTTAACATTAGTGCGGGTGGTGAACATGCTAGGCACATGCAGACTCCTAACAAGATGATGCAAAGGACTCAAACCTACACCTAACAGACTCAACTAAAGAGGTTTATTAGGTCTTAACTACCACTTGGGCATGGGGGCATGAGTCGTGGTTGATGGATGACATGCAGAAGAAAATTTGCTAGTAACTCCTAATAAGTGCCAGAGGGTCTGCCAAAAGTAGGTAGCAAATGGGATGGGCTCTATGGATCCTTGCAACCTAGTAACCTCAACAAAATGCAACCTAATAGTTTTAGACACATGAGAAAACTCAAGAAAGGGTAGGAAATAGGAAGTGGGTTCAGAATTACTCTGGTAGGGTGGAGAAAAAGGTTCCGGGTTAGTTGGATAAAGTAGAATAAAAGAAGACATGTCAGGGACTAATCCTAGACTAATGAGGATAACCTTACGGGGTTGCGGTATATCTATGGGGTTTGTATAATGGAAGGATGGGTTATTAATCTTAAGAAAGAGGTCCTTAATGGGAACTATAGGAGGAGGCTCATCCTGAGGGTACTGATTCAAAGAGATCAGGTCCTTAATAAATTCTTCAGGTTCTTGTATTTTAGGACTAGACTTTATAATTTGGCTCTCCTCTATGGTTTCCTTAGGTAAGGCTCTAACAGCAGTACCTAGGTTCCCTTCCTCTATTTGTTCTTCTACTATAGCTTTAGGTTGGATGTGGTTAGGGTCAACTACCTCTAGGATGGTTTCTACCTGGGTATCTATTGGATCGGCTAATTCTAGGTCTATTAAAGGTGTCTCCTCTTCTCCTTCATACTCATCCACTAGGCTCGCATCAGCTTCATACACTTTCGCGTTAATGTAAGCCTTGTCAATCTCAGAAATGATTAGAGAAGGTCGGCTAGGGAAAAATTGGCTAGGTCCTGGTTTCTGATTATGGACACAAATCCTAGTAGGTTCAGGTTGCCTAAGGGGTAGTGGCTCACTACTGGGCTCATATTTAGGGGTACTAATCTTATGGGGTTCAAATTGACTAAGGGAAACATGATTAGTACTAGATTGATTCCTAGAGGTTATGGGTTCTCTGGGCTCATAGGACAAGGGTGCAGATCTATGGGTCATGGGATTATAGGATCTGGGGTCATAGGATTTTGGGTCAGCTCTATGGTCAGGTTCTAAGGATGGATCATGGTATGGGGTCCTCCTAAGGTTGGGCTCCCTATATGGGTTAGGATATTGGGTTCTCCTAGGGTTGGACTCCCTATATGGGTCAGAATATTGGGTTCTCCTAGGGTTGGACTCCCTATATGGGTCAGAATATTGGGTGTTGGGTCTACTAGGCTTATAGGGTGTGGGTGCGTAGGATTTATGATCATGGGATCTAGAGTCATAGGATCTAGGTTCACAGGTTATGGATTCATAGGTTCTAGGTTCATAGGATTTGGAGTCATAAGATCTATAGGTTGTGGGTATACTAGGCTTAGAGAATGTGGGCAAATAGAATCTATCTTCCTGGTCTACAAAATCCTGATTGGGTCTTCTAGGACGATCCTCAGGGATTGGATCAGGACGATGGCCTCTCCTAGGTTCAGCCTCAAGGAATGGATCAGGGTTTGGGGTCCTCCTAGGTTGAGGATTGTAGTACGGGTCAGGATGAGGGGCTCTCCTAGGTTCGACCTCATGGTATAGATCAGGGTTTGGGGTTCTCCTAGGTTGAGGGGACTCAAGATCTGGCTCAGACTGTGACCCATAGGTTCTTGCTATGGTCCCTACACGGCCTTCTAACTGGTCAAACCTATTGGCAAGATGGTCAATTCTATTGTTGGTTTGGGTACCAGACTGAGTTAACTGGGTAGTCAACTGGGCCATGGATTGGGTTAGTTGCTTAGTGAGTGCTTTTATTTGGGCTTGCAAATTTTCCATGGGTTCAGACATTTGTGAAGGAGGTGGGTGATATGAAACCCCTGATCTAGTGCTCATGCAAGACTCGATCAAACCGACTACAGCTAACTAGACCTAGAGTCCAAACTAGATGCTCAATCAGGGTGGCAAACTAGCCTATAGTAACCCTGTACTCAGCCAAGCAGGTGTAAGGGGAGTGTTAGGTCCCTGATTGCCAATCCTAGACACCAATCAGAGATTGGCCAGGTAGGCGGACTAGCACACAAGCCCTTCAGGATTGAATCCCTAAACCACCGTTCTAGATACTGAGCACAAGGCACACACAGGTTAGCTTGACACAATGATCTGACACTTAGCCCGGACCCGACCAGTTGGTGTCCCTAGCCCACTAGGGCAAATTAAGTCTAGTTAATTTTAGATTAAGGCTTGGGATCGAATGCAAGGGATGTGGTTTTGGGCTAAGGAGAGGTGATCAAATCCTCCCCCCATCTGATATAGCAAGAGTGCCCTTAAAAGTAAATTATGCAATGATGGCAGGTAGATGAGGATGCAAATTAGGGTTTAGATGTTTTTAGTATTTTTGGAGAATATGTATTTTTTTTTTATATTTTCTTAAATAGAAGAAAACTTACAAATTATGGCCTCATATGCAGGAAATATACTAAAATTAAAAGATATGCAAAAAATGCTAAACAAAACCCTAAAACTTCCAAACTTGTCTTGCTGAAAAAAAAATAGAGCAAAAAATTTGCAGGCTGTATTTCGGCTTGCAAAAAATTCACAAGCCATAATAAAATCTGGAAAAAATTTTAAAATTACTGTGAATTATGATGAATCTAGAAAAATAAACTTTTGAATTTTTGAATTTTTTATCATAGAGAAATAATTTAAATAACAGAGTATATATGGACTGAAAAATTGTAGAAAACAAGCCCTAATCTAAGCTCTGATACCAAATGATGCGGGACTAATATGCATGCAATTCTTTTTTTATGTTTTATATGTGGTATTAGATGATTAATTCCCAAATTTCAGATCAAAATTAGTTGTATAGAATTTTGTATGAATTTTTGAGGCCAAGCATACAGATTAGAACCTAGAAAAGTACTAAAGAAGGATCGCCGGGACTGAGAAGCCTCGGTTAGGAAGTTCTCCTACAATAATAAGACTGGAGGTAGAGGGGGTGTACCTGACAACATCTGAAGTGCTCGGTGAAGATTGCAGCGAAGGGATCTCTCGTTTCTCGATAGATGCGGCCTGGAAAATCGAGCCAAAGACCCGCGGATACCCGGCTTTCTGCTCGATAGTCCGATTGAGGCTTGGCTGGAGTCGTTGGATTCGTAGGAACTCGGGGACCTGAAAATAACCTGTCAAGGGTTAGAAAACTCAGAAGAAATCAAGAAAACAAAGGAAAAAAGCAAAGGGATGAAAGTTTTGGAGGGGCTGGAAGGATGGTTGGCGGCAGGAAGATGGTTGCAAACACCGGGAAGAAGAACTCTCAAACCCCTTTATGCACACAGCAAGGTAATCACACAAAACAATATAAGAACTCAAGGTTTATTTCATATATGAAAATCTTCCTTCATACAAGAGGCTAGGGTCCTTTAAATAGACCCTTAACCTTGGGCTCCAAGTAAGGGCACATAAGTCTTTACATAAGAATCCTTTTCCCTCTCAAACCCTAGCTAGAAAATAAGGAAACATTAGATAGAAAAATTCCTAAAAATTCTCTTGATGTGGCCAACTCTCCAAGGATGCCTAGGGGGGCGTGTTGGGCTTCTAGGAGCAGTAAGAGGCCGGCCCAAAGGGGCTCGGGCATATGGGTTTGGGCCTCTGGAAGCTGGGGTGGCCTGGTAGCCAGGTAGCAGGAATATTCCCTGGTATCTTGCTTCTTAGGGGCTTGGGATAGGTGCTTGGGCTTGATTTCTTTGGGCTAAGATGCAGATGGATCTCTAAAATCATGGATGCCTTGGTATATGAATATATTTTGGCATCTGGAAGGGAATTTGGGCATCTGGAGGGCATCTGCAAGGAATCAGGGTTTTCTGAATTTTCTTCCTGGGGTCTTCAAATCTTCAAGCTGGGTTGGACTTGGGCTATACTTCCATGTCTTCAATCTGATTGGACTTGGTCTTCATTTGTATGATGTGGTCTTGAGTCTTCAATATGGTTGAATAGGACTCAAAAAATAAAATTAGCGCGACATGAGCTGACTAACATTGGACTGAACTAGCTCAACATGAGCTGACTAGTATAGAACTGAAATTTAAAAGACTCAAATAACAACTAAAATGGACTCAGATGGGCTAAGCCCTTATTACAGATGGACTCATAAATTATTGATCAATTCATATAGGGTTGAAAAGCCTCTATCTTATTCTGGTGCCTTTGGTGTCCCCACCATGGGAGGAACTTAACCCTGTAGAGTGAAGATCAAATTGGCTCACATATCTCTCGAGAAGGTCTGGGTTGAGGCATTACAAGTCCTCTCGAGAAATCCATGAATTGTCCGACTCTGGCTGGCCTTGCAATCGGACCAGGAAGCGTTGATTGCCACAACCCCGGGTCGAATGGCTTGATCGTCCAGGATACGCTCGATCCGTTCTCCTCTCTCAGGTCAATTAATTGGTGGACACTTTGGGTAAGGATCACTCACAATGGAAAGGAATAGGTCCAAAGGCCTCACTGGGTATCGTTGCCAGTTCCCTGTACTCAATCAGGTCTATAATATTGAAGGTAGAACTAATGCCCGAATCTGAAGGCAAGTCTATCACCTAAGCATTTGATCCAACCTTCTCTATCATTTTTAAAGGTCCGGCTCTATGAGCATGAAGCTTCTTTTAGGCGTAAGCCTAACCAAGATAGAATCCACTACATCAAATTCTTTGGTCCATCTTTAGGAATTAGCTAGTTGTTTCAAAATTAGTGCAGGTGGTGAACATGCTGGGCACATGCAGACTCCTAACAAATAATGCAAAGGACTCATACTGACACCTAACAGACTCGACTATGCATTCCTATCGAAAGAAATTTTATTGAACTCTTTGGATCTAAACCTAAAATTATTAGTTTTCTAAGTTTGATCCTAGATTGACATGCACATGAAAATTTACAGTGAACTCCTACCAAATTCCAAAGAGTAAGCCAGAAGTAAAATACAAACCTAACATGCGTGATGAATGCATGCAGCATGCTAATCTCAGCTAAATGGAATCTAATGATCCTAGAAATGCTGGAGGTGTCTGGAAAGGGTAGAAAATAGGAAGTGGGTTCAAAATTAGTCGGGTAGGGTAGGAAAAAAGGTTGAAGGTTAGTTGGATAAAGTAGGATAAAAGAAGGGGCGTCAGGGACTATTCCTAGACTAACGAGGCTAACCTTACGGGGTTGCGGTATATCTATGGGGTTTACATAATGGAAGAATGGGTTATTAATCTCAGGGAAGAGGTCCTTAATGGGAACTATAGGAGGAGGCTCATCCTGAGGGTACTGATTCAAAGAGATTAGGTCCTTAATAAATTCTTCAGGTTCTTGTATTTTAGGACTAGACTCTATAATTTGGCTCTCCTCTATGGTTTCCTCAAGTAAGGCTCTAGCAGCAGTACCTAGGTTCTCTTCCTCTATTTGTTCTTCCACTATAGCTTTAGGTTGGATGTGGTCAAGGTCAACTAGCTCTGGGTTGGTTTATACCTGGGTTTCTACTGGGTTAGCTAATTCAAGGTCTACTAAAGGTGTCTCCTCTTCTCCCTCATACTCATCCACTAAGCTCGCATCAGCTTCATACACTTCTGCGTTAATGTAAGCCTTGTGAATCTCGGGAATGGTTGGGGAAGGTCGGCTAAGGAAAAATTGGCTAGGTCCTGGTTTCTGAGTATGGGCAATAATCCTAGTAGGTTCAGGTTGCCTAAGGGTAGTGGCTCACTACTAGGTTCATATTTAGGGGTACTAATCCTATGGGGTTCAAGTTGGCTAGGAGAAACCTGACTAGTACTAGGCTGATACCAGGGGTTATGGGCTCTCTAGGCTCAAAGGACAAGGGTGCAGATCTATGGGTCATGGAATTATAGGATCTGGGGTCATAGAATTTAGGTTCAGCTCTATGGGTCTTGGGTCTACTGGGCTCATGGGATATGGGCTCATAGGTTCTAGAGTCATAGGATTTGGAGTCATAAGATCTATAGGTTGTGGGTATATATAGGTTAAAGATGGCTCAGGTTTGGATCTAGTCTGGGTCCTCCTAGGTTCAGGATTATAGTATGGGTCAGGATGAGGGGCTCTCCTAGGTTCAACCTCACGGTATGGATCAAGGTTTGGGGTCCTCCTAGGTTCAGGATATTTCTACTTAGCTAGTTTCTCTTGGATAGATTGCTACTTGATTATATCCTAGGTTTCTCACAGTTGTCCCCTTACCCTTCATTGACCAAATTTTGGAGAAACTAGCTGGCCAACGATATTTCTGCTTTTTAGATGAAAACTCTGGATATAATCAAGTAGCAATCTATCCAAGAGACCAACAAAATGAAAGGATTCCAGTGCACCACAGTGAAAAGATAATTTCAAAAATGATGAAATTTACACCAAAACCCTTAGCCAGGATCTCCTTATTCAGGATTAAAACATATGAGAAACATGCAAACCTACACTATTAGAATTAGGGCACCAACCTGTTATCGCTAAATCCAATTTTGATGTAGAATCAAAACTTGATGTTGAATGACCCTTTTGAATTCACCAGGCGTCCAAATGTCCACCCTCCAATAGTGATCCACAAGAAAATTGATCAAGATGCTTGCTTCTTCAAAAGTTCCTTCACTTGAATTCTTCTCCTAGAACTCAAGAGGACTACGACTGAAAAACTCCACGGTAGGGACTTCTTACTTCCTTTCTTTCTTCTTCCTCTCCCTTTCTTAAGACCTTGTCCTAAGAATACACTCTTGTCTTGAAGGAGGAGGAGGATTTAAGACACTAATGTCTTAATGTAAAAGGAAATAAAACAGAGTATATATTCTTTTCTTTTACCGTTCGAGAGATTCTTCCTATCTCTTGTTTTAGACTTGAGTTTCAACAGAGAAGAGAACTCTGTAAAAAGGAAACTCTTGTGTCCTAAACAAGCTAAGGAGGAATCAGTCTCCTAGAAAGGAAAGAAAAATAAAAAAAATTCTGTCGTACATCAGAAGAACACCCGAAGCCTCTGTTCCTTAAATATACTACAAAAAAATGTCTTTTCAAAAGAACACAACTCTCCGTAAACTATTTCTCCCGGCTTTCCACATTTCTCATGCCCTCTCCTTCCTTCTCACAGCCCTTCAGATTCAAACTCACGGCTCTTCCTAAAAGAAAAGTCGTGAAGTTTTAAGAAGAAGGAAGTCGCGATGTTTCGGTCTCCGAAGAGACGTTATATCGCGCAACTGGGAAGAGTTAGCACCTTCTTTCTTTCTCAAAATCCCCAAAACCGTTAGATGACCATCTAATGGTCATTAGGAGATGCGCTAATAGGGAATAACCGGCCAATATGTAAAAATTGAGGTGAAATAAGAAGACTTCATGCACGCATGAAGAGTCCATGCGCGCATGGAGTCTTTCCTCTTATCCACGTGCACAAAAAATTTGGGTGGCCTATATGGATGGGCTTGGGTGTTAATTAAGATGTGGTCTTAGCCATGGGTCAGCCCAAAATCCTATATATTTAATTAGGATCTAATTAGGTCCAATTAGAACCCAAATTGATCCAATTCAGAACCCTAATTCAAATCCAATTCGAATAGAAGCTAGGGTTTGCAACACCTGCTAGAGTGTTATCCTGCAAAGATGATTTAATTACATATTAAACTCTTGATCAATCCTCTTAAGTGTGTGACCCATTGGGTTCCATATCCAGCCGGCAGTAGGTCTGAGTACAAGTTGACCTAACTTGATTAGAACTCTTTCTAATCGATTTAGGTCAAAACGAGCTTACCCGACTTGATCAATTATGACTCTTCCTAATAAGTGATCTTTAAATTTGATCAACCCACAAGACAAGATTGACGTCTAGCAACGTGTCATGTCTACCTGGAAGATATGAAAATTCTGGTGAAATACCAAAACTACCCTTCAGTAGAAAGTTACCGTACAATTAAATCTTTCGATCAGCCTGCACCCAAAATATAATTATGGATATGGATATATGTCAAATCCAATATTATATTTATTTCTAGCTCAATCTTATATTGATGATTCAATTATCTTGATATTAGAAACCATCTCTAATATCTTTACTTTGATCAAAAATTCCCTGAATCATCATCCGATTGATAACTAGCTGGATGCAATCTCCTCTTACTAAGAGTGATGATTCCTTGTTGACCTACTCATTACCTTCATATACAATTCACCATTTCCAGTATCAATCTTGTGCATGACTCAATGTCATGATTAGGATTGAACCAAAGGATGGGTTCATGTACATAATGTACTTATGGCAGTCTCAGGTCAAAGGATTACTTGTACCACTCCCACTATGAGAACCTTCTATTGACATGTAGCTAAGACTCCATTAGATATTCTCAAGTTGGATCATATCAGTGAACTCATTCACTAATAAGCACCCACATCCTAGTATTAGTGTCATACACAAGTGACTGTGAGAGCAGTCACCCTTTCAAGTATACATGGGATGTGCTAGTCTTGCCGGAAAAACCCTGATCCCCTACTCAGGGTTCCTTTGACTAGGAATATTTTAGATTAAGGTTTTAAGACTTTAGGTCTCACTGGTATGATCTCATCATAACCCTAAAATCATAGCCCTAATCTATGGGGTTCATCATAATAAAACACAGCGTATGACGAAAAATAATGCCTTTATTAGAATATTGTCAATTACATTGATTTGGGAGATACAATATTGATTGGCTTATAGGGCATATCCATTTCACAAAAGACTACTTTCACCTATCCCTATGGAACTTTTGCTTTTTGTAGAATGTCCTTTGGATTGTGTAATGCACCTGTAACCTTTCAAAGGGGCATGATGTCGATTTTCTCAGATATGGTGGGAGATTTCTTAGAATTTTTATGGAAGAGGTTTTAGTTTTGAAGAATCATTTGAGAGTTGCCTCAACAATTTGAAGAAGATATTAAAATGATGCATTGAGGTCAATTTAGTTTTAAGCTAGAAGAAAAGTCATTTCATGGTACAAGAAGGGATTCTCCTAGGGCATATTATGTCAGAAAGAGGGATTGAGGTTGATAGAGCTAAGGTCAAATTGATTTCTAAATTTCCTCCATCCAATTCTATCAAACAAATTTGATCTTTTCTTGGCCATATAGGATTTGTTGGGAATTATGTCCCAAAGCCAATCATCTAGGCTGTAGATGGTTGTGTGACTCATGTATATGTATATGAATTATTGAATTGAATAAAAGATTTATTCTGATTGTTCATCACATAACATCTTCCTAATTGAACTCTTGTGTGATGATGTCCTTTGAGCTACCTTGTATGCGATGTAGAGAGGTTACGTTGTGTAGTTCATAAATTGGTTCGCGACTAAAGGATACACTATTTCAGGATGTGGGTGTATCGAGAGTAGGTCGTTGATGTCATATCTATTGGTTATCCTCTTAACCAGGTAGCATAGAGATGATGGTATGACATCAGGTGTTGTGTTTGACACTTCATTAAATGTGACTCTCATGCGAGATTCTCTTTCTGCCGAAGAAAAGTCTTGCATTAGAATGTGGACATGAATTATTCCTCTAACTTGAGATCACTATGGTAGCTTGCAAGCAACTCACTATGCTTAGGTGTTGGACTACCTGGATTTCTAATCCGATGATGGAAGGTTGATGGGTACAGTCAAGTACTTATATAGCGATAATAGGATCGAGATAGGATTGATCTCTCCAGATGGTTTGGATTGAATGCTTAATATACCTCAATTGAGAAAGACCTTGGCTAGGACATTCCTTGTAAGGAGTTACAAGGACTCTTTGTTTGAGATATATTGAGATGGATTGATTAGGGTTGGGCAATTTAACCCTATGCCATCCGGAGCATTAGGAGGTTCAAAGAATAAGTTCAATCCTATTCCATATTCAACAGGTTCATGTTGCTCTGCAACCTTCAACCTATCTAGATATCGGGTGTCATTGCTAGATGGTGACTTTAGCTGGTACTGGAAATGTTTCCATGCTACCGGTTTAGTGTTTGAACCTAAGGGGTCAAACACCGAGGGTTTCTTCTTGCTTTATTGGCATGCAAATGATTGAAAATCATTTTGGACTCATTTGATAAGGTGTTGTCAAACTTCTATTCGAGCCGACTCTTTTTGAACGAGTCGACTCGAGCCGAGTCAACTCGAATGGTCGAGTTGACTCATCTATAGGACTGCTGTAAATCAAAACTGCTTCATTTGATTCTGTTATTATTATGGGAATTTAATGGAAGCATATCTAGGTTTTATGATCTACGATTGCTGAATCCCAAGAGGCTTATAACCCCTCTGAATCCCAAAAGACTTATTCCTCCATATAATCTCTCCCGTGCTAAATTGCTGAAAAGATTAATAATCCCAGTTTTTCTTCCAACTCGTTGCTGTTCTTGGTCCCTTTGGAGAATGGTGCACGAGATCAAGATTTGAATCTTGATTTTTGAGAGATTATTGAAGGGAATAGTGAGTTTTGGGAGGGATCCTTGAGTGCGTACCTTCTATTGAAGGTTTGGGACAAAGCGCTGGGAAAGGGTTCTCAAGCATCTTTGTTCCAGCACCACTGCAACAACAGCCCTTTAAGGAGTTGAAGGAGTCCGCACATCTTTAAGGAGTTGAATAAGGAGTTGCTACTACCATCAATGTTTTCTGAGGGGCTAGCACCTTAAAGGAAGGAGAAGAAACTGTGCTACACGATGTGAACCACTTGTAGAGGTGGTGCACATGCATCATTCGCAAAGCCTGATCTTTTCCCTTGCAGGTAGACCCGAAGCTCTTGCCATAGATTGCTGCAGTCCCAGGTGATCGTCACTGAGGTATAGCTTTAGATTATATGTTTGACATATTATAAACTGTTGCATCATTGTATAAATCTAGAATAGTTCTGTTTTCATTCAATGGATGCTTGATTTCAACATATATTATTCTACACATGCATCAAGATCTACATAGCAAACCTGTGTTAATTAGATTAACATGCTTAGATAAATTGTTTATCTACTTCCGCTGCATCATGCAATCTAGAAAAAGTTTTTTAAATTTCATGTGTCAGGTCGTGCCAAGCATGGTGCCCTTTCCCTTGGTTCCCCAACAGTGGTATCAGAGCATCCTGGTTGGATGCACATCTAGTTTAATATTTTTTATATGAAATCAAATTTTTTCCTTCATAAAGTACTTGGATTAAGGTGGATTCACCATGGCTATCCAGTCATAGGAGAGAAGAATGGTTTAAAGACCATCTCTTCCCATTCTAAGGGGTTCTCCTATGGCGTGTAGGGGTGCCGCTGCGTCATGTCCTTATGAAGAAGAAATTAAAGAATTTGATGGATTAAAATGGTTTTAATCTATGGTTAATATATCATAACAATGTTTATATGAGATCTAAAAGATGTCTGATCTAAAACTTTGAAAAGTTTAAGTGGAAATTATTGAAATTTGAAGTTACTATGTTCTGAAAGAGCTGACTCGACCTCGAGAGCTGACTAGACCAGAAAACTGTGTTCTGGAAGAGCTGACTTGACCAAAAAACTATGAAACACTATGTTTTGGAAGAGTTGGCTAGACCCAGAAGAGCTAACTCGACCAGAAAACTATGAAATAGTGTGTTCTGGAAGAGCTAACTTGACCAGAAGAGCTGACTCGACCAGAAAACTATGAAACAATAATTTTAAGCCTTAGATTTTTATGAAATTGTTTCATTTGATTTTGAAAATATTTCAATTAGTATGATACACTTAATTGGGAATTAAGTTGTATAATTTTAAGATTTAGGATATGATTCTAATCTTAAGTCGTGATTGATAAACCATGGGTTGATTGGGTTAGCTATAATTGGGTCCTTAAATGGGTTAGACGTAGGTTTAGATAAATGGATTAAATAGAGAAAATACTAATCAAAAGTTGAATTAGGTCTCTCCTCTATGGATCTTTTTAATAGTTAGTTAGATCAGTCCATACATCTAAACGGACTTGATTCATGGCTTCGCGATGAGCTCGGGTCTTTATGTTAGTCTGATTGAGTCTGGTAAACTACTTGGTATCTAAGGTAAGTTTGACAGTCTTGATCAAGGTTCTTTGGGGCTAACTCTTACCTAGCCAACTCATGGTTGGTGTCTAAGGCAAGGGGCTTACCTGGTTTAACCCATCCCTTGATTTTACTTACCTGGCTAATGTGGTGAATCAGATTAGATTAGACTATCTATTGATTCGAGTTGACCGATGCCAACTAAGGTTAATCAGTCTAACTAGTTTATAGGTGACCATGGATCAATTTGATCTTAAAACCCCCTAAGTATTTGATGGGAGTTTTCTTGATCAAGGTCGATGTCTTCATTTCAAATGTCACAAAATTTAAATCCTCTAAATTATTAGGTCCATAAAAAGACTAAGTTATAAGATAGCCTAAGTCTTACCCTCCCATTAAGTTAGATTGGTAATGAGTCCATAAGTTGGGTGATCTTGGCAGTTCCAAAGAATGGGTGGTCATCAGGCAAGTGGGATTGCCATTCAACATATGATGTGGTGCGGGCACCAGACTCAGAAGAAGACTTCAGAGCTCCATCTGGATCTCTGATTAACCTTGCCCGAAGAATTAGGGTTTTTTGGTTTTTAATAAGAGTTGACTAGATCAACTTAATTTAGCTTGAGTCTACATTACCTGCATTTTATTTTGTTGAGTCATGTTGACTCAGTAGTGGACTAGGGTTTCAAAATGGGATGTTACACTTTCTTCCAAGACCAGGCAAGTGGACACCACACTCCCAGCCACACTCCCAGTCCAGGGGGCGCCATATCCACATCCAGCAGCTTTTGGTCCCCACTCCACAGATGGCAACCTCCTTCTCTCATGCGCCAGATAAGGAGAAGTCCACCAAGAGACCACCAATCAAGGGGGCGGCCAAGACTTTCCCAAGAATTCCAAGACAAAGAAGGGAAGAAATTCTCTTGGAAGAGAACTTCAAGGGGGCGTCCACTACCTGCCAAAAACAATCAAAACAAAGATGGGAAGGACCTTGACTTAGGGAGGAAGAAAAGGAGGAGTCCAAAAGAGTTGATCCAGGGAAGGAAGAAAATTTTTCTTGAAAATCCAAGCAAGGTGGCGCCATCTACCTGCCATTTATAACCCAAATCCTATTTTTTTGTTATTTTGGCCGACCAAATGTAAGGGATTTGCCCTAATTTGGAGATCCCCTCCTTTAGTCCCACATGGGAAGATGTGAAACCCTCCTCCCTTGTAATGCCTTATAAATTAAACCCCTCTTGTAAGTTTACAAGAATCAGATGAATGAAACCAATTTTTTTTTGTGAGCAAACTTTGTGTTTTCTCTCTTCCGCACTTGCATCCAGGTGTTGAGCTCCGTGAGGGAGTAAATCCGGGTTCCCCAGGAACCTTGAGGAGGTGTGAGATCTCCAAAACCCAAACCCTAGGTTAGCCACTTCTACTCCAAAACCCTAGCCGCCCACCATCCACTTCAATCCATCAAACCCTAGCCTATCCCACCTCCCACGGCCTCTCTCTCCAAGTCCAGGCCGACCACTAGCATTCAGCTACAGTCCGGATACATCAGATCCAAAGCTCTTTCCAGAGGAAGTCGAATCAGCCTTCAAGATAATCCGGATCTCAGCGACATCAGCCTTCAAGTTCTTCGAACTGGTAAATCCTTCCCTGAGTCTCTGAATCCATCATTTGTTTTTCTTCTTCCCAGATCTTGAGTCCAGGAGAAGCCGACCCAGCCACGAGACCAGTATTGGAGGATCTATTGCGAAGATAGCCGAATCCGAGGATCCAACAATCTGCTCGAGAGAGTTCTTCCACCCAAATTCTGTGAGATCACTGTCTGGTTGGTAAACCATCTCTCCTCTTTATTTCTGTCCTGTTGAAAGTTCAGAGCGAAACCCTAGGTCTGGGAGTTTCTCAACCCCCAGCGATCCGTTACTTCTGAACTACTCTGATAACTTAGCTTCTTCTAAATTGTGCTTTCGATCCTTACCTAGTTTCCTTCAACTTAGTTTAACTTTACTTTGAGTCAAAGCCAATTTCTGAAATATAAAAAAATAAAAAAAAAAAAATTAATCTTAATTTTACTTCCGCATACGCTTCTTTGTTCTTTGTTCGGCATCATGATGGCTCAGTGCGACTATCTTAACACGTGGTCAAGTGGGCCGGCCAAAGTTGTGTTGGGAATTGTGTCCCAAAGCCAATCGCCTGGGTTGTAGGCGGTTGTGCTAAGTATTGTACTTTTTCAATGAATTAATAAAATATTATTTTTGGTAGCTCATCACATATTGTATTTCCCTAAGAGAACTCTTTCCATGTGATGAAGTC
This sequence comes from Areca catechu, assembly GCA_021397845.1. Lineage (NCBI taxonomy): Eukaryota > Viridiplantae > Streptophyta > Magnoliopsida > Arecales > Arecaceae > Areca > Areca catechu. Next base: position 156,980,684 of record CM038039.1, on the reverse strand, counting down.
CTTAGGACTACACTGATTTCGATACAGAGAGGATGTATTGAGTGGTCCTTAAACCCTGTTCACAACCAAAGGATATATTGTACTGGACGGCAATATATCAAGTATAGGTTGTTGTAGTTTACATCGTTTGGTTGTCCTCTTGACCAAATGAGTGTGGTGACACTGATGTGATCTACAAGTGGGATATATGTGATATCTCATTGAACGTGACTCCGTGCAATCCCTTTCTGCCAAAGGGATACTCACGATTGGATATGGGTATAAGTGTCCCTCTGACCTGAGGTCATTACGGTAGCTTGCAAGCAACTCCCTGTGCTTTGGTGCCTGACTATCCGGATTTTTAATCCAGTGACAGAAGGTTTCTGGGTACAGGCAAGTACTTGTGGAGCAGTGATGGACCAAGATGGAATTGACCTGTCCAAACAGTTTGGATTGAATGTCTCGCAGTATCTCAATTTAGCAAATTCTCGGTCGGGGTAGCCCTAGTGAAGAGTCACTGGGCTTGCGAGGTTGAGACACGTAGTCGACTGACTCAGTCTGGGTTGGCAGCCCAATCTCAGTCATCCTGAGCATTAGAGGTCAAAGCGATGAATTATACGGTAACCATATGCCAGAGGTTCGATTGTTTGCTCCCGCATCTTCGACCTATCTGGATGTCGGGACCCATTGCTAGATGGTTTCCTATGCTAGTACTAGAATGGTTCAAGTGCTACCGTTTAGGTTCGAACCAATGAGGTCACACGCCACAGAAGATAACACTCTGATTCGGATACCGAATACGATTGAAAATCATCTCGGTTTCATGGTCACAGTAGTATTTTTGAGCACTCATTTTCCTCGTCTTGCCCTTGCCTGGTCAACCAGAAATTATTTCGGGTTGATCAGCACTGTGCCAAAATTTTTCTGAATTAGTTTTGAACTGATTCGGAGTTCGTTTCGGCCTCCAATTGGTTGTGAACCAATTGACCCAATTTTTAATTGGGCTTGGACCAGGTTCAATAGGATTGAACCAATGGCTTGGTTTAATAGAGATTGAACCAAGGTTTATTGGTTGGACCGGTTTCTTTTGAACCGGTGTTTTAATTCTCCGTGTAAATGGTTACACGCAACTCCCATGCGTTTGGAGGAAAGCCAAACGTTGGGAGAAAAACCGAAGGCCAAAACGTCCTCTTAAAACCCTTGTTAATGGCTTTTATCCTGTTTAAATTTTTGTTAATGGGAATTTGGAAACTGGCTCTCTCTTCCACTCCCGTCTCTCCATCTCCCTCATCCCCTCTACAGCCTTTATAATCCAACACTGCGTCCCCTGTTGTCGGGGTTGAGAGTTTTAAAAACAACAGCTGTCGTCCTCTGTTTTGAGTTGTTGGAGTGACACCGTGAGAAGAGAGTATCACCGTGTAAAGGGCTGTTCCTCCATTTGAAGGGGCTGAAGACCTGATCCATTGTAATACTCCTTGAGTGCTGGGTTTTGGGAGTGTTGTAAGGGAGAGAAACCAAGATTCTTCCCACCATTTGAGTGCTCAAAAATCCCTGCTGCAGCAATTCTGTTTTGCTGCAGCAACCTGTGACCGTGAACCATCTTCCGGCAGCTAGCACCGTGCGTGGAGAGGGATCGGAGAGCCCCGGGCGTGTCTCCCCTCTAGAGGGAGTATTCTTCTACTCCTCGGAGCAAACCACGCGAGCCGGGATCACTCCAGTTGCCCGAAATCCAACGTCAAAGACAGCTACTCTGTTCTGTTGCCATTTTCGTGCAGCAGACTTTGACGAATTTTTATGATTTATTGGCTTAGTTTTTCTTGCAGAAACTAGTGCCAAATCGAAGAGGACTTCCTTAAGAATCTACAGCTCAAATTTGGGAGTGATCGGAGGTCTAGAAGGCGGTGTTCCGGGGACTTTTCGGAAGCCCAGTTTTCAGCCCAAGGTGGAAGACGACTGGAATAACTTTATTCCAGTTATTCCAGTCTATTCCTGGTTTATCCTAGACTTATTCCAGCTGGGAATAAGGTATGTTTTTGGGTTTTATTTTCGCTGCATGTGTAGATCTGGATTTATAAAATTGTTTATAAATATTATATGATCTGTATCATGCCAATACATGCATCTTGCATATGCTAGATCCTGTGCGGAGTAGGTATTTTTGTATTTATTTTAAAAATATTTTAAAATATTTACCTGCTCCCTGTGCTGTTGCATGCTTAGCGTAGGCACCTGCAACCACATTTTTTACTTTCAGTGGTATCGGAGCCAGGTTCTAGTGTAACATATCTTGATGCATGTATAATATATTAAATTGTTTAATCTTGGGATTAGAGAGTACTTTTAAGAACCTAGTTGAGACCTTCACCATGGCCGTGTATCTTTGACACGATGCGGTTCGTCTGTGTTGGCCTCTTCAGAAGGATCCTTTAAGGAAATCAAAAAGAAATTAAAATTATTTTATAAATTTGGCGTGATTTATAATTTTGTTATTTGGGTCATATAATATTTATAAAAGTATAAATCTAGATATGATGCATAATTTAAGATGTAAAATTGTTTCACATAGAGACTTAATTAAAAAATGTTTTAATTAAGTATTTGGCTTAATAAAAATTTTTTAGGTTTATGAAATCTAATAAAACTTGCATAAGCCAAATTGGGTTAATTGGGTTAGCTGATTCGTTGGGTCCATCACTGGGTTAGACCTAAGTTTAGTTGAACCAGATTAAAAGAAGATTAAACAAAAGTTGTTTAAGGTCTTTCTTTAGAACTATCTAATAGTTAGATTAGTTGATCCGTTCATCTAAAATGGATCCAATTAGTGGCTCAGTGGACGCCCGAGTCTTTAGGCTAGTCTGATCGAGTTTGGTAAACCGACTGGTATCGAGGTAGGTTTGGCAATTGTGATCATGGTTGTATGAGGCTACCTCTTTCCTGGCCAACTTGGTTGGTGTCTAGGAAAGATGGTTAATGGCGGATACTCACCCATGATCTCACCTACCTGGCTAGTCGAGTCGACCAGAACTGATTGGAAAAGCTCAATGACTCGAGTTAACCCATGTCACCCAGGTTGATCGGTCTGACTGATCAATAGGTGCCCATGGGTCAATTGTTGATTTAATTCAACCCTCCTGGAATCTGATTGATTCAGTGGGAGGATGATCCATGTCCTTACCTTTTTCTTCTGTCATAACTAAAAAAAAAAAAAAAAATCCTCTAAAATTATTAGGTCCTTAAAAAGACTAAGTCAAGGAGTTGACAGTGTCTTAGCCTCCCATTAAGTTGGATAGAAATGTGTCCACTAGCTTGGTATGCATCGGCAGTTCCATAGAATGGGTGTACATCCGGCGACTGGAATTTCTATCTAATCGATGATGGTTCAGTGCAACCTCCTTAACGGGACCAGGTGGGCTGGCCATAGTCGGGCTTGGTCTTTAGTTAGCTGGAAGCATTGGATTAGTCATTTTAATGGTTGGACCTAACCAGAGACCCGCAATAGGAGGCCCCTAGGCCGATTGGGGTGTTCTCTGGGGCAAAATAAAATACTGAAAATTGTTTAGGAAAACAATTGGTTTACGAACCTACCTTTAGGCTCGTATGGGTGAGCCGGCCATAGTCGGGCTCATGCGTAGCCTATTGGATTTTAGTACCCACTTGAAAAAAATGTTTTCACGGATTGGAGTTAGAGGCTACCAATCTGAAAAATTAGTGGGAGAAACCTTTAGACTAAAGTCCAAGTCTTTTGGTTAATTTATTAATTCATATACTAATAGGTCTTATTTGCTTTTCAGATGTCTTCCAATTTATCGCTCCGGTCACTTCTCGATAATGAGAAGTTAAAGGATCACAACTTCGATAGTTGGTATCGAAAGTTGACAATAGTTCTGGAGCACGAACGGATCCTGTATGTGTTAACGGATCCAGCACCTGAAATCCCTCCCGCTAATGCACGGAGTGCGGTCAGAGATGCTTATCTGAAGTGGGTCTCTGATCGGACTACTGTCCATTGCATTATGCTAGCAGCGATGAACGACGAGTTCACTCGCAAATTCGAGGAGGCCCAACCTGATGAAATCCTTCAAAAGTTGAAGGAATCTTTCGGCACCCCGGATGATGTAGAATGGTACAAAGTGTCTTGTGCCATCTACAACTCCAAGATGCCGAATGGTGGTTCAGCCACTGATCATGTATTGTACATGATCGAGCTGATTGAAAAACTGGGCAAACTCGGATGCCCCTTGCACGAGCAGCTCGGCAAGGATGCGATCCTGAATTCTCTTCCCTCCTCCTATCTTGATTTTCTCGATCATTATAGAATGAACAAGCCTGCAGTCAACTACCATGGTCTTTTGGGGTTGCTGCAGACTTTCGAGAAAGACCACCAACTAAATAAGGGGGTGGTGAATTTAGTGGGAGGTAGTAGAGGTCGTCATCCCTTTAAGAAAGGGAAGAAGAAAATAAATAAGAAGGGAAAGAAAGTGCAGAATGCTCCTGGCCCTAGTCAGACCAGGAAGTATAAGGCTGATCAGTCTTCTGCAGAGTGCTTCTACTGCAAGAAGAAGGGACACTGGAAGAGGAACTGTCCTCTTTATATTGCGTCCCTTGATCCGAACAGGCCGAGAAAGCAGAAGTCTGCTGAACAAGGTATTTATATGATAAAATCTTGTAATTATTCAATTGTTGATACTGCTAACTGGGTATTGGATACTGGTAGTCCAATTCATGTTTGTAATTTGTTACAGGGACTTCAAGTTAGCAGAAGATTTGAAGATGGAGAACAGTTTCTAAGCATCGGGAATGGAAATCGTGTTCCAGTACTGGCGATCGGAGTCCTGCGTCTTGTTTTTGAGTCTTGTACTGTCGAACTAGTCGACTGTCACTATTGTCCTAGTTTCATTATGAGCATAATTTATGTAGGCCTTTTGGCCAGTTATGGTTTTTAACTATCAATAAAAGGAGATTTTTGCAATGTTATTTTAAATAACTCTGTTATAATGAAAGCTAGATTAAATAATGGCATATACGTACTATCAAGGCCTATTAGTGTAATGTACACTTCTAGAAAACGCCCAAGGTTAGATAACGTCAACGATTTGTATCTTTGGCATTGTAGGCTAGGTCATATTAACCAAAATAGAATAAACAAGATGCGAGGAGATGGACTCCTCGAGGTCAGTGATTCTGAATCACTGTCCACTTGTGAATCCTGTTTACTTGGTAAAATGACCAAGTCACCTTTTACTGGAAAAGGTGAACGAGCTACAGAACTTCTAAGTCTAATACATACTGATGTATGTGGACCGATGACAGTTAGTGCTAGAGGAGGATACAAATATTTCATTACTTTTACAGACGACTTTTCAAGGTTCGGTTATGTCTTTTTAATGAGACATAAGTCTGAGTCGTTTGAAATGTTCAAACGATACCGTAATGAAGTAGAAAAGCAAACTGGAAAAAGTATTAAAACCCTTCGATCTGATCGAGGTGGCGAAAATTTATCTGGTGCTTTTTTGACATATCTTGAGGAGAATGGAATTCTCTCTCAATGGACTCCTCCAGGAACACCACAGTTGAATGGTGTGTCCGAAAGGAGAAATCGAACCTTGTTGGACATGGTTCGATCCATGATGGGCTTTGCAACTCTGCCGCTATCCTTTTGGGGATATGCGCTTCAGACAGCCTGTTACTTATTAAATAATGTTCCAAGTAAATCTGTTGTCTCCACTCCGTATGAGATGTGGAATGGACGTAAACCATCAATCTCACACCTTCGGGTCTGGGGTTGTCCGGCTTACGTAAAGCGTTTAGACTCAGACAAACTTGGTCCTAGGTCTGATCGATGTTTATTTGTTGGTTATCCTAAGGAAACCAAAGGGTATTTCTTCTACTTGGAGAATGAACAAAAGGTGTTCGTTGCTCTTAGAGCTATCTTTTTGGAAAAGGAGTTCCTTGGAGAAGGAACTATAGCCTCTAAGATTGAACTTGATGAAGTTCAGCCAATAGAAGAACCTACACACTCTAAGGACATCGTAGAACCGACTGTGATTGAATCACACCCAGAACCCATTAGGAGATCCGGTAGAATACCGTGTCAGCCAGACAGATACTACGGTTTCTTGGTCCGGGACGGCGATCCCATTGAGCTCGATGAGAACAATGAGGATCCGATCACCTATATGGATGCACTTCAGAGATCTGACTCTGAGGCATGGCTTGGAGCCATGCGATCCGAAATGGAGTCCATGGAAATCAACAATGTTTGGACGTTGGTTGATCCGCCTGAAGGAATAAAACCCATCGGGTGTAAATGGATCTTCAAGAGGAAAAGGGGCGCAGATGGGAAGGTAGAGACCTATAAAGCCCGTCTGGTTGCCAAGGGGTATCGTCAACGATATGGTATCGATTATGATGAGACTTTCTCCCCTGTGGCAATGCTCAAGTCCATTCGGATCATGCTTGCTTTGGCAGCATATTTTGATTACGAGATCTGGCAGATGGATGTCCGAACCGCTTTCCTAAATGGGGAGCTGGAAGAGGAGGTGTATATGATACAGCCTGAAGGGTTCACATCCACAGATGAATCAAAAGTATGCAAGTTGCAGAGGTCCATTTATGGACTCAAGCAAGCATCTCGAAGTTGGAACTTAAGGTTTGATAGGTGTATCAAATCGTACGGCTTCGTTAGGAACGGAGAAGAACCGTGCATCTATAAATGGGTTAATGGTTCTGTGATTGTATTCCTAGTACTGTATGTTGATGACATTCTCTTAATCGGGAATGATGTCGCAGCATTGCAAGGAATAAAGGTCTGGTTATCATCTCAGTTCTCCATGAAGGACTTGGGTGAAGCTTCTTACATACTAGGTATGAAAATCTATAGAGATAGATTTAAGAAGCTTTTGGGACTATCCCAGTCTACGTACATTGACACCGTGCTGAAATGGTTCAGCATGGAAAATTCCAAGAAAGGCTATCTCCCGATAGGTTCTGGAATTACTCTTTCCAAGAAGGATTGTGCGACAACTCCTGAGGAAAGAGAGCGCATGAGTAGAGTACCTTATGCTTCAGCAGTAGGCTCTATCATGTATGCTATGACTTGTACTAGACCAGACATGGCATACTCACTAGGAGTAGTGAGCAGATATCAGTCTGACCCAGGTGAGGCGCATTGGAAGGTGGTTAAGTCCATCCTTAAGTATTTGAGAAATACTAAAGACCAATGGCTGATTTATGGAGAACCTGACTTGAAACTTGTGGGGTACTCTGACTCCAGTTTCCAGTCGGATAGAGATGATAGCAAGAGTGTGTCAGGGTTTGTATTTATCCTGAACGGAGGAGCGATCTGCTGGAAAAGTTCCAAGTAGGCAACTGTTGCAGACTTGGTATGCGAAGCAGAATATATTGCAGCATCAGATGCAGCAAAGGAAGCTGTGTGGTTGTGGAAGTTCCTTGGAGAGCTAGGGGTGGCACCTTCCCTAGATGGTCCTGTTCCGGTGTACTGTGACAACACTGGAGCCATTGCTCAAGCTAAGGAGCCTAAAACTCATCACCGCACCAAGCACATACTGCGACGCTACCACCTCGTACGAGAGATCGTTGAACGAGGCGACATCAATCTACTGAAGATCGATGGAAAAGAAAATCTGGCCGACCCCTTCACTAAAGCCCTCGGAATAAAAGAGTTTGACTATTGTAAAAGGGAAATGGGTATTAGATACTCTTCTGATTGGCTTTAGTACAAGTGGGAGTTGTTGGGAATTGTGTCCCAAAGCCAATCGCCTGGGTTGTAGGCGGTTGTGCTAAGTATTATACTTTTTCAATGAATTAATAAAATATTATTTTTGGTAGCTCATCACATATTGTATTTCCCTAAGAGAACTCTTTCCATGTGATGAAGTCCTTAGGACTACACTGATTTCGATACAGAGAGGATGTATTGAGTGGTCCTTAAACCCTGTTCACAACCAAAGGATATATTGTACTGGACGGCAATATATCAAGTATAGGTTGTTGTAGTTTACATCGTTTGGTTGTCCTCTTGACCAAATGAGTGTGGTGACACTGATGTGATCTACAAGTGGGATATATGTGATATCTCATTGAACGTGACTCCGTGCAGTCCCTTTTTGCCAAAGGGATACTAACGATTAGATATGGGTATAAGTGTCCCTCTGACCTGAGGTCATCACGGTAGCTTGCAAGCAACTCCCTGTGCTTTGGTGCCGGACTACCCGGATTTTTAATCCGATGATGGAAGGTTTCTGGGTACAGGCAAGTACTTGTGGAGCAGTGATGGACCAAGATGGAATTGACCTGTCCAAACAGTTTGGATTGAATGTCTCGCAGTATCTCAATTTAGCAAATCCTCGGTTGGGGTAGCCCTAGTGAAGAGTCACTAGGCTTGCGAGGTTGAGACACGTAGTCGACTGTCTCAGTCTGGGTTAGCAGCCCAATCTCAGTTGTCCTGAGCATTAGAGGTCAAAGGGATGAATTATACGGTAACCATATGCCAGAGGTTCGATTGTTTGCTCCCGCATCTTCGACCTATCCGGACACCGGGACCCATTGCTAGATGGTTTCCTATGCTTGTACTAGAATAGTTCTAGTGCTACCGTTTAGGTTCGAACCTATGAGGTCACACGTCATAGAGGATAACTCTCTGATCCAGATACCGAATATGATTGGGAATCATCTCGGTTTCATGGTCACAGTAGTATTTTTGAGCACTCATTTTCCTCGTCCTGCCCTTGCCTGGTCAACCGAAAATTGTTCCGGGTTGATCAGCACTGTGCCAGGATTTTTCTGAATCAGTTTTGAACTGATTCGAAGTTCGTTTCGGCCTCCAATTGGTTGTGAACCAATTGACCCAATTTTTAATTGGGCTTGGACCAGGTTCAATAGGATTAAACCAATGGCTTGGTTTAATAGAGATTGAACCAAGGTTTATTGGTTGGACCGGTTTCTTTTGAACCGGTGTTTTAATTCTTCGTGTAAATGGTTACACGCAACTCCCATGCGTTTGGAGGAAAGCCAAACGTTGGGAGAAAAACCGAAGGCCAAAACGTCCTCTTAAAACCCTTGTTAATGGCTTTTATCCCGTTTAAATTTTTGTTAATGGGAATTTGGAAACCGGCTCTCTCTTCCACTCCCGTCTCTCCATCTCCCTCATCCCCTCTACAGCCTTTATAATCCAACACTGCGTCCCCTGTTATCAGGGTTGAGAGTTTTAAAAACAACAGCTGCCGTCCTCTATTTTGAGTTGTTGGAGTGACACCGTGAGAAGAGAGTATCACCGTGTAAAGGGCTATTCCTCCATTTGAAGGGGCTGAAGACCTAATCCATTGTAATACTCCTTGAGTGCTGGGTTTTGGGAGTGTTGTAAGGGAGAGAAACCAAGATTCTTCCCACCATTTGAGTGCTCAAAAATCCCTGCTGCAGCAATTCTGTTTTGCTGCAGCAACCTGTGACCGTGAACCATCTTCCGGCGGCTAGCACCGTGCGTGGAGAGGGATCGGAGAGCCCCGGGCATGTCTCCCCTCTAGAGGGAGTATTCTTCTACTCCTCGGAGCAAACCACGCGAGCCGGGATTGCTCCAGTTGCCCGAAATCCAACGTCGAAGACAGCTACTCTGTTCTGCTGCCATTTTCGTGCAGCAGACTTCGGCGAATTTTTATGATTTATTGGCTTAGTTTTTCTTGTAGAAACTAATGCCAAATCGAAGAGGACTTCCTTAAGAATCTACAGCTCAAATTTGGGAGCGATCGGAGGTCCAGAAGGCAGCATTCCGGGGACTTTTCGGAAGCCAAGTTTTCAACCCAAGGTGGAAGATGACTGGAATAACTTTATTCCAGTTATTCCAGTCTATTCCTTGTTTATCCCAGACTTATTCCAGCTAGGAATAAGATATGTTTTTGGATTTTATTTTCGCTGCATGTGTAGATCTGGATTTATAAAATTGTTTATAAATATTATATGATCTGTATCATGCCAATACATGCATCTTGCATATGCTAGATCCTGTGCGGAGTAGGTATTTTTTGTATTTATTTTAAAAATGTTTTAAAATATTTACCTGCTCCCTGTGCCGTTGCTTGCTTAGCGTAGGCACCTGCAACCACATTTTTTATTTTCAAGTTGGGCTTGATCATGGGTTAGTAAGAAGCATTGAATTTGATCATGTTAATGGTTGGACCTAACCAGGACCATCAATAGGAGATGCAAAGGCTGATTGTGAGAACCCCTGGGGCAAAATGATTACTAGGAGTTGTTTATAGAAGCAATTGGTATTGTACCTACCTTTAGATGCATTTGAGTTGGTTGGCCAAAGTCGTGCTCATATGTAGTCTATTGGATCCTTGTACTCGCTAAAGGATAAATGTTATTCTTCAGATTGGAGTGTAGAGGTTACCAGTCTGAATAAAATAGTGGAAGAAAACTTTAGACTAAAATCCATGTCTTTAGGATTTTTTAAATAATTCATATACTGATAGGTCTTGTTCTCCTTTTTCAGATAATGTCGACCACTTTGTCACTCCAGTCATTAATAGATAATGACAAACTTTCTGGACCCAATTTCAATAGCTAGTATCGAAAACTCAGGATTGTCCTAGAGCACGAGCAGATCTTTTATGTGATAACCGATCCAGTACCTGAAATCCCAGCCCTTAATGCTCGTGGCATTATCAGGGACACTTACCATAAGTGGATCTCTGACCGTACCATGGTGCGTTGCATAATGTTGGCTGTGATGAATGATGAGTTCAATCACAAGTTCGAGGAGGCCCAGCCAAAGAAGATTTTTCAAAAGTTGAAGGAATCTTTTGGCACTCTGGATGATACGGAGAGATACCGAATCTCATCTACCATCTATAACACGCGCATGCATAATGGAGCTTCGATAACTAATCATGTAATATATATGATTGAGTTATTTGAGCATTTGGGCAAACTCGAATGTCCTTTGCATGAATAGCTTGGCAAGGACGTGATTCTAAATTCTCTACCCCTTCTTACCAGGTCTTTCTTGATAATTTCAGAATGAATAGGCCTATAGTAAACTATCATGAGATGTTAGGGTTACTGCAGACCTATGAGAGAGACTACAACCTCAACAAGGGGTTGGTAAATCTGGTGGAAGGTTCTGGAGTAGGACATCATCCCTTCGGGAAAGGAAAGGAGAAGAAAAAGAATAACAAGGTGCAAAGTGCTCAGCCTAGTCAGACTAAGAGGGTGAAGGCTGACAAGAGTAAGGTAGAGTGCTGCTTCTGCGAGAAGCCGGGTCACTGGAAGCGAAATTGTTCTGCTTACCGTACAATTCTCGACTCGAATAGGACAAGGAAGGAAAAGCAGCAAGGTGTTGCTAGTCAAGGTACTTGATGGGGACATCGATAGCACGAATCTCAGAGCAGCATGAATCTTGGAGCAGCATGAATTTGAATGCATATCCAGTATCAAAATAAACTAGTTTAGAATTTATATTTATTAATTATTTTGAAATTTGATTTATGATTAGTTTGGTTAGGATTGAGTTACTATTATAGATAGACCTTATCTTGTATTTGAATTTGAACCATCATTATCTTTCCATCTTGTATTCAAATTCAAGTGAGGGTTGGAAAGTCTATAAATACCACCTCATTCCTATGTAAATAATAAGAATAATGATGATAATTTGAGAAGAGTGATTCTTCATTCTGCCTCTGTAAAGGAGTGGGCGTGAGGCCCATCTTGCCTTCGCCTTCGGGCATCGATGGGTGTGAGACCCTATGCCTTCGCTTTCGAGCATCGAGGGGCATGAGGCCCTAGTTATCCCCTTCCCCGTCGAGTCCTCTCTATGGTCTTAGAGATTTTCCTTCATGGCCCCAGGTAGTGATTTAGGTGGGATGCCCTAGGCTCCGCATGTAGTGAGATGGGTGGGATGCCCTAGGCTACATGTAGTGGGGTGGGTGAGGTGAGATGTCTCTCCGTGAATGTAAGTCCCAAGTCCGTAGAGTGTCCATCTTTTTTATCCCTCCATGGCCTTAGAAAGTTACCCTCATGGCTCCATTAGTGAGGTGGGTGAGATGCCCTAGAGGTGAGAGGTCTCTTCGTGAGTGTGATTTTCCAAGTCCATGGCAATCCAAACCCCTACCTTCCATCCCTGTTGTTTCCTTCACCACCTCCATCAAAAAAACATACAAAAATATAAAATTTTATTTGTGGTACCCTAATCCTTGGCAACTTCTTAGCTCGCCAACGATCGTACCCCCCATCCCATCTCCCATCATTTTTGGTATCAGAGCCTAGAGGATTAGGGTATGTCTCATTTTCCCGAATCACCACAGATCACCCATCACAAACCCTACCGTCCCGTTCTCCGCTTCTTCCCCTTCCATCATCAGAATCGACACCGCTGTCTTCGTGGCCATGGATCCCTTTTGCCGCCACTGCTTGTGGTCGTGGACCTCCCACCATCGCTGCTGAACTCGTTGCCTTGCTGCTATCTCCACTCGCCCATGCCGTTTCAGATCTGACTGCTACAAACCGGATCCCGTGCCACCCTCCCCATCTGCAAGATCGAGAGAAGCCCCAGATCCACTCGACGGCCACCGTTGATCGGACCCTTACCACCAGACCTTCCAGACATTGACGAACCTCGTCGTCCTCAGCCCCAGCCCCTCCCTTCCACCCGGAGTCTCCCTCAATCAAGTCAACCTCCACTGTGCCACCTCTCCCTGCATCCGTGCTGCAATGCCCGACACCTCTCCTCCTTTCACGATCACTGTCCTTCCCTCCTTTGACCTCATCGCCGCTTCAAGACCAACAACCACCACGTCCGTGGCTGCATCTCCCGAGTCTGGTTCCATGCCTTCGGCGATGTTGACGACCCCGCCACCATCATCTCCAAGGCAGACTCCGACTCCACCCTCACTAAGAGACTCGTCGTTGCCTGCATCGCCTCCAAGCCAGACTCCCCTGAGCGCTCATCTTCGCGCTCGTTGCAACCAAATTTTATGCCTTGCACCACCGACACCAATACGACAGATCCTTCCATGGTCAAAGTTCCCACTTGGCCTCCTCCCATCAGTTCGACATAGCCTAGATCCACCCATGCCCCACCGGGCATCCTTCCTTGCTCCACCCTGCAATGGTCTATGAAGAAGCCACCATCATCCTCAACCCCAGATCCACTGTAGCCGAGCCTCTGCCTGGCTATCGACCCATCCATTCTACCATCTCCACCCAACACCGCCACCGGCGAAGCCTGCCGAACATCCCTTTCCCCCATTCTACCCTTCCTTCATCCATGGAGAAGAAGAAGTAGTGCACAAATGTGAAAGCAATTCACGTTCATGCTGCCGACTTCAAACTGCACAGTTCTTAGAGTTGCATGAGTTTCAGAGTCGCATGGATTTCAAAGCCACACCAATTTCAAAGCTGCATAGATCTTAGAGAGCCTCTTTTGCTTGGATGTCATTCACCAAAATCCCCATTGACCCAAACTCGACGGAGTCGAGTTCTCCACAACACAAGGAAATGATGAGGACATCGATAGCATGAATCTCGAAGCAGCACGAATCTCGAAGTAGCATGAATCTTGGAGCAGCATGAATTTCAATGCATATCCAGTATCAGAATAAATTAGTTTAGGATTTATCTTTATCAATTATTTTGAAATTTGATTTAGGATTAGTTTGGTTTGGATTGAGTTATCTAGTATGGATAGACCTTATCTTGTATTTGAATTTGAACCATCATTATCTTTTTATCTTATATTCAAATTCAAGTGATGGTTGAAAGTCTATAAATACCACCCTTATTCCTTTACAAATAACAAGAATAATGATGATGATTTGAGAAGAGTGATTCTTCGTTCTGCCTCCATAAAGAAGTGCGCGTGAGACCCATCTTGCCTTCGCCTTCGGGTGTCGAGGGGTGTGAGACCCTATGCCTTCACTTTCAAGCATCGAGGGGCGTGAGGTCCTAGTTATCCCCTTCCCTGTCGAGTCCTCTCTATGGTCTTAGATATTTTCCTTCACAGTCCCAGGTAGCGATTTGGGTGGGATGCTCTAGGCTCTGCATGTAGTGAGATGGGTGGGATGTCCTAGGCTACATATAGTGGGGTGGGTGAGATGCCCTAGAGGTGAGAGGTCTCTATGTGAATGTAAGTCCCAAGTTCGTAGAGTGTCCATCTTCTTTATCCCTCCACGACCTTGGAAAGTTACCCACACGGCTCCATTAGTGAGATGGGTAAGATGCCCTAGAGGTGAGAGGTCTCTTCGTGAGTGTGAGTTTCCAAGTCCATGGCAGTCCAAACCCCTACCTTCCATCCCCATTGTTTCCTTCACCAGCTCCATAAAAAAAAAAATAATAATAATTTTTTTTGTGGTACCCTAATCCTTGGTGACTTCTAAGCTCGCCAACGATCCTACCCCAATCTATCCCCCATCAGTATTTATATGATAAATCCTTGTAGTTTTTTTGTTTATGATACTACTAGCTAGGTATTGGATACCGAAGTCCTTACCATATTTGCAATTCTTTGCAGGGACTTCAAGTTAGTAGGAGATTCGAAAGCGGTGAAAGGTTTCTGAACATTGAGAATGGAAGTCAAGCTCCAGTTCTGGCATTGAGAACTGTTTCTTTATTTTTTGAGTCTTGTGCTGTCATTCTTAATGAATGTCATTTTTGTCATTCCTTTTTGTTAAATATCATTTCTATAGGCTTGTTGGCCAATGATGGTTATGAATTATTAATAAAGAAAGATATTTGCTACATCACTTTGAATGGTTCTAATGTGATGAATGGACAAGTGAAGAATGGTGTATATGTACTATCACAGCCCATTACTGTATTGTACACTACTAATAAATGCCCTAGGTTAGATAAGATCAATGATATTTATCTCTGGCACTGTAGGCTAGGTCATATAAACAAGAACAGGATAAATAAGTTGATGGGAGATAGTCTCTTAGACATAACTGAGAGTGAATCTTTACCGACTTGTGAATCTTGTCTTCTTGAAAAAATAACCAAGTCACCTTTTACTGGAAAAGCTGAAAGAGCCAGTGATATTATAAGTCTGGTACATATTGATGTGTATGGACCTATGAATATCAGTGCAAGAGGTGGATATAGTTATTTCATTACATTTACATACGATCTTTTGAGATACGGTTATGTCTATCTCATGAGACATAAATCTGATGCATTTGAAATGTTCAAACTTTATTGTAATAAAGTTGAAAAATAAACTGGAAAGTTTATTAAAACTCTCCGATTAGATTGAGGTGGTGAATATCTTTCCAGTAAGTTTCTGACTTATCTTGAGGAGAATGGGATTCTCTCTCAATGGACCCCTCCAAGGACACCTCAGCTAAATGGTGTGTCTGAAAGGAGGAATCGAACTCTGTTGGACATGGTTCGATCCATGATGTGCTTAGCTAGTTTGTCTAAATCCTTTTGGAGATATGCTCTTGAGTCAGCATCCTACCTTCTAATAGAGTTCCAAGTAAGTCCGTTAATAAAACACCATATGAGATATGGACTGGACGCAAGCCAACTCTCTCTCACCTTCGGGTTTGGGGGTGTCCGGCTTATATCAGATGTTTGAAGACGGATAAATTAGGACCTAAGTCTGATAAGTGTCTTTTTGTTGGGTATCCTAAAGAATCCAAAGGGTATTATTTCTATCTACCCGAGGAACAAAAGTTGTTCGTCAGTCTTAGGGAAACCTTTTTCGAAAGGGAGTACCTTGGTGAAGGCACTCAAGTTGCTGAGGTTGAACTTGGAGAAGTTCAACAGATAGAAAGACCTTCTCACTTTAAGGCCACTATAGAATCGGATTTGATTAGATCAGATCTTGAGCCCATAGTGCAGCCATTAAAGAGATCTCGAAGAGTACCACATCAACTGGACAGATACTATGATTTCTTGGTCCAGGATGGTGATCCTGTTGAGTTTGATAAGAACAACGAGGATCCGATCACCTATATGGATGCAATTTCAAGGTCTGATTCTGAGTCATGGCTGAGAGCTATGAAATCCAAAATGGAATCCATGGAAATCAATAATGTATGGATATTGGTTGATCCACTTGAAGGGATAAAACCTATTAGGTGCAAGTGGATCTTCAAGCAAAAGTGGGGTGCAGATGGGTAGGTGGAGACCTATAAAGCCCATCTAGTTGCCAAGGGGTATCGTCAGCATTATGGCATTGACTATGATGAGACGTTCTCCCTTGTGGCAATGCTCAGGTCCATTCGGATTATACTTGCTTTAGAAGCACATTTAGATTATGAAATTTGGCAAATGGATGTTCGAACAACTTTTCTAAATAATGAGCTGGAAGAGGAGGTGTATATAATGCAACCTGAAGTGTTCATATCCATAGATGAGTCTAAAGTGTGCAGGCTATAGAGGTCCATTTATGGACTGAAACATGCTTCTCGGAGTTGGAACATGCACTTTGATAAATGTATTAAGACATATGGCTTTGTTAGGAATGGAGAGGAACCTTGTATATATAAGTGGGAAAATGGTTCTATGGTTATATTTCTTATTTTATATATGGATGACATTCTCTTAATTAGGAATGACATTCCAGCATTACAAGGAATAAAGGTCTGGCTTTCATCTCAATTCTATATGAAAGACTTGGGTGAAGCCTCATACATACTGGGTATGAAGATATATAGAGATAGATCTAAGAGGCTTCTAGGACTATCCCAATCTATATACATAGACACTGTGTTGAAGCAGTTTAGCATGGAAAATTTCAAAAGAGGCTATCTTCCGATAGGTCATGGAATTACTCTTTCCAAGAAGGATTGTGCGACAACTCCTGAAGAAAGAGAGTGTATGAGTAGGATGCCATATGCTTCGATAGTGGGTTCTATTATGTATGCTATGCTATGTACTAGACCAGACATGCATACTCACTAAGGGTAGTGAGCAGATACCAATCTGACCTTGGTGAAGTTCATTGGAAAGTTGTTAAGAACATTCTTAAGTATTTGAGAAATACTAAGGACCAATGGCTTATTTATGGAGATTCTGACTTAAAACTTGTGGGGTATACTGACTCCAGTTTTCAGTCAGATAGAGATGATAGCAAAAATGTATGTTGCTTTGTGTTTACACTTTATGGTGGAGCTATCTGCTAGAAAAGTTTCAAGCAGCATACAGTGGCTGATTCTATTTGCGAGGCAAAGTATATTACAGCATCAAATGTAGCAAAGGAGGCTGTGTGGTTGCGGAAGTTCCTAGGCAAGCTGGGAGTGGCACCTTTCTTAGATGGTCCTATTCCGATGTATTGTGATAGTACTGGAGCCATAGCTCAAGCCAAAGAGTCAAAATCACACCAGTGGACCAAGCATATTCTGCATCATTATCACCTTGTCCGAGAGATTATTGAACGAGGTGACATCGACCTTCTAAAGATCGATGGTAAGGAGAACTTGGCCAACCCCTTCACTAAAATAGTTGGAATCCAAGAGTTCAACGACTGCAAATGGAAGATGGGAATTAGATTCTGTTCCGATTGGCTTTAGTCCAGGTGGGAGTTGTTGGGAATTATGTCCCAAAGCTAATCATCTAGGCTGTAGATGGTTGTGCAACTCATGTATATGTATATGAATTATTGAATTGAATAAAAGGTTTATTCTGGTTGTTCATCACATGACATCTTCCTAATTGAACTCTTGTGTGATGATGCCTTTAAGCTACCTTGTATGCGATGTAGAGAGGATGTATCGTGTAGTTCATAAATTAATTTATGACCAAAGGATATGCTATTCAGGATGATGGTGTATCGAGAATAGGTCGTTGATGTCATATCTGTTGGTTATCCTCTTAACCAAGTAGCATAGAGATGCTGGTGTGATATCAGGTATTATGTTTGACACTTTATTGAACATGATTCTCATGCGAGATTCTCTTTCTGCCAAAGAGAAGTCTTTTATTAGAATGTAGACATGAATTATTCCTCTGACTTGAAATCACTATGGCAGCTTGCAAGCAACTCACTATGCTTAGGTGCTGGACTACCCGGATTTTTAATTCGGAGACAAAAGGTTGCTGGGTATAGCCAAGTACTTGTGTAGCGATAGTAGGATTGAGATAGGATTGATCTCTCCAATGGTTTGGATTAAATGCTTAATATGCCTCAATTGAGAAAGACCTTGGCCAGGGCATTGCTTGTAAGGAGTTACAAGGATTCTTTGTTTGAGACATATTGAGATGGATTGATTAGGGTTGGGCAGTTTAACCCTATGCCATCCGGAGCACTAGGTGGTTCAAGGAATAAGTTCAGTGCTATTGCATATTCAATAAGTTCATGTTGCTTTATAACCTTCAACCTATCCGGACGCCCGATGTCATTGCTAGATGGCAACTTTGGCTGGTACTGGAAATGTTCCCGTGCTACCGGTTTAGCGTTTGAACCTATGGGGTCACACACCGAGGGTTTGTTCTTGCTTTGTTAGCATGCGAATGATTGGGAATCATTTTGGACTCGTTTGACAAGGTATTGTCAAACTTCTGTTCGAGCCAACTTATTCAAACAAGGTATTGTCAAACTTCTATTCGAACCGACTCTTTTTGAACGAGTCGACTCAAGCAGAGTCAAGTCGAATGGTCAAGTTGACTCACCTGTCAGACTACTGTAAACCAAAACTACTTCATTTAATTATATAATGTTGTGGGAATTTAATGGAAGCATTTCTAGGTTTTATGATATGTGGTTGCTGAATCCCAAGAGGCTTTTAACCCCTTTGAATCCCAAGAGTCTTATTCCCCCATATAATCTCTCCCTTGCTGGATTGCTGACAAGATTAATAATTCCAGTTTTTCTTCCAACTCTCCTTGCTACTGTTCTTGGTCCCTTTGGAGAATGGTGCATGAGATCAATATTTGAATCTTGATTTCTCAGAGATTGTTGAAGGGAATAGTGAGTTTTAGGAGGGATCCTTGAGTGCATACATTCTATAAAAGGTTTGGGACAGAGCATTGGGAAAGGGTTCTCAAGCATCTTCGTTCCAGCACCACTGCAGCAATAGCCCTTCAGGGAGTTGAAGGAGAATGCACATCTTCAAGGAGTTGAATTATGAGTTGCTGCTACCATCAGTGTTTCTAGAGGAGCTAGCATCTCAAAGGAAGGAGAAGAAACCATGCTACATGGTGTGAACCACCCGTAGAGGCGGTGCACGTGCATCACTCATAGAGCTCGATCTTTTTCCTTACAAGTAGACCCGAAGCTCTTTCCACAGATTGCTGTAGTCCTAGGTGATCATCACTGAGGTATGGCTTTAGATTATATGTTTGACATATTATAATCGTTGCATCATTGTATGAATCTAGAATAGTTTTGTTTTCATTCAATGGATGCTTGATTTCATACATACATTATTCTACACATGCATCAAGATCTGCATAGGAAACATGTGTTAATTAGATTAACATGCTTTGATAAATTGTTTATCTACTTCCACTATATCATGTAATCTAGAAAAAGTTTTTTAGATTGCATGTGTCAAGCCGTGCCGAGCACGGTGCCCTTTCCTTAGGTTCCCCAATAGGATTCTACCATCATTTCACCAAAGACTTTTCCAAAATATCACATCCTTTATGTAATCTACTCACTAAGGATATCCCCTTTGACTTTGATGAACATTGTCTTAAGGCCTATGAATTTTTAAAAGAAGTTGTGACCAAAGCCCCGATCATCCAAACCCCCCCTGGTGGGGACACCAAGACAAAGCCTCAAGAACCCATCTGGATCATAGAACAAGAAGAATAGGAAGAAAGAAAATTTTTCCCGTCGAGCCGACTCGAGCATCATCCAAATCGACTTGAGTATCCTGCTGAGCGAGAAGGAAGGCTGCTCTTCGAGCTGACTTGGCCTGGGTGCTCTGCATCCGAGTCGACTCAAGTCATGGAAGACCAGAACCCCAGGTTCCGGAGATTTCCAGAAGCTTCCAAAATTTTTGCCTTTTATTTCAATTTTTGGCAATTTAAAAAGGGTATGAAATACCATGGAATCTCGTTGTAACAAACTCCCCCGCCACCTTCTTAGGTTTAGTTGTGTTTTGTAACTAATCCTTGGATTAGTTATTGAGTAAACCCATTTTAGGTTACTCTGGAAGCATCTGTCCGAAGCCTATAAATGAGGCTCGTATTGTATGAAGGAGTATGGATTAATTCAATGAAAAAAAAATACTGTTCTCCTTCTTCTCTGATTGCCTTCGTTGCCGAGGTGATGTCAAGGGGTGAGAGGCCCTATCCGATTGCCTTCATTGCAACTGCAATGTCGAGGAGTGTGAGGCTCCACCGCTGCTCTCTTCCACGACCATCTCCATCGTTGCTTCTTCCTTCCATGACCGTCGACCGCTGCTTCTTCTCTCCCAAACTGACCAACTGAAAGCAGCCCTTCACTGTACCTCTCACACTCATCGTCACCAACATCCCCACCGACCCTCTCAGATCAGATCCAATCCCGTCGCTAGACTTCCCTCCTCCTCATTCCATTGCCAGAACTCCCTCCTCCAGTCCTCCCGTTGCCATATCTCCCTCCTCCGGTCTCCGTCGCCCGACCTCCCTCCTCCGATCTCTGTCGCCAGACCTCCCTCCTCTGGTCTGCTACGATGCCATCCTCAGCTCCAGATCTCTGTTCCACGGAGCTTGACCCAGGCCCGGCTCACCTCCCTTGCTCCTCGGGCTCACAATCAGCATTTCCGGACATCCCCGAGCACCGGCTTCTTCTCTGAACCACCCCCCCCAACGAAACTTGCGCTCGGTTCGGATCATCTCCTCCCGGCTCCTGAGCTCTCGGCCTCTTCGTTGGATGCCTACTGCTGTTCTTCCATCGAAGCCCAACTCCCCATCAAAGATCGAAGCTCCCTCTCCCTCAGAGATCGCCACGACACCATCTTCTCCAAACCACTGCCCCGCGAAGCCTCCGCCCAGCTTCCAGATCCTTCCCCTATTCCACGAGGCCCTCGATCTTTTGTTTTTTTATTTGGGTTATCTTAGTTGTGGCTGTTCATTTGATCTAATCCGGGTTATGTTTGGTTTTTAGGCTCTTTCACTTAATCCGTGATTAAACCTTGTAGGGTCCCTCTTCTGGTACCGAGCCTTTGAAGGGAGCCTGACCATCAACCAAGTCCCTTGATGCCCTGTGTTGGATGGCTGACTATTGATCACCCAGGCCGCATCTTCCGAGGATAAGTGAACTCATCATACAGGAAGTAGTTATTACTGTTGTAGGGTTTTATTTCCTTCCTTGCTTTGATCTGAATCTTTGAAATGCATGCATGTCCTTGATCAGGGATTTCTTAATCTCTGATTCCTAGTTCTTTCTCATTTCATTGAGCCTAGCATGAGGGATTGCATGACCTAAAACCTACCCTATTTGAATGTTCTTCAGAATCTGTGTTTATTATAAGCATCGGTACTCGTACGGGTTTTTTAGTATAATTTTTGTGCATGCCATCTCCCATCACCCTTCTTTGGTATCAGAGCACAGTTAGGACATGCATTTTATTTAGCTCACTCACTATTTTTTCTACAGTATTTTGTTAGCTGAAATCCTGTTCATATTAATTCTTTTGCATGATTTAGTTCTACCTCATTTCTTTATTTCAGTTGTTTTATCGTAAGCATACAATATATATATATATATCTGTGTTTCATTTCTGTTATCTTAGTTTGCATTAGGATCATGGAATGTGCATTTCATGTTTTGCATTAAGCTACTTAAGGGCGGTAATATCATAATATAAGGGAAGGACTTCATTACCTTTCCTTAGCCCAAAACAACCACCCTACATTTCGGACCCAAGCTTTTAATTAAAATCAAGTGGAAACATACTTTTGCTCTAGAGAGCTTAGGGACACCAACTGGTCGAGTCAAGACTAAGTGTCTATTCATGGCGTCAGCCCTTTCTGTGTGTGCTACTGCTCTTGGTGTCTAGGATTAGTGATTCAGGGCTAGTGAGTTGGTCTACCTACCTAGCCAATCCCAGATTGGTGTCTAAGGTTGGCAATCAGGGACCTACACTCCCCTACACCTACCTGGCCAAGAACGGGGTTACTACAAACTGGTTTGTCACCTTGACTTAGGCAATTAGTTGAGATTCTAGGTCTAGTAGATCGTAGATGATTTTGCGTGCTTGAATCATGTCCACTAAAGCAGGAACTTCATATTAGCCTGAGTCATCTATGGACAACCCGCAAAAAGCCCTGCTAAAGACCATGTCAGAACACTTTGTCCAATTATTTGCCCAATTGTCTACCTAATTGACCACTCACATAAACAATAGGTTAAACCAATTTGAGGCAAGACGTGATTCCATGGAGAGAGCCCCTAGACCACCGTTTGAGCATGAACCCAAGACCCTGTTTTCTCCACTGACCAACCCTAGGAGAGATAGAAACTTTGATCCCTTTGAGGCACCCAATCCTAGGAGAGTTCGGCAGCCTGATCCATTCCAAGACCCGAACCATAGAAGGCCCAATCAGGATTTCATTGACCAAGAAGAAAGAGCCTTTAGGAGTATCAGTCTAGAAGCACCTACCTTTGACGGTACCCTTGACACTAAGGTATACCTAGACTGGGAGAAAGAGATGGACCAGTACTTTGAGTGGTATGAGATGACCAAAGATAAGAAATTCAAGTTTGCCAAGCTTAGGTTGATTCGTCAAGCCAGGATGTATTGGGATAACATGGAAAGATTAGTTAGACAGAGAGGATAGGAGCCCATAGCCACTTGGGGAGATTTGAAAGCCAAGCTTAGGAAAAAATACCTTCCTATGTCATACCATCAATGACTTTTAGACCAATGACATAGACTGGCTTAAGGAAACAAGAGTGTCACTGAGTACATAGCTAAGTTTGACGAGTTAGCCATGAGATGTGGGATAAACAAGTCTGAGTCTGTGATCTTATCGAGGTTTAGATCTGGCCTGCATGATGATGTGAAGAGAGAGTTGTATCTGAGAGAAGTACGGGATTTAGAACAGGCTTACTAAGTACCTAGAGACTTTGAGCAGTTTCAAAGGACTCCTAGGAGCCAGTACCCTAGAACAACCCAGACCTACCCGAGTCGACCCTACCCTGCCCGTCCAAATCCAAGTCGACCCGACCAAAGCCATCCAAATCCAAGTCGACCCGACCAAAACCGACTTGACCCGAGTCAACCCGAGCCAAGCCGACCCAGTCCAGCCTGACCCAACTTGAGCCGACCTCTAGCTGACAAAGAAAAATCTGTAGAAGCACCCAAGAAGTTTGGCACCTGTTTTTGATGTCACCAGCCCGGCCATTATGCTAATGACTGGCCCACTAAATCCCTTCATTTAGGTGACTTAGAAGAAGAAGAAAATCCAGATGACACCCCTGAATGTGAAGAAGAAGTATATGAAGAAGGTTTCAACCTAGCAAAAGAATATGAAAGAGATGAAGAGAATTGTGACCCCACTGACCTTATGGGAGTTATTAGATACATCCTAACCCAATCTAAGGAGCAAGAGGACTGGCGTAGGACCAACATCCTACACATCTTTATCAAGATAGGGGAGAAGGTTTGCAAAATCATCATAGATAGTGGGAGCTGTGTAAATGCGATTTCTGCTAGTTCTGTCAAGACCTTAGGGCTAACCCCCGTTCCCCATCCTAGCCCATATAAGGTATCCTGGATTGACTCCACTTCAATACCTATCAAACTTAGATGCCAAGTCCTGATTCAGTTGCAATCTTATAAGGAGAAAGTTTGGTGTGATGTGCTACCTATGGGGGTAAGCAGCATTATATTAGGGAGACCTTGGCTGTATGATCATGACGCCACCTTATTTGATAAAACCAATTCCTGTGCATTTAACCATTTAGGGAAGAAGATAGTGATCTACCCTGTGTTGAGAATTCGATTCTAAACTCAACCAGATTTCACAAACCAAATCTTCAAGAATAGCCTTGTTCTCGATCAAGAACGAACACCCTGATCAATAAAGCAATCGCGGAAGCATATCACCAGGTTGTGGATGACCATCTGCCAGCAATCTTCATTAAAGATCATGGTAGGATTCAGTTCTATGAAGATCAAGAATACCAAGAATGGGAGAAGAGAGAAAGAAAAGAAAACAGAGGAATTTTCATGGGAGAAAGGGATTTCCACTTCCAAGAAGTTCGTTACACCACACACATCTTCTTACAAGAATACAATATATATACCTCGGTCACACGTGCCCGGGATCCCAAAAAACTCCCCTAGCTGGCACCATTCAAAATAGTTCACCTGTCATCCGAGCCGACCCGAGACATTAGAGTCGACTAGGCCTTACATCTGAGCTTACTCTAATCCATCTGAGCCGACCCGTCCAGATAACAGATTTCCTGATTGTGCATCCGAGCCGACCCGAATCCATCCGAGCTGACCTATCCAGACTGCAGATTTTCTAACTGTGCATCCGAGCCAATCCAAATCCATCCGAGCCGACCCATCCAGACTGCAAATTTGCTAACTATGCATCCGAGCCAACCCGAATCCATCCGAGCCTACCCGTTTAGTCCATAATCACCTGTTCTGAGATGTGCCAACCAACAGAGTCGATTCTTACAATAGAAGAGCCGACTCACAGACCCAGAAAGACCAAAATTGAGCCTAAACATCTAGGACTCATACCAAACTCAATCCTAGCCCTAGACACATTGTGAAAAAACCATGATAGACCTGATCAATAAATGTACATTGACCCGACTAGCCATGAATGCACCACCTGAGACTCAACAATCTCCACCTTGGTGCTTCAAGGCTACATATGCCAGACTCCTCAAACCCATTAACCACATACAAGAGTAGAAGCTATCCCTCGGTAGAGCCTTCGTAAGTGCATCCGCCTGGTTTTCCATTTTATGGACCTTTACCAGCACCACTTCTCCTTCCTCCACCAGCTCCTTGACTCTGTGGTATTTCACATCTATATGCTTAGTCCTAGCATGATAGATTGGGTTCTGCGTCAAGTGTATGGCACTCTGGCTGTCACTGTGCAGGACCACCATACACTGTTTCACCCCCATTTCAAACACTAGCCTTCTCAGCCATAGTGCTTCCTTTGCATCTTCAATAATCCCTATATACTCAGCTTCTGTTGTAGACAAAGCAGTAATAGGTTGAAGGGTTGATCTCCAAGAAACTGGTCCACCATACATGCAGAAGAGATAACATGTTGTAGACCTTCTTGTATCAAGATCATCTGCATAGCTTGCATCGACAAACCCTTCCAAAGGACTTGAATCCTCACATGATTCTATGGAGTTCCATTCATATCCTTCAAGTTGTCCACCAAATACCAGTCCATGTCTTTGAGTCCCTTGCAGATATCTTAAAATCCACTTCAATGCCTTCCAGTGTTCCTTCCCGGGATTAGCCATGTACCTGCTCACCTGGCTTATAGCATATGCTATGTCCGGCCTACAACAAACCATAGCATATATCAAACTGCCCACTGCATTGGCATACGGAACTCTTTCCATGTACTCTTTCTCCTTCTCTGACTGGGGGCACTATTTCTTCGAGAGAGAAAAATGTCCTGGTAATGGTGTTTCAACAGGTTTGGCCTTATCCATCTCAAACCTCTCGAGTACCTTTTTAATGTACCCACCTTGTAACAAATTGAGTATTCCTTAACACCTATCTCTGCAAATCTCCATTCCAAGGATTTTCTGAGCTGATCCCAAGTCTTTCATCTCAAATTCCTAAGATAATGCTCTCTTCAGCCCTTTCACAGCTATCATACTTCTGTTGGCTATCAACATATCATCCATATACAGAAGTAAATATAGAGCATCCTTAGTATCCACATCCTTCACATAGATACAATGATCATGTTCACATCTAAGAAACCCAAGGCTCAAGATAAATGTATCAAATCTATGATACCACTGACGAGGTGATTATTTCAATCCAAACAATGACCTCTAAAGTAGACATACCTTGTTCTCCTGTCCAATCTAAATGAAGCCATCAGGTTGCTTCATATAGATTTTCTCTTCCAGTCTTCCATGTAGAAAGGCTATCTTCGCATCCATCTGCTCCAATTCTAAATTATGTTTTGCCACCAAAGACAACAACACCCGAATTGAAGTATGGTGTACCACAGGAGAAAACACTTATGTGTAGTCAACTCCTTCCCTTTGTGAGTATCCTTTTGCTACCAATCTTGTCTTGTATCTTGCTCCACTTTGCTCTGAAGGTAATGATTTCTTAGTGAACACCCATTTGGGGCCAATAGCATAAGCATCTCTAGGTAGATCCACTAGCTGACATTTCTGATTCCTCCTAAGAGATTCCATCTCTTCCATCATGCCTTGCATCTATGACTCTTTATCAGGACTTTCCATGGCCTCTACAAAACTTTCTGGATCTCCATTCATAGATATAAGAGCATATGAAATTGCTTCATCCATGCCATATCTAACTGGCTTCCGGATTGTGCGTTGAGGCTTATGCAATGCCACTTCCCTTGCACTATCCTGCAAGTCTACTATTTGTGGCTCCTCCTGCACTTCCCTTTGAACAGCTGATTCTTCTTGCCTCTCCTTCACTCCTGGAGAATCTTTCCTGTCCAACTCAACCTTAACTGAAACTCCATTTCCAACTGATGTTGAAGGCCTATCCTCCACCTGTGATGGGCTCTCACAGCTATTCATCTTATTGACTGCATTTCTAGTTGCAGTCCCCGATTTCACCAAGATGCTCCTCTCATAAAAAATGACATCCCTACTGATCACAGCCTTTTGAGACTGTGGATCCCACAGTAGGTAACCTTTGACTCATTGTGGATACCCTATAAAGATCATTTTCTTTGACTTAAGATCTAGCTTGCTTCTTTCAGTTGCCTCCACATGAACATAAGCCGGGCAACCAAAAACTTTCAGGTAGCAAAGCTCCACCTTCTTCCCGCTCCAAGCTTCTTCTGGAAGTCCACCATCCAACTTGAAGTGAGGGGACCTATTTATAAGAAAACATGCCTGAGTAATAGCATCACCCCAAAAAACTTTCGGCAGTGATGACTGTAGCCTCATACTCCTTGCCCTCTCCAATAGTGTCCAGTTCAACCTTTTGATAACACCATTCTACTGTGGGGTCATTCTTACTGTGTAATAGTGTTTGATACCATTTTCTTCACAGTAACTTCTAAACTCTGTTTTAGAGTACTCCCCACCATTATCAATCTGAAGAAACTTTACATGTCTTCATGTCTCCTTCTTTACCTTAGCTCTCCAAGCTTTAAACCTGGCAAATATATCTGATTTTTCCCTTATCAGATACACCCACAGTTTCCTAGAGAAGTCATCAATAAAGGTAATAAAATACCTTGCTCCACCTCTGGACAAAACAGGTGCTGGTCCCCATACATCCGAGTGCACCAAATCCAGCACTCCTTCACTTGGCTTGGTACAAACAGCAAATTTAACTCTATGCTATTTACCAAAGATACACGGCTCACACAGGTCATTTCCATCCTTTTTCAAAACTAGGATGTTTTCTCTTCTGCTTAACTCCGTGAGCCCTCAGTCACTCATATGACCCATTCGATGGTGCCACAGTTTATGCTTCAACTGTTCCTCCTGTGCCGCTGCAAGCACTTCAGCACTATCACTTATCACTGAGCCTTCCATCCTATATAGATTGTTGCTCAGTCTTCTTCCTCTCATTACCACCAAAGCTACCTTGGTAATTCTCAAACATCCACTACCAGATTGGCAACTAAAAGCATATCCCTGCTCTTCCAAGTAGCCCAAAGAAATCAAATTCTTTTTCAATTCTAGCACATGTTTGACATTTGATAGAGTCCTTATCACTCTATCATACATCCTCACCCTAATAGTGCCTACTCTAGCTACTATACAAGGATGATCATCACCAAGACTTACACTACCTCCATCTAACCTGTCATAGGTGTAAAACCAATCCCGATGTGAGGTATAGTGGTATGAGCATGCAGAATCCAAAATCCAGGTATTCTCCTAATCCACTGATCCATCTGATACAACCAGTACTCTTTCTTCATTACTTTTCAAAGCATTAGTACCACTATTGTTGGCTCTCCCCTTTTATGTCTTCCAAAGAGGACAATTCTTCCTGATATGCCCAAGCTAACGACATATGTAGCATTTCACATTCTTGTGGTTCCGAGACTGAGATCTGCCCTTGGACTTTCCCCTAGCTCTTTCCTTAGATCTTCCTCGCCTCTCATTTATAGCAAGAACATCTGAGTTAGGATTACTTTTGTAGATCTTTTCCCTTTGCTCATTGGATCTGAGCACACCAACAACCTCTTCATAGTTTAGGGTTTCCTTCCTATAAACCAAAGTTGTTATGAGACCATCATACGATCCAGGGAGTGAACACAGCAGCAACAATACCCAATCTTCTTCATCAATCTTTACATCTAGACTTATCACCTCATAACAAACCTGATTGAATCTCTGAATGTGTGCAACAAGATCTCCTACTTCAGGCATTCTCAAGTTATACAGTTGCTTCTTCAGCCATAGCTTGTTCGTCATGTTCTTTCCCATGTATGTGTTCTCCAGTCTTCTCCAAAGACCTTTTGCAGTAGTCTCTAAACACACCTCAAGTAAAACTTGATCAGCCAAACACATCCTGATGATGCTGAAAGCAATCTCTTCTAACTCTTTCCATTCTTCAACACTAATCTTCTCTGGTCTTTCTTTCACCAAGACCTTGTAGATTCTCTGTTGAACCTGCAAATCTTTAACCCTTTGCTGCCATAGGGTGAAGTTTTCCTTGCCATCGTACTTCTTAAAATCTACTTTGAACCCACTTGATGCCATTACCACAATCAAGAATTCAAGAGATATGAAAACCATACCTGCAAGAAGCCTTACTTCCAACCCTCTGATCTTGAGATCTTCCTTCCACGAACCATACTCTGATACCAAATATTGAGAATTCGATTCCAAACCCAACCAGATTTTATGAACCAAATCTTCAAGAACAGCCTTGTTCTCGATCAAGAACGAACACCCTGATCAACAAAGCAATCACGGAAGCGTATCACCAGGTTATGGATGACCATCTGCCAGCAATCTCCATTGAAGATCTTGATAGGATTCAGGTCTATGAAGATCAAGAACACCAAGAATGGGAGAAGAGAGAAAGAAAAAAAAATAGAGAAATTTTCACGGGAGAAAGGGATTTCCACTTCCAAGAAGTTCATTACACCACACACATCCTCTTACGAGAATACAATATATATACCTCGGTCACACATGCCTAAGATCCCAAAAAACTCCCCCAGCTGGCATTGTTTAAAAACAGTTCACTCATCATCCGAGCTGACCCGAGACATAAGAGTCGACTAGGCCTTACATCCGAGCCAAATCTAATCCATCCGAGCTGACCCGTCCAGACAACATATTTCCTAATTGTGCATCCAAGCCGACCCGAATCCATCCGAGCCGACTCATCCAGACTACAGATTTTCTGACCGTGCATCCGAGCTGACCTGAATCCATCCGAGCCGACCCATCCAGACTGTAGATTTTCTGACCGTGCATCCGAGTCGACCCGAATCCATTCGAGCTGACCCATCCAGTCCATAATCACCTGTTCTGAGACATACCAACCAACAGAGTCAACTCTTACAATAGAAGAGCCGACTCAAAGACCCAGAAAGACCAAAACTGAGCCTAAACACCTAGGACTCATACAAGACTCAACCCCAGTCCTAGACACATCATGAAAAAACCATGATAGACTAGATCAACACATATACATTGACCCGACTAGCCATGAATGCACCACCTGAGACTCAACACCCTGTTCCCCCTAAGGATGAAGTTAAGAAGGGAGCCAGCTCTTTGAAGGAAAAGAAACTTGGATTACATTTGATTAGTGCCAAAGAGCTTTAGAGAGAAATTGCTGAGGGATCACCTATCTGGATTTTGACCACCAAGGAAATTAGGAAACCAGCCCTAGGAGAATACCCCTAGGAAGTTGTGGAAGTTTTGGAGGAATTCCAAGATGTTTTTCAGGATGATCTGCCTGACCAACTTCCACCACTTAGGGACATCCAGCACGCCATAGACCTTGCCCCAGGATCCACCCTGCTTAACTTGCCCCATTACCGGATGAACACAACTGAGCATCAAGAGTAACAAAAGCAAGTTAATGAGCTGTTGAGGAAAGGTTTCATTAGGAAAAGCTTAAGTCCTTGCACCGTCCCAGCCCTTTTGACACCTAAGAAAGATAGCACATGGTAGATGTGTGTAGATAGCCATGCCATAAATAAGATCACCATCAAGTATAGATTCCCCATACCCCGCCTAGATGACCTGTTAGACATGATTGCAGGAGCCACCATCTTTTCCAAAATTGACCTTAAGAGTGGCTACCATCAGATTAGAATCAGACCCGGGGATGAGTGGAAAACGGCCTTCAAGACTAAGGATGGTTTGTATGAGTGGGTAGTAATGCCTTTTGGCCTGTCCAGTGCACCTAGTACTTTCATGAGGATTATGACCTAGGTCCTTAGGATGTTCATAGAAAAGTTTGTGGTAGTCTATTTTGACAACATCCTAATTTACAATAGAACTAAGGAGGACCACTTAAACCACCTTAGACAAGTTTGTATGGCCCTTAGGAAAGATAGTCTGTATGCCCATCTAGGGAAATGTGAGTTCTTGACCTATAGAGTCATCTTCCTAGGATTTATCGTGACCCCCGAAGGAGTATTAGCTGATCCAGAAAAGATTAAGTTGATAGTTGAGTGGCCAGTACCCACTACTATTTTTGATGTCCGTAGTTTCCTTGGTCTAGCCACTTTCTATAGACGATTTATTCGAGATTTTAGCACCATTGTCTCACCCATCACCGACTATATTAGGAAGGGTTCCTTTAAGTGGACCAAAGCTGCCGACATAGCCTCCCTAGAACTTAAGAAAAGATGACCCAAGCACCTATTCTGAGATTGCCCGACTTTTCTAAAATGTTCAAGGTAGCTTATGATGCCTCAGGTGTAGGAATAGGTGAAGTCCTAAGCCAAGAGAACCACTCGATAGCCTTTTTCAGTGAGAAATTAAATGAGGCTAAGCTTAGGTATTCGACCTATGATAAGGAGTTCTATGCCTTAGTACAAGCATTGAAGTATTGGAGACACTACCTATTGCCACACGAGTTTGTGCTGTACTCTGACCATGAGGCATTGAGATACCTGAATTCCTAGAAAAAGTTAAACCCTAATCATGCTAAGTGGGTAAAGTATATTCAGGCTAATACCTTTGTACTAAAACACCAAGCCGGAACTGAAAATAAGGTAGCTGATGCCCTTAGTAGACGATCCTTGCTTCTAAGTACCATTAAAACTGATGTTGTAGGGTTTGACCAAATCAGAGAGCAATACGATACCTGTCCCAATTTCAAGAAGATTCACCAAGCTTTGAGTATAGGACCATCTAGAGAATATAGCCATTATACCCTGTTAAATGGTTATCTGTTCAAGGAAAGTAAGTTGAGCATCCCAAGAACTTCTTTGAGAGAGTTTTTAGTCTGGGAGACCCATGCGGGAGGATTAGCAGGACATTTTGGTAGGAATAAAACTGTCTTAGCTATTGAAGAACATTTCTTTTGGCCAAGTCTGAAGAGGGATGTAGCCCAGATCGTAGCTAGGTGTAGAACCTGCTCTATTGCCAAAAGTGAAAATAGAACACTGGCTTGTATACCCCTTTGCCCATTCCTGATTGTCCCTGGCAAGATTTAAGTATGGGTTTTGTGTTAGGATTGCCTAGAACCCAAAGGAAACATGACTCCATTTTTGTTGTGGTTGATAGGTTTTTCAAAATGGCCCAATTCCTACCATGTAGTGAAACTTATGATGCTTCTAAGATAGCCAAGCTTTTCCTGGATGAGATAGTTTGGTTACATGGCTTACCTAAAATGATTGTGTCTAATAGATATGTAAGGTTCACCAATTACTTTTGGAATACCCTCTAGCATATGTTAGGGACTAAGTTGAAATTTTCTACTGCCTATTACCCCCAAACCGATGGCTAGATTGAAGTAGTGAACCGAAGCCTTGGAAACTGACTTAGGTGCCTTGTAGGCGAGAACGTTAAGAACTGGGATCTACTGTTACCTAAAGCCGAGTTCGCCTATAATAGTTCTTTTAATAGAACCACTGGTAAGAAACCTTTCAAGATTGTCCATGGGTACCAACCCAATAAACCACTTGATATGATTCCTCTGCCATTGCATGCTAGAGTGTCCGAGTTAGCTGAATCTTTTGCACAGCATGTTAGAAATTTGCATAAGAAAATCACCCAAAAGATCAAAATGAATAACGATGCTTATGAAAGACAAGCTGATTCTAGAAAATGTTTCAAAGAATTTTCTGTAGGGGATTTGTCATGATAAGACTCAGACCTGAATAGTTTCCACCTGGGACCATCAAGAAACTGCATTCCCGAAGTGCTGGACCCTATAAAATTATTAAGAAAATTGGACCCAATTCCTATGTGCTCGAGTTACCCCCTGATTTAGGTATTAGCTCCACTTTCAATGTTTCTGATATAATGGAGTACAGAGAACTGGCAATAATTTCTAGTGAGGCATTCGGGTTTGACCCTTTACTTGAGAGAGAACCTACCCTGGAGTGCCCATAAAAATGGCCTGAGCGAAGAGAGAAGATCAAGCGAATCCTGGATGATCAATCTATCAGTACCCGATGGAATGGCTATCAGCGCTACTTGGTAAGATGGCAAGGTCGTCCTAAATCAGAGGACTCATGGATTACCATAGAGGACCTACAATGCATTGATCCGTATCTCTTGGAAGAGTATCAAAGCCGAGCAGACCCTTACTCAATGGGGTTGAGCTCTTCCCACCCCAAGAGAAATGGTGGGGACACCAAGACCAAGACCAAGCCTCAAGAACCCATCTGGATCACAAAATAAGAAGAATAGGAAGAAAGAAAATTTTACCTATCGAGCCGACTCGAGCATCATCCGAATCGACTCGAGTATCTTGCTGAGCGAGAAGGAAGGCTGTTCTTCGAGCCGACTCGGCCTGGGTGCTCTGCATTCGAGTCGACTCAAGTCACGGAAGACTAGAACCCCAAGTTCCAAAGATTTCCGGATGCTTCCAAAATTTTATCCTTTTATTTCAATTTTTGGCAATTAAAAAAGGGTATGAAATCTCATGGAATCTCGTTGTAACAAACTCCCTCGCCACCTTCTTAGGTTTAGTTGTGTTTTGTAACTAATCCTTGGATTAGTTATTGAGTAAACCCATTTTAGGTTACTCTGGAAGCATCTGTCCGAAGCCTATAAATAAGGCTCGTCTTGTACGAAGGAGTATGGATTAATTCAATGAAAAAAAAAATACTATTCTCCTTCTTCGATTGCCTTCATTGCCGAGGTGACGTCGAGGGGTGAGAGGCCCTGTCTGATTGCCTTCATTGCAACCGCAATGTCGAGGAGCGTGAGGCTCCACCACTGCTCTCTTCCATGACCATCTCCATCGCTACTTCTTCCTTCCACGACCGTCAACCGCTGCTTCTTCTCTCCCGAACCGACCAACTGAAAGCAACCCTTCACTGTACCTCTCACACTCATCGTCACCAACATCCTTGCTGACCCTCTCAGACTAAGTCCAATCCCATCGCCAGACATCCCTCCTCCTCATTCCATCACCAGGATTCCCTCCTTCGGTCCTCCCGTCATCGGATCTCCCTCCTCCGGTCTCCATCGCCCGACCTCCCTCCTCCGGTCTCCGTTACCAGACCTCCCTCCTCTGGTTCGCTACGATGCCATCCTCAACTCTGGATCTCCATTCCACGGAGCTTGACCCAGGCCCGGCTCACCTCCCCTACTCCTCGGGCTCACAAGCGGCATTTCCGGACATCCTCGAGTGACGGCTTATTCTCCGGACCACCCCCCCAATGGAACTTACCCCCAGTTCAGATCATTTCCTCCTGGCTCTCGAGCTCTCAGCCTCTTCGCTGAACGCCTGCTGCTATTCCTCCATCGAAGCCCAACTCCCCATCAAAGATCGAAGCTCCCTCTCCCTCGAAGATTGCCATGATGCCGTCTTCTCCGAGCCACTACCCCGCGAAGCCTCCGCCCAGCTTCCGGATCCATCCCCTGTTCCACGAGGCCCTCGATCTTTTGTTTTTTTATTTGGGTTGTCTTAGTTGTGAATGTTCATTTGATCTAATCCGGGTTATGTTTGGTTTTTGGGCTCTTTCACTTAATCCATGATTAAACCTTGTAAGGTCCCTCTTCCAGTACCGAGCCTTTGAAGGGAGCCCGACCATCAACCAAGTCTCCTGATGCCCTACATTGGATGGCTGACTATTGATCACCTAGGCTGCATCTTTCGAGGATAAGTGAACTCATCACACATGAAGTAGTTATTACTGTTGTAGGGTTTTATTTCCTTCCTTGCTTTAGATATAAATCTTTGAAATGCATGCATGTCCTTGATCAGGGGTTTCTCAATCTCTGAGTCCTAGTTTTTTCTCATTTTATTGAGCCTAGCATGAGGGAATGCATGGCCTAAAATCTATCCTATTTGAATGTTCTTCAGAATCTGTGTTTATTATAAGCATCGGTACTCATATAAGATTTTTAGGATAATTTTTGTGCATGCCGTCCCCCATCACCCCCGATTTGTCACTACCTTTTAAGATAATGTGTGATGCTTCAGACTTTGCCATAGGAGCTATTTTGGGCTAGAGGGTAAACAAACATCCTAGAGTAATTTATTATGCCAGTAGAACTTTAAATGAAGCCCAAAATAATTATACCACCATTGAGAAAGAGTTACTGGCTATAGTGTTTGCCCTAGAAAAAATTTGATCTTATTTATTAGGATCCAAGATCATGGTTTATTCGGATCACTTAGCTTTAAGATACCTGCTCTCAAAGAAAGATGCTATACCATGCTTGATTAGATGGATTTTACTACTACAGGAATTTGATATTGAGATTTGAGATAAGAAGGGATCAGAAAATGTTGTAGCAGACCATCTATCTAGAATCCTAGTGAAAAGTTTTGAATCTGCAGTAATTGATGAATATTTTTCTGATGAAAAACTCTTTGCAATGTCACATATAAAGGCCCCTTGGTTTGCAGACATAGTCAATTATTTAGTGGTTAGACAAGTTCCAGATGGTTGGTCTAAGAATGAAAAGGATAGATTCTTTGCTCAAATAAAGTACTATTTCTGCGAAGATCCAGAACTTTTTCAAATTTATGCTGATCAGATCATTTGTAGATGTGTCCCTGAGTCAAAACAACTGAGTATTTTAAATTTTTATCACACTTTTTCCTGCAGAGGACACTTCTATAGTAGAAAAACTGTAACTAAGGTATTGCAAATTGGATTTTTCTGGCACACATTACTTAAGGATGCCCATACTTTTAGCCAAGAATATCCCAAATGTCGAGCCTTAGAAAATATTTCAAGAAAAGACATGATTCCTTTAAACTCCATCTTGGTAGTTGAAATCTT
Organism: Areca catechu; assembly: GCA_021397845.1. Taxonomy (NCBI): domain Eukaryota; kingdom Viridiplantae; phylum Streptophyta; class Magnoliopsida; order Arecales; family Arecaceae; genus Areca; species Areca catechu. Next base: position 156,945,194 of record CM038039.1, on the reverse strand, counting down.
TGATATTTGGGGAATTGATTTCATGGGGCCTTTTCCACCCTCCAATGGTTTTGAATACATTTTGGTGGCCATCGATTATGTTTCAAAATGGATTGAGGCAATAGCAACCCGAACCAATGACCATAAGGTAGTTATAAGATTTGTTCAAAAGAATATCTTTTCTAGGTTTGGATTTCCATGTGCCATCATTAGTGATGGAGGTACCCATTTCACAAACTACCAGTTTCAAATAATACTACATAAATATGTGGTCACACATAAGGTAGCTACATCATACCACCTTCAAACTAGTGGCCAGGTGAAAGTATCTAATAGGGAGATCAAGAACATCCTACAAAAGACTATTAGGTATGATCGTAAAGACTGGTCCAAATGATTAGATGATGCATTATGGACCTATAGGATGTCTTAGAAGAACCTTATTGGCATGTCTCCCTATAGGCTGATCTATGGAAAAGCATGTCATCTTCCGATAGAACTTGAACATAAAGGATATTAGGTGATCAAGCAATTAAACTTTGATTTAAAACAAGCTAGTTCTAATCGGATGTTATAGCTGAGTGAACTAGATGAACTGAGATGAGAGGCTTATAAAAATTCATGCATTTATAAGGAGAAAATGAAAGCCTTTCATGATAAACACATCTCTAGGAAAACCTTTAAGTCGAATCAACAAGTATGGCTATTCAATTCAAGGCTTTGATTATTTCCTGGAAAATTGAGATGTAGATGGGATGGACCTTACATAGTGAAACAAGTGTTCCCCCATAGTGCAGTCAAGATTCTTGATCCTAGGACAGGACATTTTTTAAAGGTAAATGGTCAACGATTAAAACCATATATCGAAAGAATATCATCAAACTGAACCATTGATTAAGAAACCTTAATTGATCCACACTAAACTAAGCTGCTGTATGTCTGGCTGAAGACGTTAAACTTAGCGCTGGTTGGGAGGCAACACAATAACTTCATCTTTTTAGTATAATTACAGGAACTTAGATGGAAGTATTGGAGTGCACTACTTCATGAAGCCTTCTTCAACCCCCAAAGCATATTCACTCAAGGTGTACTCTTTTATATTTCTTTTTACATATTGCACCCTTTATTTTCCTTCTCCATTGAGGATAATGTTGATTGAGTTAGGGGGGAGAATAATGAATCTAATTAAGATCTCAAGTATGACCAGAAGTAATTAGTTTTGTATCCAAATTTTATCTTGATTTGAAGTTAATTAGGCACCCTAATTGGTGCGGACACCAGACTCAGAAGAAGACTTCAGAGCTCCATCTGGATCTCTGATTAACCTTGCCCGAAGAATTAGGGTTTTTCGGCTTGTAATAAGGGTTGACTTGATCAACTCAATTTTAGCTTGAGTCTATATTACCTGCATTTTTATTTTGTTGAGTCATGTTGACTTAGTAGTGGACTAGGGCTTCAACCTGGGGTGTTACATTTTCTCCCAAGGCCAAGCAAGTGGGCGCCACACTCCCAGCCACACTCCCAGCCATACGCCTGAGTCCAGGGGGTGCCACATCTCCATCCAGCAGGCTTTGGTCCCCACACCACAGATAGCAGCTCCCTTCTCTCATGCACCAATTGAGGAGAAATCCACCAGGGGTCCACAAATCAAGGGGGCGGTCCAAGACATTCCCAAAAGAACCAAACTATGAAAGGAAGAAATTCTCTTGGAGAGAACTTCAAGGAGGCGCCCATTACCTACCAAAAATACTCAAAACAAAGTTAGAAAGAGCCATAACTTGGGGAGAAAGAAAATGAGGTATCCAAAAAGGGTTGAGCCATGGAAGGAAGGAGATTTCTCTTGAAGAGCAAGGTTAGGAGGCGCCCTAGTCATTCCAACTAAAGCCAGATATAAAAGGAAACAAATTTTCTCTTGGAGGGCAAGGTTAAGAGGCGCCCAAACACTTCCAGATAAGGCCAAGCATAGAAGGAAAAAAATAATTTTCTTGGAGGTCAAGACAAGGAGGCGCCACCCACTTTCTTTTTTTGAAGCCTCAATCATCTTTGGAATTATTTGGCCGGCCATATGAGTAGGGATTGATCCTACAATCCTAATTTGAAGATCCCCTCCTTTAGTCCCACATGAGAAGATGTAAAACCCTACTCTCTTGTAATGTCCTATAAATTAAAACCCCTTTGTAAGTTCTAATGAATCAGATGAATGAAACCAAATTTTTTTTTATGAGCAAACTTTGTGTTTTCTCTCTTCCGCACTTGCATCCAGGTGTTGAGCTCCGTGAGGGAGTAAATCCGGGTTCCCCAGGAACCTTGAGGAGGTGTGAGATCTCCAAAACCCAAACCCTAGGTTAGCCACTTCTACTCCATAACCCTAGCCGCCCACCATCCACTTCAATCCACCAAACCCTAGCCTATCCCACCTCCCACGGCATCTCTCTCCAAGTCCAGGCCGACCACCAGCATCCAGCTACAGTCCGGGTACTTCAGATCCAGAGCTCTTTCCAGAGGGAGTCAAATTAGCCTTCAAGAGAATCCGGATCTCAGCGACATCAGCCTTCAAGTTCTTCGAACTGGTAAATCCTTCCCTGAGCCTCTGAATCCATCACTTGTTTTTTTTCTTCCCAGATCTTGAGCCCAGGAAAAGCCGACCCAACCACAAGACCAGTATTGGAGGATCCATTGCGAAGATAGCCGAATCCGAGGATCCAACAATCTGCTCGAGAGAGTTCTTCCACCCAAATTCTGTGAGATCACTGTCTGGTTGGTAAACCATCTCTCCTTTTTATTTCTGTCCTGTTGAAAGTTCAGAGCAAAACCCTAGGTCTGGGAGTTTCTCAACCCCCAGCAATCCGTTACTTCTGAACTACTCTGATAACTTAGCTTCTTCTAAATTGTGCTTTCAATCCTTACCTAGTTTCCATCAACTTAGTTTAACTTTACTTTGAGTCGAAGCCAATTTCTGAAATATAAAAAAAAAAAAGAATTAATCTTAATTTTACTTCCGCATATGCTTCTTTGTTCTTTGTTCTGCATCATTTTTGGTATCAGAGCCCTGTCTAGGGTTTCTGTTTGATTGCTTGTTTGAGTCTCTCTCTTTTTACTTTGTCTGCTCGAAGTAGACTCCTCAGGACGTCCGGTCCTAGGAATGAAGCGAGGTGCAAACCTTCTCTTCCCATTCCACGGGGTGTTCCTAGGGCGTGTAGGGGATCCGTTGGGTTACAACTTCGTAGCAGGAATTGTAAACGGGGAAGTACTCTGTTTTCAGCCCGTAATTATCCTGTTGCAAGAATTATTTCTCACTACAGGTAACTCCAAATTTAGTGATTTTTACTTTTTTGAAACCAGTATAATTGAAGCTATTTTTCATAATTTTCCTGTGATTTATTGGTTTCTGTGAGATTTATGAGAATTAAATTACTGCAACTCTATTTTTATGTTTCTGCAATTCAATTATTTTTGAGTGTTCATCACTTAATTCATCTTAAGGGCATTTGAGTATCTAAGATAAGGGGAGGAGTTGATAACCTCTCCTTAGCCCAAAATCACCACCCACTCATTCGAACCTAAGCCTTTAATCTTAAAATTAATTAGACCTAATTTGCCCTAGTGGGCTAGGGACATCAACAAGTCAGGTCAAGGCTAGTGTTGAGTCAGTTTGTCTTGTTACTCTGTGTGTGCTTTGTACTCAGTGTCTAGAACGGTGGTTCAGAGATTCCATCCCGAAGGGCTTGTGTGCTGGTCCGCCTACCTGGCCAATCTCTGATTGGTGTCTAGGATTGGCATCTAGGGACCTAACACTCCCCTTACACCTGCCTGGCTGAGTCCTGAGTTACTACAGGCTAGCTTGCCACTCTGATTGGGCATCTAGTTTGGGCTCTAGGTCTAGTTAGCCCGTAGTCGTTCAGTTGAGTCTCATTTTGTGTGTTTGCTTGCATCATGTCTACCCGGAGTGGAGTGCCCTACCAACCTGGTCAAACCCAACCTGATTTAGAGGCCATGGTTAGAAATCTTACCGAAAGTATGACCAAATTGAGTCAGGACATGAATGAGGGTTTTTCCCAGTTTAGGGATCGAGTCCAAGTACTTGAGAAACGTAGACATCAAAATTGGACCCCTGATCCAAAATTTAATAGGCCCCAACCTCACCCATGCCAGGAACCTAGGAGGACCTTATACCGTGATCCCGAGCATAACCTTAGGAAGCCTAACCATAATATCTATAGTGTGGATCGTGTCTATGAGAGGTCCTTACAATATTCTAGACCAGTCACTCAACAACCCAAGTCTTCTAGATCAAACCATTTAGATCCACACCCATGCCCAAGTAAGGTCTCTACTAGCTTGAAACCCAGTGTGACCCAGGTTCCTATATCTCAAGAATGTTTGTTTTGTGGAGAAAGAGGCCATAAATCTAGTCAGTGCCCATGCATAGGACTGGCTTGTGCACAACTAAGTGGTAAGAATCCTAAGGATGACATTAATGAGGGAGAACCCAAGCCTACCAATGAGGAAGAATGGTTAGGTATGACAAGCCTAGAATCAGTTGACCCGATTACCACTGACCCGAAACCCATTGAAGATGGCATCGAGGAAGTATATGATGCTGGCTTGAGTCTAGTTGATGAATATGAGGGGGAAGAACTTGAAGAATGTGACATTGATACTATTGGTTCCTTACCTGAGGAGACCTTGGAAAACAACCAACTGGTAGGACCTAGTTCAGAAATTCAAGAGATTTGTGAGAACCAAGTTCCTTTAGTCAAATACCCCCAGGAAGAACTCATAGTGTTAGCCCGAGCTATTAGTTCGTACCCTCTAATGACAGTCATTCCCCAAGTACCAATTGAAGATCTTTGTATTGAACTGTTTAAGTTTGCCCACCCTATGGTAGATCCTCTCCTTAGGATGACTGAATCAAGCCTCTTATAATTGGACCTTGTCCCATGCTCAGCCACTAAGGTCTCTCTCGTAATCTCAGTTGGACATCCTTTTCTTGAGCGGATTGATTCACCCAGTCCTGTAGAAGTCCTCCTTATGACCCCAGACCCCTTCCTTCGCATGACTGACCTACCCTTCTATAGAGTATACCTTTCCTCACCCATAGGTCAAATTTCAAGTCTTGAGGTCATCATCCATAGGCCCTTCCATGAATCATTCTCTAATCCATTTCTTGAGAAAGTGGATCATTATTTGCTTAGAGAACAAACCTTAACTATTGCAATCACATATCCTAGGCTACTCCCCGAACCATCTCTTGATCCATTCCTGGGAGTAGCAAACTTTTCCTTTCGTAAGGATGACTAGTTGACATTCATAGATCACCATTCAAACCTTCAGGTCACCACCTTTAGCCAGTAGGTAATTCGAGACTCCACCTCATATTTTCTCCCTTTCTCTAGGACTTCCAATGCTTCTTACACCATCCAAGTATACTTTGTCAAAGTCTTTAGAGTGAATCACGTGTCAGAATCTATTAGGTTTGCCACCTACTTCTGGAAGACCTTATGGCACCTACTAGGCACCCATGATAAGTTTTCATGCTCTACATGCCATCCTCCGACCCAAGGTCAAACCTAGAGAGCCGTAGTTTGTTAGGTTTAGACCTAGGGTTCCTTTGAATAAAGTCCATTCTTTAGGAATGCATCGTCAGTCGAGTTTAGGACATTGTCTTAGATTTTGATTGAGTGAGAATACCAGGAATTGGGATTTGTATTTACCCAGGGCTAAATTTGCATATAATGTTTCGATCAATAGGTCTATAGGCTAGAGCACCTTTGAAATTGTTCATGGATACAAGCCTCACACACCACTTGATCTGATTTCACTATTAGTCCACACACATAAGTCTCTTGATGCACTTGCATAGCATGTAAAGGACTTGCATAAAGAAATTCATGCCAAAATAAATTTAAGTAATGAAACTTATAAGAAGTTGGCTGATTCTCAAAGGCAAGTCAAAACTTTTGTTAAGGGAGACTATGTAATGATTAGGTTAAGGCCTGAACGGTTTCCTCCTGGAACCGTTAGAAAGTTACATGCTAGAGGAGCTGGACCATTTAGAGTGGTGAAGAGAGTAGGATCCAATGCCTATGTGCTCGAGTTGCCTCCAGAACTAGGCATTAGCTCCACTTTCAACATTACAGACCTAGTAGAGTATAGAGAGCCAGCTGTGATTCCCAGTGAGGCTTTTGAACCTAATCCTGCTCTTGAGAGTGAGCCCAACCCTGTGTGTCCACCAACAAACTGGCCTGTGAGGAAAGAGCAGATTGAAAAGATCCTGGATGATCAGGTTATCTCTACTCGTAATCGAGGATACCAAAGATACCTGGTCTGCTGGCAAGGAAGGCCAGATTCTGATGACTCTTGGATCTCCCGAGAAGAATTACAAGAATTGGACCCAGACCTCTTGGAGAGATACCAGAGCCAACTTGATCCATACTCGATAGGGTCGAGTTCCTCCCACCCTGGGAGAATTGGTGCGGGCACCAGACTCAGAAGAAGACTTCAGAGCACCATCTGGATCTCTGATTAACCTTGCCTGAATAATTAGGATTTTTTGGCTTGTAATAAGGGTTGACTTGATCAACTCAATTTTAACTTGAGTCTATATTACCTACATTTTTATTTTGTTGAGTCATGTTGACTCAGTAGTGGACTAGGGCTTCAACCTGGGGTGTTACATTTTCTCCCAAGGCCAAGCAAGTGGGCGCCACACTCCCAGCCATACGCCTGAGTCCAGGGGGCGCCACATCTCCATCCAGCAGGCTTTGGTCCCCACACCACAGATAGCAGCTCCCTTCTCTCATGCGCCAATTGAGGAGAAATCCACCAGGGGTCCTCAAATCAAGGGGGCGGTCCAAGACATTCCCAAAAGAACCAAACTATGAAAGGGAAGAAATTCTCTTGGAGAGAACTTCAAAGAGGTGCCCATTACCTACCAAAAATACTCAAAACAAAGTTAGAAAGAGCCATAACTTGGGGAGAAAGAAAAGGAGGTATCCAAAAAGGGTTGAGCCATGGAAGGAAGGAGATTTCTCTTGAAGAGCAAGGTTAGGAGGTGCCCTAGTCATTCCAACTAAAGCCAGATATAAAAAGAAACAAATTTTCTCTTGGAGGGCAAGGTTTAGAGGCGCCCAAACACTTCCAGATAAGGCCAAGCATAGAAGGAAAAAAATAATTTTCTTGGAGGTCAAGACAAGGAGGCGCCACCCACTTTCCTTTTTTGAAGCCTCAATCATCTTTGGAATTATTTGGCCGGCCATATGAGTAGGGATTGATCCTACAATCCTAATTTGAAGATCCCCTCCTTTAGTCCCACATGGGAAGATGTAAAACCCTACTCTCTTGTAATGTCCTATAAATTAAAACCCCTTTGTAAGTTCTAATGAATCAGATGAATGAAACCAAATTTTTTTTTGTGAGCAAACTTTGTGTTTTCTTTCTTCCGCACTTTCATCCAGGTGTTGAGCTCCGTGAGGGAGTAAATCCGGGTTCCCCAGGAACCTTGAGGAGGTGTGAGATCTCCAAAATCCAAACCCTAGGTTAGCCACTTCTACTAACCCTAGCCGCCCACCATCCACTTCAATCCACCAAACCCTAGCCTATCCCACCTCCCACGGCGTCTCTCTCCAAGTCCAGGCCGACCACCAGCATCCAGCTACAGTCCAGGTACTTCAGATCCAGAGCTCTTTCCAGAGGGAGTCAAATCAGCCTTCAAGAGAATCCGGATCTCAGCGACATCAGCCTTCAAGTTCTTCGAACTGGTAAATCCTTCCTTGAGCCTCTGAATCCATCACTTGTTTTTCTTCTTCCCAGATCTTGAGCCCAGGAGAAGCCGACCCAACCACAAGACCAGTATTGGAGGATCCATTGCGAAGATAGCCGAATCCGAGGATCCAACAATCTGCTCGAGAGAGTTCTTCCACCCAAATTCTGTGAGATCACTGTCTGGTTGGTAAACCATCTCTCCTCTTTATTTCTGTCCAGTTGAAAGTTCAGAGCGAAACCCTAGGTCTGGAAGTTTCTCAACCCCCAGCGATCCGTTACTTCTGAACTACTCTGATAACTTAGCTTCTTCTAAATTGTGCTTTCAATCCTTACCTAGTTTCCATCAACTTAGTTTAACTTTACTTTGAGTCGAAGCCAATTTCTGAAATATATATATATATAAAAAAAGAATTAATCTTAATTTTACTTCCGCATACGCTTCTTTGTTCTTTGTTCTGCATCACTAATCAATGATTGATTAACGGCCTAGATAGTTTTAGAGATACTAAGGGGCAAATCATTAAAAATACCCAACAAATGGTAGGTGTTGACCAAGTTAAATTTTAGGAATGATTCCAGAACTCTCCTCCTTCTTATCTCAATAAAGAATCTGCTTATGGAGAGTAGGGATAGAAATGTTAAGATATACAAAAAGTTCCAAAAAGAAATTAAAGAGCTCATCTAACCTCATAGCTCTTCTTGAACTCTTATTGAGTAATTGGACCCCTTCACCTAAGTAAGCATTATGATTCATGTCAAAAGATGAGAAGATTAAGAGATCTATTAAGCAATGACACCTCACAGATCGCGTAAGTAAGCATTGTGGTTCGTGTCAAAAGATTAGAATACTAATATTTAAGAGGTCAAGATATTGTACTAGACTTATCAAAAAAAAAAGAAAAAGAAAAAAGAGGACTAAAGTATAAAAAGACAACAAACTTGACTCAAATCAAGTTAGAGGATTTAAAGAGTAAGTTGGGAAGATAGTAAGGAAGATCTCTAAAGATTTCTATGGTCAACACTCAACCACTAATTGGATTAACTTAGTGATCTAATGAAGTACCTCTTTAACGATTTAGCTAGATATCAGCTGCCTTTAGGTCTGCCTAAGTCAACTTTCAATTCAAGGATAAATTGTATATATAGCTAATTCATCTACTATACTCGAGGACGAGCAAAGTTCAAGTTGGGGGTGTGATAATTATATTTTATACACATATAAAAATATTAATTTAATAATTAAATTATCTTTATTTAGATTAAATTAATATTTTTATATATCATTTTTAGGATATAAGACCATCATTTTGAAAAGCTCAATTTTTAGAGTCCAACAGTGCAAACGGCATATGAATCGAAGTTTAGACAGGTCCGAAATTGAATTTTGAAGATTAATAAAAGAAGTGCACATATTTTAAAGTGACCGGTCCATCATGGACCGACCGCTCGGTCTACGGGAACTTGCACAGTCCACCGATAGCCATTACTGCCAGTCCATGAGTCAATCCATGGACCATCTCTACCATTTCAAGCCGATGGCCATTGGAACTCCTTCCCACCATTCCCCCTCATCGCCGAGAGCGATCCTTCACCGAAAAAACCACTGAGAAGCCGTCCAGCCACCAAAATGCCACCGTTCACCCAAGCCACCATTGGATCTACCACCCCTTGCCATCAATGCCATTGCCCTGCCATCAGCACCATGCCAGAAGCCACTCTGTCGCCCATCCCCGCAATCCGGTCACCACTCTTCCCCGTCCAAGCCGCCCATCACCACTGATCACCCTCTTCCCTTTTCACCATCTCAGTCACCGCCATCAATCGAGCTCCACCGTCCACCACCCATGCACCGTCACTCACTGCTGCCTGCCACCGCCCATGGGAGAGGTAGAGTCCAATCAGGAGGAGTCCAAGTTCGACCCAAGATTTGATCCAGCAAGAGTCCCTCTAGGACTCTCTGTGCCAAGAAGGAAGGTCAGCACAGATCACTCCATCAGGCTATAAATCAGACGGTCCAAATTCTTTCTCATAATATGTTACCAATCTGGAGTCAAATTAAGTTCAAATTTGACTGGAAGGAAGCCCTAGCCCAGATCTATTTAAAGGACCCCTATCCTAAGAAGAAATCATCATGGAGAGAGCATAGTACAAGGTAGAGTGCAGTACTTGGGTTAAGGGTTGATCTCTAAGTATGGGATATCTTGAAGAGAAGTGCTGTCCCTACACCATCTTCGAGCCAACATCACCTCTAGATTGAGAACCAGAGAAGAAGAAGGAGCCAGACCCAGTTCTTTCCAAGGAGTACAAAGGAAGAAGGAAGTTCATTAACCGCCTTCCCAATGAAGCTGCACTGACCTCCTTTCAATCTTTGTTCTTTCTTTACTTTTACTTTCATTATAGCATACTTTTTACTTTCTTGTAATAGGATCATAAGTTCAATTAATATAAAGTTTATTTTCTTGCATCTTTAAATTTGTGTCTATTATTTTCATTGCAAGTAGATGCTAGGTTCTAAATAATAGATCCTAGTACCATATATTTTTATTTATTTTGCACTTTTAATTTTAGTTAATTCAGCTTCAACCTCTTTATTTTCTTAAATCAAGAATTTCAAAACATTCATTATATTGCCTTCCCTATGGATTTGACCCGACTCACTTTTTTATAGATTTTTAATTCAATCTAGAAGTCGGTTAAGTATACTGATAGCCACGATATCTTAACGACAACATTACGGTCTATCATCTGGCCTGGGGCTGGATGGATAGGTATGGGGCCACGAAGCAAGCCATCCAAAGGAGTGATGCTATTGGGCATCCCGTCTTTACTTTGTCCGGCCTGGGGCTAGATGGATAGGTATAGGGTCGTGAAGCAGGCCATCCGAAGCAGTGCTATTGGGCATCCTGTCTTTACTTCATCTAGCTTGGGGCTGGACGAATAGGTGTGAGGCCGCGAAGCAAGCCATCCAAAGAAGAGGTGCTATTGGGCATCCTATCTTTACTTTGTTTGACCTGGGGCCGGATGGATAAGTGCAGGGTCATGACTAGGCCATCCGAAGGAGCGGTGTTATTGGGCATCCCATCCTTACTTCATCTAGCCTAGGTGATGGGGACATCTCAAGCATGGATCTTGGAGCAAGCATAATTCTTGGAGTGGCACAGATCTTGAAGCATTTTTGGAATAAATTTATTTAGGATTTATCTTTTGTTTAAAATTTGAATTTGGTTGGTTAGGATTGATATATGGATAGGCTTATCTTATCCTATCTTATATTTGAATTTGATTCGTTCTTATCTTTTTATCTTGTATTCAAATTCAAATGAGGGTTGGAAAATCTATAAATACCACCCTCAGCCTTTTGTAATAGGAGGATGGATGAATAAAATTTCTATTGTTCTGTGTGAAGGATCTGTGTGATCCTAGGGTATCTGTATGATCCCTTCTCCATCTTCCCAGGGTTTCTGTGTGATCCCTGATTTTGGGCATCTGTGTGAGCCCAGGGCATCTATGTGAGCCCCTTTGCTATGTGCTTGTTCTTCTAGGGCATCTGTGTGAGCCCCTTTGCTATGTGCTTGTTCTTCTTGGAGAATCTGTGTGAACCCCAGTATTTTTTTTCTTAACCCTGCACCCTCTTCTTTCCTCCTTTGCAAATCCTAATCTCTGGTGACTTTCATGCTCACCAGCGATCCAGTCCAATCTCTGTCCCGCATCAAATGGTATCAGAGCTAAAGGATTAGGATTTTTCTGCTTCATCACCGGCCCACTATTCTCTTTCTTCCATGTTTCAAATCTCGTCCACAGATCCTTCACTAACATCGACGTCGGACCATTCTCCCCCCAGCCGTCCTCAACCCCAGCTCCCAGCCGCTCCGTGAAAGACTCTGGTCCGCCGACCTCACCGGAGAGATCACCTCCGAGCCCACCGGCGGTCATCTTCTTCTCTCCGTCAATGACATCTCCCCTGCGTACAGCCAGAGACCCCTAACACCTGATTCATCATCGCCCTCAAGCTTCAGATCGAATGCTCCACCGGATCACCTCAGTGCTCTCCGTTGGCTAGCCTCGTTCCTCCGCCATGGCCGCCACCGTCATCAACCTCGCTCAGCATCGGAGTTATTTTTGATTGGTTTCAGTTCCATCAACCTCGCTCAGCCTGATTCGATGGAGTCGAGTTCACCCCACCATAGGAGAATGATGGGGACATCTCAAGCATGGATCTTGGAGCAAGCATAATTCTTGGAGTGGCACAGATCTTGAAGCATTTTTGGAATAAATTTATTTAGGATTTATCTTTTGTTTAAAATTTGAATTTGGTTGGTTAGGATTGATATATGGATAGGCTTATCTTATCCTATCTTATATTTGAATTTGATTCGTTCTTATCTTTTTATCTTGTATTCAAATTCAAATGAGGGTTGGAAAATCTATAAATACCACCCTCAGCCTTTTGTAATAGGAGGATGGATGAATAAAATTTCTATTGTTCTGTGTGAAGGATCTGTGTGATCCTAGGGTATCTGTATGATCCCTTCTCCATCTTCCCAGGGTTTCTGTGTGATCCCTGATTTTGGGCATCTGTGTGAGCCCAGGGTATCTATGTGAGCCCCTTTGCTATGTGCTTGTTCTTCTAGGGCATCTGTGTGAGCCCCTTTGCTATGTGCTTGTTCTTCTTGGAGAATCTGTGTGAACCCCAGTATTTTTTTTCTTAACCCTGCACCCTCTTCTTTCCTCCTTTGCAAATCCTAATCTCTGGTGACTTTCATGCTCACCAGCGATCCAGTCCAATCTCTGTCCCGCATCAAATGGTATCAGAGCTAAAGGATTAGGATTTTTCTGCTTCATCACCGGCCCACTATTCTCTTTCTTCCATGTTTCAAATCTCGTCCACAGATCCTTCACTAACATCGACGTCGGACCATTCTCCCCCCAGCCGTCCTCAACCCCAGCTCCCAGCCGCTCCGTGAAAGACTCTGGTCCGCCGACCTCACCGGAGAGATCACCTCCGAGCCCACCGGCGGTCATCTTCTTCTCTCCGTCAATGACATCTCCCCTGCGTACAGCCAGAGACCCCTAACACCTGATTCATCATCGCCCTCAAGCTTCAGATCGAATGCTCCACCGGATCACCTCAGTGCTCTCCGTTGGCTAGCCTCGTTCCTCCGCCATGGCCGCCACCGTCATCAACCTCGCTCAGCATCGGAGTTATTTTTGATTGGTTTCAATTCCATCAACCTCGCTCAGCCTGATTCGATGGAGTCGAGTTCACCCCACCATAGGAGAATGATGGGGACATCTCAAGCATGGATCTTGGAGCAAGCATAATTCTTGGAGTGGCACAGATCTTGAAGCATTTTTGGAATAAATTTATTTAGGATTTATCTTTTGTTTAAAATTTGAATTTGGTTGGTTAGGATTGATATATGGATAGGCTTATCTTATCCTATCTTATATTTGAATTTGATTCGTTCTTATCTTTTTATCTTGTATTCAAATTCAAATGAGGGTTGGAAAATCTATAAATACCACCCTCAGCCTTTTGTAATAGGAGGATGGATGAATAAAATTTCTATTGTTCTGTGTGAAGGATCTGTGTGATCCTAGGGTATCTGTATGATCCCTTCTCCATCTTCCCAGGGTTTCTGTGTGATCCCTGATTTTGGGCATCTGTGTGAGCCCAGGGCATCTATGTGAGCCCCTTTGCTATGTGCTTGTTCTTCTAGGGCATCTGTGTGAGCCCCTTTGCTATGTGCTTGTTCTTCTTGGAGAATCTGTGTGAACCCCAGTATTTTTTTTCTTAACCCTGCACCCTCTTCTTTCCTCCTTTGCAAATCCTAATCTCTGGTGACTTTCATGCTCACCAGCGATCCAGTCCAATCTCTGTCCCGCATCAAATGGTATCAGAGCATGGTAGAATAAGTTCCTGATTGCATAGCATTAAGTCCTTGAAGTACTTGGATCGGGGGCGTTACCAAGCCGTCCGGTCTTAGGAGAAAGTAGGGTTTAAACACCCTCTCTTCCCATTCCACGGGGATCTCCTAAGGCGTGTCGGGGTGCCATTGTGATTGACCCGTGAAAAAGAAAGCCAAAGGACTTCTTAGATTTCATTTGTGAATTTTGCATTGGGCACGTTCTGTTTTTCTGCTTGCTGTATTTTCTGTAGGCTGACTGTAATCCGTCTGCAGCTCCAAAGGCCAGTCACTAATTTTTTATTGAAATATTTTTTTTCTTGTTCATTTTTAAGTCAGTTATCACCATATTAAATTTCATCATCAGAAAAGAATTATAAAAAAAATGAAAATTTCTGCAGTTCGACACTATCATTAGGGTTCTGTTCTATCCTTTTTATTTATCTTTATTTGTAGGATCTGCTTAGATTAGTATAGATTTTAGTTTTAAAATTCCTTTCATCTACATTGAAACATATAAGTTAGGAGTCCTCTATGAATTTTTCAGAATTTTTGGATGTTTTTTTCATCACATTTTCCACACCACTTTCAAATTGCAACACACTTCTGCAGCACCCTTGCATTTCATTCATCTCATGAGAAATCAAATTAAGGGCATCAATTTGACATAGGGTCAGGGTTTCATCACCTGTCCCTAGCCCAAAAATCACTAACCAGCATATCGATCCCAGCCCGTTAATTAAAATTGAGTAGAACGTTAATTGCCCTAGTGGGTTAGGGACACCAACAAGTTGGGTTCAGGTTAGGGTCAAGTTAACTGTGTCAGCTAATTGGAGTGTGCTTACTGGCTTGGTGTCTAGGATTGGTGCATCAGGGCTTGTGATTTGGTCCGCCTACCTGGCCAATCTCAGATTGGTGTCTAAGGTTGGCAATTAGGGACCTTCACTCCCCTCCACCTACCTGGCTAAGTCCCATAAGTACTACTAGCTAGTTGGTTCACTTAATTAGACTTCCAATTTATGCTCTAGGTCTAGGAAACAATAGCTTGAGCTTGAGTCCATTTGCATGCATGACAACTAGAGCAGGGACACCATATTCACCAATCCAAGCCAAGTCCAGTGTAGCCATGGACCCGAATCTTGAAACCATGCTGAAAGGCCTAAATGATCTAATGGCCCAATTGAACCAAATGCTGGCTAAACAATTTTTCTTAGACCAACCAACTCCTACTTTCCCATTAGCTCGTATGAATGATAGGAGTAAGAACCCTGAAGTACAAGTTGAGTTCATGAATACTCAAGACTTAGGGTATCCTCAAACTGAAGGGCTAGGGAAGGAAGAAGGCAAGTCTGAACCTAGTAAATATGTGTATGAGAGTAACATAAGTTTAATAGATGAATATGAAGGGGAAGACTGTGAAGAGAACAACTTTAATACCTTACCTGAGGAAACCTTTGGTAAAGAAAAGATTATTGAGCCTAGTCCTGAAACATCAGAACAACCAAAATTTAGTGAGGACTTGGTTCCCGTAAGACAATGCCCTCAGGAAGAACCCAATACTTTAGCTTCGACACAAGAACTCCTTCAGGTACCTGAGAAGAACCCAATCATTATTTTAGAAGACTTTCCTGATGACCTTCAACTACCTAGAAGCATCCCGCCTGTAGATCAATATTCAAATCTTAAGGTCATCATGAGTAACCAAGGTCTGTTTCAAGATTCCCCTAAATTATCCCAAGACTCGGATTCCTATTTCCTGCCTTTCCTTAAGTCTTATCCTAATTTTAGAGCCATTAAGTTTCATTTTGATGAGATTACTAGGTTGCATGAGCCTTTAAAGCCTATTCCTTTTGCTACCTATGTTTGGAAAACCTTATGGCATTTGCTAGGAACCCATGGTAAATTCTCATGTGCATACCAGACCAGGGTCAAACCTAGAGAGTCATTAATCTGTTAGGTTTAGGCCCTAGAGAGTCCAATAAAATTCCTCTCAATAAAGATGCCTAGTTCAGTTTGCATTTCGTAAGTGCTTGTGTAAGTTTCTGAGTCTGCTGAGTCTTTTGCACAGCATGTCACAAATTTGCATAAAGAAATCAGTAATAAGATCAACCTGAGCAATGAAACTTATAAATACTTAGCTGACTCACATAAGAGGGCTAAAGAATTCTGTGAAGGGGAATGAATGAAAATTGAAGTTGAAATTTTGGAAGTAGAAGTTGTCTTGTATTTTTTTCTTATGTGAAAGTTTTCCATCCTCTTCCTCCATGCCAAAGCCATTCTTTTTTCCTAGCAAAGCATCTTCCAAGCTCAAGTGAAGGCATTGGAGTCGGCCAGATCTACTCAAATTTCTGTTCTTAGTTCATCAACTCTTCCATCCCTTCTATATGTTCCTATCCTTCTTCCTTAACTTTGATCTTCATTGCAGGGTCCTTCGAAGTCTTTGAGTTGTGGGCTGGGTTCACCTTAACAAAGAACAAACAAGCTGAAGCCCCAAGTCCAGGGTTCTGATCTCTGTTATCCAGATTCTTCAGTTCTGAGCATTGGTAGTTTCAAGGTATGAATCAAAAGAAGGTTGGAAAGCTCATCAAGGTAAGTCCACAATCATTAGCCCCTATTGTCTAGATCTTCTTCCTTCTTATTTTTAGAGTTGTGTCTAATCATGTAATAGTCCCTTTTCATGTAATCCTTAAATCTTATTAAGATGAGTACAATGCTAAGTGTAATTAGGTTTCATTGCTCTACAAACACCATATTCAAAATATTAATCATATGCGTGCCGCATCACTAGGGCCGGACAGATAGGTGCAAGGCCACGAAGCAAGCCATCCGAAGGAGCGGTGATGTTGGGCATCTCATCTTTACTTCATCCAACCTGGGACCGGATGGATAGGTGTGGGGCCACGGAGCAGGCCATCCAAAGGAGTGGTGTTATTAGGCATCCCGTCTTTACTTTGTCTAGCCTGGGGCCAATGGATAGGAGTCTTGCAAGGAGGTGAGATCGAATAGCACCAAAAAATGACATTTTGTCATTCTCGAATGGAGGTCATACGTCATTGTAGTACATGCTTCAATTTATAGCATTCCACATCCAGGAAAGTCGAGCTCCATCAAGTTAGGCGATTTGGTAGGCTCCTTGGGACAAGTCTTCGACCATCCTGTAGGGGCCTTCCCAATTCGAGGATAGCTTGCTACATTGGCTAGGCTAGGAGGCTTCCGCACATCTAAGGACAAGGTCTCCTGGATGGAAGGCTTTGGGCCTCACATGAGAGTTGTAATAGTGGGCCACCCACTACCAGTATGCTGCCATGCAAAGCCGAGCCTTGTCTCTTATTTCGTCCAACAGGTCAAGGTTGAGGAGGAGGTGTGCCGAATTGCTTGCTTCATCATATCGCTCCACTCGTAGCATGGGCATGCCCATCTCAACCAGGATCATAGCTTTAGTGCCGAAGACCAGACTGAATGGTGTCTCGCCCATCACCATCCGGGGCATGGTGTGATAGGCTCACGGTATATTGGGGAGCTCTTCTGCCCACTAGCCCTTTACCTCATCCAGCCTGGTGTAGAGTCGATGGAAGATGGTCTGATTTGTCACCTCAGCCTCCCCATTAATTTGCAGGTGAGCCATCGACATGAAGAAGCGGCGGATGTTCAAGTCAGCTTAGAACTTCTTGAATGACTGGTTATCAAACTACTGCCTATTGTCTATGATGATAGTATGGGGGAGTCCAAAGCGATAGATAATCGACTTTTAGAGGAAAGATCTTGCCTTGCTCTCAGTGATCCATGCTAAGGGCTCGACTTTCATCCACTTGGTGAAGTAGTTGATGGCTACAATTAAGTACTTCTGCTAACCAAACACTAGGAGAAATGATCCTTGGATGCCGATCCCCCACTAAGCGAATGGCTAGGGTGAGAGAGCTAGGATAGCTAGGAAGCCAGCTGACGGCATGCCGCTAGCAGCGATCGCACCTCTGGACAAACTCGATCACATCTTCCCACATAGTCTTCCAATAGTAACCCTGCTTAAGGGCTTTGTAGGCCAATTCCTGCCCCCCACATAATTTTCACAGATGCCTTCATGTATCTCTTGGAGGATGTAAGTAGCCTTCAAAGGTCTCAGGCACTTCAGTAGGGGATAGGAGTAAGGTCTTTGGTAAAGCTGCCCGTCCATTAGCATGAAGCGGGTGGGTTCCACTTTAGGAGGCTAGCCTCCATGCAATCTTTGAACAGGGTGCCATCGGTTATATACCTGACTTAGGGATCCATCTAGCTTGCATTGGGGGCTACCTACAGGACCTCACACGTGTTCTTATGGCTGGAGGCCTCTAGGTATTCAATGAAGGTGCCCTCAGTAATGAGTCCGGCAAGGTTGCAAGCCTGGAGAGGGCATCGGCACGGGCATTCTCACCATGGGGGATATGGAGGATGTTGAAGTGCAGGAAGCTCATCATGTATGAGCATACTCGATCTAGGTACTTCGCTATCATAGGATCTTAAGCTTCGAACTCGCCATAGACTTGGCCCGCCACAAGTTGCAAATCTGTAAAGACCTTTAGGCTTGTCATGCCCAGCTCATGAGACACCCTCAGACCCGCTTGAAGTGCTCATACTCAGCCTGGTTGTTCATTTCTTTGCACATACTCAGCAACCACTCCATTAAAGTTAGTGAGGATGAGTCTAGCTCCACTCCCTCCTGAGTTAGGTGCATCATCGACATGGAAGATCCATGCCAGCTCTCCTATAGCTGGGTCTTGCTTGGGCTCGGTAGGGGCCCCCTCCAGATCCTCATCCATCCAAGTTCATTCCACCAGGAAGTCGGACAAGACCTAGGCCTTCTAGGATGGTCTCGGGCAGTAGGAGATGTCGAACTTACTGAGTTTCATCACCCACTTAGATAAGCACCCCGAGATATCCGGGTGACTCAGGATAGCCCTCAGGGGTTTGTTCATAAGGATCGCAATCATATGAGCTTGAAAGTAGAGCCTATGGTGTTGAGCAGACATAATAAGTGCAAAAATAATATTTTTGAATCGGGTGTACTTGGTTTTCACATTATAGAGTAGCTTGTTGGTGTACTAGACTAGCCTATGGAGATTGTTGGGTTACCTGGGCTGGGCACAGTGGAAGACTAGGTTTCAAAATTTTCATTTTCGAAACCCTAACTAGCCAAAACCCTAAACCCTAGGACTACTTGTGCATAATAATCAGTAAATCAAGACTTTAGGATAATAGAAGAATACCTGGAATGCTAATTCCTTCTTCTTTCTACTAGGCACACAAGTGCATGCCCTCCAGAAGTGATCTACATAGGAATTGAACCTAGGAACTACTCCTTAGTAGGTTGCTTAAACCACTAGGACTCTTCTGAAGGCCTTTTCTTCCTTCAGCAGCCTCTCCTTTCTTGCTCGGATCCTTGCCCTCCAGTAGAGCACTCTGAGCCCTCTCCAAAACTTTTCTTCTCTCTCTCTATCACTTCCTAATTCTCTTCTTAAACCCTTGTCTTAATGGTGGACTTGTCTTAAAGGAAGACCTATGTCCTAATAAGGGAAGGAAGAGACGAGTAGGATAGAGTGTAAGAATGTAATAAAGAAGGAGAATTGTCTTCCATCGGAATAAACACCGATGGCCTTTTATAGGGGATGCGGGGGTGCTAGATAAGGTTCTTCATCAACCTTTGATAAGCCATTCAAAAGATCAAATAAGACTCTTTACAAAGGAGTCTTTTGAGTGAAAAGTCAACAATTTTCATGCGCCAGAAGCCTTATACAAGTCCCTTCATGTTTTCATCTGATTTCTCCACTTGCCACTTGAAAATTACCAATTGTAAGAAGGCCAAGGGACATGGCTTTTCAACGAGAAATATCGGTGATTAAAAGAGGCTTAAAGCAGAAGGACTCTTCTTCTTGTTTTTGTGCCAAATGAAGAGTCGCAACTCTTCATTTGCACCAACTCCCTTCCACCGAACTTCACATTTGTTGACCGGTCAATAAGTATTTAAAAAGGCATGGAGACGAGGATGAAGTCCCTTGGACTTCATTTGGCTTTGGCAACTGATAGGCAGAAGGACTCTTGGTCCTTCTGCGCACATTCAATTTGGCGCATACCATGAATTGGCGCCAAGAGTCCCTTCATGTTATGACTCATCATTTAAATAGGATAAAGGCTGATTAAATTTGGATAACATCAGATAATTGCTGTCCCACATTGGACTCAACCCAATCTAGGATTCCCTCAAATTGGTTAGCCCATTAAGCAACCTTTAGACCCAATTCAATTGGGATAGGAGTTAGGTTAGCCTACACATGCTAGTGTGTAATCTAGCTAACCAATTAGGATCCCATAACCCTAATAAAATTCCAATTGACTTCCTAGGTCAATTCCTTAATGTGTGTGACACTTTGGATTCCATATCTAGCCAGCAGTAGGTCTAGGTCCAAGCTGATTCGATCCAATCGAACCTAATTGATCTAATTAGGTCAAATTGAGCTAATTAGGTCAAATTGAGCTGACCTAAGTTGCCAATTCGAACCAACTTCCAAATTGACTCATGAATCTAATCGAATTGATCCATGAAAACCTATAAGATATGACTGACATCTAGCAACATGTCATGCCTACCCAGAAGATAAGGAATTTGGTAGAAAGTACCAAAATACCCTTCAGTGAAAAGTTACCATGCAATTCAATCCTTCGATCTTCCTTTATCCCGATTAAGTGATGGGTATGGATAAATGTCAAACCCTAGCACTTAATTATTTTGAATCTCAATTCAATAATAAAGACTTGACTGGTGATAGATTAGAAATCCTATCTAATCTTATCCTACTTTGATCAAAGGCTTTCTGAGTCATCATTCGAAAAGATCACATGAGATAACAACTCTCCTTTACTAGGAGCGATCGATTCCTTATTGACCTACTCATTATCTTCATACATAATCCACCATATCTAGAAATATCTCGTACATGACTTAATTGCCATGAATGAGTATGCACCAAAATATGGGTTCATGTGCATAAGATACTATGGTAGTCTCAGATCTAAGGATCACATGCACAACTTCCACTAAGAAAACATTCCTTTGACAAGACTTCCATTTGATGTTCTCTTGTCAGATCAGTTCAGTGGAATCATAACCTAATCAGCACCCACATCCTTGTATTAGTGTCTTTACACAAGTGGCTGTGAGACCAACCACACTTTTCAATGAGCATACATAGGATATCCTAGTCTTTCCAGATTCATCGATCCCTGAACCGATGATCCATCGACTAGGAATATTTTAGATTAGGATTTATAGGAACTTAGGTCTCACTATTATGATTTTCATCATAACTCTAATTCCATTGCCCTAACCTATGAGGTTCATCATAATCTAATATAGATGCAACAATATGATGAATCAAAATTGCCTTTATTTAATTAAATAATGTCATACAAGAGTTGGTAGATTATACTAATGCCCTTTCAAAGATTGACTTTTAGGGCACTTTTCTTTCAGATCATCTCCATCGGTGTGGACTAGCATCGAGCTTACTACTCCTGGAGAGACTCCCATGTGAAGGAGGAGCTCCTCTCCGACCTCTTATATGGAAAGCAATGGGGGGAGGCAAGGAGATTCTTCACCCCCTCGAATGCCTCCCAACACTCCTCCATCTAGGTGAAGTCGTACATATTGCACAATGCCTTGAAGAATGGTTGGTAGCATTTGGCGTAGCACAAAATGAACCAACTAAGTGTGATGATGTGACCGGTCAGGTGCTGGACCTCCTTCTTGGAGGTGGGATGCTTCATGTCTGTGATCACCCGAATCTTCTCTAGGTTGGCCTCGATCGATCCTATGTTGGGTGACTATGAAGCCTAGAAACTTTCCCGTCGCGATGTCAAATGTGCACTTCACTAGGTTTAGCTTCATCCAATGGAGATAAAGGTTATGGAAGGCCTCCACCAGGTTAGTGATGTGGTCTGATTCCCAGTGACTCATGATGGGCATGTCATTCACATAGACCTGCATATTACGGCCTATCTAGTCCTTGAAGACCTTGCTGACCAAGCACTAGTACATCGCCCTAACATTCTTGAGGCTGAATGGCATCACCTTATAGTAGAATGTACCTCTATCAATCACAAAAGCTATGTGCTCTTCATTCTCCCAGTGCATGTAGATATGGTTGTACCCTAAGAATGCATCCATGAAACTAAGCAGCCTGTGCCCTGAAGTTGCATCCACAAGCTAGTCGATCTTGGATAGCGGGAAGCTATCCTTTGGACATGCCCGATTGAGATTGGTGTAGTCCATGTAGATCCTCCATTTCTCATCGACTTTCTTAACCATGATCATATTTGCTAGCCAGCTAGGGTACTACACCTCTCAGACAAAGCTCGTAGTGAGAAATTTTTCGATTCCTTATTTATCACCCTTTACCTCTCCAGGGCAAAGCTTCTCTTCTTTTGCCATACTAGATGGCTATTAGGATCGATGTTCAGCTTGTGGGTGATAACTTTAGAAAAAATTCCAGGCATGTCCACCACAGTCTAGGTGAAGACATTGGCATTTGCCTACAAGAAGCTCAGCAGGCAAGCCTTTTCTTCCTTGACTAGAAAAGCTCCCACCTGCACCATCTATAGGGGATCTTCACCGAGGAGAAATGATAGTAGGTGCTCAACCAGCCCATCCTTTGGCTTATACCCCCTTTGGTCTAATTGATCGACTCTAGGACCCTCCTCGATCCCCCAGGCTCTAGGGATAGTTTGCAAGCAGTGCAGGACCGATTGTAGGGACCCCCTCATCTCCCCGATCCCATATGGGGTTGGGAACTGGTTGAGAAGCCACTTTGTTAAGATGGTTGCATCAAGCAAGTTGAGCTTGGAATGCCCCAGGATCATGTTGTAGGCCAAGGGGAGCCTCATAATGGTGAAGGTTGCCATTATGGTGCTTTGCTGAGGTAGTGTCCTGGCAGTGATCGGGAAGGTAATCTCTTCCTCGACTCCAACAGAATCTCCAGTGAAGCCAATGAGGGGTGTGAACATCGACCTCAATAGATCAAGGGATAGATTCATTCTTGCAAAGGCATCATAGAAAAGGATATCAGTTGAGCTTCTACTATCAACCATAACTTTTTTTACAAGATGCTTTGCTAAAGTCATTTCTACGATAATAGCATCATTATTTGGGTTTTCTATCCTAGCTAGCTTCTTATCCATGAAGGGAAGTGTCACATCAACCATCTCCCTCACCTTATCTCTCTTTAATTCTTACCCTACCCCCTAGGAGATCATCCCTACTGGCTCCTCCGTGGGTTGGTTATTGATGGCAGCATGACGGGCCTCAACACCCTGGGTTCCAAGTGGAGCTCTTCCTCTTATGAACTTCCTATGATAGCCTCACTTGATCAGCTCCTCGACCTCTTTCATCAGATGGCAGCACTCCTTGAGGTCATGGCCATGGTCATGGTGGAACTGACAATATCAGGACTTATCATGTCCACCGAATGGCTTCAGTGGGGGAGGAAGATGTAGGTAACACTCGTCCTCAATCTCCATTGGGATCTAGCATCTTGGGGTGAGGAGAGGTGTATACTTCTTGTCCTTGGTAGGAACATCCCATGACTTAGGGCCTATTCAGGGAGTTAGGGTGGCCTTGGGTCCTTGCAGCCCACTCGCCTCCCCCTAGACCTGCCTTTTTATGGGCCTGCCATCCAACTCCCTCCGAGTACGATCGGCCTCCTCTGCATAGATATACTTATGGGCATAGAGGAGGAGCTTAGAGTAGGACTTTGGGGCCTTCTTATCGAAGGAGTAAATGAAGCGGGAGGTCTTGAGCTCTCTCGATAGTGCTAGCATAGCGACAGGCTCATCTAGATTGTAGATCTCTAACATGGCCCCTTAAATTGGGTCATGTAGTCTCAGAGGGACTCATGATACTACTGTCAGACAGAAGAGGATGTAAGCCTCATGCGGTACTAATGTGGGACAAATAGTTAAGCCTAATTAACAAAGATTAGCAAAAAATAATTTTTTTAGATTTTTAAGACATAAAATATGCAATTAAAGAAACTAGTTCTAGTTAACTACCCGTACAAGTAAACCTAACAAAATAACTAGGAAAATAGGATCTGGTGGCTAAGAAACCATCAAAACTAGGATTAACTTTCAACTAATCAGAAACTAAAGGGGAAGGAAGAGGTTTAAAGTCACCAACGAAGATCGATTCTTCAGATCTAATAGGACTCTCAAGATTATCATGGCAGGGTTTCAAGAACTCATTCATGGGTTTCGATCTTTCGTGCGATGCCGATTCCGAGGCAAGAATACCTGACTTCGATTCCTGATCACCTACAAACACTCAACAAAAAAAATTCAAGTTAGGAAGTAGCAAAGAAAAGAAAAGAAGGAAAGGGAAGGATTAGAAGCGATGGTTGGATTTTCTTTTTGGCTGGATAAGGTAGGATAACTAAGGCTTCGCACCCCGCTATGTTTCGAAGAACAAAGAAAAAGGGCCTCATACCCCACGATGCACATAACAAAGGAAGAAAATTTGGCAGAGCTTATTTATTGATGAATAATAATTATAATTACAAGGGTTGATGGGGTATTTATAGACCCTCAACCAGTGGTGTAAGGGATCAAAGACTTAGAGTTAATTCTTCTTGGGCAGCAACTCTTGAATTCCTTTTTCTGGTGTCATGACTCTTGAGTTTGGATGATGAGTGTCTTGTATGAGAGTGGACTCTTCAATTTAGATAGAAAAAACTCGTGAGTTTTAGTGGGATTCATGAGTTCTTGAAATCTTGATTTCCTGGAACTTGATTGCCTTGAACTCTTGAAGTAAGAAATTCCCTTGAAATTCTTTTTGATAGGTACCCCTTAGAGAAGGATTCTTGGTCGACTTCTCCCTTGGAATTGGTGATAATTATTTGAGATAAATGGCGCTATGAGTGAAGACTCCTTCTGCTTTACTCATCTTAAAACCATCGGAAAACTTAAATGAGGTTCCCTCCTTGGATAAGATTGCATGTTGTCTAAATGTCCCGATGTCTGGATGTCCGGATGTCTTAATGTCTTGATAAAAAATAAAGACAACCATAAAATTGGCCAACCAAGATAAATGACATGGCATGTAAGATGTCCAAACATAAGTGACATGCAATGTGATAATATCCTGGGTGATGTGGCGAGGGATGTCCAAACATGTCATGTGTTGATGTCCCCTGATGACATGGTAGTGATGTCCAAAAATCTTGCAAAGATGGCACCAAAAACCAATTGACTTGGCCCAGCATATGGCTTGTCTTGGGCTAGCACATGGGTCTTCAATTGGATGCACATGAAGTCACATGGGTCTTCAATTGGGTGCACATGGGATGTTGACTTGAGTTCCCTCAGGACTTAACTAATTACATGGGCTCAATAACTAATCACATGGACTCAATACTAATTATTACAAGACTCAAAATCAAATAACTAAAGCTCGATTGATCAATTGATCAAAAGGCTTAACCTCATGTAATAAAAAGAATAGATTGGTAAACAGTGTTTGTCTCAATAGGGTTTGACACAACCGATAAATGGGATTTTGATCAATGTGGTAAAAAGGGTTTAGCCCAAAAGGCTAAATAATAAAACCCAAATTACAGTTGGTAAAAAGGGATAACCCAACTAGGTAAATATATATATATATATATATATATATATATATATGCATGTTTCATTTAGGTTCAGGGGTTTTTTACAGACTCAATTTTGGATCCAGGGATTTTTACAAGGACTCAATTTTAGGGTTTATGGCTAAATCCAACTAATCTAAAATAACAAAAATTTAAAATAAAATATTTACAGGTAAAAAGGGGTTCAGGGCTTTATTCACAGGTGATCCACTAGGATATGGGTTCAACCTGTCGATATTTTCTGGCCTTAGTGTCCACATCAATTCTTCCTTGGTGAGAGAAACTCGACCCTGTCGAGTATGGATCGACGTCGCTATGATAGTGCTCTAGTAAGTCTGGGTCAACTCTCTACAATTCTTCTTTAGTGATCCAAGAATCATCAGTTTTAGGTCATCCTTGCCAATGAACCAAATATCGCTGGTAATCTTTGCTCCGGATAGCAATGATCTTGTCATCCAAGATCCACTCGATCTTGTCTCTCCGGGCTAGTGGTATGGCAGGTGGACACACTTGGGTTGGTTCACTCTCAAGGACTGGATTAGGCCCAAATGGCTTACTAGGAATCAACATTGGCTCTCTATACTCGATAAGGTCTGAAACGTTGAAAGTAGAGCTAATGCCTAGTTCAGGTGGCAATTCAAGCACGTAGGCATTAGGTCTAATTTTCTTAATTACTTTATATGGTCCACTACTATAGGCATGCAGTTCTTTTATGGTTCCAGGTGGGAACCATTCAGGTCATAGTTTAACCATAACAAAGTCTCCTTCATTGTATTCCTTGAGTCATCTTTTAGAATTAGCCATTTGATTATTATACAATTCTTTAATGTATTATGCATATGACTCTGCAAATGTCTAATAGACTCACTATGCATTACTAGTGAAGGAAATTTATTTATTTATTTATTATTATTTTTTTATCTTTTTAAGTTCTTAATTTCAATTATATGCTTGACCCTTGGTCGATGGGTGATATGCAGATGAGAATTTAATATTAACTCTGAATAGATTCTATAAGGTTCTCCATAAATAAGTTGTAAACCTAACATGTTCAATGAATATATAGTACGCTAACCTCTACAAAATGCAATCTATTGGTTAAAGAAACATAAGAAGCTTCAGGAAAAGGTAGAAAATAAGAAGTGGAATCGATGGTGACTTGGTAGGGTAAGAAATAAGAAAAGGATTCAGGGATTTGTCCTAGACTAATGGGGTTGACCTTAAGGTTTGGACATTGAGTTACATAAAGGTCAGCCTTATGGAAGGATGAATTAGTAATTTATGGAAAAAGTCTTCAATTGGGACTAATGGGATGAACTCTTCCTGAGGGTGCTAGTTTGGAAAAATCAAGTCCTCATTGATTACTTTAGGTTCATGAAATTCAAAACTAGGCTTTATGGCTTGATTCTCTTCTAATATTTTCTCAAGTAAGGTCCTAACAATAAGGTTAGACTCCTCATGGATCTTTTTTTCCTCTTGTACTTCCAATATGGCTTCAGTCTGGGTATGGTCAAGATTATCTAACTCTAGGCTGGCTTCAGCCTGGGTGCCTACGGGTCAGCTAATTCTAGGTCAGCCATATGTATTTTCTCTTCTCCCTCATACTCATCCAATAAGTTCAGCTCAGCTTCATACACTTCTTTTTCAATGTCATCCTACCAATAGGGTAGAGGAGTAAGTCGGTTAAGGAAAAATTAGCTAGGATCTGGACTAGTAGGGGTAGGTCGGCTCGGATTAGTGTTGAGTCGGCTTGGCTGAGAATTGGGTCGACTCTACTTAGGAATGGGTCGACTCGGGTGGATTTGACTAGATCCTAATTTTTGATCATGAGCACTGAACCTAGTGTGATGGGGATCCAGGGCAGGTCTGGATTCATTTTCTATTTTTTCTTATTTTTTGCATTTTTCATATTTTTCCTATTCCCGCTATTCCACTTATTCCCATTATTCCAGCTTTATCCCAACCTTATCTCCACTTTATTCCAGCCTTATTCCATCTTCATCCTGTGCTTTTTTAAAAACATCCCAAACCCTAGCCACCGCCCCGCCAGCCCCAGATCTGGGCTGCCCAACCCCCGGCCGTCTCCTCCGGCCCGCCCACCGGTGCCCGTCGGCCCCGCCCTTGCCGGAAACCCGGCATCCGCCGCCCTGCCAGCAGAAGATGAAGGATCGATCATGGGAAGAACAACCGTCGCCCATGGCCCAAGGCCGCCGCCACTACCTGCCGCTGCCCACCTGCTACCGACCGCCTGCCCGCCGCCCGCCGGCTCATGCCTGGCCACCGGAGGTCCCCCACTAGCACCCTTGGGCCCCACGATCATGGGAAGCCCAAACGGCACACCGTGCATGCCGTGCCGCCATGGGCCGCCAATCCACTGCCTTCCCGCCATCGCCATCCGCCGCCTGCCACCGTCTCGCCGGAGCCATCGTCCAGCCATCCACCGTCCCGTCGGAGGTCCTCACCGGTGCCAAGGTTCCCCACGGCCGTGGGAGACCAAACGGCATGCCCTGGGCATGCCATGCCACCTCTGTGCCGCCGCCCCACCTGCAGCCCGCCACCCGCCACCCGCCATCCATCGCTCGCCGTCTGCCGGCCCCGTCCGCCGCCCGCTTCCCGGTCGTCGACCGTCCGCCGATTGCCGCCGAAG
This sequence comes from Areca catechu, assembly GCA_021397845.1. Lineage (NCBI taxonomy): Eukaryota > Viridiplantae > Streptophyta > Magnoliopsida > Arecales > Arecaceae > Areca > Areca catechu. The sequence continues at coordinate 156,917,232 of CM038039.1, read as the reverse complement.
ATGGTTTCTTCCCCTGTGCACGGCCACGAGAGGATTCTACACAAATTTTGGAGCAGTCCAATTTTCAGAGTAGCACGTTCTTCAGAGCATTTCATCAAGTCGACATGCTTCTCAGGACAGATCAGCACCAATATTGATGTAGCACGGATTTTGATATAATTTATTTTTTCATTTTTGGTTTGCTTGTAGGCTAAGTAAGTGAGGGGTTTGGTTTTTCTATATAAAAGCCCCTCCCCTCTTGTAATAAGTGAAGTTGATATGAAATTTTTAGTTTAGCCACCGGTTCTGGTTCGGGTTCTTGGCTGAGGTCCATTTTGCCTTCGTTCCCTGCTGTGTGCATTATGTGTTCAATGAGGGGTGTGAGAGCCCTGTTGTATGCATTATGGGTTCGATGAGAGCACCCTAGTTATCCCCTATCCCATCTTCTTATCCCCTCATGTCCTCTAAAAGTCATCCAAGCGGGATGCCTTTGCTGTGTGCTATTGAGAGCCTTGTTGTATGCATTATGGGTTCGATGAGCGAGGCATCTATGAGAGCCCTACTGTGTGCATTATGGGTTTAATGAGAGCTCAGGGTAGCTGTGTGCTTTGATCCCTGACTTTCTATGTGCGTCTCTCCGTTAGAGTGAGTCCCAGGGCCATGAGTTCCCGTTCCCAGTCTCCCATCCCCATCCTTTCTTCACCACCTCCATCAAGAAAATTGAAAACAAAAGAGATCAGCTGTTTTAGGATTTTAGTTTCAGTTTCGCCCTAGTTCTGCGAGGCTTCTTAGCCCTCCCACGATCCTCATTTGTTTAGTTATTTCCCTTTTCCAAATAATCCAGGGTTCATCAAGTCTATGTCCTGCATCATAGTGGGTTCAGGCTGATTAAGGGGAATCTGACTAGCGCTTGGTTGATACCTAAGGGTTATGGGTTCCTTGGGTTCATAGGATATATGTTCAGACCTATGGGTTATGGATCCGGGTTTGTAGGAGCTGGGTGCGTAGGAACTAGGTTCATATGATTTGGGTAGGTACTTCTCCCTAAGTTTAAGTTTCATGTCACTCTAGGTAGTTATGGGTATGTCTCTTCTTCGTCTAATCATTCTTTCGACATCATCCCAATAAATTCTAGCCTGGCATACTAATTTGTGTTTAGCAATCTTAAACTTTCTTTCATCAGACACTAGTTCCCTCTCAAAATACAAATCCATACCTTCTTTCCAATTAAGATAATTCTCAAGATCAAGATCACCACCAAATTTAGGTGCTTCTACCCTAAAGTTCATAGTGGCTCTCTTATCCTGGTCTATGGAATCATAATTGGATCTCCTTGCACTAAGATCCCCGATTGGGTCATTGCGAGGGGCTATCCTAGGGTTGGGTTCTAGGAATGGGTCAGGGTATGGGGTCTCAAATTTAGGTTCATGACGGGTCCTATGGGTTTTTTCTAGATTACCTAATCAATCATCTAGTCGGTCAAACCTATTGTTCATTTGGGCGCATTGTTCAGTCATGAACCTAAGGAAGGTCTCAAAATTGGGATCCATGATTAAATTGGGTTGGGTTTAGGTGAGACTAATAGGGTGTGCCTGACCTAGTTTCCATGCAATGCAAACACATCGAACTCGACTCGAACTAGGATTTCCTAGACCTAGAGCTCAAATAGAATGGGTTAGCTCAAATTACAGCAAATTCAATAATTACCATATCCACTGGCCAGGTAAGAGGTGGGGTCATGGGAGGCACCTCTTACTCTCGCAGGATTCTAATTAAAAACCACGAAACTGCTTAGGGCATTTGCCTCTAGACCTCTAGCCTTAGACACCAAATTCAAGTGATAATCACAGGATTGGGTGCACTAGCTTACACACAACACTTGGAACCCAACCTGTTGGTATCCCTAGCTCACTAGAATAATTAAGTCTAATTGAGTTTTAATTAGGATTAGGCTTGGATGCAAAGAAGGTTGTTGTGGTCCCAGGACACGTGATGAGCTCCTGCCCTAATCTGAGATGCTCAAGTGCCCTTAAGATTAGGTTACTTGATGATGCACACACAAGATGAAACCCTAGATGCAATCAAACTAAAATAAGTAAAATAAAAAAAATAATTTTTTTTGTATTTTATTCTTTTGTTTTTGGCAAAGATATACTTTGCAGAAAAGTACCTAAGATGCAAAAAATTAAAATATGTAAAATTTATGCAAAAAGAATCCTAAACTAGAATTACTGAAATTCAGGACAGATATATTCTCAGACAGTATTCCAGTGAGCAGAAAATCTATAGATTGAAATAATTCATGAGAAAATTTTAAAAAATACTAGCAATTATGATTGATCCAGAAAAATAAGAATTAGATGATTCTGAGGTATCTACATATAGAAACAAATTAAAATAACAGACCATATACTGTGATAGACGTTATGTAGAAAATAAACCCTAAAGATGCCTATCTCTTTATTTTCTTTTTCAAGGGTCAATTCATAGTGGCACCCCTATATGACATAGAAAATCCCGTTTGAATGAGAGGTGAGGGTCTTGCAGCTCTACTTTTTCCTATGACCGAACGGTCATGGTAAAGCACCCGATCCGAGTACTTAAAAAGAAACTAAATCAGTACAAGAGATATTAAACCCAGGTTTAACCTGCTTTAATACCAAAGATGATGTGGGACAAATAATTAAAGCCTAATTAACAAAGATTAGCAGAAAATATTTTTTTTAGATTTTTTCAGATTTTTAAGAAAGACTCAAAATACGCAATTAAGGAAACTAGTTCTAGTTAACTATCCATACAAGTAAACCTAACAAAATAACTAGGAAAGCAGGATCTGGTGGCTAAGAAACTACCGAAACTAGAATTAACTTTCAACTAATCAGAAACTAAAGAGGAAGGAAAAGGTTTAAAGTTATCAACGAAGATCAATTCTTCAGATCTAACAGGACTCTCAAGATTATTGTGGCAGGGTTTCAAGAACTCGTTCCTGGGCTCCAATCTTCTGCGCGATGCCGGTTCTGAGGAAAGAATACCTGACTTCGATTCTTGATCACCTGCAAATACTCAACAAAGGAAATTCAAGTTAGGAGGCAGCAAAGAAAGGAAAAGAAGGAAAGGAAAGGGTTAGAAGCGATGGTTGGGTTTTTTTGTCGGCTGGATAGGTAGGATAACTAAGGCCTCACACCCCATGATGTTCTAAAGAATAAAGAAAAAGGGCCTCATACCCTGCAATGCACACAACAAAGGAAGAAAATTCAGCAAAGGTTCTTTATTGATGAATAATAATTATAATTACAAGAGGGGTTGATGGGGTATTTATAGACCCTCAACCAGTGGTGTAAGGGATTCAAAGACTTAGAATTAATTCTTCTTGGGCAGCAACTCTTGAATTCCTTCTTCTGGTGCCATGACTCTTAAGTTTGGATGATGAGGGCTTTTGTATGAGAGTGGACTCTTCAATTTGGATAGAAAAAAACTTATGAGTTTTAGTAGGATTCATGAGTTCTTGAAATCTTGATATCCTGTAACTTGATTGCCTTGAGCTCTTGAAGTAAAAAAATCCCTTGAAATTTTTTTAATAGGTGCCCCTTAAAGAAGGATTCTTGGCCGATTTCTCCCGTGGAATTGGTAATAATTATTTGAGATGAATGGTGCTAAGAGTGAAGACTCCTGCTTTACTCATCTTAAAACCATCGGGGAATTTAAATGAGGTGCCCTCCTTGGATAAGCTTGCATGTTGTCTAAATGTCCGGATGTCTAGATGTCTGGATGTCTAGATGTCTTAATGTCTTGAAAAAAAATAAAAACAACCATAAAATTGGCCAACCAAGATAAATGACATGGCATGTGAGATGTCCAAATATAAGTGACATGCCATGTGATAATATCCTGGGTGATGTGGCGAGGGATGTCCAAATATGTCATGTGTTGATGTCCCCTGATGACGTGGCAGTGATGTCCAAAAATCTTGCAAAAATAGCACCAAAAACAAATTGACTTGGCCTAGCACATGGCTTTTCTTGGGCTAGTACATGAGTCTTCAATTGGATGCACATGAAGTCACATGGGTTTTCAATTGGGTGCACATAGGATGTTGACCTGAGTTCCCTCAAGACTTAACTAATTACAAGGACTCAATAACTAATCACATGGACTCAATACTAATTATTACAAGACTCAAAATAAAATAACTAAAGCCCGATTGATCAATTGATCAAAAGGCTTAAATCTCATGTAACAAAAAGAATAGATTGATAAACAGTGTTTGGCCCAATAAGGTTTGACACAACTGATAAATAGGGTTTTGATCAATGTTGTAAAAAGGGTTTAGCCCAAAAGGCTAAATAACAAAACCCTAATTACAGTTGGTAAAAAGGGCTAATCCAACTAGGTAAATATATATATACAGGTTCCATTTGGGTTCAGGGGTTTTTTATATTCTCAATTTTGGATCCAGGAATTTTTATAAGGACTCAATTTTAGGGTTTAGGGCTAAACCGAACTAAGCTAAAATAACAAAAATTTAAAATAAAATATTTATAGGTAAAAAGGGGTTTGGGTTTAGGGCTTTATTCACAGGTGATCCACTAGGATGTGGGTTCAACATGTAAATATTTTCTGGCCCTGGTGTCCATACCAGGTACCTTCTAGCAAGCATCAAAATGTGCCACGAACTTTTTCTCCAGTAGCTCGAAGGAGTCGATGCTCCTTGGCTCGAGGTGGGAGTACCAGACTCGAGCCGCCTTACGGAGCGTAGCTGGGAAGGTAATAAGAGGAGGGCACCAATGGCTGGTGGGGACTCCAGGATCAGACATAGATCACTGGATCCCATATGATTTATTGATTAGGATTTTAATTTTAGAACCTTAATCATGTGTCAAAGTTTTGAAAGTTTTGTAATCAATTAAGATTGAGTCCTGTAATAAGTTGAGTTAGTTGATTTGTCTCAACCCTCAACCCTAGTCAGTACATCGAGTCCTGTACTTCAGTTATGAGTGTCAGATCGATGCCCCTAACCATTCTTATAAAAGAAACATCCTTGTTATAAGAGGCTGGTTTATCTCTCTTAAACAGGCAATGCAGTAACCCTGGGGCACTCAAGTCGACCTCTTCGCCGACCCCCATAAGAGCTACCCAGGGTACTAAACCTTGAATCAGCTCGCTGAAGACGAGCACCGCTGCACCAACCAAGGGACGTTGAGTGGCACCAGACCCACCTTATTGGTGGCACCCACATCCCCGTGGGCCCAGACTCTACATCCGGACAAACCACGAGGGTGCGAGCTGGCCCAGCCAACAATCCCCCCCCAGCGAAACAACCAAGTTTTTTTCCCTTTGCAGACTCGAACCCAAGACCTCGGCTCTGATACCAATTGTCGGATCGATGCCCCTAACCATTCTTATAAAAGGAACGTCCCTGTTATAAGAGGCTGATTTATCTCTCTTAAATAGGAAGCGCAGCAACCCCGGGACACTCGAGTTGACCCCTCCGCCGAGCCCTGCAAGAGCTACCCAGGGTACTAAACCTCAAGTTGGCTCGCTGAAGACGAGAACTGTAGCACCAACTAAGGGACGTTGAGTGGCACCAGACCCACCTTACCGGTGGCACCCACATCCCCATGGGCCCAGACCCTACATCCGGATAAACCACAAGGGTGCGAGCTGGCCCAACCAACAATGAGTCCAGTATGAGTCCAATTTTTGTACAAGAGAAGAGGTTATCCTATCTTGGAGTTCCACCAGGCCACATCCAGGAGTCAAAGGCCACTACATCAGCCTATTGGATTTTGTGTGACAACCCATGATCCAAGATGCTTCAAGAAATCCTGATTCCTTCCAAATGCTTTTCGAATGCCTAGATTCCTTTCCAGATACCAGATCATATTCCAGAACCAGGGTATCCATGATTCCAGAGGTCTATCTACATCCCAGCCCAAGTGAATGCAAGGCCCAGGTCCATAAAGAACCAAGATTCCAGGTATATTCTAGCCCAGAACCAAGATACCTGGAATATTCTTGCTCCAGGCATCCCAGGCCTCCAGGGCCCAAAGCCCATGTGCCCAACCCATCCTTGGATACCACAATTGCTGCCCAAGATCCCAAGTCCAAGCCAAGAGGTGTCCATGCGCAAGAAAAAGAGATTTGACCAAGTCCAAGGCCCTTTGACCAAGTCAAAGGAGGAAGGAAATCCATATCAAACAAGGAGAACCTATTCCTACTCTACTTGTAATCCTATTCTAACAAGGAGAGGGCATGGGAACTCTATAAATACCCCACCCCTTCCCCTCTTGTAATCAACTTTTATTCATGATATCAAAACCCTAGTAAATTTATTTGAGCATGCGAGCCTGTGTTATTCATGATATCAAAACCCTAATAAAATACTAAAATTTCTATAGTTGATTGAAAACCCTAGGATTTGCATCATTAATTGATTTTTGTTTTGCATTAAATTTGGTAGGTATCATCATCACCATCCATCTTCTATCCTAGAATTTTTTTTGAATTTTTTCTGCATCGAAAATAGTGTCAAATCCTGCATCTTCTAACACTCTAATTTTTTGAATTTATGCACTCACTTGACCTAACCTAATCAACTTCTACACACCCGAATCCCAAGCCCAAGTTGTTTGCTAACCTAATCAACTCAAACCTAATTGCCACTTCATAAAACACACAAAAAAATATTTTATTTTCTGATTGTTTTAGATTGCATCAGGACCATTGAATGCCATCATCTCTTAATCTAATCTTAAGGGCAATCAATATAACATCAAGGCACGATTCCACCACCTGTCCTGGGCCCAAAACAACCATCAGCACACTGACCTAAGCCTAATTAAAATTGATTAGACCTAATTTGCCCTAAAGGGCTAGGTGACACCCACAGGTCTGGTCTGAGCTGTGTAGACCAACTAGTATATTTAATCCTTTAGCTATTACTGAAAGCTCGTGTCTAAGGCTGGGGGTCCAGAGTCAAACGACCTAAGTGGATTGGTGGTTTATAATTAGGACCCTGTGACAAGCAAGGGGAGACTCCAACCACCCCACCCCCTATCAGGCCAGTGGAAGGATTAGCTACTGGGTTAAGTGTAAGTTGAGCTGACCCACCCAGTTTTGGCTCTAGGTCTAGGAAATCCTAGGTTATACTAGCCTAGTTCTTTTTGCATGCTTGGCTGCACCATTCCATTCTGATTGCTAGATTGAGTGTATGACCACTAGATTAGGCCTAATACCAGAAGTCCACATCCCAAACCAATTCAGCCATGGATTCCAATTTTGAGGCCATCATGAACGAGTTTGCCTAACTAAACCAGGCCAACACCCAAACCCAAAATCAGTTTGCCAAGATAAACACTAGGTTTGATCAATCCCAGACCCAGATGAACCAAATAAACCATAGATTTGACCAAGTATACCAATAATTTGACCAGATAACCCAAACAAACAACCAAACAACCACCAGGATCGACCAATTAACCACTAGATTAAACCAAGTAGGAACCCCAAACCAGACCCATAGATCCCAGGAACCCATAGTCCCTAGATATGAACCCAGTAGTAACCCACTATCCCTCAGTCACCCTGAACCCTATAGGATTGATACCCCTAGATTTGAACCCATAACCTTTAAACCCATAACATATAAATCCATAACCCTTAATTTACCCACCCCTATTACCCTAGACTCTAGTCAATTTTCTAGTAGCCAAACCCCTCTTACCATCCCATTGGTTCACCAAGATGATCTAGAAAAAGAGAAATATGAGGCTGACCCAAGTCTGGTAGAAAAGTATGAAGATAATGAGTCTATTGAAGATCTAGAAGAGTACCCTATAGAAGACCCAGGATTAGTTAACTGTGACCAAACCCAGATAGAAACCAACCCAGAATTAGTGGAACCAGAAGTCCAGTGTAACCAACCCAGTTCAACCATGGAGTCCAATCTAGAAACCCTCTTTAAGGCCATGATGGAATAGTTTGACCAGTTGGAACATAGGTTTGACCAAAGGAATAAAATGTTTAACCAACTGATCCAATCGAATAACCAAATGACCCATAGGATTCAACAATTAGATGACCAAGTAGAAGACCACCCAACATTAGTTGAACCTAACCATACCCAAGTAGGAGTGAACCTAGATTTAGCTAATCCTAGCCATACCTAAACAGTAACCAACATAAAGTTAGCTGACCATGTAATGGAAGAACCCTTAAAGGAAGAAGACCATGAGGAACCCAATCCTACTGTTAGAATCCTACCTGAGGAGCCACTAGAAGAAAGCCCAATTAGAGAGCCCAATCCTTTGATTTATGAGCTAGAAGAGTTTATTAAGGACTTGACCTCTTTGAATCAGTACCCTCAAGATAAAATCATTCCATTGACTCCAATTGATCTCTTTCCTGAAATCAACAACCCTTTCTTCCATTATGTAGATCCTTTAGATACGCCTCAAACCCATAAGGTAAATCTTATTAGTCTAGGACTCATCCCTGAAACACCTTTTTGTCTCTTAGTCTACCTGATTAACCCTGAACCCTTTTTCAATTAGACTAACCCTGAATCCATCTCATATTTTCTGCCTTTTCATGAATTTTCTTATGTTTCTTTAACCATTCAATTGCATTTTATAGAAGTAAGCATACCGCATTCATACATTGTGCATGTTAGGTTTGCATCTTACTTCTTGCATACCCTTTGGCATTTAGCAGGCATACATAGTAAATTTTCATGTGCTTGCCATGCTAGAATCAAACCTAGAGAGTCTATAGTATGTTAGGTTAGACCCTAAAAAGTCCAATAAAATTTCCTTCGATAGGAAAGTTTAGTCGAGTCTAATAGGTATTAGTTGAGTCCAATAAAATTCACAGTCCTAAATCACATATCTATACCTACACTAGCCTCTGCACAGTATATGCATCATGAAATTAGTCAAGAGCTGAACATAATTAATAAACTAAATAATAACTTGGCTAATTTCCAAAAGAAAGATAAAGATTTTTATGCAGAGGAATATGTGACTATCAAAGAATTTTCTGCTCGCGAAGCTGGCCCATCCAAATAATGAATAGTAGTGGACCCAATGCCTATGTGCTTGAGATATCACCTGATTTAGGTATTAGCTCCACCTTCATCATCTCAGACTTTGTAAAGTCTAGGGAGCCAGCAGTGATACCTAGCAAGCACCTTGAGCCTATCCCTCCCTTTGAGAGAGAACCCATCCCAAAGCGACCACATACAAATTGACCAATAAGTGAAGAAAAGATTGAGAGATCTATGGACGATCAAGCTATCGATACCTGGGATAGAGACTATCAGCGATACTTGGTCCGATAGCACGGTCAGCTAGAATATGAGGACATGTGGAATGCTGGTGTGGATCCGCGGTGCCTCAACCTAGACCCTTCTTGAGCCAAATTGACCCTCACTCGACGGGGTCGAGTTCCTCCCACCCCAGGAGAATTGGTGGGGACTCCAGGATAAGACACAGATCACTAGATTTCATATGATTTATTGATTATGATTTTAATTTTAGAACCTTAATCATGTGTCAAAGTTTTGAAAGTTTTGTAATCAATTAAGATTAAGTTCTGTAATAAGTTGAGGTTAGTTGATTTGTCTCAACCCTCAACCCTAGTCAGTATATCGAGTCCTGTACTGCAGTTATGAGTCCAATATGAGTCCAATTTTTGTACAAGAGAGGAGGTTATCCTATTTTGGAGTTTCACTAAGCCACATCCAGGAGTCAAAGGCCACTACATCAGCCTATTGAATTTTGTGTGACAACCCAGGATCCAAGATGCTTCCAGAAATCCTGATTCCTTCCAAATGCTTTCCGGATGCCCATATTCCTTTCCAGATACCCAGATTCCTTTCCAGATACCAGAGCATATTTCCAAACCAAGGCATCCATGATTTCAGAGGTCCACTTACATCCCAGCCCAAGTGAATGCAAGGCCCAGGTCCATAAAGAATCAAGATTTCATGTATATTCCAGCCCAGAACCAAGATACCTGGAATATTCCTGCTCCAAGCATCCTAGGCCTCCAGGGCCCAAAGCCCATGCGCCCAACCCATCCTTGGACACCCCAATTGCTTCCCAAGAGCCCAAGTCCCAGCCAAGAGGCATCCAAGCCCAAGAAAAGGAGATTTGACCAAGTCTAAGGCCCTTTGACCAAGTCAAAGGAGGAAGGAAATCCATATCAAACAAGGAGAACCTATTCCTACTCCACTTGTAATCCTATTCTGACAAGAAGAGGGCATAGGAGCTCGATAAATACCCCACCCCTTCTCCTCTTGTAATCAACTTTTATTCATTATATCAAAACCCTGGTAAATTTATTTGAGCTTGCGAGCTTGTGTTATTTTGCTTTTATTCTTTGGTTTGTGTTTGTGTTGTCTTGCTTGGCCAATCTCAACCCTTGCTGTTCTCCACATCTAAGCAACAAACCCAACTTCCAAGCATCAGCCATGCCCAAAGAAGGAGTGCCCTAGGCCGCCAAGCAGGTAGATCTTCACCAAGCTTCAAGCCGCCCAGCTTCTAAACCCTAACCTGATTCTTTTTAAACCTAGTTTTTTTCTTTTTCTTACTTGCTATTTTGATTGACCCTTGACATTTTGCAGGATCCCTGAGATGTTTCACCTCCCCAGAGGAGGCTTTCCTTGCCTCCAGGATCACCCAAATCAGCCATCTAATCAAGGAAACCGAGCTTCGTCTTCCAAGCATCAATCTAAGAGCTATGTGACCCCTTCGATTATAGATTCTTCAAATCATTGATTGGTAACAACCTTTCCTTCTTTTAATTTCTAATTTGATGAAGATAAGCTATCCTAATCCGAGTGTTTCTCAATTCTCGGGTCCTGGAATTTATTATTTTGCATGAGTTTGCCTGCAATATGATGATTCTTTGCATTGCTCCTCCTTTTGCTAGTTCTTATTTTATTTTGAAAATCTAGCCTATAAATAAAATTACAAAAATTATAAAAAAAATTAGTTTACTATTTTCCCTACATGATTAGCAATCATAGAGTTGTCTCGCATCAATGGCCCCTTGAACCTGCATGAGAGCCTTGTAATGCTCGAAGTGGTCAAGGGGATCTATGGTCCTGTCATAGGGATCTACCTGGGGTTTGCAAAATCGGCTGGGGATCGGTTCCTCTTATATTCTATGGAAGAGAGGAGGGCGAGCATCATAGCCCACAGGCTCACGTGGGAAGCCCTGAATATCGATAAACTGACAAGCAAGATCAGCCAGACTATGCTTGATAATTATATTATATACATATATAAATATAAATTGGCAGGCGAGATCAGCCAGTGTCTACGCTTGATAATTATATTATATACATATATAAAAGCATTAATTTAATAATTAAACTATTTTTATTTATATTAAATTGATATTTTTATATATTATTTGTAGTAAAAAAGATTGTCATTATAAAGAGCTTGATTTTTGGAGTCCAACGATGCAAACGATACTCAAATCAGAGTTCAAACAGGCCCATAATCGAATTTTGAAAGTTATTAAAGGAATTACATGAATATTAAAATAGCCGGTCCACCATGGACTGGCCGCTTGGTTTACAAGAGCTCGCCTGGTCCATCATCGCCATGGCTCGTGGTCCATGGCTCTAAGCCATGGATCGTGGGGGGGATTTTCACTATTTTTTGCCCTGAACTATCGCTTGTTCACCGCTGGTCATCACCAGTCACCGGAAGAGATGCCGAAAGGCCCTCCACGGTTGGAAAAGCCATCGAGAGACTTTGTTTTTTCTAGTCAGCCACCCATGTCCTCTTTCCAGGTTCGTCCTCCACCAGCTCACCATCATTTGCTGCCATCCTCCTCACAGTCGACCATCCCTCAGCTTGTTGCTACATTACCCAAGCCACTAGCCATCATTAAGCTACTGTCCAAACTTTGTGTCATCGGTTTGCTCCTTTGTTCAGCCACTGCCATAGCTGTCGCTACCCAGCGCCACCTACAATAGTGCCACCAACACCTTCCACCATCATTCGTCGCCACTATCATCGCTCAATGGGAGGAGATCAAGTCCCAATCAAGGAAGGAGAGGGATCAGGGATTCGACAAGAGTCCTTTCAAAACTTAGTTTGCTAGAGAAGGAAAATAGTGCCAACCATCCATCACGACACACATTGGATGGCCTAGATTATTCCTTGCAATATTCAGCTGATCTAGAGCCCGATTGAGTCCAAATTTACCGGGAGGAAGTCCTAAATAAGCTCTATTTAAAGGATCCTTGGCTTACAGAAGAAAGCATCCTAAAAAGAGGGTACAGTACAGGGTAGAGGACTTAACTTTGGATTGCAGGTTGGCCTCTAAGAGTGAGGTTTCTTAGAGGAGAGTTATGCTTTCTACACCATCTTCAAGCCTACTCCATCTCCAAGATCAAGATCCAAGGAGGAAGAAGCAGAGAAAGCCAGTTTGCTCCGAGGAGTATGAAGGAAGAAGGAAGTTCTCGACCATCTTCTCGATGGGGCTATGCCGATCTACTTCCAGTCTTTGTTACTATTTTTCTTTATTTATTTAGTTGTTATTTTCAATTCCTTGTAATCAATTTTTTTATGCAATTTAAATTTTTATTATTTATTCTTCTTATAAGTAGATGCTAAGATCCGATTACTGGATTGAACGTACCAAGTTTTACTTCTTTGTTGCATTTCGAATATCTATTTCTTTCTAACCTTAAATTATTCTTTTCTTTTATGCACTGCCTTCTCCATGGATTCCACTCGACTCACTCTTTCTACATATTCTTAAGTTAATTTAAAAGTCAATTATTACATGATAACCATGGTGTCTTAACAACAACATTGCGGTCTATCAAGTTTTTAGCACTATTACTGGGAAAGGTACAAATGCTAACATTTTTTATCTTTTTGATTTTCTTGTAAATTCAATGTACTAATTTTTTCTTTTTTTTCAGATCTAGAAAAAGCCAAAAAAATAAAAAAAGAAAAAAAGGAGGAGAAGGAAATTATCAATCTTAATCCTAGATTAATTTTCTTTTTTTGTTACTTCTAATTAATTTCTGCCTTTTTATATTAACCAAAAAAAAACCTTTCCTTTTCTTGTTTCCTTTGATTAGCCTTCATTTTTAAAAATAACCTATCTAATTTCTTTTAGATTTGCTTCCTTTTTTTTGCATTCCTCCTTTTCAAATTAATATAAAAGAAAAAAATTCCTTTTTTGGTTTTTTCCTTTAATTAATTTCATTTTTTTCAAACTAACCTAAAAAAAAACTCTCTTATATTCCTTCCTTTTTAAATAAACATAAAAAAAGAAAAAATATTTAACCTTTTAAATAACTGCCTTAAAAACTAGATTTGATTCTTTGCTTTAGTTTAGAATATCTAGTTACTTTATTTATTTAACCCAATTGAGTTTTCTTCTTCTCATATCTAACTAACCAAAAAAATTAAAATCTACCTTCTATTCTTTTTACTTAAATTAACATAATCTAAAAAGAAAACAAATACATCGCATAATACTTAATTAAAATAAAGTAACTAACTAAACCTTAAAAGACTATTACTTGTTTGGGACATCTTCCTATTTTGCTTTTCAAATTTTCATAAAATATCTTAAGGGTATTAACCCATAAATAATATAAGGTAGGGAGTTGATCATCCTTTCTTGGCCCACAAATCACCACCCTGTATCTTGCATTGACCAAAGCCTGATAATTAAAATCAATTAGACATCAGCCCCTAAGGAATTCGAGCTCAATAGGACAAGGCATCCAAAAGGGTTAGATCGAGCCAGGATTATCTGATTGACTGCTATCTAGAAAAGGAGTTCAAGGATGATGTAGTCCTAAAGAAAGGCAGTTTTTAATTGATTTCATTGACTGACCTGGCCAATTATAATTGGTGTCTAAGGAAAGCAACAGGGGACCCCACCAATCTTATCCTTACCTGACCAGTTGATTAGTCAGTTTCTGACTTGGAGGGCTCCAAGGTTGCCTTGGTAGTTAGGAGCTCTCTAGATTTTGGATAATCCTAGGATAGAGAGTCCATGTATACTAACTTGTTTGTAAATAACACCAAATCCTAACTAACTCTTCTTCTCTCTCTTAGTGCTAAGACTCCTTAGGCCCTTCTTTTAGAACTCTTCTCCTTGTTCATCTCACCATTTCTCTTAAAAAAATAGTAATAATAATAATAAATAAATACATAAATAAATAAGGATTGCTCTAATCTAAAATTTTGATTGCACATCCAAATAATCAAAATAATCTGATAGACTGAATTAGTACCAGGAGAATGATTCTTTATAGTAGAGTACCCTTTCTCCTAGCACACCAAGCATATTCAAGCCCCACTCACTTTGAGAGTAAGTACCCAACCGAGTACCAACCTCTTACATCTAGGTATGACCAAGTTTATCAAGATCAAATCCAACCGACCTACAGCTCAGGAGGTAACCTATACCTTAATGCCTATAATTCAGGTTAGGGGGCTCAACCAGATTTCTTGTGGTAACCATATCCAGTGGTTATCCAGGCAACCCAAGGATCCATATTCATAGAGACATCATATTTTGATCAGCTCTATCCCCAATATCAGCCATCTCCAATTAATTATAGCCCATCATTTGAAGAGAAGGTTCAGCAAGCACCATACCCACCTCCCCTACAAACCAATCCAGATGTCGATAGATTTGATCAATTTTAATAAATTATTATAGCCCAATAGCAATCTATCAACAAGCTAAAGGATCAAACGAATCAACGATTAATCCAGCTTAATAACGAAGAGGGAGGTGAACTACCTAGTCAACTCGAGAGTAACCTAGAGGGACCATACCTAGCTTAAAACCTTAATGACCCTCTAGCTTTTCCTGACTAATCAACTCTAGCTCTCGGGAATGAATTGGTCTTAGAACAACTCTGCACAACCATAAAGACCAATATAGATAATTTGGCTGAGGCAAAAAAATATATGGAGAAATTAAACTTATGGGATGAACCATTTCCATCATTACCCACTCACCTATGGCCCCATTCCCTAGTACCCTAGAAATGTCCATGCCTTTTAGTGAGATGAGAGAACAAATACATGCAATGATGAAACTAGTAGAAACTTCCCAAGAACCATAAATACATAACTCAATAGAGGAAGCCTCGCCCATAATTCTTCTCTAAGATTTGTTAGATCATTATCCAGCTTAGTTAAGGGTAGATGATTTTAATGTAGATGGGTATAGTACTGAAGTGAATTACTTAATATAAATACCCTACTTTAAAACCACCCCATTTTTGATAAATGAACAACAAGAGCCATCACCTAGCCCCCCAATAGCTCCCTTATTAGAATCATCACCTGATCTAGAACTGAAGTCACTTCCTGATGCACCCATTAAAACTTTCTCAGTGAATCTTATCCAGGAAGCCCAACTTAGTAGTAATCTAAAAGCACATAAAGAAGCTATCAGGTAGGATATTATTGAAATGAGGGATCAAGATCTTAGAAATTTTATAATTGATTTCTTTGTACTCGGCACCAATTTTGAGAATTGCTTCCAAAACCTTTCTATGATACTAAAACAATGTACAGAAATAGGTCTAATATTAATTTGGAAAATATGTCTAAATTTAAAATAGGAAGGGATATTGACCAAATACATCATGCCCGAGAAAGGGAATAGGATCGACCAACCCATAATTGAAGAAATTTTTAAACTACCAACTACAATCTCGGCCCAACAAATATAATTCCTTCCTAAATATTTTATATACTATAATAATATTTTTAAATCCTGGAATAACATGCTTGCCCAATGTATTTTATTGATTTGCACTAATCATCATAGAGTACTCTATGAATGATTTTCTGCCATGATAATAAGGCCTCTTTATTGGTCCTGTCCTTTTGATGTTATGAGGGACACACTAAAATTAACTATCTATTAGACTCCCTCATAATGTCTGGCTAAAGATGTTAAACTTAGCACTTATTGGGATGCAACCTAATTTTTATTTTTATATCCTTAAAAGTAAAATAAAAATAAGTGTCTGGCTGAAGATGTTAAATTTAGCACTGGTTGGGAGGCAACCTAACAATCTCATTTTTTTTAGTATAATTACAGGAACTTAGATGGAAGTATAAGAGTCCATTACTTCACGAAGTCTTTTTCAACTCTCAAAGCACATTCACTTTAGGTGTACACTTTTCTATTCCATTTTATATATTACACCCTTTATTTTCCTTCTCCATTGAGGATAATGTCGATTAAGTTGGAAGGGGAGAATAATTAATCTAATTAAGTCCTCAAGTATGACCAAAAGAAATTAGTTTTATATCCAATATCTTGATTTAAAGTTAATTAGGCACCCTAACCAATGATTGATTAATGGCCTAGATAGAATTACTAATGAACAAATCACTAAGAAAATTCAACAAATGGTAGGATGTTAACCAAGTTAATTTTGAGAGTAATTCCAGAACTTTATCTCTTCTTATCTCAATCAAGAATCTGCTTATTGAGAGTAGGGGTGGAAATGTTGAAAAAATTTTTTAAAAAAATAGAGAGTCAGTCTAACCTCACAGCTCTTCTTGAACTCTTATTGAGTAATCGAGCCCCTTCACTTAAATATTATGGTTCATGTCAAAAGATGAGAAGGTAAAGAGATCTGTTAAGTAATGGCACCCTACTAAGTAATCAGGCCCCTTTGCCTAAGTAAATATTGTGGTTCATATCAAAAAATAAGGATGCTAATACTTAAAAGGTCAAGACATTGCACTGAACTTCTCAAAAAAAAAAGAGAGAGAAGGAACAAAAGGACTAAAGTATAAAAAGATAACAAACCCGACTCAAATCAAGTTAGAGGATTTAAAGAGTAAGTTAGTGAGATAGTAAGGAGGACCTCTAAAGATTTCTATGGTCAACACTTAACCACTAATTGGGTTAACTCAGTGATCCAATAAAGTACCTCTTTAATGGTCGGGCTGGGTATCAGCCATCTTTAGGACTACCTAGGTCAACTTTCAATTCAAAGATGAGTTTGTATACATAGCTAATTCATCTGCTTTACTTGAGGATGAGCAAAGTTCAAGTTGGGAGGTATGATAATTATATTAATATATATATATAAAAGCATTAATTTAATATTTAAAGTATCTTTATTTATGTTAAATTGATACTTTTATATATTATTTATAGGAAAAAAGATTATCATTGTGAAGATCTTGATTTTTGGAATCCAACAATACCAACGGTACTCACATCGGAGTTCAAACGAACCTAGAATCGAATCTCGAAATTTATTTAAGGAATTACATGAATATTTGATAAGTCTATTAATTATCCCAATTTAACCATTAAAATAAATATTGATTAATATGTATTTAATAAGAATTGATACTTTTTATTTAAGTTTTATAGAAAAGGAGTTCATGGATGAGAAGAGCTTGATTTTTGCAATCCAACGGTACAAACAATACTCAAATCAGAGTTTAGACAGGCCTGAAATTTAAGTTTGAAATCTATTAAGGAATTGCATGATTTTTAGAGTAGCTGATCCACCATAGACCGGCCACTCGATTCACAGAAGCCCCTAACGGATCATAGCTACCATTGTCGCCAGTTTACGGAGCCATTCCGTGGACCACAAACCATCCCAAGCTCCATCGTCACCGGGGAAGCTGCCGGAGTTCCTCTCCTCATCATCGGGAGCTCCTTCTTTGTCGAGGACCCACCGATCACCGTCAAAAAGTCACCTAGCCACCATCTTCAATTTTTTCTCCCAATCGACGACCGTCTTCTTCGAACCACCGCCGTCCCTCCTTGCTTCCTACTGACCAACCACCGTCCAACCACACCGGCCACTGCTCCACACTACTCCATTCATTGCCTGACTCCCCTTGTGCCACCTTCAACCTCCATCCCACCGACCACCAGCTCACAGCCATCGCCGCCCGTCATCGGCCACCGCTATCAATATAACTAGCAACCTCCTCTGTCTGGAACTGAGAGAAGCAGCATTCCAAATCCAAGTGGGACAGGGAGCTGGGATGTGATGAGGAGTCCCGTTCAAATTCTATTCAGCCAAGAAGGAAAGAGAGCATCACCGAACGAATCCTAGCATGATTTGAGGGCTATGAATAGAATGGATGGCTCAAAATTCTTTGTACAATATCTTACCAATCTTGAGCCTGATTGACTTCAAATTTGACTGAGAGAAAGCCTCAGATGAGCTCTATAAAAGGAGAACCCCAGGCAGCAATCCAGGCACCAATTACTTTAGCAAATTTTGTCCAAGTTATTTTATTTCTTTCTTTTAGATCATTGTATTAGACTTGGGAAAGAGAGGGAATCATGGAAATGCTAGCCACAGTGATGCATAGCTAGGCTCTTTCAACCTGGGATGAAGATGAAGCCTATACTCAGGTTTTCTATTTCTTTTGTATTTAATTTCTAAGCAGAAAGGTATGTTGTTTTCATCTACATCAATTGATCTTTATTTTTTTATTAAGGTACTAATCTAGCATGCATGGCCTACACCCTCTATCGACGTGCCGTCATCTCAGGACACGGTATGTGCCTAAGAGAGGTAGATCATAGTATGGTAGATTAGATCCCTGTATAGAGATTAGATAGTTTATACTCTAAGAGGATGTGTTATCCTTTAAGAGGACATGTCATGATCTCCATGTTGAGTCTCATGGGGTGTATTCAAGGCATATAGAGTCAAGTTTTGGGTCTTTGTCATGTTGGTCGTGATGTAACTAAGGCTAAGAGTGAGTCTGATATGAGTCTTAGGTGATAGACTGTGTTTTCCCATGATTTGTTCAGTATGTCTATTCGAGTCGGCTCGATGGTCCTTTGAGTCAACTCGGCTGGTAGCACAGCACGGGGGGGTCTGGGCGATGTACCAATGTCGAGTTGGCTTGGTTGCCCAGAGTCGACTCTAGTTCTCAGAGCAGGTACATAGACACTCTGGACGAGTCAACTCAGTTTGCTGGAGATGGCTCGAATTCTAAGAATAGAAGGAGCGATCCGGACGAGTCGACTTAAACCCTGCAAGTCGACTCGAATGATGGGTTCTGATGGGGGATGAAAATAAAATGATGAATGAAAGTTTTAGCAAGCTAACTAGCAAGCAAACTTGAGCAATTAATTATCAAATAAATGGGCTAAATTAATCCAAGAAAAGAATTTTCATAAGGAGACTAGTTGATCTAATTTTTAAGACCCGCAATTTAGATTTAGTTCAAAATAAGGATTGGGATCTTCATGGCAAGGAAACCATCACTACTAGGGCAAGTTAACCTTCATATGATCAGATCTAATGAAGATTAGGAAGAGTTTTCCTACCAACAATGATGGCTAATTATTTGATGGAAGAAGGAACTCTCATCACTCAATGATTGAGGCTTAGAAGTCAAGTTGGCACTCTCTACTTTGAGACTCACCTTGGCCTTGATCCATGGCATGGAGACCTTCATCCTTGACTTAGGAACTTGAGAGAACCTACAAAGAAATTTGGAATTAGACATGGAAGAAGAATTGGAGTTGGAATGGAAATAAAGAAAAAAGGAAGAAGAAGAAAGTGGCCGGCGGCTTGGGACTTGGAAATTGATCATAGATCCATCAATGGGCATCCCATCCTTTACTCCTTGCAAAAGCACTCTTCACTCTCAAACTCAAACTTAGAAAACTCTCATTCTCTCCTTGGATAAGGATCTACATACTCAAACTAGCTAGAAAACTTTCACTCCAAATAAGAACTCAAGAAAACTAGAAACAAGGAAACAATCCTTTCATTAATTTAAATCATAGCATAGAATGCATACAATGAGAGCCTATGGGCCCTATTTATAGGCTCCAATGCTAGGAATTTTGTCCAAGGGTAGAGAGGAGGGGATAAGGATGGCTTAGTTGGCTCCAATAATTTTTAGGTAAGTGGTTTTAACTAAAAATAAATTATTGGTAGAATGTTACAACCACTTCACATGTGGCATTCTAGAAGGTCTTCATGTGGTTGTTAAATGCTGATGTGGAGGCCTAGGTGTCATTAGAGGTGGCGCCCCACATTTCACTTGTTGGAAGGTATCTTTATGTTTTCTATAAAAGTCTTGATGTAGTATAATTTCTTCTCCCCAAGGTTTCTTGATGAGGTGTCCCCCCATGTAAAAATTTTGGCTTCAAGTCTTGGCTTGAAATGGGCTTAAATGGCTTGAATTAGGCTTTGAAGAGGTGGCTTTCCATCATTCTTTGAGCTTGAGTCGACTTATGAAAAATTATCATCTTCCATGTGTTGACTCATGAGTATGCTTCAAGAAAATTTAGGACTTGTTTCATGGCTCAAGATTTTATTAACTATAGCTTCAAAAAATAAAGTTAGTTAATCAAAGTATATATTCATATTATTGATGTCCCTGTCAATTCTCCCGGGGTGGAAAAAGGGTTTTACTCCATCGAGTAGAAATTCATCTAGCTTTGGTGATACTTTAAGAGGTCAGGGTCGATTCTTTGTAAGTCCTCTCGAGTGATCCATGAATCTTTGGAATCAGGTCATCCTTGCCAGTGAACCAAGTAGAATTGATAGTCTTTATTTTGAGTAGTGATAATCTTATTATCTAAGATTCGCTCAATCCTATCTTGCCGCTTTGATAAAATGGCTGGTGGACACTCAAGGATTGGTTCACTCTTAAAGATGGAATCAGACCTGAATAGCTCACTAGGTATCATTGTTGGTTCCTTATACTTTACTAGATCTAAAATGTTAAAAGTGGAACTAATACCAAAGTTGGATAGTATATCTAGCACATATTAGGTCCAATTTTCCTTACTATTTTGCAAAGGACCTATACCATGGGCATATAATCATTTTGAGCCTACTCAAGACATAGACTCCTTCCTAAAATTCTTTGGCTTTTTTTACAAAATTAAGCCATATGCTTGTTAATTTCATTGCTCAAAATTTGTTTTACTAATCATGCTATGCATATGACTCTCATAATCATGGATACTTATGCATGGGACACCAAATGACAAGAGACAAATGCAAATGATACTAAATGGTAAAAGACAAACAAAAACAAAACAAGCTCAAATGGACATTATTATCTATGGACTAAACTTTATTATTGGGCTAGGAAACAAGGTTCCTAATTTCCAATATTCCCTAAATGGCTTTGAAGACTTTGGCACAAAACTTCAGGTAGGTGGTAGTGAATCTTAATTTGGCTCCCAACATCTGCCAAAGAGTCTTAATAAAGTAACTGTTGAATATCACTGGGACCAAATCAATGGGATGGTAGATATCCTAGCCATATGGGATAGAAGAGTGAATGAAATATAATGGTGGATCGAGATGGTGGATGTTTAGAAATGGAGAATCAAGGATAGAAAAATTGTTAGGAAAAATATTTTGCAGGGTTTTCAAAGGCTCTATAGCTTCTTGGGACTGATCCGTAAGGTTTTGTTCTTTGACGGTCAATATCCCAATATATGATTTTTCATCGATCTCTAGATCTAAACCTTCAACATCAATTAATTCCGAATCTTCTATGTTATCCTTAGATTGATCTCCATGGTTTTGTCCTTGGATTTCATTTTGATCATCCCCGTTGTTGATTTCTTTAGGCTGGATAATTATTTTATATTCGTCCATAAGGTTAGACCCAGCTTCATAAACTTCTTCCTTAAGTTCTTTAACGGGTTTGAGATTTTCTCTTTCTAGCCCTTCAGTTGGACAAGATTTTGATTCTATTTCATCTTTTAATTCTTTAATTGGTTCAGGAGATCTTTCCTCTAAATTCTCAGTGGGTTCAGTCTCTTCCTCATCTCCCTCATACTTATTGAATTTAGCAATATATTTAAACGTAGTCTCATCATCTCGTCTCAATTTACGCCATGGGGTTGGAAGATTTTGCTTATAAGATTTGCCTAGGTACTTTTCTCTTAACTTACTCTTCATATCTCTCCAAGTAATTATTTTATCCCCACTATAATAACTTTTATGCTCAACATGTTTTCAATATGACTTAGCATGTCAGACTAGCTTTAATTTGGCAAATTGACACTTCCTTACTTCCGACATTTCGTCAAACTCACAATATTGATCCATTTTTTTTTCCAATCGACATACACCTCAGGATTTCCATCAAAAGTGAGTGCATGGGGTCGATTGCTCCTAAAGACTCTCTCCTCCTGATCTACAAAGCCTTGGCAAGGGTATCTAAGTTTATACTCAGGGGTGAGATCATGACAATGGGCTATTGGACCAATGGGAGGTGATTTAGGATTAGTACAGGTCAAGCGATCTTTTTCGAGGTTCTCGATTTTATTATTTACTTGCCCTAACTCTTTGTTCACTTATCCTAATTTTTTAGTTAGGGTATCAAATTTTTTAGTCAGGGTCCTCATAAAGAATTCGAGATTGGGATCCATAGATACATGTAGG
This sequence comes from Areca catechu, assembly GCA_021397845.1. Lineage (NCBI taxonomy): Eukaryota > Viridiplantae > Streptophyta > Magnoliopsida > Arecales > Arecaceae > Areca > Areca catechu. The sequence goes on along the minus strand of CM038039.1, from coordinate 156,894,818 downwards.
ACTATTAGTATAGGGCTTCAGATAAAATGGGCAAGCAGTACAAACCTAACTTCTATGGCTCCTAGACCTAAAAGTACAAAATACAGGAATTGACTAAGTACTAGTTAAAGTTGTAATTACCTTTTCCACTGGCCAAGTAAGAGGTAGGGTTGTGGGAGGCTCCCCTCGCTTTCACGAGGTCCTAATTAAAAACTGCAAGTCCACTTAAGGTATTTGCCATTGGACCTCTTGCCTTAGTACCAATTTCAAGAAGTAAGTACAAACTCAACTAATATTTGGTCTCATCTTGCACTTGAACCTGACTTGTGGGTGTCCCTAGTTTTAGGTTCCTACTTGATTTCAATTATGGTTTAGGTCAATTCAAATGTGGGTTATTATTTTGGACCAAGAAAAGGTAATGACCTCCTTTCCTTATGTTACAATTGAATGCCCATAATTAGATTTAGGAATAGATGCACAAACAATTCACCAACTAGATAATATAACAACTAGTATTAGCACAAACATGTAATTCAAACCCAAATTTTACAAAAAATTAAAATTCAAAAAAAAATAAATTGAAAAATTTAGATTTTGAAGTCTAGATTTTAGAAATCAAATTTGAATTGTTAAATCTCTCAGTGAAGATTCCAGATTTTAAATTTTGAAATTTAATTTTTGGAATTGGTTAAGAAATTCATTTTGAAAGCTTGTTGCAAAAGAAAATTTCAATAGGGAACAACTTTCAACTAGCTAGTTTTAAAAATTCAAAATTTATTTTTTTAAAAAAATTTAAGAATTTAAAATAAAATCAATTTGGTTAGCTCTTAGATCAAAATTCTTGGATTTTAATGTTTTGACTTCAGATTAACTCGAATTTTGGTTGAGAAGGTAGTTTGAAAATAGTTGCTAGAATATTCCATCAGTTTAGCTAACTCTTAACAACCTGAATTCAGATTTCGAATTACAAATTCTAAATCTTTCTAAAACTCAAAATTCTGGTAAAAAATAAAAAAAATTGAAGTCTAGATTTTATATCTAAAAATTAAAAATCTAGAAAAAATATTTTTGTGTTTTTTTGAAAATTAAATGAAATGGAAGGCAAAAATAGAATTCTGGACAGAACTTCAAAAATGATCTAAGAACTCATATTTTTAAATCTAGAAATCAATGGAAGATATTTTTTTGAATTTTATATTTAGAATACTAGCACACTATGGTACTGTAAAATTATTTTCGTGGATTTTTCTGCAATATAAAAAATTACTAAAATTCATGAAAAATTTGGATGAATACTAGAACAGAAATTTCAGCAATCAAATACTTGACCTAGTAAACCATAATCTCTAATACCAAAAAATTGATGGGGGACAAAAATAAAATAATGAATGGAGAGTTTTAGCAAGCTAACAAGCAAGTAAACTTGAGCAATTAATTATCAAATAAATGGGCTAAATTAATTCAAGAAAAGAATTTTCATAAGGAGACTAGTTGATCTAATTTTTAAGACCTGCAATGTAGATCTAGTTCAAAATAAGGATTAGGATCTTCATGGCAAGGAAACCATCACTACTAGAAAAAGTTGAAATTCAAATGATCAGATCTAATAAAGCTTAGGAAGAGTTTTCCAACCAACAATGATGGCTAATTATTTGATGGAAGAAGGAGCTCTCATTACTCAAGGATTGAGGCCTAGAAGTCAAGAATGGCACTCTCTACTTTGAGACTCACCTTGGCCTTAATCCATGGCGTGGAGAACTTCATCCTTGACCTAGGAACCTGAGAGAACCTGCAAAGAAATTTGGGATTAGACATGGAAGAAGAATTGGAGTTGGAATGGAAACAAAGAAAAAAGGAAGAAGAAGAAAGTGGCCGGCAGCTTGGGACTTGGAGCTTGATCATAGATCCATCAATGGGCATCCCATCCTTTACTCCTTGCAAAAGCACTCTTCACTCTTAAACTCAAACTTAGAAAACTCTCATTCTCTCCTTGGATAAGGAACTACACACTCAAACTAGCTAGAAAACTTTCACTCCAAACAAGAACTCAAGAAAACTAGAACACAAGGAAACAATCCTTTCATTAATTCAAATCATAGCATAGAATGAATATAATGAGAGCCTAGGGGCCCTATTTATAGGCTCCAATGCTAGGAATTTCGTTCAAGGGTGGAGAGGAGGGGATAAGGATGGCTTAGTTGGCTCCAACAATTTTTAGGTAAGTGGTTTTAACTAAAAATAAATTATTGGTAGAATGTTACAACCACTTGACATGTGGCATTCTAGAAGGTCTTCATATGGTTGTCAAATACTGATGTGGAGGCCTAGGTGTCATTAGAGGTGGCACCCCACATGTTACTTGTTGGAAGGTATCTTTATGTTCCCCATAAAAGTCTTGATGTAATGTAATATCTTCTCCTCCAAGGTTTCTTGATGAGGTGTCCCCTATGTAAAAATTTTAGCTTCAAGTCTTGGCTTGAATTGGGCTTGAATGGCTTAAATTGGGCTTTGAAGAGGTGGCTTTCCATCATATTTTGAGCTTAAGTCGACTCATGAAAAATTATCTTCTTCCATATGTTGACTCATAAGTATGCTTCAAGAAAATTTGGGACTTGTTTCATGGCTCAAGATTTTATTAACTATAGCTTCAAAAAATAAAGTTAGTTAAACAAAGTATATATTCTTATTATTGATGTCCCCATCAAGTTCTCTATTTTGATGTTGTGCCAGTTGGGAGTTTATTTTAAGGGACAAGATTTGGTTTAACCTAGGGATATATATATTGTATATCTTGGGTGAGAGAAAAAAAGCACTCTTGAGTCTTTCAAGAAGTCCTGTAACATATTCTGATAGGCAACAATATATTAAACCCTTGTTTCTCCCGAAAATTCTTCTTGATCTTGATTTACTACTTGTTTGGATCTTCGTTGTCCCTATCTTCTTTGATCGGATGTAGAGGGTTCACGCTAGGCTTGTTGCTTCCACTATAATCTCTTCATGGTGCTTTGTGGTTGAGGCATTATACATGGTCCAAGAAGGATTGATCTCAGCTAGTGTTCCCCAATTTTGGTATCAGAGCCTGGGTTGTGTGAAGGAAAGAAGATAGCTGTGGGGATCAGGTGCGGTACAGTTTTTGATTAAGATATCGAGGTGAGTAGTTGGTGTTGTTTTTTTATTAGATCTGTTGATATGGCATCTAGCAGTATCAAGGCAGACTTTGAAAAATTTGATGGCAAGGGAAACTTCATCCTTTGGCAGCAAAGGATGAAGGATTTACTCGTACAGAACCAGATCTATAAGGTGTTAGTACAAGAGAAGCCAGAGAAGGTTAGTCTGGAAGAATGGGAGGAACTGGAGGAGATAGCTTTCAGCACAATCAGGATGTGCTTGGCTGATCAAGTTCTACCTGAGATTAGTGAAGAAACCATGGTAAAGGGTTTTTGGAAGAAGCTGGAGAGCACATACTAGGGCAAGAATATGACGAACAAGTTGTGGTTAAACAAACTGCTATATAGCTTGCAGATGCCTAAGGGAGGAGATCTGATTGCTCATATCTAGAAATTCAATCAAGTATGCTTGGATGTTATGAGCCTTGATGTGAAGATAAATGAGGAGGATAGAGCTCTCATGTTGCTGTGTTTGCTTCCAGTATCATATGACGGTCTCATTATAACTCTGGTGTATGGAAAGGAGACCTTAAACTTCAAAGAAGTGGTTGGAGTTCTCATGTCTAATGAGCAACTTGAAAAGCTATGCAAAGAAGGTTCAAGTTTAGAGGTTCTTTCTGTGAATGAGAGGCAAGGAAGGCCAAGGAAAAGGATTCGAGAAAAATCAAAAGGTAGGTCCAAGTCTCAAGGTAGTCAGCAGGGCTGGAAGTGTTTTAAATGTCATCAGCATGGTCATCTAAAGAGGAACTGTCCACTTTTGAAGAATGAGAAGGGGAAGGGCTATTCCAAAGGAGATTCGACTAGTCAGAGTGGTGCACATTCATCTGAGGATAGTGAAAGTGATTTACTGGTTGTATCAGATGGAGCCATGGGGTATGAGAGCAAATGGACACTAGATTCAGCTTGTTCTTTTCATTACACTTCACATAGAAATTGGTTTGCTTCTTATGCCAAAGCAATGTTGAGTCTCATGTGGTGTATCGAAGGCATCTAGAGTCAAGTTTTGGGTCTTTGTCATGTTGGTCATGATGTAACTAAGGCTAGGAGTGAGTCCAGTAAGAGTTCTAAGTGATAGACTAAGTTTTCCCATGTTTTGTTCAGTTTATCTTTTCGAGTTGGCTCGATGGTCCTTTGAGCCGACTCGACTAGTGGCACAACCTGAGGGGTCTGGGCGATATACAAATGTCGAGGCAGCTCGGTTGCCCAGAGTCGACTCTAGTTCTCAGAGCAGGTACGTTGACACTTTGGACGAGTCAGCTCAGTTTGCTGGAGTCAGCTCGAATTCTCAAAATAGAAGGAGCGGTCTGGACGAGCCGACTCGAACCCTGCAAGTCGACTCGGATGATGGGTTCTCTATTTTGATGTTGTGCCAGTTGGGAGTTTATTTTAAGGGGCTAGGTTTGGTTTAACCTAGTGATATATATGTTGTACGGTCTTGGGGTGAGAGGAGGAGCACTCTCAAGTCTTCCAAGAAGTCCTGTAACATATTCTGATAGGCAACAATATATTAAACCCTTGTTTCTCCTGAAAAGCTTCTTCTTGATCTTGATTTACTACTTGTTTGGATCTTCATTTCCCTTATCTTCTTTGATCGGAGGTATAGGATTCAAGCTAGGCTTGTTGCTTCCACTATAGTCTCTTCACGGTGCTTCGTATTTGAGGCATTGTACGTGGTCCAAGAGGGATTGATCTCATCCGATATATGCCATAATTTTGGTATCAAAGCCTGGGTTGCGTGAAGGAAAGAAGATCGCTGCTGGGATCAGGTGCGAAATAATTTTTGATCAAGATATTTAGGTGAGTAGTTGGTGTTGTTTTTTATTAGATATGTTGATATGGCATCTAGCAGTATCAAGGTAGACTTTGGAAAATTCAATGGCAAAAGAAACTTCACTCTTTGGCAACAAAGGATGAAGGATTTACTCGTACAGAACCGGATCTATAAGGTATTAGTACGAGAGAAGCTAGAGAAGGTTAGTTTGGAAGAATGGGTGGAAGTGGAGAAGATAGCTTTCAGCATAATCAGGATGTGCTTGGCTGATCAGGTTCTACCTGAGATCAGTGGAGAAACCATGGTGAAGGATCTTTGGAAGAAGCTGGAGAACACATACTTGGGCAAGAATATGATGAACAAGTTGTGGTTAAAGAAACTCCTGTACAGCTTGCAGATGTTTAAGGGAGGAGATTTGATTGCTCATATCTAGAAATTCAATCAAGTATGCTCAAATGTTATGAGCCTTGATGTGAAGATAGATGAGGAGGATAGAGCTCTCCTGTTGCTATGTTCGCTTCCAGTATCATATGACGGTCTCATTACAACTCTGGTGTATGGAAAGGAGACCTTAAACTTCGAAGAAGTTGTTGGAGTTCTCAGGTCTAATGAGCAGCGGGAAAAGCTATGCAAAGGAGGTTCAAGTTTAGAGGTTCTTGCTATGAATGAGAGGCAAGGAAGGCCAAGGAAAAAGACTCGAGGAAAATCAAAAGGTAGGTCCAAGTCTTGAGGTAGTCAGCAGGGCTATAAGTGTTTTAAATGTCATCGGCCTGGTCATCTGAAGAGGAACTATCCACTTCTGAAGAATGAGAAGGGGAAGGGCTTCTCCAAAGGAGATTTGACCAGTGGGAGTGGTGCACATTCATCTGAGGACAGTGAAGGTGATTTACTGGTTGTATTAGATGGAGCCATGGGGTATGAAAGCGAATGGACACTAGATTCAGCCTGTTCTTTTCATTACACTTCACACAAGAATTGGTTTGACTCTTATGCCAAAGCAAATGGTGGAAGTGTGAGTGTCAGGGATGATCACCCATGTAAGGTTGTTGGTGTTAATACAATCAGGGTAAGAATGTATGATGGAGTCATACAGATGCTTACCAATGTCAAGCATGTATCAGAGCTGAAGAAGAACCTGATTTTCCTAGGTTATTTAGAAAAGCAGGGGTATGCCTTTAGCTGTTCACCGGGTAGTGGATGCTTGAAGATAACCTAGGGCACCTTGGTGGTGATGAGTGGAAGAAGATTGAGCAACAACAATTATAGGATGGAAGGCTCAGTGGTGACAGATAGTGCGGAGATCCTTGCTGCAGCACAAGAGGAGCAGCTTACCTACTAGCTATGGCATTATCGGATGGGTCATATGAGTGACCGAGGACTCATGGAACTCTCCAAGAAAGGTCTAGTTCCAGCACTTAAGAAAGAGGGAGATGATCTATGTGAGCCTTGCATTTATGGCAAATAGCACAGAGTAACGTTTGCCAGGAGTACCAACGGAGTGAAGGTCTTTTGGAGTTAATTCACTCGGATGTATGGGGGCCGGCACCCGTATCAGCCATGGGTGGAGCAAAATACTTTGTTACCTTCATCGATGACTTCTCCAGGAAGGTGTGGGTATATCTGATTGGGGAAAAATCAGAGATATATGCCCGGTTCAAGGCCTGGAGAGCTAAAGTGGAAAAGGAAACAGGAAAATCATTCAAGTACTTGCGAACTGACAATGGAGGAGAGTACACAAGCTTTGAATTTAGAAGCTACTGTGAGGAGAATGGTATCAAATGCCAATTCACAGTGAAGATGACTCCCCAACAAAATGGTGTAGCTAAAAGAATGAACCGGACATTGACAGAGAAGGCCAGGAGCTTGAGGCTACAAGCATTACTACCCAAGGTCTTTTAGGGTGATGCTTTAATCTTTTCTTGTTTTTTTTAAACAGGTCCCCAAATAGAAAGATCGATGGAGGCATTCCAGAGGAGGTCTGGAGTGGGAAGAAGGAGGAGCTTTGTCACCTAAAAGTTTTTGGCAGTCCAGTATATCCACTAGTGGAAGGAGCCGAAAGGAACAAATTGAACCCAAAGTCATGCAAGCTGGTATTCATTGGATATCCAAGGGGCGCGAAAGGATACCTACTGGTGGATCTTCACTCTTGGTAGTCCACAGTCAGTAGGAATGTCATCTTCGATGAGAGGAGCCTTCTAAAGAAGCCCGGTGTTGTAAATGGAGTCAACAGGTCTGTGAAGGATAAAAGATCATAGTTTTTGCAATCAGGAGATGTGCCATCAGTTTCAACCTCGAAACAGGTTCACTTTGAGGTGAAAAGTCACATTCATATTCCCACACATGTGGAGGATCTGCGAGGGGGGACATCTGACCAGGAGGATGTGCAAGAGGAGCCACAAACTGCAGATTTGTAGGACAACCCAAGAGGTGTAGCGCTGCACAAGCCCAAGAGGAACATTCAGAAACCGGTGTGGTACGGCATAGATGACACCATCTCATACACTTTCATCTCTGCCAGTGGAGATCCAAAGACATTTGAGGAGGCCATGGATAGTTTAGATGCGAGGTCATGGATGCAGGCCATGATGGAGGAGATGGACTCTCTTCGGAAAAACAAGACATGGCAGCTGGTGGATCTACCAAGAGGGAGTTGACCCATTGGCTCCAAATGGGTCTTTAAAAGGAAGAAGGGAAATTCAGAGCAAGGTGGAGTAAGGTACAAGGCTAAGCTGGTAGCCAAGGGGTACTCACAGAAAGAAGGCATTGATTACTCTGAGGTCTTCTCTCCCGTTGTCAGTCATACATCTATCATGGTGTTGTTAAGCATTATAGTAGCTCAGGATTTGGAGCTGGAGCAGATGGATATAAAGACAGCATTTCTTCATGGACATCTTGAGGAAAGCATCTACATGGAGTAGCCACAGGGGTTTAAGGAGCGTGGATCAAAGGAGAAGGTATGCTTGTTGAAGAAATTATTGTACGGGTTGAAGCAGTCACTGAGATAATGGTACAAGTGGTTTGATACATTCGTGAAGAGCATTGACTTTCCAGGTACAATTTTGATCCATGTGTGTATATATAATCTCTGGAGAATGGATCCAAGGTATATCTACTCTTGTATGTAGATGACATGCTATTAGCATGCAAGAGTAAGAGGACAATGCAGGATTTGAAGGCAAGCCCATCTCGGGAGTTTGAGATGAAGGACTTGGGGGCTGCACGAAAAATTTTAGGCATGGAGATTTTTAAAAATCGAGCCACGAAGTTGCTGCTTTTATCTCAGGGAAGATACATTCGAAAGGTACTGGAGAGGTTTGGAATGAAGGAGGCCAGACCAGCAACGCTGCCACTTGTAAGATATTTTAGACTTTTGAAGAGTATGTCACCACAAACTGAGGTGGAGGCTTAGGATATGGAGAGGGTGCCTTAGGCATCTAGTATGGGAAGCCTAATGTATGCTATGGTGTGTTATAGGCCGGATCTAGCCCATGCAATGAGTCAGGTAAGCAGATTTATGGTGTAGCCTAGCAAGGAATACTGGCAAGCACTGAAGGGGATCTTTAGATACTTGGTGGGGTCAGTTGGAGTGGGCATCTGCTACGAACAGCAAGGAGATGCTGTGGAACACTCTAACATAGCCAAGGTTGCTCAGGGGCAGATGGAAGGCTTTGTAGATGCAGACTTTGGTGGAGATGTGGATACCCGTCATTCCACAACAAGTTTCATATTCAACATGAATGGAGGACCTGGGTCTTGGAGGTCTTGTTTGCAGACTATAATGACGTTATCCACCATTGAAGTGGAGTATATTGGCATCATAGAGGCAGCAAAGGAGGCTCTATAGCTGAAGAGATTGGCTATGGAGATGAGCTACAAATAGGAGGCTATCAAGGTGTATTGTGATAGCCAGAGTGCATTGTTACTTGAACAGAATTTAGTACATCATGCCAGGATAAAGCACATCAACATCAGATACCATCAGATTAGAGAGCTGGTGGAGGAAGGTGAGGTGGAGCTGGGGATAGTTTATACCAAGGAGAATTCAGCTGATGCACTGACGAAGGTTATTCCAAGGGACAGCTTTCACAAGTGTATGGGATTGATGCGGTTGATGGATAAGATGGAGTTGACTAAAGCCTTGAAACACCAAGGTGGAGATTGTTGAGTCTCATGTGGTGTATCTAAGGCATCTGGAATCAAATTTTAGGTCTTTATCATATTGGTCATGATGTAACTAGGGCTAGGAGTGAGTCTGGTAAGAGTCCTAGGTGATGGACTATGTTTTTCGATGTTTTGTTTAATCTGTCTTTTCGAGTCAGCTCGATGGTCCTTGGAGTCGACTCGGCTAGTGGCACAGCATGGGGGGTCTGGGCGATGTATCAGTTTCGAGTCAGCTCGGTTGCCCGGAGTCGACTCTAATTCTCAGAGCACGTACTAGACACTCTAAACGAGTTAGCTCAATTTGCTAAAGTGGGCTCGAATTCTTATAGCAGAAGAAGGAGCATTCTGGACGAGTCAACTCAAACCCTGCAAGTTGACTCGGATGACGGTTTCTTTGTTTTGACATTATGCTAGTTGGGAGTTTATTTTAAGGGGCTAGGTTTGGTTTAACCTAGATATATATATATTATACGGTCTTGGGGTAAGAGGAGGAGCACTCTCGAGTCTTCCAAGAAGTCTTGTAACATATTCTGATAGGCGATAATATATTAAACCCTTGTTTCTCCCAAAAAACTTCTTCTTGATCTTGATTTACTACTTGTTTGGATCTTCGTTCCCTCTATCTTCTTTGATCGGAGGTATAGGATTCAAGCTAGGCTTGTTGCTTCCGCTATAGTCTCTTCATGGTGCTTCGTGTTTAAGGCATTGTATGTGGTCCAAGAGGGATTGATCTCATCTGGTATATGCCACAAGCAAATGGTGGAAGTGTGAGTCTTAGGGATGATCACCCATGTAAGGTTGCTGGTGTTGGTACAATCAGGGTAAGAATATATGATGGAGTCATATGGACGCTTACCAATGTCAAGTATGTGCCGGAGATGAAGAAGAACCTGATTTCCCTAGGTTATTTGGAGAAGCAAGGGTATGCCTTAAGCTATTCACTGGGTATTGGATGCTTGAAGATAACCAAGGGTGCCTTGGTGGTGATGAGAGGAAGAAGACTGAGCAATAACCTTTATAGGATGGAAGGCTCAGTGGTGACAGATAGTGCAGAGATCCTTGCTGCAACACAGGAGGAGCAACTTACCTACCAGCTATGGCACTATTGGATGGGTCCATGAGTGACTGAGGACTCATGGAACTCTCCAAGAAAGGTCTAATTCCAGCACTTAGGAAAGAGGGAGATGATCTATGTGAGCCTTGCATTTATGGAAAACAGCATAGAGTAATGTTTGCCAGTAGTACCAAGTGGAGTGAAGGTATTTTGGAGTTAGTTTACTCAGATGTATGGGGGCCGGCACCCGTACCAGCCAGGGGTGGAGCAAAATACTTTTTTACCTTCATCGATGACTTCTCCAGGAAGGTATGGGTATATCTGATCAGGAAAAAATCAGAGGTATGTGCCTGGTTCAAGGCCTAGAGAGCTGAAGTGAAAAAAGAAAGAAGAAAATCAGTCAAGTGCTTGTGGACTGACAATATAAGAGAATACACAAGCATTGAATTTAGAAGTGACTGTGAGGAGAATGGCATCAAATGCTAATTCATAGTGAAGATGACTCCCCAACAAAATGGTGTAGCTGAAAGGATGAACTGGACATTGATAAAGAAGGCCAGGAGCTTGAGGCTGCAAGCATTACTACCCAAGGTCTTTTGGGGTGATGCTTTAATCTTTTCTTGTTTTCTTGTAAACAGGTCCCCAAACAAAAAGATCGATGAAGGCATTCTAGAGGAGGTCTGGAGTGGGAAGAAGGTGGAGCTTGGTCACCTAAAAGTTTCGACAATCTAGCATATGCACTGGTGGAAGGAGCCAAAAAAAATAAATTGGATCCAAGTCATGCAAGCTGGTATTCATTGGATACCCAAGGGGTGTGGAAGGTTACCTACTAGTGGATCCTCACTCTTAGTGGTCCACGGTCAGTAGGAATGTCATCTTCGATGAGAGGAGCCTTCTAAAGAAGCCCAGTGTTGCAAATGGAGTCGACAGGTCTGTAGAGGATAGCAGATCATAGTTTTTGTAGTCAGGAGATGTGCCATCAGTTTCTGCCTCAAAACAGGTTTACTTTGAGGTGGAAAGTCGCAGTCATATTTCCACACATGTGGAGAATCTGCGAGGGGGGACATCTGACTAGGAGGATGTGCAGGAGCCAAAAATTACAGATTTGCAGGACAACCCAAGAGGTGTAGCACTGCACAAGTCCAAGAGGAACATTCAGAAACCGGTGCGGTATGGCATAGATGAGACCATTTCGTATGCTCTCATCTTTGCCAGTGGAGATCCAAAGACATTTAAGGAGGCCATGGATAGTTTAGATGCGATGTCAAGGATACATGCCATGATGGAGGAGATGGACTCTCTTTGGAAGAACAAGACATGGCAACTGGTGGATCTACCAAGAGGGAGTTGACCCATTGGCTCCAAATGGGTCTTTGCAAGGAAGGAGGGAAATTTAGAATAAGGTGGAGTGAGGTACAAGGCTAGGCTGGTAGCCAAGGGGTACTCAAAGAAAGAAGACATTGACTACTCTGAGGTCTTCTCTCCCGTTATCAGGCACACATCTATTAGGGTGCTCTTAAGCATTGTAGCAGCTCAGGATTTGGAGCTGGAGTAGATGGACATGAAGAGAGAATGTCTCGAGTCCTTTGAATACTTGAAGAAAGAATTAACCTCAGCCATAATCACTCATCCACCTAAATGGACTCAACCTTTTGAGCTTATGTGTGATGCATCCGATATGCCATAGGTGTGATCCTAGGTCAAAGAATTAATAAGCTACCTCGAGTGATCTATTATGCTAGTAAGATCTTGAATGATGCATGGTGTGGGCACCAAGGCTAAAAGAAATCGACAGGTTGAACTCACATCTCTGTGGATCACCTGTGAGTAAAACCCTGAACCCAAACCCTTTTTCTTACGATGTAAATATTTATTTTAAATTATTTTATTTTGGTTTAGTTAGGGTAAACCCTTTTTACCAACTGTAATTAGGATTTTTTTTTGTAGCCTTTGGGGCCAAACCCCTTTTACCAAATTAGGATTTGTATAAAAACCCCATTTATCAATTGTGTCAAAACCTATTTTGGGCCAAACCCTATTTACCAGCTTAAGCCATTTTATTTTATTGGTTATTCCTTTTGATCAATTTGATCAAGTTGGGCTTAAAGTTGGTTATTTAGTTGAGTCATGTAATTTGTTATTCATTGAGTCCATGTAATTAGTTGAATCATTGAGTCCTGTATTACAAGAGGGGACCCAAGACAACATCCCATATGCACCCAATTGAAGATCCATGTGACCCCATGTGCTAGCTCAAGACAAGCCATGTGACCTCATGTGCTAGCCCAAGTCACTTGGCATATGCAACCTCTCCTTGGCGCCACCTTTTCAAGGATTTGGACATTAACACATGTCATATTTGGACATGTCATTGGGACAACACTACTTGACACTTCATCTAGGACAAGAACACATGCTATGTTACTACATGCTACACCTTGGACGGCCACTTAAACTCATAAACTAGCACCACTGGAATTTTAAGAGTAATGAAAGAGTCTTCACATTAGCACCCTCTCACTCAAGGAAATTCATGCCAACACCAAGGTTTTGGCCAAGCATTCCTCTTGTTGCCAACTTTAAAGGAGTTCTAGGAATTTTAATTACTCAAGAGAAGAAGGTTCAAAGGTTCTCTTCCATAGAAGTTTCAATCAAACAGGTTGGAAGCTGCTTAAGTATCCAGAACTCAAGAGTCTCACCAAAACTCTTGAGTCTTCTTCAATCCAGACTGAGTAGTCTGATAAAAAAGTGCCCTAAGAGCCAATCATTATAAGGGCCTTTTTGTAAACTTCCAGCTCATGTATGACATACTTTTATATTAATAAAGGCATTTGATTCATCATATACTGCTGTGTCATGTTTTTATTGATTATGATGAACCCCATAGAGTAGGGCAATGGAATTAGGGTTATGATGAAATTCATAATAGTGAGACCTAATTTCCTATAAATCCTAATCTAGAATGTTCCTAGTCGTTGGACCATCGATTCGGGGATCGATGAATCCGGAATGACTAGCTTATCCTATGTATGCATTGATGAGGGTGGTTGATCTCACAACCACTTGTGGAGAGACACTAATACTAGGATAAGGGTGCTCATCAGGGTATGAATATACTAGACTGATCCACACCAGGATTATCTTATGAAAGTCTTACTACATGTCAAAAAAAAGATCCCAGAGTAGAAGTTGTGCATGTGATCTTTAGACCTAAGGTCACCATAGTTCCTTGTGCACACTAAGACATATTTTGGTTCATACTTGTTACATCCGTGACAGTGACGTGGCCAGGCTCAGGTATCGCCGAATGCGAACAAGCCACGTGTGAGTTTTCTCGCCAGAATCAGCGCCACGCCCTTAAAGCTGGGGTCGGCAAGATCGCGCCGCCCGACGATTATCCGAGAGCAGACCGCCCAGGCCGAGGTCGAGCTCGGTGCGGGGTTCCTCCACCGACTCATCCGCGCCCGCGCGCGAAGGAGACGACCCAAGTGAGGTCGGCCGAGGTCGGCCGACCCCTCGCCTTGCGCCAGGTGGCCACCCGGAGACGGGTCCACCTCGGCCAAAGCCAGGCGACCTCCTGCCGCCTCGCCAGGTGTCCACCCAGGAGGGGTCCACCTAATGCGAGGTCGGCCGACTCTTCGCCTTGCGCCAGGTGGCCACCCGGAGACGGGCCCACCTCGGCCGAAGCCAGGCGACCCTCTGCCGCCTCGCCAGGTGTCCACCCATGAGGGGTCCACCTAGTGCGAGGTCGGTCGACCCTTCGCCTTGCGCCAGGTGGCCACCCGGAGACGGGCCCACCTCGGCCGAAGCCAGGCGACCCTCTGCCGCCTCGCCAGGTGTCCACCCAGGAGGGGTCCACCTAAGCCGAGGTCGGCCGATCCCTCGCCTCTTGCCAATTGGTCCCCGGAGATAGGTCCAACTCAGCCGAGGCCAGACCGCTCGTACGGAGAGGCCCCCGGGGAAAGCGACGGGTCCCGAGGCCATCCCTCGGGCCGTACCGACCCCAGACGGTGTCCCGTACGGAGGGCGGCAGCACGCGGAACGTCACTTACATTAGCCCGGCAGGTCCCGCGGTCGAGAGACCCGATCCTGACGGAACAGGGCCCATAAACGGATAGCGCCCACGCCCGGGGAAAAGAGCACCCTCACGAAGCCCGAGGCCTGACAACTTGCCGCTCTGCCAGCGCCGCCTTCCCTCTTTTTCCCTTCTGTCCTTGCCTTTTTCCTGCTGGGCCCGGCGGACGAGGTCGGAAAGCCGCCTGGCCTCCTTCACCAGAAAGGGAAAAGAAAGGAAGACAGGGAGGAGGAGTTTTCGAGGGAGAAAAGGACGAGCGCACGATGGAGGGAGATAAAGAGGGAAGGATCCAAGGACTGCAAGGTAAGCAAAAAAGAGCCTGGGGACAAGAAGGAAAGACCGGCATAAGGCCTCGCTGGGAGGAAGAAAACCAGGGATCCCGAGAAGGGAAGACTGGACGCGAGCTCAGCGGGCAGGCCCAGCCGAGTTTCCGGTCCCCGGCGCTTTCCCTTCACCAGTTAACTCTCCAAGCCTGAGACCCTCCAGGGGGATCGGGAGGGAGAGTCTGTTCCTCCACGTCGTCTACTGACTTGACCGTCGGAGCCCCCTCGCCGGAATCCCCGGCCAGGGTCCTCTAACCCCTTTGTTGCAGGCTTCTCGCAGGAAGGGAGGCTCCTCTGCCAGGCGGTCAGGGAGGATCGGCTGATCCTCTGCACGGGCGCGACGACGAGGACGGCAACAGATTGGCGCGCCAGGAAGGGGAGCAGGGCACTAACCCCCAGTGGGAACTAGCTTTTTGCAGGTATCACGCTCCCTAACAATGGTGGTCACTCGTGGTCGCGAGGCGTCCACCAGCCGAGTGGGAGAAGCCCACTCCCCGCCAGGGGGCCACACCCCCGAACGGGAGCTTCCCGCTCCCCCTCCTCTTCTGCAGCAGCCTACCCCGGCGGACGGATCCCTTGCGGCCATCGTCCAGCAGCTGCAGACCTTGACCTCAGCGGTCCGACAGCTCCAGCATCAGCAACGGTCCCTGGCCACTCAGCCGCAGCCAGGGACCCCCGCGGCCCGGGTCGCGGGACAGCGTGGGAGCCTGCGCTCAATCCAGGGCAGGCCGTCCCATCCGCAAGCCATCTCCAACCCCCGAGAGAGCCGCCAAGCTCCCCCGAAGGAAGACTATTCCGGCTCGGAGGATCACGAGAGTCGATCCCCGGCCGATGGGGCCGAAACGGCGCATCGCAGCAAGCGACGCCGGGTCCGGACCCCGCGCCGAGACCAATCGGCGCCTCCCTCACTTGCAGTCTCGGTGGAAGACTCCACCGACGAAGCCATCAGGCGCCAGGCCGAAAGGCGCCTAGAGGAACACGAGCGCAAGTTGGCGGAGTTCGCCCAGCGATTCGCCGACCTGCAGAACTCGTCAGCCGACCCGGCGGGCTACGACTCCCGCCCCCCTTTCTCCGAAGAGATCCAGACGGAACCAATCCCGAAACGGTTCCGCATGCCGCAGGTGGACCCCTACGACGGGACCACCGACCCCCTGGACCACCTGGAGGGTTATAAAGCCCTCATGAGGGTCCAGGGTGCCACCGACGCCCTTCTGTGCATCGCCTTCCCTGCAACCCTTCGGAAGGCCGCCCGAGTCTGGTTCGCCCGTCTCGAGCCCGGATCCATTCGCTCCTTCCAGCAGCTGGAAGGAAAGTTTGTGGCGCATTTCGACGCTTGTCGAAAGGTGCCAAGGGAGGTGGACAGCCTCTTCTCCGTCCGCCAGCAGGACCAGGAGCTGCTCCGTGACTACATCACCCGGTTTAAGACCGCGGCCCTGGAGATCTACAGCTTGGACGAGCCCGTCGCTATGCTGGCTCTAAAGCGCGGGCTCAAGACGTCCCGCCTGACCTATTCCCTGGACAAGAAGCCGCCCAGGACGTATTCCGAGCTCCTCCTCCGCGCCCACAAGTACATCCGAGCGGAGGAGGCCGACCGCACCCGTCGAGAGCTGGACGGGAAGATTTTGAAGAAGTCGAACCCGAGGGACGCCCCGGGAGCTCGGAGGCCCGGACCACCAGCCGACCCTCGCCCGAACCCAAGGCCGAGGGCCGAATCTGCTCCCGAGCGGAGGTACACCCCTCTCCTCGCACCTCGAGCCAAAATCCTTATGGAAATCGAGGGCGAGCGTTATCTCCGCCGACCTCCACCTCAGAACCCGAGGGCAGCCCGAGACAAATCAAAGTACTGCCAATTCCACCGCGAGCACGGGCATGACACGGAGGAATGCCGCCACCTGAAGCGGGAGATCGAGGAGCTGATCGGGAGGGGATACCTCCGGAAGTTCGTCAAGAACGAGGCTCCCTCCGAAAAGCAGCCGCTCGCGGCCTTGCCACCTGTCCCTGCGATCGACAACCGGCCAACAGAGAGGCCCGTGGGCATGATCTCATGCGGATCTGGCCGAGCAGAGAAGAGAGCCCGGGAAACCCCGGAGAATGTAATCCCTCCCAAAGGAGGGGAATTTAGCGGCAATATAAACGATGATGCCGTGGTGGTCGAGATGACCATCGCGAAACACCCTGTACATCGAATCATGGTGGATAGTGGAAGCTCGGCCGATGTACTTTTTTATGACGCTCTCTCTCGGATGAACTTGTCTCTCGACCAGCTAAAGCCAGTGCACACCCCACTGGTAGGTTTTACAGGGGACTCCGTCGGAGTCGAAGGGGAAATCACTCTCCCAGTTACCGCCGGATCCCCGCCTCGGCAGACGACCATCATGGTAACTTTCACTGTGGTCAAGCTCCCTTCGCCTTGCAACGCCATCCTTGGGCGTCCCGGGCTCAACCGACTAGACGCCACTATCTCCACAAGGAGATTGCTGGTGCAGTTCCCCACGCCTTTCGGGTTTGGGGAAATGAAGGGGACGATCCAGCCAGTCCCGCTCTGCCTGCAGACAATCCCGGGCATCAAGGGCGCAGAGCTCGCCCGCGAGGTCGAGGACCTCGACCTAAGAGAAAAGGAACCCAGGGGAGGGCCCGTAGAGCGCCTGCTCTCCTTTCCCCTTGGTTCAGACCCCCTGAAGACGGTGCAAGTTGGGGCCCAGCTCCCCGAAGAGGAACGAACCCGCCTGCTGGAGTTCCTCCGTGCCAACGCCGATGTGTTCACCTGGTCGGCGGTCGACATGCCGGGTATTCCGCCCGAGATTATCATGCACAGCCTGAACGTGGACCCAGGCAGCCGCCCGGTCCGCCAGAAGAAGAGAAGCTTTGCCATGGAGAGGCAGAAGGCGATCGACGAGGAGGTAGAGAAACTTCTCACCGCCGGTTTCGTCCGAGAAGTCCAATACCCCAGCTGGTTAGCAAATGTGGTCATGGTAAAGAAGAGCAGCGGTAAGTGGAGGATCTGCGTGGACTACACCGACCTCAATCGAGCTTGCCCGAAGGACAGCTTCCCTCTGCCAAAGATCGACCAGCTGGTCGACACCACCTCGGGACACCGTCTCCTGTCATTCATGGACGCTTTCTCCGGATACAACCAGATCCGGATGAATCCGGAGGACGAAGAGCGTACCGCCTTCATAACTGACCGCGGGACTTTCTGTTACAGGATGATGCCCTTCGGCCTCAAGAACGCGGGGGCGATGTACCAACGTCTGGTCAATAAAGTCTTCAAAGACCAGATAGGCCGCAACATGCAGGTGTACGTGGATGACATGCTGGTAATGAGCAAACTTGACTCGGACCACGTAGCCGACCTGGCAGAGACGTTCGACAACCTCCGGCGCCACCAGATGAAGCTGAATCCAGCGAAGTGCGCCTTCGGGGTCTCCGCCGGAAAATTCCTGGGGTTCATGGTGACCCAGAGAGGAATCGAGGCCAACCCGGAGAAGGTCCAGGCCATCCTGGACATGGAGCAGCCAGCCTCCAAGAAACAAGTGCAGCAGCTGACCGGTCGGGTTGCGGCCCTTAGCCGTTTTATTTCCAGGTCGGCGGACCGCTGCCGCCCCTTCTTTAAGGTGCTGAGGAAGATGAACGGTTTCGCCTGGACCGAGGAATGCCAGCAGGCCTTCGAGGAGTTGAAGAAGATGCTCGCATCACCACCTCTGCTGTCCAGGCCCGAGGAAGGGGAGGAGCTTACCCTCTACTTGGCCGTTACCCCGGAGGCCGTCAGCTCTGTCTTGGTCCGAACCGACGACCACGGGATCCAGCGACCGGTGTACTATACTAGCAAACTCCTCCGGGACGCGGAGCTCAGGTATTCCCGGCCCGAGAAACTCGTTTTTGCGCTAATAGTGTCTGCCCAGCGTCTCAGGCCCTATTTCCAAGCGCATCCCATCGCCGTCTTGACGGATCAACCGCTGAAAGCGGTGCTCAGCCGACCCGACACCTCGGGGCGATTGGCCAAATGGGCACTGAAACTCAGCGAGTTCGACATTACATATCGGCCGAGGTCGGCAATGAAGGCACAGGTGCTGGCTGACTTCTTGGTCGAATGCGCAGGTCTGGGCAAGGAGCCCGAGGAGGACTCTTCGGCCCAGCCGACGGAGGTCGGCACCAACGAGCCCGGAGAGGATGCTTGGATCCTCCATGTGGACGGAGCCTCAAACTCCGGAGGGAGCGGAGCTGGGCTCATCCTTGCCAACGGCGACGGGGTCGTCGCAGAATGTGCGCTCCGTTTCTAGTTCCCCGCGACAAACAATCAAGCGGAGTACGAGGCGCTTCTCGCCGGACTCAGGGTCTCCCGCGAGCTGGGCGTGACCAACCTCAGAGCTTTCACCGACTCCCAGCTCGTGGCGGGGCAGGTGTCCGGGGAGTATGTCGCTCACGACCCCCAGATGGCAAGGTATTTGGAGCTCGTCAAGGCGGGCGCGTCCAAGTTCCGGCGCTTCAACATCTTCCATATCCCCCGCGGGGAGAACGCCCGCGTGGATGCTCTCTCTCGATTGGCGGCTCTGCCGGACACAATGCTGGGACGCGCTCATGTGGAGCGACTCGAAGTCCCAAGCCTCGAAGCACCGGCGGGGGTCCATCAGGTCAGCCAGGAGCCCGGCTGGATGGACAAGTACGCCGCGTACATCACCGGCGGCATTCTGCCGGAAGACCGAGACGCGGCTCGCCTCATCAGGAAGAAGGCTGTGCGGTTTGTCCTGATGGACGGGCAGCTGTATCGAAGGTCCTACTCTTATCCCCTCCTCAAGTGTATTGGACCCGCAGAAGCCAAGCTTGTGCTCCAGGAGATTCACGAAGGCATCTGTGGGAACCACGTGGGGGGCAGGGCATTGGCATACAAGGCCCTTCGTCAAGGCTACTTCTGGGAGACGATGAAGGAGGACGCCGCTGACTTCGTGAAGAAATGCGACCGGTGCCAGCGCCACGCCACGGTACAGCGGCAACCCTCCAACCCGATCTCTCAGCTCTCAGCCCCCTGGCCATTCGCCCAGTGGGGAATGGACCTTCTGGGCCCATTCCCGCCGGCATCCGGCCAGCGGAAGTTCCTGATAGTGGCCATCGACTACTTCACAAAGTGGGTCGAAGCCGAACCCTTGGCAAGAATCACCGAAGCAAACGTCGCCAAATTCTTCTGGAAGTCCATCGTCTGCCGCTTCGGCCTCCCCCACACCGTGGTCACCGACAACGGACGCCAGTTCGACTGTCGAGAGTTCAAGGATTTCTGCAACGACCTCGGCATCAAACATCGCTTCACCTCGGTGGTGCACCCCCAGACCAACGGGGAGGCTGAGGTCACGAACAGGACCATTCTTCAGGGCCTCCGCACGTGGCTAGACCAAGCCAAGGGCAGGTGGGCCGACGAGCTTCCCAGCGTTCTTTGGGCATACCACACCACTCCAAGGATGGCTACCGACGAAACCCCATTCAACCTCGTCTTCGGGGCCGAGGCAGTCATCCCGATCGAGCTCAGCATACCCACGCTGCGCGTGGAACAATACGACGAGACAGAAAACCCGGCCAGGATGATGCTCAACCTAGACCTCCTCGAAGAAACAAGGGACAAGGCCCGAATCCGAATGGCGGCGTACCGGCAACGTGTAGCCAGATATTACAACTCCCGAGTACGGCCGAAGGTTTTTCGTCCCGGGGACTTGGTCCTCCGGCGTGCAGAAGCCTCCCAGCCACGAGAGTGCGGCAAGCTTTCACCCAACTGGGAAGGCCCTTATCGGGTAGCAGAAGCCCTCCCTCATGGGGCATGTTACTTGGAAGAGTTGGGAGGTGCCAGGTTCCCCCGGACATGGAACCCCTCGAACCTGAGAATGTACTACCAGTGATGTAAGGCTCCCAGTTCCTTTAACAAAGCTTCTTCGCTTCAAACATTCTTCTCTGACTTCAACAAAAAGCCCGGAGCACAGCTCAGCAAGCCGTGCAAGGTTTGAGAAAGCCTGCGGCATCGAGCCCAGTCCGGAAGATCCTGGGCTTCGGCCTGGAAGGCGGCGACGAATCCGTTTCGCCCGCGCAAGCCCGGAGCACAGCTCAGCAAGCCGCGTAAGGTTTGAGAAAGCCTGCGGCATCGAGCTCAGTCCGGAGGATCCTGGGCTTCGGCCTGGAAGGTGGCGTCGAATCCAGTTCGCCCACGCAAGCCCGGAGCACAGCTCAGCAAGCCGCGCAAGGTTTGAGAAAGCCTGCGGCATCGAGCTCAGTCCGGAAGATCCTGGGCTTCGGCCTGGAAGGCGGCGACGAATCCGCTTCGCCCGCGCAAGCCCGGAGCACAGCTCAGCAAGCCGTGCAAGGTTTGAGAAAGCCTGCGGCATCGAGCTCAGTCCGGAAGATCCTGGGCTTCGGCCTGGAAGGCGGCGCCGAATCCGCTTCGCCCGCGCAAGCCCGGAGCACAGCTCAGCAAGCCGCGCAAGGTTTGAGAAAGCCTGCGGCATCGAGCTCAGTCCGGAGGATCCCAGGTTTCGGCCCGGAAGATGGTGCAGGAACTGTGCTGTCCGCGCAAGCATGAAGGCAGCCCAAAGTCGGACCTGCTCAGGATTCTTGCTTTGCCGCAACACGGTTTTGCAGACCCCGTCCTTCGATTTAGTATGGAAGAACCAGGCCCGCAGTTGTCCCAGGCATCCCAGACCGACATCTCAGGAACGAACAAACAAAGAAGAGAGGAAAGAACTAGAAATAGTAGACAGGTTTTTGCGAAAAGTGCTCTTCATTGAAAAAGGATTACAAAGTGTCCAGTACAAATAGGGAGCCCCGACAGGCCGGAACTCCCCAAAAAAAAAGAGAGAAAGACACAGAAAGCAAAGGTACAAGTCAACAGTCACTGGGGCGCAGGGTCGGCGCCGTCCGTCGGAGGAGCGGACGCCACCTCTTCGACCTCCACGATGACCGGCTCCTGGGGCTGTGTCTGGGCCGCGGCGTCGTCGGTCGGAGCTGCTGCAGGTGCCGCCTGAAGTGTCGCCTGGGTCGTGCCGGAGGCCCTGCCCTCGCTCCCCGGCTTCCTGCCGCCGACGACGACCGCACTTAGGTCCAGTTGGGGGAAGAAGGCCCCCACCTTTTCCCGGCACATCCGGAACCCCTTCAGGAAGGAGTCCACGGCGGCCTCCCGGACTTCCGACGTAAACTCGTCGGAAGCCCGGAATTTGGGGACGGCCTCCAGCGCTTCCCGCTTCGCTGCCTCCAGGAGCCCGTTGATGTACGAGCTCCGGTCCTTCGCCATGGCCGCCTCCCGCCGGGCCTCATCCAGCTGACACTCCAGGAACAGTGAGCGGGCCTGCAGGCGGGCCTTCTCCGCCGTGTCCTCCTCAGTATGGCGCTGGTTGGAGGTCCGCTCCTCCGCCAAGGAGGCCTCCAGTTCCTTGTTCCGCTCCTCGGAACGCGCCAGGTCAGACTGGAAGGCCTGCTTCTCCGCTCGCAGCACGGCCCCCTTGTCCACCAAGTCCTTCACGTCGGCGGCGAGCTTTCCGAGCTTCTGCTCCCGCTCGGAGTCCCACTTGGCGTTCCCTACAAGGTAGTTGCTCAGTAGGAGGACGTCGTTCCCGATCTGCAAGGACAAAAGCAACATGTCAGTACCGAGGCAGGAGGCCTCGGATTGAAAGAGAAAAGAAGAGCTGAAGCAGACTTACCGAGAAGAGCTGGGGCAGGATGCCGAGCAGCGCATCCGCGTAGTCCCGGCCGCCCCGAGCTCGGCGGTCCCGGGCGGTGGAAGCATACTCCATCACCCTCTCCGCCAGCCCTCGGTCGAGGATGACCGAGTCCCGGTGCGAGATTACCGGTGCTGGGCCCTTCGGGCCGTTCCCTGTGATGGCCGCCCCTTCTGCTGGAGCCGCAGCCGACGGACCGGTGGTCGCCACTGGCGGTGCCACCGGACTGCTGGCCGGAATGGGCCCGGCGGTGGGCAGAGCGGCGGGCGCCGGAGCTCCCTCGGCTGCACCGCCAGGTCGTGGAGCCGAAGTGCCAAGGGCGCCGCCCTGAGGAGGTCTGGGCGGAGAAACTGCGGCGGCTAGGCCGGGCGCGGTCGCCGCTGCAACCTCCCGGCTCGTCTCCGTGCGAGCCCTCTTCGCCACGGGCTCGTCCACGTCAACGACCTCCCTCTGAGCAGCCCCTTCCAGCAAGTTCTCCAATGAAAACTTCATCCCTGCAAGGTGGAGAAATCAGAAGGTCAGTTCAATCTTAAAAAGAGAGAGGGGGGAAGGGCAGAATTTAATGCAGAGCCGAATCTCACCGGTCTCCCGGATGGGACCGATGCCGGCCTCAAAAAGATTCTGCTCACAAAGCAGAACCTCGAGCGGCGGGACCATGTCACTCAGGAGCTGGGAGTAAGCCTCCTGGTCCGCGGACTCGACCCGAGAACTCCGATTCGGCGACCGGTCCGGTTCGCTCCAGGCCCAGTCGACGTCGTCGACCGAGGCAAAGAAAAACCAGTTCTTCCATCCCTTAACCGAAGAAGGGATGTCGAACCGGAGACACCTGGGCCGGGGTGAAATATACCACCAGCCGTCATCGGTGGAGCATTTCTTCAGGGTGAACAGGGACCTGAAGAGCGAGAAATGGGCAACGAACCCGTGGAAATGACAGAAGACAATGAAGGAGAAGATGACCCGGATGGCATTAGGAGCCAGCTGGGCCGGGACAAGCCGGAAATGGCTGAGGAAGGAAAGGAAGAAAGGATGAAGAGGGAAACGAAGACCCCCGAGGAGGAAGTCTTCGTAGAAGGCAATACGGCCAGGGCCACTCATGGTGACACGCTCCTCGGACCGCGGAGCAAATAGATGGACAGATCCCGGGATGCCATAAGCATCCCGGAGCAGAGAAAGATCACCTTCGGTCATGGTGGAGGCATGACCGGAGGGACCGGCGGGAAGAAGCGGCGGAGCCGGGAGAGCAGCAAGAGCAGGAAGTGAACGGAGGGGCACGGCAGGTGCAACCAGGGGGGACCGGATCCCCCTGGGGACGCCAATGGTGACACCCCCGGGTTGCAAATGCCGGCGGACCTCCTCTGGGATTACCTCCTCATCCGAGGAGGGGAAGACGGAGTCCTCGGCCGGGATGGACCGGCCTCGTCCGGATTAGAAGAAACATGGCGACGGCGCGCCATGGGGAAGAAAAGAAGAAAAGGATTGAATGATCGAAGGAGAAGGAGGAGGGCTAGAGAAGAGGAAGACGCTTACCCAAAAATGCACAGGCGGGCGCAAGCAGCAGAAGTTGTTAGCCTGCAGCAAACCGCCCACGAAGCAAGGGAAAAGGCCTCGTTCTGGAAAGTCCCCTCGCTTTCAGACTCAGCCGGCAGCAGCCGTACCCATCATTCCGTCTCAGGCCACTGGATGGTCGCCACGTGGGCGCACGCCCGACACCGACGCCTCGTTAGCAGAGTAACGGCCTCTGCCCCGAAGCGACGCATTGATTGCGGGCAAGTGGACGACGCGTGGCGACTCCCCGTTGGTCTCCAGCCGCCTCGAGCCATGACGAGTGAAGATCGTGCCAATTATGAAGCAAGATCTTCGCCTCCCCACGTCATGTCTGCAATTAATCCCGACGTTCCGATCTACGATGCCCCGACGGAACGGCGGGCTGGGGGGCAACTGTTACATCCGTGACAGTGACGTGGCCAGGCTCAGGTATCGTCGAATGCGAACAAGCCACGTGTGAGTTTTCCCGCCAGAATCAGCGCCACGCCCTTAAAGCTGGGGTCGGCAAGATCGCGCCACCCGACGATTATCCGAGAGCAGACCGCCCAGGCCGAGGTCGAGCTCGGCGCGGGGTTCCTCCACCGACTCATCCGCGCCCGCGCGCGAAGGAGACGACCCAAGTGAGGTCTGCCGAGGTCGGCCGACCCCTCGCCTTGTGCCAGGTGGCCACCCGGAGACGGGTCCACCTCGGCCAAAGCCAGGCGACCTCCTGCCGCCTCGCCAGGTGTCCACCCAGGAGGGGTCCACCTAATGCGAGGTCGGCCGACTCTTCGCCTTGCGCCAGGTGGCCACCCGGAGACGGGCCCACCTCGGCCGAAGCCAGGCGACCCTCTGCCGCCTCGCCAGGTGTCCACCCAGGAGGGGTCCACCTAGTGCGAGGTCGGCCGACCCTTCGCATTGCGCCAGGTGGCCACCCGGAGACGGGCCCACCTCGGCCGAAGCCAGGCGACCCTCTGCCGCCTCGCCAGGTGTCCACCCAGGAGGGGTCCACCTAAGCCGAGGTCGGCCGATCCCTCGCCTCTCGCCAATTGGTCCCCGGAGATAGGTCCAACTCAGCCGAGGCCAGACCACTCGTACGGAGAGGCCCCCGGGGAAAGCGACGGGTCCCGAGGCCATCCCTCGGGCCGTACCGACCCCAGACGGCATCCCGTACGGAGGGCGGCGGCACGCGGAACGTCACTTACATTAGCCCGGCAGGTCCTGCGGTCGAGAGACCCGATCCTGACGGAACAGGGCCCGTAAACGGATAGCGCCCACGCCCGGGGAAAAGAGCACCCTCACGAAGCCCGAGGCCTGACAACTTGCCGCTCTGCCAGCGCCGCCTTCCCTCTTTTTCCCTTCTGTCCTTGCCTTTTTCCTGCTGGGCCCGGCGGACGAGGTCGGAAAGCCGCCTGGCCTCCTTCACCAGAAAGGGAAAAGAAAGGAAGACAGGGAGGAGGAGTTTTCGAGGGAGAAAAGGACGAGCGCACGATGGAGGGAGATAAAGAGGGAAGGATCCAAGGACTGCAAGGTAAGCAAAAAGAGCCTGGGGACAAGAAGGAAAGACCGGCATAAGGCCTCGCTGGGAGGAAGAAAACCAGGGATCCCGAGAAGGGAAGACTGGATGCGAGCTCAGCGGGCAGGCCCAGCCGAGTTTCCGGTCCCCGGCGCTTTCCCTTCACCAGTTAACTCTCCAAGCCTGAGACCCTCCAGGGGGATCGGGAGGGAGAGTCTGTTCCTCCACGTCGTCTACTGACTTGACCGTCGGAGCCCCCTCGCCGGAATCCCCGGCCAGGGTCCTCTAACCCCTTTGTTGCAGGCTTCTCGCAGGAAGGGAGGCTCCTCTGCCAGGCGGTCAGGGAGGATCGGCTGATCCTCTGCACGGGCGCGACGACGAGGACGGCAACAATACTCATTCATGCCATTGCGATATGTACGGGATATTCTGGGTATGGTGGAAGGTGTACGAAGGATGTGAGTGGACCAACAAGGAATCGATCATTCCTGTAAGAGGAATTGTTATCCCATGCAATCTCTTCGATGAGTGACTCAAGGAGCATTTGATCAAAGTAGGATGAGATTAGTGGAATCTAATCAGTCATCAGCTAAGTCCTCATGATCGAGCTGAGATTCGATATGATGAAGTGTTAGGGTTTGACATCTATCCATACCTATCACTTAATTAGGATAATGGGAGATCGAAAGATTGAATTGTATGGTAACTTACTACTGAAGGATATTTTGGTATTTTTATCAAATTCTTCATCTTCCAGGTAGGCATGACATGTTGCTAGACATCAATCTTGTCTTGTAGGTTTTCATGAACCAATTGGTTTGGTTTCATGAGTCAATTCGATGTGATTCGAATTGGACAATTAGGTGAGCCAATTTGACCTAATTAGGTCAATCGGGTTCGATCGGATCGAATTGACTCAAACCTAAACCTACTGCTGGCTAGATGTGAAACCCAATGGGTCACGCATAATAGAGACTTGGCCAAGGAAGTCATTCATGATTTAATTAGGGTCATAGGTGTTGGGAATTGTGTCCCAAAGCCAATCGCCTAGGTTGTAGGCGGTTGTGCTCAGTATTGTACTCTTTTTATGAATTAATAAAATAATATTTTTGGCAGCTCATCACATACTAAATTTTCTTGAAATGAACTCTTTCCATGTGATGAAGTCCTTAGGACTACACTGACTTCGATACAAAGAGGATGTATCGAGTGGTCCTTAAACCCTGTTCACAACCAAAGGATATATTGTACTGAACGGCAATATATCAAGTATAGGTTGTTGTAGTTCACATCGTTTGGTTGTCCTCTTGACCAAATGAGTGTGGAGACACTGATGTGATCTGCAAGTGGGATATATGATATCTCATTGAACGTGACTCCGTGTAGCCCCTTTCTGCCAAAGGGATACTCACGATTGGATATGGGTATATGTGTCCCTCTGACCTGAGGTCGTCATGGTAGCTTGCAAGCAACTCCCTGTGCTTTGGTGCCGGACTACCCGGATTTTTAATACGGTAATGGAAGGTTTCTAGGTACAGGCAAATACTCTTGGAGCAGTGATGGACCAAGATGGAATTGACCTGTCCAAACAGTTTGGATTGAATGTCTCATAGTATCTCAATTTAGCAAAACCTCGGCTGGGGTAGTCCTAGTGAAGAGTCACTGGGCTTGCGAGGTTAAGACACGTAGTCGACTGACTCAGTCTGGGTTGGTAGCCCAATCTCAGTCGTCATGAGCATTAGAGGTCAAAGGGATGAATTATACGGTAACCATATACCAGAGGTTCGATAGTTTTCTCCCGCAAACCTATCCGGACGCCGGGACCCATTGCTAGATGGTTTCCTATGCTGGTACTAAAATTGTTCTAGTGCTACAGTTTAGGTTCGAACCTATGAGGTCACACGCCATAGAGGATAACTCTCTGATCTGGATACCGATTACGATTGGGAATCATCTCGATTTTATGGTCACAGTATTTTTTAGCACTCTTTGCCCCATCTTGCTCTATGTCTCTGTCAACCGAAAATTGTTCCGGGTTGACCAGCACTGTGCCAGGATTTTTCTGAATCAGTTTTGAACTGATTTGGAGTTCGTTTCTGCCTCCAATTGGTTATGAACCAATTGAACCAAGTTAAATTGGGTTGGACTAATAGGTTTAAATGGGTTTGAACCATATTTTGCTTGGACTGGTTAATTGAACCGGTGTTCCTTTCCTTGACCATTTACACGGTGATTTTGCTGGAAAGAAATTCCAAGAGTCAAGAAGGCCAAACGTCCGTGGAAGCCCAAACGACCAAAACTCCTCTCCCTCATCCAAAATGCTGGCGTCGCTTCTTCTCCCTCCACCACTGGCTTTAATCCCTGTTAATTGCTGGTTAATTAGGTTAATGGTAGCTGCCTCTTGGCCTTCCCTGCCTCTCCATTTCCCTCTCCCTACTGTCCTATTTAAACACCAACAGTAGCCCTGTTTCAATGAGAGATTAGTTAATCCACCGTGTGGGAACCAAGAGAAAGCAACAAAAATTCTGGGTGTTCTTCTTCTTTGAGAGGCTCAAGTGGACTGCTTTGGGGTTGGGTTTAGGAGCTTGTGAGGGAGAGAAACAAGGCTTTAAATCCCTTGTTTCAAGTGCTCAAAGTTCTGCCCTGTTGCAGAAATTCTATGACCGTGAAGCTTTCTTCCAGTGGCTAGCACCGCATGTGGAGAAGGATCTGAGAGCCCCGGGCATGTCTCCCTCTAGAGGGAGTATCCTTCTACTCCTAGGAGCAAGCTACGTGGACCGGGATCGCCCTAACTGCTCCAAAATGAAGGCCAAAGTCTGCTGCCCAGTTCTGCTGCAGAAATCTGGCAGCAGACTTTGGTGATTTATTATAATTTTTTGGCTTACATTTGATTACAGTTATTGGTAACAAATCGAAGTAGACTTGTCCAAGTTGCCGCTGCTCAAATTTGGGAGCAAACGGAGGTCCGGAAGGAGGTGTTCCGATGACGTTTTGCAAGCCAAAAATAGAGTTCCAAGGAGGAAGACAACTGGAATAACTTTATTCCAGTTATTCCAGTCTATTCCAGGTTTATTCCAGAGTTATTCTAGGTAGAATAAAGGTATGAAAAATTATTTTTTTAATCATGCATGGATTGACTTAATTGTTTAGTATTATGCAAATATTTTATATGATCATACATGCCTAAATGCAACTAGATTTAGATTAGTTCCTGGCGGAGCAGATTTCCGCTGCACGAATTTTTAAAAATATTTTAAAATCAATTCTGCTCCCGTAGATGTTTGCATGCCTAGTGTAGGATCTTGTCAAACCACCTGCACAGTTTCCTTTCAGTGGTATCAGAGCCAGGTCACATATGTAATCTAATCTAGTATGCATGTTTATAGATTAAAAATGGTTTAATCTTAAAAATGTATCAAGTTTTCTTTTTGGAACCTAGTTGAGACCTTCACCATGACTGTGTGTCTTTGACACGATGCGGATCATCTGTGTTGGCCTCTTCAGAAGGATCCTTAAAGAATATTAAAAATTAAAAATTATTTTAATTTGGAGATACATGTTTTAGGCATGTTTTATAAAATATTTGTAAAATATTTTGATGCATAATTTGTTATGTAAAAAAAAAAAATTTATTTTACATAAAGACTTAATTAAAAATTATTTTAATTAAGTGTTTAGCTTATTAAAAATTTTTTTAGGTTTATGAAATCTAATCAAATTTGCATAAGCCATTTTGGGTTAAATTGGGTTAGCTGACTAGTTGGGTCCTTAACTGGGTTAGACCTAAATTTAGTTGAACCGGATAACAAGAAGATTAAACAAAAGTTGTTTAAGGCCCTTCTTTAGAACTATCTAATAGTTAGATTAGTTGATCCGTTCATCTAAAATGGATCCAATTAGTGACTCAATGGATGCCCGAGTCTTTAGGCTAGTCTGATCGAGTCTGGTAAATCGACTGGTGTCGAGGTAGGTTTGGCATTGTGATCATGGCTGTATGAGGCTACCTCTTTCCTGGCCAACTTGGTTGGTGTCTAGGAAAGATGGTTAATGGCGGATACTCACCCATGATCTCACCTACCTGGCAAGTCGAGTCGACCATAACTGATTGGAAAAGCTCAATGACTCGAGTTAACCCATGTCACCCAGGTTGATCGGTCTGACTGATCTATAGGTGCCCATTGATCATTTGTTGATTTATTTCAACCCTCCTGGAATCTGATTGATTCAATGGAAGGATGATCCATGTCCTTGTCTTTTTCTTCTGTCACAACTAAAAAAACCCTCTAAAATTATTAGGTCCTTAAAAAGACTAAGTCAAGGAGTTGATAGTGTCTTAGCCTCCCATTAAGTTGGATAGAAATGTGTCCACTAGCTTGGTGTGCATCGGCAGTTCCATAGAATGGGTGTACATCCGGCGACTGGAATTTCTATCTGATCAATGATGGTTCAGTGCAACCTCCTTAATGGGACCAGGTGGGCCGGCCATAGTTGGGCTTGGTCTTTAGTTAGCTGGAAGCATTGAATTTGTCATTTTAATGGTTGGACCTAACCAGAGACCCACAATAGGAGGCCCCTAGGCCGATTGGGGTGCTCTCTGGGACAAAATAAATACTAAAAATTATTTAGGGAAACAATTGGTTTACGAACCGACCTTTAGGCTCGTATGGGTGAGCTGGCCATAGTCGGGCTCATGCGAGGCCTATTGGATTTCAGTACCCACTTGACAAAATGTTTTCACGGATTGGAGTTAGAGGCTACCAATCTAAAAAATTAGTGGGAGAAACCTTTAGACTAAAGTCCAAGTCTTTTGGTTAAGTTATTAATTCATACACTTATATGGTCTAATTTTCTTTTCAGATGTCTTCAAATTTATCGCTCCGGTCACTTCTCGATAACGAGAAGTTAAAGGGTCACAACTTCGATAGTTGGTATCGAAGATTGAGAATTGTTCTGGAGCATGAACGGATCCTCTATGTAATAGCGGATCCGGTACCTGAAATCCCTCCCGCTAATGCACGGAGTGGGGTCAGAGATGCTTATCTGAAGTGGGTCTCTGATCGGACTATTGTCCGATGCATTATGTTAGCGGCGATGAACGACGAGTTCAGTCGTAAATTCGAGAAGGCCCAACCTGATGAAATCCTTCAAAAGTTAAAGGAATCCTTCGGCACCCCGGATGATGTAGAATGGTACAAAGTGTCTTGTGCCATCTACAACTCCAAGATGCCGAATGGCGGTTCAATCACTGATCATGTATTGTACATGATCGAGCTGATCGAAAAGTTGGGCAAACTCGGATGCCCCTTGCACGAGCAGCTCGGCAAGGATGCGACCCTGAATTCTCTTCCCTCTTCCTATCTTGATTTTCTCGATCATTATAGAATGAACAAGCCTGTAGTCAACTACCATGGTCTTTTGGGGTTACTGCAAACTTTCGAGAAAGACCACCAACTGAATAAGGGGGTGGTGAATTTAGTGAGAGGAAGTAGAGGTCGTCGTCCCTTTAAGAAAGGGAAGAAGAAAACAAATAAAAAGGGAAAGAAGGTGCAGAATGTTCCTGGCCCTAGTCAGACCAAGAAGTATAAGGCTAATCAATCTTCTGCAGAATGTTTCTACTGCAAGAAGAAGGGATACTGGAAGAGGAACTGTTCTCTTTATATTGCGTCCCTTGATCCGAACAGGCCAAGGAAGCAGAGTCTGTTGGACAAGGTATTTATATAATAAAACCTTGTAATTACTCAATTGTTGATACTGCTAACTGGGTATTGGATACTGGCAGTCCAATTCATATTTGTAATTCATTACAGGGACTTCAAGTTAGCAGAAGATTTGAAGATGGAGAACAATTTCTGAGCATCGGGAATGGAAATCGTATTCTAGTATTGGCGATCGGAGTCCTGCGTCTTGTCTTTGAGTCTTGTACTATCGAACTAGTCGACTGTCACTATTGTCCTAGTTTCATTATGAGCATAATCTCTGTAGGCCTTTTGGCCAATTGTGGTTTTGAACTATCAATAAAAGAAGATTTTTGCAATATTATTTTGAATAACTATGTTATAATGAAAGCTAGATTAAATAATGGCATATACGTACTATCAAGGCCTGTTAGTGTAATGTACACTTCTAGCAAACACCCAAGGTTAGATAATGTCAATGATTTGTATCTTTGGCACTGTAGGCTAGGTCATATTAACCAAAATAGGATAAACAAGATGCGAGGAGATGGACTTCTCGAGGTCAGTGAATCTGAATCACTGCCCACTTGTGAATCCTATTTACTTGATAAAATGACCAAGTCACCTTTTACTGGAAAGGGTAAACGAGCTACAGAACTTCTAAGTCTAATACATACTGATGTATCCGACCAATGACAGTTAGTGCCAGAGAAGGATACAAATATTTCATTACTTTTACATACGACTTTTCAAGATTCGGTTATGTCTTTTTAATGGGACATAAGTCTGAATCGTTTGAAATGTTCAAACGATATCGTAATGAAGTAGAAAAGCAAACTGGAAAAAGTATTAAAACCCTTCGATCTGATCGAGGTGGTGAATACTTATTTGGTGCTTTTTTGACATATCTTGAGGAGAATGGAATTCTCTCTCAGTGGACTCCTCCAGGAACACCACAGTTAAATGGTTTGTCCGAAAGGAGGAATCGAACCTTGTTGGACATGGTTCGATCCATGATGGGTTTTGCAAATCTGCCGCTATCCTTTTAGGGATATGCACTTCAGACAGCCTGTTACTTATTAAATAATATTCCAAAGTAAGTCTGTTGTCTCCACTCCATATGAGATGTGGCATGGACGTAAACCCTCAATCTCACACCTTCGGGTCTGGGGTTGTCCGGCTTACGTAAAGTGTTTAGACTCAGACAAACTAGGTCCTAGGTCTGATCGATGTTTATTCATTGGTTATCCTAAGGAAACCAAAGGGTATTTCTTCTACTTGGAGAATGAACAAAAGGTGTTCGTTGTTCTTAGAGCCATCTTTTTGGAAAAGGAGTTCCTTGGAGAAGGAACTATGGCTTCTAAGATTGAACTTGATGAAGTTCAGCCAATAGAAGAACCTACACACTCCAAGGACATCGTAGAACCGGCTGTGATTGAATCACACCCAGAACCCATTAGGAGATCCGGTAGAATACCACGTCAACCGGACAAATACTACGATTTCTTGGTCCGGGACGGCGATCCCATTGAGCTCGATGAGAACAATGAGGATCCGATCACCTATATGGATGCACTTCAGAGATCTAACTCTGAGGCATGGCTTGGAGCCATGTGATCTGAAATGGAGTCCATGGAAATCAACAATGTTTGGACATTGGTTGATCCGCCTAAAGGAATAAAACCCATCGGGTGTAAATGGATCTTCAAGAGGAAAAGAGGCGCAGATGGGAAGGTAGAGACCTATAAAGCCCGTCTGGTTGCCAAGGGGTATCGTCAGCGATATGGTATCGCTTATGACAAGACTTTCTCCCCTATGGCAATGCTCAAGTCCATTCGGATCATGCTTGCTTTGGTAGCATATTTTGATTACGAGATCTGGCAGATGGATGTCCGAACCGCTTTCCTAAATGGGGAGCTGGAAGAAGAGGTGTATATGATACAGCCTGAAGGGTTCACATCCACAGATGAATCAAAAGCATGCAAGTTGCAGAGGTCCATTTATGGACTCAAGCAAGCGTCTCGAAGTTGGAACTTACAGTTTGATAGGTGTATCAAATCGTATGGCTTCGTTAGGAATGGAGAAGAACCGTGCATCTATAAATGGGTTAATGGTTCTGTGATTGTATTCCTAGTACTGTATGTTGATGACATTCTCATAATCGGGAATGATGTCGCAGCATTACAAGGAATAAAGGTCTGGTTATCATCTCAGTTCTCCATGAAGGACTTGGGTGAAGCTTCTTACATACTCGGTATGAAAATCTATAGAGATAGATCTAAGAAGCTTTTGGGACTGTCACAGTCTACGTACATTGACACTTTGTTAAAACGGTTCAGCATGAAAAATTCCAAGAAAGGCTATCTTCTGATAGGTTCTGGAATTACTCTTTCCAAGAAGGATTGTGCGACAACTCCTGAGGAAAGAAAGCGCATGAGTAGAGTACATTATGCTTCTGCAGTAGGCTCTATCATGTATGCTATGACTTGTACTAGACCAGACATGGCATACTCACTAGGAGTAGTGAGCATATACCAGTCTGATCCAGGTGAGGTGCATTGGAAGGTGGTTAAGTCCATCCTTAAGTATTTAAGATACTAAAGATCAATGGCTGATTTATGGAGAACCTCACTTGAAACTTGTGGGGTACTCTAACTCCAGTTTCCAGTCAGATAGAGATGATAGCAAGAGTGTGTCAGGGTTTGTATTTACCTTGAATGGAGGAGCGATCTGCTAGAAAAGTTCCAAGCAAGCAACTGTTGCAAACTCCGTATGCGAAGCAGAATACATTGCAGCATCAGATGCGGCAAAGGAAGCCGTGTGGTTGCGGAAGTTCCTTGGAGAGCTAGGGGTGGCACCTTCCCTAGATGGTCTTGTTCCGGTGTACTGTGACAGCACTGGAGCCATTGCTCAAGCTAAGGAGCCTAAAACTCATCACCGCACCAAGCACATTCTGCGGTGCTACCACCACGTACGAGAGATCGTGGAACGATGCGACATCAATCTTCTGAAGATCGATGGAAAAGAAAATTTGGCGGATCCCTTCACTAAAGCCCTCAGCATAAAAGAGTTCGACTATTGTAAATGAGAAATGGGTATTAGATACTCTTCTGATTGGCTTTAGTACAAGTGGGAGTTGTTGGGAATTGTGTCCCAAAGCCAATCGCCTGGGTTGTAGGTGGTTGTGCTCAGTATTGTACTCTTTTTATGAATTAATAAAATAATATTTTTGGCAGCTCATCACATACTAAATTTCCTTGAAATGAACTCTTTCTATGTGATGAAGTCCTTAGGACTACACTGACTTCGATACAGAGAGGATGTATCGAGTGGTCCTTAAACCCTGTTCACAACCAAAGGATATATTGTACTGAACGGCAATATATCAAGTATAGGTTGTTGTAGTTCACATCATTTGGTTGTCCTCTTGACCAAATGAGTGTGGAGACACTGATGTGATCTGCAAGTGGGATATGTGATATCTCATTGAACGTGACTCCGTGTAGCCCCTTTCTGCCAAAGGGATACTCATGATTGGATATGGGTATATGTGTCCCTCTGACCTGAGGTCGTCATGGTAGCTTGCAAGCAACTCCCTGTGCTTTGGTGCCAGACTACCCAGATTTTTAATACGGTAACGGAAGGTTTCTGGGTACAGGCAAGTACTTGTGGAGCAGTGATGGACCAAGATGGAATTGACCTGTCCAAATAGTTTGGATTGAATGTCTCACAGTATCTCAATTTAGCAAAATCTCGACCGGGGTAGCCCTAGTGAAGAGTCACTGGGCTTGCAAGATTGAGACACGTTGTCGACTGACTTAGTCTGGGTTGGCAGCCCAATATCAGTCATCCTGATCATTTGAGGTCAAAGGGATGAATTATACAGTAACCATATGCCAGAGGTTCGATAGTATGCTCCCGCATCTTCGACCTATCCGGATGCCAGGATCCATTGCTAGATGGTCTCCTGTGCTGGTACTGGAATCATTCCATTGCTACCGTTTAGGTTCGAATCTATGAGGTCACATGCCACAGAGGATAACTCTCTGGTCCAGATACCGAGTACGATTGGGAATCGCTTCGATTTTATAGATACGGTAATTTTTTAGCACTCTTTTCTCGATCTTGCCCTTGTTTGGGTCAACCAAAAATTGTTCCGGACTGACCAGGCCTGCGCCAGGATTTTTCTGAATCAGTTTTGAACTGATTCGGAGCTAAATTCGGGCTTCAATTGGTTGTGAACCAATTGAACTAAATGTTTGGGCTTGAACCGATTCAATTTGATTGAACCATTGGGTTTAATGGGTTTTGTTTGAACCTTTGGTTTTAATTGGATTAAACCAGATTTTTTTTTGGACCAATGTTTCTCCCTTTGACCGCTTCACATGGTCTTTTTCCTCTCGCTGGGCGAATTCCAAACGTCA
Organism: Areca catechu; assembly: GCA_021397845.1. NCBI lineage: Eukaryota > Viridiplantae > Streptophyta > Magnoliopsida > Arecales > Arecaceae > Areca > Areca catechu. Next base: position 156,859,461 of record CM038039.1, on the reverse strand, counting down.
GACATTGTTGGGCGTCTTCTCATCTCCCTCCACCGAATGCCCTTTACACCCGTTTAATTAGTCCTAATGACTGGTTAATTGGTGTTAAACCCTTTGGCATCTTTTGGCCTCCCACGAGTTTCCATTTGCTCCTTGCTGCTGCCTCTTTTTAAACTCGCTGCAGTCCCCTGGTTCAGAGAGCTCTGTTTTTATTTTCCTCCGTGTGAGAGGTCTTCTTCCATGAGTGGGTGTTCTTCTTTAGAGAGCTTTGGTGTCAACCTTTGAATCAGTTTTTGGACTGAAGTTTTGTGATTCATTGGGAGAGATTGTGTTCCTAATCCCCTCTTGATTTTGGTGCTCAAATTGGTGGAAGACAAAAATCTGTTTTGGAGAAAACTGTAGCAGATTTTGGTGTTCTACTTTTCTTCTTCCTCCCCACCATTTCATGGTCTTCCAGCGGCTAGCACCGCTCGAGGAGAAAGATCGGAGAACCCCGGGTGTGTCTCCCCTCTAGAGGAAGTATCTCCTTACTCCTGGGAACAAGAGACTCGAACCAGATTTGTTGTTGCTGCTCCAAATTCAAAGAACCAACTTGCTATTTTTCCTGCAGCAGAAATTATTTTTTAGCAAATTTTGGTTGATTTGGTAGATCCTTTTGGTGCTTTTCCTTTACAGATTTTGGTTGAAGATCAAAGAACATCTTACCCCCTTGCTGCTGTTCCAATTTGGGAAGAAAAGGAGGTTCAATTGCCACCTTTTGGTTACTGTTTGAAGGAGAAAAATAGGGTCTTCAACGTGCTAGAGGTTGAAGACAACGGGAATAAAGTTATTCCCGCTATTCCTGCAATACCAGCTCTATTCCAGACTTATTCCGGGAGGGAATAAGGTATTGTTTTAATTCCTTTTCTCATGCATATGTTGATCTGGATTTCTAAAATATTTTATAAATATTCCATACCCATATTATAATATATTTTAGTCTGTACATGCTTCCATATTATGTTAGATCCTGCATGGAGCATGTTTTCCGCTGTGCATTTTAAAATTGTTTTAAAATACTTACCTGCTCCCTGATGTTGCATGCTTAGGGTAGGCACCTGCAAATGAACTTTTCAACTTTCAAATGGGCTGCTGGAAGCATCGAAGCGGGAGGTGCAGGAGGTCGTCCTGAAATTCAGGGCCTCCGAGGAGTACATTGCGGAGGTTCGGGAGGTTGCCGTGGACTCCTTCTTGAAGGGGTTCCAGGTGTGCCAGGAGAAGGTGAGCTCCTTCTACCCTGAGCTCGACCTCAGCGGGGTGGTCCTCGGTGGAAGGAGGCAGGAGCCTAGTGGAGAGGCTCCAGCGATAGCAGGTGATGAGGCTGCAACTCCAGAGCAGCCCCTCGAGTAGCCACCTGTCGATGGTGCAGGTGGAGAGTGCGCACCTCCGCCCGAGGATAGTGCCACTGCGTTGAAGTAGCTCCCCTCGGCCCAGCGGACTTCTTCCTCTTTTTTTTTTGCTTCCTACTTGTATCTCTTTTCCTCTCTTTATTTTTTTGAGGACTCCCGGCCTATCGGGACTCCTTCATTGTAATCACACTTTTAAATTAATGAAATCCCCTGTTTGCCAGATCTCGGCTTTGCTCTCTCCCGATTTTCTTTCTCTTTCTTTTTCCTTCTTTTTTTTTTTGGAACCGAGTGTTGTTTCGAGCACCGGGAATAAGTCCTGTGGTGTGCTCCGAGCTGAGCTCGCACGCAGACTGAGCCCCGTCCACCATTCAGACCGAAGTTCGGGACTTTCGGGCTGGACGTCAGTGGAGCAGGCTTTGCGTGAGGCCTTCGTGGCTTGCCGGCCTGTCCTCTAGGACTACGTGGGTGAGCTTGGCTCTGCCCCGCCTTCTAGACCGAAGTCCAAGACTTCCGGACTGAACCCCGGGGCCGCAGGCTTTAACCGAGCCCTGCGTGACTTGCTGGGCTGTTCTCCGTGATTGCATGGACGAGTTTGGCTCTGCCCCGCCTTCCGGACCGAAGTTCGGGACTTTTGGACTGAACCCCGGGGCCGTAGGCTTTATCCGAGCCCTGCGCGGCTTGCTGGGCTGTTCTCCGTGATTGCGTGGGCGAGTTTGGCTCTGCCAAGCCTTCCAGACCGAAGTCCAGGACTTCTGGACTGAACCCCAGGGCCGCAGGCTTTATCCGAGCCCTGCGCGGCTTGCCGGGCTATTCTCCGTGATTGTGTGGGCGAGTTTGGCTCTGCCCCGCCTTCCGAATCGAAGTCCAAGACTCGTCGCCTTCTCGGGTCTTCGATAACAGCCATGTTCGCCGAGCTCAGAGTTAAGTGTCTCTCTTCCTACAAGGTGAGAAGAAGTATTTGAAGTAAAAGGATTTCATTGCAGGAGTTCGAGGAACCTTACATTATTGGTAATACATCCTCATGTTTGAGGCATTCTAGGTCCGAGGGAATCTGGACCCTCCTAGCTCCTCCAGGTAATAGGCCCCGTGAGGGAGAACTTCCATCACCTTGTACGGGCCTTCCCAGTTCGGGGAGAGCTTCCCGCACTCCCGTGGCTAAGAAGCTTCAGCACGCCGGAGCACTAGATCTCCTGGGCGAAAGGACTTCGGTCGCACCCAGGAGTTGTAGTACCTGGCCACTCGATGCCTGTACGCCACCATCCGGACTCGAGCCTTGCCCCTCGTCTCCTCAAGGAGGTCCAAGTTCAGCATCATCCTAGCGGGATTCTCCACTTCGTCGTACTGCTCCACGCGCAGGGTGGGAAGGCTGAGCTCTATCGGGATAACTGCTTCGGCTTCGAAGATGAGGTTGAACGGGGTCTCATCGGTGGCCATCCTCGGGGTGGTGTGGTACGCCCACAAGATGCTCGGGAGCTGTTCTACCCACCTGCCCTTGAACTGATCCAGCCTCGTCCGGAGGCCTTGCAAGATAGTCCTATTTGTTACCTCGGCTTCTCCATTTGTCTGTGGATGCGCCACCGAGGTGAAGCGATGGTGGATGCTGAGGTCGCTGCAGAATTCTTTAAACTCCTGACAGTAAAATTGACATCCATTATCAATGATAATGGTATGGGGTAGGCCAAAACGGCAAATGATTGACTTCCAGAGAAACTTGGCGATGTTTGCCTCCGTGATCCGGGCTAGGTTTCGGCCTCGACCCACTTCGTGAAGTAGTCGATGGCCACGATCAAGAACTTTCGCTGCCCGGACACCGGAGGAAAGAGTCTTAAGAGATCCATCCCTCACTGGGCGAACGACCACGGAGCTAAGAGCTGGGAAAGTGGAGTGGAGGGCTGTTGCTGCACCACAGCGTGCCGCTGGCACCAATCACACCTCTTCACGAAGTCGATGGCATCCTCCTTCATTGTCTCCCAGAAATAACCTTGGTGGAGGGCCTTGTACGCCAGCGTTCTGCCCCCCACATGGTTCCTGCAGATGCCCTCATGGATTTCCTGGAGTACGAGTGCGGCCTCCGCGGGTCTCAGGCATTTGAGGATGATGCAGAACAAAAGCTCTGATACCAAAATTGATGCAGAACGAAAGAGATGATGCGATGCGGAAGAAAATTAAGACTAAATTTTTTTATATATATATTTTCAGAAGTCGGCTTTGACTCAAAGGAAAGTTAAACTAAATTGAAAGAAACTATGTAATAATTGAAAGCATAATTTAAAGAAACTAGGTTATCAGAGTAGTTCAGAAGTAAAGGATCGCTGGGGGTTGAGAAACTCCCAGACCTAGGGTTTCGCTCTGAACTTTCAACAGGGCAGAAGTAAAGAGAAGAGAAGGGTTACAGACCAGGCAGTGATCTTCACAGAGTTTAGTGGAAGGACTCTCTTGAGCAGATTGTTGGATCCCCGGATTCAGATATCTTCGCAATGGATCCTCCAATATTGGCCCTTTGATAGAGTTGGCTTCTTCTGAACTCAAGATCTGGGAAAGAAGAAGAACAAGTTATGGAACCAGATACTCAAGAAAGGATTTACCAGATAGAAGAACTTGAAAGTTGATGTTGCTGAAATCCTGATTCTCCTGGATGCTGATCTGACTTCCTCTGGGATTTGCTCTGTCTTCGAAGTAGCTGAACTGGACTTGGATGCTGGTGGTCGGCCTCTACTTGGAGAGAGGGCCGTGAGAGATGGGGTAGGCTAGGGTTTGGTGGAATGAAGAGGATGATGGGCGGCTAGGGTTTGGAAGTGAAGTGGCTATCCTAGGGTTTTGGGGTTGGAGATCTCACACCTCCTCAAGGTTCCTGGGGAACCCGGATTTACTCCCTCACGGAGCTCAATACCTGGATGCAAGTGCGGAAGAGAGAAACATAAAGTTTGCTCACACATAAATTGGAGTCATTCATCAGATATATTCAAGAGTTACATAGAGTTGAATATATAGACATAACAAAGAAATAAAATTTTATACATTTCCCATGTGGGACTAATAGGACTAACCCACACTTTAGGCATCAAATTCTCTTCCCAAGACTCCTTCCATGAGTGGGCAGCCCAAAAACTCCAAGAAAACTTGAAAATCAACTCCAAATGGCAGGTTATGGGGGTGTCTCCTAGTATCTTTCCATGAATCAAGGATTTTCCCTTCATGGTTTGGCTCATTTGGACACCTCCTAGTCTTGCTCCACAAGTTTAGACTTCTTCCTTTCATGGCTTTGGCACTTTTGGAAACTTTTGGGAACCTCCTTGAATTCCTTCCCAAGACATGCTCTCTTCCCTTTTATAACTTGGATTTTTATGGAACATTATGGGGCACCTCCTTGATCCTCTCTTCAAGAAAAATTCTTGCCATCTTGGCTTGGATTTATCTGGAAAGAAATTGGCTCCTCCTTAGATTGAGGTATCTTGATGGATTTCTCTTCCAAGTGGTGCAAGAAAAAAAAGGAACTTACTTCTTGTGGTGTAGGGACCAAAGACACTGGATGGAGATGTGGCACCTCCTGGACTCTGGTGTGTGGCTGGGAGTGTGGCGCCCACTTGCTTTGGCCTGGAAGAAAAAATGTGGCACCCTGGACCTTGACTTGACTGAAAAAAAAAGTGGCACCAACCTGGAGAAGACCTAGACCACTACTAGGACTTATACTTAGTCAACATGACTCAACAAAATTTAAATTGCAGGGAAATACAGACTCAAGACTAAAATTGAGTTGACCAAGTCAACCCTTATTACAAAACCAAAAAATCCTAATTCTTCGGGCAAGGTCAATCAGAGATCCAGATGGAGCCCTGAAGTCTTCTTTTGAGTCTGGTGCCCATACCAGAGGAAAGGGTAGGAGTAGGACCTCCGATACAATCGTCCATCCATCAGGATGAACCGCGCAGCCTTCTTCTTGATAAGGCGGGCCACCGTATGGTCCTTCGATAATGTGCCACTGGTAATGTACTCGGCATATTTGTCCATCCAACTGGGCTCTTGGCTGACCTGTTGGACCTCCACAGGGGTCTCGTAGCTCGGGGCCTTGTGAAGCTCAACATAAGTGCGACCCAACAACGAGTCCAGCAGGGTGGCCAGCCGGGAGAGAGCGTCCACGCCAGCATTTTCCCCGCGGGGTATGTGGGAGATACTGAAGCACCGAAATCCGGCCGCACTCATTCTTACGAGCTCCAGGTATTTCGCCATTTGAGGGTCCCGCGCACCGTACTCTCCAGAGATCTGTCCGGCCACCAGCTAGGAGTTAGTGAAGGCCTTGAGGTTAGCCATGCCCAACTCGTGGGACACTCTCAGCCCCGCGAGGAGCGACTCGTACTCCGCATGGTTGTTAGTTGCGGCGAACTGGAAACGGAGTGCACATTCGGTGATGACCCCCTCGCTGTTGGCGAGGATGAGACCGGCTCCGCTCCCACTGGAGTTCGAGGCTCCGTCCACATGAAGGATCCACACGTCCTCCTCGGGTCCCAGTTCCAACTGCTGGTCCAGAGGGTCCTCCTCTATCCCCTTGCCCAGGCCTGTGCACTCGACCAAGAAGTCAGCAAGCACTTGCACCTTCATGGCCGACCTTGGCCGGTAAGTGATATCAAACTCGCTGAGCTTGAGTGCCCACTTCACCAATCGCCCGGATGTGTCGGGTTGGCTGAGTATCGCTTTCAGTGGCTGATCCGTTAGGATGGCAATGGGATGTGCTTGGAAATAGGGCCTGAGGCGCTGGGCAGACACTATTAATGCAAAAATGAGTTTTTCAGACCGGGAATACCTGAGCTCCACATCGTGGAGGAGTTTGCTCGTGTAGTACACTAGCCTTTGAACTCCCTGGTCGTTGGTCCGAACTAGGACCGAACTGACGACCTCCGGGGTGACCGCCAGGTACAGGATGAGCTCCTCTCCTTCTTTGGGCCTGAAGAGCAGTGGGGGCGATGCAAGCATCTTCTTCAGCTCGTCAAACGCCTCCTGGCACTCCTTGGTCCATGTGAAGTCGTTCATCTTCCTCAGCACTTTGAAGAAAGGCCGGCAGCGATCGGCCGACCTCGAGATGAACCGACTCAGGGCGGCTATCCGGCCGGTGAGTCATTGCACTTGCTTCTTGGAGGTGGGTTGCTCTATGTCCAAAATGGCCTGGACCTTTTTCGGGTTGGCCTCTATCCCTCTTTGGGTCACCATGAACCCCAGGAATTTTCCGGCGGAGACATCGAAGGCGCACTTCACCGGGTTCAGCTTCATCTGGTGAAGTCGGAGGTTGCCGAAAGTCTCTGCCAGGTCGCCAATATGATCTAAAAGGGGCTTGCTCATTACCAGCATGTCATCCACGTACACCTGTATGTTGTGGCCAATCTGATCCTTGAAGACTTTGTTGACCAGCCGCTGGTATGTGGCCCCGGCGTTCTTGAGGCCAAATGGCATCATCTTGTAATAGTAAGTTCTGTGGTCGGTGACAAAAGCGATGTGCTCTTCGTCCTCCGGGTGCATTCGAATCTGGTTGTACCCGGAGAAGGCATCCATGAAAGAGAGGAGGCGATGCCCTGAAGTGGTGTCCACCAGCTGGTCAATCTTCGGAAGAGGGAAACTGTCCTTCGGGCAAGCTCGGTTGAGGTCGGTGTAGTCCATGCAGATCCTCCACTTGCCACTACTCTTCTTCACCATGACCACATTCTCCAGCCAACTGGGATATTGTACTTCCCGTACAAAGCCGGTGGTGAGGAGCTTCTCTACTTCTTCGTTGATGGCCTTCTGCCTTTCTGAGGCGAAGCTCCTCTTCTTTTGGCGGACTAGGCGACACCTCGGGTCAACATTTAGCCTGTGGGTGATGACTTCAGAGGGGATGCCCAACATATCGGCTGTGGACCAGGCAAACACATCCGCATTCGTGCGGAGGAAATCCAGCAGGCGGGTCCACTCTTCCTCCGGGAGCTGGGCCCCCACATGCACAGTCTTTTGAGTGTCCGAACTGAGGGGGTACGTCAACAGGTGTTCCACGGGTCCTCCCCTGGGTTCCTTCTCCCTTAAGTCGAGGTCATCGACGTCGGGGCCGAGCTTGGCACCTCGGGCACCCGGGACCACCTGAAGGCAATGCTAGATGGGCTGGGTCGTCCCCCTCATCATCCCAGTCCCGGAGGCCATGGGGAACTGTACTAACAACCGTTTCATGGAAATCATGGCGTCCAGTTGGTTTAGCCTCGGACGACCGAGGATCGCATTATAAGGTGAGGGGAGTTTGACGACGGTAAATGTCATCATGGTGGTGGTCTGCCGAGGTGGGGATCCAGCGGTGACAGGGAGAGTGATCTCCCCTTCGACCCCCACCGAGTCCCCGGTAAAGCCCATAAGAGGGGTGTGCACCGGCCTTAACTGATCATGAGACAGGTTCATTTGGGAGAAAGCATCATAAAAAAACACGTCAGTAGAGCTCCGACTATCAACCATAATGCGATGTACAGGATGCTTTGCGATGGTCATCTCGACCACCACTGCATCATTATTTACATTCTTGTTTTCATTCCCCTTCTCAAAGAGGGATACATCCTCCGGGTCTCCCACCTCCTGGGCTCTCTTCGCCGCCCGCTCGATTCCACAAGAGATCATGCCCACCGGCTTCTCCATCGGGCGGTTATCGATCGCAGGGACCGGGGGGAGGGCCGCTAGCGGTTGTCCCTCCACCGGGGCTTCATTCCTCATGAACTTCCCGAGGTAGCCTCTTTTAATCAGCTCCTCGATTTCTCGCTTCAGATTGCAACACTCCTCCATGTCATGGCCGTGCTCATGGTGGAACTGGCAGTATTATGACTTGTCGCGGGTGTTCCTTGGGTTCTGAGGAGGAGGTTGGCGAAGGTAGTGCTCACCCTCAATCTCCATGAGGATCTTCATTCTGGGAGCAAGGAGAGGGGTGAAACTTCGCTCCGGGATAGCGCCACCCTTCGACTTTGGGCCTGGACGGGGGTCAGCAGGTGGCCCGGGCCTTCGAGTCCCAGGAACATCTCTCGGGGCCGGCTTTTTCAAGGTCCTCCCATCTAGTTCTTGCCGGGTGTGATCGGCCTCCTCTGCTCGGATGTACTTGTGGACACGGAGGAGGAGCTCGAAATACATCCTGGGAGGTTTCATATCTAGGGAATAAGTCAAGCCAGACATCTTGAGCCCGCGCTTTAATGCCAGCATGGCAACAGGCTCATCCAGACTATAGATTTCCAGGGCGGCGATCTTGAAGCGGGTAATATAGTCCCGAAGCAGCTCCTGGTCCTGCTGGCCGATGGAGAAGAGATTGTCCACCTCTCTCGGCACCTTCCGACAAGTGTCGAAGTGCGCCACGAACTTTCCTTCTAATTGATGGAAGGAGCAAATAGATCCCGGCTCGAGACAGGTGAACCAGACTCGAGCAGCCTTCCGGAGGGAAGCGTGGAAGGTAATGCATAGAAGAGCATTCGTGGCCCCCAGGACCCTCATGAGAGCCTTGTAGCTCTCCAGATGGTCTAAGGGGTCGGTGGTCCCATCGTAGGGATCCACCTGTGGCATGCGGAACCGACTCAAAATCAGCTCCTCTTGGATTTCCCGGGAGAAGGGTGGCCGAGAGTCATAGCCCGCCAGGTCCACCGAGTAGTTCTGTAGGTTGGCAAATTGATGGGCAAACTCCGCTAGCTTGCGCTTGTGCTCCTCCAGGCACCTCTTGGCCTGGCACCTAATGGCCTCGTCAGTGGAATCTTCTACCAAGGCCGCTAGCGAAGGGGGTGCCGATCAATCTCAGCAGGGGGCTTTGCCCCGACGTCGCTTACTGCGGTGCACCATCTCGGCATCGTTGGCCGGGGAACGACTCTCGTGATCCGCCGAACCAAAGTAATTTCTCTTCGCCGGGGTTTGGTGGCTCCCGCGGGGGTTGGAGATTGCCCGCGGTTGGGAGGGCCTGCCTTGGATGGAGCGTAGGCTTCCGCGTGGCCCCGCGGCCTGAGCCGCGGGGGTCCCTGGCTGGGGCTGTGTGGCCAGGGATCGCTACTGGTGTTGTAGCTGCCGAACTGCTGTAGTCAGGGTTTGCAGCTGTTGGATGATAGCTACGAAAGGTCCATCCACCGAGGTCGACTGTGGTGGAAGAGGAGGTGGAGCAGGAAGCTCCCTCTCCGGGCTACATGGCCCCTGAGGGGAAGGGGCCTCTCCTACTCGGCTGGTGGATGCTTCGTGCCCGCGTGTGACCACCATGGCCGGAGCGCGTTTTGTCCCATGGAGAGCTAGCTCGCACTGGGGGTGTTGTCCAGCCCCCCTTCCTAGCACGCCAATCTGTTGCCTATCTCGCCGACGTGACCTGTAACTTCAAAGCTGGTGGCGGACTCGGACCGTCTCGCCTCGAGGTCTTCGAGCTCCCGACCCTGCAAAACAAGGTCAGAAACCCTGGCCAGGGATCCCGGCGAGGGAGCACCGACGGTCAAGTTAGAAAACGGCGAGATGGAGCAGAATCTCCAAGGTGGGCCCCCGAAAGAGTCCTAGGCTTAGAGATTATCTTAGCAAAAGAGGTCTTTGGAAGAGTGGAAATTGGGCCAAGTTCCTTCACCGAGCTTGCGCCAAGGGACCCTTCTCGGGATCTTGGATCCTACTCTTCGTGCCTTTCTTTTTCCCAGCCTTTTTTCCCTAACCTGGTTATCCGCTCTTCCCATCATTTTATCCCATCACACTGCCTCCGGCCTCCCACCCTTGGGAGGCTCCCTCTCCGCTTTCACCTTTTTCTCTTTCTCTCTCTTTCCCCTTTCCCTGTCGGGTCCAGGAACCCGGTGGCCTCCTTGTCTTGCTTGCTGAGCCCAATATAAAAAGGGGAGAGGGAGGACACCGGCCAGGCCTTGGGCCGAGTGCGAGCGCCCTCCTTCCCAGGCGTTGACAACGTCCGTTGCTGGGGCCTGCCTACCAGGACTCCACTTTTTGGTTGCGGAACCTGTCGGGCCGATGTAAACATGGTTTCGCGCGACACTAACAACCATACCGGTGCTCCTCGCGAGGTACGGCACGCGCTACCCGAGTGGCGGTCTCGAAACTCGCGCCCCTACTTCCCAGCGGCCTCACTACGAAGGGCCGACTTCGGCAGAGGTGGACCCCCGCTAGGCGGACACCTGGCGGGGTGGCAGAGGAGCGCTCGATTTCGATCGAGGCGGACCCGTGTTTGTGCGCCACCTGGTGAGGGAGCAAGGGACCGCCGACTTTGGCCGAGGTGGGCCCCTCCTGGGCAGACACCTGGCAGAGTGGTAGAGGAGCGCTCGACTTCGGCCGAGGTGGACCTGTGTCCGGGCGCCACCTGGTGAAGGAGCAGGAAGGCCCGACTCGACCTCGGTCGAGGTGGAACCGTCTCTGGGCACCACCCGGTGAGGGAGCAAGGGGCCGTCGGCTTCGGTCGACGTGGACCCCTCCTGGGCGGACACCTGGCGGAGCAGCAGAGGAGCGCTCGACTTTGGCCGAGGTGGACCCGTGTCCGGGCACCACCTGGCGAAGGAATAGGAAGGCCCGGCTCGACCTCGACAGAGGTGGAACCATCTCCGGGCGCCACCTGGCGAGTGAGCAAAGGGCCACCGGCTTTGGCTAAGGTGGACCCCTCCTGGGTGGACACCTGGCGGAGTGGCAGAGGAGCGCTCGACTTCGACCGAGGTGGACCCGTGTCCGGGCGCCACCTGGCGAAGGAGCAGGAAGGCCCGGCTCAACATCGATCGAGGTGGAACCGTCTCTGGGCGCCACCCGGCGAGGGAGCAAGGGGCCGCCGGCTTCGGCCGAGGTGGAGCCCTCCTGGACGGACACCTGGCGGAGTGGCAGAGGAGCGCTCGACATCGACCGAGGTGGACCCATGTCCGGGCGCCACTTGGTGAAGGAGCAGGAAGGCCGACTCGACCTCGGTCGAGGTGGAACCGTCTCCGGGCGCCACCTAGCGAGGGAGCAAGGGGCCACCGGCTTCGGTCGAGGTGGACCCTTCCTGGACGGACACCTGGCGAAATGGCTGAGGAGCGCTCGACTTCGACCGAGGTGGACTCGTGTCCGTGCACCACCTGGCGAAGGAGCAGGAAGGCCCGGCTCGACCTCGACCGAGATGGAACCATCTCCGGGCACCACCTGGCAAGGGAGCAAGGGGCCGCCGGCTTCGACCGAGGTGGACCTCTCCTGGGCAGATACCTGGTGGAGCGGCAGAGGAGCACTCGACTTCGACCGAGGTGGACCCATCTCCGGGCGCCACCTGGCGAAGGAGCAGGAAGGCCCGGCTCGACCTCGACCGAGGTGGAACCGTCTCTAGGCGCCACCCGGCGAGGGAGCAAGGGGCCGCCAGCTTCGATCGAGGTGGACCCCTCCTGGGCGGACACCTGGCGGAGCGGCAGAGGAGCGCTCGACTTCGACCAAGGTTGACCCGTGTCCGGGCACCACTCGGCGAAGGAGCAGGAAGGCCTGGCTCGACCTCGGTCGAGGTGGAACCGTCTCTGGGCTCCACCCGACGAGGGAGCAAGGGGCCGCCTGCTTCGACCGAGGTGGACCCCTCCTGGGCAGACAGCTGGCAGAGCGGTAGAGGACCGCTCAACATCGACCGAGGTGGACCCGTGTCCGGGCGCCACCTAGTGAAGGAGTAGGAAGGCCCGACTCGATCTCGGCCGAGGTGGAACCATCTCCGGGCGCCACCTGGCGAGGGAGCAAGGGGCCGCCGGCTTCAGCCGAGGTGGACCCCTCCTGGGCGGACACCTGGTGAAGCGGTAGAGGAGCACTCGACTTCGACCGAGGTGGACCCGTGTCCGGGTGCCACCTGGCGAAGGAGCAGGAAGGCCTGGCTCGACCTCTACAGAGGTGGAACCATCTCCGGGCACCACCTAGCGAGGGAGCAAGGGGCTGCCAGCTTCGGCCGAGGTGGACCCCTCCTGGGTAGACACCTGGCGGAGCGGCAGAGGAGCGCTCAACTTCGGCCGAGGTGGATCCGTGTCCGGGCGCCACCTGGCGAAGGAGCAGGAAGGCCCGGCTCGACCTCGGTCGAGGTGGAACCATCTCTGGGTGCCACCCGGCGAGGGAGCAAGGGGCCGCTAGCTTCGACCGAGGTGGACCCCTCCTGGGCGGACACCTAGTGGAGCGGCAGAGGAGCGCTCGACTTCGGTCGAGTTGGACCCGTGTCCGGGCGCCACCTGGCGAAGGAGCAGGAAGGCCCGGCTCGACCTCGACTTCGGCCAAGGTGGACCCACATATGACCTTACTGGACAGTTCCCGTTCCGCCAAAAAAAATCCATGTGGTTCGGATCACGCCCGGCGGAATCTTAGACACGCCACGTCATCGTAACGACCGTATCAAACCCCATAGAGTAGGGCAATGGAATTAGGGTTATGATGAAATTCATAACAGTGAGACCTAATTTCCTATAAACCCAAATCTAGAATGTTCCTAGTCGTTGGACCATCGATTCAGGGATCGATGAATCCGGAAAGACTAGCTTATCCTATGTATGCTCAGTTGATGAGGGTGGTTGATCTCACAACCACTTGTGTAGAGACACTAATACTAGGATAAGGGTGCTCATCAGAGTATGAGTACACTAGACTGATCCAACCGAGATTATCTTATGGAAGTCTTACTACTTGTCAAAAGATAGATCCCAGAGTAGAAGTTGTTCATGTGATCTTTAGACCTGAGGTCACCATAGTTCCTTGTGCACACTAAGACATATTTTGGTTCATACTCATTCATGCCATTGCGATATGTATGGGGTGTTCTGGGTATGGTGGAAGGTGTATGAAAGATGTGAGTGGACCAACAAGGAATCGATCATTCCTAGTAAGAGGAATTGTTATCCCATGCAATCTCTTCGATGAGTGACTCAAGGAGCATTTGATCAAAGTAGGATGAGATTAGTGGAATCTAATCAGTCATCAGCTGAGTCCTCATGATCAAGCTGAGATTCGATATGATGAAGTATTAGGGTTTGACATCTATCCATACCTATCACTTAATCGGGATAATGAGAGATCGAAAGATTGAATTGCACGGTAACTTACTATTGAAGGATATTTTGGTATTTTCCACCAAATTCTTCATCTTCCGTGTAGGCATGACATGTTGCTAGACATCAATCTTGTCTTGTAGGTTGTCATGAACCAATTTATTTGGTTTCACGAGTCAATTCGATGTGTGATTCGAATTGGACAATTAGGTGAGCCAATTTGACCTAATTAGGTCAATCGGGTTCGATCGGATCGAATCAGCTCAAACCTAAACTTACTGCTGGATATATGTGGAACCCAATGGATCACACACAATAGAGACTTGGCCAAGGAAGTCATTCATGATTTAATTAGGGTCATAGGATCCTAATTGGTTAGGCAGATTGCATACTAGCATATGTAGGCTAACCTAATTCCTAACCTAATTGGATTGGGTCCGGTTGCTTGCTAATTGGGCTAACCTTATCATAGAAAACCAAAATTAGGTTGAGTCCTAAGTGGGGCTAGCCAAATCAGAGCTTAATCTGATTTTAATTTAGACTTAAGGGCATTTTAGGTGCCATATACGAAGAGTCCCAATGGCATGGGACTCTTGGTACCTAAATGATACCTTAACTTCAAAAGGGCACAGAAGGGCCTACAGACCTCTGATCTAAAAATAAAAGATATAGTCAGAAAGCTTATTTGATGCCCTTTCTAATGACACCCATATTGCATATGTTTAACCAAGTCAATTTGATGCTTTGGATGGACTAAATGGAAAGGGAAAGACTATTGGCGCCCCATTGCGCACCCGGAAGAATAAGTGGCACGCAGAAGGACTAAGAGTCCTTTTGCAAATGAGACTCTAAGAATTTCATCAGGAAGGCATCTCTTCATTTTATCCCCATGGTCTTAAGAAGTCTAATAGCCGGTTTAAAGTTTAAAGGGATGGCTTGAAGAGGTGTGGAAGGTGGCGCGCACATGAAGAGTCGCGCCTCTTCATATGCGCATGCACTACAGAGGGCAGAGTCCTTCTACCTCTGAAACTCTTCAAGCCTCGCACTACTTTGGATTAGAAGAGGCATCTCCCTATCTCAAAAACCAGTATTTGACACATGGCATGATGGGGATTGATCTGGTAAGTGAAAGAACACATATATGACTCTCCATTCTCGAAGAGTCTTATCAGATATGTTGTTTCATACCTGATAAGTGTTGTCGTGATGCATTGCATGCCCCATCTGAGATTATAAATAGGGGTATGGTGAAATGAGAAAGACTGACTTCGATCTTCTGAGAGTCTGAGTATTTTATTTTCTCGAGAGTCAATGTTCTTTTACTTTCTCCCTCCCTCCTTGTTTTAGGACAAGACTTGTCTTGTTAAAACAAGTTCTTCTACACTAGGACAAGGCTTGGTTTTAGGATATAAGCCTGTAGGATCCTACAGGAGGGTAGTCCTAGATCCTACAATAGTTTAGGACAGTGTCTTGAGTGCCCTTCAATAGGACAGGGTGTCTTACAGTGGTCAATAGACCAAAGGCTGCCGAAAGAGTTCCACTTCTCTAAGCAACTTGAAGAAGGAGTTCTTCCTTGGTCCGAGTTTCATGTGGATCATCGTTGGAGGGTTTGCGCTTGTGAGCCTTGTGGAAAATGTTGGATTTCAGCGATCCAGGTATTTTTCTTGACTTTATTTTATGATTCATTAGTTGTTATTGCCCAAGGGGTTCCTGGGAATTAGGGTTTTCTATACATGTTATACATGTTAGGGTATCATTCTATGAAATTTTATTTTAAAAGTCAATTCCGCATGCTGCATGATCCCTGACATCCTAGGAGAATTCCCATCAGAGTCCACTCACCTGTAGACATCTACATCATTCAAACTCTAGAGTCCAGCAAGCATGGCCAAGTGATGGAGCATATTGACCCTACATCAAGCCATCTCACCGATCCACCACTTGGGTGCCCACTTTGGATGAGAAGCCTCAAGTTGTCGCCTACTTTGAAAAGAGTCCAGCTCATCTCAATAAACAAGAGTCCAGGCTGCCTAAAGCATGATTCTAATAGTTGTAGTCCAAGGGAGAAAAAGACTAGTAGTTGTATCTCTAACACCACTGGTTGGGGATCTATAAATACCCCTCCAACCCCCTTGTAATTAATCAATATTATTCATCAATAAAGACATGCTGTTGAATTTCCTTTGCTTTGTGCATCGAGGGGTGTGAGGCCCTTTTCCTTTATTCTTCGAAATATCGTGGGGTGTGAGGCCCTTTTCCTTGGTTCTTCAAAATATCACGGGGTGTGAGGCCCTTTTCCTTTGTTCTTCGAAACATCATGGGGTGCGAGGCCCTAGTTATCCTACCTATCTAGTCGACAAGAGAACCTAGCCACCTCTTCTAACTCTTTCCTTTTCCATTCAATTTCCTTTTCTTGCTACTTCTTACCTTTAGTTTTCTTTATTGAGTGTTTGCAGGTGATCAGGAATCGAAGTCAGGTATTCTTGCCTCGAAACCAGTATTACACGGAAGATGAAAGCTCGAGATTGAGATCTTGAAACCTTGCTGCGACAATCTTGAGAGTCATTCCAGATCTATTTCAAAGGGAAGTTTTCATTGGTAAAACTGAAAACTTATTCCCTTCTCTTTAATTTCTGATTAGTTGAAAGTAAACCCTAGTTTCAGTGGTTTCTTAGCCACCAAGTCCTATATTTTAGTTACTTTGTTGGTTTACTTGTGCGGGTAGTTAACCAGAACTAGTTTCCTTAATTGCATTTTTGAGTCTTCCTTAAAAATCTGAAAAAATCTATAAAAATTATTCTCTACTATTCTCTGATAATTAGGCTTTAATTATTTGTCCCGCATCAATGCACAGCTCAACTATTCTACTACAAAGAAAGAATTTTTAGTTGTGATATTTTCACTAAAGAAATTTAGGTCTTACTTAGTGGGGTCTCATGTAATTATCTATACTGATCACTCTACCATTAGGCATTTTCTTTCAAAGAAGGATACCAAGTGTGCCTAATTAGATGGATCCTACTCCTAAAAGAATTTGACCTAGAGATCAGAGATAAAAAGGGTACCAAAAACGTAGTGGCTGATCATTTATCTAGGTTAACAATCACACCTGCTAAAGAACTACCTGTCAACAAGTCTTTTCCTGATGAATAAATTATGTCTGCCACCATGCAACCATGGTATGCTGACATAGTCAATTATTTAGCCACTGGTTAGATCCCTATGCATTGGAATGCTTAGGACAAAAATTGATTTTTTTCCCAGGTAAAATACTTCATTTGGGATGATCCATATCTATTTAAATAATATCTTGACCTAATTATTAGGAGATGCATCCTAGATCAAGAAGTTAGGAGCATTTTGTCCTTTTGCCATGACCAAGCTTGTGGTGGTCATTTTGGAGCTAAGAAGATAGCGACAAAGGTGCTCCAATATGGATTTTACTGGCCTAACTTATTTAAAGATGCTTATGAATACTACAAAAGTTCTATTAGATGCCAGCAAATAGGCTAGATTACAAGGGGAGATATGATGCCTATGAATCTAGTTTTGGTTGTGGAGATCTTTGATGTATGGGAAATTGACTTTATGGGGTTGTTTCCAAAATCTTTTGAAAATAAGTATATTCTGGTAGCCATAGATTATATATCCAAGTGGGTAGAGGCAATACCTTGCAAAACCAATGATAGCAAAATTGTTGTAAAATTTCTCAAGGAACATGTCCTCTCTCGCTTTGGTATCCCAAGGGCTATCATCAGTGATTACGGAACACATTCTGCAACCAATCCTTCGCATCACTGATGAGAAAGATAACATCACCCATAAGATGGCCACACCCTATCACCCACAAATGAGTGGGCAAGTAGAGATTTCTAATCGCCAAATCAAATAGATCCTAGAGAAGACTGAGAGCTTCAACATAAAGGATTGGTTAGTGAAGCTAGTGGATGCACTATGGGCATATCGCACAGCCTTCAAGACAAATTTAGGAATGTCTCCTTATAGGCTTGTATTTGATAAAGTGTGTCACTTGCCGGTAGAATTAGAACATAGGGCAATGTGGGCTATAAAATAACTGAACATGGATTTGGATGCAACTGGAGGCTAGAGAATGTTACAGGTAGATGAACTTGAGGAAATCAGTAATGAAGCATATGAGAACATAAAAATTTATAAGGAGAGAACTAAAACCTTCCATGATGAAGCTATCTCTAGAAAATATTTTACTCGTGGACAAAAGTTCTCTTAGATAATTCTAAGCTTCACATATTTTCTGGGAAATTAAGATCAAGATGGACTGACCCTTACATAGTGAAAGAAGTCTTCCCATATTGAGCTATAAAAATTAAAAATTCAAGTAATGGTACTATCTTTACAGTAATGGACAATGCTGGAAACCATTCTTGGAATTAACCACTAAGGAAGCTGGGGAGGTTATGACTCTATACAAACTAGAGTAAGCCATGATGTCTGGCTAAAGACGTTAAACTTAGCACTTTTTGGAAGGTAACCTAAAATTTTTATCATTTTCTGACTTCTATTTTAGTGATTCTTATTTCTAGGAATAATGGATTGCTTCGCACGGTCACTTCTGGCATTACACAAGGCACATCTCATCCAGGTGGTATCGCTCTTTGCTTTATTCTTCCTTACTCCATTGAGGACAATGAAAATTAAGTTGGGGGGTAAGGAAAAACCTTCTTGAAAATTTTTTTTAAAAGTACCTTGGCAGTTTTTGAGAATTTTTGAGAATTCTTTAGCAAAATTGACTAGGAAAAGGTTATAGAGTTTGAAAATTTTGGCTAATTATTATAGTGAGCCAAGGAGTAGACTAGTTGGTCAGACTTTTAGTGGCCTACTTAGATCATCTAGAGGCTATTAGCACTTCCACTATACATGCACATTGACAAAGTAAACTAGGTATTAGTTATAAGGTCAATTGGAGATTCAAGTATTATTGAAAATTGATAATTGATATACACTCAGTAAGAGAAACTTGAGATTGAGGAAAGAGCTACCTACCTGAAAAAAAGAAAAGAAAAAAAATGGTTCTAAACATTAGTTTTCCACCGAGTAACCGGGCACCTTCGTTAAAGTAAGCATTGTTGTTCGTGTCAAAAAGTGGACAGTGTGAAGACACCAGAGAATAAAAAGAGAGAGAGAAGAAAAAAATCAGGTAGTGTGAAAGCTACTTCATCTCATGTGCTTAATATGAGAGTGTATAGAAAATTAACTAAAGTAGGTGATAGACGAAGATACCATTATTCTTTATAAGTTAATATTGAAATACTAAGTTGGCCATCACAAACACAAGTGTTGTCGTTCTTTGGAAGAGCCCTAAGAAAGCTTCTGATAGTCTGACTATGAAACTTATTTCGAAAACTCAATACTCAATTAGCAATACTAGCTAACTTCTATTGACCTCTAGCCTAGATCAAATTTTGCAAGGCAGGATCTTAGTGACACATGACTCTATTTTAATTACATTACTAAGAGACTAGCAATGATTAAATTGGGGGTATGATAAAACTATTAATTATCCCAATTTAACCATTAAAATAAATATTAATTAATATATATTTAAAAAGAATTGATACTTTTTATTTAAGTTTTGTATATAAAAAGTTCATGGATGAGAAGAGATTGATTTTTGGAGTCCAACGGTGTAAACAGTGTTGGGTTCGTGAACCAGTACGGAAGCGTGGATTTCAAAAATTTATGAAACCAGGTCCGAACCCTAATCCCAAATCTCCTTATTAGCAATTAAAAACTATGACTACATGCATGTCCAAATTTAAACATTGTTTAAATACTAACCTCAGATTGCTATTACCAGTCTGATGCAGAAATGAACTCCAAATTGAGTAGCCTCTTGAACACACCAGGCGTCCACTTGTCCGCCCTCCGATGGTGATCCACACGGGCAGATGATCAAGACACTGACTCCTTAATTGGGTTCCTTCCAATCAAGTTCTACCCCAAGAACTTGATATAAGGGCTATTGGCTAGGACTCCTCTAGCCAAACTGGGACTAAACCTTCTCTCTTACCCTTCTCCTTGTCTTCTAGCAACTTTGGCCCCTTAAGACACTCTTGTCTTAAGAATAAGTCCTTGTCCTAAAATGAGACAAGGCTTGTCTTGGAGGGAGAAGAAAATTAAGACAAGATTGTCTTAATGTAAGAAAGAAAGGAGAGGCGCCTTCTTCCTTTACCGTCGGAGAGTTTCTCTCTGACTCTCCTTCTGTTCTGAGATTCGACAGAGCCAAGGCTCTGTAAAGGAATCAAAGAGGAAAGAGAGGAGGGGGAAACAATCTTCTAGAGAGGGAGAGGGAAAATAGAAGCAAGGCTTCGCTGTAGAAAATCTGGAATTATTTTTATTTTATGGTGAAGTCTTCTCCTTAAATAGGCGACAGAGAGGCGCCTACCCATCTGTAATCACCATCTCATGCCCCTCTCTCCCTTCTCACGTCCTTTCCCTTCATCTCACGGCCCTTGAATTAATCTCATGGCCTTTGGGATGGGAAGACGCAAGAAAGAGTCGCGAAAGAAAAAAAAACACAGAAGGGCGCGCGCAGAAGAGAAGAGTCGCGCCCCTTCGGTATTTCTTTCACGGTAATCCCGTTTTTTGAAGAGTCCATGCCTAGGTGGACTCTCTTCCACGCCCCTTCAGCCAAAACGCCGATCCCCTTTTTCTTTTCTCATGCAAGAACGCCCCTTGGAGAGAGTCCACGCGCGCGTGGACTCTTCTCCTTGCGCGCGCACGTGGGAAGAGAGGGGAAGGGGCTTAGGCGATGTGGGAAAGGGGTTTAGCCTCTTAGGTTAGCCTAATTGCTAGCCTACTATTAGCCCAATGTCTTGAATCTTCAATTAGATTCAAACCGGAATGAATTTGGATCTAAAAAAGACCAAATCGGAACCCTAACTCGAATCCGATTCAAGTAGAAGCCATGGTTTGCAACACATGCTAGTGTGTTCATCTGCAAACGAGATTTAATTCCAAATTAAATCCTTGATTATCTATCCTAAGTGTGTGACCCATTGGGTTCCATACCTAGCCAGCAGTGGGTCCGAGTGCAAGTTGACCTAATTTGATCAGAACTCATTCTAATCGATTTAGGTCAAATCGAGCTAACTCGAGTTAGTCAATTAGGACTCCTCCTAATTAGTGATCCAATTAAACCATTTAATTTGATCAACCCATAAGACAGGATTGACGTCTAGCAACGTGTCATGTCTACCCGGAAGATATGGAAATTTTGGTGAAATTCCAAAACTACCCTTCAGTGGAAAGTTCCCGTACAATTCGATCCTTCAATCATCTTGCATCCCGAATATAACTATGGATATGGAAACATGTCAAAACCAGCTTATACTCATTCCCAGCTCAGTCATACACTAATGATTCAATTAATTCGATATTAGAAATCATTTCTAATATCTGTACTTTGATCAAAGATTTCTTGAATCATCATCTGACCTAATTTGGCTGGATGCAATCTCCTCCTACTAGGAGTGATCAATTCCTTGTTGGCCTACTCATTACCTTCATATACAATTCACCATACCCAGCATCAACCTCGTGCATGACCCAGTGTCATGATTGAGATTGAACCAAAGCATGGGTTCATGTACATAAGGTATTATGGCAGTCTCAGGTCATAGGACTACTTGTACAATTCCCACTATGAGAAACATCTATTGACATGCAGCTAAGGCTCCATTAGATGTTCTCAAACTGGATCTATTCAGTGAACTCATTCGCTAATGAGCACCCACATCCTTGTATTAGTGTCCCACACAAGTGACTGTGAGAGCAGTCACCCTTTTCAGCATACATAGGATGTGCCAGTCTAACCGGAAACCCTGATCCCCAACTCAGGGTTCCTATGACTAGGAATATTCTAGATTAGGGTTTTAAGGCCTTAGATCTCACTGGTATGATCTCATCATAGCCCTAGGACCATAGCCCTAATCTTTGGGGTTCATCATATAATGACACAGCGAATGATAAAAAAATATTGCCTTTATTAACTTGTCAATTTACAATGGTCTGGGAGATACAAATATTGGCTTATAGGGCATAATTCTTTCAATCTCCCACTTGCACTAAAGCCAATCGCTCTTATTCTTTAACCCCATACAATCGAGGTGGCGATCAAACTCCCGCTGTGGTAGAGCCTTAGTGAACGGGTCTGCTATGTTGTTCTTTGTATCCACTCTATTGATGCAGACTTCTTGTCTCTCGATTATCTCTCGGACAAGATGGAAGCGTCTCAGAATATGCTTGGACTTGTGATGGGCTCTCGGTTCCTTAGCTTGAGCAACTGCTCCAGTGTTATCACAATAGAGTGGCACCGGGCTCTCAATCTCAGGAACTACTCCCAACTCTGTGATGAATTTCTTCATCCAGACAGCTTCCTTGGCGGCTTCACTGACAGCTATGTACTCTGCCTCGGTAGTTGAGTCAGCTACAGTCTGCTGTTTAGTGCTCTTCCAACTTACTGCTCCACCATTCAAGGTAAAGACATACCCTGAAATGGATTTACTATCATCTGGGTCTGATTGAAAACTAGAGTCTGAATAGGCTTCTAGTTTAAGATCAGACCCTCCGTATATAAGAAAAATATCCTTAGTCCTTCTCAGGTACTTAAGAATATTTTTCACAGCCTTCTAGTGATCCTCTCCTGGATCAGCCTGAAATCTACTGGCTACACCCAAGGCATATGCCACATCAGGCCTGGTACATAACATAGCATACATAATCGACCCTATAGCCGAAGCATAAGGTATAGAACTCATTCTATTTCTTTCTTCAGGTGTCTTAGGAGACATCCTCTTAGAAAGACGTATGCTATGACCAATAGGTAAGTAACCTCTTTTACTTTCCTCCATGCTAAATCTTTTTAGCACCTGGTCAATGTACCTAGACTGGGATAAGCCTAGCATCCTTCTTGATCTTTCTCTATAGATCTTTATACCCAGTATATAGGATGCTTCTCCCAAGTCTTTCATGGAAAACTATTTCGATAACCACACTTTGACTGATTGTAACATTGGGATATCATTCCCAATAAGAAGTATATCATCAACATATAGAACTAAGAAAACTATGGCACTCCCACTAGTCTTCTTGTACACACAAGGTTCATCCTCATTTTTGAAAAAATCAAATTCTTTGACTGTTTTATCAAATCGGATGTTCCAACTCCTGGATGCTTGCTTTAATCCATAAATGGATTTCTTTAGCCTACATACCTGATTAGGTTTAGTCTCAAAGACAAAACTTTCTGGCTGTGACATATAAATCTCTTCCTCAAGGAAACTATTGAGGAATGCAGTTTTTTCATCCATTTGCCAGATCTCATAATCATGATATGCTGCTATAGCAAGCATAATCCGAATAGATTTGAGCATGGCAACAGGGGAAAATGTTTCATCATAATCTATTCCCTGTTTTTGTCTGAAACCCTTAGCCACCAATCTGGCTTTATAAGTTTCAACTTGGCCATCTGCCCCAATCTTCTTTTTATAGACCCATTTACACCCAATAGGGTTAATACCCTCTGGTGCATCAACCAAAGACCATACTTGGTTGACATACATGGAGTCCATCTCGGATCTCATGGCTTCCAGCCATCTGTCTGAGTCTCTACTCATGACTGCTTCCGTATAGGTTAGAGGCTCATCATTTTGAATGATTTGGGCTTCATTATTTTCAATTATGAACCCATACCTCTCAGGTGCCTGTCATACCCTATCAGACCTACGGATAGGAGTGTGTTCAGGTTCTATATTAACTATGTTGTTACTTGACTGAGAAGTGTCTATTTGTTGAATTTCATTAAGTTCGATATTTCTACCAGTGCCCTTTTGTAGGATGAATTCTTTTTCCATAAAAGTGGCATGCCTACTGACCAATAACTTTTGTTCAGTAGGGTGGTAGTACAGATATCCTATACTATCTCTAGGATATCCCATAAATAGACATTTGTCTGCTCTAGCATCTAGTTTATGTCCAAAATTTCTTTTTACATAGGCTGGACATCCCCATATCTTAATATACTTAAGATTGGGCTTCTTACCTCTCCATAATTCATATGGAGTGCTAGAGACAGTTTTAGATGGTACTCTATTCAAGATATAAGTTGCTATTTCCAAAGCATATCCCCAGAAAGAAAAAGGTAACTCCGTGAAGCACATCATGGACCGTACCATATCCAATAAAGTACGATTCCTCCTTTCAGCAACACCATTTAATTGTGGTGTGTAAGGAGGAGTCCATTCAGAGATGATCCCCTTATCTTTAAGGTGATCAAGAAACTCAGTGGATAAGTACTCACCTCCTCTATCTGATCGGAGGATCTTTATACTTTTTCTTGTCTGTTTCTCTACCATACTTTGATACTCTAAAAATTTTTCAAAAGCCTCGGACTTATGTTTCATTAGATACACAAATCCATACCTTGAAAAATCATCAGTAAATGTGATGAAGTATGAGTATCCACCATAGGCTTGAGTTGTCATAGGCCCACATACATCTGTGTGTATGAGTCCCAATAACTCTTTTGTCCTTTCTCCATGTCCACTAAATGGAGTCTTGGTCATCTTACCCATGAGACATGATTCACAAGTTCCTAATGACTCATAGTCATAAGGATCAAAGAAATTTTCTTTGTATAACTTGTTAATCCTAGTCTCACTAATATGTCCAAGTCGACAATGCCAAAGTAAGGTATTGTTTACATCATCTCTTTTCCGTTTGTTAGAAACATGAAAAATATTGTCATTAGTGGAAAGAGTTAATAGACCATTGCAGAATATGCCATAACATATAATTTCATTAGATAAAGAAATTGAGCAGCCACTGCTCATTACATTCATAGTATATCCTTGTTTAAGTAACAAGGATACAGATATGATATTTCTAATAATTTTTGGCATATAGTAACAATTCCTTAGCTCCAAGATCTTCCCTGAAGGTAACTTCAAAATATAAGTCCCTACAGCTTCTGCTTGGATGGGGTCCCCTCCAGCACCGTAGAGCTCAAAGTTACCTTCCTTCAATACTTTAAGCCCCTGAAGTCCCTGCAATGATTTGCAGATGTTATGACCACAGGCGGTATCCAACACCCAAGTATTTGAAATGGAAGAATCCAATGACAAAATAGTATGAACTTCTTTCATACCTTTTGGTGCCTCTGATGCACCAGGCTTCACACTTGCAAGGTAAACCTTGCAGTTCCTTTTCCAATGACCCGGCTTGCCATAATGAAAGCAGGTCATCTGTCCGGAGGCCTTCTTTCCTTTCTTCTTCTTAATGCCCCCTTTGGGATTCATCCTCTTACTGGAACCCTTTTTGTCTGTCTTCTTCTTATCCACAAGAAGAACTGGAGCCTTATTTTTCTTTACATGGCTCTTTGCTGTCTTCAACATATTCAACAGCTCAGGCAAGGAAGAATTAAGTTTGTTCATATGGTAATTAAGAACAAACTGTGAAAATGACTCTGGGAGTGATTGCAAGATCAAGTCTTGATTCAACTCCCCATCCATTACAAAACCTAATTGACCTAATCGAGTGATTAGATCAATTATCTTTAATACATGGTCTTGTACTGATGTACCTTCTGTCATCCTTGCACGGAACAACTGCTTAGATATTTCATATCTAGCAGTTCTACTGTGTTCTCCATAAAGCTCTTTTAAATTGAGCAGTATGGAGTTAGTATCCATGCTATCATGCTGCCTCTGCAACTCATTAGTCATAGAGGCAAGCATAACACACTTGACAGTAAGTGAGTCATTTTGCCACATATTATATGTGGTCTTCTCCTCTTGCGAGGAATCTTCCCTTGGTGGTTCCAAAATTGGGGTATCAAGAATATAGAAAATTCTTTCTTGACTGAGTACTATTTTTAAATTTCTCAGCCAATCAACATAATTAGGCCCAGTCAATTTGTTGGCATCTAAAATACTATGGAGTGAGAGTGAAGAGGCCATTTATCTACATTTAAACAAAGAACAATACATAAGCAAACAACCATGAAATGACAATACATAATTGAATTAGGACTTTAATTTAATTATGTCTCCCACTATTTTATCGAGCATCATAACCCTCTATACGATGATCGAGAAAACCCTAATTAGTTTTTCTTAGTGGGGTTGAGATCCCAATCCCTTATAAAGGACCTTGTGTGTACACAACAAATCTTATATAAGTTCATAGGTGGGAAAACTCTCTCCAATTGTAACCCGTACAATTCTCAACTTATCCCGGCCTCTAAAATATTAATAGCCTTGTGTATACACAACAAACTATAATATTTCAGTTAAGTAAGACCCTCCATAGCCATATAGTCATGACTTTAATAGTAATACCCTTGTGTGTACACAACAAAATATTACATTAAATCATGCCATAAACAAATAATTTTATTAGGCCAAAAATTGTGTTAGTCACCATATTAGGTCTTGTGTGTACACAACAAACCTAGTATAGATCGTAACACAATAATGACCTATCATGAAGGAAGGCCAATAATAGTATTTTAACACCAAGCATGTTAGTCAAGAATTAAATCAATCAGATCGGCCAGGCTAGTGGAAGAGATGTGGGGGTCCCCCCGTTGCTTTCCTAGACACCAATTTAAAATTGGCCAGGTCAGACAACGGAACCAATTAAAAAACCACGATTCCCTTTACCTTCCCAGAACCACCTTTCTAGACACCGAAATGACTAATTATCCATCATGACTAATAATGCTTATCGGTTAACTATACTACCACTTAATATAATTTTAAGAGGGATTTATGCAATGCCAGCACATTCAATTAAAAGCTATCACATATATTAATACATGCTTTAAACTAAGCAAATATGTGAAATGTGTGCCATCATACTAGGACAACCATTTACCACATAATGGATACACCATTATGCCAGGGCAACCTTATTTCAATATGATGGCTCCAGGGCTAATCATATCTCTAAGATAATTAGGGTTTCAGTAGAAAACCCTAACTGGTGGCAATCATCAAACTCATGTTCAATCAAAGACATGCATTGTGCATCAATATAAAAACTTTAACATGATACTACATCATTTAATAAAACATGAATTGAACTGCATAAGTTTTAATCCTAATAAGGAGGCTCTGATACCACTGTTGGGTTCGTGAACCAGTGCGGAAGCATGGATTTCAAAAATTTATGAAACCAAGTCCGAACCCTAATCCCAAATCTCCTTATTAGCAATTAAAAACTATGACTACATGCATGTCCAAATTTAAACATTATTTAAATACTAACCTCAGATTGCTATTACCAGTCTGATGCAGAAATGAACTCCAAATTGAGTAGCCTCTTGAACACACCAGACATCCACTTGTCCGCCCTCCGATGGTGATCCACACGGGCAGATGATCAAGACACTGACTCCTTAATTGGGTTCCTTCCAATCAAGTTCTACCCCAAGAACTTGATATATGGGCTATTGGCTAGGACTCCTCTAGCCAAACTGGGACTAAACCTTCTCTCTTACCCTTCTCCTTGTCTTCTAGCAACTTTGGCCCCTTAAGACACTCTTGTCTTAAGAATAAGCCCTTGTCCTAAAATGAGACAAGGCTTGTCTTGGAGGGAGAAGAAAATTAAGACAAGATTGTCTTAATGTAAGAAAGAAAGGAGAGGCGCCTTCTTCCTTTACCGTCGGAGAGTTTCTCTCTGACTCTCCTTCTGTTCTGAGATTCGACAGAGCCAAGGCTCTGTAAAGGAATCAAAGAGGAAAGAGAGGAGGGGGAAACAATCTTCTGGAGAGGGAGAGGGAAAATAGAAGCAAGGCTTCGCTGTAGAAAATCTGGAATTATTTTTATTTTATGGTGAAGTCTTCTCCTTAAATAGGCGACAGAGAGGCGCCTACCCATCTGTAATCACCATCTCATGCCCCTCTCTCCCTTCTCACGTCCTTTCCCTTCATCTCACGGCCCTTGAATTAATCTCATGGCCTTTGGGATGGGAAGACGCAAGAAAGAGTCGCGAAAGAAAAAAAAACACAGAAGGGCGCGCGCAGAAGAGAAGAGTCGCGCCCCTTCGGTATTTCTTTCACGGTAATCCCGTTTTTTGAAGAGTCCATGCCTAGGTGGACTCTCTTCCACGCCCCTTCAGCCAAAACGCCGATCCCCTTTTTCTTTTCTCACGCAAGAACGCCCCTTGGAGAGAGTCCACGCGCGCGTGGACTCTTCTCCTTGCGCGCGCACGTGGGAAGAGAGGGGAAGGGGCTTAGGCGATGTGGAAAAGGGGTTTAGCCTCTTAGGTTAGCCTAATTGCTAGCCTACTATTAGCCCAATGTCTTGAATCTTCAATTAGATTCAAACCAGAATGAATTTGGATCTAAAAAAGACCAAATCGGAACCCTAACTCGAATCCGATTCAAGTAGAAGCCATGGTTTGCAACACATGCTAGTGTGTTCATCTGCAAACGAGATTTAATTCCAAATTAAATCCTTGATTATCTGTCCTAAGTGTGTGACCCATTGGGTTCCATACCTAGCCAGCAGTGGGTCCGAGTGCAAGTTGACCTAATTTGATCAGAACTCATTCTAATCGATTTAGGTCAAATCGAGCTAACTCGAGTTAGTCAATTAGGACTCCTCCTAATTAGTGATCCAATTAAACCATTTAATTTGATCAACCCACAAGACAAGATTGACGTCTAGCAACGTGTCATGTCTACCCGGAAGATATGGAAATTCTGGTGAAATTCCAAAACTACCCTTCAGTGGAAAGTTCCCGTACAATTCGATCCTTCAATCATCTTGCATCCCGAATATAACTATGGATATGGAAACATGTCAAAACCAGCTTATACTCATTCCCAGCTCAGTCATACACTAATGATTCAATTAATTCAATATTAGAAATCATTTCTAATATCTGTACTTTGATCAAAGATTTCCTGAATCATCTGACCTAATTTGGTTGGATGCAATCTCCTCCTACTAGGAGTGATCAATTCCTTGTTGACCTACTCATTACCTTCATATACAATTCACCATACCCAGCATCAACCTCGTGCATGACCCAGTGTCATGATTGAGATTGAACCAAAGCATGGGTTCATGTACATAAGGTATTATGGCTGTCTCAGGTCATAGGACTACTTGTACAACTCCCACTATGAGAAACATCTATTGACATGCAGCTAAGGCTCCATTAGATGTTCTCAAACTGGATCTATTCAGTGAACTCATTCGCTAATGAGCACCCACATCCTTGTATTAGTGTCCCACACAAGTGACTGTGAGAGCAGTCACCCTTTTCAGCATACATAGGATGTGCCAGTCTAACCGGAAACCCTGATCCCCAACTCAGGGTTCCTATGACTAGGAATATTCTAGATTAGGGTTTTAAGGCCTTAGATCTCACTGGTATGATCTCATTATAGCCCTAGGACCATAGCTCTAATCTATGGGGTTCATCATATAATGACATAGCGAATGATAAAAAAATATTGCCTTTATTAACTTGTCAATTTACAATGGTCTGTGAGATACAAATATTGGCTTATAGGGCATAATCCTTTCAACCAGTTGTTGCCTAAGTGGCTACCCAAGAGGGGGGTGAATTAAGAATAATAAAAAAATTTAAAGCAGATAAATATGCAATTAAAAATCCTTTATAAGTGGTAGGTGCTGTGACAGAGTATTAAATTGCAGAAGCTAAATAGAGTCAAGTGAGCACAACACAAACACATAAAATTTATAGTGGTTCGGAGCAACCCAGCTCCTATGTCCACTACCCAAGATACCACTTGAAGTTTTTACTATATTCACACTCGAATACAGTTATATTATTTTGCAGGATCACAATCCAAAGCCTCTACACTTTGGTTTTAATGGGATCACCAAAGAAAACCCAACACCCTTTGGTTTTGAACAGGCTCATCAAAAAAACCTAACTTGGTTTTACCAGGTCACCAAGAACCCAACACTTGGTTTTTATCAAGGCTCACTAAGAACCTATTTGGTTTTTCAACCGGGCTTACCAATAACCCAACAACAATTCAAAAAAGAATTGAAGTAAATGCAACAATAAATGACAAACTCAATTTGTCGGATAGTTGCCGGTGCAGCTTGATAGAAGTCTACTTGAATGAGCTTGAATGAGCTTTAATTGCTTCAGTGGCTTCTTCCAAAATTGCTTCAAGCTTCAGATCAAAGTTGGTGAAGACTTGAAGGCTTGCTTGAATGCTCTTGTGCTCTTTTTCTTTTTGGTAGGAGGGATATTCAATGTAGCTCTTAAAACTTTGAAGAACTTTTTAATTCCCTTTGATTCCTTCTTAATTCTCTCTTCAAGAAAGTTCAAATCCTTCAAATATAAGGTCTTCCATCACTCCAAGATAATTCTAGCCATTGTAGACCGTTGGAAAGTAGTTTGTAATCGTTGGAGCACTTTTTGGCATTCAAAAATAAATTCTGGAATTAGCCGTTGGATACCTGAAAGCAATGTTTGAGTCAGCTCAGATTCCATCGAGTCAGCTTAGATCTTTCAAGTCGATAGGTCGAGTCGCCAAATCTTTAGTGCAGTTGGCTCTTTATCTTAGAGTACAAAACTTCACTCTGGATGAGTCGGCTCTTGATAGCTCAGGTCGGCTCGAACTTATATCTTTGAAAAACTTGAACTCGAGGAGTCAGCTCTTTTCAGCTTGGGTTGGCTCTTCTTCTCAGGTTCTGAAATCATCACTCTGGAAGAGTTGGCTTGATGTAGTTCAGGTCGGCTCGCTTTCTCAGGTCTTCAAAATTAGGTCTGGTAGAGTTGGCTCTTTCTGGTTCAGGTCGGCTCGCCTGGCTGTTCTCAGAAATGTTCAAAAACTGGACTTTAGAGGAGTCGGCTCGAACAAATTCCAGTCGACTCGGATTCACTGGAGTCAGCTCGATTACCTTCGAGTCGGCTCGGATTGCTGCATACCAGAATTCTTGCTGCATGCCATAAAGTAGAGTCGGCTCTTCAATATGCTGGGTCAGCTTGAGTATCATCTTCAGGATTTTTACAATTGAACTCAAAGAAAAACTCTTATCGACACTCTTACAACTTTTCAATCATACCAACTCAAATTAATTCTAAGGCACACACATAGAAGTAACCCTTTTTACATGATTTTTTCTTAGCTTTTTCATTGGGTTCATCTTTACAAAAACAAATTACAACACAACTCAAACAAGAAACAAATGTGTAGGAGTTGAAGTTTGAATAATTAACTCATCCTACAAAAACTTGTAAAACACTTGAAGAGTTGTTACTAATAAATGTACATGCTCCAATATTTGGTTATCATCAAAATCACTTATGGGGTCAACATTATTTTTTTATGAAATTTGCATTGTATGTCCTCTGTTCTGTCCTAATAATTATCAAAATTTTTAATTAATTTTACTGAAACCCTAATTCTCTAAAATCTAGCATATTAGAAACCCTAACTGAATCCTAATAATTTCTATAGTAGTCCAGAAACCCTAGGATTTGCATTATCATATGATTTTTTTTCTGCATGAAATTTGGTAGGTTTCATCATCACCGTCCATCCTCTGTTCCAAGTTTTTTTTGATCTTTTTCTGCGTTAGGATCTGTGTCAACTCCTGCATCAACTAAAACCCTAATTATTTGATTTCTGCTACATTCTGCATCTTGACTCAACCAAAACTAATCAAATTCCACACACCCCAATCCCAATTCTAATTGATTGCTAACCTAATCATCTTAAACATAATTTGTCATTGCATAAAATATACATGAAATATTTTATTTTTCTAATTATTTTAGATTGCATCAGGGTCATCGATTGCCATCATCTTTAACCTAATCTTAAGGGCAATTCAATATCTCAGATCAAGGCAGGATTTCATCACCTGTCCTGGGCCCAAAACAACCATCCTCATACTAATCCAAGCCTAATTAAAATAAATTAGACCTAATTTGTCCTAGAGGGCTAGGAGACATCAACAGGTCGGGTCCAAGTTGTATAGGCCAACTAGTGCATTTAATCCTTTAGCTATTACTGAAAGCTAGTGTATAAGACTGGGGGTCCATAGTTAAATGACCTAAAGTGGTACTGTGGTTTTTAATTGGGTCCCTGCGAAAGTAGGGGGGCCTCCCACACTCCCACCCCCTACCTGGCCAGTGGAAGGATTAGCTATTGGGTTAGGTGTAAGTTGAGCTAACCCACCTAGTTTCGGGCTCTAGGTCTAGGAAACCCTAGATTATACTAGCTTTTTCTTTATCTTTTGCATACTTGGTTGCATCATTTCATTTTAATTGTTTGATTTGTTGCATGACCACTAGATTAGGAACCCAATATCAAAAGTCCAAACCTCAGCCCAGCCCAACCATGGATCCCACTTTGGAGGCCATCCTAGCCCAGCTTACCCAAATGAACCAAGCCTATACTTTTGTACTTAAACACCAAGCTGGAACTGAAAACAAGGTAACGGATGCCCTTAGCAGACAAGCCTTACTGTTGAATACCCTTAGCACTGAAGTGATTGGATTTGATAGGGTAAAAGATGAATATACAACCTGTCCAGACTTTAGTGAAGTTGTCCAATCCTTAGCTCAAGGACCATCTAGTACCCATAGTGAATACACCCTTCAAGATGGTTATTTGTTTAAGAACAATAGACTTTGTATTCCCAGAACATCACTTAGAGAATTCTTAGTCTGGAAAACCCATGCTGGAGGCCTTGTTGATCATTTTGGAAGAAATAAGACTATCTCAACTGTAGAGGACCAGTTCTTTTAGCCTAATTTGAAGAGGGACGTTGCCAATATAGTGTTCAAATGTAGAACCTATGCTATTGCAAAACAACAAAAACAAAATACTGGATTATATACCTCTCTACCCGTACCAGACCGTCCATGGCAAGACTTAAGCATGGACTTTGTTTTAGGCCTACCTAAGATCCTCAGGAAACATGATTCAATATTTGTAGTGGTCGATAGGTTTTCTAAAATGGTCCATTTTATACCCTGCTCTCAAACCTTTGACGCATCTAGAGTAGCCCGTCTTTTCCTTGACCAGGTGGTTAGATTACATGGATTGCCTAAAACAATAGTGTCAGATAGGGATGTCCGCTTTACTAGTTACTTTTGGAAGACCCTTTGGCACCTATAAGGAAGTGCACGATTTTTGGAGCAACCGATCCACCATGGACCGGCCGCTCGATCTACAGATGCCTGGGCAGTCCACTGGTAGCCATTGGAGCCGATCCATGAACTTGTCCAGAAACCAACTGTTGCCAAGGTGGCTTCCCAAGAGGGGGGTGAATTGGGATTAAAAACTTTTCACAATTATGTGCACTTTCAAATTCTTTTTGTGTTGTAGTGCAATATGCAATACGGAAGTAATTGAGTAAAAGCAATAAAGCAATAGGAACACAATCACAAATACAAATAAGTTTAGAGTGGTTCGGAGCAACCGGCTCCTACGTCCACTACCCAAGCACCACTTGGAATTTCTACTATATCTCCCAATCGGAATACAGTCGAATTGTTTTACCAGGCTCACAATCTAAACCTATACACTTTGGTTTTACCAGGATCATCAAAGAAATCCTAACTTCCTTTGGTTTTACACGGGATTACCAAAGAAAATCCAAACACTTGGTTTTAAATCGGGATCACCAAGAACCCAACTTAGGTTTTATAAGGTTCACCTAAAAACCTTCAACCTTCTCTTAAGACAGCCCCTTGCTGTTCTTAGAGAGAAAACAATGATAGAGAAATGGTAAACATGCAACTACAATAAACCAAGTTTGTTTAGGTGTTGCCGATGTAGATCAAGATGAAGCCTAGCTTTGAATGCTCTTTAATGCTCTTCAAGCTGCTTCCTTGCTTCTTCAATGAGTGGATTCAATGATGGAGTAGAGTTGTTGAAGCTTTGAATCCTTACTTGAAAGCTCTTTGAAGTAGTTAGGTGAAAGACTTGAAAGCTCTTTGAATATCTCTAGATAATTCCTCAATAATGCTCTAATAATTGTTTAATCCTTTAAAAACAATCCCTTTTATAGTTTTCCAAGAGATATGGCCATTATAGGGCCTAAGGATTCGTGAAAGAGCTGTTGGAGACGAATTGGAGTTCAAAAATCAACTTCAGCAACTAGCCATTGGAGTGCAGAAAATGGCTCCATGAGTCGGCTCGAAGTCTTAGATAGTCCAAAATGAAATTCTGTATAAGTCGGCTCTTCTGGCTGGAGTCGGCTCTTGCCTTCAGTCAAGTCAAAATGATAAACACCTAGAGTCGGCTCTTCAGGGGAGAGTCGGCTCGAGTTCTCGGACCTTCAAAATTCATAACTCTGGATGAGTCAGCTCTTGGGGCAAGAGTCAGCTCGAGATGTCAGCCTTCAAAAAACTTTTTTCTTCCATGAGTCGGCTCTTGATGCTGAAACACTGAAACTTTCTTCGTGCCGTGCCACAAAGAATCAACTCTTGATCCAAGAGTCAGCTCTTGCAAATCTTCAAAAAAATGCTTCAAGCTTCTCCAAAACTCTTCAACATTGAATCAAATAGAAGCTAATCTACATACCTTTAATTTTTATAATTTTCAGCCTATTTTACAAAATTACAAGATTGATAAAACTAGGGCTTTTACAAGTTCAAGTTCATAAAACTTCATACACAATTGAATTACCTTCCAATCAATTTGAAAACCATTTTAAACTAAAGGTAATCAATTTCCTGCAAAACCTCTTAAATAATTTGAAAGAGTTAGTATCAAATACATGCTCCAATGTTTTGTGATCAACAAAATCATTCCAGGGGTCAACAATCTCCCACTTTTTTATGATGACAAAACACTGGGCATGATTAAAATTTTAAACACTTTACAATTGTAGTATATTCAAATTTATCAAATGATATTGGACATGATGTATGTCACACAGATTAAGTATCAACTGTATCAACATAGTGTGCCACAATGTATCATATGTATCAAAAATATAGAATTGAACATTATTCACACCAAGTATCATATGTATCGATACACTGTATTATCTGTATCATATGAGCAATAGGTATCGAAACATAATGTATTAACACATAATGTATCAGGAGTATCATCTATACAATGCGTATCGAAACTTATAAAATTATCAAATATTTGAAGTAAATTTTATGATAATTTAACAAGAAACTTAACAAAAACTCTCCCTTACTATAGACATTCCTTTTAAGTTTCATCAAATTTTCATGAATCACCTGAATCAACATTCATATTTTCATCACATTTATATTATGGCTTTTTCATCAAGTTCATATTATGGCTTTTTCATCATGCACAATCTCCGTTCTCCCCCTTTTTGTCATCAACAAAATGCATAGAAGAGAACATTCATTCATAATAATTCAATCATAATAAGAATGGACATGTAGCATAAAAAGTGATATATATATATATATATGAGAATGAGTACATAGGTGATACATTATAGATGTGCCTCGGCACTACAAAATTGTATCACAACAACCAAAATGTAACAAGCATAGAGTCCTAAAAATATCAAGATAAAACCCTAAACATCAAAAAGATGGGCTAGGATCATCACTAGTAGGTTCTTCCTCATCAGAGGAGGAACCAACTTCTATGATTCCTGGACTAGGCTTGAACTTAGAAAATCTGGGTCTACGATCTCTAATCCTAGTCCTAGTAGGAGTGGTAGTCCTAGACACATTAGTTTTAGCTTTGGCTTTGGACTCTGAAGATATAATGATGGGAGTGGGTCTAACAGTTGGTGGGTCAAAGGATAATGCCAATGTGCTGGTGGTAGAAAGTATCTGTGTAGCTAGAGTCTATCCAACCTCAGATCCTGTAGCCTCAATACCAGCCTCGGGCTCAGCATCAACAGGTGTGGCGTGAGAATGTACGTCACTGGAATGTGCAGCCTGTCCCTGCTCTCGATCAGTGCCAGTTCCAGGTGTTGTGGAAGTCGATGGTACGTGCTGGCTGGCTACAGAAAGCTATCTCAGTAAGGTCATAACATCATGAAATCCCTGCTGCATCTCAGACTGTAATAAAGTAATCTTGCTATCAGTGTCTGATCTGAGACATAATATCTCATCCAATATCCTCTGAAGTCTGTCATCTGCATTAGGTCTAACAGCTGCAGATCTCATAACTGGTGACTGAGGTGTGGTAGGAGCTGGCTCTGATGGTCCGACCTCATCAGCCTGTGTATCTGCCTCCTCACCAAGTCCATGTGCTGCTTGAGTGCCATCCTTTGAATCATCCGAATGTGCAATCGGAACACCTGAGGTCTTCCGAATCCAATGGCCATCTACTTTAATGAATCCCATTCTAGTAAGGGATTTCACAGTATACTTGTCGGTGTGCAGCAGTAGTCGGCTATCCTCTCCTATCAAATCTACTAGGGCATCCTGAAATAACAGTATAAAGACCATCCCATATGGTAGACAGGCTCGTGCCCTACGAGCTACCTCCCTCATCTGTGAGAGCATGATAAACGGTAAGTTGAGGGCCTCCCCCTCAATCAGACATCTCATAAACACAAGGTCACGCTCGCTGACCCAATCAAATCGCCCGGTCCGGGGCAAGAAAATCCTATTGATAATGTTGTGCAACAACCTCATCTCCAATGACAACTGATTTGCACTCACATGCACAACACCCTTCACATTAGATCTTTCTAGTATGAGTCTAAGGGTCTTCATCTTCTCTTTTAAAACTAAATAGCATTCCCCTTCCTTTGGAATATTCAAAATACTAGATAATTTTTGCTCACTAATCTTTATATGCTTCCCATTAACAGTTCCTTCCAAATGAAATGCACCCAACGACATATTTTTAAAGAATTATCGAACTAAGTTAGGATATGTAGGAACATTCAATAGACAAAAATTCTTCCAACCCTGTTTCTTTATCCAATCCCCAATACGCAACTATTCTTGCTCCAAGATGCTAAAATCAATGCACCTACCCGGGGTTACCTGATGATTTCCCATAAGAATCACTTGTCTAGGTGCTTAAGGCTCTTGTTCTTGCTAAATCGGCTATTCCTCTTTTGGATTTGAGGTGTCTAAGTGCCTTTTGGTTCTCCTTTCTTCCGCGATAGTTTGAATAACCTGTCGAGGCTTCTTGGCTACGGCTTTGTGGGGTGCCATCTAGCTAAGATTAAGAGTTTGGAGAGGTTTGAGAGTGTTTTAGGAAGGTTTTCTAGGATGGAATGAGGAGTTGGCTCAGTGGAAATGGCCAAAACCTAAGAATATAGTGAAAACAAACCACTGAAACCCTATTTAAAAAATATTTGGCCCGACCTTCGAGTCGGCTCGCCGAGCGCCCTGTTGACTCGAGTCAGCTCAAGCCAAAAAGCAACCTAAAAGTCAAAAAGGGTCAAAATCAGTTTCTATAGGTTTCTAGACATACAAATAGGTTATCCTATGCTCTAGAGAAAAACTTGAAATATCTAAATAATTTTTCCTTATTTTTCAAAAATCAGGTCAAAAGGTGTTCAGAATGTGTCACATAGCCCTAATTCACCTCTAATCTTCTCAAATCTATCTAGACTAAGTGGTTTAGTAAAAATATCTGCAAGTTGATCTTTAGTGGGTACAAATTCTAGCTCAGCAACATTATTTAAAATATGATCACAAATAAAATGATGTCGAATTTCAATGTGCTTAGTTCGTGAGTGCTAAATTGGATTTTTGGATAAATTAATAGCACTAGTATTGTCACATTTGATAGAATTTTAGATTGGACAATACCATAATCTTCTAGTTATTGCTTGATCCACAACACTTGAGCACAACAGCTCCCAGCAGCCACATATTCTATCTCAGCAGTAGATAGTGCTACAGAGTTCTATTTGCAGCAGTGCCAAGAGATCAAGTTAACACCTAAAAATTGACATGTGCCACTTATGCTTTTTCTATCAATTTTACAGCCTCCATAATCAGCATCAGAATAACTAGTTAATTTCAAAGATGTGTGCTTAGAATACCATAAACCAACATTACATGTGCCTTTCAGATATTTAATGGTTCTTTTAACATCTATGATGTATGACTCTTTTGGATTAGATTGAAATTGTGCACACATACAAACACTAAACAAAATATCAGGTCTACTAGCTATCAAATAAAGTAAGGAACCAATCATACCTCGATACAGCTTTTGATCAACATTTATGCCATTTTCATCTTTATCAAGTCTACATGCAGGACTCATGGGTGTTCCATTTTCTTTGCTTGATTCCATGCCAAACCTTTTGATAATCTCTTTGATGTATTTGGCCTGTTTGATCAGGATACCTTCTTTAGTTTATTTGATTTGAAGTCCAAGAAAGTAACTCAGCTCACCCATCAAGCTCATTTCGAATTCTTCCTGCATTAGCTTAGCAAAATCTTGACACAAAGATTCATCAGTAGATCCAAAATTAATATCAGCAACATAGATTTGAACAACTAAAATATCATCATTTTTTCTTTGAATAAACAATGTAGTATCAACACTACCTCTTACAAAATCATTTGCAATTAAAGATTTGCTTAGTCTGTTATACCAGGCTCTAGGTGCCTGCTTCAGACCATACAAAGCTTTATTTAATTTGAAAACATGATTTGGAAGAGTGTGATCAATGAAACCCAGTGGTTGCTCAACAAAAACTTCTTCAGATAAAAAATCATTCAAAAATTCACTCTTTATGTCCATTTGAAATAATTTAAAGTTCATAAAGCATGCATAAGCTAGTAGCAATCTAATGGCTTCTAATCTAGCTACTGGTGCATAAGTTTTATAAAAATATATTCTCTCTTCTTGATTATATCCTTGTGCAACCAGTCTAGCCTTATTTCTAATTATATTTCCATCTTCATCTAATTTATTTCTGTAAACCCACCTAGTACCTATAACAGGATAGTCATTAGATCTTTCTACTAGGGTCCAAACATTATTTCTCCTAAATTGATTTAATTCATCATGCATTGCTAACATCCAATTAGGATCAGTTTCAGCTTCTTCTAAATTATGTGGTTCTACATGAGAAACAAAAGCAATTAAATCATGTGCATCTCTATGTGCAGATCTCATTTTAACACCTTAAGATGGGTCTCCTATAATTAATTCTTTAGGGTGTGATTATACATACCTCCATTCTTTGGATATATCATCATGATTTTTGCTTACCTCTTCTTCGTGTAGTTCACTTGATGGTTTGTCTTTGAGAGTCAAGTCTTTTAGTCCATGTTCTAAAGTACCTGTATCATCATCAGCAAAATCTTCCTTTCTAAAAGATGTAATGTCAGATTCATTGAAACCAACATAAACAGATTCTTCAACAGTTAAAGTTCTTTTATTGAAAATACGATAGGCTTTACTATTTAAAGAATATCCAAGAAAAATAGTCTCATCAGATTTTGCATCGAATTTACCAAGATTATCTTTTCTATTGTTAAGAACAAAACATTTGCATCCGAAAACATGAAAATACTTGATATTGGGTTTTCTAATGTTCCAAAGTTCATAGGGAATTTTTCTGATAATTGGTCTAATTAAAACTCTATTTAAAATATAGCATGCGGTATTCACAGCTTCTACCCAAAAATATTTTGGAAGATTTCCTTCACAGAGCATTGGTCTGGACATCTCTTCCAAAGTACGATTCTTTCTCTCTACAATACCATTTTGCTGTGGTGTTCTAGGAGCAGAAAAGTTATAATCAATATCGTGCTTTGTGCAAAAGTGATCAAAATATTTATTTTCAAATTCGGTGCCACGATCACTATGAATTGAAATAACAGATAAATTTTTCAAATTTGTAACTCTTTTATAAAACTTTTTGAATACATTGAAAGTTTCATCTTTATGTGCAATAAACAAAATCCATATGTATCTTGAAAAGTTATTTACAATCACAAGGCCATATTTCATACCACCTAGGCTAGTAGTCTTAGTAGGTCCAAATAAGTTCATGTGAAGTAGCTCTAAAGGTCTAGTTATACAAATGATGTTTTTAGATTTAAAACTCTCCCTTACTTGTTTTTCTAATTGACATGCATCGCAAACATAATCAAAATTGACTTTGAATTTTGGCAAACCTTCGACTAAGTCCTTTGAAATAAGTTTAGCTATAGTGTCCATACTAGCATGACCAAGTCACCTATGCCATAGTAAACTTGATTCCTTGCTCTTATCATTCATTGCTACAAGACTTGTATTGCTTGACATAGCTAGATCATTAAGATCTACTACATAAATATTACCAAGTCTGTGTCTAATGAATTTAGTACTAGAGTCAAGTGGATCAACTACTATACACATTGATGACTTGAAGAAAACATTAAAACCAATCTCACATAACTAACTTATACTCAAAAGATTATGCTTTAATTTCTCTATAGGTAACACATTTTCAATAAAAGTAGAATGAGTAATTTTAATTTTACCAATACCAATTATCCTTTCCTTTCGATTGTCACTAAATGTTACCATTCCACCATCTTTCTATTCTAGGGTGAAGAATTGGTCAATGTCACCCGTCATGTGTCTTGAACAGCCGCTATCTAGATACCATCTTTTCTTTATATTTGTGGCTGCAAGACATCCCTGTAAAACAATCATTTAACAAATTTAGGTACCCAAGCTTTCTTGGGTCCTTGCAAGTTAGTGAAAATGGTTCTTTTTGGAACCCAAACTTTTTTAATTTTCTTCTTATCATTATGTTTCAAATGACATTCGAATGCTTTATGACCAAAGTTATTACATGCATAGCATACAATCTTTGACTTTGAATAATAAGCTTAAGATGATGTAAATTGAGGTCTAACTCGTTTTGAACTAATAAACTTAAGAGCATATGAAGTAGATGCAGAAAATTTGTTTGAAGTAGAACCTTTATAACCAATTCCAAATTTATTGTTTGTTTCTCTTTGATCTTTCAAAATTAATTCGAGTTTGTTAGAACTTAAGGTTAGTTTTTTAACCAAGGGTTTGAGTTTTTGAACTTCCTTCTTTAAATCATCATTTTCATTTTTCAAACCTTTGTTTTTCTCAAGAAGCTCTTCTTTTTCAAATTGAATGATCTTAAGTCTTTCACAAACTAAATTTAATTCTCTTTACAAGATTTTATTTCTTTCACCAAATTCATTTTTGTCTTTTTCAAATATATCACAATGATTTTTCAAAATTTTCATTTTCAAACCAGCATTTTTGTATTTTACCAATAGCTCACAAAAAGCATTATGCAATTCATCATAAGTGAATTCTAAATTAGGTTCAAATGTATTTACCTCATCCTCCAGACCCATAAGATAGATTTGTGTAGTTTTTGTTGTCTCTTCATCCTCTTCAGTGGATATAGATTCGTCACTGTCACTCTAGGCTGCAAGCATTGCCTTCTTCTTCTTTTTGGTAAACATCTTTTTCTTCGCTTCAGGACAATCAGGACGGATGTGTCCCGGCTTCTTGCATCCGTAGAAAATTGAAACTTAATCCTTATCTTTATCTTTCTCTTTCTCTTTATCTTTTTCTCTTTCTCTCCCTAAATCTCCTTTTCTGAATTGCTTTCTCCATCTGTTTGATTTTCTTCAGCCCATAAACCTTTTGAATTTTCTCATGACAAGGGTAATTTCATCATTTCCTAAATCATCATCATCTAATGAATCTGATTATTCGTTCTTATCTTTTTATGTAGCTTTAAATGCAATGGCTTTCTTTCTTTTGGTATTTTCCTCAGTTCTTTGTTGCATAGCCAATTCATGCGTGATCAGTGATCCAAGCAGTTCATCCAATGGCTGAGTATTTGGGTCCTTCGCCTCTTGAATTGCTGTCACTTTGGCTTCCCACTTATCTGGCAAAGATCTTAAAACCTTTTGGACAAGATCAGCATTAGAGTAAATTTTACCAAGACTTTTGAGATTATTTATAATATCAGTAAAGCGAGTATACATAGCAGATATAGTCTCACTAGGATCCATCTTAAATAGCACATAATTATGCACAAGAAGATTGATTTTTGATGTTTTTACTTGTGATGTGCCTTCATGTGTAATTTCCAGCTTGTCCTAAATTTCTTTAGTATAATTGCAAATTGAAATTCAGTTAAACTCATTTGGATCCAAAGCACAATACAATAAGTTCATTACTTTGGCATTCAGCTCAGCTAATTTCATATCATTATCATCCCAATCTTCTTCTGGTTTGAGAACCTCTACATCATTAACTCTAATTATGGGTGTGTGAGGTCCTTTCATGATAATCTTCCATAAATGAAAATCTATGGCTTGAATGTATATTTTCATTCTTGCTTTCCAATAAGTGTAATTGGTTCCGGTGAAAAGTGGAGGTCTATTTGTGGATTGACCTTTGGCCAATGAAGTGCTCATGGGATGTGCCATATATCTTTACTCTAAGTAACTTTCAAAGTCTCTGCTCTGATACTACTTGTTGCCCAGGTGGCTTTCCAAGAGGGGGGTGAATTGGGATTAAAAACTTTTCATAATTATGTGCACTTTCAAATTCTTTTTGTATTGTAGTGCAATATGCAATATGGAAGTAATTGAGTAAAAGCAATAAAGTAATAGGAACATAATCACAAACACAAAGAAGTTTAGAGTGGCTCGGAGCAACTGGCTCCTACGTCCATTATCCAAGTACCACTTAGGATTTCCACTATATCCCCCAACCGGAATACAGTCGGATTGTTTTACCAGGTTCACAATCCAAACCTATACACTTTGGTTTTACCGGGATCACCAAAGAAGCCCTAACTCCCTTTGGTTTTACAGGGGATTACCAAAGAAAACCCAAGCACTTGGTTCACCTAAAAACCTTCAATGTTCTCTTAAGACACAGCCCCTTGCTGTTCTTAGAGAGAAAATAATGATAGAGAAATGATAAATATGCAACTACAATAAACCAAGTTTGTTTAGGTGTTGCCAATGTAGATCAAGATGAAGCCTAGCTTTGAATTCTCTTTAATGCTCTTCAAGCTGCTTCCTTGCTTTTTCAATGAGTGGATTCAATGATGGAGTAGAGTTGTTGAAGCTTTGAATCCTCACTTGAAAGCTCTTTGAAGTAGTTAGGTGAAAGACTTGAAAGCTCTTTGAATATCTCAAGATAATTCCTCAATAATGCTCTAATAATTGTTTAATCCTTTAAAAACAATCCCTTTATAATTTTCCAAGAGATATGACCGTTGTAGGGTCTAGGGATTCGTGAAAGAGCTGTTAGAGATGAATTGGAGTTCGAAAATGAACTTCAGTAACTAGCCGTTGGAGTGTAGAAAATGGCTCCACGAGTCGGCTCAAGGTCCACGAGTCAGCTCAAAGTCTCAGACAGCCCAAAATGAAATTCTGTATGAGTCGGCTCTTCTAGCTGGAGTCGACTCTTACCTTCAGTCAAGTCAAAATGATAAACACCTAGAGTCGACTCTTCAGGGCAGAGTCTGCTTGAGTTCTCAGACCTTCAAAATTCATAACTCTGGATGAGTCGGCTCTTGGGATAGGAGTCGGCTCGAGATGTCAGCCTTCAGAAAACTTTTTTCTTCCATGAGTCAGCTCTTGGGATAGGAGTCAGCTCTTAATGCTGGAACACTGAAACTTTCTCCGTGCCGTGCCACAAAGAGTCAGCTCTTGATCCAAGAGTCAGCTCTTGCAAATCTTCAAAAAAGATGCTTCAAGCTTCTCCAAAACTCTTCAACATTGAATCAAATAGAAGCTAATCTACATACCTTTAATTTTTATAATTTTCAGCCCATTTTACAAAATTACAAATTGGTAAAACTAGGGCTTTTACAAGTTCAAGTTCATAAAACTTTATACACAATTGAATTACCTTCCAATCAATTTGAAAACCATTTTAAACTTAAGGTAATCAATTCCTGCAAAACCTCTTAAACAATTTGAAAGAGTTAATATCAAATACAGACTCCAATGTTTTGTGATCATCAAAATCATTCCAGGGGTCAACACCAACTCCTTCCCGAGCCATGATTTTCGTCGCCGGTCGCTGCCCCTCGCCACCCATCACCGGAGGAGATGCTGAGAGGCCCACCATAGCCACCAATGCCACTGGGAGACCCATTTTTGGGGAACGGCCACTGTCGATGATCGATCCCTCTTCCTCCTTTCATTTCCACCATTCGGACATCTAGCACTGGTCGAAGAGGCTGCCGAGCATCCCCCTCATCACTGGCCATCTCTCGAGCTGCCGACAGCATCGGCTCACCAGAGAAGCCCATCATCATCCTCCCTATCCTTTGTTACCCTGCCATCGTGCAAAATAGTCACCAGCCATCCTCAATCGCCACCCAAAAACTCCACCCCCATCATCGGCCACAACCTCCTCCCCTCGTCCGCCAGCAGACATTCACCACCAATCCACCCTACAACCATCCCCTCCCCATTTCTCTCTTTAGATCGACCTTCCTGCCACCATGCCCACCTTCCACCACCGTCGACCACCGTGTCAGCCACCTCACGTCGCCTCTCATCACCGCCCATGGAGAGGAGTTCCAGTCCAAGTGGGATTCCTACAAGCTCGGAGATTCAGAGACCCAACGAAGTCCCTTCCAGACTCTAGTTCTATAAAAGGAAGAATGATTTTGATCACCTCATCAAGCCATACATCGAGCGGTCCAAATTTCTTCTCATAATATGTTGCCGATCTGTAGTCCGATTGAGTTCAAATTTGACCGAAAAGAAGCCCTATATGAGCTCTTTAAAGGACCCCCGGGTTACAAGAGATAGCATCTTTGAAAGAGGAGTACAGTATAGGGTAGAA
Organism: Areca catechu; assembly: GCA_021397845.1. Taxonomy (NCBI): domain Eukaryota; kingdom Viridiplantae; phylum Streptophyta; class Magnoliopsida; order Arecales; family Arecaceae; genus Areca; species Areca catechu. The sequence continues at coordinate 156,815,350 of CM038039.1, read as the reverse complement.
GGTCCAGTATTGGGTTGCGGGTTGGTCTCTAAGAGTGAGGCTTCTTAAAGGAGAAGCTATGATGTCTATGCCATCTCTTCGCCTACCCGATCTCCATATCAAGATCCAAGGAGGAAAAAGCAGAGAAAGCCAGTTCGCTTCGAGGAGTATAAAAAAAGAAGGAAGTTCGTCGACCATCTTCCCGACGAGGCTGCGCTGATCTACTTCCAGTCTTTGTTATTGCTTTTAGTAGTTTAATTATTATTTTTAATTTCTTGTAGTTGGATTTTCTTTCAATGCAATATTTATTTTCACTCACTTTAAATTTCTATTATTTACTTTCTTGCAAGTAGATGCTAAGATCCGACTAGCAGATCGAACATGTCGAGTTTTACTTTTCTTTCATATTTTTAATTTTTTTTTGACTTCAAATCACTTTTTTTTATTTTATAAAAATTAAAGATTTCAAACTATCCCAAGTACTTCCTTCTCCATGGATTCAACCTGACTTGCTACTATCTACCTATTTTTGATTTATTAGAAGTCGGTTAATTTAAACTGATAGCCACGGTGTCTTAACGATAACATCGTGGTCTATCATGTTTTTGTGGTGTGTATTCTCACCTGTCACACGGGCAACCCAAGTTCGATCCCTGACAATGATGCTAGCAACTTGATAGGCCATAATATTATTATTAAGATACCATGGCTATCAGTTTAAATTAATCGACTTCTAATAAATTAAAAATAATTAGATAGTAACAAGTCAGGTCGAATCCATGGAGAAGGCAATGATTAAAATGATTTGAAATCTTTGATTTACATAAAAAAAATATATAGTTCAAAGTCGGGAATACAAAAAGATTAAAAGCATGAAAGAACATCAAAATCAGGTATGGTTGATCTACTAATCAGATCTTAGCATCTACTTGCAATAAAATTAAAAATAAAAATTTAAAATGCATAAAAATAGATATTGCATTAATTAAAAGAGGAATTCAATTACAAAAAATTAAAAATAATAATTAAATAAACTATGAAAGCGATAATAAAGACTTCGAAGTCGATTGGCACAGTCTCGTCAGGAAGATGATCTGTGAACTTCCTTCTTCCTTCATACTCCTCGGAGCGAAGTAGCTTTTTCTACTTCTTCCTTCTTGAATCTTGATCTAGAGATTGACATAGGTAAAGAGATGGCATAGATGGCACAGCTTCTCCTCTAAAAAGCCTCACTCTTAGAGGCCAACCCGCAATCCAAAATTAGACCTTCTACCTTATACCGTACTCCTCTCTCCAAAATGCTCTCTTTAATAACCCAGGGATCCTTTAAATAGAGCTCATCTAGGACTTCCTCTCGATCAAATTTGGACTTAATCAGACTCCATATCGGCAATATATCATGAGAAGAAATTTGGACCATTCGATGTATGGCCTGATGAGGTGATCGACATCGTTCTTCTTTTTCTAGCACCAGAGTTTGGAAGGGACTTCACTGGGTCTCTGAATTCTCGAGCCTATGGGACTCTTACTTGGACAGGAACTCCTCTCCATGGGCAGTGACGAGAAGCTGCGTGAGGTGGCAGACAAGGTGGCCGGTGGAGGTGGAAGGTGGGCATGGTGGCTGGAAGGCCGATCTAAAGAGAATAATAGAGAGTGGTGAGGACACCAGAGCTAAGAAGAGACATCAGACCCCTTCCAAGCTCATTGTGGATCACCAATGAGTAGTCTGCCTTCATTCAGTCAAAGTTATTAAGTCTTGTAAGTAATCGAGTCTGTAATTGAAATCAGTTTTCTTTGATTTGCAAGTTGGTCAAATTAGGTTCAATTGGATCAAATTAGATTTGCTTGGACTGAGTCTTGTAATTAGTGCTTGAAATAGTCAAGGGAGTTCAAGCTCAATTGTTAGCCAAGGTCAAGTCCAATTGTTGAAGTCATGCCACATTTAGCCTTGTCACTTGCCACTTGGAGTGGTATGCTTCCCTACATCACCTTGGATGGCCAATTCCATGTCAAAAGAAGGTTATCCAAAATTTTCACCAGACATCTGAACATCCGGACATCTAGACATCCAGATATCTGGACATCGGGACATTTAGACATCTATCCAAAAGAAGGTGCCCATGATTTCTTCTCATTTGATGCTCATTTTTTTTAAGAGGAGTAAAATGGAAGGATGTCTCATCTCACCCTCTTTTTGAAAGGGATATGCCCTACAAGCCAATCTATGTTGTATCTCCCAAACCATTGTAATTGACAATATTCTAAATAAAGGCATTATTTTTTATCATATGCTGTGTTTGATATGATGAACCCTATAGATTAGGGCTATGATTTTAGGGTTATGATGATATCATACCAGTGAGACCTAAAATCTTAAAACCTTAATCTAAAGTATTCCTAGTCAAAGGAACCCTGAGTAGGAGATCAGGATTTTCCGGTAAGACTAGCACATCCCATGTATATTGGAAAGGGTGACTGCTCTCACAGTCACTTGTGTATGACACTAATACTGGAATGTGGGTGCTCATTGGAGAATGAGTTCACTGATATGATCCGACTTAAGAACATCTAATGGAGTCTTAGCTACATGTCAATAGAAGGTTCTCATAGTGGGAGTGGTACAAGTAATCCTTTGACCTGAGACTGCCATAAGTACCTTATGTACATGAACCCATGCTTTGGTTCAATCCTAATCATGACACTGAGTCATGCACAGGATTGATACTGGGAATGGTGAATTGGATATGAAGGTAATGAGTAGGTCAACAAGGAATCGATCACTCTTGGTAAAAGGAGATTGCATCCAGCTAGTTAACAATCGGATGATGATTCAGGGAATCTTTGATCAAAGTAAAGATATTAGAGATGGTTTCTAATATCAAGATAATTGAATCATCAATATAAGATTGGGCTAGAAATAAATATAATATTGGATTTGACATATATCCATGTCCATAGTTATATTTTAGGTGCAGGCTGATCGAAAGATTTAATTGTACGGTAACTCTCTACTGAAAGGTAATTTTGGTATTTCACCAGAATTTTCATATCTTCCGGGTAGACATGACACGTTTCTAGACGTCAATCTTGTCTTGTGGGTTGATCAAATTCAAAGATCACTTATTAGGAAGAGTCCTAATTGATCAAATCGGGTAAGCCCGATTTGACCTAAATCGATTAGAAAGAGTTCTAATCAAATTAGGTCAACTTGTATTCGAACCCACTGCTGGCTAGATGTGGAACCCAATGGGTCACACACTTAAGAGGATTGATCAAGAGTTTAATTTGTGATTAAATCATCTTTGCAGGATAACACTCTAGCAGGTGTTGCAAACCCTAGCTTCTATTCGAATCGGATTTGAATTAGGGTTCCGGATTGGTTCAAATTAGGTTCTAATTGGACCTAATTAGACCTTAATTGTGAAAATAGGGATTATGGCTAACCCTATTGGCTAGCCATGTAACTAGGCTAGCCTCCCCACCCACCTCTTTTCATTTTTCACACCAAAAGCCAAGAGTCCATGCACTTATGGACTCTTGGCGTGCCATTTGGAAGAGTCCATGGCGCATGGACTCTTGGCGCGCCCTGCTTAATTCTCTGATGAATTAAGATGGGGCGGCCTTCTTTTTTTAAAATTAGCGCCTCACATACCCCCCCTTGGATGGGAATCCAATGGCTGGAAGTCTTTTAAGAAAGACAAAAGTCGCTGTTTCCTTCCGGGCACGCGAAATAACATCTCTTCGGAGATGAAAAGTCGCGACCCCTTTCCTTTTAAAACACCGCGGTTTTTCCTTTAAGAAAAGCCATGGGATTTAATATGGAAGGCCGTGAGATGGGAGGATGGGGCGTGAGAAATTGAGAAGGGCGTGAGAAGGAGTTTACGGAGAGTTTTGAAGGCACCTCTCTGAAAACTATTTAAGGGGCAGGAAAGATCAGAACTCGGGATGTGTTTTTTTTTCTTTTATTCCTTCTACCTCTCCTGAAGACTCTTTTATTCTTTTCTTGCTCTTGCACTGTTTCCTTTACAGAGTACACCTCTATCGAAACTCTGCTACGGAACAAGAATAAGAGTAAAAGTCTCCGACGGTAAAGGAAAGAAAGGAGTTCTGATTTGTTCCTTTCTTTCTTACATTAAGACATCATTGTCTTAATTTCTCCTCCAACTTAAGACAAGCCTATGTCCTCTTAGGACAAAGTCTTTTCTTCAAGACAAGGGTGTCTAAAGGGCCAAGGTCTTAGTGGAAGGAGGAGAAGAGGTCAAGGAAAGGGAGGCAAGCTCTTGTGTGGAGGAATTCAAGCCATAGTCCAAGCAATTGAGTTCTAGGAAGAAGAACTCAATAGAAGGAACCATTGAAAAGAAGATTGAGTTGTCTTGATCATTGCTCTGTGTGGATCACCATCGGAGGGCGGACACTTGGACGCCTGGTGAAATCAATTAGCCTCTTCAACATCAAATTTTGTTGGAATTAGCGATTACAGGTTGGTACCCTAATCCTAATTTACATAGACATGTTTGTCATATGATCTAGTCTTATTTAAGGAGTTCCTGTTTTTAGGGTTTTTGGTGTGAATTTAGTTTTATTTTTGAAATTACACTTCCGCTGCATTGCACCGGAACCCTATAGTGGTATCAGAGCCACCTTAATTAGGACTATGATCTATGATATTTTTGTGTGTTACATATTAGGGTTTTTTAAGTCCTAATATGCTATAACACTTAGCATATTTTTATTGCATATATGTTTTGGTGTATGCCACTAGTTAGGGTTTTTCACTCAAATCCTAATTATTATAGAGATTTGATTAGTTTTGAAGTCATCATACTGAAATAAGGTTGCCCTGTCATAATGGTGGATCCATTATGTGGTAAATGGTTGTCCTAGTATGATGACACACTTAGCACATATTTGTTTATCAGAGTGATATGATTGTGATATGTTCTATAAGAATGTGTTGGCAATTTTATAAAGCCCTCCTCTTAAAATTATATTAAGTCATAGTACATTTAACTAATAAGCATCACTAGTCATGATGAACAATTGATCATTCGGTGTCTAGAAAGGTGGTTCTAGGAAGGTAAAGAGAATTGTGGTTTTTAATTGGTTCCGTTGACTGACCTGGCCAATTTTTATTGGTATCTAGGAAAGCAATGGGGGGACTCCCACATCTCTTCCACTTGCCTGGCCGATTTGATTATATTTAAATCTTGACTTAAATGCTTAGTGTTAAAAAATACTATATATTGGCCTTCCTTCATGCTGGATCATTATTGTGTTATGAACCACATTAGGTTTGTTGTGTTATCTGCAAGACCTAATATGGTGATTGACATTATATTAGTCTAGTGCATAGATATGCTTATAGTATATTCAGTATAATGCCTTGTTGTGTTATCTGCAAGGGCATTATATTTGAGTACTGACTGTATAGAAATGAAAGGGTCTTGACTTAACTAGAACATTATGGTTTGTTGTGTTTTCTGCAAGACTTATAATGTTCTAAAGGCCAAGTTATTTTTGAGAATTATATGAGATATAATTGGAAGAGTTTCCTACCTTTGAGCTTATAAAAGATTTGTTGTGTTATCCGCAAGATCTTTTATAAGTTATTAGGATCTCAATCTCACTAAGAAAAACTGATCAGGGTTCTTCTCGATTATCATAGTGAGGGCTATGATTTTTGATAAAATAGTGGGAGACATAATTAAATTGAAGACCTAATTTAATTATGTAAGTTATTTCATGGTTGTTTGCTTATGTATTGTTCTTTATTAAATGTAGATAAATGGCATCTTCATTATCACTGCGAAGTATCTTAGATACCAACAAACTGACTGGTCCAAACTATGTGGATTGGTTGAGAAACTTAAAGATTGTACTGAGTTCAGAAAAACTTTCTTATATTCTTGATACCCCTAGTCTTAATCCACTAGGGGATGTGCCACACAGAAAGATATGGCCATATACAAAATGTGGAAAAATAACTCCCTCACTATCAAGTGTATCATACTGGCCTCTATGACCAATGAGTTACAGAGGCAGCATGAAAGCATGGATACTCAATCCATAATGCTCAATTTAAAAGAGCTTTATGGAGAACAAAGCAGAACTGCTAGATACGAAATATCTAAGCAGTTATTCCATGCTAGGATGACAGAGGGAACATCCGTTCAGGATCATGTTCTGAAGGTAATTGACTTAATCACCAGATTGGGTCAATTAAGGTTTATTATGGATGAGGAGCTGAATCAGGATTTAATCCTGTAATCACTCCCGGAGTCATTTTCTCAGTTTGTCTTGAATTATCACATGAACAAACTGAACACTTCCTTGCCTGAGCTATTAAATATGTTAAAAATAGCAGAGAGCCATGTTAAGAAAGAAAAGGCTCCACTTCTTCTTGTTGATAAGATCAATAAGAAGAAATCAGGCAAAAAGGGTTTTAATAGGAGGCTAAACCCTAAGGGTGGCATCAATAAGAACAAGAAAGGAAAGAAGGCCTCAAAACAGTCAACCTGTTTCTTTTGCGGCAAAGCGGGACATTGGAAAAGGAATTGCAAGGCTTACCTTGCAACTATGAAGCCTGGTGCGGCAGATGCACCAAAAGGTATGTATGAGATACATACTATATTGACATTAAATTCGTCTATATCAAATACTTGGGTATTGGATACCGCTTGTGGTTACCATATATGCAAATCTTTGCAGGACCTCCACAAGCTTAAAGTATTGAAGGAAGGCGACTTCAATCTCTACGGTGCTGGTGGTGATATCATCCAAGCAGAAGCTATAGGGACCTATATTCTGAAGTTGCCTTCAGGGAAGATCTTGGAGTTAGAAAATTATTACTATATGCCAAAGATTATTAGGAACATTATATCTATTCCTTTGTTATTAAAACAAGGATATGTAATGGATGTAACGAGCAATGGTTGCTCGATAATGTTATCTAATAAAATTATTTGTTCTGGCATATTTAGCAATGGGCTCTTAACTCTTTCTTCCAATGACAGTGTTTTTCATGTCAATAATAAAAGAAAAAGAAAAGACTTTAATGATACTTTACTTTGGCATCATCGACTTGGTCATGTTAATGAGTCTAGGATAAGCAAGTTATACAAGGAAAAACTCCTTGATCCTTATGAGTATGAATCATTAGGAACTTGCGAATCATGTCTCATGGGTAAGATGACCAAGACTCCATTTACTAGACATGGAGAAAGGTCAACTGAGTTATTAGGACTTATACATACTGATGTATGTGGTCCAATGACAACTCAGGCCAGAGGAGGATACTCATATTTTATCACTTTTACAGATGATTTATCTAGGTTCAGATCTGTGTATCTTATGAAACATAAATCTGAAGCCTTTGATAAATTTAAGGAGTATCAAAGTATGGTCGAAAAACAAACCGGGAAAAGTATTAAAGTTCTTCGTTCTGATCGAGGAGGAGAATACTTATCCACGGAGTTTTTAGACTATCTTAAAGTTAATGGAATTCTTTCTGAATGGACCCCTCCTTATATACCACAGCTAAATGGTATAGCTGAAAGGAGGAATCGTACCTTATTAGATATGGTACGATCCATGATATGCTTCATAAATTTATCCATTTCCTTCTGGGGTCATGCCCTAGAAACTGCTATTTACATTCTGAACAAGGTACCTTCTAAATCCGTTGTTAGTACTCCATATGAAATTTGGAGTGGAAAGAAACCATATCTTAAATATTTCAAGGTATGGGGATGTCCAGCTTATGTTAAAAGAAATTTTGGACATAAGTTGGAACCTAGAGCGGATAAATGTCTATTTGTTGGATATCCTAGAGAAGGTAGAGGATATCTGTTCTACCATCCCACTGAACAAAAGATTTTTGTCAGCAGGCATACCACTTTTCTAGAAAAGGAGTTCATTTTAGAAAAGGGCAATGGTAGAACTATTGAACTTGGAGAAGTACAAGAAACACAGATAAACAATTCTCAACCATTAGAACATATAGTTAGGACAGAACCAGAACACAAAACTCCTCCCCGTAGGTCCGATAGAGTGCCACGGGCACCTGAGAGGTATGGATTTATTATTGAAAATAATGAAGCCCAAGTCATTTAAAATGATGAGCCTCTGACCTATACGGAAGCTATCTTGAGTACTGATTCAGATAGATGGCAAGAAGCCATAGAATCCGAAATAGACTTTATGTATGTAAACCAAGTATGGTCTTTGGTTGATGCACCAGAGGGTGTTAATCCTATTGGGTGCAAATGGGTCTATAAGAAAAAGATTGGGACTGATGGCCAAGTTGAAACCTATAAAGCCAGATTAGTGGCTAAAGGTTTTAGACAAAAACAGGGAATTGATTTTGATGAAACATTCTCACCTGTTGCCATGCTCAAATCAATTCGGATTTTACTTGCTATAGCAGCATACCACGAATATGAGATCTGGCAGATGGATGTGAAGACTGCATTCCTCAATGGTTTCCTTGAGGAAGAAGTCTACATGTCACAGCCAGAAGGTTTTATTTCAAAGAATAAACCTAATCAAGTATGCAAGCTAAAGAAATCCATTTATGGATTAAAGCAAGCTTCCAGGAGTTGGAACATCCGCTTTGATGAAACTATTAAAAGGTTTGGTTTTATCAAAAATGTGGATGAACCCTGTGTTTATAAGAAGACTAGTGGGAGTGCCATAGTCTTCTTGGTTCTGTATGTAGATGACATACTCCTCATTGGGAATGATATCCCAATGTTGCAATCAGTCAAGGTTTGGCTATCAAACCAGTTTTCCATGAAAGATTTGGGAGAAGCATCCTATATACTAGGTATTAAGATCTATAGAGATAGATCTAAGAGGATGCTAGGTTTATCCCAATCTAGGTACATTGACTTAGTGCTGAAAAGATTCAGCATGGATGGAAGTAAAAGCGGTTATCTTCCTATGAGTCAAGGCATACATCTTTCTAAAAGGATGTCTCCTAAGACACCTGAAGAAAGAAATAGAATGAATTCTATACCCTATGCTTCGGCAATAGGGTCCATAATGTATGTCATGTTATGTACCAGGCCTGATGTGGCATATGCTTTAGGCATTGTCAGTAGGTTTCAGGATGATCCAGGAGAGGATCATTGGAAAGCAGTTAAAAATATTCTTAAGTACCTAAGAAGGACTAAGGATATTTTTCTGGTTTATGGTGGTTCTGATCTTAAACTAGAAGCTTATTCTGATTCTAGTTTTCAATCAGACCCTGATGATAGCAAATCCATTTCGGGATATGTTTTTACCCTAAATGGTGGAGCAGTGAGTTGGAAGAGTACCAAGCAGCAGACTGTAGCTGACTCAACCACAGAGGCAGAATACATAGCTGTTAGTGAAGCCGCCAAGGAAGCAGTCTAGATGAAAAAGTTCATCACAGAGTTGGGTGTTGTTCCTGAAATTGAAAACCCAGTGCCACTTTACTATGACAACACTGGGGCTGTTGCTCAAGCTAAGGAACCAAGAGCTCATCATAAGTCCAAGCACATTCTGAGACGCTTCCATCTCATCCGAGAAATAATAGAGAGACAAGATGTCTACATAAATAGAGTTGATACAAAGAACAATGTAGCAGACCCGTTCACTAAGGCTCTACCACAGCGAGATTTTGATCGCCACCTCAAGTGTATGGGATTAAGATTTAAAGGCGATTGGCTTTAGTGCAAGTGGGAGATTAAAAGGGATATGCCCTACAAGCTAATCTATGTTGTATCTCCCAAACCATTGTAATTGATAATATTCTAAATAAAGGCATTATTTTTTATCATACGCTGTGTTTTATATGATGAACCCCATAGATTAGGGCTATGATTTTAGGGTTATGATGAGATCATACCAGTGAGACCTAAAATCTTAAAACCTTAATCTAAAGTATTCCTAGTCAAAGGAACCCTGAGTAGGGGATCAGGGTTTTCCGGTAAGACTAGCACATCCCATGTATACTGGAAAGCGTGACTGCTCTCACAATCACTTGTGTATGACACTAATACTGGGATGTGGGTGCTCATTGGAGAATGAGTTCACTGATATGATCCAACTTGAGAACATCTAATGGAGTCTTAGCTACATGTCAATAGAAGGTTCTCATAGTGGGAGTGGTACAAGTAATCTTTTGACCTGAGACTGCCATAAGTACCTTATGTACATGAACCCATGCTTTGGTTCAATCCTAATCATGACACTGAGTCATGCACAGGATTGATACTGGGAATGGTGAATTGGATATGAAGGTAATGAGTAGGTCAACAAGGAATCGATCACTCTTGGTAAGAGGAGATTGCATCCAGCTAGTTAACAATCGGATGATGATTCAGGGAATCTTTGATCAAAGTAAAGATATTAGAGATGGTTTCTAATATCAAGATAATTGAATCATCAATATAAGATTGGGCTAGAAATAAATATAATATTGGATTTGACATATATCCATATCCATAGTTATATTTTGGATGCAGGCTGATCGAAAGATTTAATTGTATGGTAACTCTCTACTGAAAGGTAATTTTGGTATTTCACCAGAATTTCCATATCTTCCGGGTAGACATGACACGTTGCTAGACGTCAATCTTGTCTTGTGGGTTGATCAAATTCAAAGATCACTTATTAGGAAGAGTCCTAATTGATCAAATCGGGTAAGCCCGGTTTGACCTAAATCGATTAGAAAGAGTTCTAATCAAATTAGGTCAACTTGTATTCGAACCCACTGCTGGCTAGATGTGGAACCCAATGGGTCACACACTTAAGAGGATTGATCAAGAGTTTAATTTGTGATTAAATCATCTTTGCAGGATAACACTCTAGCAGGTGTTGCAAACCCTAGCTTCTATTCGAATCGGATTCAAATTAGGGTTCTGGATTGGTTCAAATTGGGTTCTAATTGGACCTAATTAGACCTTAATTATGAAAATAGGGATTATGGCTAACCCTATTGGCTAGCCATGTAACTAGGCTAGCCTCCCCACCCGCCCCTTTTCATTTTCATGCCAAAAGCCAAGAGTCCATGCGCTTATGGACTCTTGGCGCGCCATTTGGAAGAGTCCATGGCGCATGGACTCTTGGCGCGCCCCGCTTAATTCTTTGATGAATTAAGATGGGGCGGCCTTCTTTTCTTAAAATTAGCGCCTCACATACCCCCCCTTGGATGGGAATCCAACGGCTGGAAGTCTTTTAAGAAAGACAAAAGTCGCTGTTTCCTCCCGGGCGCGCGAAATAACATCTCTTCGGAGATGAAAAGTCGCGACCCCTTTCCTTTTAAAACACCACGGTTTTTTCTTTAAGAAAAGCCGTGGGATTTAATCTGGAAGGCCGTGAGATGGGAGGATGGGGCGTGAGAAATTGAGAAGGGCGTGAGAAGGAGTTTACGGAGAGTTTTAAAGGCACCTCTCTGAAAACTATTTAAGGGGCAGGAAAGATCAGAACTCGGGATGTGTTTTTTTTTTCTTTTATTCCTTCTACCTCTCCTGAAGACTCTTTTATTCTTTTCTTGCTCTTGCACTGTTTCCTTTACAGAGTACACCTCTGTCGAAACTCTGCTACTGAATAAGAATAAGAGTAAAAGTCTCTGACGGTAAAGGAAAGAAAGGAGTTCTGATTTGTTCCTTTCTTTCTTACATTAAGACATCATTGTCTTAATTTCTCCTCCAACTTAAGACAAGCCTATGTCCTCTTAGGACAAGGTCTTTTTTTCAAGACAAGGGTGTCTAAAGGGCCAAGGTCTTAGTGGAAGGAAGAGAAGAGGTCAAGGAAAGGGAGGCAAGCTCTTGTGTGGAGGAATTCAAGCCATAGTCCAAGCAATTGAGTTCTAGGAAGAAGAACTCAATAGAAGGAACCATTGAAAAGAAGATAGAGTTGTCTTGATCATTGCTCTGTGTGGATCACCATCAGAGGGCGGACACTTGGACGCCTGGTGAAATCAATTAGCCTCTTCAACATCAAATTTTGTTGGAATTAGCGATTACAGGTTGGTACCCTAATCCTAATTTACATAGATATGTTTGTCATATGATCTAGTCTTATTTAAGGAGTTCCTATTTTTAGGGTTTTTGGTGTGAATTTAGTTTCATTTTTGAAATTACACTTCCGTTGCATTGCACCGAAACCCTACACTTTTTCCCACCCAAAATGGAGGAGCTTGAATTCAAATGGGCGCCTATCATGAAGAGTCCAAGGATGATCCTACAACTTTCAAATTTCAAGGAGTGTAATCCATGGAGATCATTTAAATTCAATGTCCATTTAAATCCAAAACAAGGAGTTTCAATCCAAGACAAGATAAAGGTTATCTTGATCCCATTTTCAAATGCAAGAAGATGCTAATCAAGAAAGGAAAGGAGGGTGCCTCATTTTTTTTGTCGCTCATTTGAAAGCATTTAAGAGGAGTAAACTAAAAAGACTCCTCTTCCCATTTCTCTCATTTGTCGCCCACTCCAAGGATGGTCGGCCAACTCAAGCATTTGTTTCAATTCAAATTCAAATGGAAGTTCATCCAAGAAGATTCCAAGATTAAGTTTCAAATTCAAATGAAAGTTCATCCAAGAAGATTCCAAGATTAAGTCATATCCCTTCCACGGTTCATCTAAAATTCAAACTCAAAGAGTTCTCTCTTATCAAGAAGAAGATAGGAGGCCATTTTTATCCATACTCATTTTGTATTTAAACCATGGATAAGTCTTATCCTTATCCCCTATCTTATATTCAAAAGAGTTCTTTCTTATCTTACTACCATGAGTTTGTTCTTATCAAGCTACTATGAAAAGGGTCTATAAATACCACCCTATTCCCCTCTTATAAATCATCTTCTGAATTATTAATGAAACTCTATCAATTTGTTTTTACAATTCTTGGTTAAGCATTGTAATGTGTCTTACAATTGCTGGTTCAGCATTGTAATGTGCTCTACCGGTTAAGCATTGCATTAGTGTGTGTGGAGTGCCGAAGCCTAGTTATATTCCAAGAGTCCAAGATCCTAGTAGCCAGACATCGCCATCTCCGACATCCAGCCCAGATCCAGATCCAAGACAACCATCCCTCATTCCCTCTCTTTTTTTATATTTTCACATCTTTTCTACACTAATCATAGTTCTTTGCAAGATCCCTAGAGCTCTCAATCAAAAGAGGAGGTTTCCCATGCCATCCAACCATCAACGGGAAGATCTGCTCTGAAGGAACTGAAGTTTGCAATCCTATCACGAGATCTTGAGAGTTGAATCCAGATCTATTGAAACGAATGAGGGAAAAGCATTATTGGTAAGTAACCATCCTAATCTCATTAGATCTGGTTGTTTGAAGTCAAGACATCCTAGTTTTGGTGGTTTCTCAATCATCGGATCCAGGATTCTTTATATGATTGCATGCTGATTATATTACGGGTAGCTAGTAAAGAATTAGTCTATCTTCATTAAATTAATTTGATAGTTTATCTGAGTTTGCTATCATTGCTTATCAAAATTAAACTTTTAATTATTAGATTAGTCTTTGCATCCATCCCGCATCAACTTTAGTATCAAAGCTCTCTATGTTCTGCATCAGTTTTGGTATCAGAGCTAGCATCCCGCATCAGTTTTGGTATCAGAGCTAAAGGTTAGACTAGGACATTTAGTGACTAGCTAAAATTTCTGCACTATTCTAGCATTGGATATGGAAGGCTCTTCCATAGCTCTTCAGATCTTATTTTTCTTTGCATTAATTTTAGTAATTTTTCCATATTAAAATCAGATCTGTAATCTTTTCTCATAGATTTCAGATCTGAAATTTTTTTTTTTGAAAAAAAAAATTGCATTGTTTCCTTGGTACTTTCTGGTAGAAGGAAATCACACCTCCTGAGCGGGTATATGCAAGTATACTATAACAACCCATGGGAGTAATGAGCTACAGCCGGACATGATAACCCGATATCAAAAAATTAGTTGTGCTTAGTGTATGCATATTTGAATTGTTAATTGCTTGAAAGATTGCATGTTAATCTTCTAAGTACAACGTAGGATAAGATTCTGGCACATCAAGAATTTTGAAATTATCTAACCTAATCCCAAAAAAAAATTAAAATTTAATTTTTGTAATTTAAAATCTAAAATTCAAAATTTAAAATTTAAAATCCAAATTTGAAAATTGAAATTTAAAATTTAAGTTTTGAGTTGAAAGTATTATCTTATCTTATCCAGTTAACTAGTTAATTGGTTGTGCATTCATCTTATCTGAAACTATTTTAAGGGCATGCTATCATAAGATAAGGAAAGGATTTCATCACCTTTCCTTGGCCCACAAACAACCAACCTCATCTTGCATTGTCCGAGCCCTAATATAAAATCGAGTAGTAACCTAATACAGCTTAGGGACACCAACAAATCGGGTTCGAGTCTTGTGAGTGAACTAGTGCACTCAACCTTCCAATTATTACTGGAAGTTGGTGTCTAAGGCTAGAGGTCCAGAGGCAAATGCTCTAAGTAGATAGGTGGTTTTTAATTAGGACCCTATGTCAAGCAGGGGGAGCCTCCCACCACCCCACCTCTTACTTGGCCAGTGGAAGGGCTAATTGTTGAGTTAGGTGTAATTTGTGTTAACTCATTCCACTTAAGCTCTAGGTCTAGGAAAATAGAAAAGTGCCCTAAGAGCCAATCATTATAAGGGCCTTTATGTAAACTTCCAGCTCATGTAGGACATACTTTTCATATTAATAAAAGGCATTTGATTCATCATATACTGATGTGTTATGTTTTTGCTGATTATGATGAACCCCATAGAGTAGGGCAATGGAATTAGGATTATGATAAAATAACAGTGAGACCTAATTCCTATAAACCCTAATCTAGAATGTTCCTGGTCATTGGACCATCGATTCAGGGATCAATGAATCCAGAAAGACTAGCTTATCCTATGTATGCTCAGTTGATGAGGGTGGTTGATCTCACAACCACTTATGTAGAGACACTAATACAAGGATAAGGATGCTTATCAGGGTATGAGTACACTGGACTGATCAGTACTGGGACTATCTTATGGAAGTCTTGCTACTTGTCAAAAGATAGATCCCAGAGTAGAAGTTGTGCATGTGATCTTTAGACCTGAGGTCACCATGGTTCCTTATGCATACTAAGCCATACTTTGGTTCATACTCATTCATGCCATTGCGACATGTACGGGGTGTTCTTGGTATGGTGGAAGGTGTACGAAAGATGTGAATGGACCAACAAGAAATCGATCTTTTCTAGTAAAAGGAATTGTTATCCTATGCAATTTCTTCGATGAGTGACTCAAGGAGCTTTGACCAAAGTAGGATGAGATTAGAATTGGTTTCTAATTAGTCATCAGCTGAGTCCTCATAATCGAGATGAGATTCGATATGATTAAGTGTTAGGGTTTAACATATATCCATATCTATCACTTAATCGGGATAATTGGATATCAAAAGATTGAATTGCACGGTAACTTACTACTGAAGGCTACTTTGATAATTTTCATCAAATTCCTCATCTTTCAGGTAGACATGACATGTTGCTAGATATCAATCTTGTCTTGTAGGTTTTCATGAATCAATTGATTTGGTTTCATGAGTCAATTCGATGTGTGATTCAAATTGGACAATTAGGTGAGCCAATTTGACCTAATTAGGTCAATCGGGTTCGATCGGATTGAATCAGCTCAAACCTAAACCTACTGCTGGCTAGATGTGGAATCCAATGAGTCACACATGTTAGGGAGTCAGCCTAGGAACTCAATTGACATTTAATTAGGGTCAAGAGATCCTAATTGATTAGCTAGATTGCACACTAGCATGTGTAGACTGACCTAATCTCCTAACCCAATTAAATTGGGTTTGAAAGGTTGCTAAATAGACTAACCAATTTATGGGAGACCTAGATTTGGTTGATTCCTAAGTGAGATGAATTTATCAAATTTTATATGATATTTTTGGACATTTTATGCACCATATATGAAGAGTCCAAAAGGCATGGGACTCTTAATGCCAAAGTGACAGCTCTGCATTCAAAAGGGTGCACAAGGACCAATTGACCTCCAATCTAAAAACAAGTTATATGGTTGGAAAGTAGACTTAATGCACTTTCATATGATACCCATATTGCATATACTTTGACTAGGTCAAAGGTATCATATGGTATGGAGAAGTTAGCATAAAGTGAAGAGTCACGTCTCTTCACTTTGGTGCTAATTCAAGTAAGCAGAGTCCTTCTGCTTTAAGTCCTTTTGAATCACCTGAAAGGATTATGCCCTAAAGGCCAATTGAAATATTATATTTTGATGGGATTTTCTTTTGTATCCCAAACCAGTGTATTGATATTATCAATTAATAAAGGCATTTTATTTTCATCATACGCTATGTCTTATTAATTTTATTAAGATATGATGAACCCCATAGATTAGGGCTATGGTTCTAGGGTTATGATGAGATCATACCAGTGAGACCTGAAGCCTTAAAAAATCCTAATCTAGAATATTCCTGGTCAATGGGATATTGAGTAGGGGATCAATGTTTCCGGTAAGACCAGCACATCCTATGTATGCTTGGTGAAGAGGGTGACTGATCTCACAGTCACTTGTGTTTGACACTAATACTAGGATGTGGGTGCTCATTAGAGAATGAGTTCACTGAATGGATCCAGCTTGAGAACATCTAATGGAACCTTATCTGTTTGTCAATAGATAGTTCTCATAGTGGGAGTAGTGCATGTGGTCCTTTGACCTAAGACTGCCATGGTATCTTGTATGCATGAATCCATACTTTGGTTCACACTCAATCATGACACTGAGTCATGCATGGGGTGATACTGGGTATGGTGGATTGCATATGGAGGTTTTGAGTAGGTCAAAAAGGAATCGATCAATCCTAGTAAGAGGGAAGCACATCCAGATGATTTCAATCAAATGAAGATTCGGAAAATCTTTGATCAAAGTATGAACATTAGAAATAGTTTCTAATGGTTCATTAATGAATCATCATTATCAGATTAAGAAAGGAATGAATATGAAATTGGATTTGATAAGTATCCAAATCCATAGTCATATTCAGGGTGCAAGTAGATCGAAGGACTGAATTGCCCAGTAACTTACCACTGAAGGGTATTTTGGTAAATCCATCAAAATTCCTCATCTTCCGGGTAGGCATGACACGTTACTAGACATCAATCTTGTCTTGTAAGTCTTCATGAACTAATTGATTTGGTTTCATGAGTCAATTCTATGTGTGATTCGAATTGGATATTTAGGTGAGCCAATTTAACCTTATTAGGTCAATCGGGTTCGATCGGATCGAATCGGCTCAAACATAAACCTACTGCTGGCTAAATGTGGAACCCAATGGGTCACACACAATAGAGACTTGGCCAAGGAAGTCATTCATGATATAATTAGGGTCATAGGATCCTAATTGGTTAGCCAGATTACATAATAGCATATGTAGGCTAACCAAATTCCTAACCCAATTGGATTGGGTCCGGTTGCTTGCTAATTGGGCTAACCTAATTATGGAAAACCTAAATCAGGTTGAGTCCTAAGTGGGGCTAGCCTAATCAAAGATAAATCTGATTTTAATTTGGATTTAAGGGCATTTTAGGCACCATACATGAGAGTCCCAATGGCATGGGACTCTTGGTACCTAAATGATACTTTAACTTCAAAAGAGCACAGAATGAGCTATAAATCTCTGATTTGAATATAATTTATATGGTCAGAAAGGAGATTTTATGATCTTTCCAATGACACCCATATTGCCTATATTTTGACTGGTCAACATTCTTTGAGATTTGCATGGAAGAAGGATGGCGCGCGTAATGCATGAAGAGTCGCAACTCTTCATGTAGCGCGCGGTTTTGATGGAGAGTCCTTCTGCTATCAGGACTCTTCATAATCTTCAATGTTTGGAGATTGAAGAGGTGCTTCTTGGCTTCCTAGGGACCGGTAATTGACATGTGGCAAGTGAGAATTCCTCCAGATAAAAGAAGGGATGTGAATAAGGCCTTCGGTGCATGAATGGGCTTATTAGATATGATTTTTCAAGCCAGATAACTTCTTTTCGGTCTTGAAAAATCATATCTGATAAGTTGATAGGAGGACATATCACACGCTCCTCTTGTATCTATAAATAGGGGATGGTGAAATGAGTCTGATAATTAAGAATTCCACCAAAGTACTATTCTGAGTGTCTCTCTCTCCCTCCTTCTTTCTTTAAGACAAGCCTTGTCTTGTTAAGACAAGGTATTTCTACTAGAACAAAGCTTTGTTTTAGGACATAAGCCTAAGGGGTCCTAGAGGAGGGTTGTCCTAAAACCAAGAGTGGTTTAGGAGAGTGTCTTTTGTGCCCTATAGTAGGACAGGGTGTCCTACAGTGGTCAATAGACCAAAGGCTACCGAAAGAGTTCCACTTCTCCAAGCAACTTAAAGGAGTTCTTCTTTGGTTCGAGTTTCGTGTGGATCACCGTTGGAGGGCGAACGTTTGGGCGCCTGGTGGAGAAGAAGGCTGAATCAGGGTTTTCTTCATCAGATTGGATACTAGCGGTTCAGGTTGGTGCATAAACTCTAGTTTATATTAGATATGCATGTTTGTATGTTTTAATTCCTAGTAAGGAGGTCTTGGGTTAAGGGTTTGGTAGTGGTTTCATAATAAGTTTTTGAAATCCATGCTTCCGCCCTGGTCACCAAAACCCTTACATCATCGATGCTTCTCATTCATAAGTCACGTCCCTTGGCTTCATTTTAACTGGAAATGCCAAGTGGCAAAGGGAGAAGTCGGATAAAAAAATTGGAGGGACTTGAATTAGGCAGTTGGCGCATAAAGGGACATGGTGTTTCAAGATAAGACTCCTTCTTAGTGAAGGGTCTTATTTGATCTATATTTGGATAGATCAAAGGCTGATGAGAAGGCTTATATGGTGCCTCCCTGATGCAGACATCGAGATGAATATTGAACCTGAACAGCTGACTCATATATCAGGATGGCCCGGTGAAAGTTCGATGAAGCCCAACCCAGATGTTTCGGTTCAGCTTCCGGCCCAAGATGATTTGGGGCAGCTAGCCTCGCCAGCAGGAAACGTGCGCAGGTCCAGACACCTTCAAGGGAAGCAAGTTTCAAATATGACACGTTTATGGAATGAAAACAATTAATTGGGAATTGGGCCGAAGGCCCAATACACTATTAGCACCGTGGAGTTTCGGATCCGGGAAAACACCGGAGTCTTTAGTCTTATTATTATTATTATTATTTTATTAGGGCGTGAACTCTTGATCGGTTGTATGATTCTTTAAATACCGAACCAAGGAATAATAAAAAGAGCGTTTTATTTGGAAAAAAAAATTTGGACGATTTTTTTTTTGGTGTTTTTGTGGAAGGCCGTCCGGCCTTTCTTCTTCCCCTCGCGCACACCAGGTCGAAAGCCTGGTTGGGAGGACGATTCCGTGAGGAATCTCTTCCTTCCATTCCAAGTTCTTGATTAAAAAAAAAAAGAAGAAGAAATAGGGTCACGGTGAGAAACCCACCGTTCGTCCCTTCCATTCGTGAAGACCTGGATTGAAATCCGGTAGAGGGTTGGTAATGTGAGGAATCACGCTGCCCTTCTAGCACTTGATCGTTGCAGGTTTCAAAGGATCTTCCCCATATTGCTCAATCCTAGCATCCAAGAATTCTAAGAACCCGTTCTCGCTAAGTCGGGGTTTTGGTCGCTGCAGGCGTTTGACAACCGCCCTGCACCAGCTTGGTATTAGAGCCTTGATTCGTTCTTGATCAGAGCCAGATTCCGTTCTTGATCAGAGCCTTGATCCATTCTTGATCAGAGCCTTGATCCATTTTTGATCAGGGCCTTGATCTGTTCTTGATATGTCCCTGATACGTTCTTGATCTGTCCTTGATTCGTTCTTGATTTAAAAAAAAAAAAAATTTTGTCGGCAACCATGGAGCGGAACAACGAGGAGCCTTCTCTTCATGACATTATGGTGACCCAATAGCAAATGATGGATGTTTTGCAAGCAATGATGGCACAGTTGGAGGCGCAAGATCGTGCTATACCTCATCAAGATCGCAATGTACCTGACGAACATTGAGAAGGTGATGCCGACCCTTTCCAGAATATTGAAGATCCTCCATCATTGCAAAGAGGGTAGTAATCGTGGCGTGATGTAGCGCTTCCCAGGGATTTCGGATCGCCGCCTGTGCATGACAATCAGACTCGTTGGGAGTCCGGGTTTCAGATTGAAATACCGGAGTTCAGAGGTGGTTTGAATCCTGATGAGTATGTGGATTGGACCCTGCAGGTTGATGATATTTTTCGGATGAAAGAAGTGCCTTTGGACAAGCAAGTGCCGCTTATCACAATCCGATTTCGAGATCGAGCAGCGGCTTGGTGGCATGCACAGCACTACCAGAGGTATATGGATGGGAGGCCACCAATTGCATCATAGGCAGCCTTGAAGCAGGAGATGAATCGGGAGTTCCTTCCTCAGAATCATGAACAGGTTCTTTATTCTAAATTACATGGTTTAACACAAGGAAATCGAAGCGTGGAAGATTATACTATAGAGTTCTACCGACTGGTGGCTCGAAACCGATTGATGGAGTCAAAACCGAGGTTGGTAGCTATGTATTTGCTTGGACTACGATTCCCGATCCAGGATGTGTTGTCTCTGCATCGGATTGACAGTGTTGGTGATGCGCACATGCGGGCGCAAGCAGTGGAGCAGAGCCTGATGCGGAATAGAGGGTTCCAGAGTAGAGGAAAATTATCTTGTCAGTCTTCGGGGCAAAGTTTTGGCAGTAAGAGTGCACCTCCTGTGGTGAGGCAACAAACTTCGGCAGTTCCTCCGAGACCTGTAGTGCCGAGTGGGGCTTCAGGTCCCCAGCAGAGGGTGGGCAGCAATCGAGCCAATGTTCACTGCCATCGGTGTCATGACTTAGGACATTATGCCAATGAGTGCCCCAAGGCGCGTACCCAGTTACTTGTGGAGGAGGAGCAGGAAGTTGAATTTCCCGAGGATGAGGAGTTCATGGATGAGATGTATGTGATTGACCCGGACCACATCCAGGGAGAGAGTCTGATCATTAGGAGGATGTGTCTTGCACCAAGAGCTGGTGGAGATTGGCATCGACACGATATTTTCTCAACAAAGTGCACTGTAGCTGGTAAAACTTGCAAGGTAATTATTGATTCTGGAAGTTGGGAGAATGTGATTGCTGAGGAAGTTGTGAAGAAATTGGGGTTGATGACTGAGCCCCATCCTCAACCATACAAGCTCGGCTGAATCGGGATGCAGATATTCAGGTCAGTCGATGTTGTAGGTTGGCCTTGTCTTTTGGTCCTTAGCTTGAGACGTCAATAGTAGCTGATGTTGTACCGATGGATGCGACACACATCATTTTGGGACAACCTTGGCAATTTGATAATAAAGCAGTGTATAATGGTTACACTCATACTTATATGCTGTGACCAGATGGGAGAAAAGTGATCTTGAAACCGCTACAGGACATGGCTGATCAGAAGGTAGTAATTTGTTTGCCAAGCAAGGAGTTTGAGGCGAGTTTAGAGGGAGAAGATTTTTGTTTTGCCCTAGTTAGTAAGCCAGAAGAGTTTGGCCAGAATGGGGAACAGGAGCTACATGATCTTCCTCAGGAGTTGGTGTCAGTTTTGGAGGAATTTCGGGATGTTGTACGGAGTGAGCTTCCTGCGGGTTTGCCACCACTTCGAGATATTCAGCATGAGATTGATCTGATTCCGGGTTCTATGTTGCCGAATAAGGCTCATTACCAAATGACCCCGCAGCAGCATGAGGAGCTGAAGAGGCGGGTTCAAGATCTTTTAAACAAAGGCTTTGTACGGGAAAGCATTAGCCCGTGCACGGTACCAGCACTTTTGGTGCCGAAAAAGAATGGTTCATGGCGTATGTGTGTTGATAGCCGGGCAATAAATAGAATTACTATGAAGTATAGATTTCCAATACCAAGGCTAGATGATATGCTAGATCAGTTGAGTGGTGCCATGTTCTTTACTAAGATTGATTTAAAAAGTGGGTATCATCATATCAGAATGAAGCCAGGTGATGAATGGAAGACAGCCTTCAAGACAAAGGAAGGCCTGTATGAATGGCTGGTAATGCCATTCGGGCTATCTAATGCGCCTAGTACATTTATGCGAGTAATGAACCAGGTTTTGCGTCCATTCCTTAGTTCTTTTGTTGTTGCATACTTTGATGATATATTGATATACAGTAAGACAGCACAAAAGCATGTTGAGCATGTTTCACATATTCTAACAGTATTACGTGAAAACCAGCTTTTTGCTAACCCAGAGAAGTGTATTTGGATGGTAGACAAATTAATTTTTCTGGGATATGTTGTTACTGGTGATGGGATTCTTCCAGATGAAAGTAAGGTGCGAGCGATAGTGGACTGGCCAGCACCTACAACTTTAACTGAATTGAGATCCTTTTTGGGTCTTGCTGGTTTTTACAGAAGGTTTGTGAAGAGGTATAATGAGATTGTTGCACCCTTAACAGACTTGTTGAAATTAAATCAGTTTGGATGGAATGACATTACTCAGGCAGCATTTGATGAGATGAAAGTCAAGTTGACCCAAGCACCACTGTTGGTTCTTCCAGATTTTGACAAGGTATTCAAAGTGGATTGTGATGCTTCGAAGACTGGGATTGGCGCAGTACTCGGCCAAGATGGGAGACCTATTGCTTTCTATAGTGAGAAGCTTGGAGGTGCCAAACTAATGTATTTGGTTTATGATTTGGAGCTATACGCCATTGTGAGGTCATTGCATCATTGGCGACATTACTTGATCCAGCGAGAATTTGTGATGTACTCAGATCATCAAGCATTAAAATTTCTACAGGGACAGCATAAGTTGAGCTCCAGACATGCAAAATGGGTAAATACTCTACAGGAGTATACTTTCAGCATCAAGCATAAGTCAGGCACTTTGAACAAAGTGGCAGATGCTTTAAGTAGACGGAGTTTATTGATTGGTGCTATGCAAGTATATACCCTTGGGTTTGAAAGCATGAAGGATGATATCCGTGCAGATGAGCATTTCCAGAGCATTGTGACTGAATTGGAAGCTGGAGGTCGATCTGACTTCGTCCTACATGATGGATATTTGTTCTGTGGTAATTATCTCTGTATTCCTAACACTTTACTGCGTGTATTGATTATTCAGGAGCTGCATAATCAAGGACATTTTGGAAGAGACAAAACTGCATGGTTAATTCGTCAATGGTTTTATTGGCCTGGGCTTGACCGAGATGTCAAAACCTTTGTGAAGAGATGCCGTTTGTGTCAGGAATCCAAAGGATCAGATACAAATCAAGGTTTATATACCCCTTTACCGATTCTAGATGAGCCGTGGCGAGAAGTATCTATGGATTTTGTTGTAGGTTTACCACGGACAGTGAGAGGTCTAGACTCAATTATGGTAGTCGTAGATCGGTTTAGTAAGATGGCTTGTTTCTTGCCATGCAAGATGATATTTGATGCGTCGAAAGTAGCTGATCTTTATTTTTCTAAAGTTGTTTGACATTATGGGTTACCATCATCGATAGTTTCGGACCGAGATAGCAAGTTTATGGGACATTTATGGCATGAATTGTGAAAAAAATTAGGTACAAAATTAAAATTTAGTAGTCCCTATCATCCTCGGACCGATGGGCAAACCGAGACTGTCAACCGAAGTCTTGGTAACTTGATGAGAGCCAATGTGCAAGAATTTAAAAACTGGGATGTATGTTTGCCGAAGATTGAGTTTGAGTTCAATTCTTCAGTGAACCGTTCTACTGGTTTTGCACCCTTTCAGGTATTGTATGGATTTCTGCCAAGAGGACCACTTGATCTGTTGATGTGCCAAACAAATCAAGTAAGAAGATAGAAGATCGAGTGGCTGATCTCCGTGAGGTGCACACAACTGTTAAAGCCAATCTAGAGCAAAATTATGCCAAGTATAAGGCTAAGGCTGATCAAACGCGTCGACAGCAGATTTTTGAGGTTGGTGATTTGGTATGGGTTTTCTTGCCAAGAGAACGATATCCACAGGGGGCCTACACCAAACTCAAACCAAAGAAAATTGGTCCTTGTCAGGTGTTGGAGAAATTTAGTGACAATGCCTACCGAGTTGAATTACCAGACAATGTCCTTATTTCTGATGTATTCAATATTCGACATCTAAACCCTTATGCAGGTGATAATTCAAGCTTAAGGACAAGCTTTTCAGAGGAAGGGGAGAGTGATGCGGACATCGAGATGAATATTGAACCTGATCAGCTGACTCATATATCAGGACGGCCCGGTGAAAGTTCGGCGAAGCCCAACCCAGACGTTTCGGTTCAGCTTCCGGCCCAAGACGATTTGGGGCAGCTAGCCTCGCCAGCAGGAAACGTGCGCAGGTACAGACGCCTTCAAGGGAAGCAAGTTTCAAATCTGACCCGTTTATGGGATAAAAACATCTAATTGGGAATTGGGCCGAAGGCCCAATACACTATTAGCGCCCGTGGAGTTTCGGATCCGGGAAAACATCGGAGCCTTTAGTCTTATTATTATTATTATTATTTTATTAGGGCATGAACTCTTGATCGGTTGTATGATTCTTTAAATACCAAACCAAGGAATAATAAAAAGAGCATTTTATTTGGAAAAAAAAATTTGGATGGTTTTTTTTTGGTGTTTCTGTGGAAGGCCGTCCGGCCTTTCTTCTTCCCCTCGTGCACACCAGGTCGAAAGCCTGGTTGGGAGGATGATTCCGTGAGGAATCTCTTCCTTCCGTTCCAAGTTCTTGATAAAAAAAAAAAGAAGAAGAAATAGGGTCACGATGAGAAACCCACCGTTCGTCCCTTCCATTCGTGAAGACCCGAGTTGAAATCCGGTAGAGGGCTGGCAACGTGAGGAATCACGCTGCCCTTCCAGCGCTTGATCGTTGTAGGTTTCAAAGGATCTTCCCCATCTTGCTCAATCCTAGCATCCAAGAATTCTAAGAACCCGTTCTCGCTGAGTCGGGGTTTTGGTCGCTGCAGGCGTTTGACAACCGCCCTGCACCACTCCCCCTCTCCTATAAACAGCCATCGATATTTGTTCCGATGGGATCATATATTTTGGTTTCTTTCTTACACTCTTACATCTATCCACCTTGTCTCTTCCCTTGTTAGGACATAGGTCTTCCTTTAAGACAAGTCTGCCATTTTAAGACAAGGGTTTAGAAAGAGAATTAGGAAGTGATAGAAAGAGAGAAGAGAGATTTTGGAGAAGGCTTAGAGTGCTCTACTGGAGGGTGAAGGTCTAAGCAAGGAGGAGAGGCTGCCGAAGGAAGAAAGTCTATCAAAAGAGTCCCAATTGATCAAACAACCTACAAGGGAGAGGTTCCTAAGTTTGATTCCTATGTGGATCACAGTTGGAGGGCTTGCCTTGTGAGCCTTATGGAAAGGATTGGATTTCAGCAATCCAGGTATGTTTTTCTGACTCCATTTATGTTTCATTAATTGGTATTGCATAAAGGGTTCCTGGAAATTAGGGTTTTCTAGCTAATTAGGGTTTCATGCTTTGAATTTTTGTTTAGAAATTCACTTTTGCATGCTGCATGATTCCCAGCACCCTGGAAGAATTTCCATCAGTGGTATCAGAGCCATCCTTGTGACATACCAGTTATGAATCATTTTTGGAGTTTTATGAAATTCCACTATCCGAGCCGACCCGAACCCTGTCGAGTCGACCTGACCAAATTTATATGAATGATTTATGGTTTCTTTATGAAATGACATGATAATGCAATTGTATAAAATTTTGCATATTAGGGTAATATGTTTAATTTCAGTTTTTATGAAATGCATGATATTATGTCAAGTATAAAAATATGCATGTTAATTGAACCAAGTAACTGCTTTGGATTGGGTTAGTCACCATAGCTGTCTGGTGATAGGAGTCAAGTAAGTTTAAAGGCCCTCTCCTCCCATTCAATGGGTCTCCTATGGCATGTAGGGGTGCCGCTGTGGCCATATTCCATGAAAAAGTGAGGTGAAAGGTATTTTTATATATCTATCATGCCTTGATTTGCATATTAGCTATAATATGCTTGTTTAACATAACATGTTATGTTATAATGTTATGTTATGATGATATGTTACATGTTTATATATGTTATAAGCATAGTAATCATGATAATTTAGAATGTGTTTTGAGACCATCACAAGCCCTCATCAAAATTATATTTAGTCATAGCAAAAACTTAATCATGATGCAAAATCAATTAGGGTTTGATCAGCCAATTGGTGTCTAAGCAAGTAATTATGGAAAGGTAAAGGGAATGAGGTTTTTAATTGGTTCCGTTGTCTGACTTGGCCAATCTAATTAGTGTCTAAGGAAAGCAACGGGGGAACCTCCTCATCCCTCCTACTCACCTGGCCAATTTGGTCACATCTAAATCCTATTTTGGTAATGCTGATTGGTTAAGTAAGCTATAATATGCCTTCCTTCATGCTAAGCCAGATTTATGTCAAGACTATAGTAGGTTTGTTGTGTGACACAAGGCCTACTATAGGGTTTGATATGAAATTTGTCTTGGGATGGCATGATTGGAGTTGTTGCTTTGTTGTATGATATAAGGGCAACAATGTTCAATCATAGCTGTATAGAAATGAAAGGGTTTGACTAAACTAAGACATTATAGTTTGTTATGTGATACGAGGCTATAAGTGTCTTAGAGGTAAAGATAATTGTTGAGAATTGTATGGGTTGCAATTTGAAAGGTTGTCCTACCTTTGAACTCTTTAGTGTTTGTTATGTGACACAAGGTACCAATGAGGGATCAAGATCTCAACCCTACTAAGGAAACCAAGAAGGTTTCTTGCTTACCATAGTTGAGGGTTATGGTATTCAAATAAAATAGTGGAAGACATAATTAGATATAAAGTCCTTATCTAGTTATGTATGTCATCATTGAGTGGTCTGTTAATATTGTTCTTTAATTAAATATAGGACATTTATTTTAATGGCTTCAAACTTATCACTAAGGGGCATCTTGGATGCCAACAAGTTAACCGATCCAAATTATGTGGACTGGCTGAGAAACTTGAGGATTGTTTTAACTCAGGAGAAGCTTTCATATATACTTGATTCTCCGGATCCAGTGGTGATCGGAGAGGATGCATCAGAGGAGGAAATTACCATACACAGAATGTGGCAAAATGACAGTACAACTGTCAGGTGCATCATGTTGGCCTCGATGAGCAACGAGCTCCAAAGGCAACATGAAGGTATGGAACCTCAGTCCATATTGCTCAATCTAAAGGAGCTTTATGGAGAGCAAAGTAGAGCTTCTCGATACGAGATATCAAAGCAGTTGTTCCGAGTATGGATGAGTGAGGGTTCACCTGTGCAAACCCATGTGTTGAAAATGATTGACTTAATCACTCGATTGGGTCAATTAGGGTTTGTCTTGGATGGTGAACTCGATCAGGACTTGATCCTGCAGTCACTCTCAGACTCCTCTCAATTTGTTCTTAATTACCATATGAACAAATTGAATACTTCATTACCAGAGCTACTTAACATGCTTAAGATAGCTGAGAGCCACTTTAAAGGAGATAAGGCTCAAGTGCTTCTTGTTGATAGAAAGAAGCAAGGAATGAAGAAGGGTATGAAGAGAAAATTCAACCCTAAGAAGAGCATCCAGAAGAAGAACAAGAAAGTTAAGAAGGCTAATGAAGCCTGTTTCCATTGCGACAAGACTGGGCATTGGAAGAAGAACTGCAATGTTTACCTTGCAAATGTGAAGCAAGATGCAAGTGGTGCATTTAAAGGTTTGTACATAATACAAACTAATTTATTATTGAGTGTTTCCATTTCTAATTCATGGGTATTGGATACCGCATGTTGATCTCACATATACAATTCATTGTAAGGACTCCACAGAATTAGAAGCCTGAAAAGGGGTAACTTCAAGCTGCATGGGGCTAGTGGTGAAGCCATACATGCTGAAGCTATGGGTACCTATCTTCTATTATTACCTTTGAGTAATGTGATAAAACTAGAAAAATACTACTATGTACCAGATATTATTAGAAACATTATTTCCATACCCTCGTTATTACAACAAGGATATGAAATAATTGTAAAGAGCAGTGGCTGCTCTATTCTTCAAAAAAATAAAGTATTTGGACATGGATGTTTTATAAATGGTCTTCTAACTTTGCAACTCAATGAAAAGGTTTTTCTTATTGATGATAAGAAAAGGAAAAGAGATAATGACAATGTTACATATCTCTGGTACTGTCGATTGGGTCATATCAGTGAGTCAAGGATAAATAAGTTAGTCAAAGATAATTACTTTCACTCTGATGATTTCCAATCATTAGGAACTTGTAAATCTTGTCTCAAAGGAAAAATGACCAAGTCTCCATTCACTGGACATGGAGAGAGGGCAACTGAATTGTTAGGTCTAATACATACTAATGTATGTGGACCTATGTCAACTCAGGCTAGAGGAGGATATTCTTATTTCATCACTTTTATTGATGATTTATCAAGGTTCGGTCATGTGTATCTTTTAAAACACAAGTCCGAAGCATTTGATAAGTTTAAAGAATATCAGAGTATGGTTGAAAAACAAACTAGATTTAGTATTAAAGATCTTCGATCTGATCGAGGAGGTGAATGCCTATCTAGTGAGTTTCTGAAACATCTCAAGGATAAAGGAATTATATCTAAATGGACCCTCCTTATACACCCCAGTTAAATGGAGTGGCAGAAAGGAGAAATCACACCTTGTTAGACATGGTGAGGTCCACGATGAGCTTCACAAATCTTCCTACTTCCTTCTGGGGACATGTCCTAGATACTGCTGCATATATATTAAATAGGGTTCCATCTAAATCAATGAATAGCACTCCATATGATTATGGAATGGCAAAAGACCAAATCTTAAGTATTTGAAGATTTGGGGTTGCCATGCTTATGTCAAGAATACCTTTGGACATAAGCTAAGTGCAAGGGTTGACAAATGCAGGTTTGTTGGTTATTCAAAAGAGGGTGTTGGATACCTCTTTTATAATACTGCTGAACAAAAGATAATTATCAGTAGGCATGCTACATTCTTGGAACAAGAGTTTATCCAAGAAGTATGTAGTAATTCTTCACTTGAGTTATGTGAAGAACAGAACAACAAACCAGTGAGCCTTCAAGATAAGTTCCTTAACCAGAGGTTCTTGTGGATCAAGAACAACCACAATACACACTTCCTCTCCAAAGGTTAGAAAGGGTGCGGGAAGCACCTCTCATATATGGTTTTGTCATCGGGGATAACAATGAAGCCAGTATCATACAGGATGATGATCCTGTGACCTATTCGAAAGCTATCAAGAGTAGAGACTCTGACAAGTAGCTTGGCGCCATGAAATCTAAAATGGACTCCATGTATTCCAATCAGGTTTGGACTTTGGTAGATCCACCTGAAGGAATTAACCCAATAGGGTGTAAATGGGTCTTCAAGAAGAAGATTGGAGCAGATGGTCAAGTTGGGACCTACAAGGCTAGATTTGTAGCAAAAGATTTCAGACAAAAACATGGTGTAAACTATGATGAAACCTTTTTTCCAATAGCCATGTTCAAGTCCATTCGGATATTGCTTGCCATAGCAACATACCATGACTATGAGATCTGGCATATGGATGTAAAGACTGCTTTCCTCAATGAAAACCTTGAGGAAGAAGTCTATATGTCACAGCCAGAGGGTTTTGTCTCAAGTGAAAGGCCAAATCAGGTATGCAAATTAAAGAAGTCCATTTATGGACTTATGCAAGCATCGAGAAGTTGGAACATCCATTTTGATGAAACAATCAAAGGATTTGGTTTTGTCAAAAATGTGGATGAACCATGTGTGTACAAGAAGACAAGTGGGAGTGCACTTGTTTTCTTGGTTTTGTATGTGAACAACATATTGATCATTGGGAATGATATCCCAATGTTGCAGTCGGTTAAAACTTGGCTATCATCAAAGTTTTCCATGAAAGATTTGGGAGAAGCATCCTATATACTAGGTATAAGGATCTACAAAGATAGATCTAAAAGGATGCTAGGCTTATCCCAATCTAGGTATATTGACTTAGTGTTCAAGAGATTCAACATGAAAGGAAGTAAGAAAGGTTACTTGCCTCTTAGTCAAGGCATACATCTCTCTAAGAACATGTCTCTTAAGACATCAGAAGAAAGAGAGAGGATGGCTATGATTCCTTATACTTCGACTGTAGGATCAATAATGTATGCCATGTGATGCGGGACTAATATGCATGCAATTCTTTTTGTATATTTTATATGTGGGGTTAGGTGATTAATTCCCGAATTTCAGATCAAAATTAGTTGTAGGAAACTTTGTATGAATATTTGAAGCCAAGCATGCAGATTAGAACCTAGAAAAGTACTAAAGAAGGCTCGCCGGGGCTGAGAAGCCTCGGTTAGGACAGGTTCTCCTACAATAATAAGACTGGAGGTAGAGGGGGTGTACCTGACAACGTCTGAAGTACCCGATGAAGATCGCAACGAAGAGATCTCTTGTTCCTCGATGGATGCGGCCTGGAAAACCGAGCCAAAGACCCGCGGATTCCCGGCTTTCAGCTCGGTGGTCCGATTGAGGCGTGGCTGGAGTTGTTGGATTTGTAGGAACTCGGGGACCTGCAAACGACCTGTCAGGGGTTAGAAAACTCAAAGGAGATCAAGAAAATAAAGGAAAAATATCAAAGGGAAGAAAGTTTTGGAGGGGCTGGAAGGATGGTTGGCGGCAGGAAGATGGTTGCAAACACCGGGAAGAAGAACTCTCAAACCCCTTTATGCACACAGCAGGGTAATCAAACAAAACAATAGAAGAACTCAAGGTTTATTTCATATATAAAAATCTCCCTTCATACAAGAGGCTAGGGTCCTTTAAATAGACCCTTAACCTTGGGCTCCAAGTAAGGTACAATTGACATTACATAAGAATCCTTTTTCCTCTCAAATCCTAGCTAGAAAATAAAGAAACATTAGGTAGAAAAAATCCCTAAAAATTCTCTTGACTTGGCCAACACTCCAAGGACACCTAGGGGGGCGTGTTGGGCTTCTAATAGCAGCAAGAGGCCGGCCCAAAGGGGCTCGGGTGCATGGGTTTGGGCCTCTGGAAGCTGGGGTGGCCTGGTAGCCATGTAGCAGGAATATTTCCTGGTATCTTGCTTCTTAGGGGCTTGGGCTTAGCGCCTGGGCTTGATTTCTTTGGGCTAGGATGCAGATGGACCTCTAAAATCATGGATGCCTTGGTATATGAATATATTTTGGCATCTGGAAGGAAATCTGGGCATTTGGAGGGCATCTGCAAGGAATCAGGGTTTTCTAAATTTTCCTCCTGGGGTCTTCAAATCTTCAAGCTGGGTTGGACTTGGGCTATACTTCCTTGTCTTCAATCTGGTTGGACTTGGTCTTCACTTGTATGATGTGGTCTTGAGTCTTCAATATGGTTGAATAGGACTCAAAAAAATAAAATTAGCTCGACATGAGCTGACTAACACTGGACTGAACTAGCTCAACATGAGCTGACTAGTACAGAACTGAAACTCAAAATACTCAAATAACAACTAAAATGGACTCAGATAGGCTAAGCCCTTATTATAGATGGACTCATAAATTATTGATCAATTCATAGAGGGTTGAAAAGCCTCTATCTTATTCTGGTGCCTTTGGTGTCCCCACCACCATGTTATGTACCAGGCCTGATGTCGCTTATGCCTTGGGCATTGTAAGTAGGTTTCAAGTAGATCCAGGGGAAGATCATTGGAAAGCTGTGAAAAATATTCTTAAGTACCTGAGAAGGACTAAAGATACTTTTCCAGTATATGGAGGATATGAGTTAAAACTAGAAGGTTATACAGATTCTAGTTTTTAATTAGATCCAGATGATAGCAAATCCATATCGAGGTATGTCTTCACCTTAAATGGTGGTGCAATGAGTTGGAGAAGTACAAAGCAGCTAACAGTAGCTGACTCAATCACTGAGGCAGAGTATATAGCTGCTAGTGAAGCCATGAAGGAAGCTATCTGGATGAAGAAATTCATCATGAAATTGGGCGTGGTTCCTGATGTACAACAGCCAGTTCCATTATACTATGATAACACTGGGGCTCTTGCACAAGCTAAAAAACCAAGGTCTCATCACAAGTCCAAGCACATTCTAAGACGGTTCCACCTCGTTCGAGAGATCATTAAAAGACAAGATGTTGCCATTGAACGAGTTGACACAAAGAACAATATAGCAGACCCATTCACTAAAGCACTAGCCAAGCAGCAGTTAGATCGTCACTTAGATTATATGGGCATAAAATACAAGGGCGATTGGCTTTAGTGCAAGTGAGAGTTTGATAGAAAAGTGCCCTAAGAGCCAATCATTATGAGGGCCTTTCTGTAAACTTCCAGCTCATGTATGACATATTTTTCATATTAATAAAAGACATTTGATTCATCATATACTGCTGTGTCATGTTTTTGTTGATTATGATGAACCCCATAGAGTAGCGCAATGGAATTAGGGTTATGATAAAATAACAGTAAGACCTAATTCCTATAAACCCTAATCTAAAATGTTCCTAGTCAATGGACCATCGATTCGGGGATCGATGAATCCGAAAAGACTAGCTTATCCTATGTATGCTCAGTTGATGAGGGTGGCTGATCTCACAACCACTTGTGTAGAGACACTAATACAAGGATAAGGATGCTCATCAGGGTATGAGTACACTGGATTGATCCATACCGGGACTCTTATAGAAGTCTTACTACTTGTCAAAAGATAGATCCTAGAGTAGAAGTTGTGCATGTGATCTTTAGACCTGAGGTCACCATGGTTCCTTATGCACACTAAGCCATACTTTGGTCCATACTCATTCATGCCATTACGACATGTACAGGGTGTTCTGGGTATGGTGGAAGGTGTACGAAGGATGTGAGTGGACCAACAAGGAATCGATCTTTTCTAGTAAGAGGAATTGTTATCCTATACAATCTCTTCAATGAGTGACTCAAGGAGCCTTTGATCAAAGCAAGATGAGATTAGAATTGGTTTCTAATAAGTCATCAACTGAGTCATCATGATCGAGATGAGATTCGATATGATTAAGTATTAGGGTTTGACATATATCCATACCTATCACTTAATTGGGATAATGGAAGATCGAAAGATTGAATTGCATGGTAACTTACTACTGAAGGGTAATTTGGTAATTTTTACCAAATTCCTCATCTTCTAGGTAGGCATGATATGTTGCTAGACATCAATCTTGTCTTGTAGGTTTTCATGAACCAATTGATTTGGTTTCATGAGTCAATTCGATGTGTGATTCGAATTGGACAATTAGATAAGTCAATTTGACCTAATTAGGTCAATCGGGTTCGATCGGATCGAATCAACTCAAACCTAAATCTACTACTGGCTAGATATGGAACCCAATGGGTCACACACATTAGGGAGTCAGCCTAGGAACTCAATTGACATTTAATTAGGGTCAAGGGATCCTAATTGGTTAGCTAGATTGCATACTAGCATCTATAGGCTGACCCAATCTACTAACCCAATTGAATTAGGTATGAAAGGTTACTAAATAAACTAACCAATTTATAGGAGACCTAGATTGGGTTGAGTCCTAAGTGGGACAAATTTATTAGATTTTATCTGATTTTTTTGGACATTTTATGCACCATATATGAAGAGTCCAAAAGGCATGGGACTCTTGATGCCTAAGTGACACCTCTGCATTCAAAAGGGCACACAAGGACCAATTGACTTACAATCTAAAAACAAGTTATATGGTTGGAAAGTATACTTAATTCCTTTTCATATGACACCCATATTGCATATACTTTGACTAGGTCAAAGGTATCATATGGCATGGAGAAGTTAGCGCAAAGTGAAGAGCGCGTCTCTTCACTTTGGCGCTAATTCAAGTAAGCAGAGCCCTTCTACTTTAAGTCCTTTTGAATCACCGATGCTTCTCATTCATAGTCACATCCCTTGGCTTCATTTTAACCAAAAATGCCAAGTGGCAAAGGAAAAGGTCGGATAAAAAAATTGAAGGGACTTGAATTAGGCGGTTGGCACATAAAGGGACATGGTGTTTCAAGATAAGACTCCTTCTTAGTGAAGGGTCTTATTTGATCTGTGTTTGGACAGATCAAAGGCTGATGAGAAGGCTTATCTGGCACCTCCCCCTCTCCTATAAATAGCCATCGGTATTTATTCCGATGGGATCATATACTTTGGTTTCTTTCTACACTCCTACATCTATCCACCTTGTCTCTTCCCTTGTTAGGACATAGGTCTTCCTTTAAGACAAGTCCGCCATTTTAAGACAAGGGTTTAGAAAGAGAATTAGAAAGTGATAGAAAGAGAGAAGAGAGATTTTGGAGAAGCCTTAGTTAGAGTGCTCTACTGGAGGGCGAAGGTCTAAGCAAGGAAGGAGAGGCTGTCGAAGGAAGAAAGTCCATCGGAAAAGTCCCAATTAATCAAGCAACCTACAAGGAGAGGTTCCTAGGTTTGATTCCTATGTGGATCACCGTTGGAGGGTTTGCACTTATGAGCCTCATAGAAAGCATTAGATTTCAGCGATCCAGGTATGTTTTTCTGACTCCATTTATGTTTCATTAATTGGTATTGCATAAGGGTTTTTTGGGAATTAGGGTTTTCTAGCCAATTAGGGTTTCATGCTTTGAATTTTTGTTTTGAAATTCACTTCTGCATGCTGCATGATTCCCAGCACCCTGGGAGAATTCCCATCATAGGAACCCTATAAGCTAGGATTGCATTGCTTGATCCCTAGATTAGGAGCCCAATACCAGCAGCCTCAAACCCAACCAGTCTGATTTGACCATGGAGTCCATTATAGAAACTTTACTGAGGACCTTATAGTGCCTGTAGATATAACTCAGTGTCCAAACCTTAAGGTTAACCTCATTAGTTTAGGACGATTCCCTAAATCTACTTCTTATTTTTTACCTTTTCCTGAAACTTTCCATGTTTCTAGGACCTTTAGATTACATTTTGTAGAGGTTAGCATGTTTCATCAATCCTTTGAGCCCATTCAATTTGCTACCTACTTCTGGAAAACCTTATGGCATCTATTAGGAGTTCACATTAAATTTTCATCTGCATGTCATCCATTAACCAGAGATCAAGCCCAAAGCTATAGTTGTAGACCTAATAAATTTTGATTTATAGGAATGCATAGTTGAGTTCGTTAGGTATTGATGTGAGTCATATGCACAGCATGTTAAGGAATTGCATAAAGAGGTAAGTAAGAAAATTATTGAAAGCAATGAATCTTATAAGCATATGGCTAACTCACATAAACATTCAAAGAATTTAATGAGGAAGACTCTGTCATGATCAGGCTTCATCCTGAATGGTTCTCACCTAGAACCATGAAAAAACTACATGCCCGTAGTGCAGGACCATACAAGATCATAAAGAAAATTGGGTCTAATGCCTATATGGTAGAATTACCACCTAAATTAGGAATTAGTCCAACCTTCAATATATCAGATCTTGTTGAGCATAAGGAGCCAATAACGATACCTAGTGAGCCATTTGGGCCTGATTCTATTTTTAAGAGTAACCCTACCCCCGAGTATCCACCAGCCAAATTACCAGAATGAAGAGATAAGATGAGCGGATTTTGGATGACAAAACTTTTGCTACTAGAAGTAAGGATTATCAAAGTTACCTGGTTCGATGGCAAGGTAGACCAGAATCTGATGATTCATGGATCACTCAAAAGGATCTACAAAGAATCAACCCAGACTTACTAGAACATTACTAGAGTAAAGTTGACCCGTACTCAACAGGATCGAGTTCCTCCCACCCCGAGAGAATTGGTGAGGATACCAGAGCTAAGAAGAGACATCAAACCCCTCCCAAGCTCATTGTGGATCACCAATGAGTAGTCTGCCTTCATTCAGTCAAAGTTATTGAGTCTTGTAAGTAATCGAGTCTGTAATTGAAATTAGTTTCCTTTGATTTGCAAGTTGGTCAAATTAGGTTCAATTGGATCGAGATAGGTTTGCTTGGACTGAGTCTTGTAATTAGTGCTTGAAATAGTCAAGGGGGTTCAAGCTCAATTGTTAGCTAAGGTCAAGTCCAATTGTTGAAGTCATGCCACATGGAGCTTTGTCACTTGCCACTTGGAGTGGTATGCTTCCCTACATCACCTTGGATGGTCAATTCCATGTCAAAAGAAGGTTGTCCAAAATTTTTATCAGACATCCGGACATCCGGACATCCAGACATCCGGACATCCAGATATCGAGACATCGAGATATCCAAACATTCGGACATTGGGACATCGGGACATCCAAACATCTGGACATTTAGATATCGAGACATCGGGACATTTAGACATCTATCCAAAGGAGGGCACCCATGATTTCTTCTCATTTGATGCTCATTTTTTTTAAGATGAGTAAAATAAAAGGATGTCTCATCTCACCCTCTTTTTGCTACCCAAAATGGAGGAGCTTGAATTCAAATGGGCTCCTATCATGAAAAGTCCAAGGGTGATCCTACAACTTTCAAATTTCAAGGAGTGTAATCCATGGAGATCATTTAAATTCAAAGAAATCTATTTAAATCTAAAACAAGGAGTCTCAATCCAAAACAAGATAGAGGTTATCTTGATCCCATTTTCAAATGCAAGAAGATGCCAATCAAGAAAGGAAAGGAGGGTGCCTCATTTTTTTATCGCTTATTTGAAAGCATTTAAGAGGAGTAAAGTAGAAAGACTCCTCTTCCCATATCTCTCATTTGTCGTCCACTCTAAGGATGGTCGGCCAACTCAAGCATTTGTTTCAATTCAAATTCAAATGGAAGTTCATCCAAGAAGATTCCAAGATTAAGTTTCCAATTCAAATGGAAGTTCATCCAAGAAGATTCCAAGATTAAGTCATATCCCTTGCAAGGTTCATCCAAAATTCAAACTCAAAGGGTTCTCTCTTATCAAGAAGAAGATAGGAGGCCATTTTTATCCATACTCATTTTGTATTTAAACCATGGATAAGTCTTATCCTTATCTCCTATCTTATATTCAAAAGATTTCTATCTTATCTTGCTACCATGAGTTTGTTCTTATCAAGCTACTATGTAAGGGGTCTATAAATACCACCCCATTCCCCTCTTATAAATCATCTTCTGAATTATTAATGAAACTCTATCAGTTTGTTTTTACAATTACTGGTTAAGCATTGCAATGTGATTTGCTGGTTAAGCATTGCATTAGTGTGTGTGGAGTGCCGAAGCCCAATTATATTCCAAGAGTCCAAGATCCCAATAACCAACCAGACATCGCCATCTCCGACATCCAGCCCAGATCCAGATCCAAACCAACCATCCCTCATTCCCTCTCTTTTTTCACATTTCCATATCTTTTCTACACTACTAATCATAGTTCTTTGCAGGATCCCTAGAGCTCTTGATCAGAAGAGGAGGTTTCCTTTGCCATCCAACCATCAATGAGAAGATCTGCTCCGAAGGAACTAAAGTTTGCAATCCTCCCATGAGATCTTGAGAGTTGAATCCAGATCTGTTGAAATGAAGGAGAGAAAAATGTTATTGGTAAGTAACCATTCTAATCTCATTAGATCTGGTTGTTTAAAGTCAGGATGTCCTAGTTTTGGTGATTTCTTAATCATCGGATCCAGGATTCTTTATGTGATTGCATGCTAATTATATTGTGGGTAGCTGTAGAGACTTAGTCTATCTTCATTAAATTAATTTGATAGCTTATCTGAGTTTGCTACCTTTGCTCATCCAAATTAAACTTTTAATTATTAGATTAGTCTTTACATCTATCCTGCATCAACTTTGGTATCAGAGCTGTCTATGTTTTGCATCAGTTTTGGTATTAGAGCTGGCATCCCGCATCAGGGAGGGTGGATTGGTGGCCAATGGCTATCGACGAACGAAGGGAGGAGATGGTGGCTGGCGATGGGGAAAAAAGAGAAGAACAAAAGGACTAAAGTACAAAAAGATAATAAACCCAACTTAAATCGAGTTAGAGGATTTAGAGAGTAAGTGATGCAGAACGGAAGCTCTGATACCAAAAATGATGCAGAACAAAGAACAAAGAAGCGTATGCGGAAGTAAATTTAAGATTAATTATTTTTTTTATATGTATATATATTTCAGAAATTGGCTTTGACTCAAAGTAATGCTAAACTAAGTTGAAGGAAACTAAGTAAGGATTGAAAGCACAATTTAGAAGAAACTAAATTATCAGAGTAGTTCAGAAGTAACGGATCGCTGGGGGTTGAGAAACTTCCAGACCTAGGGTTTTGCTCTGAACTTTCAACAGGACAGAAATAAAGAGGAGAGATGGTTTACCAACCAGACAGTGATCTTCACAGAATTTGGGTGGAAGAACTCTCTCGGGCAGATTGTTGGATCCTCGGATTCGGCTATCTTCGCAATGGATCCTCCAATACTGGTCTCATGGCTGGGTCGGCTTCTCCTGGACTCAAGATCTGGGAAGAAGAAAAACAAGTGATGGATTCAGAGACTTAGGGAAGGATTTACCAGTTCGAAGAACTTGAAGGCTGATGTCGCTGAGATCCGGATTCTCTTGAAGGCTGATTCAACTCCCACGGGAAAGAGCTTTGGATCTGAAGTACCCAGACTGTAGCTGGATGCTGGTGGTCGGCCTGGACTTGGGGAGAGAGGCCGTGGGAGGTGGAATATGCTAGGGCTTAGTGGAAAGAAAAGGATGATGGGCGGCTAGGTTTTGGGAGTGGAGTGGCTAACCTAGGGTTTGGGTTTTGGAGATCTCACACCTCCTCAAGGTTCCTGGGGAACCCGGATTTACTCCCTCATGGAGCTCAACACCTGGATGCAAGTGCGGAAGAGAGAAAACACAAAGTTTGCTCACAAAAAAAATTTGGTTTCATTCATCTGATTGATTTAAACTTACAATAGGGGTTTAATTTATAAGGCTTTACAAGGGAGTAGGGTTTTACATCTTCCCATGTGGGACTAAAGGAGGGAATCTACAAATCAGGATAAATCATACACATATGGTCGGCCAAGGTACCAAAAAAATTTGATTTGGGTTATAAAAGGCAGGTAGATGGCGCCTCCTTGCTTGGGTCTTCAAGAGAGGATTTCTTTCCTTCCATGGATCAACTCTTTTGGACTCCTCCTTTTCTTCCTCCCTAAGTCAAGGCCCTTCCCATCTTTGTTTTGGACATTTTTGGCAGGTAGTGGGGGTGTCTCCTAGTATCTCTCCATGAATCATGGATTTTTCCTTCATGGTTTGGCTCTTTTGGACACCTCCTAGTCTTACTCCACAAGTTTAGGCTTCTTCCTTTCATGGCTTTGGCACTTTAGGAAACTTTTGGGTGCCTCCTTGATTTTCTCCCCAAGACATGCTCTCTTTCCTTTTATAACTTGGGTTTTTATGGAACATTGTGGGGCACCTCCTTGATCCTCTCTTCAAGAAAAATTCTTGCCATCCTGGCTTGGGTTTATCTGGAAAGAAGTTGGCTCCTCCTTGGATTGAGGTATCTTGATGGATTTCTCCCCCAAGTGGCGCATGAAAGAAGGGACCTGCTTTCTTGTGGTGTGGGGACCAAGGCACACTGGATGGAGATGTGGCGCCTCCTGGACTCTGGCGTGTGGTTGGGAGTGTGGCGCCCACCTGCTTGGTCCTGGGAGAAAATGTGGCACCTTGGAGAAGACCTAGACCACTACTAGGACTTGTATTGAGTCAACATGACTCAACAAAATTTAAATTGTAGGGAAATACAGACTCAAACTAAAATTGAGTTGACCAAGTCAACCCTTATTACAAAACCAGAAAACCCTAATTCTTCGGGCAATGTCAATCAGAGATCCAGATGGAGCCCTGAAGTCTTCTTCTGAGTCTGGTGCCCGCACCAGTAAGTTGGGATAAGGAAGACCTTTAAAAATTTCTATGATCAACACTCAACCACTAATTGGATTGACTCGGTGATCCAATGAAGTACCTCTTTAATGGTCAAGCTGGGTATAAACTACCTTTAGAACCATCTAAGTTAACTTTCAATTCAAGGATGAGTTTGAATACATAACTAATGATTCTGCTTTTCTCAAGGATGAGCAAAGTTCAAGTTAGAAAGTGTGATAATGATATTATATACACATATAAAAGTATTAATTTAATAATTAAATTATTTTTATTTATATTAAATTAATATTTTTATATATTATTTATAGAAAATAGGACAGTCTTGGTAAAGAGTTCGATTTTTGGAATCCAACGATACAAATGGCTCTCAAATCGGAGTTCAAACGGACCCAAAATCAAATTTTGAAGATTATATAAGGAAGTGCATGATTTTTGGAGTAGCCAGTCTACATGGACTGGCCACTCAGTCTACAGATGCCTGGGTGGTCCACCGGTATCCATTGGAGCCAGTCCACGAGCTTGTCCATGGACCAACTCCTTCTCGAGCCATGATTTTCATTGCCCGTCACCACCTGTCGCCACCCATCACCAGAGGAGATGTCGAGAGGCCCACCACGGCCACCAACGCTGTCGCAAGACCCATTTTTGGGGAACAGCCATCACCGATCATCGATCCATCTTCCTCCTTCTTTCATTACCACCGTTCAGACATCTGGCACTGATCGAAGAGGCCGCCGAGCATCCCTCTCATCACCAGCCATCTCCCTAAGCCACCGGCCAGCATCGGCTTACTAGAGAAGCCCATCATCATCCTCCCCTATGCTTTGTCACCCTGCCATCATGCAAACTAGTCACCGACCATCCTCAACCGCCACCCAAGAACTCCACCCCCATCGCCGACCACCACCTCCTCCCCTCGTCCGCTGGCAGCCATTTGCCACCAATCCACCCTGCAACCATCCCCTCCTCATTTCTCTCTTCAGATCGACCTTCCTACCACCGTGCCCACCTTCCACCACCGCCGGCCACCGTGTCTGCCACCTCACGCCGCCTCTCATCACCACCCATGGAGAGGAGTTCCAGTCCAAGTGGGAGTCCCACAGGCTCGGAGATTCAGAAACTCAGTGAAGTCCCTTCCAAACTCTGGTGCTAGAAGAGGAAGAACAACATTGATCACCTCATCAAGCCATGGTTTAGATTTTTCTCACAATATGTTGCTGATCTGGAGTTTGATTGAGTCCAAATTTGACCGAGAGAAAGCCCTAGATTAGCTCTATTTAAAGGACCTCTGGGTTACAAGAGAGAGCATCTTGGAGAGAGGAGTACGGTACAGGATAGAAGGTCTAATTTTAGGTTATAGGTTGGCCTCTAAGAGTGAGGCTTCTTCGAGGAGAAGCTGTGCCGTCTATGCCATCTCTTCACCTATGCCGATCTTCAGATTAAGATCCAAGGTGGAAGAAGCAGAGAAAGCCGGTTCACTTTAAGGAGTACGAAGAAAGAAGGAAGTTCGTCGACCATCTTCCCGACGAGGCTACACCAATCTACTTCTAGTCTTTGTTATTGCTTTTAGTAGTTTAATTATTAGTTTTAATTTCTTGTAGTGAGATTTTTCTTTCAATATAATATTTATTTTCACTCACTTTAAATTTTTGTTATTTAATTTCTCGCAAGTAGATGCCAAGATCTGACTAGTGGATCAAACGTACCAAGTTTTATTTTTCTTTCACATTTTTAAATTTTATTTTCCTGACTTCAAATTTATTTTTTTTTATTTTATAAAAATCAAAGATTTCAAACTATCCCAAGCACAGCCTTCTCTGTGGATTTGACCCGACTTGCTACTATCTACCTATTTTTGATTTATTAGAAGTCGGTTAATTTAAACTGATAGCCATGATGTCTTAACAATAACATCGTGGCCTATCAAGTTTTTGGTGCCATTATCAGGAAAGGCATGAACATTAACTTTGTTTGATCTCTTTGATTTTTTGTAAATTTGATGTACTAGTTTTTTCTTTTTTTTTGCAAAAAAATCAAAAAAAAGGAAAATGTAAGACAAAGAGGAGAAAGAAATTTTTGCAATTTTGGTGAGATCAACCCTAACCCCAGATTCATTCCTTTTTATACTTTCTTTTAATTAGTTTTCTCCTTTTTAACAAAACAAAAAAAAAAGAAAATGATATTTTTATTTAATTTTAGTTAGTTTCTTTCTTTTCAAACTAACCTAAAAAAAAAAATCTATTAAAGAAATCCTTTTAAATTCCTTCTTTTTAAATAAACCTAAAAGAAGAAAACATTAATAAACCTTTTAAATAACTGCCTTAAATACTATTTTTGATTTTTTGCTTTAGTTTAAAATCTATGTTGGGATATCCTGGTTCAGCTACGAACCAGGCTCCGGTTCGACTTATCGAAGCCCCGGTTCTTCGGACTACGGACTTCGGACTAAGCGAAGGCCAACTGTAAGCAACTCAAGGCTTCACACCGAACTACAACATCCGAAGGCCAGTCCTTCAGGTAGCACCTTCGGCCCCGACCGAAGTCTAAACTACTCATCGACTTCCAAAGATACAAACTTCGGTCCCCACCGTAGACATGATCTCTAGTCTCGGGGAAATATCAAGCCTTCGGCCCACACAAGGGGAAACCCGAAGCTTGAACTACAATCTATTCCAAAAAGGAAACTGTAACCAACGGTTACAATCAACACTCATCATGCCATGATCATGGCACACAATTCTGGCAGCCACGCCTCTGATCTGGTCAGAACTGCTCATTGACAACCCACGATCGACTATCATGGGAGTGAACGGCTCCCCATGATCTCCGGGAAAAGAGCGGGCCATAGACCGGAGGCCATCTTTTAAATATGGGTAAGAAGGATGGATCGAGAGGTACGCGTGAATAATCTCACACATACACATTTTCAATCTCCAAGAGCTCTTTTTCTCTTCCACTTTCAACATCTTTCCCATTCTGTGGCTGGAATCCGCCACTGACTTAGGCATCGGAGTGTCCTCCGCCGGAACAACTCCAGCAAGGGACCTGTTTTGCAGGTGAACCAGGGAACGGTCCTGCGATGCAGCGGCTCCGACCGATCGATCTAGGGACTCCACGCCAACAATCTAATTACCTTAATTGTTTAACCTAATTTAGTTTTCTTCCTCTCATATCTAACTAACCAAATATTAAAACCTATCCTTTATTCTTTTTACTTAAATTAACATAACCTAAAAAGAAAACAAACACACCACATAACACTTAAGTAAAATAGCATAACTAATTAAAACTTAAATTTTTTTTACTTATTTAGGACATCTTTCTGTTTTGCATTGCATCTTTCCATAAAA
Source organism: Areca catechu (assembly GCA_021397845.1). Lineage (NCBI taxonomy): Eukaryota > Viridiplantae > Streptophyta > Magnoliopsida > Arecales > Arecaceae > Areca > Areca catechu. The sequence continues at coordinate 156,772,064 of CM038039.1, read as the reverse complement.
TATCTTAAGGGCATTCACTCATAAACAACATAAGTTAGGGAGTTGATAACCCTTCCTTGACCCACAAACCACCACCTTGCATCTTGTATTGATCCAAGCCTTTAATTAAAATCATTAGATGCCAGCCCCTAAGAAACTCGAGCTCAATAGGACAAGGCATCCAAAGAGTTGGACTGAACCAGGATTTGTTGATTACCTGGTGTCTAGGAGAGGGATTCAAGGATGATGTAGTCCTGAAGAAAGGTAGTTTTTAATTTATTTTATTGACTGACCTGGCCAATTTTAATTGGTATCTAAGGAAAGCAACGGGGGGACGCCCACCAATCTTACCCTTACCTGGCCAGTTAATTAGTTAGTTTCTGACTTGGAGGGCTCTAAGGTTGCCTTGACAGTTAGGAGCTGTTTAGAATTAGGAAACCCTAGGATAGAGAGTCCATGTATGCTAACTTGTTTGTAACTAACACCAAACCCTAACTAACTCTTCTTCTCTCTTTCTTAGATCTAAGACTCCTTAGGCCCTCTTCTTTAGATTTCTTCTCTTTCTTCATCTCACTACTCCTCTTTAAAAAATAGTAATTATAATAATAAATAAAAATATGAATAAATAAGGATAGCTCTGATCTAAATCTTTGATTGCATATCCAAATAATCAGAATAATCCGATAGATTGAATCAGTGCCAGGAGAACGAACCCTTATAGTAGAGTATCATTTCTCTCGACACACCAAATTTATTCGAGCCCCACCCACTTGGAGAGTGAGTACCCCACCGGGTACCAATCTCTTGAGTTTAGGTATGACCGAGTTTATCAAGATCAAATCCAAATGACCTATAACTCAAGAAATAATCTATACTATAATACCTACAATTTAAGTTGGGGAGCTCAACCAGATTTTTCATGGCAACCACACCTAGTGGTTATCCTAGCAACCCAAATATCTATATTCATAAAGACATCATATTACGATCAGCCCTATCCCCATTATCAACCTTCTCTAATTAATTATAGCCCATCATTTGGAGAGAAGGTTCAACAAGCATCATACCCACCTCCTCTATAGACTAACCTAGATGTTGATAGGTTTGACCAATTTCAACAACTAGTTATAGCCCAATAATAATCTATTGTTAGGTTAATGGATCAAATTGATTAACGATTAATTGAGCTTAATAAAGAGGAGGGAGGTGAACTGCCTAGTCAACCTGAGGGTAACCTAGAGGGACCATATCTAGCTCAAGATTTTAATGACCCTCTAGCCTTTTCTGGATAATTAACTCTTACTCCCTAGAATGAACTGGTCTTTGAACAACTTTGTACAACCATAAAGACCAACATAAACAATTTGGCTAAGACAGAAAAATATATGGAGACATTAAGCTTGTGGGATGAACCAATTCCATCATTACCCTACTCACCTACGGCCCCATTCCCTTGTACCCTAGAATCATCTATGCCTTTTAATGAGATGGGAAAATAAATTGATGCAATGATGGATTTGGTCGAGACTTCCCAAGACCCACAAATGCATGACTCAATAGAGGAAGCCACCCCCATAATTCTTTTCCAAGATTTGTTAAATCCCTATCTGGCTCAGTTAAGGATAGATGATTTTAATGTAGTCGGGTATAGTACTGAAGTGAATAATCCAATACAAATACTTACTTTGAAACTAATCTTTTTTTTATTGATGAACAACAAGAGCCATCACCTAGCCCATCAATAGCCCCCTTGTTAAAATCACCACCTAAACTAGAACTGAAATCACTTCCTGATGCACCCATTGAAACTCTTTCAGTGAACCTTACCCAGGAAGCCCAACTCAGTGGTATTCTAAAAGTACATGAAGAAGCTATCGGATGGGATATTACTACAATGAGGGATCAAGATCTTAAAATTTTTTTAGTTGATTTCTCTATATTCAGCACAAATTTTAAGAACTGCCTCCAAAGCCTTTCCATGATATTAAAACAATGTGTAGAGAAAGGATTAATATTAATCTGGAAAAGGTGCCCAAATTCAAAATGGGAAGGGACATTGATTAAACACATCATGCCTGAGAAGGGGAGTAGGGTAGACCAACCCATGATTGAAGAAATTTTTAAACTACCACCACTAATCTTGGCCAAATAAATGCAATCCCTTCTTAAGTATTTTATAACCTATAATAATATTTTTAAATCCTGGAATAACATGCTTGCCCAATATATTTTATTGACTCGAGCTAATCATCATAGAGTACTCTATGAATAATTTTCTACCATGATGATAAGGCCTCTTGATTGGCCATGTCCTTTTGATACTATGAGGGACATACTAAAGTTAATTATCTACTAGACTCCCTCATAATGTCCGGCTGAAGATGTTAAACTTAGCGCTAGTTAGGAGGCAACCTAACAATCTCATTTTTCTCTTCTTTAGTATAATTACAGGAACTTAGATGGAAGTATAATAGCCCACTACTTCATGAAGCCTTCTTCAACTCCTAAAGCACATCCACTCCAGGTGTACTCTTTTCTATTCCTTTTTACATATTGCACCCTTTATTTTCCTTCTCCATTGAGGACAATGTCGATTAAATTGGAGGGGAGAATAACTAATCTAATTAAGTCCTCAAGTATGACTAGAAGTAATTAGTTTTGTATCCAAATTTTATCTCGATTTGAAATTAATTAGACATCCTAATCAATGATTAATTAATGGCCTAGATTTTTTTAGAGATACTAAGGATTAAATCACTAAGAAAACTTGACAAATGGTAGGGTGTTGATCAAATTAAATTTTAGAGTAATTCCAAAACTCTTTCCCTTCTTATCTCAATAAAGAATCTACTTATTGAGTGTTGGGGTGGAAATATTAAAAAGTTCTCAAAAAAAAAAGAGAGTCAGTCTAACCTCACAGCTCTTCTTGAACTCTTATTGAGTACCGAGTCCCTTGCCTAAGTAAGCATTGTGGTTCACGTCAAAAGATGAGAAGGTTAAGAGATCTGTTAAGCAATGGTACCGCACTAAGTAACTGGGCCCCTTCACCTAAGTAAGCATTGTGGTTCGCATTAAAAGATAAGGATGCTAATATTTAAGAGGTCAAGACATTGCACTAAACTTCTCCAAAAAAATTAAAAAAAGGGAAAGAAAGAAAGTAAAAGCAAAAAAAGATAATAACAAAAGGACTAAAGTATAAAAAGATAATAAACCCGACTCAAATCGAGTTAGAGGATTTAGAAAGTAAGTTAGGATAAGGAAGACCTCTAAAAATTTCTATGGTCAACACTCAACCACTAATTGAGTTGACTCAGTGATCCAATGAAGTACCTCTTTAATGGTCTGGCCAGGTATCAAATACCTTTAAGACCGTCTAAGTTAACTCTCAATTTAAGGATAAATTTGTATACATAGCTAATTCATCTACTTTACTCGAGGATGAGCAAAGTTCAAGTTGGAGGGTGTGATAATCATATTATATACACTATAAAAGTATTAATTTAATAATTAAATTATTTTTATTTATATAAAATTGATATTTTTATATATTATTTATAGAAAATAGGACTGTCATAGTGAAGAGCTCAATTTTAGAGTTCAACGATGCAAACGGCTCTCAAATCGGAGTTCAAATAGGCTCGAAATCAAATTTTGAAGATTATATAAGAAAGTGCATGATTTTTGGAGCAGACGGTCCACCATGGACCGGCTGCTTGGTCTACAGATGCCTGGGCGGTCCACCGGCAGCTATTGGAGCCAGTTCCTAAGCTTGTTCATGGACCAACTCCTTCCTGAGCCATGATTTCCGTTGCCCATCGCCACACGTCGCTACCCATCACCGAAGGAGATGCCGAGAGGCCAACCATGGCCACCAATGCCACCGGGAGACCCATTTTTGGGGAATGGCCACAGTCGATTATCGATCCCTCTTCCTCCTTCTTCCATTGCCACCGTTCAAACATCTAGCACCAGTCGAAGAGGTCACCAAGCATCCCTCTCATCATCGGTCATCTCCCTGAGCCACCGGCCAGCATTAGCTCAACAAAGAAGCCCATCATCATCCTCCCCTATACTCTATCACCCTGTCATCATGCTAACTAGTCGCCAGCTGTCCTCAACCGCCGCCCAAGAACTCCACCCCCATCATTAGTGGTGGGGATACCAGGATCAGACACAGATCACTGGATCCCATATGGTTTACTAATTAGGGTTTTAGAACCTTTATCATATATCACAATTTTGTAAGCAAGTAAGATTGAGTCCTATAATAAGTTGAGACTGGATGATTGTGTCTCAACCCTGGTCCAGTATTAAGTTTTGTATTTCAGTATGAATCCAATATTAGTCCAGTTCATGTACAAGAGAGGAGGATACCCTACTTTGGAGTCCCACCAGTCCTCATCCAAGAGTCAAAGGCCACTATAATAACTTATTGGACATTGTTGGACATCCCATGGTCCAAGATACCTTCCAGATGCCCTAGATGCCCTCCAGATGCTCTTCAGATGCCCAGATTCCTCTCCAAATGCCAGAGCATATTTCTAGACTAGGGCACCCATGATTCTAGAGGTCCATCTACACCCCAGTCCAAAAGAAATCAGCCCAGGCATCAGGCCCAAGCTCATAAGAACCAAGATTCCAGGTATATTCCAACCCAAAACTATGATTCCAGGAATATGCTAGCCCAGGCATCCTAGGCTTCCAGGGGGCCCAAAGCCCATGCACCCTAGCCTCTTGGCCACCTATTCTTCCTGCCCATGAAGCCCACACACCAAGGAGAGGCATCCTTAATGGTTGACTTGGTCCAAGCTAGGAGGAAGAGTCCAAGTGGAAGGAGGAAATCAAGTTTTTATTTCATTCAACTTTGTAATCCTAGTTCTAGGTTAATATTGTATTCTTTCTCCCACTCAAAGCTTGTAAATTTATCCTAACTAGCAGAGAGCTATAATCCTAATAAGGAGAGGGAATGAAAACTCTATAAATACCCCACCCCTTCTTCTCTTGTAATTAATCAACTTTTATGAAATAAACTCTGCTGAATTGTTTTGCAAGTCTGGTGTTCTTGGATTTTGTCTGTCTTTGGTTTTTGGTTCTTGTTCTTTCCTTGGTCGTCCCCTATTCCTTGGAGTTTCCCTTGCCTAAGCATCTTCCCAAGCCTCCAAGCAGTAGCCATGGCCTTAAGAAGCACTCCAGGAGCTGCCCCAGATAACTGGATCCCATCTTCTCCAGGCCGCCTGCAACATCTGCCCTAATCCCCTCCTTCTTGCTTCCATCTTCTTCTTCTTTTCTTTGCTTACCTATTCGTGCCTAACCTTGATGTATTGCAGGGTCCCTGAGGTGTTTCCCCTCCCTAGAGGAGGCTTTCCTTGCCTTCAGACAGGGTCCAGATCGCCTTCTGATTCGAGAACCAAAGGCTTGTTCTTCTAAGTGCCATCCAGAGTGTTGAGGGATCTCTTCTTCAAAGGAACTGCAATGACTGCCTGGTAAAAGCCTTCCCCCTCCTGAGTTCTGATCTGGTGAAAGGTACGCTATCCTAAACTAAGAGTTTCTCAATTCCCGGGTCCTGGCTTTATTATTCTGCATGAGTTATTTTACGAGTATGGTATTTTCTTTCATTACTAGTCTTCCTGCTGATCTTTACTTGTTTTTCGGGTCTTTAGCCACTAAATTAAAAATATTAAAAATCATAAAAAAATTAATTTTCTATTTATCATCGGTCCTAGAGTTATCTCGCATCAGTTTGGTATCAAAGCGGGTTTAGGATAGCATTCATCTGCATTAGGATCACAAACCCTAATTTCTACATCCTGCTAGCTGCATTAGGTGTCTGTTTTTCATCTGATTTCGACCACCTAGGAATTTTACTTTTCTGTAAAATTTGCATGATGTGTTTTATGTCTTGTCCTCTATTTTATCATAAATTTCAATTAATTTTAAAAAAAGTTAAATGTCCTAAAATTTGGCATATTAAAAATCCTAACTAAAATCCTAATAATTCTGTATCAATCCAAAAATCCTAGGATTTGTATCATCATTTGATTTTTGTTTTACATCAAATTTGGTAGAGGTTATTACCACCATCTTTCATCTATTCTAGAATTTTTTAAAATTTTTTATGCATTGGAATCTATGCCAAATCTGTATCAAATCAAACTCTAATTTTTAGAATTCTGTGAACTCTACATACTTGACTCAGCCAAACCTAACCAACTTCCACACATCCCAATCCCAAGCCCAATTTGTTTGCTAACCTAATCAACCTAAACTTAATTTGCCACCTCATAAAATACATATATAATATTTTATTCTTCTGATTGTTATTAGTTGCATTAGGGCTCATTGAATGTCAATCATTTTATTAACCTAATCTTAAGGGCAATTCACTATCTCAAATCAGGATAGGATTTCATCACCTGTCATGGGCCCAAAACAACCATCATCATACTGACCCAGCCTAAATTAAAATTAATTAAACTTAATTTGCCCTAGAGGGCTAGGTGACACCCAACAGGTCGGGTCCAAATCGTGTGGGCCAACTAGTGCATTTAATCCTGTGGCTATTACTGAAAACTGGTATCTAAGGCTGGGGGTCTAGAGTCAAACGACCTAAGTGGGCTGGTGGTTTATAATTAAGATCCTGTGATAAGCAGGGGGAGCCTCCCACCACCCCACCCCCTACCTGACCAGTGGAAGGATTAGTTGCTGGGTTAATTGTAAGTTGAGTAGACCCATCCAGTTTTGACTCTAAGTCTAGGAAACCGTAGCTTAAGCTAACCTTTGCATACTTGGCTGCATCATTCTATCTTGATTGATTGTTTGTGTGCATGACCACTAGACTAGGAACCCAATACCAAAAGTCTAAACCCCAACCAAATCCAACCATGGATCCCAATTTTGAAACTTTCATAAAAGCCATGAAAGACCAGATGGTTACCCAATTAACTGTCTAAATAAACCAATCTAATGCCCAAACCCAAACCCAGTTTGCCCAGATAAATAATAGATTAGACCTAATAATCCAATCCAATAACCAAGCAACCCATAGGATTGATCCATTAGATGACCAAGTAGGAACCCTAGGCAAGATCCATAGAGCTGAACCCCAGGAACCCATAGTCCATAGGAATCAGCCTAGTGCCAATCAGTTTTCCCCTAGTCACCTTGAATCCCATAGGATTAGTACCCCTAGAAATGAACCAACTATTAGTTAGGAACCCTTTAGTCAACCCACCCATGTTACCCTAGATATTAGTCAATTTTTCCTTAGCCAACCCCCTCTTACCACCTCATTGGTTCACCAGAATGACATTGAAGAGAAGATATAGAAGGCTAACCCAAGCTTAGTGGAGGAGTATGAGGAGGAAGAAGAGGAGTTTCTTGTAGAAGACTTAGAATTAGTTGACCTAGTAGGTGCCCAGGTAGAAGCCAACCCAAGATCAGTGGACCCAGCTGACCTTGACCACACCCAAGCTATAGTGGAAAAACTCTTAAAGGAAGAAGACCGTGAGGAACCCAATCCTACTGTTAGAATCTTACCTGAGGGAATTTTAGAAGAGGATCCAATTGTAAAGCCCAGTCCTTTGATTTATGAGCCAGAAGAATTTACTAGGGACCCGATCTCTTTAAATTAGTACCCTCATGATGAAGTCATCTCTTTGACTCCACTTGATCTCTTCCCTAAAATCAATGACCCTTTCTTCCATTATGCAGACCCTTTAGATAGACAGCAACCCCATAAGGTTAACCTCATTAGTCTAGAATTAATCTTTGACACCTATTCTTATATCCTACTCTTTCCAAATAACCCTGAACCCTTTTCTTACTTTCTACCCCACCAGGCTAATCCTAAGTCCACCCCGTATTTTCTGCCTTTTCTTGGATCTTTTTATGATTCTTTAACCATTCACCTGCATCATGTAGAGGTTTGCATGTTGCATTTATTCATTGCACAAGTTAGGTTTGCATATTACTTTTGGTATACTTTATGACATTTGCTAGGAGTCCATAGTAAATTTTCATGTGCATGCAATGCTAGGATTAAACCTAGAGAGTCTATAGAGTGTTAGGTCTTGACCCATAGAGTCCAATAACTTTCCTTTGATAGGGATGCCTAGTCGAGTCTATTAGGTGTTAGTCTTGAATCCAATAAATCCACAATTCTAATTCATCTATCCACACCAAAACTAGCCTCTACACAGCATTTGCATCTAGAAATTAGTCAAAAGCTGAACATAAATAATGAACTAAATAAAAACTTGGCTATTTCCTGAAAGAAAGATAAAGAATTTTCTACAGAAGATTATGTGACCATAAAGGGATTCCATGCTCGCAAAGCTGGCCCATGCAAAATAATGAAGAAAGTTAGACCCAATGCCTATGTGCTTGAGATACCACCCGATTTAGGTAGTAGTCCCACCTTCAACATTTCAGACCTTATGGAGCACAGGGAGCCAGCAGTGATACCTAGCAAAACCTTTGAGCCTCTCCCTTCCTTTGAGAGTGAACCCACCCCAGTGTCCACATACAATTTGGCCAAATAGTGAGGAAATGAGTGAGCAAATCCTGGATGATCAAGCCATCAGTACCTAGAATAAAGGCTATCAGAGGTATTTGGTCCAGTGGCAAGATCAACCAGAATTTGAGGACTTGTGGAGCACTGGTGAGGAGGTGAGGATCTACCGTGCCTCAACCCAGACCCTCCTTGAGTAGTATGAGAACCAAATTGACTCTTACTCGATGGGGTCGAGTTCTTCCTGTCTCGGGAGAATTGGTGGGGACACCAGGATCAGACACAGATCACTGGATCCCATATGGTTTACTAATTAGGATTTTAGAACCTTAATCATGTGTCACAATTTTGTAAGCAAGTGAGATTGAGTCCTATAATAAGCTGAGACTAGTTAATTGTGTCTTAACCCTAGTCCAGTATTGAGTCCTGTATTTCAGTATTAGTCCAGTTCATGTACAAGAGAGGAGGATATCCTATTTTGGAGTCCCACCAGGCCTCATCCAGGAGTCAGAGGCCACTACAACAACTTATTGGACCTTGTTGGACACCCCAGGATCCAAGATACCATCCAGATGCCCTCCAGATGCTCTTCAGATGCCCAGATTCCTCTCCAGATGCCATAGCATATTCCCAGACCAGGGCACCCATGATTTCAGAGATCCATCTGTACCCTAGCCCAAAAGAAATCAGCTCAGGCACCAGGCCCAAGCTCATAAGAACCAAGATTCCAGGTATATTCTAGCCTAGAAATAAGATTCTAGGAATATGCTAGCCCATGCATACCAGGCTTCCAGGGGGCCCAAAGCCCAAGCACCCTAGCCTCTTGGCTGCCCATTCTTGCTACCCATGAAGCCCACACACCAAAGAAAGGCATCCTTAATGGTTGACTTGGTCCAAGCTAGGAGGAAGAGTCCAAGTGGAAGGAGAAAATCAAGTTTTTATTTCATTCAACTTTGTAATCCTAGTTCTAGGTTAATATTGTAGTCCTTCTCCCACTCAAAACTTGTAAACCTATCCTTACTAGGAGAGAGCTACAATCCTAATAAGGAGAGGGCATGGGAACTCTATAAATACCCCACCCCTCCTCCTCTAGTAATCAAACAACTCTTATGAAATAAACTCTGCTGAATTGTTTTGCAAGTCTGGTGTTCTTGGGTTTTGTTTGTCTTTGGTTATTGGTTCTTATTCTTTCCTTGGATGTCCCCTATTCCTTGGAGTTCCCCATGCCTAAGCATCTTCCCAAGCCTCCAAGCAGTAGCCACGGCCTTGAGAAGCACTCCAGGAGCTACCCCAAATAACTGGATCCCATCTTCTTCAGGCCGCCTGCAACATCTGCCCTAATCCCCTCCTTTCTTCCATCTTCTTATTTTTTTTCTTTGCTTACCTATTCATGCCTAAGTTTGATGTATTGCAGGGTCCTCGAGGTGTTTCCCCACCCTAGAGGAGGCTTTCCTTGCCTTCAGACCGAGTCCAGATCGCCTTCAGATTCGGAAACCAAAGGCTTGTTCTTCCAGGCGCCATCTAGTGTGTTGAGGGATCCTTTTTCAAAGGAACTGCAATCGCTACCTGGTAAATGCCTTCCCCCTTCTAAGTTCTGATCTGGTGATAGGTACGCTATCCTAAACTGGCAGTTTCTGAATTCTCGGGTCCTAGCTTTATTATTCTGCATGAGTTATTTTGCAGGTAAGGTAGTTTCTTTCATTACTAGTCTTCCTGCTGATCTTTACTTGTATTTTGGATCTTTAGCCACTGAATTAAAAATCTTAAAAATTATAAAAAAAATATTTTTCTATTTATCATCAGTCCTAGAGTTGTCCCACATCAGTTTGGTATCAGAGTGGGTTTAGGATAGCATTCATCTGCATTAGGATCACAAACCCTAATTTCTGCATCCTGCTAGCTGCATTAGATGTCTATTTTTCATCTAATTTTGATCACCTAGGAATTTTATTTTTTCATTAAATTTGCATGATGTGTTCTTTATCTTGTCTTATATTTTATCATAAATTTTAATTAATTTTATAAAAAATTAAAAGTCCTAAAATTTGGCATATTAGAAATTATAACTAAAATCCTGATAATTCTACATCAATTCGAAAATCCTAGGATTTGCATCATCATTTAATTTTTGTTTTGCATCAAATTTGGTAAAGGTCATCACCATCCATCCTCTATTCTAGAATTTTTTTGAATTCCACTCTAGGCCACCAATCCACCCTACAACTATCCCCTCCCCATTTCTTTCTTCAGATCGGCCTTCTTGCCACTATGCCCACCTTCCACCACCACCGGCCACTATGTCCGCCACCTCACACCACCTCTCGTATCATCCATGGAGAGGAGTTCCAGTTCAAATGAGAGTCCCACAAGCTTAGGGATTCGGAGACCCAACAAAGTCCCTTCTAGACTTTGGTGCCAAAAGAGGAAGAACGACGTCGATCAACTTATCAGGCCATACATCGGATGGTCCAAATTTTTTTTCATGATATGTTGCTAATCTGGAGTTTGATTGAGTCGAAATTTGACCGGAAGGAAGCTCTAGATGAGCTCTATTTAAAGGACCCCTGAGTTATAAGAGATAGCATCTTGGAGAGATGAGTATGGTACAGGGTAGAAGGTCCAGTTTTAGGTTACGGGTTGGCCTCTAAGGGTAAGGCTTCTTAGAGGAGAAGATGTGCCATCTACACCATCTCTTCACGTACGCTGATCTCTAGATCAAGATCCAAGGAAGAAGAAGCAGAGAAAGCCAGTTCGCTCTGAGAAGTACGAAGGAAGAAGGAAGTTCACCGACCATCTTCCTAACGAGGCCGCACCAATCTACTTCCAGTCCTTATTATTACTTTTAGTAATTTAATTATTATTTTTAATTTCTTGTGGTTGGATTTTTCTTTTAATATAATATTTATTTTTACTTACTTTAAATTCCTATTATTTACTTTCTTGCAAGTAGATGCTAAGATCTAACTAGCAGATCTAACATACCAAGTTTTACTTTTCTTTCACATTTTTAAATTTTATTTTCCTAACTTCAAAATCTTTTTTTCTTATTTTATAAAAATCAAGGATTTCAAAATATCATAATACTACCTTCTCCATGAATTTGACCCGACTTATCCTTTCTATGTAGTCTTAATTTTTTATAAGTCGGTTAATTTAAACTGATAGCCATGATGTCTTAATGACAACATCATGGCCTATCAATTTCCATGGATTCCATTTTGGATTTCATGGCTTCAAGCCTTTTCTCAGAGTTAGAACTCTGCATCGCATCTATGTAGATGATCGAATCCTCATTGTTTTCATCAAGTTCAATAGGATTATCATCCTAGACCAAGAAACCATAGTATATATCCAGTTGATGCTGTACCCTATCGAATCTCCTTGAGATTGCCTCTATAATAGGCTCCAGATCTGATTGAATTGGTTTACTTAATTGTGTCAGTTCTTTTATTCGTTGAACTTCTTCAAGTTCAATCTTAGAGGCATTAGTTCCTTCCCTAAGAAACTCCTTTTCTAAAAAGATTGCCTTATTACTAACGAACACTTTATGTTCATCAGTATGGTAGAAGAAATAACTCTTAATTTCCTTTGGGTACCCTATAAGTGTACACCTATCAGACCTAGCCCAAGCTTGTCTGTTTTCAGTCATTTGACATAAGCTAGATATCCCTAGACTCTAAGGTATGAAAGTACCAGCTTATGCCTTGTCCATATTTTATATGGAATTTTGTTTATAGACTTGCTAGGAACTTTATTTAGAATGTAACAAGTCGATTTTAGTGCATATCTCTAGAACGAGATAAGCAAACTAGCAAACCCCATTATAGACCAAAGCATGTGTAACAACGTTCGATTCCTCCTTTCAGATACTTCATTATGTTGAGGTATCCCGGGACAAGTCCATTATGAGAGAATCTCATTCTCTTTTAAATATATCATAAACTCACTAGTAAGATATTCACCTCTTCGATCAGATTGAAAGGTTTTAATGTACTTGCCAGTTTGTTTTTCTACTTCATTACGAAATTGTTTGAATATCTCAAATGATTTAGACTTATATCTCATTAAGTAGATGTAACCATACCTCGATAAGCCATCAGTAAATGTGATGAAGTAGTGATATCCACTTATAGCTAAAGTGTTCATGGGTCTACATACATCAATATGTATTAGACTCAAAACCTCGATGACTCTTTCATCCTTTTTAGTAAAAGGTAACTTAGTCATCTAATGGGGACATCAACAAGAAGGAGACATTTCGGACTAACTCACTTTGGTTTTGCAGCTAATATAGTCAAATCCAATAAAGGCCTTGAGCCCATGAAGCCAATCACTAAGCCCATGAAGCAATTCCACTTTTTTTTGAAGCAACCCATGAGCCGACTCATGAAGGAAAGCCATATTACTCATGAGTCGACTCAACTCCAATTCAAGCATGACATAAGGCCACCTCTTCAAGCCCAATTCAAGCCATCTACTAAAACCCAATTCAAGCCGTGATGCCATCTACTCACCTTTAATTGAAGCCCATTTTCCTTCACATGGAGGACACCTCATCAAGCATCCTTGGGGGACAATGAAGGACATTACATTAAAGAAATTGTGGGGAACAAGAAGCCACTTTCCACTACCCCAATAACCCTCCAACCAACTTGACATGTGGGATGCCACATCACATGATACCTAGGATTCCGCATTAGCAAAAGCAATCCAAGTCATTGTCACCTAGGTGCCACATGTCAAGTTATTATAACCTTCTACCCATAAGTTGTTGTAAAACTAATTCTAGTTAGAACCATATAACTAAAAGTTATTAGATCCATCCAGAGTTAGCTAGACTTAACCCACCCTCTCTCTCTCTCTCCTTGGTCGAACTCCTTGGGTAATGATGCCTATAAATAAAGCCTAAGCCCTTTCTTGTATTCATTCAATTTTTGGTTTAATGAAGAAAGGTCCCCTTCTTGTTCTAAGTTCTCTTGTGTTCTCTTGTGTGGAGTGAGTGAGTTCTCTTGGATTTGAGGATTTGAAGATAGGTTTGATAAGAGGATGAGTGGCCCTTGGATTTGTGTTTGAAGGGTGGAATGCTCTTGTGTGTTTGATGGGTGGAGTGCCCTTTGTTTGATCCAAGATCCAAGTCCAAGTTCTTCAAGGTGCCGGCCACTTCCTTCTTCTTCCTTTCATTTTTTCTTTGTTTCAATTCCAACTTGAATTTTCTTCCATGCCTAATGCTTGATTTGTTGCAGGATTTCTCTTGTTTTCTAAGTCCAAGATGACGGTCTCTAAGCCATGGATCAAGGCCAAGGTGAGTCCTAAAGGTAGGGAGTGCTAGTCTTAGGGTTTAGTCCTCTTTCCTAGAGTGTTGTGTGAACCCTTCTACTAAAATATTTTAACCATCATTGTTGGTAGGAAAGGTCTTCCTAAGCTTTATTAGATCTGATCATTTGAAGGTTAACTTATCCTAGTAGTGATGGTTTCCTTGTCATAAAGATCATCATCTTTGTTTTGAACTAGATCTATATTATGGGTGTTATAACTTAGATCAACTAGTCTCCTTATGAAAATTCTTTTTTTGGATTAACTTAGCCCATTTATTTGATAATTAATTGCTCAAGTTTGCTTGCTAGTTAGCTTGCTAAAACTCTCCATCCATCGTTACATTTTTGTCCCGCATCAATTTTTGGTATCAGAGCTTATGGTTTACTAGGTCAAGTTGCTAAAATTTTGTTCCTTTGTGTGTTGTCTTCAAGTCCAAAATTCAAAGCCAAAAATTTGAGATCTAAATTTTAAAATTTAGGATCTAAAATATAAACTTTGATAACTAGAAGTTACAATTTAAATTTTAATTTTTAAAATTTTTAAATTTAAATTTTGAATTTTGAATCTAGTCAATTGGAGGTTTGTTTGATTACTGAAATTTCTTCTCTAGTATTAATCTAAGTTTTCCATGAATTTTAATATTTTTTTACAATGTAAAAAAATCAAAAAAAAGTCTTTTTCTACATCTTAGGATGTTAGGATCTGAGATATAAAATCTTAAAATAAAAATTTGAATTTTTATAGTTTAAAATTTGTCATCTCACATTGCTCATTTAGTTAGCTAGAACTTGCTTCAATTCTAGTTTCATACCATTTAGTTATTCCATTAAATTCTAAAAAAAATCAAAAAAAATTCAAAAAAATAATTTCTCTGAGTTTTAGATTTGGATCTAAGACCTCCACTTAAAAAATTTGAATTCTAAAACTTTTGAATTTAAATTTCAAATTTTAGGTATTTTATGGTTGATGGTTTGTTAGCTAGACATTTCTTATAACAACTTTTACAACAAGCTTTCAAAAATGAATTTCCTAACCTAAAATTCGATAATTAAAATTCAAAATTAAAAATCTGAAATCTTAACTCTGAGATCTAACAATTCAATTTTAAATTTCAAATTTTTAAAATTTCAAATTTTAAATTTCATATTTTAAAAAAAAACTAGTTAGTTAGAAGTTGTAAGTGGCTGAAATTTTCTTACAACAACTTGTACCTCCAAGAATGAGTTTTCTAACTAAATTTTAAAATTTAAATTTTAAGATTTGAGTTTTGAGATCAATATTTTCAAATCTATATCTTTTAATTTAAATTTTGAATTTTTTAAACTTTGAAATTTAAGTTTGACTCATATGTTTGTTCTAGTCTATATATCTTGTTAGCTAGTTGGTTGTTTGTGCATCCATTTCAAAATCATTTTAAGGGCATTCAATATAACATAAGGGAATGAGGTAATAACATTTTCTTAGCCCAAAATATCCATCCATTATTGTGCATTGACCTAATCTTAATTAAAATTGAGTATGAACTTAAACTAGGGACATTCATAAGTCGGGTTCAAGTGCAAGATGAGGCAAAGTGCTATTTGAGTTTGTACTTACTCATTAGAAATTGGTGTCTAAGGCTAGAGGTCCAATGACAAATGCCTTAAATGGACTTGCAATTCTTTAATTGGGTCCCCGCGAGAGCAAGAGGGGCCTCCCGCATTCCCGCCTCTTACTTGGCCAATGGAAAGGGTAATTGCATCCTTAATTAGTACCTAGTTAAATCCTGTATTTTGAACTTCTAGGTCTAGGAACCCTAGAAGCTAGGTTTGTATTGCTTATCTATTAGGTCAAAAGCTTTAGACCAATAGCCCTACACTCGATCTGGTTTACCCATGGGCCCCAATATTGAATTCTTTATGAGGACCATGACTGAAAAGTTTGATACCCTAACTAAACAATTATTGTCAATGAACAAAGAGTTAGGATAAATGGACAACCAAATCGGGAACCATACTAAGCCCAAATCACCTAGTCCACCTCCCCTTGGTCCAAGAGCCCAATGTCATGATCTCACCCTTGAGTATAATCTTAGATATCCCTGCCAAGACTTTGTAGATCAGGATGAGAGAGTTTTTAGGAGCAATCGACCCTATGCACTCACTTTCGATAAAATTTAGATCCTGAAGTGTATATCGATTGGGTAAAGAAAATGGATCTATACTTTGAGTTTGATGAAATGTCGGAAGTAAGGAAGTGTCAAATTTCCAAATTAAAGTTAGTCCGACATGCTAAAACATATTGGAAAGAAGTTGAGCATAAAAGTTATTATAGTGGGGATAAAATAATTACTTTAAGAGATATAAAAAGGAAACTGAGGGAAAAGTACCTAGGTAGATATTATGAGCAAAGATTTTTAGACCAATGGTACAGATTGAGATAAGATGATGCAATCGTATCTGAGTATATTGCTAAATTCAATGAGTTTGTCGGGAGATGTAGCGTAGCCGAATCTAAGACAATGAACATATTCAGATTTCGAGCTGGTCTACGTAAGGACATCCGGTAGGAATTGTTTCAGTAAGGGTTTTGGTGACCAGGGCGAAAGCATGGATTTCAAAAATTTATTATGAAACTACTACCAAACCCTTAACCCAAGACCTCCTTACTAGGAATTAAAACATACAAACATGCATATATAATATAAACTAGAGTTTAGGCACCAACCTGAACCGCTAGTATCCAATCCGATGAAGAAAATCCTAATTCAACCTTCTTCTCCACCAGGTTCCCAAACGTTGGCCCTCCAACGGTGATCCACACAAAACTCAGACCAAGAAAGAACTCCTTCTTCAAGTTGCTTGGAGAAGTAGAACTCTTTCGCAGCCTTTGGTCTATTGACAACTGTATGACATCCTGTCCTACTGTAGGGCACTAAAGACACTCTCCTAAACCACTCTTGGTTTTAGGACAACCCTCCTTTAGGACCCCTTAGGCTTATGTCCTAAAACTAAGCCTTGTCCTAGTAGAAAAGACCTTGTCTTAACAAGACAAGTCTTGTCTTAAAGAAAGGAGGGAGAGAGAGACACTCAGAATAGTACTTCGATAGAATTCTTCATTTTTAGACTCATTTCACCGCCCCCTATTTATAGATATAAGAGGGGCGTGTGATATGTCCTCCCATCAACTTGTCAGATATGATTTTTCAAGACCGAAGAGAAGTTATCTGGCTTGAAAAATCATATCTAATAAGCCCATTCATGCACCGAAGGCCTTATTCACATCCCTTCTTTTATCTGGACGAATTTTCACTTGCCACATATCAATTACCGATCCCTAGAAAGCCAAGAGGTGGCTCTTCAATCTTAAAACATCAGAGATTATGAAGAGTCCTGATAGCAGAAGGACTCTCCATCAGAACCGCGCACTACATGAAGAGTTGCGACTCTTCATGCATCACGCGCACCATCCTTCTTCCACACAAATTTCAAAGAGTGTTGACTAGTCAAAACTTAGGAAATATGGGTGTCATTGGAAAGAGAATAAAATTTCCTTTCTGACCATATAAATTATATTCAAATCAGAGATCTATAGCTCATTCTGTGCCCTTTTGAAGTTAAGGTATTATTTAGGTACCAAGAGTCCCATGCCATTGGGACTCTTCATGTATGGCGCCTAAAATGCCCTTAAATCCAAATTAAATTCAGATTTAGCTCTGATTAGGCTAGCCCCACTTAGGACTCAACCTAATTTAGGTTTTCCATAATTAGGTTAGCCCAATTAGCAAGCAACCGGACCCAATCCAATTGGGTTAAGAATTAGGTTAGCCTACATATGCTAGTATATAATCCGGCTAACCAATTAGGATCCTATGACCCTAATTAAATCATGAATACTTTCTTGGCCAAGTCTCTATTGTGTGTGACCCATTGGGTTCCACATCTAGCCAACAGTAGGTTTAGGTTTGAGCCGATTCGATCCGATCGAACCCGATTGACCTAATTAGGTCAAATTGGCTCACCTAATTGTCCAATTCGAATCACACATCGAATTGACTCATGAAACCAAATCAATTGGTTCATGAAGACCTACAAGACAAGATTGATATCTAGCAACGTGTCATGCCTACTTGGAAGATGAGAAATTTTGGTAGATTTACCAAAATATCCTTCAGTGGTGAGTTATCGGGCAATTCAGTCCTTCGATCTACTTGCACCCTAAATATGACTATGGATATGGATACTTGTCAAATCCAAATTCATATTCATTCCTTGCCCAATTTGATAATGATGATTCATTAATGAACCATTAGAAACTATTTCTAATGTTCATACTTTGATCAAAGATTTCCCAAATCTTCATTTGATTGAAATCATCTGGATGCGCTTCCCTCTTACTATGGTTGATCGATTCCTTTTTGACCTACTCACAACCTCCATATGTAATCCACCATACCCAGTATCACCCCATGCATGACTCAGTTTCATGATTGAGTGTGAACCAAAGTATGGATTCATGCATACAAGGTACCATGGCAGTCTCAGGTCAAAGGACCACATGCACTACTCCCACTATGAGAACTATATATTGACAAACAGATAAGGTTCCATTAGATGTTCTCAAGCTGTGATGCGGGACTAATATACATGCAATTCTTTTTGTATATTTTATATGTGGGGTTAGGTGATTAATTCCTAAATTTCAGATCAAAATTAGTTGTAGGAGATTTTGTATGAATTTTTGAAGCCAAGCATGCAGATTAGAACCTAGAAAAGTACTAAAAAAAGATCGCCGGGGCTGAGAAGCCTCGGTTAGGGCAAGATCTCCTATAATAATAAGACTGGAGGTAGAGGGGGTGTACCTGACAACGTCTGAAGTTCTCGGTGAAGAACGCAGTGAAGGGATCTCTCGTTCCTCGATGGATGCGGCCTGAAAAATCGAGCCAAAGACCTGCGGATACCCGGCTTTCTACTCGGTGATCTGATTGAGGCTTGGTAGGAGTCGTTGGATTCGTAGGAACTCGGGGACCTGCAAACGATCTATCAAGGGTTAGAAAACTCAGAGGAAATCAAGAAAACAAAGGAAAATAGCAAAGGAAAGAAAGATTTGGAGGGGACTGGAAGGATGGTTGGCGGCAGGAAGATGGTTGCAAACACAGGGAAGAGGAACTCTCAAACCCCTTTATGCACACAGCAGGGTAATCACACAAAGTAATTGAAGAACTCAATGTTTATATCATATATCAAAATCTCCCTTCATACAAGAGGCTAGGGTCCTTTAAATAGACCCTTAACCTTGGGCTCCAAGTAAGGGCACATAAGTCTTTACATAATAATCCTTTTCCCTCTCAAACCCTGGCTAGAAAATAAGGAAACATTAGGTAAAAAAATCCCTAAAAATTCTCTTGACTTGGCCAACACTCAAAGGATGCCTAGGGGGGCGTGTTGGTCTTCTAGGAGCAGCATGAGGCCGGCCCAAAGGGGATCGAGTGCATGGGTTTGGGCCTCTGGAAGCTGGGGTGGCCTGGTAGTTAGATAGCAGGAATATTCTCTGGTATCTTGCTTCTTAGGGGCTTGGACTTGGCGCCTGGGCTTGATTTCTTTGGGCTAGGATGCAGATGGACCTCTAAAATCATGGATGCCTTGGTATATGAATATATTTTAGCATCTGGAAGGGAATCTGGGCATCTGGAGGGCATCTGCAAGGAATCAGGATTTTCTGAATTTTTCCTCCTGGGGTCTTCAAATCTTCAAGCTGGGTTGGACTTGGGCTATACTTTCATGTCTTCAATCTGGCTGGACTTGGTCTTCACTTGTATGATGTGGTCTTGAGTCTTCAATATGATTGAATAGGACACAAAAAAATAAAATTAGCTTGACATGAGCTGACTAACACTAGACTGAACTAGCTCAACAAGAGTTGACTAGTACAGAACTGAAACTCAAAAGACTCAAATAACAACTAAAATGGACTCAGATGGGCTAAGCCCTTATTACAAATGGACTCATAAATTATTGATCAATTCACAGATGGTTGAAAAGCCTCTGTCTTATTCTGGTGCCTCTGGTGTCCCCACCAATTATCCCGGGGTGGGAGGAACTCGACCCTGTCGAGTGAAGATCAAGCTGGCTCACATATCTCTCGAGGAGGTCTGGGTTGAGGTGCTACAAGTCCTCTCGAGAAATCCACGAATCGTCCGACTCTGGTCGGCCTTGCCATCGGACCAGGAAGCATTGATAACCGTGGCCCCGGGTCATAATGGCTTGATCATCCAGGATACGCTCGATCCGTTCACCTCTCTCAGGCCAAATTTATTAGTGGACACTCTGGGTTAGGGTTACTCACAATGAAAAGGAATAGGTTCAAAAGCCTCACTAGGTATCACTGTCGGTTTCCTGTACTCAACCAGGTCTATAATATTGAAGGTAGAACTAATGCCCAAATCCAAAGGCATGTCTAACACCTAGGCATTTGATCCAACCTTCTCTATCACTTTAAAAGGTCCGGCTCTGCGAGCATGAAGCTTCTTTTAGGCCTAAGCCTAACCAAGATAGAATCCACTACATCAAATTCTTTGATCCATCTTCGGGAGTTAGCCAGTTTGTTTAAAATTAGTGTAGGTGGTGAACATGCTGGGCACATGCAGACTCCTAACAAATGATTCAAAGGACTCAAACCTACACCTAACAGACTCGACTAAAGAGATTTATTAGGTCTTAACTACCACTTGGGCATGGGGGCATGAGTCGTGGTTGATGGGTGACATGCAGAAGAAAATTTGCTAGTAACTCCTAATAGGTGCCAAAGGGTCTGCCAAAAGTAGGTAGCAAATAGGATGGGCTCTATGGATCCTTGCAACCTAGTAACCTCAACAAAATGTAACCTAATAGTTCTAGACACATGAGAAGACTCAGGAAAGGGTAGGAAATAGGAAGTGGGTTCAGAATTAGTCTGGTAGGGTGGAGAAAAAGGTTTAGTTGGATAAAGTAGGATAAAAGATGGGGTGTCAGGAACTAATCCTATACTAATGAGGTTAACCTTATGAGGTTGAGCTATATCTACAGGGTTTACATAATGGAAGGATGGGTTACTAATCTCAGGGAAGAGGTCCGTAATGGGAACTATAGGAGGAGGCTCATCCTAAGGGTACTTATTCAAAGAGATCAGGTCCTTAATAAATTCTTCAGGTTCTTGTATTTTAGGACTAGACTCTATAATTTGGCTCTCCTCTATGGTTTCCTCAGGTAAGGCTCTAGCATCAATACCTAGGTTCTCTTCCTCTAATTGTTCTTCTACTATAGCTTTAGGTTGGATGTGGTCAAGGTCAACTAGCTCTGGGTTGTTTTCTACCTGGGTATCTACTGGGTCAGCTAATTCTATGTCTACTAAAGGTGTCTCATCTTCTCCTTCATACTCATCCACTAGGCTCACATCAGCTTCATACACTTCCGCATTAATGTAAGCCTTGTCAATCTCAAGAATGGTTAGAGAAGGTCGGCTAGGGAAAAATTGGCTAGGTCCTGGTTTCTGATTATGGACACTAATCCTAGAAGGTACAGGTTGCCTAAGGGGTAGTGGCTCACTACTGGGCTCATATTTAGGAGTGCTAATCCTATGGGGTTCAAGTTGACTAAGGAAAACCTGACTAGTACTAGATTGATACTTAGGGGTTATGGGTTCTCTGGGCTCATAGGACAAGGGTGCAGATATATGGGTCATGGGATTATAGGATCTGGGGTCATAGGATTTTGGGTCAGCTCTATGGTCAGGTTCTAAGGATGGATCATGGTATGGGGTCCTCCTAGGGTTG
The DNA here is from genome assembly GCA_021397845.1 of Areca catechu. Taxonomy (NCBI): domain Eukaryota; kingdom Viridiplantae; phylum Streptophyta; class Magnoliopsida; order Arecales; family Arecaceae; genus Areca; species Areca catechu. The sequence goes on along the minus strand of CM038039.1, from coordinate 156,750,471 downwards.
GACTCCCTATATGGGTCAGGATATTGGGTTCTCCTAGGGTTGGACTCCCTATATGTGTCAGAATATTGGGTTCTCCTAAGGTTGGACTCCCTATATGGTTCAGACTGTGACCCATGGGTTCTTTGTATGGTCCCTACACGGCCTTCTAACTGGCCAAACCTATTGGCAAGATGGTCAATTTTATTATTGGTTTGGGTACTAGACTGAGTTAACTGGGTAGTCAACTAGGCCAGGGATTGGGTTAGTTGCTCAGTGAGTGCTTTTATTTGGGCTTGCAAATTTTCCATGAGTTCAGACAAAAGTGGAGATGGTGGATGATATGAAACCCCTGATCTAGTGCTTATGCAAGACTCGATCAAACCGACTATAGCTGACTAGACCTAGAGTCCAAACTAGATGCTCAATCAGGATGGCAAACTAGCCTGTAGTAACCCTGTACTCAGCCAGGCAGGTGTAAGGGGAGTGTTAGGTCCCTGATTGCCAATCCTAGACACCAATCAGAGATTGGCCAGGTAGGCGGACCAGTACACAAGCCCTTCGGGATTGAATTCCTAAACCACCATTCTAGACACTGAGCACAAGGCACACACAGGTTAGCTTGACATAATGATCTGACATTTAGCCTGGACCCGACAGTTGGTGTCCCTAGCCCACTATGGCAAATTAAGTCTAGTTAATTTTAGGTTAAGGCTTGGGACTGAATGCGAGGGATGTGGTTTTGGGATAAGGAGAGGTGATCAAATCCTCCCTCCATCTGATATAGCAAGAGTGCCCTTAAAAGTAAATTATGCAATGATGGCAGGCAGATGAGGATGCAAATTAGGGTTTAGATGTTTTTTATTATTTTTGGAGAATATGTAATTTATTTTTTATTTTGGTATTTTCTTAAATAGAAGAAAACTTGCAAATTATGGCCTAATATGCAGGAAATATACTAAAATTAAAAGATATGCAAAAGATGCTAAACAAAACCCTAAAACTTCCAAACTTGTCTTGCTAAAAAAAATAGAGCCGAAAATTTGTAGGCTGTATTTCGGCATGCAGAAAATTCACAGGCCGTAATAAAATATGCAAAGATTTTGAAAATTACTGTGAATTATTATGAATCCAGAAAAATAATATTCAAAATTTTTGGAGTTTTTATCAGGGAGAAATAATTTAAATAACAGAGTATATACGAACTGAAAAATTGCAGAAAACAAGTCCTAATCTAAGCTCTGATACCAAATGATGTGGGACTAATATGCATGCAATTATTTTTGTATGCTTTATATATGGGGTTAGGTGATTAATTCCCAAATTTCAGATCAAAATTAGTTGTAAGGAATTTTATATGAATTCTTGAAGCCAAGCATGCAGATTAGAACTTAGAAAAGTACTAAAGAAGGATCGCCGGGGCGGAGAAGCCTCGGTTAGGGCAAGTTCTCCTACAATAATAAGACTGGAGGTAGAGGGGATGTACCTGACAATGTCTGAAGTGACCGGTGAAGATCGTAGCAAAGGGATCTCTCGTTCCTCGATGGATGCGGCCTGGAAAACCGAGCCAAAGACCTGCGGATACCCGGTTTTCTGCTCGGTGGTCCGATTGAGGCTTGGCTGGAGTCGTTGGATTCGTAGGAACTCGGGGACTTGCAAACGACCTATCAGGGGTTAGAAAACTGAGAGAAAATTAAGAAAACAAAGAAAAACAGTAAACAAAAGAAAGTTTTGGAGGGGATTGGAAGGATGGTTGGCGGCAGGAAGATGGTTGCAAACACCAGGAAGAGGAACTCTAAAACCCCTTTATGCACACAGCAGGGTAATCACACAAAGTAATTGAAGAACTCAAGGTTTATTTCATACATCAAAATCTCCCTTCATACAAGAGGCTAGGGTCCTTTAAATAGACCCTTAACCTTGGGCTCAATGTAAGGGCACATAAGTCTTTACATAAGAATCCTTTTCCCTCTCAAACCCTAGCTAGAAAATAAGGAAACATTAGGTAGAAAAATCCCTAAAAGTTCTCTTGACTTGGCCAACACTTCAAGGATGCCTAGGGGGGCATGTTGGTCTTCTAGGAGCAGCAAGAGGCCGGCCCAAAGGGGCTCGAGCGCATGGGTTTGGGCCTCTGGAAGCTGCGGTGGCCTGGTAGCTAGGTAGCAGGAATATTCTCTGGTATCTTGCTTCTTAGGGGCTTGGACTTGGCGCCTGAGCTTGATTTCTTTGGGCTAGGATGCAGATGGACCTCTAAAATCATGGATGCCTTGGTATATGAATATATTTAGCATCTAGAAGGGAATCTGGGCATCTGGAGGGCATCTGCAAGGAATCAGGGTTTTCTGAATTTTTCCTCCTGGGGTCTTCAAATCTTCAAGCTGGGTTGGACTTGGGCTATACTTTCATGTCTTCAATCTGGCTGGACTTGGTCTTCACTTGTATGATGTGGTCTTGAGTCTTCAATATGGTTGAATAAGACTCAAAAAAATAAAATTAGCTTGACATGAGCTGACTAACACTAGACTGAACTAGCTCAACAAGAGCTGACTAGTACAGAACTGAAACTCAAAAGACTCAAATAACAACTAAAATGGACTTAGATGGGCTAAGCCCTTATTACAGATGGACTCATAAATTATTGATCAATTCACAGAGGGTTGAAAAGCCTCTGTCTTATTCTGGTGCCTCCGGTGTCCCCACCAATTATCCCGGGGTGGGAGGAACTCGACCCTGTCGAGTGAAGATCAAGCTGGCTCACATATCTCTCGAGGAGGTCTAGGTTGAGGTGCTACAAGTCCTCTCGAGAAATCCATGAATCGTCCGACTCTGGTCGGCCTTGCCATCGGACCAGGAAGCGTTGATAACCGTGGCCCCGGGTCATAATGGCTTGATCGTCCAGGATACGCTCGATCCGTTCTCCTCTCTCAGGCCAAATTTATTAGTGGACACTTTGGATTAGGGTTACTCACAATGAAAAGGAATAGGTTCAAAAGCCTCACTAGGTATCGCTACCAGTTCCCTGTACTCAACCAGGTCTATAATATTGAAGGTAGAACTAATGCCCAAATCCAAAGGCATGTCTAACACCTAGGCATTTGATCCAACCTTCTCTATCACTTTAAAAGGTCCGGCTCTGCGAGCATGAAGCTTCTTTTAGGCCTAAGCCTAACCAAGATAGAATCCACTACATCAAATTCTTTGATCCATCTTTGGGAGTTAGCCAGTTTGTTTAAAATTAGTGTAGGTGGTGAACATGCTGGGCACATGCAGACTCCTAACAAATGATTCAAAGGACTCAAACCTACACCTAACAGACTCGACTAAATAGATCTATTAGGTCTTAACTACCACTTGGGCATGGGGGCATGAGTCATGGTTGATGGGTGACATGTAGAAGAAAATTTGCTAGTAACTCCTAATAGGTGCCAAAGGGTCTGCCAAAAGTAGGTAGCAAATGGGATGGGCTCTATGGATCCTTGCAACCTAGTAACCTCAACAAAATATAACCTAATAGTTCTAGACACATGAGAAGACTCAGGAAAGGGTAGGAAATAGGAAGTGTGTTCAGAATTAGTCTGGTAGGATGGAGAAAAAGGTTTAGTTGGATAAAGTAGGATAAAAGACGGGGTGTCAGGAACTAATCCAATACTAATGAGGTTAACCTTACGAGGTTGAGCTATATCTACAGGGTTTACATAATGGAAGGATGGGTTACTAATCTCAGGGAAGAGGTCCTTAATGGAAAATATAGGAGGAGGCTCATCCTGAGGGTACTTATTCAAAGAGATCAGGTCCTTAATAAATTCTTCAGGTTCTTGTATTTTAGGACTAGACTCTATAATTTGGCTCTCCTCTATGGTTTCCTCAGGTAAGGCTCTAGCAGCAATAACTAGGTTCTCTTCCTCTAATTGTTCTTCTACTATAGCTTTAGGTTGGATGTGGTCAAGGTCAACTAGCTCTGGGTTGGTTTCTACCTGGGTATCTACTGGGTCAGCTAATTCTAGGTCTACTAAAGGTGTCTCCTCTTCTCCTTCATACTCATCCACTAGGCTCGCATCAGCTTCATACATATCCGCGTTAATGTAAGCCTTGTCAATCTAAGGAATGGTTGGAGAAGGTCGGCTAGTGGAAAATTGGCTAGGTCCTGGTTTCTGATTATGGACACTAATCCTAGTAGGTTCAGGTTGCCTAAGGGGTAGTGGCTCACTACTGGGCTCATATTTAGGGGTGCTAATCCTATGGGGTTCAAGTTGACTAAGGGAAACCTGACTAGTACTAGATTGATACTTAGGGGTTATGGGTTCTCTGGGCTCATAGGACAAGGGTGCAGATCTATGGGTCATGGGATTATAGGATCTGGGGTCATAGGATTTTGGGTCAGCTCTATGGTCAGGTTTTAAGGATGGATCATGGTATGGGGTCCTCCTAGGGTTGGACTCCCTATATGGGTCAGGATATTGGGTTCTCCTAGGGTTGGACTCCCTATATGGGTCAGAATATTGGGTTCTCCTAGGGTCGGACTCCCTTTATGATTCAGACTGTGACCCATGGGTTCTTTGTATGGTCCCTACACGGCCTTCTAACTGGTCAAACCTATTGGCAAGATGGTCAATTCTATTGTTGGTTTGGGTACTAGATTGAGTTAAATGGGTAGTCAACTGGGCCAGGGATTGGATTAGTTGCACAGTTAGTGCTTTTATTTAGGCTTGCAAATTTTCCATGGGTTCAGACAAAAGTGGAGATGGTGGATGATATGAAACCCTTGATCTAGTGCTTATGCAAGACTCGATCAGACCGACTATAGCTGACTAGACCTAGAGTCCAAACTAGATGCTCAATCAGGATGGCAAACTAGCCTATAGTAACCCTGTACTCAGCCAGGTAGGTGTAAGGGGAGTGTTAGGTCCCTGATTGCCAATCCTAGACACCAATCAGAGATTGGCCAGGTAGGCGGACCAGTACACAAGCCCTTCGGGATTGAATCCCTAAACCACCATTCTAGACACTGAGCACAAGGCACACACAGGTTAGCTTGACACAATGATCTGACACTTAGCCTGGACCCGACCAGTTGGTGTCCCTAGCCCACTAGGGCAAATTAAGTCTAGTTAATTTTAGGTTAAGGCTTGGGACTGAATGCGAGGGATGTGGTTTTGGGCTAAGGAGAGGTGATCAAATCCTCCCCCCATATAATATAGTGAGAGTGCCCTTAAAAGTAAATTATGCAATGATGGCAGGCAGATGAGGATGCAAATTAGGGTTTAGATGTTTTTTATTATTTTTGGAGAATATGTATTTTTTTTATTTTGGTATTTTCTTAAACAAAAGAAAACTTGTAAATTATGGCCTAATATGCAGGAAATATACTAAAATTAAAAGATATGCAAAAGATGCTAAACAAAACCCTAAAACTTCCAAACTTGTCTTGCTGAAAAAAATAGAGCCAAAAATTTGTAGGTTGTATTTCGACATGCAGAAAATTCACAGGCCGTAATAAAATATGCAAAGATTTTTAAAATTTCTGTGAATTATTATGAATCCAGAAAAATAATATTCAGAATTTTTGGAGTTTTTATCAAGGAGAAATAATTTAAATAACAGAGTATATACGGACTGAGAAATTATAGAAAACAAGTCCTAATCTAAGCTCTGATACCAAGTGATGCGGGACTAATATGCTTGCAATTCTTTTTGTATTCTTTATATGTGGGGTTAGGTGACTAATTCCCAAATTTCATATCAAAATTAGTTGTAGGGAATTTTGAATGAATTCTTGAAGCCAAGCATGCAGATTAGAACCTAGAAAAGTACTAAAGAAGGATCGCCGGGGCTGAGAAGCCTCGGTTAGGGCAAGTTCTCCTACAATAATAAGACTGGAGGTAGAGGGGGTGTACCTGACAACATCTGAAGCACCCGGTGAAGATCGTAGCAAAGGGATCTCTCGTTCCTCGATGGATGCGGCCTGGAAAACCAAGCCAAAGACCTACGAATACCCGACTTTCTGCTCGGTGGTCCGATTGAGGCTTGGCTAGAGTCGTTGGATTCGTAGGAACTCGGGGACCTGCAAACGACCTATCAGGGGTTAGAAAACTCAGAGAAAATCAAGAAAACAAAGGAAAATAGCAAAGGAAAGAAAGTTTTGGAGAGGGCTGGAAGGATGGTTGGCGGCAGGAAGATGGTTGCAAACACCGGGAAGAGGAACTCTCAAACCCCTTTATGAACATAGCAGGGTAATCACACAAAGTAATTGAAGAACTTAAAGTTTATTTCATACATCAAAATCTCCCTTCATACAAGAGGCTAGGGTCCTTTAAATAGACCCTTAACCTTGGGCTCCAAGTAAGGGCACATAAGTCTTTACATAAGAATCCTTTTTCCTCTCAAACCCTAGCTAGAAAATAAGGAAACATTATGTAGAAAATCCCTAAAAATTCTCTTGACTTGGCCAACACTCCAAGGATGCCTAGGGGGCGTGTTGGTCTTCTAGGAGCAGCAAGAGGCTGGCCCAAAGGGGCTCGAGCGCATGGGTTTGGGCCTCTGGAAGCTGGGGTGGCCTGGTAGCTAGGTAGCAGGATTATTCTCTGGTATCTTGCGTCTTAGGGGCTTGGACTTGGTGCCTGGGCTTGATTTTTTTGGGCTAGGATGTAGAAGGACCTCTAAAATCATGGATGCCTTGGTATATAAATATATTTTGGCATCTGGAAGGGAATCTGGGCATCTGGAGGGCATCTACAAGGAATCAGGGTTTTCTGAATTTTTCTTCCTGGGGTCTTCAAATCTTCAAGCTGGGTTGGACTTGGGCTATACTTCCATGTCTTTAATCTGGCTGGACTTGGTCTTCACTTGTATGATGTGGTCTTGAGTCTTCAATATGGTTGAATAGGACTCAAAAAAATAAAATTAGCTCGACATGAGCTGACTAACACTAGACTGAACTAGCTCAACAAGAGCTGACTAGTACAGAATTGAAACTCAAAAGACTCAAATAACAACTAAAATGGACTCAGATGGGCTAAGCCCTTATTACAGATAGACTCATAAATTATTGATCAATTCACAGAGGGTTGAAAAGCCTCTGTCTTATTCTGGTACCTCTGGTGTCCCCACCAAGCTAGATCCATTCAGTGAACTCATTCTCTAATTAGCACCTACATCCTAGTATTAGTGTCAAACACAAGTGACTGTGAGATCAGTCACCCTCTTCACCAAGCATACATAGGATGTGCTGGTCTTACCAGAAACATTGATCCCCTACTCAATATCCCATCGACCAGGAATATTCTGGATTAGGGTTTTAAGGCTTTAGGTCTCACTAGTATGATCTCATTATAATCCTAGAACCATAGTCCTAATCTATGGGATTCATCATATCTTAATAAAATTAATAAGACACAGCGTATGATGAAAATAAAATGCCTTTATTAATTGATAATGTCAATACACTGGTTTGGGATACAAAAGAAAATCCCATCGAAATACAACATTTCGATTGGCCTTTTGGGCATAATCCTTTCAGTTTCAATGAAAAATTCACTACCTAGAAGAAGCTTATCGAATTGCTAGGAAATTTGATACATATCACAAGGAACTCTTGATCAATCGACCTTAGTCCAACAAAAATAATACATCTAGACATAGGCCTAGTTCTAGTCATATTCTTTCAAACTAACCAACTCCTATTATCCCAGTAGTTTGTAAAGAAGAAATCATTGAACCCATTGAAGAGCCAAAAGTAAAAATATATGAAGCTGAATTCAGTCTCATAAATGAATATAAAGAAGATAAAGAAGAGACTAAGCCCATTGAGAAATTAGAGAAAAAATCTCCCGAACCTATTGAAAAATTTAAAGACGAAATAGAATCAAAGTCTCGTCCAAATAAAGGGCTAGAAAGAGAAGATCCTAAACCTGTTGAAGAACTTAAGGAAGAAGTTTATGAAGCTAGGTCTAACCTTATGGATGGGTATGAACAATAACAATTGCTTAAGGATAAAATAATTACCCAGTCTAAAAAAATCAACAACGGGAATAATCAACTTGAAGAAAATGAAGCCTAGGGACAAAATCATGAAGAGCAATCCGAGGAGATAATAGAGGACCTAGATGATGCGAGATGACTCTAAGATTGCTAAAGATGTAGGAAAAATAGTAAACTAATTTTTTTATAATTTTTATAATTTAAGTTTGTAGGCTAAATTCCAAACTTAAGCAAAAAACTAGTAAATAAAGTAGCAATGCAAAGAATCATCATGATCGTAAAATAACTCATGCAAGATAATGAAAGTCAAGACCTAAAAATTGAGAAACTCCCAGTTTAGGATAGCTAATCTTCATCAAATCAGATATCAAGAGAAGGGAAGGATGTTACCAATCAGTGATTTGAAGAACTTCCAATAAAGAGAACACACAGCACTCTGATTGGAGCCTTGATGATGAAGCTCGGTTTCCTTGAATTTGATGATTGATTTGGGTGGTCCTGGAGGCAAGGAAAGCCTCCTCTGGGGAGGTAAAACACCTCGGGGATCCTGCAAATGTCAGGGGTCAATCAAAACAGCAATAACAAAATAATAAAAGGAGATTAGTTTTTGTAGAAATCTGAAATCAAGGTTTGTATGTGATGGCTTGAAGAAGGATGTTGTTCTTTGCTTTGGGCGGCCTAGGGCACTCTTCCTTTGGGTGTGTGAAGGCTTGGATGGCAGCAAGCTTGGGCATGGAAGGATGCTAGGGCAGCAAGGATGATTAGGGCACACAAAGTAACCAAAGAAACATAAAAACTCCAACACCAACATAAGAACACAAGTTCTTAAACCAAAATTTCAGCAAAGATTTAATTCATGAGATAAAAGTTGATTACAAGAGGGGGAGGGATGGGGTATTTATAGATGTTCCCCAAGTCCTCTCCTAGTTAGGATAGGATTACAAAGTTGAGAGGGAAAGGGATTACAAGTTTGCTTAAGACTAGGAGAATACACTTTGAATGAAAATAAAACTAGTTCTCCTTATTATACTTGGATTTCTCTCCTCATTTGACTTGGTCCAAGGGCTCTCTTTAGGCTTGGGCACCAATATGGATTTGGGCTTGGCTTTAGGGCAGCAAGGGGTGTCCTCCTTTGGATAGGTGCATGGGCTTTGGGCCCTGGAAGCTGGGGTGCCTTGGTATCAGCATATTCTTTGGAATCTTGGTTCTAGGGCTCAAGGGCTTGATCCTGGGCTTGAAATCTCTTGGCCTGGAGTGCTGGCATATTCCTGGAGTCATGGGGTACCTGGAATCTAGAATATTTCAAAGCATCTAGAGAGAATCTGGCATCTGGAATGGCATCTGGAGGGAATCAGGGCATCTGCAGAGCATCTGGAGGGTATCTAGGGCTTTGGGGTGTCAAACAAGATCCCATAAGCTGATGTAAATGCCTATGGCTCTCGAGTGAGGCCTGATGGAACTCCAAAATAGGGTATCCTCTCCTTTTGTATAAAAACTAGACTCTCACTGGACTTATACTTAAATACAGGACTCAATGGACTAGACTAGGTTGAGACAAATCAACTAGTCTCAACTTATTACAGGACCCAATCTTACTTGCTTACAAAATTATGACACATGACTAAGGTTCTAAAAAAAAATCCTAATCAGTAAACCATATGGGATCCAAGGATCTGTGTTTGATCCTGGTGTCCCCACCAATTCTCCCAGGGTAGGAGGAACTCGACCCCGTCGAGTAAGGATCAATTTGGCTGCTCAAGGAGGGTCTGGGTTGAGGCACTACAGATCCGTACCAGCATTCCACAAGTCTTCAGATTCTGGCTGACCTTGCTACCGGACCAAGTACCACTGACAGTCTCTATTCTGGGTACTGGTAGCTTGATCGTCTAGAGTTCTCTCAATCTATTCCTCACAAAAAAGCTAAATTATATATGGTCGCTCTGGGGTGGGTTCACTCACAAAGAAAGGGAGTTGCTCAAGGAACTCGCTGGGTATCACTACTGACTCCCTAAACTTTATAAGATCTGAGATAATGAAGGTGGAGCTAGTACCTAAATCAGGTGATATCTCAGGCACATAGGCATTGGGTCCATTACTCTTCATTAATTTGGATGGGCCAGCTTTGCGAGCAAAAAATTCCTTTGCATTCATAAAATCCTCTGCAGAAAATTCTTTATCTCTCTTTTGGAAATTAGCCAAGTTATTATTTAGTTCATTAGTTATGTTCAGCTTTTGACTAATTCATGATGCATATACTGTGCAGAGGCTAGTGCAGGTGTAGACATGTGATTCAAGGTTGTGGATTTATTGGACTCAACTAACACCTAATAGACTTAACTAGACTTCCTATCAAAGAAAATTTATTGGACTCTAAGGGAAAAAACCTAATAGACTATAAACTCTTTAGGTTTGACCCTAGCATGGCATGCACATGAGAATTTACTATGTACTCCTACTAGGTTCCATAGGGTTCTCCTAAAGTAAGATGCTAGTTCTTTACATTGCTACTTTATCTGCTAGTTCTTTGCTTAACTTTGAAATTTAGCCTACAAACCTAAATTATAAAAAAAATTAAAAAAATTAGTTTACTATTTTTCCTGCATCTTTAGCAATCTTAGAGTCATCCCGCATCAGTTTGGTATCAGGGCATCTAGAGAGCATCTGGAGGGTATCTAGGGCTTTGGGATGTCAAACAAGATCCCATAAGCTGATATAAATGCCTCTGGCTCCCGGTTGAGGCCTAGTGAAACTCCAAAATAAGGTATCCTCTCCTCTTGTATAAAAACTGGACTCTCACTGGACTCATATTTAAATACAGGACTCAATGGACTAGACTAGGTTAAGACAAATCAACTAGTCTCAACTTATTACAAGACTCAATCTTACTTGCTTACAAAATTGTGACACATGACTAAGGTTCTAAAAAAAATCCTAATCAGTAAACCATATGGGATCCAGGGATCTGTGTCTGATCCTGGTGTCCCCACTACTGGAATTAATCAATGTTGAGGATTTAGATTTACAGATCTACGAAGGATCACCTAATGGGATAATGACCATCAGAGAAAATCTAGAACAAAACCCTACGGATCAACTCCAAGAAGTTGCAGACCCTTTGAAGAACCTGCGGTATGCATTCTTTAATAGTTTTTCTATCCCTGATCCACCATTTTTGAACATCCACCATCCTAATCCATCACTGCGTATCATTCACTCTCCTATTCCACCTAGCTGGGACATCCATCATACCATTGATCTGGTCCCAGTGATATTCAATAGTTATTTTTTTAAGACTCTATGGAATATGTTAGGAGCCAAATTAAGATTTACTGCCACTTACCTGAAGATGTGTGTAAGAGTCTTCAAAACCTTTTAAGGCAAATATTGAAAATTAGGAACCTTTGTTTCCTAGCCCAACAATAAAGTTTAGTCCATAGATAATAAAGTCCATTTAAGCTTGTTTTATTTTTTATGTCATTTGTGTTTTGTCATTTGAAGCCATTTGTATTTATCTTTTGCCATTTAGTGTCATCTATGTTTGTCTTTTCTCATCTGATGTTAATTGACCTTTCCATGCATAAGTGTCCATGACTACAAGAGTCATATGCATAGCATAATTAGTAAGAAAATTTGAGCAATAGAATTAACTAGCATATGGCTAAATTTTCTAAAGAGTTTTCATAAAAAGACTATATAAAAAGTTGCAAACCTATGGTGTAGGTCCTATTCAAATACCAAGAAAAATTGGACCTAATATGTGCTAGATTTACCATCTGACTTTGGTATCAGTTCCACTTTCAACATCTCAGATCTAGTAGAGTATAAGAAACCAACAATGATACCTAGTGAGCCTTACGGGCCTGATTCTATCTTTGAGAGTGAGCCAACCCGTGAGTGTCCACCAGCTAAGTTACCAAAATGGCAAGATAGGATTGAGTGAATCTTGAACAATAAGACTATCACTACCTGAAACAAGGACTATCAATGCTACTTAGTTCATTGGCAATGATGCCCTGATTCTAAAGACTCATGAATTACTCAAGAAGACCTACAAAGAATCGACCCAGATCTACTAGAGTATTACCATAGTCAGATTGATTCTTACTCGACAGAGTTTAGCTCTTTCCATCCTGGGAGAACTGATGGGGACATCAACAAGAAGGAGACATTTTTGACTAACTCACTTTGGTTTTGCAGCTAATATAGTCAAATCCAATAAAGGTCTTGAGCCCATGAAGCCAATCACTAAGCCCATGAAGCAACTCTACTTTTTTTTGAGGCAAGCCCATGAGCCGACTCATGAAGGAAATCCATATTACTCATGAGTCGACTCAACTCCAATTCAAGCATGACATAAGGCCACCTCTTCAAGCCTAATTCAAGCCATCTACTCAAGCCCAATTCAATCCATGATGCCATCTACTCACCTTTAATTGAAGCCTATTTTCCCTCACATGGAGGACACCTCATCAAGCATCCATGGGGGAGAATAAAGGACACTACATCAAGGAAATTATGGAGAACATGAAGTCACTTTCCACCAACCCAACAACCCTCCAACCACTTGACATATGGGATGCCACATCACATGACACCTAGGGTTCCAAATCAACAAAAGCAATCCAAGTCATTGCCACCTAGGAGCCACATGTCAAGATATTATAACCTTCTACCCATAAGTTGTTGTAAAACTAATTCTAGTTGGAACCATATAACTAAAGGTTGTTAGATCTAACTAGAGTTAGCGAGACTTAACCCTCCCTCTCTCTCCCTCCTTGGTCAAACTCCTTGGGTAGTGATGCCTATAAATAGGGCCAATGCTCTCTCTTGTATTCATTCAATTTTTGGTTTAACGAAGAAAGGTCTCCTTCTTGTTTTAAGTTCCCTTGTGTTCTCTTGTGTGGAGTGAGTGAGTTCTCTTGGGTTTGAGGATTTGAAGCTAGGTTTGAGAAGAGGGTGAGAGGCCCTTGGGTTTGTGTATGAAGGGTGGAATGCCCTTGTGTGTTTGATGGGTGGAGTGCCCTTTGTTTGATCCAAGATCCAAGTCCAAGTTTTTCAAGAGGACGGCCACTTCCTTCCTTCTTCTTCCTTTCATTTTCCTTTTGTTTCAATTCCAACTTGAGTTTTCTTCCATGCCTAATGATTGATTTGTTGCAGGTTTTCTCTTATTTTCCAAGTCCAAGATGAAGGTCTCTAAGCCATGGATCAAGGCCAAGGTGAGTCCTAAAGATAGGGAGTGCTAGTCTTAGGGTTTGGTTCTCTTTCCTAGAGTATTGTGTGAACCATTCCACTAAAATATTTTAGCCATCATTGTTGGTAGGAAAGCTCTTCCTAAGCTTCATTAGATCTGATCATTTGAAGGTTAACTTGCCCTAGTAATGATAATTTTCTTGCCATGAAGATCCTCATCTTTGTTTTGAAATAGATCTACATTACGAGTGTTGTAACTTAGATCAACTAGTCTCCTTATGAAGATTCTTTCCTTGGATTAATTTAGTCCATTTATTTGATAATTAATTGTTCACGTTTGCTTGCTGGTTAGCTTGCTAAAACTTTTCATCCATCGTTACATTTTTGTCCCGCATCATCATCATTCTAAGAAGATAGGATTTGTAGGTCGACAATGAATCAAAATTATTGACCTTAAGGATTCTCTCTTTAGATAACATGTTCTTCCTATTCTTGTTGATATGCCTAGCCTATAATGCCGAAAGTAGACATCAAACACATTTTCTATCCTAAGGTGTTTATTTGATGTGTACATTATATTCACAGGCTATGATAAAACATAAATATCATTCTTCGGTTGTTCATGTATTATAGTAACACCATTCAAAATGATATCATAATAACTATCTTTTATTGATAAATGATAACCATTTTTGATCAAAAAGCCTACAAATATTACATTTAAGAAAAAACTAAGATAATAGTAATAATCAACTAAAACAATAATACTAGAATCAAAAATAAGCTTGACTATTTTTAAAGCTAGAATTGGAACAAATCTTCCATCTCCAATATTCATGATTTTCTCACCATTTTCAAACTTCTGCTGACCTAAAGTCCCTACAATGAATTATAAATATTAATAAAGCTTCCAGTATCTAATATCCAGGTACCAATTTTACAAATAGAAAAGTTACAAGGTGTTATCATATAAGTACCTTGTCCAGCAATGCCTTGCTAGTTCTTCTTCCTTGGCCTATTTGGATCTAGCGAGGTAATGCAATGAGGACAATTCCTCTTCTAGTGTCCCTACTTCTTATAGTAGAAGCATTTAGCTTAAGTATGGTTGGCTTTCAACTTCTTGGTCTAACCTAGCTTAGTCACCAGAATACTTTACTCCTTTTTCTTATTTTTCTTCCATTTCTTAAAGGGATGACATCCTGTCAAACCTCCTACTACATTCATTAATCCCTTATAAAGCTGATGATCCTTCTTATAAGTCTATAATAACCCCAGCAAACCATAGTAGTTTACTATGGACTTTGTCATTCTATAATGATCAAGAAAGTCATTGTAAGACTTCGATAAAGAATTAAGGATCACATCCTTTTCTAGCTATTCATGCAGGAGAAATCAAGTCTGCCTAGGCACTCAATCAGTTCAATCATGTACAACACATGATCAGTGATCGAGACCCCTTCCTTCATTCTTATATTGAAAATGGTACAAGATATTTTGTACCTTTTAACATCGTCAGGAGTGTTGAAGGATTCTTTCAACACTTGAAGTATATCCTCCGATTAGCATCCTTAAACCTACGATTCAATTCATCATTTATAGATGCCCGCATAATATAATGGACTATGATTTGGTCACTGAGCCATTTCTAGTAAGTGTCTTGGGCTGCACCACGAGTATTTTGAGCAGGCCCCTTAGATGTTGGGTCTGTCAACATGTATAGATTACATTCAGGCTCCAAGTATATTTTCAGTTTTCGATATTAGCTATCAAAATTGGATCCCATTAATTTTTTATTATATAGCAATTTATGGAGCGACAAAGTGGTGACCATATTAATATTGAAAGGAGAACAAAATCTATTGACTCCTGTATTGATTTTGATGAATAACAAAATACTTAAGTATATTTAAGTATTAACTATGTGTTAAAAGTATGTTTATTAGAACAGGGTACTTACATGTTCAATTGCTTGTCATCTTATTAAAGAAGTCAGTTTTATGGATGAAATTTCAAGTTAAATGAATCTTGGTATATGAGAATAACTTAGAATGACTTAAATCTTAAGTCTGAAAAAGTTTTAGCAGAGTTTCAAAAGAGTTTTTGGAAAGTTTCAGCCAAGTGTTGACTCATGGAAGTGAAATGTCGACTCAAGGTATCGACTCACAGAAGCTTGAGCTGATACGCAGAAGAAGTTTTAGATAGCACACATGAAGTGTCGACTCATGAAGTTCAAGTGTCGACTCAAGGTTTGAGACAAAATTGATACAGAACATGCTAAATTCAAGTCTTTCCTCAAGTGTCGACACAAGTGTCAACTCACCAGAAGAAGTGTTGATGCACCAGTGCATTCCAGAGAGCTTCAGAAAGCATTTTTGACCTAATGTCGACTCATAACCTGAAGTGTCGATACTTGAAGTTCTGGGTGAACAGTAATGGCTAATTTTTTGAAGCAAAATTGGTCCTTTTCATCCCTAACGACTATTTTCACCTCTTCAATAGTCAAAAATGGTCATTTAAGACTTGGAAAGGTATTTAAAGTGGACCAAGATCTTAAAAGGATGAGTGATGAGTTTCATTCAAATGTTCATTAAAGAACAACTATATTGAGTGAAGCTAAGCCTTCAAGCATTCAAGAGCATTCAAGAAGCATTCAAGTCTATCCTTCAAGCATTGATTAAGGCTTCAACAACTTGAAGACAAGCATCTTCAACAGCAATCAAAGAGCTTTAAAGAAATATTTACTTTATTTTTGAAAGCTTGATTGTATCATTACATTGTATTCAACTTTATTGTTGTTCTTATTTCAAATAGTTTGAAACTAGTGTTTGGGTTATTGGTGAGCCTTGTGAAAATCAACTAGATTTTTAATTATCCTAGAAAATCAAGAGATTTTTGGTGAGCCTTAAGAAAACCAAGAGGTTTTTTTGTTAGCCTTGTGAAAATCAAAGGATTATGATTAGTGAGCCCGGAAAACTAATCGATTGTAATCAAGTAGGATTATAGTGAATTTCCAAGTAGGTCTTGGAGAGTGAATGTAGGTGCTTTAGTATGCACTGAACCACTATATATCTTTGTATTTGTGGTTGCTTGCTCTCTCTTATTATTTGATCTTATTTATTCAGCATTTACTTTACTAATTCCACTGCATATCTTCAAACACACATTCACTTGATTCATTTGCACCTTCATTGTATTTGAATTAGCATATACTTGTCTAAATCATTACAAAAAAAATTTAAAACCTAATTCACCCTCCCCTCTTGGGTTGCTTCGCTAGGCAACAAGTGGTATCAGAGCCACGTACTCAGTTTTCAGATCTAACCATCTTGAGTTAAAGATCTATGATAGCCCCTTTAGGTTCTAGTGTTGTTGGGAGACAAGCCTCAAATAGACCACCTTACTTTAATAGCACAAATTACACATATTGGAAAACTCGCATGCAAATTTATATGCATTCTTATATTATAATCTTTGAAAAGTTGTTAATAAAGGTCCATATATTCCTTCAATTATTGTTAATGGCGTTTCCATTCCAAAACTTAAAGAGGATTGTGATGAAAATGATATTAAGCAATCCGAGCTCAACGCTAAGGTAATGAACTTGTTTTATTGTGCATTAGATCCTAGTAAATTTAATATGATTTTCACATGTACCACTGCAAAAGAAATATGGGATGCACTTGAGGTTACTCATGAGGGTACCAATCAAGTGAAAAAAACTAAAGTAAATATGCTTGTACATACATATGAGACGTTTAGAATAGAGCCTAATGAATCTATTACTTAAATGTATACTGGATTTACTAATTTTGTAAATGGTATGAGAAGTCTTGGAAAGGTTATGTCTAATACTGACCTTGTAAATAAAATTCTCAGGTCATTGCCAACATCTTAGGATCCGAAAGTAACAGCAATTTAAGTAGCCAAAGATGTTGAGACACTTCCTTTGGAGCAACTTATTGGTTCACTCATGACTTATGAGTTGAACATGAAGCAAAAGGTAGTGGATGCAGATAGAAAGAAAAAGCAGATAGCATTCAAATCCACTACACCAGATGAATCTTCAAGTAAAGAATCTGAAGAAGGAGAAAATGAGGATGAAGAGGCACTTATTGCAAGAAAATTTAGAAGATTTATAAGAAAGAAGAATTTTTTCTACAAAAAGAAATCTCAGCCTAGCAAGGAAAAGGAAAAGAAAAAAGAAAAAGAAAAGGAGAGGGATCAACCAATTTGCTTCGAGTGCAAGAAGCCTTGACCCTACAAGGTTGATTGTCCTCTTCTCAAGAAATCCAAAAAGAAATTCAGAAAGAAGGCAATGATGGCAACATGGAGTGATAGTGAAGACTTCAATTCAATGGAAGAACAACCAAAAGTCGTCAATCTTTGCCTCATGGCTCAAGAAGATAAGGTATAATCTAAACTTGAACTTGATTTTACATTCGATGAACTTAGAAATGCTTTTGATGAACTCATGCATGAATACAAATTGCTGAAACTTGAAAATAAAAAGTTGAAGAAGCATGCTAATTTATATTTTTTTGAAAGCATCAATCTTGCAAATGAAAACAATGATTTGAAAACTAAGCTAAATGTTTTAGAAAAATAAAAGAATGCTTTATTAATAAAAATAGAAGTTTTGAAAAGATCCAAGATTATTATCACAAATAATGAACTTCTAAAGAAAAACAAAGACCTTGAGATAGAAAACAAGAAATTCAAAGATGAGCTTGACAAAGTTAAACCATTTGTTGAAAAATTTACATATAGTTTTAAAAAGTTAAATCTATTATTGAACAATCAAAGAGCTATATTTGATAAAGTAGGACTTGGTTATAAGCACCAAAAGAAACAAAAATTCTTCAAAAATTTCTTTGTTCCTGCATCATTTAATGTTACTTATTTTAGTTGTAAGAAATTTTGGCATAAAGCATATCAATATGATCTAAGAAAGTTAAATAATTCTAGAAAGGTTTGGGTTCCAAAAGGAACCACCCTTAGTACTAACCCTAAGGACCCAAGATGGCTTAGGTACCTAAAATGAAAATTTGATCAGTTTTGCAGGTGTATCTTGCAATCAAAGAAAAGAAAAGATTGTGGTATCTTGACAATGGTTGCTCAAGATACATGATAGGAGATATAAAGTAATTCACATCTTTTGAGGCTCTAAATAGAGGGACTGTAACTTTTGGAGATAATGGTAAAGAAAAAATTATTGGTATCGGTAAAGTTTACATTTTCCCTTCTACTTTTATTGATAATATTTTATTAGTTGAAGGATTAAAACATAATCTACTTAGTATTAGTCAGTTTTATGATAAAGATTTTAAAGTAATTTTTGAATCATCTCTTTGTATGGTTTTTAGTCCTGATAATAATGGAGTGAAATTCATTAAACATAGGCATGGCAACATCTATCTTGTTGATCTTGACAATTTATCTATACATGATGGTGAATGCCTAGTTACAATGAATTCTATAATTAATGAGACTAGTTGGCTTTGGCATCATAGATTAGGTCATGCAAGCTTGCATCTACTTTATAAATTATGCAAAAAGGATTTAGTAAGAGTTTACCAAAACTAAGTTTTGAAAAAGATAAAATATGTGAAGCTTGTTAATTTAGAAAATAAACAAAAACATCTTTTAAAACTAAATGAATGGTTTTAACTTCTAGGCTACTAGAACTACTCCATATGGATCTCTTTGGACTAACTAGGACCATAAGCCTAGGAGGCAAGAGATATGGATTAGTCATAGTGGATGATTTTTCATGATTACATGGATTTTATTTTTAGCTCATAAAGATAAATCATTTTCGGCTTTCATGAAATTTTATCGAAAAGTTTCAAATGAAAAAGGTACTTCTGTTATTTGTATTTAAAGTGACCATAGAACTAAATTTGAAAATCAAGATTTTGAAAATTTTTATAATGAAAAGAAATTGATCATAATTTTTCTGTACCTAGGATATCTCGATAAAATAGGGTGGTAGGAAAAAATCATATTTTAGAAGAAATGGCACGAACAATGCTTTGTAAAAATGATTTACTTAGATATTTTTTGGCAGAAATTATTAATACTGCTAGTTATATTTTAAATCATGTTTTAATCATATCAATTTTAAAGAAAATATCTTATGAGCTTTGAAAAGAAAGAAAATATACCTTAAAGTATTTTCGAGTATTTGGTTGTCGATGTTTTATTTTAAATAATGGAAAAGATAATTTAAATAAATTTGATGCCAAGTTAGATGAAGGTATCTTTTTAAGATACTCTACAACTAGTAAGGTATATAGAGTTTTTAACAAAAGAATACTTGTTATTGAAGAGTCTATGCATGTAGTATTTGAAGAGTCTACTAACAAGTCCTCTAGAAAAGAGGATATTTCTGATAAATATGCAGGAGTTGAAGGACTCGAGAAGCTAACTTTGGATGATCCCCCTACCAAAGAGAGTGAAGAAGATCAAAACAAGAAGAATGAAGAAGCCACAAGATCTTCACCAAAGGATCTACCAAAAGAATGGAGGTATGCTAATGGACATCCTAAGGAATTAATCTTAGGTGATCCATCGAGAGGGATAAAAACTAGATCCTCTATTAGAAATAAATGTGATTATATTGCTTTTGTTTCTCAAATTGAACCTAAATGTATTGAAGAAGCTAAAAAAGATCCCAATTGGATAATTGCTATGCAACAAGAACTAAATCAATTTGAAAGAAATAATGTTTAGACACTAAAAAAAGACCATCTAATATTTCTATAATTGGTACAAAATGGGTATATAAAAATAAATTAGATGAAAATGGAATAGTAACTAGAAACAAGGCTAGACTGGTAGCTAAAAGTTACAATCAAGATGAAGGAATTGATTTTGATGAAACCTTTGCTCCAGTAGGTAGACTTAAAGTAATTAGATTACTTTTAGCATTTAAATGTTTTATGGATTTCAAACTATTTCAAATGGATGTTAAAAGTATATTTATGAATGGTTATTTAGCTAAAGAAGTTTTTGTTGAACAATTACCTGGTTTTGAAAATCATGCACATCCTGATCATGTTTTCAAACTACACAAAGCACTTTACGGTTTAAAACAAGCCCCCCGTGCATAGTATGAAAGACTTAGTAAATTCTTGATTGAAAATGATTTTTCTATAGATCATGTTGATACTACACTAATTTTAAAGAAAAAGGCTAATGATCTTTTAGTAGTACAGATCTATGTTGATGATATTATCTTTGGTGCCACTAATAAATCTCTTTATCAAGAATTTGTAAAGCAAATACAGAAAGAGTTCGAGATGAGCTTGATGGAAGAATTGAACTACTTTCTCAGACACCATATTAAGCAAACAAGTGAAGGGATCTTTATCAACCAAGCTAAATACATAAAGGAGATCTTGAAAAAGTTTGGGATGGAGAAGACTAAACCAATCGGTACACCTATGAGCCCTTCATTGAAGCTTGACAAGGATGAGTCTGGTAAGAAAGTTGATCAAAAATTTTATAAAGATATCATTGGATCATTACTATACTTAACTACTACTATACCAGATATTATGTTTAGCATTTGTATGTGTGCTAGATATCAATCTAAGCCTAAAGAATCATATTTATTGGTTATTAAGTGCATACTTAGATATTTATCTTGCACTATTGATATTAGTCTGTGGTACTCTAAGAATTCAGCTATTGATTTGATTGCATATTCTGATGCTGATTTTGTTGGTTATAGGTTAGATAGAAAAAGTACTTCTAGAACTTGTTAATTCCTTGGAGTTAATTTAATCTTATGGTTTAGCAAGAAATAAAATTCAGTTGCACTGTCTACAACTGAAGCTGAATATATTGCAGCTAGAAGTTATTATGCTCAAATCTTATAGGTTAAACAATAACTCAAGAATTTTGACATTAAATTAACTAAGACGCCAATAAGATGTAATAACACTAGTGCTATAACTTAACTAAAAATCATGTTCAATATTCTAGAAGTAAGCACATTGAAATTAGACATCATTTTATTAGAGATCATGTTCAGAATAATGATGTTATTTTTGAATTTATTTGCACTAAAATGCAATTAGCTGATATACTAACCAAGCATTTTCATGAAGATAGGTTTTGTATGATTAGAAGGAAATTGGGATCATTAATCCTTTTGATTAGATCTCGATCTCTTTATGACCTTTCAAATTCCATTTGAAAATTTCCTAATCAAATATCTTTGAAAATCATGTTAAATCATTCATAGATCATTAAAATTAGATTCTATATTTTTTTTATGATTGTTTTTCATTTTCTCAGACTTTTTATCGAAGTGTCGACACTTCCAAGTGTCGACACTTGGCCTGAAGTCGTGAGTCGACACTTGAATGGCAGGAACCTGAGAACAAATAGGGAAAACCAATCATTTTCTTCCAAATTTTCTTCCAAATCCTTGAGCCAACTCACCCCTAAACAGTTCCCCCAACTTCCATGTGCCTCTAATCACTATTCCAACCATCAGATTCACTGTTTGAGCTAGTTTATTTCTCGCTCTTTACTGTTCTTTCCTGTTTTCTCATGATTTTACCATGAAATATTGATCCTTCTTGCCCTACATTTTTTTCATCCTTCTTTTTTGCGTGATGGGGCCTAGAAAGCAAGTTGTCAGAAGACCTCATTAGTCTGCAGAGGATACTGAGCAGCACATAAAGGTGCGCCATGAGGATCAAGCAACGGAGCCACCTATTTAGCATGAGATTCCAGTCAGACCATCCATTCTTGGAGCAGATAGGATGGCCTCCAAGGCCATTGTTAGAGGACAATGAGTAGATTTTGACTTCGTGGACCAGCATCATTTTCATATAGGGCAATGGTTGAGAGATGCTGAGCTAGCCTATTTATGCTCGCTGACTGAGAGATTTTATCCTGGCCTGATTTGAGAGTTCTATGGTACTTTGGCCAGAGGAGCAGATGGATGGATTGCTGAGGTCCGAGGGATAGAGATTTTGCTCACTACTAAGATACTAAGCAGGGCTTGGAAGATTCCCATAAGACGTTCTATAGCTGACTCATTGGTGGATAGGATAAGTGGATTATGATGTATTTTTGAGTTAGAGGATATTGCTGAAAGAGCCACAGTGGTTGCATTCAGACTCTCACCAGAGATGAGATTGCTCCATCACATCATCGCTTGGATACTTTTGTCGAAGATCAGATGCTTTGATTTTATCATGGAGAGCGAGTTGCTGGTTATGGTATCTTTGATTCAGCAGACTCCGGTATACTTCCCAGACCTTATGGTACACTAGATGACCTAGGGTGCTTCTAGTCAGAGACTATGTTTGCCCTACGGCATGGGTCTGACCATCCTATTCTGAGCTTAGGAGTTGTCGTAGATGGAGAGCCATATAGGTAGTTACTTCACACAGACGTCTATGATGAATGATCTTTACACAGGATGGGATATCATCTACACAAAGGTCAGTGGAGATAGAGAGTATCTGGACAGACCACTGATGCAGATGATGAGGATGTTGCTGAGGAGGAACGGATCTATAGAGATGAGGCCGGGCCATCTGAGCTACAAAGAGACATTCCTGATCTTAGCCCATGCCATCAGTTCTGGCATAGCCAGAGGTGCCACCTCCTACTAACAGCATTGAGGGTAGGTTTACTCGACTAGAGACAAAGACGATGATCCTTAGACAGAGAGTTGATCAGATCCATTTGGAGATGAGGACAAGCCATCAAGGGTTGAGAGATGGCATTTCTGATGTCTTGGCTGCACTAGATAGATTGACATCTACCAGGGCACCTTCACCTCCCTCATTAGACTCTCCGCCATCACCTCTAGCACCTTCAGCTCTAGCACCAGACATAGGAGATGGTCAGAGAGATTCTTCTAGTGATTTTGATGCGGTGGACTACATAGCGGACCCTGAGCTTGACATCGCAGCTAAGCAACATCCTAAGAGGACTTCTGAGATTGCTCCTACCCCGTCTAGTCCACCTCATCAGACATCTATTCTTTCCAGCACCTTAGTGCTTCCTTCCGATCATGATATCTTTACCCTTGTTCTGTACTCTGATCCACCAGATCCCACTCCAGTGATTCCATCTTCTACCCTACATACTTCATCATTGATCCAGGAACTAGGGTTTTATACTCCTGGTTTTTACATTCTTCCTTCCAGATCTATTTTTGATGTTACTCCATCTGACCCTTTCACATCTTCTGTTTTTGCCACTGACATTGCATCTACTTCAGCACTAGTACGAGGGAGAGCATATGCCAGACGCAGATGTCAAATCCATGACGACATTCCTAGACCTGTTAGGACTAGACTTTCTGATCTCCGATCGATGTGACCGTGACCTCGTCCCTCTAGGGTTATAGGGCCTATTATTTTGAAGATCGAGTCTTCCTTTGATGAGAAAAGCACCCCCTAGGATCAGTGTACTAGGTAGTAGCATTTCACTTTGATGTATGTTTCTTTTTGGTGTATGTTTACTTTGTTATGAATCATATATCATGTTTTATATCAAGTATATCAAATATATGAAATTTTATATATAAAATATCTTTTCTGGATGTCTTATTTCCATCTTGGTATTCTTATCTCTTTATTACTGCATTATCCTATTTCCATCTTGTTATATTCTTGGTTTTCGCACCCTTTTTTATGATGACAAAAAGGGGGAGTAATTAATGAGTAATTATTGAATGACAGAACGAAGGAGAGATTTTTGAAAAGATTTTTTTGAAAAAGAGAGCAAAAAGTAAAGGGGAGAGAAATTTCTAAACTTTTTTGAAATTTTTCTTTTTGAAATGCTAAAACTTGTAAAGTTTTAAAAGTTATTTTCAGATCATACATTGAGGGGGAGCTTTTTATATATGGTTGTATGCTCTGATATGATTTAGTTCTATACTCTTATTCCTATCTGTTATGTTCTGATACTTCTTTTCTTTATATATATATGCTCTGATACTCCTTATTTTTCATGCTCTGATACATTTCATGAGCTGATAATTTTGCTCTAAAACTTTCTTTTTGTATATTATTTATGCTAACATGCTTTGACATCCTTCATGTATTGATACTCTTAAAGCTTGTATTTATTGTTTTATCTCTGATACTCTTCATGATTCAATTTATTTTTTACTGAAGTGTCTATCTTTAAAATACATTTTAGCTCTGATACACCTCTTGAGCATTTTACATATACAACGTAGCTATGATACTTTTTAAACATAGCTTTGATACTCCATAATTTTTAGCTCTGATACATTGTAATACAGCTCTGACATTGAAGCTATATGAATTGAATTCATTCTCATACATATATCTAGCTCTGATATATTGTAAATGAATCTTAGCTCTTAATAATCATTACAAATTTAGACACTAATACTTATTATCATTAGCTCTGTTACTTATAGCAAAATACTCTATACCTATTGTATATCTTTTAAGCTTACTATATATATTATACTCAAAGATTTTGTCATCATCAAAAAGAAGGAGATTGTTGACTCCTATATTATTTTGATGAATAACAAAGCACTTAAGTATATTTGAGTACTAACTATATATTAAAAGTATGTTTATTATAACAGGGTACTCACATGTTCAATTACTTGTCATCTAGTTGAAGAAGTCAGTTTTATGGATAAAATTTCAAGTTAAATGGACCTTGGTATATGAGAATAACTTTGAAAGACTCAAATTTTAAGTTTAGAAAAGTTTCAGCAAAGTTTCAAAAGAGTTTTAGGAAAGTTTTAGCCAAGTGTCGACTCATAGAAGTGAAGTGCCGACTCAAGGTGTTGACTCACAGAAGCTTGACCTAATACATAGAAGAAGTTTCAGATGGCATGCATGAAGTGTCGACTCATAAAGCTCATGTGTCGACACAAGAATCGACTTAAGGCCTGAGACAAAATTGATACAGAACATGTTGAATTCAAATCTTTTCTCAAGTATCAATTCATGAAGAAGAAGTGTCGACTCAAATATCGACTCACCAGAAGAAGCGTCGACACACCAGTGCATTCTAGAGAGCTTCAGAAAGTATTTTTAACTTAGTATCAACTCATGACCTAAAGTGTTGACACTTGAAGTTCTGGATGAACAGTAATGGCTAGTTTTTTTGAAGTGTAGAATTGATCCTTTTCATCCCTAATGGCTATTTTTACCTCTTCAATGGTCAAAAATAGTTATTTAAGGCTTGGAAAGGTATTTATAATGGACCAAACTCTTAAGGGGATGAGTGATGCCTTTCATTCAAATATTCATTAAAGAACAACTACATTTGAGTGAAGTCGAGCCTTCAAGCATTCAAGAACATTCAAGAAGCATTCAAGTCCATCCTTCAAGCATTGATTAAGGCTTCAATAACTTGAAAACAAGCATCTTCAACAGCGATCAAAGAGCTTCAAAGAGATATTTGCTTTATTTTTGAAAGGTAGATTGTATTATTACATTGTATTCAACTTTATTGTTGTTCCTGTTATAAGTAGTTTGAAACTAGTATTTGGGTTGTTGGTGAGTCTTATTTCAAAAACCAACTTAGATTGTTGGTGAGCCTTGTAAAAACCAACTAGATTTTTAGTTATCCCGAAAAACCAAGAGGTTTTTGGTGAGCCTTGAGAAAATCAGGAGGTTTTTTTGTTAGCCTTGTGAAAACCAAAGGGTTATGATTAGTGAGCCCGAAAAACTAATCGACTGTAATCAAGTAGGATTATAGTAAATTTCCAAGTGGATCTTGGATAGTGGATGGGTGCTTTGGTATTAACCGAACCACTATATATCTTTATAATTGTAGTTACTTGCTCTCTCGTATTATTTGATCTTATTTATTCAGCATTTACTTTACAAATTCTACTGCATATCTTTAAATACACATTCACTTGATTCACTAGCATCTTCATTGTATTTGAATTGGCACATACTTATCTAAATCATTGTAAAAAGTTTTTAAAACCTAATTCACCCTGATGAGGGACAGGACTCTAACATGATGCATGCAGATGAATGACATAAGAAGGATAAGAAAATCGGATTAAAGGACCAATGATTTCTGAGGTTGTTTAGATTTAGTTCCTGAAAATAGCTAAGACTAGGTTAGGGTTTCATGCAATAGTTAGAATTCCTATCCACATGCTAGAACTATCAATGAAATAAAACAAGAAAGGATCCTAGGTCTAAGAAGGCCTATTAGAAGCATGTTCAATCTTCAAAAAATTAAAAAAAATGAGAAGAGAATTAGGTTTGGCATACTAGACAATGATTTTTAGTTGATGTGGAAGAGATCGCTCTACTCAGATCAATGCCTGAATGATCCGGTCACTTTCTTGCGAATCCATCAGCTTTTTATCAGCTTCGTTCGAGGGTAAGGAAGAATTCATCTAGAGAGCATGGCACCAGAGGGATCCTACAAATGTCAGGGGTTAGTGATGTGGAATATGAGAAAAATACTAAACATGAAGGAAAAAAAAAAGATCGAGCGGAAGAGAGGCTATAGGGGCTGGCAGCCTGGATGAAGCTTGGGCATCTGGATCTTGGAGAGGGCTGATGGTGGGCCTCTTAGGGCTTGGAAGAAGGATGCTTTGGGCAACTAGGGTTTGAGGAATTAGGAGACTCAAGTTTCACACACATACTTTCAAAGAGGAACACAAGTTATCACAAGAAAAACTCACTAGAATTTATTTCATGAATAAGAGATTGATTACAAGAGGGGGAGGGCGTGAGTATTTATAGATTCATCCAACCCTTTCCCTGTCAAACCAGTACACAGTATGAATAGGATTAGGAGAATAAAGTTGAGTAGAATAAGGAGTACATAATTTGAATAGAATTGGTAGACTGAAATCCTTGTAGAACTTGGATATCAATTCCTTCTTGGACTTGAAAGCTTTGACTTTTATCCATGGGCTTGGACTGGTATGAAATTCTTCCTGAGCTTGGACTGGGTCAAAGCCTTCGGCATCTTGGACTGGGTCAAAAATATGGGATGCCAACTTCATGATGGGCTATGGGGCATCAACTACTATGGGCCTTGGACTAGGGCGCCAAGGATAGGGATATGGGGCACCACTTTTTCATGAAATCTTGTGGGCTTGAGGCATCTAAGGCCTGGTATACTAGGGCACCATCTCTTGGAGGGCTTGGGTAGCATGAAGAAATCCAGATGCTGGGTCGGTGACTTGAGTGTAGGTCTAAAGGTCCTCCTCTTGAATAAAAATTATATGGACTCAAAAAGACCTAACTGACAAGACTCAAAATAGGCCTAAATAAATAATGGACTCACTGAACAGATAAATAGGACTCAATAGACTAAACAAGGAACTTTCACTGACTTGGTGAATCCAACTAGCTCACTTTATTACAGGACTCACAAAATTTGGATTTCATTACAAGACATAATAAAAATTAACCAACACATAACTTAGAGAATAAATTAAAGCTCGAAGTCTAGGCCTGATCTGATGTCTCCATCAATTCTCCCGAGGTAGGAGGAACTCAACCCTGTCGAGTAAGAAGGTCGATCTGGCTCAGGTACTACTCTGATGGGTCTGGATTGAGGTGTTGCGGATCTTCTCGAGTGATCCATGAATTCTCAGATCTCGGTCGACCTTGCCATCGAACCAAGTGATATGGTAGCCTTTATTCTGGGTACTAATGGCTTGGTCATCCAGGAAATGCTCAATCTTTCCTCTCATAGGCTAATTTGATGGTGGACACTCAGGGTTAGGTTCGTTCTCAAAGAAAGGGTCAGGCTCAAACTTATTGGGTATCAATGCTGGCTCCCTATACTCAACTAAGTCTGAGATACTGAAGGTTGAGCTTAATGCCTAATTAGGTAACTCAGGCACTAGGTCCAACTCTCTTTATCACTTTGATGGATCCAGCTTACAGGTATGTAGCCTAATTGTTACAAAATTTTCCTAGCAAACTCTTAGACTCTTTTCAGGAATTAACCATATTTTTTAAAAAAATATTGCTTACATTAATCTCATGATTAATTCCTCATGCTGATCTCCAATCATGCAGTGCAAATGACACACAACAACTTCTATTAACATGTAGACAAAATACCTAATGCGGGCAAATAACTCATACCAACACTTATTGATATGCAAACTCGACTAACTCTAAACTATAGCCGTGGGTTTGACCCTTGGTCAGGTGGGTGACATGCAGATGAGAACTTGACATGCACTCCTAACAGATGCCATAGGGTCCTCCGAAAGTAATTGCAAACATGACATGCATAATGAATGAATGCAGTATGCAAAATTCTACAAAATGCAATCTAGTGTTTAGAGAAATATGAAAAGCTTCAAAAAAAGGTAAAAAATAAGATGTAGGTTTAGGGTTAGCTTGGTAGGGTAGAAAGTAAGAAAAGGGTTTGGAATTGATTGGATAGAATAGGATACAAGAAGCTGTGTCAGGGATTAGTCCTAGACTAATGAGGTTGACCTTATAGGGTTGATGGATACCTACAGGGTCTACAGTATGGAAGAATGGGTCATGAGTTTTAGGGAAGAGATCAATTGGAGTCAAAGGAGTGACTTCATCCTGAGGGTACTATTTTAAAGAGATCAAGTCCTTAATAAAGTCTTTTGATTCATGAAATTTAGGACTGGGCTCTATAATTGGGCTTTCTTCTAGTGGCTCTTCGGGTAAGATTCTAACAGTAGTATCTGGATTCTCTTCCTCTAACTGGTCTTCCACTACATGTTCAGTTTGGGTAGGGTCAGGGTCAACTAACATTGGGTTGGCTTCTATCTAGGTTTGGTCAGGGTCAACTAATTATGGGTTGGTTTCTATCTGGGTTTGGTCAGTGTCAACTAATTCAGGGTCTTCTATAGGTATCTCTTCTTCTTCTTCTTCATACTCATCCACTAAGCTCACATCGGCTTCATATATCTTCTCTTCAAGGTCATTCAGGTGAACCAATGGGATGGTAAAAGGGGGTTGGCTAAGAAAAAATTGACTAATAACTGGGATAGGGGTAGGTTGAGTAAGAGGAAGTGGACTAATACTGGGCTAATATCTAAGGGTACCAATCCTATGGGATTCAGGTTGACTAGGGGAAACTGGCCTAGTACTAGACTCATAAGATGTAGGTTTGGATCTATGGGTTATGGATCCACTAGACTTATAGGACATGGGTACATAGGATATGGGTTCAGAGGATTTGGGTGCAAAAGTTCTAGAGTCATAGGATCTAGAGTTATAGGATTTAGGCTCAGATCTATAGGTTATGGATCTCCTAGATTCAAGGTAAGGGGCTCTCCTAGGGTTAGGCTCTGAGTATGGGTCAGGGTATTGGGCTTTCCTAGGGTTGGACTCGGGTTTAGGTCTGGGATAGATTTTAGGGGTTTTCTCTAAACCTCCTAATTGGTTCTCTACTTGATCAGAACTATTGATTAATTGGTCAAGCCAATTGGTTGCTTAGGTATTTGATTGGGTTATTTAGTTTATCTAGGCGATCAACTGGGCAAACTAGTTTTAGGATTGGGTATTAGACTGGTTAATCTAGATAATTAATTGGGCAGTGGATTGGGCATTCAGTTGGTTCATAAGGTCAAATCGTTCAGTTATGGCTTTCATGAAGATCTAAAAGTTAGATTCCAAAGCTGAGCTAGGTTGGGGCTTAGACCGTTGATATTTGGTTCCTAACCTAGTGGTCATGCAATCAATCACTCAAAGTGGTATGGTGCAGTTAAGCATGCAAGGATCAGTACATTCTAGGGTTTGCTAGACTTAGAGCCAAAACTGAGGGGGTTGACTCAACTTACACCCAACTCAACAACTAATTCTTCCTCTGGCCAAGTAAGAGATGGGGTGGTGGAAGGCTCACCCTGCCTGTGACAGGATCCTAATTAAGTAACCACCAGTCCACTTAAAGTGTTTGCCTCTGGACCTCTAGCCTTAGATACCAGTTTCTAGTAATAGTTGAGGAATTGAATGTACTAGTTAAACTACACAACACGGATCTGACCTGTTAGTGTCCCTAAGCTTACTAGAGCAAATTAGGTTGCTAATTGATTTTAATTAAGGCTTGGGTTATGATGCTTGGTGGTTGTTTTGGGCCTAGGACAGGTGATGAAATCCTGCCCTGATCTAAGATAGGAAATTGCTCTAAAGATTAATTGAATGAGATGATGAACACACAATGAAACCTGATGCAATCTAATAACAATCAAAAAATAAAAAAAATAAAAAAAAAATTATGAGGTGATAAATTAAATTTGAGTTGGTTAAGTTATCAAACAAAAATTGGCTTGGGTGAAGTGGGTTTGGTAGTTAATTAGGTTTGGTTTAGTCAGATATGCAGAAAATGAAATTAGGGTTTGTTTGATGCAGAAGTTAGCATGGATTTTAATGCAGAAAATTTTTTGAAAATTTACAAAATAGAGAATGACATGTAATGATGCTTCCTACCAAATTTCAAACAAAACTAAAATAGTATTATAATGCAAAACCTAGGATTTCTAATTGGTTGTAGGAAAACACAGAATTCTAGTTAGGATTTCTAGGATGTCAATTTTTTTGTAAATTTTGGTTATGTAAAAGCTAAGAAAAATATTATTAAAATAGAGGACTTAACAGAGATAACGTGATGCAAATTTTAGAGAAAAATAAAATGCCTAAGTTCATGAAACAAATCTAAACTCAGACCCCTAATGTAGATGACAGGATGCAGATTTTTGTTAGGGTTTTGTTTTTGCTATTTTTTGTTGATTTTTGGATCTGAAGAAAATTCACAAAAATATCCAAAAATAGAAAACAATAAAGAGGATATTCACCATGAAAATCAAAAAAAAATAAAAATATTTGATGGGAGAAACGGTCCTATATTTTGAAGGGTTATGCAGAAAATAACATGCAGAAATCTAGAATATGACGCAAAAACATGCCTTAAACTGTACTCTGATACCAATAATTTCTGAGGTTGTTTAGATTTAGTTCCCGAAAATAGCTAAGATTAGGCTAGGATTTCATCTAACAGTTAGAATTCCTACTCACATGCTAGAACTATCAACGAAATAAAATAAGTAAAGGATCCTAGGTCTAAGAAGGCCTATTAGGAGCATGTTCAATCTTCAAAAAATCATAAAAAGTGAGAAGAGAATTAGGTTTCGCATACCAGGTAATGATTTCTAGTTGATGTAGAAGAGATCGCTCTGCACATGAGCTCAACTTTGACTGGCTCATCCAGGTGCATCTAAAGGTAGGTTTTTAACCAATTATTTCTCTAAAAAAATTTTGTTAATAATTTTGCCCTATGAACTAATCAGTAAGCTTTTTGACTACCATTGGAAGTCCTAGTTTTGCCAACTAGTAACATGGCAGGACTAAGTGCTTTTGGCCAACGATGCCTAAGCCTGACTTTGGCTAACCCACCTGACCATCGTTTAGAAAGAAGTGACTAAGTCATCATAATATGAATAATAATTTCAATAATCAAATGAGCACCAGGTCTTTGGACCTCCAATGATCATCTTAACTTTATCACTCTCTTAATGGAAGGCTATGACTTAATTATCTCCAACATTTTGTCACTTAAGGGACCTGTTGCCCAGTGATGATGCAACCCAAGAGGGGGGGTGAGTTGGGTTTTATAAATTATTAGAACTATTTCAACAAGTATGTGCTAACTGCAATTAAGTACTTGTATTTTGCCAAAGTGTTTGTGTGCTTAATAAAAATATACAACGGAATTAACAAAATAAATGCAAGAGTAAATAAGCAATCAATAAAAGCAATCATAAACATAAGAATATACGGTAGTTCGGTGCACTCCAAGGCACCTACATCCACTCTCCAAGTTTTCCTTGGAAATTTCATTATAATCACCAAGAATTCAGTCGATTAGTTTTTCGAGCTCACTAATCAAAACCCAACTTGTTTTTCCGGGCTCATAAGTCAAAACCCCAAGTTGGTTTTCTAACTTAGGCTAACCAACAACCTCCGATAGTTTTACGGGTTCACCAACAACCTATGTTGATTTTACGGGATCACCAACAACCTTGTTGATTTTGTAACTTAGGCTTACCAACAACCTTGTTGGTTTTCACACAAGGCTCACCAACAAACCTCTTTGGTTTTCCAAGGCTCACCAAAAATCTTAATAAACAAAGTAAGCACAATATGAAAAGAATACTAGAAAAAGCTTTCTTAAATAAAGTAAGTATCTCTTTGAAGCCCTTGGAAGTTGATGAAGAAGCTTGTCTTCAATTTGTTGAAGCCTTGAATGATACTTTAGGATGTGAACTTTGGATGCCCTCTTTGAAACTTGGAAGCTTGAAGGCTTAAAACACTCAAAATATGAATCCTTGAAGTGTATGGAATTTTTTCTCTCAAAGGATTGCTTCCCTATTTTGATTTTTGGTATTTATATAGCTCTCCAATCAATAGATGACTGTTTATGACCATTGGGGATAAAAAACTAGTCATTTGAAGCAAGTTGAAATCAATTCTGCATTTCTAAAAAACTAGACGTTACACCAAGTGTCGACACTTGAATTTCTTGAATTTTCTTCATGAGTCGACCTTCCTATGAGTTGACCTCATGAGTCAACACTTAGATTAGCTCAAGGCAAAAATTCTAGTTTGACACTATTCTGTCTTTTTCTTATTCTCAGGCCTTGAGTCGATACTTTGAGTCGACACTTGAATGTGCCAGTGCTAAAACTTGCTGAAACTTATCCAAAATTGATTTTTAGCCTTTTCAAGTTCTTCCATATCAATCCCAAACTCCATATACTTGATTTTTTTTTAATTTAAGGACTTTCTTCAACTAAAAACATGGATTTATTCATTCAACATGGATGAGTACTAAGATCTGATAAACACACTTAAAAATATAATTAGTATTCATATGTACTTAAGTGTTTTGTTAATCATCAAAATCAAAACTAGAATCAACAATCTCCCCATTTTTGATAATAACAAAATCTTTAAGTACATATGAACATGATAAGCTTAAAAAGATTAACAATAAGATAAACATGTAAGCTCAAAATCAATGAGTATCAAGCTCCCCCGCAAAATATGATTTCAAAAATATTTTTAAAAATCATTCAAGTTTTTTATACAATCTTCCCTTTTGCTAATTCTTCACTCAAGATTAAAACATTTTATTTTCTTCTTCCCCTTTTTGCACTTTCTTTTATTTCTCTTATAATTTTTCATGTTTATCATATCTTTTCCTTTTTCATACTTAACATATTTCTCTTCCTTTTTGTCATCATGAAAAAGGGTGAAAGACAATACAAAATGGGAATGAAGGTGGAAAGAATAGTAAGTAGATCATCAAAATCAATACATGAAATCAATTAATCATGGTATCGATTAAATATGATACTAGTTGAACATGATACCACAAAATGAGATGTGATGTGGCAAGAGGATTGACGTGTAATCCCCGTCAGATGCCATGTCAGAAAAAGCTGCCACGATGGACACTCCTCCTTGGACTCCTTTGTCGGGCCGAGTTCCCCTAGAATGTCGGGGTGGCCCATCAAAGTCGAGTTCCAACCTTCGCCAGGTCAGCACCCGCAAGCCCGAGATGCCTAGGCCGGAGTCGAGTGACCTCCTTCACCAGATCAAGCCCCTCCGAGGCCGAGTCCCCTGGACCAGAGTCGAGCCCAGCCCTCCTCCGCCAGGTCGAGCCCCTCCAAGGCCGAACCCTTTGGGTTGGAATCGCGTGTTAACCTCCTCCACCAGATTAAGTCCCTCCGAGGTCGAGCCTCATGGGTTGGAGTCGAGCCCAGCCCTCCTCCACCAGGTTGAGCCTCTCCGAGGTTGAGCCCTCTGAGCAAGAATTGAGCCTTCCTCCGTCGGGTCGAGCCCCTCCGAGGTCGAGCCCCCTGGGCTGAAGTTGAGCCTAGCCCTCCTCCGCCAGGTCGAGCCCCTCGAAGGCCAAGCCCCCCGGGCCGGAGTCAAGCCCCTTTGGTCTGGAGTCGAGCTCAGCCCTCCTCCACCAAAGTGGAGCCCCTCCGAGGCCAAGCCCCTCAGAGCCGAGTCCTAGCTCTCCAGTTCGGCGACCACCTCAGACAATGCCGCTGACCACCGAGGGGGCGAAGCCACCCTCCCAAGGCACCGACGAGCCACCCGAGGACTATGAGGAAGCATCCATCAAATCATAATAACTGCCTGCGACTGCCACTTACACCAGAAGAGGAAGAAGCTCCCTGACCAAGGCACCATGCTCTCCACCAACCACTTGCACCACCCAAAAAAGGAAGTCAACCAGTGGATTCGAATCCCGAGGGTGGCGGTCCCCCGATCAAGGCCTTGCAAAGTTTCCCGGAATGGAGCGACCGAAAGGAATGTCAAAATGCATGGTAGCTTTCCTTATCACGAACCAGGAAAGGTATCCCGTCCATGGCACGGAACACCGCTGCACGTGCCTACTAGCACAGGGAAGATCCCAAGGTAGGCGTTCAACAACCACCTGGACCTAAAAGAACCTTCGACACCCCCAGCGGGGAGGTAAGCTAAAACTAAACCAGTCAATCCAAAAACACCCAAGCAAGCGAGGGAGAAGAGGCCACACAGGAGAACCATCAAGGAGACTGAGAATTCAATGCTCCCAGAGATCCACAGGAAGGATCGCCCGAACACAGCCATCTAGCTCCAGTTCACCTTGGCCACCACTTTTCCCAGTTTGCTTGCACCCCCACTCACACATCATTCACTCCCCCTAGTGTGGAGTCCATCTCAGGGGCTCGACCAGGAGGATCTATTCTCCTGGATCATCACTGACTTGATCGTCGGAGTACCCCAGCCAAAATCTCCGGCCTGGGTCTCTAACCCTTATTTTGCAAGTCCCGACGAGCAGGCTGGTCTCGAAGAGACGAGGGGCAATCCGACATCGACAGCAGCTACGGGCCACGATGATCTTGGCGGCAACAGATTGGCACGCCAGGTAGGGGGGAGGTAGGACACATCTTGATCCAACCTAAACCCCTTGCAAGCAGCTTACCAGGAGGATGGTGATGACGTGAGCGAGAGAAGTCTTCACCAACCATGCAAGAGATCCCCCTTCCCGAGGGGACCCGCATAGTCCAGAAGAGGAGCTCCTCACACTTGCTCAAACACCTCCAGCAAATATCTAGCTAGCTACACTCACCCAGCAGATGCAGGTCCTCACCATGGCAGTGTGCCAGCTACAACACCAACAACGGTCCTTAGCTGTCCACCAGTAGCAAGGGACCCCTGCGGCCCATGCTGCAGCACCCCGCGACTGCCTGCGTTCCTTCCAAGGAAGGCCTTCGTAGCCATGGGCCATCACCGATCACCGGGATAGTCATTCAACTCCGGTGAAGAGATTACAGGCTGAATCTGTCGATAGGGAGAGCCAGTGCCCAACCCTTGTGTGGGTAATGGCCAAACCCCATCGAGATCGAAAAGGCAAGACCCCCCTTCATGGACATCATCCCATGTCACTTTCTACGTCACCTTTAGCCTCGGCGGAGGGATCAACCGACGAGG
Source organism: Areca catechu (assembly GCA_021397845.1). Taxonomy (NCBI): domain Eukaryota; kingdom Viridiplantae; phylum Streptophyta; class Magnoliopsida; order Arecales; family Arecaceae; genus Areca; species Areca catechu. The sequence continues at coordinate 156,714,835 of CM038039.1, read as the reverse complement.
CCATCAAGCGCATGGCCGAGAAGCGCCTGGAGGAGCACGAGCGCAAGCTGGCGGAGCTATCCTACTGATTTACGAATATGTAGGGCTCCATTGATGAGCCAGTAGGCTATGACGCCCGTCCCCCCTTCACCCGAGAGATTCAAGAGGAACCAGTTCCCAGTCGGTTTCGTATGCCACAGGTGGATCCCTATGACAGGACCATTGACCCCCTAGACCACCTGGAAAGCTACAAGGCCTTCATGAGGGTCCAGGGGGCCACCGACATCCTTTTTTGCATTGCTTTCCCAGCAACCCTTCAGAAGGTGGCTTAGGTATGGTTTACCCGCCTCGAGCTCGAGAGCATCGACTCTTTCGCTCAGCTGGAGTGAAAGTTCTGTGGCCCACTTCGACATCTATTGAAAGATGCCATGAGAAACAGACAGCCTCTTCTCCATCCGGCAATAGGACCACGAGCCCCTATGAGACTATGTGGCCCACTTCAAGGTTGCTGCATTGGAGATTTACAATCTTGATGAGCCAGTCACCATGCTGGCACTGAAGCGAGGGCTTAGGACCTCCCACCTGACCTACTCACTTGACAAGAAACACCCCAAGACCTATTTCGAGCTCCTTCTTCGAGCTCAGAAGTACATCCACACCGAGGAGGCGGATTGTACAAGAAGAGAGCTAGACGGGAAGCCGCTGAAGAAGCCAACTCTCGTCGAGGCATCCAGGATGCGGAAGCCGAGATCCTCAGCTCTGAACTTCCGCCAAGGGTCGAGACCAAGGAGTGCTCCCACTTCGGAGGAGAGATTTACCCCTCTCCTCGCTTCAAGGATGAAGATCCTCATGAAAATCAAAGGTGAGCCCTACCTGAAGCGCCCACCTCCGATGAAGCACTGGCAATGACAAGACGAAGTATTATCGCTACCACCGTGACCACGGCCACGACACCGAGGAATGCCGCAACCTCAAGAAGGAAATCGAAGAACTCATCAAGAGAGGCTACCTTGGAAGGTTCATGGGGGGCAGACCTCCAGTAGAACCTCAGGCACTCGTCACTCTCCCGCCAGTCTCTGCAGTCGATAACCGCCCTATCGAAAAGCCGGTAGGGATGATCTACTGGGGAGCCGAGCGCGCGTCCAAGAGGACTCGAGGGGTAGAGTGTTCTGAGAATGTACTCCCCTTTACAAGGGAAAGGGGAAGTGCAGAAGAAAATATAAATAACGATGCCATGGTCGTCGAGATGACGATTGCGAAACATCCTGTAAAATGTATCATGGTTGATAATGGAAACTCCACAGATGTATTTTTTTATGATGCCTTCTCCAGAATGAACTTATCCTCCACTTAGCTCAGACCTGTGCACACACCCCTTGTCGATTTCATGGGGGAATATATGAGGGTTGAGGGAGAGATCACTCTCCCTGTCACTGCCGGGACCCTACCTTGGCAGAGCACTATAATGATGACTTTCACGGTTGCCAGGCTCCCTTCAACCTACAACTTGATTCTGGGATGACCAGAGCTCAACCTGCTCGATGCCATCATCTCCATAAAGTGGCTGTTAGTGCAGTTCCTAACCACCTACGGTGTCGAGGAGATTAGGGGTGCACCTCAGTCGATTCAACATTGTTTCCTGACTCTCCCTGGAGCCAAGGTCTCTGAGGACGACCCCAAGGCAGACAATCTTGACCAAAGGGTGCAGGACCCCAGGGGTGGTTCGATCGAGCACCTGTTGTCTTACCCACTGGGAGCCGACCAGGCGAAGATGATGCAGATTGGGGCCCAACTACAAAATAAGAAGAGGGCCCACCTATTGGAGTTCATGCGGGTGAATGCAGATATGTTTGCCTGGACGGCGGCGGATATGCCAGGTATTCCCCCTGATGTCATCATCCATAAACTAAGCATTGATCCAAAGCACTGGCCAGTTCGGCAGAAGAAGAGAAGCTTCATCCCGAAGAGGCAGGCAACAATCAATGAGGAAGTGGACAAACTCCTCGTCGCCGGTTTCGTTCGAGAGTTACAATACCCGAGCTGGCTAGCAAATATGGTGATGGTGATGAAGAGCAATGGCAAATGGAAGATCTGTGTAGACTACACCAACCTCAACAAGACATGCCCGAAAGATAGTTTTCCTTTACTGAAGATCGACCAGTTGGTGGACGCCACCTCAGGGCACCGGCTGCTCTCCTTCATGGATGCATTCTCTGGATATAATCAGATCCGGATGCACCTAGAGGATGAGGAGCACACCGCCTTCGTCACTGACCAAGAAACATATTGCTATAGGATGATACCCTTCGGTCTGAAGAATGCCAGGGCCACGTACCAGCATCTGGTCAACAGGGTCTTCAAAGACCAAATTGGCCGAAATATGTAAGTGTAGGTGGACGACATGCTTGTCACGAGCAAGCCGAGCTCAGACCACATCACCGACCTCGTCGAAGCCTTCCATAACCTCCGGAAATACCAGATGAAGCTGAACCTAGCAAAATGCACCTTTGGAGTGGCAGCAGGAAAGTTCCTAGGCTTCATGGTTATCCAAAGGGGCATTGAAGCAAATCCGGAGAAGGTCCAGGCGATCGTTGACATGGAGCACCTGACATCCGAGAAGCAGGTCCAATGCCTGACGGGGCAGATCGTAGCTTTGAGTCGGTTCATCTCAAGATTGGCCGACCGCTACCTTCTCTTTTTTAAGGCGCTGTGCAAGATGCACGACTTCACCTGGATGGAGGAGTGCATGACGGCCTTTGAATAATTGAAGAAGTTCCTGGCATCTCCTCCACTGCTCTCGAGACCGGAGGAAGGGGAGGAGCTCCTACTCTACCTGGCGGCCATGCCTGGAGCCGTCAGCTCAGTCCTCATCCATGTAAACAAGGATGGATCTCAGAAGTCGGTGTACTACACCAGCAAAATCCTCCGCGATGCGAAGATTAGGTATACTCATTCCGAGAAACTCATTTTTGCACTAATAATGTCTGCTAAGCACCTCAGGCCATACTTCCAAGCGCATCCCATTGTGGTCATGACGGATCAACGACTTAGGACCATACTTAGCTGTCCCGAAATCTCCGGGAGGCTGGCTAAGAGGTCCCTGATGTTGAACGAGTTCGATATCGCATACCGGTCGAGGTCATCTCAGAAGGCCCAGGTCCTAGGAGACTTGCTGGTCGAGTGCATGGGACTCGTTGAGGAGCCAGAGCAGACAACCCCGGAGTGCCATGTTGAGCCCAGAATAGAAGAGGAGCCCTGGATCCTCCATGTGGATGGAGCGTCCAACTCTAGCGGGAGTGGAGCAGGCCTCATCCTCACCAACAGCAATTGAATCATGGTAGAATGTGCTCTCCGCTTCAAATTCACCGTGACAAACAACTAGGTAGAGTACGAGGCGCTCCTCACAAGCCTAAAAGTCTTTCACGAGCTGGGCATTCAAAGCTTGAAAGTCTTTATCGACTCCCAACTAGAAGCAGGACAAGTCTCTGGAGAATATGAAGATAGGGATCCTCGGATGATCAAGTACCTGGAGCAAGTCCGCTCAAGCATGGCAAGTTTTCAATGCTTCAGCATCTTCCATATCCCCCGCGGAGAGAATGCTCGCGCGGATGTATTGTAGAGACTTGCGACCTTGTTGAACTTGTCACTAGGGTGTGCCCATATAAAGTACCTCGAGAGTCCAAGCTACGAAGCCGCAGAGGAGGTGTAGCAAGTCATCCCGGAGTCGAGCTGGATGGACAGGTATGTCAGATACATCACTAATGGCATCTTACCAGAGGACCGCACGGAAGCCGATCTCATCAAGAAGAAAGCCTCCCGATTTGTCCTAATGGATGGATAGCTCTACCACCGATCCTATTCCTAAATGCTCCTAAAGTGCCTCAGGCTCACGGAGGCAGCCTTCGTACTCCAAGAGATACATGAAGGCCTTACGAGAACCACGTGGGAGGAAGGACACTGGCCTACAAAGCTCTTCGCTAGGGATACTTCTGGAAGACCATGAGGGAGGACACCGCCGACTTCATAAAGAGGTGCGACAAATGCCAGCGCCATGCTCATATAGAGCGTCAACCGGTAACGTCGATCTTGTAGCTCTCTGCCCTATGGCCTTTTGCACGGTGGGGAATAGACATCTTAGGGCCATTTCCCCCCTGAAAGGGATATGCCCTATAAGCCAATCTATATTGTATCTCCCAAATCAATGTAATTGACAATATTCTAATAAAGGCATTATTTTTCGTCATACGCTGTGTATTATTATAATGAACCCCATAGATTAGGGCTATGATTTTAGAGTTATGATGAGATCATACCAGTGAGACCTAAAGTCTTAAAACCTTAATCTAAAATATTCCTAGTCAAAGGAACCCTAAGTAGGGGATCAGGATTTTTCCGGTAAGACTAGCACATCCCATGTATATTGGAAAGGATGACTGCTCTCACAATCACTTGTGTATGACACTAATACTAGGATGTGGGTGCTCATTAGTGAATGAGTTCACTGATATGATCCAACTTGAGAACATCTAATAGAGTCTTAGCTACATGTCAATAGAAGGTTCTCATAGTAGGAGTGGTACAAGTAATCCTTTGACCTGAGATTGCCATAAGTACCTTATGTACATGAACCCATCCTTTGGTTCAATCATAATCATGACATTGAGTCATGCACAGGATTGATACTGGAAATGGTGAATTGTATATGAAGGTAATGAGTAGGTCAATAAGGAATCGATCACTCTTAGTAAGAGGAGATTGCATCCAGCTAGTTATCAATCGGATGATGATTCAAGGAATCTTTGATCAAAGTAAAGATATTAGAGATGGTTTCTAATATCAAGATAATTGAATCATCAATATAAGATTGAGCTAGAAATAAATATAATATTGGATTTGACATATATCCATATCCATAATTATATTTTGGGTGCAGGCTGATCGAAAGATTTAATTGTACGGTAACTTTCTACAGAATGGTAGTTTTGGTATTTCACCAGAATTTCCACATCTTCCGGGTAGACATGACACGTTGCTAGATGTCAATCTTGTCTTGTGGGTTGATCAAATTTAAAGATCACTTATTAGGAAGAGTCCTAATTGATCAAGTCGGGTAAGCTCGATTTGACCTAAATCGATTAGAAAGAGTTCTAATCAAGTTAGGTCAACTTGTACTCAGACCTACTACCGGCTGGATATGGAATCCAATGGGTCACACACTTAAGAGGATTGATCAAGAGTTTAATTTGTAATTAAATCATCTTTGCAGGATAACACTCTAGCAGGTGTTGCAAACCCTAGCTTCTAACGAATTGGATTTGAATTAGGGTTCTGAATTGAATCAATTTGGGTTGTAATTGGACCTAATAATACCCTAATTAAAATATATAGGAATTTGGGCTAACCCATGGCTAAGACTACATCTTAATTAACACCCAAGCCCATCCATATAGGCCGCCCAAATTATTTGTGCGCGTGGATAAGAGGAAAGACTCCACGCGCGCATGGACTCTTCATGCGCGCGTGAAGTCTTCTTATTTCACCACAATTTTTACATATTGGCTGGTTATTCCCTATTAGCGCATCTCCTAATGACCATTAGATGGTCATCTAATGGTTTTGGGGATTTTGAGAAAGAAAGAAGGCGCTGACTCTTCCCGGTTGCGTGATATAACGTCTCTTCGGAGACCGAAACATCGCGACTTCCTTCTTCTTAAAACTTCACGACTTTTCTTTTAGGAAGAGCCGTGAGTTTGAATCTGAAGGGCCATGAGAAGGAAGGAGAGGGTGTGAGAAATGTGAAAAGCTGGGAGAAATAGTTTACGGAGAGTTGTGTTCTTTTGAAAAGACATTTTTTGTAGTCTATTTAAGGAACAGAGGCTTCGGGTGTTTTTCTGATGTACGACAGAAGTTTTTTTTTATTTTTCTTTCCTTTCCAGGAGACTGATTCCTCCTTAGCTTGTTTAGGACACAAGAGTTTCCTTTTTACTGAGTTCTCTTCTCTGTTGAAACTAAAGTCTAAAACAAGAGATAGGAAGAATCTCTCGAACGGTAAAAGAAAAGAATATATACTCTGTTTTATTTCCTTTTACATTAAGACATTAGTGTCTTAAATCCTCCTCCTCCTTCAAGACAAGAGTGTATTCTTAGGACAAGGTCTTAATAAAAGGAGAGGAAGAAGAAAGAAAGGAAGTAAGAAGTCTCTGCCGTGGAGTTTTTCAGCCATAGTCCTCTAGAGTTCTAGGAGAAGAATTCAAGTGAAGGAACTTTTGAAGAAGCAAGCATCTTGATCAATTTTCTTGTAGATCACCATTGGAGGGTGGATATTTGGATGCCTGGTGAATTCAAAAGGGTCATTCAACATCAAGTTTTGATTCTACATCAAAATTGGATTTAGCGATAACAGGTTGGTGCCCTAATTCTAATAGTGAAGGTTTGCATGTTTCTCATATGTTTTAATTCTGAATAAGGAGATCCTAGCTAAGGGTTTTGGTGTAAATTTCATCATTTTTGAAATTATCTTTTCACTGTGGTGCACTGGAGTCCTTTCAACCCCGCACCGGGATAGCAGAAATTTTTGCTGGTGGCTATCGATTACTTTACCAAGTCAGTAGAAGTGGAGTCACTAGCATGGATCACAGAAGCCAAGGTCTGCTAGTTCTTCTGGAAATCAATAATATGTCGCTTAGGACTCTCCCACTACATCATCACCGACAACGGGTGGCAGTTTGACAACCGGGAGGTTGAAGGGTTTTGCACCGAGCACGGCATTCAGCATTGCTTCACCTCGGTAGCTCACCCCCAGATGAACAGGAAAGCCAAGGTGACCAACCGGACCATCCTTTAAGGACTTAGAACTAGGCTGGACCAAGCCAAGGACAGGTGGGTGAAGAAACTCCCAAGTGTTCTATGGGCCTAACACACAATGCCCAGGACAGCGACGGACGAAACGCCTTTTAACCTTGTCTTCGGCACTGGGGCCGTTGTCCCGGTCAAGCTCGGTATGCCAATGCTGTGGGTGCAGCAATATGACGAAGCGCAGAACCCGGTACACCTTCTACTCAATCTAGACCTCCTCGAGGAAATCAGGGACAGAGCTCAGTTCCGAATGGCAGCATACCGGCAACAAATGGCCCGGTACTACAATACACGGGTAAGGCCAAAGGTCTTCCAACCTGGCAACCTGATGCTGTACCGAGCCGAAGCATCTCAACCCCGAAAATACGGCAAGCTCTCGCCGAACTGGGAAGGCCCTTACAAGGTGGTCGAAGCTCTCCCACATGGAGCCTACTACCTTACGAATCTAGGTGGTGCCAGAATCCGACAAACATGGAATGCCTGCAACCTTAGAAAATATTATCAGTAGTGTAAGGCTCTATTCTTATAATAATAAAGGACTTCTTTTGCATTAATCGCCCTCAGCCTTACAGAAACATTGCTGCCATGCCCCGAGGCCCGGCATGCTCAAGCCCGTGGCCTAGCACTCTGGCACCAAAGCCCGGAGCCCAACTCTCCGGCACTCAAGCCTGGAGCCCAACTCTCCGGCACTCAAGCCCGGGGCCCAGCTCTCCGGCACCAAAACTTGGAGCCCAACTCTTCGGCACCAAAACTCGGAGCCCAGCTCTTCGGCACCAAAGCTCGGAGCCCAGCTCTCCGGCATCAATAGTGTAAGGTTCGTCCTCACTAATAATCAAGATACCCCTCTGCACAAACAATTTTTGCCTTGCAGGGGAGTTACTACCCGGCCCAAGGTTCGGCGCACTGAAGCCTGGAGTCCAACCCTCCGACATTGAAGATCGGAGTCCAAACCTCTGGCACTGAAGACCGGAGCCCAGCCCTACGGCATTCAAGTCTAGAAGCCAAGCTCCCCAGCACTAAAGCCCGGATCCCATGCTCTCCAGCACCAAAGCCTGGATCCCACGCTCTCCGGCACCAAGTCCTCAAGCCCAGCTCCAAAGCATCAAAGCCCGGATCCCATGATCTCCGGCACCAAAGCCCAGATCCCACGCTCTCCGACACTAAGTCCTCGAGCCCAGCTCCAAGGCACCAAAGCCCGGATCCCATGTTCTCCGGCACCAAAGCCCGGATCCCATGTTCTCCGGCACCAAGTCCTCAAGCCCAGCTCCAAGGCATCAAAGCCCGGATCCCATGCTCTCCGGCCATCAAAGTCCTCAAGCCCAGCTCCAAGGCATCAAAGCCTGGATCCCATGCTCTCCGGCCACCAAAGTCCTCGAGCCCAGCTCCAAGGCATCAAAACTCGGATCCCACGCTCTTCGGCACCAAGTCCTCAAGCCCAGCTCTCCGGCACTGAAGCTTTGAGCCAAGCTTTCTAGCACTCAAGACCGGGGCCCAGCTCTCCAGCACTGAGCTTTGAGCCCAGCTCTCAGGCCATCAAGCCCGGAGCCCAGCTCTCCGACACTGAAGCTTTGAGCCGAGCTCTCCAGCACTCAAGATCGGGGCCTAGCTCTCCGGCACTAAAGCTTGAAGCCCAACTCTCAGGCCATCAAGCCCAGAGCATAGCTCTCCGGCACTGAAGCTTGAAGCCCAGCTCTCGGGCCATCAAGTCAGGAGCCCAGCTCTCCAGCATTGAAACTTTGAGCCCAGCTCTCCAGCAATCAAACCCGGAGCCCAGCTCTCTAGCATTGAAGCTTGAAGCCCAGCGCTCCAGTACTCGGGAACACTCATCCACCTCTGAAACACTCAGAGACAAAGTGGAAGCTCCCTCTCTAATCTCATTACATGCACACAAAAAAAAAGAGAAAAGAAGAAAGAAAGAAAGAAGAAAAAAGAGGGAAAGAGAGGGGAGAAGTAAAGTACTCTCAAGCCAAGATAATTGAAAATTTTCACTTCATTGAAAATTTGTTGTTTGTTACAAGTGTCCCCGGGCCCTCTTCATGCCAGGCAGCCCAGGCCAAAAATAGAAGAAAAGAAAAGTAGAAAAGGAAATCTACCCTACTCGGGTGGTCCCTCGCTGGGGGCATGTGGCTGCGAGGTGTCACCTTCTGGGGCCTCTGGCTGTGCAGCTCCGGCTTCAGCGACCATCGTCGACGGAGAAGGTTCGGAGGTGGCCACCGACTCCTCAGCATCGCCCAAGTCTGGGGTCGACTCCACGTCTGAAGTAGTGGGGTATACGAGGAGAGGTTAGCCCTTATCATATATGAACTCCTTGACACTAGAGTTCAGGTACATGAAGCCTTTGAAAAAGGAGTCCGACATCGTTTCATGGAATTCGACGGCGAACTCCTCCGAGGCCCTGTACCTTGCCACGGCCTCTTCAGCCCCCTTCTTCACCTCGGTGGCTTGCTCCTTTGCCGCCTCTACCGACTTGGCCACTGTCATTGCCTCCTTCTCAGTAGATGTGGCCCTCTCCTTGGCGGTGACCAAACTCTCCTTCGTCGTGTCTAGTTCAGCCTAGAGAAACTGAGCATGCCACTTCTGCCGGGTCGCCTCAGCGTTGAACTCTGTCAGCCTATTCTCGGTGGCCGTAAGCTCCTCAACCTTTTTCCTTGACCGGCCCCGCTCTTGGTCAAGGTTCTCCTGGAGCTCCTTTGAGCACCTCTCGGTGTTGGCAAGTTCTTTTTGGAGCTCCTCATTCTTCAAGCCGAGCTCTCAGGAGATGTTAGACTTCTCCTTTAGCTCGGTCCTCAAGGCCTCGATCTACGCTACTCACTGTTGGTCGTTCTTCAGTCAGTTCCGGCAGCAGTCTCTGATCAGGAGGGTCTCGATGCCGATCTGCACCAAAGAAGACATCAGCAAAAAAAAAAGAAATCAAGAAGGTGAAGTTACTTATCGAGAAGAGTTGGGGGAAGATGCTGCTAATCACATCCCCCAGCACCTTCCCAGCCATCTCTCGCTGGTCGCATGATTGGATTGAAAAACCTATCATGTGCTCAGCCAGCTTCCGATCCCAGAGTAACGAGACGTCAGGCGCCAGTCTGAATGGGACCCGACAGTAGTCCCTCTCCCTCCTGCTTGCCCCCGAGGTAGAATCGCCTACTCCACCGCCAAAAGAAGCCTCGAGGGCAGGGTGGGAGCTCGGTACCCCTTCAAGCGGCACCCCAGGCACCAGCTCTACTCCTTCTCGCACCTCCTTCCCGTCGATGACAATGAGCTCTGGGGGAGGAGGAGACATGATGGCGATGGCTGCAGCCGCGGCCCTGGCCTGGACGACCACCTCAGGCTCCGAGTTAGGGGCCGGATCTCGTCGCCTCGGCTACTCTAGCACGGGCCCAGCTACCCTCTGACCCAGCTCCGGCACCACAACAGCCACCCTCCTTCCTTGTACGAGGGTGGCCTCGGTCTCCCTCCTGGTCGGCTCGGTCGGCACGGCGAGAGCGGCTGCCGACGCGCTCTCATCGCGAGCCCTCTTTGAGGAGGACTCTTCAGCCAATCTCGATGGAGGCCTCTTCCTAGTGATCAAAAGCAAGTCATCCACCGAGAACTTCATACCTACATATGAAGGATGCAATGTTAGTTCTAAATTCGGAGAAACAGAGTAAGAGGAGCAAAAAGAAGGACTCGAGTCGAACTCGCCCAACTCTCCCATTGGGCTGACCCCGGCCTCGACGAGGTTATGCTCTGATAATAAAACCTCGAGGGAAGGAATCTGGGTGGTGCAGAGCAGCTCGTAAACATCTATGACAGCTGCTTCGATCGCGGAGTTTCGGTTAGGGGACCGATCTAGGTCACTACACATCTAGTCAACCCCCTCGACAGTGGCAAAGAAAAATTTGCTCTTCCATCCTTTGATGGAAGAGGGGAGTTCAAATCTAATGCCCTTCAGGCGAGAAGAGATTGACCACCACCCGTCCACGGTAGGGTGGCGCTTCAAAGTGAAGAAGGCTCTAAACAAGGAAAAATGGACGACGATCCCGTGGAAATGATAGAGCACTATGAAGCAGAAGATGGTCCTTATGGCATTTGAGACGAGTTGAGTAGGGACCAGACGATAGTTACTCAACACTGAAAGAAGAAAGGGTGGAAAGGAAAGTGGAGTCCTCCTGAGAAGGTCTCCTCATAGAAGGTGATCCGACCCGGGCTACTGGAAGTAACCCGACCTCCTGGTCGAGGAATCAAGAGCCGGATGGAATGAGGGATGCCATAGACATCTTGGATGGTCTCCAGTTCCTCAGTTGAGATTGTTGAAGCAATTCCACCGGGACCTATGGACCAAGCAGAGTCAAAAATAGGTTCAGCTGGAGGAGGAGCGAGGACAGATCCAGGTTTCCTAATAACTATGCCACCAGGGGGATGCCTCCTACTAAACTCGAAGCACGCCTCTTCCCCCTCCTCATCGGAAGAAGAAGATGGCGGTCTCGGCCTAGAGGGCCCAGCCTCACCCTGGTTAGTTGTGGGACGGAAGTTTGTTCTGAATCGAGACATGGAGAAGAAGGTGAAGGAAAGAAGCAGAAAGAAGGAGAAGGTAGACGATGGTCTGGGGAAGGACCTGATCCTAGAAGGTAGATCCTACTCAACCAGGATGGGGAGGAAGGAGACTAACCTGTTGTGAACTTTGGGAGACAAAAATGGCTGGGGGAACGAAAGAAGAGCCTCGGTACGATGGCGGGCATGCAGGATTTGAAAGAAGGTATGTTTTGGGAAAGGCTACTTTTCCTTTCAAAGTGACTGGTGCCCGACCGTACCATTACAGATCCCCACCATCGGATCCATGCCACATGTCATCAATCGACAAGGCTGGCATCTGGCTTTGACTACAGCCGCTTTGAATTCTGTGCAGGCAATAACTTCTCCTCGAACGTGTCCACGTGGCTCCCCCGGGTAGGCTAAAGAAACCACTTCCCGAAGCGCCATTAATCGCGGCCATCATTGCACCAGATTCTCACATTTCCACGTCAGCAATGCATTTACTTCCTTCGCCTGAGTGCCCCATGCCAACAGGACTCAGGAGTGGGGGGAAAATGATATGGCAAGAGGACTGATATGTAATCCCTGTCAGACACCATGTTAGAAAAAGCTACCACGATGGACACTTCTCCCCAGACTTCTTTGCCAGGCCGAGCTCTCCCAGAATGTCAGGGTGGCCCATCAAAGTCGAGTTCCATCCTCCGCCAGGTCGGCACCCATAAGCCCGGGATGCCTAGGCTGGAGTCGAGCGACCTCCTTCACCAGATCGAGCCCCTCCGAGGTCGAGCCCCCTGGACCAAAGTCGAGCCCAGGCCGAGCCCCTCTAAGGCCGAGCCCTCTGGGCTGGAGTTCCATGCTGACCTCCTCGGCCAGATTAAGCCCCTCCAAGGTCGAGCCCCCTGGGTTAGAGTCAAGCCCAGCCCTCCTCCACCAGGTCGAGCCCCTCCGAGGACGAGCCCTCTGAGCAGGAGTCAAGCTTTCCTCCACCGGGTCGAGCCCCTCCGAGGTCGAGCCCCATGAACTAGAGTCGAGCCCAGCCCTCCTCCGGTAGGTCGAGCCCCTCGGAGGTCGAGCCCCCCGGGCCGGAGTTGAGCCCCTTTGGTCCGGAGTTGAGCTTAGCCCTCCTCCGCCAAAGTGGAGCCCCTCCGAGGTCGAGCCCCTCAGAGCCAAGTCCCAGCTCTCTAGTTCGGCGACCACCTCGGACAATGCCGCCGGCCATCGAGGGGGCAAAGCCACCCTCCCAAGGCGCCGGCGAGCCACCCGAGGACTATGAGGAAGCACCCAACAAATCATAATAACTTCCTGTGACTCCCACTTACACCAGAAAAGGAAGAAGCTCCCTGACCAAGGCGCCACGCTCTCTACCAACCACCTGCACCACCCAAAAAAGGAAGTCAACCAGGAAATTCGAATTCCGGGGGCGACGGTCTCCCGATTGAGGCCCTGCCAAGTTTCATGGAATGGAGCAACCGGAAGGAATGTCAAAATGCATGGCAGCTTCTCTTATTACGAACCAGGAAAGGCATCCCATCCATGGCATGGAACACCACCGCACGTACCTGCTAGCACGGGAGAGATCCCGAGGTAGGCGTTCAACAACCACCTATACTTAAAAGAACCTTCGACATCCCTAGCAGGGAGGTAAGCTAAAACTAAACCAGTCAATCCAAAAACACCCAAGCAAGCAAGGAAGAAGAGGCCACACAGGAAAACCACCAAGGAGACTGAGAATTCGATGCTCTCAGAGATCTGCTGGAAGGATCACCCGAACATAGCCATCCAGCTCCAGTTCACCTCGGCCACCACTTTTCCTAGCTTGCTTGCACCCCCACTTACACATCATTCACTCCTCCTAATGTGGAGTCCATCTCAGGGGCTCGACCAGGAGGATCTGTTCCCCTGGTTCATCACTAACTTGACCGTCGGAGTGCCCTAGCTGGAATCCCCGGCCCGGATCTCTAACCCTTGTTTTGCAGGTCTCGACGAGTAGGCCAATCCTGAAGAGATGAGGGGCGAACCGACGCCGACAGTAGCTACTGGCCACGATGATCTTGGTGGCAACAAGATGCACATGCAAAAAATAATTCAATATATATTAGCTCTAATATGCATAACTGATAGCAAGAAACAATCCATTCACCTCATTTATTCATGAGATAAGGACACAGTGGTACCCCAACATGTCATAAGAGATCCCATTGAATGGGAAGAGAGGGTCTTTAAACCCTACTTAGCTCTTATGACCGGACGGTCATGGTGACTAACCTAATCTGAAGCAGTTACTATGAGCTCTTCTTTCTTTTTTAAGATTCTTAATGAAATTTATCTTGATACCAATAGAATGTGACTCCCCTCAAAGGATTAGATTTGAAAATAAGGAGAAGGAGTAATAGAGTAATATAAGTATGATATCATTGAAAGCATCATACATGTATATAATGACAACAAATCTTTGGATGCTCCCCCTAAATATTATTCCCCCTTAAAAACATGCATTCATTTGAGGAATAAAACATGAAAGTATAACCATCAAGATTTGAAATTTTCAAGATATATATGATTTTCAAAATACAAAGGATTGATTATTTAAAAATTTTTAGCATGATTTTAAATTTATTTAAAATGATTTGATATCCATACAATTGCTAGAAATAACTTAATAACAAGACTAGCTACTGAAGTAAGGATTTATCAATGCGTATACCTTCTTCTTAAATATAACCTTTAACTAACATTCTATACTTGTTCCAAATCATTTATAGTCTAAGCATAGATACAAAATAGAATACATTTCATGAAAACAATATAATTTGAAATAATTTTTGATTATCCATATAAAATTAGAAGTAATCTAGTACCAAGTTTAGTTACTGGAGCAAGGGTTTATCAATATGCATACCTTCTTCTTAAATGTAATCCTTAACTACCAGTTTTAGTCTTGATCCAAATCATTTCTAACTTAAGCATAGATGCCAAAAAATGTATACATTTCATGAAAACATATAAATCATGATATTTCACTAAAAATAGTTTAAAACTATATTAATCAAAATCAAGTGAAAGTCTAATAATCACAAGTTTAACCATGAAAGCATGAAATCTATCAACATCAAAAAGTTCATGATCATAATCAATTACTATAAGTCTAAACTTGATTCTAATTAAGCACCATTCAAAATGACTGATAACATGAAAATGGTTAGCTGCAACAATTATCCAATAAAAGGACAAATATATAACAAGTTTTATTTCAACTGCATTTTCTATATGGAAGGAGATTTTAGAATTTACTAATATGTATAATCCTTCCTTTACCATTTAGTCCAAAATGTAGTAGGTCTGCTTCATTAAATTATCTTATATGTCCACTTTTCAAAAACTTTCTTTCTTCATGTTGGGATGCAAGACATTCCTGCAAAACATACTAAGCAAATAATTTTGGTACCCAAACTTTCTTGGATCCTATTCCTCATTTGTCATGAAGCAAATATGGGCAACTTCTTGTTCTTCCTCCAAACTAGAATCTTCACTATCGCTCCAAGTTGCCATCATTACTTTGATTTTTTTCTTAGCCTTGAGGGCTATTATCTTCTTCTTCTCTTGATCAGCAACCACTTTCTTTTGCCATAAGTTCAACTCATAGGTCATGAGTGAACCGATGAGCTCCTCCAAAGGTAGGGTTTCAATATCTTTGACTTCTTGGATCGACGTTATCTTTGGATCCCATGGTGTTGGCAAAGATCTAAGAATCTTATTAACCAAATTAGCATTAATATAGACTTTGCCAAGACTTTTCAATTCATTAATAATATTCATAAATCTTTTATACATTCAGATATAGATACATAGTGTAGCATTTTAAACATTTCAAAAGGATGTACAAGAAAATTAATTTTAGTATTCTTCACTTGAGGAGTACCCTCATGAGTAACCTTAAGTATATCCCATATTTTCTTTATCGATGTGCATGTGGAGATCTTATTGAATTCATTAAAGTCTAATACACAATAAAGCAAGTTCATTGCTTTAGCATTAATTTCAGATTGCTTAATATCATATTCATTCCAATTATCTTTAAGTTTTGGAATGAGAATGCCATTAACCAAAATAGAAGGAATATGAGGATCATTAACAATCATTTTTCAAAGATAATAATCTATAGATTGAATATAAATGTGCATGCATGTTTTTCAATATGTGTAATCTGTGCCATTGAAAAATAGTGGTCTAACACTAATACCTAGAAGGGTTGCCATAATCTTTTAACTCAAAATCATTGAATTCTTTGTAAAGCACCAAGTTTAGATACCAACGATTTTGGATTCTGGGCTCTGATACCAATTGTTGCCCAGTGATGATGCAACCCAAGAGGGGAGGTGAGTTGGATTTTATAAATTATTAGAACTATTTTAACAAGTATGTGCTAATTATAATTAAGTACTTGTATTTTGCCAAAGTATTTATGTGATTAATGAAAATATGTAATGTAATTAACAAAGTAAATGCAAGAGTAAATAAGCAATAAATAAGAGCAATTATAAATACAAGAATATATAGTGGTTCGGTGTATTTCAAGGCACCTACATCCACTCCCCAAGTTCTTCTTGAAAATTTTACTATAATTACTAAGATTACAGTCGATTAGTTTTCCAGGCTCACTAATCAAAGCCCAACTTATTTTTCCGGGCTTACAAGTCAAAACCCCTTGTTGGTTTTCTAACTTAGGCTAATCAACAACCTCCGATGGTTTTACAGGTTCACCAACAACCTTGTTGGTTTTCACACAAGGCTCACCAACAAACATCTTTGGTTTTCCAAGGCTCACTAAAAATCTTAATAAATAAAGTAAGCACAATATGAAAAGAATATAAGAAAAAGCTTTCTTAAATAAAGCAAGTATCTCTTTGAAGCCCTTGGAAGTTGATGAAAAAGCTTGTCTTCAATTTGTTAAAGCCTTGAATGATGCTTGAGGATGTGAACTTTGGATGTTCTCTTTGAAACTTGGAAGCTTGAATGTTTAAAACACTCAAAATATGAATCCTTGAAGTATATGGAATTTTCTCTTAAAGGATTGCTTCTCCATTTGATTTTTGGTGTTTATATAGTTCTCTAACCTATAGATGACTATTTATGACCATTGAGGATGAAAAACTAGCCATTTGAAGTAAGTTAGAATCGATTATGCACTTCTGAAAAATTAGCCGTTACACCAAGTGTCGACACTTAAATTTTCTGAATTTTTTTCATGAGTCGACTCATGAGGTCGACTCATCCCAAAAGTCGACCTCATGAGTCGACACTTAGATCAACTCAAGGCAAAAATTCTGGTTTGACACTATTCTATCTTTTTCTTGTTCTCAGACCTTGAGTCGATACTTTGAGTCAACACTTGAATATGCCAATACTGAAACTTGCTAAAACTTCTCCAAAATTGATTTTTAGCCTCTTCAGGTTCTTCCATATCAATTCCAAAGTCCATATACTTGATTTTTCATTAATTTAAGGACTTTCTTAAACTGAAAACATGGATTTCTTCATTCAACATGGATGAGTACTAAGATCTGATAAACACACTTAAAAATATAATTAGTACTATATGTACTTAAGTGTTTTGTCAATAATCAAAATCAAGACCATAGTCAATAAGACCTAATAATTTTAAAGGATTTAATTAAAGAAAAGAGAAAAAGACATGGACTAATCAACAATCATCCCATTGACTTAATCAAGTAATGAGGGTCGAATCACATTAGTCCAAGGATACCTAGATTAGTTAAACTGATCTTCCTTACTGGCATGGATTTGCTAGAATCGATGAACTATTTAATCAAAATCTGATTGACCAAATTGGCTAGGTAAGTAAGATCGATGAAAGGGTTCCATCATTAACCTCTTTTTCTAGACACCAATAAAGTTGGTTAGGTAAGAGATAGCCCCAATTAATGATCATGAGCAAATTCCAAACTTACCTTAGATACCAATTGGTTCATCGATTTTGATTAGACTAACCTAAGGACTTTAACTAACCACTAATCTAGAATCAGGTCCATTTGATAATATGGACTTGATCAACCTATCACTATAGAATTGGTCTAGAGACCTTTTGACCTAATCCTAATCAACTTTTGGTTAGTTTAAATCAATTTCTTTAAGGTCCATATTAATCAAATTCTAACTCTAGGTCTAACCTAGTAATTTAACCTAATTCGAGCTAATCCAAAATCCAAGTTTTATGAATTGACTTTTGATCTTTAATCACAATTCTAGATCCAATCAACTCTTATTTTTAGCAATTAATCATGATTTATTTTGCTAAAATTAGATCTAAACATTTTTATATGCATCATATACCAATAAAATAATTTTAGATTTAGACTACATGGTTTAGTACAATTGCTAAAATTAAGTTTACAATTTGTGTTCTAAACATAAAAGCTGATGTAAATGACTTAATTTCATATTAACAACAGCAAAATAATCGAGATTAAACTACTAAAAATCGAATCTAAATCATTGAAATAATTTTAATAAAATTATCCTTTTACCTCACTTGTTCATAGGATATAACTATAAGCAGCATCCCTATATGCCATAAGAGATCCTACTGAATGGGAAGAGAGAGCCTTTAAATCCTACTTTTCTTTTATGACTGGATAGCATGGTGATCAACCCAATCCGAAGTAGTTACTTAGATTAAAATTCAGATTTACATCTAATCAAATCATGTCAAGAACATGGGAATCTAATACCACTATTAAAAACTAGGACAAAATTTTATGCATGGACAAGATTCTCCTTGCTAATAAAAAAGTTCCAAGCGATATATGGAAGGTTTTTCCACCTTTTACTAAATCTGACAGGATTCGATCATGCCCAAAGTATTCTTGAATCTCTACCTATAAAAGGGGCCCCTTGTGAGTTCCCTAAGGTATGCAAGCTCTCTTGCTTACACTCCCCATATTGTTGGTATCGATACTGACTTGAGCATCAAAGTACAATCACCGGGGTTAGCTCTAATGGAACTTTTTTGTAAGTACTTCCTTCAAGACTATTGCTTGCATTGCTCACTCCAACACCACCTCCAGCTCTTTCTTCGGTGCTTGACAAATTTCAATACCAACAGCATCTGCAAAGCTAAGTAGCTTGTATCTAGAAATTGTATCAACTAGCTGATTGATCTTTGATAGTGGAAAGCTATCCTTTAGGCATGCCTTATAGAGGTCGGTGTAGTCGATGTAGATTCTTCACTTTCCACTGGCTTTCTTGACTATGATGATGTTGGCTAACCAGTCAAAGTAGTGGGCTTCTTGGTTGAATCAGTGTTGAAGAGTTTGTCAACTTCTTCGTCGATAGCCTTTTATCTTTCAGGGACAAAGCTCCTCTTTATCTACCAGACCAGCTTGTACTTCGGATCGATGTTTAGTTTATAAGTAATCACTTCTAGAGGGATCCCTAGCATGTCTAATGCCAACCAAGCAAAAATGTTAGAATTGATTCGTTGGAAGTCTAGTAGCCAATTCCTTTCTTTCTCTAGTACAAGGGCTCTGACTTGGATAGACTTCATCAGATTGTCCCTTAGTTGGAAAGAAAGTAACTATCTTGCCAGTTCGCCTCTTTTTTCTAGCTCCTTCTGGCCCAGTGCTTAGTATTCAGTACCTCATTAGCTCCTTACACCTTGGATGCCATCAAAAAGCACTATCGAGCTAATTGTTAGTCCCCGTGCATCTCGCCGACTCCATTCCTTGTTGAAAAGCAAATGACAAGGCATTTAGTTGAGATGATAGCATCCAACTAGTTCAGCCCTGGTCACTCGAGGATGACATTATAAGCCGAGGGTATGTGGACTACTATGAATATCATGAAAATTATGCTCTATCGAGACGAAGTCCCTGCTATGACTAGAAGGGTACTTCTCCTTCAATCTCGATCGAGTCCCTAGTGAAGCCGACTAAAGGCATATAAACCGGCTTCAAGCAATTTAGAGACAAGTTTATCCAAACAAATGTATCATAAAAAAGAACATCAATTAAACTTTCACTATCAACTAAGATTCCTTTTACATCATATTTTGCTATCATCATGGATATGATGATAGCATTATTATTGGATTATGGACCTCGACTAAGTCCCCGTTAGAAAAGGGATTACATTTTCTTCTCTTCCCTCCCCTCTCGGCCTATTCGAAGAGTGCTTTGCCCTTTAGGAGATCATATCAACTTGCCTCTCAATCAGTCAATTATTGATCTTGGCTTGAGTTAATTATCGGCTAGGATTTTGGGTGTTAGGTCAAACTCCTCCATGAACATACTTCCCGAGATAACCACATTGAATAAGTTCTTCAATTCTTTCTTCAGCTGGTGGCATTCCTCGATGTCGTGGCTATAGTCTTAATGGAATTGGCAATATTTGTTCTTATCATAGGTGACCAAGGGCTTTAGTGGATAAGACCTTTGCAGACACTACTCGTCCTCTATCGCCATTAAAATTTTAGCTCTAGAGGTTAGGAGAGGGTGTAGTTACCTGGTTTGCTGGTAAAGTTTTTGGACTTGGGGCTTTGCTGATGAGATGAGTCAGGCTTTTCTACTCAAACTCTGCTTGGTTCTTCTTTGGATTGCCATTAATCCCTTGCTGAGTGAGAGCTCCCTTATCTATGCAAATGTACTTCTATGCACAGACCAGTATCTCTAAATAAGACTTGAAAAAAGTCCTATCCAGCAAGTAGGTGAAGCAAGAGGGGCGAAGTCCTCTCTTCAAGGCTAATATAGTCATGGACTCATCCAGATTGTAGACTTATAATGTGCTACCTTAATCGGACCATGTAGTCCTTTAGGGACTCTCCATCTTGCTAGTAGATGGAAAAAAAAGATTGTTAGCTTCTCACAGCTTCTTTTGATAAGCATCGAAGTAAGCTATGAATCACCTCTCCAACTGACTGAAGAAATTGATGCTCCTTGGCTCGAATAAATAATATCATGCTCAGGCCTCCTTGTGAAGAGTGGCTGAGAAGGTGATACAGAGTAGGGTATTAGTAGTGCCCTAGATTTGCATGAGAGCTTTGTAGCTCTCCAAGTGATTCAGTGGATTGGTGATATTATCATATAGATCCAACTACGGCATTTTGAACCGACTAGGAATCGGTTCTTCCATGATCCAGTTGGTAAGAGGAGGACGAGTGTCGTAACTCATTAGTTTTCAACTTTCACCTTGAAGATTGGCAAGTTGGTG
Organism: Areca catechu; assembly: GCA_021397845.1. NCBI lineage: Eukaryota > Viridiplantae > Streptophyta > Magnoliopsida > Arecales > Arecaceae > Areca > Areca catechu. Next base: position 156,694,270 of record CM038039.1, on the reverse strand, counting down.
GTCGATGTCGCTCAACTTGCGATCATACTCGTCGAGGCTTCATTTGTCCAGTTGTCCAATAGCTCATTGGTAGATCCTTCTTCAGATGACTTAGGCATTGACATTGATGAGGATCGGGGGTGCTCCTACTTTGGCTCCTTTCCTGGTCATCGCTTCTCATGCGAGAAGCTTGCTCGGTGCAGCGTGGGAGATCATGACCGGCGAGCGGTCTAATGATAAAAGGATCTTCCCTCGGTGGTTCGACAACATGCTTAATGGAGTGAAGGAGACCACTACCGAGTCGGGGCTTGCCGGCAAAGGATCTTCTCTAGGAAGATCAATGGTTGGGGTGAGTAGCAATAACGAGAATAGCTGGGATCTCTAATTGCTGATGCGTGGCTCTGGTTTGTTACTGCTGCTACTATTGCAGTTCTTGGACTACCATAGCTAGATTTTGGGCCTGTTGCATGGTAATAAGCAAATCCTATTAGGTCACCAGTGGTGGGGATGGTGGAGTAAGGGGCTCCACCTCCTAGTTGCACTATTTTTCATGGCATGGAGGACTTCTAACATGGCTGGTATAAGTATCTTGTGCATACATGACCATCATGGCTTCAAACTCCAGTGATTTAGTGCTTGTTTACTACTCCCTACCTGGCATGCTAATTTGTTGCCAATAAAATCACCCTCCGATGGGCTGCGGCGGCTCTCGAGTGTCTTCCGATCTTCTCCGGTGGAATAGAGAGCTACTCCCAAGTGCTCTGGTACATGAACCTGCAAAAACAATCATTGGATTGGGATTTTCGATGGGGAACCCTTTGATGCTCATGTTAGAAAAATGGAAGGATGAAATGGACAATAGCAGCTAGAGTTGAGAGCCTGTGGTGATTGTGTGAGTGAAAGAGTGGTAGTATGAGAACATACCTTACCGGGAATTCCATTTTACTTATTTAAGGAGTTACACGAAGTAACTGAATGTTGTTAGAGAGGTGGCCTTTTCTAATAGGTGCAACAGACTTTGGGAGGTTGTTAAGATCTTGTCCCCTAAAATCCTTTCTATTGGCATCTTTTCTATTATGATAGTTAATTTTGTTGAGATGTTACCTGGTAATCTGGATTGCCTCCTAAGAAGCAATCTAGACTGCCTCTAGAAAGGGTGGTAATTCAGATTACTACCTTCAAGATAATTTTTTGAATAATATTACCCTCGCCTTTTCTCTTCCTCTTATAATATAATATAACATTATAATAATATAATAATATTCTATTATATTATATATTAAATTATAATATTATCTAATCTTATAATATAATATATATTATAAACTATATAATATTATTGTATAATATAATATTATAATAATATAATATAATATAATATAAATATATTTTATTAATGTATCATATTACATTATATTTTATAATATTATAAATATAATGTTATAAAATATACTATAAAGTATTTGTATTATAATATTATATAATATAATATGATATTATAATCATATATATTATATTATATTATATATGATTTAATATATTTAAATCATATATTAAATATATTATCTATTTAATATATAAATTTTTATATTAAATTTATTTAGTGTAAAAAATATTTTTTAAAATTTTTATATAAAATATAAAATATTTTATATATTTTATGATATAAAATATTTTATATATTTTTATAATATAAAATATAAAATATATATTTTTAATAAATAAATAAAATAGGAAAAATTATATTTTTTATAAATAAAATATAATTTTAATTTTAAAATATTTTAAAATTTTAATTTTATATTATATAATATTATGTATCAAATATAATAATCTATATTATCTATAATTTATATTACTGGTAATCTTGCAATCCACCTTATCTTTCTCGATTGATCTTCACTGTTCCACTTTCCTCCAACAATCACCCGATAGATGATGAAAGAAACTTCACTTTTTTTTTACCAAAACAACTTCTCTTTTTTCCTTACAAAACAAAACACCAGGTTGCATTTGGTGGATTGCTAGGAATTTATGAATGATAATCTAGATTACCTGCGAGATATATTACCACTAGATAGATTGACAGTAATACTGATTACTGTGTTTGGTATACACAGATAATCTATCAGTAAGATTGATTACTTGTTTGGTATGACAAACAGATTACTAGTAATCTAATATCAAATTTTCGAAATATCCCTAAATCAAATTTATTAAAATTCATGTATTATTACATGTTTGAAATGGCATGAGTAATGTGGTATAAGTATAGATTATTTAAACTATTAGATGAAAGTATAATAAACGAAAATCTAAGATTTTTATAATTTATTATTATTTTTTTTTTACTAGAAAGACATCTAAAGGCAACTTATGTGATAGAGTTATTTTAGCATAGATGATAAGTAGGTGACATCACATTAATTACACAATCAGATTAGAAGATTATAGATTATAAATGATGTATGACATATTATAAAAATAGCAAAAAATCAAAGTAAATTCTAATCTAAATCTTGAAAGCTATATTCTAATTTAGCTAGATCAATTTAGATTAGCTAAGTTATTTTAACTTAGCCGAGTCCTCAGTTCAAAAATAGTCTGTATTTATATAAAAAAGCCAAACTCTATATATATAACCCAAATTTAGGAAATGATCATTTTTAATTTCTTTTTAAGTAATTCATGCAATAGACATGTTAACATATTCAGTATGACTTTTCTTGTTAAATTTCTTACAAATATGTTTTTTTTTTTTGATAATGTCGGGCGGTTACACAATTCTGGTACGAGAGCAGCCCAAAAGATCAAGAAAAAGAAGATCTTAAAGAGGCATCGGGATACTGTCACCCTGACTCCAAGACCAATCGCCCGAATGATAAGCAACAAAGGAAGCAACCCAAATAGACATGACAGATGGAGGCATTCAAGGGCGATTGGAGGGAGCTCCAGATATCGCAAAGAAGAGGATGGGCATCAGGGTGCTTCACCCTATCTCGAATTCGGGTGATAACAGTGGAAGAATCTCCCTCAATGATGATTTTCCTAGCATGCAAGTCATGAACTGCTCTGGTAATGCCAGCCCAAGTAGCTCTAAGCTCAGCCTCTGGGATCGAGGGCTCATGAAGAAAAAGGCCTCCAGCTACAAGAAGCCTGCCATCGACATCCCGAATGACATATCCTGCACCACCAAATGTACCACGAACACTGCCATCAAAGTTTATCTTGACAAATCCTAGAGAGGGGGGCTCCCAGGAAATATAGATAGCTCTTCGGGTCGCTGCCGAGAAAGTAAGGGGATCCCATGGATCTAGGGTCGCAGGGGTGGTAACAATGTCGGAATGGAAAAACTCCGTCGCTATGAGCATAGCTCTCTGAAGAATTCGGTATGCCGGAGTAGCTAGCTCATCAAAGACCAACATGTTTCTAGACAACCAGATCTGGTAGGTAATGTAGGCATAGTGGCAACCATCCTCAATCGACCTCTATCGAAGCATGTCAAGGAAGGAGTATAGCCATGGCCCATCATCCCCATCCCAAAGCCACCACCCAACCTGCCTCCAGATCAGCCTCGTCTTGAGGCAACTGGGAATAGCATGCTCAGTGGACTCATCCTCAAGGCCACAAATCGGACAAAACGTCGAGATATCCATACCCCTATGTCTGAGCAAAGTCCTCGTAGGGAGGCGATTCCATGCCATCTTCCAGAGGAAGAGGTGCACTCGAGGGTGGACGGACAGTCTCCAGATCCAAGCTACCGCCATTCTCATATCAAAGGGTCTTCTGTACAAGTCAAGGATGATGCTTAAAGAGACCTTGGGACAGCAAGATTGACCCCACACCCTCAAATCCTGACATCGGTGATTTGGGATTGGGATGGCAAGAATCCTGGGTGCCAGATAACTCCTAAAGATTATGGTAATCTCTTGAGCTCTCCACATCCTGCCATCATCCGTCATCAAATCACAAACATGAAGCATATTGGCTAGCTCTATGCTCATAAATGTTGGCCACCTAGAGAGAGGTAAGCTAGAAATCCATGCATCCTGATTGACATCGATCGTAGACCCATCGCCAATCAAATATCTGACATGGGCCAACACAGTGGAGCCACAGGGCACAGATCTCCCTCTAGATAAAGGAGCAACCACGAGTAGACTGGATCTGAGATCCCTGACTCCACGTACCATATCGGGCCTGCATCACCTTACTCCACAGGCAATTGGGGTGAAGAAGAAATCTCACTGCATGCTTGGTGATAAGTATCTCCCTCTTGTCCAGCAGTGACTGGATCCCAAGTCCTCCATCCCTGATCGGCTGACAAATAGTATCCCAAGATACCAAGTGAATACCAAGACTGTCATGACTGGAGTTCTAAAGAAAATTCTGAAACATCTGCTCCATCTCCCTCAAACAAGTAGTAGGCAGCACAGTATTCACCAGAAGGTAAACAAGAATAGAACATAAGACTGACCTGATGAATTTGAGTTTGCCCATCATAGAGAGAAGTGGCCTACCATCCCTTAAGACGACTGCGAACTCGCTGCACCATAGGTCTACACTCTGTCCTCTGCGGTCTCCCACCAGTCATAGGGATACTAAGATAAGTGAGAATCCCGGTCTGCTTAGGGATCCCCAATCTAGTCAGGATAGACTACTTAGTTCGGGCCATCGTTCTAGGGCTGAACATGACAGTAGATTTCTGCAGGTTGACCAACTGGTTGGATCCACGACAGTATGATTCCACAATGGAGGCAAAGTGGCTAGCATTCTATGGGGTAGCCCGGCCAATGAGGAGGCAGTCGTCTACAAAGAGTAGGTGAGAGAAAGGAACTCCAGGGGTGGGCCAATAGAGCTCAAGTAGTGACCCCTGGACAGCGACCCTCAATGCACGAGAGAGAGCATCAGCATATAAGATAAACAGATAAGGAGATATAGGACAACCTTGACGAAGCCCGGTCGATGAAAAAAAGTACTCAATCGAGGTGCCATTCACTAGAATGGCGAAGCTAGATCCTCCACACAGTCCATGATCCACCTAATCCAATTGAGGTGAAAGCCAAACTGATGGAGGGTCTGCCAAAGGAAAAACTAGCTCATCCGATCATAGGCATGCTCCATGTCGAGCTTAATTACCATAAGACTACGCTGAGTAGGGGCATGCCTGAGATCATGCATGAATTTTTGGGCAAAAAGGATATTATCTATAATGCAGCATCCATTGATAAATGCTCCTTGCTCAGGACCGATAAGACAAGGCACAACCAACTGTAACCGCTCGACTATGATCCTTGCACAAACTTTATAAAGGATGGTACACAGGCTGATCGGTCTGAAATGGCTCGGAGCAGAAGCATTCGTTCTCTTCGAGATCAGAGTGATCAGGGTTTGCTTCCATTCAGCAGGGATGCCAGCACTAAAAACCTCCTGAACAGCCTCCACGACCTCACCCCCAATGATGGACCTGTATCGATGGAAGAACAAGGGAGGAATCCATCCAGGCCTGGGGATTTATCCTCCCTAAGGGACCAAAGAGCATCCCGCACCTCTCTAGAAGACACGAGAAGAGTCGAATTTGTGTTCTCTTGATTAGAGACACCGTCCACCGGGATAGCACCCTGAAGAGGCATCTCCTTGCCAAGGGGGAGGGTCCATTTGGATTTGAAGAACTAGACAAACTGCCTACTAATCTCATGATTGTCGGTCATCTACGTACCATCATCTTGTCTCAATTGCCTAATGCGGTTGGCCGCCCTTCGAACCATGGTAGCCTAATAAAAAAATTTGGTATTCTAGTCCCCTTCCTTAATCCATTGCATCCTAGATTTCTGCCTCCATAGGGTTTCCTGCTGCGTCAGTAAGGAATGATGGTTCGAGAGACAACGGCGAAGCATCCCCAGGTTGGCCTCCTAGAGGCCCCCCTCTTGATCCTCCCGTCGCTGGAGCTCAGCAATATTAGTCTCAACCTCCTCAATCCATTTGTGATATCACCAACCTCGGTTCGATTCCACCATATGAACCTATGCCTGGCTAGCTCCAATCTCCGGGTCATCCAATACCTTGAATCTCCTCGGATCGGCATCCTCCAAATAGCTCTGATCAACTCCCAAGATCCCGGGTAAAAAGTCTAGAACTTTTCGAAGCAGAAAGGAGGTTAGGGCATGCATGAACCATCAGTAGAAATGAGGAGCGGGCAATGGTCTGAGGCAATCTGTGGGAGGTGCTAGACATGGAGCCTAGGAAAGCGCTGCAGCCAGTCAACTGATCTAAGAGCCAAATCAACCCTCTTCCAAACTCTAGCATACGAGAATGGTTATTGCACCAAGTAAATCAAGGACCAGAATAATCCAGATCAATCAGACCAGCGCTGCCTATGAACTGTCTGAACTCTTTGGAATCAATATTGACCACAAAGTGCCTATCTCCTAATTTCTCATGAAGACCTGTGATACAATTAAAGTCACCTGCAATCAGAGAGGGGATGCCCTGAGACACTAACCTAGAGATTTTGTGCCAAAGCCTCCACCGCTCCCTATACTCGGTGCTCGCATGGATACCGGATAATAGCCATGGGCCACTCGACAATTCCGAAATGACCATGATCACCTGCTGCTCGTAGCTATGAAAATCATCAATCCGCAGAGAGGCCCATCTCCATATCACCAAAATCCCTCCAGATAGGCCTCTGGACTTGATAGCATAGGTGCTCCATACCAACTGAAGCCGCCTCCTCACTCGATCCAGGCTCCTCCCATAAAGGCGAGTTTTGAGGAGAATACAGACATTAGGATAGTGCTGATGAATCAACCTACCAAAAGAAGACTGGAATGTAGGTTTCCCTATACCCCGGGAGTTCTATATCAAAAGTCTCATAGTGACACCTATTATGGAGGGGGATCCACCTCGAAGCTTTCCTCAACCAGATCCACCACACTCCTGTCTGATGAGTCAGCCATCACTGAGGACCCTTCCCCGTTCCCTTGGATGGCTTGTTTGAGCCTCCCGACCACTTCCTTATGGGACAGAACCAGTGGCTATACCAGCTTCTATGACTCATGCGTTGACGGTCCAATCTTAGCCCAAGAAATAGAATCCTGAAATGCTGACTGGGCTAGGATGGTCGCCACCACCTCTGGCCCCCCACTGAGAAGAAGAAGGTTCTCCGCTCACCCCTCCCAATAGATAGGGATTCTGTGATTGCCAAGCTATTTGGATCTTTAACCATAATCTTGTTCTTCATCTTGGGACCCTTACTAGGCCCTGTTGTCACAGTGACTCTGGAGCTAGACTTCATGCTCACCCGTCCCAGAGGATGCACTGAGGATCGGGCTCACTTTGTAAGGCTAGTCCCGTTGTTGTTCACCCTCCTTGGTTCTTCAGCCTCTTTGCTCAGGCCAAGCGCTTCCAGCACCAGTTGCAATGGTCCAAATTGTCCCATCAAACTAGGTCTCATTTCAACATCGTCGCCTTCCAAAGCCTTCGAGGGCCGAAGGGACGATCACCGATAGGCAATTTTGGATGGCTTGGACTATCCCTCAGTATCCGACATGCCATCTGGCAGTCCCTCAACTGAGTGAGCAGGCTCCTTCCCCATTCTCGTCGAGCTAGATCCATAGTCACCCTTAGTAGTTGTCTTCTTCCCTAAACCACCACGCTTCTCCGCTGGTGCCAGCCATTACCGAATTGCCACCAACCAAGGACCATGGCATAGCCCACCCAAGGATTCACCCGGCACATCCACATCAGTGCCCACCAGATTGGTCGGGTGAAGCCCCGCTGAACCACCATCTCCCCCCAGAGCAAACCTCCCCAGCTCCATGAAAAAGCCCATACCGGAAGAAAACTCCGGCAAGACTTTCAAAGACAAAGCATTGCCAACGATTTCCCTTTGGTCCCTTTATCAGAACCCCTAGTCAGAGTGGTTGGGAGAGATCAATACGGATGCAAATCCTGACAAAACCCAGCATGTGCTGTTCCGCCTGCAATCATCTACTGCCACAACTTCACCAGCTAGACTGACAATTCATCAAAGCGACGCCAACCCCCACAGCTCCATCGGTAGTTGAGGAAGCTGCACCCATACCAAGACTGTCCGAATCACCGTCGATGATGGGTAGATGCGTGGGCACCAAGATTCAATCGCTAAAGCTTGCCTACTAATGACCCATGGCCGACCTAGAACAATATCGCAATCCCCTACTTGAAATCTGAACAGGAGGAAACCCTGTTCTAGATTATAGCCGATGACATCTCCTTTCAAGCCAGCCCATTGCCGAAACTCTTGCATAGCAGCATCCACGGACACCTTCCGACCAAGGGTCTTAGCGACAAGCCCCTTGGCCAACCACTCGGCAATCTCACCTCCGATCTCCTCTTCCGGCACCTCCACGACCTCCGGGAAATGACGTGCAAGCTCCACAACCACCTTCGGTGCAAGCTTCGATGAGATCCAAAATGGTCGACTAGAAGGAGGGCTCCTCGAGTTCGTGTGGCCACGGTCCATCTTCGCCGGTGCCCCATCAGTGTTCATCATCTTCCTCAACCTCTTCGGCCATCGACGAAAGGCTCCGCACTGTCATCGGCGATCACCCTCAGTCAGAGATGGGCATGAAACAACAGCACAGGCAGAGGAAAGCCCTAGCCGTCGACTTCATCAATCTCAAAGAAAAAACCACTTACTTGCCGCGATCCATCTATGCCGACGGTCCTTCGGTATTCGCCCAGATGCTCACCCTCTTCGGCTGCTGACGAGAGGCTCCGAAACCCTCATAATCGCTGGAGATCACACCCAGACGGAGACGAGCACAATCCCAAAGAGAAAACCACTTACTTGCCATGATCCATTTTCGTCGATGATCCTTCGGTGTTCGCCAAGATGCTCGCCCTCTCCGGCTGCCTACGAGAGGCTCCGGACCTCTCACAGTCACCGGAGATCACACCCAGATAGAGAGAGCACGAATCTAGATGCACTCTCAGTCTCCGTCTTTTCTCTCCTCACCTGATTCGAACTTACAAATATGTTATTCATGTAGATAACATATATGATTTTTTTATTGAAATCACATATAATAATTCAATCTAAGAAATATGTTAGTGAGTATATGAAACAAAAATCTTTATTTTGGATTCCTTAGTGATCTCCTCGAGATGAGGAGTCATTGGGAGGCTAGCGGGGCGGCGAGCGGCACGATGATAGATTCCTGGCGATCTTCCCGAGATGAAGAGGAGGGGCTGTTGGGGGGCTTGGAGGTGGGGCGGCGAGCAGCGCGATGATGGATTCCCTTGCAATCTTCCCGAGATGAAGAAGAAGAGGAAGAGGAAGGGTTGTTGGGAGGCTCGGAGGCGGGGTGGCGAGCGGCCCGGTCTGCCTTCTTCCCGATCACCGATGACGAAGGAGGATGTTTTATAAAAAAAATTTTATCGGTCAACAGCGATGGCTTGAACGACGGTGATCTTTTCGAAGGCGACTCGATGGTAGCTCATCGACGAGAGATGAAGGCGGGGCAGGACGGGAAGAGCACGAGACGACTAAGGTGAAGATGGTCTTTATTCCTTGTCATCGAAGAATGTTAAAAATAAATGAAAATCAGATTACCATTTTTACGGTAATTTGGATAGCTATCTTTTTCTTAGATAATCTGGATTAGTACACGAGTAATAATCCAGATATGAACGATGATTCGGATTATTACTGTATAATAGATTACTATTTCATAAAAATATTAAATATGGTAATTTAGTAGATTTAATTTAAAATTATATCTAGATTATCGCGTGCCATAGACAACCTGAGATTTATTTCTCTCAATGTTTTTCTTCCGCTCCAAACTTCAACCCTCGTACACTCTCCCGTCTCTCCTTCTCTACTTCTTTCTCTTCCTTTTCTCAAAAAAGCGCCGAATTCGAAGCAGGAAGCACTAGGGTTATGGTTAGATTTCTTTTCTATCTCCTTCATGTCTTTTTGTTCCCCGGTTGTTTCCATTGGAAATCACTAGAATTTTTTAAATCATCTGCTGTCGTGTTCGGACATCGGTGACTTGGATCTGAGCAATGCTGATGATGGCTTCCTTTTTCTGTTGCTTTTTCGTGGATTTTCATATGCTCTGTGAAGTGAATCTATGATGCTTATTAGCTGCTAAAGATGTCTTTTCCTTATGCGTTTCATTTCTCGATGCCAGTAATAATATTTTTTCTAGGAAAAGCTGTTCTATGTCATAGTCCCTTTCTTTGCTTCGATTTTCTATTTTTTCATGATTCTTCTAGCGGCTCAGCAAATCTATTTTGATTTCGGAAATTTGTTTTTAGCAGAAGTTTCAACGGAAGGAAATTTTTTGTTCATTCTTTGTTATTTCCAAAGACTTTTTAAATCTCAATGCAAAATCCATTCTTTTTCCATCATTTTCTGTCAAAATAGTATCTTTTCCTTGGATGATTTATTGTGCTTTATTTCTTTTTCCCATGTTGTTTCTTTTTATCACAACCAACAAAGTGGTGGTGATTGACTCGTGCTTTCTTTTCCTCGCCACCTTTCTCTTATTCGATCTTTTTATCTTTTTCCTAACAGACACTTCGCTGCCATTGTATACTGACTTCTTTGATCCAATAGCCTTCTGTCGCATTTCTTCCTATGGCACATTAGACAATGACCTGGTAATGTTGGTGTCAAAAATTTTATGTTGTTTCTTACTATGTGTTCACCAAATCCTTTATTCGTACCTCATTATTCTAGTAGAAATACATATAGCTGTTGAAGTGATCGAGAGTACCTAATCCTTGATCTTTCCTGAGCTTTATATTTTGTACTACTCTTTTCTTTCTGCAACTTTGATTTGGGTTTCATATCATTTTTATCTTGAACTTTTCGAGGTCACACTCGAAATTTGTACAATAAGCTATCAAATATTAGCTTATGAGCTTTTTATTTGTTAGAATGTGATGCTTTCGATGATACTGCTCTTTTCTCCTTTGTTTTTTTTTTTTTTGGTTAGAGAATGATATCATAGTTTCACTTTCTTCTGAGTTGTACTTTCCCATTGATTAATTGGCTTACCAAAATAATTTTGGTTCTTTTTTGACTTGTTTGATTTCAAACCTCAACAGTCATTCCATCACATCGGAGGTCTCAGATGGCAGGTTCTCGAACTTTGTTTCTGGGTCTTCTGTTCTTATTTTGTTGGGCATCAATTGGAAAAGCAGAGTATATGACCTACAAGGATCCTAATGAACCAGTGAATGCTCGAATTGATGACTTGGTGAAGCGGATGACTCTTGCTGAAATGATTGGTCAGATGACACAGATTGAGCGAAAGGTTGCATCAGCCAAAGTTATGAAAGATTACTTTATAGGTGAAAAATCTACTTAGTGATGCATGTAATCCTTATTATGGTGTCAATAAATGGTAAAAAAAGGATAAACAAACAGGAAATACCTGAACTGACGGTGTTCTCCAGGTAGTGTATTGAGTGGGGGTGGCAGTGTGCCTGCTCATCAGGCTAGTGCTGAAGAATGGGTAAATATGGTAAATGAATTTCAGAAGGGCTCTTTATCTACACGTCTAGGGATTCCAATGATTTATGGGATTGATGCTGTTCATGGTAACAACAATGTGTACGGGGCAACAATATTCCCTCATAACATTGGACTTGGCGCCACCAGGCAAGTATTGAATAGATTGATGGCTTGGGCTATTGCTCTGGTAGTAGCTATTCAGAAATAGGAATTATCTATACTGAAAAAAAATCTCATGGAAAGTATATGAAAGATGTTATTGATATATAGTTAGTCATAATATATATTTATTTATTTTTGGAAACTCTAATTCTTCTCATCGTAATGTATACTGGAGGCAGAAAAGAATTGTGTTGTTTTATCCTGAAATAGTTTGTGTCTTGTTGTTGGCTTTAAGAAACTCACATGTTTAAGGGAAACAAATGAGTAATTGTTTCTTAGAAGCCTCAGCGTCTTGTTCTATTATCTTACTTGAAAGTTCAGCATACTCTATCTGCCAGGGATCCAGAACTTGTGAAGAAGATTGGTAAAGCAACTGCCCTTGAAGTGAGGGCGACAGGTATTCAATATGTTTTTGCTCCATGTATTGCGGTAAGCACAATGCATGAACACAATGCACGACAAATGTCATATAATGTGATTTTAGAATCTACAACTGCAGAATCTGTGTTACAACTAAAGCAGATACTATTTGCTGGATTGCTTGAACTGTGTCAGGTTTGCAGAGATCCAAGATGGGGTCGATGCTATGAAAGCTTTAGTGAAGACTACCAGATTGTGCGAGAAATGACAGAAATTATCCCTGGATTACAGGGTGATCTCCCTGCAAACTATAGTAAGGGTGCTCCTTATGTAGCTGGAAAGTAAGACTCAAAATCCATAATTAGTTGAAGAAGTAGAACGGGTATTTTGTTTATGATTGTTGATGTCAACCCATGGGGACATATTGTGATTATTGTCTTAATGCATATTGATGCATGCTAGCATGATTTTTGGGATCACATACATGGTTTTAAATCCCATGGATTGGGGTTGTTTCGGTATTTGGAATAGGATGTGTCGCCGTCCTGCCTCGTCCTTGCAATAGGGGATATTTCAAGACATCCTGATCGGGATGCTGAGATTCTGGCAGGATGGTCTTTTCCTAACATGTGAGATGGTACCTCTTTTTGATATCTTGAAGGATTGTCCCGTCGGGACCTGAATCCTTGATCATATATCAAATTTTAATAATTTTCTTTATTAATGTGATTCTATAATATTTTTTTATTAGTGTGATTCTGTATCATTTTTCTTTGTTAGCATGATTCTGTATCAGTTATTATTATTATTTTTATATAGAGTCTGTGCACCAGTATAAATAACCCCTGAATAAAATTAAAATAGAGATAATAAAGTCCTTTTCTCTTTCATTCTCTCTTGTTTTCCTTTTCATTTGTAAATATTTTAACATGGTATCAGTGCCCCCTAATTTTGTTCGATCTATCATTCTCTATTTTCTTGCAAATCATTCTCTATTTTCTTGCAAATCCTTTATTTTCAATGGATTTGTAGATTGTTCATTTTTTTGTAGATGGTGCAAAGATCCTTTGTTTTAGATGAATCAACAGCTATTCTTTGCTACCTTTTTTTTGGACCTTTTTTTGCCTTTGGCTCCTCTGTCATTTAATTTGATGTCTTTTCCTTCTTTTTAGACATTTTTTTGCCTCTAGCTCCTTCATTGCCTAGTTTGAGATCTTTTTCTTTTCTTGTATGGTATTTTTGTGTTTGAGGATCATTAGTCTTTGATTGTCTTATATTTGAGTACCAGCTTTCTCTTATATGGTATTTTTTGCCTGCAAGGATTATCGACTTTCAATTGCCTTAACTTTGAGTGTCTTCTTTTCTGTGCCATTTTTGTTTGCAAGAATCTTTGGTTTTCAATTGCCTATTCTTTAAGTACCTTCTTTTCTATGGCAATTTTGTTTACAAGAAAAATAATAATTTCAAACTCAAGTTGGCATTTGCAGTACTACCTTGAGTTTGAGAGGGGGGGGGGGGGGGGGGTGTTAACAAGATTTTAGGGATTACATATCAATGCATAATAATTTTCTTTATTAACATGATTCTCTAATATTTTTCTTTGTTAGTGTGATTTTGTATCATTTTTCTTTGTTAGCATAATTCTGTATCGGCTATTGTGTTTCTTTGTTAGCATGATTTTGTATCAGTTGTTACTATTTTCTTTATATAGAGTTTATACACCAGTATAAATAACCCCTAAGATGTATCGAATAGATTTGAAATAGAGATAATAAAATCCTTTTTTTCTTTCATTCTTTCTTGTTTTCCTCTCCATTCGCAAATATTTTGACAATGCATTTATTTGTTACCTTTCAAATTCTATTTGAAACTCAAGATTACTGCTCTTTCTAGTGCTTCTGAAAAGATTTCTTCTGTTATGTCTGCCAGATGACATTTATTTTTCGGGTTATTAGCTGTAACTCTTACCGATCATAACTAAACATTTGGTAATGCAACAGGAAAAATTGTTTTAGAAATGAGACAACATGAAAATATCAATTCTCAAACTTCCTTGATGAATTACTGTGATTTAACTTCCTAAATGCCTGCTAGGCTGTTACTGCTCAATGTTTTCTTGAAGTGCCATGCTGTTTTGTCAAACCACTTTCTATCTCATGTCTAGATTTGTGATGATTTGAGTGTTTCCAGTTTTGGAAATCATCTCATGATTACTAACTGGACAGGAACAAGGTCGCAGCCTGTGCCAAGCATTATGTTGGTGATGGTGGGACACATGATGGAATCAATGAAAATAATACTGTTATTGATTACCATGGACTGTTAAGCATCCACATGCCTGCATATGACATCTCCATCATCAAGGGTGTCTCTACTGTCATGGTCTCTTATTCAAGCTGGAATGGGCAGAAAATGCATGCCAATCGTGATCTGGTTACTGGCTTCCTCAAGAACACTCTTCATTTCAGGGTAAGTCTTCAGTGCACAACATTCTTTTTTTTTTTTTAAATACTTTTTCTAATTAATTTCACCTATTGCATTTCATTACTAAATGACGTGTTATATACAAATTTTCAGGGTTTTGTTATCTCAGATTGGCAAGGAATTGATAGGATCACCACTCCACCAGGTGCAAACTACACTTATTCTGTCCAAGCTGGAATTAATGCTGGTATTGATATGGTCAGCTCCTCTCTGCTATAGAACACATAATTACTTTTAGCTTTATGGTAAATTTTATTGTTGCACAATATTTATCCTTGGGTCAAGGATGTAAATACCCCAGAGCAATTTTATATTAATATTTGAGTTTTGCTCTCATCTTCTTCTTGTTCTTATCTTCTTTGTATTTGTTTTGTAACAGGTGATGGTTCCTTACAACTTTACAGATTTCATTAATGACCTGACCTCTCTTGTTCAGAAGAATATCATTCCCAGGAGCAGGATTGATGATGCTGTGAGAAGGATTCTTTTGGTCAAATTCACCATGGGTCTCTTTGAGAACCCATTGGCTGATCTTAGCTTAGTTGGTCAACTCGGGAAAAAGGTTACATTGGTTTCTTCTGATCATATTGCTTGATATGTTCTTGTGATCTCAGAGTTTTTTTGCATTACTTTCAAAATTTCCACACAGATTTTATACTCTGAAGAAAAATGCTCTTATTCACTTGAAATTATGGAATTGACAGGAGCACAGGGAATTGGCAAGGGAAGCTGTTAGGAAATCACTTGTGCTATTAAAAAATGGAAAGTCTATTAATGAGTCGTTGCTTCCCCTTCCAAAAAAGGCTAGAAATATCCTTGTTGCTGGAAGCCATGCTGATAATTTAGGATATCAATGTGGTGGATGGACAATTGAATGGCAGGGAGATAGTGGGAATATCACAGTTGGTGTGTATCCTTTAATATCGTTCTTTGGTTTTTTCCTATGGTTCCTTTGTTTTTCTGCTATATTATTAATATGCATCTTTCTAAAGAAGCTTAATATTTACCATATAGCGGAGGCTCCTGGGGGGTATTTAAACCAGTTGCCTGTATGAAATCCACTTATGCAATTTGCTTGTGAAAATTAAGTGATGAGAAAGAAACAAGCAAGCAGCATTCAAATTCTTTAACAGGGCTTTTTGACATCAAATGGTTTGTGCACTCATTCAATGTGAGTGACATAGGATGCTAGGGTTAGGGCTGCACACATCTCATGGCAGAACTTGAGGGTTCAGGGCTTTGAGGAAAGATTACGTGGTTGGTTCTCTGTACAGCACCAGAAATCTGGATACAGTGGAATCTGTTGCAAGATTAGGAAGAAAAGAGGGAGTAACAGTTCCTAGGATCAATAACAGGTGATATGGAGTTAAACGTAGGATTTTATTTTGGAGGGAAAAAGGTTCTTGCTGCATTTTTTAAGGTTAATAATGGATGGGGAGGATTCTACCGGTCTTAAGGAATCAAGTAACACAACGTAAATTGAATATAAATTCAAATATGATCAGAATTAAGCTCAGTTATTAGCTTCAGAAAGCACATAATAGATAAATAGAATAATAGGAAGAAAAGCTGGCGAATGTGGGATAAGGAGTATAATCAAATGGAAGAAGAAAAAATATGGAGGAAGAATAAGAGAAGGGGAGGGGATAATAGCCAAACCTTGGCTGTCTTCATTCTTTCAATCAACTCAGCTCAAAAGCATCCCTTAGGAAAGATGATTACAGCCTTTACATAGACTCAAAACCCTAACAACAATAAACATTGACCGTTAGAAACAAATCCAAGCTGTCCATCAAATCATAAGAAGAGAAACCTTAAAAGTTACAAAATCCCCTGATAATTTTATTTCCAGAGTACTGTGAATAGTTCCCCCTGCTACAGCACTGCCAACAACACCCATGAATAATGCGTGCTATAATGATGCTCTAACTTGTCTATCCAAAAGCCTTCTTGCATATATAGGATTACATGCATGTGTAACCATCATTTAAGTACCTTATTTCCATCTAGCACTTATCTTTCATAAGCAAGTCACATTTGCTTGTGCAAAATAACTTCCTTATGTAAGATCACTGTTGCCCATCATGTCATTACTTTGCCATTCGATGTGAATCTGTGATTGTCATCTTCTCTATTCCATGCAGCCATTATGCAGATCAAAATCCTAAATTCTAAATTCAAAGTGAAACCTGCAACTAACATTGTTGGACATTAATTTGATTGTGTAACATTCAGAAATGAACCAGTTTGGTTTGCCTCACTCATAAATGGTACATGTTATGCATGTACCAAGCATTCTTGGCTCGTATAATATCAAGACTATGGTTATGCTGGTCCATATTGCATCAAATGCAAAAATCACATGATTCAAGACTTATTTTTCTTAGCTTAGTGCTGTTATGACCAAATCCTTGCTCCTGGAACTTCAGCAGCATTAGGTGGTCCCATGGCCTTCTTTAGCAAGGTGCGCTCCTGGTGCTCCACGCTTTTTGCAAAAAAAATCTCGCTTGATCGGTGGTTTTTGATGGGGGGTCCTTTGATACTCAGGTCAGTGAAGGACTTGGGCAATAATAGAGTTGAGAAAATGGCAAGTGTATTGGAATGAGCATGGGTGGTAAAGCGTTACCTGTCGGGAGTCCTTTCTTACTTATTTATAGTTACTCAGGATAATTGATTTTTGTTGGGAGGTAATTTTTTTCGGTTGAGTATAACCTCCTTCTGTTGGGACTAACATCTTCCGGTTGGAGGCAACCTCTTTCTGGTAGGATAACAATATTCTGTTAAGATTCTAACTTCTTTCGGTTAGAGTAACAGCTTGTTAGGATAACAATATCCTATTGGACATCATGGACTTCAAGCATCAGTGTGCCTTGCTCGTTGTTGACTGTAGTAGTCTTGATATCGTACCCTGATGTACCCAATTATGTCTACCTTGGCAGTTTATTGGGTCTAAATAGTTACTCAGTGAGCGTGTGTGGAGGGATGTGATGTCAGTCGGGCTTGTAATTACTTGTAGTCTTCGGGTCTGGGCACCATTGTTGTTCGATGTGATTGCTGACTTAGTCGTCTCCTATGTTGACTCTATCTTGATTTTGATGATTGACAAAATGTTTAAGTATATATGAGTACTAATTATATTTTAAGTATATTTTTCAGATCTTATTACTCAACCATGTTGGATGAAGAAATGCTTGTATTTCAGTTGAAAAAGTCCTTAAATTAATGGAAAATCAAGTATATGGACTTTGGAATTAATATGGAAGAACTTGAAGAAGTTAAAGTTTCAATTTGAAGATGTTTCAGCAATGGCACTGGCAAGTGTCGATACCTGGAAATGAAGTGTCGACACCTGAGGATCAAGTGTCGACTCAAGGCCTGAGACAAACATAAAATTTCAGCAAGCACTTTCAGTCAAATGTCGATACCTGAAACTGAAGTGTCGACACCTGGAGAATGAAGTGTCGACACCTGAAACTGAAGTGTCAACACCTGGAGGTGAAGTATCGACACTTGAACAGTAACGACTAGTTTTCTGGGCTGCAGAACTTCTCCAACTTGGTTCCAACGGCTATATTTTCCTCCCTAACGGCTATAAACGGTCATTTAAGTGTTGGGAGGCTATATAAACATCAAGAATCAAATGGGGAAGTAATTCTTTGGTGAGTTTTTTGAATATTCTTCAAGGATTCAAGAGTTGAGTGGTTCAAAGCCTTCAAGCTTCCAAGTTTCAAAGAGAGCATTCAAAGTTTACATCTACAAGCATCAATCAAAGGCTTCATCAACTTGAAGACAAGATCTTCATCAACATTCAAGGGCTTCAAAGAGATATTTGCTTTATTTTAGAAAGCTTTTATTGTATTCATTTATATTTGCTCTTACATTGTTTATTTGAGGTTTTTGGTGAACCTTGGAAAACCAAAGAGGTTTTTGGTAAGCCTTTGAAAACCAAAGTGGTTGTTGGTGAGCCTTGAAACCAACTAGGGTTTTATTTGTGAGCCCGAAGCCAAAACAAGTTGTTTAGGTTCTTGGTTATCCCGTAAAACCAAGGGTGGTTGTTGGTGAGCCTTGAAACCAACTAGGGTTTGACTTGTGAGCCCGAAGACAAAACAAGTTGTAAAGGTTGTTGGTGAGCCTAAGTTATAAAACCAAACTTAGTGGAATTCCCAAGGGGTTCTTGGGGAGTGGATGTAGGTGCTTGGTTGGCATCGAACCACTATAAATTTTTGTGTTTGTGTGATTGTTCTTCTTGTGCTTTTATTTCTTTATTTCCGCTGCATTTATTTGAAATATACAAGCACTTGAATTGCATTAGCACATACTTGCTTTAGTTCACACTTTACAAATAGTACAAAAGTTTTATAAAACCCAATTCACCTTCCTCTTGGGTTGCCTACCTGAGCCTACATCCTACATGAATCTAAAATTTAATTTTTTTTTATTTTTCTTTATTTTTTAAATTAAAAAATAAAAAAATAAATTAAAATTTAAAAATTTGGTTAATAAAGTGTTAATTAATAAACATTATTATTGACCTTATATGTAATTTAAATATTTAGGTATGGATTCATCAAGGAGGAAGAAGGATCCGGAGCGGGACATTGGCTGGTCACATGGAGAGATGATCTCAGGTCGGCATCACTGAAGGTGTAAATGGTGCAATACGGAATTCAAAAATGGGGGTAATAAGGTTGAAGCAGCACTTGGCTGGCGGCTATTTTGATGTATTTGCATGCTGACAGTGTTTACAAGAGTTCCGTCAGCTGATGAAGAAATATTTTACTAATTTTAAAACTGGAAATGAAAGAGCAGGAAAGAAAAAGACAGAGTTGGATCGTAGAGCCGCTGAACCATCTTTTTATTACTCCAGGGAGTCAGAGGGAGCATCTATTCCTTCTAATGAGGAGGTATAGATGATGGCTGCTATTCAGGCGAGCTTGTATGAGCAGAGGCAGCAGGAGGAGGCAGCCAGGCATAGACAGTGATTCGGGCCATCAGCATTTGAGTCAGGATCGGGATTCGCTTCTACTAGTACTCCAGGAGAGTCTGAGACAGTTTAGGAGGACCTCAGTCAGAGAGCCTGTTAGGAGAGGCACCGGCCGTATTGTATTCATGTTGGGAGCATTTGGCAGTAGGAGAAAGTCTTCCAGGGACATTCCAGAGGGAGTTACTATCCATGATGTCGATCTACATGCATTTTTCAGTAGAGATTCCAAGCAACAGAGGATTGACACAATGCTGAAAAAGGATAAGAAGAAGGATATGTGCGGGCCATCTCCTCCTGGTTTCATTTCAGTTATATCCCAGCTCATGCAGCAGACAATTCATATTATCGCTCTGCTATTTCATCTATACAAGCTGCTGGTACAGGTGTAGATCCTCCATCATCGAGGGATATCTGTGATCATCTTCTGGACAGCAATAAGGAGGAGCTAGAAGGATGGATATCCTCATATCAGAGCAAGTGGTCCGTGTATAGATTGACGGTGATGTGTGATTATTGGAATGGTCCTACTAGATGGAGCATCATCAATTTTATGACTTATTGTGATGGGAAGACTTTTTTCCAGAAGTCTATTGATGCTTTAGATCAGGTGCACGACGCCAGTTATATCCTCAGGTTGATGGAGGAGGTGATTGATCAGGTGGGAGAGCATAATATCGTATAGGTCATCACTGATAATGGATCACAGTACAGGGCCGCATGGCAGATCTTGATGGAGCGGCGGCCACATATTTTCTGGATCCCTTGTGCTGTACAATGTATAGACCTCATGTTGATGGATATTGTAGGGTGTAGAAGATTGTTGATCTAGCACAGTTTATCACCAGATATATATATAACCATATATGGGTCTTATCATTGATGAGGAGCTTTACAGGGGAAAATATTGATACCGGGGGTCACACAGTTTGCTATTAATTACATTGCACTTGATAGTCTTTTTGGCAAGAAAGCAGAGCAGCGTCAGATGTTTGTCAGTCAGGACTGGCAGCAGAGCAGATATGCCAGGACAAATACTGAGGGAAGCAATGTGGAAAATTTAGTGACGAGACAGACATTCTAGCAGCGGGCTGAGAGGGTAGTGGAGGCTATCAAGCTTCTATATGAGGTACTTCGTGTCGTGGATTCCGAGAGGTATGCTCAGATGGGCTTCTTATATTTCATGATGCAAAGGGCAAAGGAAAATATTCAGCAGGCAGATCCGTCACATGCATCTGAGTATATCCGGATCATTGATGGATGGTGGAGTTATCAAATGAGTTCGGATTTACATCTAGAAAGTACGTAATAATTTATGAAGTCCCTAAAAATTATATTTCAATTAGATTCATACAAGTACGTTTGATTAATTCTTAAAATATGTGCAACTTACTATCTAAATCCGAGATTTCAGTACTCCGTACCGGACATTGCCATGGATGAGGATCTTATGTCTGTCCTACGCAATGTTATATATAAGATGGAGTCCGATCCAGATATCGCTGTTATGTGCCTTGAAGAAGTTATGTTGAAATTATTGAATGATTTTTAAGAGCATTAATTTTAATAAGCTAACAAATTTTTTTTCTGGCAGACGAAATTTTTTAGGGAGGGTACAGATTCATTTGGGTCTACTGTAGCGGTCAGAAGTAAATCAAAGATGAATCCTGGTAAGTACTACTAAGGAGTAAGTCTATTATTATATTAGGATTAAATTTTTTATTTTACCAAATCTAAAATTCTAAATGATGTAATGTCTTTTGCAACTGAATGGTGGGTACATTTTGGTGGATCTGCTAAAAATTTGAAGATTCTTGCAGCGAAGGTGTCATCCAGTGGATGTGAGCGCAACTGGTCTACATTTCGTCTTATCCATTCCAAGCAGAGGAACCATCTGAAACAGAAATGTTTCAATGATCTTGTGTATGTATACTATAATTTAAGGTTGAGGCTAAAATGTATTCAGGAAGAAGTAGAATTGAAATATCCCGATCTCACTGCAAGTTTATATATTGATGAAGATGAAGATCCAATGATTGGGTGGGTCATGGGTCAGCAGCAGATGCCAGAGCTCGATGAGCCAGGATCGTCTCCTCGATCAGCCAGTTTTGTAGCTAGTGAGGCTGGGATGGATGCTGGACAATGGGCAACAAGTCATATTCCTCACAGGACTCCAGCAGATACAGCACATCGTCCTTTCCTACCATCTAGTAGACCTGAAGATAGAGAAAAAGGAAAGACAGTTGCACCTTCATCGGAGCACTCAGTCCATTCAGATTCAGATATCAGAGTCAGTGATGATAGTGCTTCAGATAGTGGAGGATCTAGTGATCAGGGAGCGGCAGGAGGACAGGAGTCGTCGCAATCTATTCATATTTGATTTACTGGGGAGTCGCAGTTTAGCCATGCCACGCAGGATACAAATCATGGATTACCATCTGATAGATCTCGTGGTGATACGATTCTATATAGGCGATGGACTCCGCATGGTCGTTCGGGACACGATACAGCTGCAGCTCTTGTACGTGGAGTAGGATCCGTGTATGTATCTGGATCATCATATTCAGGATCCTTTTATCCGTAGCTACCGGCATCTTCTGGTCCATATGGTCCATATGGTGCATCTGAGACGTCAGCATCCAGTGATTATTATCCCATGCAGCCCGGAGCATCTTATGGATATGATTTTGCTGCTGATATATTTGGATGGGTCCTTGCACTGCCATATCACCAGTCTCTGGACAGCTCTCAGAGTCGAGACATCAGAGAGGGATCTGTGATTAGTTATGATCCATCACGCATATCTTCTGGGATGAGCTTAGAGGAGTATCATGCTGCCTGGTAGGAAGGACATGCCGATATTCCTACTATAGGGTACATACATGATTCCTATATTTATGAACATCGTCACTCTATCCGATTCTAGACATTGGTATGTAATTATATGCTTATGCTACATGTCACTTTCATTAATTACTGATGATCTTAGTTTAATTATCATTTTTTATTTTATTTCAATTGAAAATAGTTCTAAATATTAGTATTTAGTCATAAATCCTAAGCTAGCATGCCATCCTAAACCCTAAACCCTAAAAACTAAATTCTTCCTAAATCCTAAATCCTAAACCCTTAAAAAATAAAATAAAAACCTTAAAATTACAAAAAATATTAAAAAAATCAAAAAAAAATGGGTGTACCGTGTGTTGGCACGGTACGGGTACCGATACCCGCCGGCCACCGGTACGACTCCTGGTACTGGTACCGGGAACCTTGCTTT
Source organism: Areca catechu (assembly GCA_021397845.1). Taxonomy (NCBI): domain Eukaryota; kingdom Viridiplantae; phylum Streptophyta; class Magnoliopsida; order Arecales; family Arecaceae; genus Areca; species Areca catechu. Next base: position 156,671,515 of record CM038039.1, on the reverse strand, counting down.
AAATGATTTGCATAGATCCTGGTGGTAAAAGTTAATCGGTCAATAGCAATTTCGAAGCAGCACGACATTGCTCGGCTTGGATTGTGCCATGTGTCAAAATTTGGTAGTTCCAGCTGAATTTTGGTTTCGATCTCAGCCATTTAAGTTGGGTATAAAAGGGAATCTCCTGCCATTGTTGCAGGGATTACGTCTTCGCATAACAAGTAGAGGAAGAAGATTATCTCAAACCCTCCAAGAAAACTTGGAGTCCCCCAAGTTGGTCCCTCTCCTTCCACTTTCCTCCTTAGTGCTTCTTTAGGGCTTTTCTTTAGGATTACTTTAGAACTTTTCTTCAGAGGACTTGCTTCTAGTTTTTCTTTCTCTTTTCAAACTTTTTCCTCTTCTTGGGTGAAGATATTTCATCCAATTTTTGTTCGATTTTCTTCTCTTTTGGATCTTTTTGTCCTTCCAAGAGATGTCTTTCGAGGGCAAATGTTACTTAGTTAGCCATGTGTCTCGGTTGCAAGGATCTCGAGATCCATCTTTGGAGGAGGTAGGTCCAGGGTTCGGAGGAAGCCGAAGTCTACTTTTGGGAAAGTCTTCGGGTAGAATGCTCCAGTATCTCGGAAATCTTACCCATCGATCCATCGAGAGAAGCTTTGTTGATGACCGTTGGAGAAATCCTCCAGATCCGGGAACATTATAGGTTCCCGGATCATATTCATATCCACGTCCCTAGGCCAGAGGTTCCTGGATCACATTCATATCCATGTCCCTAGGCCAGGGCACCGAGTAATATCTGGTCCTGGCTGCTTGGCCGTGTATGAATAATTTTTTCGTCTTGGTCTTCGGTTTCCTATTTACCCCTTCATTATCAATATCCTTGATTTTTTTTGGGTCATCCCGATCCAGCTTGCACCTAATTTCTTTCGAATCCTTTGTTCTTTTATTATTCTTTACTTTATGCTCGGCATCCAATCCCGAGTGTCTTTGTTCCGGGTGTTCTTTATACTGAAGCACCCTAAGGCAAAGGGTTGGTAGTTCATCGGCCCTCATCACGAGTGAGCTTTTATCTCGGGTCTGCCATCTTCCATCCATAATTGGAAGAGTATTTTTTTGTTTCCTTTGACCTTCCTTGAGGGACTAGTAAGTATTTGGAGGGAGCCGAACCTATCCCTAAGCAAGAATGACTAGATCCTCGTTGAGTGATGTTGAGGTTCCACCCCAACGGGACTTGTTAAGCAAACAAAACTTCTGTAACATCGGATTGAGCTCGATAAACTCTCTCGATAAGCTTTTCTTAAACACTTTCTTTCCCTTTTGTATTTTCAAATTTTTCTCAAGTCCGTCGATTTGCAAGCATGAAGGTTCTAGCCTAGTTTCTTTGAGAAGTAATTCAGAAGAGGGCTGCCCCCCTCTCCAGGAAGACCGTTGCCAAGCGGCCATGTTCGGGACCTTCCATCGGAGGTCTCTTAGCAGCTGCTAGTGAAAGAAAAGTGCCCTAAATGCCAATCTCTGAAAGGGCATTTTTGTAATCTTCCAACTCTTGTATGATATTATTATATTAATTAAAGGCATTCTTGTTTCATTATATTGTTGTGTCTTATTTAAAGATTATAATGAAATCTATAAGTTAGGGCAAAGGAATTAGGGTTATGATGGAGATCATAATGGTAAGACCTAAGTTCCTATAAATCTTAATCTAAAATGTTCCTAGTCGTTGGATCATCGATTCGGGAATCGATGCTTCCGGAAAGACTAGTTTATCCTATGTATGCTCGATGAAGAGGGTGGTTGGTCTCATAGCCACTTGTGTAGAGACACTAATACAAGGATAAAGGTGCTCATTAGGGTATGAGTTTACTGAACTGATTTGCACCGAGACTATCTTATGGAAGTCTTATAACTTGTCAAAAGATAGTTCTCATAGTGGGAGTTGTGCAAGTGATCTTTAGACTCGAGGTCACCATGGTTCTTTATGCACACTAAGCTATGTTTTGGTTCATATTCATTTATGTCATTGAGTCATGTACGGGGTGTTCTCGGATATGGTGGAAGGTGTATGAAGGATATGAGTGGACCAACAAGGAATCGATCATTCCTAGTAAGAGAAATTGTTATTCTAAGTAATTTCTTCGATTGATGACTCAAGGTGTCTTTGATCAAAGCAGGATGAGATTAGAAGTGATTTCTAATCAATCATCAACAGTCTTCATTATCGAATAGAGATTTGAAATGATTAAGTGTTACGGTTTGACATTTATCTATGCCCATCACTTAATCGAGATAATGAGAGATCGAAAGATTGAATTGCATGGTAACTTTACATTGAAGGGTATTTTGATACTTTCCACCAAATTTCTCATTTTCCGGGTAGGCATGACACGTTGCTAGACGTCAATCATATCTTGTGGGTTTTCATGAATCAATTGGATTGAATTCATGAGTCAATTCGAAAGCTAGTTCGAATTGGCAACTTAGGTCAGTTCAATTTGACCTAATTAGGTCAATCGGATTTGATTGGATCGAATTGGCTCGGACCTAGACCTACTGCTGGCTAGATGTGGAATCCAAAAGGTCACACATATTAGGAAATTGGTCTAGGAAGTCAATTGACATTTAATTAGGGTCATGGGACCCTAATTGGTTAGCTAGATTGCACACTAGCATATGTAGGCTGATCTAATCTCCTAACTCAATTGAATTGGGTCAAATAGGTTGCTAAATGGACTAACCAATTTGTGGGAGACCTAAATTGGGTTGTCCTAAGTGGCACGAATTTATCAGATTTTTATCTGATATTTTTGAACATGTTATGCGCCATATATCAAGAGTTCAAATGGCATGGGACTCTTGGCGCAAAATGGGTACTCGGCAAATAAAAGGGTGTAGAAGGACCAAGAGTCCTGCCTGATAATCACTGATACAGTGATAAAGTACTTTAAATTCCCTTTCATTTGACACCCATTTTGCATAGCTTTTGACTGGGTCAAACATGTGAATGACATGGAGAAAGGTGGCGCGCAATGTGAAGAGTCGCAACTCTTCACTGTTGACAACCTGATTTTTTGCACACAGAAAGGACAAGAGTCTTGCTTGTCAGATACTATAGCCAGATAAAGTCCAAGGGACTTTATCCTCATCTCCATGCCCTCTCATGTGGGTTTGACCAGTCAACATATATGAAATTCGGTGGGATGGTGGTTGGCGCAAATGAAGAGTAGTGATTCTTCATTTGGTGCAAAATCATAAGCAGAGTCCTGCTTTAAGTCAGTCACATATCACCGGTATTTTCATATGAAAAGCCATATCCCTTGAATCTCTTAAAATCGGTATAAATCGGTATTTGACATGTGTCAAAAGGATAAGTCGGAGGATAAAAATTAAGGGACTGATATATGGCAGTTGGCGCAGAAGAGTCATGACATTTCACTTATTAGACTCCTCATTGAAGGGTCTTATTTGATCTGTTGGTTGACAGATCAAAGGCTGATGAGAGGCCATATCTGGCACCCTCTCCTCTCATATAAATAGTCATCGGTATTTATTCCGATGGGATCATAATTCTCTTCTTTCTTACACTCTTATATTATCACTCTATCCACGCACTCTCTTCCTTCTTTTGTAAGAGGATAAGTCTTGTCTTAAGACAAAGTTCTCATTTTAAGACAAGGCTCTAAGAAGAGAATTAGGAAGTGATAAAAAGAAAGAAGGGAGGTTTTGGAGAGGGCTCAGAGTGCTTTACTGGAGGGCAAATGTCTGAGCAAGAAAGGAAGGGCTGCCAAAGGAAGAAGGGCCATCAGAAGAGTTCCAGTGACTTAAGCAACCTACTAAGGAGAGCTTCCTAGTTTGATTCATGTGTGGATCACCTCTGAAGGGCTTGCATTTGTGAGCCTAGTGGAAAGAAGAAGGAATTAGTGTTCCGGGTATTCTTCATAACCTTAATTTAATGACTTATTGATTGTAGTGAATAAGAGATCTTGGACTTAGGGTTTTCTAGTTATAGGGTTTTCAAGAATGAAATTTTTTGAAAATCTATTGTTCCGCTGTGCCATCAAAATCCTAGAAACCCAACGGTGGTATCAGAGCCCTCTTATTTCATTCAATTAATGGTCATTTGAATTATGGCATGCTATGTGATAATAGGAAAATATGATCATATGCTATGTTATCATATTTTTGATGCATGAATTAGTTTAAAGACATATATGATATGTTATATCTTAGTAACAGCTTTGGATTGGGTTAGTCACCATGGCCGTCCGATCATAGAAGTAAAGTAGGGTTTAAAGGCCCTCTCTTTCCATTCAATGAGATCTTCTATGGCGTGTAGGGGTGCCATTATGGCCATATCCTATGAACAAGTGATGTGAACAGATGTTTGAAATAATCATGTTATGTTATGCATATTAGGGCCAATATGCTTGGTTGCTAGTTTTATTATCATGTTGTCATGATTAGTTAGGATGTGTTTTGAGACCATTAAAAGCCCTAATAATCAAAATAGTTAGTCATAGTGCAAGTTAGTCAAGAAGCAATTTCATTTAGGGTTACATGATTAGTCAATTGGTGTCTAGGCAAGTGGTTCTGGGAAAGTAAAGGGAATGAGGTTTTTAATTGGTTCTGTTGTCCGACCTGGCCAATTATTTTGGTGTCCAAGGAAAGCAACGGGGGGACCCCTCATCTCTTTCATTTATCTGGCTAGTTTGGCTATATCTGGACCTTATATTGAATATGCCAAAATTGACTTAACACACTATAGTTTGCTTTCCTTCATGCTAAGCCAAATTAATATCAAAACTATAGCAGGTTTGTTGTGTAACACAAGGCCGGCTCTAAGATTTGATATAAAATTTGTCTTAGTGCACTTAGTGCTTTATAGCATGATTGGAATTGTTGCTTTGTTGTATAACACAAGGGCAACATTATTCAATCATGGTTATATAGAAATGAAGGGTCTGACTAAACTAAGACATATAGTTTGTTGTGTAACACAAGACTATAAGTGTCTTAGAGGCAGTTTATTTATTGAGAATTGCATGGGTTACAATTGGAAAGGAAGTCCTACCTTTGAACTCATGAGTGTTTGTTGTGTAACACAAGGTACTCATGAGGAATTGGGATCTTAATCCCATTAAGGAGATCTAGTAAGGTTACTCGCTTACTATAGGTGAGGGTTATGGTATTCGAATAAAATAGTGAGAGACAATTAGATATAAAGTCCTTATCTAGTTATGAATGTCATCTTGAGTGGTCTGCTTATATTGTTCTTAATTAAATGTAGGATTTATTATGGCTTCAAATTTGTCACTGCGGGGCATCTTAGATGCCAACAAGTTGACCGGTCCCAATTATGTGGACTGGTTAAGGAACTTGAGGATAGTATTGACTTAGAAGAAGCTTTCATATATTCTTGATTCTCCAGATCCAGAGCCGATTGGAGAGGATGCTTCCGAGGAGGAAATTTTCACACAAAATGTGGCAAAATGACAGCACAACTGTTAGGTGCATCATGTTAGCCTCAATGAGCAATGAGCTTCAGAGGCAACATGAAGGGATGGAACCTCAGTTCATATTGCTCAATCTAAAGGAGCTCTATGGAGAGCAAAGCAGGGCTGCTCGATAGAGATATCGAAGCAGTTGTTCCGTGCACGAATGAGTGAGGGTTCATCAGTGCAAACCCATGTTTTAAAAATGATTGACTTAATCAACCTAGTAGGTCAATTAGGATTTGTAATGGATGGTGAACTCAACCAGGACTTGATCCTGCAATTACTCCCAGATTCCTTCTCTCAGTTTGTTCTAAATTATCATATGAACAAACTGGATATTTCTATGCCTCAACTGCTGAACATGTTTAAGATAGCAGAGAGCCATTCTAAAGGAGATAAGGCTCATCTTCTTCTTGTTGATAGGAATAAGAAACAGGTAATGAAAAAGGGTATGTAAAGGAAGTTCAACCCTAAAAAGAGCATCCAGAAGAAGAAGAAAGCCAAGAAGGCTGTCAATGATGGAGCCTGTTTCCACTGCGGCAAGCAAGGGCATTGGAAGAAAAATTGCAAGACATATCTTGCAAGTGTGAAGTAGGATGCTGATGGAGTATTTAAAGGTTTGTATATGATACAAACTAATTTATCATTGAGTGCTTCCATTTCTAATTCTGGGTATTGGATACCGCATGTGGGTCTCATATCTGCAAGTCATTGCAGGGACTACAGAATTAGAAGCTTGAAGAAAGGTGGCTTCAAGCTATATGGCACAAGTGGTGAAGCCATGTATGCTGAAGCCGTGGGCACCTATCTTCTGTTATACCTTCGGGTAATATTTTAAAGTTGGAAGAATGTTACTATGTACCGAATATTGTAAGAAACATTATTTCAATACCCTTGTTATTACAACAAGGATATGAAATAAGTGTAAAGAGCAGTGGTTGCTCTATTCTTCATAGTAATAAAATATTTGGACATGGTTATTTTATTAATGGTTTTCTAACTTTAGAACTCAATAATGAAATATTATTTGTTGATAACAAGAAGAGGAAAAGAGATAATGTCAATGTCACATTTCTCTGGCATTGCCGGTTAGGTCATATAAGTGAGTCAAGGATAAACAAGTTAGTCAAAGATAATTACTTTGACCCTTATGATTTTCAATCATTAGGAATTTGTGAGTCTTGCCTCAAAGGAAAAATGACCAAGTCTTCGTTCACTGGGCATGGAGACAGGGCAACTGAGTTATTAGGTCTTGTGCATACTGATGTGTGTGGAGTTATGACAACTCAGGCCAGAGGTGGATACTCTTATTTCATCATGTTTATCGATGACTTATCTAGGTTTGGTCATGTGTATCTAATGAAACACAAGTCCGAAGTCTCTGATAAGTTTAAAGAGTATTAAAGCATGGTTGAAAAACAAACTAGATAATATTAAAACTTTGTTTTGATCGAGGAGGTGAATACTTGTCTAGTGAGTTTCTAAACCATCTTAAGGACAAAGGCATAATCTTTGAATGGACTCCTTATACACCCCAATTAAATGGTGTGGCAGAAAGGAGAAATCGCATCTTGTTATACATGGTGAGGTCCATGATGAGCTTCACAGATCTTCCTATTTCTTTTTGGTGATATGTCCTGGAAACTGCTTCATATATTTTGAACAGGATACCATCAAAGTCAGTGACTAGCACTCCATATGAGTTATGAAATGGCAAAAGACCGAATCTTAAATACTCGAAGATTTGGGATTGCTATGCTTATGTCAAGAATAATTTTGGACATAAATTAAGTGCTAGGGCTGATAAATGCAGGTTCGTTGGTTATCCTAAAGAGAGTGTTGGATACCTCTTTTATCATATTACTGAATAAAAAGTATTTGCCAGTAGACATGCTATATTCTTGGAGGAAGAATTTATTTAAGAAAGAAGTAGTGAAACAACACTTGAACTCAGTGAAGTTCAAAACCAACAACCAACTCCTGAAGAGTCTTCAAATGAAATTCCTCAACCATAGGTTCTTGTAGATCAGGAACAGCTACAACACACCTCCTCTCTGAAGGACAGAGAGAGTACGGGGTGCACCTCTCAGATATGGCTTTGTCATCAGGAATGACAATGAAGCCAGTATCATACAGGATGATCCTGTGACCTATACAGAAGTTGTTGAGAGTAAAGACTCTGACAAATGGCTAGATGCCATGAAGTCTGAAATGGATTTCATGTATTCTAATCAGGTTTGGACCTTGGTAGATCCACCTGAAGGAATTAACCCAATAGGGTGTAAATAGGTCTTCAAGAAGAAGATAAGAGCAGATGGTCAAGTAGAGATCTACAAGGTCAGGCTGGTGGCAAAAGGTTTTAGACAAAAACATGACATTGACTATGATGAAACCTTTTCACCAGTAGCCATGCTCAAGTCCATTCGGATATTGCTTGCTTTAGCAGCATACTATGATTATGAAATCTGGCAGATGGACATAAAGACTACTTTCCTTAATGGAAATCTTGAGGAAGAAGTCTATATGACATAGCCAGAAGGTTTTGTCTCAAGTGGGAGACCAGACCAAGTATGCAGGCTAAAGAAGTTCATTTATGGACTAAAGCAAGCATCGAGGAGTTGGAACATCCGCTTTGATGAAACAATCAAGGAGTTTGGTTTTATCAAGAATGTGTATGAACCATGTGTGTACAAGAAGACAAGTGGAAGAGCACTTGTTTTCTTGGTCTTGTATGTTGATGACATATCATTGGGAATGATATCCCAATATTACAATCGATCAAAACTTGACTATCATCAAAGTTTTTCATGAAGGATTTGGGAAAGGCATCCTATATACTAGGTATAAAGATCTATAGAGATAGATCTAAGAGGATGCTAGGTTTATCCCAATCCAGGTACATTGACTTAGTGTTGAAGAGATTCAATATGGATGGAAGTAAGAGGGGTTACTTATGAGTCAAAGCATACGTCTCTCTAAGAAAATGTCTCCTAAGACATTGGAAGAAAGAGATAGGATGGCTATGATTCCTTATGCTTCGGCTGTATGATTGATTATGTATGCCATGTTATGTACCAGACCTGATGTTGCTTATGCCTTAGGTATAGTAAGCAGGTTCCAGGCTGATATAGGAGAGGATCATTGGAAAGCTGTAAAAAATATTCTTAAGTACCTAAGGACTAAGGATGTTTTTCTTCTATATGGTGGATTAGATTTAAAACTAGAAGGATATACAGGTTCTAGTTTTCAATCAGATCCAGATATAGCAAATCCATATCAGGATATGTCTTCACCCTATATGGTGGTGCAGTGAGTAGGCAGAATACATAGTTGCATATGAAGCCATAAGGGTTGCTGTGTGAATGAAGAAATTCATCACGTAATTGGGCATGGTTCCTACTATAGAACAACTGGTGTCATTTTATTGCGGTAACACTGGAGTTGTGTAAGCTGAGGAACCAAGGTCTCATAATAAGCCCAAGCACATCCTAAGATGCTTCCACTTCGTTCAAGGACAAGATATTGTTATCGAACGAGTATATATAAAGAACAATATAGCAGACCCATTCACTAAAGCACTATCTCAGCAGCAGTTAGATCGCCACTTAGATTGTATGGGTATAAAATAGAAGGGCGATTGGCTTTAGTGCAAGTGGGAGATTAAAAGAAAAGTGCCCTAAAAGCCAATCTCTGAAAAGAGCATTTTTATAATCTTCAAACTCTTGTATGATATTATTATATTAATTAAAAGCATTTTTGTTTCATCATACTGCTGTGTCTCATTTAAAGATTATGAACCCCATAGGTTAGGATAAAGGAATTAGGATTATGATGGAGATCATAACGGTGAGATCTAAGTTCCTATAAATCCTAATCTAAAATGTTCCTAGTCGTTGGATCATCGATTTGGGGATTGATGCTTCCGGAAAGACTAGCTTATCCTATGTATGTTCGATGGAGAGGGTGGTTGGTCTCACAGCCACTTGTGTAGAGACACTAATACAAGGATAAGGGTGCTCATTAGGGTATGAGTTTACTGAACTGATCCGCATCGAGACTATCTTATGGAAGTCTTACTAGTCAAAAGATAGTTCTCATAGTGGGAGTTGTGCAAGTGATATTTAGACCTGAGGTCATCATGGTTTCTTATGCACGCTAAGCCATGTTTTGGTTCATACTCATTCATGACAGTGAGTTATGTACGGGGTGTTCTCGGATATGGTGGAAGGTATATGAAGGATGTGAGTAGACCAACAAGGAATCGATTATTCCTAGTAAGAGGAATTATTATCCCAAGTAATCTCTTCGATTGATGACTCAAGGAGCCTTTGATCAAAGTAGGATGAGATTAGAAGTGGTTTCTAATCAGTCATCAGCAGAGTTTTCATTATCGAATAGAGATTCGAAATGATTAAGTGTTAGGGTTTGACATTTATCCATGCCCATTACTCAATTGGGATAATGGGAGATCGAAAGATTGAATTGCACGGTAACTTTCCACTGAAGGGTATTTTGGTACTTTTCATCAAATTTCTCATCTTCCGGGTAGGCATGACACGTTGCTAGACGTCAATCATGTCTTGTGGGTTTTCATGAATTAATTGGATTGAATTCATGAGTCAATTCGAAAGCTAGTTCGAATTGGCAACTTAGGTCAGCTCAATTTGATCTAATTAGGTCAATCGGGTTTAATTGGATCGAATCGGCTCAGACTTAGACCTACTACTGGCTAGATGTGGAACCTAAAGGATCACACACATTAGGAAATTGGTCTAGGAAGTCAATTGACATTTAATTAGGGTCATGGGATCCTAATTGGTTAGTTAGATTGCACACTAGCATGTGTAGGCTGATCTAATCTCTTAACCCAATTGAATTGGGTCAAATAGGTTGCTAAATGGACTAGCCAATTTGTGGGAGACCTAAATTAGGTTGTCCTAAGTGGGACAAATTTATCAGATTTTTATCTGATATTTTTGGACATGTTATGTGTCATATATCAAGAGTTCAAATGGCATGGGACTTTTGGCGCAAAATGGGTGCTTGGCAAATAAAAGGGCGTAGAAGGACCAAGAGTCCTGCCTAATAATCACTGATACTGTGATAAAGTACTTTAAATTCCCTTTCATTTGATACCCATTTTGCATAGCTTTTGACTGGATCAAACATGTGAATGGCATGGAGAAAGGTGGCGCGCAATGTGAAGTGTTGGCGCCCAGATTTTTGGCATACAGAAAGGACAAGAGTTCTTCTGCTTGTCAGATACTATAGCTAGATAAAGTCCAAGGGACTTTATCCTCATCTCCACGCCTTCTCATGTGGGTTTGACCAGTCAACATATATGAAATTCAGTGGGATAGTGGTTGGCGCAAATGAAGAGTAGCGATTCTTCATTTGGCGCAAAATCATAAGCAGAGTCCTTCTGCATTAAGTCAGTCACATATCACCGGTATTTTCATATGAAAAGCCATGTTCCTTGAACCTTTTAAAATCGGTATTTGACATGTGTCAAAAGGATAAGTCGGAGGATAAAAATTAAGGGACTGATATATGGCAGTTGGCGCAGAAGAGTCATGACATTTCACTTATAAGACTCCTCATTGAAGGGTCTTATTTGATCTGTTGGTTGATAGATCAAAGGCTGATGAGAGGCCATATCTGGCGCCCTCCCCTCTTATATAAATAGCCATCGGTATTTATTCCGATGGGATCATAATTCTCTTCTTTCTTACACTCTTACATTATCACTCTATCCACACACACTCTCTTCTTTTGTAAGAGGATAAGTCTTGTCTTAAGACAAAGTTCCCATTTTAAGACAAGACTCTAGGAAGAGAAATAGGAAGTGATAGAAAGAGAGAAGGGAGGTTTTCGAGAGGGCTCAGAGTGCTCTACTGGAGGGCAAAGGTCTGAGCAAGAAAGGAAGGGTTGCCAAAGGAAGAAGGGCCATGAGAAGAGTTCCAGTGGCTTAAGCAACCTACTAAGGAGAGCTTCCTAGTTTGATTTTTGTATGGATCATCTCTGAAGGGCTTGCATTTGTGAGCCTAGTGGAAAGAAGGAATTAGCGTTCTTCATAACCTTAATTTAATGACTTATTGATTGTAGTAAATAAGAGATCTTGGACTTAGGGTTTTCTAGTTGTAGGGTTTTCAGGAATGAATTTTTTTAAAAATTCATTGTTCCGCTGTGCCATCAAAATCCTAGAAACCCAACAGCTAGGGCTCCACCTCTACAGGCGTCGGAGGTCTCTCAGCAGCTGCTAGGGCTCCACTTTTGTGGGTGTTGGAGGTCTCTCAATAGCTGCTAGGACTCAACCTTTGTGGGCTCTAGCATCCTGGCCGAGAAATGTTGCTGCCCCTTACTGATGACGTAGTCATGGTGGCGGCTCCTCCATCAACCTCTTAGGCTCCATCCTCGAGGTGCCTTGGCTCATCTTCCTTGGTCCTAGTAGTGGCTGAGTCTTCCCGAGAGGTCTCTCAGCCTTAAGAATCGATGCCATTCCTCCGGTAGAAGAGAGGGGGAGTACGTTCATCAGATCGAGATCAATATTGATGTCTTGGCCCTGCACAACTCTCAGGCTGCGCGGAGGCTGACAAAGATGCTGCTCCTCCCTTGAGACCTGGAGGAATGTATGTCTTGTTCTCTGGACAAGATTATTATCACTATCTTTCCAACCCTGATTGTGGTATGCTCCTTTACTTTATCTTTGGCCAAATAACCTTCTTTCCAAGTAACTAACTTGGTGTTCTTTCATGTTTGCGGCTTGCTCACGATATGTCTACTATCTATGAGGGGTTCACCAGATTTGCCGAACTTGTCCTTGGATGACCAAGTGAAGATGGCAGAAGCTTGTGTTAAAGTCACTAAGGAATTACTGAAGGCATCTGAGGCGCAAGAGGTCAAGCTATGGGAGGAGTTTGCTACCTCCCAATCTTTTTTCGAAGCTGCTATCCAGGGGCTAGAAGCCCGGGGGGATAATTTTGCTTAGCCCAAGGATATGAAACCAAGACAGCGAATCTGATCGTATACTTTCCAATCATTTGTCGGATAGGGTTGTTGATCAAACTAACAATATTTTTCGGGTCTCGATCATCACCCATATAAGAGTTCCTGCCAAGGCCTCTTCTTCTCCAACTAGCAATTGCAAGGAAGGGATAATTCCCACCACAAAAAGAAGCCTCTGACAACCATTTTACTTGGCTTTGCCCTTGATGGAAGGTCATCCTAAGGTCCTCTATTTATTGTGCGGAGAAGGGAGAATCTTTGGACTAGAGGATTGGAATCCAATTGCCCCCCACCATATACACGACTTATTGCCCAACAGAAAAGTTGACTGCTCTCTTCCCTTGGCTAGACGGTGATATCCATCGAAGTCGCCGCTCTTGTCAACTCTGCCCACTTCAAGGTTTGTCAAGATGCGTTGTTGAGCTGATCGGCGGCAAGGAGGTCCCATTGAGAAGGCCCCGGGCTTGGCTTTGGTCAATGACGTTTCGGCCTGTCCTTCGCTATGCGCGGTGACCACAAGAAGCCCGTCGGAGAAACTCCCGCACGGCTCCTTTGGCCTGACGACCATGGGAAACCACTACTTGGCAAGGATCGGTGCTTGCGAGATGGTAGTAGGGCCCCCTTGGCTTGGTCTTCCCTCCACGGTCGACGACCATAGGCCCTTGACATCTACAGGCCCTTGCCTCTACAACCCGACTAGGTTTGCACCCATAGAAGCCCCACAATGGCCTCTTCTCCATCTCGATTGGTGCCCATGGGAGGAACGATTGGGCTCCCTGCTTGGCATGGATCGATGCTCACCAAACAATCCCTCTCCATGATTGGAGTAACAACCGCAAGCCCCCACTCGGCCTCTCCATGATCGGTCTCTGCTCTCCATGGTAAGATCAATGACCACAGGCACTCGGCCTCCTATCCGATTGGCTCCTACGGATGATCGCAAGGTCCTCAGCAATCACAACCGACCGACTTCAACTAGGATGACCACAAGGCCTCTCTGCCCTTAGCTCCCTCTCCGCGACGATCAGTACCTATGGAAATCACCTCATGGCTTCCGGTTGGATCAACACAGGAAAAGCCTCACCACAAGCTTGCTGGCATGATCCTATCGCCAACCACCTCGACCTTTGGCTCGGCTTTGGTCGGATCGGCAATCGTCGGAAGACAACCCCCTCGACCATCTCTTCAACCAGAGTGGCGATTGACATCATCTCATGGAAGAAGCTGGTTGGCTGGGGGAGAAAACCATGGGAGAAGGCACAGCGGGCATATCAAGACCAAGGGAGAAGGGCCACGAGAAGATGACCCGTCGTGGGGCCACATTTAGTAGTAATGATTGATCACCCGTTATAATATTGCTAGCAATCTGTAGCAGTCACTATCATGCCTACTCCCTCATCACATTGTTGTCTGCAAATATCCCATGCACTATAGGATGCATGGGCATTGCCGATGCTTGACTGGGTTGATGCATGGGCATTGCCGATGCTTGACTGGGTTGATATCCCAGGTGGCAACTTTGATCCATTTGCCAACCTTCTTGGCAACCCTTTGTAACGGGCCGACTAGTTCTTTTTCAAGACGACCAAGTCATGCGGTCGTTCGACCCCAGGAGTGGTCATCCAATCCCAAGAGCGGTCATCTGATCCCAAGAGCAATCAATTCAATCCTAGAAATGACTAAGTCATGCGGTCATCCGATACTAGGAGCGGTCATCCAACCCTTAAAGTGGTCATTCGACCCCACAAGCAATTATCCAACCCCTTTAGGGGTCATCTGACCCCACAAGCGGTCATCCAACCCCACAAATGATTAAGTCATGCAGTTATCCGATCTCAGGAGCGGTCATCCAATTCCAGGAGCGGTTAACCCGATCCCAAAAGTGGTCAATCCAACTCCAAGTATGCAGTTGATCCGATCACAGTATGTAGAAGGCCTCTTCAAGCTATCCTAGGTACTCCATGCATGCCAAGACAATCAGGTCAACCATGTCCTTCCAGGCAATATTCCCTTAGTTAACTGAGGGCTGAGTGATGCTCATCTCTCACCTAAAAGACTTGATAAGTCACAACACCTCATAGCCACTATCATATTTTGCCATTTATGAAGAATTCAAGCTTGAGTGGAATCTGCGCTACCAATAGAAATACAATACTCTGCAAAATGACAAGGCACCAATAAGTAGGAAAGGGACATCTCTCTGCCAATGGTAAGCCCCTAACAATCCATGTGATATGCCTCACTTCTCATCGAATTTGTCCAGATCCATTGAATGATGCCCTTGTCTTCTACTTGTACAAAAGGTGGCTTCTTTAGAGCCTCTAGGGTCTTTCTACCTGTGCTCTTTAATACTGTTGGTATCAATACTGACTTGAGCATTGGAGTGCTATTGCAGGGCCACCCCTAGTAGAACTTTTGTGCAGGTATTGTCCCCTGAAGTTTGGCCTGTGTTGATAATTCCAACATCAACTCTAGCTCTCTCTGGTGCTTGATGAATTTTGGCACCAATAGATTGGAGGAAGGGCATGAAAACTATTGAGTGCCAAACAAAGGTAGGAAGTTGCATCTGGCCATACAAACATTGCCACCTCTTGACCGGTGGAGAGTCAAGCCAACGTCTTGGTCCCATCAACTATGCCGGAAACCTCTGCAGCCGGTAGGAGTAAGCGCGGCGCCATTCATCCTGCTCCTGCTGCAGGGCTCAAACTTGATATTGGTAGTTCAACTTATTTCAACCATCCCCATACTACCTGCAGTACGACCTCATTCCGCGATGCTACGGCTTGACCTGGCGCCACAGGCACCGACATTATTGTCGGAACAATCACGGGCACAAGTTGGAATGGTAACACTCACTTGGGGGTGCCGTAGAGAAGACGCCGATGACGAGCAGAGAATGGTGCTAGGGACCCCTCCAGCTATATAAGATACCCCGGCCGCATTCTCTGCTAGGGACCCCTCCAGCTATATAAGATACCCCGGCTGCATGCGGGCTCCTCCCTGACTGGGGGGTGGCTATAGTAAAAATCAGGAGGGTGCCTTTAACATGCACAACTTCGGTGATTGATAAGCTACCAACTTTTCTCTCGGATTGAAACAAAGTGTCAGGACTTTTGCACTACCAAACAAATGTAGAGGATGTTGGTGAAATTCATTATTTATGTTAATCTTATCAAAAGCACCCAAAAGGTTTCAAAGTGGTCGCGATTTGAGCGATGAAAAAAAAGGGGGAGGAAAAGAGGAAGAATAAAAGGAAGAAAATGAGAGAAATGGCATCTCTCTGATTCTCTGTCACTCCTCATAAGTGCCTCTTGCCTAAAGAAAAAGAAGAAAAGGAGAAAAGATAGAAAGTAGGATCCCTTTGGCTTTCCGTCACTTCTAATAATTATTTTTTGCATAAGAAAATGAGAAAGAGTGAAATGACATCTCTCTGGCTCTTTGTCATCTTTTTTATAAGAGAGAAAGAGAAATAACATCTCTCTAACTTTGTTACTTCTCATAAGCATCTTCTGCAAATAAAAGGAAGAAAATGAGAGAGACGACATCTCTCTAACTTTGTCACCTTTTGCATGAGAGAACAAAAAAAGGGAGAGAGAAATGGTCTCTCTAACTCTTTGTCACTTCTCGTGAGTACTTATTGCATAAGAGGATACGGTGATAAAAATAAAGGAAAAGTGGCACTCTCTTGTCACTTCTAATACCATCCCAACAAAAATTTGGAAGGCTTTCTCATTCCCGTCTCCGTCTTCGTCCATGGCAAGCCTGCTGAAGGCTCTCCGCCTGTCTCCATCCTATTTAAATGGTGCTTTCACCTCCGCCACCATTTTTTCAATTGAGGGAGTTTATAGGTTTCTGCCTCATCTTCTTCCTAGGGGAGCTGTGGAAAGCTGATCACCTCGGCCTCTTCTCCACTTGGATTGAAAGGGAATCCACCTCAGGATTGGCTTCATCTAGGTCGGTGGCCAGACCTTGCCTCGATCATGGAAACTCTAGCTTGGCAACCCTAAAGGAGCCTTCGGCCTTGAAAGAGCCTTGACCATGAAGGAGCTCTCGGCCATGAAAGGGCCCCATCAACGCTCGCAAGGTACCGACCGTCTCAGCTTCTCCGATCATTCTTCCCAGATGCTCCCAACAAAAGCACCACCTGGAATTCACCTTGGACTCGACCTCCTTCAATCAGTTCAAAACCCATGAAAGCTGACCATCCCATCTTCTCTGATCAAGAACGATCCCGCCTTGGCCTCTTCGATTGATGGTGGTTGCTATGCGGCTTCTCAGCCTCCCTTGGCCGGATTGGCAATGGCCATGGCCTCGGTTAGTCAGAAAATAAAAGAGGCGAAAACAGGTGAAGGGAGAGGTCGGGTCAATCAAGAAATCGATGGTGGAGACAGGGTCCTCATCATGTAAGCTAGCGGTAGCGATCGCACCAAATTCAGGGAAGAAAAGAGTATCAAAATTCACGGCCATCACCATTAGTAATTATAAATATTCCATAGGCTGCTGGGCTGATTATTGGTGCTAGTTTATCCCAGAGGGTAACTCCAATCTGTTTGCCTATCCTCTCGGCGATCTTTCACAATAGTCTAATGCACAACACATCATTTGAAGGATGGCTTCGACCAATGCATATGCAATAGCCGAATGCAAGCTATCAAGACTGAGCCTTCAAGCTGAAGGCCAAGATGGATGTTGATCTCTCAAAGATGATCACTCAAAAGCAATGCCCCCAAGGAGCTTGAACCCCTAAAGGAAGCAAGCCCCTGATTGTTTTGAGGTAAGAGGCATTAAAGCCCTCCTATCATCTTGATTTTTCTCATGGGTCCATAGGCTTGCGGAGCCACGAAAAGACAAACCACAGCAAGGATGATGAAAGTCTTCACCGGGAGATAACATGACAATGAATTTCAAAGCTTAATAGGACTCCATTTGGGTTATGGAGTTCCATCCAAAATTAAAGAAGCCTCGGAGCTTCAAGGCCATAGTGTACATGGCTCTAAGTGACAATCGATCAAAGCCTAAAAGGAGGACAGCATCCATGTCTCCAAGTGACGACTGGCCAGAGGCCAAAAGGAGGACAGCGCTCATTGGCTCCAAGTGACTGAGTAGCTCTTGGTCAGAGTTTCAAGGCCATAGCATCCATTGGCTCCAAGTGACAAAGTAGCTTTTGGTCAGAGTCCCAAGGCCATATAGCATTCACTGGCTCCAAATAACCGAGTAGCTCTCAGTTGGAGCCTCAAGACTACATAGCACCCATTGGCTCCAATTGACTAAGTAGCTCTCAGTCAAAGCTCCAAGGCCACAACGTCCACTGGCTCCAAGTTACGGAATAGCTCTTAGTCAGAGCGTTAATGCCACAGTACCAACTGGATCGAAGTGACCGAGTAGCTTTCAATTAGAATCCTAAGGCCACATAGCGATCACTGGCTCCAAGTGATCAAGTAGCTCTTGGTCAGAGTCCCAAGCCCACTCAGCGCCCACTGCTCCAAGCGATCTTAGATCGGTTAGAGCTCTAAGGCCATAGCGTCTACTGGCTCCAAGTGATTAAGTAGCTTTTGGTCAGAGCCTTAAGGCCATAGTGCCTACTAGCTCCAAGTGACCGAGTAGCTCTCAGTCAGAGTTTCAAGGCCACTCAGCGCTCATTGCTCCAAGTGACCTTAGATCGGCTAGAGCTCCAAGGCCAATCAGCGCCCACTGCTCTAAGTGATCTTAGATCGGTCAGAACCCCAAGACCACTCAACATCCATAGCTCCAATTGATCTTTGATTAGTCAGAGCTTTAATGGCCTCTCAATAGCCCACAAAATCCAAGGCCTCTCAGTGGCTCGTGGCCCCAAATGATTTCCAGTCAGACAACCTCAACGATCTCTGATTAGCCCACTGAAGGAGCTTTTAATTAGCATTGGCTCCATATCCTTGGCATCCCTCAAATAAGTATTCCCATAGCTCGATCAAAGCTCGAATTAGGGTACAGGGGGTATCTATTGGAGATAATGTCGCTTAGCCCAAGGATATGAAATTAAGGCAGCAAATTTGGTTGCATGCTTTCTAATCATTTGTCAGGTAGGGTCGTTGATCAAACCAACAATCTTTTTTGGTCTTGATCAGCACCCATAGGAGAGTTCCTGCCAAGGCCTCTTCTGCTCCAACTGGCAACCACAAGGAGGAAGGGATAATTCCCACTGTTACGGCCGTAATGATGACGTGGCCGGTCTCAGATTCCGTCAGGTATGATCGAGCCGCGTGGAGGTTACTTCGGCCGAGTCAGCTGCGGCTCCCACGCTACCGAGGTCGAGCTCGGCCCTTGCCCTCCCGGCTATCTCGCCAGGTGATATCCCGAGACGTTACCGCCCTGGCCGAAGTCGAGTTCGTCCAGGGCCCCTCCTGCCACCTCGCCAGGTGTCCACCCAGGAGGGGTCCACCTCGGCCGAGGTCGGCTGCTCCCCCGCTCCCTCGCCAAGTGGCGCCCAGAGACGGTCCCACCAAGGCCGAGGTCGAGCCGGGCCCCTTCGCTCCTTTGCCAGGTGGCCCCCGGAGACGGGACCACCTCGACCGAAGCCGAGCGCCCTTCTGCCGCTCTGCCAGGTGTCCACCCAGGAGGGGTCCACCTCGGTCGAGGTCGGCTGCTCCCCCGCTCCCTCGTCAGGTGGCGCCCTGAGACGGTCCCACCAAGGCCGAGGTCGAGCCGGGCCCCTTCGCTCCTTCGTCAGGTGGCCCCCGAAGACGGGACCACCTTGACCGAAGCCGAGCGCCCTTCTGCCGCTCCGCCAGGTGTCCACCCGGGAGGGGTCCACCTCGGCCGAGGTCAGGCCGCCCGTACAGAGGTCCCAAAGAGCGGAGGCGCAGGTTCCGAGGTTGGCCCTCGAGCTGTGCGCACCACAGACAGCGCCCCGTACAGATGGCGGCGGCACGCGAAACATCACTTACGTCAGCCCGACAGGTTCTGCAGTCGAGAGACGCGGTTCTGGCAAAACAGGGCCCGTCAACGGACAGCGCCGGCACCTGGGAAGGGGAGCGCCCACACTGGGCCCGAGGTCTGACCGGCCGCCCTGCCGGTGCCCCCTCCTTTACCCTTTCCCCGCTGGGCTTGGCAAACGAGGTCAGAAAGCCGCCTGGCCCTCAAAACCAAAAGGGGAAAGAGAAAAGGATGGAGAGGGGGCGACGAGAGCGACAAGGGGAGCCTCCCAAGAGCGGAAAACAGGCAGGCAGCGGGAGGAGATAAAAGGAAGGAGAGAGGAGACGACCAGGTAAGATGGGACGAGTAAGAAACAGAGGCTGAAGGCCCCGCTCCGAGAGTAAGATCCAGGGCCCCGAGAGGGGATCGCTTGGCGTGAGCTCGGCAAGGGGACCCAGCCAGGTTTCTGGTCCCTCCGGCACCTTTCTTGCTAGTAAATTCTCTGAGTCTGGGACTCCTTCGGGGGCCCATCCCGGAGAATCTGTTCCCTCTCGCCGTCTACTAACTTGATCGTCGGAGCTCCCTCGCCGGGATCCCCGGCCATGGTCTTCTGACCTTGCCTTGCAGGTTCGCTCCAGTCAGGAGGCCCCAGGAGCAAGGCGGTCTGGTAGGATCGGTGGTTCCGAGGCACGGGTGCGGCGGCGAGATCGGCAACAGATTGGCGCACCAGGTAGGGGGGCAGGACAACACCTCTAGTGTGAGCCAGCTTTCTGCAGGCACGGCGCTCTCCGACAATGGTGGTCACTCGTGGGCGCGAGTTATCCACCAGCCGTGTGGGGGAGGTTCCCTCCCCTCAAGGGGCCCACAGCCCGGAGAGGGAGCTCCCAGCTCCCCCTCCTCTTCCACTACCGCCGACCTCGGCAGATGGGCCCCTCACGACCGTCATCCAACAGCTGCAGACTTTGACCTCGGCGGTCCGGCAGCTTCAACATCAGCAGCGGTCCCTGGCCACGCAGCCGCAGCCGGGGACCCCCGCGGCTCGAGCCGCGGGGCCGCGTGGGAGCCTGCGCTCCATTCAGGGCAGGCCATCCCACCCGAGGGCGGTCTCCAACCCCCGCGGGAGCCACCAAGCTCCCGCAAAAAGAAACTACTCCGGTTCGGCGGATCACGAGAGTCGATCCCCGGCCGATGAAGCCGAGACGGCGTATCGCAGCAAGCGACGCCGAGGCGTGACTTCGCGCCGAGACCGATCGGCGCCCCCTTCGCCAGCGGCCTCGGTGGAAGACTCCACCGACGAGGCCATCAGGCGTCAGGCCGAGAGGCGTCTGGAGGAGCACGAGCGCAAGTTGGCGGAGTTCGCCCGTCGATTTGCTGACCTGCAGAACTCATCGGCGGACCCGGCGGGCTACGACTCCCGTCCCCCCTTCTCTGAAGAAATCCAGGCGGAGCCGATCCCGAGCCGGTTTTGCATGCCGCAGGTGGATCCCTACGATGGGACCATCGACCCTCTGGACCATCTGGAGAGCTACAAGGCTCTCATGAGGGTCCAGAGGGCCACTGACGCCCTTTTGTGCATCGCCTTCCCCGCTACCCTCCGGAAGGCCGCTCGAGTCTGGTTCACCCGTCTCGAGCCCGGATCTATTTGCTCCTTCCACCAGCTGGAAGGAAAGTTTGTGGCGCACTTCGACGCTTGTCGGAAGGTGCCAAGAGAGGTGGATAGCCTCTTCTCCATCCGCCAGCAGGACCAGGAGCTGCTACGGGACTACATCACCCGGTTCAAGACCGCAGCCCTGGAAATCTACAGCCTGGATGAGCCCGTCGCCATGCTGGCTTTGAAGCGCGGGCTCAAGACGTCCCGCCTGACCTACTCCCTGTACAAAAAGCTTCCCAGGATGTACTCCGAGCTCCTTTGCGCCCACAAGTACATCCGAGTGGAGGAGGCTGACCGCATCCGCCGAGAGCTGGACGGGAAGATTTCGAAGAGGCCGTCCCCGAGGGATATTCCAGGAGCTCGAAAGCCTGGGCCACCTGCCGATCCTCGCCCGAATCCGAGGTCGAAGGGCGAGGCCATTCCGGAGCGGAGGTTCACCCCTCTCCTCGCCCCTCGAACAAAGATCCTCATGGAAATTGAGGGCGAGCACTACCTCCGCCGACCTCCTCCTCAGAACCCAAGAGGTATTCGAGACAAGTCAAAGTACTGCCAGTTCCACCGCGAGCACGGCCATGACATGGAGGAGTGTCGCAACCTGAAGCGGGAGATCGAGGAGCTGATAATGAGGGGCTACCTCAGGAAGTTCGTCAGGAACGAGGTCCCCGCGGAGGGGCAGCCGCTCGCGGCCTTACCACCAGTTCCTGTAATCGATAACCGCCCGACGGAGAAGCCGGTGGGCATGATCTCACTTGGGGTTGGGCGGGCGGCGAAGAGAGCCCGGGAAATCGGGAACCCGGAGAATGTAATCCCTCCCGAGGAGGGGAAGGAAAACGAGAATGTAAACAATGATGCCGTGGTGGTCGAGATGACCATCGCGAAGCATCCTGTATATCGAATTATGGTAGATAGTGGAAGCTCGGCTGACGTGCTTTTTTACGATGCTTTCTCTCGGATGAATTTGTCCCATGATCAGCTGAGACCGGTGCATACCCCCCTGGTAGGCTTTACCGGGGACTCCGTGGGGGTCGAAGGGGAGATCACTCTCCCGGTCACCGTCGGATCCCCACCTCGACAGACGACCGTCCTGATGACGTTTACCGTCGTCAAGCTCCCTTCGCCTTACAACGCGATTCTCGGGCGTCCCGAGCTCAACCAACTAGATGCCATGATTTCCACGAAGAGGTTGTTGGTGCAGTTCCCCACGTCTTCCGGGCTCGGGGTGATGAAGGGGACGACCCAGCCGGTCCCGCATTGCCTCCAGACGGTCCCGGGCGCCCGGGGCACGGAGCTCGGCCCCGATGTTGACGACCTCGACCTAAGGGAGAAGGAACCTAGGGGGGGCCCGTAGAACGCCTGTTGACTTATCCCCTTGGTTCGGACCCGCTGAAGACGGTGCAGGTCGGGGCGCAACTCCCAGAAGAACGGACCCGCCTGCTGGAGTTCCTCCGCGCGAACGCAGACGTGTTCGCCTGGTCAGCGGCCGACATGCCGGGCATTCCCCCCGAGGTCATCATGCATAGGCTGAACGTGGATTCGAGCTGCCACCCGGTCCGCCAGAAGAAGAGGAGCTTCGCCATGGAGAGACAGAGGGCCATCAACGAGGAGGTGGAGAAACTCCTCGCCGTTGGCTTTGTGCGGGAAGTCCAATATCCCAGCTGGCTGGCGAACGTGGTCATGGTAAGGAAGAGCAGTGGTAAGTGGAGGATCTGTGTGGACTACACCGACCTCAACCGAGCTTGCCCGAAGGACAGCTTTCCTCTTCCAAAGATCGACCAGCTGGTCGACACCACCTCGGGGCATCGCCTCCTGTCATTCATGGACGCCTTCTCTGGATACAACCAGATCCGAATGAACCCGGAGGACGAGGAGCACACCGCCTTCATCACCGACCGCGGAACTTTTTGCTACAAGATGATGCCGTTTGGCCTCAAGAATGCTGGGGCCACGTACCAGCGTCTGGTCAACAGGATCTTCAAAGACCAGATCGGCCGCAACATGCAGGTGTACGTGGACGATATGCTGGTAATGAGCAGACCCGATTCGGACCACGTAGCTGACCTGGCGGAGATATTCGGCAACCTCCGACATCATCAGATGAAGCTGAACCCTGCGAAGTGCGCCTTCGGCGTCTCCGTCGGGAAGTTCCTAGGATTCATGGTGACCCAAAGAGGAATTGAAGCCAACCCGGAGAAGGTCCAGGCCATCCTGGACATGGAATAGCCCGCCTCCAAGAAGCAAGTGCAGCAACTCACCGGCCGGGTTGCGGCCCTCAGCCGTTTTATCTCCAGGTCGGCCGATTGCTGCCGTCCCTTTTTCAAGGTGCTGAGAAAGATGAACGACTTCGCCTAGACCGAGGAATGCCAAGATGCCTTTGAAGAGCTGAAGAAGACGCTCGCATCGCCACCGCTGCTTTCCCAGCTTGAGGAGGGGGAGGAGCTCATCCTCTACCTGGCGGTCATCCCGGAAGCCGTCAGTTCGGTCCTGGTTCGGACCGACGACCAAGGAGTCCAGCGGCCGGTGTACTATACCAGCAAACTTCTCCGCGACGCGGAGCTCAGGTATTCTCGGCCCGAGAAGCTCGTTTTTGCGTTAATAGTGTCTGCTCAGCATCTCAGGCCCTATTTCTAAGCGCATCCCATCGCCGTCCTGACGGATCAGCCGCTGAAAGCGGTGCTCAGCCGACCCGACACCTCGGGGCGATTGGCGAAGTGGGCACTGAAGCTCAGCGAGTTCGACATCGCGTACAGGCCCAGGTCGGCCATGAAAGCACAGGTGCTAGTCGACTTCTTGGTCGAATGCGCGGGCTTAGGCAAGGAGCCCGAGGAGGATCCCTTGCACCGGCAGCTGAAAGCGGGCCCCGAGGGGCCCGGAGAGGACGCGTGGATCCTCCACGTAGATGGAGCCTCGAACTCTGGCGGGAGCGGAGCCGGACTCATTCTTGCCAACAGCGACGGGGTCATCGCCGAATGCGCGCTCCGTTTCCATTTCGCTGCGACAAACAATCAGGCGGAGTACGAGGCGTTCCTCGCTGGGCTGAGGGTCTCCCGCGAGTTGGGCGTGACTAACCTTAAGGCCTTCACTGACTCCCAGCTCGTGGCAGGATAGGTCTCCGGGGAGTATGCCGCGCACGACCCCCAAATGGCGAAATACTTGGAGCTCGTCAAGGCGGGCACGGCCGGTTTTCGGCGCTTCAACATCTTCCACATCCCCCGCAGGGAGAACGCCCGTGCGGACACTCTTTCCCGGCTGGCGATCCTGCCAGACTCGATGCTGGGTCGCGCTCACGTGGAGCACCTTAAGGCCCCAAGCCACGAGACCCCAGTGGAGGTCCATCAGGTCAGCCGTGAGCCCAGCTGGATGGACAAGTACGCCGAATACATAACCAGCGGTACCTTGCCAGAGGACCGTGTGGCGGCCCGCCTCATCAGAAAGAAGGCCGCGCAGTTCGTCCTGATGGATGGGCAATTGTATCGAAGATCCTACTCCTACCCCCTCCTTAAATGCGTGGGACCCGCGGAAGCTAGACTCGTGCTCCAGGAGATTCACGAGGGCGTCTGTGGGAACCACGTGGGGGGCAGAGCGTTAGCCTACAAAGCCCTTCGTCAGGGCTACTTTTGGGAGACGATGAAGGAGGATGCCGCTGATTTTGTGAGGAGGTGCGATCGGTGCCAGCGTCACGCCACGGTGCAACGGCAGCCCTCCAACCCAATCTCCCAGCTTTCAGCTCCGTGGCCATTCGCCCAATGGGGGATGGACCTTCTGAGCCCATTCCCGCTGGCGTCTGGACAGCGGAAATTCTTGATCGTGGCCATCGACTACTTCACGAAGTGGGTCGAGGCCGAACCCTTGGCACGGATCACCGAGGCAAACGTCGCCAAGTTCTTTTGGAGGTCAATCGTTTGCCGCTTCGGCCTCCCCCACACTGTGGTCACTGATAACGGGCGCCAGTTCGACTGCCGGGAATTTGAAGAGTTCTGCGGCGACCTCGGCATCAGGCATCGCTTCACCTCGGTGGCGCATCCTCAGACCAATGGAGAGGCCGAAGTCACGAACAGGATCATTTTGCAGGGCCTCCGCACGCGGCTGGACCAGGCCAAGGGCAGATGGGCCGAGGAGCTCCCCAACGTCCTTTGGGCATACCATACCACCCCGAGGACGGCGACCGACGAGACCCCGTTCAACCTCGTCTTTGGAGCCGAAGCGGTCATCCCGATCGAGCTCAGCCTACCCACACTGCGTGTGGAGCAATATGACGAGACTGAGAACCCCGCCAGAATGATGCTCAACCTTGACCTTCTTGAAGAGACGAGGGACAAGGCTCGAGTTCGGATGGCGGCGTATAGGCAGCGAGTGGCCAGGTCTTACAACTCCCGAGTACGGTCGAAGGCCTTCCGTAACGGAGATCTGGTCCTCCGGCGCGCTGAAGCTTCTCAGCCACGGGAGTGCGGGAAGCTCTCACCGAACTGGGAAGGCCCGTACCGGATAGCAGAAGCCTTCCCCCACGGCGCCTACTACTTGGAGGAATTGGGAGGGGCCAGGTTTCCCCGGACGTGGAACGCCTCGAATCTAAGGATGTATTATCAGTAATGTAAGGTTCCCCACTCCTGCAATAAAGTTTCTTTGCTTCAAACGCTCTTTCTCACCTCGTAGGGAAACTGGCGCATGGCCCTGGGTTCGGCACACCCAATCGTGGCCGAAGGCCGAAGGAAGCGAGAAGTCCCGGACTTTAGTCTGGAAGGCGGGGCAGAACCCAGTTCGCCCACACGAGCACGGAGAACAGCTCGGCAAGCCGCGCAAGGCTTGAGAAAGCCTGCGGCCCCGGGGTTCAGTCCGGAAGTCCCGGGCTTCGGTCTGGAAGGCGGGGCAGAACCCAGTTCGCCCATGCGAGCACAGAGAACAGCTCGGCAAGCCGCGCAAGGCTTGAGAAAGCCTGCGGCCCCGGGGTTCAGTCCGGAAGTCCCGGGCTTCGGTCTGGAAGGCGGGGCAGAACCCAGTTCGTCCACGCGAGCACGGAGAACAGCTCGGCAAGCCGTGCAAGGCTTGAGAAAGCCTGCGGCCCCGGGGTTCAGTCCGGAAGTCCTGGACTTTAGTCTGGAAGGCGGGGCAGAACCCAGTTCGCCCACGCGAGCATGAAGGCAAGCCCAAAGAAGGACCCGCTCGAGGCCTACTCTGATGCCACCCGGTCCGGAATGTCCCAAACTTTGATCTGAGCGCCGGATGGGACCAGGTCCACCCTCGTCCCGGCACTCCACATCAATATCTCAGGAAGAAAAAAGAGAAGAAAGAAAAGCAAAAGAGAAGGCGAGTCCGAGACATGGCCAAACTGAATTTTCATTGACTCAATAAAGGGAAGTACAAACTGGGGGTCCCGATAGGCCGGGAGTCCCCAAAAAGAAAACAAACCAAAAAGAAAAAGAACGACAATTCAATTTGGCGCGGTGGCGGGATCCTCGGCCGGGGTCGCAGGCTCCACTTCCTCGCCGTCGGCGGCTGCTGGCTCAGGGGGTTGCTCCGGAGCTTCGGCCGTGTCGCTCGCCGGGGCTGCAGCTGTGGCGTCGACCGCGCCGGAAGCCCTTCTATCGGGTCCCTGCCTCCTACCTCCGAGCACCACCCCACTGAGGTCAAGCTCGGGGTAGAAGGACCCCACCTTCTCCCGGCACATTCGGAACCCCTTCAGGAAGGAGTCCACGGCGGCCTCCCGGACCTCCGAGATGTACTCGTCGGAGGCCCGGAATTTCGGGACGGCTTCCTGCGCCTCCCGCTTCGCGGCCTCCAGGAGCCCGTTGATGTAGGTGCTCCACTCTTTCGCCGCACTCGCCTCCCGTCTGGCCTCTTCCAGCTGGCGCTCTAGCCACTGAGAATGGGCCCGAAGGCGAGCCCTCTCGGCCGCGTCCTCTTCCGCGCGACGCTGGTGGGAGTTCCTCTCCTCGGACAGATAGGACTCCAGGTCCTTGATTCGCTCCTCGGCGCGCGCCAGGTCCGCTTGGAGGGTCTGGTTGTTCGCTCGCAGCTCGACCCTCTTCTCCATGAGGTCTTTGACGTCGGCTGCGAGCTTGCCGAGCTTCTCTTCCTTCTCGGCATCTTTCTTCGCGTACCCTGCGAGGAAGTTCCTCAGCAGGAGCACGTCGTTCCCAATCTGCACAGCAAAATAGTCGGGTTAGTATAAAGGCTAATCGAGGCCAAAAAAGATAAAGGAGCCTGAGTTCGGACTTACCATGAAGAGCTGCGGGAGGATCCCGAGCAGGGCGTCGGCGTAGTCCTTGCCGCCTCGAGATCGGCGGTCCCGGGCGGTGGAGGCATACTCCATCACTTTCTTCGCGAGCCCCTTGTCGCGGATTATCGAGCACCGGTTGGTGATCACCGGTGGCGGAGCCGTCGGTCGGCTGCGGCGGCAACTGCCCCTCCAGCAAGAATCGCCGTCGACGGTGTGGCAGAGGTCGCGGGCTGCGCTGTCGGAGCCGTGGCAACGACGGGGCCGGCGCTGGGCGGAACTGCTGGTGGTGGAGCCCCTTCGTCGGCAGCACCGCCGGGTCTGACAGCGGGAGCATCGATGGCCCCGCCCCGAGGCAGCCTGGGCGGGGGAGCAGCGGCCACCGGGCTGGGTACGGTCGCCGGCACGACCTCCTGTCTCACCTCGGTGCGAGCCCTCTTCGCCGCAGGCTCATCCACCTCGACGACGTCCCTCTGGGCCGCACCCTCCAGGAGGTTCTCCAGCGAAAATTTCATGCCTGCAACGCAAAAGAAAAGGAGGTCAGTCAGCTCGGCTAAAAAGGAGAAAGAGTACAGAAGTCAAGGAAAGACTGAGTCTCACCCGGCTCGTGGATGGGACTAATCCCGGCCTCAAACAAGTTCTGCTCCGAGAGCAGAACCTCGAGCGCCGGGACCACATCGCTCAGGAGCTGGGAGTAGGCCTCTTGGTCCTTTGACTCGACCTGTGAGTTCTGGTTCGGAGACCGGTCCAGTTCGCTCCAGGCCCAGTCAACATCCTCGTCCGAGGCAAAGAAGAACCGGTTCTTCCAGCCCTTGATAGAAGAAGGGAGGTCGAACCGGAGACACCTGGGCCGGGACGAGATGTACCACCAGCCGTCGTCAGTGGAGTACCTCTTCAGGGTAAACAGAGCCCTGAAGAGGGAGAAACGGGCAACAAACCCGTGGAAGTGACAAAAAACAATAAAAGAAAAGATGACCCGGATGGCATTGGGAGCCAACTGGGCCGGAACGAGACGGAAGTGGCTAAGGAAAGAAAGGAAGAAGGGGTGCAGAGGAAATCGAAGACCCCCGAGAAGGAAGTCTTCGTAGAAGGTTATGCGGCCGGGGCCACTCATGGTGACGCGATCCCCGGGCCACGGAACAAGCAGACGGATTGACCCCGGGATGCCGTAGACCTCCCGGAGCAAAGAGAGGTCGCCTCCGGTCATTGTGGAAGCATGACCGGAGGGACCGGCAGAAAGAAGAGGTGGAGGAAGAGGAAAAAGCGGAAGAGCAAAAGCGACAGGAGGAGACCGGACACCCCTGGGGATGCCAATGGTGATACCCCCAGGTTGCAGTCGCGTGCGGGTCTCCTCCGGGATCACTTCCTCCTCCGAGGAGGAAGAAGACGGAGTCCTCGGCCGGGACGGACCTCCCTCGTCCGGATTAGAGGAAACATGGCGACGGCGCGCCATGACAAAGAAGAAAGCAAGAAGGATTCGAGGGAGAAGAAGAGAGGAACAAGGAGGAAAATGAGGGCACTCACCGAAAATGCACTGTGCGAACGCGGGGCGATGGAAATTAGCCTGCAGCAAACCGCCCACGAAGCAAGGGAAAAGGCCTCATTCCAGAAAGTCCCCTCCTTTTCAAACTCAGTCGACAGCGGCCGTACCCGTCATTTCGCTCCGAGCCATTGGATGATCGCCGCGTGGATGCACGCCCGACACCGACACCTCGTTAGCAGGGAAACGACCTCTGCTTTGAAGCGACGCATTTATTACGAACAAGTGGGCGATGCGTGGCGGCCTTCTATAGGGCTTCGGGCGCACCGAGAAACGGCGACGAGGATCGCGGCAATTATGATGCAAGATCTTCGCCTCCCCATGTCATATCCGCATTTAATCCCGACGTTCTGTTCTACGATGCCCCAACGGAACGGCGGATTGGGGGGCAACTGTTACGGCCGTAATGATGATGTGGCCGGTTTCAGATTCTGTCAGGTATGATTGAGCCGCGTGGAGGTTTCTTCGGCCGAGTCAGCTGCGGCTCCCATGCTACCGAGGTCGAGCTCGGCCCTTGCCCTCCCGGCTACCTCGCCAGGTGATATCCCGAGACGTTACCGCCCTGGCCGAAGTCGAGTTCGGTCCAGGGCCCCTCCTGCCACCTCGCCAGGTGTCCACCCAGGAGGGGTCCACCTCGGCCGAGGTCGGCTGCTCCCCCGCTCCCTCGCCAGGTGGCGCCCAGAGACGGTCCCACCAAGGCCGAGGTCGAGCCGGGCCCCTTCGCTCCTTCGCCAGGTGGCCCCCGGAGACGGGACCACCTCGACCGAAGCCGAGCGCCCTTCTGCCGCTCCGCCAGGTGTCCACCCAGAAGGGATCCACCTCGGTCGAGGTCGGCTGCTCTCCCGCTCCCTCGCCAGTTGGCGCCCTGAGACGGTCCCACCAAGGCCGAGGTCGAGCCGGGCCCCTTCGCTCCTTCGCCAGGTGGCCCCCGGAGACGGGACCACCTCGACCGAAGCCGAGCGCCCTTCTGCCGCTCCGCCAGGTGTCCACCCAGGAGGGGTCCACCTCGGCCGAGGTCGGCTGCTCCCCCGCTCCCTCGCCAGGTGGCGCCCTGAGACGGTCCCACCAAGGCCGAGGTCGAGCCGGGCCCCTTCGCTCCTTCGTCAGGTGGCCCCCGGAGATGGGACCACCTCGACCGAAGCCGAGCGCCCTTTTGCCGCTCCGCCAGGTGTCCACCCGGGAGGGGTCCACCTCGGCCGAGGTCAGGCCGCCCGTATAGAGGTCCCAAAGAGCGGAGGCGCAGGTTTCGAGGTTGGCCCTCGAGCCGTGCGCACCACAGACGACGCCCCGTACAGATGGCGGCGGCATGCGAAACATCACTTACGTCGGCCCGACAGGTTCTGCAGTCGAGAGACACGGTTCTGGCAAAACAGGGCCTGTCAACGGACAGCGCCGGCACCTGGGAAGGGGAGCGCCCACACTGGGCCCGAGGTCTGACCGGCCACCCTGCCGGCGCCCCCCCTCCTTTACCCTTTCTCCGCTGGGCTTGGCAAATGAGGTCAGAAAGCCGCCTGGCCCTCAAAACCAAAAGGGGAAAGAGAAAAGGATGGAGAGGGGGCGACGAGAGCGACAAGGGGAGCCTCCCAAGAGCGGAAAACAGGCAGGCAGCGGGAGGAGATAAAAGGAAGGAGAGAGGAGATGACCAGGTAAGGTGGGACGAGTAAGAAACAGAGGCTGAAGGCCCCGCTCCGAGAGTAAGATCCAGGGCCCCGAGAGGGGATCGCTTGGCGTGAGCTCGGCAAGGGGACCCAGCCGGGTTTCTGGTCCCTCCGGCACCTTTCTTGCTAGTAACTTCTCTGAGTCTGGGACTCCTTCGGTGCCCCATCCCGGAGAATCTGTTCCCTCTCGCCGTCTACTAACTTGATCGTCGGAGCTCCCTCGCCGGGATCCCCGGCCAGGGTCTTCTGACCTTGCCTTGCAGGTTCGCTCCAGCCAAGAGGCCCCAGGAGCAAGGCGGTCTGGTAGGATCGGCGGTTCCGAGGCACGGGCGCGGCAGCGAGATCAGCAACACCCACCACAAAAAGAAGCCTTTGACAGCCATTTGACTTGCCTTTGCCCTCGATGGAAGCTCATCCCAAGGTCCTTTATTTACTATGCAAAGAAGGGAGAATCTTTGGAACAGAGGATTGGAATCTAGTTGCCCCCCATTATATACATGGCTTATTGGCCAACAGAAAAGCCGACTGCTCTCTTCCCCTGGTTGGACGATGATATCCATCGAAGTTGTCGCTCTTGTTGACTCCACCCACTTCAAGGTTTGCCGAGATGTGTCGTCGAGTTGATTGGTGGCAAGGAGGTCCTGTTGAGAAGGCCCTAGGCTTGGCTTTGGTCAATGATGTTTCGGCCTCTCCTCTGTTGCACTCGGTGACCGCAAGAAGCCCACTGAAAAAACTCCTGCACGGTTCCTCTGCCTGATGACCATGGGAAAAACCCTTGCTCGGTAAGGATCAATGCTCATGAGACAATGGCAAGGCCCCTTGGCTTGGTCTTCCCTATCGACGGTCGACGACCAAAGGCCCTCGACGACTACAGGTTCTCGCCTCTCTAGCCCAACTAGGCTTGCACCCACAGAAGCCCCACAACGGCCTCTTGTCCATCCCAATCGGTGCCCTTGGGAGGAACGACTAGGCTTCCTACTTGGCACGGATCGATGCTCACCAAACGATCCCTCTCCTCGATCGAAGTAATGACCGCAAGCCCCCACTTGGCCTCTCCATGATTGGTCTTTCCTCTCCATGGTAGGATCAATGGCCATAGGCACTCGGCCTCCTATTCGCTTGGCTCCCACAATGACTGCAAGGTCCTCCCTCAGCGATCACAACCGATCAACTCCGACTAGGATGACTTTTAGGCCTCTCTGTCGCTGACTCCCTCTTTGTGACAATCGACACCCATAGGGAAATCACCTTACGGCTTCCGGTCGGATCAACATGCAGGAAAAGCCTTGACGCGAGCCTGCCAGCATGATCCCGTTGCCAGCCACCTCGGCCTCTGGCTTGGCTCTGGTCGATCGGCAACCTTTGGAAGATGCCCCCTCAACCACCTTTTCAACCAAAGTGGTGACTGACATCATCTCATGGGAGAAGAAAACCATGGGAGGAGGCATAGTGAGCATATTGAGACTAAGGGAGAAAAGCCATGAGAAGATAACCCACGGTGGGGTCACGTCTGAGCAGTAATGATCGGTCAACCCCTATAATATTGCTGCAATCTACAACAGTCACTATCATGCTCAAGGATTCAGGCCCCGGCGGGACATCCCACGGGACACCAGGACAGGGTATTATCCCATGTGTCGGGATAGGACATCTCGCCAGTGTTCCAATGTCCCAATTGGGACATCTTTGGACATTTCCTGTCCCGAGTGTCAGGATGAGGCGAGACACTGATGCGTCCCATTCCAGGAAAAAATCAGGATAGCCCTGTCCCACAAGATTTAAAACCTTGATCATGCTTGCTCCTCCCTGCTGGCTGCAAATATCCCATGCACTATAGGGTGCAGGGGCATTGCCAATGCTTAATTGGGTTGATATCCCAGGTGGCAACTCTGATCCATTTCCCAACCTTCTTGGCAACCCTTTGTAACAGGCCGACCAGTTCCTTTTCCGGACGACCAAGCCATGCGGTCATCCGACCTCAGGAGTGGTCATTCGACCTTAAGAGTGGTCATCCAATCCTAGGAGTGGTCAATCCAATCCTATAAATGACTAAGTCATGCGGTCATCCAACCTAGGAGCGGTCAATCTGATCCCAGGAGTGGTCAATCAAACTTTAAGCATGCAGTCGATTTGACCACAGCATGCAGGTCTCTTCAGGCCATCCCAGGCACTCCATGCAAGCTAAGACATAGTCAGGCCAACCAAGCCCTTCCAAGCAATATTTTCTTAGTTAACTAAGGGTTGACTGACCCATCTCTGCACCTAAAAAACCTGACAAGTCACATCACTTCTTATAGCCGGTCACATTTTAGCATTTATGAAGAAATGCTCGAGTGGAATCTACGTTACCAATAGAAATACAGCACTCCGTAAAATGACAAGGCTCCAATAAATAGAGAAGGGACATCTCTCAGCCCTTGATAGCCCACGTGATATGCCTGTCATTTCCCACTGAATTTGTCCAGATTCATTGAATGATGTCCTTGTCTTCTACTTCTTCAAAAGGGGGCTCTCTGAGAGCCTCCAGGGTATGCACTCTTTCTGCCTATGCTTCTCAATACTGTTGATACCAATACTGACTTGAGCATCAGAGTACTATCGTCAGGGTCACCTTCGGTGGGATTTTTTTGCAAGTTTCGTCCCCTGGAGTTCGGCCTGCGTTTACAACTCCAACACCAACTCTAGCTTTCCTTTTGGTGCTTGAATTTTGGCATCAACATCAAAGAAAAAAATTCTCACCAAGTGGAGAACATATCGTTGAGTTAGACACTTGGCAAAATGAGACCGAGTCTCTCTAGGCGGCCAACGAGAAAATTAATGATGCTTGCCATTGCTGCAACTCGGGCCGTTGAAGACTATAAAAAGATTTGAAAACTTCGTTCTAGAGGATGCCGAGACCGTTAGATGCTTACGAAGTCGAGTTTGTTGATTGCAAGAAAAAGGGATTGCTTAGGCATATCCCTAATTGGACTTAGAGCGAAATATCAACAGTTGAGGCCATGCTTGAAGGAGAGGAAGGAGTAGTCGAAGAGGAAACTGCCAGGACCAAAGAACCTCCTATCGAAGGACCTGAAGCCAAGGCAGCTGTAACTGAAGCTCTCGAGGAACTAGCCACTGCTTCCAAGATTGTCTTAGGATTTTTTCTTTTATTTTTGTAATCCTTCACTCTTCTGGACTATGTCCGGTTTTTGTAAAGACTTATGCAAGTATTAATGAAATTTCAACATTTCTATCAATACTATGCCTGTGTATTTTTTGGATGTGCATGAATTTCTGTTAAGTCTGTTAGTTGGAAATGTAGCCCTAGCCGAACAACATTACCTTTTGAACTTAGTTGAATAAGTAATCCTTCAGCCATAAAATTTGCCAGTCTTTTAGTTGGTCAAGTATTCTATCATTGCAGCTTAAGTGTTAGCCCCTGAATATAGGAATAGGACCTCCGATAATAGAACTTGGTGTATTTTTGTCCAATTGTAGAAAGTTGTGGTTGCCTCTTGATCTTTTGGCACTTCTTTGGATGACTGAATATTAGTCAATCACTATAGTTGCTGATAATCGACTATTAATCAGCAGGTATCACTTTAGTTTGACTTTGTTGTTGGTTTTCTTTTAGTGACCAAGTGTTTATTAATCGTCTAGAATGTTGTAGCCGGATGCCATTTGGTTGTCACTGTAGCTTAGTCAGGTGTCAATCAACTAACTTGGCGATTGTTCTTTTTTGTCATAGTTAGGTGTTAATCGGCTACTCGGGCTTCAATGGGCCCTTGGACTTTAGTGGGCCCTAGAGATTTTAGTGGACCTCCCTTTTCAGATAACCGGGTATTAGCCAATCGCCTATCAACTAGGTTTGGGCTTTAGTGGGCCCGTGGTAGGCTGTAGTGGGCCTTTTTGGCTTCAGTAGGTCAGGTGGGCTTTAGTGGATCCTAGAGGCTTCAATGGGACTTTTTTATTAGATGACTGGGTATTACTAATCACTTTTATTGACCAGATGTTAATTGACCGTTGGGCTTTAGTGGACCCGTTGAGTTTCAGTGGGCTCGATAAGCTTCAGCGGACCTGGTGAGATCGGTGATTCAATCATCTTTGTCAGCCGGATGTTAATCAGCTAATGGGCTTCAATAGGCCCTTGGATTTTAGTGGGCTCGTTGTCAGGTGTTAATCAACCATCATGATGTAACTTTTCTCATACATAGTTAATGAAAAGGTCTATTGTATTGTTGAATAATTGCTGGTACATCATTAATAATATATTCAAAAATTCTTGACATTCCAGGTCCGAGGAATTGGTGTCCCATCAAGGCTTTGAATTCTATATGCTTGTTGAAGGGCTCCGGCTACTCGGTAAGATTTTTCCCAATTCGGGAATAGCTTTCCTTGTTTAGTTAGCCTCGAGACTTTTGTATGCTGTAACACGAGATCTCCTGGATGAAAAGTCTTTGACCTTACTCGGGTATTGCAGTATCGAGCAACTCATCAGTCCATTACCATTCTTAGGTGCGCTTGATTTCGAGTCTTCTCCAATAAGTCAAGAATGGCTCTTAGTCAGCTTGAATTGCTTGATTCATCATAGCGCTCTACCTTCATAATCAGTAGTCCAATCTTGATCGATATTACCGTTTTAGTGTCGGCTAAGTTGAAGGAAGATTCATTTATCGGTACTTGAGGGTTGTTCGGTATGCCCATAGTATTCTGGGAAACTCTTCCACCTACCTGCCTTTAGCTTCATCTAGCTTGGTCTTGAGTTTTTGTAGAATTGTTTGATTTGTGATTTTCACTTTTCTGTTTGGTTGAGGATGTTCGACAAATATGAATCGGTACCAAATGTGAAGTTCAGCAGAGAATTTCTTGAATGCTCGGTTATCAAACTGTCGTCTATTATTGATGACAATAACATACAAAGTCCAATTCAACATAGGATAGATTTCCAGAAGCCTGACTTTGCTCTCGATGATGTGGACCAAGGGTTTTACTTTCATCCATTTGGTAAAGTAATTGATGGCGACGGTGAGAAATTCTTTCTTGTTGCTAGGGAAAATGGATCAAGTCCATACCTTACTGACAAAGGGCCATGGAGATGAGAGCTGAGTTAGCTGACTAGCTGGTTGCCGTTGGATGTTTGCATGCTGTTGGATCGATCACATCATTGAACAAGATCCATGGCATTTTCATGCATTGTGGGCCAGTAATATCCTTGCCTTAAAGCTTTATAAGCTAAGGATCTGCCTCCTAGATGGTTCCCACAAATTTCTTAGTGGATTTCTCGAAGTGCATAGTTGACTTTAGTGGGTCGTAAGCACTCAAGGGGAAAGAGAAGGATCTCTTATAGAGTTATCCATCCAGCAACACATATTGAGCTTTCCATTTTAGTTGCTTCGCTTTTGAGGGATTGTATAGTAGGACTCCTGCTAGGTTGACCAAAGGATCTATCCAGCTCGGTTCATGATTGACCTGTTGGACTTCTCCGGTATCGTCATTGATATAGTTGCTGAAGTTACTAGTCGGGAAAGTGCATCTGCTTGAGCGTTTTCTCATCTTGGTACGTGGAATGTGCTGAAGTGCTTCAAGTAGACGTGAGAGTCCGTAGCTTATCGAGATACTTGACCATAGTCGGGTTCCGAGCTTTGTATTTGCCAGTGGCTTGATCAGTTATTAGTAACTAAGTTTGTTAAGATTAGTTCAGCTCCACTTTTTTGAAAATTTGAGACTCCATCCGTGTGGAGGATCTACGCTTGTGGATCAAATTGCTCGATAGGCTCTTCATCAAGTTTGTCTTCTAACCACATGCACTCGACAAGAAATTCGGCCAAGACTTGGATTTTCATAGATAATCTTGGTCGGTAAGAGATCAAACTCATTGAGTTTGATGGCCTATTTAGTTATTCTTCTAGAAGTATCCCGTCATTGTAGAATGGCTTTAAGTAGTTGGTCAGTTAAGACTATAATTGAGTGAGCTTGAAAGTACGGCCTGAGGCACTGTGCGGAGATGATTAGTGCATAAATAATTTTTTTAGATTTGGAACACCTAATCTCGGCTTCGTGAAGCACTCGGCTAGTATAATAGATAGATTTTTGAATTCCTTTATCTCCACCTGAGTAAGTACTGAGCTCACCATTTTCGGAGATGCAACATAATATAAATACAGCTCCTCTCCCACTTCAGGCTTGGAAAGTAGTGGGGAGATATGAGGAGCTTTATAACTTTTGAAAGCTTGTTAGCATTCTTTCGTCCAAGTGAAGTTATGCATTTGCCACAAAACTTTGAAGAAAGGCAGGCACCGCTCGGCAGATTTTGAGATGAACAGACTGAGCACTGTAATATGCAGGTTAGTTGCTGTACTTCTTTCTTGGAGGTTGGATGCAGCATATCGAGAATTGCTTGAATCTTCTCTGGATTTGTCTTGATGCCTCACCTGTGATCAGGAATCCGAAAAACTTGTTCGTGGTTACACCAAAGCGCACTTACTCGGATTCAGCTTCATTTGGTTACGATGGAGGGCATTGAAGGCTTCTTCTAGGCATTTGATATGGTCAAATTTTTCGGAGCTTTTGATGAGCATGTCGTTGATGTAAACTTCCATGTTATGCCCGATCCACTCGAAGATCTTGTTGACCAAGCATTGGTAGGTAGCTTCTATATTTTTTAAATCAAAAGGCATTACTTTATAACAATAAATATCTTTCTCAGTTATAAAGGCAGTATTTTCTTCATCTTCGGGAGCTATCATGATTTGATTGTAGCCTAAAAAAGGATTCATGAAACTCAGCAGCTTATGCTCGGTAGTTGCATCAACAAGTTGATCAATTTTTGGTAGTAGAAAACTATTTTTCGTGCATGCCTTGTTGAGATCAATGTAATCTATGCAGATTCGCTATTTTCTATTAGATTTTTTTGACCATAACAATATTGGCCAACCAGTCGAGATAATGAGTTTCTCGAATGAATCTGGTTGCTGGGAGCTTGTCAACTTCCTTGTCAATAGCTTTTTGTCTTTCAGGAGCAAAATTCTCTTTTTCTATCAGATTGGCTTGTACTTTGGATAAACATTCAGCTTGAGTAATTTCTGGTGAAATTCCGGGCATATCCAATGCCGACCAAATAAAAATGTCAGCATTGCATTACGGGAACTCCAGTAGTCGATACCTTTCTTTTTTGGACAAGGGAGTTCCAACTTGTACCAACTTTGAATGATCTTCATCCTTCAATGGGAAAGAAACTAGTTGTTCGGCTGGTTCATCCCTTTTTCTGGTTCCCTTTAATCTAGTTGCTCGATCGTTGGTGTTTCATTGGCCTTTTATACATTGGTTGAAATCTTAAAGTACTGTTGGGCTAGTTGTTGATCTCCATGCATCTCTTTACTTCATTCTTTGTTGGGAAGCGGACGAAGAAACATCGGGTTGAGACAATTGCATTCCGTCGATTCAATCCTGGCCATCCGAGGATGACGTTGTATGCTTAAGGTACCCAAACAACCGTAAATGTAAGATGGTCCATTCTTTGTCGAGGTGGTTTTCCTGTTGTGATGGGAAGAGTAATCTCGTCTTCAACCCCAATCGAGTTCCCAGAGAAATCGACTAGGTAAGTCGAAACCCTTGTTAGTTGATTTTTAGACAATCCCATCAAAGAGCATCATAAAATAACACATTCATCGAACTTGAATAATTGATTAAAACTCTCTTTGCATCATAATTTGCTAGTCATACTAGACATAACAACAGCATCATTATACGAAGTTTGAACTCCAATCAAGTTCTCGTCAAAAAATGAGATTACATTATCACCACTCTAGCTCTTTGAGAAGTGTTCTACCCCCAAGATTGTCCCTCGAGAGATCATATTAACTATTCTAGCCCTTGGTTGATTGTTGATTTTTGCATCAGTTGGTTGTTGGTCAGAGTTTTGGGCATCAGGCTGAGCTCCCCCACGGACATACTCTCGAGGTAGTCATGTTAAAGTTCTCAATTTCATTTTTAGTTGAATGCATTCTATGATGTCATGGCCATGATCTCGGTGGAATTGACAGGTACTTGCTTTTGTAGTAGGTGGCTAACGAAGCCTTCATTGGACAAGGCACTCAAATATTTTTCTTCTATTTTCATAAGAATTTTAGTTTTGGAGGCCAAGACATGTATGGTTACCAAATTTGTCGCTTGAGCCCTTTGGCCTAGGACTTCTTCGGTGCGACGAGTCAGATTTCTAGGCTTGACTCCCGCTTAGTCCTCGGGTCTGTTTCTTCTTCGATCTTCCATTGGCTTTCCGCCGATTGAGTGCACCTTCCTTTGCGTGAATGTACTTTTTGGCATGCATTAGCAGTATTAAATAAGATTTGGTGTATGTCTTATCCAGCGAATAAGTGAACTGGGAGGGGCGTAGTCCTCTCTTCATGGCCAACATAACCACAGACTCGTCTAGGAGGTAGACCTCTAACATGGCCGCCTTGCAGTGGACCACGTAATTCTTCAGTGACTCTCCATCCTATTGATGGACTGAGAAGAGGTTGTTTGGGTCTTGTAGCATCCTTCGGCTGGTATTGAAGTAAGCCACAAACTTCTCCATCTATCTGAAGGAGTGGATGCTCCTCGTCTTGAGTCTACAGTACCAAACTCGGGTTGCTTTTCGAAGAGTGGCTAGGAAGGCTTAGTGTAGCATGGTGTTGGTGGCATCTTGAATCATCATGAAAGCATTGTAGCTCTCAAGGTGGTCTAGTTGATTGGTAGTAAGTTGTTGTAGGGTGCCAGCTAGGCATCTTGAACCAATCAGGAATTGGTTGCTCCATGATTTGTCAAGAGAAAGGACGGGTGTTGAACTCTGTCAAGCCTTTGTTTCATCCCCAGAGATATGCAAGTAAGCAGTCGATTTCTCATAGTTTGCGGTCATAATTATCGAGCCACCGGTCGGCAAGTTGTTGAGAAACTTCTTAAGTAGATCCCTCCCAGGAGGACTTGGACGATGAACGGGGCACTTTTCTCGTCCTCGCTCTCTTTCTCGTCATTGCTCCTCGCATTAGGGACTTGCTCATTGTGGTGACAAGGACTGCGAATGGTGGGAAACTAGATGGGGAGATCGCTGATTGGGTCGAGTGGTAGTAGTAGTAGGAATAGTGGGAATTTTCGGCTGCTATTGCTTCGCTATTGCTTGCTATTACTGCCGCAGTTCACAGTCGCCTCTGTAGACCTTGTATCGCCATAGCTAGCGTTTGCATGTTGCATTAGAGTGAAAAGTAGGTTTTGCTGGTCCATCGGTTGTGGTGGCAGAGTAATGGGCTCCATCACCTGGTTGGAATGTTCTTCACGTTGTGAAAAGCATCTGGTGTGGCTGGTAGAGGCGTCTTGTACTATAGTCTTCGTCATGAATCTCTTAGTACTTGAAACTTCTCTTTTGTGCCCTTTCTTGCTGGGCTAATCTATTGCAACCAAATCCTTACTCTTGGAACTTTGCTAGTGTCAGGCGGTCCCATGGCCTTCTTCGGCGGGGTGGGCTCTTGGTGCTTCGTGGTTCCTTCAAAAGTTCTGCTTGATCGGTGGTTTTCATTGGAGGACCCTCTGATGCTTAAGTTGGTGAGGGATTTGGATAATAGTGGAGTCAAGAGAAAATGGCGCGAGAGTATACTAGAATGAGCATGGGTGGTAAAGCATTACCTGTTGGGAGTCTCTTCTTACCTATTTATAGTTATTCGAGATAATTGATTTCTGTTGGAAGGTAACCTCCTTTGGTTGAGC
This sequence comes from Areca catechu, assembly GCA_021397845.1. Lineage (NCBI taxonomy): Eukaryota > Viridiplantae > Streptophyta > Magnoliopsida > Arecales > Arecaceae > Areca > Areca catechu. The sequence continues at coordinate 156,631,371 of CM038039.1, read as the reverse complement.
ATAATCGCTTGTTGGGGCTAATGTCTTCTGGTTAGAGGCAACCTCTTTTTATTAGGATAACAATATTCTATTGAGATTCTAACCTCTTTCTGTTAGAGTAACAGCTTCTCGTTAGGATAGCTATTTCATTTTGTCCATGCCTCTTACTCGGATGTCGTGGATTTCAGGCATCAGTGTGCCTTGCTTGTTGATTATAGTAGCCTTGATACTATATCCCGGTATGCTCGATTAAGTCTACCTTGGCAGTTAGTCAGATCCGAGTAGTTACTCGGTGAGCGCTCATGGAGGGATGCCATGTTAGTCGGGCTTGTAGTCACTTGTAGTGTTCCAGGTCTGGGCAACATAGTTGCTCGATGTGGTTACTGACTTAGTCGTCTCCTGCTTAGTCGGTGACCTGGTTTTTCCCTGAGGCCAAATAAGTAGTTGCCACAAGTGCCATTCCCTTTGAAAGTATTTTATGCTTTAATTGGACCTTGTGGAATGTGATGTTTCATTTTTCTGGTGCTGTCCCTCACATTTTGTCCATGTTCAATACGTAGTTTCTTTGAAGCATAAATGCTTTAAATGTTTGATTTGCTATTCGTTGCAAGGGGTTCATGCAGTGATTATACTTGTTACTTGAGTGCCAAATTGCCACTCAACACATTATCTATCATATATACAAGCAATTCCATTTCCATCAATCTTGCACCCCATTTGTTATGAGAATGCCTTTTGAGAGTACTCCCATGTTTTCATACATATAGTTGCCCAGTTATTGGGAATGGATTATTTTGATGGCTGAGACTTATTTTGCATTGCAAAAATCTCTTAAGACATTCATGAAAAATCTCATCGACAAATAATCTGCTCCCCTGGTTTTCATTCATACAGTTGCCCAATTGGTTATTGGCATTGCATCATTTTCATGGCTGAGACATACTTTGCATGCAAAACTTCTTGAGAAATTCATAAAAAAATTAATTGTCGAATCATCCTCTTTCATGTTGCAGGAACTACAATTGTTGATGCCATTAAATCCACTGTTGATCCTTCAACCACTATCATCTACTCTGAGAACCCTGATGCCAGCTTTGTCAAAGACAATGATTTCTCTTATGCCATTGTTGTGGTTGGGGAACCCCCCTACACTGAAACTGCTGGAGACAGCCTAAACCTCACACTTCCTGATCCTGGTCCAAGCACAATCCAGACTGTCTGCAGTGCTGTCAAGTGTGTGGTGGTTATCATCTCCGGCAGGCCTGTTGAAATTGAGCCCTATGTTCCATTAATGGATGCTCTTGTGGCTGCTTGGCTCCCTGGTTCTGAAGGCCAAGGTGTTGCTGATGTTCTATTTGGAGATTATGGATTCTCTGGGAAGCTTCCACGAACATGGTTTAAATCGGTGTACCAGCTCCCTATGAATTTTGGGGACAAGCACTATGACCCATTGTTCCCGTTTGGTTTTGGTTTGACAACCAAGCCAATGGTTTCAAGGTAGAAATCATATTCCATCAAACTTCCACAGAATGCTTGTCTCTCAGTTTATTATGAAGTATAATATTTTACATAGGCAAACATGCCCAACAAGTAATATGCCTTTGTTAAATTTTGCTTATAAATGGTGGGAAAAGAACTTAATTTAACTTATTATTTGGCCCTTTGTCATCTTTTTTAGGTCCTCTTCTGCTGCTGCTGTCGTGAGAATGGAGAAATACTGGATGATGCCTCTGTATCTCAGTTTATTGGTTACATGGATATTATTTAGAGTTTCATAAGTCCTGTATCAGCCATTCAATATGATTAATAGAGTATAATTGTGGGTTTTGTGGATCGACATCAGATGGTTGTTTGTGTTGGACAATAAGGTCAACTGTCATGTTCATTGCCCTTACGCCTCTCCAGTCTTGGCCAAAGCTTCAGCCTTGAACATTGATGTGGCTTGCATGCAATACTATTTTTGCACAGTTTTGGGCTTTTGGCAATCTAACAGGTTTTTTTGCATGCTTTGTTCAGGTCATTTTCATATGTTTTTGTGTACATCGAAACTGATTTCTCAAGTAGGTTGAAACTTTTCAGAAACTGGGTATCCTGTATCTGCATGCACACTTTGGGTTTGTTTGTGCATTGGTCTCTACTGTTAACTGTAGATGCCTTCTGTTTCTTAATTTCCCTCTGGTAACTGCATTGCTTACATGCTGTTGTACTCCTTGGGTGTCTTTCATTTTAAATTATTTCATCGTCTTCCAACTGACTCGCCTAGTCCTTTAAAATTGCCCATTTCAAATGAATATGGATTGATACAGGCATTTGATGACCATGAACGAGGGAATTGCATTGATGTGGCTGATGACCAAGGGCTGAGGTTTGATTCGGTACAAGGAGCCTCAATTCAGACAAAACCATCTAGACTTTTCTTGAATAAAGGGTGGATTGAACATTTTGAGCGCAGCAGATTTGAGGTTGGTTTTTGAATCAAGTTGGTTTTTGAATCAAGTGAAATCAAGGCTGGTTAAATCAACCTTGAACCACTCTCGAATTGAGTAGCATGCGTCGGAAGTGGCTGGAAAGTATAGGTGCTTCTCTTTAATTTGTTTGACCGTTAGGGTTGCAGTTGTTATTATAGTTAAATGATATTCTAAATATATTCTCTTTATTTCTTTTAACCTATATATATTCTAAATGTATTTAGGTTGCAAATTACAAGATATTAGGTAATATTATGCATGTTCATGACTTTAACATAAATAAAATACTTTGATTAGGGCACTTCGTTCGATGCACCCAACTTACTTTTTACAAGAAGTTGTATTAATAGGAAAAAAATTATAAAAAAATCAAAATTTTAGAGGCTAAAAAGGCCGTTGCAAAGAAATTGGAGGCATAGCTTTGAATATCTATCGATAACCTTTGTCACATGGTCTTTGATGGTGTGCGTACCTGCCTTGGACCAGTTTTCAAACTATGAATCAAACCATAACAATTGGGATAAAGTATGGCTAAAAAAAAATGCTGTCATGCTCCAAAACCACCATTTGGGATAGCACGTGGCACACATTTCATAGAATAAAACCTTGGGTACCGTTTGGATACAAAAAAAAAAAATTATTCTTGAAATAGGAATATCATCTCAGAGGGAATAGCTATTTATTCTTGTTATTTTATATTTTTATTTAGTTAAAAATCTGGAATAATAAATTTATTTCAGTATAATTATTGTAGTGGGATCCATCACATAGAAAAAAAATAATCTGAAATAAGTTATTTTATGCTCCACCATGGAATAGTTATTCTAGAATACTAAAGGTTGACCGGAATAGCTTATTCTGGATGGTCCATCTCGATTTCTGTAGCCGTTGGAGGGAATAAATTTGAATAAGAGCTTATTCTAGATGAAATTAAGGCAATTAAGCACCATTTTAAAGAATATGCAAGGTCTATTGATAGAATTAAAACTTCAACAATAAAAATTATCATTTCTAGAATAAGACAATAGTTTCAATATTATCAAATAGCATATGTAGTTTAAAATACAATTTTTATGCATCCAATGGTATCAGATATATTATTTCCTTCCACCTTTTACTACTAAACCCCACACTCAGCTAAGTGCTAAGCATCATGTGGCTCTGAAAAGAAAAAGAATGGCATAAGCTAAATAGCTATGTAAGAATCTCCCCATCCAAACTAATATACGTAATGAAATGATAAATAATAACAACATAATTATTAGGAATAACATTAAAGGAGAGTGTTATGGTAACTTCTAACTTAGCCTCAAGGACCAACTGGATCTGACTAAAGAGGAGCTGGATCATCGATTACATTACCAACTAAGGGATGACAAAGGCGGCCACTACATTGACTAACGATAGCACCCCAGGCCTAGAAGATGCGAACGACTAGGCCCAACTGACACGACAGCATCCTATGCACATCCACCAAGTACTTGGGCTTGATTAACTATCAACGTAGTCCTAGCTGGGTATGCTGGAAAAGGTGTCCAGCGAGTACTTGGGCTGACTAATTGCCAACACGATCCAAGTTAGGTACACTGGAAAAGGTATCCACCAAGTACTTACTCAGGTCCGATTAACTACTGGCATAGTTCTAGTGTTGCCCAGTGAAGCAACCCAAGAGGGGGGTGAATTGGGTTTCAAATTTTTTTTGCAAAGATTTAAACAAGTATGCGCCAATTCAAACACAATGAAGGTGCTAGTGATTCAAGTGTATGTGTGCTTGAAGATATGCAATGGAATTAGTGAAATAAATGCAGAATAATTAAGATCAAATAATAAGAGAGAGCAAGCAACTACAAACACAAAGATATATAGTGGTTTGGTGCATACCAAAGCACCTACATCCACTCTCCAAGATCCACTTGAGAATTTCACTATAATCCCACTTGATTACAGCCGATTAGTTTTCCGGGCTCACTAATCACAACCCTTTGGTTTTCACAAGGCTAACCAAAAACATCTTGGTTTTCTCAAGGCTTACCAAAAACCTCTTGATTTTCTGGGATAACCAAAAACCTAGTTTGTTTTCACAAGGCTTACCAACAACCTAAGTTGGTTTTTGAAATAAGGCTCACCAACAATCCAAGCACTAGTTTCAAATCACTTAAAACTAGGAACAACAATAAAGTTGAATACAAAGTAATAGTACAATCAAGCTTTCAAAAATAAAGCAAATATCTTTTTGAAGCTCTTTGATTGCTATTGAAGATGCTTGTCTTCAAGTTGTTGAAGCCTTAATGGATCTTGAAGAATGGACTTAAATACTTCTTGAAAGCTCTTGAATTCTTGAAGGATCAACTTCACTCAAATGTAGTGAATACTTAATAAATTCTTATTAGTATTTCATTAGTTGCTTCCCTCTTGAGTTTGGTTCATTTTAAATACCTTTCTAAGCCTTAAATGATTATTTTTGACTATTGAAGAGGAGAAAATAGCCGTTAGGGATGAAAATGACCGTTTCTACATTTCAAAAAACTAGCCATTACTGTTCATCCAGACCTGCAAGTGTTGACATTTTAGGTCATGAGTCAATAAATGAGTCGACACTTGAGTCGATACTAGGTCAAAATTATCTTCTGAAGCTCTCTGGAATGTATTGGTGTATCGACACTTCTTTTAGTGAGTTGACACTTCATCTTCATGAGTCGACACTTGAGGAAAGACTTGAATCATCATGTTCTGTATCAATTTTGTCTCAAGCCTTGAGTCAACACTTGAGTCGATACATGAGTCGACACTTGGTCTTCATGAGTCGACACTTCATGCATGCCAATTGAAATTTCTTTTGCATATCAGCTCAAACTTCTATGAGTCGACATCTTGAGTCGACACTTCACTTCCATGAGTCAACACTTAACTAAAACTTTCCTGAAACTCTTCTGAAACTCTGCTAAAACTTTTCCAAACTTAAGATTTGAGTCTTTCAAGGTTATTCTCATGTACCAAGGTTTATTTAACTTGAAATTTCATCAATAAAACTGACTTCTTCAACAAGATGACAAGCAATTGAACATGTGAGAATCCTATTCTAATAAATACACTTTTAACACAGTTAGTACTCAAATATACTTAAGTATTTTGTTATTCATCAAAATCAATACAAAAGTCAACAATCTCCTCCTTTTTGATGATGACAAAATCTTTAAGTATAATTTTCATTGTAAGCTTAAAAGAATTGCAATAGGTATAGAGCATTTTGCTATAAGTATCAAAGCTAATGATGATAAGTATTAGAGTCTAAATTTGTAATGATTATTAAGAGCTAAGACTCATTTATAATGTATCAAAGCTAGATATATGTATGAGAATGAATTCAATTCATATAGCTTCAATGTCAGAGCTGTAATTATAATATTTAAGAGCTAGAAATTATGGAGTATCGAGCTATAATTAAAAAGTATCGGAGCTAAGTTGTATATATAAGATGCTCAAGAGGTGTATTAGAGCTAAAATATTTTTGAAAGATAGACACTTCAGCAAAAATAGATTGAATCATGAAGAGTTTTAGAGCAAAATAACAAAGACAAGCTTTAAGAGTATCAATACTTGAAGGATGTCAAAGCATGTCAGCACAAATAATATACAAAAAGAAAGTATCAGAGCAAAATTATTAGCTCAGGAAGTATATTAGAGCATGAAAATAAGGAGTATCAGAGCATATATATATAAATAAGGAAAAGAAGTATCAAAACATAACAAATAAGAATAAGAGCATAAAATTGAATCGTGTCAAAGCATAAAACCATAGAACAAAAGTCTTCCCTCAATGTATGATCTGAAAACAACTTTCAAAACTTACAAGTTTTAGCATTTCAAAAGAAAATTTTCTCTCTCCCTTACTTTTTGCTCTCTTTTTCAAAAATCTTTTCAAAAATCTCTCCTTCTTTATGTCATTCATTAATTACTTCCCCTTTTTGTCATCATGAAAAAGGGTGCGAAAAAGAATATAACAAGATGGAAATAAGATATTGTAGTAATAAAGAAATAAGAATACTAAGAATTGCCAGAAAAGATATTTTATATATAAAAGTTCATATATTTGATACACTTGATACATGATTCATAAAAATGTAAACATACACCAAAAAGAAACATACATCAAAGTGAAATGCTACTACCTAGTACACTGATCCTAGGGGGTGCTTTCCTCATCGAAGGAAGACCCGATCTCCAAAATAATAGGCCATGTAATCCTAGAGGGACGGGGTCGTGGCCACATCGACTGGAGATCAGAAAGACTAGTCCTAACAGGTCATCGTCATGACTTTGGCGTTTGCATCTAGCATATGCTCTCCCTCATACTAGTGCTGAAGAAGATGCAATATCAGTGGCAGGAACAGAAGATGTGACAGGGTCAGATGGAGTAACATCAAAAATGGATCCAGAAGGAAGAATATGAAAACCAGGTGTGTAAAACCCTAGTTCCCGGATCAATGATGAAGAATGTAGGGTAGAAGATGGAATCACTGGAGTAGGAAGATCAACAAGAGCATCTGGTGGATCAAAGTATAGAATAGGGGTAGAGATATCATGATCAGAAGGAATCACTAGGGTGTTAGAAAGAATAGATGTCTGCTGAGGTGGACTGGATGGGATAGGAGCAGTCTCAGAAGTCCTCTCAGGATGCTGCTCAGCTACGATGTCTGGCTCAGGGCTGCTATGTAGTTTGCCACATCAAAATTAGCAGAAGAATCTCTTTGACCATCTCCTATGTCTGTGTCTGGAGCTGGAGCTGAAGGTACTGGAGGTGATGGCGAAGAGTCTAATGAGGGAGGTGAAGGTGCCATAGTAGATGTCAATCTATCTAGTGTAGCCAAGACACTAGAGAAGCCATCCCTCAACTCCTGATGACCTTCCCTCATCTCCAAATGCATCTAATCGACTCACTGTCTGATGATCATCGTCTTTGTCTCTAGTCGAATCAACCTATCCTCAATGCTGTCAGTAGGAGGTGGCACCTTTGGCTGTGCTGAAACTGATGGTGCGAGCTGAGTATCAAGAATGTCTCTTGGTGGCTTAGATGGCCCGGTCTCATCTCTTTAAATCTGCTCCTCCTCAGCAATGTCCTCATCATCTGCATCAGTGGTATGTCTGGATACCCTCCGTCTCCACTACCCTCTATGTAGATGATATCCCATCCTATGTAATGATCTCTCATCGTAGATGTCTGTGTGAAGTAACTGCTTGAAAGGCTCTCCATCTACGACAACTTCGTAAGCTCAGAATAGGATGGTCAGACCCATGCCGTATGGCAAGCATAACCTCTCTCGCTCATAGCGTCCTTGGTCATCTGGTGTACCATAAGAACTGGGAGGTAGACTGGAGTCCGTCGGATCAAAGATACCATAACCAGCAACTCTCTCTCTCTGTGATAAAATCGAAGAGTCTGGTCTTCGGTAAAAGTATTCGAGCGATGATGTGATGGAGCAATCTCATCTCTGGTGAGAGTCTGGAGGCTACCACAAGGCTCCCTCTCTGAGATCATCTATCTCAAAAATACATCAAAATCCGCTCATCCTGTCTACTAATGAGTCAGCTATGGTGCCCCTCATGGGGATCTCCCAAGCCCTGCTCAGAACCTCTATAGTGAGTGGATTCACTGTCCCTCGGACCTTAGCAATCCATCCATCTACTCCTTTGGCCAAAGTACCATAGAACTCTCGAATCAGGCTAGGATAAAATCACTCAATAAGCGAGCATAAGTGGGCCAGCCCGACATCTCTCAACCACTGTCCTATATGAAAATGATGCTGGTCCACAAAGTTGAAATCTACTCGGCATCCTCCAACAATGGCTTTGGAGGCCATCCTATCCGCTCCATGGATGAGCATTCTGATTGAAATCTCATGCTGAATAGGTGGCTCCACTATCTGATCCTCGTGGCACACCTTCGTGCACCGCTCAATATCCTGTGTAGATGGACGAGGTCTCCTGACAACTTGCTTCCTAGACCCCATCTCCCAGAAAAAAGATAGAAACAATCTAGGGCGAAATGGATAGAGATTTCATGGTAAAATTATGAGAAAACAGGAACAATAGTAAAAAAATAGGGAAGAAACAGGCTCAAACAAGGAATCTGACAGTTGGAATAGTGATTGGAGGTAATCGAAGGTTGGGATACTGTTTTACGGATGAGACAGCTGAAGGATTGGAAAAAAAAAAGAGAGGAAATGATTAGTTTTTCCTATTTATTCTTTGGTTCCCACCGTTCAAGTGTCAACTCACAACTTCAGGCCAAGTGTCGACACTTGGAGGGTCGACACTTTGAAGTGTCGACACTTCAACAAAAATCCAAAAAAATAGAAAAAAAATCATAAAAAATTACATAATCTAATTTTAATGATATATGAATGATTAAACATGATTTTCAAGGATAGTTGTTCAGGGAATTTTTAAGTGGAATTTGAAAGGTCATAAAGAGATCGAGATCTAATCAAAAGGATTAATGACCCCTAATTCCCTTCTAATCATATAGAACCTATCTTCATGGAGAGGCTTGATCAGTATATCAACTAATTATATTTTAGTGCAAACAAATTCAAGCATAATATCATTATTTTGAACATGATCTCTAATAAAATGATGTCTAATTTTAATATGCTTACTTCTAAAATGTTGAACAGAATTTTTAGTTAATTTTATAGTACTAGTATTATCACATCTTATTGGTGTCTTAGTTAATTTAATGCTAAAGTCCTTGAGTTGTTGTTTAATCCACAAGATTTGAGCACAACAATTTTCAGCTACAATATATTCAGCTTCAACTGTAGATAGTGCAACTAAATTTTGTTTCTTGCTAAATCATGAAATTAAATTAACTCCAAGAAATTGACAAGTTCCAGAAGTACTTTTTCTATCTAACTTACAACCAGCAAAATCAGCATTAGAATATGCAATTAAATTAATAGCTGATTCTTAGAGTACCATAGAACAATATCAACAGTGCCAGATAAATATCTAAGTATGTGCTTAACAGCCAATAAATATGATTTTTTAGGCTCAGACTGATATCTAGCACACATGCATATGCTAAACATAATATCTGGTATAGTAGAAGTTAAGTACAGTAAAGATTCAATGATGCCTCTATAAAATTTTGATCAACTTTCTTACCTGACTCATCCTTGTCAAGCTTACATGAAGGGCTCATAGGTGTACCAATAGTCTTAGTCTTCTTCATCCCAAACTTTCTCAAGATCTTTTTTATGTATTTAGCTTGGTTGATGAAGATTCCTTTACTTGTTTGCTTAATCTAGAGTTCAAGAAAGTAGTTCAATTCTTCCATCAAGCTCATCTCGGACTCTCCCTACATTAGCTTTGCAAATTCTTGACAAAGAGATTCATTAGTGGCACCAAAGAAATATCATCAACATAGAATTGTACTACTAAAAGATTATCAACCTTTTTCTTTAAAAATAATGTAGTTTCAACATGACCTCTAGAAAAACCATTTTTATTAAAAAATTTACTAAGTCTTTTGTACCATGCATGGGGGGCTTGCTTTAAACTGTAAAGTACTTAGTATAATTTGAAAACATAATCAGGATATGCATGATTTTTAACATGTATGAGCTGTATACCAAGAATGTTTTTGAAAGAATTAAAGCATATTGACAATGTATCAGAGCTTTTGAAATAGGTCCAATATATATCATAATAAACACTTATCAAAAGCTATTTTTGCCAGAAATATATCAGAGTTTTAGGTTGGCAAAAGTATCAAGTCTTGAGATATCAAGAGATGCTTATAGCAAGTTCTAAATAGAGCAATTTTGTAAATTTTGAGAGCATGTAATAAGATAAATTCAAGCCATTCAGTTTCAACAAATTTTCTCCCCCTTTTCATATATACTAAAAATTTTGAAACAACCTGAGGTTCCTTTAAAAAAACATTCTTTTTCATTTGATTGTTCTTTGCCAATTTTCCATGCATTCATTATCAATACCATTCTCCCCCTTTTTTTCAATAATCAAAAAAGTATTCAATTAAAATTAATCTCCCCCTTTGTTAAATACACTAATCTTGATTTTTGAAATAGAAAGAGAAGATTATTAAGATTGTTTCAGATAATTTGACTTTCTTAAAAAAAATTGATAAACTAATATAAAATTATCTTGAATTGCATATACAAATAACATCATTGCACAAGTCACAATGCATACACAATAAGCAAGAAAGGAAATTCATTTCTATCAAAAAGTTTAATACAACTTACAGAAACACAAACAAAAATTCAAAGGATTGGTCTATTCACTATCACTAGGTTCTTCTTTAATGGGTTCAGATCTACCTTGCCAAGATTTAGGTTTACTAGAAGGTCCTCTAGTGCTAGTGGATGGTGCAGGTGGTGGTCTGGAAGAGATAGGCTCTGGATCAAATAAACCAGGAGGTACAAAAGGTGGTGGCTATGAAGAATATGGTGCAGGCTGTCTAGGATGAGGTGTAGGCTGACTAGGTGTAGGTCTAGCTGCTCCAAGAGTCTCAATGACTGAAGATAGCCTTGCTAGAAAAACCCATATGGTGCTTAGCTTTGTCTGAATCTTCTTGTTTCCTTCTTGGAGAGCAATGAGCTCACTAGCCTGAGCATTTGCAAGGGCTTCAGCTGAACCTCACAATCTACGAAACTCGGCTCTGAGAATCCCTACTCCTTTTGTATAATCATCTTCCATCTTCCTGCTCTGCTCAATAGATCCCATCCTATAGCTCATCTCTCGCAACTCCGATTTGAATTCTTCAATGCTATGAGCTACAGTCTGTTGGATGTCATCAGATACTGACCTGAAGGAGTCTGACAATCACTGTATATCAATCTACAGCTCTGGTCTGGCAGTCTCAACAATGTCTATCCTGGAATGTAGCTGTCTGATCTCACCACAGATCTCATCAAGTTTGGTGTCAACTATTTACGAAGCTCACCAAACATCGAACCAATGGAGCTGGTCATAGTTTGAGATAGCTGTCTCATCTGCCGTGCAAAGAATGCATGAGACATAAAAGGTCCTAGAGTATCAGTAGATGGACTTGGAGTATCAGTAGAAGGTCCCGAAGCAAGTGTAGCAGTCACTGCAGGTGCTGGTACTGGTGTTGATGGTGCTGGTACTGGTGAAGATGGTACTGGTGCTGGTGAGGTCCTAGGACTCCTAGGCTCACTCTATAACAGTGCATCCGTATCAGTTTGTATACCCTCATCACCTCTGTCAACTGTGTCAGTACCAATAACAGGATCTACTATCTGGTCATCATCATCCTCATCCTCATCTGATGATGCTCCAGCACTCTAATCTGATCCCTTCTTCAACCAAGCCCCTTCAACTTGATGGTAACCCATCCGTTGAAGTGATTTAGCTGAGTAGGTATCAGTATGATGTAATAACCTCCGGTCCTCTCCATCTAGCTCAACACCAAAATAACTGAAAATGAGTGTGAAGGCCATACCATAGGGTAAACATGCCTTGGCCTTCCTAGCTACATCTCTCATCTGAGTCAGCATAATGTATGGAAGATTGAGGGCCTCCTCCTCAATCATATATCTCATGAAGACCAAATCTCTCTCGCTGACCCAGTCAAACTATCGATGCGAGGCAAAAAGATTCTGCTAATAGTGTTATGAAGTAGCCTCATTTCTAGGGTTAAGACATTAGCCTTTACATTAGAAATTTCATCCACACTGTTTGTGTCTAAAATTAACCTCAAAGTCCTTTTTCTTTCCCTCATAACCAGATTGCAACTTCCTCTGCTCAGCATTTGAAGAACTTGGCTCAGACACTCTTCATTCACAGTTAGTCTAACCCCTTTAACAATTGAAGTAACACCATTTTCCTCTAGGGTTAGGTTTTCAAAGAAAGTTCTGACTAGGCTAGGGTATGTAGGTAAATCCAAAGTACAGAAAAAATATCCAGCCCTGAGATTCTATTTAACCACCAATCTGGAAACCTTGGTTTTCTAAAAATGTAAAGTTAATTTTCCTACCAGTAGTCACGGGTCGGTTACCCATTAAGATGATCGGTCATGGTTGCACGGGTGATGGATTTCGATCTTCCTCATTGTCTTCCTGTTCTTTCACTTCATCTATCTGAGTCGACTCGTCTTGCCTTCTTTTTGTTCTTCTTTCTCTTTCAACAGTAGGCACAGGTCATTGAGATCTCTTACCGACAGCCTTCTTTGGAGCCATTTGGACCAATTAGGTTTAGATAGAATGAGTTTCGGGAGAATGTTGGGTAGGAATTTGTGATTCTAAGCTTGGAGAGAGTAAACAAGAGCTCTACAAATTTTATATAAAAATGCTTAACCCGAAATTCGAGTTAGCTCGACTTGAGCACTGTAGCTCGAGTCAACTCGAACCAAAACTCCATAAAAGGTTCCAAACAATTCAAAAATGGTCTCAACTGAAAGGTATACACAAAGAAAAATGGTCATTTTCCTTAATTTGATGTAGGAGTCTTTCTAGATAATATTTCTTTAATTTTAAAAAATTTAGGTCAAGCTTTCTAAAAATGGTTACATAGACCTAATTCTCCTCTAATCAATTGAAATCTATCTAAGTTAAGAGGTTTAGTGAAAATATTAGCAAGTTAATTTTCAATAGGAACAAATTCAAGCACAATATCACTATTTAAGACACGATCTCTAATAAAATGATGTCTAATCTCTATATGCTTTGTTCTAGAATGCTGAATTAGATTTCTTGACAAATTAATAGCACTTGTGTTATCACATTTGATAGAAATTTTGGATTGTATAACACTAAAGTCTTCTAGTTGTTGTTTAATCTAAAGCACTTGTGCACAACAACTCCCTGTAGTTATGTACTTTATCTCAGCAGTAGATAATGATACCGAGTTTTGTTTCTTACAGTACCATGAGATTAAATTTAACCCTAAAAATTGGCATGTACCACTAGTTCTCTTTCTATCTATTTTGCATCCATCATAATTAGCATCCAAAAAACTAATTAAAGTAAATGAAGATTTCTTTGAATATCGTAGACCTAAATTACTTGTTCCTGTTAGATATTTTATGATTTTTTTTACTGCAAGCATATGTGATTCTTTAGGATTAGATTGAAATCTAGTACAAACACATCACTAAACAAGATATCAGGTCTACTAGCAGTTAAGTACAATAGTGATCCAATCATACCTCGATAGAGCTTTTGATCAATGTTGTTGCCATCTTCATCTTTATCTAATCTGCAGGTAGGACTCATGGATGTGCTTGCTTCTTTGCTTGTCTCCATACCAAATTTCTTGATGATTTCTTTAATATATTTGGCTTGGTTTATAAAGATCCCTTCCTTTGCTTGTTTCAATTGAAGTCCAAGGAAATAATTTAGTTTACCCATTAGTCTTATTTCAAATTCACCCTGCATCAACTCAGCAAATTCTCTACAAATAGTTTTATTAGTTGCACCAAATATAATATCATCAATATAAATTTATACAACTAACATGTCATTATTTTTCTTTTTGATAAACAAAGTTTTATCAACATTTTCTCTTATAAAATCATTTTCAAGTAAGAATTTGCTTAATCTATCATACCAGGCTCAGATGCTTGTTTAAGTCCATACAATTTTTTATTGAGTTTAAAACATGATTTGGAAAAGCATGACTTTCAAATTCTGGTGGTTGTTCTACAAAAACTTGTTCTGATATAAAACCATTTAAAAATATAATTTTTATATCCATTTGGAAAAGTGTGAAATTCAAGTAGCAAGCAAATGCAAGTAGTAATCTTATGGCCTCTAGTCTTGCTACGGGTGCATAGGTTTCATCAAAGTCTACTCCTTCCTCTTGGTTGTACCCTTTGGCTACTAATCTAGCTTTGTTTCTAACTACATTACCTTGTTTATCTAGTTTATTTCTATAGACCCATTTGGTTCCTATAATGGGATGGTCTGATGGTCTTTCAACTAGAGTCCATACATTATTTCTTTCAAACTGGTTTAGTTCTTCAAGCATAGCTAACATCCAGTTTGGGTCATTTTCAACTTCTTTTAAACTATGTTGCTATATTTGTGATACAAATGCTAGGTAATCATGTGCATCTCTATATGATGACCTAGTCCTAACACCTTAAGAGTGATCACTAATAATTAAATCTCTTAGATAAGAAGTTACATACCCCCATTCCCTTGGTAGATCAGTATGATCCTTACCATCTCTTCTCCTTCTTGAGTTGGTCTCTCTTAAATGCTCATATCTTTCATTTTCTTTTCAAGTGTACCCGCATCATTATCTATACACCCTTCTTTCTTTAAAGGTAAGGGGTTAGTTTCATCAAATATAATATGTACTGATTCTTCTACAGTCAATGTTCTTTTATTAAATACTATATATGCTTTGCTATGTATTGAATAATCAAGAAAAATAGCTTCATCAGATTTAGCATCAAATTTTTCTAGATTATCCTTTCCATTATTTAGCACAAAGCATTTACAACCAAAATCATAAAAATAATTAATATTTGGTTTCTTTTCATTCCAAAGCTCATAAGGGGTTTCCATCAAAATTGGACATATCAAAACATGGTTTAAAATATAACAAGCAGTATTCACCGCTTATGCCCAAAAGAACCTTGGAAGATTGCCTTCACATGACATTGTTCAGGCCATCTCTTCCAAAATCCTATTTTTTCTCTTTACAACACCATTTTGTTGTGGTGTTCTAGGAGTGGAGAAGTTATGATCAATGCCATTTTCTGTGTAATAATCATCAAAAATCTGATTTTCAAATTTTGTTCCATAATCACTCCTAATAGAAATAATTGAAAGGATTTTCTGGTTTAAAACTTTTTTTATGGAATTTTTGAAAAACTTTAAAAGTTTCATCTTTATGTGCAATAAACAAAATCCATATAAATCTTGAAAAATCATCTACTATCACAAGTGCATATTTCATACCACCTAGGCTTGTGGTCCTAGTTGGTTCAAATAAGTCCATGTGAAGTAGCTCAAGGGGTCTAGAAGTTGAAATCATATTTTTAGATTTAAAACTTTCCTTAGTTTGTTTATCCATTTTGCAAGCATCACAAATATGTTCAAGATCAATTTTAAATTTAGGTAAACCTCCAACAAGATTCTTGGAAATCAATTTGGCAATAGTATGCATGCTAGCATGACCTAATCATCTATGCCAAAGTACACAAGACTCCTTGGTCTTAGCATTCATTACTACTAAACTGGAACTACTAGACATGGCTAGATCATTTAGATCTACCACATAAATATTTCCAAGTCTATATCTAATGAATTTGTTGCTAGAATCAAGTGAGTTTGTTACTATACACATAGATGATTCAAAAACAACCTTGAAGAGCCTTTATCACATAATTGATTAATACTTAATAAATTATGCTTTAATTTATCTACTAGCAATACATTTTTAATAAAAGTAGAGGGGGTTATTTTGATTTTACCAATTTTGATTATTTTTTCCTTGCCATTATCTCCAAAAGTTACCAAACCTCCTTCTTTCATCTCTAGAGTGATGAATTGATCTTTGTCACCCATCATATGTCTTGAATAGCCACTGTCTAGATACCATATTTTCTTCATTTTTTGGTCTGCAAGACATTCCTGCAAAACAATCATGAAGTTCTTTTTGGTACCCAAGTTACCTTAGATCCTTGCAGGTTTGCAGAGGTGGTTCCTTTGGAAATCTAAATCTTTCTAATTCTATTCTTTGCATTTTTATTTTTTTTAACAAATTACATTGGAAAAATTAATGTCCAACCCCATGACATGCATAACAAACAATTCTAGTATTTTGAAAAGATGTAATTTTTGAAATTCTAGATGTAGAAGCATGTAATGCAGATGCAGAGTCATTTGATATAAAAGCATTTCGAGATATAGATTTTGGTACATATGCTTTTGAAGATACAAATCTCGTAGCTGAAATTTTATTTGTATTTGAAGAGTTATAACTAATTCCAGCCTTATTACTTGAAACTCTTTGCTCTTTTAAAATCAACTCAAGCTTATTTGAACTTAAAGTAAGCTTTTCAACCAAAGGCTTGAGTTTTTATATCTCCTTTTTCAAATCAGCATTTTCAACAATCAAAGCTTTGTTTTTCTCAAGATATAGATTTTTCTTAATTTCCAAAGCTTTGTTATTTTCAGAAACGATAGTTAATTCTTTTTACAATAACTTGTTCCTTTTTGAAATCTCTTCCTTCTCTTTTAACAAAGAATCATTATTGTTCTTTAAAGTTCTAATTTTTATTCCAGCCTTTTTAACTTCTGAAAGCAAATCATGGAATGCAGAACTTAGTTCATTAAAAGTAAATTTATCTTGAGGTTCAGGGGACATTACCTCATCTTCGAGATCCATAAGGCATAGATTGGCAACTTTTGTGGTCTCTTCCTTTTATGTTGAAGTCGACTCCTTACTGTCGCTCTAAGTAGCAACCATTGCTTTCTTCTTCTTCTTCTTAAACATTTTCTTTAATAGAGGATAATTGGGATGGATATGCCCAGGTTTCTTACACTCATAACATGTGGACATTTGATCCTTTTCTTTTTCTCTTTCCTTGTCCTTACCGTGTTCACCTTTCTTGTGAAATTTTTTAAAGTACCTTCCCTTGTTCTTTTCCATAAATCTTCTGAATCTCTTCATGACCATAGCTATATCTTCATCCTCTAAGTCATCTTCAGAGAAGGAGAAGTCATCTTTTGATTCCTCATCTTGTTTCTTTGATTTCGATGCAGCTTTGAAGGCAATAGTTTTCTTCTTTTTCTGTTCATCTTCATTCCTGTGCTACATGGCCAGTTCATGTGCAACGAGATAACCCCGCAGTTCATCTAGAGTAGTGTATTTAGATCTTTTGCTTCCTGGATGGCAGTTACTTTGGGATCCTATTTGTCAGGAAGTGATCTTAGAATCTTCTGTACTAAGTCTGCATTATAATAAACCCTGCCAAGACTTTTCAAGCTGTTAATAATATCTGTAAACCATAAAAACATGGCAGAGATAGTTTCATTTTACTCTATCTTAAATAATTCATAGCTATGTACTAGAAGATGGATTTTTGAGGTCTTCACTTGGAAAGTTCCTTCATGGGTCACTTCGAGTTTATCCCAAATTTCTTTTGCAGACAAGCAAATAGAAATTTGATTAAACTTATTTACGTCCAAAGCATAATATAGTAAGTTCATGGCTTTGGCATTCAGTTCACCCATTCTCATGTCAAGATCATCCAAATCCTCTTTAGGTTTTAGGACATCCACGCCATCAACTTAAATCATGGGTGTTTGTGGACCTTTAAAAATGACCTTCCATAACTAAAAATCAATAGCTTGAATGTATATCTTCATTCTAGCTTTCCAGTAAGAATAATTCGTGCTAGTGAACAGTGGAGGTCTATTAGTGGATTGGCCTTTGACCAAGTAGGTACTCATGGGATGAGCCATCAATTTTTACTCTAATTGAAATTTAGAGACTCTGCTCTGATACCAATTGTTGCCCAGGTGGCTTTCCAAGAGGGGGGTGAATTGAAAATTTAAAAAATTTGAACAAATATGTGCTCTTTTAAATCTTCTTTGGTGTGGTAGGTGCTGTGATTTGAAAAATTAAAAGCAAAAGCAAGTAAAGAAGAAAAAATATAATGCAAACACATCAAATTTATAGTGGTTCGGAGCACTCTCACTCCTACATCCACTACCCAAGATACCACTTAGGATTTCCACTATATTCACTACCGAAATATAGTCAGATTATTTTACCAGGCTTATAATCAAAAATCCAACACTTGGTTTTCAATAGGATCACCAAGAACCCAACTTGGTTTTGAACAGTATCACCAAGAACTCAACTTGGTTTTGAACAGGATCACCAAGAACCCAACCTTGGTTTTGACCGGGCTCACCAAAAATCCTTACAAAGTTAGTTTTAAAATGGGATTACTAACAACCCATGCTTGGTTTTTAAACGGCTCACCAATACCCCACACACTCATAAAAGAGTTAACAGAAAATAGGCAACTAATGACAAATCCAAGTTGTCTGATGGTTGTAGTTGCAGCTCAAGAGAAGCCTTTTTAAATATGCTTTAATGCACTTCAATGGCTTCTTCTTCTTCCTTAATAAGTGCTTCAAGCTTCTGATTGGAGTTGGTGAAGACTTGAAGGCTGACTTGAATGTTCTTTTTGTGCTATCTTGTTCACAAGCTCATTTAATATTCAATCATGCATTAGCTTCTTCAAAGGTTATCCAAATCTTTCATTTATAGAGTCTTGTACTCTTCTTGGATGGATATAGTCATTGTAGATCGTTAGGACTTGACATTTGATCATTGGAGCACTTTTTAAATTCAAAAATGAAGTTCTGGAACTAGCCATTACTTGCCTGGAATCGACATTCAAGTCAGCTCGGATCCTCAAACAGTTGATTATTCACTCTGGTTGAGTTGGCTCGCCACAATCGAGTCAGCTCGGATCCTTAGTGTTGATGATTCCTTACTTTGGTTGAGTCGGCTCGGATCCTCAGGTCTTCAAAATTGTACTCTAGAGGAGTCGGCTCGTCTTAGTAGAGTCAGCTCTCCTGGCTGTTCTCTCAGAACTAATTTTTTTTGGACTCTGGAGGAGTCAGCTCGGATTACTGAAGGGTCGACACGGATTACTGAAGGGTCGACTCGGATGCCTAACTAAATGGTTGAGTCAGCTCAGATTACCTTTGGGTCGGCTCGCCTGTCTAAGTCAAGAAATGAAGCCTTGGATGAGTCAGCTCAGGTTCCTTCGAGTTGGCTTGGATATCTGCATGCTAGATCCTTCAACCATGCCATGGATTAGAGTCGGCTCTCTTTACACGAGTCGGCTCGAGTGATTTTCAATAAAAACTTCAGCTATTCTCCAGAAATCTTTCAGTAACTCATAATCATTCAAGATTCTTCCTAACTTAACTAACAACAAATCCTAAAGAACTTTAAGCTTGAAAAACATATAGAAGTAACCCTTTTTCATGAATATTACATCAATTTTTCTTTGGGTTCTTCTTTACATGAAACTTTTACAATGCAACACATAACATATAACAAGGTTGTAGGAATTGTAATTAGGCATTAAGATCATCCTACAAAAACTTTTAATGCACTTGAAGAGTCATTAATAAGACAAATACATGCTCCAATATTTTGTTATTATCAAAATCACTTAAGGGGTCAACACTTTTAAGTCAAATGGTTCTACATCTGCATCACATGTTTCTATATCTAGAACTTTAAAATTTACATCTTTTCAAAATACTAGAATTATTTGTTATGCATGTCATGGGGTTGGACACAAATTTTTCCAATGCAATTTGTTAAAGAAAAATAAAAATGCAAAGAATAGAATTAGAAAGATTTGAATTCCCAAAGGAACCACCTTTGCTAACATGCAAGGATCCAAGATAGCTTGGGTACCTAAAAGAACTTCTTGATTATTTTGCAGGAATGTCTTGCAGTCCAAAAAATGAAAAAAATATGGTATCTGGACAGTGGCTGTTCAAGACATATGATGGGTGACAATGATCAATTCATCATCCTAGAGATGAAAGAAAGAGGTTTGTTAACTTTTGGAGATAATGGCAAGGGAAAAATAATTAGAATTGGTAAGATCAAAATAATCCCCTCCACTTTTATTGAAAATGTATTGCTAGTAGATAAATTGAAACATAATTTGTTAAGTATTAGTCAATTTTATGATAAAGGCTTCAAGGTTGTCTTTGAATCATCTATGTATATAGTAACAAACTCACTTGATTCTAGCAACAAATTTATTGGATATAGACTTATAAATATTTATGTGGTAGATCTGAATGATCTAGCCATGTCTAGTAGTTCCAGTCTAGTAGCAATAAATGCTAAGACCAAGGAGTCTTGTTTACTTTGGCATAGATGATTAGGTCATGCTAGCATGTATACTACTTCCAAATTAATTTCCAAGAATCTTGTTAGAGGTTTACCTAAATTTAAAGTTGATTTTGAACATGTTTGCGATGCTTGCAAATGGGTAAACAAACTAAGGAGAGTTTTAAATTTAAAAATATGAGTTCAACTTCTAGACCCCTTGAGCTACTTTACATGGACTTATTTGGACCAATTACGATCACAAGCCTAGGTGGTATGAAATATGCATTTGTGATAGTAGATGATTTTTCTAGATTTACATGGGTCTTGTTTATTACACATAAAGATGAAACTTTCAAAGTTTTTTGAAAATTCCATAAGAAAGTTTCAAACCAGAAAAATATTTTAATTATATCTATTAGGAGTGATCACGGCACAAAATTTGAAAATTAATTTTTTGATGATTATTGCACAGAAAATGGCATTGATCACAACTTTTCCACTCCTAGAATACCATAACAAAATGGTATTGTAGAGAGAAAAAATAGAACTTTAGAAGAGATGGCCCGAACAATACTATGTGAAGGCAATCTTCTAAGGTACTTTTGGACAGAAGCGGTGAATACTGCTTGTTATATTTTAAACCGTGTTTTGATACGACCAATTTTAAAGAAAATCACTTATAAGCTTTGGAATGAAAAGAAACCAAATATTAATTATTTTCATGTCTTTGGTTGTAAATGCTTTGTGCTGAATAATGGAAAGGATACCCTAAAAAAATTTGATGCTAAATTAGATGAAGTTATATTCCTTGGTTATGCAATACATAGCAAAGCATATAGAGTATTTAATAAAAAAATATTAACTATAGAATAATCTGTACATGTTATATTTGATGAAACTAACTCCTTACCTTCAAAGAAAGAGAGTATATAGATAATAATGTAGGTACACTTGAAAAGGAAATGGAAGATATGAGTATATAAGAGAAACCAACTCAAGAAGGAGAAGTGGTAAGTAAGGATCATGCTGATCTATTAAGGGAATGGAGGTATGTAACTTCTCATCCAAAAAATTTAATTATCGGTTATCGTTCTCAAGGTGTTAGGACTAGGTCATCATATAGATAAGCACATGATTACCTAGCATTTGTATCACAAATAGAGTCGCATAGTTTAGAAGAAGCTGAGAATGACCCAAACTAGATGATGGCCATGCATGAAGAACTAAATCAGTTTGAAAGAAATAATGTATGGACTCTAGTTGATAGACCATCAGACCATCCCATTATAGGAACCAAATGGATCCATAGAAATAAACTAGATGAACAAGGTAAAGTAAATAGAAACAAAGCAAGATTGGTAGCTAAAGGATACAACCAAGAGGAAGGAATAGATTTTGATGAAACCTATGCACCCGTAGCAAGACTACAGGCCATAAGATTACTACTTGCATTTGCTTGCTACATGAATTTCAAACTTTTCTAAATGGATGTAAAAAGTATATTTTTAAATGATTTTATAACATAACAAGTTTTTGTAGAACAACCACCAGGTCTTGAAATTTATGCTTTTCCTAATCATGTTTTTAAACTTAATAATGCATTGTATGGACTTAAACAAGCACCTAGAGCTTGGTATGATAGATTGAGCAAATTCTTACTTGAAAAAGATTTTATAAGAGAAAATATAGATAAAAATCTTTTTATCAAAAAGAAGAATAATGATATGTTAGTTGTACAAATTTATGTTGATGATATTATATTTGGTGCAACTAATAAAATTCTTTGTAGAGAATTTGCTAAGTTGATGTAGGGTGAGTTTGAAATGAGTCTAATGGGTGAACTAAATTACTTCCTTGGACTTCAAGTAAAACAAACAAAGGATGTGATCTTCATAAACCAAGCCAAATACATCAAAGAAATCATCAAGAAGTTTGGTATGAAGACAAGCAAAGAAGCAAGAACACCCATGAGTCTTACCTGCATATTAGATAAAGATGAAGATGGCAACAACATTGATTAAAAACTCTTATGGGTGTCTTAATTAGTTTGATTCCAAAATCTTCAAGTTATTGCTTAATCCACAAGATTTGAGAATAACAACTTTCTGCTACAATATACTTAGCGTCAGCCGTGGATAGTGCAACTGAAGTTTGTTTCTTGCTAAACCAGGAGATTAATTTAACTCTAAGAAATTGGCAAGTTCTACTTGTGCTTTTTCTGTCTAATTTATATCCAACAAAATCAGCATCAAAATATCCAATTAAATCAATAGATGAATATCTAGAATACAACAAACCAATATTAATTATACCATATAAGTATTTAAATATGTGCTTAACAGCCAATAAATGAGATTCTTTAGGATCAAACTGATATCTAGCATACATACAAATACTAAACATGATATCTGGTCTACTAGCAATCAAATATAATATAGATCTAATCATTCCTTTATATAATTTTTGATCAATTGATTTACCATGTCATCCTTATCAAGTTTACTAGAGGGGCTCATAGGTGTACCTATTGATCTGGTAGTCTCCATCCTAAACTTCTTTAAGATTTCTCTTGTAGACTTTGCTTGGTTGATGATGATTTCATCTTTGGTTTACTGATTTGGAGTTCGAGAAAAAAGTTAAGTTCTCCCATCATGCTCATTTCGAACTCCCCCTGTATAAGCTTGGCAAACTTTTGACATTGATGTTCATTAGTAGCACCGAATATAATATCATCAATATAAATTTGTACTACTAATAAATCATCATTTTTTTTAGAAATAATGTAGTATCAACATGGCCTCTAGAGAAATTATTTTTAATTAAAAACTTGTTGAGTCTTTCATACCATGCTCTGGGTGCTTGTTTTAAATCATAAAATACTTTGTGTAGTTTAAAAACATGATTAGGATGTGCATGATTTTCAAATCCAGGTGGTTGCTCAACAAATACTTCTTCGATAATAAAACCATTTAGAACAGTACTTCTAACATCCATTTGAAATAATTTGAAGTTCATAAAATATACAAATGCTAAAAGTAATCTAATTACCTCAAGTCTAGCAACAAGAGCAAAGGTTTCATCAAAATAAATTCCTTTTTTCTAATTATAGCCTTTGGCAACTAGCCTAGCTTTATTCTAATTACAATACCATTTTCATCCAATTTATTCCTAAATACCCATTTTGTGCTAATAATTGAAACATTAGATGGTCTTTCTATTAGTATCAAAACATTATTTCTTTCAAACTAATTTAATTCTTCTTGCATGGCATTAATCTAATTAGGATCTTTTTCAGCATCTTCAAAATATTTTGGTTCAACTTGAGAAACAAAAGCAATATAATCACATTCATTTTTACTTGAAGATCTTGTTCTTATCCCTTTTGATGGATCACCTAGGATTAACTCCTTAGTATGTCCATGAGCATACCTCCACTCCTTGGGTAGATCTTGATGCTTTGGTGTGGATTGTATGGCTTCTTCTCTTTCATTCTTGTCTTGATCTTTTTCACTTTGTTGAGAAGGTTGATCATTCAATGTTAGCTTCTTTAACTTTTCAGCACTTACACATACATCAAAAGTATCCTCTTTTCTAGAGGATTTATTAGCAGATTCTTCAAAGACTACATGTACAGACTCCTCTACTACTAAGGTTCTCTTGTTAAAAACTCTGTATGCCCTGCTTGATATAGAGTATCCTAAGAAGATACCTTCATCAGACTTAACATCAAATTTTTTTAAATTATCTTTACCATTATTCATGATAAAGCATTTACAACCAAAAATATGAAAATACTTTAAAGTTAGTTTTCCTTGATTCTAAAGCTCATAAGGAGTTTTCTTTAAAATTGGATGAATTAAAATATAATTTAAAATATAACAAGCAGTATTAACTATTTCAGCCCAAAAATATCTTGGCAAATCATTTTCATAAAGCATAGTGCATGCCATTTTTTCTAAAGTACGATTTTTTCTTTCTACAACCCCATTCTGTTGAGATATCCTAGGTGCAGAAAAATTATGTTCAATTTCTTTTTCATTGCAAAAGTTTTCAAAATACTGATTTTCAAATTTAGAACCATGATCACTATAAATGCAAATAATTGAAGTACCTTTTTCATTTGAAACTTTTCAGTAAAATTTCATAAATGCTGAAAATGATTCGTCTTTGTGAGCAAGAAATAAAACCCATGTAAATCATGAAAAATCATCCACTATAACTAATCCATATCTCTTATGTCCTAGGCTAGATATCCTAGTTGGTCCAAAGAGATCCATATGGAGTAGTTCTAATGGCCCAAAAGTTGTAAAAAAACCTTTAGGTTTAAAAGATATTTTTACCTATTTTCCAAATTGGCATGCTTCACAAATTTTATCTTTCTCAAAACTAAGTTTTGATAAATCTCTTACTAAATTTTTTTTGCAAAGTTTTGATAGTGAGAACATGCTTGCATGACCTAATCTACGATGCCAAAGCCAACTAGTCTCATTAATAGTGGAATTCATTACAACCAGGCATTCTCCATTAGGCAAAGATAGATTATCCAAGTCAACAAGATAGATAATACCATACCTTTTTCCAATGAATTTCACTCCAATTTTATCAAGACTAGCAATCATGTAAAAAGATGATTCAAAAATAACTTGAAAACCTTTATCACAAAATTGGCTAATACTAAGAAGATTATGCTTTAAACCTTCAACTAAAAGAACATTATCAATCCAAGTAGAAGGGGAGATGTGAACCTTACCAATACCAGTGATTTTTTCTTTACCATTATCACCAAAGGTTACACTCCCTCCATTTATTGCTTTAAGAGAGGTGAATTGCTTCATATCTCCTCTCATGTACCTTGAGCAACCACTATCAAGATACCATTGTCTTTTATTTTCATTGGTTGCAAGACACACCTCTTCTTCTTTATGTTGTAGTGCCATGAAACATAGATTGGTGACTTCAATTGATTCTTCATTTGAACTGGAGTCCTCACTATCACTCTAAGTCACCATCATTGCCTTCTTTTTAAGCTTTTTCCTTGATTTCTTTAGGAGAGGGCAGTCAAACTTGTAGTGTCCAGGCTTCTTGCATTCGAAGCAGATAGGTACCTCCTTTTCCTTGTTCTTTTCTTTCTCCTTTTCTTTTCCCTTTTCTTTACTTGGTTGAAACTTTTTCTTGTAAGAAAATTTCTTTCTCCTCATGAATTTTTTGAATTTTCTTGCTAGAAGAGCTTCCTCACTCTCATCATCATTATCTTCTTCTGATTCTTCATTT
The DNA here is from genome assembly GCA_021397845.1 of Areca catechu. Taxonomy (NCBI): domain Eukaryota; kingdom Viridiplantae; phylum Streptophyta; class Magnoliopsida; order Arecales; family Arecaceae; genus Areca; species Areca catechu. The sequence goes on along the minus strand of CM038039.1, from coordinate 156,605,773 downwards.
GAGGATTCTTCTTGGGTTATAGACTTGAAAGCTATCCCCTTTTTCTTCTTGTCCAAATCCATAGACTTTTGTTTCAAATTTAGCTCATAAGTCATGAGCGATCCTACTAGCTGCTCCAATATTAGTTTGTCAACATCTTTGGCTTCTTGTATGGCTGTCACCTTTGGATCCCAAGATGTTGGAAGTGATCAGAGAACTGTTAACAAGATCGGTATTAGACATACTTTTACCTAAACTTCTCATGATATTTATAATGTTTGTGAATCTAGTGTATATGTCAGTGATAAATTCATTTGGTTCCATGCGGAACATCTCATAAGTATGCACTAACATGTTAACCTTAGTGTTCTTCACTTCATCAGTACCTTCATGGATAACCTCAAGTGTATCCCATATTTCTTTGGCATATGTGTATGTAGAAATCCTATTGAACTCTCTAGGTAACAATGCACAATGAAGGAGATTCATTGCTTTTGTATTGATCTCGGATTATTTAATATCATTTTTATCCCAATCCTCTTCAAGCTTTAAGATGGAAACACCATTAATCACGATCGAAGGAATATGAGGACCTTTATCAACTACTTTTCATAAATTATAATCTATAGAATGCATGTAAATTCTCATTCTAGTTTTTCAATAAGTATAATTAGTTCCATTAAAGTATGGAGGTCTGTTTGAGGCTTGTCCCTCAACTGCACTAATACCAAGGGGGGTTGCCATAGATCTTTACTCAAGGTGGTTAGACCTATATATTGAGAACGTGGCTCTAATACCACTTGTTGCCCAGTAAACAACCTAAGAGGGGGGGTGAATTGGATTTCTAAAAATTACTTGCAAGAATATGTGCCAATACAAATTTTAAATCAAGTGCTAGTGTGAGGTGAAATAGTATGCTCTTGAAGAGTATGCAGTGAAAATATAAATTCAACAAATATAAGAGCAAGTAAAGAAAGCTAGAGATAATCACAAACATAAGCCAAGTATAGTGGTTTGGTACTTTCCAATGCACTTACATCCACTCTCCAAGATCCACTTATAAATTCACTATAATCTCACATGATTACAGTCAATTAATTTTCCAAACTCATTAATCAAAATCCCTTTTGGTTTTTACAAGGCTCACCAAAAGAAATCTCTTGGTTTTCAAAGGCTAACCAATAACCTCCTTGGTTTTCAACTAGGCTTACCAAAAACCTTCTTGGTTTTCAACTAGGCTAACCAATAACCTCCTTGATTTTTAAATAGGCTAACCAATAACTTCCTTGGTTTTTAAATAGGCTAACCAATAACTTCCTTGGTTTTGTTCTTAGGCTCACCAAAAACAATTACAACAAAGATATGAGATAAAGTAAAGCAACAAGAAAAGCTTTCTAATATAAAGCTGATATCTTTTTGAGGCTTGGAAAAGTTGCTTGTCTTGAACTTGATGAACCCTTAATCAATACTCAAAGGTGTTGGACTTGAATGCTTTTTGATAGCTTTGAATGCTTGGAGACTTCTTTTTGCTTGAAGGTAGTTGCTCTCAATGAATGGGAGTGAATGCACTGTCTTCTCTTTCTTTTTCTTATTCTCTTTTTATCCTCTTGTATTCCAATTTAATTTGAATCACTTAAATACCATCACAAGGCCTCAAGGTCAGTTTATGACTGTTAGACACGAAAAACTAGCCATTGGGAGCTAAGAGGGCCGAGTTCTGCATTTGAAAAACTAGTCGTTACTGTTCCCAGAACTCCAAGTGTCGACACTTCAAGCTATGAGTCGACACTTAGGGTCGACACTTAAGTCCCATGAGTTGACACCTAGTTCAAAATCTTTCTTTAAAGCTCTCTAAAATTCTTAGGTGAGTCGACACTTCTTCAGGTGAGTCAACACTTGAGTCGACACTTAACATCCATGAGTCGACACTTCAGGCAAGTCTTCAACTTGAGCATGTTCTGTAAAAAATTTTTCTTAGGCCTTGAGTCAATCTTTGAGTCGACACCTTGAGTCGACACTTGAGTGGTGTGAGTCGATACTCTAGCTATGCCATCTAAAACTTTTTCTACATGCCAGGTTGAGTCGACACTTGCACTGCCATGAGTCAATACTTGAACTATGAGTCGATACTTTGAGTTGACACTTGCTGAGATTTTTTGAAAAATCACTGAACTTCTACTGAAACTTTTTTGAGATGAACTCCTTAAGTCTTTTCAAGCATTTCTCAAGTATTTAATTCCATTTATAACTGATCTTTCATCCATACAAATGGCTTCTTCATCATTTGACAAGCAATCTAATTTAGTTATTTTGATGAGTACCTTTTTCTATTAAATACACTTCAAGAAACATGTTAGTACTCAACTTATATTTAAGTATTTTGCTTATCATGAAAATCAATAACAGAGTCAACATAAAGTTTTTTCAAATAGATGAATGCACAACCAATCTAACTAGTCAACAAGATAGAAGATCTAGAAGTATTAAGCAATTCAAAATTTAAACTTCTAAATTTCAAATTTTGGATTTGGATTTCAGATTTGATTTTTTTGAATTTTAAATTTCAATTTTCAGATTTCAGATTTCAAAATTCAAATATTAAAATTTAAATGTTGAAGATTTGGTTAGATGGTTTCAAGATTCAAAATGTGCCAGAAATCTTAACCTAGGTTATGCTTAGAGGATTAATATGCAATCTAACAATCAATTAACCAATCATGCAAGCATACAATAAGCACAACGTGCTTTCCAATATCAGGTTATCACGTCCAGCCATAGCTCATTACTCCTATGGGTCATGAAGTATACTTTCGTATACCCACTCAGGAGGCATGATTTTCTTCCACTAGAAAGTAGACTAAGAAAAACAAATAAATTTTTTTTTTGAAAAGTTTCAGATCTGAAATCTATGATAGAAGATTACATATCTGATTTTGATCTAGACAAATTACTAAAAAATACAAATTAATCTAAGATCTGAAGGGCTATTAGAAGAGCTTTCCAGATCTGGTCCTAGGATGAGTGCAGAAATTTCAGCAACTACTTTTATGCCCTAGTCTATCCTAGGATCTGATACCAAAGATGATGTGAGATGGATGAGATGTTAAGTTAATGATTAAAATCCTATCTTAACTTAAAGAGCAATAAGCAAGATATGGCAGCAAACTCAAGTAAAGATATCAAAGATCTAATAAAGAAAGACTATCTGAAAACTACTACACTACCTGCAATGAAATCACATGCAATCACATGAAGAAAACCGAATCCAATGGTTGAGAAACCATCGAGACTAGGATAATCTACTTCAAAGAATTAAATCTAGAGAGTTAAGATGGGATTTACTTACCAATAATGATTTCTAACCCTTTTCTCTGTAGATGTAATTTCTGCACTCTAGGATTCGTAGTTGAAATCAAAGACTATCGCTCCGGAGTTGTAGATCTCTAATGTTGGCGGTTCCAAAGCAAGACAAACCTTCACTTCAGATCTGGAACATTAGGGATCCTACAAAAGAACAACCAGTTAGAACTTGGAGGGATGAGAAAACAATGAAAGAATGAAAGATTGGATGGAAAGAGGGAATATTGATGGCATCTTGGATTTGGATGGATTGGTAATTGATGGTTGGATAGAAGCTTGGACTTCTTGCCCGAGGAAGATAGCTAGGGCTTCACACCCTAAGGACTTCATGCCCTATGAACTTCACATCCACTCACAATGCCTTCACAGCAAAGTTGGAAATAATAATTTCATTCATCATTTTAAAAAAAAATACAAGGGGGGGATGGAGTGGTCTTTATAGACCCTCCATTCATGGTAGCAAGATAAGAATGAATTTTCTTTGAATACAAGATAGATAAGGATAAAATTCATTGAGAGGATAATATTGGACTCTCATCTTCTTTTTAAATCAAACTAACTCTTGTTGGATTGGATGAAATTCCTTTGAATTTGAAATAGGTAGGCGCTCCCTTGAATTTGGACTCTTTCATGATGGGTGACAAAATGAGATGAGGCGCTTCCTTTTCATGATGGGCGACAATTCTTCCTCCTTCTTGGCGTCTACTCCTCTTGGACTCCTTGATCTTCTAGCATTTCAAATTTGAAATGTGGATAAAGATATCCTCCATTTGAATTCATCTTATCTTCATCTTAATTTTGAATGGGACTCCTTGAATGAGATGAGGATAAAGATGGCTTCCAATCTTCTTTTGAATTCAAACACATTTGAATTTTAAATGCTCTAGATAGGCACCTCCCTTCTTGACTCTTGGCCAACTCCTCTTAAAAAAATTGGGCGACAACTTGAATGAAAGGAAGAAATTTGTGGGCATCCTCTTCTTGGATTTAAATTTCAAATGATGTCTTCATGGCATCCACTTCTTGGATTTGAAATCCAAATGATGCCTTCATGAGAGTGGGTGACAACTTTCTTTTTGAAATTGAGTTGGCCGACCAAGGATCTTGGGTGGTGATGTGTGTGGCATGATGACATGGCATGAAGTGATGACATGGCATGATGACATGGCATGCTTCATGACATGGAAGGTGACTTGGCTCCCAACTAGGCTTCCTTCAATTGGCTTGAACCTTGGTGCCCCATTAATTGGACTTGGCTAACTTATAAACCTCCTTGACTAGCAACAATGACTCAATCAAAGCAAACCTAACTTGATCAAATTGAACCTAATTTAACCAAATTACAAATTAAAGCAAACTGACTTTAATTACATGACTTAATGACTTAATTACAGGACTCAAGCTAAAATTAAGATAGAATAAGTTACTCATTGGTGATCCATAATGAGCATGGAATGATCTGATGTCTCTTCCTAGCTCTGATGTCCTCACCAATTGAGACCCTCGGTTGCACGATCATCGATGTGGTGGTATGCTATAGAATCAGGGGCCTGGAGGAGCACACATTGCACAAAGCATGTGGGTGGCACGTTGTAGAGCTTGAATTAATTGCAGGGCATGCGCCTCCCCCCAGAGGCTGCAGGTGGATGGGGACTCCCTCGTCGTGGTTAAAATTTTTGTTGATCCTTCCATCCTTTGTCGCTGGCAGGAATTGTATCCTCTGCAAGGTAGGGAAGGGGCTCACTTTGGGAGCCTCGCCCTGGAAGCATGAGCATGACCTCGGTCGGGAGCTAACCTCGGTAAGAGAGCTTACCTTGGCAGCATGAGCATGGCCTCGGCTGGGAGCTGGCCTTCAACGGAGGGCTCGCCTTGGCTGCATGAGCACGACCCCGGCCAAGAGCTGGCCTCAGATGGAGGGCTCGCCCTATGAGCATGACCTTGGCTGGGAGCTGACCTCGGTAGGAGGGCTCGTCTTGGTCGCATGAGCATGACCCCGACCGGGAGCTTGCCTCAGTCAGAGTGCTCGCCCTATGAGCATGACCCCATCTGAGAGCTGACCTTGGTAGGAGGGCTCGTCTTGGCAGCATGAGCATGATCCCGGTCAGGAGCTGGCCTCAGATGGAGGGCTTGCCCTATGAGCATGACCTAGGCTGGGAGCTGACCTCGATAGGAGGGCTCATCTTGGTTGCATGAGCATGACCTTGGTCAGGAGCTTGCCTCAGTCGGAGGGCTCGCCCTATGAGCACGATCCTAGCTGGGAGCTAACCTCGACAAGAGGGCTCACCTTGGCAGCATGAGCATGACCCCGATCGGGAGCTAGCCTCAAATGGAGGGCTCGCCCTATGAGCACGACCCCGGTTGGGAGCTGACCTTGGTAGGAGGTCTCGCCTTGGCATCATGAGCACGATCTTGGTTAGGAGCTGGCCTCAGACGGAGGGCTTGCCCTATGAGCATGACCCCGACTAGGAGCTGACCTCAGTAGGAGGGCTCGCCTTGGCCACATGAGCACGACCCCAATCGGGAGATAGCCTCAAACAGAGGGCTCACCCTATGAGCACGATCCTGGTTGGGAGCTGACCTCGGCAGGAGGGCTTGCCTTGGCTCTTTGTTTGGCCACTGTGCCCAAGTGGTGGATCTCTTGCCAGAGTGAATGCCAGTAGGGACTCCATGTCAGCGAATGTGCCACATCAGTTCCTAACTAATTTTGGTCAATACTTGGTCAAACCCTAACCTAGTCTACCTTATTTTCTATCCTAAAAACTCTCCATGCCTTTCCAATTTTTTTTTGAATTCTCCATAAAAAAAAATTAGTTTTTTCATCCTCCCTCATTCCCATTTGGATTATAATTAGTTTGAATTAAATTTAGATTTATTTGAATTTGATTAGAGGAGTTCTATTTGGAATGGAATACCCAGTCCTATTCAAATAGCATCACCCTATCCTAATCTACTCCTTCCTCTAATCAATGAAATTTTGCTTCAATATTTTGTTTTATATGCAACATTAAGATACCAATTATCATGTAAAATTTGAAGTGAAATTACCAAGAAAATAAAAGGAAAAGGGGGCATGAATTTTAGATGGATGTGAGAGGTTCTTTTGGGAGCAAGGGCTAAAGGGAGAGAAAAAAAAAGAGAAAAATAGTAGAAAAGGGTTTCTTGTTTCTTGTTTTCTTTCTCCTTGATTTATACATCTTCATCTTCTTCTTGGATTTCTTGGAAGGCTCAAGAAAATCAAATAAATAAATTATTTTCAACTATCTAGTGGCCTTTGCACGGATCTAGCAATCCAAGAAGGTTGATTGCATCGAGATTTCATGTGGATGATTCATAGAGGCTGGACATCCTGTGTGGCTACCAAGAGACATGGAGAGCCTTTACCACATGCCATCAATAGTAGCAATCATCGACCCACAATGAGGTATGAAATTAGATTTCATATTATTTGTAGATTAGATCTACAGCATGCATCGGGTCGAACGATGCATGCTAATTTTATTTTCTATATTGCATATCATGTTAGGATGTTGCTTAGGATTTATTAGAATTATTTTAAATGAATATTTTCTATTTAAAATAATTTTAAAATAGATTCACTTCTACTATAAATTTATAAAAAAATCATGCTTGAAATCCTAGATGATTTTCAATAGTGGTATCAAAGAGATAGGTTTTCATAACATGATATGTAGATGTAGAACCTTACACATTAGAAGTAATCTTAATCTGAGTAACTAGTTCAGATTGGGTTGATCACTATGGCCATCCGGTCATAGAAAAAAAGTAGGGTTTAAAGGCCCTCTCTTCCCATTCAATGGGTCTCCTATGGCATGTAGGGATATTGCTTGTGATTATATCACATAAAGAATTGAGATGAAAGAAAAATCATTAAAATTATTTTAACAATTAGATCTATTTTTTAGTGATTTAATCTTTATTAATTTGCTTTTTTTGATATGAAATTAATGTATTAGGATTTTTTTATGTTTAGAATATAAAACATAAAATTAATTTCAATATAAGACTATATCATATAGTTGAGTTCTAAAAATGTTTAATGTATATGTGATGCATATAAATTATTTAGATCTAAAATTTAGTAAAATTAATCTTGATTAATTACTGAAAATAAGTGGTCTAAGGTTAGATTTAGAATTATGAATTAGAGATCTAATCATATTTCATAAATCATGGGCTTTAGGTTAGCTTGAATCAAGTCAAATAACCAGGTTAGACCTAGGGTTAGAATTTAATAATATGGACCTAATAAAGAATTGGATTTAATCTAACTAAAAGTTGATTAGGATTAGATCAAGTTTTTCTCTAGATCAAATCTATAGTATAGTTTGATCAAGTCTACATTATAACAAATGGACCTAATTATAGTTTAGTGGTTAGACTCGAGTTCTTAGGTTAGTCTAATCAAATCTGATGAACCAATTGGTATTTAAGGTAAGTACAATATTTTGATCAAGGACATTAATTGAGACTACCTCTTACCTAGTCAACTTGTTTGGTGTTTAAGGAAAGAGGTTAATGGCAGAACCCTTCTATTGATCTCACTTACCTGGCTAATGTGGTCAATCAAAATTTGATTAGATAGCTTATTGATTCAAGTTAACCCATGCTAGTAAGGAAGATTAGTTTAAATAATCTAGGAGTGATCCAGGACTACTAAGAGAGATGATATGCATGCAAGTGATTTTCTTTTGTTGTTTTTATATTTGAGGAGATTGACTGATTCCTGAATTCGAGGTAAGAATAGATTTAGAGATTTGCATAATGATAAGAGACTCTAGCATGTAGACATAGCCCCTAAACAGTGATAAAGAAAGGACCATGGGATTGAAAAACCCCGATAGGACTTAGCTCTAAGACAATTGATGCGGGATTGAATATGCATGCAAAATATTTTTATATTTTTATATTTTTATATGTTGAGATATGTACCTAAATCTCAAAAATAAGGCCAAGAATTTAAGTAGAGAGTTTTGTGCAAAAATATGAAGCAACAACATGCAAAGAGATCCTAAAGTAATAGAAAAGAGGACTGCCGAGGCTGAGAAGCCCAGGTTGGGCTAGTTCCCCTTCAATAATGCTACTGGAAAGTAGAGGGAGTGTACTTGATAGGATCTAGTAGATGAATTCTTGCAGAGGTCTTTCTTCACTCTCGGATGTGGCCTGGATGATCAAGCTGAAGACCCCACAGATTCATGGCTTTCAACCCGATGATCCGATAGCAGCCCGATTGGAATCAATGGATTCGTAGACGTCGAGGGACTTATAAATCACCTGTCAGGGGTTAGAAAACAATGCAAGGATGAATAAATAAAGTGAAAACAACAAGGATGGAAGAGTTTTTGTGTTGGGCGGCCAAGGCTTGGAGAGATGGCTTCTAGGGTTTTGATGGTGGCTGGAGGCTGGGTGCAGAAGACAAGAAAGAAGAAGGGGTTCACATAGATTCCCCTTAGCACACAGCAAGCACACAACAAAAGTTGGAAAAATCAATTTATATTCATCAAAAATTATCAAATTTTTATACAAGGGATCCCTTATATAGAGTCATGAGACTTAGGATCCAAGCAAAAGAAAACAAGTAAAATAAGGGGTGCCCACTTTCTTCCTAAAGTGTGGGGCTGAATACATGGAAGAAAATACTCTCATGCCATAAAAAATCCCTCCAAACAAGGTAGGTAGTGGATAGCCAAAGGGGGGGACCAAGGGGCGCCAACTTCTTACTTCTCTTGGCTTGGGATGGACCACTTCTTTCCTAAGCAAGCTGGCATGAATCATGGGATTCATGTTTATGTGTTTTGACTTTCCTTCTTGTCATGCTGGCATGTGGAGTTGGTGTGCTTGGGGTGTGGAAGGGGTGTGCTGGCATGTGGTAATCAACTCCTCATGCATGGGCCGACTTCATGATCCTCCAAGTAATCCTAGGTGGCGAAATCCAAGGTATGACTGGGACTCCATGCGGCTGCTGAGGTGGCACGCTGGGTGGTGTCCTTCACATGCTTGAGTCTTCTTTGACTGGGCTTGACTCAATACAGATTCAATATAACTGGAGGTGATTACAAGACTTAGAATACGATTAGCTCGACATAAGCTGACTTGACTGACTGATCTAAACCCTACTGGAATGAATCCACTCTGAATACAAGACTCAAATGATGAAAAGGAAAACTCTAATAGGCTATGTCCTTATTACAAACTGGATTCAAACACTACTAAGTAATCCACAAAGGGTTTAGAAGCCTCTATCTTATTCTGGTGCCTCTGGTGTTCGTACCAATTCTTCTGGGATGGGAGGAACTCAACCCTATCGAGTAAGGATCACACTGGCTCACATATCTTTCGAGAAGGTCTGGGTTGAGGCACTATAAGTCCTCTCAAGAAATCCATGAATCGTCCGATTCTAGTCAGCCTTGCCATTAGACCAGGTAGCGTTGATAGCCATGGCACCGGATCGTGATAGCTTGATCATCCAGGATACGCTTGATCCATTCTTGTCGACCCCTGGAATGATTTTGATGATCATAAAATATTGGAGCATGTATATGTTACTAATTCTTTCAATTACTTAAAAAGTTTTTGCAGGAAAATGGTTATCTTTAGTTTAATTGGTTTTCAAATTGGTTGAAAAGTAATTCAATATTGTATAGACTCTTATGTACTTTAAATTGTAAAAGCCCTAATTTTTTAACTATGTAATCTTGTAAAAGGGCTGTAAAAATGTAAAAATAAGAGTGAGTAGATTAGCTCTTGTTGGATTCACATGTTGAAGAATTTTGCAGAAGTTTGAAGCCTTAAATAAAGTTTTGTCAAGAGTCGACTCATGGGTCAAGAGCCGACTCCTTCTGGCATGGCACAAAAAAATTTAGAGTTTTAGTACCTCGAGCTGACTTAAGCCCCAAGAGCCGACTCATTGAAGAACACATGTTTTTGAAGTTTGCGATCTTGAGCCGACTCAAGTCCTAAAGAGTTGACTCGTCCAGAGTTATGTTTGTTGGGACTGAGACTTCGAGCCGACTCTGCCCTGAAGAGCCGACTCAAGGAAAATGTTGATTTGTATTGATTGAAGGTTTGAGCTGACTCTAGGTTCAAGAGCCGACTTGCACAGATTTTTTGTTTGGGCTGTCTAAGACTTCGAGCCGACTCGTGGACCTCGAGCCGACTCGAGTGACCATTTTCTGCACTCTAGTGGCTAGTTACTGAAAGTAGATTTTGAACTCTAAATGGTCTCCAACATCTCTTTTTCAAATCCCTAGGCTCTACAATGGCTATATTTCATGGAAAACTATAAAAGGGATTACTTTTGATGAATTAAAATAATTTTTTTGAGAAATTATTCATTGATTTATCTTGGGAATTTGAAAAGCCTTCAAGTCTTTCACCAACCCACTTCAAGAGCATTCAAGATTGGATTCAAAGCTCCACCAACTTCTCTTTATCATGGAATCCACTTATTGAAGAAGCAAAGAAGCAGCTTGAAGAGCATTAAAGAGCATTTAAGGATAGGCTTCACCTTGATCTACATCGGCAACATTTAAACAAACTCAGTTTGTTGTGTAGTTGCTTTATATTTCAGTCATATCTTGTTTTCTCTAAGAATAGCAAGGGGCTGTGTCTTAAGAGAGGGTTAAAGGTTTTTAGGTGAACCTTGTAAAAATCTAAGTTGGGTTCTTGGTGATCCTGATATAAAACCAAGTGTTAGGGTTTCTTTGGTGATCTAGTTCAAAACCAAAGGGAGTTTGATTTTTTTTGGTGATCCCGGTAAAATCAAAGTGTATAGGTTTGGATTGTGAGCCTGGTAAAACAATCCGACTGTATTCTAGTTGGGGGATATAGTGGAAACCCCAAGTGGTCCTTAGGTAGTAGAATAGGAGCCGGTTGCTCCGAAGCACTCTAAATTTTCTTGTGTTTGTGTTTGTGCTTACTTTACCTTATTGCATTTACTTAATTACTTCCGCATTGCATATTGCACCACAACAGCAAAAAGATTTCAAATTGCACATACTTACCAAAATTTTTATAATCCCAATTCACCCCCCTCTTGGGAAGCCACCTGGGCAAGAAGTGGTATCATAGCAGAGTCTCTGAAAAATACTTAGATTAAGGATAGATGGCACTCCCATGAGCACTTCTTTGGCCGAAGGCCAATCCACAAATTGCCTCCACTTTTCACTGGAACTAATTATACATATTGGAAGGCGAGGATGAAAATATACATTCAAGCCATAGATTTTTATTTATGAAAAATTATTTTGAAAGGACCTCACACACCCACTGTTAGAATCAATGATATTGAGGTTCCCAAATTGGAAGACAAATGGGAAGAAATTGATATGAAGTTAGCTAAGCTAAATGCCAAAGCTATGAATTTCTATATTGTGTTTTGGATCCAAATGAGTTTAACAGAATTTCGACTTGTAATTCTGCTAAAGAAATTTGTGATAAGCTTGAGATTACACATGAAGGCACATCACAAGTTAAAACTTCAAAAATCAATCTTCTTGTGTATAACCATGAATTATTCAAGATGGATCCTATTAAAACTATATCTGCTATGTATACACGCTTTACTGATATTATCAATGATCTTAAAAGTCTTGGTAGGACTTATACTAATGCTGATCTTGTTCTAAAAGTTTTATGATCCTTGCAGATAAATGGAAAGCTAAAGTGACAGCTATTCAAGAGGCAAAGGACCTGAACACCCTACCACTGGATGAGTTGCTTGGATCTTGTTGCCCAGTAAGCAACCCAAGAGAGGGGGTGAATTAGGTCTCTAAAAATTTAAAGCTAAGCTTAATATCACAAGCTACAAACTTTACAAATCAAGATATGCAATTCAATTGAACAAGGTACTATGATTTGAATGCAATGCTCTAAAGTAATAGTGCAGTGGAAATTAAAAGCAATGAGCAAAAATATAAAGAGCAAGGAGGGAGAGATCAAGCAATCACAAACACCACAAGCTATAGTGGTTTGGTGCCAACAATGCACCTACATCCACTCCCCAAGATCCCCTTGGAAACTCACTATAATCACAAGATTACAGCCGATTAGTTTTTCGGGCTCACTAATCAAAACACGACTTGTTTTCACAAGGTTCACAAGTCAAACCTCACTTGGTTTTACGGGCTAACCAAGAACCTAATTGGTTTTCACAAGGCTAACCAATAACTTTCCTTGATTTTCTGGGCTAACCAAGAACCTTAGTGATTTTGCGAGCTAACCACCAACCTAATTAGTTTTCCAAGGCTTACCAATAACCTTCCTTGGTTTTACAATTGGCTAACCAAGAACCCTTACAAGATATGAAGTTTAGAAATAAAGAACCAATGTAAGCTTTCAAAAGAAAAGCAAATAAGTCGATGTAGCTCGATTGTGGTGCTGCTTTGCTCTTGTTGAAGCCTTTTGAATGCCTAAGTATGAATGATCTTCAATGTTCTTGATGGCTTTGAATGCTTGGAGGCTTCCTTTAGCTTGAGAGTGGTTGAAACTTGAATGAATAGGAGTTACGGCTCTTCTTTCTTCTTTTCTTTTCAAACTCTTAATGGTATTCAATATTCTTGAAAACCTCTCTTCTTGATTTGATTTGGAGCCTATTTATACCTTCCCAAGGCCTCAAAACTGAAATATAGCCATTAGACATGAAAACTAGCCGTTGGGAGCATTTAGGACGAGTTCTGTGTTTGAAAAAACTAGCCATCACTGTTGCCAGAACTCCATGTGTCGACACTTCCTCAGCTGAGTCGACATATAAGGTCGACACATGTTCTTCTTGAGTTGACACTTAGTTCAAAATGGTCCATTCAGATTCTCTGGAAATCTTAGTTGAGTCAACACATTCTCAGTTGAGTTGACACCTTGAGTCGACACCTTGCATCCATGTGTCAACACTTCAACTGTTCCTTCACCTTTTGCAAGTTCTGTGGCTTGAAAGTCTCAGGCGATGTGTTGATCCATGTGTTGACACTTTGAGTCGACACATAAGGTCCATGCGTCGACACTTGATCTGTGCCATTTGAAACTTTGTAGCGTACCGGCTTGAGTCGACACTTATTCTTCATGTGTCGACACTTCATGTCATGTGTCGATACCTTGAGTTGACACATCTCTGAAAAGTCATAGAAGATGTTGATTTTGAGCTGGAACAAGTTTTCATTTGGCTTTCACATCCATTCAACCATCTCTTGAGTGTCCAAGTCTTGTTTTGTGCAATCTTATCATTCAAACTTGGTTCTTTAACATAATTAGGCTTCTTCAAATTTTATGAGCATCCTTTTAATGAAAACACACTTAAAGGAAATCATTAGTCCTCGATTTATACTTAACTATTTTGCTTATCATTAAAATCAATTAGTGGAGTCAACAATCTTCCCCTTTTTGATGATGACAAAATCCTTAAGTATAAATTGCTTTACAAGTAAAGCTTTAAGAGAATTTAATAAGGTGCACAATATTTAAAGCATTAAGTAAATCAACATTACTTGTACTAAAGATATGATCATTCAAAATGCAAATAATAGTATTTGAGCTTGTTACAAAGAGTATCAGAACTTTGTCAGAACTTTGAGCTTGATATTTATTTAAATGCACTGAGAACATGTATCATAATACTCTATAATGAAAATTCCAGTAATTAACAAGACTCCCCCTAAATCAATGATTCATAACAATATTTGTAAGAATCTTTTTAAAACATTGAAAGAGGGGTTTCAAGAATTAAACTCACTTTGAATTTGAGCATAAAGTAAAGCTCCCCCTTTCTTAAATAATTTTGTAAATGACTTTCAGGTTTTTCAAAAATTTTTCAAAAATACTCAAAATTAAAAGTTACTCTCCCTTTAGTTTTAAGAAGTAAACACATTTATACTTAAATTTCACTAAATTACTCCCTCTTTTTTTTATCATTAAAAAGGTAGAAAAATAAATACAAGATATATCATAGAGTTTATAAATTCATTTTCGAAACTACTCACTCTTTTTCTTTAGGGAATACATTCAATAAAGAGTGAAGACATAGAATTATAAGAGCAATTCAAGATATAATATCCAATCTCATCAAACATAAAGATAAGAGGAATCAAAAAGTGTTTCATATATGCCAAGAACTTGTACATCAAGTATACAATAAAGGTAAAAGTACATATAAGCATAAAAGTAAATTATCTAGAAGTACATCAAAATCCTAAACAAACACAAAATAAGTGCTAATCCTCATCCATCCACTCATCAGAAGATGAACTGATCTCAATCGGTCCGGCATCAGAAAATGAATGAGCTGTAGGCCATCATGATCGAAGATCTCGAAGTCTGGTCCTGGTCGGCTGAGGAGGGGTACGGCATCCACGTCCTTTGCGATGAATATAGGTCTGACCTTTGACTGAAGCAGTAGAAGTAGGAGCTACATCCTCCGCAGGAACTGAACTGATCGGATTAATCAACTTAGCAATAGTTGGAGCAGGTGTAGGATCAAAAGTAGGGCCTGAATCGAGATACTGAAAGCCAGGTGTATAAAACCCAAGCTCTTGAGTGACTGATGAAGTATAAAGGGTAGGACTATCAAAAGTAGGTGTAACAGCTGATGATATAGGCATATCAAGAACAACAGTATCAGCTGAAGAAAGGGCGGTGTATCTACAATAGATGTATCAAAAGAGGGGGTCTCAATAACAGGTGTATGAATATCAGGAGAATCAGCAGTAGGTAAATCAATAACAGGTATATCAATAACATGACTAAGAATAGGAATAGGAACTGGAATAGGAGTGTGATCAACCGATCTGGAAGGAGAAGATGGATCGGGACGGGACAGGTGAGAAGGATGGGTCAATAACAGGGCTCGCAGGCATGTCATCCGTCACCTTCGAAACTGGCTCTAACATAAGATCAGCAATATCAAACCGGTATGAGTCAGTCTCCATGTCTCCATCAATATCTTCAATAATAGTATCTCCATCTCCATCTCCAACAGTAGTCTGAACACCAGTATCAAGATCCATAATGCCATCAGCTGGTGCAGGATCAGGTACATAAATAGAAGTAGGAACAGTGTCTGCAGCAGGAGCACTCGTCGAAGATTTGGACAGTGCTGAGAGAATAGCCGAAATGCCATCACTAAGACCAATGTGGCTCTCTCTCATCTCAGCAATAAAAATGTCTAGATGCTGCCTCATGATAAATACATCGATCTCTATGCATTTGACTCTATCCTCTAAGGTATTCGAAGTACCAGGAGTCTCCATCTTCCCTGGCTGTGGCTGGGCAGATGTAGAAGGATCAGGCTGAGCTGGCTGTGCTGCCATCTCAGGCTATGTCTCGCTCGGTCCAGCCTCACCTGAAAGAATCCGCTCCTCCTCTGCTATATCCTCATCAATATCAGCTCTATCCTCGACCTGTCCTGATATCCTCCATGTCCACTGGCCTCGGACTAAATGATAACCCATGCGATGCAGTGACCTAATGTCATATATATCAGTATGGATCAAAGTACGATAGGGCTCATCCTGGAAGCTGACTCCATACTCCCAAAATAGTACTGTCAATACCATGCCATAAGGCAAGCAGAGTCGCTGTATTGGGTTCGGGGACCAGTGCGGAAGCGTGGACTTCAAAAATTTATGAAATCAGGTCCGAACCCTAATCCCAAAATCTCCTTATTAGCAATTAAAACTGTGACTACATGCATGTCCAAATTTAAACATTGTTTAAATACTAACCTCAGATCGCTATTACCAGTCTGATGCAGAAATGAACTCCAAATTGAGTAGCCTCTTGAACACACCAGGCGTCCACTTGTCCGCCCTCCGATGGTGATCCACACGGGCAGATGATCAAGACACTGACTCCTTAATTGGGTTCCTTCCAATCAAGTTCCACCCTAAGAACTTGATATATGGGCTATTGGCTAGGACTCCTCTAGCCAAACTGGGACTAAACCTTCTCTCTTACCCTTCTCCTCGTCTTCTAGCAACTTTGGCCCCTTAAGACACTCTTGTCTTAAGAATAAACCCTTGTCCTAAAATGGGACAAGGCTTGTCTTGGAGGGAGAAGAAAATTAAGACAAGATTGTCTTAATGTAAGAAAGAAAGGAGAGGCGCCTTCTTCCTTTACCGTCGGAGAGTTTCTCTCTGACTCTCCTTCTGTTTTGAGATTCGACAGAGCCTAGGCTCTGTAAAGGAATCAAAGAGGAAAGAGAGGAGGGGGAAACAATCTTATGGAGAGGGAGAAGGAAAAAGAAGCAAGGCTTCGCCGTAGAAAATCTGGAATCATTTTTTACGGTGAAGTCTTCTCCTTAAATAGGCGACAGAGAGGCGCCTTCTCATCTGTAATCATCCTCTCACGTCCCTCTCTCCCTTCTCACGTCCTTTCCCTTTATCTCACGGCCCTTGGGATTAATCTCACGGCCTTTGGGATGGGAAGACGCAACGAAGAATCGTGAAAAACACAGAAGGGCGCGCGCAGAAAGAAGAGTCGCGCCCCTTCGGTGTTTTTTTTTTTCTTTTTCATGGTAATTCCATTTTTTTTGAAGAGTCCACGCCTAGGTGGACTCTCTTCCACGCCTCTTCAGCCAAAAACGCCGACTTCCTTTCTTTTCTCACGCAGAAACGCCAATTGGAGAGAGTCCACGCGCGCGTGGACTCTTCTCCTTGCGCGTGCACGTGGGAAAAGAGGGGAAAGGGCTTAGGCGATGTGGGAAAGGGGTTTAGCCTCTTAGATTAGCCCAATTTCTAGCCTACTATTAGCCCAATGTCTTGAATCTTCAATTAGATTCAAACCGGAATGAATTTGGATCTAAAAAAGACCAAATCGGAACCCTAACTCGAATCCGATTCAAGTAGAAGCCATGGTTTGCAACACATGCTAGTGTGTTCATCTGCAAACAAGATTTAATTCCAAATTAAAACCTTGATTATCTATCCTAAGTGTGTGACCCATTGGGTTCCATACTTAGCCAGCAGTGGGTCCGAGTGCAAGTTGACCTAATTTGATCAGAACTCATTCTAATCGATTTAGGTCAAATCGAGCTAACTCGAGTCAGTCA
Organism: Areca catechu; assembly: GCA_021397845.1. Taxonomy (NCBI): domain Eukaryota; kingdom Viridiplantae; phylum Streptophyta; class Magnoliopsida; order Arecales; family Arecaceae; genus Areca; species Areca catechu. Next base: position 156,588,381 of record CM038039.1, on the reverse strand, counting down.
ATTAGGACTCCTCCTAATTAGTGATCCAATTAAACCATTTAATTTGATCAACCCACAAGACAAGATTGACGTTTAGCAACGTGTCATGTCTACCCGGAAGATATGAAAATTCTGGTGAAATTCCAAAACTACCCTTCAGTGGAAAGTTCCCGTACAATTCGATCCTTCAATCATCTTGCATCCCGAATATAACTATGGATATGGAATCATGTCAAATCCAGTTTATACTCATTCCCAGCTCAGTCATACACTAATGATTCAATTAATTCGATATTAGAAATCATTTCTAATATCTGTACTTTGATCAAAGATTTCCTGAATCATCATCTGACCTAATTTGGCTGGATGCATTCTCCTCCTACTAGGAGTGATCAATTCCTTGTTGACCTACTCATTTCCTTCATATACAATTCACCACACCCAGCATCAACCTTGTGCATGACCCAGTGTCATGAATGAGATTGAACCAAAGCATGGGTTCATGTACATAAGGTATTATGGCAGTCTCAGGTCATAGGACTACTTGTACAACTCCCACTATGAGAAACATCTATTGACATGCAGCTAAGGCTCCATTAGATATTCTCAAACTGGATCTATTCAGTGAACTCATTCGCTAATGAGCACCCACATCCTTGTATTAGTGTCCTACACAAGTGACTGTGAGAGCAGTCACCCTTTTCAGCATACATAGGATGTGCCAGTCTTACCGGAAACCCTGATCCCCAACTCAGGGTTCCTATGACTAGGAATATTCTAGATTAGGGTTTTAAGGCCTTAGATCTCACTGGTATGATCTCATCATAGCCCTAGGACCATATCCCTAACCTATGGGGTTCATCATATAATGACACAGCGAATGATGAAAAATATTGCCTTTATTAACTTGTCAATTTACAATGGTCTGGGAGATACAAATATTGGCTTATAGGGCATAATCCTTTCACGCTGACTAGACGATGCCTTAGTAATCTGATGTACCATCAGAACAGGTAGACATATCGGCATGCGCTGAATCAGTGAGACCATCACCAGCAACTCCTGCTCGATGATATAGTCAAAGCGATCGGTCTTCGACAGAAGAATCCGGGCAACTATATGATGTAGCAGTCTCATCTCCGCGGACAACCTCGAAGCTGGAACAGTGGCTCCCTCTGGTAAGATATCGGACTCAAAGATGCACTGGAGACCACTAACTTGGTCCATCAGGCTGTCAATAACTGATCTAGTCATGGGTACATCCCACACTCGACTCAAAATCTCTAAAGTGATGGGGATATCCCGTCCTCTAACCTGTGCAACCCAACCATCTGATCCACGGGCAAGTGATCCGTAGAACTCTCTCATCAACCCAGGATAGTATCTCTCGCTGAGCGAACAAAAATTAGCCAACCCAGCATGTCAGATCCACTCTCCTATCCGAAAATGCTGCTGGTCTAAGAAGGAAAAGTCCACTTGGCATCCTCAAACCACTGTCTTAGAGCTTATCTGGCTAGAAGGGGTAAACAGGGATCATGCAGGCGGATCCGAAGCTCTAGACTCGTGTCGGGCCTTCGTTCTTCGCTCTTCTTCATGCTGTGACTGGAGAGGTCAGCGAACGACTTGTTTGCGAGGACCCATTATCAAGAATCAAGGTTTGGGCAAGGTTTTAGGTGGAAAAAGAGGGTTTCTAGGGTTTAGGAGCTAAAACCTAGATAGAAATCTAACAAAAATGGCCATCGAACCTTCAAATCCAAAAAAATGGTGGGTAAAAGCAGGAAAATGATAAGATGAACAATATGGGTGCCTTGAATCAGTGTGTCAGCTCGAAGGAGAATGAAATTTGGGAGAAAAATGATTCGAAAATCCCTTAAATCTCAGTTTGCCATCGGTCATGTATTGACTCACGCATGTATCAACACATTTTGGTGTTGACTCATGATGTGTCAACACATCGACTTAAAAACTGAAAAATCAGGAATTTCACAGATGGATCAAAATCAATTGAGATAACATGTATTTGGAGTCAAATTAACAATGATTAATCATGATTTATCATAAATAAGGTTGAATTGATCTAATTTGAGTCAAATTAAGGGAAAGATTTAATCAAATGGATTGATGATCCTGAGCTCTCTTCTAGTCATATAGAATCGATCTTCCAAAAGAGGTTTAGTCAAAATATCAGCTAATTAAAATTTAGTACAGATAAATTCAAGCAAAACATTGTTTTCTACATGAACCCTAATAAAATGATGCCTAATTTCAATGTGCTTGCTCCTAGAATGTTGAACAGGATGAACAAATAACAAAAACTGTTCAGATCTACCTTATGGGTTTGGAGGATGAGGTAACTATTTCTGAACCTAATTTAGAATTTACATATGATGAGCTTCATAATGCTTTCTATGAATTATTAGTAGAATATAAAAAAGCTAGTTTGAAAATGAAAAATTTGAAAAACCATTATGATATGATTAAAAAGGATAAAAATAAAATTGGTGAAAGAAATATGATTTTATAAAGGAAATTAAGTCTAGTTTGTGAAAGACTTAAGACTACTCAATTTGAAAAAGAAGAGCTTCTTGAGAAAAATAAAAGTTTGCAAAATGAAAATGATGATTTGAAAAAGGAAGTTCAAAAGCTTAAGCCTTTGGTTGAAAAACTAACCTTGAGTTCCAGCAAGCTTGAACTAATTTTTAAAGATCAAAGAGAGACAAATAACAAGTTTGGAATTGGTTACAAAGGTTCAATCTCAAATAAATTTTCTGCATCTACATCATATGCTCCTAAGTTCATTACTTCAAAATAATATAGACATAAATTTGCATCATCACATACCTTTTATTCAAAGCCAAGAATTGTATGCTATGCTTGTAATAATATTGGTCATGAGGCATTTGAGTGTCATTTGCAACATAATGGCAAGAAGAAAGTCAAGAAAGTTTGGATTCTAAAAGGAACCACTTCTACTAACTTGCAAGGACCCAAGAAAGCTTGGGTACCTAAATCTATTACCTGATTGTTTTGTAGGGATGTCTTGCAGCCACAAATACAAAGAAATGATGGTACCTTGATAGCAGCTGTTCAAGATACATGACGGATGACATTGATTAATTCTTTACTCTAGAACAAAAAGATGGTGGAATGGTAACCTTTGATGATAATCGCAAAGGAAGGATAATTGGTATTGGTAAAATCAAAATTACTCCTACATTTATTGAAAATGTGTTACTTGTAGAAAAGTTAAAACATAATCTTTTGAGTATTAGTCAGCTTTGTGATATTGATTTTAATGTTTTCTTCAAGTTTTCAATGTGTATAGTAGTTGATCCACTTGACTCTAGTACAAAGTTCATTGGACATAGACTTGGTAACATTTATGTAGTGGATCTTAATGATCTGACTATGTCAAGCAATACAAGTCTTGTAGCAATGAATGACAAGAGCAAGGAATCAAGTTTACTATGGCATAGGCGACTTGGACATGCTAGTATGGATATTATAGCAAAACTAATTTCAAAGGATTTAGTTAAAGGTTTGCCAAAACTCAAAGTAAATTTTGATTATGTTTGCGATGCTTGTCAAATAGGAAAGTAAGTGAGGGAAAGTTTTAAATCCAAAAATATTGTTTCTACTACTAGACCCTTAGAGCTACTTCACATGGACCTATTTGGACTTACTAGGACAACAAGCCTAGGTGGTATAAAATATAGCCTTGTGATTGTATATGATTTTTCAAGATACACATGGATTTTGTTCATTGCATATAAAGATAAAACTTTTAAAATATTCAAAAAGTTTTATAAAAGAGTTTCAAATTTGAAAAATCTTTCTATTATTTTTATTCGTAGTGATCATAGTACAGAATTTGAAAATCAATATCTTGATCACTTTCGCACAAAGCACGATATTGACCATAACTTCTCAGCTCCTAGAATACCACAGTAAAATGGTGTTGTAGAAAGAAAGAATCAAACTTTGGAAGAGATGTCCGGAACAATGCTTTGTGAAGAAAATCTTCCAAAATACTTTTTTGCAGGAGCTATAAATACCGCTTGCTATATTTTGAATAGAGTTTTAATTAGACCTATCATTAGAAAAATCCCTTATGAAATATGGAACAATAGAAAGCCTAATATCAATTATTTTCATGTTTTTGGCTGTAAATATTTTGTTCTTAATAATGGAAAAGATAATCTTGGTAAATTTGATGCAAAATCCGATGAGGCTATTTTTCTTGGATATTCTTTAAATAGTAAAGCCTATCGAGTTTTCAACAAAAGAACTTTGACTGTGGAAGAATCAATATATGTTGTTTTTAATGAATCTGACATTACATCTTCTACAAAAGAAGATCGTGCTGATGATGATGCAGGTATACTAGAACATGGACTGAAGGATTTGACTCTCAAAGAGAAATAAACAAGTGAACAACGTGAAGAAGAGGTAAGCAAAAATCATGATGATATACCCAAAGAATGGAGGTATGTACACTCACATCCCAAAGAACTAATTACAGGAGACCCATCTCAAGGTGTTAGAACTAGAGCTACACAAAAGGATACACATGACTTGATTGCTTTTGTTTCTCATGTAGAACCACGCACTATAGAAGAAGCTGAAACTGATCCTAATTGGATGTTAGCTATGCATGATGAGTTAAACCAATTTAGAAAAAATAATGTTTGGACTCTAGTAGAAAGACCTAATGACTATCCTGTTATAGGTACTAGATGGGTTTATAGAAATAGACTTGATGAGCAAGGTAATATAATTAGGAATAAGGCTAGATTGGTAGCACAAGGATATAATCAAGAAGAGGGAATATATTTTGATGAAACCTATGCACTAGTAGCTAGGCTAGAGGCTAATAGATTACTACTAGCATATGAATGCTTTATGAATTTCAAATTATTTCAAATGGATGTAAAGAGTGTATTTTTAAATAGTTTTCTATCCAAAGAAGCTTTTGTCGAACAACCACCGGGTTTTATCGATCACATATTTCTAAATCATGTTTTTAAATTGAATAAAACTTTGTATGGTCTTAAACAGGCACCTAGAGCCTGGTATGACAGACTAAGTAAGTTTTTAATTAGCAATGATTTTGTAAGAGGTTGTGTTGACACTACACTATTTATTCAAAGAAAAGACAATGATATTTTAGTTGTTCAAATTTATGTTGATGATATAATATTTGGATCTACTGATGAATCTTTGTGTCAAGATTTTGCTAAGCTAATGCAGGGTGAATTTGAAATGAGTTTGATAGGTGAGCCGAGCTACTTCCTTGGGCTTCAGATCAAACAATCTAAGGAAGGTATTCTGATCAACCAAGCCAAATATATCACAAAGATTATCAAAAAGTTTGGCATGGAATCAAGCAAAGAAATTGGAACAACCATGAATCCTTCATGTAGACTTGATAAAGATGAGAATGGCACAAATGTTGGTCAAAAATTATATAGAGGTATGATCAGTTCTTTACTTTATTTAACTGCCAGTAGACCTGATATTTTATTTAGTATTTGTATGTGTATACATTTTCAATCTAATCCAAAAGAGTCACACATCATAACTGTTAAAATAATCATTAAATATCTTAAAGGCACATGCAATCTAGGATTATGGTATTCTAAGCATTCATCTTTGAAATTGATTAGTTATTCTGATGCTGATTATGGAGGCTGTAAAATTGATAGAAAAAGCACAAGTGGCACTTGTCAATTTCTAGGTGTCAACTTGATTTCATGGCACTGTCATAAACAGAACTCTGTAGCACTGTCTACTGCTGAGGTAGAATATGTGGCTGCGGAGAGCCGTTGTGCATAGATGTTATGGATCAAGCAATAACTAGAAGATTATGGTATTGTACAATCTAAAATTTTTATTAAATGTGATAACACTAGTGCTATTAATTTATCTAGAAATCCAATTTAGCATTCTCGAACTAAGTATATAGAAATTAGACATCATTTCATTCGAGATCATGTTTTAAATAATGTTGTTGAATTAGAATTTATACCTACTGAAGATCAACTTGCTGACATTTTTACTAAACCTCTTAGTCAAGATAGATCTGAAAAGATTAGAGGCAAATTAGGCCTATGTGACCCATTTTGAATGTTTTGACCTAATTTTTCAAAAATAAGGAAAAATTATCTAGACATTTCAAAATTTTTTTTAGAGCTTATGACAACCTCCTTTGGTGATAAGAAACCCATAAAAACTTATTTTATCTTTTTTCAAGTTTTGACCTAAATTTAGGCTCGAGCTGACTCGAGCCACCAGGTGTTTCGGCGAGCTGACTCGAGAGTTGGGCCGAGGGTTTTTTAAATAGGGCATCATAGGTTTGAATTTATAATTTCTTTCTGTCCTTCTCATTTTCCCTTAGCCATTTCCTTTCCCTAACCTAAGAAAAACCTTTAGAACACCCCTACACCCTTCCAAAACCCTAATCTAACCTAGATGGCTCCTAGGAAGGCCGTGGCCAAGAAACCTAGAAGAGTTGTTCGACCAGTGGCAGAGGAAAGGAGGACCAAGCGAAGGCTGGATACTTCAAATCTGGTAGAGGAACATCAAGAAGAGCATGAAGAGGAGCAAGAAGCTCCAAGACAAGTAATTTCGATGGGAAATAGGAAAGTAACTCCAAGCCGATGTATTGATTTTTCATTTCTAGAACAAGAGAACATGCATATTGGTGATTGGTTGATTGGATAAGGTTGGAAGGATTTTTGTATGCTTAATCTTCCTACATATCATAACCTTGTTAGACAGTTTTTCAAGAATGTCTTTGGGTGCATTTCATATTGAAACTACTGTGAAAGGGAAATATATAGAAATCAGTGAGCAAAAGTTATCTAGTGTTCTTCATATACCTAACGAGGGTGAGAGCTACTTAGTGTTGAAGGACAAATATAAGACATTGAGAATTGTACTGGAAAGGACAAATATGACTGGTGTGATACATGTTAGAGCCAACCAACTCTCATTGGAGATGAGGTTGCTACATAATATCATTAGCCACATCTTTCTACCTCGGACTAGGAGATTCGACTGGGTGAGCGAGAGAGACCTAGTCTTCATGAGATGTTTAGTTGAGGGGGAGGCCCTCAACTTATGCTTCATTATGTTATCACAAATGAGGGAAGCTGCTCGTAGGGCATGAGCATGTCTTCCGTATGGTATGGTGTTTACTTTACTATTTCAAGATGCCCATGTTGATTTGTCTGGAGAGGACAACAGACCACTATTGCATACAGACAAATACAACTTGAAGTCTTTGACTAGGATGGGATTCTTAAAGGTAGAGGGTCACTGGATTAGGAAGAGTTCAGGACTTCCAGTGACTCATTCTGATGATGACTCAAGTGAGGATAATAAGGCAGCACAGGGACAGGATGCCGAGGCAGAGCCACATATTGACGAGGTTGGACCTTCAGAGTCAGCTCCTTCTACTCCTCGATCACCTGTTAGAGGATCGACTGCTGTTGGACCAAGTGATGATGACAGACTGTAGCGTATACTGGATGAGATCGTGAGTCTTTAGAGAGGGAGATCAGAGACTGATGCCAGGATATCTGCACTTCAGTCAGAGATGCACCAGGGTTTTTAGGACATCAAGACTATTCTTTAGCAGATTTCAGTAGCTAGTCACTCTGTACTTGCTCCTTCTGTAACAGCACCAGACATTGGCACAGATTGTCGGTAGGGAGAGGTAGTACACTTCACTGACATTCCTTCAGATGCTACTCTTGCTGAGGCTAGGACTGGTACTGAGATTCCAAGTTATGATGTTGGAGATACTCCGGCGACAGAGATTCTGTCTACTACCAGCACTCTAGCCTAGTCTTTTGATCCTCCTACTGCTAGACCTACTCCTATTGTGATTTTCTTAGAGTCTAAAGTTAAAGCTAAACCTAAAACTTCTAAGACTACTACTCCTGTTAGGACTAGACTTAGGGACCTTAGGCCTAGATTCCTTAAATTCAGGCCTGCTCCAGGCATTTTAGAGGTCTGTTCATCCTCTAGTGAGGAAAAGCCTAGTGATGATGACCATAGTCCTTCATTTTGATGTTTTAGGACTTGATGTTTTTAGCTTTTTGTTTTGTTGTGATACTACTTTTGTCGTGCCGAGGCACTTTTGTATTGTATCACTCTTATACTGACACTTTTCCCATATATATATATATGCCTTTTTATGATGCATATTATGAATGACCTTATTTTATGAATGAATGTTCTCCTTTTTAAATACTTTTTTGTTGATGACAAAAAGGGGGAGAAGGAAGAAAGGAGAAAAGAATGTGCATGAAAATGTGAATAAAATGTATATAAAAGAATGTGCATGAAAATGTGAATGTGAATAAAATGTGTATAGAAGAATGTGCATGAAAATGTGAATAAAATGTATATGAAAGTGAATATGAAAATGAATATGTATGAAAATATAAAGAAAAATATGAAGAAATATTATTACATTAGTAAGGGGGAGCTTATGTTAAGTTTTCATTAAACTCACTTCAAATGCAAGATAATTTTGTGAAGATTTTGTGATGTTTCGATACTTAGTACTTGGATGATATATTGTGATACATTGTATTGATACCTTTTAGTTTAACAATTTGATACTCAATTTGGTTTGATATACACTATGTCAAATGTTATTTGATACATACAATACATAGTAATTGTAAAGTGTTTTAAATCCTATTCATGCCCATTGTTTTGTCATCATCAAAAAGGGGGAGATTGTTAACCCCTGGAATGATTTTGATGATCACAAAATATTGGAGAATGTATATGTTACTAATTCTTTCAATTACTTAAGAAGTTTTTGCAGGAAAATGTTTATCTTTAGTTTAATTGGTTTTCAAAATGGTTAAAAGGTAATTCAATATTGTATAGACTCTTATGTACTTTAAATTGTAAAAGCCCTAATTTTTCAACTATGCAATCTTGTAAAAGGGTTGTAAATTTGTAAAAATAAGAGTGAGTAGATTAGCTCTTGTTGGATTCACATGTTGAAGAATTTTGGAGAAGTTTGAAGCCTTAAATGAAGTTTTGGCAAGAGCCGACTCACGGATCAAGAGCCGACTCCTTCTGGTATGGCACAAAAAATTTCAGAGTTTCAGTACCTTGAGTCGACTCAAGCCCCAAGAGCCGACTCATTGAAAAATACATGTCTTTGAAGTCTAAGATCTCGAGCCGACTCAAGCCCTGAAGAGCCGACTCGTCCATAGTTATGTTTGTTGGTGACTGAGACTTCGAGCTGACTCTGCTCTGAAGAGCCGACTCAAGGAAAATGTTGATTTGTATTGATTGAAGGTTTGAGCCGACTTCAGCTTCAAGAGTCGACTTGCATAGATTTTTTGTTTGGGCTATCTGAGACTTCGAGCCAAGTCGTGGACCTCGAGCCGACTCGAGTGACCATTTTCTGCACTCTAACTGCTAGTTGCTGAAAGTGGATTTTGAACTCCAAATGGTCTCCAACAACTCTTTTTCAAATCCCTAGGCCCTACAACGACTATATTTCATGGAAACCTATAAAAGGGATTACTTTTGATAGATCAAAATAATTTTTTTGAAGGATTATTCATTGATTTATCTTGGAAATTTGAAAAGCCTTTAAGTCTTTCACCAACCCACTTCAAGAGCATTCAAGATAGGATTCAAAGCTCCACCAACTTCTCTTCATCATTGAATCCACTCATTGAAGAAGCAAAGAAGTAGCTTGAAGAGCATTAAAGGTTAGGCTTTACCTTGATCTACATCGACAACATTTAAACAAACTTAGTTTATTGTGAGTTGCTTTATATTTCTCTCATATCTTGTTTTCTCTAAGAAAAGCAAGGGGCTGTGTCTTAAGAGAGGGTTAAAGGTTTTTAGGTGAACCTTGTAAAAATCTAAGTTGGGTTCTTGGTGATCCCGGTATAAAACCAAGTTTAGGGTTTCTTTGGTGATCCTGTTTAAAACCAAAGGGAGTTGGGTTTTCTTTGGTGATCTCGGTAAAACCAAAGTGTATAGGTTTGGATTGTAAGCCTGGTAAAACACTCTGACTGTATTCCAGTTAGGGGATATAGTAAAAATTCCAAGTGGTCCTTGGGTAGTGGATGTAGGAGCCGGTTGCTCCGAGCCACTTTAAATTTCCTTATGTTTGTGTTTGTGCTTACTTTACCTTATTGTATTTACTTAGTTACTTCCACATTGCATATTGCACCACAATGCCAAAAGGACTTCAAATTGAATATACTTGCCAAAATTTTTATACTCTCAATTCACCCCCCTTTTGGGAAGCCACCTAGGCAATAGTTCTCCTCTCTCAGGCCAATTTGTTGATGGACACTCTAGTCTAGGATCACTCACAAGGGATAGATTAGGTCCAAAGGCCTCACTAGGTATCGCTGCTGGTTCCCTATACTCAACTAGGTCTGCGATATTGAAGGGAGAACTAATGCCATATTCCGGGGACAAATCTAACACATAGGCATTGGGTCCGACCTTCTCTATCACTCTAAAGGGTCCAGCTCCGCGAGCATGAAGCTTCTTAATGGTCCCAAATGGGAACCGCTCACGCCTAAGCCTAACCATGATAGAATCCACTACATTAAATTTCTTGACTCTTTTCCAGGAATTAGCCAGTTTGTTTCAAAATTAATGCTTAATGCGGATGATGCACCTGACTTGTACTGACACTTAATAAAATGCAGACTCAACTATGCATTCCTATTGAGAGAAACTTTATTGGACTTTTCTGGGCCTAAACCTAATAGACTATAGACTCTCGAGGTTTGACCTTGGTGTGGTATGCACATGAAAATTTATAATGGACTCCTAGCAAATGCCATAAGGTCTTTTAAAAGTAGGTCACAAACTTAACATATTCAAAGAATTGGTGTAACCGAACGATCTCAACAAAGTGTAATTGGAAAGTTTGGGGAACATTAGAAGCCTTTGGGTAGGGCAGGAAATAAGAATCGGAGTCTTAGGGTAATCCATTGGAAACATGAAATAGACTTTGGTTACCCGGGATGACCTTAAGACTTGAATATTGATCTATGGGTGTAAGATCTAGGGTAGGCTGGATGCTCCTAGATGGTGGAAGGTCATCAGGAAGGTCTTCGGGAAGTTTATCTTGAAAGTTTTCTAAAATAATGTCTACTTCTTGGGGTTGCTCCTTAGGGACTTGTTCCTGGACCTCTTTTATGGACAACTCGTGTGAACCCTCATGTTCATTTGATATGTTTGATCCTGGCTCAGTCACTCCTTCAAATTTTATAGTGGGTTCAGGATCTTTTTCTATTAGTTTCTCAGTGATCTCAACCTTGCATCCACCTTCATCATACTCTTCCACTAGACTTGATTCATAGATGTCTTCTTTGGAGTCTTCAGTCGATTCAGGAGTTTCTTTCTCTAGATTCTTAATGGGTTCAACCTCTTCCTGAAATTCTTCAATGGGTTCTTTCTCTTCCCCTTCATATCCATTAATTAAACTCAGTTCAGCCTCATAAACTTCTTCCTCAAGCTCACTAATGGGTTCAGGGGTCTTTCCCTTGCAAACTAATGGGATAGGAGTAGTAGGCTAGTTTGAAGGAATCTATCTAAGAATTGGTCTAGAGGTGCTAATCATGCTGGGCTTAGGTCAGCTGCTCATGAGTTCTCTTTGATAAGACTCGAATTCTCTAGCAATCCGATAAGCTTCCTTTAGAGTATGAATTTTCCATTGAAGTAATTCCCCCTGGGTGTCCTTACATAGGCCTCCTCGAAATCTAGATATGGTCATGGTCTTAGATTTGGTTGTGTTACATCTCCTAACAAACCCCTTGAATTCCTCAATATACTCAGACATTGGTCTATCATCCTATTTTAGTTTGTACCATTGGTCTAAAAGTCTTTGCTCATAAAATCTACCTAGGTACTTTTCTCTTAACCTAGTTCTCATGGTTCTCTAGCTACGTATTCTATCTCCTCTTTGATAACATTCATCCTCAATAGCTGCCCAATGCCACTTAGCATATCGGGTTAACCTACGTGTGGCCAATCTAAATTTCTCTAACTCTGACATCCTAGTGTACTCGAAATAGTGATCCATTCTCTCCTACCAATCGATATACACCTCTTATCTTCCATCAAAAGTGGGTGCATAAGGTTGGGTGCTCCTAATGGGTCTCTCCTCGGAGTTAACCAAGTATGGGTATGGGATCCTAGGGCTAGACTCAGGAGCAAGATCATGATCATAGGCTCTTGGATCAAGGGAATTGGGCCTAGAGGAGTTGAATTTAGCATGGGCCTTGCAGGCTTCTGCCCGTGCCTTTGCTTGGGCCATCTTTTGGTCCAATTAGGCTAGTTGTTCGCTGAAGGCCTGCAAGTAGGCTTCAAGGTTTGATCCCATGACTACACTGGGTTGGATAAGAACTGATGGGCTAATGGACTCCTAATCTAGACTAGACATGCAACACACAATAGAGGAAATGACGGTTTGCTAGACCTAGGAGTTCAAATAGAATGGGTTAACGTTGAAGACACACAGCACAACAACTAGCCATTTCACCAGCCAGGTAAGAGGTGGTAGTGTGGGAGGACCCCTTGCTTTCGCAAGGATCCAATTAAAGAACCACAACACCACTTAGGTCGTTTGATGCTAAACCTCTTGCCTTAGACACCAGCTTTCCGGTACTAATTGAAGGGTTGCATGCACTAGCTTCCCCAAAATGGTTAAACCTGACTCGTTGATGTACCTAAGCTATTAGGTTACTAATTGATTTTAGATTAGGCTTAGGTTCGACATGCAAGGGTGGTGGTTTTTGGGATAAGGAAAGGTAATGACCTCCTTCCCTTATCTTGTGATATTGACGCCCTTAAGTCAATTATGCAAATGATGGCATGCACATGAAACCTAATGAAATGTATCTAAATTTTTTTTTATGTGTTTTGATGTAGATTAGCAGAAGTATAAGTTGCTGGAAATAAAAAAACATGAACCTAAAGTGTAAAATTAAACTATATGGAAACGAAAGTATGATGAAATGAACTTTCTAGAATTTCAGAGTAGATTTATTCTCAGATAGTAATCCGATGTGCAGAAAATCTATGAATAGAAATAAAATCTAAAACTTTTTTAAAAATTACTTCTAATTATATGGAATCTAGAAAAATAAAAGAACTAAAATTGAAGACTCCTACATGCAGAAACAACTAAAATAGCAGGCTATGTACTGAGATGGTCGAGATGCAAATTACCCTAATGAAGCTCTTTGTCTTCTTCTTCAGGGGTCAGTCACAGCGACACCCCTACATGCCATAGGAGATCCCTTCGATTTGGAAGAGAGGGTCTTGTAGCCCTACTTATCTCTTATGGTAGGATGGCCATGGTGAAGCACCCGATCCGAATATTCAAAGAGAAACTATACCCAAACAGGCTCTGATACCAAATGATGCAGGATTGAATATGCATGCAAAATATTTTTATAATTTTATATGTTGAGTTATGTATCTAAATCTTGAAAATAAGGCCAAGAATTTAAGTAGAGAGTTCTGTGCAAAAATAAGAAGCAATAGCATGCAAAAAGATCCTAAAGTAATAGAAAAGAGGACCGCCGAGGTTGAGAAGCCTCGTTTGGGCTAGTTCCCCTTCAATAATGCTACTGGCAAGTAGAGGAGGTGTACCTGACAGGATCTAGCAGAATCCTTGTAGAGGTCTCTCTTCGCTCCCGGATGCGGCCTGGATGATCAAGCCGAAGACCCCGCGGATTCGCGACTTTCAACTCGGTGATCCGATAGTGGCCCGGTTGGGATGTAATGGATTTGTAGACATCGAGGGACCTATAAATCACCTGTTAGGGGATAGAAAACAATGCAAGGATAAAAAATAAAGTGAAAATAGCATGGATGGAAGAGTTTTTATGTTGGGCGAACAAGGCTTAGTGGTGTGGACACCAGAAACCAAAAGAAACTTCACTCCAACAAGGTTAGCCTTATCGCAATTTGGATCGAAGATAATTAGGTTACCTTGTATCCTTTAGATAAAAAATGTTTTATTTCCTTTTCAGGAGTCATTTCCTTTTTAAGAGTCCTGTAATTAATTTTGAGTTTCAAATCAAGAGTGTTTATTGAGTCCTGTAATTACTTTTAAAATTTTGTTTCCTGTAAGTCCATTTCAAGTTTTAAAGTCTAGGTCAGTTGAGTTTAATTCAGTTGAGTTAAGTCTAATTCAGTTAAGTTAAGTCTATTCAAGTCTTAAAACCTTGAAAGCCAGTAACAATACTCAAATTCTGGACCCCAGAATTTGACCCCATGAAGAAGAGAAGACACACCACCAAGCAAGAGAAAAGGACCATCAACTAGGACCACTTGGCGCCACATGTCATCTTGAAATTAGAAGACCACCTCACCAGCCACTTCATCACCCTTTGGGCGCCAACAAGGGAGATTCAAATTCAAGGAGGTCGGCCACATCCCTCCAAGCCCTCCACCAAATCCTCCAACTCCCCCCATATCCCTCCAAACCCTCCATCAAATCCTCCAACCCCCTTGTAATCCTCCTCAATTTGAGGAGTTTTTAAATTTCAAAAGCTAGCTTTGTGAGGCTATTAAAAGCCTTGGACGCCTATTGTAAAGGGGATTGAAAATGAATGAAATACAAGTGAAGTTTTGAAGCAAATTGTCTTGTGTTCTTGTGTGAAAGTTTCTTCCTCCACGCAAAAGCCAATTTTTTTTTTTTTTTTTTCTCCAAGCAGCTCACCATTCCAGTACAAGACAAAGGCATTGGAGTTGGCCAGATCTTCTGCAATTTCTTCTTTGTTCATAAATCCTCCCAACCTTTCTTTACATTTGTCTCTTTCTTCCTTAACCTGTGATCTTCGATTATAGGGTCCTTCGAAGTCTTTGAGTTGAGAACCGGGTTCCCCCTTGATAATGAACCGACAGACTGAAGTCCAATTCCAGAGTTCTGATCTTTGTTATCTAAGTCCTCCAATCCAGAGTGTTGGTAGTTTCAAGGTATGAATCAAAAGAAGGTTGGAAAGCTCATCAAGGTAAGTCCATAATCATTGGCCCCTATTATCTAGATCTTCTTCCTTCTTAGTTTAGGATTGTGTCTAATCAAGTAAAAGTTCCATTTCATGTAATCCTTAAGTCTTATTATGATGAATACAATGCTAGTGTAATTAGGTTTCATTGCTCTACAAACCATAATCTAAACATTAATCATATGCTTGCCGCATCAAATTGGTATCAGAGCATGGTTGCATTAGGGTAGAATAGTTTTCTTTAAATCCAAGCAAGATCTAAAATTCATGCCTCCTGAGCGGGTGTACTCCAGTACACTGTCACGACCCATGGGAATAATGAGCCCCTGGCCGGACGTGAATTTTTTAGATTGAAGTTTGGGTAAGTCATTGCACTTGTTTGATTAGGTTCTGTTTTTCTGAAAATTTGCATCTGTTTACTGTAATCCGTCTGCAGCTCCAAAGGCAAGTCACTAATTTTTTGTTGAAATATTTTTTTTCTTATTCATTTTTAAGTCAGTTATCACCATATTAAATTTCATCAATAGAAAAAAATTATAAAAAAAAAAAAATTTCTGCAATTCGACACTATCATTAGGGTTCTGTTCTGTCCTTTTTATTTATCTTCATTTGTAGTATCTGCTTAGAGTAGTACAGATTTTAGTTTTAAAACTCCTTTCATCTGCATTGAAACATATATGTTAGGAATCCTCTGTAAACTTTTCAGAATTTTTGAACATTTTTTTCATCACGTTTTCCACACCACTTTCAAACTGCAACACACTTCTGCAGCACCTTTGCATTTCATTCATCTCATGAGAAATCAAATTAAGGGCATCAATTTGATATAGGGTCAGGGTTTCATCACCTGTCCCTAGCCTAAAAATCACCAACCAGCATGTCGATCCCAACCCATTAATTAAAATTGAGTAGAACATTAATTGCCCTAGTGGGTTAGGGACACCAACAAGTTGGGTTCAGGTTAGGGTCAGGTTAACTGTGTCAGCTAATTAGTGCGTGCTTACTGGCTTGGTATCTAGGATTGGTGCATCAGGGCTTGTGATTTGGTCTGCCAACTTGGCCAATCTCAGATTGGTGTCTAAGGTTGGCAATCAGGGACCTTCACTCCCCTCCACCTACCTGGCTAAGTCCCATAAGTACTACTAGCTAGTTGGTTCACTTAATTAGACTTCTAATTTGTGCTCTAGGTCTAGGAAACCTTAGCTCTAACTTGAGTCCATTTGCATGCATGACAACTAGAGCAGGGACACCATATTCACCAATCCAAGCCCAGTCAAGTGTAGCCATGGACCAAAACTTAGGGAATTTGATTAAAGGCCTAAATGATCAAGTGGCCCAACTGACTAAGAGTTTAACTGAGCAATTGGCCCAAACAAATCAGAATGTGGCACAAACCAACCAAGACATGAATGAGCAGTTAGCCCACATCACTACTAGGTTGGATCAGTTTGAGGCTAGAACCCCTGAAAGCAATCATGAAGCCTAGACTGAGCCTGAGCCTAGTCTTGCACCTGAACTCGAGACCCCATTGAACCCTAGAAGGATTCCATATCAAAACCCACTCTATGAAACAAACCCTAGGAGAGCTCCCCAAGATCAGTTTTATGATCCAATTCCTAGAGGACCCCACCCTGATCAAACCATCGATCCCAACCCAAGGAGATTCCATCATGAGCCTAACTATGAACCCAATGTCAGGAGACCCACCCCAATTCACTTTGATCAAGATGACCGAACCATGAAGAACATTAGGCTGGAGGCTCCCACTTTTGATGGAATTTTAGATCCTAAGATCTACATTGATTGGGAAGGTGAGATGGACCAGTATTTTGGCTGGTTTGAGATGAGTGAAGAGTGCAAGTGTAAGTTTGCAAAGCTTAAACTTGTGCGCCAAGCTAGGTTATATTGGGGAAACATTGAGAGACTCACTAGACAGAGAGGTGATGTGCCCATAGTGACCTGGCGAGCTATGAAACTTAGGCTTAGGGAGAAATACCTTCCTATGTCCTACCACCAAAGACTCCTAGATCAATGGCAAAGACTTACTCAAGGAAATAGGAGTGTCGCAGAGTACATAGCGAAGTTTGACGAATTCGTTATGAGGTGCAATGTTGATGAATCTGAGTCAGTGACCTTGTCTAGATTTAGAGCCGGACTGAGGGAAGAGATTCAAAGAGAATTGTTCATGCGAGAGGTACATGACCTAGAATTGGCCTATCAGATAGCTAGGGATGCTGAGAGATTCCATAGAGGTCCAGTCTATCGTAGGCCCGAAGCCCCTAGGACTAGTACACCTTACCAGCAGTCGGGATCCAATCAGCCTAGATTCAACTGACCCAATCCCAATGTGCCTGTGACTCGAAGAGATGACAAGGGGAAAACACCTGAGACCCAAAGAACTCCAAACGCCTGTTTCAAGTGTAACAAAGTGGGTCACTATTCTAGCAGCTATCCCAATAGAGCCCCTTATACATAGTAGAAGTAGAAGAGGAAGCCGTAGAATCCAAAGGTGAATTTGAGGAGGAAGTATACCAGGCAGATGAGAACTTGGCTGAAGAGTATGAGGAAGAGGAAGTCCTGGTAGATCAAGATCTGATAGGAGTGGTTAGGTGTATTCTCACCCAAGCTAAAACCCAAGAAGATTGGCGTAGGACTAGCATTCTACAGACATTCATTAAGATAGGTGAGAAAGTATGCAAAGTCATTTTAGATTGTGGTAGCTGTGTCAACGACATATCTACCAACACAGTAAAAACCCTAGGATTGCCCACCGTATCCCACCCCAATCCTTATAAGGTATCCTGGATAGACTCAATCACGATTTTCATTAAGTCTAGGTGCCTAGTAACCGTTCAGTTCCAATCTTACCTAGAGAAAGTATGGTGTGATGTACTTTCAATGGGAGTAAGTAGCATAATCCTAGGCCGACCATGGTTGTACGATCTTGATGTAATACTCTATGGTCGTTCTAATTCGTGCTCGTTTACTCATAATGGAAAAAAGATCGTAATCCATTCTTCTCCACCTAAGAACCCCATTAAGAGAGGATCAAGCCAATTGAGTGATAAGAAAAAAGTGATAAACGTGATCACTGCTAAAGAAATGGAGCAAGAAATTAGCAATGTATCACCTGTTTGGATTTTGACCATTAAGGATCATTAAGAACCTCTTTCAAAAGAGAAACCTCCAGAAGTCAGTGAAGTGCTAGAGGAGTTCAAAGACGTGTTCCCCGATGACTTACCCGACCAACTCCCACCTCTTAGGGATATACAACATGCGATAGATTTAGTCCCCAGAGCAACCCTACCGAACCTTCTCCATTATAGAATGAACCCTATCGAGCACTAAGAATTACAATAACAAGTAGGAGAACTCCTAAAGAAAGGATTCATTAGGAAAAGTTTGAGTCCATGCGCAGTACCAACCTTACTTACCCCTAAGAAAGATGGCACATAGAGAATGTATGTTGATAGTCGTGCCATAAATAAAATCAGGGTGAAGTATAGGTTTCCCATCCCCCGCTTGGATGATATATTAGATATGATAGCCGGTGCAACTATATTTTCTAAGATTGACCTGAAGAGCGATTATCACCAAGTTAGGATCAGGCCAGGGGATGAATGGAAGATTGCCTTTAAAACTAAGGACGGGTTATTTGAATGGGTAGTCATGCCTTTTGGGTTATCAAACGCCCCTAACACTTTTATGCGAATCATGAATCAAGTCCTACAGGCCTTTATTGGAAAATTTGTTGTCGTTTACTTTGACGACATACTTATCTATAGTAGGACTAGAGAAGATCATCAACAACATCTGAGACAGGTCTGTTTAGCACTTAGGAAAGATAACCTCTATGCCAACCTAAAGAAATGTGCTTTCATGACTACTAGAGTTATCTTCCTAGGATTTGTTGTGACCCCTGAAGGAGTATCCGTTGACCCTGAGAAGGTTAAGGCAATTGTAGAGTGGCCAACACCCAATAATATTCACGAAGTAAGAAGTTTTCATGGCCTCGCTACGTTTTATCGAAGATTTATTAGAGGGTTTAGCACCATAGTTTCTCCTATCATGGATTGTATTAGGAAGGGCCACTTTGAATGGACGAAGTCAGCTGATAAGGCCTTCCTTCACATCAAGGATAAGATGACCCAAGCACCAGTCTTAAGACTATCCGATTTTTCTAAGGTCTTTGAAGTAGCATGCGATGCTTCGGGAGTAGGGATTGGTGGAGTTCTGAGTCAAGAGAACCATCCCGTAGCATTCTTTAGTGAGAAATTGAATGAAGCCAGGAAGAAATACTCCACATATGATCGGGAGTTTTATGCGGTAGTGCAAGCATTAAGGTATTGGAGGCATTATCTCCTACCGCAAGAATTTGTTTTATTTTCAGACCATGAAGCCCTTAGGTTTTTGAGTTCCCAAAAGAAACTAAACCCTAGGCATGCCAAATGGGTAGAATACATCCAATCCTATACTTTTATCCTAAAACATCAATCGGGAACTGACAATAAGGTAGCTGATGCCCTAAGTCGAAGAATGTTACTTTTATCTTCAGTCAGTACTGAAGTCATAGGTTTTGAAAGACTTAAGGAGCAGTACGAAACCTGTCCAGATTTTGGTGAAATTTATCAGGTTTTGCGTCAAGGACCATCTAGTGATCATAGTAACTATACCCTTCTAGAAGGTTATCTTTTTAGAGAGAATAGGCTTTGCATCCCAAGAACCTCCTTAAGAGATTTTTTAGTTTGGGAGATACATGCAGGAAGTTTGGCTGGCCACTTCGGACGAAACAAGACTATCTTGGCTGTTGAGGAACAATTTTACTGGCCAGTCCTTAAGAAACAAGTAGCAAACCTTGTAGCCCAATGTAGGACATGTGCTATTGCAAAGCAGCAAAAGAAGAATACCAGGCTATACACTCCATTACCTGTACCTGAGTGTCCATGACAGGATCTAAGCATGGACTTTGTTCTAGGATTACCCAAGACCATTCGAAAACATGATTCAATCTTTGTAGTGGTCGACCGGTTTTCAAAAATGGCCCATTTCATACCTTGCTCCCAAACTTCCGATGCCTCTAGGATAGCCAAACTCTTTCTTGTTCAAGTAGTCAGACTCCACGGGTTACCAAAAACCATAGTTTCTGATAGGGATGTCCGCTTCACAAGTTACTTCTGGAAAACCCTTTGGTACCTATTAGGAACCAGACTGAAATTCTCCATAGCCTACCATCCCCAGACTGATGGACAAATCGAGGTTGTAAATAGAAGTCTAGGGAACTTGCTAAGATGCTTAGTGGGAGAAAGTCTAAGGAACTGGGATTTGTTATTGCCACGTGCTGAGTTCGCTTACAACAGTTCGGTCAATAGATCTATGGGCAAAAGTCCCTTTGAGATAGTCCATGGTTACAAGCCTAGGAAGCCTTTAGATCTAATCCCACTACCTATTCACACACGAGTCTCTGAGTCTGCTGAGTCTTTTGGACAGTATGTCATAAATCTGCATAAAGAAATCAGTAATAAGATCAACCTGAGCAATGAAACTTACAAACACTTAGCTGACTCACATAAGAGGGCTAAAGAATTCTGTGAAGGGGATTATGCGATGATTAAGCTCAACCCTGAACGGTTCCCCTCTGGAACCATAAAGAAGCTGCATGCCCGTGGAGCGGGAACCTTTCAAGATCTTAAAGAAAATAGGGCCTAATGCATATGTTTTGGAACTTCCACCTGATATGGGTATCAGTACAACCTTTAATGTTTCAGACCTAGTAGAATACAAAGAACCAGTACTAATACCTAGTGAGCCTTTTAGGCCAGAAACTTTCATTGAGAGTGAACATATTTTCGAGTGTCCACCATCAACCCTACCTGAGCAGAGAGAGAGGATTGAGAGAATCCTGGATGACAAGACCATTACTACCAGGAATAAGGACTATCAGCGATACCTGGTTCAATGGCAAGGTCGACCTGAGTCCGACGACTCTTGGATTACTCGAGAGGACCTGCAAAGACTTAACCCAGACTTGTTCGAGCATTACCAGGGCAAAACTAAACCATACTCGACTGGGTCGAGTTCTGCCCACCCCAGGAGAATTGGTGTGGATACCAGAAACCGAAAGAAACTTCACTCCAACAAGGTTAGCCTTATCCCAATTTGGATCGAAGATAATTAAGTAACCTTGTATCCTTTAGATCAAAAATGGTTTATTTCCTTTTCAGGAGTCATTTCCTTTTTAAGAGTCTTGTAATTAATTTTGAGTTTCAAATCAAGAGTGTTTATTGAGTCCTGCAATTACTTTTAAAATTTCATTTCCTGTAAGTCCATTTCAAGTTTTAAAGATTAGGTCAGTTGAGTTTAATTCAGTTGAGTTAAGTCTAATTCAGTCGAGTTAAGTATATTCAAGTCTTAAAGCCATGAAAGCCAGCAACAAGACTCAAATTCTGGACCCCAGAATTTGACCCCATGAAGAAGAGAAGACACACCACCAAGCAAGAGAAAAGGACCATCAACTAGGACCACTTGGCGCCACATGTCATCTTGAAATTAGAAGACCACCTCACCATGCCACGTCATCAGCCAGAGGTGCCACCTCACCAGCCACTTCATCACCCTTTGGGCGCCAACAAGGGAGATTCAAATTCAAGGAGGTCGGCCACATCCCTCCAAGCCCTCCACCAAATCCTCCAACTCCCCCCACATCCCTCCAAACCCTTCATCAAATCCTCCAACCCCCCCTGTAATCCTCCTTAATTTAGGAAGTTTTTAAATTTCAAAAGCTAGCTTTGTGAGGCTATTAAAAGCCTTAGACGCCTATTGTAAAGGAGATTGAAAATGAATGAAATACAAGTGAAGTTTTGAAGCAAATTGTCTTGTGTTCTTGTGTGAAAGTTTCTTCCTCCACGCCAAAGCCAATTTTTTTTTTTTTTTCCAAGCAACTCACCATTCCAGTACAAGACGAAGGCATTGGAGTCAGCCAGATCTTCTGCAATTTCTTCTTAGTTCACAAATCCTCCCAACCTTTTTTTATATTTGTCTCTTTCTTCCTTAACCTGTGATCTTCAATTGTAGGGTCCTTCTAAGTCTTTGAGTTGAGAACCGGGTTCCCCCTTGACAATGAATCGACAGACTGAAGTCCAAGTCCAGAGTTCTGATCTTTGTTATCCAAGTCCTCCAGTCCAGAGCGTTGGTAGTTTCAAGGTATGAATCAAGAGAAGGTTGGAAAGCTCATCAAGGTAAGTCCATAATCATTGGCCCCTATTATCTAGATCTTCTTCCTTCTTAGTTTAGGATTGTGTCTAATCAAGTAAAAGTTTCATTTCATGTAATCCTTAAGTCTTATTATGATGAGTACAATGCTAGTGTAATTAGGTTTCATTGCTCTACAAACTATAATCTAAACATTAATCATATGCTTTCCATAATCTAGGGTTTTGATGGTGGCTAGAGGCTGGGTGCAGGAGACAAGAAAGAAGAAGGGGTTCACATAGATTCCCCTTAGCACACAGTAAGCACATAGCAGAAGTTTGAAAACTCAATTTATATTCATAAAAAAATTATCAAATTTTCATACAAGGGTCCCCTTATATAGAGTCATGAAACTTAGGGCCCAAGCAAAAGAAAACAAGGAAAATAAGGGGTGCCCACTTTCTTCCTAAAGTGTGGGGCTGAATACATGGAATAAAACACTCTCATGCCATACAAAATCCCTCCAAACAAGGTAGGTAGTGGGCAGCCAAAGGGGGGGACCAAGGGGCGCCAACTTCTTACTTCTCTTGGCTTGGGGTGGACCACTTCTTTCTTAAGCAAGCTGGCATGAATCATGGGATCCATGTTTATCTATTTTGACTTTCCTTCTTGTCATGCTAGCATGTGCAGTTGGTGTGCTTGGGGTGTGGAAGGGGTGTGCTGGCGTGTGGTCATCAACTTCTCATGCATGGGTTGACTTCATGATCCTCCAAGTAATCCTAGGTGGCGAAATCCAGGGTATGACTGGGACTCCATGCGGCTACTGAGGTGGCACATTGGGTGGTATCCTTCACATGCTTGAGTCTTCTTTGACTGGGCTTGACTCAATACAGACTCAATATAACTGGACATGATTACAAGACTCAGAATATGATTACCTCAACATAAGTTAACTTGACTGACTGATCCAAACCTTACTGGAATGAATCCACTCTAAATACAAGACTCAAATGATGAAAAGGAAAACTCTAATAGGCTAAGCCCTTATTACGAACTGGACTCAAACACTACTAAGTAATCCATAGAGGGTTTAGAAGCCTCTGTCTTATTCTGGTGTCTCTGATGTCCGCACCAATAATATCCTACTTAGGAGACTAAGGAGTGCAAACCTCACAAAGCTCTGAAGTGCCCGATGCTGAGTTCTCTCAAACTGATGGATGCGCCTGGAAGATCAAGTCCTTGACCCTGCGAATTCATCGACTTTCCATCCGGTGGTCTTGAAGGCAAGGAAGACTGACTCCTTTGTTCATGGTACCTGAAGGACCTGCGAGCAACCTAGAGACAAGTTAGAAAACAAAGAAGGAATAGAAAGGCAAAGAAGTAAGAGAAAGGGTGAAGAGAAGGTGGTGATCAAGGCAGGCTCTTCTTGCTGGGCATCTAGGAGAATCTTCCAGGGGGCGTCTAAGCTTGGGAAGAAGGGTTGGTGGCTTGTGTAGGAAGAAGGTAACCAGGGCCTCTCACCCCTCGATGTCCTGAAGGACAAGGGCGCACTCTCTCACAGAGTTCCAAGTCTAAGATAAGGGCTAGGAAAAAGAAAACTTCAACTTTTTTTTCCATTCATCAAAATTGTTTTTACAAGAGGGTTAGGGCCCTTTTTATAAGATCCTAAATCCCATTTGAACTCAAATGTCAAGAGTTACAAATCTTGATTTGAGGATAAATCAATGGGGTGCCAAAGTTTGAATTTTAAACTCCACTTCAAGGGGCATCCACTTGAAATTTGAAATAATTTTTTTCATGAAGCTTGGCCGACCTTTACCTTGGTGGAAAGGCTTGATTCGGGGAGGGAAGAGAGGAGGTTGTCTTCATGAATCAAGGGGGTGCCCTTTTTGAAATTTGAAATCCATTTTCATGACACCTAGGTCGACCATGATCTTTGCTAGTGTGGCTTGATATGTGGAGTGAGGTGGGGATGTTGTTGGCTTGGATCAAGGGGAGGCTTAATGGGGCATCCAACATGGCTTTGAATTTTAGCTTTAAGCTTGGCCGCCCAAGATGCTTGGTGAAGTAGTGCCTCCCTAAGCCACGTGGCACTGATGATGTGGCCTCCTCATGAGTTGGCACTCCTAACCTAGCATGGAGAGGTGGCTTGACTCATCTTTAATTCGGCTTGACTTTATTGGCCACTTGTGAACCCATCTTCAAACTAGCTTGAGCCCATCTTCAAATTGATCTTGTGGACCAACTTGGCTAATTACAGGACCAATTGATCCTAACTTGACCAAGTTGGCCAAATTACAAGACTAAACTATAAATTGAAACCAACTAGATACTAATTACATGACTCGAAAGCAAATTATTCAGGCTTTAAGCCTTATTACGGGACCCAAAAGATTAAAAACCCTAATTAGAGATAGAGGGTCGAGGAGCCTCTGTCTAATCCTAGTGCTCGCACCAATTCTCTCGGCGTGGGAGGAACTCGACCCTGTCGAGTAAGGGTTGTTTTGGCTTTGGTATTTCTTAAGAAGATCGGGGTTGAGGTGCTGCAAGTCCTTTTGGATAATCCACAAATCATCTAACTCTGGTAGGCCTTACCAACGGACCAGGTAATGTTGATAGCTTTTGTCCCAAGTTATGATAGCTTGATAATCCAGGACATGCTCGATCCATTCTCCTCTCTTAGGTAAAATTGGAGGTAGACACTTAGGGTTGGGTTCTCTCTTAAAGGATAGGTCAGGTCCAAATGGCTCGCTGGGTATTTTTGCTGGTTCCCTATACTCGACTAAGTCTGAGATATTGAAAGTCGAGCTAATGCCATAATCCGGGGATAGCTCAAGCATATAGGCATTAGGGCCAACTCTCCTTATCACTTTAAAGGGGCCAGCTCTATGAGCATGTAGCTTCTTAACGGTCCCTGGTGGGAACCATTCAGACCTAAGCCTAATCATTACTGAATCCTTTATTTCAAATTCTTTGGCTCGCTTTCGTGAATCAGCAATTTCTTGCATGTATTATTACTCAGATTAATTTTTTTGGCTAATCTCCTTATGCATGCTATGCGAATGACTTTGCAGACTCTGAGACTCGTATTGATACCTAACAAAATGCAGACTCAACTATACATTCCTATTGAGAGAAATTTTATCGGACTCTTTGGGCCTAAACCTAATAGGTTATAGGCTCTCTAAGTTTGACCCTGGTTTGGTATGCATACAAAAATTTATAATGGATTCCTAACAAATGCCATAAGGTATACCAGAAGTAGGATGCAAATTTAACATGCACAATGAATGTATGCATTATGCTTACTTCTTCAAAATGTAATCTATTAGTCAGAGAAGTATAAGAAGTTTTAGAAAAGGACAGAAGTAAGAGGTGGAATCAAGGTTAGTCTGGTAGGATAAAAAATAAGAAAGGGGTTCGGGGTTGATTGGAAAGAACAAGATACAAGAAGGGTTTTCAAGGATTAGTCATAGACTAATGAGGTTGACCTTATGGGGTTGAGGTATATCTAAATGGTTTGCATAATGGAAGAATGGGTCAACAAGTTCTGGGAAGAGATCTTGAACAGGGATTGAAGGGGTGAGCTCCTCCTGAGGGTACCAAATTAAAGAGACCATATCCTCAATAATTTCCTCTTGGATTTCAGGACTAGGCTCGATAATTGGATTCTCTTCTAGTGTCTCCTCAGGTAAAGCCATTGTAGTATCAGTGTTATGGCTCTCCCTCTAACTATTCTTCATATTCATCCACTAAGTGTGCTTCAGCTTCATACACTTCTACTTCAGGCTCACTAGTGGGTTTAGGATCTTCTTCTAAGGGCCCTTCCAATATAGCTTCAGTTTGGGTGTTTTTTGGGTCAACCAATTCCAGGTCTGCAATATATTCTTCCTCTTTAATGTCATCCTGGTGAACACATAGGGTCGTAGGGGGAGTTGGCTAAGGAAAAATTGGCTAGGTCCTGGTTTCTGGTTATGGGCACTACTCTTAGTGGGTTCAGGTTGACTAAGGGGTAGTAGATTACTACTGGGTTCATATCTATAGGTCAAGGGTCTACTGGGCTTATAAGGTGTGGGTGCATAGGATCTAGGCTCATAGGATTTAGGTACATAGGTTCTAGGTTTACAAGATTTGGGTATAGATCTATAGGTTATGGATCTCTTGAACTCATAGGACCTGGGTAGGTACTTTATCCTTAGTTCAAGTTTCATGTCGCTCTAGGTAGTTATCGGTTTACGGCCTTCTTGCCTAAGTACTCTCTCAAACTTATCCCAGTCTACCTTAGCCTGGCGAACTAACTTAGCTTTAGCAAACTTAAACTGATCTCTTTCAGAATAGAAATTCATAAGGTTTTCAAAATATAGGTCCATATTTTTTTTCCAATTAAGATAATCCTCAAACTTAGAATCACCACCAAATTTAGACACTTCCAACACAATGTACCTAGCGGCTCTTCTAGAGTTAGGTTCCATGGTCACACTAGGTTGGGTTGGGTCGAGACTACTAGTTGAGCTCCAATTTAATGGTCATGCAACACACAATGGAGGGTACTACGGTTTGCTATACCTATGAGTTCAATCAAAATGGGTTAACTTAGCTTACACACAGCACAACAACTAGCCCTTTCATTGGCTAGGTAAGAGGTGGGAGTGTGGGAGGCCCCCCTGCTATCGCAGGGACCCAATTAAAGAACCATAATACCACTTAGGTCGTTTGACACTAGACCTCTTGTCTTAGACACCAGCTTTCTAGTACTAATTGCAGGGTTGTATGCACCAGTTTTCCCACAATGGTTAAACCTGACACATTGATGTCCCTAAGCTATTAGGTTTCTAATTGGTTTTAAGTTAGGCTTAGGTTTGAATTGTAAGTGTGGTTGTTTTTGGGCCAAGAAAAGGTAATGACCTTCTTCCTTTATCTTATGATATTGTCGCCTTTAATGTAAGTTATGCATATGATGGCATACACATGAAACCTAAAGAAGTGCACTAAATTTTTTTTGTGTTTTGATGTGTATAGGCAGAAATATGAGTTGCTGAAAATTAAATGAGATGAACCTAAGTGCAGAAATTAAACTATGCAGAAATGAAAGTATGTTGAAATTAGACTTGCTAGAATTTTAGGACAGAATTATTTTTAAGAAGTAATCAGGCATGAAGAAGTTCTATAGATTGAAATAAACTCTGAGAAAATTTAAAAAAATACTATCAATTATGAGAAATCTAGCAAAATAAGAATCAGTAGTTTCTGAATTTTTTACATGCAAAAATAATTAAAATAATAGACTATGTACTGGTTGGACATGATGCAGAATTTAATGATGCAGAAATCTAATGATGCCAAAACTTAGTTATGCAGAATTTTCTTTAGGACTTAAGATACCTATCTCCTTGTTTTCTTCTTCAAGGATCAATCACATCGGCACCCCTATACATCATAGGAAATCCTTTTTGAATTGGATGTGAGGGTCTTGCAGCCCTACTTTTTCCTATGACCAGATGGCCATGGTAAAGCACCCGATCCGAGTACTTAAAGAAAAATTAAGTCCTAACCATGCTCTAATACCAAACATGATGCAGGACTACTAAGAGAGATGATATACATGTAGGTGATTTCTTTTTGATTTTATGTTTAACTGGATTGACCGATTCCCAATTCGATTCGAAGTAATAATAGATTTAGGGATTTGCATAATGATAAGAGACTCTAGCATGCAGACATAGCCCCAAAACAGTGATAAAGATAGGATCTTGGGATTGAAAAACCCCGGTAGGACTTAGCTCTAAGACAATATCCTACTTAGGAGACTAGGGAGTGCAAACCTCACAAAGCTCTGAAGCACCCGATGCCGAGTTCTCTCAAACTTACATATGTGGCCTAGAAGATCAAGTCCTCGACCCTGCGAATTCATCGGCTTTCCATCTGGTGGTCTTGAAGGCAAGGAAGACCGACTCCTTTGTGTGTGGTACTTGAAGGACCTACGAGCAACCTAGAGACAAGTTAAAAAACAAAGAAGGAATGGGAAGGCAAAGAACTAAGAGCAAGGGTGAAGAGAAGGTGGTGATCAAGGCCGGCTCTTCTCACTAGGTGTCCAGGAGAATCTTCCAGTGGGCGTCCAAGCTTGGAAAGAAGGGTTGACGGCTTGCGTAGGAAGAAGGTAACCAGGGCCTCTCACCCCTCGATGTCCCAAAGGACAAAGGCATACTCTCTCACAGAGTTCCAAGTCTAAGACAAGGGCTAGGAAGAAGAAAACTTCAACTTTTTTTTCCATTCATCAAAATTATTTTTACAAGAGGGTTAGGGCCTTTTTTATAAGCTCCTAAGTCCAATTTGAATTCAAATGACAAGAGTTACAAATCTTGATTTGAGGATGAATCAATGGGGCACCAAAGTTTGAATTTGAAACTCCACTTCAAGGGGTGTCCACTTGAAACTTGAAATAATTTTTTCATGAAGCTTGGCTGACCTTGACCTTGGTGGAAAGGCTTGATTCGGGGAGGGAAGAGAGGAGGTTGTCTTCATGAATCAAGGGGGTGGCCTTTTTGAAAATTGAAATCCTTCTTCATGACACCTTGGCTGACCATGATCTTTGCTAGTGTGGCTTGATATGTGGAGTGAGGTGGGGATGTTGTTGGCTTGGATCAAGGGGAGGCTTAATGGGGCATCCAACATGGCTTTGAATTTGAATTTCAGCTTTAAGCTTGGCCGCCCAAGATGCTTGGTGAAGTGGTGCCTCCCAAAGCCACATGGCACTGATGATGTGGCCACCTCATGAGTTGCCACTCCTAACTTGGCATGGAGAGATGGCTTGACTCATCTTCAATTGGGCTTGACTTGATTGGCCACTTGTGAACCCATCTTCAAACTAGCTTGAGCTCATCTTCAAATTGAGTTGAGCTTGTGGACCAACTTGGCTAATTACAAGACAATAGACCCTAACTTGACCAAATTGGCCAAATTACAAGACTAAACCACAAATTGAAACCAACTAGATACTAATTATATGACTCGAAAGCAAATTATTTATGCTTTAAGCCGTATTACAGGATCCAAAAGATTAAAAATCCTAATCAGAGATCCACAGAGGGTTGAGGAGCCTCTGTCTAATCCTGGTGCCCGCACCAAGGTGCACTTGGACTAGTGTGATTCGACCCTTATCAGTTAATGAAGTCAATGTAAGGATTATTGATTAGTCCATGTCTTCTTCTCTTTTCTCTAATTAAATCTTTTAAAATTATTGAGTCCCTTAAGTGACAAAATTATAGAGATAATTAAGTTATGGTTTCTCATTAAGAGAGTGATAATGAGTCCAATAGTTAAGATGATCATTGGAGGTCCAAAGACCTGGTGCTCATTGAAAAAATTGTGCCCTCGAAGCCAAACATATTTCGTATGTATCAGGAGTATTTCTGTAAAATTCTTTCGACTCATGTATGATATTAATAAAAGATATTTTATTTTATCATATACTGTGTCTTAAACTTTGTTGTTTTAAGATTATGATGAATCCCATAGATTAGGACAATGATTTTAGGGTTATGATGGAGATCATAATAGTGAGACCTAACATATTTCTTATAAATCTTTAGTCTAAAATATTTTCAATCATAGGATCATCAAGTCGAGGATCGATGTTTCTAGAGAGACTGGCACATCCTATGTATGCTCGATGAAGAGAGTGGTTGGTCTTACTACCACTAAGAGAGGATACTAATGCAAGGATGTGGGTGCTCATCAGGGTATCTGTTCATTGAATTGATCCATCATAAAAATATCTTATGGAAGTCTTACTTGTCAAAAAATAGTTCTCTTAGTGGAAGTTATGCAAGTAATCTTTAGACTTGAGATCACCATGGTATCTTATATACATGAATTCATGTTTTGGTTCATATGCATTCATGACTTAGTCATGTATGGGATGTTCATGGACATGGTGAATTGTATGTGAAGGTTATGAGTAGCTGACCAAGGAATCGATCATTCTTAGTAAGAGAAGTATTTATTCCATGTAATCTCATCAAATGATAACTCAAGAAGTCTTTAATCAAAGCAGGATGAAATTAGAAATGGACTTCTAATCTTTCATTGGTCGAGTTTTCATTAATGATTTGAGGTTTGAATGAATAAAGTATGAGGGTATGAAAATTTTCCATATCCATCACTTATGATAATTACATTATATATAAGTATTAATTTAATAATTTATTTAAATTTATTTATTTAAAATTGATATTTCTATGCATTATTTGTAGGAAAGAACGTTGCCAACATGAAAAGCCCAATTTTTGGGATCAAATGAAATAAGTTTGAAGCAAATCAATCTTAAATTGAGCTTAAAATTGAATTTGAAAGATTATTACAACATTTAATGAATTTAAAGTAGCCAGTCCACCATGGACCGATCGCTTGGTCTATGAAAAGCTCCAAAGTCTATGGTTACCATTTTTGCTAGTCCACGGCTTAGAGCCGTGGACTGGGGAGAGATTATGGTCATGAAATCATTGGAGAATGCATCCCACCGCCATCGGAGCCACCTGCACCACCTCCTCCACCTAGAGAACCACCGAAAGCTACCACTGGCCTCTTCCCTGGCCATCCCCCATGGTTTTTTTCTCCTTCTACAAGCCATCTTCCCTTGGTTGAGTTGTCATGTCCCGGCCATGCTCTCGCCATCCTAAGCTCTAGCCACCGACATGCCTTCCCCACTATCATTCATGTTGGAACCGCTGTCGGTCTCTGTTCACCACTTCCGATAAGAAGCATGATCTACCTTGTTTGTCGCCATCTTCTCTATTTTGATTCGAGCTATTGTTCGTCACCATTGCCGGCCTCCCACTGTCATCCACCATCACTTTTCTACTCCCATGGTCATCCTCCCTCATCTTCCTCCATCACCACGACAATCTTCATTAAGCCACCTGCTACCGTCCCTCCATCCTAATCTTCCAAAGAAACTAATGCTGGCACACTCATCTACTCATCGCCATCTTCTCGAGCCCCTGTCCATCTCTATGTAGATCTCAATCTGACCAGGCACCCTTCCCATCACCATCACCATCCTTGTCCTCGACTATTTTCCTCCACCCTTGTAAGCCCACCAAGCCATCAGGAGTTGGACCAGTGTTAGAGCAAACCAAGATGTCTAAACATGTAAGGAATGGTTGGAAGCAAGAAACCAATTGACAGATTTTCACGGACTTCTAGGTTGCTCGATAAAATAGAGTAGTTGAAATTTAATATTTGAAAAATGGTTGGTTTGATGGAATGATGCTGGATAAAAGGGCCATAACAAACACAAGATGCTGGTTGCGATGGATTGAGTGGATAGATCACACGGAGTCGAAGGTTGTTGGGAAGGATTATGATGGAAACAAACATGATCCATATGCATTACCCTCTGCCTTTAAAAGAGTGTTGTAGCCGGAGGATGGGATATTCGGTTCTTCTTTCTGATAGCCTTCTTTCGTTTCCCCTTTCCTTTCCCTCTACAATTTCCCATCCACTGCAAAGCTATAGAGCCTCCCTTAATTCCATCAAACCTCTACACTATAATTCTTTTCCAATCATCATGACATCTCCACTTTCTCTCATTTTCTGCTATTGCCTGGTCCTTCTTCCAACATGAAGATGTCAATGGGGAGTTCATCCATGGAAGGCTAGATCTCTAGTTCCTCGGATTTCACTATAGTGCTTGAACAGGTAGTGCTTTATCATTTTTGTTTATTTTTATTTGTACTCTTTCTCTATGAAATAAAAATATGGTTTCAATTGTTATATGTTTTATGTGAATGATATATCATTTTGAGATGAACTATGCTCTATGGATCCGATTCATACCCTTAGAATAGATTATTTTAAAATATGAATTCTTTTACTTTACATATATCCTATCTTGACTAATTAATATTTTAGAGGAATGGACTGTGATCCAACAGGCATGAGTCGTGATCTCCACAAATAGATCTATCTTGATAGGTGATATATAGAGTATTCACATAGGAAAAGAGTACTAGTTGTCTACCAAGTAACCTGTTGAAATTTTAAGACTTTTCTTTTTATTAGAATATCTATTATTTTATTATTTTAGTTAAATATTTTTAATTCTTTAATTATTAAATTGCTATTATTATCCTTTAAAATTACTATTGAAATAATTACTTAAAGTTCCTATGGATTCGACTCTCACTCCTGCTACTCTACATAGTAAGGTATTTATTTTGGTGTGCAATGACATGCACCAAATTTTTGGCACCATTGCCAGGGACTTTTGGCATATTATTTTAAAAAAAATAAATAAAAAAATAAAAAATAAAAATAAAAATAAAAAATTAATAGTTACTCTCTTTCAATCTTGAGTGTCCTAATATAAGGTTGTCTTAGCATAACTTTAAGTTATGTTGAATGGTTGTCCTAGGGTACAAAAAGGTTGAACTAACTTAAAAATCTTTAAAATTAAAAAAAAAAAATATTGACATCCTTATAAATTATTAGAAAATTAGAGATTTAATCATAAAATTAAAAATTTAAAAAATAATCAATCTAATTTTTATTATGTGATAATCATAAAGTTTGGATATCTTATCTGTTGCCTTACATTTCTCCATAATTAACTTTAAGGGCATAACCCATTAATTAGATAAGGTGGAGAGTTGATTACCCTTTCTTAGCCCACAAATCATCACCCTATATTTGCATTAACCTAAGCTTTAATTGTTAAAATCAATTAGATGTCAAGCCTAAGAATTTCAAGCTCAATAGGACAAGGAAGCCCTAGAGTTGGACTAGGTTTAGTTGGTTAATTGCTCAGTGTCTAAGGCAAGTGGTTCAAGGATAAGATCCCAAAGGAAGGTGGTTCTTTAATTGGTTCCATTCGCTTCCTGGCCAATTTAATTGGTGTCTAAGGCAAGCAACGCAGGGCCCCCACCAATATTACACTTATTTGGCTGAGTCAGTTAATTAATCTTGGACTTGGAGTGCTCAAAGGTAACCTTGGAATAGTCAGTAGCTGTCTAGACTTAGGTTAACCTTAGGATAGAATTAATTTTGATTGCATCACTTATTCAACAAAAAAAATTAAAATAACTCTCTCATTTGTTGTCTCTAGTCTAGGACTCCCCTAGGATTCTTCTCTTTAGACTTTCTTTCATTCTTTCATTATTTTTAATTTAAAAAAAATTATAAAAATCTAAAGCACTGTTTGCTTTAGAATACTGCTGTAGGGTGTATGCTAGGTCATCGATAATTAGAACCTAAAATCATATGCCTAGATCCAGAAATAGACCAAACTTTTAGAGCAAACATATTGCAAATCATGGACCCTAAACATTAGACTGATCCACCATGATAATTGAAAGAGTACTTCACTCCTTCAAAATATACTTACTCTCCTTGTATTCAAGTACCTCCAGTAGAGGCTGTCTGATAATTATATTATATACACATATAAAAGTATTAATTTAATAATTAAACTATCTTCATTTATATCAAATTGATACTTTTATACATCATTATAGAAAATAAGACCATCATTATGAAGAGCTCAATTTTTGGAGTCCAATGGCACAAACGATACAGGAATCGTAGTTCAGATAGACCAAGAATCGAATTTTGGAAGTTTATATAAGAAATACACAAATATTAAAGTAGCTGGTCCACCATGGACTGGCCGCTCGGTCTATGCATGCCTAGTCCATAGATGCCATGGCTTGTGGTCCATGGCTCTGAGCCATGGACCGTGGAGGGTTTCTTGCTGCCCCGCCTTTCGATCTACCTTCCCTCACCATCGAAGCCTTCCCCCATCATTCCTCATGCCACCGGGAATTGCCCCTCATCAAAAATATCATCGATAGGCTGTGGCCATTGTCTCCTCTATTTGTTCACTACCTCCCTGCTGACCATCTTTTTCCCCTCCACTTGCTACCGTCATTCGTTGATCACCTCCCCATGGTTGGAGAACCTAATAGGAAGCCGTGTATGGCAAGAGAACTTGCCATCGAAGAAGTGCATCACCGGTCTCGTGATGTTTGCTGCTTGGCCACTACTTCATTCTTCCATCCACCAATTTTATCAGCTCGTCACCAAGCACCACCATCATCGTGCTTGGTAGAGAAGCCAGTACCTTCCACCATTGGTCACCATCTTTTTCCTTGCTCAGTCATTTATTCTCAACTAGTCATCCCTTCGCCATTTTTCTCTATTATGTCTCCTTGCCACCATGCCAAATGTCCAAGCTCTACCATCCACCACCTCTTTCCACCATCTTCTGCCACCTCTCACCACTACACTAGATCGGGAGAAAAGTCCGAGTCGAATTAAGAGGAGGATCGAGGATTTGGGGATTCTTCAAGAGTCTAGTTAGGACTCTAGGTAGCTGAGAAGGAAAGAGAACTGCATTGCATGAATCCTAGCATGATCCAAGGCTATGATGTAGAATGAATGGCTGAGAATTTCCTGCACGATATCTGGCAAATCTGGAGCCTGATCAAGCCCAAATTTGATCAGGAGGAAGCCTTAGACGAGCTCTATTTAAAGGAACCCCGAGCTAAGAAGAAAGCATCTTGAAGAGAGGAGTACGGTATAGGGTAGGAGGTCCAACTTTGGATTGCGGGTTGACCTCTAAGAGTGTGGTTTCTTAGAGAGGTTGTCTTTTATGCCATCTTTTCGCCTACACCGATCTCCAAATCAAGATCCAAGGAGGAAGAAGTAGAGAAAGGCTGTTCACTCTGAGGAGTATGAAGGCAGATGGGAGTTCATCGACCATCTTTCCGACGAGGCTATGTCAATTTACTTCCATCTTTGTTATTATTTTCCTTGGAGTTTTTCTTAGTTATTAAATTACCCTTTTCTTTCTTGTAATAGAATTCACTTTTTAATTAATGTAATATTTATTTTTATGTACTTTAAATTCTTATTTTTAATTTTATTACAAGTAGATGCTAAGATCTGATTAGTAGATCGACCGTACCCGAGTTTTGATTTTCTTTCATACTTTCAATTTTTTGTATCCGCAACTTCGAACTATTTTTTTTTACTTTATAAAAATCAAAGATTTCAAATTATCTTAAGTACTACCTTCTCTATGGATTTGACCCGACTTGCTGTTATCTACTTATTTTTGATTTATTAGAAGTCGATTAATTAAACTAATAGCCATGATATCTTAACAACATCGTGACCTATCAAGATCTTGGCACCATTGCCTAAGAAGGCATGAACGCTAACATTTTGATCTATTAGATTTTTTATAAATTTGGTGTACTAATTTTTCTTATTTTTTACAAATCCAAAAAATCAAAAAAAATAAAAAAATAAAAAAAGAAGGAAATTTTTGCGATTTTGGTGAGATCAATTCTAACCCTAGTTTACTTTCCTTTTTCTTAGTTGCTTCTAATTAATTTCTACCTTTTCATATTAACCAAAATTTTTTTTTCCTTTTTTTTTGTTTCCTTTGATTAGACTTCTTTTTTTTAAAAAAAATCTACCAATTTGTTTAAAGATTTATTTCCTTTATTTATTACTATCCTCCTTTTCAAATTAACATAAAAAAATTCTTTTTTGGTTTCTTCCTTTTAATTAGTTTCTTTCTTTTCAAACTAACCTAAAAAGAAAAAAAATCCTTTTTTAGTTTCTTCCTTTTTAAGAATTATCCAATTTTTTTAATTAATTGCTTTAAATACTGATTTGATTTTTTACCTTAATTATAAGACATGTAGTTTCTTTATTTGCTTAACTTAATTTTAGTCTTTTTTTTATTTCCACACACCTAATTAACCATGATTAAAAGCTGCCTTTTACCTCTCTTGCTTGAAATAACATAATATAAAAAGAAAACAAACACACCACATAATACTTAATTAAAATAGAGTAACTAATTAAAACTTAAAAGATTTTTACTTGTTTGGAATATCTTTCTTTTTTGAATAGTATATTTTTATAAATATCTTAAGGGCATTATCCCATAAACAACATAAGGTGGTAAGTTGATAACCTTTTCTTGGCCCATTAACTACCACCCTGCATCTTGCATGACCCAAGCCTATTAATTAAAATTAACTAGATGTCAGCCCCTAAGAAACTCGAGCTCAATAGGACAAGGCACCCAAAAGAGCTGGACCGACCAAGATTAGTTGATTAACTAGTGTCTAAGAAAGGGGTTCAAGGATGATGTAGCCCTAAAGAAAGGTTATTTTTAATTGGTTCTGCTAACTGACTTGGCCAATTTTAATTAGTGTCTAAGAAAAGCAACAGGGGGACTCCCACCGATCTTACCCTTACCTAGCCAATTAATTAGTTAGTTTTTGACTTGGAGGGCTCCAAGGTTGCCTTGGTAGTTAGGAGTTGCCTAGATTCAGATAACCCTAGGATAGAGAGTCCATGTATGCTAACTTGTTTGTAAATAATACCAAATCCTAATTAATTCTTCTTCTCTCTCTTAGCTCTAGGACTCCTTAGGCCCTTTTCTTTAGAACTTTTCTCCTTCTTCATCTCACCACTTTTCTTAACAAAAGTAATAATAATAATAAATAAATACATAAATAAATAAGGATTATTTAGATCTAAACCTTTGATTGCATATCCTAATAATCAGAATAATCTGATAGACTAAATCAGTTCCAGGAGAATGAATCCTTATAGTAAAGTACCCTTTCTCCCGGTATACCAAGTTTATTCGAGCCCTATTCATTTTGAGAGTGAGTGCCCAACCAGGTACCAACCTCTTGAGTTTAGGTATGACCAAGTTTATCAAGATCAAATCCAATCGGCCTACAACTCAAGAGATAATCTATATTTTAATGGTTATAATTCAGGTTGGGGGGCTCAATTAGATTTTTCATGGCAACAACACCCAGTGGTTACCCGGCAACCCAAGGATCCATGTTCACAAAGACATCATAATATGATCACCCCTATCCCCATTATCAACCTTCTCTAATTAATTATAGCCCATCATTTGTAAAGAAGGTTCAGCAAGCACTATACCCACTTCCCTTACAAACCAACTTAGATGTCAATAGGTTTGATCAATTTCAACAAATTTATAGCCCAATATCAATTTATCGATAAGCTAATAGATCAAACTGATCAACAATTAATCGAGCTTAATAGAGAAGAGGGAGGTGAACTGCCTAGTCAACCCAAGAGTAACCTAGAGGGACCATACCTAGCTCGAAACCTTAATGACCCTCTATCTTTTCATGAATAATCAACTCTGGCTCCCGGGAATGAACAGGTCTTTGAATAACTCTGCACAACTTTAAAGACCAATATAAATAATTTGTCTAACGCAGAAAATATATAGAGAAATTAAACTTGTGGGATGAACCAATTCTATCATTACCCAACTCACCTATGGCCCCATTCCCTAGAACCCTAGAATCATCCATGCCTTTTAATTGAATGGGAGAACAAATAGATACAATGATGGAATTAGTTGAGCCTTCCCAAGAACTACAAATGCATCACATAATAGAGGAGGCCATTCCCACCGTTCTCCCAGGATTCAGTAGATCCCTATCAGGGTCATTCTAAGGTGGATAATTTTAATGTAAATTGGTATACCTCATAAGTAAATTACTCTATACAAATACCCTACTTTGAAACTATCTTACCTTCAATTGATGAACAATAATAGCCATTACCTAGCTCACCAATAGCTCTCTTATTAGAATCACTACTTGACCTAGAACTGAAGTCACTTCCTGATGCTACCATTGAAACTTTCTCAGTGAACCTTACCAGGAAGCCCAACTTAGTGGTATTCTAAAAGCACATAAAGAAGCTATCGGGTGGGATATTATTGAAATGAGGGATCAAGATCTTAAAAATTTTATAATTGATTTCTCTATACTCAGCACCAATTTTGAGAACTGCCTCTGAAACCTTTCCATGATACTAAAATAATGTATGAAGATAGGTCTAATATTAATCTAAAAAAGGTGCCTAAATTTAAAATGGAAAGGGACATTGACTAAACATATCATACTCAAGAAGGGGAGTAGGGTAGACCAACCTATAATTAAAAAATTCTTTAAACCATCACCTCTAATCTTGGCTCGACAAACATAATCCCTTCCTAAGTATTTTATGAACTATAATAATATTTTTAAATCCTAGAATAACATGCTTGCCTAGTGTATTTTATTAATTTAGGCTAATCATCATAGAGTACTCCATAAACAATTTTTTGCCATGATGATAAGGCCTCCTGATTGGCCCTATCCTTTTGATATTATGAGGGATACACTAAAGTTAACTATCTACTAGACTCCCTCATAATGTCTAGCTAAAGATGTTAAACTTAGTGTTAGTTGGGAGGCAACCCAACAATCTCATTTTTTTCTTTAGTATAATTACAAGAACTTAGATGGAAGTATAACAGTCCACTACTTCATGAAGCCTTCTTCAACTCCCAAAGCACTTCACTCCAGGTGTACTCTTTCCAATTTTTTTTACGTTTTATTTTTCTTCTCCATTAAGGACAATGTCGATTAAGTTGGGGGAGAGAATAACTAATCTAATTAAGTCCTCAAGTATGACCAGAAGTAATTAATTTTGTATCCAAATTTTATCTTGATTTGAAGTTAATTAGGCATCCTAATTAATGATTGATTAATGGCCTAGATAGTTTTAGAGATACTAAGGGGCAAATCACTAAGAAAACCCAACAAATGGTAGGGTGTTGACCAAGTTAAATTTTGGGAGTGATTCCAGAACTCTTTTCCTTCTTATCTCAATAAAGAATCTGCTTATTGAAAGTAGGTGTGGAAATGTTGAGGTATACAAAAAGTCCTTTAAAAAAAAAATAGAGAGTTAGTCTAACCTCACAGCTCTTCTTGGACTTTTATTGAGCAACCAGGCCCCTACGCCTAAATAAGCATTGTGGTTCGCATCAAAAGGTGAGAAGGTCAAGAGATCTGTTAAGCAATGGTACCCTACTGAGTAACCGAGCCCCTTCACCTAAGTAAGCATTGTGGTTTGTGTCAAAAGATAAGGATGATAATACTTGAGAGGTCAAGACATTGCACTAGACTTCTTAAACAAAAAAGAAAAAAAAAATAAATAAAAGAAAAAAGAAAGAACAAAAGGACTAAAGTGTAAAAAGATTACAAACCTGACTCAAATCAAGTTAGAGGATTTAAAGAGTAAGTTGGAAAGATAGTAAGGAAGACCTCTAAAGATTTCTATAGCCAACACTCAACTATTAATTGGGTTGACCAGTGATCCAATGAAGTATCTCTTTAATGGTTTGGTCAAGTATTAGCTGCCTTTAGAACTACCTAAGTCAACTTTCAATTCAAGGATAAGTTTGTATACATAGCTAATTCATCTGCTTTACTCGAGGACAAGCAAAGTTCAAGTTAGAGGGTGTGATAATTATATTATATACACATATAAAAATATTAATTTAATAATTAAACTATATTTATTTATATCAAATTGATACTTTTATATATCATTTATAGAAAATAAGATTGTCATTGTAAAGAGCTTGATTTTTGGAGTCCAACGATGCAAACAATACTCAAATCGTAGTTCAGACAGACTTATAACCAAAATTTGAAAGTTTATATAAGAAATACATAAATATTAAAGTAGCCAGTCTACCATGGATTGGCCGCTTAGTCTACGAAGGCATGCCTGGTCCACAGATGCCATGGCTCATGATCCATGGCTTTGAGCCACGGATCATGGAGGGTTTTTTATCGCCCTATCGCTTGAGCTGCCTTCCCTCATCACCGGAGCCTTCCCCTATCATTCCTCATGCCACTGGAAACCACCCCTCACTAGAAACATCATTAGGAAGCCACTTTGAAGTAGGCTGTGGCCATTGTCTCTTCCATTTGTTCACTGCCTCCCTGCTAACCATCTTCTTCCTCTTCACCTGCTACCGTCATTCACCGATCACCTCCCCATGGTCGGAGAACCTGCTAAGAAGCCATAGATGGCTAGAGAACTTGCCATTGGAGAAGCACATCACCGGTCTCGTGATGTACACTGCTCAGCTATTGCTTCATTCTTCCATCCACCAATTCCATCAGCTCATCATCGAGCACCGCCATCATCGTGCTTGCTAGAGAAGCCATTGCCTTATACCGTCGGCCACCATCTTTTTCCTTGCTCAATTATTTGCTCTCAGCCAGCTGTCCCTTCCCCATTTTTCTCTATTTAGTCTCCTTGCATTGTGCCAAATGTCCAAGCTTTGCCATCCACCACCTCTTGCTGCCATCTTTCACCGCCTCTTGTTATTATGCTAGATTAGGAGAAGAGTTCGAGTCCTATTGGGAGGAGGATCGAGGATTCGGGGATTCTTTGAGAGTCCAGTTTGGACTTTGGGTAGTTGAGAATGAAAGAGAGCTGCATTGCATGAATCCTAGCATGATCCAAGGCTGTGATGTAGAATGAATGGTGCGGGCACCAGAGTTCGCAAGAGACTTCAAGCAAACCAGATCAACCCAAGTTCTTAATGGATTGCAAGTGAATAAACCGAACTCTAATTTTGGTTTCAACTTTGTGTTACTTTCAGCATTATTCCATGAGTCCTTTAATTTTAGCACGAGTCCATGAGTCATGTAATTGGAGTCCAGTCAATTTAATTTCAATTTAGTCATGTAATTTGCTTAAGTTAGGTTTAATTTGGTTAAGTTGAGTTCAATTAGGCAAGTTGGGTTCAAAATTAAGCAAGATCAAGGCCATGAAGCTTGGAGATTGGATGGAGCAAACCACCTTAACCAGCATGCCAAGTTGGAATGCCACATCACCATGCCAAGATGGAAGCCACCTCACCTCCTCCATGCCAAGATAGGATGACACCTCACCTCTCATAACACATCACTCCATTTGTGCACGCAAATTCAGATTTGAAATTAAGTTGAAACGCCCCTCTTATATCTCCACTCTTCATGCATGAATCCCACTAATCCATCCATTCTTGACTCCACTCTTTAAGCTTGTAATTTGAATTTGAAAGGGCTAGAGAAGTCTATAAATATCCCTAACCCTCTTGAAATCAAGGCTTTATCATGAATGAATGAAAGTTTTTTTTCTATTATCATTTGCTTATTGCATTTGACACTCCATGAGGGAGAGCGTGTGAGGCCCAACCATCCATCCAAGACACCATCATCTTCATCCAAAATGCCAACCTCCTCATCCAGGTCACCAATCTCTTCATCTAGGATGCCCACCTCTTCAACCAGGACACCAACCTATCCCTCCTAGATGCCAACAATCATTTCCTTTTTCTCCTTCTTTTAAATCTCTACTTTCCTTTTCTCTCATCCTTCTATGCCCACGAATGCCCTCCATTGCAGGATCCTCCTTGATCTCAAGCTGAAGAGGAGATTTGTTTTGCTTCAGAACCATCTACATTAGGAGTCTTCCATCCAAGGAGTGACAGTCTTCAACTCCAACCGCTAATCCTTGGAGTGCTGAAATTAAACCACCACCAAAAGTGTGAAAGCTAATTATTGGTAAGAGAACCCTTCCTAGACTCTTAGATCTGATTGTTTGAAGGTACATGTCCTAGTTAGAATGGTTTCTCAACCATTAGGTCCTTTTTACTTTTGATTGAATGGAAACTACATTATAGGTAATATAACTTTCATCTAGTAGTCTCTTACATCAAATTTATTTGCCCCCTCTTATGCATGAATCTTGTTGATATGTCATAGAATCATTGCTCATTTTAGATTGCTAATCTCATAGTTTTAAGTTCCATTTACATCCTGTATCAATGAATGGCTGAGAATTCCTGGCATGATATCTGGCCAATCTGGAGCCTGATTGAGTCCAAATTTGACCAGGAGGAATCCCTAGACAAGTTATATTTAAAGGACCCCTGAGCTAAGAAGAAAGCATCTTGGAGAGAGAAGTACGATACAGGGTATGTTGCCCAGGTGGCTACCCAAGAGGGGGGGTGAATTGGGACTTTTTTAAAAAAATTGAAGCAAGTAATGTGCAATTCAAACCCCTTTGCAAGTGGTAGGTGCTATGATAGAATTATAAAATGCTAAAGCTAAATAGAGTCAATAAATCACAACACAAACACACCAAATTTATAGTGATTTGGAGCAACCCAGCTCTTACGTCCACTATCCAAGATACCATTTGGGATTTCCACTATATTCACACCCGAATATAGTAGGATTGTTTTACAGGATCACAATTCAAAACCTCTACACTTTGGTTTTACGAGATCACCAAAGAAAACCCAACACCCTTTGGTTTTAAAAGGCTCACCAAAGAAACCCAACTTGGCTTTCACAGGATCACCAAAAACCTAACCCTTGGTTTTAACAAGGCTCACCAAGAACCTATTTGGTTTTTCAACTGGGCTCACCAATAACCCAACAATTTAAAAATTGAATTGAAAATAAATGTAACAAGAATGACAAACTCAATTTGTCGGATAGTTGCCGGTGCAGCTTGTTGGAAGTCCACTTGAATGCACT
Organism: Areca catechu; assembly: GCA_021397845.1. Classification (NCBI taxonomy): domain Eukaryota; kingdom Viridiplantae; phylum Streptophyta; class Magnoliopsida; order Arecales; family Arecaceae; genus Areca; species Areca catechu. The sequence continues at coordinate 156,545,735 of CM038039.1, read as the reverse complement.
TGAATAAGCTTTTATGACTTTAGTGGCTTCTTCCTAAAGTTGTTTCAAGCTTCAGATTGGAGTTGGTGAAGACTTGAAAGCTTGACTTGAATGCTCTTGTGCTCTTTTGCTATTGGTAGATACGATATTCAATGAATCTCTCTTTTCTTTGAAGAACTCACTGATAACTTACTTCAAGAAAGTTCAAATCCTTCAAATTTAAAGTCTTCCATCATCCCAAGGTAGTTCTAGCCGTTGTAGACTATTGGGGAATGATTTATGACCATTGAAGCACCTTTTAGCATTCAAAAACAAATTCTGGAACTAGCCGTTGGATACCTGAAAGCGACATTCGAGTCGGCTCGGATCCTTTGAATCGATAGGTCGAGTCGCCAAATCTTCAATATAGTCGGCTCTTTGTCTCAGGGCACAATGCATCACTCTAGACGAGTCGGCTCTTTGTAGCTTGGGTCGGCTTGAACTTGAATCTTGAAAATCTTGAACTCGAGGAGTCGACTCTTTTCGGCTTGGGTCAGCTCTTCTTCTTAGGTTTGAAAAACCTTACTCTGGAAGAGTCAGCTCGATGCAGTTTGGGTTAGCTCACTTTCTCAGGCTTTCAGAATTAGGTCTAGCAGAGTTGGCTCTTTTTGGTTCGGGTCGGCTCGCCTAGCTGTTCTCAGAAATCTTCAGAAAATGGACTTTGGAGGAGTCAGCTCGGACTGATTCCAGTCGACTCGAATTCACTGGAGTCGACTTGCTTTCCATCCAGTCAGCTTGGATTGCTGCATTCCAGAATCCTTGCTGCGTGGCAGTAAGTAGAGTCGGCTCTTCATCACTTGGGTCGGCTTGAGTGTCTTCTTCAGGATTTTTATAATTGAACTTAAAGAAAACTCTCACCAACTCTTTTACAATTTCACACAAACCAACTCAAACTAAAATTCATGGCACACACACACTCACAGAAGTAACCTTTTTAATTGATTTTTCTTAGCATTTTTGATTGGGTCTTCTTTACAAAAATATTTACAACACAACTCAACCAAGAAAACAAAAGTGTAGGAGTTGAAGTTTGAACATGTTATTCATCCTACAAAAACTTGTCAAACACTTGAAGAGTTGTCAGAAATAAATGTACATGCTCCAATATTTGGTTATCATCAAAATCACTTATGGGGTCAACAATCTCTCCCTTTTTGATGATGACAAAATACTGAGCATGAAAAATCAATATAAAACTTTACAATTACTTGTATAATAGTATTTGCATGAGTATATGAACAAGTAGAACAAATTGACTTCAATTAGTACCAAAAAATGAGAGGAGAATTAGGGCTTAGAGAGATAATCTCCCCCTCAATAAAATACTCCATGTTTTGGCATACTTTTCATTCAATTTTACATTTCAAAACTCAAAAGCTTTGATCAACATAGCTAACAAATGTTGAAGTGTAAAACATTATGTATCAGAGTTTATGAAAAAAATTGTAATTCGAGGCTTTAAACATTATAAGTCAGAACTTAAAGTATTAGAGCTTGAAATATCAATACATGTTCTTTTCAAGTATCAGAGCAAGTATGTATCGGAGCTTTGAAGTACAATATTTTATCCTTTTCATGCAATACTTTCTCCCCCTTTTTGTCAATCAATCAAAAAGTAGAGTAAGAATTAAGCTCAGATTTTAAAATAGATTGAGAAAGTGTTTAAAATTGTTTGAGATAATTTCACTTTCTCATATTTATCTTGAAATTCTAATTAAAAGATTAATCATTGTAGGCGCAATCAAACATTCACTTCATTGAAGAACTTATGAGACAAAAGATGTACTTCATCCCATTTCAAAAGTTCAGTACAAAGTACAAAAAGGTAATACACTTAGTCACTATCTATATCTACGCTAGGTTTTGAAGGAGTTTGGCCAGGAATTTGAATGCCAGGTGGTAGAGAAGCAAGAGGATCAATAAATTATGGAATATTATGGGATTCAGGTGCCCTAATGTGTGGAGCAGGTTGTCTTGGATGGCCTGAATGACTAGGAAAGGATCTAGAAGGAGCATTGAGAGTATCTTGGATATCTTCAATCTTGGCCATCATTTTCCATAGAAAGCTAGTTATTGATTTCAATTCGGCTTCAACTTTCTTTACACTTGTAGAAGCAGCCAAGTCTTCTATTCCTTCTTTGATTTCTGCCACTTCTTTTTGTAGTGAAAGCATTTCTGAAGCTTGAACATTAGCAAATGCTTTGGCTGAACCTCTCAATCTTCTAAATTCACTTCTAATTATACCAATACCTTTGGTATTATTATCCTCCATCCTTTTTCCTGCTTTAAGTGATCCCATTATGACCCTCAAGTTATCCATCTCAGTTCTGTAGGCTTCAAGGATTTGAGTGATTGAGCTTTTGATAGAATCTGAACTTGATGTAATCAACTGAAGGATCGGCTGGACATCTGTCATAGTTGTACTAGTTGCTGCAGTTTTGGAGGTTTCAATATTGTCAATTCTTCCTTTTAGATCATTTATTTGTTCTACAAATTGGGTTAGCCTGTCATCAACTGATTTTTGAAGTACTCCAAACACCTCACCCATAGAAGACTTAATGGATTCAGTCATACTATTCATTTGTTGTGCTAAGAAGCCTTGTATCATTGAAGTGTTCATAGTAGGAGCAATAGCAGCTTGATCATGACTTGGAATGTCTGTAGCCTGATCAAAGGTAGGTGTGCTGTATGGCATGTCAGGCAAGTCAGGGATAGAAATATCTAGAAAGGAAGTACCAAAGTCCATCTGGATAGGGGATTCCTGCTGTGGTTGAGGCTCAAGGATATCCATTGTGGTGCCTTCACCAGCCTCTTCCTTTATTTGTTCTTGGACTTCTTCAGTCTCTTCAACTATAGGAGTGTCAGTTTTCTTCTTCCAAGTACCATCTGTTAACAAGTATCCCATTCTCTGAAGGGTCTTGGCTGTGTACATGTCAGTGTGGAGTAATGCCTTACTGTCTTCTCCTGTCAAATCTAAACTTGCTTTTTGAAAGAAGATTGAAAGAACCATTCCATATGGTAAGCAGGCTTTAACTTTCTTAATTGCCTCCTTCATTTGGCTAATCATAATTGCAGGCAAATTAATCTTTTCACCATTAATTAAGAGCTCCATAAAACATAAATCCCTTTCACTTACCCAATTGAATCGACCTGTTCTAGGTACGAAGATTCGGCTTATGAAGTTATGTAGAAGTCTCATCTCAATGGAAAACATGTTTGCTTTGAGAATCCCAATCTCATTTACCTCAGCTCTTTCCAAAACTGTCTACAATGCCTTGGTTCTGTCCTTCAGTACAAGATATTCTGTGCCTTCAAAAGGCATTTCCAAAACACTTCTTAGAATTTTCGCAGAAATAATTATCCTCTTTCCTTTAACTGAGGACTCAATGAAATTCTCTCCAAACCTTAAATTTTCATAGAATATTCTTACTAGGTTTGGATAGGTCATAATATCCAGTGAACACAAATTCCTCCAACCTTGATTCTCAATAAGATCCCCAATCACAAAACCGATTTCCCTTAGATATTCGAATAAAATATGTTAGCCAGTAGTGATTGATCTCATACCTAGGGACATTTGGTGGCTTGGAGAAACTAGGCTTGCTTCTTCTTCAGGCTGTGGTTCATTCTGAGAGACATTATCTTCTCGGAATTTCATTCTTCATTCTTGTGGAGCCGCATCACCAACTCTCCTAGGTTTCTTCCCAACTACTCTCTTTGGTGCCATTGTGCAAAGAAATTGAGTTTAGAAGAGGTTTATGTAAGTTTAGAGAAGTTTGGAAAGTTTCTTGGAGGGAATGGAATAGGGTTTAGGAGTAAGAATGGTAAAAACAAAACCCTACGGCTCGAACTAAAAAGAGATGGCTCGACATTCGAGCCGGCTCGACCAACAGTTCATCTGCTCGAGTCGGCTCGAGCAGAGGGAGCTCAAAAAAAATAATTTTTGTAATTCAATCAAGGTGCATAAAATTTTAGGATTTGGATCAGAAGGTTATCTAGATATATTATCCTTAAGACTCTTAAGGTGTTTCTTAGATAGGATCACATAATCCTAGTTCATTTCTAATCATTGCAAACCTATCTAAATTCAATGGTTTGGTAAAGATATCAGCAAGTTGGTTTTCAGTTGGCACATATTCAAGAGTGATATCATTATTCAAAACATGTTCTCTTATAAAATGGTGCCTAATTTCAATGTGTTTGGTTCGTGAATGCTGAACAGGATCTTTTGTCAAATTAATGGCACTTGTGTTATCATATTTGATTGGAATTTTAGATTATGTAACACCAAAATCTTTTAGCTATTGTTTAATCCATAACACTGGAGCACAACAACTACCAGCAGCAACGTATTCTATCTCGGTAGTAGACAATGCTATGGAGTTTTGCTTCTTACAGTGCCATGAAATTAAATTCAACCATAGAAATTGGCATGTACCACTAGTGCTCTTTTTATCAATTTTGCAACCAGCATAGTCAACATCAGAAAACCCAATTAGATTCAAAGATGATTCTTTAGAATACCAAGGACCTAAGTTACTTGTACCTTTCAAGTATTTGAAAATTCTTTTAACAGCAAGCATATGTGTTTCTTTAGGATTACATTGAAATCTAGCACAAACACATACATTGTACAAGATATCAGGCCTACTGGCTGTCAAATATAAAAGAGATCCGATCATACCTTTATATAGCTTTTAGTCAATGTTGGGTCCACTTTCATCTTTGTCTAGCCTATAGGTAGGACTCATGAGTGTGCTAGCCTCTATGCTTGTTTCCATGCTAAATTTCTTGATTAATTTCTTGATGTACTTGGCTTGGCTAATAAAGATTCCTTCCTTCATTTGTTTGACTTGTAATCCAAGGAAGTAGTTGAGCTCACCCATAAAGCTCATTTCAAACTCAACCTGCATTAGCTCAGTAAATTCTTCACGAAAACTTTCATTAGTAGTACCAAGGATAATATCATCAATGTATATTTGTACAACTAACATGTCATTTCCTTTGTTCTAAATAAAAAGAGTTTTGTTAACATTTCCTCTTTTGAAATCATTTTCAAGTAAAAACATGCTCAATCTACCATACCAGGCCCTAGGTGCTTGTTTCAAACCATATAAAGCTTTGTTCAACTTAAACACATGATTTGGAAAAGCATGATTTTTAAAATCTAGTGGCTGTTCTACAAAAACTTGTTCAGAAATAAATCCATATAGAAAAGCACTTTTGACATTCATTTGAAAGAGTTTAAAATTCATGTAGTAAGCAAATGCAAGAAGTAATCTAATGGTCTCAGGTCTTGCTACCGGAGCATAAGTTTCATCAAAATCGATATCCTCTTCTTGATTGAATTCATTTGCTACCAACCTTGCTTTATTCCTTATTACTTTACCATTTTCATCTAGTGTGTTCCTATATATCCATTTGGTTTCTATTATTGGATGGTCTGTAGGTCTACTAACTAGTGTCCAAACATTATTCCTTTCAAACTAGTTTAATTCATCATGCATGGCCATCATCTAGTTATGATCATTTTCAGCCTCTTCTAAGCTGTGTGGTTCAATTTGAGAGACAAAGGCTAGGTAGTCATGTGCATCTCTATGTGCTGACCTAGTCCTGACACCATGAGAAGGATCACCAATGATTAAATCTTTGGGATGTGAAGTTACATACCTCCATTCTCTTGGTAGATCAATATGATCCTTACTTACCATCTCACTTCCATCTTGTGTTGGTTTGTCCTAGATGTTTAAATCTTCCATTTCCTTTTGTAGTGTACTTGCATCATTATCTATGCACTCATCTTTTCTAGATGATGAAGGGTTAGCTTCATCAAAGACAACATGAATTGACTCTTCTCCAGTAAGAGTCCTCTTGTTAAACACTCTATATGAACACTCTATATGCTTTTCTATGTAATGAATAACCAAGGAATATAGATTCATTAGATTTTGCATCAAACTTTCTTAGATTATCCTTACCATTATTTAACACAAAGCATTTTTACTTAAAAACATGAAAATAATTAATATTTGGTTTTCTTCCATTCCAAAGATCAAAGGGGGTTTTCTTTGAAATTAGTTGAATCAAAACTTGATTTAGTATATAACAGGTAGTGTTCACGGCTTCTGCCCAAAAGTACCTTGGAAGAGTACCTTCACACAATATTGTTCTGGCCATCTCTTCCAAAGTCCTATCCTTTCTCTCTACAACACCATTTTGTTGTGGTGTTCTAGGAGCGGAGAAGTTGTGATCAATGTCATGCTCAGTGCAATATTCATCAAAGAATTGATTTTGAAATTCAGTTCCATGATCACTTCTAATAAAAATAACAGAAAGATTTTTCTCATTTGAAACCTTTTTATGAAATTTTTGAAATACTTCAAAAGTTTCATCTTTATGTGCAATAAATAATATCCATGTGAATCTAGAAAAGTCATCTATAATCACAAGGCCATATTTCATACCTCCTAGGCTTGTGGTCCTAGTTGGTCCAAATAAGTCCATGTGAAGTAGCTCAAGGGGTCTAGTTGTTGAAATAACAATTTTTGATTTAAAGCTCTCCCTAGTTTGTTTGCCTAATTGACAAGCTTCACATACATAATCAAGATCAACTTTGAAATGAGGCAAACCTCTAACTAGATTCTTTGAGATTAATTTGGCAATAGTATGCATGCTAGCATGACCTAATCGTCTATGCCATAATAAACATGACTCCTTGGTCTTAGCATTCATTACTACTAGACTGGAACTACTAGACATGGCTAGATCATTTAGATCTACCACATAGATATTTCCGAGTTTATGGCCAATGAATTTGTTGCTAGAGTCACGAGAGTTAGTTACTATACACATAGATGATTCAAAGATAACTTTGAAGCCTTTATCATATAATTGACTAATAATCAATAAATTATGCTTTAATTTATCTACTAGCAGCACATCTTCAATAAAAGTACAGGGGGTTATTTTAATCTTACCGATTTCTATTATTCTCCCCTTGCCATTATCTCCAAAAGTAACTAATCCTCCTTCTTTTACTTGTAGGGTGATAAATTGATCCTTGTCACCCATCATATGTCTTGAACAGTCACTGTCAAGATACCATCTTTTTTTTAATTTTTGGGCTGCAAGACAATCCTGCAAAACAATTAAGGAGTGATTTTAGGTACCCAAGCTAACTTGGGTCCTTTCGGGTTAGTAAAATTGGTTCCCTTTGGAACCCAAATGGTTCTATATTTCAATGCACTAATCATGAAATTTTTCCAGGAATTGCATTGATAAGATTTATGCCCAAATCTATGACATGCATAACAAATAATTTTGTCATTTTTGAATGATGCATGCTTTGAAGCTATAACAGATGCAGAAATAGGAATACTTTATTTGAAGGATTTTTGCATAGTATTTTTAGGAACATATTTCAAGCCATTTGAAATTGATTTTGATGGAAAATCTTTTTCAAATTTAGCATTTATAGCTGAAGCTTTTGAAGATATAAATTTTGTTGCTGAAATTCCTTTAGCATTTATAGCATTAAATCCAATTCAGCTTTATTTTTAGAGTCCTTTTGTTTTTTCAAAATTAGCTCAAGCTTATTGGAACTCAAGGTCAATTTTTCTATTAAAGGCTTAAGCTTTTCAACCTCCTTTTTCAAATCAGTATTTTTGGCAACTAAAATATTGTTTGTCTTATTTAAAACAGATTTTTCATTATTCAAAATAATAACATTTTCAGAAAGGTTATTCAATTTTCATTGAAAAATGTTATTCTTTTCAAAAATCTCATCCTTGTCTTTTAATAAAACATCGTTTTATTTCTTTAAGGACTTAATTTTAACCCCAGCTTTCTTGAATTCGATGAGTAAATCATGAAATGCAGAATTCAGTTCATCATATGTAAATTCAGTTTGAAGCTCAGGGGATGATACCTCATTTTCGAGACCCATCAAACAAAGATTCGCAGATTTCGGAGCCTCTTCTTCTTCATTTGATGAGGACGCTTCGCTATCGCTCCACATCGCTACCATTGCTTTCTTTTTCTTTTTCTTAAATCTCTTTTTCAATAGAGGACAATCTGGTCGGATGTGCCCTGGCTTTTTGCACTCATAACATGTGGGCACTTCTTTTTCTTTCTCCTTTTCCTTGTCCTTCTCCTTACTGAACTCTTTGTTCTTGTGGAATTTTTTAAAATATCTTCCTTTCTTTCTTCCCAAGAACTTTCTAAATTTTCTGACGACCATGGCAATGTCTTCATCTTCCATGTTGCTTTCAGTAGAGGAGCTTTCTTCTTCTGATTCTTCATCCCTTTTAGAATCTATAGCAGCTTTAAAGGCGATCGATCTCCTTTTCTTTTAATCATCTTCAGTTCAGTGCTGCATGGTTAGTTCATGTGTGATGAGAGATCCTAGCAGTTCATCCAGCAATAATGTATTCAAATATTTTGCTTCCTAGATGGCAGTCACTTTCGGATCCTACTTGTCTGGAAGAGATCTTAGAATCTTTTGCACTAGATCTGCATTAGTGTATACCCGCCAAGACTTTTTAAGCCATTAATAATGTCAGAGAAACATGAAAACATGACAGAGATTGTTTCATTTGATTCCATCTTAAATAATTCATAACTATCTACAAGAAGATTAATTTTAGAAGACTTCACTTGTGAAGTTCCTTCATGGGTCACTTCGAGTTTATCCCAAATTTCTTTTGCCGAAGAGCAAATTGAAATTCAATTAAACTCATTACTATCCAAAGCACAATATAACAAGTTCATGGCTTTGGCATTTAACTCTCCCATTTTCATGTCGTGTTCGTCCCAATCCTCTTCAGGTTTAGGAACACCCACTCCATCAATTTTAACCATGGGGATATAAGGACCCTTTAGAATGACCTTCCAAAACTGAAAATCAACCGCTTGAATATAGATCTTCATTCTAGCTTTCCAATATGCATAATTTATGCCAGTGAAGAGTGGAGGTCTATTAGTTGATTGGCCTTCCGCCAAGGATGTACTCATTGGATGAGCCATCAATCTTTACTCTAATGTATTCAGAGACATTGCTCTGATACCAGTTGTTGCCCAGGTGGCTACCCAAGAGGGGGGATGAATTGGGACTTTTTTAAAAAAAATTAAAGCAAGTAATGTGTAATTCAAAATCCTTTGCGAGTGGTAGGTGCTGTGATAGAATTATAAAATGCAGAAGCTAAACAGAGTCAAGAAAGCACAACATAAACACACTAAATTTATAGTGGTTCGAAGCAACCCAGCTCCTACATCCACTACCCAAGATACCACTTGGGATTTTCACTATATTCACACCCGAATATAGTAGGATTGTTTTATAGGATCACAATCCAAAATCTCTACACTTTGGTTTTACGGGATCACCAAAGAAAACCCAACACCCTTTGATTTTAACAAGCTCACCAAAAAAACCCAACTTGGTTTTCACAGGATCACCAAGAACCTAACCCTTGGTTTTAACAAGGCTCACCAAGAACCTATTTAGTTTTTCAACCGGGCTCACTAATAACCCAATAATTCAAAAATTGAATTGAAAATAAATGCAACAAGAATGACAAACTCAATTTGTCGGATAGTTGCCGGTGCAGCTTGTTGGAGGTCCACTTGAATGCACTTAAATAAGCTTTTATGACTTTAGTGGCTTCTTCCTAAAGTTATTTCAAGCTTCAGATTGGAGTTGGTGAAGACTTGAAAGCTTCACTTGAATGCTCTTGTGCTCTTTTGCTATTGGTAGATAGGATATTCAATGAATCTCTCTTTTCTTTGAAGAACTTACTGATAACTTACTTCAAGAAAGTTCAAATCCTTCAAATTTAAAGTCTTCCATCATCCCAAGGTAGTTCTTGCCGTTGTAGATCATTGGGGAATGATTTGTGACCGTTGGAGCACCTTTCAGCATTCAAAAATAAATTCTGGAACTAGCCGTTGGATACCTGAAAGTGACATTCGAGTCGGCTCGGATTCCATCGAGTTGGCTCGGATCCTTCGAGTTGATAGGTCGAGTCGCCAAATCTTTAATGCAGTCGGCTCTTTATCTCAGGTGGCAAAACATCACTCTGGATGAGTCATCTCTTTGTAGCTCGGGTCAGCTCGAACTTGAATATTGAAAATCTTGAACTCGAGGAGTTGACTCTTTTCAGCCTGGGTCGGCTCTTCTTCTCAGGTTCGAAAAACCTTACTCTAGAAGAGTCAGCTCGATGCAGTTTGGGTCAGCTCACTTTCTCAGGCTTTCAGAATTAGGTCTGCCAGAGTCAACTCTTTTTGGTTCAGGTCGGCTCGCCTGGCTATTCTTAGAAATCTTCAAAAAATGGACTTTGGAGGAGTTGGCTTGGACTGATTCTAGTCGACTCGGATTCACTGGAGTTGGCTCGCTTTCCATCGAGTAAGCTTAGATTGCTGTGTTCCAGAATCCTTGCTGTGTGCCAGTAAGCAGAGTCGGCTCTTCATCACTTGGGGTCGGCTCGAGTGTCTTCTTCAGGAATTTTTACAATTGAACTTAAAGAAAACTCTCACCAACTCTTTTACAATTTCACACAAACTAACTCAAACTAAAACTCATGGCACACACACACACTCACAGAAGTAACCCTTTTAATTGATTTTTCTTAGCATTTTTGATGGGGTTCTTCTTTACAAAAACATTTACAACACAACTCAACCAAGAAAACAGAAGTGTAGGGGTTGAAGTTTGAACATGTTATTCATCTTACAAAAACTTGTCAAACACTTGAAGAGTTGTTATAAATAAATGTACATGCTCCAATATTTGGTTATCATCAAAATCACTTATGGGATCAATAGGGTAGGAGGTCTAGCTTTGGGTTACGAGTTGGCCTCTAAGAGTGAGGTTTCTTAGAGGAGAAGCTATCTTCTATGCCATCTTTTTGCCTATACTGATCTCCAGATCAAGATCCAAGTAGGAAGAAGTAGAGAAAGCTAGTTCACTCCGAGGAGTACAAAGGAAGATGAGAGTTCGTCGACCATCTTCTCAATGAGACTATGCTGATCTACTTCCAGTCTTTATTACTGTTTTTCTTAGAGTTTTTCTTAGTTATTAAATTATCCTTTTCTTTCTTGGAACATAATTCTCTTTTTAATTTATATAATATTTATTTTTATATACTTTAAATTCATGTTTTCAATTTTATTACAAGTAGATGCTAAGATCTATTAGCAGATCGACCGTACCTGAGTTTTGATTTTCTTTCATAATTTTAATTTTTTGTATCCCCAACTTCGAATTATTTTTTTATTTTATAAAAATCAAAGATTTCAAACTATCCTAGGCACTGCCTTCTTCATGGATTCGACCCAACTTACTACTATCTACTTATTTTTGATTTATTAGAAGTTAGTTAATTAAACTGATAGCCACGGTGTGTTAACGACAACATCATGGCCTATCACTATCGAGTATGAAATTAAGTCCAGTGTGATTTCGATGTTACCTTCTTTTTATGGACTTACAAATGAGGATCCTTACAAACATCTAGATGAGTTTCTTGAAATTTGTTCAATGGTAAAAATTCAAAATTTCTCTGATGATGCTCTTATACTAAGTTGTTCCCTTTTTTTTTAAGGATAAGGCCAAGTATTGGTTGAACTCCTTAGACACTATAATAATTTTAACTTGGGACCAACTCTAGAGCGAATTCCTTAAGATATACTTCCCTATAGGAAAGACTAATCAAATCAGAAAAGCTATAACAAGTTTTTCCCAGACAGATGGAGATGCTTCATGAAACATGGGAGAGATTAAAAGAACTGATTAGAAATGAGTAAAAACTTATCACATCATATGCTAGCTACCTGTAGAGATCCTCCCATAGGACCTAAGAAAGGTGGAATATATGAAGTAGGTCATTCTATAGATATCTATAGCAAGGTAGATGAACTATCTCAAAAGCTTGACCAAATTCTATAAGTCAGACATACCTCTTCCCCACCTACTCAAGTTCATGATGTTTGTATCATTTGTTCAAGTCCCAACCATTTAATAGGTGATTTTCTAGCAGCATACCAATTTTTTGAGCTTATTCAGGAGAAAGCCAACCAAGCCTAAACTCTAATGGCTCCTAAACCAAGAAATGATCCATATTCCAATACTTATAATCTAGGCTGGCAAAATCATCCAAATTTTTCATGAAAACCTTAACCTATTATCAACCTAGCATTAATTAGGCCTAATCATCAAGAGATCCAATTTAGGAACATACCATATTCTTAATACTCAAGTGCCCCACAACCCCAACCCCTATCAAGTAATCATGATTCTATCTTTGAGGAAAAGGTGCTCTAAGCACTTAAGGGGATAGAAATGAACACTCAACTCCTTGACTCACACACATAGTCTCACAAAGCTAGAAACTTAGATAGGTTAGCTAGCTATAGGTTTCAGTAGGAGAGAGGAGGGCAAGCTACCCAGCCAGCCCATCAGTAATCCAAAAGTGCAATACATGGTTGAGAGCTCCACTGACCCTGAGAATTTTTTTGAACATGCCAAATCAGTTATAACCCTTAAAGTGTGAAAACTTTAAGTTAGTTGGAGGTAACTATTGGGTTCCTCAAGCCGGGCACAGTGGAAGATTGGGTTTCAAAATTTTCATTTTCGGAACCCTGATTGGCCGGAACCTAAAACCTTAGGACTACTTGAGCATAACAACTAATAAATCAAATCTTTAGGATTATAGAGGACTACCTGAAATGCTATATTCTTTAATTTTTACTAGGCACACAAGTGTATTCCCTCCAGAGGTGATCCACATAGACATTGGACCAAGGAAGCACTCATACAAAGTTTGCTTGTTTGATTGGGACTCTTCCGTCAGCCTTTCAAACTTTCTTCCTTTGCTGGAACCCCTATCCTCCTGTAGGGCACTCAGAGATCTCTCTGTCTCCTCTTTTAGATTTCAAATATCTCTTCTATTTTTTTCTCTATGCTCTTGTCTTAAATAGACTAGCCTTGTCTTAAAAGAACAAGCTTGTCTTATAAAGACAAACCTTGTCTTAAGGAGGAGGAAGATAAAATTACAGGTAGCATTTTTCAGATGAAAACTCAATACTTTGGCATCAAAATATGATGCCTTTCATAGAGAGGGATGGGGTGCCTGATATGCCTCTTTCTCAGCCATTCGATAAGACCCTTCAAGCAAAAGGAGTCTTTTGGCTGAGAGGACATATTATGATACATCTAATCATGCACCAAGAGACATATTAATGTCTCTTCATTTTTCCAGCCATCTTCTCCACCTGCCACATGGCATTAACTGGACATATTAAAGCTAAAGGGCATGAAAATTGAAAGAAGGCATCGGAGAATTATGGGAGCCTTCAAACAGAAGGACTATTGGTTTCATTAAATGACCACGAGTCCTAGGAAGAAAACATGAAGTAGTATCTCCAGAAGGCTAAGGACCTGACTTTAGCCTTTTGCAATTTTGAAATTAAATAAGTTCCTAGAGAGGAGAATGTTTAGCCTATCTAAGCTCGCTATATCTATGCCCAATGACTTGTGTGTGCAAGTCTTCTTTGAAGTTTTGGAGGAGCCCAATATCAACAAGCCAACACTAGTGCTCCAAATAGACACTTAGCCTTACTAAATGGAACTACTCATCTAGTATCTCTGTGATGGGAGCCTTCCCCATATAGAGTGGAAGCTCATAAGACAAGAAACTGAGGCTCCGGATTTATACTCCATGAAGAAAAGCTATATAAGATGGGATTTTTGCAACCCTTGATGAAATGCCTACATCCCTTTGAAGAAAGGAACACCCTCCAAGAAGTTCATGATGGAATTTGTAACAACCACTTGGAGCTAGGGCTTTATTCCTTAAAATCTAGACACAGGGATACTATTGGCCTACCGTGGAACAAGATGCGAAGGACAATCTGCAAATGTGAGTGGTGCTAGCATCACTCTAATGTATAGCAAATGCCAGCTACTCTGATTGCTCCCTTAAGCGCACCATGGCCTTTTAGTCAATAGGGCATGGAAATAATGGGACCTTTTTCCCTGGTCACTAGAATATAGAAGTTTTTGCTTTTGACGATCGATTACTTTATCAAGTGGATAGAAGGCAAACCAATTGCTAAAACTATCAAAGCTAATGTCAAAGACTTCATTTGGAAGTTCATCATCTATCGCTTTAGACTATCTTGGACCATCATTATTGACAACGATCAATAATTTAGTGATTTTAAGCTTGTCAAACTTTGCCAGGATCTAGGTGTAACCTGATGTTTTACTTCTATCGGCCATCCCCAAGCTAACAGGGAGGCCAAAGTCGCTAACCAAGTTCTCTTAGAAGGGTTAAAGACATGCTTGGATCAAGAGAAAGGATGGTGGGTGGATAAGCTATATCACTTTTGGGTCTACTATGTTGAAAAATGTATCCTAAAGCCAATCATCTAGATTATAGATAGTTGAGCCATTTTGTAAATATATATGACTTATTAATAAAATAAATATTATTTTTGGTAGCTCAATACTATTTGTCATTTTTCTATGAACTCTAATGTGCTAAAATCCTTAGAACTATATTTATTCGATAAAGGAAAATTTATTAAGTAGTTCTTAAATTGGTTCATAACCAAATGATACATTGTTACCTGGGATGACAATGTTTATCGAGAATAGGTCATTGTGTGCTATATAGGTTGGTTGTCCTCTTAACCAAGGAGTGTGAAGACACTGGTATGGAATGCAAATGTAAGGATATATCTTACTAAATAGTAACTAACTCTGTGGAGTACTCTACTATCAAGAGTATCTTGTAGAAAGGGTATGGATATAAATGTCCCTCTGACTTGAGCTATCACAATGACTTGGCAAGCAACTCACTATACTTTGGTATTAGACTACCTAGATTTCTAATATAGTGATGGAAGGTTTCTAGGTACAGTCAAGTATTTGTTAAGTTAGTATTGAGTCAAGAAGGGATTGACCACTCCAAGTTATTGGAGTAAGTGCTCGATTAGCAAAACTTAAGCCTAGGTAATCCTAGTGAGGAGTCAAAGGATTTAGCACATTGAGACACATTCAGATGCTCTTATTCAGAGTTAGTAGTTGATTCTAAATTTATCCTAAGTATTAGATTAAAGGAATGAATTATACGGTAACCATAGCTTGGGTTCTTGAATGTTGCATTACCATCATTCAATAAATCTGGATGTCAGGCACCATTGCAAGATGGTCACATTGATTAGTTTAGGAAATTATTTCTGAGCTACTAGCTTAGGATTTGAACCTACGTGGTCACAGACAATAGAAGTTTTCGATTGATCATGATGGCATATCGATGATTAAGAATCATCTAGTGACAAAATTATAAATATGATAAAAAATTTGTGCTATACAAAAGTTATAAATAAATAAATAATTATTAATTAATATTAAAATGATTAATTAGTAATTGGATTGTTAATTGGATCAATTTATTAAGCAAAATGATTTGTGATAAGTCTATTAATTATCCTAATTTAATCATTAAAATAAATATTTATTAATATATATTTATTAAGAATTGATACTTTTTATCACTATTTTGTAGAGAAAGAGTCCATGGATAGGAAGAGCTTAATTTTTGGAGTCCAACAGCATAGACGACACTCAAATCGGAGTTTGGACGGGCCTAGAATAAAAGTTTGAAGTTATATAAATAATTGCATGATTTTTGGAGCAGCCGATCTACCATGGACCGGCCGCTCGATCTACAAACAAGGGAGTGGACCACGGTGACCATGAACTCCAATCCATAACCCTGTTCATGGACCATCTTTGCCCCGAGCATCATTTTTGGCTACCCATCACTGTCGCCTACTGCCCAGGTCACCGGTGCCACCTTCATAGCTCAAAGAAGTCATCGGAGACACACCGATCATCATCTCTTCTTCATCTGACTTCTCGACCACCATCCTCCACCATTATCCTCATGCCATTGGACCACCCTCATTCCAATCGATCCTTGCTGGCCTGATCCATTACCACCATCACCCATTAGAGAACATGCTGAGCAACCCATCATGATCGAAGAAGTGTAGTAAAAATCACGATCTCCTTCTACCTGATGTCGTCGCTTCATGATGTCTTTGACCACCACCCAACCACCGTCATTGCCTCATGTCGGCCGATCCTCCCCACCATCGATTAGGGGAGGCTAGCATTGGAGTCTGATTGGGAGGAGGAGATTGATCATGAGAGTCCGGAATCGGACTCGATTCGCCCAAGAAGGAAGGAGACTAGTATTCACATGATTTCTAGCACAATCTAAGACCTGTGATGTAGAATGTGAAGGTGAAACTATTCACGCAAGTAGGGTAGAAAGAATGTATTTTAAAACTATTTTAAAACATACACAGCGAAAGGCTCGGTAGATAGATCAAAATGATCTACCGATCTGTCTGCAATAGGATCTAGCATAATGATCTAGCATGCAAGCAAAACATTAATAGAAAGAAATCAACAAAGGTATAAAAGTACCATACCTTAATACCTCTAAAAATTCTGAGAAGAAGGATGAAGGTGCCCGAGCTACACACATGTCTAGCCTCTACAGGTAATCCACACCAGGGCTCGACTCTGATCAACTCCCTCGGAGTGCTAGCTCTTCGGGATCCTTTGGGCCGATCTTCCTCCGTGAAGACAAGGAGAGGTGGAACCCTTCCTAAGAAACTCTCTTCCCAAGACCTAGCTTGAATACTAGGTTTCTCATACGCAATCCCAAGTCCTCACTATACCCTTCTTCTTCTCTAACTTTCCTCTTCTCAAAAGAATAGTTAGTGGCCTCTAGAATGACCTTCATTTATAGGGACAGCCATGAGAGGGAGAAAGAGGAAAGATGAGTGATTGGGGGAGAGAGTCAAGGGCCATTCCAAATGGATCCAAGCCAAAGAAGGTAAGTATGATAATCATACCATGAATGCTTGGAGCCAAAATGCCCAAATGTTCGAATTTCGAATTCAAAATTCGAAGTCAAACATTCTAGAAAATTCTTTGTAGAATTCTGCTCGTCACAGCAAGTGTCGACACTTTCAAAATGCCAAGTGTCGACACTTCCTTAAGTGTCGACACTTACAAAAACCCAAGTGTTAACACTTGGAACATGGTCAATCATATTGACCTTCGGTGACGGCAAATAATTCTCAATCATCGATCAGCTTTAAGATTAGATAGAAACTTTATGGTGTGTGATCCCATAGGTTCGAACACTAAGCTGATAGCACTGGAACATTTTCAGTACTAGTCAAAGTCCTCATCTAGCAATGATACCCGATGTCCAAATAGGTCGAAGATGCAGAGCACCTCACAAGAACCTCTGGCATATGGTTACCATATAATTCATCCCTTTGACCTCATAATGCTGAGGATGACCTAGGGTTCGACTGCCAACCCTAATTTGGTTTATCCAGATCATGTCTCAACTTTACAAGTTCTATGACTCTTCACAAGAACTACCCTGGCCAAAGATTTGCTAAATTGAGACAAAGTGAGTCATTCACTCCAAACTATTTGGAGGAGTCAATTCCATCTTGATCCACCACTGCTTCACAAGTACTTGACTGCACCTAGTAACCTTTCATCATTGGATTGGCAATCCAGGTAGTTCGGCATCAAAGTATAGTGAGTTGCTTGTAAGCTACCATGGTGATCTCAAGTCTGAAGGATACATATATCCATATCCCATCGCGAGCAACCCTTTGGCAGAAGGGAGCTCCGCAGATGGTCATGTTCAGTGAGATGTCACACGTTTCACTTGCATGTCACACCAGCGTCTCCACACTTCTTGGTTTAGAGGAAAACCAACAAATGTGACATACAACAACCTACACTTGATACATTGTTGTCCTATAACAATGTATCATTTGGTTGTGAACCAGTTTAAGAACTACTTGTTATACCTCACTATATCAAACAAAGTAGTTTCAAAGTCTCCATTATACAAGAGTTCATTTTAGGAAAATGCAAATATGATGAATAGCTAAAAAGAATAACTTTTATTCATTAAAAAATCATATACAGTTACAAGATAGCACAACCGTCTATAGCCTGGATGATTTGCCCATTTTCCATTTACAACAGTCAAACTCTTGAATTCCAATGAATTTAGTGAAGGGGTCAGCCAGGTTCTCCTTTCCATTGATCTTCTGAAGGTCAATGTCACCTCATTCCATGATCTCTCGTACAAGATGATAGCGCCACAGAATATGCTTTGTGCGATGATGAGACTTTGGCTCTTTGGCTTAAGCAATGGCTCTAGTGTTGTCACAGTACACCGAAACAGGACCATCTAGGGAAGGTGCCACTCCCAGCTCGCCAGGAACTTTCATAACCACATAGCTTCCTTTGCTGCATCTGATGCTGCAATGTACTCTGCTTCGCGCACTGAGTCTACCACAGTAGGGTGCTTGGAACTTTTCTAGCAGATAGCTCCTCCATTCAGGGTAAAGATAAATCCTGACACACTCTTGCATCATCCTTATCTAACAGGAAACTGGAGTCAGTATACCCCACAAGTTTCAAGTTAGATTCTCCATAAATTAGCCATTGGTCCTTAGTATTTCATAAATACTTAAGGATGATCTTTACTACTTTCCATAAATGCAAGGTTCTTCTCCGTTCCTAACGAAGCCATATGACTTAATACACTTATCAAATTGCATGTTCCAACTCCTTGATGCTTGCTTCAGTCTATAGATGGACTTTTGAAGCCTGCACACCTTTGACTCATTTGTGGATGTGAACCCTTTAGGTTGTATCATATACACCTCCTCTTCCATCTCACCATTCAGGAAAGCTGTTCGGACATCCATTTGCCAAATTTTATAGTCAAAGTGTGCTGCTAAAGCAAGCATGATCCGAATGGACTTGAGCATTGCCATAGGAGAGAACGTCTTATCATAGTCGATACCATAATGTTGATGATATCTTTTGGCAACCAGACGGGCTTTATAGGTCTCCACCTGCTTGTCTGCATCCCTTTTCCTCTTGAAAATCCATTTGCACCCTATGGGTTTTATCCCTTTAGGTGGATCAACTAATATCCATACATTGTTGATCTCCATGGACTCCATTTCGGATTTTATGGCTCCTAGTCATTTCTCAGAGTCAGACCTCTGCATCGCATCCATATAGGTGATCGGATCCTCATTATTCCCATCGAGTTCAATGGGATCACCGTCCTGGACCACAAAATCATAGTATCTATCTGATCGACTCGGTACCCTACCAGATCTCCTTAATGATTCCTGAGTGGGCTCTGGGTGTGATCTAATCATAGCCGATTCTATGTTGTCCCTTAAGTGTGTCGATTCTTTTACTTGTTGAACTTCAGTAAGTTCAGTCTTAGCGGCCACAATCACTTTACCAAGGAACTCCTTTTCCAAAAAGATAGCCCTAAGATTAATGAACAACTTTTGTTCCTCGGCTAAGTATAAGTAATACCCCTTAGATTCTTTTGGATACCCAACAAATAGGCACCGGTCAGACCTGAGTCCAAGCTTGTCCATTTTCAAATATTTTCATAAGCCGGGCACCCCTAGACCCAAAGGTGTGATAGTGTCGGCTTATGTCCAGTCCATATCTCATATGGTGTTTTACTAACAGATTTACTTGGAACCCTATTCAGAAGGTAACATGCTAATTCAAGAGCATATCCCCAAAAGGATTGTGGCAGAGAAGCAAAGCCCATCATTGACCAAACTATGCCTAACAGGGTTCGATTCCTCCTCTCAGACACTCCATTTAATTAAGGTGTCCACTGAGAGAGAATCCCATTCTTCTCGAAATATGTCAGAAACTCACCTGAAAGGTATTCACCACCTTGATTGGATTGAAGGGTTTTGATACACTTTTCAGTTTGTTTTTCTACTTCACTACGATATCGTCTGAACATTTCAAACGATTTAGATTTATGTCTCATCAAGAAGACATAACCATACCTCGAAAGGTCATCTGTAAATGTAATAAATAAATGTACCCTCCCTTGGCACTAACATTCATGGGTCCACATACATCAGTATGTACCAGACTCAGAATCTCATTGGCTCGTTCACCTTTTCTAGTAAAAGGTGACTTTGTCATCTTTCCAAGAAGACAGGACTCATAAGTTGGAAGTGAACTATCTTCACTAAAATCGAGGAGACCCTCGCTTTTCAACTTATTTATCCTATTCTTGTTAATATGACCTAGCCTATAATGCCACAAGTATGCTTCATTGACATTATCTATCCTATGGCATTTGCTAGACGTGTAAATTACACTAATAGGTCATGACAGTACATAAATACCATCATGCATTTGTCCATTCAATACTACAGAACCATTCCAATTGATTTTGCATACGCCATTCTTTATTGATAGTTCATAACCATACATGGCCAATTGGCCTACAGAAATGACATTCAAACTAAAAGATGGACAAAAATGATACTCATTCAAAATGACAGTACATGACTCGAAAATAAGTTTGAGGACTCCCAACGCCAGGACTGGAACTTGCTTCCATTTCCCACGTCCAAGAATCTCTTGTCATCCTCAAATCTTCTACTAACTTGAAGTCCCTGCAAAGAATTGCAAATATGAATTGGACTTCTAGTATCCAATACCCAGTTAGTAGTATCGTAGATAGAGAAACAACAAGGTGTTATCTTATAAATACCTTGTCCAGGACCGTCCTACTGTTTTCTCTTCTTGGACCTGTTTGGGTCAAGGGAAACAATGTAAAGAGGATAGTTTCTCTTCCAGTGACCTTGCTTCTTGCAGAAGAAGCACTCTGCATATCTTTGATTAGCCTTCACCCACTTGGCCTGATTGGGCCCATAAGCATTCAGCACCTTTTTCCCTTTTTTAAAGGGACGACACCCTCCCGAAGATCCTCCCACTAGATTCACCACCCCTTTGTTCAATTGGTGGTCATTCTCATAAGTCTGTAGCAACCCCAACAAACCATGGTAGTTAACTGCAAGCTTATTCATTCTATAATGATCGAGAAAATCTAGATAGGAAGAGGAAAGGGAATTCAGAATCGCATCCTTTCCAAGCCTGTTCATGCAAGGGATATTCGAGCTTACCTAGGCACTCAATCATCTCAATCATGTATAATACATGATTAGTGACTGAGGCCCCGTCACTCATCTGCACATTATACATAGCACAGGAGACCCTGTACCTCTCAACATCATCAGGTATGCCAAAGGACTCCTTTAACCTTTGAAGGATTTTCTTTGGCTGGGCTTCCTTGAACTTGCGACTAAACTTGTCGTTCATTGCTGCCAACATTATGCATTGGACAGTGGTCTTGTTAGAGAGCCACTTCTGATAAGTGTCTCTGATCGAACCCCGAGCATTGGGAGTAGGGGTTTCAGGTGTCGGATCGGATATCACATACAAGATCCGTTCATGCTCCAGGACAATCCTGAGCCTTCGATACCAGCTATCAAAGTTGGGTCCATTAAGCTTTTCGTTGTCGAGAAGAGACCATAGCAACAGGTTGGAAGACATCTAAAAGGAAAACGAAAGCTAATTAGTGTATATGAATTATTAACCCAAAGACATGGACTTTAGTCTAAAGGTCCCTTCCACTATTTTGCTCAGATTGGTAGCCTTTACCTCCAATCAAAGGAATTACTTTAATTTCCTAGTGGGTACCAGAGTCCAATAGATGACACATGAGCCCGACTTTGGCCGCCCACCCATGCGGGTCTAAAGGTAGGTTTTTCAACCGATTACTTCTCCAAGTAACCTCTAGTATTTAGGTTTTGCCCCAAGGTGTTCTTCAATCGGCCTTTGGTCCTCCTATTGAAGGACTCGGTTAGGTCCAACTATTAACATGACAAAATTCAATGCTTCTAACTAACGAATAGTCAAGCCCGACTTTGGCCGGCCTACCTGACCACTGTTAAGAGAGTCACACTGAGCCATCAAATTAAGAATAACGATTCTAATAGCCCGATGAACACCCGATCTTTGGATCTGCCGATAAATATCCAACTACTGGACCCATTACTATCCCACTTAATAGGAGGCTAGGACTAGGTTATCCCTATAACTTCATCCTTTTAAGGACCTAATAATTTAGAGGGTTTAATTTTAATGTGATAGATGAAGAGATGAGAAGACATGGATCAACCTCCCACTGACCATATTAGCAAACAAGGAGGGTTACACATAACTAATGATCCATGGGCACCTAAAATCAATCAAGACTGATTAACCTTAGGTGACAAGGGTTAACATGGGTTAATGAGCTATCCAATCAATCCTGATTGACCACATTGTCCAGGTAAGTGAGATCATGGGTTGGGTTCCGCCATTAACAGTCTTTTCTTAGACACCAACAGAGTTGGCCAGGTAAGAGGTAGCCCCAAAGAACCATGATCAAAATGCCAAACTTACCTAGAACCAATCAGTTCATCAAAGTCGATTAGACAAGCCTAAAGACTCGGGCTTTCCATTGAGCCACAAATTAGATCCACTTAGATTTATGGACTAATCAATCTAACTATTAGAGAGATCTAAAGAGAAAAAATCCTAAGTCAACATTTGGTTAGATTAGTTCTCTAATTAGTCCAATGCATCTAAACTTAGGTCTAACCGAATCAAGGATCTAATAGAAGCTAACCATGACCCTTAAGGCTTATTGAAATGACTTAAAATTTTTGAATCACATTCTTAGAGTTCTTAGTCATTCTTAATTCTTAATTAAGTTCAATAGCCTTAAATAAATTAAAATAATTTTAATTTACAAATGAAAAATAATTCTACAATAAATCAAAATTTGAATTCACTATTTTTCTACATTTTCATCCCAAGTTTCGACTCACCAGGAGCAAGTGTTGACACTAGGTGCCGACACTTGGGTCGACACCAGGCCTGAGACAGGAGAGAAATAGAATGCCAGATTTTTTGTACTCGCTCATGAGTCGACACTTCCAAGGCCAAGTGTCGACTCATGAGCCAAAGTGTCGACACTTCCTGGTCAAGTGTCGACACTTCAACTTGAGATAAGGAAAAAATAGTGATTTCAAATCCAAAGTTTCTCCAAACTTTCAACAAATCCAATTAAAACATAACTCCTAGATCTTATCTAAAGTTGTCTTATGATCATGTCATTAGATTAAAACAATTTTTAATCTACATTTTCTTTCTTCTTTTCCTTTTCAAGAGTCAATCACATCGGCACTCTGACTGCTATAGGAGGCCCCATTGAATGGGAAGAGAGGGTCTTGCAGCCCTACTTCTCTCCTATGATCGGACAGCCAAGGTGAAGCACTCAATCCAAGTACTTTAAGAAAGGTGATGTTAAGGCATGCTAGCATCATTATACTATAAAAGGAACCTATTGCTCTGATACCATTAAAGGTGAAACTATTCATGAAAGTAGGGTAGAAAGAATGAATTTTAAAACTATTTTAAAACATGTACAGCGAAAGGCTCGGTAGATAGATCAAAATAATTTACCAATCTGCCCGCAATAGGATCTAGTATAATGATCTAGCATGCAAACAAAACATCAATGCAAGAAATCAACAAAGGTATAAAAGTACCATACCTAAATACCTCTAAAAATACAGAGAAGAAGGATGAAGGCACCCAAGCCACACACGTGTCTGGCCTCTACAGGTAATCCACACTAGGGCTCTACTTTGATAAACTCCCTCGGAGTGCATGCTCTTCGGGATCCTTCGGACCAATCTTCTTCTTCTGGGAAGACAAGGAGGAGAGGTGGAACCCTTCCCAAGAAACTCTCTTCCCAAGATCTAGCTTGAATGCTAGGTTTCTCATACCCAATTCTAAGTCTTCACTATACCCTTCTTCTTCTCTAACTTTTATCTTCTTAAAAGAACCATTAGCAGCCTCTAGAATGACCTTCATTTATATGGACAACCATGGGAGGGAGAAAGAGGAAGGAGGAGTGATTGGGGGATAGAGTCAAGGGCCATTCCAAATGGGTCCAAGCCAAAGAAGGTAAGTATAACAATCATATCATGAATGCTTGGAGCCAAAATGCCTAAAAGTTCGAATTTTAAATTCAAAATTCGAAGTCAAACATTCCAAAAAATTCTCCCCAGAATTTTGCTCGTCACAGCAAGTATCGACACTTATAAAATGCCAAGTGTCGACATTTCCCTAAGTGTCGACACTTACAAAAATCCATGTGTCGACATTTGGAACATGGTCAATCATATTGACCTTCGGTGATGGCAAACGATTATCAATCATCAATCAGTCTTAAGATAAGATAGAAACTCCTATGGTGTGTGAACACATAGGTTCGAACACTAAGCCGGTAGCACCGGAATATTTCCAGTACCAGTCAAAGTCCTAATCTAGCAATGATACCCGACATCCGAATAGGTCAAAGATGTAGAGCACCTCAGAAGAACCTCTGGCATATGGTTATCATATAATTCATCCCTTTGACCTCATAATGCTTAGGATGACCTAGGATTTGACTGCCAACCCTAATTTGGTTTATCCATATCATGTCTCAACTTTATAAGTTCTATGACTCTTCACAAGAACTACCCTGGTGAAGGATTTGCTAAATTGAGATATAGTGAGTCATTCACTCCAAACTATTTGGAGGGGTCAATTCAATATTGATCCATCACCACTCCACAAGTACTTGACTGCACCAAGAAACCTTCCATCACTGGATTAGAAATCCAGGTAGTCTGGCATCAAAGTACAGTGAGTTGCTTGTAAGCTACCATGGTGATCTCAGGTCTGAGAGACACATATGCCCATATCCTTTGGCAGAAGGGAGATCCATAGATGGTCACGTTCAGTGAGATGTCACACATTTCACTTGCATGTCATACCAGTGTCTCCACACTTCTTGGTTTAGAGGACAACCAACAAATGTGACATACAACAACCTACACTTAATACATTGTTGTCCTATAACAATGTATCATTTGGTTGTGAACCAGTTTAAGAACTACTTGTTATACCTCTCTATATCAAACAAAGTAGTTTCAAAGTCTCCATTATACAAGAGTTCATTTCAGGAAAATGCAAATATGATGAATAGCTAAAAAGAATAACTTCTATTCATTAAAAAATCATATACAGTTACAAGATAGCACAACTATCTACAGCCTAGACGATTGGCTTTGGGACACAATTCCCAACAGAATGGATGGTTGAGAATTCCTTATATGATATCTAGCCGATCATGAGCCCGATTGACTCCAAATTTGATCGGGAGGGAGCCCTAAACAAGCTTTATAAAAGGAGTAACCCAAGCAGCAGTCCGGGCATTAGTTACTCTAGTAATTATTATTTTTTATTTAGATCATTGTGTTAGGTTTAGAAAAGAGGAAGATTTTGGGAGGAGATGCTGGTGGCAACAATGCGTGGCTAGGCTCCTTCAACTTGGGATGAAGATGAAGCTTGTAACCAGGTTCTATCGCTCTTTTTGTACATAGTTTTTATGTAATAAAAATCATGTTCTTCATTTACATATCATTTGAGTTATCTTCTTGATCAAGATTTTAATCTGGCATACATGGCCTACACTCTCTATCGATGTGCCATGATCTTAGAATACAGTGTGTGCCTCAGAGAGGTAATCGTAGTATGATAGATTAAACCCCTAACCTTGTAAATCAATTAGATAGTTTATGCTATAAGCGGATATGTCATGATCTCTGGATAAGACCCATGCCCAATAGGAGATAGATTATTCTAACACTGAATTTGCAAGAGTTATGTATTTTGCAATCAATTAGTTAGTTTATACTCTAGTAGATGTGTCATCATCTTCGGATACAACCCGTGCCCAATAGGAGATAAATTATTCTAATATTGAACCTACAAGAATTATTGATATTGCAACATAAAGAATAGAAGATAAAACCTATTTGCATGGTGGATTCAGAATCCTAGGTTACTTCTCCTGCTAACTGATTTAACCAAGTAATTAGTTATCTTTTAATAACTCTTACTCTTAATCCAATTCTTTACAAAACAATTTTTTTTTTTACTCTTTCTCATAAAATAATCACCCTTGATCTCCATGGAAACAATCCCAGCTCATCTCTAGCTATAGTAGTGAGCAGGTTTTATTTTTGACCACTTACGATAGTGATCAAATTTTAGCACCATTGCTGGGGAGCAAGGCATGATTGTTTCAAAAAAAAAAAAGTAAAAAAAATCCCTTCCTTGTATATAGTTATTACTCTCTTTAGGTTATTACCTTCTTTTTAGTTATCTTAATTTCTAGATTTTTTTATTTTCTTCTTAACATAATTTTTTCCTTCCCTTTTTCAAACCAACTTCTAACCTAATTAACCTTTCCCTTTAATTAACTTACCCTAAATAACCCTCAAGAAAACCTTAAGACACCTTCCATAAAAATTAATTAATTTAAGGAAATAAATTAATAAATCTTAAAAGACTTTTTACTGGTTTGGACATCTTGCTTGACTTGCACTGCATTTCTATAAAATATTTTAAGGGCACAACCCCAAAACAACTTAAGGTGGGGATTTCACTACCCTTCCTTGGCCCCCAAACCACCACCCTACATATTGTATTGATGTAAGCCTTTAATTTAAAATTAATTAGATGTTGGCCCTTAAGGATTTTCGAGCTCACTAGGTAAGGGATCCTAAGAGTTGGACTTGCTTAGTATTAACTAGTTCACTGTTGTCTAGGAAAGGGGTTCAAGGATGATGTAGCCCTGAAGGAAGGTAGTTTTCTTTAATTGGTTCCATTGTTTGACCTGGCCAATTTATTTGGTATCTAAGGAAATCAATGGGGGGACCCCCACCGACCTTACCCTTACCTGGCCAGTGGCTTATTAGTATTTGACTTCGAAGACTCAAAGGTAACCTTGGCAGTTAGGAGTTGTCTAGACATAGGGTAACCCTAGGATAGAGAGTCTAATGTATGATAACTTGTTTGTGCTAACCAAATCTTAACTTAATTAAGATACCCTTCTCTATCATCTCTTGATTTAGGACTTCTTAGATTCTAATCTTTAGACTTCTTCTCTCTCTTTCTTCCCTCTTCTTCTTCCCTCTCTCCCCATATAATAAATAAAAAAATCAAAAAAAAGTCATGCTAAGATAAAGACATGATTGGTTAGATATAATCTAACCATACAAGATTAAAAGGTCATGGATCCCATTGAACGACCAAAGAGCTTAATGGAGTATTGTTTTCTTGATCCCAATGAACCACCTCGAACCCTACAAGAGTATTGGGACAAGATTGAGGCTAACCAATCATTTAAAATGAGAGCCCAAGCTAATAATTTTATGAATTAACCATAACAAATTGATATGCATCCAAAATTCATGAGATTTGAAAATGCATACAACCATCCAAGGGAACTTATAGGAACTAACATGGCATCATTAATCTATAATATTAAGGTCTTAGAACGTAAAAGATATACCTGATTTCATCATGAGCTAGCACCTATGTGCACGGCATGTGATGCATTAGAACATGTTGTAGAGGGTGTCCTTACTTGATGCACCCAACCCAATATGGGTTTACACAAGGGAGTGTACCTAATGATAAATATATAACTGAACCTTATACTCTAACCTATAACCTAGGATGGGTTCATCATCCCAGTTTTATGTGGTCACAAGAAGCAACACTAGGAGCATTTGAGTTTAATCAGCCCTACCCTAGGCCCAGTCAAGTACCTAATCATCAACCAAGTCAGGATCATGAGAACGAACAGAGTTTTAGTTCCCTAGTAGTGTGGACACTAGGGCCAAAAAATATCGACAGGTTGAACCCACATCCTTGTGGATCACCTGTGAATAAAGTCCTGAACCTAACCCCTTTTATCATATAAATATTTTATTTTAAATTGTGTTATTTTGGCTTAGTTAGGTTTAGCCCTTTTTACCAACTATAATTAGGGTTTTGTTATTTAGCTTTTTGGGATAAACCCTTTTTACCATATTGAGTCAAAACCCCATTTATCGGTTGTGTCAAACCCTATTGGGCCAAACCCTGTTTACCAAATTTATTCTTTTGTTGCATGAGGTTATGCCTTTTGATCAATTGATCAAGTGGGGCTTTAGTTATTTGGTTTTGAATCCTGTAATTATTAGTTAATTTAGTTATTGAGTCCTGTAACACAAGGGCGAACCAATTGAAAACCCAAGTGACTTCATGTGCACCCAATTGAAGATCCCATATGCTACCTCAAGACAAACCATGTGATTCCATGTGCTAGCCCAAGTTAGCTTGTTCTTGGCACCACCTTTTCAAGAATTTGGACAACACCTACCACATCATCAGGGGACGTCAACACATGTCATGTTTGGACATGCCATGCCATTTCATTTTAGGACAACACACTCCATGTCACTTTATTTGGATATCAACACATGACATGTTTGGACATCCCTCGCCACATCACCCAGGACATCCCACATGCCATGTCTTTTACCTTTGGTCGGCCACTTAAGAAGAGTTAGCACCAACTTATTTTAAGATGAGTAAATGAGGAGTCTTCCCATTTGGTGCCCTCCACTCAAGAACTTCATGCCAAAAATAAGAGAAGTCGGACAAAGAGCCTTGCCATGTGGTGATGTTGCATGTCCAAACATAAGTGATATGGTATGTGTTCTTGTCCCAAAATAAAATGTCCAAATGGTGTTGTCCAAATGTCATGTGGTGATGTCCAAATCCTTCAAAAGGTGGCGCCTGCGCCAAGAAGAGGTTATGGCTTGGACTAGCACATGGGTTGTCTTGCATGCACATGGATCTTCAATTGGATGCACATGGATGCACATGGGTTGTCAATTGGGTCCCCCTTGTAATACAGGACTCCATAACTAATTTTTTTTACAGGACTCAAACCAAATAACTAACCATCTGATAACTAATTGAGCCAACCATACTTAATTAGGCTTTCAAATAAAAATCCAATTAAAGTTGTTAAAAAGGGCTAATTAAATTGGACCACTAAGATCCTAATTGGATAAATAGGGTTTGACTCGATTGGGATTTTGACTCAACTTGGTAAAAAAGGTTTTAGCCCAAAATAGACAAAACTCTAATTACAGTTAGTAAAAAGGGTTTACCCTAACTAAACCAAAATAACAAAATTTAAAATAAAATATTTACATGGTAAATAGGGTTGGGTTCAGCATTTTACTCACAGGTGATCCACAGGGCTGTGGATTCAACCTATCGACTTCTTTTGGCCTTGGTGCCTGCACCAGATTCCAAAACTCAAAAGTCTCACCAAAACTCTTGAATCCTCTTCTATCTAGACTGAAGAGTCCACCTTCCTGCAGAAGCCTACAACATCAAGATTCTAGAGTCCAACAACCATGGCCAAGTGATGGAGCATCTTGATCCTACATCAAGCCACCTCACCAATCCTCATCTTGGAACCCAAATGAGATGAAAAGCTTCATGTTGTCACCCACTTTGAAAGGAGTCCAGATCAGCCCAACAAGCAAGAGTCTAAGACACCAAAGAGCATGATTCCAGAAGTTGTAGTCCAAGGGAGTACAAGTCTGGTCTTTGTATCCCTTACACTACTGGTTGTGGGTCTATAAATACCCCATCAAGCCCCCTTATAAATAATTATTATTATTCATCAATAAAGAAGCTCTGCCAAATTTTCTTCTTTTGCTATGTGCATCGTGGGGTGTGAGGACCTTTTTCTTTGTTCTTCAGAACATCGCAGGGTATGAGGCCCTTTTCCTTTATTCTTCGAAACATCGTGGGGTGCGAGGCCATAGTTATCCTACCTATCCAACCGACAAGAAATCCTAGCCATCACTTATAACCCTTCCCTTCCATTCTTTTTCCTTCCTTTGCTGCTTCCTAACTTGAGTTTTCTTTGTTGAGTGTTTGTAGGTGATCTGGAATCAAAATTAGGTATTCTTGCCTTGGAATCAGCATCGCACGGAAGATCGGAGCCCGGGATCGAGATCTTGAAATCCTGCCGCAGAATCTTGAGAGTCCAGCCAAACTGCATCAGAGAGACAGTTCTACATTGATAAAACTTAAAACCTATTCCCTTCTCTTTGATCTATGAATAGTTGATAAGTAGACCCTAGTTTACGGTGGTTTCTCAGCCACCAAATCCTGATTTTCTTGCTTACTTTTTAGGTTTACTTACTGGTAATTAACTAGAACTAGTTCCCTTTGTTGCATACTTTGAGTCTTCTTAAAAATCTGAAAAAAATAAAAAAAAAGTTAATCTCTTCTTTTCTTTGATAATTAGGACTTAATAATAGTAATTTAGTTTTAATTATTATCCCGCTTCACCTGGACAAAGCCCTGAAAATCCTAGTTAAGTCCTAGGAAACCCTAGTTGAAACCATAGCTAAATCCTAGGAAACCCTAGCTAAAACCCTAGCTAAATCCTAAGCTGACACTTATGCCATGATTAATAGCACCAATGCCATCCTGAATACCTTTACACAAACCACGAGCCAATAGATAACCTCCAACACCCAGGCTATTACCCATTTGGAGATGCAAGTATGTCAATTGGCCATGGCTATAAGTGAAGAAGAGTTGCCTAGTCAACCCGAGAGTCATCACGAGGGACAATACCTAACTAAAAATTTTGATGTGACGACCCCTCAGTAATCAAATATGACTTTTGGGAATGAATCGGTCATGGAGCAAACTGTACAACCAAAAAGACCAACCTAGCTAATTTGATTAAGATAGAAATATATGAAGAGAAATCAAAATGGAGAGATGAACTACTTCCATCATCACCCAACTTTACGATGGTCCCAATCCCAAGAACCCTAGAGTCATCCATTACTTTTAATGAGAAGGAAAAGCAAATAGGTGCAGTGATGTAATTAATTGAGACTTCCTAAGAATTACACATGCATAATACAATAGAGGAAGCCATGAATGAAAGTTCTTCCCATGATTCGTTAAACCCTAGTTTGTCTTACTTTGAGGTAGATGATCTTGATGCAGAGGGATGTACCCTAGAGATGAATGACCTAATAGAAACACCCTACCCTAACACTACCTCACCTTGGATCAAGCAATATGAGCCATCACCCAAGCCCCCAACAGCTCCCTTGTTAGAATCACCACCTGACCTAGAATTGAAACCACTTCCTACTGCATCCACTGATACCTTACCGGTATATACACTCGGGAAGCCCAAATTATAGGTGTTCTAAATGCATATAAAGAAGCTGTTGGATGGGACATTGCGCATATGGGGGCTAACATATTTAGAACTTTTACATTTGATTTTTTTATATTTAGCACTAACTTTGAGACGTACCTCCAAAACTTATCTATAATGTTAAAATAATGTATGGAGATAGGGTTGAAATTGATTTGAAAAAAGTATAAAATTATAGATTAGAAAGGGCTTACACCAAAATCTAAATTATTAGCGGAACCCCTCATATATTTGGTTGAGCCTTTGCCTATGAAGGAAGAGACATCACATGGGGGTCCTAAAATACTCCCTTCATATATTGAGCACATTGAGTACATAGATCTAGGTCCATTAGAACCTTGACTAATACTGAAGTTATACCAAGATCTAATGATACAGAAAGAATTGTTAGCTATTAGGGCAATAAGCTACTCAATGGTCCCATGTAGGAAATATTTTGTAATTGAACCCGAATCATGTAGGGAATTACAAACCCACATCAAGATTCAAGCAGGAATAAGGTAAGAATCCTAAGAGGTATGGCTGAAAATGTTAAACTTACCACTTGTTGGGAGGCAAACCAATGTTTTTATTAATTTTTATTTTAGTAATTTTTAATTTTCTGGGAATAAGAGACTGTTCCGCATGATCACTCCTAGCATTACACAAGGCATATCCTATCCAGGTGCTATCTCTCCTTATTTTATTCTCCCTTACTCCATTGAGGATAATGGAAATTAAACTGGGGGATAAGGAAAGACCTTTTAGAAAAATATTTTGAAAACACTTTAGCAACTTTTAAAAATTCCAAAAAAAATTTATAAATCATGTGCCATGAAGAAAGTTCTTAAGCAAAACTGACTAGGAAAAGGTTATAGAGTTAGAAAGCATTGGCTAATTATGGTAGCGAGTATAGGAGTAGACTAGCTTGTTAGACATTTATTGGCCTACTTTGGTCATCTAAAGGCTATTAGCACTTCCTTCACACATGCACACTGATGAGGTAAACTAGGTAGTAGTTGTAAGGTCAATTGAAGATTTAATTATTACTAAAAATTGGTAATTTATATACACCCTATTGAGAAAAAATTGAAGTTAAGGAAAGAGCTACTTGCTTATAAAAAAAAGAGAAAAAAAGGCAACTTTTAAACATTGGTTTTCAATCAAATAACTGGGCACTTTCGTCTAAGTAAGAATTGTTGTTCGCATCAAAAGGAGGGCAGTGTGAATACATCATAAAAAAAAGAGAAAAGAAAAAAATTAGGTGGTGTGAAAGCTATCTCAACTCATGTGCTTAATATGGGGGTATAGAAAATTAACCAAAGTAGGTGATAGGCAAAGGCGCCATTGTTCCTTATAAGCTAATACCGAAATACTAAGTTAGCCAACACAAAGACAAGTGCTGTAGATCTTTAGATGAACTCTAAGAAAGTTTCTGATAGTTCTGATTATGAAATTTATTTTGGAAATTCAATACTTAGTTATTGATACTAGCCAGCTTCTTGTAACCTTTAGCCTAGACATAGATTTGCAAGGGAGGATCATAGTGATACATGATTCTATTCTAATTACACTGCTAAGGGATTAGAAATGATTAAGTTAAGGGGTGTCATAAATCTATTAATTATCTCAATTTAATCATTAAAATAAATATTAATTAATATATATTTATTAATAATTGATAGTTTTTATCAGTGTTTTGTAGAAAAGGAGTCCATAGATGGGAAGAGCTCAATTTTTGAAGTCCAACATCATAGATGGCACCAAATCAAAATTCAAACAGACCCAAAATCAAAGTTTGAAGTCATTTAAGTAATTGCATGATTTTTAGAGTAACCGGTCTACCCTGCACCAGCTGCTCGATTTACGAACGTGGGAGCAGTCCACGGCATCCATGAACTCTGGTCCATGACCCTGTCTGTGGACCATCTTTGCCTGGAGCATCATTTCTGGCTACCCATCACCGTCAATCATCGCCTGAGTCACTGGTGCCACCTCCGTAGCCTAGAGAAGTCACCAGAGACCCACCAATCATTATCTCTTCTTCATCCGACCACTTGGCCACCATCCTTCACCACTATCCTCATGCCGTTCAATCACCCTCATTCCAACCGATCCTTGCTGGCCTAATCCACTACCATGGTCGCAACTAGACAACATGCAAAGCAACCCATCATAATCGAAGAAGTGTATTAAAAATCATGGCCTCCTTTTGCTTGACACTACCACATCATGACACTTCCAACCACCACCCAACCACCGTCTATGCCTCATGATGGCTGATCCTCGCCACCATAATTGGGGGATGCTAGCATTGGAGTTCGATTAGGAGGAGATCGATCACGAGAGTCCAGATTGGACTTGGTTCACCTAAGAAGGAAGGAGACTAGTCTTCACACAATATCTGACATAATCTAAGACCTGTGATGCAAAATGGATTGTTGAGAATTTCCTATGCAATATCTAGACAATCTTGAGCTCGATTGACTCCAAATTTGATTGGGAGGGAGCCCTAAACAAGATCTATAAAAGGAGGAGCCCAAATAGCAGTCTAAGCATCAGTTTCTCTAGTAATTATTTTTCTTTTCTTTTATTTAGATCATTATGTTAGGTTTATAAAAGAGGAGAATCTTGGGAGGAGATGCTAGTGACAGCGATGCATGGCTAGGCTCCTTCAACTTGGGATGAAGATAAAGCTTGTAATCAGGTTCTATCACCCTTTTTGTACTTAGTTTTTATGCAATAAAAATCATGTTCTTCATTTACATATCATTTGAGTTACCTTCTTGATTGAGATTTTAATCTGGCATATACGGCCTACACTTTCTATCGACATGCCATGATCTCAGGATATGTTACATGCCTTAGAGAAGTAATCGTAGTATGGTAGATTGAACCTCTAACCTTGCAAATTAATTAGACAGTTTATGCTCTAAGCGGACATGTCATGATCTCCGGATATGACCCGTGCCCAATAGGAGATAAATGATGGGGGACTAATTTGCATGCCATTTTTTTTGTATGTTTTACATGTTGACTTAGGTGATTAATTCTCGAATTTCAGATCAAAATTATTTGTAGGAAATTTTGTATAAATTTTTGAAGATCAGCATGCAGATTAGGACCTAGAAAAGTAGCAAAGAAGGACCGCCGGGGCTGAGAAGCCTCGGTTAGGGCAAGTTCTCCTGCAATAAAACTACTGGAGGTAGAGGGGTGTACCTGACAACGTCTATGAAGATCGCAGCGAAGGGATCTCTCGTTCCTCGATGGATGCGGCCTGGAAAATCGAGCCAAAGACCCACGGATACCCGGCTTTCTGCTCGGTGATCCGATTGAGGCTTGGCTGGAGTCGTTGGATTCGTAGGATCTCGGGGACCTACAAACGACTTGTCAGGGATTAGAAAACTCATAAAGGAACAAGAAAACAAAGGAAAAATAGCAAGGGAAGGCTTCTTTTGGAGTGGGCGTCCAGGGATCTGAGATGCTTGTTGGCAGCAGGAAGATGATTGCAGCACTAGGAAGAAGAACTCTCGCAAACCCCTTTATGCACACAGCAGGGTATCACACTACTCAATAGAAGAACTCAAGGTTTTCATTCATCAAAATTTCTCTTCATACAAGAGGCTAGGGTCCCTTAAATAGACCCTTAACCTTGGGCTCCAAGTAAGGGTACATAAGTCTTTACATAAGAATCCTTTTCCCTCTCAAACCCTAGCTAGAAAATAAGGAAATATTAGATAGAAAAATCCCTAATAATTTTCTTGACTTGGTCAAGACTCCAAGAATGCCTAGGGGGGCGTGTTGGGCTTCTAGGAGCAGCAAGGGGCCGGCCCAAAGGGGCCCGGGTGCATGGGTTTGGGCCTCTGGAAGCTGGGGTGGCCTGGTAGCCAGGAAGCAAGAATATTCCCTGGTATCTTGCTTCTTAGGGGCTTGGGCTTGGCACCTGGGCTTGATTTCTTTGGGCTAGGATGCAGATGGACCTCTGGAATCATGGATTCCCTTATTTATGAATATACTTTGGCATCTGGAAGGGAATCTGGGCGTTTGGAGGGCATCTGCAAGAAATCAGGGTTTTTCTGAATTTTCCTCCTGGGGTCTTCAAATCTTCAAGCTGGGTTGGACTTGGGCTATACTTCCATGTCTTCAATCTAGTTGAACTTGGTCTTCACTTTTATGATATAGTCTTGAGTCTTCAGTATGCTTGGACAGGACTCAAAAAAATAAAATTAGCTTAACATGAGCTGACTAGCATTGGACTGAACTAGCTCAACATGAGCTGACAAGTACAGAACTGAAATAACAACTCAAAATACTCAAATAACAACTAAAATGGACTCAGATGAGCTAAGCCCTTATTACAGATGGACTCATAAATTATTGATCAATTCACAGAGGATTGAAAAGCCTCTATCTTATTCTGGTGCCTCTGGTGTCCCCACCAATTCTCCCGGGGTGGGAGGAACTCGACCCTGTCGAGTGAAGGTCAGACTGGCTCACATATCTCTCAAGAAGGTCTAGGTTGAGGCGTTGCAAGTCCTCTCGAGAAATCCATGAATCGTCCGACTCTGGCTGGCCTTGCCATCGGACCAGGAAGCATTGATAGTCATGGCCCTGGTCATGATGGCTTGATCATCCAGGATACGCTCGATCCGTTCTCCTCTCTCAGGCCAAATTTGTTTGTGGACACTCTAGGTTAGGGTCACTCATAATGAAATGGAATAGGTCCAAAGGCCTCACTAGGTAGTGCTGCCGGTTCCCTATACTCAACCAGGTGTGTAATATTGAAGGTAGAACTAATGCCCAAATCCGAAGGCAAGTCTAACACCTAGGCATTTGATCCAACCTTCTCTATCACTTTAAAAGGTCCGGCTCTACGAGCATGAAGCTTCTTTTAGGCCTAAGCCTAACCAAGATAGAATCCACTACATCAAATTCTTTGATCCATCTTCGGGAATTAGCCAGTTTGTTTAAAATTAGTATAGGTGGTGAACATGCTGGGCACATGCAGACTCCTAACAAAATGATGCAAAGGACTCAAACTAACACCTAATACACTCGACTTTGCATTCCTATCGAAGAAAATTTATTAGACTTTTATGGGCCTAAACCTAAGAGACTATAGACTATCTAGGTCTGACCCTAGTGTGGTGTGCACAAGAGTATTTACAATGGACTCCAAGCAAATGCCAGAGGGTATGCCAGAAGTATAATGCAAACCTAACATGCGTAATGAATGCATGCAGTATGCTAATCTCAGTTAAATGCAATCTAATAATCCTAGAAATGCTGGAGGTGTTAGGAAAGGGCAGAAAATAGGAAATGGGTTCATAATTAGTTTGGTAGGGTAGAGAAAAATGTTCAAGGTTAGTTGGATAAAGTTCGATATAAGAAGGCATGTCAGGGACTAATCCTAGACTAATGAGGTTAACCTTACGAGGTTGAGCTATATCTACAGGGTTTGCATAATGGAAGGATGGGTCACCAATTTCGGGGAAGAGGTCCTTAATGAGAATTATAGGAGGGGACTCATCTTGAAGGTATTGATTCAAAGAGATCAGGTCCTTAATAAATTCTTCTGGCTCTTGTATTTTTGGACTAGACTCTATAATTTGGCCCTCCTCTATGGTTTCCTCAGGTAAGGCTCTAGCAGCAGTACCTAGGTTCTCTTCCTCTATTTGTTCTTCCATTATAGCTTCAGGTTGGATGTGGTCAAGGTCAACTAGCTCTGGGTTGGTTTCTACCTGGGTATCTACTGGGTCAGCTAATTCTAGGTCTACTAAAGGTGTCTCCTCTTCTCCTTCATACTCATCCACTAGGCTTGCATCAGCTTCATACACTTCCGCGTTAATGTAAGCCTTGTCAATCTCAGGAATAGTTGGAGAAGGTCGGCTAGGGAAAAATTGGCTAAGTCCTAGTTTCTGATTATGGACACTAATCCTAGTAGGTTCAGGTTGCCTAAGGGATAGTGGCTCACTACTGGGCTTATATTTAGGGGTACTAATCCTATGGGGTTCAAGTTGACTAGGGGAAGCATGACTAATACTAGATTGATACCTAAGGGTTATGGGCTCCCTAGGCTCATAGGACAAGGGTGCAGATCTATGGGTCAGGGGATTATAGGATCTGGGGTCATAGGATTTTGGGTCAGCTCTATGGTCAGGTTCTAAGGATGGATCATGGTATGGAGTCCTCCTAAGGTTGGGCTCCCTATATGGGTCAGGATATTGGGTTCTCCTAGGGTTGGACTCCCTATATGGATCAGAGTATTGGGTTCTCCTAGGATTGGACTCCCTATATGGGTCAGAGTATTGGGTTTTCCTGGGTTCAGTATCATAATAAGGGTCATGGTAAGGGGTTCTTCTAGGTTCAGTATCATAATAAGGGTCATGGTAAGGGGTTCTTCTAGGTTCAGTATTATTGTATGGGTCAGGCTGAGGGGCTCTCCTAGGTTCAACCTCTCGGTATGGATCAGGGTTTGGGGTCCTCCTAAGTTGAGGGGAATTTGGATCTGGCTCAGACTGTGACCCATGGGTTCTTTGTATGGTCACTACACGGCCTTCTAACTGGTCAAACCTATTGGCAAGATGGTTAATTCTATTGTTTGTTTGGTTAGCAGACTGCGTTAACTGGGTAGTCATCTGGGTAGCCATCTGGGCCATTTGATCAGCTAGGGCTTTCATTTGGGCTTGTAAGTTTTCCATGGGTTCAGATATTTGTGAAGGAGGTGGGTGATATGAAACTCCTGATCTAGTGCTCATACAAGACTCAATCAGACCGACTATAGCTGACTAGACCTAGAGTCCAAACTAGATGCTCAATCAGGGTGGCAAACTAGCCTATAGTAACCCTGTACTCAGCCAGGCAGGTGTAAGGGGAGTGTTAGGTCCCTAATTGCCAATCCTAGACACCAATCAGAGATTGGCCAGGTAGGTGGACTAGCACACAAGCCCTTCAGGATTGAATCCCTAAACCACCGTTCTAGACACTGAGCATAAGGTACACACAGGTTAACTTGACACAGTGATCTAACACTAGCCCGGACCCGACCAGTTGGTGTCCCTAGCCCACTAGGGCAAATTAATTCTAGTTAATTTTAGGTTAAGGCTTGGGACCGAATATAAGGGATGTGGTTTTGGGCTAAGGAGAGGTGATCAAATCCTCCCCCCATCTGATATAGCAAGAGTGCCCTTAAAAGTAAATTATGCAATGATGGCAGGCAGATGAGGATGCAAATTAGGGTTTTGATATTTTTGGTATTTTTGGAGAATATGTATTTTTTTTTTTTTGTAATTTCTTAAATAGAAGAATACTTGAAAATTATGGCCTAATATGCAAGAAATATACTAAAATTAAAAGATATGCAAAAAATGCTAGATAAAACCCTAAAACTTCCAAACTTGTCTTGCTGAAAAAAATAGAGCCA
This sequence comes from Areca catechu, assembly GCA_021397845.1. Classification (NCBI taxonomy): domain Eukaryota; kingdom Viridiplantae; phylum Streptophyta; class Magnoliopsida; order Arecales; family Arecaceae; genus Areca; species Areca catechu. The sequence continues at coordinate 156,507,140 of CM038039.1, read as the reverse complement.
AAAATTTGTAGGCTGTATTTCGGCTTGAAGAAAACTCACAGGCCATAATAAAATATGAAAAAAATTATGAAAATTACTGTGAATTATGATGAATCTAAAAAAATAAATTTCAAGTTTTTTAGAGTTTTTAATAGAGAGAAATAATTTAAAAAATAGAGCATATATAGACTGAAAAATTGCAGAAAATAAGCCCTAATCTAAGCTCTGATACCAAATGATGGGGGACTAATTTGCATGCCATTTTCTTTGTATGTTTTAAATGTTGAGTTAGGTGATTAATTCCCGAATTTCAGATCAAAATTATTTGTAGGGGATTTTTTATGAGTTTTTGAAGATCAGCATGTAGATTAGGACCTAGAAAAGTAGCAAAGAAGGACCGCTGGGGCTGAGAAGCCTCGGTTAGGGCAAGTTCTCCTGCAATAAAACTACTGGAGGTAGAGGGGTGTACCTGACAATGTCTATGAAGATCGCAGCGAAGGGGTCTCTCGTTCCTCGATGGATGCGGCCTGAAAAATCGAGCCAAAGACCCGCGGATACCCGGCTTTCTGCTCGGTGATCCGATTGAGGCTTGGCTGGAGTCGTTGGATTCGTAGGAACTCGGGGACCTACAAACGACCTATCAGGGGTTAGAAAACTCACAAAGGAACAAGAAAACAAAGGAAAAATAGCAAGGGAAGGCTTCTTTTGGAGTGGGTGTCCAGGGATCTGAGATGCTTGTTGGTAGCAGGAAGATGATTGCAGCACTGGGAAGAAGAACTCTCGCAAACCCCTTTATGCACACAGCAGGGTATCACACAACTCAATAGAAGAACTCAAGGTTTTTATTCATCAAAATTTTTCTTCATATAAGAGGCTAGGGTCCCTTAAATAGACCCTTAACCTTGGGCTCCAAGTAAGGGTACATAAGTCTTTACATAAGAATCCTTTTCCCTCTCAAACCCTAGCTAGAAAATAAGAAAATATTAGGTAGAAAAATCCCTAAAAATTTTCTTGACTTGGTCAAGACTCTAAGGATGCCTAGGGGGGCGTGTTGGGCTTCTAGGAGTAGTAAGGGGCCGGCCCAAAGGGGCCCGGGTGCATGGGTTTGGGCCTCTGGAAGCTGGGGTGGCCTGGTAGCCAAGTAGCAGGAATATTCCCTGGTATCTTGCTTCTTAGGGGCTTGGGCTTGTCACCTGGGCTTGATTTCTTTGGGCTAGGATGCATATGGACCTCTGGAATCATGGATGCCCTTATTTATGAATATACTTTGGCATCTGGAAGGAAATCTGGGCATCTGGAGGGCATCTGCAAGAAATCAGGATTTTTCTGAATTTTCCTCCTGGGGTCTTCAAATCTTCAAGCTGGGTTGGACTTGGGCTATACTTCCATGTCTTCAATCTAGTTGAACTTGGTCTTCACTTTTATGATATAGTCTTGAGTCTTCAGTATGCTTAGACAGGACTCAAAAAAATAAAATTAGCTCAACATGAGCTGACTAGCATTGGACTGAACTAGCTCAACATGAGCTGACAAGTACAGAACTGAAATAACAACTCAAAATACTCAAATAACAACTAAAATGGACTCAGATGAGCTAAGCCCTTATTACAGATGGACTCATAAATTATTAATCAATTCACAGAGGATTGAAAAGCCTCTATCTTATTCTGGTGCCTCCGGTGTCCCCACCAATAAATTATTCTGACATTGAATTTGCAAGAGTTATGGATCTTCCAATCAATTAGGTAGTTTATACTCTAGTGAATGTGTCGTGATCTCCAAATACGACCCGTGCCTAATAGGAGATAAATTATTCTAACATTGAATCTGCAAGAATTATTTATATTGCAACATAAAGAAAAAAAGATAAAACCTATTTGCATGGTGGATTCAGATTTCTAGGTTACTTCTCCTACTAACTGATTACTAAAAATAAGAGTTGATTGGATCTAGAATTATGAATTAAAGATCAAAAGTTAATTTATAAAACTTGGATATGGGTTAACTCAAATCAGGTTAAATTACCTGGTTAGACCTAGGGTTGGAATTTGATTAATATGGACCTTAGAGAAATTGATTTAAACTAACTAAAGGTTGATTAGGATTAGGTCAAGAGGTCTTTGCATCAATTCTATAGTGATAGGTTGATCAAGTCCATATTATCAAATAGACTTGATTTTGAATTAGTGGTTAGACCTAAGTCCTTAGGCTAGTCTAATCAAAACCAATGAATCAATTGGTGTCTAAGATAAGTTTGGCATTTGATCATGGTCATTAATTGGGGCTACCTCTTACCTATCCAACTGTTGTTGGTATCTAAGAAAAGAGGTTAATGGCAAAACCTTCCCATCGATCTCAATCACCTGGCAAATTTGGTCAATTGAATTTTGACTAGACAACTCATCAATTCGAGCAAACCCATGCTAGTAAGGAAGATCTGTTTAACTAGTCTAGGTACCATTGGATTAATGTGATTTGACCCTCATCACTTGATAAAGTCAGTGGGAGGATTGTTGTTTAGTCCATATCTTCTTCTCTTTTCTTTAATTAAACCTTCTAAAATTATTAGGTCCCTTAAGTGACAAAATTATGGAGATAATTGAGTCATGGCCTTTCATTAAGAGAGTGGTAATGAGTCCAAAAGTTAAGATGATCATTAGAGGTCCAAAGACCTGGTGCTCATCTGGCTATTGAAATTATTATTCATATTATGATGACTTAGTCGCTTCTTTATGAACGATGGTCAGGTATGCCAGCCAATGGTTAAGAACCTACCTTTAGACCTACATGGGTGAACCGGCCTAAGTCGAGATCATGTACAGTCTATTGGATTATGGTACCCACTAAGAAATTGATACAATTCCTCGAATTGGAGGTAGAGGCTACCAATTTGGTCAAAATAGTGGGAGAACCTTTTGACTAAAGTCTAAGTCTTTAGGATTGAATGATTCATATACTAATTAGGTTTTATTCTCATTTTAGAATAATATGGCCACCACTTTGTTACTCCATTCATTGCTAGACAATGAGAAATTAATGAGACCTAATTTTGGAAGCTAGTATTTAAAGCTGAAAATAATCCTGGAGCATGAATGGATTCTGTATATGCTAACAGATATAACACTTGAGGAGCCTACTTAGAATGCTCATGTATAGTCTATTGGATTTAAACTTGATTAATTTTTTAATTAATAAGTTTAATTGGAGTTTAATTAGATTAGTTTCAAGTAATTTGAATTGGCCAAACTAAATTAAATTGAGATTAGAATTAAGTTTGACCAAGTCAAACCTAGGAACCTAGTTTCTTCCTTATGCCACTTTGTTCTCCATGCAAAAATGATTTTTTGTATTAAGAATATCCATGCCAAAACATGATTAGAACCATTCCTCTTATCCATTCTAATTGGTATTAATCTAAAAATAATTTTAAAAGGAGTTTTAATATAGTTTTGTATTTGGTTTGACCGAGTCAAAACTGATTCTTGCACCCCATAGTATCTCCATAAAGTTCTAATTTTTTGCATGCATTTTTCTCCAAGAAAAATATGTTTTGATGCCTTATCTCCATCCATTTTGGGTTAGGATAGGTTTAGATAAATTTTGGAATTTATTTGAATTGATTTAGATTTAAGTTGAATGGGTTTGAATGAGTCAAACTACTAGTCCTAGAAAAACTCTATTCCTTTAATCCTATCCTAATCCTTTTCTCCATGCCTATTTGAGTGGATTTTTTTCTAGGATTGTGTGACACTTTGAGAAGCTTTTACCATGAGAAATCAAAAAAGCTAAATATGGAAAAGATTAAGGGAGTGGGCATGCAAAATAAATTGGTGTGGGGACTTCTTGGCATTATGGAGAAAAGAAATGAGAGAAAGAAAGGAAGAAAAGAAAATAAGGAAAAATTAGTTTTGTGATTTCATTTCTTCCACGACCTAATCCTCCTCATCCTCCATCTTTTCATCTTCTTGGAGGACTCAAAAATTTGAAGGAAGGTTTTTAGATCAGCCTTCACACGGAGCTAGCACTCTTAGGAAAGTGATTTCTCAGGGCTTCGTGTGGATTTTTCATAAAGGCCGGACACCCTATGCAGCTACGTGACAATGTTCAGACCTTCTACCATGCTCCATCAGCAATGGTGTTCATCGACCCATGATGAGGTATGGAATTCGATTCTATTTTTGTTTGTAAATTAGATTGATAGCATGCATCATTTAGATCGATGAATGCTGATTTTAGTTTCAGCATTTATTCTCTATTCATATCCTATCATGATTATGTAGGATAGATTTTTAGAATTATTCTAATGCATGATTTACTGATTAAAATTACTTTTAGTATAATATGCTTCCATTGGTTAAAAAAATTCATGCATGAAACCATGTCCTAGTTTTTCAACATACCAAACTACATAAAGGACTCCAACAAGCAAAACCCCATTTAATCTTGTCTTCTGTACTAAAGTTATCATCCCTTTGGAAGTTGAACTCTCATCACCAAGGGTGGAAGATTTTAGTGAAGGTAGCAACCCTAAGTGACTTTGGGCAAACTTGGACTTGCTAAAGGAAGTTTGGGAGCATGCTGCTATAAGAATGGCCACTTATCGATGGAGGGTCACCCACTACCACAATGCCTACATTCGGGATAAGCTTTTTAAAGCTAGGGGCTTGGTTTTGAGGAGAGCCGAAGTACCCCAACCAAACCAATAAGGGAAGCTCTTCCCGAATTGGGATGGCCCATACAAGGTGAATGAGGTCATTGAACCTGGCACCTATCGCTTGACATAGCTGGATGGCACACCCCTATCTTGGTCTTGGAAGTCTAAAACCTTACGAATGTACTACCAATAGTATACCTTTATCTCTAAGAAGTTTTATATAAAAGTCATGTTTTCATTAGTAAGATACCTTAAAGGCTAAAGCAACAACTGAATTAGAAATCTCGAAAGAGAAATGGGATACTCTCCAAATTCCATGGAACCATGATGCAGACCATCGATGAAAATGTGGACAGCCACAAGCCCCACGATTCAACAAGTAGAAAATATATAATATCGTGCATAAGAAACATAGAAAATAATCTTTTATCATTGTAAAGATCTGAGATGCATACATTTTTATTTCAATTAGCTTACAGTTTTCTTGGGAGCATTCTATGAAATATAGGTGAGACAAGAAAAACTAGCAAGAAGACTACCCCATGGTAGAGAGGTAGACTGTGCAGATAGATACAATTGATGGATGACATGTCCAGGCACTCATCGAAAGGTGTTAAAGCAATGAAAAGACTCCCTCCACTTGCCAGCAAGTGAAGAAGAAAGAGCATGCAAGATCGAAGGCTCCACTCGTTATAAGGAGGAAAGGGAGAAGAATATCCTAGAGACTCCCGACCACCTGTTGCTCATGGTAAAAGCCCCAGGGGAGCATCCTCCACCTCTCCCTCCATCCCAGTGTCTGTAGACACTAGGTGATGAGGAAGTACTAGGAGCAGAGGTTCACCATGGGAACCCTCCTCTCGTTCCATTGCAAGGTGAATGTCCCCTCTCCATACCATTAGTTTCATCTGAGCATCCTTCTTTAGGGGCTCTTTCTTGTTTAAAGAAAACGTCATCCATTCTCAACACTAATATCTACAACCAAGGGTACCGCTGGGAGAAATCGAGTGAACTTCCTTGTAAACTGGTAAAATTAAGCAACCAAAAGATGACACATGTCTCTTATGACATTATAGATTTTTTAAAAGAAAAACAAGCATGGTAGAATTTTAGGGTTAAATCCCATCTCCTTCTCCTTGAAATCTGCATGAAAATATTACAAAATTCCTAACCAAGCAATGCCATAAATGCACTCTTGGATCGAGAAAATAGTCCAAGATTTTCGAGGCTTGATATTACTCACCAATCGTATTTCCTACCTCTGAGCACCCAGGAATCTACTAAGGTGACCTAAAGCATCTGTTGTGGGATATCCCAAAAGCCTTTGGCAAGGCTAGCATTGAAAAGCTCTTGGCATGATGCTCAACTTCCAAAAGCTTTTGGCTAGGATAAGAAGAATCAATACCCGAAAGCCTTTGGCCAGGCCAGTATTGGAAAGCCTTTGGCTAGGCTAGTATTGGAAAGCCTTTGGCTTGTTGCTTAACTCTTGAAGGCTTTTGGCGAGGAAAAGAAGAATCAACATCCAAAAACCTTTGGCCAGGCCAGAATTGGAAAGCCTTTGACCCGACCTTAACTCTTGAAAGCCTTTGGCCATGATAAGAAGAATCAATATCTGAAAGCCTTTGGTCAGGCCAATGTTGGAAAGCCTTTGGTCTGATGCTCAACTTTTGAAAGCTTTTGGCCAAGATAAGAAGACTCAATGCCTGAAAGCCTTTAACCGAGCTAGCATTGGAAAGCCATTGGCCTAATGCTCAACTTCCAAAAATCCTTTGATCGGAACAAGAAGAATCAACACCCGAAAGCCTTTGACTGTGCCAACATTGGAAAGCCTTTGACCCGATGCTCAACTCCCAAAAGCCTTTATACAGGACAAGAAGAATCAATGCCCGAAAGCCTTTGACCGGACCAATGTTGGAATGCCTTGTTAGATGTATACCCTAGAAGCCAATCTGGTTGATACATATATTAATTCTAAGATGTTAAATTATATTTAATAATTATAATTAGGCTATTTTTTCATATATGTTGTATCCATGTATCATCCAATGAATTAAGGGATAGTGATACATATTTTCAAGAGTTGAGAATTCGAAACATGTATCATTATAGATTAATTTCTAAATACTCTGATCATAGCATATCACAAGGACAATGATTGATTTAGTTTGATCGGTATACAGATCACTTTTCTTTAGGATAGACGAGTCTCGAGTCTATAGTGTGAAGATACTAGAGCTAGAGTACAAGTGGTGTTAGAGAATGATGGTACTAAGCATGACCATCACGAGAAGTCATATTAATGTCTACTCACTCATCAGTGACTTTTTCGATGCTATATTTCTGTGAGTAGTTTTTTGACTTGCAGTGCCTCGACCACTCAATTGAGGTTGATGTAGTTTGATAACATAAAATATTGGCCCTAGCCATTCAGGCCCTTGCAGTGTTTGTTGGCTATAGTAGGTTGGCTGTAGAAATTGGGAGTGCACTTATAGGAGATATATTAACCTTAGTAGTTAAGGTATAGTCTTATATAATTTAAGAAGCTAAGTCTAGGAAATCTATGGCTGTGGTAGGTGAAGGATAGAAAAAAGTTTCCATGAGTTTCACATTAGACTTAAGCTAATTAAATTTGACATATGATAGATGCTTAGGGCTTGGCAAGTTTCCATGACCTGCATCTTATCAGAACTTTTGATAGAAGAACTAAATCACATGATAGCTAATAAATCATATATTTATATATTTATTTTAAATATTTTAAATAATTATTGGTGCTAATATCTTCTAAAAATCTTAATTCATAATTAAACCAGACTTTCTTACAAAAATAATTATTTTGAAAATATCTTCAAAAAACATGAAATTAGAGTATATTTATGAAAAGTATATGTCAAGCTAAAGAATTATACATCCATTAAAATATTTAATAAAAAAATTAATTTATATTTTTTCTTCTTTGGCGGGTATATAAAAATTAAGATATTCAAAACTCTAGAATCCTAGAGAATTGGTAGAATTACTAATTTAAAAGATTGCAAATAAAAAAAGCTTAACGTACAGGTTCTAAGGATGTAGATGGGACCAAATTGAAGCTCAAACAGGCCAAAAATCATCTAAAATCCAATATTAGCATAGTTTTTAGAGTAGCCAATCCATCGTGAATTGGTTGCTCAGTCCACAGGTCCATTACCGTGGACCACCTTCTTCCCGACCGAGCCTTTAACCATTCTGAGCCGTTGTCCCTACTGCAACCCACCATGCCACAGCTTGCCACCATCACCACCGGCTCGAGATGCCTCCTCGTCACCCGGCATGTCTCCCATCACTTGCCATCCTTGCCCACACTACCGGCCATGCCATCTTCCTTCATGTTATGCTGCCACTTCCATTGCTACAGCCTCCTCTCCATTGCAAACCTCTCCATCACCAAGATCCAGTCATCCTTTCGCTCATAGCCTCCTCTTCCAAAGATCTCCTCGTCGACCTGAGATGTTGTTGTCACCTCCTTCCACACCCCAGTCACCAGTCCGACCATCCCAAGTCGCCCATCACCACCATCCATAACAACTCGCCACTCCTCTCCATCTATCATTGTCACCATAGTCGCCCACCCGAGCTACCTTCTGTTGACTCCGTTATTGATTTTGATGATAAACAAAATACTTAAATATAACCTGAGTACTAACTATTATTTTAAGTGTGTTAAATAGAAAAAAGTACTCTTTAATTCAACAAAAATAGAATGCCTATCAAACGATGAAGAAGCCTCTTCTTTGAATGAAAGATCAATTATAAAAGGACTTAAGTACTTGAAGATTGCTTGAAAGGACATAAAGAGTTCAGCACAAAAAGGCTTCAATAATTTTTGAAGAATTCTTAGTATGTGTCGACTCACTGATCAAGTGTTGACTCATGGCAGTGCAAGAGTCGACACAAGTCGGCATGCAGAAAAAGTTTCATATGGCATGACTAAAGTGTCGGCTCATGGCCTACAAGTGTCGACTCATGTGTCGACTTAAGGATCAGCTCATCACCTAAGAAAAACTTCTTACAGAACATACTGAAGTTGAAAACTTGCCTGAGGTGTCGACTCATGGATATCAAGTGTTGACTCAAGTGTCGACTCACCTAAAGAAGTGTCGACCCACTTGTGATTTCCAGAGAGCCTCAATATAGAGTTTTGAACTAGGAGTCGACTCATGGGACTTAAGTGTCGACCCTAAGTGTCGACTCACTGCTTGAAGTGTCGACACTTGGAGTTCTAGGAACAGTAATGGCTAGTTTTTCAAATGCAGAACTCAGCCCTCTTGGCTCCCAACGACTAGTTTTTCATGTCTAACAATCATAAACTAACTTTGAGGCCTTAGGATGGTATTTAAGTGATTCAAATCAAATGAAAACATAAGAGAATGAAAAAAGAATAACAAAAAGAGAGAAAGCAAGAGCATTCATTCATATTCATTGAGAGCAACTACCTTCAAGCAAGAAGAAGTCTCAAAGCATTCAAAACCTTCAAGAGCATTCAAGTCCAACACCCTTAAGCATTGATTGAGGCTTCATCAAGTTCAAAACAAGCAATTCCTCCAAGCTTTAAAGAGATATCTGCTTTTATTAAGAAAGCTTTTCTTGTTGCTTTACTTTAACTTTATCTTTCTTGTAAAGGTTTTTGGTTAGCCTATTGGAAAACTAAGAAGATTTTTGGTAAGCCTTTGAAAACCAGCGAGGTTATTGGTTAGCCTTTGAAAATCAAGGATATTTTTTGTTAGCCTTTGAAAACCATGGAGGTTTTTGGTAAGCATAGTTGAAAACCAAGGATGTTATTGGTTAGCCTTCAAAAATCGAGAGGTTTCTTTTGGTGAGCCTTGTAAAAACCAAAAGAGATTTTGATTAGTGATCTCGAAAAACTAATCGACTATAATCGGTGGAGATTATAGTAAATTCCCAAGTGGACCTTGGGAAGTGGATGTAGGTGCATTAGAAAGCACCGAACTACTATACTTGAATTGTGTTTGTGATTGTTTGTCTTTCTCTCTTGCTTTTATATTTATTGTATTTAAATTTCTGCTGCATACTCTTTAAGAGCACATTATGCTTACATCACATTGCAGTTAAATTGTTGATTGAATTGGTTCGCACACTTGCAATTAATTTTTAGAAATCCAATTTACATCCCCTCTTGGGTTGCTTACTAGGCAACAAGTGGTATCAGAGCCACGTTCTCAGTTGATAGGTCTAATTGCCTTGAGTAAAGATCTATGGCAACCCCCTTGGTACTAGTGTAGTTGAGGGACAAGCCTCAAGCAGACCTCTATATTTTAATGGAACTAATTATCTTATTAGAAAACTAAAATGAGAATTTACATGCATTCTATAGATTACAATTTATGGAAAGTTGTTGATAAAGGTCCACATATTCCTTCGATTGTGGTTAATGATGTTTCCATCCCAAAGCTCAAAGAGGATTGGGATGAAAATGACATTAAGCAATCCGAGATTAATGCGAAAGCAATGAATCTTTTTTATTGTGCATTAAATCATAGTGAATTCAATAGAATTTCTACATGCACATCAGCCAAAGAAATATGGGACACACTTGAAGTTATCCATGAGGATACTGATCAAGTGAAGAATACCAAAGTTAACATATTAGTGTATAGTTATGAGATGTTCCGCATGGAACCAAATGAATCTATCACTGACATATACACTAGATTCACAAATATTGTAAATGGCATGAGAAGCTTAGGTAAAGTTATGTCTAATACTGATCTTGTGAACAAAACTCTCATGTCTCTTCCAACATCTTGGGATCCATAGGTGACCGCCGTACAAGAAGCTAAAGATGTTGACAAACTATCTTTGGAGTAGCTAGTAGGATCGCTCATGACTTATGAGCTAAATTTGAAACAAAAATCTATGGATTTGGATAAGAAGAAAAAGGGGATAGCCTTCAAGTCTACAACTTAAGAAGAATCCTCAGATGAACAATCAGAAGAAGAAGAAAAGGATGAGAGTGAGGAAGCTCTTCTAGCTAGAAAATTCAGAAGATTCATGAAAAGAAGAAAATTCCCTTACAAGAAAAAGTTTTAACTAAGTAAAGAGAAGGGAAAAGAAAAGGAGAAAGAAAAGGACAAGGAGAAGGAGGTACCAACATGCTTCGAATGAAAGAAGCCCGGACTTACAAGTTTGACTGCCCTCTCCTAAAGAAATCAAAGAAAAAGCTTAAAAAAAGGCAATGATGGCAACTTGGAGTGATAGCGAGGACTCCAGTTCAGATGAAGAACCAACTGAAGTTGCCAATCTATGTTTCATGGCTTTACAATAGAAACAAGAAGAGGTAAATTCTAATCTTGAAGTACATTTTATTTTTGATGAACTGAGAACTGCATTTGATGAGTTAATACATGATTATAAGTTGATGATTTCTGAAAATAGAAAATTGAAAAAGCATGCAAACCCTTTTTCGCATGAAAACACTACTCTTTTAAATGAAGTTAATGATTTGAAAAACAAAATTGATGTTTTAGTAAAGAAAAACAATGCTTTATCTATGAAAAATAAAATTTTAAAAAGACCTAAGCTAATGTTTCAAATAATGAACTTTTAAAGAAAAGTAAAGATCTTGAAATGCAAAATAAGCAATACAAAGATGAGCTTGGAAAAATAAAATATTTTGTTGAAAAGTTCATATATAGTTCTAAAAAATTAAATCTTCTTTTAAATAATCAAAGAGCTATTTTTAATAAAACCGGATTAGGTTATATATCTGAAAAATAGCAAAAGTTAAAACCTTTTTTGTACCTGCATCATCTAGTATTACTTGCTTTTCTTACAAAAAAGAAGGTCATAAAGCTTTTCAATGTAATTTAAGAAAAATTAATGATTTTAGAAAGATTTGGATTCCAAAAGGAACCACTTTTAATACTAAGCCTAAATGATCCAAGTTGGCTTGGATACCTAAAAGTAAAACTTAATTTGTTTTGCAGGTGTGTCTTGCAACCAATTAAAATAAAAGATTATGGTATCTCAATAGTGGTTGCTCAAGACACATGACAAGAGATGTGAAGCAATTCACCTCTCTTAAGACAATAAATGGAGAGAGTGTAACCTTTGGTGACAATGGTAAAAGAAAAATCATTGGTATTGGTAAGGTTCACATCTCCCCTTCTACTTGGATTAATGATGTTCTTTTAGTTGAAGGATTAAAGCATAATCTTTTAAGTATTAGTTAATTTTGTGATAAGGGTTTTCAAGTTATTTTCGTATCATCTTATTGCATGATTCCTAGTCCTGATAAAAATGGAGTGAGATTCATTAGAAAAAGGCATGGTAATATTTATCTTGTAGATTTGGATAATCTATCTTTGCCTAATAGAGAATGCCTAGTTGCAATGAATTTCACTATTCGTGAAACTAGTTGGCTTTGGCATCGTAGATTAGATCATGCTAGCATGTATTTATTATCAAAACTTTGCAAAAAGGATTTAGTAAGAGATTTGCCAAAACTTAGTTTTGAAAAGGATAAAGTTTGTGAAGCATGCCAATTTGGGAAACAAGTAAAAATATCTTTTAAACCTAAATATTTTGTTACAACTTCTAGGCCCTTAGAACTTCTCCATATAGATCTCTTTGGATCAACTAGGACATCTACCCTAAAATGTAAGAGATATGGATTAGTTATAATGGATGATTTTTCATGGTTTACATGGGTTTTATTTATTGCTCATAAAAACGAATCATTTTCAGCATTTATGAAGTTTTATCGAAAAGTTTTTAATGAAAAAGGTACTTTAGTTATTTGCATTCGTAGTGATCATGGTTCTAAATATGAAAATCAGGATTTTGAAAACTTTTGCAATGAAAAAGGAATTGAACATAATTTTTCTGCACCTAGGACACCTCAGTAGAATGGGATTGTAGAAAGGAAAAATCGTACTTTAGAAGAAATGGCATGCACTATGCTTTTTGAAAATGATTTGCCAAGATATTTTTGGGTTGAAGCAATTAACACTGCTTATTATTTTTTAAATCATTTTTTAATTCATCCTATTTTAAAGAAAACTCTATACAAGCTTTGGAAACAAAGAAAATTAACATTAAAATATTTTTATGTTTTTGGTTGTAAACATTTTATCATAAATAATAGTAAAGATAATTTGGGAAGATTTGATGCCAAGTCTAATGAAGGTATCTTCTTAGGATACTCTACATCAAGCAGGACATACAGAGTTTTTAACAAGAGAACCTTAGTAGTAGAGGAGTCTGTACATGTAGTCTTTGAAGAATCTACAAACAAATCCTTTAGAAAAGAGGATACTTTTGATGCATGTGTAGGTGCTGAAAAGTTAAAGAAGCTAACTTTGGATGATCAACTTTCTCAACAAAGTGAAGAAGATCAAGACAAAAATGAAAGAGAAGAAGCCATACAATCCACATAAAGCATCAAGATCTATCCAAGGAGTGGAGGTATGCTTATGGACATCCTAAGAAGTTAATTCTAGGTGATTCATCAAAAGGGGAAAGAACACAATCTTCAATTAGAAATGAATGTGATTATATTACTTTTGTTTCTCAAGTTGAACCAAAATGTTTTAAAGATGCTAAAAAAGACTCTAATTGGATTAATGCAATAGAGGAAGAATTAAATCAGTTTGAAAGAAACAATGTTTGGACTCTAATAGAAAGACCATCTAATATTTCAATTATTGGCACAAAATGGATATTTAGGAATAAATTGGATGAAAATGGTATAGTTACTAGGAACAAGGCTAGACTGGTTGCTAAAGGTTATAATCAAGAGGAAGGCATTAATTTTGATGAAACCTTTGCACCTGTTGCTAGACTTGAGGCCATTAGATTACTTTTAGCATTTGCATATTTTATGAACTTCAAACTTTTTCTAATGGATGTTAAAAGTGCATTTCTGAATGGTTATATAGTAGAAGAAGTATTTGTTGAGCAACCATCTGGTTTTGAAAATCATTCCCATCCTCATCATGTTTTTAAATTGCATTAAGCACTTTATGGTTTAAAGCAAGCACCCCGAGCATGGTATGAAAGACTCAGCAAGTTTTTGATTGAAAATGATTTCTCTAGAGGCCATGTTGACACTACTTTATTTCTAAAGAAAAAAAATCATGATTTATTAGTAGTACAAATTTATGTTGATGATATTAAATTCGATGCTACTAATGAAATCCTTTGTCAAGAGTTTACCAAGCTTATACATGGAGCGTTCGAAAAAAGCATGATGGGAGAACTCATTTTTTTTCTCGGACTCCAAATCAAACAAACTAAGGATGGAATCTTCATCAACCAAGCTAAGTATTCAAGAGATATCCTAAAGAAGTTTGGGATGGAGACTTCCAAGTCAATAGGTATACCTATGAGCCCCTCTTGTAAACTTGATAAAGATGAACATGGTAAATCTATTGATCAAAAATTATATAGAGAAATGATTGGCTCTTTATTATATTTGACTGTTAGTAGACCAGATATCATATTTAGTATTTATATATGTGCTAGATATCAATCTGACCCTAAAGAATCTCATCTGTTGGCTATTAAGCACATATTTAAATACTTATCTTGTATAATTGATATTGGTTTATGGTATTCTAGAGATTCATCTATTGATTTAATTAGATATTCTGATATTGATTTTGCTGGGTATAAACTTGATAGAAAAAGTACTAGTGAAACTTGCCAATTTCTTAGAGTTAACTTAATCTCCTGGTTTAGCAAGAAACAAACTTCAGTTGCACTATCTACAGTTGAGGCTGAGTATATTATAGCAAGAAGTTGTTGTGCTCAAATCTTATGGATTAAGCAACAACTTGAAGATTTTGGAATCAAACTAATTAAGACACCCATAAGATGTGATAATACTAGTGCTATAAACTTAACTAAAAATCCTATTCAGCACTCTAGAAGTAAGCACATTGAAATTAGGCATCATTTTATTAGAAATCATATTGAAAATAATGACATCATACTTGAATTTGTTAGTACTAAAATACAACTAGCTAACATATTGACTAAGCCTCTCCAAGAAGATCAGTTCCTTATGATTAGAAGAGAACTTGGAATCATCAACCCTTTTGATTGAAAATTTCCATCTCTTCACATCTTGAACTCTTGTTTGATCAAAGTTACATATTATTTATGCTTAATTCTTCTGAATTCCATTGAAATTCTATTCATTTTGATCAACGCTCTTTTTCTTTTTTTTTTTGGTTTTAAGTTGAAGTGTTGACACTTGGAAGTGTCGACACCTGGAAGTATCGACACTTGACTCTGTGTCATGAGTTGACACTTGAACGACGACAGACCGAGATAAAAATAGGAAAACAAAGTATTTTTTTCATCTTTTTCCTTCCAAATCGAGTCGACTCATCCCTAACTCTATTCCAATGAATTCTTCCCTCTAGATTTTAACTCCAAATCATTTGAATCTTCATTTGGGAAGGTTTGTGTTCGTTTCTGCCATTCCTCATCCTATTTTCATTATTTTGGACCGTAAAATCCTAGGTTTCTTCCCCTCTTGCATTTCCATCTTGTATCTTTGAAATGGGGCCTAGGAAGTAAGTTGTCTGGCATCCTAGACAGTCATATCAGGAGGAAGAAAGAAGAACCAAGGCAAGGCATGAGGCCAGAGTAGCTGTTGAGCCAGATATCTCTGCTAGACCCCCTATTCCTGTAGCTAGCAAAATGGGATCGAAGACCATCATCGGAGGATGTCGTGTTGACTTTGATTTCATAGATCAGTAGCAGTTCAGGATAGGACAGTGGCTCAAAGATGCAGGGCTGGCACCATTTTTCTCTTTAATAGAGAGATTCTACCCGGGTTTGATTCGAGAGTTTTATGGTTCACTCATCTGAGGTAGTGATGGATGGGTTGCTTAAATTCGAGGTAGAGATGTCCTAGTATCCACAGAGATTCTGAGCAGAGTATGGGACATTCCCATGAGAGGATCAGTTATGGATGCTCTAGTTGACAGAGTCAGTGGTCTCCAATGCATTTTTGAGACAGATGATCTTCCTGAGGGAGCCGCTTTTGTAGCTTCGAGGTTGACACCTGAGATGAGGTTGCTGCATCATATAGTAGCCCAGATTCTTCTACCAAAGACTGGCCATTTTGACTTCATCACAGAGCGAGAGCTTTTAGTGATGGTTTCTTTGGTTCAGCACATGCTAGTATGCATCTCGGTACATATGGTACATCAGCTGACTGAGGCATCGATCAGCCAAAGATTATGTTTACCCTACGGGATGGGGTTGACTCTATTATTTAAAGCTTATGGAGTAGTCATGGATGATGAGCCCTACCGGTAGCTAGTGCACACTAATGTCTATGACATCAGATCTCTTCACCGAATGGGCTATCAGCTTATTAGAGGCCAGTGGAGATGATGCATATTTGAACAGGTCATTGACAGAGATGAGGATATAGCAAAGGAGGAGTGCATCTTTTCTGGACAGGTAGGGCCATCTGAGGTTCACAGAGAGACATCTAAGATATTGCCCGAGCCTTCAGCACAACCAGAGCCAGCTCCTCAGCCTGAGCCAGTACAAATAGATATCCCTGGAGTTTCAGAGAGTCTAGAGGACAAGGTCGCTCGCATTGAGACTGAGGTGATGATCATTTATCAGCGAGTCGACAGGATTCATATGGAGATGAGGGAGAGCCATCGAGGACCGAGTGATGGGATCTTTGCTATTTTGTCTGCCTTAGGTAGACCTTCTTCAGGCAAAGCACTGCTCCTTCTGCTCTAGCTGATTCAGCTCTAGCACCACCAGCTCTAGGACCTGATATGGATGTTGATGAGATAGTTGATCAGTCTGACTCTGGAGAGTTTGACATTACAGATTTGATGACAAAGCCAGTGCTAGAGACTATAGCTGACCTTCCTAGGAGTCCCATTCCTGATCAATCTAGTTCATCTTTCCAAACTCCTATTCTACCCACTCCTCTATCCATACCTGATGATCACACTTCCATTCCTGCACCTACTCTTGTCATACCTTCAGCTTCTGATACACCTATCATTCATTCTCCCCCATTACACACATCTTCCCTTATCAAAGAACTAGGATATTACATCCCTAGTTTCCATCGACTTGAATCTGGTCCTATCTTTAACCATACTCCCCTTCTTACTATTTTTGATACAGCCACTCCGATCCATTGTTCTCCCGCTATTGATGTAACTTCTACCTCTTCTGCACCAGCAAGAGGTAGAACCTATTTCAGACACAGAGGACGTGGTCGTCGTGATGTATCGAGATCGACCAGGACTTGACTATCTGATCTTCAACCTATGTGGCCTCGATCTCGTTCTTTTACTGATACTGGATCGATCAAGATTGGATCCTCGGATGATGAGGAATCTACTTAGGACAGTCTTTATGTTTAGATAGTTTATATTTCAGTAATCTTGTATGCTTTTTCTGGTTTTTTTTTCTTGTATCAAACTTGTTTCCTATATGAAATGTAAATTTTCATGAATGAATGAAACATCACTTCAATGTTTTATCTTTGAATATTATCTCTTGTGAATGAATGATTGACATGTTTGAAATATTTTATTATTTTTCTATTTATCCTTCTTTCCCTTCCTTCCTCTCTTTTTTTAATGATGACAAAAAGGGGGAGAGATAAGTAAAAGATAAAGGGGGAGATGATTATATTAGAGATAAGTTTGAGTGAAGAAGATAAAAGAGATAAGTTTGAGAATAAAATGAAAATCAATTTATGGTTGTTAGAGAAAAATGAGAGTAAAAAGAAAAGAGTAATGAGTGAGGGGGAGAAATCCTTTGATAAATTTTCTTGCAAAATCTTTAAATTCAGCTTTTCGCTTATGAAAGATCTTTGAAAATCAATTTTTCGAATCACCTTTTGAGGGGAAGTATCTATACTCTTCAATGTATTATTCAAAGATTCCTTTTTTAATTACATTCTCTATATGTTATATGCTAAATTTCCTTTTCTTGAAGCATGTTTAATCTCTAATTCACATTTGAACTATCCTATTTCACAAAATTTTTAGCTCTCATATTCCTCATAACTTTTATACACATTGAGTCTTAAATGTTTATCCTTCTTTTACTCTAATGCAAATGGCAATAAGCTTTATATCAGTTGAAGATTTTTTTAAGAGTTTATTATATGAATTATACTTAAAGGTTTTGTCATTATCAAAAAGGGGGAGATTGTTAACTCCATTATTAATTTTGATGATAAGCAAAATGCTTAAGTATAAGTTAAGTACTAACTGTTCTTTGAAGTGTGTTAAATAGAAAAAGATGCTCTTCAATTCAATAAAAATGGAATGCCTGTCAAATGATGAAGAAGCTCCTTCTTTGAATGAAAGATCAGTTATAAAAAGACTTAAGTATTTGAAGATTGCTTGAAAGGACATAAAGAGTTCAACACAAAAAGGCATCAGCAGAGTTTCAATGATTTTTGAAGAATTCTTAGTAAGTGTCGACTCAAAGTGTCGACTCACTGATTAAGTGTCGACTCTTTGCAATGCAAGTGGCGACTCAAGTCGGCACGTAGAAAAAGTTTCAGGTGGCATGACTGAAGTGTCGACTCATGGCCTACAAGTGTGAACTCATGTGCCGACTCAAGGATCAGCTCATCGCCTGAGAAAAATTTCTTACAAAATATGCTGAAGTTAAAAACTTTCCTGAGGTGTCGACTCATGGATATCAAGTGTCGACTCAAGTGTCAACTCACCCGAAGAAGTGTTGACTCACTTAAGATTTTCAGAGAGCCTCAATGAAAAGTTTTGAACTAGGTGTCGACTCATGGGATTTAAGTGTCGACCCTAAATGTCGACTCATAGCTTGAAGTGTCGACACTTAGAGTTCTAGAAACAGTAACGTCTAGATTTTCAAACACAGAACTCAACCCTCTTGGCTCCTAATGGCTAGTTTTTCATGTCAATGATCATAAACTGACTTTGAGGCCTAGGGATGATATTTAAGTGATTCAAATCAAATTAAAACATAAGAGAATGAAAAGCGAATAACAAATAGAGAGAAAGCAAGAGCATTCATTCATATTTATTGAGAGCAACTACCTTCAAGCAAGAAGAAGTCTCAAAGCATTCAAAGCCTTCAAAAGCATTCAAGTCCAACACCCTTGTGCATTGATTGAGTCTTCATCAAGTTCAAGACACGAAATTCATCCAAGCTTCAAAGAGATATCTACTTTTATTAAAAAAGCTATTCTTGTTGCTTTACTTTAACTCTATCTTTCTTGTTAAGGTTTTCGGTTAGCCTATTGGAAAACCAAAGAAATTTTTGGTAAGCCTTTGTAAACCAAGGAGGTTATTGGTTAGCCTTTGAAAACCAAGGAGGTTATTGGTTAGCCTTTAAAACCAAGGAGGTTTTTGATAAGCCTAGTTGAAAACCAAGGAGGTTATTGGTTAGCTTTTGAAAACTAAGAGGTTTCTTTTGGTGAGCCTTATAAAAACCTAAAGGGGTTTGGATTAGTGAGCCTGGAAAACTAATCATCTATAATTGGTGGAGATTATAGTGAATTCCCAAGTGGACCTTGGAAAGTGGATGCAGGTGCATTGGAAAGCACCGAACCACGATACTTGGATTGTGTTTGTGATTGTTTGTCTCTCTCTTTTGCTCTTACATTTATTGCATTTAAATTTCCATTGCATACTCTTTGAGAGCACATTAGTTTTGCATCACATTGTACTTAAATTGTTTATTGAATTGGTTCACACGCTTGCAATTAATTTTTAGAAACTTAATTCACCCCCCCTCTTGGGTTGCTTACTAGGCAACACCTTCTTCATCTCTATTCTCCACCCCTATCTGCTCGATGCTGCCACCCATCACCATTATCACCATTTTCTTCCTTCCGTGCCACCACCTTCGTCCTTGTGATTGTGGCTACTTGATGGTTCCTAGAACCTTGTGAAGAAAATCCAACAATTGGTATGGTAGCCAGTTTGAAGATGGAAGTTGGGCACTAGTGTGCACCATCCAACATTCCATAGAGGCTCCTATGCATGATTCTAAGGCTAATACAGGAGCAGAAGTGTTGATCAATGGCTACTGTGCACTCTGACTTAACAAAGAAGTTTGGGCATGTTGCTAAGCATGATCTATGGCAAACTGCAGAAATCCAGTGGCCTATAATTAACTGAGATCTTAATTCAATGGAGGAAAAGGACTCCTAACTATGTTTGCACATGATTAAAGTGATTCTGGCTTGATTCAAGTGGGCATTTGATGGCCCTATTTCTTCCAACCAGAAATAAGATAATTTGAGCCTAATTTGAGGCAATCCAATGGACATAAACCCTAGAATAATTTTACAAGGGCCAAAACCCAAGTTCTACATTGATTCGGCCTTCAGCAACCTCTACATAAAGGATCATCGAGCAGTAAAAAAAAATCATCTAGGAGAGAGGGGTACGGTATAGGATAGAGGGCTTTGCTTTGGGTTGTGTGTTGGCCTTTACGAGTGAGATTTCTTAAAGAAGAAGCTCTATTTCCTATGCCATCTTTTTGCCTATACCAATCTTCACATCAAGATCCAAAGAGGAAGAAGAGGAAGCCCAGTTCGATCCATGGAGTGTGACGGAGGAAGGCAGAATTGATGGGGGACGAAAATAAAATGATGAATGGAGAGTGTTAGCAAGCTAACCAGCAAGCAAACTTGAGCAATTAATTATCAAATAAATGGTCTAAATTAATCCAAGAAAAGAATCTTCATAAGGAGACTAGTTGATCTAAATTACAATACCCGAAATGTAGATCTAGTTCAAAATAGAGATTATGATCTTCATGGCAAGGAAACCATCACTACTAGGGTAAGTTAACCTTTAAATGATCAAATCTAATGAAGCTTAGGAAAAGTTTTCCTACCAACAATGATTGCTAATTATTTGGTGGAAGAAAGAGCTCTCTTCACTCAAGGATTGATGTCTAAAGTATAAGACTAGCACTCCCTACCTTTAGGACTCACCTTGGCCATGATCCTTGGCTTGGAGACCTTCATCTTGGACTTGGAAAATCAGAGAAAACCTGCATCAAATCAGAGATTAGGCATGGAAGGGGAATTCAAAATTGGAATGGAAACAAGAAGAAGAAGAAAGGGAAAACAAGGAAGTAGAAATCGACGCCTTCAAGGAATGATGCTTGGATCTTGGATCAAGCAAGGAGCACCCCATCTTTCAAGCACTCAAAGGACCTCTCACTCCCTTCTCAAACATGAATTTAAACACTCCAACTTAAAGGACTAAATCACTCAAACTAGAAGAACTAAATCACTCCATACAAGAAGAACTCAAGATATAACTCAACAAGAAAAAAACCTTCATTAATTCTGAAAATATTTCATACATGGAATGCCTTACAAGGAGAGCCTTGGACCCTATTTATAGCCTTAGGGGTCGTCCAAAGTGAGGAGGGGAGGTGGAGTTAGGTTAGCTAACCATTTCTAGTTAAATTTAACTACTTTGGTTACATAGTTGCAACAAGAAACAACTTCTAGGTAAGAGGTTGTAACAACTTGCTATGTGGCACCTAGGTGGCTTTTACATGGCTTCTAATTGCTGATGTGGAGCCCTAGGTGTCATGTGATGTGGCATCCCACATGGCAAGTTGGTTGGGGGGTTGTTGGGTGAGTGAGGAGTGGTCCCATGCTTCCCCTCAAAATGCTTGATGTGTTGTTTCTCATGTCTCCCCAAAAATGTGTCCCATATGAAGAATATAATGGGCTTCTAAGAGGTGGCATCATGGGCTTCAAAAGGTGGTATGTTGACTTGCTTGGGCTTTGACTTGGTCATGCTTAAAGTTTGTCTTGATCTGGATTGAGTCGACTCAAGGGACTGGCGGCCTTCTTTCATGAGTCGGCTTCATGAATTGGTCTTTGTCTTCAAGGGTTTGGTGGGCTTCATTCCAAGGTTCTCATTAATCCTATGTACACTATTTTAGCTAAAAAAAATATCAAGAGAATTAGTTGAAAAATATTTTTTTTCTTATTGATGTCCCATCAATTCTCCCGGGGTGGAAAAGAGCTCGACTCCGTCGAGTAGGAATCAGTCTGACTTTGGTAATACTCTAGTAGGTTTGGTCGATTCTTTGTAGGTCTTCTTAAGTAATCCATGAGTCTTCAGAATCAGGACATCCTTGCCAATGAACCAAGTAGCGTTGATAGTCCCTGTTTCGGGTAGTGATGGTCATATTGTCTAAGATTCGCTCAATCCTATCTTATTACTTTGGTAACTTGGCTGGTGGACACTCTTGGGTTGGCTCACTCTCAAAGATAGAATCAGGCTCGAAAGGCTCACTAGGTATCATTGTTGGTTCCTTTAACCTCCTAGATATGAATTGTTGAAAGTAGAACTGATATCAAAGTTGGATGGTCAATCTTGCACATATTAGATCCAAATTCTCCTTATTATTTTGAAAATGACCTGCACCACGGGCTTTTAATCATTCAGGTTTGGCCTTACCATGACAAAGTCTCCTTCCTGAAATTATTTAGCTCTTTTATGTTAGTTGATCATATGCTTTTTAATTTCATTGCTCAAATTTTCTTACTAATCATGCATGCATATGACTCTCGCAGTCATGGACACTTATGCATGGGAAAGTCAAATGACATCAAATGACAAAACATAAATGATACCAAAACAAAACAAGCTCTAATGGACTTTATTATCTATGAAGTAAACTTTATTGCTAGGAAACAAATGTTTCTAATTTCCAATATTCCCCTAAATGGCTTTGAAAACTCTGGCACACAACTTTAGGTAGGTGGCAGTGAATCTTAATTTGGTGCCCAATAAATGCCATAATGTCTTCCAAAAATAACTGTTGAATATTACTGGGACCTGATTAATGGTATGGTGGATGTCCCAGCTAGGTGGATTAGGATTGGGGATGTTCCAGAAGGGTGAACCAGGCTTTGGGCAATTATCAGGGAATTCAATTTCTATCTTCCTTCTCTTACACTTCCATCTTTCAATTCCTACCATCTCTTCACTTCTAATCTTCATGTTAAATTCTTTTGCAGGTTCTTCAATTTCTTGGGGTTGATCCTTTGAACTTGTTTCTAGATTTTCTTTGATGGTCAATACCTCATTAGGTGATCCTTCATTAATCTCTAGATGTAAATTCTCAACGGTGATTAATTCCGGGTCCTCTATTATCTCCATGAATTGTTCTTCATGGCTTCGTCTTGGATCTCATTTTGATCATCCCCGTTGTTGATTTCTTTAGGCTGGGTAATTATTTTATCTTCAAATAATTGTTCTTGAACATATTCATCCATAAGGTTAGACCCAGCTTCATAAACTTTTTCCTTAAGTACTTCAACGGGTTTAGGATTTTCTCTTTTTAGCCCTTCATTTGGACAAGACTTTGATTCTATTTCATCCTTAAATTCTTCAATAGGTTCAGGAGATTTTGTCTCTAATTTTTCTATAGGTTTGGTCTCTTCTTCATCTCCCTCATACTTATTGAATTTGGCAATATAATCAAATACAGGTGTATCATCTTGTCTCAATTTGTACCATTGGTCTAAAAGTTTTTGCTCATAATATTTACCTAGGTACTTTTCTCTTAGTTTACTCTAAATTTCTCTCCAAGTATTTATTTTATCCCCATTATAATAACCTTTTCGCTCAACTTCTCCCCAACATGCTTTAGTATGCCGGACTAACTTTGTTTTGGCAAATTGATACTTCGTTACTTCCGACATTTCTTCAATTTCAAAGTATTGATCCATTTTCTCTTCCCAATCGACATACACTTCAGGATCTAAATTTTCATTGAAAGTGGGTGCAGAGGGTTGATTGTTCCTAAAGACTCTCTCCTCCTGATTTATAAAGTCTTGGTAGGGATATCCAGGATTATACTCAGGGTGAGATCATGACATTGGGCTCTTAGACCAAGGGTAGGTGGACTAGGTGATTTAGGCTTAGCATGGATCCTATGGGCTTCTTCTATGAAGTCATGGTGAAGTCATCTTGAATTGTATTCAGTAGTGAATTCATGATGATGGACACTTGGACCTCGAGGAATTGACCTAAGTGACTCAGGTTCAGTGGGGGTCATTGGGGTCTCTTCAAGTGTCCCAACATGGTCCTTCACTTGACCTAATTCCTTTCTTATTTGTCATAATTGCCCATTTATGGTATCAAACTTTTTTGTCAGGGTTTTCTAAAAGAATTCAAGATTAGGATCCATGGGTAAAAACAGACTGAGTGTGGGACTATTGGTATGGATCTTCAAAATAAGCAGTACAAACCTAACTTCTAGGGCTCCTAGACCTAAAAGTTCAAAATACAAGACTTAACTAGGTACTACTTAAGTATGTAATTACCCTGTCCACTGGCCAGGTAAGAGGTGGGGTTGTGGGAGGCTCCCCTCGCTTTCGCGAGGTCCTAATTAAAAATCGCAAGTCCGCTTAAGGCATTTTTCATTTGACCTCTTGCCTTAGACACAAATTTCAAGGAATAAGTACAAACTCAAATAATACTTTGTCTAACCTTGTACTTGAACTCGACTTGTGGGTGTCCCTAGTTTTAGGTTCATACTCGATTTCAATTATGGTTTAGGTCAATGCAAATGTGGGTGATTGTTTTGGGCCAAGGAAAGGTAATGACCTCCTTCCCTTATGTTATGATTGAATGCCCTTAATTAGATTTAGGAATGAATGCACAAACAATTTACCAACTAGTTAACACATCAACTAGTATTAGCATAAATATGTGATTCAAACCTGAATTTTAAAAAATTAAAATTCAAAAAATTAAATTTGAAAATTTATATTTTGTAGTCCAGATTTTAGAAATCAAATTTTAAAATTTAAATCTCGAATTAGGATTAAAAAATCATTCAAGAAGTTAGAGTTGTTGCAAGATAGTTTTAGCCCTAACAACTTCTAGTCAACTAGTTTTTTAAAAAAATATGAAATTAAAATTTTAAAATTTCAAAAAAAATAAAATTAAAATTTTAATTGTTAGATTACTTAGTGAAGATTCCAGATTCTAAATTTTGAAATTTAATTTCTAAAATTTGTTTAAGAAACTTATTTTGAAAGCTAGTTGTAAAAAAATTTTAAGCAGGGAACAACTTTCAACTAGCTAGTTTTAAAAATTCAAAATTTAATTTTTTTCAAAAATCCAAAAATTTAAAATAAAATTTATTTGGTTAAATCTCAAATAAAAATTCTTGGATTTTAATGTTTTGACTTCAGATTAACACGAATTTCAGTTGAGAAGGTAGTTTGAAAGCACATGCTAGAAGGTTCCAGCAGTTTAGCTAACTCTTGACAACCTAAATTCAAATTTTGAATTCCTAACACTAGAACCTTATAAAATTCAAAAATATGGTGGAAAATAATAAAAACCAAAGTCTGGATCTCAGATCTAAAATTTAAAAATTTATAAGAAATATTTTTATATTTTTTTGAAAATTAAATAAAATGGAAGGCAGAAATAGAATTCTGGACAGAACTTCAGAAATGAACTAACAACTCATATTTCAAAATCCAGAAATCAATGGAAAGTATTTTTTTGAATTTTAAATTTTGAGTCCAAGAATACTAAGGTACTAGAAAAGTATTTTTATGGATTTTTTTGCAAAGTAAAAAAATTACTAAAATTCATGAAATATTCAGAAGAATACTAGAAAAGAAATTTCAGCAATCAAACACTTGACCTAGTAGAACCTTAAGCTATGATACCAAAAAATTGATGGGTGAAGAAAATAAAATGATGAATGGAGAGTGTTAGCAAGCTAACCAGCAAGCAAACTTAAACAATTAATTATCAAATAAATTGTCTAAATTAATCCAAGAAAAGAATCTTCATAAGGAGACTAGTTGATCTAAATTACAATACCCGAAATGTAGATCTAGTTCAAAATAGAGATTATGATCTTCATGGCAAGGAAACCATCACTACTAGGGCAAGTTAACCTTAAAATGATACAATCTAATTAAGCTTAGAAAAAGTCTTCCTACCAACAATGATGACTAATTATTTGGTATAAGAAGGAGCTCTCATCACTCAAGGATTGAGGTCTAAAGTATAAGACTAGCACTCCCTACCTTTAGGACTCACCTTGGCCATGATCCTTGGCTTGGAGACCTTCATCTTGGACTTGGAAAATCAGAGAAAACCTGCATCAAATCAGAGATCAGGCATGGAAGGGGAATTCAAATTGGAATGGAAACAAGAAGAAGAAGAAAGGGAAAACAAGGAAGTAGAAATCGACGCCTTCAAGGAATGATGCTTGGATCTTGGATCAAGCAAGGAGCACTCCACCTTTAAAGCACTCAAAGGACCTTTCGCTCCCTTCTCAAACATGAATTTAAACACTCCAACATAAAGGACTAAATCACTCCAACTAGAAGAACTAAATCACTCCATACAAGAAGAACTCAAGATATAACTCAACAAGAAAAAAACCTTCATCAATTCTCAAAATATTTAATTCATGGAATGCCTTACAAGGGGAGCCTTGGACCCTATTTATAGCCTTAGGGTTCATCCAAAGTGAGGAGGGGAGGTGGAGTTAGGTTAGCTAACCATTTCTAGTTAAATTTAACACCTTTGGTTACATAGTTGCAACAAGAAACAATTTCTGGGTAAGAGGTTGTAAAAACTTGCTATATGGCACCTAGGTGGCTTTGACATGGCTTCTAATTGCTGATGTGGAGCCCTAGGTGTCATGTGATGTGGCATCCCACATGGCAAGTTGGTTGGGGGGTTGTTGGGTGAGTGAGGAGTGGTCCTATGCTTCCCCTCAAAATGCTTGATGTGTTGTTTCTCATGTCTCCCCAAAAATGTGTCCCATGTGAAGAATAAAATGGGCTTCTAAGAGGTGGCATCATGGGCTTCAAAAGGTGGTATGTTGACTTGTTTGGGCTTTGACATGGTCATGCTTAAAGTTGGTATTGATCTGGATTGAGTCGACTCAAGGGACTGGCGACTTTCTTTCATGACTCGGCTTCATGAATTGGTCTTTGTATTCAAGGGTTTGGTGGGCTTCATTCCAAGGTTCTCATTAATCCTAAGTACACTATTTTAGCTGAAAAAAATATCAAGAGAATTAGTTGAAAAATATTTTTTTTCTTGTTAATGTCCCATCAATTCTCTCGGGGTGGAAAAGAGCTCGACTCCGTCGAGTAGGAATCAGCCTGACTTTGGTAACACTCTAGTAGGTTTGGTCGATTCTTTGTAGGTGTTCTCAAGTAATCCATGAGTCTTCAGAATCAGGGCATCTTTGCCAATGAACCAGAATAGTCCCTGTTTCGGGTAGTGATAGTCTTATTGTCTAAGATTCGCTTAGTCCTATCTTACTGCTTTGGTAACTTGGCTGGTGGACACTCATGGGTTGGCTCACTCTCAAATATAGAATCAGGCTCGAAAGGCTCACTAGGTATCATTGTTGGTTCCTTTAACCTCCTAGATATGAATTGTTGAAAGTAGAACTGATATCAAAGTCGGATGGTCAATCTTGCACATATTAGGTCCAAATTCTCCTTATTATTTTGAAAATGACCTGAACCACGGGCTTTTAATCATTCAGGTTTGGCCTTACCATGACAAAGTCTCCTTCCTGAAATTATTTAGCTCTTTTATGTTAGTTGATCATATGCTTGTTAATTTCATTGCTCAAATTTTCTTACTAATCATGCATGCATATGACTCTCGCAGTCATGGACACTTATGCATGGGAAAGTCAAATGACATCAAATGACAAAACATAAATGATACCAAAACAAAACAAGCTCTAATGGACTTTATTATCTATGAAGTAAACTTTATTGCTAGGAAACAAATGTTTCTAATTTCTAATATTCCCCTAAATGGCTTTGAAAACTCTGGCACACAACTTTAGGTAGGTGGCAGTGAATCTTAATTTGGTGCCCAATAAATGCCATAATGTCTTCCAAAAATAACTGTTGAATATTACTGGGACCTGATTAATGGTATGGTGGATGTCCCAGCTAGGTGGATTAGGATTGGGGATGTTCCAGAAGGGTGAACCAGGCTTTGGGCAATTATCAGGGAATTCAATTTCTATCTTCCTTCTCTTACACTTCCATCTTTCAATTCCTACCATCTCTTCACTTCTAATCTTCATGTTAAATTCTTTTGCAGGTTCTTCAATTTCTTGGGGTTGATCCTTTGAACTTGTTTCTAGATTTTCTTTGATGGTCAATACCTCATTAGGTGATCCTTCATTAATCTCTAGATGTAAATTCTCAACAGTGATTAATTCCGGGTCCTCTATTATCTCCATGAATTGTTCTTCATGGCTTCGTCTTGGATCTCATTTTGATCATCCCCGTTGTTGATTTCTTTAGGCTGGGTAATTATTTTATCTTCAAATAATTGTTCTTGAACATATTCATCCATAAGGTTAGACCCAGCTTCATAAACTTTTTCCTTAAGTACTTCAACGGGTTTAGGATTTTCTCTTTTTAGCCCTTCATTTGGACAAGACTTTGATTCTATTTCATCCTTAAATTCTTCAATAGGTTCAGGAGATTTTGTCTCTAATTTTTCTATAGGTTTGGTCTCTTCTTCATCTCCCTCATACTTATTGAATTTGGCAATATAATCAAATACAGGTGTATCATCTTGTCTCAATTTGTACCATTGGTCTAAAAGTTTTTGCTCATAATATTTACCTAGGTACTTTTCTCTTAGTTTACTCTAAATTTCTCTCCAAGTATTTATTTTATCCCCATTATAATAACCTTTTCGCTCAACTTCTCCCCAACATGCTTTAGTATGCCGGACTAACTTTGTTTTGGCAAATTGATACTTCGTTACTTCCGACATTTCTTCAATTTCAAAGTATTGATCCATTTTCTCTTCCCAATCGACATACACTTCAGGATCTAAATTTTCATTGAAAGTGGGTGTAGAGGGTTGATTGTTCCTAAAGACTCTCTCCTCCTGATTTATAAAGTCTTGGTAGGGATATCCAGGATTATACTCAGGGTGAGATCATGACATTGGGCTCTTAGACCAAGGGTAGGTGGACTAGGTGATTTAGGCTTAGCATGGATCCTATGGGCTTCTTCTATGAAGTCATGGTGAAGTCATCTTGAATTGTATTCAGTAGTGAATTCATGATGATGGACACTTGGACCTCGAGGAATTGACCTAAGTGACTCAGGTTCAGTGGGGGTCATTGGGGTCTCTTCAAGTGTCCCAACATGGTCCTTCACTTGACCTAATTCCTTTCTTATGTGTCATAATTGCCCATTTATGGTATCAAACTTTTTTTTCAGGGTTTTCGAAAAGAATTCAAGATTAGGATCCATGGATAAAAACAGACTGAGTGTGGGACTATTGGTATGGAGCTTCAAAATAAGCAGTACAAACCTAACTTCTAGGGTTCCTAGACCTAAAAGTTCAAAATACAAGACTTAACTAGGTACTACTTAAGTATGTAATTACCCTGTCCACTGGCCAGGTAAGAGGTGGGGTTGTGGGAGGCTCCCCTCGCTTTCGCAAGGTCCTAATTAAAAATCGCAAGTCCGCTTAAGGCATTTTCTATTTGACCTCTTGCCTTAGACACCAATTTCAAGGAATAAGTACAAACTCAAATAATACTTTGTCTTACCTTGTACTTGAACTCGACTTGTGGGTGTCCCTAGTTTTAGGTTCATACTCGATTTGAATTATGATTTAGGTCAATGCAAATGTGGGTGATTGTTTTGGGCCAAGGAAAGGTAATGACCTCCTTCCCTTTTGTTATGATTGAATGCCCTTAATTAGATTTAGGAATGAATGCACAAACAATTCACCAACTAGTTAACACAACAACTAGTATTAGCATAAACATGTGACTCAAACCTGAATTTTAAAAAATTAAAATTCAAAAAATTAAATTGAAAAATTTAGATTTTGTAGTCCATATTTCAGAAATCAAATTTTAAAATTTAAATCTCGAATTAGGATTAAAAAATCATTCTAGAAGTTAGAGTTGTTGCAAGATAGTTTCAGCCCTAACAACTTCTAGTCAACTAGTTTTTAAAAAAAAATTCAAAATTAAAATTTTAAAATTTTAGAAAAATTAAAATTAAAATTTTAATTGTTAGAACCCTTAGTGAAGATTCATTATTCTAAATTTTGAAATTTAATTCCTGAAATTTGGTTAAGAAATTTATTTTGAAAGCTAGTTGTAAAAAAATTTTCAGCAAGGAACAACATTCAACTAGCTAGTTTTAAAAATTCAAAATTTAATCTTTTCAAAAATCCAAAAACTTAAAATAAAATTGATTTGGTTAAATATCATTTAAAAATTCTTTGATTTTATAGTTTTGACTTCAGATTAACACAAATTTTGGTTGAGAAGGTAGTTTGAATGCACATGCTAGAAGGTTCCAGCAGTTTAGCTAACTCTTGACAACCTAAATTCAAATTTTGAATTCCTATATCTAGATCCTTCAAAAATTCAAAAATATGGTGGAAAATAAAAAACATCAAAGTCTAGATCTCATATCTAAAAAGTAAAAATTTTAAAAAAATATTTTTATATTTTTTTGAAAATTAAATAAAATGGAAGGCAGAAATAGAATTCTGGACAGAACTTCAAAAATGAACTAAAATCTCATATTTTAAAATCCAGAAATCAATGGAAAATATTTTTTTTGAATTTTAAATTTTGAGTCCTAGCATACTAAGGTACTAGAAAAGTATTTTTATGGATTTCTTTGTAATGTAAAAAAATTAATAAAACTCATGAAATATTCGGATGAATACTAGAATAGAAATTTCAGCAATCAAACACTTGACCTAGTAGAACCTTAAGCTCTGATACCAAAAAATTGATGGGTGAAAAAAATAAAATGATGAATAGAGAGTGTTAGCAAGATAACCAGCAAGCAAACTTGAGCAATTAATTATCAAATAAATAGTCTAAATTAATCGAAGAAAAGAATCTTCATAAGGAGACTAGTTGATCTAAATTACAATACCCGAAATGTAGATCTAGTTCAAAATAGAGATTATGATCTTCATGGCAAGGAAACCATCACTACTAGGGCAAGTTAACCTTCAAATGATCAAATCTAATGAAGCTTAGGAATAGTTTTCCTACCAACAATGATGGCTAATTATTTGGTGGAAGAAGGAGCACTCTTCACTCAAGGATTGAGGTCTAAAGTATAAGACAAGCACTCCCTACCTTTAGGACTCACCTTGGCCATGATCCTTGGCTTGGAGACCTTCATCTTGGACTTGGAAAATCAGAGAAAACCTACATCAAATCAGAGATTAGGCATAGAAGGGGAATTTAAAATTGGAATGGAAACAAGAAGAAGAAGAAAGGGAAAACAAGGAAGTAGAAATCGACGCCTTCAAGGAATGATGCTTAGATCCTGGATCAAGCAAGGAGCACTCCACCTTTCAAGCACTCAAAGGACCTCTCACTCCCTTCTCAAACATGAATTCAAACACTCCAACTTAAGGGACTAAATCACTCCAACTAGAAGAACTAAATCACTCCATATAAGAAGAACTCAAGATAGAACTCAACAAGAAAAAAATGTTCATTAATTCTGAAAATCTTTCATACATGGAATGCCTTACAAGGAGAGCCTTGGACCCTATTTATAGCCTTAGGGGTCATCCAAAGTGAGGAGGGGAGGTGGAGTTAGGTTAGCTAACCATTTCTAGTTAAATTTAACTCCTTTGGTTACATAGTTGCAACATGAAACAACTTCTAGGTAAGAGGTTGTAACAACTTGCTATGTGGCACCTAGGTGGCTTTGACTTGGCTTCTAATTGCTGATGTGGAGCCCTAGGTGTCATGTGATGTGGCATCCCACATGGCATGTTGGTTGGGGGGTTGTTGGGTGAGTGAGGAGTGGTCCCATGCTTCCCCTCAAAATGCTTGATGTGTTGTTTCTCATGTCTCCTAAAAAATGTGTCCCATGTGAAGAATAAAATGGGCTTCTAAGAGGTGGCATCATGGGCTTCAAAAGGTGGTATGTTGACTTGCTTGGGCTTTGACTTGGTCATGCTTAAAGTTGGTCTTGATCTGGATTGAGTCGACTCAAGGGACTGGCGGCCTTCTTTCATGAGTCGGCTTCATGAATTGTTCTTTGTCTTCCAGGGTTTGGTGGGCTTCATTTAAAGGTTCTCATTAATCCTAAGTACACTATTTTAGCTGAAAAAAATATCAAGAGAATTAGTTGAAAAATATTTTTTTTCTTGTTGATGTCCCATCAATTCTTCCGGGGTGGAAAAGAGCTCGACTCCGTCGTATAGGAATCAGTCTGACTTTGGTAATGCTCAAGTAGGTCTGGTCGATTCTTTGTAGGTCTTCTTAAGTAATCCATGAGTCTTCAGAATCAGGGCATCCTTGCCAATGAACCAAGTAGCATTGATAGTCTCTATTTCGGGTAGTGATTGTCTTATTGTCTAAGATTCGCTCAATCCTATCTTACTGATTTGGTAACTTGGCTGGTGGACACTCATGGGTTGGCTCACTCTCAAAGATAGAATCAGGCTCGAAAGGCTCACTAGGTATCATTGTTGGTTCCTTTAACCTCCTAGATCTGAATTGTTGAATGTAGAACTAATACCAAAGTCGGATGGTCAATCTAGTAGATATTAGGTCCAAATTCTCCTTACTATTTTGAAAATGACCTCTACCACGGGCTTATAATCATTCAGGTTTGGCCTTACCATGACATAGTCTCCTTCCTGAAATTACTTGGCTCTTTTATGTGAGTTGATCATATAAATATTAATTTCATTGATCAATTTTTCTTACTAATCATGCATGCATATGACTCTCACAGTCATGGACACTTATGCATGGGAAAGTCAAATGACATCAAATGATAAAACAAAAATGATGCCAATACAAAACAAGTTCTAATGGACTTTATTATCTATGAACTAAACTTTATTGCTAGGAAACAAATGTTCCTAATTTCCAATATTCCCCTAAATGGCTTTGAAAACTCTAGCACACAAATTTAGGTAGGTGGCAGTGAATCTTAATTTGGTGCCCAATAAATGCCATAATGTCTTCCAAAAGTAACTGTTGAATATTACTGGGACCTGATTAATGGTATGGTGGATGTCCCAGCTGGGTGGATTAGGATTGGGGATGTTCCAGAAGGGTGAACCAGGCTTTGGGCAATTATCAGAGAATTCAATTTCTATCTTCCTTCTCTTACACTTCCATCTTTCAATTCCTACCATCACTTCACTTCTAATCTTCATGTTAAATTCTTTTGCAGGTTCTACAATTTTTTGGGTTTGATCCTTTGAACTTGTTTCTAGATTTTCTTTGATGGTCAATACCTCATTAGGCGATCCTTTATTAATCTCTAGATGTAAATCTTCAATAGTGATTAATTCTGGGTCCTCTATTATCTCCTCGAATTGTTCTTCATGCCTTTGTTCTTGGATCTCATTTTAATCATCCCCGTTGTTGATTTCTTTAGGCTTGGTAATTTTTTTATCTTCAAATAATTGTTCTTGATCATATTCTTCAGTAAGGTTAGACCCAGCATCATAAACTTCTTCCTTAAGTTATTCAATGGGTTTAGGATTTTCTCTTTTTAGCCCTTCATTTGGACAAGACTTTGATTCTATTTCATCCTTAAATTATTCAATAGGTTCAGGAGATTTTGTCTCTAATTTTTCTATAGGTTTGGTCTCTTCTTCATCTCCCTCATACTTATTGAATTTGGCAAAATAATCAAATACAGGTGTATCATCTTGTCTCAATTTGTACCATTGGTCTAAAAGTTTTTGCTCATAATATTTACCTAGGTACTTTTCTCTCAGTTTACTCTTCATTTCTCTCCAAGTATTTATTTTATCCCCATTATAATAACCTTTTCGCTCAACTTCTCCCCAACATGCTTTAGCATGTCGGACTAACTTTGATTTGGCAAATTGATACTTCATTACTTCCGACATTTCATCAATTTAAAAGTATTGATCCATTTTCTCTTCCCAATCGACATACACTTCAGGATCTAAATTTTCATTGAAAGTGGGTTCATAGGGTCGATTTTTCCTAAAGACTCTCTCCTCCTGATCTATAAAGTCTTTGTAGGGATATCCAGGATTATACTTAGGGGTGAGATCATGACATTGGGCTCTTGGACCAAGGGGAGATGGACTAGGTGATTTAGGCTCAGCATGGATCCTATGGGCTTCTTCTATGAAGTCATGGTGAAGTCGTCTTGAATTGTATTCAGTAGTGAATTCATGATGATGGACTCTTGGACCTCGAGGAATTGACCTAAGTGACTCAGGTTCAGTGGGGATCATTGGGGTCTCTTCAAGTGTCCCAACATGGTCCTTCACTTGACCTAATTCCTTTCTTATTTGTCCTAATTGCCCATTTATGGTATCAAACTTTTTTGTCAGGGTTTTCAAAAAGAATTCAAGAATAGGATCCATGGGTAAAAACAGACTGAGTGTGGGACTATTGGTATGGAGCTTCAAAATAAGCAGTACAAACCTAACTTCTAGGGCTCCTAGACCTAAAAGTTCAAAATACAAGACTAAACTAGGTACTACTTAAGTATGTAATTACCCTGTCCACTGGCGAGGTAAGAGGTGGGGTTGCGGGATGCTCCCCTCGCTTTCGTGAGGTCCTAATTAAAAACCACAAGTCCGCTTAAGGAACTTTCCATTTGACCTCTTGCCTTAGACACCATTTTCAAGAAATAAGTACAAACTCAAATAATACTTTGTCTTACCTTGTACTTGAACCCGACTTGTGGGTGTCCCTAGTTTTAGTTTCATACTCGATTTCAATTTTGGTTTAGGTCAATGCAAATGTGGGTGATTGTTTTGGGCCAAGGAAAGGTAATGACCTCCTTCCCTTATGTTATGATTGAATGCCCTTAATTAGATTTAGGAATGAATGCATAAACAATTCACCAACTAGTTAACACAACAACTAGTATTATCACAAACATGTGATTCA
This sequence comes from Areca catechu, assembly GCA_021397845.1. Lineage (NCBI taxonomy): Eukaryota > Viridiplantae > Streptophyta > Magnoliopsida > Arecales > Arecaceae > Areca > Areca catechu. The sequence continues at coordinate 156,472,537 of CM038039.1, read as the reverse complement.
AACCTAAATTTTAAAAAATTAAAATTCAAAAAATTAAATTGAAAAATTTAGATTTTGTAGTCCAGATTTTAGAAATCAAATTTTAAAACTTAAATCTCGAATTAGGATTAAAAAATTATTCTAGAAGTTAGAGTTGTTGCAAGATAGTTTCAGCCCTAACAACTTCTAGTCAACTAGTTTTTTAAAAAAATTCAAAATTAAAATTTTAAAATTTCAAAGAAATTAAAATTAAAATTTTATTTGTTAGATAACTTAGTGAAGATTCCATATTCTAAATTTTGAAATTTAATTCCTAAAATTTGGTTAAGAAATTTATTTTGAAAGCTAATTGTAAAAAAAATTTAAGCAGGGAACAACTTTCAACTAGCTAGTTTTATAAATTCAAAATTTAATCTTTTCAAAAACCCAAAAATTTAAAATAAAATTGATTTGGTTAAATCTCAGATAAAAACTCTTGGATTTTAAAGTTTTGACTTCATATTAACACGAATTTTGGTTGAGATGGTAGTTTGAAAGCACATGCTAGAAGGTTCCAGCAGTTTAGCTAACTCATGACAACCTAAATTCAAATTTTGAATTCCTAACTCTAGATCCTTCTAAAATTCAAAAATATGGTGAAAAATAATAAAAATCAAAGTCTGGATCTCAGATCTAAAATGTAAAAATTTAGAAAAAATACTTTTATATTTTTTTGAAAATTAAATAAAATGGAAGGTAGAAATAGAATTCTGGATAGAACTTCAGAAATGAACTAACAACTCATATTTTAAAATCCAGAAATCTATGGAAAACATTTTTTTGAATTTTAAATTTTAAGTACTACATATAAGGTACTATAAAAGTATTTTTATGGATTTTTTTGCAATGTAAAAAAACTACTAAAATTCATGAAATATTTGGAAGAATACTAGAACAGAAATTTCACCAATCAAACACTTGACCTATTAGAACCTTAAGCTCTGATACCAAAAAATTGATGGGTGACAAAAATAAAATGATGAATAGAGAGTGTTAGCAAGCTAATCAGCAAGCAAACTTGAGCAATTAATTATCAAATAAATGGTCTAAATTAATCCAAGAAAAGAATCTTCATAAGGACAATAGTTGATCTAAATTACAATACCCGAAATGTAGATCTAGTTCAAAATAGAGATTATGATCTTCATGGAAAGGAAACCATCACTACTAGGGCAAGTTAACCTTCAAATGATAAAATCTAATGAAGCTTAGGAAAAGTTTTCCTACCAACAATGATGGCTAATTATTTGGTGGAAGAAGGAGCTCTCTTCACTCAAGGATTGAGGTCTAAAGTATAAGACTAGCACTCCCTACCTTTAGGACTCACCTTGGCCATGATCCTTGGCTTGGAGACCTTCATCTTGGACTTGGAAAATCAGAGAAAACCTGCATCAAATCAGAGATTAGGCATGGAAGGGGAATTCAAAGTTGGAATGGAAACAAGAAGAAAAAGAATGAGAAAACAAGGAAGTAGAAATCGACGCCTTCAAGGAATGATGCTTGGATCTTGGATCAAGCAAGGAGCACTCCACCTTTCAAGCACTCAAAGGACCTCTCACTCCCTTCTCAAACATGAATTTAAACACTCCAACTTAAAGGATTACATCACTCCAACTAGAAGAACTAAATCACTCAATACAAGAAGAACTCAAGATAGAACTCAACAAGAAAAAAACCTTCATTAATTCTGAAAAAATTTCATACATGGAATGCCTTACAAGGAGACCCTTGGACCCTATTTATAGCCTTAGGGGTCGTCCAAAGTGAGGATGGGAGGTGGAGTTAGGTTAGCTAACCATTTCTAGTTAAATTTAACTCCTTTGGTTACATAATTGCAACAAGAAACAACTTCTAGGTAAGAGGTTATAACAACTTGCTATGTGGCACCTAGGTGGCTTTGACATGGCTTCTAATTGCTGATGTGGAGCCCTAGGTGTCATGTGATGTGGCATCCCACATGGCAAGTTGGTTGGGGGGTTGTTGGGTGAGTGAGGAGTGGTCCCATGCTTCCCCTCAAAATGGTTGATGTGTTGTTTCTCATGTCTCCCCAAAAATGTGTCCCATGTGAAGAATAAAATGGGCTTCTAAGAGGTGGCATCATGGGCTTCAAAAGGTGGTATGTTGACTTGCTTGGGCTTTGACTTGGTCATGCTTAAAGTTGGTCTTGATCTGGATTGAGTCGACTCAAGGGACTGGTGGCCTTCTTTCATGAGTCGGCTTCATGAATTGGTCTTTGTCTTCAAGGGTTTGGTGGGCTTCATTCCAAGGTTCTCATTAATCATAAGTACACTATTTTAGCTGAAAAAAATATCAAGAGAATTAGTTGAAAAATATTTTTTTTCTTGTTGATGTCCCATCAATTCTCCCGGGGTGGAAAAGAGCTCGACTCCGTCGAGTAGGAATCAATCTGACTTTGGTAATACTCTAGTAGGTCTGGTCGATTCTTTGTAGGTCTTCTCAAGTAATCCATGAGTCTTCAGAATCAGGACATCCTTGCAATGAACCAAGTTGCGTTGATAGTCCATGTTTCGGGTAGTGATAGTCTTATTGTCTAAGATTCGCTCAATCCTATCTTACTGCTTTGGTAACTTGGCTGGTGGTCACTAATGGGTTGGCTCACTCTCAAAAATAGAATCAGATTCGAAAGGCTCACTAGGTATCATTGTTGGTTCTTTTAACCTCCTAGATCTGAATTTTTGAAAGTAGAACTGATACCAAAGTCAGATGGTCAATCTAGCACATATTAGGTCCAAATTCTCCTTACTATTTTGAAAATGACCTACACCACGGGCTTATAATCATTCAGGTTTGGCCTTACCAGGACATAGTCTCCTTCCTGAAATTATTTGGCTCTTTTATGTGAGTTGATCATATGCTTGTTAATTTCATTGCTCAAATTTTCTTACTAATCATGCATGCATATGACTCTCGCAGTCATGGACATTTATGCATGGGAAAGTCAAATGACATCAAATGACAAAACATAAATGATACCAAAACAAAACAAGCTCTAATGGACTTTATTATTTTTGAACTAAACTTTATTGCTAGGAAACAAATGTTTTAATTAATGCAAAGTTTATCTTCATATAATTTAATTTTTTGTTACAAATAGATGCTAAGATCTGATTAGCAGATCAAATATACTGAGTGTAAATTCATATTCTTTAAATTATTTTATATTTTATATTTTTTGACTTAAAATATATTTTTTTTAAATTAAAGATTTCAAATCATCCTAAGCTCTGACTTCTTTGTGAATTCGACCTGACTTATCCTTTCTATATATTTTTAATTACTTTAACAAGTGAGATATTTAAACTGATAATTATGGTATCTTAATGACAATATCATGAACCTATCAAGTTTGGTGCCATTACTGGGAAGGCATGAAAGTTAAATTTTTTTTATTTCTTTATTTTTTTTTGTAAATTCAACTTACTAACTTTTCTTGTTTTTCTTGCAAAAAAAAGATAAGAAAAAGAAAAAAGAGAGAAGAAGGAAAGTCAACTATAATTTTGGTGAAATCAACCATTATCCTAGATCAATTTCTTTTTTTATTAGTTGCTTTTAATTAATTTCTTCCTTTCTAAATTAACAAAAAAATCTCCTTTTCTTAGTTTATTTTGATTAGTCTCCTTCCTTTTTAAATCTATCTAAAATTTTTTTTTGGTTAAATTTATTTTTTTTCTTATTGCTCTCTTTTAATTAATTTCTTTCTTTTAAAATTAACATAAAAAGAAAAAAATATTTTTAGTTGCTTTTCATTAGTTTATTTCTTTTCAAATTAACCTTAAAAAAATTCTTTTTTAGTTTCTTCCTTTTCAAATTGATATAAAAACAAAAATATTTTTATTTACTTTTAATTAGTTTCTTTCTTTTCAAATTAACCTGAAATGAAAAAAATCTTTTTTTAGTTTTTTTCTTTTCAAATTAACCTAAAAAAATCACTTAACTGCCTTAAATACTAGATTTGATTTTCTTCTTTAATTTAGGAATCTTGCTGCTTTATATGCTTAACCTAATTTAAATTTCTTTCTCTCATATTTAATTAACCTTATTTAAAACTCACATCTTATTCCTCTTTCTTAAAATAAAATAACATAGAAAGAAAATAAAAAAATATATAATATTTATAAAAAATAGAGAAACTCATTAATCCTTAAAAACTAATTACTTTTTTCGAACATCTTTTCTTTTTATATCTCATATTTTCATAAAATAACTTAAGGGCATTAATTTATTAACAAGATAAGGTGGGGATTTGATCATCCTTGGCCTACAAACCACCACCCTACATCTTGCATACCTAAGCCTTCTAATTAAAGTTAATTAGATGTCAAACCCTAAGAAACTGGAGCTCAATAGGACAAGAAACCCAGAAGAGTTGGGTCATGTCAGGATTGGTTGATTGACTGGTGTCTAGAAAAGGAGTTCATGGATGATGTAACCCTAAAAAAAGGTGGTTTTTAATAAGTTCCATTGATTGATGTGGCCAATCTAATTGGTGTCTAAGGAAAGCAACAGGGGAACCCCCATCGATCTTATCCTTACCTGGCTAGTTGATTGATTAGTTTTTGACTTGGAGGGTTCTAAGGTAAGCTTATTAGTTATGAGCTATCTAGATTTAGGATAACCATAGGATAAATAGTCCATATTATGCAAACTTGTTTATAAATAATATCAAACTCTAACTAATCTTTTTCTCTCTCTTAGCTCTAGGACTCCTTAGGCCCTTATCTTTAGAATCCTTTTCTTTCTTCCTTCTTTGTCTCACCTCTCCTCTTAAAAAATAAATAAATACATAAATAAATTAGGATTTCTCTTATCTAAAATCTTAATTGCATATCTAAATAATCAGAATAATCTAACAAACTAAATCAATGCTAGGAATATGAATTATTACATTAGAGTACCCTTTCTTCTGACAAACTAAGTTTATTCAAGATCCACTCACTTTGTGAGTAAATGACCAATGGCATACCAACTTCCTGGGTCTATGTATGACCAAGTTTAGCACGATCAAATACAAATGGACTATAGACCAGGAAATAACCCATACTTTGTTAACCCCTGGATTGATTTTGATGATAACAAAATATTGGAGCATGCATTTTATTACTAACCATTTCCAAGTATTTTATAAGTTTTTGTAGGATGATTTTAAAATACAACCACTTTTCCTACAACTTTTATGTATGTCAAGTTTATTTCTGAAAAAGTATTATGTAATGAAGAACCCAAAGAAAAACTACTTATTTATTCATGAAAATGGGCCAATTCAGTGTATTTTTCAAGTTTAAATTATTTAGATTAGGCTTTGAAGGTGTTTGAAAGCCTTTGAAGTTGGTTGGAAGCTTTTGGAAGCAATCTGGAGAAGTTTGGAAGGTTTTTGATAAAAATCACTGGAGCCAACTCAAAACAGAAGAGCTGACTCAATTTTCTTGCACAGCACTAAGTTTTCTGGCATGCAGACATCCGAGCCAACACAAAGGGAATTAAGCTGACTCATGCAGAGTTTCAATTCTTCAGTTTGTCAAAGTGAGCTAACCCGACAGAATCCGAGCATACTCAAATATGCTGTTAGACAACCGAGTCGACTCGACAGTCAACCGAGTCGACTCTTTTAGAGTTTCTAAAATCTCAGTTCTGAAGAACCAGCTAGGCGAGCTGACTTGATGGAAAAGAGCCGACTCGACCAGAGTGAAGTTTCAACCTGTTTAAGAATCCAAGTCGACTCGAAGCATCCGAGTTGACTCGAATCCCTGTTCCAGGTGCGTAACGGCTAGTTCAAGAACTATCTTTTTGAATCCAAAAAGTGCTCCAACGATCATATTTTGAATCCCAACATTCTACAACGGTCATATTCACTTGAAATCAGTTAAAGAAACTATTTATAAAGAATTTGAACAACTTTTGAAGAAGTGAATGAGAAGTTAATGGCCCTTTAATGAATATTTGAGAACATTCAAGAGAGCCTTCAAGCAAGCACTCAAAACTTCACCAACTCTCATCAGATTCTTGAGTAATTTATTGAGGAAGATCAGAAGCCTTAAAAGTATTCAAGAAATCAAGAAGGTTTCTCAAGAGCTACAATGGCAACCACCGACAACATTCGGTTTGTCATTATAGTTGCTCTATTTTTTTAACTCTTTATCTGAGTTGTTTCAAGTATAGCAGGGTTTATAACTTGGGGTTTGTTTAGGTTTTTAGTGAGCCTTTGAAAACCAAGAGTGGGTTGTTAGTGAGTCCATGAAAACTAATAGTGTATTGAGTTTTTGGTAATCCCAGTGTAAAACCAAGTTGGGTTTTGGATTGTTAGCCCGTGAAAATAATACAGCCGTATTCTAGGATGAATATAATGGAAATCCCAAGTGATACCTTAGGTAGTGCACGTAGGAGCGATGTTGCTAAGAACCACTATAAATTGCTTATGTTTGTGCTTGTGTTGCTTGTGCTCTTTATTTGCTTCCGCACTTGATACTTAGTTCATATCACTCACCACACCAAGTTATTTTAAAAGGAGCACATACTTGTGAAAAATTTTAAATACCCAATTCATCCCCCCTCTTGGGTAAGCCACCTGGGCAACAACTGGTATCAGAGCAGTGTCTCTGAAATTTACTTAGAGTAATGATAAATGGCAAACCCTATGAGTACCTCTTTGGTCGAAGGCCAATCTACAAAAAGACCTCCACTTTTCACAGGCACTAACTATACCTACTGAAAAGCCCGAATGAAAATTTACATTCAAGCAATAGATTTTCAATCATGGAAAATCATTCTAAAAGGACCTTACACACCCACAAAGAAGGTTGATGGAGGGACATCCCAAAACCTGAAGAGGAATAAGATGAACATGACATGAAAATTGGTGAGCTAAACGCCAAAGCAATGAATCTCTTATATTGTGATTTGGATTCTAATGAGTTTAATCGGATTTCTATCTAATTGTCTGCAAACGAAATTTAGGATAAACTTGAAGTAACCCATGAAGGAACCTCTCAAGTCAAAACTTCTATGATTAATCCTCTTTTACATAGTTATGAGTTGTTTAAAATGGAACCAAATCAGACTATATCTATCATGTTCTCAAGGTTTACAAATGTTATTAATGGTTTAAAGAGTCTTTGCAGGATATACTCCAATGCAAACCTCGTGCAGAAAATTTTGAGATCACTATCGAACAAATGGGATCCAAAGGTCACTGCTATCCAGGAAGCGAAAGACTTGAATACTCTACCACTGGATGAGCAATTGGGTTCCCTGATTACACACGAACTTACAATGCAGTATAGAAGTGAAGATGACATCAAGAAAAAAAGTCTGTAGCCTTCAAAGATGCAACAGAATTCAAGAAAAAAGAAGAAGAAATTGATGAATAAAGCCCCTCCTCCAAATATAAACTTGAAGACAATGATATCGCACTTGTAGTGAGGAGATTCAAGAAATTTATGGGCAGGAAAAAGGAAAAATATTGGAACAAATATCATAAAAAAGGAGAATACAACAAAGAAAGAGAAAAAGATAAAGATAAAGATAAATAGCAATAGCCCATCTGCTATGAATGTAAAAAACCAAGGCATTTCCGATCAGATTGTCCAACATTGAAGAAAACTTACAAAAAGAAGAAGAAGAAAGCAATGGTTGCAACTTGGAGCGATAGCGAAGAGTCTACCTCAAATGATGAAGAAGATACTACGAAAACTGTGAACATATGTTTGATGGGTCTCGAAGATGAGGTAATGTTTACCGAACCTCATGATGAATTTACATTTGAGGAATTAAATATTGCATATCATAAGTAGTTATTTGAATACAAAAAGGCTGGTCTAAAAATTAAAGCTTTGAAAAATAGCAATGATGTTTTAATGAAAGAAAAAGATGAAATTTCAGAAAAGAATAAAATTTTGCAAAAAGAATTGAATAGCTTTTCTGAAAAACATAAAATTTTGCAAGTTAAAAAGAATGAGTATCTTGAGAAAAAATAAAGCTTTACATGAAGAGAATATAAGCTTGCAAAAAGAAATTAAAAAACTCAAGCCATTGGTTGAAAAGTTAACGTTGAGTTCAAATAAGCTTGAGATGATTTTAAAAGATCAAAGGGACTCAAATAACAAAGCTGGAATTGGTTATAACCTTTTGCATACAAATAGAATTTCATCTACAAAGTTTATACCTTCAAGATCATATGTACTCAAGTTTTCAACTCAAAAATCTTTTGCATCTAAAGCTTCAACATTTGTACCTTTTCAAAAATCAAGAGTTACTTGTTATTCATGCAATGGGGTTGGTCATAAAGCATTTGAATGTAATTTAAAAAGAAATAATAGAAGTAAGATTAGAAAGATTTGGGTTCCCAAAGGAACCACTCCTACTAACCTACAAGGATCCAAGAAAGCTTGGGTACCTAAAAGAACTATTTGATTGTCTTGCAGAAATGTCTTGCAGCCCATAATACAAAGAAAAGATGGTATCTAGACAGTGGCTATTCAAGATATATGACGAGTGACAAAGAACAATTCATCATCCTAGAAATGAAGGATAGATGATTGGTCACTTTTGGTGACAATGGTAAGGGAAAGATAATTAGCATCGATAAGATCAAAATAACCCCTTCTACATTCATTGAAAATATATTGCTAGTTGATAAATTGAAGCACAATTTATTAAGTATAAGTTAATTATGTGATAGAGGCTTTAAGATTGTCTTTGAATCTTTAATGTGCATAGTAACTAACTCACTTGATTCTAGCACTAAGCTCATTGATCATAGACTTGGAAATATATATGTGGTAGATTTGAATGATCTAGCCATGGCTTGTAGTACAAGTCTTGTGGAAATGAATGCTAAAACCAAGGAGTCTAGCTTACTTTGGCATAGGAGATTAGGTCATGCTAGCATGCATACAATAGCTAAATTGATTTTTAAAGATCTAGTTAAAGGTTTACCAAAATTTAAAGTTGTTTTTGAACATGTGTGTGATGCATAACAATTAGATAAGCAAACTTGGAAGAGTTTTAAATCAAAAAATATGATTTCAACATCTAGACCTCTAGAGTTACTACACATGGATCTATTTGGACCAACTAGGACTATAAGCCTAGGTGGTATGAAATATGGACTTGTGATAGTATATGATTTTTTAAGATTTACTTAGATTTTATTTATTGCATACAAAGATGAAGCATTTAAAGTATTTCAAAAAATTTACAAGAAAGTTTCAAACCAGAAAAATCTTTTAGTTATTACTATTAGAAGTGATCATGACACAGAATTTGAAAATCAATACTTTGATAAATATTGCACTGAGACAGCATTGTTCATAATCTTTTCGCTCCTAGAACACCACAACAAAATGGTGTTGTAGAGAGGAAGAATAGGATATTGGAAGAGATGGCCCGAGCAATGTTATGTGAAGGCAATCTTCCTAGGTACTTTTGGTCAGAAGCTGTGAACACTGCATGCTATATTTTGAACCGAGTTGACTCAAGTACAAGGGAGCTGACTCTTCCAGAGTTTAAATGTTTCTAGTTTTGAAGAACCAGCAAGGCGAGCTGACTTGAAGAAGAAGAGCTGACTTGACCAGAGTAATGTTTTAACTTGTCTGAGAATCCGAGCCGATTCGAAGCATCCGAGCTGACTAGAAGTCTAGTTCCAGGTTTGTAATGGCTAGTTGTAGAACTCTCTTTTTGAACCCAAAATGGTCCTTAATGGTCATATTTCGAATCCCAACGGTCTACAAAAGCTATATCTACTTGAATTTAGTTAAAGGAACTATTTATGAGGGATTGGAACCACCTTTGAACAAAGGAATGATAAATTAATGAGTTTTTGAAAGAACACTCAAGAGAGCTGATGCAGGACAAATTATGATAAATTAAATTACTGATTTTAATCTGAATTATAAAGATTAATTTTTTTAATATTTTTAGTTTAAAAGACTTAAAGGAGACAATAAAGGAATAATGCAATTAGTTAACAACCAGCAAAGTAAATTTAACAAAGTAAACTAGAAAAATAGGATTTGGCTGCTAAGAAACCACCGTAAACTCGGGTCTACTTATTAAAGAATCAAAAATCAAAGAGGAGGGATGGGTTTTAAGATTTACCAATGATGAATTATAACCCTCTGGAGTAGATCTAGCTGGACTCTCAAGGATCTTGCAGCAGGGCTTCAAAATCTCGATCTTCGGGCTCCGATCTTTCATGATGTTGGTTCCAAGGCAAGAACACCCTACCTTTGAATCCTCGATCACCTGTAATCACTTAACAAAAAAAATCACTCAGTTAGGAAGTAGTAATGGAAAGAAAAAGATGAAAAAAAAAAGTGGAAGGGAAGGGATGGAGGTGGACGACTAGGGTTTCTTGGTGGCTGGATATGTAGGGCCTCACACCCTATGATGCTCTGAAGAACAAAGGAAGGGCCTCACACCCCGTGATGCACACAGCAAAGAAAAATTTTGATAGAATGTCACTTTATTTCATATATCTGGAATGAATAATATAGGGGGTTGATGGGGTATTTATAGACCATCAATCCAATAAGTAAGGGTTATAAAGACTAGTATTGTTTTCCCTTGGGCAACGATTCCTTGAATCCTTGCTTCTAGTATCTTGGACTCCTATCTTTGGGCTGATCTGGAGCTCTCTTCAAGGTGGGCGACAACAAGGGATCTTCATCCACATTGGGTGCCAAGATGAGGATTGGTGAAGTGTCTTGATGAGCGGTCAAAATTGCTTCAATGATTGGCTTTGATTGATGGACTCTGGAGTTTGGATGATGTGGGCTCCTATAGGATAGTGGACTCTCCAGTCTGGATTGAACAAAATTCAAGAGTTCTTGTAGGATTTTTGAGTTCTTGAAACTTGAGCAGCTTGGAACTTGATTGACTAAAATACTGGAATAGAAAACCATTGAATCTCGTTCACTTTGGGCGATAAATTAAACTTGAAACTCTTTGGAAGTTGGCATCAAAAAAAGGATGGAAAGCTTGGCCGACTCCTCTTAAGTTGGCATGAATTATTTGAGGGAGATGGTGCTAACTTGAAGATGCCTTCTCATTTACACATCTTAAAAAGAAGGGGTGCTAATCATTGAATTCATTTGGCCGACCAAGTGGGACATGGCAAGTGTGGTGTTGTCCCGATGAGGTGGTAAGTGGTGTTATCCTGATGACGTGGCACGTGATGTCCAAATAAGTCATGTGATGTTGTCTAAAATCTTGAAAAGGTGGTGCCAAGAAGTGGTTGTATATGATAAGTGACTTGGGCTAGCACATGGAGTCACATGGGTCTAGACTTGGGTCCCCCTTATATTATAGGACTCAACTAATAATTACAAGACTCAACAAACTAATTAATTAAAGCCTAACTTGATCAAATTGATCAAAAGGCATAACCAACTAAACAAACTTGGTAAATAGGGTTTGGCCCAAAATAGGTTTTGACATAACCTGATAAATAGGGTTTATATACAAACCCTAATTGGTAAAAAGGGCTAACAAACACTAGGCCATTTATAACCCAATTAAAATTGGGATTTTTTTTACAGACTCAATTTTGGATCCAGGGGTTTTTCCAGGGACTCAATTTTAGGATTTAGGGCTAAACCCAACTAAGCTAAAATAACAAAAATTCAAGATAACTATTTACAAGCGTGGTTTGGGCTTAGGGATTCACTCACAAGTGATCCACAGGGATATGGATTTGACCTGTCATTTTCTTCTGGCCCTCGTGTCTGCACCAATTCTCTCCAGGTGGGAGGAACTCGATCTTGTCGAGTATGGGTCAACTCCGTTGTGATAGTGCTCTAGTATGTTTGGGTCAACTCTCTGCAAGTCCTCTCTGGTGATCCAAGAATCATCGGTCTCGGGTCATCCTTGCCAACGAACTAGATATCACTGATAGTCTTTGCTCCGAGTAACAATTATCTTGTCATCCAAGATCTGCTTGATCTTGTCTCTCCGAGCTAGAGGTATGGCAGGTGGACACACTTGGGTTGGCTCACTCTCAAGGACTGGATTAGGCCCAACAGACTCACTAAGAATCAATATTGGCTCCCCATACTCTATAAGGTCTAAAATGCTAAAAGTAGAACTAATACCTAGTTCAGGTGGTAACTCGAGCACATAGGCATTAGGTCTAATTTTTCTATTTACTTTGTATGATCCACTACTACAGTCATGTAACTTTTTCGTGGTTCCATGTGGAACCGTTCAGGTCATGGCCTTACCTTGACAAAGTCTCCTTCATTGAATTTCTTTGAGTCTTTTTTCTCTTTTTTTTTCCTATTGATATGCATGTAAACCCTAAACTACAACTAAGTTTGACCCTTGGTTGGTGGGTGACATACAGATGAGAATGGTGCATGGACTCCTACTAAATGCCATAGGATTTTCTAGAAGTAAGTGGCAAACCTAATAAGGTCAAAGGATTGATGAAACATGCTAACCTCAACAAAATGTAATCTAATGGTCCTAGAAACATGAGAAGTTTCAGGAAAAGGTAGGAAGTAAGAAGTAGATTAGGGGGTGACTTGGTAGGGTAGGAAATAAGAAAACGGCTCATGGATTAGTCCTAGACTAACGAGGTTGACCTTAAGGGTTGGACATTGATTCACACCTATAGGGAATAAAGTGTCTGCTTTATGGAAGAATGGGTCAGTGATTTTAGGGAAGAGATCTTCAATTGAAACCACGGGGATGAAGTCTTCCTAAGGGTACTAGACTAAATAAATCAAGTCCTTAATAATTTCCTCTGGTTCTTGAATTTTAGGACTAGGCTCTATAATTGGGTTCCCTTCTAGTGTCTCCTCGGTAGAATAATAGTTGCAGGATCATGGTTCTCTTTCTCTAACTATTCTTCCACTACGGCTTCAGTTTGGGTGTGGTCAGGGTCAACTAATTTTGAGTCTCTCTTAGTTATTTCCTCTTTAACATCATCTTTATGAATCAATGGGATAGTCAAAGTGGGTTGGCTAATGGAAAATTGATTAGTATCTGGGGTAACAGGGATGGGTCGACTCGGAATAAGGTTGAGTCAGCTCGGGTAAGAATTGGGTCGACTCAGCTGAGGAATGGGTTGACTCAGGTTGACTTGGCTAAATCCTAAATTTTGATATGGGGTACTAATCCTAATGGGTTCAGGTTGACTAAGGAAAACTTGACTAACATTTGGCTGATACCTAGGGGTTATGGGTTCCTTAGGTTCATAGGATATGGGCTCAGATTTATCGATCATGAATTTGGATTTATAGGAGCTGGGTTCATAGGATCTGGGTGCGTGGGAACAAGGTTCATATGATCTGGGTAGGTACTATCTCCTAAGTTTATGTTTCATGTCACTCCAGGTAGTTATGGGTATGTCTCTTCTTCATCTAATCATTCTTTCAATATCATCCCAGTAAATTCTAGCCTAGCATACCAACTTGGGTTTAGCAATCTTAAACTTTCTTTCATCAGACACTAGTTCGCTCTCAAAATATAGGTCCATACCTTCTTCCCAATCTATATAATTCTCAAGATCAAGATCACCACAAAATTTAGGTGCTTCTACCCTAAAATTCCTAGTGGCTCTCTTATCCTGGTCTATGAAATCATAATTAGGTCTCCTATGGTTAGATTCCTAGATTGGGTCCTGGTGTGTTTCAAATTTAGGTTTAGGGTGAGTCTTGTGGGTTTTCTCTAGGTTCCCTAAATGGTCATCTAGTCGGTCAAACCTATTATTCATTTGGGCACATTGTTTAGTCATGGACCTCAATAAGGTTTCCATAGTGGACTCCATGGTCGAACCAGACTAGGTTGGGTTTGAGGCTACAGGTATTGGTCTCCTAATTTAGGGGTCATGCAATGCAAACACATCATTTTAAGGTTTTTTAGACCTAGAGCTCAAGTAGAATGGGTTAGCTCAATTTACAGACAATTCAACAATTACTCTATCCACTGGCCAGGTAAGAGGTGGGGTCGAGGGAGGCTTCCCTTGCTCTCGTAGGGTCCTAATTAAAAACCATGAGACTGCTTAGGGCATTTGCTAATGGACCTCTAGCCTTAGACACTAGATTCAAGTGATAATCAAAGGATTGGGTGTAATAGCTTTCACACAATACTTGGAACCCAACCTATTGGTGTCCCTAAATTGCTTTAGGTTTCTAATTAATTTTAATTAAGGTTAGGTTCGATGCAAAGGTAGTGGTTGTGTGCCCAGGATAGGTGATGAGATCCTGCCCTGATTTGAGATGATCAAGTGTCCTTAAGATTAGGTTACTGGATGATGCAATCACACAATATGAAACCCTAAAATGCAATGAAGCTAAAATAATTAAAAATAGCAGAAAATGAAATTATAATTATTAAATTTCAGATCCAATGAATTTTTAGATTTTCGATATCGGGATATCACATCCAGCCGTAGCTCATTACTCACATGGGTCGTGACAGTATACTTGCATTTACCCACTCAGGAGGCATGATTTTCTTCCACCAGAAAATAGCAAATAAATTTTTTTTATCTAATTTTTTTTTGAGATTAATAGAGGATCAACAAAAAATCTATTTCTATTTTTTTTGGATTTCTTAAGGATGATTTTTATGCAATTTAATTTCAGCCTAATTCTAGGTATGCAGAAATTTCAATACAAGAGTGATTAAACCCTAGTTTAACCTTCGCTCTGATACCAAAACTGATGCGGGACAAATTATGATAAATTAAATTACTAATTTTAATCTTAATTATAGAGATTAATAGAGATTAAATTTTTTAAGAAATTTAGTTTAAAAGACTCAAAGGAGATAATTAAAGAAACTATGCAACTAGTTAACAACCCGCAAAGTAAATCTAACAAAGTAAACTAGAAAAATAGGATTTGGCGACTGAGAAACCACCATAAACTAGGGTCTACTTATCAAAGAATCATAAATCAAAGAGAAGGGATAGGTTTTAAGATTTACCAACAAAGAATTATAACCCTCTGGAGTAGATCTGGCTAGACTCTCAAGGATCTTATGAAAGGGCTTCAAAATCTCGATCTTCGAGCTCCCATCTTTTGCGATGTTGGTTCCAAGGCAAGAACACCCCGACTTTGAATCCTCGATCACCTGTAATCACTCAACAAAGAAAATCACTTAGTTAAGAAGTAGTAATGGAAAGAAGAAGATGAAAATAAAAGTGGAAGGGAAGGGATGGAGGTGGGTGGCTAGGGTTTCTTGGTGGCTGGATATGTAGGTTCTCACACCACGCGATGCACATAGCAAAGAAAAACTTTGATAGATGTCACTTTATTTCATACATCTAGAATGAATAATACAGGGGAGTTGATGGGATATTTATTGACCATCAACTAGAAAAGTAAGGGTTACAAAGACTACTATTATTTTCCCTTAGGCAACAATTCCTTGAATCTTTGCTTCTGATATCTTAGACTCTTGTCTTTAGGCTGATCTGGAGCTCTCTTCAAGGTGGGCGACAATAAGGGATCTTCATCCACATTGGGCACCAAGATAAGGATTGGTGAAGTGTTTGATGAGCGATCAAAATTGCTTCAGTGATTGGCTTTGATTGATGGACTCTGGAGTCTGGATGATGTGGGCTCCTGCAGGATAGTGGACTCTCCAGTCTAGACAGAAGAAAACTCAAGAATTCTTGTAGGATTCTTGAGTTCTTGAAACTTGAGCAGCTTGGAACTTGATTGACTAAAATACTAGAAATAGAATACCATTGAATCTCCTTCACTTTGGGTGATTAAATAAACTTGAAACTCTTTGGAAGTTAGCATCAAAGAGAGGATGGAAAGCTTGGCTGCCTCCTCTAAAGTTGGCATGAATTATTTAAGGGAGATGGTGCTAACTTGAAGACTCCTTCTCATTTACTCATCTAAAAAAGAAGGGGTGCTCAACGTTGAATTCATTTGGCCGACCAAGTGTGACATGGCAAGTGTGTTGTTGTCTCGATGAGGTGGCAAGTGGTGTTGTCCTGATGACGTGGCACGTGATGTCCAAACAAGTCATGTGATGTTGTCCAAAATATTGAAAAGGTGGTGCCAAGAAGTGGTTGTATATGACAAGTGACTTAGGCTAGCACATGGAGTCACATGGGTCTGACTTGTGTCCCCTTTGTATTACAAGACTCAACTAATAATTACAAGACTCAACCAACTAATTAATTAAAGCCCAACTTAATCAAATTGATCAAAAGGCATAACCAACTAAACAAATATGGTAAATAAAGTTTGGCCCAAAATAGGTTTTGACACAACCTGATAAATAGGGTTATATACAAACCACAATTGGTAAAAAGGGCTAACTAATATTGGACCATTTATAATCCAATTGAAATTGGAGTTTTTTTTACAAACTCAACTTTGGGTCCAGGGATTTTTATAGGGACTCAATTTTAGGGATTACGGCTAAACCCAACTAAGCTAAAATAATAAAAATATAAGATAACTATTTACAAGTGTGGTTTGGACTTAGGGCTTCGCTCACAGGTGATCCACAGGGATGTGGGTTCGACCTGTCATTTTCTTTTGGCCCTGGTGTCCGCACCAAGAGCATTCAAGACCACACCAAAGTTTTATCTAATTTCTTGAGGCATTTATTGAAGAAGCTAGAAGCATTGAAGAGCATTCAAAGAGCAATCAAGAGGGCTTCTCAAAAGTTGCAATTGCAACCATCCGACAACGATCGATTTGTTATAAAGTTACTTTATTTTTCATACTCTTTATTTAAGTTGTTCTAAGTATAGCAGGGGCTGTAACTTGGGGCTTGTATTGGTTATTGGTGAGCCTTCTAAAACCAAGTGTGGGTTGTTAGTGAGCCTGATAAAACTAACATTGTATTGGGTTTTTGGTGAGCCCGAGATAAAACCAAGTTTGGGTTTTTGGTGAGCCTGGGATTAAACCAAGTTTGGATTTTTTATGAGCCCAAGATAAGACCAAGTTTGGGTTTTGGATTGTGAGGCTGTGAAAATAATTCAGCTATATTTCGAGGGTGAATATAGTGGAAATCCTAAATGGTATCTTGGGCAGTGGATGTAGGAGCAAGGTTGCTCCAAACCACTCTAAATCTACTATATTTGTGATTGTGTTTCTTGTGCTTCTGATTTGCTTCCACATTAGTTATCTAACTCACAGCACTCACTACACTAAGTTTGTTTAAAAGGAACACATATTTGAAAAAATCTTAAATGCCCAATTCAACCCCCCTCTTGGATAAGCCACCTGGGCAACAACTAGTATTAGAGCAGTGTCTCTGAATTTACTTAGAGTAAAGATAAATGGCAAATCCCATGAGTACCTCTTTGGTCGAAGGCCAATCCACAAATAGACCTCCACTATTCACAAGCACTAACTATACCTACTGGAAAGTCCGAATGAAAATCTACATTCAAGCAGTAGACTTTCAATCATGGAAAATGATTCTAACAAGACCTCACACACCCATGAAGAAGGTTGATGTCATGGACGTCCCAAAATCTGAAGAGGAATGGGATGAACATGACATGAAAATGGGTGAGCTGAATGCCAAAGCCATGAATCTATTATATTATGCTTTGGATGCAAACAAGTTTAACCGAATTTCTACTTGCAATTTAGCTAAGAAAATTTGGGATAAACTTGAGGTAACACATGAAGGGACTTTCTAAGTGAAAACATCAAAAATTAATCTTCTTGTACATAGCTATGAATTATTTAAAATGGAACCGAATGAGACTATATCCACCATGTTCTCACGTTTTACATATATTATTAAAGATTTAAAGAGCCTTGGAAGGATATACTCCAATATAGATCTTGTGCAAAAGATTTTGAGATCACTTCAAAATAAATGGGATCCAAAAGTAATTGCAACTCAAGAGGCCAAGGACCTCAATACATTACCACTGGATGAACTACTGGGTTCCTTAATTACACATGAGCTCACTATGTAGCATAGAAATGAAGATGACATCAAGAAATAGAAATCAATAGCCTTCAAAGTTGCTGTAGAGTTGAAAAAACATGAAGAAGAAATTGATGAAGAAAGCTCCTCCTTTGAAGATGAACTAGAAGGTGATGATATCACACTAGTAGTGAGGAGATTCAAGAAGTTTATGGACAATAGAAAGGGAAGATACTGGAGAAAGTTTCATAAAAAAGGAAAATACATCAAAGATATGGAAAAAGAAAAAGAAAAGGATAAAGAGCAACAGCCCATTTGCTACGAATGCAAGAAATTGGGGCACTTCAGATCAAATTGTCCAAACTTGAAGAAAGCATATAAGAAGAAGAAGAAGAAAGCAATGGTTGTGACTTGAGCGAAGCAAGGAGTCAACTTCAAATGAAGAAGAAGAGACCACAAAGATAGCAAACATATGTCTAATGGGTCTTGAAGATGAGATAATGTCTCTCAAACCTCATGATGAATTCACTTTTGAAGAATTAAATACTGTTGACTCTGGTTTTGATTATGACAAAATACTTAAGTGTATTTGAGTACTAATTTTGCATTAAGTGTGTAAATCAGATATAGGTACTCAAAAATTAATTTTAAAGAAGTTTCAGTACTAGTGTAGCCAAGTGTTGACTCATGAATAGTGAAGTATCGACTCAAGGCCTGAGACCAAACATGATCAGAACATGGTGATTTCAGGAGTTTGGTCAAGTGTCGACTCACGGAACTAAAGTATCGACTCAAGGTGTCGACTCATCAGATAAAGTGTCAACTCACCAGTGTAGAGCAGAAGACTTTAGAAGATATTTTTGGTTATATGTCGACTCAAGAAAATGATGTGTCGACTCAAGGTATCGACTCATGAAGGTCAAGTGTCGACACTTGTTGTACGACTAGTTTTTTTGAAGTGCAGACTTTCCCAACTTGGTTCCAATGGCCTCATTTTCTCCTCCAACGGTCACCAATGGTCAAATAAGGTTTGAAGGGGTATTTAAACACCACCACGCTTAAGGGAAAGAAGTGAAAATGGATTGATAGAGAGAATCCATGGTTTGAATGATAAATCCTTTGGTTTACAAGAAAAAATATGTAAAGGATTTTTAAGGATTCAATATTGAGAGTGTTGAGCCTCCAAGGACTCAAAGTGAAGATGGAGCTTCCAAGAGTGGCATCTTCAAGCATCTATTGAAGCTTCTATAACATGAAGACAAGCTCAACACAATAATCAAGTGCCTCAAAGACAAATTTGCTTTTTGTAAGAAAGCTTTTATATTTTCATTGTTATTCTTGTACTTGTATTGCTTACTAGTTTTAATGGAATTGAAACTAGTATCTAGGTTATTGGTGAGCCTATATTATAAAAACCAACAAGGGTTTTGACTTGTGAGCCCGTGAAAATAAGTTGGGTTGTTGGTTAGCCCAGATAACCATCAAGGTTATTGGTAAGCCCGTAAAACCAACTAGGTTCTTGGTTAGCCCGCAAAACTAAGGAGGTTTTTGGTTAACCCATGAAAATCAAGGGATTTTTGGTTAGCCGATGAAAACCAAGGGATTTTTGGTTAGCCCGTGAAAACTAAGAGATTTGGACTTGTGATCCCGGGAAAATAAGTTGGGTTTGATTAGTGAGCCTAAAAAACTAATCGACTATAATCTAGTGTGATTATAGTGAATTCCTAAGAAAAAATTAGGGAGTGGATGTAGGTATCTTGGAGTACACCGAACCACTATAAGCTTGATGTGTTTGTGATTATTTTTATTTTTACATTTATTTCTTTATTTCCGTTATATTTTATTATCATGTTCACAAACACATGCTTTGAATTGGCACATTATTTGAAATCTTGCAAAAAAGTCTTAAAGTCCAGTTCACCCCCCTCTTAGGTTGCATCATCACCCCGGTCTACAATTGGTATCAGAGCCCGGTACTCTTTTTGAAAATCTAACAGTTTTGAGTTAAAGATCATGGCAGCCCAAGTTTGAAAATTTGAAAGTTTGAAATTTTTGAGAAACTTTGAAAAGAATTTACAAATCATATGTTGAGGGAGAGCTTTTGAAAAATCATTTTTAGATCATATTTTGAGGGGGAGCTCAATATTTTTCTTTGCTACATTGCTCTATGCTTGTTGTTGATCTTTTAGAGCATGTTATATTTATTTTTGAGCTTACCTTGTTTATATACTTAAAGATTTTGTTATTATCAAAAAGGAGGAGATTATTGACTCTGGTTTTGATTATGACAAAATACTTAAGTATATTTGAGTACTAATTATGCATTAAGTATGTAAATCAGATATAGGTACTCAAGATTTAATTTGAAGAAGTTTCAGCACTGGTGCAGCCAAGTGTCGACTCAATAAATCCAAGTGTCAAGCCAAGCGTCGACTCATGAATAGTGAAGTGTCAACTCAAGGCCTGGACAAAATAGGATACAGAACATGGTGATTTCAAGAGTTTGGTCAAGTATCGACTCATGAAACTGAAGTGTCGACTCAAGGTATCGACTCACCAGATGAAGTGTCGACTCACCAGTGAAGAGTAAAAAACTTCAGAAGACATTTTTGGTCAAGTGTTGCTCAAGAAAATGAAGTGTCAACTCAAGGTTTCGACTTACAAAGGTCAAGTATCGACACTTGCTGTAATGGCTAGTTTTTTTGAAGTGCAAAACTTTTCCAACTTGGTTCCAATAGCCATATTTTCTCCTCCAATGGTTACCAACAGTCAAATAAGGTTTGGAGGGCTACTTAAACACCACCAAGCTCAAGGGGAAGAAGTGAAAATAAATTAATAGAGAGAAACCATGGTTTGAATGATAAATCCTTTAGTTTACAAGAAAAAATATGTAAAAAATTTTAAAGGACTCAATATTGAGAGTGTTGAGCCTCCAAGGATTCAAAGTGAAGAGAGAGCTTCCAAGAGTGGCATGTTCAAGCATCCATTGAAGCTTTTATAACATGGAGATAAGCTCAATACAACAATCAAGTGCCTCAAAGACAAATATGCTTTTTGTAAGAAAGCTTTTATATTTTCATTATTATTCTTGTACTTGTATTGCTTACTAGTTTCAATGAAATTGAAACTAGTATCTAGGTTGATGGTGAGACTTGAAAAAATCATCTAGGTTATTGGTGATCTTATATGATAAAAACCAACCAGGGTTTTGACTTGTGAGCCCGTGAAAACAAGTTAGGTTGTTGGTTAGCCTAGAAAACTATCAAGATTGTTGGTAAGCTCGGAAAACCAACTAGGTTCTTGGTTAGCCCAGAAAATCAAGGGGGTTTTTAGTTAGCCCGTGAAAACCAAGGGGTTTTTGATTAGCCCATGAAAACCAAAGGATTTTGACTTGTGAGTTAGGGAAAACAAGTTGGGTTTGATTAGTGAGCCCGGAAAACTAATCGACTATAATCTAGTATGATTATAGTGAATTTCCAAGGAAAGCTTGGGGAGTGGATGTAGGTGCCTTGGAGTGCACCGAACCATTATAAACTTGATGTGTTTGTGATTGTTTTTATTCTTGCATTTATTTCTTTATTTTTGCTGCACTTTATTATTATGCTCATAAACACATGCTTTGAATTGGCACATTATTTGAAGTCTTGCAAAAAAGTTTTAAAGTCCAATTCGTCCCCTTCTTGGGTTTCATCATCATCCTAACCTACAAATACTGCATTTCATGAATTGTTATCTGAATACAAAAAAGCCGGTCTCAAAATTAAATCTTTGTAAAATAACAATGATATTTTAATGAAAGAAAAATAAGAAATTATAGAAAAGATTAAAATTTTGCAAAAATAATTGAATTGCCTTTTTGAAAAACATAAAGCTTTGCAAATTGAAAAGAATAATTTTTTAAAGAAAAATAAAGCTTTGCATGAAGAAAACATTGGTTTGCAAAAGGAAGTTGAAAACTGTAATAAAAAATCTCCTTATGTGCCTGACTGCATCATACCACCCTGCTTGTTTGATTGCATGACCACTACACTAGGGACCAAATATCAATAGTCTAAACCCCAACCCAGTTCAGCCATTGACTCCAACTTTGAAACCTTCATGAAGGCCTTGACTGAATGATTTGACCAAATGGATCGCAAGCTTGACTAATCCAATATCCAAATAAATCAAAGACTTGACCAATTGACCCAAACAAATAACCAAGCAACCAATAGGATCGACCAGTTAACCCATAGGCTAGACCAGATAGAAAATTGATCAGGTACCACAAAAAGAACCCAAGAGTCTAATATTGAACCTGATCCTGAGTTACCTTGTTCCACCTCTCATAATCCTAGGGGAACCCTAAATCAAGACCAATTTATGGAACCCAACCTTAGGAGAGCCCAAAACCAGGGCCAATTTATGGAACGCAATCCTAGGAGAGTCCAACACTAGGAGCCATAATAGGAACCCAACCTTAGGAGAGTTCAAGACCCTGACCCTATCCAGGAACCCAACCATAGAAGGCCCTACCATGAAGTTTGTGATCAAGATGAGAGGGCCATGAAAAATATTAGGGCAAAGGCACCCACCTTTGATGGTAGTCTTGAACCAAAGGTCTATGTTGATTGGGTAGGAGACATGGATTATTATTTTGTGTGGTATGACATGAGTGAAGAGATGAAGTATATGTTTGCAAAGATGAGATTGATTTGTCAGGCTAGGCTACATTGGGCTAACCTTGAGCGTACTAGGAGACAACAAGAACTTCCTCCCATAACCACCTGGCAAGAAATGAAATTGAAACTTAAGGAGAAGTACCTACCTGAATCCTACAATCAGAAACTCCTAAACCAATGGAATAGGATACGTCAAGGGAATAGGTCTGTATCAGACTATATTGCCTAGTTTGATGACTTCATAGTTAGGTGTAATGAATCCGAGTCTCTAGCACAGACATTGTCTAGGTTCAGAACAGGATTACGTGAGGATATCCAGAGAGAGCTATATATGAGAGAGGTCACCGATTTAGAGCAAGCATACCAGATAGATAGATATTATGAACAATTATAGAGGGGACCTACATATCAGTGATCTGAACCAATTAGGAACAATGCCCCATTCCCAAAATCAAACCCAAACCAGGTGTACCAAGGTCGACCAAATCCCAACCTAGTTCGATTTAACTCCAACCCAGTTAGGTCAAACCCTAATCAAGTCTGACCCAACCCTAACCCAATTCAATCCAATCCCAACTCAACCCATCCTAACCCTAATCCACTTCGACCCAACCCGAGTCTGAGTCAGTCCAGTTCAAGCAATTCTACACCAGTCAGAAATGATAAGGGTAAGGCATCAGCATTTCAGAAAGCCCACAGCCCTAGCCCCAATGCCTACTTTAGATGAAATAAGGTAGGTCACTATGCTAGCTAGTGTCTCAACAGATCATTACATATAGGAAAGCTTGAGGAGGAAGAGCCTGAACCCAATAATGATGAGGAAGAAGGGGTTTATGAAGCTGAGGCAGACTTGATAGAGGAGTATGAAGGAGATGTAGAAGAATTTGATCAGTCTGACCTAGCAGGGGTAGTTAGATGCATCCTATCCCAGACCAAAACACAGGAAGATTGGCGTAGGACTAACATCCTACAAACCTTTATGAAGATTGGGGATAAGGTATGCAAGATTATTATAGATAGTGGGAGTTATGTGAATGCCATCTCACTTAAGGCAGTCAAAATCCTAGGCTTAAGCCCAGTTTCCCATCCTAGCTAGTGGGGGCACCAGGATCAGACATAGATTACTGGATCCCATATAGTTTACTGATTAGGATTTTAGAACCTTAGTCATGTGTCATAATTTTATAAGCAAATAAGATTGAGTCCTATAATAAATTGAGACTAGTTGTGCTGGGGGACTAACTAGATGCGAAGATGAAATGATGATGCAAGTGATTTTAGGGTTTTGTAATTTTTAGATTTTAATGGTTTTCTTTGGATTCCCGAAAATAAGTACGAGTTGATCTAGGGTTCTATAATAATAAGAACTATCAAGCAAGTAAGTAGTCCCTAAACAATGATAAAGAGAGGACCCTAGGATTGAGAAACCTTGTAGGACTTGGCTCTCCGATCAAGACATACTTAGGAGCTAGGGGCAAACCTCAAAGACCTGAAGCGCCCGATGCAGAGATCGCTCACTTCGGCGGATGTGGCCTGGATGATCGAACCATCAACCCTGCGGAGGCGCCGGCTGGTTATCCGAAGATCTCGATGGCAAAGGCAACCATCTCCGTACTCGTGTCACCTAGAGGACCTGTGAGCATTCAAAGAAGATAAAGGTTAAGTTTCAATCAGAAAGAAAGCAGTGGAAGAATGAAAGAAAGAGTTGTTGAAGTGATGGTGGAGTTCTTCTTGATTCGGAGTCGGATGACGGAGTTGCGGAAGTGATGGTAGTTTGAGGCCTCACACCTCTTGACGCCCGAAGGCGAAGGTGCTCCCTCATGGAGATCGACGTTCCTAGTGAATGAAGGCAACTAGCAAGAGATTGGGACTCAAGAAATATAATTTTTTATTCATCAAAAATTAATTTTACAAAGGAGGGGTTAGGTCCTTTAAATAGGGACCTTAGGACCCTTTTGAATTTTAAATGAAAAATTTACAAGAATTCTTGAATGGGCGCCCAAACTTTTGACTTTTCTTCTCTCCTTGGCCGACCAAGAGCTAGCTTGATTGGGCATGGCATGATGCAAGGCTTGGAGGAGAGATCTTGGTGCCTTGAACTTGGAAAGAAGCTTCTTTGTTTTGGAAGAAAACATGAATAGAGGCTTGGAGCAAGTCATGTGTTCTTCTTCCTTCCTTGGTCGTGCATCCTGTTTTGGTACAAGGCATGACATGAGGAGTGTGAGGTGGAGGCCCCTATGGATCATGTCTCTTCCTTCCAAAGAGGTTCAAACAATTTGGGAAGAAGACTTGATTGGAGGGCTTGAAGCAAGGGATTTGAATTCCCAACTTCAACTCCCATTGACCTTCTCTTTGGCCGACCACCCATGCTTGGAAAGGAGCCTGATAAGGGGAGGGAAAAAGGGCTAGTGCCAAGTGATGTGTTCCTCCTCTTTGGGTGTCCAAGGATGACAAGTGTGCTGCCCACATGGCAAGTTGTCATGGTGCCACATAGGATGAAAAGGTGGGCCCTGAGCTGACTTGGATTCCTTCCTGACTTGGCTCCAAGGAGACTAAATTTTAAAACCAATTCTTACATGGACCCATACTTCCAACAGACTCAGACTGGACTCAATTTGTGACTGGACTCAGTACAGGAAACAATTTGACCAAATTGGTCAAAGTACATACTAGATACAGATATATGAGACTCAATTCAAAACTAAAAAAAATATAAGGTTTAGACTTGAAGCCTTATTACAAGACCCAAAAGTTGAAACCCTAACCAATGGTCTGGTGCTCACACCAATTCTCCTAGGGTGGGAGGAACTCGACCCTGTTGAGTAAGAGTTGAGTTGGCTTAGGTACTCTTCCAGAAGGTTGGGATCGAGGCGCTGCAAGTCCCCCAGGTAATCCACGAGTCGTCGGACTCAGGTTGGCCTTGCCATCGGACTAAGAAACGTTAATAACCTTTGCCCTAGGTAGTGATAGCTTGGTCATCCAGGACACGCTCGATCCACTCTCCTCTTTCAGGTATAGTTGGAGGTGGACACTTAGGTTCGGGTTCACTCTCAAAAGAAAGGTCAGGCCCAAATGGCTCGCTAGGTATGTTTGCTGGTTTTCTGTACTCGACTAAGTCTGAGATATTGAAAGTCGAGCTAATGCCATAATTCGAAGGTAGCTCAAGAATGTAGGCATTAGGGCCAACTCTTTTTATCACTCTAAAGGGGCCAGCTCCACGAGCATGAAGTTTCTTAACGGTTCCTGGTGGAAACTGTTCAGGCCTAAGCCTAATCATTATATAATTCCTTTGATCAAACTCTTTAACTCGTTTCCGGAAATTAGCCAAATTATTTTAAAATTATATTTAATGCATAATCCTAACATGATGCAAAATGCAGACTCAACTATGCATTTTTGTTATGAAAAAAAAAAATTTATTGGACTCCTAGGGTCTAAACCTAACAGACTTTTGACTCTTTAGGTTTGACCCTAGTCTGGTATGCACCAGAAAAATTACCATGAATCCCTACCAAATGCCATAAAGTATACCAGAAGTAGGTGGAAAAAGGAATGGGCTCTAAGGGTTCATGCAATCTAGTGATCTCAACAAAGAGTAACCTCATGGCTCTAAACATGTGAGAAGGCTCAGGGAAGGGTAGGAAATAGGAATCAGAGTCTTGGGGCAATCTATGAGAAGCATGAGATAGACCTTGGTTAATCAGGATGACTTTAAAATTTGGACATTGATCGATGGGTGCAAGTTCTAGGGCAGGCTGGGTGTTCCTCAAAGATGGTAACTGATCAAGTAACTCATCAGGAACTACATCCTCATTTTCTTTCTGAGCTTCAACCATCTCTTGAGGATGTTCTCCTTGGATCGGTTCATTAAGGGTTGGTTCCTGAACTCCTGTGGAAAAGATTGGTGAATCCTCATGTTCATTTACTAGATGTGATTCTGGCTCGGTCATTTCCTCTTAAAATTTTGTAGTGGGTTCAGGTTCATTTTCCTTTGATTCCTCAATGATTTCAACCTTGGGTTCATCTACATCACACTTCACCATTAGACTTGACTCCGAGATGTCTTCTTTGGATTTCTCAATAAGATCAAGGGTTTCTTCACTTAGATTCTCAGTGGGCTCAATCTTTTCTCCTTGAAATTCTTCAGAAGGTTCCTCTTTCTGGGTTGGTTCATGAGTCTCTTTAGTAGTAGGTGTTCCCTCAGTAGTCTCATCCTTTAACTATTCTTCATATTCATCCACTAAGTGTGCTTCAGCTTCATATACTTCTACTTCAGGCTCACTGGTGGGTTCAAGATTTTCTAAGGGTCCTTCCAAAGTAGCTTCCGTCTGGGTGTTTTCTGGGTTAACCAATCCCAGGTCAGCAATATTCTCCCACTCTTTAATGTAACCCTGGTGAACACATGGGGTAGCAGGGATGGGTCGACTCATGTCAGGTCGGTTTGGACTAGGTCGACTCGGGTAGACTTGACCATACCCTTGGCTAGATCCTAGGGCTCGGTTAGGGTTCCTGAAGGGTTCAGGTCTACAATAGGTGGGTTCCCTTTGGAAATGCTCACAATACCTCGCAGTGTGGTAAGCCTACTCTAAATTATTGACCTCTCTAAAATAAAGCTCCCTTTGAAAATTAGGATGTAAGCCAGCCCTAAACCTAGACAGGGTTACAGATTCTGATTCATTGACATTATATCACAGGACATACTCATCAAACATTGCGATGTATTCGGCCACACTCCTACTCCCTTGATGTGGGAATCTTCTAGACTCAGCCTCTAAGGAGGGATCATGTTGAGGGAAACTCCTAGGATGGGGAAGTGATTTAAACTCCGGTTTAGTGTGAGGCTTCTGGGTCCTAACCCTAGTTTCTAGTCTTGTTACACTTTGATCAAACTTATCAAGCTTATTGTTCATCTTATCCAATTGTTCCTTGATCGCCTTTAATAGATCTTCTCGGGTGTTGTCCATGGGTTTACTTGGTTGGGAAGGATGGGGGTGATAAGGGACTCCGGATCTAGTCGACACGGGTTAAACACACAAAAATGTCTAAGATCTACTAGACCTAGAATCTCAACCAGTTGCCTAAGTCAGGGTGGCAAACCAGTCTGTAGTAACTCTGTCCTAGGCCAGGTAGGTGTAGGGGAGTGGAGATCCTTGAACGCCAACCTTAGACACCAATCTGGGATTGGCCAGGTAGGCGGACCAAACTCACAAGCCCTGAATCACCAAGCCTAGACACCAAGAGCAACAACACACACAGAATGGGCTGATGCCAAGAATAGACACTTAGTCTTGACTTGACCAGTTGGTGTCCCTAAGCTCTTCAGAGCAAAATTAGTGTCTACTAGAGTTTAATTAGAGCTTGTGTCCGTGATGCAGGTTGATGGTTTTTGGGCTAGGGACATGTAATGAAATCCTGACCCTATGTCAATTTGCCGCCCTTAAAGTAATTTATGAAAATGATTACAAGCAAATGATCTAATGAGATATCTCTAAATTATATTTTTTTGGATTTTTTCTTGATGTATGATAACAGAGTTAAGATGATGGAAATGAAATGATATTACTCTAAATGCAAGATTAAGCTATATGACAAATGAAAGCATAAGAAAATACAAATTGCTGAAATTCTCAGAACAGAACTTGCTCTTAGGTAATATTTCAGCTCGTATAAATTTTACAAATTGAAATAAAATCTGAGAAAATTACCAAAAATACTTTGACTTATATGTGATCTATCAAAATAAAAATAACAGAATTTGGAGATTCCTACAGGTAGTACCACCTAAAACAACAGACTATGTACGGAAAGGAAAAACTGCAGAAATTAAAAGATGAAATCTAAGATGCAAAATCTTTTTGTTCTTTTAAACCTATTCTTCTTGTGTTCCTCTTTCAAGGCCTATCATAGTGGAACCCCTACATGCCTTAGGAGACCCTGTGAAATGGGAGGAGAGACCCTACTTTTCTCCTAAGACCGGACGTCCTGGTGAAGCACCTTATCCAAGTACTTTAAGAAGAGCTAAAGTCCTAAACCATGCTCTGATACTAGAAATGATGGGGGACTAACAAGATGCGAAGATGAAATGATGATACAAGTGATTTTTGGGTTTTGTGATTTTTAGATTTTAATGGTTTTCTTTGGATTCCCGAAAATAAGTACGAGTTGATCTAGGGTTCTATAATAATAAGAACTATCAAGCAAGTAAATAGTCCCTAAACAATGATAAAGAGAGGACCCCGGGATTGAGAAACCTCGTAGGACTTATCTCTCCGATCAAGACCTACTTAGGAGCCATGGGCAAATCTCAAAGATCTGAAGTGCCCGATGCAAAGATCGCTCACTTCGGCGGATGCGGCCTGGATGATCGAGCTGCCAACCCTGCAGAGGTGCCAGTTGGTTGTCCGAAGATCTCGATGGCAAAGGCAACCGTCTCCGTACTCATGTCACCTGAAGGACCTGCGAGCATTCAAAGAAGATAAAGGTTAAGTTTCAATCAGAAGGAAAGCAGTGGAAGAATGAAAGAAAGAGTTGTTGAAGTGATGGTGGAGTTCTGCTTGATTCGGAGTCGGATGATGGAGTTGCGGAAGTGACGGTAGTTTGAGGCCTCACACCTCTCGATGCCCAAAGGTGAAGGCGCTCCCTCATGGAGATCGATGTTCCTGGTGAATGAAGACAACTAGCAAGAGATTGGAACTCAAGAAATATAATTTTTCATTCATCAAAAATTAATTTTATAAAGGAGGGGTTAGGTCCTTTAAATAGGCACCTTAGGACCCTTTTGAATTTCAAATGAAAAATTTACAAGAATTCTTGAATGGGCACCCAAACTTTTGACTTTTCTTCTCTCCTTGGCCGACCAAGAGCTAGCTTGATTGGGCATGGCATGAAGCAAGGCTTGGAGGAGAGATCTTGGCGCCTTGAACTTGGAAAGAAGCTTCTTTGTTTTGGAAGAAAACATGAAGAGAGGCTTGGAGCAAGGCATGTGTTCTTCTTCCTTCCTTGGTTGTGCATCCTTTTTTGGTACAAGGCATGACATGGGGAGTGTGAGGTGGAGGTACCTATGGATCTTGTCTCTTCCTTCCAAAGAGGTTCAAACAATTTGGGAAGAAGACTTGATTGGAGGGCTTGAAGCAAGGGATTTGAATTCCCAACTTCAACTCCCATTGACCTTCTCTTTGCCGACCACCCATGCTTGGAAAGGAGCTTGATAGGAGTAGGGAAAAAGGGCTAGTGCCAAGTGATGTGTTCCTCCTGTTTGGGCAACCAAGGATGACAAGTGTGCTGCCCACATGGCAAGTTGTCATGGCTTCATATAAGATGAAAAGGTGGGCCCTGAGCTGACTTGGATTCCTTCCTGGCTTGGCTCCAAGGAGACTAAATTTTAAAACCAATTCTTAATTGGACCCATACTTCCAACATACTCAGACTGGACTCAATTTATGACTGGACTCAGTACAGGACATAATTTGACCAAATTGGTCAAAGTACAGACTAGACATAGACACATGAGACTCAATTCAAAACTAAAGAAAGTATAAGGTTTAGCCTTGAAGCCATATTTCAAGACCCGAAAGTTGAAACCCTAACCAGAGGTCTGGTCCCACACCAAGTTGATTTGTCTCAACCCTAGTTAGTCATTGAGTCCTGTAGTTGTGCCAGAGTCCTGTACTTGTGCCTGAGTCCTGTATCAGTCCAATTTTTATACAAGAGAAGAGGTTACCCTATTTTGGAGTTTCACTAGGCCTCATCCAGGAGTCTAAGGCCTTCATATCAGCTCACATCAGCTTGTTTGGCCTTATTTGACACCCTAGAATCCTAGATGCCCTCCAGATGCTCTTCAGATGCCCTGATTCCCCCCATATGTCATTCCAGATGCCAGATTCCTTCTAGATGCCATGGAATATTCTCAACTCAGGGTGCCCCTTGATTCCAAGGAGACATTAGCATCTTAGTCCAAGAAATTCAAGCCTAGGAGCAAGGCTAAGCCTTTAAGAACCAAGATTCCAGTCTGATACCCGGAATATACTAGCCTAGGTGCCCCAACTTCCAGGAGGCCCAAAGCCCATGTGCCCTCCACTCTTGGCAGGCCCCTTGCTGCCCCTTGAAGCCTAACATGCCTAGGATAGGCATCCTCCATGAGTTGACCAAGTCCAAGCATGTGGAAGAGTTCAAATGAAAGAAGGAAAGCTAGTTTTTAGTTCATTCAACTTTGTAATCCTAGTTCTAGGTTTATTTTGTAATTATTCTCCCACTTAAATTGTATAAACCTATCATAACTAGGAGAGGGCTGAAGTCCTAATAGGGAGAGGGCATGGAAGATCTACAAATATCCCTCCCTTCCTCCTCTTGTAATCACTAATATTTATTCTTGATATCAAAACTCTGGAGAATTTTAATTGAGATTGTTCTTGTGTTACTTTAGTCTTGTGTTGTGGTGTGAGTATCCTTGAGTGCCCTAGTCTTCCAAGCCCTAGCCGACCAAGCTTGCTACCTATTGGGAATTGTGTCCCAAAGCCAATCATTTAGGCTGTAGACGGTTGTGCTATCTTATAACTGTATATAATTTTTTTTTAATGAATAAAAGTTATTCTTTTTTGGCTGTTCATCATATTTACATTTTTCTGAAATGAACTCTTGTATGATGGAGTCCTTAGAACTACATTTTTTTGATATAGAGATGATATATCATGTAGTTCTTAAAGTGGTTCACAACCAAAGGATACATTATTATAGGACGATAATGTATCAAGTGTAGGTTGTTGAATATCGTATTTATTGGTTGTCCTCTTAACTAAGGAGTGTGAAGACACTGGTGTGACATGCAAGTAAAATGTATGACATCTTACTGAACATGACCATCTGCGGAGCTCCCTTCTGCCAAAGGGTTGCTCACGAAGGGATATGGGTGTATGTGTCCCTCAGACCAGAGATCACCATGGTAGCTTGCAAACAACTCACTATACTTTGGTACCGGACTACTTGGATTTCTAATATAGTGATGAAAGTTTTCTGGGTACGGTCAAGTACTTGTAGAGCAGTGGTGGATCAAGATGGAATTGATCCCTCCAAATAGTTTGGAGTGAATGACTCATTATGTCTCAATTTAGCAAATCCTTGGCCAAGGTAGTTCTTGTAAGGAGTCACAGAACTTGTAAAGTTGAGACATGATCTGGATGGACCAAATTATAGTTCGCAGTGGAACCCTAGGTAATCCTGAGCATTTTGAGGTCAAAGGGATGAATTATGTGGAAACCATATACTAGAGGTTCTTATGAGGTGCTCTGCATCTTCTCGACCTATCCAGACGTCGGGTATCATTGCTAGATGAGAACTTTGACTGGTACTAGAAATGTTCCAGTGCTACCGGCTTAGTGTTCGAACCTATGGGGTCACACACCATAGGAGATTTCTATCTGATCTTAAGGCTGATCGATGATTGAGAATTGTTTGCCATCATTGGAGGTCAATATGATTGACTTTGTTCCAAGTGTTGACACTTGGTATTTTGCTTAAGTCGACACTTAGGGAAGTGTCGACACTTGGCGATTTTCATGAGTCGACACTTCCTGTGACGATCAAAATGCTGGGAAGAGTTTTTTGGAAAGTTTTTTGGACAAGTTTTGACCTGGTTTGAATTTCGAATTCAATCCATTTTTGGCTCCACACTTTCATGGAATGATTGTCATTCCTTCCTAAAGTGTTTGGATCCATTTGGTATGGCCTTGATCCTCTCCCCCTTTCTCTCCCCCCATGTCTCCTCCTTCCTATTTCTCCCTTTCATGGCTGCCCCTATAAATGAAGGTCATTGTAGTGGCTGCTGATGGTTACAAGAGAGGCAATAGCAAGAGAAAAGAAATAGAAGGGTTTGTGAGGTTTAGGGATTGGGTGTGAGAAACCTAGCATTCAAGCTAGGTCTTGGAAAGAGAGTCTCTTGGAAAAGGGTTCCACCTCTCCTCCTTGTCTTCCTAGAAGAAGAAGATTAGCTTGAAAGATCCCGAAGAGCTAGCACTCGAGGGAGTTGATCAGAGTCGAGCCCTGATGTGGATCACCTATAGAGGCTAGACACGTATGTGGCTCGAGCACCCTCCTCCTTCCATAGCTTTTCTCTGGTATAAAGGTATGGTACTTTTATATATGTATTTCTTTCTTGCTTTGATGTTTTGTTGCATGCTACTACATTATGCTAGATCCTATTGTGGATAGATCGGTAGATCATTTAGATCTATCTACCGAGCCTTCTACTGTGCATATTTTTAAAATAGTTTTAAAATGCATCCTTTCTGCCCTGCTTGCGTGAACCTAGTTTCACCTTCAATGGTATCAGAGCAATAGGTTCCTTTTGTAATATAATATTGCTAGCATGCTTTAACATCACCTTTTCTTAAGTACTTGGATTGAGTGCTTCACCATGACTGTCCGGTCATAGGAGAGAAGTAGGACTGCAAGACCCTCTCTTCCTATTCAATAGGGCCTCCTATGGCATGTTGGGGTACCGATGTGATTGACTCTTAAAAAATAAATAAGAAAGAAAATGTAGATTAAAAAATTTTTAATCTAATGACATGATCATAAAATAACTTTAGATAAGATCTAAAAGTTATGTTTTGATCGGATTTGATGAAAGTTTGGAGAAACTTTAGATTTGAAATCACTGTTTTTCTTTGTCTCAGGCTGTGAGTTGACACTTGGCCTTGGAAGTGTCGACTCATGAGTAAATTGCCAAAACTAGTGTTCTATTTTTCCCTGTGACAAGCTGAAGTGTCGATACTTGGGCTCGTGTGTCGACACTTGGCCTTGGAAGTGTCGACTCACGAGCATGTGCCAGAATTCTGGCATGCTATTTTCCTCCTATCTCAGGCCTGGGTTGACCCAAGTGTCGACACCTAGTGTCGACACTTGCCCCTGGTGAGTCAACACTTAGTAGCAGAATGTTGAAAAATAGTGAATTCAAATTTTGTTTTGTTGTAAAATTATTTTACACTTGTAAATTAAAATTATTTTAATTTAATTTAAGGCTATTGAACTTAATTGAGAATTAAGATTGACTAAAAACTCTAGGAATGTGATTCAAAGATTTTTAAGTCATTTCAATAAGCCTTAAGGATCATGGGTTAGCTTCTATTAGGTCCTTGATTGGGTTAGACCTAAGTTTAGATGCATTGGACTAATTAGAGAACTAATCTAATCAAATGTTAAGTTAGGATTTCTTCTCTATAGATCTCTCTAATAGTTAGATTGATTAGTCCATAATCTAAATGGACCTAATTTGTGGCTCAGTGAAAAGCCCGAGTCTTTAGGCTAGTCTAATAGAGTCTGATGAATTGATTGGTGTCGAGGTAAGTTTGGCATTGTGATCATGGTTCTTTGGGGCTACCTCTTACCTGGCCAACTCTATTGGTGTCTAAGGCAAGATGGTTAATGGCAGAACCCAACCCATAATCTCACTTACCTGGTCAATGTGGTCAATTAGGATTGATTAGATAGCTCATTGACTCGTGTTAACCCTTGTCACCCAAGGTTAATCAGTCTTGACTGATTTTAGGTGCCCATGGATCATTTACTATGTGTAATCCTCTTTGTTTGCTGATATGGTCAGTAGGAGGTTGATCCATGTCTTCTCATCTCTTCATCTGTCACATTAAAATTAAACCCTCTAAATTATTAGGTCCTTAAAATGAAAAAGTTATAAGGATAACCTAGTCCTAGCCTCCCATTATATTAGATAGCAATGGGTCCAGTAGTTGGGTGTTCATCGGTAGATCCAAAGATCGGGTGTTCATCGGGCTATTGAAATTGTTGTTCCTAATATGATGGCTCAGTGCGACTCTCTTAATGGTGGTCAGGTGGGCCGGTCAAAGTCAGGCTTGACTATTCATTAGTTAGAAGCATTGAATTTTATCATGTTAATGGTTGGACCTAACCAGATCCTTCAATAGGAGGCCCAAAGGCTGATTGAAGTGTACCTTAGGGCAAAACCCAATTACTAGAGGTTACTTGGAGAAGTAATCGGTTGAAGAACCTACCTTTAGACATACATGGGTGGGCTGGCCAAAGTCGAGCTCATGTGCTGTCTATTGGACTCTGATACCCTATAAGAAATTAAAGTAATTCCTTGGATTGGAGGTAGAGGCTACCAATCTGAGCAAAATAGTGGGAGGGACCTTTAGACTAAAGTCCATGTCTTTAGGTTAATAATTCATATACACTAATTAGCTTTGGTTTTCCTTTCAGATGTCTTCCAACCTATCGCTTCGGTCTCTTCTCAACAATTAGAAGCTCAATGGACCCAACTTCGATAGCTGGTATCGAAGGCTCAGGATTGTCCTGAAATATGAACGGATCTTGTATGTGATATCAGATCCGGCACTTGAAACCCTTACTTCCAATGCTCGAGGTTCGGTCAGAGACACTTATCAGAAGTGGCTCTCTGATAGGATCACTATCCATTGCATAATGTTGGCAGCGATGAACGACAAGTTCAGTTACAAGTTCGAGGAAGCCTAGCCAAAAGAAATCCTTCAAAGGTTGAAGGAGTCTTTCGGGACACTTAATGATGTAGAGCGATACAGGATCTCCTATGCCATCTACAATGCATGGATGCGTAATGGAGCCTTGGTCACTGATCATGTATTGTACATGATCAAGATGATTGAGTGCCTGGGTAAGCTCGGTTGTCTCTTGCATGAATAGCATGGAAAAGATGCGATTCTGAATTCCCACCTCTCTTTCTATCTAGATTTTCTCGATCATTACAAAATGAATAAGCCTGTAGTTAACTACCACGGTCTGTTAGGGTTGCTACAGACTTTTGAGAAAGACCACCAACTAAACAAAGGGGTGGTGAATCTAGTGGGAGGTTCTTCGGGAGGGCATCGTCCCTTTAATAAAGGAAAAAAGAAAAATGATGTGGGACAACTGGTGGGGCTAGGGAGGATCGAACGGTGAGCCTAGAAGTCACCTAGATTAGGGTATTTTTTTTTTGTTCTTTTGATTTTTTTTTTTGGTAAAAGGGGGGTGAAAGAACAATGGAGGTGGAAGATCGGGGTCAGGGTTTTCATGAACCTTGGGACTCACTTTCACGAATAGATATCACACCTCTAGAGTGACCCACCTCACTAATGGAGCCATACAGAGAGATCTCACACCTCTAGGGCTTCCTACCCACCTCACTAATGGAGCCGCACGGAGAGATCTCACATTTCTAGGGTATCCTACCCACCACACTAATGGAGCCATCAAGGTGAATCACAAGAGACAT
Source organism: Areca catechu (assembly GCA_021397845.1). Classification (NCBI taxonomy): domain Eukaryota; kingdom Viridiplantae; phylum Streptophyta; class Magnoliopsida; order Arecales; family Arecaceae; genus Areca; species Areca catechu. The sequence goes on along the minus strand of CM038039.1, from coordinate 156,436,723 downwards.
GAAGGTGGTAGAGAAGGTGGAATGGGGATACCTGGGGCCTCACACCCCTCGACATCTCGAAGGACGAAGGCAAGACGGGGCCTCACACCCCTCGACATCCCGAAGGATGAAGGCAAGACGGGCCTAAGCCCACTCCAAATGGAGGGAGAACCAAACTTTTCTCAAAAATTCAATTTCATTATTCCAAATACAAAAAGGATGCCTTTTTATAGGCTTTAGGACCCATACATGGAAATTTTCCTATTTATTTATTTATTTATTATTATTTTTTGAATTCTAAATCCATGTAATTTTGAGATCCGTGCAAAGCTATTTAATCATGGTTGAAGATGAAAGATTATGCTGCGATGACAAAGGCATGGTGCTTGGTGTGGTGTTCGATGCAGACGGACTCCATGGCATGAGACTCTGTGACCCAGGCAGAGGGGTTGGGGCACGTGCATCGATTGGATCGGATTGGAGGAAGGGAATTGATGAGCGTCATATGCAGTGCCATAAGCACCGCCTTGCTACATCTCTGCCCACTGGTGATCGTGGGATTCGAAACCATCCACGTCTTCATGAAGATCTACATCTTACCGGCGAGGAGACGATGGCGGAGGAACAGGTGGCCAATGGGAAGTATTACGAAGATTCGGCAGGAGGGGAAGAGATCAATGAGGGAGTGAAGGTTGTACACGTTACCGACGGATGTGGTCATTATGGGAAGCATCCACGTAGTCTTCACTTTTCTCATGTGGTGCGTAGCGGCGGCAAGGCAGAGAGTGGATGGGCCGGCAGCTGTATTGGTCATGGGAGGATCCGATGGGTTACGGATGGCCTGGAGCCATCGCCACTTCGAGAGGGTGTGGCTGCGACCTTGGGGGTGAAAGGAGGTAAGTGAGATGTCTCACCAGAGGTTTGAGCACCCTTGGCATGGGCCTCTTGGGTTTCTCCCAAGGAAGCGAGCTTCAGGCCACTGTGGGAAGGTAATGTCTTTTCCAAGGGATGACCCAACAAAACCTTGCAAGCTGACGGCCTTCCTCTGTTACAAGGCTGGAATGATTCACATTATCCGAGAGGTCCACAAACTAGGATCAAAGCTCCACAAGAAGGAGACTTGTGAAGCTGTCACTGCCATAGAAACTTTCCTGATGGTTGTTGATGGAGTTGTTGGTCATGTGAAGACACCATGTGGTGTATAGCGGAGGCAAGGTAGAGAGCGGAGGCGAACTGGGCACAGCGGTCGGTGAGGGGCGGAGGAGGGCATTGGCACGTCGGCGAGGGGTGGAGGAGGACGGGAGTGCAGCGGCAAGGTGGTAGGCGGCCATGGAGCGGACGGCATCCTTGGGTAGTTCAGACGGCTCGGAAACCGGTGGCACGGCCGTGGGTGGTTCCGTGGGATTCACCGGCATTCCCACGAGGAGATCGATGCTGGGGGGGAAATGGATGGCCGTCGAGGTCGCCGGTGGTCGGGCGTGGTTGATCCAAGACCAACGGGAAAAAAAAAGAACGTTATGGGAGATGGTTTTGAGGAAGAAGAAGACAGGAATAGCAGAGGGATAAAATTGGGATAAACATGGAATAAAATGGGAATAAAGGGAATAAATGAAATAGGTTGAATAACTAAAATAAAAAAAATATAAAGTAAAATAAGAAAAATCTAGGAAAGAAAATGAAAACCCGCATGGGTTTTGATGTCCCCATCATTCCCCTGAGGTGGGAAAAACTCGACTCCGTCAAGTCAAGCTCGCTAAATTTTTTTTTTTTTTAGATTTTTGATGGATGGAAGCAGAAATAAAATGATGGAAATGACAAGAGATGACACTAAATTCAAAATTAAACTATTTGAAAAATGAAAACATGAAAAGATGCACTTGCTAAAAAATCACATAACAAATTTTTCTCTTAGGTGGTATTCTGGCTTTTAGAAATTCTACAGGCTGTAGTAAAATCTGAGAAAATTATTAAAAATACTTTTAATTATGTGTGATCTAACAAAATAAAAATCAGAGAGTTTGAAGGTTCCCACAATCAGCAACAGCTAAAACAATAGATCATGTATGGCAAGGAAAAAAAATGCAGAAATTAAAAGAAGAGGAGATCTAATGATGCAAAAATTTTCTTTGGGGTTTTTAAAACTTTTCTTCTTGTGTTTCCCCTTCAAAGGCCTATCACAGTGGCACCCCTACATGCCTTAGGAGATCCCTGTGGAATGGGAGGAGAGAGTCTTGAAACCCTACTTTTCTCCTAAGACCGGATGGCCTGGTGAAGCACCTAATCCAAGTACTTAAGAAGTGCTAAGTCCTAACCATGCTCTGATACCAAATTTGATGTAGGACAACTAGTGGGGCTAGGGAGGATCGAATGGTGAGCCTAGAAGTCACCTAGATTAGGGTATTTTTTTTTGTTCTTTTCATTTTTTTTTTTTTTTTGTAAAAGGGGGGGTGAAGGAACAATGGAGGTGGAAGATCGGGGTCGGGGTTTTCATGAACCTTGGGACTCACATTCACGGAGAGATCTCACACCTTTAGGGTAACCCATCTCACTAATGGAGCCATGCAGAGAGATTTCACACCTCTAGGGCTTCCTACTTAGCTCATTAATGGAGCCATACGGAGAAATCTCACACCTTTAGGGCATCTTACCCACCTCACTAATGGAGCCATCAAGGTGAATCACAAGGAACATGAATGTGGTAGAGAAGGTGGAATGGGGATACCTGGGGCCTTAAAACCCTCGATGTCTCGAAGGACAAAGGCAAGACGGGGCCTCACACCCCTTGACGTCCCGAAGGACGAAGGCAAGACGGGGCCTCACACCCCTTGACATCCCGAAGGATGAAGGCAAGACGGGCCTAAGCCCACTCCAAACGGAGGCAGAACCAAACTTTTCTCAAAAATTCAATTTCATTATTCCAAATACAAAAGAGATGCCTTTTTATAGGCTTTAGGACCCATACATGTAAATTTTCCTATTTATTTATTTATTTATTATTTTTTTGAATTTTAAATCCATGTAGCTTTGAGATTTGTGAAAAGCTGTTTAACCGTGGTCGAAGATGAAAGATTATGCTGCGATGACAAAGGCACAGTGCTCGGCATGGTGCTCGGCACGGACGGACTCCATGGCGTGAGACTCAGTGACCCAAGCGGAGGGGTTGGGATGCTTTCATCGACTAGATCAGATTGGAGGAAGGAAATTGATGAGCGTAATATGCAGTGCCGTAATCACTGCCTTGCTGCATCTCCGCCCACTGGTGATCGTGGGATTCAAAACTGTTAGCGTCTTCACAAAGATCTGCATTTTGCCGGCGGGGAGACGATGACAGAGGAACATGTGGCTGACAGGAAGCATTGCGGAGATCTGGCAGGAGGGGAAGAGATCAACGAGAGAGTGAAGGTTGTACGCATTACCGATGGATGTGGTCATTACGGGAAGCATCCACGTAGTCTTCAATTTTCTCATGTGGTGCACAGCGGCGGCAAGGCTGAGAGCAGATGGGCTGGCGGCTGCAGGGGTCATGGGAGGATCCAATGGGTTATGGATGGCCTAGAGCCATCGCCGCTTCGAGAGGGTGTGGCTACGACCTTGGGGGTGAAAGGAGGTAAGTGAGATGTCTCACCAGAGGTTTGTGCACCCTTGGCATTGGCCTCTTGGGTTTCTCCCAAGGAAGCGAGCTTCACGCCACCGTGGGAAGGTAAAGTCTTTTCCAAGGGATGACCCAACAAAACCTTGCAAGCTAACGGCCTTCCTCGGTTACAAGGCTGGAATGATTCACATTGTCCGAGAGGTCCACAAACCAGAATCAAAGCTCCACAAGAAGGAGACTTGTGAAGCTATGACTACCATAGAAACTCCCGTGATGGTTGTTGTTGGAGTTGTTGGTCATGTGAAGACACCATGTGGTGTATAACGGAGGCAAGGAAGAGAGCGGAGGCAAACTGGGCATAGCGGTCCTGCTTATGGAGGAGGGCGTCGGTGACATCGACGAGGGGCGGAGGACGGGAGCGCAACAGCAGGGTGGGAGGCGGCCATGGAGCGGACGGCATCCTTGGGTTGTTCGGACAGCTTGGAAACCGATGGCATGGCCGTGGGTGGTTTTGTGGGATTCGCCGGTGTTCCCATGAGGAGATCGATGCCATGGGGGAGGTGTATGGCCGTCGGGGTCGCCGGTGGTCAGGCATGGCGGATCCAAGACCAACGGGAAAAAAAATGAACATTCTGGGAGATGGTTTTGAGTAAGAAGAAGACAGGAATAGTAGAGGGATAAAATAGGTATAAACATGTAATAAAATAGGAATAAAGGTAATAAATGGAATAGCTAGAATAACTAAAATAAAAAAAATATAAAGTAAAATAAGAAAAATCTAGGAAAGAAAAAGAAAACCCGGATGGGTTTTGATGTCCCCATCAAAAAATAAAGGAAAAAAGGTGCTGAATGCATCTGAGCCCAATCAGGCCAAGAGGGTGAAGGCTGATCAAAGCCAAGCAGAGTGCTTCTTCTGTAAGAAGTAAGGACATTGGAAGAGGAACTGTCCTCTTTACATTACGTCCCATGACCCTGAACAGGTGCAAGAAGAGAAAGCAGCAGGACAATCCTGGACAAGGTATTTATATGATAATACCTTGTAGTTTCTCTACCTACGATACTACTAAGTATTGGATACAGGAAGTCCAATTCATATTTGCAATTCTTTGTAGGGACTTCAAGTTAATAGAAGATTCGAGGATGATGAGAGATTCTTGAATGTGGGAAATGGAAGCCGAGTTCCAGTCCTGGCATTGAGAGTACTCAAACTTGTTTTCGAGTCTTGTACTATCGTTTTGAATGAATGTCATTTTTGTCCATCCATTATTTTGAATATCACTTCTGTAGGCCAATTGGTCATGTATGTTTATGAACTATCAATAAAGAATGACGTTTGCAAAATTATTTGGAATGGTTCTGTAGTTTTGAATGGACAAATGCATGATGGCATTTATGTACTATCGCGACCTGTTAGTGTAATGTACACGTCTTGCAAATGCCCTAGGATAGATAATATCAGCGAAGCACACCTGTGGCATTGTAGGCTAGGTCATATTAACAGGAATAGGATAAACAGGTTGAAATGCAAGAGTCTCCTCAATTTCAGTGAAGATAGTTCACTTCCAACTTGTGAGTCCTGTCTTCTTGGAAAAATGACAAAGTCATCTTTTACTGGAAAAGGTGAACGAGCTATTGAGATTCTGAGTCTAGTACAGACTGATGTATGCGGACCCATGAATGTTAGTGTCAGGGGTGGGTATGTTTATTTCATTACATTTATAGATGACCTTTCAAGGTATGGTCATGTCTTCTTGATAAGACATAAATCTGAATCGTTTGAAATGTTCAAACGGTATCGTAGTGAAGTAGAAAAACAAACTGGAAAGTGTATCAAAACCCTTCGATTTGATCGAGGCGATGAATATCTTTCGAGTGAGTTTCTGACATATCTCGAGGAGAATAAAATTCTCTCTCAGTGGACACCTCCAAGGATACCTCAATTAAATGGAGTGTTTGAGAGAAGGAATCGAATCCTGTTAGACATGATTCGGTCCATGATGGGCTTTGCTATTCTGCTTGTATCCTGTTAGGGATATGCTTTATAATCAACATGTTACCTTATGAATAGGGCTCTAAGTAAGTCTGTTAGTAAAACACCATATGAGATATGGAGTGGACGTAAGCCGACACTATCACACCTTCGGGTGTGGAGGTGCCCGGCTTATGTAAAATGTTTGGAAACAGACAAACTTGGACCTAGGTCTGACCAGTGCCTATTTGTTGGGTATCCAAAAGAATCTAAGGGGTATTACTTCTACTTAGCTGAGGAACAAAAGTTGTTCATCAGTCTTAGGGCTATCTTTTTGGAAAAGGAGTTCCTTGGTGAAGGGATTGTAGCCTCTAAAATTGAACTTAGTGAAGTTCATCAAGTAGAAGAACCGACACACTTAAGGGATAACATAGAACTAGCTATGATTAGATCACACCCAGAGCCCACTCAGGAACCATTAAGGAGATCCGGTAGGGTACCAAGTCGACCAGACAGATACTGTGATTTCTTGGTCTGGGATGATTATCCTATTGAACTCATTGAGAACAATGAGGATCCGATCACCTATATGGATGCAATGAAGAGGTCTGACTCTGAGAAATGGTTGAGAGCCATGAAATCCGAAATGGAGTCCATGGAGATCAACAATCTGTGGACATTGGTTGATCCACCTGAAGGGATAAAACCTATTGGGTGCAAATGGATTTTCAAAAGAAAAAGGGGCACAGATGGGTAGGTAGAGACCTATAAAGCCCGTCTAGTTGCCAAAGGATATCGTCAATGTTATGGTATTAACTATGATGAGACATTCTCTCCTATGGCAATGCTCAAATCCATTTGGATCATGTTTGCTTTAGCGGCACACTTTGACTATGAAATCTGACAAATGGATGTCTGAATAGCTTTCCTAAATGGCGAGCTGGAAAAGGAGGTGTATATGAAACAACCTGAAGGGTTCACATCCACAGACGAGTCAAAGGTGTGCATGCTTCAAAAGTCCATCTATGGACTGAAGCAATCATCAAGGAGTTAGAACATGCGATTTGATAAGTGTATCAAGTCATATGGCTTCGTTAGGAATGGAGAAAAACCTTGCATTTACAAATGGGGTAATGGTTCTGTGATTGTATTCCTTGTGTTGTATATGGATGACATTCTCTTAATCGGAAATGACATCCCAGCACTACAAGGAATAAAGGTCTGGTTATCATCTCAGTTCTCTATGAAGGACTTGGATGAAGCCTCTTACATTCTGGGTATGAAGATCTATAAAGATAGATCTAAGAGGCTTCTAGGATTATCCTAGTCTATGTACATTGATACCATGATGAAACGGTTCAGCATGGAAAATCTCAAGAAGGGCTATCTCCTGATAGGCACTGGAATTGATCTCTCCAAAAAAAATTGTGCGATAACTCCTGAAGAGTGAGAGCGTATGTGTAGAATCCCATATGCTTCGACAGTAGATTCTATTATGTATGCCATGACATGTACTAGACCAGATGTGACATACTCACTAGGTGTAGTGAGCAGATACTAGTCTAACCCAAGTAAAGCTCATTGGAAAGTGGTAAAGACCTACCTTAAGTATTTATGAAATACTAAGGACCAATGGCTATTTTATGGAGAATCTGACTTGAAACTTGTAGGATATACTGACTCCAGTTTTCACTCAGATAAGGATGATAGCAAGATTGTGTCAGGATTTATTTTTATCATGAACAGAGGAGCGATCTACTAGAAAAGTTCCAAGCAGCCTACCGTGGTGGACTCAATATGCGAAGCAGAGTACATTGTAACATCAGATGCACCAGAGGAAGCTGTGTAGTTACGGAAGATCCTTGGCAAGCTGGGAGTGGCACCTTCCCTAGATGGTCATATTCCGGTGTACTGTGACAACATTGGAACCATTGCTTAAGCCAAAGAACCGAAGTCTTATCACTATACAAAGCATATTCTGCGGTGCTATCACCTTGTACGAGAGATCGTAGAACGAGATGACATTGACTTTCAGAAGATCGATGGAAAGGAGAACCTGGCTGACCCCTTCACTAAAGCCATCGGAATTCAAGAGTTTGACTACTGTAAACTGAAAGGTGGAATGAGATTCTTTATTGATTGGCTTTAGTCCAAGTGGGAGTTGTTGGAAATTGTATCCCAAAGCCAATCATCTAGGCTGTAGATGGTTATGCTATCTTGTAACTGTATATGATTTTTTTTTAATGAATAAAAGTTATTCTTCTTTGGCTGTTCATCATATTTACATTTTCCTGAAATGAACTCTTGTATGATGGAGTCCTTAAAACTACATTGTTTTGATATAGAGAGGATATATCATGTAGTTCTTAAAGTGGTTCACAACCAAAGGATACATTGTTATAGGACAATAATGTATCAAGTGAAGGTTATTGTATATCACATTTGTTGGTTGTCCTTTTAACCAAAGAGTGTGGAGACACTGGTGTGACATGCAAGTGAAATGTATGACATCTCATTGAATGTGACCATCTACGGAGCTCCCTTCTGCCAAAGGGTTGCTCGCGAAGGGATATGGGTATATCTGTCCCTCAGACCTGAGATCACCATGGTAGCTTACAAACAATTCACTATACTTTGGGGCTGGACTACCTGGATTTCTAATCCAGTGACAGAATATTTCTGGGTGCAGTCAAGTTGATGGAGACCGAGAGCATATTTTATATTATTTGAGTCCTTTAGTCATGTGTCACTTTAGTCAAAGTGAGCCAATCGAGTCCTGTGAGCCAATCGAGTCCTGTAATAAAGTGAGATAACTGAGTCAGTTGAGTCCACTTAGTCGGGTCTAGTCTTTTAGTCCAGTCAAGTCTAGTTGAGTCATTCAAGTCAAGAGGAGAGTCATGAGACCAGGAGATTCACTAGGCCCCCCCAACCAGAGCCGGCCTTCATGCACTTGGGCCCTTTCTGCTGCCAGGCTCGCAAGAGAGAGCTCCAGTCCAAGACAGGCCCACTGTTGACCAAGTCCACTAGGATTTCTTGGCCCACAAGACAGGGTTTTTTAGTCCTCAAGTAATGTACCATGGAGTGAATCTATAAATACCACACCTCTCCTCTTGTATTAAACATTTTTTTCTCATGAATACAAATTAAAAAAATTATTTTGGTTGAGTTTTGAGTTTTTCTCTAAATTGGAGTGGGTGTGATGCCCTGGTTCCTTGTTCTTGAGTGCAAGCCCTAATTCCCTGGTGACTTCTACGCTCACCAGTGATCCTTCCCTACTCTGTCCCGTATCAACTTGGTATCTTAATTCAGCGGATTAGGATTTTCTACTTCATCTCTGAGTTTGCCATCAACCCATCGTTAGGCATCTTGAAACCTCGTTGCCCACAGCCCATTGGATCGACACCACCGATGCTGCCCCCCCTCCATCCACGCTGCCATCTCTAGGAACATAGCAACCTGTGAAGCACGCCTCCATCGACACCGATCTAGAAGTTCATGCCCGAACCCCCCTCCGCCTCTATCGTATGAAGCCTCCCGTCCCCTGCCGGTCGACGCCCAGTTCTTGCTTATCGCCAGCAGCCGACGCCCCAACCCGGTATGTTTCTTCTTCCCAAATCTTCTCTGTGCTGACAACCCTGCGCATCGCCCACGAAGAAAGAGGGAGAAGAAGAGCTCCAGATCTCAAGAAAAGGAGAGAAGTGGGTGAGAGAGAGAGAGGGTAAGCAAGAAAGGGGCCTTCGTCTGGTGCTTGGCTCTATAAATACTTGTTCTTGGTTTCATTTTTTCTTCCTTCTCGGCCTCTTGGTGTCGTACGAGATCTTGCAGCCAGCTCTCGATCTCCTCATCGATGGGATGGCGATGGTGAGGGTGAGCTCTGGTCCTGCGTAACCCGAGAGGTTCTACGCCGCCACCGTCTATGCCAGATTTGGCAGATCCTCCAACTCCTCTACCGGTGCGAGTTCAAAGTTCCGGAATGATGTCGCCCTCTTGTTCTACGCACTGTACCAGCAAGCAACCGTAGGGCCTTGCAATACTCCAAAACTCAGGGCATGGAATCATTTGGAGAACAGCAAATGGACCAGTTGGCATGGGCCGGGAAACATGCCTTTAGCAGAAGCAATGCATCTTTTTGTGAAAATTTTGGAGGATCCTGCTTGGTATTCAAAGGTCCCTGAATTTACCATGCAGCCTATTGTAGATGTTGAGATGCATAAGCCAAAGTTGGAGCCAGCAACTCAGTCAGCCCCTAATGGAAATCCTTTTCCAGAGCCTAAAACTATTTCCCCATAAAATGAAAGTGTGATGGAGACCCAGGATAAGGATGTCATAATGGAGGGTCTTGGTTCAATTGGTAGTTATGATCAATGGACTGCACCTTCTATATCTGGGCAATGCCCAAAGCCCCGCTATGTGCATGGAGCAGCTATAGTGCATGACAAGATGTATGTTTTTGGGATGCAAAGCCTATTCTTAAAGAACAGAAAGCCATCTAAAAGGGTATAATCCTTATGATCACTAGATGGTCCTTGAGTTAGATCCTGGTACACAGTCTTAAAATCCAGACACGACTCATATTCCTCTTTGATCTGCTCAAACCCTATGACTTCAGCCCTAACAGAATTCAATAACAAAGATCGATGACTAAGGGCATCAGCTACCTTATTTTCAGACCCAGCCTTATATTTCAAAACAAAAGTATAGGACTGGATATACTCTACCCACTTAGCATGCCTAGGGTTAAGCTTCTTCTGGGAATTCAAGAATCTAAGATCCTCATGGTCCGAAAACAGCACAAATTCTTGTGGTAGCAAATAATGTCTCCAGTAACGCAAAGCTTGCACTACCGCATAAAATTCCTTATCATAGGTAGAATACCTAAGCTTAGCATCATTAAGTTTTTCACTAAAGAATGCTACGGGATGGTTCTCTTGTCTTAGGACTCCATCTATACCTACTCCTGAAGCATCACAGGCAACATCAAATACCTTTGAAAAGTTGGGTAACCTCAAAATGGGTGCCTGGGTCATCCTATCCTTAAGATCTTGGAAGGCTTTATGGGCTACTTTAGTCCACTGGAATTCTCCCTTCCTAATACAGTCTGTGATAGGAGCAACTACAGTACTAAACCCCTTGATGAATCACCTATAGAAGGTAGCCAAGCCGTGGAAACTTCTGACTTCATGCATACTGGTCGGCTCTGGCCATTCTACTATGGACCTAATCTTTTCTGGATCGGCAGCCATGCTGTCAGGGGTTACTACAAAACCAAGGAAGATAACTCTATTGGTCAAGAATTCACACTTTTTGAGATTACCGTAGAGACTATCATTCCTCAAAACTTGGTAGACTTGTCTAAGGTGGCCTAGATGATCTGCAGGGGTCTTACTATAGATCAGGATGTCATCAAAATAGATCACTACAAACTTCCCTATGAAAGCTCTAAGTACCTGGGTCATAATCCTCATGAAAGTACTAGGAGAATTGGACAACCCAAAAGGCATAACAACCCATTCATAGAGACCATCCTTAGTTTTGAAAGCGGTTTTCCACTCATCCCCTGGTCTAATCCTAACCTGATGATAGCCGCTCTTGAGATCAATTTTAGAAAAAATCATTGCACCGGCCATAATATCTAGCATGTCATCTAGTCTAGGGATGGGGAACCTATACTTGATTGTGATTTTGTTGATGGCACGACTATCAACACACATCCTCCACGTGCCATCCTTCTTCGGGTTAGAAGTGCAGGGACTGCACAAGGGCTAAGACTCTCTCTAATGAACCCCTTCCTCAACAATTCTCCAACCTGCTTTTGCAGTTCCTTATGCTTAGATGGATTCATCCTATAATGGGGCAAGTTGGGTAAAGTAGCTCCTGGGACTAAATCTATGGAATGTTGGATATCCCTAAGAGGTGGAAGGTGGTCTGGCAGATCCTCGGGAAAAACATCCTCAAATTCTTCTAACAAAGGTTTAACTTCCTGAGGAGGCTCTGAGGGTGTAGGAGTCCTAAGTTCCTTAGCAGTCAACATCCAAATAGGTGAACCACTATGAATTTCTTATTCTAGATCCTTAGCACTAATTAGATTCACCCCAGTCTTCATCTCTCTGACCTTATTGGGTCCTTTAGCTACCTTGTCCTTAGGAGGGACTGAATGGATTGTGATTTTCTTCCCATTAAAACTAAAGACATAGGTGTTGGATTTTCCTAAGAGGGTGGCATCATGATCATATAACCAAGGTCTTCCAAGAATTATACTGCTCACCCCCATGGGCAAGGCGTCACACCAAATCTTCTCTTGATAGGATTGCATTTGGATTTGGACCTGACATCTAGACTGGATGGGTATAGAGGTAGAGTCTACCCAAGAAACCTTATAGGGGTTGGGGTGGGGGACTGGGGTTAAGCCTAACATTTTGACAGTGCTAGCACAAATGGCATTCACACAGCTCCCACTATCTATGATGATTTTACATACCTTATCCCCTAGTTTAAGGAAAGTCTGTAGGATGTTAGTCCTACGCCAATCTTCCTGAACTCTATTCTAAGACAGGATGCATCTCACAACCCCTAATTGGTCAGACTCTGTGGATTCCTCCTCTCCTTCATACTCATCGACCAAATTCATTCCGGCCTCATAAACTTCTTCTTCAAACTCTTCATTGGGTCCGGAATTCTCTTCTTCTCCTTCTTCTATGTAAAGGGATCTACGAGGGCACTGGCTAGAAACAGACCTACCTTATGGCACTTAAAACAAGCTATGGCTGTGCACTGGTTGGAGATATGACCGGGCTTCTGGCACTTAAAACAGATGATACTAGGGGTTCTCTGGGTGTCAGGTGCCTTACCTTTGTCCATGGGCCTAGGGGTGGGAATACCCTGATTAGGCTTGCTAGGGGTAACTTGGCTAGGTCCATTTCTTGGGATTGTGGCACTAACCCTAGAAGGCATGGGTCCTCTTTGAAACTTCTCAGTGTTCAGTGCAATCTGATAGGCTTGGTCTAAGTCAGTAACCTCTCTCAGAAACAACTCCCTCTTTATGTCTTCCCTAAGTCCAGCCCTAAACCTAGACAAAGTGACCTCATGGGCTTCACTCACATCACATCTCATCAAGTATTCATCAAAGGTGATTATGTAGTCTAATACATATCGGTTCCCTTGTTTCAAAGTCTGTTATTGGTCTAACAGATTCTGCTGGTATGAAATGGGTAGGTACTTATCTCTAAGTTTCTCTTTCATACCCTGCCAAGTGGTTATGGGCTCTACATTTCGTCTTCTAGTGGTTAGCTCAATGTTCTCCCAGTATAACCTAGCTTGACGTACTAACTTCATCTTGGCAAACTTGAACTTCCTTTCCTCAGAAATGGCATACCACTCAAAGTACTGGTCCATCTCACCCTCCCAATCAGAATACACCTTAGGGTTTAAGCTACCATCAAAAGTGGGTGCATCTAATTTGATGTTCCGAATGAACCTATCATCTCTATCTTCAGGTTCTGGGTCAGACCTCCTATGATTAGGTTCAGCATCTCTGTATAAAGGTCTTCTAGGCTCTTGGTGAGGGTGAGGTTGAGGCACATTAAAATCTGGGTCAGGAGTCCAATTCTGATGCCTAGGTTCCTCAAGTACTTGGACTCGATCCCTAAGCTGGGCAAAATTCTCATAGACTTGTTCTTTAAACTGGGCAACAGTGGCAGTCACATCCTGACTCAATTTGTTCATACTCTCAGTAAGAGCTCTAACCATGGCCCCTAAATCAGGTTGGGTTTGACCAGATTGGTAGGGTACTCCATTCCGGGTAGACATGATGATGCAAGTAAACACACAAAATGAGACTCAACTGAAATGACTATGGGCTAACTAGACCTAGAGCCCAAATTAGATGCCCAATCAGAGTGGCAAGCTAGCCTGTAGTAACTCGGGACTTAGCTAAGCAGGTGTAAGGGGAGTGTTAGGTCCCTAGATGCCAATCCTAGACACCAATCAGTGATTGGCCAGGTAGGCGGACCAGCACACAAGCCCTTCGGGATAGAATCCCTGAACCACCATTCTAGACACTGAGTATAAAGCACACACAGAGTAACTAGACAAACTGACTCAACACAAGCCTCGACCCGACTTGTTGTTGTCCCTAGCCCACTAGGGCAAATTAAGTCTAATAAATTTTAACATTAGGCTTAGGATCGGATGAATGGGTGGTGGTTTTGGGCTAAGGAGAGGTTATCAACTCCTCCCCTTATCTTAGATGCTCAAATGCCCTTAAGATGAATTAGGAGATGATCACTCAAAATAATTGAATTGCAGAAACACAAAAATAGAGTTACAGTAATTTAATTCTCAAAAATTTCAAGGAAACTAATAAATCACAAGAAAATTATGTAAAATAGTTTCAATTATACTGGTTCCAGCAAAAGAAAAATCATGTAATTTGGAGTTACCTGCAATGAGAAACAATTCCTGAAACAGGGTAGTTATAGACTAAAAATAGAGTGCTTTCCCCGTTTACAATTCCAGCTACGAAGTTGTAACCCAGTGGATCCCCTACATGCCCTAGGAATACCCCATGGAATGGGAAGAGGAGGTTTGCACCTCGCTTCGTTCCTAGGATCGGACGTCCTGGGGAGTCTACTTCGAGCAGACAAAGTAAAAAGAGAGAGACTCAAAACAAGCAAGCAAAACAGAAACCCTAGACAGGGCTCTGATACCAAAATGATGCAGAACAAAAGAGGAGATGATGCGATGCGGAAGTAAATTAAGACTAATTTTTTTTTTGTTGTTTTTTTTATATTTTCAGAAGTCGGCTTTGACTCAAAGGAAAGTTAAACTAAATTGAAAGAAACTAGGTAATAATTGAAAGCACAATTTAAAAGAAACTAGGTTATCAGAGTAGTTCAGAAGTAAAGGATCGCTGGGGGTTGAGAAACTCCCAGACCTAGGGTTTCACTTTGAACTTTCAACAGGACAGAAGTAAAGAGAAGAGAAGGGTTACAGACCAGACAGTGATCTTCACGGAGTTTGGTGGAAGGACTCTCTTGAGCAGATTGTTGGATCCCCGGACTCAGATATCTTCGCAATGGATCCTCCAATACTAGCCCTTTGGCAGAGTTGGCTTCTCCTGAACTCAGGATCTGGGAAACAAGAAGAACAATTTATGGAATCAGATACTCAAGGAAGGATTTACCAGATTGAAGAACTTGAAAGCTGATGTTGCTGAAATCCGGATTCTCCTGGAGGCTGATCTGATTTCCTCTGGGAATTGCTCTGGATCTGAAGTATCTGGACTGGACCTGGATGCTGGTGGTCGGCCTTGACTTGGAGAGAGTGGCCGTGAGAGGTGGGATAGCTAGGGTTTGGTGGAAAGAAGAGGATGATGGGCGGCTAGGGTTTTGGAGTTAAAGTGGCTAACCTAGGGTTTTGGGGTTGGAGATCTCACACCTCCTCAAGGTTCCTGGGGAACTCGGATTTACTCCCTCGCAGAGCTCAACACCTGGATGCAAGTGCGGAAGAGAGAAACACAAAGTATGCTCACACATAAATTGGATTCATTCATCAGATAACTTTAAAAATTACAAGAGGGGTTTAATTTATAGGACTTTACAAGAGAGCAGGGTTTTACATCTTCCCATGTGGGACTAATAGGGTGGATCTTCAAATTAGGTTTGTAGGATCAATTCCCACACATATGGCCGGCCAAGAGTTTCCAAAAATGCTGATTGGTGGCTTCAAAAGGTAAGTAGGTGGCGCCTCCTAGCCTTGCTTTTCAAGAAAAATATTTTTCCATCCATACCTGGTTTTATTTGGAATTATTTGGGCGCCTCCTAACCTTGCTCTTCAAGAGAATTTTCCTTCCTTCCATTCCTAGTTTTATTTGGAATTATTTGGGCGCCTCCTAACCTTGCTCCCCAAGCTTTGCTCCTTTCTTTTCATAGCTTGGCTCTTATAGAAACACTTTGGCCGCCCCCTTGAATTGTGGATCCCAGATTGTTTTCTCCTCAAGTGGCGCATGAGAGAAGGGACCTGCTATCTTGTGGTGTGGGGACTAGAGCATACTGGATGGAGATGTGGCACCCCTTGGACTCAGGCGTGTGGCTGGGAGTGTGGCGCCCACTTGCTTGGCCTTGGGAGAAAATATGACACCCAAGTTGAAGTCCTAGACCACTACTGAGTCAACATGACTCAACAAAATTAAATTGCAGGGAAATACAGACTCAAGCTAAAATTGAGTTGATCAAGTCAACCCTTATTACAAACCAGAAAACCCTAATTCTTCGGGCAAGGTCAATCAGAGATCCAGATGGAGCCCTGAAGTCTTCTTCTGAGTCTGGTGCCCGCACCAATTCTCCCGGGGTGGGAGGAACTCGACCCTGTCGAGTATGGATCAAGTTGGCTCTGGTATCTCTCCAAGAGGTCTGGGTCCAATTCTTGTAATTCTTTTCGAGAGATCCAAGAGTCATCAGAATCTGGCCTTCCTTGCCAGCGGACCAGGTATCTTTGGTATCCTCGATTATGAGTAGAGATAACCTGATCATCTAGGATCTTTTCAATCTGCTCTTTCCTCACAGGCCAGTTTGTTGGTGGACACACAGGGTTGGGTTCACTCTCAAGAGCAGGATTAGGTTCAAAAGGCTCACTGGGAATCACAGCTGGCTCTCTATACTCTACTAGGTCTGTAATGTTGAAAGTGGAGCTAATGCCTAGTTCTAGAGGCAACTCGAGCACATAGGCATTGGATCCTACTCTCTTCACCACTCTAAATGGTCCAGCTCCTCTAGCATGTAACTTTCTAACGGTTCCAGGAGAAAACTGTTCAGGCCTTAACCTAATCATTACATAGTCTCCCTCATCAAAAGTTTTGACTCGCCTTTGAGAATCAGCCAACTTCTTATAAGTTTCATTACTTAAATTTATTTTGGCATGAATTTCTTTATGCAAGTCTTTTATATGCTGTGCAAAAACAGGCGAGAAGGGAGAGCTAACCTGCTGAAGCTCAAAGAAGATGTCGACGGCCGGTGAAGAAGAAGAGGAGGACTCCTGTGCGACTTCAGGCGTGAAGGGTTTGAATAAAGGAGGGCTTGTTTCTAAAGGACTCACCCATCCATTCGAGGCAACCTGCATCCAACCATACCATTATGGCTTCCCCAAAAGTAAGGCCACGTGTTGCCAATCAACAAGGACAGCACCCCCATCCGACCGCGACCGCTTCAGCTTCTGTGCCCATCATAACTGCTCCCAAGACGTGGTCACGCGGCACCCCCGCACAGGCACGAAGGATCGCCGAGCGAGGCACCGCCGATATAAGTAATTATTGCACCAGATCTCCCTATCTTTCCATGTCAGCATGCATCTACTCCCTTTGACCCGAATGCCGTGCGACAACAGGTCTCGTGAGTGGGGGGCAAATGATGTGACTGGATCGCTGACATGGAGCAAGGAGCCTGATGTGGAGCCTTCATTGATACCATGCCGGATTTCCACTATCGGCCCCTTCGCCGGGCTGAGCTCCTCGATGCCGACGGGGCCGCCCGTCGAAGCCAGTCTTTATCCTCCGCCAGGTCGGTACCTGCCAGGTCGGGGTGCCTAGGTCGGAGCCGAGCTCACACCCCACCAGAGGTAGACCTTTCAAGCTCGAGGTCGGACCACATGATCCGGAGTCAAGCTCAAGCCTCCTCCACCACGTGGGACCCCTTTGAGGCCGGGTCCCTCGGCCTGGGCGCATCTCAACCATATCAGCTAGCCCGAGGTCAGTCAAAGCTGGGCCCCTCTGGCCTGGTGCCGAGCTCGGCTCCTCTCCACACAGCAAGCCACCGCAAGGCGGGCCCCCTGTAAGAGGGCCCCATCTTTCCAGCTCGGCCCCCAATGCAAATCAAGATATTAACCACCAAGGAAGCAGCACCTCCCATCCGAAGATAGTGGCGGGCCCCCCCGGGGACCGTACGACAACACTCGCCATGTCACCATTAATGCCCACGGCCGCCATTCACACCAAGAAGAAAGGGAGCTCACATCAGGGGACTATGCCCCCTACCGACTTGCCGTACAACCGAGAAAAAAGATCCCACCAAGGAGCGTGATTCCCGAGAGCAGCGGCATAACAGTCGAGGCCCTGCCAGGCTTCCAAGAAGTGCAAATTGAAGGAATGTCAGAGGCTTGTGGAAGCTTCCCCAGATACCCAATAAAGAAGGAGTACCGTTCATGGCATGATAGCCCGTCATACCCGTCTGACAGCATGGGAGAACCCCGAGGCAAGTCGCAGGAAAGGACCCAGCCAGAATAAGCAAAAGGGAGGTAACACTCATTTTTTCCAAAGGGGCAAGAACGGCATTCTCAACAGAGGAGAGCACTCAATTTTCTAACAACACATCCACCACAAAGAGAAAGAGGAGAAGGGTGGAGAGGCCAGAGAGGAGGGCAAGACCACCTCGGCCACCACATCTCCCAGCTCACTCATACTCTCATACACTCCACTCATTCCTCCTAGCATGGGGCACATCCCGAGGGGCTCGACCAGGAGGATCTGTTCCCCTGGATCATTACTGACTTGACCATCGAAGTGCGCCCACCGGAATCCCCGGCCCGGGTCACTGATGCTGGCTGTCTTGCAGGTCACGAGGCATCGGAGGCATCCCTGGCGGGCAGATGCAGACCACCTGACACCATTAGCAGCTACGGGCCACAACGATCCATGTGCCAACACTTGGTATTTTACTCGAGTTGACACTTGGGAAAGTGTCGACACTTGACGATTTACGTGAGTCGATACTTCCTGTGATGATTAAAATTCTGGAAAGAATTTTTTGGGGAGATTTTTGGGCAAGTTTTGACCTAGTTTGAATTTTGAATTCAAACCTGTTGCCCAGGTGGCTTTCCAAGAGGGGGGTGAATTGGGATTAAAAACTTTTTGCAAGTATGTGCACTTTGAAATTCTTTTAGTGTAGAAGTGAAGTGCAAAGTAGAAGTAAATAAATTAAAACAATCAAGCAATGAAAGCACAATCACAAACACCAAGAAGTAGAGTGGTTTGGAGCAACCGGCTCCTACATCCACTATCCAAGGATCACTTGGGATTTCCACTATATCCCCCAACCGGAATACAGACGGATTGTTTTACTAGGCTCACAATCCAAACCTATACACTTTGGTTTTACCGAGATCACCAAAGAAACCCAAACTCCTTTTGGTTTTACCCGGGATCACCAAAGAAAATCCAAACACTTGGTTTCAAACCGGGAAAACCAAGAACCCAAACTTAGGTTTTACAAGGTTCACCTAAAACCTTCAACTCTCTCTCTAGATACAGCCCCTTGCTGTTCTAAGAGAGCAAACCAAGATAAAGAATGTAAAATAAGCAACTACAACAAACCAAAGTTGTTTTGATGTTGCCGATGAAGATTAAAATGAAGTCAAGCTTTAAATATACTTCAATGCTCTTCAAAGCTGCTTCTTCTCTTCTTCAATGAGTGGATTCAATGATGGAGTGGAGTTGATGAAGCTTTGAATCTCACTTGAATGCTCTTTGAGGTAGGTGAAGGAATAACTTGGAAGCTCTTCTTTTTCTCAAGAATATTCAGCAATAAATCTTCATTAATTGTTTAATCCATAAAAAATGATCCCCTTTATAGTTTTTCAAGTGATATGGCCATTATAGGGCCTTGGGAATCGTGAAATGGCCGTTGGTGGTGATTTGGCATTCAAATTTCAAATTCTGTAGCTAGTTGAAGTGCGGACAATGGCTCTACGAGTCGGCTCGAGCTCCAAGAGTCGGCTTGAAATCTCAGGAATGCCAAAATCAAAGTTCTGTAGGAGCCGGCTCTTAGACTAGGAGTCAGCTCTTGGCTTCAAGCTTTTACTCTTGCCAAACATGCATACTTGGAGTTTGCTCTTGATCTGTGAGTCGGCTCTAGGTCTCAGAACTTCAAAAACTATACTTCTGTAAGAGTTGACTCTTGAGCTGGGAGTCGGCTCTTAGTTCTGAAACTCTGAATTCTACCTCCATGCTGTGCCACTTTGAGTGGGCTCTTACAAGTCTTTAAAATTTGCTTTAAGCTTCCCAAAAACTTCATCATTGAAACAACTAGAATCTACTTTACATGCTTTATTAAATTATTTACACTTGTAAGCCCATTTTTCATGATTACAACATTCATAACATAGGGCATTTACAAACTCAATTGAATTTCCTTAAGTGAATTTGAATACCATTTTAAAACCAAGGTAATTCATTCCTGCAAAAACTTCTTAAACATTTGTAAAGAGTTAGTATCAAATACATGCTAAAATATTTTGTGATCATCAAAATCATTCCAGGGGTCAACAATCTCTCCCTTTTTGATGATGACAAAACACTGGGCATGATCAAAAAAATGGAATCACTTTACAATTGCAGTATTTTCATCCCATATCAGTTTAGTATCAGAGCAGGTTTAGGATAGCATTCATCTGCATTAGGATCACAAACCCTAATTTCTGCATCCTGCTAGCTGCATTAGGTGTCTATTTTTCATCTTATTTTGACTACCTAAGAATTTTATTTTTTAGTGAAATTTGCATGACATGTTTTTTGTCTTGTTTTCTATTTTATAATAATTTTTAATTAATTTTACAAAAAATTAAAAGTCATAAAATTTGGCATATTAGAAATCCTAACTAAAATCTTGATAATTCTGCATCAGTTTGAAAATCCTAGGATTTGTATTATCATCTGATTTTATTTTTGTATAAAATCTGGAAGAGATTATCAACACCATCCATACTCTGTCCTGGAGTTTTTTTGATTTTTTTCTGCATCAGAATCCATGTCAAACATTGCATTAATCTGAATCCTAAATCTCAGAATTCTGTGAACTCTGCACACTTGACTCAACCAAACCTAACCAACTTCCACACGCCCCAATCCTAAGCCCAATTTGTTTGCTAACCTAATCAACCTAAACCTAATTTGCCACCTCATAAAACACACATAAAATATTTTTATTTTTTTGATTATTATTAGTTGCATTAGGACTCATTGAAGTTGCATTAGGACTCATTGAATGTGCATCATTTGATTAACCTAATCTTAAGGGCAATTCACAATCTCAGATCAGGGCAGGATTACATCAACCTAGGCCCAAAACCACCATCATCATACTGACCCAAGCCTAATTAAAATTAATTTGACCTAATTTTCCCAAGTGGGCTAGGTGACACCCAACAGGTCGAGTCCGAACCATGTGGGCCAAGTAATGTATTTAATCCTGTGGCTATTACTAAAAACTGCTGTCTAAGGCTGGGGGTCCAAAGTCAAATGACCTAAGTGGTGTTATAGTTTTTAATTGGGTCCCTGTGAAAGTAGGGGCCTTCCCACACTCCCACGCCCTACCTGGCCAGAGGAAGGATTAGTTGTTGAGTTGGGTGTAAGTTGAGTCAACCCACTAAATTTTGGCTCTAGGTCTAGGAAACCCTAGCTTGTACTAACCCTTGCATGCTTGATAGCATCAGACCACCCTACTTATGGAGTGTAAGTCCACTAGACTATGAACCCAATACCAAAAGCTCCAGCCCCAACCCAGTTCAACCATGGAGCCCAGTCTTGAAATGCTCATAAGGGCCATGAGTGAACAGATGAACCAAATGAACCTCAAACAGACCAAACCCAAAACCATTTTACCCAAATGAACCTCAAGCTTGACCAAACCAATACCTAGATGAACCAATTGACCCAATCCCAAAACCAAATGAACCATAGGTTCGACCAAGTAGACCAAAGATTTGACCAGTTGATCCAATCCAATAACCAAGCAACCTATAGATCCGAGCCCACAATCTATGAACCCATAACCTTTGAACCCATAGTCTATAAACCCATAACCTTTGAATCCATAGTTTTTGAACCCATAACCTTTGCACCCATAACCTATGAACCCATTACTGAGCCTAAAGTAGAGGTGTATGAGGTTGACCCAAGTATGGTAGATGAGTATGAAGAAGAGGAGGAGATACTTATAGATGATCTAGAATTAGTTAACCTAGTAGATACCCAGGTAGACGCCAACCTAGAATTAGCTGACCTTGACCACACTGAAGCTGTAGTGGAAGAACACTTAAAGGAAGAAGACCATGAGAAACCCAATCCTATTGTTAGAATCTTACATGAGGGAATTTTAGAAGAGGATCAATTATAGAGCCTAGTCCTTTGATTTATAAGCTAGAAGAATTTACTAGGGACCTGATCTCTTTAAATCATTACCCTCAGGATGAAGTCACCTCTTTGACTCCACTTGATCTCTTCCCTGATATCAATGACCCTTTCTTCTATTTTGTAGACCCTTTAGATAGATAGCAATCCCATAAGGTTAACCTTATTAGTCTAGGATTAATCCCTGACACCCCTTCTTATATCTTATTTTATCCAACTAATCCTGAACCATCTTCTTATTTCTTACCCTATCCAACTGACCCTAAACCGACCTCTTATTTTCCACCCTTTTCTGAATCTTCTTATGTTTCTTTAACCATTATATGCATTTTATAGAGGTTTGCATATTGCATTCATTCATTGAGTCTATTAAGTTTGCTTCCTACTTCTGGAAGACCCACTGGCATCTATTAGGAGCTCATGTCATATTTTCATGTGCATACCAAACCAGGGTTAAACCTAGAGAGCCTATAGTCTGTTAAGCTTAGGCCCAAAGAGTCCAATAAGAATGCATAGTCAGTCTGCATGTCATGAGTCCCCTGCATCATATGTTAGGAGTCTGCATGTGTCAGCATGTTTGCATTTGCATCAGGAAATTATTCAAAAATTGAACATAAGTAATGAACTATATAAAAACTTGTCTAATTCCTGAAAGAAAGTTAAAGAATTTTCAAAGGATTATATGATTATGAAGGAATTTCATGCTCGTGAAACTGGCCCATTCAAAATAATGAAGAGTGTTGGACCCAATGTCTATGTGCTTGAGATACCACCTGATTTGGGAGAGAACCCATCCTAGAGTGTTTACATACAATTTGGCCTATTGGTGAGGAAAAGATTGAGAGAACCCTGGATGATCAAGCCATCGATACCCGAGATAAAGGCTATCAGAGGTATTTGGTCCAATGGCAAGGTCGGCCAAAATCTGAGAAATTGTGGAGCACTGGTGAGGATCTGCAGCGCCTCAACCCAGACCCTCCTAAAGCAGTATGAGAGTCAAATTGACCCTTACTCGATGGGGTCAAGTTCCTCCCGCCCTTGGAGAATTCGTGATGGGGACATCGAAATCCATCCGGGTTTTTTCTTTTTTTACCATAGATTTTATTTTTTTTATTTTATATTTTTTTATTCTAGCTATTCCACCTTTCCCCTCTATTCCCAGTTTATTCCCTTTTTATCCCCAATTTATCCCCGATGTATTCCTATCATCTTCTTCCTCCATTAATCGCCCAGAACTTCCATTTTTTTTCCACCGGTCCTTGATCCGCCATGCCCGACCACCGGCGACCCTCGACGGTCGTCCACCTTCCCCTGACAATGAACTTCTTGTGGGAACTTCGGCGAATCCAATGGAACTGCCCATGGCCATTTCCCCCTGCTACTTTGCCCATGCCCGTGACGTCGCCTTCCCCAACAGTCGGTCATGCCGCACCCCTCTTCCTTGCGCTGCCCCCTACCCCACTGCTGCTCCCTCCCATCCGGAAGACTCACGGTCGAGCCAACCAGGCTGCTCCTCCACTATAGATCATCCGGATCAGCCTCATCCAGCGGCATTGCCGTCGCCCCTACTCCACAGCCATCGGATCCTAGCCATTCGGGCCAAGATCCTGAGGTCTTCATGCCGGCTCCAGCCCGTCCATGCCCATCGATCCCCCTCCTCCCATCGGTTCGTTCCGGCCCCTCCCCTCGATTGCACCATCATCTCCTCTGCCACCTCCAGCCCAGCCGCCACTGGCACCCACGACCGTGACTCTCCCCTCCTCAACAGCCGCATGCTACTCCACCTCTCCCTCCGTAATGTTACCACTGCCCTCCACCATCGATGCTGCTATTGATGGAATGTTAGACCCTCTTTGCCCATATCGCAGGATTCTTCATCATTAAGGACCGGATCCTGCGAACTGGTGGCTGGTTGATCTCCTGCTCCGATGTCGATGCTCTCTGGGAGACTGCCATCACGAACCGTCTGCCCTCTGCCTCGCCCCTGCCATCCTATCTGCACCGCGTCCTCCACTGCATCACCAATCACTGAATCAAATTTTTGAGTTCCATCCACTGCTCTCTGTTCCATGGTCACAAGAGGACTTGCACAGATCCAAATGCAGAAATAGTTTTGCACGGATCTCGAAGCTATAGGGTTTAGGATTCAAATAATAATAATAATAATAATAATAATAATAATAATAATAATAATAATAATAAAAAACATTTCCATGTATATCCTACTTGGTCTTGTAAGCCTATAAAAGGGCGTCCCCTCTTGTATTTGAAAAAGAATTTGATGAATGAAAATTTTCTTTTAAAGAAGAGTGATTCTTCATTTGTTCCGTGAGGAGAGGGTGTGAGGCCCAACCCCAGGACATGATGTGAGGTCATGTCTAGTTATCCCCTCCCTTGATTCCATCTTCCTTACCACTCTCATGTTCTTTAAGATTCATCCTAACGCCTCCAAGTATCGTGGTGGGCGGGATGACCTAGGGATGAGAGGTTTCTTCGTTAATGTGAGTTTCAAGGTCCATGAGATCCAGATCCCTATCTTCTATCCCCATTATTCCTTCACCATAAAATTAGAAAAAAATAAAAAAAAATTAGGATACCCTAATCTTGGTGACTTCTAGGCTCACCAATGATCCTACCCCCATCTGTCCCCAATCAACTATTATTCCTTCGCCATCAAATTAGAAAAAAACAAAAAAAAATTAGGATACCCTAATCTAGGTGACTCTAGGCTCACCAACGATCCTACCCTTATCCGTTCTGCATCAATTTGGTATCAAAGCAGGTTAAGACTAGGGTTGAAAAAAAAAAGAAAAAAAAAAATTGCAGCGAGCCTGACTCGATGGGTCAAGTTTTTCCCATCCCAGGGGAATGATGGGGACATCAAAATCTAGCCAGGTTTTTTCTTTTTTTACCCTAGGTTTTATTTTTTATATTTTATATTTTTTTATTCCAGCTATTCCACCTATCCCCTCTATTCCTAGTTTATTTCCTTTTTATCCCCGATTTATCCTTGATGTATTCCTATCATCTTCTCCCTCCATTCATCGCCTAGAACTTCCATTTTTTTTCCCACCAGTCCTGGATCCGCCATGCCGGACCAGCGGTGACCCCCGACGGCCGTCCACCTTCCCCCGGTGATGAACTTCTTGTGGGAGTGCCGGCGAATCCCATGGAACTGCCCACGGCCTTTTCCCCTCCCCCTGTTGCTCCGCCCATGCCCGTGATGCCCGTGCCCGTGCCGACGCCTTCCCCAGCTGTCGGCCATGCCTCGCCCCTCTTCCCCATGCCACCCCTTGCCCCACCGCTGCTCCCTCCCATCTGAAAGACTCACGGATGAGCCAACCATGCCACTCGATCATTGCAGATCGTCCAGATCCGCCTCGTCCGGCAGCGCTGCCGCCACCCCTACTCCACAGTTATCGGATCCCAGTCATTCGGGCCAAGATTCAGGAGGTCTTCATGCTGGCTCCAGCCCGTCCGTGCCCATCAATCCCCCTCCTCCCATTGGTTCGATCCAGCCCCTCCCCTTGACCACGCCGCCATCTCCTTTGCCACCTCCAGCCCAACCGCCATCGGTGCCCACGACCGTGACTCTCGCATCCTCAATAGCTGCATGCTCCTCTACCTCTCCCTCCGCGATGTTTCCGTTGCCATTGCCGCCCTCCACCATCGATGCTGCTGTTGATGGCATGTTAGACCCCCTTCGACTAGATCGTGGGATTCTTCATCATCAAGGACCATATCCTGTGAACTGGCGGCGGGTTGATCTCCTGCTCCAATGTTGACGCTCTCTAGGAGACTACCATCACAAACCGTCCACCCTCTGCCTCGCCCCTGCCGTCCTATCCATGTTGCATTCTCCGCCCCATCCGTCGATCACTGAATCAATGCTTTGAGTTCCATCCACTGCTCTCTGTTCCACGGTCACAAGAGGACTTGCACATATCCAAATGCAGAAACAGTTTGCATCGATCTCAAAGCTACCGGGTTTAGGACTCAAATAATAATAATAATAATAATAATAATAATAATATAATAATAATAATAATAATAATAATAATAATAAAACATTTCCATGTATATCTTACTTGGTCTTGTAAGCCAATAAAAGGGTGTCCCCTCTTGTATTTGAAAAAGAATTTGATGAATGAAAATTTTCTTTTAGAGAAGAGTGATTCTTCTTTTGCTCCATGAGGAGAGGGTGTGAGGCCCAACCCCAGGACATGATGTGAGGTTATGTCTAGTTATCCCCTCCCTTGATTCCATCTTCCTTACCACCCTCATGTTCTTTGAGATTCATCCTAACGCCACCAAGTATCGAGGTGGGTGGGATGCCCTAGAGATGAGAGGTCTCTTCGTTAGTGTGAGTTCAAGGTCCATGAGATCCAGATTCCTGTCTTCCATCCCCATTATTCCTTCACCATCAAATTAGAAAAAAAATAAAAAAAATTAGGATACCCTAATCTAGGTGACTTCTAGGCTCACCAACGATCATACCCCCATCTGTTCCGCATCAACTATTATTCCTTCGCCATCAAATTAGAAAAAAATTTAAAAAAATTAGGATACCCAAATCTAGGTGACTTCTAGGCTCACCAACGATCCTACCCCCATCTGTCCCGCATCAATTTGGTATCAGAGCAGGTTAAGATTAAGGTTGAAAAAAAAATGAAAAAAAAAAATTGCAGCGAGCCTAACTCGACGGAGTCGAGTTTTCCCCATCCTAGGGGAATGATGGGGACATCAAAACCCATCCGAGCTTTTTCATTTTTTTACCCTAGATTTTATTTCTTTTATTTTATATTTTTTTATTCTTACTATTCCACCTATCCCCTCTATTCCCAGTTTATTCCCTTCTTATCCCTGATTTATCCTCGATGTATTCCTATCATCTTCTTCCTCCATTCATCACCTAGAACTTCCATTATTTTTTCCCATCGGTCCCGGATCCGCCACGCCCGACCACCGACGACCCCCGATGGCCGTCCACCTTCCCCCGGCGACGAACTTCTTATGGGAACGCTAGCGAATCCCATGGAACTGCCCATGGCCGTTTCCCCCTGCTGCTCTGCCCATGCTCGTGATGCCCATGCCCATGCCGCCACCTTCCCCAGCCACCGACCATGCCGCGCCCCTCTTCCCAGCACCGCCCCCTGCCCCACCATCGCTCCCTCCCATCCAAAAGACTCATGGCTGAGCCAACCGTGCCGCTCAACCACTGTAGATCATCCATATCCGCCTCATCCAACGGTGCTGCCACCACCCCTACTCCATAACCATCGGATCCCAGCCATCCGGGCCAAGATCCGGGAGGTCTTCATGCCGGCTCTATCCTGTCCGTGCCCGTCGATCCCCTTCCTCCCATCGGTTTGATCCGGCCCCTCCCCTCGACCGCATCACCATCTCCTCTGCCACCTCTGGCCCAGCCACAACCGATGCCCGCGGCGGTGACTCTCCCATCCTTAATAGAAGCATGCTCCTCCACCTCTCCCTCCGTGACGTTATCGCCGCCATCGCCGCCTCTGCCATCGTTGCTGCTATTGATGGCATGTTAGACCCTCTTCACCCAAATCACGGGATTCTTCATCGTCAAGGACCGGATCCTATGAACTGGCGGTGGGTTGATCTCCCACTCCGATGTCGATGCTCTTTGGGAGATTTCCATCACGAACCATTCACCCTCTACCTCGCCCCCGCCATTCTATCTGCGCCGCGTCCTCCACCCCGTCCGTCAATCACTGAATCAAAGCTTTGAGTTCTATCCATTGCTCTCTGTTCCATGATCATAGTAGGACTTGCACAGATCCAAATGTAGAAACACTTTGCATAGATCTCAAAGCTACACGGTTTAGGATTCAAATAATATTAATTATTATTATAATAAAACATTTCTATGTATATCCTACTTGGTCTTGTAAGCCTATAAAAGGGCATCCCCTCTTGTATTTGAAAAAGAATTTGGTGAATGAAGATTTTCTTTTAGAAAAGAGTGATTCTTCTTTTGCTCCATGAGGAGAGGGTGTGAGGCCCAGCCCCAGGATGTGATGTGAGGTCATGTCTAATTATCCCCTTCCTTGATTCCATCTTCCTTACCACCCTTATGTTCTTTGAGATTCATCCTAACACCTCCAAGTATCGAGGTGGGTGGGATGCCCTAGAGATGAGAGGTCTCTTCGTTAGTGTGAGTTTCAAGATCCTTGAGATCCAAATCCGTGTCTTCCATCCCCATTATTCTTTCACCATCAAATTAGAAAAAAAAAAATAAAAAATTAGGATACCCAAATCTAGGTGACTTCTAGGCTCACCAACGATCCTACCCCCATCTGTTCCGCATCAATTAGTTGGGGCACCAGGATCAGACACAGATTACTGGGTCCCATATGGTTTACTGATTAGGGTTTTAGAACCTTAGTCATGTGTCACAATTTTGTAAGCAAGTAAGATTTAATCCTATAATAAATTGATACTAGTTGATTTGTCTTAACCCTAGTTAGTCATTGAGTCCTACACTTATGCCTGAGTCTTGTATCAGTCCAATTTTTATACAAGAGAAGAGGTTAACCTATTTTGGAGTTCCACCAGGCCTCATCCAGGAGTCTAAGGCCTTCACATCAGCTCATATCAGTTTGTTGGGCCTTATTTGACACCCTTGAATCCTAGATGCCCTCCAGATGCTCTCTAGATGCCCTGATTCCCTCAAGATGCCATTCTAGATGCCAGATTCCTTCCAGATGCTATGGAATATCTTCAACCCAGGGTGCCCCTTGATTCCAAAGAGATACCAGTATCTTTTACCAAGAAACTCAAGCCCAAGAGCAAGGCCCAAGCCTTTAAGAACCAAGATTCCAGTCTGATACTCGGAATATACCAGCCCAGGCGCCCCAGCTTCTAGGAGGCCCAAAGCCCATGCGCCCTCCACTCTTGGCCAGCCCCTTGCTGCCCCTTGAAGCCCAACATGCCTAGGATAGGCATCCTCCATGAGTTCACCAAGTGTAAGCATGTGGAAGAGTTCAAATAAAAGAAGGAAAGCTAGTTTTTATTTCATTCAACTTTGTAATTCTAGTTCTAGGTCTTATTTGTAATTGTTCTCCCACTTAAATTGTATAAACCTATCTTAACTAGGAGAGGGCTAAAGTCCTAATAGGGAGAGGGCACGGAAATTCTATAAATACCCCTCCCCTCCTCTTGTAATCACTAATCTTTATTCATGATATCAAAACTCTGGTGAATTTTTTTGAGATTGTTCTTGTGTTTTTGTGTTACTTTATTCTTATGTTGAGGTGTGAGTGTCCTTGAGTGCCTTATGAAAGGGATATTCCCTACAAGCCAATCTATGTTGTATCTCCCAAACCATTGTAATTGACAATATTCTAATAAAGGCATTATTTTTCATCATACGCTGCATTTATTATTATATGATGAACCCCATAGATTAGGGCTATGATTTTAGGGTTATGATGAGATCATACTAGTGAGACCTAAAATCTTAAAACCTTAATCTAAAATATTCCTAGTCAAAGGAACCCTGAGTAGGGGATCATGGTTTTTCCGATAAGATTAGCACATCCCATGTATACTGGAGAGGGTGACTGCTCTCACAGTCACTTGTGTATGACACTAATACTAGGATGTGGGTGCTCATTAGAGAATGAGTTCACTGATATGATCCAACTTGAGAACATCTAATGGAGTCTTAGCTACATGTCAATAGAAGGTTCTCATAGTGGGAGTGGTACAAGTAATCCTTTGACCTGAGACTGCCATAAGTACCTTATGTACATGAACCCATCCTTTGGTTCAATCCTAATCATGACACTGAGTCATGCACAGGATTGATGCTAGGAATGGTGAATTGGATATGAAGGTAATGAGTAGGTCAACAAGGAATCGATCACTCTTAGTAAGAGGAGATTGCATCTAGCTAGTTATCAATCGGATGATGATTCAGGGAATCTTTGATCAAAGTAAAGATATTAGAGATGGTTTCTAATATCAAGATAATTGAATCATCAATATAAGATTGAGCTAGAAACAAATATAATATTGGATTTGACATATATCCATATCCATAATTATATTTTGGGTGCAGGCTGATCGAAGGATTTAATTGTACGGTAACTTTCTACTGAAGGGTAGTTTTGGTATTTCACCAAAATTTTCATATCTTCCGGGTAGACATGACACGTTGCTAGACGTCAATCTTGTCTTGTGGGTTGATCAAATTTAATGATCATTTATTAGGAAGAGTCCTAATTGATCAAAATCGGGTAAGCCCGATTTGACCTAAATCGATTAGAAAGAGTTCAAATCAAATTAGATCAACTTGTATTCAAACCCACTACTGGCTAAATATGGAACCCAATGGGTCATACACTTAAGAGAATTGATCAAAGGTTTAATTTTATAATTAAATCATCTTTGCATGATGACACTCTAGCAGGTTTTGCAAATCCTAGCTTCTATTCGAATTAGATTCTAATTAGGGTTCCGGATTGGTTCAATTTGGATTCTAATTGGATCTAATTAGACCCTAATTGAGGTTATAGGGATTATGGCTAACCCTATTGGCTAACCAGGTATCTAGGCTAGCCCCCCACCCGCCCCTTATCCTTTTCACACCAAAATGCCAAGAGTCCATGCACTAATGGACTCTTGGCACGCCATTTGGAAGAGTCCATTGCGCATGGACTCTTGGTGCGCTCCATAAAATACTTTGGTGTTTTTATATCGGGTGGCTTTTCTTATCTCCTTTAGCGCCTCAATTGTCCTCCCTTGGATGGAAATCCAACGGATGATGGGGTCTTAAGAAAGAAAGAAAGAAAGCGCTCCTGCTTCCCGGTTGTGCAAAATCATATCTCTTCGGAGATTCAAACTTCGCGACTCCTTTCTTCTCCAATCTTCATGACTTTTCCTTTGAGAAAAGCCATGGGATTTAATCTGGAAGGCCGTGAGAAGGAGGAGAAGGCCGTGAGAAGGAGGAAAAGGCCGTGAGAAGGAGGGAAAGGGTGTGAGAAAATGGGAATGGCGTTTACGGAGAGTTGTGTTGGCGTCTCTCCGAAAACTATTTAAGGAATCAGAACTTCAGGATAAATAAATTTTAATTTTTAATTCTTCTTCCTCTCCTAAAGACTCTTTCTCTCTTTTCTTGTTCTTGCACTGTTTCCTTTATAGAGTACACCTCTATCGAAACTCTGCTACTGAACAAGAACAAGAGCGAAAGTCTCCGACGGTAAAGGAAAGAAGGAGTTCTGATTTTATTCTTTCTTTCTTACATTAAGACATTCTTGTCTTAGTTTCTCCTCCAATTTAAGACAAGCCTAAATCCCCTTAGGACAAAGTCTTATCTTCAAGACAAGAGTGTCTTAGAGGGTCAAGGTCTTAGTGGAAGGAGGAGAAGAGATAAAAGAAAGGAAGGCAACCTCTTGTGTGGAAGAATTCCAGCCATAATCCGAAGAATTGAGTTCTAGGAAGAAGAACTTAATAGGAGGAACCATTGGACAAGAAGATAGTGTTCTTGATCATTGCTCTGTGTGGATCACCATCGGAGGGTGGACACTTGGATGCCTGGTGAATTCAAATAGCCCGTTGATCTTCAAGTTTTAAGTCTTCGTAAATTGGAATTAGCGATTACAGGTTGGTATTCTAATTCAATTTGCATAGAAATGTTTGTCTTCATACATTCTAGTCTTAATAAGGAGTTCCTATTTTAGGGTTTTTGTGCATATTAATTTTAATTTTTGAAATTATCCTTCCGCTGCGTTGCACCGGAACCCTTCACCTTAGTCTTCCAAGCCATAGCCAACCAAGGTTGCTGCCTTCAAGCCCGAAGATGCCAAGGAAAAGGAAGCCTAGGCCACCCAAGCTTAGCATCTTTCTTCCACCTTCAAGCCACCCACATCCAAAACCCTAATCTCTTCCTTTCTAACCCTAGTTCTATAATTCCATTTTTTATTTGTTCTCTAACTAATTCTCTGATGCTTACAGGATCCCCGTGGTATTCTCCTCTAAGAAGGATGCCCTCTTTTCCTCTAGGACCGATCCTAGATAGCTGACTAATTCAAGGTTTAAAGGCTTGTCTTCCAGGCATTGATTCAAAGTGCTGTGCGATCTCTTCATCGATCGGATCTTCAAATCCCTGCTTGGTAAAATCCTTCCCCCTCCTAATTTCTGATTTGATAAAAATATGCTATCCTAATCAGGGGTTTCTTAATCTTTGAGGTCCTATCTTTTATTATTTTGTATGAGTCTTATGCGTGTATGCTAGTTTCTTTCATTACTAGTTTCCTAGTTATTCTTTACTTGATTTCGGGAAACTTTAGCCTACAAATTAAATTTCTAAAAAAATTCTAAAAAAATTATTTTCTATTTTTCTGCATTCATGATAGTCTTAGGATCATCCCACATCACTAGCCCCTATAAAGTATCTTGGATAGATTCTACATCCATACCCATTAAGTCCAGATGCCAAGTTCAGATCCAGCTTCAGTCATATTAGGATAGAGTGTGGTGTGATGTTGTGCCAATAGAAGTTAGAAGTATAATATTAGGTAGACCCTGACTTTATGATCATGATGCTATCCTATATGGGTGGTGTAATGCATGTATGTTTAGCTTCCAAGAGAAGATGATTACAATTAACCCCACTCCACCTCAGGAAATAGTTAAGAGAGGATCTAGCTCACTAAAAGAAAAGAAGTCTAGAGTCAATCTAATCAGTGCTAAAGAGCTAGAGAAGGAGATATCCGAGGGAACTATGGTTTGGATGTTAGCTGTTAAAGAAATACCTGTTCAATCTGATAAAGAGTACCCTCTGGAGGTCAAGGAAATCTTAAGTGAATTTAATGATATATTTCTTGATGATTTACCTGACCAGCTACCACCACTTAGGGACGTCCAACATGTTATCGATCTAGTCCCAGGAGCCACCTTACCTAACCTACCCACTATAGAATGAACCCAACTGAACACTTAGAACTTCAAAGATAGGTAGGTGAACTCCTTAGAAAATGGTTTATTAGGGAGAGCTTAAGTCTTTGTGCTGTACCAGTCCTATTAAACCCTAAGAAAGATGGCACGTGGAGGATGTGTGTCGATAGCCGTGCCATAAATAAAATTACTGTGAAGTATAGATTTCCCATCCCCAGATTGGACGATATGTTAGATATGATGGTTGATGCAACCATCTTTTCAAAAATTGACCTTAAGAGTGGCTATCATCAGGTTAGAATTAGACCAGGGGATGAGTAGAAGACTGCTTTTAAAACCAAGGATGGTCTGTATGAGTGGGTTGTAATAACATTTGGGTTATCCAACGCCCCTAGTACATTCATGAGAATTATGACCCAAGTCCTAAGGATGTTCATAGAAAAATTTGTAGTAGTTTATTTTGATGACATCTTAATCTATAGTAGGACTAAGGAAGACCACTTGGATCACTTGAGACAAATTTGCCAAACCCTTTGGAAGGAGAACCTCTACGCCAATTTAAAGAAGTGTGATTTCATGACCCATAGAGTTATCTTCCTTGCATTTGTGGTGACCCCTGACGGAGTGTCAGCTGATCTTGAAAAGGTTAGATCCAAAGTAGAGTGGCCAGTACCCACTAGTGTCCATGAGGTACGAAGTTTCCATGGTCTAGCCACTTTCTATAGGAGGTTTATCAAGGGATTTAGCACCATTGTAGCACCAATAACGATTATATTAGGAAGGATAATTTTGAGTAGACTAAAGCAGCTGATAGAGCCTTCCTAGAGATCAAGAGAAAGATGACACAAGCACCAATCTTAAGGTTACTTGATTTCTCCAAAGTCTTTGAGGTAGCTTGTGATGCATCGGGAGTAGGCATAGGAGGAGTTCTGAGACAAGAAAATCACCCAGTAGCCTTCTTTAGTAAAAAGCTTAATGAGGCTAAACTTAAATACTCAACCTATGATAAGGAATTTTATGCAGTAGTACAAGCCCTTAGATACCAGAGACATTATTTACTATCCCAGGAGTTTGTCCTTTACTCTGACTAGGAAGCACTCTAATTCCTAAACTCCAAGAAAAAGTTAAACCCTAGGATGGGTAGAGTTTCTACAAGCCTATACCTTTGTACTAAAACATCAATCTAGAACTGAAAACAAGATAGCAGATGCCCTTAGTCAATGTGCCTTACTGTTAAACACTGTTAGCACTGAAGTCATTAGATTTGAACAATTAAAAGGAGAATATAAGACATGTCTAGTCTTTAGTGAGATTTTCCAATCCCTTGCCCAAGGACCATCTAGTACCCATAGTGAATACACTCTTCAAGATGGTTATCTATTTAAGAACAATAGACTCCGTATTCCCAGGACTTCACTTAGAGAATTCTTAGTCTGGGAAACCCATGCAGGAGGCCTTGCTGGTCACTATGGTAGAAATAAGACTATCTTAACTGTAGAGGACCAGTTCTTTTGGCCTAGTTTAAAAAGGGATGTCGCCAACATAGTGTCAAGGTGTCGAACTTGTGCTGTTGCAAAATAGCAGAAACAAAACACCGGTATGTATATCCCTTTGCTTGTACCAGATCATTCATGGTAGGATCTTAGCATGGACTTTGTGTTAGGCTTACCTAAGACCCTAAGGAAGCATGATTCTGTATGTGTAGTAGTCGATAAGTTCTTGAAAATGGCCCATTTCATACCTTGCTCTCAAACATTTGATGCATCCAAAGTAGCCCAACTTTTTCTTGATCATGTGGTTAGGTTACATGGCCTTCCTAAGACTATAGTGTTACATAGGGATGTTACTTTTGAAAGACCCTTTGGCACTTATTAGGAACCAAACTCAAATTCTCCATAGCCTACCACACACAGACTGATGGCCAAATCGAGGTAGTGAATCGAAGCTTAGGAAATTTGCTTAGATGCCTCATAGGTGAACATACCGGGAATTGGGACCTTCTTTTACCTTGAGTTGAATTTGCTAAAAATAGTTCTGTTAATAGGTCCATAGGAAAAAGTCCTTTTGAGGTTGTTCATGGTTACAAACCTAATAAACCTCTTAATCTGATCCCCTTACCCTCACATGCATGAGTTTCTGAGTCTGCTGAGTCCTTTGCACAGCATGTTAGGGAGTTGCATAAGGAAATTAGTCAAAAGATAAACATAAGTAATGAACTCTATAAAAACATGGCTAATTCCCAAAAAAGAGCTAAAGAGTTTTCTGCAGGAGATTAGGTGATAATCAGGCTTATGCCTTAGCGGTTCCCTCCAGGGACCATAAAGAAATTACATGCTTATGGAGCTGGACCGTTCAAGATAATAAAGAGAGTTGGACCGAATGCCTATGTGTTCAAGTTGCCACTCGAATTATGTATTAGTTCTACCTTCAATATTTCAGACCTTGTGGAGTATTGGGAGCCAGCAGCGATACCTAGCAAGCCCTTTGGACCATCCCTTCCCTTGAGAGTGAACCCATCCCAGAGTGTCCACTTACAAATTGGCCTATTAGTAAGAAAAGGATTGAGCGCATCCAGGATGATCAAGCCATTAGTACCCAGAACAAAGGCTATCAACGGTATTTGGTCCGATGACAAGGTCGGCCCGAATCTAAGGACTCGTGGATCACCCAAGAGGATATGTAACATTTCAACCCAAACCTTCTTAAGCAATATGATAGCCGCATTAACCCTTACTTGATGGGGTCAAGTTCCTCCTGTCCCGGAAGAATTGGTGGGGGCATCAAGATCCGACACAGATTACTGAGCCCTTAATAATGTGTCAAGTTTTGTAATCAAGTCTTGTAATAAAGTTAGTCCAGTTGAGAGTTTTGTAATGAGGTTAGCTCAGCTGAGTTGAATTGAGTCCTATAATAAGTTGAGCTATCTTAACCTCAGTCTAATTAAGTCCTGTAAGTCCAGTACAAGTTTATGTTACAAGTCCGTGTCAAGTACCAGTTTTACACAAGAGGAGGATCACCAAAATAGAAGCCCATGAAGTCTCTCCACATGAAGATTCCAAGCATATTCTTCTTCCAGACGCCCAATCCTAGAAGTCTAACTTCAAGTGAAGCCCATGACACCCCAGGTGCATTCCAATCCAACTTCAAATGGGTACCCAGGAGTTTCCAGCCCACCAGGGGACATGAACCAAGCCCATGCGCCATGCATTGGAAGCTGCCTAAACCAAATGAATGAAGCCCATATGCCAAATTGATGCAAGACAGATGTGCGGGGATGGATCGTTGGCGAGCTAGAAGTCACCAGGGACTAGGGTTTGTAGGGGTTCACACAAATTCCCCTATGAGGACAAGCACATAGCAAAGGACTCACACAGATGCCCTAGGGATCACACAAATATCCTGAAAAGAGGGAAAAGGGATCACACAGATACCCTTAGGAACGATAAGGATCACATAGATACCCTGGGCTCACACAGATGCCCTCCACACAGAAAAATCAGGGATCACACAGATCCTTCACACAGAACTCAAAAAATGTTATTCATCCATGGCATAAAAATACAATAGGGGATGGGGTATTTATAGATTCACCCCAAGGTACATGACTTGAGGGCTAAGAAATCTTGACTTGTGGGCCAAGAAATCTTGGTGGAATTGGTCAACAGTTGGTCTTTGTCTTAGACTGGAGCTCTCTCTTGTGGGCTTGGAGGCATGTAAGGGCCCAAGTGCATGAAGTCCAGCTCTGGTTAAGGGAGCCTGGTGAATCTCTGGGTCTGCTTACTCTCCTCTTGATCTTGACATGAATGAAAATTACAGGACTCGATCTAACTCACTTGATTGGACTGACTAGACTAAAAGACTGGACCTGACTAAGTGGACTCAACTGGACTTAGTTGTCTTACTTTATTACAGGACTCAAATAAAATAAAATAAAATAAAAGGGACTTTCAGGTCCCCATCACAAATTCTTTTGGAGGTCACCCAAGCCCATTAGAGGATGCCCTTGCTGCCCAAAATCCAAGCCCAAGAGAAGTTAGCGTCCAAACCCAAGTGAAGCCCTCTTGACCAAGTCCGATAAAGGGATAAATTCAATTCAAACAAGGAGATCTAGTTTTATTTCCACTCAAATTGTATACTCCTAATTTTAAGCCAATTTGTAATCACTCTCCCACTCAACTATGTAATTCTATCCTAACAAGGAGAGGACTTGGGGAACATCTATAAATACCCCACCCCTCCCCCTCTTGTAATCATCTATTATTCATGAATAAAACTCTGTTGAAATTTAAGCTTGTTCTTGTGTTCTTGTATTAAGGTATGTGAGAGTTATTTGAGAGCCCTAGCCCATCTAAACCCTAGCCATCCCAAAGCAAGTCCTCCAAACCCTAAGATGTCCAAGGAGAAGAAGCCCTAGTTGCCCACAACATGGAACTTTCTTCCCCTCCAGGCCGCCAGCTTCAATCGACCCTAATTCCATTCTTTCAAACCCTAGTTCCTTTTCTTTGCTTTTTTATTTGTTCTCTTGCTGACCTCTGATGCTTGCATGATCCTCGAAGTGTTCACCTCCAAGGAGGACGCCCTCTTTGCCTCTTAGACCAATCTCGGATAGCTGCCAAATCTGAGGAACTAAAGGCTTGTCTTCCAGGTGATGATCCCAAGTGCTGTGTGACCCTGGCTTCAAATAGATCTTTGAATCGATCCTTTGTACAATCCTTCCCCCTCCTGATATCTGATTTATTGAAGTACGCTATCCAAACTGGGGGTTTCTCAATTCCTGAGGTCCTGCTTTTATTATTTTGGCATGAGTTCATACGCAGGTAGGTTTGATCTTGTTATTACTAGTTTGCCTGCTAATCTTTACTTGATTTTGGGACTTTAGCCTACAAATTAAAATTCTAAAAAAATTATAAAAAAATTAGTTTCTATTTTCTTGCATTCATATCAGTCTTAGGTTCATCCCACATCACCTAGAAACTTACGAAGCCCCGCACTTCAAGACAGAAAACTTATGAAGCCCTGCACTTCAAGCCAGAAAATGTACGAAGCCCCGCACTTCAAGCCAGAAAACATACAAAGCCCTGTACATCAAGCCGGTAAACTTATGAAGCCCCGTACTTCAAGCCGAGAAACTTATTAAGCCCCGCACTTCAAGCCAGGAAACCTACGAAGCCTCGCATCTACTGCCTTACTCACAATCTGGAGGGGTCAACCAGGAGACCATAGAAATCATGCCATCTATCGCTTGATTCATAGTTTGGCACCTTAAAGTTAGGAAACTTATGAAGTCCTGCATCTGCTACCTTACTCACAGTCTAGAGACTTCAGTTGGGAGACCCTAGAAATCCTGCCATCTATCACTTGACTCATAATTCAGCACCTTCAAGCCGGGAAGCTTTCGAAGTCCAGCATTCACTATCTCTCTCACAGTCCAGAGATGTTAGTTGGGTGACTCAAAATTTCACCATCTACCACTTGACTCACAGCTTGGCGAGGTGAAAAGATCCAGGGATCCTGCACCCAGGCTCGCATGATTTCAAGACCGAAAGAGTGGGAGCCGAATGTTCTCAGAAACCTTCTTACTGACCCTAAGGCCTCAGAGCCAACCTAAAGTAGCTAAGGCTAGGGAAAGGCCTGCGCATGTGGCGACCACGAAGCCTACCTACTCACCTTGCAAAAAGATGAAGGAATTGAAGGAAAAAGAAATTCTCACTAAGTTCGCTGGTCGAATTGACCTATCCCTTCATTATAAAGATAAGTCTCTAGCACACTTTGAAGAGTTTTCTGGAAGTACTTCAAACAAAAAAAAAAGAAAAGAAGAGAGAAGAAGAGAGAAGAGAGAGTAAGTGAGAAACATTAGTTAGACAAAAAAGTGGATGTTTTCATTAATGGAATCTTCTTTACATCCTATGAAGGCTCCCAATAGGCCGAAAAGCCTTCAAAAAGCCTAAGTTACAAAAAGAAAAATAAAAAGCCTATGGCTTCATCGCCGACTCCTTCCCTGGCCGATAAGTGAATTCGGCTGGATGAGGGGCATCTTGTGTTACTCCGAATTTGGCCTCAACCTCGGCTACCTTGGTCTCGACCTTGTCCTCGACCTCGGCTACCTCCAGCTCTGGCCTCAATTTCACCTCGGTAGCAGGCGCACTTGGTCGCGCCGAGAATGGAAGTGAATGCATGATGCTGTCCAGCCCCTTCAATCCGAAGAGGTAGACTTCTTTGCCCCTAAAGTCGCCGAACCCCTGGTGACAGGAGTCTAGCACGGCTTCGATGACTTCATCCTTGAAGGCCTAGGATGCCATGAATTTGGGGATGGCCTTAGTAGATTCCTTCTTGTTCATCTCCATCAAGGCTAGAGCCACCATAGCCTTCTCTACCACCATCGAGGCTCACGCCGCCTCCTCCTCTAACCTCGCTTGGAGGGTCTTCACCCTCTCCTCCAAGCGTGCCACCTCGGCCTTGGAGGATGCCACCCTTTCAGCCTATGGGAGGTCTCCCCCTTCTCCTTTAGGGCTGCCTCAAGTTGGATGAACTTCTTCTCCAGCTCCACCACCCTCGCTTTGGAGCTGGTCAATTGGCCTACCAATTCTTGAGCTCGGGCGGTCTAACCCCAGGCTTCATCCCTTTCTCGGTGGAGGTGGTCCTCACACCTTTGAAGCGCCCGATAGAAGTCCCGCAGGAGTTGCACGTCGGTCACCACTTGCACAAAAGCTGACGGTTAGTGCCTCTTACAAGAGAAGTGGAAGAGAAAACAGCCCTGAAGCTGACTCACAGACATAAGTTAGGGAAACACCTCGGTGGCGAGCTTCGTCAGTGGCCTCTCGATCCTACCCTGGCGATCCGATGACTGGACCAGGGAGTTTAGAATCTCCTTCACCAAACACCCATCTTGGGTTATCATGGCATCTCGGGGGAGGAGGATGGAGAGCTTCTAGACCTTCTGCTCGGACACTGCAGATGGTTGAGTAGGATCTGAATCAGTTATGGGTAAGGGCACTGTGCCAGCCGACCGGTCATCAGTGGCTCCAGCCTCGAGTGGCGAAGTCGGCCTTTCGTGGTAGTCAACCCCATCGACTCCACCTCTTCTGGCTCTGGTGGATTTTCGAGGCATGGAGGAGCTACCAAAGTTGATAGTGGGACCCCTCCGTAGCTCTAGTCTCATGCCGGGGCTGGCCAGCCAGAACAGGAGCCCTCGATCCAATTGCCACTGGCATGGCTGCTGACCTCCTCTTCTCAAGATCTTTGTTGGGGCCTCTACCTTGGCTCCTCCCGGGCTTTCTTCTTAGGCTCTCCTTCAGGCCCCGTAGCAAGGTCCCTCTTCTTTGACATCTGAAAGATTGTGCCCTGAAAGCTAATTGAAATATTGTAATTTTGATCCCAAAATCAATGAATTGACATTTTATAAAGGCATTATTTTCATCATTTGCTGTGTCTTTTTGATTTTTTGATGAACCCCATAGATTAGGGCTATGGTTCTAGGGTTATGATGAGATCATACCAGTGAGACCTAAAGCCTTAAAACCCTAATCTAAAATATTCCTGGTCGATGGGACATTGAGTTGGGGATCAATGTTTCCGGCAAGACCAGCACATCCTATATATGTTTTGTAATAAGGGTGACTGATCTCACAGTCACTTGTGTTTGACACTAATACTAGGATGTGAGTGTTCATTAGAGAATGAGTTCACTGAATTGATCCAGATTGAGAATATCTAATGGAACCTTATCTGTTTGTCAATAGATAATTCTCATAGTGGGAGTAGTGCATGTGGTCCTTTGACCTGAGACTACCATAGTACCTTATATACATGAATCCATACTTTGGTTCGCAGTCAATCATGACACTGAGTCATGCACGAGATGATACTGGTTATGGTGGATTGTATATGGAGGTTGTGAGTAGGTCAACAAGGAATTGATCAGCCCTAGTAAGAGGGAATAGCATCCAGCTAATTTCAAATGATGGATTCAGGAAACCTTTGATCAAAGTATGAACATTAGAGATATTTTCTAATGGTTCATTACTGAATCATCATTATAAAGACTGAGCTAGGGATGAATATGAAAATTGGATTTGACAAGTATCCATATTCATAATCATATTCGGGATGCAAGTTGATCAAAGGACTGAATTGCCCGGTAACTCACCACTGAAGGGTATTTTGGTAATTCCACCAAAATTCCACATCTTACGGGTAGACATGATACGTTGCTAGACATCAATCTTGTCTTGTAGGTATATGATTGAGTCATGGTAATTCAAATCAGTCAATTTGAATTAGATTCTAATTGACCGAGTCGAGCTAGTTTGAGTTGACCTAAATCGGCTTAGTTGAGATCTAACCGAATTAAGTCAAATAGAACTCGGACCTACTGCTGGCTAGGTGTGGAACCCAATGGGTCACACACAAAAGAAAATTGATGAAGGATTTAATTTAGAATTAAATCATGTTTGCAGGATAAACACGCTAGCATGTGTTGCAGACCAAATTTCTATTCGAATCAGATTCGAATTTGGTTCCGAATTGGGCTTAATTGGGTTCTAATTGAACTAGATTAAGGTCCAATTTATTTTTTAGGACATTGGGCTAACCCATGGATGAACCCAAGTGAACATAGTTCACTGAGACCCTCTCTCCAAGCCGCCCCCTCCCTCTTCTCACCCGCGCGCGCCAAGAAAGAAAAGTCCACGCGCGTGGACTTCTCTTAAAACGCGTGAGAAAGAAAACGTCGGAGAAAAAAAAAAATCTGAAAAGGGGCATTTCAGATCCTTGTCTGGCGCCCTTGGATCTGGATCTGATGGCCAGAAAAATTTAAGAAAAAGATCCGTCGCTTTTCGGTCGCAAATCCGTCTCCAAAAGTCGCGATCCTTCCTGAAGTTTTTCTGAGAGTTCTCCTCGTCGGAAAAACGAAAATCAAATCGGAGAATCGTGATTTTTGGTTGAGGGGATGCGGGATCGTGATCCCTGGGGTTTCAGAGGGTTGCGTTGTTTCGAGATGACACCCCTCTGAGATCTATAAATAGGGTTGGGGTTCTCGGGGGTTTTCACGCAACATAGTTCAGAGATCCAATTCCCTCACTTCCTCTCCAGAATACTCCTTCCTCTTGTTCTTGTTGGGTATTGTTTCCCTTACAGAGGTATCCTCTGTCGAAACTCTGACCCTAAACAAGAATAAGAAGAAGGTCTTGAACGGTAAAGGAAAGAACAGGGAAAGGATCTTTTCTTCTTTTCTTTCTTGAATTAAGACTTTGACTGTCTTAATTTTTTCTTCCAATTCAATTCAAGAAAAGGGATTCAAGAAAGGAAATTCTTGAAGAAAATTCAAGAAGAGGAAAGAAGGAAGAAAAATAAATTTTCAAGAAAGAAAATTTCAGCCTAAAGGTCCAAGAATTGAATTCTTGAAAAAGAATTCAAGAAGAGGAACCAAGAAATAGAAATTTTGTCTTCATTGTTTTTCTGTGTGGATCACCATTGGAGGGTGAACATTTGGGCACCTGGTGGAGATTCAGAGTTTGGATTTTGCGATACAGGTTAGTATCTTAATTTGAGATTAAATCTTATATAAACATCTTATATGTTTTAATTCTTTTAAGGAGATTTTGGGTTGAAGGTTTGGTGAAGATTTCATAAAGATAAAAAATTTTGAAATCGATGATTCCGCCTTGCCACCGAACCCTACAGTGGTATCAGAGCCTCCTTATTAAGATTAAAATATATATTCTGAATTTTAGATGCATATTTATAAGTAACATGAGTTGTAATATATGTTTGTTATAATGTCACCAATTAGGGTTTTCACTCAAACCCTAATTGTTGTAGAGATATGCATAGAGATCTAGTCATCATACTGAAATAAGGTTGCCCTGGCATAATGGTGGATCCATTATGTGGTAAATGGTTGTCCTAGTATGATGACACACTAATCACATTTTTGTGTTAATTATGCATATATGTTTGATGTATGCCACTAATTAAGGTTTTCACCTAAACCTTAATTTGCATAGAGATATGTTTAGCCTTCTAGTCATCATACTGAAATAAGGTTGCCCTGGCATAATGGTGGATCCATTATGTGGTAAATGGTTGTCCTAGTATGATGGCACACTATGGCACATATTTGCTAGAATGTGCTTTGTTTTAATAAAGCCCTCTTTAACAACATATTAAGTTGTAGTGTCATATACCAAAAGAAAAAATAATCAATATGATTAGTTTATCATTCGGTGTCTAGGAAAAGTGGTTCATGATCGGTAAAGAGGACGTGGTTTTTAATTGGTTCCGTTGACTGACCTGGCCAATTCTTATTGGTGTCTAAGGAAAGCAACGGGGGGACTCCCACCACTCTCCCACTTACCTGGCCGGTATGATTAACTTAATTATTGATTAATATGCTCAGTGTAATATTCACTACATATGGCTTTCCTTCATGCCAAGTCATTATTATGTTATGATCCATATTAGGTTTGTTGTGTACACACAAGGCCTTTTCTTTATGGTGACTAACATAATTTTTTCTTGGTACATTTGATGCTTATGGAATGATTTAATATAATACTTTGTTGTGTACACACAAGGGTATTATGATTAATATCATGACTATATAGCAATGAAGGGTCTAACTTAACTAAAATATTATAGTTTGTTGTGTACACACAAGACTATTAATATTTTAGAGGCCAAGATAAGTTGAGAATTGTATGAATTACAATTGGAAAGAGTTTTTCCTACCTTTGAACTTATATAAGATTTGTTGTGTACACACAAGGTCTTTTATAGGGAATTAGGATCTCAACCCCACTAAGAGAACCAATTAGGGTTTTCTCGATCATCACATTGAGGGTTATGATGCTTGATAAAATAGTGGGAGACATAATTAAGTTAAAGTCCTAATTTAATTATGTTTTATCAACATTGATTGTCTGCTTATGTAATGTTGTTTGTTAATGTAGATTAAATGGCCTCTTCACTCTCACTCCGTAGCATTCTTGATGCAAATAAATTGACTGGACCAAACTATGTTGATTGGTTGAGAAACCTGAAGATAGTACTCAGCCAAGAAAGAATTTCTTATATTCTTGATACCCCAACCTTGGAACCATTAGGGGAAGATGCCTCGCAAGAGAATAAGACCACATATAACACGTGGCAAAATGACTCACTTACTGTCAAGTGTATAATGCTTGCCTCTATGACCAATGAGTTACAGAGGCAACATGATAGCATGGACACAAACTCCATATTGCTCAATTTAAAAGAACTTTATGGAGAACATAGTCGAACTGCAAGATATGAAATATCTAAGCAGTTATTCCGTGCAAGGATGACAGAAGGTACATCCGTACAAGGCCATGTATTAAAGGTTATTGACCTAATCACCCGATTGGGTCAATTA
Organism: Areca catechu; assembly: GCA_021397845.1. Classification (NCBI taxonomy): domain Eukaryota; kingdom Viridiplantae; phylum Streptophyta; class Magnoliopsida; order Arecales; family Arecaceae; genus Areca; species Areca catechu. The sequence goes on along the minus strand of CM038039.1, from coordinate 156,392,691 downwards.
GGTTTTGTCATGGATGGGGAGTTGAATCAGGATTTAATCCTGCAGTCACTCCCAGAGTCATTTTCACAGTTTGTTCTTAATTATCATATGAACAAACTTAACACTTCCTTGCCTGAGCTGTTGAATATGTTAAAAACAGCAGAGAGCCATTTAAAGAAAAATAAGGCTCCACTTCTTCTTGTGGATGGTGTAAACAAGAAGAAAATAGGCAAAAAGGGTTCCAAGAGGAGGTTAAACCCAAAAGGGGGCATCAAGAAAAAGAAAGGAAAGAAGGCCTCCGGACAAATGACCTGCTTTCATTGTGGCAAGCCGGGTCACTGGAAAAGAAACTGTAAGGTTTACCTTGCAAGTCTGAAGCCCGGTGCTAGTAATGCACCAACAGGTATGTATGAGATACATGCAATTTTGTCATTAGACACTTCTAATTCAAACTCTTGGGTATTGGATACTGCTTGTGGTCATCATATCTGCAAATCATTGCAGGGACTACAGAACATTAGAGTTTTGAAGGAAGGCGACTTCGAGCTCTACGGTGCTGGAGGAGATTCCATCCAAGCAAAAGCTGTAGGGACTTATATGTTGAAGCTGCCTTCTGGGAAGATTTTAGAGTTAAAGAATTATTATTTTATGCTTAGAATCATTAGAAACATCATATCTGTACCCTTGTTACTTAAACAAGGATATATTATGAATGTAATGAGCAGTGGCTGCTCAATCAGTTTTTCTAATGAAATAATATTTAATGGCATATTTTGCAATGGTCTCTTAACTTTATCTTCTGATGACAATATACTACATGTTAGTAATAAACGAAAAAGAGATGAAGTAAACAATACTTTACTTTGGCACTGTCGTCTTGGACATATTAGTGAGAAGAGGATTAACAAGTTATACAAGGAAAAATTCATTAATCCTTATGACTATGAATCATTAGGAACTTGTGAATCATGTCTCATGGGTAAAATGACCAAGACTCCATTTAGTGGACATAATGAAAGGACAACAGAGTTATTAGGACTCATACACACTGATGTATGTGGACCTATGACAACTCAGGCCAAGGGTGGATACTCATATTTCATCACATTCACTGATGATTTTTCAAGGTACGGATTTGTGTATCTAATGAAACATAAGTCCGAAGCTTTTGAAAAATTTTTAGAGTATCAAAGTATGGTAGAGAAACAAACGGGGAAAAGTATTAAGATCCTACGATCAGATAGGGGAGGTGAATACTTATCCACCGAGTTTCTTGATCACCTTAAACAAAAGGGAATCATCTCTGAATGGACTCCTCCTTACACACCACAATTAAATGGTGTTGCTGAAAGGAGAAATCGTACTTTATTAGATATGGTACGGTCCATGATGTGCTTCACAGACTTACCTGTTTCTTTCTGGGGATATGCCTTGGAAACAGCGGCTAATATTTTGAATAGAGTACCATCCAAATCTGTATCTGGCATTCCATATGAGTTATGGAGGGGAAAGAAACCCAGTCTTAAGCACCTTAAGATATGGGGATGTCCAGCTTATGTCAAAAGAAATTTTGGACAAAAGCTTGATGCTAGAGCAGAAAAATGTCTATTTGTTGGATATCCCAAAAATAGTATAGGATATCTATTCTACCACCCTACTGAACAAAAGATTTTAGTCAGTAGGCATGCCATTTTTATGGAAAAGGAATTCATCCTACAAAAGGGCAGTGGGAGAAATATTGAACTTGAAGAAGTTCAACAAATAGATACATCTCAACAAAATCATAACACAGTTAATATAGAACCTGAACACACCACTCCTATCCGTAAGTCTGATAGAGTGCGACATGCACCAGAAAGGTATGGGTTCATTATTGAAAATAATGAAGCCCGAATCATTGATAATGATGAGCCTCTAACATATACGGATGTTGTCATAAGTAGTGACTCAGACAAATGGCTGGAAGCCATGAGATCCAAAATGGACTCCATGTATGTCAACCAAGTCTGGACTTTGGTTGATGCACCAGAGAGTGTTAACCCTATTGGATGCAAATGGGTTTATAAGAAAAAGATTGGGACAGATGGCCAAGTTGAAACTTATAAAGCCAGATTAGTGGCTAAGGGTTTCAGACAAAAACAGGGAATAGATTATGATGAAACATTTTCTCCTGTTGCCATGTTCAAATCTATTCGGATCATGCTTGCTATAGCAGCATATCATGATTATGAAATCTGGCAGATGGATGTGAAAACTGCATTCCTCAATGGTTTCCTTGAGGAAGAGGTTTATATGTCACAGCCAGAAGGTTTTGTCTTGGAGACTAAACCTAATCAGGTATGTAGGCTAAAGAAATCTATTTATGGATTAAAGCAAGCATCTAGGAGTTGGAACATCCGATTTGATAAGACAGTCAAAGAATTTGACTTTATCAAAAATGAGGATGAACCTTGTGTGTACAAGAAGACTAGTGGGAGTGCCATAGTTTTCTTGGTTCTGTATGTAGATGACATACTCCTCATTGGGAATGATATCCCAATGTTACAATCAGTCAAGGTATGGTTATCTAAACAGTTTTCCATGAAAGACTTGGGAGAAGCATCTTATATACTAGGCATCAAGATCTATAGAGATAGATCTAGGAGGATGCTAGGTTTATCCCAGTCTAGGTATATTGACCAAGTGCTAAAAAGATTTAGCATGGAGGAAAGTAAAAGAGGTTACTTACCTATTGGTCATGGCATACATCTTTCTAAGAAGATGTCTCCTAAGACACCTGAAGAAAGAAATAGAATGAATTCGGTACCTTATGCTTCGGCAGTAGGGTCTATTATGTATGCTATGTTATGTACTAGGCCTGATGTGGCATATGCCTTAGGTATAGCCAGCAGGTTTCAGGCAGATCCAGGAGAGGATCATTGGAAGGCTGTGAAAAATATTCTTAAGTACTTAAGAAGAACTAAGGATATTTTTCTAATATACGGAGGATCTGATCTTAAACTAGAAGCTTATTCAGATTCTAGTTTTCAATCAGATCCAGATGACAGCAAATCTATATCTGGGTATGTTTTTACCCTTAATGGAGGAGCTGTAAGCTGAAAAAGTTCTAAACAGCAAACTGTAGCTGACTCAACAACTGAGGCAGAATACATTGCTGTTAGTGAAGCTGCCAAGGAAGCTGTCTGGATGAAGAAGTTCATATCAGAGTTGGGCGTAGTTCCTGAGATTGAAGGTCCAGTATCACTTTACTGTGATAATACGGGGGCTGTTGCTCAAGCAAAGGAACCAAGAGCTCATCACAAATCAAAGCACATTCTGAGACGCTTCCATCTCGTTCGAGAGATTGTCGAAAGACAAGAAGTCTGCATTAAAAGGGTAGAAACGAAGAACAACATAGCAGACCCGTTCACTAAGGCTCTATCATAGCGAGAGTTTGATCGCCACCTTGATTGTATGGGGTTAAGATTTAAAGGCGATTGGCTTTAGTGCAAGTGGGAGATTGAAAGATTGTGCCCTGAAAGCCAATTGAAATATTGTAATTTTGATCCCAAAATCAATGAATTGACATTTTATAAAGGCATTATTTTCATCATTTGCTGTGTCTTTTTGATTTTTTGATGAACCCCATAGATTAGGGCTATGGTTCTAGGGTTATGATGAGATCATACCAGTGAGACCTAAAGCCTTAAAACCCTAATCTAAAATATTCCTGGTCGATGGGACATTGAGTTGGGGATCAATGTTTCCGGCAAGACCAGCACATCCTATATATGTTTTGTAATAAGGGTGACTGATCTCACAGTCACTTGTGTTTGACACTAATACTAGGATGTGAGTGTTCATTAGAGAATGAGTTCACTGAATTGATCCAGATTGAGAATATCTAATGGAACCTTATCTGTTTGTCAATAGATAATTCTCATAGTGGGAGTAGTGCATGTGGTCCTTGGACCTGAGACTACCATAGTACCTTATATACATGAATCCATACTTTGGTTCGCAGTCAATCATGACACTGAGTCATGCACGAGGTGATACTGGTTATGGTGGATTGTATATGGAGGTTGTGAGTAGGTCAACAAGGAATTGATCAGCCCTGGTAAGAGGGAATAGCATCCAGCTAATTTCAAATGATGGATTCAGGAAACCTTTGATCAAAGTATGAACATTAGAGATATTTTCTAATGGTTCATTACTGAATCATCATTATAAAGACTGAGCTAGGGATGAATATGAAAATTGGATTTGACAAGTATCCATATTCATAATCATATTCGGGATGCAAGTTGATCAAAGGACTGAATTGCCCGGTAACTCACCACTGAAGGGTATTTTGGTAATTCCACCAAAATTCCACATCTTCCGGGTAGACATGATACGTTGCTAGTCGTCAATCTTGTCTTGTAGGTATATGATTGAGTCATGGTAATTCAAATCAGTCAATTTGAATTAGATTCTAATTGACCGAGTCGAGCTAGTTTGAGTTGACCTAAATCGGCTTAGTTGAGATCTAACCGAATTAAGTCAAATAGAACTCGGACCTACTGCTGGCTAGGTGTGGAACCCAATGGGTCACACACAAAAGAAAATTGATGAAGGATTTAATTTGGAATTAAATCATGTTTGCAGGATAAACACACTAGCATGTGTTGCAGACCAAATTTCTATTCGAATCAGATTCGAATTTGGTTCCGAATTGGGCTTAATTGGGTTCTAATTGAACTAGATTAAGGTCCAATTTATTTTTTAGGACATTGGGCTAACCCGTGGCTGAACCCAAGTGAACTTAGTTCACTGAGACCCTCTCTCCAAGCCGCCCCCTCCCTCTTCTCACCCGCGCGCGCCAAGAAAGAAAAGTCCACGCGCGTGGACTTCTCTTAAAATGCGTGAGAAAGAAAACGTCGGAGAAAAAAAAAATCTGAAAAGGGGCGTTTCAGATCCTTGTCTGGCGCCCTTGGATCTGGATCTGATGGCCAGAAAAATTTAAGAAAAAGATCCATCGCTTTTCGGTCGCAAATCCGTCTCCAAAAGTCGCGATCCTTCCTGAAGTTTTTCCGAGAGTTCTCCTCGTCGGAAAAACGAAAATCAAATCGGAGAATCATGATTTTTGGTTGAGGGGATGCGGGATCGTGATCCCTGGGGTTTCAGAGGGTTGCGTTGTTTCGAGATGACACCCCTCTGAGATCTATAAATAGGGTTGGGGTTCTCGGGGGTTTCCATGCAACATAGTTCAGAGATCCAATTCCCTCACTTCCTCTCCAGAATACTCCTTCCTCTTGTTCTTGTTGGGTATTGTTTCCCTTACAGAGGTATCCTCTGTCGAAACTCTGACCCTAAACAAGAATAAGAAGAAGGTCTTGAACGGTAAAGGAAAGAACAGGGAAAGGATCTTTTCTTCTTTTCTTTCTTGAATTAAGACTTTGACTGTCTTAATTTTTTCTTCTAATTCAATTCAAGAAAAGGGATTCAAGAAAGGAAATTCTTGAAGAAAATTCAAGAAGAGGAAAGATGGAAGAAAAAGAAATTTTCAAGAAAGAAAATTTCAGCCTAAAGGTCCAAGAATTGAATTCTTGAAAAAGAATTCAAGAAGAGGAACCAAGAAATAGAAATTTTGTCTTCATTGTTTTTCTGTGTGGATCACCATTGGAGGGTGAACATTTGGGCACCTGGTGGAGATTCAGAGTTTGGATTTTGCGATACAGGTTAGTATCTTAATTTGAGATTAAATCTTATATAAACATCTTATATGTTTTAATTCTTTTAAGGAGATTTTGGGTTGAAGGTTTGGTGAAGATTTCATAAAGATAAAAAATTTTGAAATCGATGATTCCGCCTTGCCACCGAACCTTACAACATCCCTAGCGGCTCTTCAAAATTGAACCTCATACCTATAAGACAAGATGAACTAGTTAGCTTAACATCAAAATTTGGCCCACCATTAAAAGAAAAAGAGCCCGGTATCAAGCCTTACCCTAGGGCTAGGCCTGGCTGACCCAAGCATCGACAAGGTTTTGATCGGTCATCAAATCCAGAAGGGCAGGAACCTCGAAGGAGACAAGCCGGATGAATAATTTTTTATCAGCCAGCTCGACAAAAGACTGACAGTTGGGAGAGAAGTCGAAGTCACTCAAGACCCAGTCCACCCCCTCAATCGAGGTGAACAAGAATCTTCCCTTCCATCCCTTGATGGAGTTGGGCAGATCAAACTTGAGGGCCCCCTTATGCAGGGACACGAACCACCATCCACTTTTGGATGGGTGGCGCTTCAGGGTGAACAAGGCTCTGAAGAGGGAGAAATAGGAAACAATCCCATGGAAGTGGCAAAGGATAATGAAGCAAAAAATGGTCTAGAAGGCATTGGGGGTGAGTTGGGCTGGAACTAGGTGGTAGTTGTTGAGGAAGGAAAAGAAGAAGACATGAAAGGAAAGATGAAGACCTTCGAGGAAGAAGTCTTCGTACAAATGAGGCCCGGGCCATTAGAAGTGACCCATTCCTCTGACCCAAGGATAGAGAGCCAGATGGAATCAAGGATTCCAAATGACCTCTGGATGCAGAGGAGATCCTCACCGACCATCACCGAAGCAATGTTGACAGGATCGCCAGACTCCTTGATGGGAGGAGCAGATGGAGGAGGAACCGCAGGGGGTCCAATGACGATCCCCGTCTGGTGGGGACCCCTATGGGATGCAATTAGGACATCCTCTACCTCACTATCCGAGGAAGGAGGCCTCGATTGAGATGGCCCTATCCCATCGAAAAATCCTTGGATGTGGTGCCCTCTACCGGAAGGACTCATCGAAAATGGTGGGAAAGAAAACAAAGGAAGACAGATACCTAGAAGACCTAACAAAGGTTCTCCCCTAGCACAGGTCGAAGGAGGAGAACAAGAGGAAGGAAGAAACAAGGAGAGGGAAAGAAGGGGTCTAACTTGCTGAGACCTTGGAACCTTTGTCAAGAAAAATGGAGGGGAAAGAAATTGCTCTGCAGTAGAAAGGCCTAGTCCTTGCCGTTCGAAAATACTTAGGCAACGAAAAGACAAGTCTTTTCCAAATGGCCCGGAACCCCCAACACCTCATACCTATCGAAGGCATGCACCTTATCTTGCCCTAAGCCAGCCAGAGCATGCCGTGTGTCAGGATCCATTAGGAGCAGTACTTCGATTTGGAGGCAACTCCTTCAGGCCCAGTGATGGCAATTATGATTACTTTTTAGAGAGGGGTGATGTGGCATCGCCTCGTTGGCTTGGAAGCACACACTCTAGGGCACTAGCACTCAAGGCATTAATGGTTCAAGGGGTGTGCCCCTCCATGTCAGCAAGATCATTACTCTCCTCGCCCCGAGTGCTGCATCATTCTTTGGGCTTAGGAGTAGGGGGCATCTGTGTGGCACATTCACTAGCATGGAGCCCCTGTTGGCGGTTGCACCAACAAGAGATCCACCACCTGGACATGGTGGCCAAGCAGAGAGCCAAGGCGAGCCCTCTTACCGAGGTCAACTCCCAGTCGGGGTTAACTCCCAGCTGGGGTCATGCTCATAGGGCGAGCCCTCTATCTGAGGCTAGCTCTCAGCAGGCATCATGCTCATGCTACAAAGACGAGCCCTCCTACCGAGGTCAGCTCCAAATTGGGGTCGTGCTCATAGGGCAAAACCTCCATTTGAGGCTAGCTCTCAGCCGGGGTCATGCTCATGCTGCCAAAGCGAGCCCTCTTGCCAAGGTTAGCTCCCAGCCAAGGTCATGCTCATAGGGCGAGCCCTCCGTTTGAGGCCAGCTTCTGGCCGGGGTCATGCTCATGCTACAAAGACAAGCCCTTCTACCGAGGTTAGCTCCCAATCAGGGTTGTGCTCATAGGGCGAGCCCTCCATTTGAGGCTAGCTTCTAGCCAGGGTCATGCTCCCAAAGCGAACCCCTCTCTACCTAGCAGAGGTCAGAGTTCCCGCCAGTAGCGAAGAAGGAAAAAATTGATAGAAACTCAAACCATGGCAAGGAGGTCTCCGGCCACCTGTAACCTCTAGGAGGTGGCATATGCTCTGCCATAAATTCAAGCTCTGCAACGCGCCACCAGCAAGCTCTACGCAAGGTGTGCTTCTCCAGGCCCCAGGTTCTATAGCGTCCCACAACGTCGATGACTAGGAAGCCAAGGGCTTCAACCCTCATGACATGAAACCTGAGCCTCATCCAAGAGGAGTATTTTATTAAGGCCATAGGCCCTACGTCACTCCGACGGTCCCCCTCAGGAATAGAAATGCCCCACCGTGGCTCAGGGCTCAACGGCATGGCGCCTGCCCCACCCAGGGGGAACTACACCACCAGAGGGACAAGACCTATGCTGCACCGGCATACACCCCCAATAGGAAGGCCTCCTTCAAAGGACTGGTTCGAGAGGGGGAAGACAACAGGCATTGGAAAGACCCCCTCCAAAGGGGGCACCAAGAAAAAGACATCTCAATGAAGCCCTAGAGCTGGTCTGGGCCATCGTTCTCGTATGAAACATAAGAAGGAACTCCCGAGGGGGGGAGGACAGGTAAGATACAGAGAGCCAACAAGCAAGGAACCAGCCAAGAGATCCACCCCACTCTCTGCCTTCCATTTTCTACTCATTCTTTCCACTCACCAGATTTCTTCTTTGAATCATCTACACGAAGAGATCTTAGCTCCTCCATCATAGAGGTTCTATTTTCCTAGATCGTCCCACTGACTTGATCGTCAAAGTGTCCCCGCCAGAATCCCTGTTCCAGATCTCCTCTATTTTGCAGGGTAGCCAACCAAGGAGTCGGCCAGAGCAGAGGACCAAGCACCCAATAGGAGCCCGACATGCCCATGACATGTTAGAGCTGCAAGCCACAGTGATCTAGGCGGCAACAGTCAAATATGAGATTATGTTGACTAATAAAGTAGAGACCTATAACTTATCATAAATATAAAGTCATAAGTCTTCCACTATTATAGAGCTGCAAGGTTCTGTTAAGTGTTGATTTTTCTCGACTGGATATAGTGGTTCAATTACATCGAGGGGCACAACCACTCTATTAACATAAGATGTTGCGGGGTGAAGATGGGGTTGGTTCCAATAATTGTTAGGTGAGGGGCCCAATAATGGCTTCATTTTTGTATGAAGGGTAGGTCTGACTTAACTAGAGAGTGTGGACAATAACTATCAGGTGAGCCTACATGACCTAAAGACCAAGTCACTGCAACATACTTAGAAGTATTAGACAAGAGTTATCCACTCATTTGTTTACATATTATCAACAACTATTAGATGAGATACACAAAATCAGTGGGACAGCAGTATCCACTAAGGACCCTAATCATGTAGGAATTTTTGCATCTCCATCAAGGAGTGTGAGTGATACGTAAAAATAGTGGGAGCCTAATTTGTTGCTTAAAGTCCCTATAATAAATTTAAAATTAAATACAATTATCTAACTAGAATCTTTACTCTCTGCAAATTAAGGTCAGCTTCCAACCCTTTTAACTCTTAGACAAATCAATTAACCTAAACCTTTTATAAAGTCTAGCTCAATTTAAAAAATTAATTAGACAGGTTGAGTGCAGTACCAAACCAAGATTATCCTATGTTACCAAGACATGCTAGTTGACCTAATTTCAATCAATCCATGATTATTGCTTGACAATGATTAAGGATTAGGTGCTTAAGAAGCTTGGGCATGTTGATGCATAAGGATTGAAAATAGATTTTATTCAACTATCTTTGTTTAATTCATATGAATAACTTATTGTAAACTACAATTTGAACAAGATTTATACAATTCAGTCAACAAATTGGTGACTAATAAGGGGACATTATGTTGGATTCCCGATCTAGATGATAAGTGTGCTATTCTAGGTTCGAAAACCCTAGATACTAAAACCAAATACATCAAAACCTATTTTCATCTAATCATGATAATTTAAATAAATCATATTAACATCTAAATCATATCTCTAATATATTGGAATAATTAAATCTAATCAGATCTAAAAACTTAAAAATTATAAGAAGAAGAAATAACTTACCTGTATCGCTAAATCCTTCTTCTTGTATTGGAACTATTGGATCAACTAGATCTAACGAGATTCATTGGAGCCACATACATTCCTGGCCTTTGCTAGTATCCATGAGCCTTCTTGACTAAATCACCAAGACCCCTGGATTGCTAGATCCTTACAGGTCTTTCTTCTTCCATGGATATAGATCGCTTCTTCTAGTCAAAAACTAGAACTTAGTAGCCTACTCTCCTATTCTTTCAAGGAATTCAATACTAGAAGAATTTTTGATATTTTTCATAAAATCCACTACTTCTTAGCTTTCTATAGAGATATAGAACTTAATTTTTTGTGAAGGATCAAAATATGTATGAAAATCAGAATATATATGTCTCAATCAAAATTTTGTGCAGCCTCTCTTGTTCCCTTCTTAAATCCATGCCAAAAACCCCTCCATCCCCACCTCTAAAAATCTTGATAAATATAGATTCTTATCTGATTTAGTCAATGGTCAAATAAAATAAGAGTCCATGTTTATCGAAAAAGAGAGAGAGTTCCAAATGAGAAAGAGCGGCAGCAACTTGACACCTCCTTCTTCCATTGTATGCACCAAGAAAAGGCATGCATTTTTGTATGCCTCCCTTGGTTTCTACATGAGATTAGAGAGAGAGAGAGACCCAGTTGACTAGGTCTCCTAGCTACTAGCTCAATTTGACTCAATTTTGACTAATTTTTGAAACTATTTCATGCCTGAATTGATCTAAATTCAAAAAGGCTACTGACCTAATTCAATTAGATCTATAATTCAAGTCCAACTTGAATTATGAGTCCAACTAACTTTAAATAAAGCTAATAATAATTAAACCTGATTTAATTAAGTCACATAATGAAATTAAAAAATTATTGTAATATTTGCAAATAGGTTTAATATGCTAAATTTGGCATGTATTGAAATTAGTAGTGCTAGTCTTAGCAGGTGCCAAAATTAGCAGGTACTAAATATATAAATCTTACATAGATCGATTGTTTGGTCATGTTGGCTCTTTATGTGTATGACCCCTCATATTCTATTCCATCTGGTAATGAGATATACCATGATCTCTATCATAGTATCATAGAAACTCTTTCGATGGACTGAAATAATTTTTTAGCTCAACCTTAACTTAGATTATAATTCGAAAATGATCATAGTAAGCTCTCACAATCCACTAGTGATACCTATTAGTATATAGCATAACCTAGTAGGATGAAAATGAATCCCCAGGTGTAGTTACTATGTGATCAAATTTTTTTATTAAAAATCCTAACAAAATGCAAGTCATGGAAATTTGTCAAACCATAAGCATCTGTCATATGCCAAACTTAATTAGCTTGAATCCAATTATGATTTCCAGGAAAACTCTTTTTCAATATCATACTATTGCGATCATAGATTCAAGGACTTGTCCAATTAGGTCATATAGGATTATACCTTAACTACTAAGATCGATAGATCCCATATAAATATACTCTCTACTTTTATAGTGAAGCTACTATAGCCAACAAATATCACAAGATTTTGAATAGTTAGAGACTATGTTTATATACTATCAAACCACAGTAACCTCACTATGAGTATCAGAGATACTGTAGGTCAAGGAATTACTCACATAACTATAGTATTTGAGAAATCACTGACAAGTGAGCAAACATTCATATGACTTCTTATTTTTTAGTTATGCTCAGTACTATTATTCTCAAACAATTACTTGCACTTTCATTCTAGTATCCCCACATTGTAGACTTGAGACTTATCTATCCAAAAAAAATGATATATGCACCAATCTTGATGGATTAATTATCATCCCCGTGATGATCCAATGATCGGAGTATTTAGGAGTTAACCTATAATGACACATGTCTCAAATTTTTAACTCTTGAGAATATGTGTCATTGTCCATTAACTCCATGGATGGTTCATAGACACAAAAAAATATGAATAGAAAAATATCTAATTTTATTGATAAAAATTTGATTAAGTATAATATGATATCCCAGAAATTATAGTGTGTCAATCAACTTGGCTTTTAGGGCATATGATGGGGGACGAAAATAAAATGATGAATGGAGCATTTTAGCAAGCTAACCAACAAGCAAACTTGAGTAATTAATTATCAAATAAATGGGCTAAATTAATCCAAGAAAAAAAATTTTATAGGATCCTCATGGCAAGGAAACCATTACTACTAGGGCAAGTTAACCTTCAAATGATTAGATCTAATGAAGCTTAGGAAGAGTTTTTCTACCAACAATGATGGCTAATTATTTGGTGGAAGAAGGAGCTCTCATCACTCAAGGATTGAGTCCTAGAAGTCAAGATTGGCACTCTCTACTTTGAGACTCACCTTGGCCTTGATCCATGGTGTGGAGACCTTCATCCTTGACCTAGAAACCTGAGAGAACCTGCAAAGAAATTTGGGACTAGACATGAAAGATGAATTGGAGTTGGAATGGAAACAAAGAAAAGAAGAAGAAGAAGAAAGTGGCCAGTGGCTTGGGACTTGGAGCTTGATTATAGATCTATCAATGGGCATTCAATCCTTTACTCCTTCCAAGAGCGCTCTTCACTCTCAAACTCAAACTTAGAAAACTCTCTTTCTCTCCTTGGATAAGGATCTACACACTCAAACTAGCTAGAAAACTTTCACTCCAAACAAGAACTCAAGAAAACTAGAACACAAGGAAACAATCCTTTCATTAATTCAAATCATAGCATAGAATGAATACAATGAGAGCCTAGGGGCCCTATTTATAGGCTCCAATGCTAGGAATTTCATCCAAGGGTGGAGAGGAGGGGATAATGATGGCTTAGTTGGCTCCAATAGTTTTTAGGTAAGTGGTTTTAACTAAAAACAAATTATTGGTATAAAATTACAATCACTTGACATGTGGCATTCTAGAAGGTCTTCATGTGGTTGTCAAATGCTGATGTGGAGGCCTAGGTGTCATTAGAGGTGGCACCCCACATGTCACTTGTTGGAAGGTGTCTTTATGTTCTCCATAAAAGTCTTGATGCAGTATAATTTCTTCTCCCCCAAGGTTTCATGATGAGGTGTCCCCCCATGTGAAAATTTTGGATTCAAGTCTTGGCTTGAATTGGACTTGAATGGCTTGAATTGGGATTTGAAGAGGTGGCTTTCCATCATGCTTTGAGCTTGAGTCAACTCATGAAAAATTGTCTTCTTCCATGTGTTGACTCATGAGTATGCTTCAAGAAAATTTTGGACTTGTTTCATGGCTCAAGATTTTATTAACTATAGCTGTAAAAACAAAGTTAGTTAATCAAAGTATATATTCTTATTATTGATGTCCCCATCAATTTTTCCAGGATGGAAAAAAGGCTCGACTCCATCGAGTAGGAATTTATCTGGCTTTGGTGATACTCTAAGAGATCAGTGTCGATTCTTTGTAAGTCCTCTCGAGTGATCCATGAATCTTTGGAATCAGGTCGTCCTTGCCAGTGAACCAAGTAGCATTGATAGTCTTTGTTTTGAGTAGTGACAATCTTGTCATCTAAGATTCGTTCAATCCTATCTTGCCACTTTGGTAAATGGCTGGTGGACACTCAAGGGTTGGTTCACTCTCAAAGGTGGAATCAGGCTTGAATAGCTCACTAGGTATCATTGTTGGTTCCTTATACTTTACTAGATCTGAAATGTTGAATGTAGAACTCATACCAAAGTCGGATGGTATATCTAGCACATATAGGTCCAATTCCTTTTTATTTTGAAAAGGACCTACACCACGGGCATATAATCGTTTTGAGCCTAATCAAGACATAGTCTCCTTCCTGAAATTCTTTGGCTTTTTTTACAAAATTTAGCCATATGCTTGTTAATTTCATTACTCAAAATTTGTTTTACTAATCATGCTATGCATATGACTCTTGTAATCATGGATACTTATGCATGGGACACCAAATGACAAGAGACAAACACAAATGATACTAAATGGTAAAAGACAAACAAAAAACAAAACAAGCTCAAATGGACTTTATTATCTATGGACTAAACTTTATTGTTGTGCTAGGAAACAAGGTTCCAAATTTTCAATATTTTCCTAAATGACTTTGAAGACTCTGGCACACAACTTCAGGTAAGTGGCAGTGAATCTTAATTTAGTTGCTAACATATGCCATAAAGTTTTAAAAAGGTAACTATTAAATATTACTGTGACCAGATCAATGGTATGGTGGATGTCGCAGCTTGGTGGAATGGAGAGTGCATGTAATGTAGTGGTGAATCAGGCTTAGGGCAATTATCAGGGATTACAATTTCCATCTCCCATCTCTTCCATTTCCATCTTTCAATTCCTGCCATCTCTTCACTTCCAATCCTCATTAAATTCTTTTGCAGGTTCTACAATTTCTTGGGGTTGATCCTTTGGAATTGGTTCTTTGATGGTCAATATCCCAATATGTAATCCTTCATCGATCTCTAGATCTAAACCTTCAACATCAATTAATTCCGGATCTTCTATGTTATCCTCAGATTGATCTCCATGGTTTTATCCTTGGATTTCATTTTGATCATCCCCATTGTTTATTTCTTTAGGCTGAAAAATTATTTTATCTTCAAGTAATTATTCTTGATCATATTCATCCATAAGGTTAGACCCGGCTTCATAAATTTCTTCCTTAAGTTTTTCAACGGATTTAGGATTTTCTCTTTCTAGCCCTTCATTTGGACAAGACTTTGATTCTATTTCATCCTTAAATTCTTTAATAGGTTCAGGAGATTTTTCCTCTAATTCTTCCATGGGTTTAGTCTCTTCTTCATCTCTCTCATACTTATTGAATATAGCACTATATTTAAACACAGTTTCATCATCTTGTCTCAATTTATACCATTGGGTTGGAAGATTTTGCTTATAGGATTTGCCTAGGTACTTTTTCCTTAACTTACTCTTCATATCTTTCCAAGTAATTATTTTATCCTCACTATAATAACTTTTATGCTCAACATATTCCCAATATGACTTAGCATGTCGGACTAGCTTTAATTTGACAAATTGATATTTCTTTACTTCCGACATTTCATAAAATTCAAAGTATTTATACATTTTCTTTTTCCAATCGACAAACACTTCAGGATCTAAATTTCAATCGAAAGTGGGTGCATGGGGTCGATTACTCCTAAAGACTCTTTCCTCCTGATCTACAAAGCCTTGGCAGGGGTATCTAAGTTTATACTCAGGGGTGAGATCATGATATGGGCTCTTGGACCAATGGGAGGTGATTTAGGATTAGTTCGGGTCAAGCGATCTTTTTCAAGATTCCCGATTTGATTATTTACTTGCCCTAATTCTTTGTTCACATGTCCTTATTGTTTAGTTAGGGTATCAAGTTTTTCAGTCAGGGTCCTCATAAAGAATTCAAGATTGGGATCCATGGATATGTGTAGGACTATTGGTATAGGGATTCAGATCAAATGGGCAAGCAATACAAACCTAACTTCTAGGGCTCCTAAACCTAAAAGTTCAAAATACAAGAATTGACTAAGTACTAGTTAAAGTTGTAATTACCTTTTCCACTGGCCAGGTAAGAGGTGGGGTTGCGGGAGGCTCCCCTCGCTTTCGCGAGATCCTAATTAAAAACCGCAAGTCCACTTAAGGCATTTTCCATTGGACCTTTTGCCTTAGACACAAATTTCAAGAAGTAAGTACAAACTCAACTAATATTTGGTCTCATCTTGCACTTGAACCGGACTTGTGGGTGTCCCTAGTTTTATGTTCCTACTCGATTTTAATTATGGTTTAGGTCAATGCAAATATGGGTGATTGTTTTAGGCTAAGGAAAGGCAATGACCTCCTTCCCTTATGTTATGATTGAATGCCCTTAATTAGTTTTAGGAATGGATGCACAAACAATTCACCAACTAGTTAACACAACAACTAGTATTAGCACAAACATATGATTCAAACCCAAATTTTTAAAAAAATTAAAATTCAAAAAAAATATTAAATTAAAAAAACTAGATTTTGAAGTTAATATTTTAGAAATCAAATTTTAAAATTTAAATCTTGAATTAGAATTAAAAATTTAATCTAGAAGTTAAAGTTGTTGCAAGATAGTTTCAGCCCTAACAACTTCTAGTCAACTAGTTTTAAAAAATTTAAAATGTAAAATTTTAAAATTTTAAAAAAATTAAAATTAAAATTTGAATTATTAAATCTCTCAATAAAGATTTCAAATTCCAAATCTTGAAATTTAATTTTTGGAATTTGGTTAAGAAATTCATTTTGAAAGCTTGTTGTATAAGAAAATTTTAGTACAGAACAACTTTCAACTAGCTAATTTTAAAAATTTAAAATTTAATCTTTTTAAAAATAAAAAATTTTAAAATAAAATTAATTTGGTTAACTCTCAGATATGGATTCTTGGATTTTAAAGTTTTGACTTCGGATTTACTCGAATTTTGGCTGAGAAGGCAGTTTGAAAACAGTTGCTAGAAGGTTCCAGTAGTTTAGCTAACTCTTAACAACCTGAATTCAAATTTTAAATTTTGAATTATAAATTCTTTTAAAATTTAAAATTATAGTAATAAATAACAAAAATCAAAGTTTTGATCTCATATATAAAAATTAAAAATTTAGAAAAAATATTTTTATATTTTTTTGAAAATTAAATGAAATGGAAGGCAGAAACAGAATTCTGGATAGAACTTCAGAAATGATCTGAGAACTTGTATTTTTAAATCCAGATATCAATGGAAAGTATTTTTTTGAATTTTATATTTCAAATGATAACACACTATGGTACTGAAAAATTATTTTTGTAGATTTGTTTGAAATATAAAAAAATTACTAAAATTTGTAATGATTCTGGGTGAATACTAGATCAAAAATTTCAGCAATTAAACACTTGACCTAGTAAATCATAAGCTCTGGTACCAAAAAAAATTGATGGAGGACGAAAACAAAATGATGAATGGAGAGTTTTAGCAAGCTAACCAGCAAGAAAACTTGTGCAATTAGTTATCAAATAAATGAACTAAATTAATCCAAGAAAAGAACCTTCATAAGGAACTAGTTGATCTAATTTTTAAGACCCGCAATGTAGATCTAGTTCAAAATAAGGATTAGGATCTTCATGGCAAAGAAACCATTACTACTAGGGCAAGTTAACCTTCAAATGATTAGATCTAATGAAGCTTAGGAAGAGTTTTCCTACCAACAATGATGGCTAATTATTTGGTGGAAGAAGGAGCTCTCATCACTCAAGATTGAGGCCTAGAAGTCAAGATTGACACTCTCTACTTTGAGACTCACCTTGGCCTTGATCCATGGCATGGAGACCTTCATCCTTGACCTAGGAACCTAAGAGAACCTACAAAGAAATTTGGGATTAGACATGGAAGAAGAATTGGAGTTGGAATGAAAACAAATAAAAAAGGAAGAAGAAAAAAGTGGCCGGCGGCTTGGGACTTGGAGCTTGATCATAGATCCATGAATGGGCATCCCATCCTTTACTCCTTCCAAGAGCACTCTTCACTCTCAAACTCAAACTTAGAAAACTCTCATTCTCTTCTTGGATAAGGATCTACACACTCAAACTAGCTAGAAAACTTTCACTCCAAACAAGAACTCAAGAAAACTAGAACACAAGGAAACAATCCTTTCATTAATTCAAATCATAGCATATAATGAATACAATGAAAGCCTAGGGGCCCTATTTATAGGCTCCAATGCTAGGAATCTCATCCAAGGGTGGAGAGGAGGGGATAAGGATGGCTTAGTTAGCTCCAACAATTTTTAGGTAAGTGGTTTTAACTAAAAACAAATTATTGGTAGAAAATTACAACCACTTGACATGTGGCATTCTAGAAGGTCTTCATGTGGTTGTCAAATGCTGATGTGGAGGCCTAGGTGTCATTAAGTGTGGCACCCCACATGTCACTTGTTGAAAGGTGTCTTTATGTTTCCCATAAAAGTCTTGATGTAGTATAATTTCTTCTCCCCCAAGGCTTCATGATGAGGTGTCCCCCCATGTGAAAATTTTGGCTTCAAGTCTTGGCTTGAATTGGGCTTGAATGGCTTGAATTGGGCTTTGAAAACGTGGCTTTCCATCATGCTTTGAGCTTGAGTTGACTCATGAAAAATTGTCTTCTTCCATGTGTTAACTCATGAGTATGCTTCAAGAAAATTTAGGACTTATTTCATGGCTCAAGATTTTATTAACTATAGCTGCAAAAACAAAGTTAGTTAATCAAAGTATATATTCTTATTATTGATGTCTTCATTAGCATACACATCTAACAATCTGCTGCTTGTACTAAAGCCAATTAACCACATACCTAAGTCCCATCCTCTCAAGGTGAGCTTTAGTCTTTTCCTGGCTCAACTACTTCATAAGTGAGTCTACCATGTTTTTTCCAGAGTCAACTCTTTTTACCTTAACATACTTCTTCGTAAGATAGTCACGTATAATATGAAACCACCACTCGATATGCTTTGACTTCTGGTGAGACCCAGGCTCCTTAGTAAGAGCACTATGGCACCATTGTTATCACAGTACAAGAACATGGCATCTAATGGCATCACTCCAAGCTCTACAATGAGCTTCTTGTACTAGAATACTTCCTTCGTAGCTTTCGAGGCAATGATATACTTAGCTTCCATTATTGAATATGTAATGATGGGCTACTTGGAACCTTCCAGCTAGTTAAACTACAATTGCAAAGAAATTTATAACTTGATGTAGACTTTTTATCATCATGATCAGACATAAAGTCTGAATCGATGTAACCTTCAACCTATAGCTCTGAGTGTTTTCAAAGACCAAGAACAAATCCTTAGTCCTTCTCAAGTACTTAAGGATGTTCTTCATAGCTACCCAGTGCTCTTCACCTAGATTTGCCTGATACTTGCTCATAACACTTACAATAAGGGCTATATTAGGTTGTGTACATAATATAGCATATAAGAGGCTCTCAATTGTCAAACCATATATGATCTTGCTCATTCTCTAAATCTTCTTAGTTATGCTAGGATACATTTTCTTAGAGAGACTAATACCATGCCTAAGGGTTAGAAGTCCCCTCTTAGAGTTCTCCATGCTGAACCTTTTTAGTCTTTCTCTGTATAAATTTTATGTGATATGCCAAGCATCCTATTTGCTCTATCTCTACAGATCTTAATTTCTAGAATGTATGATGATTTGCCTAGGTCTTTCATAGAAAATTCTTTATATAACCAACTCTTAATCGAGGTCAGCATGGGAATGTCATTCTTAATTAGGAGGATATCATCCTTGTACAATACAAGGAATGTTACTGTCCTCCCACTGAACATTTTGTACACACAAGGCTCCTGTTCATTCTTGATGAAATCAAATGATTTGATCACATTATCGAATCGAGTATTCCAACACTAAGAATCTTGCATTGGCCCATAAATGACCTATGCTGCTTGCAAACTTTGTGATCTTCATCACTAGAAGTGAAACCTAAGGACTGCATGTTGACCCCTGGAATGATTTTGATGATCACAAAACATTGGAGCATATATTTGATACTAACTTTTTTCAATTACTTGAGTAGTTTTGTAGGAAATTGGTTACCTTTTGTTTAAAATAGTTTTCAAACTAATTTGAGGGTAATGCAATTTTGTATAAAGTTTTATGAACTTGAACTTGTAAAAGCCCTAGTTTTATTAATTTTGTAATCTTGTAAAATGTGCTGAAAATTGTAAAAATTAAAGAGTATGTAGATTAGCTTCTATTTGATTCAATGTTGAAGACTTTTGGAGAAGCTTAAAGCATTTTTTGAAGATTTACAAGAGCTGACTCTTGGATCAAGAGCTGACTCGTGGTGGCATGGTATGGAGGAAGTTTTAGTGTTTTAGCATCAAGAGCCGACTCCTGCACCAAGAGTCGACTCATCCAGAGTTATGTATTTTGATGGTCTGAGAACTCGAGCCGACTTTACCGTGAAGAGCTAACTCCAGGTATTCATGGTTTTGACTTGACTGAAGGCAAGAGCCGACTCCAGCCAGAAGAGCAAACTCTTACAGAGTTTCATTTTGGGCTATCTGAGACTTCGAGCCAACTCGTGGACCTCGAGCCAACTAGTGGAGCAGTTTTCTGCACTCCAACGACTAGTTACTGAAGTTGAAATTTGTACTCCAATTCATCTCCAACAGCTATTTCACAAATTCCTAGGCCCTACAATGGCCATATCTTTTGGAGAACTATAAAAGGGATTGTGTTTGAAAAATTAAACAATTATTAGAGATTTATTATGGAATTATCTTGAGATATTGAAGAGCTTTCAAGTCATTCACCTACCTACCTCAAAGAGCTATCAAGTTGGATTCAAAGCTTCACCAACTCTACTCCATCATTGAATCCACTCATTGAAGAAGGGAAGAAGTAGCTTGAAGAGCACTAAAGAGCATTCAAGGCTTGACTTCATCTTGATCTACATCGGCAACACTTAAACAAACTCGGTTTTGATGCGGGACAGATTAGGGGAGGATCACTGGCGAGCGTAGAAGTCTCCAGAAGATTAGGGCTTGTACTTAAGAACCAGGGAACCAGGGCATCACACCCACTCCAATCCGGAGAAAACTCAAAACTCAGATCAAAATAATATTTTGTTTGTATTCATAAGAAAAAAGATGTTTAATACAAGAGGGGAGGGGCGGTATTTATAGATTCACCCCAGGGTACATTACTTGAGGGCTAAGAAATTCTAACTTGTGGGCCAAGAAATCTTGGTGGACCGGTCAATAGTGGGCCTGTCTTGGGATAGAGCTCTCTCTTGCGGGCTTGGCGCCATGAAAGGGTCTAGGTGCATGAAGGCCGGCTCTGGTTGGAAGGGTCTGGTGAATCTTCTGGCTACTGTTGACTCTTCTCTTTACTTAACAACTTAACTGGACTCTTGACTGAACTAAAATGACTGGACCTGACTAAGTGGACTCAACTGACTCAATTGTCCCACTTTATTACAGGACTCAAGTGGCTCACTTTGACTCAAGTGACACAGGACTAATATACTCAAATAAAATAAAATAAAATAAAATAGGGTTTTAGGTTCCCATCATTTCCCTACGGTGGGGAGAACTTGACTCCGTCGAGTCAGGTTCAACGGGGAACCAAAACTAATCAAAAAGGACTCTGGGTTCACCTTTTTTTTTTTTTCTTCAACTTCTTTTCTTTTCTTTTTTTTTCTCTAATTTTTTTTTATGGGATGCTCTGAGATCTACGCGACTTTGCACGCCGTGCAGCTATGAAAGGAGTGCAGCTTTGATATTTGTGCTGCTCTAAGGAGCGTGCAACACAGAAGTCTGAAGGCTTTTGCCTTCATGTTCGTGCCGTCTCCTTCCATCCTACGGGTGACTACAGACCAAACAGGGGGAGGCTTCCCAGCGGGCATCGCTGGGGCAGGGACGATGGCAGCACGGGAAGAAGATGGCCGGATGGTAGTCGGCATGGGTCGGTGGCACAGGGAACTCCATTCCGAGGCCTTGTTGCAGGGCTCGGCTCGCCGTGGGAGGGCGCACAAGCAAAGAGGAAGGAGGCGGAGCCGGTGTCTCCAATGGCAGGGCGTTATCGACTTTCGGTCAAAGAATAGGGAGGATCTGGTGGGAAGGAGGGGGCGGACACGCTCCGAGGGCTGAGGACGATGAAGGCTCGGTTGGTCCTCCCGCATGCGATCGATCCGAGATGTGTCATTGATGGACAGAGGGCGTCGTGGTGTCGATCGATAGGGTGGGGGGGAGGCATCCCAGGCTTCGACTGTGGCGGCACGGGGAAGGGCGCGGATGACACCCTTGGCCTAGCGGTGACTTGCACGGAGGTCGCAGGAGGGCGGGAACCCATGGGAGCTGGGGGGAAGCCTGGCATCTGCAAAGGCGGATGAGCCACGGGCGGGATGCCACGGCCAGCTGCGTGGCTGAGGTCGTGGTCGGCGAGGGTGACGGCGGTGGCCTTGGCACAGGATTCGTCGGGGTGGAGGGGGAGGGAGGGGGAGGGGTATGGCGAGGGTCGTGAGATACCACTGGGGGGGGAGTTTGGGGCGTCGGCTTCCGGCGGTGAGCAGGAACAAGAAGGAGGGATGGGGAGGGCACGGTGGGGTTCTTGGGATCGATGGAGAGGGCCTTGCTAAGGGCCTCGATCTCTTGAAGGAAGCTGGTGATGAAGATCGAGCGGAGGGCAGCAAGAGAGAGGCACGGGTGCAGGGTCACTGAAAGACCTCGGTGGTTGACTGAGGCTTGAGAAGTCTTGCACAAGAAGAATGATGGAAAGCCAGGAAGGAAGACAAAACCCTAATCTGCTGGGCTCTGATACCAAGTTGATGCAGGACAGGATAGGGGAGGATCGTTGGCAAGTGTAGAAGTCACCAGAAGATTAGGGCTTGTACTCAAGAACCAGGGAACCAGGGCATCACACCCACTCCAATCCGGAGAAAACTCAAAACTCATATCAAAATAATATTTTGTTTGTCTTCATAAGAAAAAAGATGTTTAATATAAGAGGGGAGGGGTGGTATTTATAGATTCACCCCAGGGTACATTACTTGAGGGCTAAGAAACCCTAACTTGTGGACCATGAAACCCTGGTGGACCGGTCAACAGTGGGCCTGTCTTGGGATGAAGCTCTCTCTTGCAGGCTTGGCGGCATGAAAGGGTCTAGGTGCATGAAGGCCGGCTCTGGTTGGAAGGGTCTGGTGAATCTCCTGGCTGCTGTTGACTCTCCTCTTGACTTAACAACTTAACTGGACTCTTGACTAAACTAAATGACTGGACCTGACTAAGTGGACTCAACTGACTCAGTTGTCCCACTTTATTACAGGACTCAAGTGGCTCACTTTGACTCAAGTAGCTCAGGACTAATGGACTCAAATAAAATAAAATAAAATAAAATAAGCTTTCAGGTCCCCATCAAGTTTGTTGTAGTTGCTTGTTTATCATTTCTTTGTCTTAGTTTTCTCTCTAAGAATAGCAAGGGGCTGTGTCTTAAGAAAGGGTTGAAGGTTTTTAGGTGAACCTTATAAAACCTAAGTTGGGTTCTTGGTGATCGCGGTGTAAAACCAAGTGTTTGGATTTTTCTTTGGTGATCCCGTTTAAAACCAAAGGAGTTAGGGTTTCTTTGGTGATCCCGGTAAAACCAAAGTGTATAGGTTTGGATTATGAGCCTGGTAAAACAATCCGATTGTATTCCAGTTGGGGAATATAGTGGAAATCCCAAGTGGTTCTTGGGTAGTGGACGTAGGAGCCGGTTGCTCCGAACCACTCTAAATCTCTTTATGTTTGTGATTGTGTTTTTATTGCTTTATTGCTTTTATTTAATTACTCTGTATTGCATATTGCACCACAATACCAAAAAATTTGAAAGTGCATATTATTGTGAAAAATTTTTTAATCCCAATTCACCCCCCTCTTAGGAAGCCACCTGGGCAACAAGTGGTATCAGAGTAGAGTCTCTGAAAGTTACTTAGAGTAAAGACATATGGCACATCCCATGAGCACTTCATTGGCCGAAGGTCTATCCACAAATCGACCTCCACTTTTCACCAGAACCAATTATACATATTGGAAGGCAAGAATGAAAATATACATTCAAGCCATAGATTTTCATTTGTGGAAGATTATTCTAAAAGGACCTCACACACCTACAATTAATGTTAATGATGTAGAGGTTTCCATACCAAAAGAGGATTGGGACGAGAATGATATGAAATTAGCTGAACTGAATGCCAAAGCAATGAACTTATTATATTATACTTTGGATCCGAATGAGTTTAACAGAATTTCAACATGCAGTTCTGCTAAAAAAATTTGGGACAAGCTAGAAATCACACACGAAGCATTTCTCAAGTTAAAATATCAAAAATCAATCTTCTTGTACATAATTATGAGCTATTTAAGATGGATCCTAGTGAGACTATATCTGCTATATATACTTGCTTTACTGATATTATAAATGGTCTCAAAAATCTTGGTAGAACTTATTCTAATGCTGATCTTGTTCAAAAAGTTTTAAGATCTTTACAAGATAAGTGGGAAGCTAAAGTAACAGCAATTCAAGAAGTGAAGGACCTAAATACTCTGCCACTGGATGAACTACTTGGATCACTGATCATGCATGAATTGGCTATGCAACAAAGGATCGAGGAAGATGCATAAAGAAAGAAAGCCATTGCATTTAAAGCTATTGAAGAAGAAAAGAATGAAGAATCAGACTCATCAGATGATGATGATCTTAGAAATGATGAATTGCCTTTGTCATAAGAAAATTCAAAAGGTTTATAGGTAGAAGAAAATCAAACAGATGGAGAAAGCAATATAGAAAAGATGATTTTGGAAAAGAAAAAGAAAGAGATAAAGAAAAAGAGAAGGATAAAGATAAAGATCAAGTACCTATCTGCTATGGATGCAAAAAGCCAGGACACATCCGTCCTGATTATCCTGAAGGGATGAAAAAGATATTCACCAAAAAGAATAAGAAGGCAATGCTTGCTGCTTGGAGTGATTGTGATGAAACCACATCCACTGAAGAGGATGAAGAGACAACAAAAACTGTACAAGTCTATCTTATAGGTTTGGAGGATGAGGTAAATACTTCTAAACCTAATTTAGAATTCACTTATGATGAATTGCATAATGCTTTTTGTGAATTATTGATAGAATACAAAAAGGCCAGTTTAAAAATGAAAGATTTGGAAAATCAATGTGATGTATTTGAAAAAGACAAAAATGAATTTTGTGAAAGAAACAAAATCTTGCAAAGAGAATTAAATTTAGTTTGTGAAAGACTCAAGATTGTTCAATTTGAAAAAGAAGAGATTCTTGAGAAAAACAAAAGTTTGAAAAATGAAAATAATGATTTAAAGAAGGAAGTTCAAAAACTAAAACCCTTGGTTGAGAGACTAACCCTAAGTTCTAACAAACTTGAATTAATTTTAAAAGATCAAAAAGAAATAAATAAAAAATTTGGAATTGGTTATAAAGTTTCTATTTCAAACAAGTTTTCATCATTTACTTCATATGCTCCTAAGTTCATTAGTTCAAAATAGGTTAGACCTAAATTTGCATCATCTCATGGTTATTATTCAAAATCAAAAATTGTATGCTATGCATGTAATAACCTTAGTCATAAAGCATTTGAATGTCATTTGAAATATAATGACAAAAAAAAAATTAAGAAAGTTTAGGTTCCAAAAGGAACTATTTCCACTAACTTGCAAGGACCCAAGAAAGCTTGAGTACCTAAATTTGTTAAATGATTATTTTACAGGGATGTCTTGCAGCCACAAGTATAAAGAAAAGATGGTATCTAGATAGCGGCTATTCAAGACACATGACAGGTGACATTGATCAATTCTTCACCCTAGAACAAAATGATGGTGGAATGGTAACATTTGGTGACAATCGAAAAGGAAGGATAATCGGTATTGGTAAAATCAAAATTACTCCTTTTATATTCATTGAAAATGTGTTACTTGTAGAAAAGTTAAAGCATAATCTTTTGAGTATTAGTTAGCTATGTGACATTGGTTTTAATGTATTTGTCAAGTCATCAATGTATATAGTAGTTGATCCACTTGACTCTAGTACTAAATTCATTGGACATAGACTTGGTAACATTTACGTAGTAGATCTTAATGATCTAGCTATGTTAAGCAATACAAGTCTTGTAGCAATGAATGACAAGAGTAAGGAATCAAGTTTACTATAGCATAGGCGACATGGTCATGCTAGTATGGACATAATAGCTAAACTTATTTCAAAGGATTTAGTCAAAGATTTGCCAAAAATTAAAGTTAATTTTGATTATGTTTGCGATGCTTGTCAATTAGGAAAACAAGTGAGGGGGAGTTTTAAATCTAAAAATATTGTTTCTACTACTAGACCCTTAGAGCTACTTCACATGGACTTATTTGGACCTACTAGGACTACCAGCCTAGGTGGTATGAAATATGGTCTTGTGATTGTAGATGACTTTTCAAGATACACATGGTTTTGTTTATCGTACATAAAGATGAAACTTTTAATGTATTCAAAAAGTTTTACAAAAGAGTTACAAATTTGAAAAATTTATTTGTTATTTCAATTCATAGTGATCATGGCATCGAACTTGAAAATTAGTATTTTGATCACTTTTGCATAAAGCACGGTATTGATCAAAACTTTTCTGTACCTAGAACACCACATCAAAATGGTATTATAGAAAGAAAGAATCGTACTTTGGAATAGATGTCCAGAACAATGCTTTGTGAAGGAAATCTTCCAAAATACTTTTGGGCAGAAGTTGTGAATACCGCATGCTATATTTTGAACAGAGTTTTAATTAGACCTATTATCAGAAAAAACTCCTATGAGCTTTGGAACAATAGAAAACCAAATATTAAGTATTTTCATGTTTTCGGATGCAAATGTTTTGTTCTTAACAATGGAAAAGACAATCTTAGTAAATTCGATGCAAAATCCGATGAGACTATTTTTTTTGGATATTTTTTAAATAGTAAAGCCTATCGTGTTTTCAATAAAAGAACTTTAACTATTGAAAAGTTTGTATATGTTATTTTCAATAAGTCTGACATTACATCTTCGAGAAAGGAAGATTTTGTTGATGATGATGCAGGTACTCTAGAACATGGACTGAAAGACTTGACTCTTAAAGACAAACAATCAAGTGAACCACATGAAGAAGAGGTAAGCAAAGATCATACTAATATACCTAAAGAATGGAGGTATGTACAATCATACCCTAAAGAATTAATTAAAGGAGACCCATCTCAAGGTGTTAAAACTAGATCTGCACATAGAGATGCACATGATTTAATTACTTTTGTTTCGCATGTAGAACCACACAATTTAGAAGAAGCAGAAACTGATACTAATTGGATGTTAGCAATGCATGATGAATTGAACCAATTTAGAAGAAATAATGTTTGGACCCTAGTTGAAGACCAAATAACTATCCTGTTATAGTTACTAAGTGGGTTAATAGAAATAAACTAGATGAAGATGGAAATGTAATCAGAAATAAGGCTAGACTGGTTGCACAAGGATATAATCAAGATGAAGGAATAGATTTTGATGAAACTTATGCACCAGTAGCTAGATTAGAAGCCATTAGATTGCTACTAGCTTATGCATGCTTTATGAACTTTAAATTATTTCAAATGGATGTAAAGAGTGCATTTTTGAATGGTTTTTTATCTGAAGAAGTTTTTGTTGAGCAACCATCGGGTTTCATTGATCACACTTTTCCAAATCATGTTTTCAAACTGAATAAAGCTTTGTATGGTCTGAAATAGGCACCTAGAGCCTTGTTTAATAGACTAAGTAAGTTTCTAATTGCTAGTGATTTTGTAAAAGGTAGTGTTGACACCATACTATTTATTCAAAGAAAGAATAATGACATTTTAGTTGTTCAAATATATGTTGATGATATTATCTTTGGATTTACTGATGAATCTGTGTCAAGATTTTGCTAAGCTAATGTAGGGAGAATTAGAAATAAGCTTAATGGGTGAGCTGAGTTACTTTCTTGGACTTCAAATCAAACAAACTAAAGAAGGTATCATAATCAACCAGGCCAAGTACATCAAAGAGATAATCAAGAAAATTGGCATGGAATCAAGCAAAAAAAATGGGACACCCATGAGTCCTGCATGTAGGCTTGATAAAGATGAGAATGGGACAAATGTTGATCAAAAGTTGTACTGAGGTATGATCGATTCTCTACTTTATTTGACAGCTAGTAGACCTAATATTTTATTTAGTGTTTGTATGTGTGCACAATTTTAATATAATCCAAAAGAGTCACATATCATGGCTGTTAAAAGAATCATTAAATATCCGAAAGGCACATGTAATGTAGGTTTATCATATTCTAAGCACACATCATTGAAGTTAATTAGTTATTTTGATGCTGATTATGGAGGCTGTAAAATTGATAGAAAAAGCACAAGCGGCACCTGTCAATTTCTAGATGTTAACTTGATTTCTTGGCACTATCGCAAACAGAACTCTGTAGTACTATCTACTGCTGAGGTAGAATATGTGGCTACTAGGTGCTGTTGTGCTCAAGTATTATGGATCAAGCAATAACTAGAAGATTATGGTGTTGTCCAATCTAAACTTTCTATTAAATGTGATAATACTAGTGCTATTAATTTATCCAAAAATCTAATTCAGCACTCATGAACTAAGCACATTGAAATTCGACATCATTTTATTCGTGATCATGTTTTAAACAATGTTGTTGAACTAGAATTTGTACCTACTGAAGATCAACTAGTAGACATTTTTACTAAACTACTTAGTCTAGATAGATTTGAGAAAATCATAGGCGAATTAGGGCTATGTGACCCATTCTGAACCTTTTTGACCTAATTTTTGAAAATTAAGGAAAAATTATCTGTATTTCAAATTTTTATTTAGAGCATAGGATAACCTAGTTCAGGGTCAAGAAACCTATAGAAACTGAGTTTAACCATTTTTGACCTTTAGACTGATTTTTCGCTCGAGTCGACTCGAGTTATCAAGGTGCTCGGCGAGCCGACTCGAAGGTTAGGCTGAACGTTTTTAAATAGGGCTTCCATATTTTCTATTCTTTATATTTTTATGTTTTGGCCCTTTCCACTTAGCCGACTCCACATTCCACTCTAGGAAACCTTCCAAAAACTCTCTCAAACCCCTCCAATCCTTTAATCTTAGCTAGATTGCACCCCGCAAAGCAGTAGCCATGAAACCCTTGTGGGTGGTTCGGACAGTCACGAAAGAAAGCAGAACCAAGAGGCGGTTGGACACATCCAATCCGGAAGAGGAATAGTCGATTGAGTAGGAAGAAGAACCACAAGAACCCCGACAAGTGATTCTTATGGGAAATCGTCAGGTTACTCCGAGTAGGTGCATTGATTTTAATTTTCTGGAGCAAGAACAATTGCATATCGGGGATTGGCTTGAAAAATAGGAATGGAAAGATTTTTGTCTGTTGAATGTTCCGACATATCCTAATTTAGTCTATCAATTTTTTGAAAACATGTCATTGGGAGCATTTCATTTAGAAGGAATAGTTAAAGGAAAGCATATAGAGATAAGTGAACAGAAGCTTTCAAGTATACTGAACATACCAAAAGAAGGGGAGTGTTATTTAGTTTTAAAAGAGAAATAAAAGACCCTTAGACTCATATTGGAGAGATCAAATGTGAAAGGCATTGTGCATGTGAGTGCAAATCAGCTGTCATTGGAGATGAGGCTGTTGCATAATATTATCAGTAGGATCTTCTTGCCTCGAACCGGGTATTTTGACTGGGTCAGCAAGCGTGACCTTATGTTTATGAGGCGATTGATTGAGGGGGAGGCCCTCAATGTGCCATTTATCATGCTATCACAGATAAGGGAGGCAGCCCGTAGGGATTATTTACTGCTGCACATTGACAGGTATACTGTGAAATCCCTTACCAGAATGGGATTCATTAATGTTGAAGGCAATTGGGTCAGGAAGACTTCAGGTGTTCCTATAGCACATTCAAATGATTCAAAGGATGACACTCAGGCAGCTCAGGGACCTGGTGACGAGACTGATGCATAGGCTGATGAGGCTGGACCATCAGAGCCAGCTCCTACCACACCTTAATCACCAGTCAAGCCTTCCACAGCTATTAGACCTGATGCAGATGACAGACTTTAGAGAGTCTTGGAGGAGATATCGTGTCTCAAATCAAACACTGATAGTAGGATAACTCTACTCCAGTCTGAGATGCAGCAGGGATTTCATGATGTTATGACCATTTTGAGACAGCTTTCTATAGCCAGCCAGCATGTACCATCGACTTCCACAGCACCTGGCACTGGCACTGGCACTGATCGAGAGCAGGGACCGACAACACATTCCAGTGATGTACCTTCTCATGCCACACCTGCTGATGTTGAGCCAGAGGCTGGTATGGAGGCTACAGGATTTGAGGTTGGACATACTCCAGCTACCCAGATACTTTCGACCACCAGCACCTTGGCATTATCCTTTGATCCACCGATTGCCAGACCCACACCCATTGTTACATCTTCAGAGTCCAAGGTCAAAGCTAAAACTAAAGTGTCTAGGACTACCACTCCTACTAGGACTAGGATTAGGGATCTTCGACCTAGATTTCCTAAGTTTAAACCTAGTCCAGGAATCTTAGAAGTCAATTCCTCCTCTGACAAGGAAGAACCTGATAGTGATGATCCTAGTCCATCTTTTTGATGTTTAGGCTTTTATCTTGATGTTTTCGGGACTCTATATTGTTATATTTTGCTTGTTATGATACAATTTTGTAGTGCTGAGGCATAGCTGTAATGTATCACCTGTGTACTCATTTTCGTATATATAGATATCACTTTTTATATACATATCCTAAATTATTGTGAATGAATGTTCTCTTGTATGCCTTTTGTTGATGACAAAAAGGGGGAGAACGGAGATTGTGCATGAAAAAGCTATAATATGAATGTTTAATTCACAAATTTATATGAAAATTTGAAAAGGCTATGTTATTTTGGAGATTGTGTGCATGAAAAAGTTATATGGATGTTGATTGTTATGAAAATATGAACATTGAAATAAAAATATGAATGATTCATGAAAATTTGATGAAATTTAGAAGGAATGCTATTATAAATAGTAAGGGGGAGCTTTACTTCAAATATTATCATGAAATTCACTTCAAATATTTGGTAATTTTATAAGTTTCGATACGCACTATATAGATGATACTCTTGATACATTCTGTGTTGATACATC
The DNA here is from genome assembly GCA_021397845.1 of Areca catechu. NCBI lineage: Eukaryota > Viridiplantae > Streptophyta > Magnoliopsida > Arecales > Arecaceae > Areca > Areca catechu. Next base: position 156,361,948 of record CM038039.1, on the reverse strand, counting down.
ATTCATATGATACAAAAAATACAATGTATAGATACATATGATACTTTATGTTAATAGTGTTCAGTTTTATACATTTGATACATATGATACATTGTGGCACACTATGTTGATACATTGATACCTAATCTGTGTGACACATAAATTTGAATATACTGCAATTGTAAAGTGTTTTAATTTTTAATCATGCCCAGTGTTTTATCATTATCAAAAAGGGAGAGATTGTTGAACCCTAGAATGATTTTGATGATCACAAAATATTGGAGCATGTATTTGATACTAACTTTTTTCAATTACTTGAGTAGTTTTGCAGGAAATTGGTTACCTTTAGTTTAAAATAGTTTTCAAACTGATTTGAGGGTAATGCAATTTTGTATAAACTTTTATGAACTTGAACTTGTAAAAGCCCTAGTTTTATTAATCTTGTAATCTTGTAAAATGGGCTGAAAATTGTAAAAATTAAAGAGTATGTAGATTAGGTTCTATTTGACTCAATGTTGAAGACTTTTGGAGAAGCTTGAGGTATTTTTTGAAGATTTATAAGAGCTGACTCTTGGATCAAGAGCTGACTCGTGGTGGCACGGCACGGAGGAAGTTTCAGTGTTTCAGCATCAAGAGTCGACTCCTGCCCCAAGAGCCAACTCGTCCAGAGTTATGTATTTTGAAGGTCTGAGAACTCGAGCCGACTCTGTCCTGAAGAGCCGACTCTAGGTATTCATGGTTTTGACTTGACTAAAGGCAAGAGCCGACTCCGGCCAGAAGAGTCGACTCTTACAGATTTTCATTTTGGGCTATCCGAGACTTCGAGCTGACTCGTGGTCCTCGAGCCGACTCGTAGAGCAGTTTTCTCCACTCCAATGGCTAGTTGCTGAAGTTGAAATTTGAACGCCAATTCATCTCCAACAGCTATTTCATGAATCCCTAGGCCCTACAACGGCCATATCTCTTGGAAAACCATAAAAGGGATTGCTTTTGAATGATTAAACAATTATTAGAGCTTTATTGTGGAATTATCTTGAGATATTGAAGAGCTTTCAAGTTATTCACCTACCTACCTCAAAGAGCTTTCAAGTTGGATTCAAAGCTTCACCAACTCTACTCCATCATTGAATCCACTCATTGAAGAAGGGAAGAAGCAGCTTGAAGAGCACTAAAGATCATTCAAGGCTTGACTTCATCTTGATCTACATCGACAACACTTAAACAAACTTAGTTTGTTGTAGTTGTTTGTTTATCATTTCTTTATCTTAGTTTTTTCTCTAAGAATAGCAAGAGACTGTGTCTTAAGAGAGGGTTGAAGGTTTTAAGGTGAATCTTATAAAACCTAAGTTGAGTTCTTGGTGATCCCGGTGTAAAACCAAGTATTTGGGTTTTTCTTTGGTGATCCCATTTAAAATCAAAGGGAGTTAGGGTTTTTTTGGTGATCATGGTAAAACCAAAGTGTATAGGTTTGGATTGTGAGCCTGGTAAAACAATCCGACTGTATTCCAGTTGGGGGATATAGTGAAAATTCCAAGCGGTGCTTGGGTAGTAGACGTAGGAGCCTGTTGCTCTGAACCAATCTAAATCTCTTCGTATTTGTGATTATGTTCTTATTGCTTTATTGCTTTTATTTAATTACTTTCACATTGCATATTGCACTACAACACAAAAAGAATTTGAAAGTGCACATTATTTTGAATAGTTTTTTAATCCCAATTCACCCCCCCTCTTGGGAAGCCACCTGGGCAACACTGCTTCATATAGATATCTTCTTCAATATATCTTGATGTAGGACAGGCTAGCTATCGTAGATCTAAAGACCCATTATTGAGATCAACGAACAAAATTCAATAAGTAATTAGAATAAACAATAACATATATCAAAAGCAAGCAAGAATTAGGCTAATTGATCTTGTTAAGATTAAGATCTAATCTAGGAAGTGACTCAATCGGCATGCACAGTCAAAGATTTCAAGAGGTTGGATTGTTTGTCATTACAGAATGACCATTAGGCTAGGGTTATTCAATTTAATCAACTCAAATCTAAAAGAAATAAAGATAGGTGCTAAAAATAAAATTACCAGCAATAATTTTAAAACCTACATTAAATCATGAAGAGGTCTTACTAAGCATGGGATGTCATGATTTCCTGGACAAGGGAGATTGTTCTAGAGGTGATCAAGATGTTTGGCTAATGATTCATGCATGAAATGGGCTAGGAGTCGTTAGACCTGGGACACCCAAATATAAAATAATTATATAAGGTAGAGAATTGAACAGTCCAAAATTTTAATCAGCCTAAGAGGCAAAGCCAATGAAGTCAGTAGAAGGGCCTAAAAATGCTTTCACAATCATGCAAAGCTTCTTGGGTGCTTTTATGATCGTGCAGGAGGGTCGGAGGTGGAGAGGCCAGCCAGGCTTAGAAGAGGTGCCAAGTTTGGAGACAGAATGGCTGGTAGGGACTCGATAGTGGAGAGGCTAGTAGGGCCTTGATAGAACTCGAAAGTGGAGATGCCATGGACACAGAGGAGAGGGCTCATTGGTGGCCATGAAAATGGGCAATTCCAGAGTTGGGCACCAATGGAACGGGTAGCAACGAAGTCATGATCATCACAGGCATGGGGCCAAGGGGTGGCCAAGCCACAAGAGCCACAAGAGGTGGCATAGACATGGGAGGCAGCATAGATGGCATGGGCATGATGGTTGTGCTGGGCCTAGGAGAAAATAGTACCGTAGAGGTGGATGTGGCAGTTGGCATTATCAATCTTTGCATGCATGACATGGACACACTCAATCGAAGTAATGGGTGGCAATGTCAAAGGATAGAAGTGGAGCAATGGTGGAAGGGTTCATAGAGTGGAGGTTGTCCATGGTGAGAGGTGGGTGGTGTCGAGATGGGCTTGGGAGATGGCCTAATGGGGGTGGACAATGGGATTAAGTGGCGACAGATGGTGGGGAGTGGGCAAAGGGGGTTCATGGATGGAAGATGGGAGGAAGCCCCAAGCGATAGGGTTCAGCATTGTTGCAAGATGCATCAAAGGAGTTGAGCTTCAAGAGCTGAGAGGAGATGAAGACTAATAGAGAATAATAACAGGAAGAAGAAGTAGGGATGAGAGGGGAAAGGAGAAACTAAGAGGGAGAGGAAGGAGAAATTGGGGAAGGGAGAGGATGAAGGAGAAGAAGATGGAAGAAGAGAGAGAACAGGGGAGAGAAGGGAAAACCGTGAAGATGGAAGAAATCTTAGAATTTTTTTTTACTTGCTTATGATTTTTTTTAATAACAAGATCCATTAAATAGACTTTAGATCCCAACAACCTAGAGACAAACTCTACCAAAACTTTAAGATTTTAGATTAATCTAAAATAAATAGACTAATCTAAAATGAATTTTTAAAAAATCCAAACTAATCCAATCTATACTCTGAGATCTGTGCTTAACCTGGATACAAGAAAAAAATAAATCCAATCCCTATATACTTAGGTCAAATAAAAAAATAAATACATTTGTCTGCTCCAAAAAAAGGTGTTGGGCATGCATCAAAATCCATACTAGATGATGTTCTTATCATTTTCCCTAGAATGGGGAGAACTAGACTCCATCGAGTCAGGCTCCATACTACTCTAGAAGTCTTGGATAATCCAAAAATCCTCTTTGGCTAGCCTTACCAGTGATCCAAATAGCCATGATAGTCTCAACCCCTAATGTACTTGATCTGCTCATCCAGGATGCGATCGATCTCATCGTGCTATTATCTTAATTGGGCTTATGGCCACTTTGGGGGAGGGTCATTCACAAAGGATGGTACAGTGTCAAATAGATCACTAGATATCAATACTGGTTCTTTATATTTAATTAGATCTGATACATTAAAAGTTGAACTAACCCATACTAGATAGTAGTTTAATAACAAATGTATTAGGTCTAACATTTTTAAAATCTTGAAAGGGCATGTTCCTTTGGCATGTAGCTTTCAAAATGTTCCTAGTGGAAACTGCTTAGGTCTGACCCTAATCATAAGATAATCATCTTAGCAAAATCCTTGACTTGTTGGTGAGAATATACTAATTATTTATTTAATTATTTATATTAATTTTATCACTGATTTCTTTATACAAACTCCTAACATGCTCTGAAAAGGATGATACTGACTCTAATACTTTAGCAAGCATAATGAACTGTATAATAATATTATTTATTTTTGTTTTTATTATTTTTTTGAAGTCTAGGCATTCATCATATTCTTCTTTTAACTGTCAAAGCCCATAACTTTTATACTTACTACCGATAAGAGGTCTACCTTATAAGAGAGTGTATTAGTAGCTTTGGTGTCTACATCCACTTTGTACCTTATAATAAAGGTATAGACCTAAAGGAACTCAATCCACTTTCCAGGTTTCAGACTTAATTCTTCTTTGAATTGAGAAACCTAAAGGCCTCATGGTTCGAATACAGGATAAATTCTCATGGAAGTAGATAATGCCTCCAAACTTAAGGACATGGACCATAGCATAGAACTCTTTGGGATAGATATGGTTCAATAGACACCTATGTTTAAGAAGGATAGATGAAGTAGTTATCTAGGCCACATTATATGGGCTCGAGTGGTCCACAAGTGCTAAACCTAGGTGTGAAACAACATTAGGGGAGATGGCATCAATACAGCTACCACTATCAATGTTTTCCATGTATATTTTATCATCTTAACTAACAAAGGTATAAAGAATAGTAGTCATGTTCCCATCTTCACTCTCTTTGGATTGGTTCAATACACATCTATCTACTTCTAGTTGTTCCTCAAGTATAGTGTTAATCTAAATAATGTCATACTTATCGTAGATATCAGCTAATTCTGGATATGCTATATAGACTTCTTCTTCAAGGTCATTTTTAGGATTTTCATTTTTAGACTTCCCTATAAGTAGCGTGATGGACGGGCACTAACTAGTAGTATGGATTAGTCCATTGCATAAAAAACATTGAATTTTAGAATTGATTCCTTAAAAAGTCTCTCCTATGACTTCTTTTTCGTTATCGGCCTTCTTGATTAACTATGTTATAGGTCTAAGAGGGGTATTCCTAATTTGGTAATTATTGGCTCAATTTTCTTCTAAATTGTCTAACCTTACTCTATTATCTTAATAAATGCCAGTCAAATTATCAATTTTATCTATGATCCTTTGAAGGATTGCAATAAATTGGTTGGGATCCATTTTTTATTTGACTCTGAAGGTTTAGGATAGCACTTCACTCTTGACCTGGTGGTCATACAAGGTCGTAACGAGCTCTCTATTAACTTGTCAATCCCATAATATGCAAGAGCTTTGTTTCAGTCTAGATTGATGCTCAAAAATAGATATCCTAGGGGAGTGTTTTCATATATTTCAAAGCAGGGCCAGATTTCTCAATGAGTGGGGATTCTAACAATCCAAAATTCAAAATTTTTGGATATTACTAGGATTAAGAGATAACTAATTTTAAGGGACTGCATAGACTAAAATCTTAGCATGATTTTCAGGGTGTGGTGACCAGTATTCTAATGAAATTTGGTTTTAATCTAGGATTCAGTTCTAAAATTATCAAACACATATGTTTTCCTTATCAAATATAGTTTTCGAATCTATAAGTTTTACAATTTTTTGACAATCCTACTAATGAAAATCGATGAAAGAACATGGGTTACACAATTTATAGGTTATAGATTTCTATGCACATAATTCAAAAATTTTAGGTCAAACTGGCATGAATCCTAAAGCAGGTTCATAGATTTTCACATACAAAAATTTTTCAAATCAATTCTAATTTCTAAAGCCACCAATTTTATAATTTTTTGACACTCCTATGAATGAGACCTAGGGTTTGAACAGAGATTATGCAAAACTACAATTTGCAAAATTCTAAGAACAAAAACTTAAAATATCAAGTCTAAACTAGAATGAATTTTATAGCAATTTCATAAATCCTCAAACATAGAAATATTCACTTTCAAGTCTATTTTCCAATGAAGCAAGTTTTATAATTTTTTGAGTTTTCTAGAGATGGGACTTCCTAAAATACTAAAGGATGTGTAGGTTATAAAGACTTCCAAATAATGCTAAATGTGAATACTGAATTTTTTTCTAATTAATGCAAGCTATGTAATTGCAATACAAATATCCTTAACCTAACCTAAACCATGCTCTGATACTAAAGAAACTGATGCAGGATGGGCTAGCTATCCTAGATCTAAGGACCCACTATTGAGATCAACGAATAAAATTAAATAAGTAATTAGAATAAACAATAGCATATAAAAAGCAAGCAAGAATTAAGCTAATTGATCTGGTCAAGATTAAGGTCCGTTCTAGAAAGTGAGCTGATCGGCATACACAGTCAAAGACTCCAAGAGGTTGGATCATTGGTCATTAAGGAACAACTAATAGGCAAGGGTTATTTAATTTAATTAACTTGAATATAAAAGAAATAAAGATAGGTGCTAAAAATAAAATAACCAGCAAAGATTTTAAAACGTATACTAAATCATGAAGAGGTCTACTAAGCATGAGATATAACGATTTCCTAGATAAGGGAGATTATTCTGGAGGTGATCAAGATGTTTGGCCAATGATTCATGCATGAAATGGGCTAGGAGTCATCGAACCTAGGTCACCCAAATATAAAATAATTATATAAGGCTAAAGTTGAATAACCCAAAATTTCAATCAACCCAATAGGTAGAGCAAATGAGGTTAGCAGAAGCGCCTAGAATTGCTTTCACGATCATGCAAAGCTCTCTAGGTGCTTTCACGATCATGCAGGAGGGTTAGTGTGGAGAAGATAGCCAGGCTCATAGGAGGAGGTGCCGAGTTTAAAGATGGAATGGCTAGCAAGGACTCGGCAGCAGAGAGGCCAGTAGGGCCTTAGCGAGACTTGAAAGTGGAGATGCCATCGACACGGAGGAGAGGGCTTGTTGGTGGCCACAGAAGTGGGTGATGCCAAAGTTGGGCACAGGTGGAATGGGTAGCAACGAAGTTGTGATCATCACAAGCACGGGACCAGGGGGTGGGCCATGCCACGGGAGCCATAGGAGGCAACATGATGGCATGGGTGTGATGGTCATGCTGGGCCTGGGGGGAAAATAGCATCGTAGAGGTGGACATTGTACTAGGCATTATCATCTTTGCATGCACGACATGGATGCAGTTGACCAAAGTGATCGGTGGCAATGTAAAAGGATAGAAGTGAAGTGGCAGTGGAAGATTGGAGATGATGGAAGGGTTCATGGAATGGAGGTTGTCTAGGGTGAGAAGTGGGCAGTGTCAGGACGAGCATAGGAGACGGCCTGATAGGGGTGGATGACAGGGTTAAGCGATGGTGGATGGTGGGGAGTGGGCAAAGAGGTGCTCACAAATGGAGGATGGGAGGAAGCCATGAGCAGGGTTCGAAAGTGTCGCAAGATGCCTCGGAGGAGTGAGCTTCAATAGCCGAGAAAAGATAGAAGACTAGCAGAGAAGAATAACAAGAAGAAGTAGGGAGGAGAGGGGAAGGAGAAATTAGGAGGGAGAGGAAGGAGAAATATGGGAAGGGAGAGGAAGAAAGAGATGAAAAAGAGGGAAGAAGAGAGAGAACAAGGGAGAGAAGGGAAAACCAAGAAGATGGAAGAAATCTAAGAAATTTTATTTTCTTGTCAATGATTTTTTATAATAATAGGATCCTTTAAATAGACTCTAGATCCCAACAACCTGGAAGCAAACCTACCAAAACTCTAAGACTTCAGACTAATCTAAAATAAATAGTCTAATCTAAAATAAATTTTAAAAAAATTCAAACAAATCCAGTTCTATTCTTTGAGATCTGTGCATGAGCTGGATATAAGAACAAAAAAAACCCAATCCCCATACATCCAAGTAAAATAAAAATTAATACATTTGTCTGCTACAAGAAAAGGTGCTGGGCATTCATCAAAATCCATATTGGGTGATATCCTCGTCGTATCTATTAAGGAATGTCGTTTTCACATCCATCCACCAAAATTTATAATCATAAAATATTGTAATTGCAAGCAATGTGCAGATGGATTTCATCATAGATGCTGGCGAGAGGTATCATGATAGTCAATGCCTTTGCATTGACATATTCCTTTACCACGAGCCAAGCTTTATAGGTCTCTACCTTACCATCTACAACTATTTTTTTTATAGATCCATTAGCATCCAATGGGTACAATAACCTCACGTGGATCCACTAAGGTTCAGACATGGTTTGAGTGCATCGAGTCAATTTTTGACTTCATAGCACTGAATAATTTCTCGGAGTCAATGTGTGACATTATCTCATCATAGATCTTTGGATCAACTATTTGACCCCCATCTCCTATGAGGAACATTTTTTCTACATCTTCTGTAAGCATATCTCATTAACTTTTAGAAGGATGGGAAACCCTACTAGACCTATGAGGTAGAGGAGGTGGAGCTACAATAACTGGCTCACTAGAATAGGTTCAATAGGTTCTATAGCCTGCTACTTGAGAAAGACCTTCTCTTTAAGCTTAATTTGCCTCTCACTGCTACTATCTTGGATGAACTATTTTTCCAAGAATATGGCATTTCAGCTCATAATTAATTGTGATTATCTGAGAAGTGAAAATAGTATCCTACTAATTATTTAGGATATCCTATAAAATGGGCTCTCATAGACCTAGCCTCTAACTTGTCTAGTTATTGTATTTTGACATGAGCCAAACATCCCCAAATCTTGATGTGACCAAGATTTGGTTTCTTACCATACCACATCTTATATGGTGTAGTAGGAATGGATTTAGAGGGAACCCTATTCATAATGTTAGCTGTAGTATGTACGGCGTGTCTACAAAGATATAAGGATAAATCAATGAAGCTCATCAAGGATCGGATCATATCCAATAATGTCCTATTTATCCTTTTTGATATTCCATTGAGCTGAGGCATACTAGGTGGAGTCCATTATGAAACTATATCGTTATCCTTGAGATAACCCAGAAATTTTTCACTAAGGTATTCCCCTCCCCGATCTAATTGATGAACCTTAAGGAGTTTTCCTATTTGGTTTCTACATCATGAATGAACTCTTTGAACTTTTTAAAAGTTTCAGACTTGTGTTACATAAGAAATGCATACCCATTCCATGAGTAATCATTAATGAAGTTTATGAAGTATTGATAACCACCCTGGCTTGCACATCAAATAGCCCACAAATATTAGTGTGTACCAATGCAAGTACCTCAGTGGCTCTCTTCCTATATCCTACAAAGGGTAACTTGGCCATCTTGCCTTGAAGGCAAGATTCACAAACTAGGAATGAATCTAAATTCAATGGGTGAAGGATGCCATCCTTCTCTAGTTTATTAATCCTATCCTCACTAATATGACCAAGTCTAAGATGCCACATGTACTTATGGTTCATGTCATCTCTAGTCTCTTCTGACCTACGAAACTCACCAATTACTTATTTATATTAACTGACCTATCAGCATGATCAGCATGTAAATGGTAGAGACTATCAATCATAAAGCCATGTATAACCAAATTATTTTCCAAATAAATGGAGCAGTGGTCCTTATTAAAATTGAAACTATATTCTTCTTATGCTAATATGGATATAGAAATTAACTTTTTGTTAGCAATAGGTACATAGTAACAGTCACTAAGTATTAAATAATATCCTCACAGTAATCAAAGTGGATAGATATCTATAGCAATAGCCTTAATTTTTGCACAATTGCCAATCCGAAGGATCACTTCACCTTCCCTCGACCTTCTACATCCCACTAGACCCTACATTGAAGTGCAGAAATATGCACTTAAACCATAGTCTATGACCCAATTAGATATAGAAGAAATAGTCAGGTGCATTTCAATAATAAGCATCTCTGGCATACCTTCTAAAGGTATGTCAACCCTTTTCTTTAGGCTCTCTAGGTACATAGGACCCCTTGACCTCTTCAAGGTCCTTTATGTTTCATAGTGTAAGACATAACCTAAAACTTGAGATCAGTCCTTCTGATTGGATTTGGTCAAATGGTTAGACTTAAACTTTTAAGCTAAGAAAACTGGAGCTGATATTATTATCTGAAGAGAGAAAAGATTCTAGTTAGATGATTGTACTCAATCATTTATTTATTCTATAGACTTTAAAAAATAAATAAAACTTTCATTATTTTCTCGGATCTCTCACACTCCTTAGTGGAGATGCGGAAACCCCTATGCGACTAGGGTTCCTAACAGGTACTATGGTCCCACCAATATATATGTACCTCACCTGATAGTTATTGGAACATGCAAACCAATGAGTGGACAACTCATGTCCAATGCTTCTTAATCAAATTGCTATTACTCGATCTCTAAGTCAAGTTCATTTTCAACAATGAGCATCTCTGACATCCTTCTAAAGGCATGTCAACCATTTTCTTTAGGCTCTCTAGGTATATAGGATCCCTTGATCTCTTCAGGGTCCCTTCTATTTCTTAGTGTAAAATATACCCTAAAACTTGAGACCAATCCTTCTGATTGGGTTCGGTCAAATGGTTAGACTCAAAATTTTGGACTAAGAAAATTGGAGCTGATATTTTTATCTAAAAGGAGAAGATTCTAGTTAGATGATTGTACTTAATCATTTATTTATTCTACGGACTTTAAAAAAAATAAAACTTCCACTATTTTATCGGATCTCTCATACTCCTCAATGGAGATGCAAAAACCCCTGCGTGACTAGGGTTCCTAGTAGGTACTATGGTCCCACCAATCTATATGCACCTCACCTAATAGTTACTGGTAACATGCAAACCAATGAGTGGACAACTCATGTCCAATGCTTCTCAAGCAACATACAATGGCTCAATCTCTATCTCATGTTTAATGCTTCTCATCCTGTAACATCTTATGTTTAATAAAATAGTTGCACCCCTCGAAGCAACTGAACCACTGTATCTAGCCAAGAATAACCAATACCTAAGAGATGCATGTATCTCTACAACAATGGAAGACATATGGACTTAATATTTATGAGGATGTTTAGGTTTAGGTCTCATCTAAATTGGTAAATGCATCTTATGCCTAACTAACCTGGTTTAGGTCAGCACATCTTATATCTGACTAAGCTAGCTTAGGTTAACACATCTTATGTCTGAATAGCCCAGTTATGGTCAACCCATCTCATGTTTGACCCCCCATGTTTAAGCATCACATCTCATATATGACAATCCTAGTTCATATCATTACATCTCATGTCTAACAAACCTAGGTGGCATGGGTGAACTCGAATAAATAAGCAACCTAATCAATGTCCGGAAACTAGGACAAGATTTTATGCATGGATTTTTTTAAAAAAAACTAGTAGAAGCATATTACATTAAAATAATTTTAATCATTAAATCATGTATTAGAATAATTCTAAAACCTACCCTATAGGATCGAGACAAGATATGAAAAGAATAAAGATGTTGAAAATAAAATCAGCATGCATTGATCTAAACTGATGGGACATCAACAAGAAAAAAAATATTTTCCAACTAATTCTCATGATATTTTTTTCAGTTAAAATAGTGAACTTAGGATTAATGAGAACCTTGGAATGAAGCCCACCAAACCCTTGAAGACAAAGACCAATTCATGGGTTGACTGGTGTGGACACCAGAAGCCAAAAGAAACTTCACTCCAACAAGGTTAGCCTTATCCCAATTTGGATCGAAGATAATTAGGTTACCTTGTATCCTTTAGTTCAAAAATATTTTATTTTCAAGAGTCATTTCCTTTTCAAGAATCCTGTAATTAATTTTGAGTTTCAAATCAAGAGTGTTTATTGAGTCCTGTAATTACTTTTAAAATTTCATTTCCTGTAAGTCCATTTCAAGTTTTAAAGTCTAGGTCAGTCAAGTCAGTTCAGTTGAGTTAAGTCTAATTCAGTTGAGTTAAGTCTAATCAAGTCATAAAGCCATGAAAGCCAGCAACAAGACTCAAATTCTGGATCCCAGAATTTGACCACATGAAGAAGAGAAGACACATCAACCAAGCAAGAGAAAAGGACCATCAACTAGGACCACTGGGTGCCACATGTCATTCTTATCCAAGTAGAAGACCACCTCACCATGCCACGTCATCAGGTGCCACTTCACCAGCCATCTCATCACCCTTTGGGCGCCAATAAGGGAGATTCAAATTCAAGGAGGTTGGCCACATCCCTCCAAGTCCTCCACCAAATCCTCCAACCCCCCCACATCCCTCCAAACTCTCCACCAAATCCTCCAACCCCCTTGTAATCCTCCTCGATTTGGGGAGTTTTTAAATTTCAAAAGCTAGCTTTGTGAGGCTATTAAAAGCCTTGTACGCCCATTGTAAAAGAGATTGATTTTAGGAATGAATGAAAATTGAAGTTGAAATTTTGGAAGTAGAAGTTGTCTTGTATTTTTTTTCTTATGTGAAAGTTTCCCATCCTCTTCCTCCACGCCAAAGCCATTATTTTCTCCTAGCAAAGCATCTTCCAAGCTCAAGTGAAGGCATTGGAGTCGGCCAGATCTTCTCAAAATTCTTTTCTTAGTTCATAAACTCTCCCATCCCTTCTATATGTTCTTATCCTTCTTCCTTAACTTTGATCTTCATTGCAGGGTCCTTCGAAGTCTTTGAGTTATGGGCTGGGTTCACCCTGACAAAGAACCAACAAGCTGAAGCCCCAAGTCCAGGGTTCTGATCTCTGTTATCCAGGTTCTTCAGTTCTGAGCATTGGTAGTTTCAAGGTATGAATCAAAAGAAGGTTGGAAAGCTCATCAAGGTAAGTCCACAATCATTAGCCCCTATTATCTAGATCTTCTTCCTTCTTAGTTTAGGATTGTGTCTAATCAAGTAAAAGTCCAATTTCTTATAATCCTTAAGTTTTATTATGATGAGTACAATGCTAGTGTAATTAGGTTTCATTGCTCTACAAACCATATTCAAAACATTAATCATATGCTTGCCGCATCATCTTGGTATCAGAGCATGGTTGCATTAGGGTAGAATAGTTTTCTTTAAATCCAAGCAAGATCTAAAATTCACGCCTCCTGAGCGGGTGTACTCCAGTACACTGTCACGACCCATGGAAATAATGAGCCCCTGGCCGGACGTGAATTTTTAGATTGAAGTTTTGGGTAAGCCATTGCACTTGTTTGATTAGGTTCTGTTTTCTGAAAATTTGCATCTGTTTACTATAATCTGCCTGCAACTCCAAAGGCAAGTCACTAGTTTTTTATTGAAATATTTTTTTTCTTGTTCCTTTTTAAGTCATTTATCACCATATTAAATTTCATCTTCAGAAAAAAATTATAAAAAAAATAAAAATTTTTGCAGTTCGACACTATCATTAGGGTTCTATTCTATCCTTTTTATTTATCTTCATTTGTAGGATCTGCTTAGAGTAGTACAAATTTTAGTTTTTAAATTCCTTTTATTTGAATTGAAATATATAAGTTAGGAATCCTCTGTGAATTTTTTAGAATTCTTGGATATTTTTTTTGTCACGTTTTCCACACCACTTTCAAACTGCAACACACTTCTGCAGCACCTTTGCATTTCATTCATTTTATGGGAAATCAAATTAAGGGCATCAATTTGACATAGGGTCAGGGTTTCATCACCTGTCCCTAGCCCAAAAAAATCACCAACCAGCATATTGATCCCAGCCCATTAATTAAAATTGTGTAGAACGTTAATTGCCCTAGTGGGTTAGGGACACCAACAAGTTGGGTTCAGGTTAGGGTCAAGTTAACTGTGTCAGCTAATTGGTGTGTGCTTACTGGCTTGGTGTCTAGGATTGGTGCATCAGGGCTTGTGATTTGGTCTGCCTACCTGGCCAATCTTAGATTGGTGTCTAAGGTTGGCAATCAGGGACCTACACTCCCCTCCACCTACCTGGCTAAGTCCCATAAGTACTACTAGCTAGTTGGTTCACTTAATTAGACTTCTAATTTGTGCTCTAGGTCTAGGAAACCTTAGCTCGAACTTGAGTCCATTTGCATGCATGACAACTAGAGCAGGGACACCGTATTCACCAATCCAAGCCCAGTCAAGTGTAGCCATGGACCAAAACTTAGGGAATTTGATCAAAGGCCTAAATGATCAAGTGGCCCAACTGACTAAGAGTTTAACTGAGCAATTGGCCCAAACAAATCAGAATGTGGCACAAACCAACCAAGACATGAATGAGCAGTTAGCCCACATCACTACTAGGTTGGATCAGTTAGAGGCTGGAACCCCTGAAAGCAATCATGAAGCCCAGACTGAGCCTGAGCCTAGTCTTGCACCTGAACTCGAGACCCCATTGAACCTTAGAAGGATTCCATATCAAAACCCTCTCTACGAAACAAACCCTAGGAGAGCTCCCCAAGATCAGTTTTATGATCCAATTCCTAGAGGACCCCACCCTGGTCAAACCATCGAGCCCAACCCAAGGAGATTCCATCATGAGCCTAACTATGAACCCAATGTCAGGAGACCCACCCCAATTTACTTTGATCAAGATGACCGAACCATGAAGAACATTAGGCTGGAAGCTCCCACCTTTGATGGAATTTTAGATCCAAAGATCTACATTGATTGGGAAGGTGAGATGGACCAGTATTTTGACTGGTTTGAGATGAGTGAAGAGCGCAAGTGTAAGTTTGCAAAGCTTAAACTTGTGCGCCAAGCTAGGTTATATTGGGGAAACATTGAGAGACTTTCTAGACAGAGAGGTGATGTGCCCATAGTGACCTGGCGAGTTATGAAACTTAGGCTTAGGGAGAAATACCTTCCTATGTCCTACCACCAAAGACTCCTAGATCATTGGCAAAGACTTACTCAAGGAAATAGGAGTGTCGCAGAGTACATAGCGAAGTTTGACGAATTCGTTATGAGGTGCAATGTTGATGAATCTGAGTTGGTGACCTTGTCTAGATTTAGAGCCGGACTGAGGGAAGAAATTCAAAGAGAATTGTTCATGCGAGAGGTACATGACCTAGAATTGGCCTATCAAATAGCTAGGGATGCTGAGAGATTCCATAGAGGTCCAGTCTATCGTAGGCCCGAAGCCCCTAGGACTAGTGCACCTTATTAGCAGTCAGGATCTAATTAGCCTAGATTCAACCGACCCAATCCTAATGTGCCTGTGACCCAAAGAGATGACAAGGAGAAAACACCTGAGACCCAAAGAACTCCAAACGCATGTTTCAAGTGTAACAAAGTGGGTCACTATTCTAGCAACTGTTATAATAGAGCCCTACACATAGGGGAAGTAGAAGAGGAAGCCGTAGAATCCCAAGGTGAATTTGAGGAGGAAGTATACCAGGCAGATGAGAACTTGGCTGAAGAGTATGAGGATGAGGAAGTCCTGGTAGATCAAGATCTGTTAGGAGTGGTTAGGTGTATTCTCACCCAAGCTAAAATCCAAGAAGATTGGCGTAGGACTAGCATCCTACAGACATTCATTAAGATAGGTGAGAAAGTATGCAAAGTCATTTTAGATAGCGATAGCTGTGTCAATGCCATATCCACCAACACAGTTAAAAACCTAGGATTGCCCACCGTACCCCATCCTAATCCCTATAAGGTATCCTGGATAGACTCAACCATGATTTCCATTAAGTCTAGGTGCCTAGTAACCATTCAGTTCCAATCTTACTTGGAGAAAGTATGGTATGATGTACTACCAATGGGAGTAAGTAGCATAATTTTAGGTCGACCATGGTTGTACGATCTTGACGTAACACTCTATGGTCGTTCTAATTCATGCTCGTTTACTCATAATGGAAAGAAGATTGTAATCCATTCTTCTCCACCTAAGAACCTCATTAAGAGAGGATCAAGCCAATTGAGTGATAAGAAAAAGGGGATAAACGTGATCACTGCTAGAGAAATGGAGAAAGAAATTAGCAATGGGTCACCTGTTTGGATTTTTGATGCAGAACAAAAGAGAAGATGATGCGATGCGGAAATAAATTAAGATTAATTCTCTTTTTTTTTATATATATATTTCAGAAATTGGCTTTGACTCAAAGGAAAGCTAAACTAAATTGAAAGAAACTAGGTAATAACTGAAAGCACAATTTAAATAAAACTGGGTTATCAGAGTAGTTCAGAAGTAACAGATCGCTGGGGGTTGAGAAACTCCCAGACCTAGGGTTTCGCTCTAAACTTTCAACAGGACAGAAATAAAGAGAAGAGATGGGTTACCGACCAGACAGTGATCTTCACAGAGTTTGGTGGAAGAACTCTCTCGAGCAGATTGTTGGATCCTTGGATTCGGATATCTTCGCAATGGATCCTCCAATACTGGTCCTGTGGCTGAGTCGGCTTCTCCTGGACTCAAGATCTGGGAAAGAAGAAGAACAAGTGATGGAATCAGATACTTAAGGAAGAATTTACCAGATTGAAGAACTTGAAAGTTGATGTGCTAAAATCTGGATTCTCCTGGAGGTTGATCTGACTTCCTCTAGGAATTGCTCTGGATCTGAAGTATCCGGACTGGACCCGGATGTTGGGGTCGGCCTTGACTTGAAGAGGATGGCCTTGAGAGGTGGGATATGCTAAGGCTTGGTGGAAAGAGAAGGATGATGGGCGGCTAGGATTTGGGAGTGAAGTGGCTAACCTCGGGTTTGGGGTTTGGAGATCTCACACCTCCTCAAAGTTCCTGGGGAACCCGGATTTACTCCCTCATGGAGCTCAACACCTGGATGCAAGTGCGGAAGAGAGAAAACACAGAGTTTGCTCACACAAAAACTTGAATTCATTCATCAGATTACTTTCAAATTTATAAGAAGGGTTTAATTTATAGGACTTTACAAGAGAGTAGGGTTTTACATCTTCCCATGTGGGACTAAAGGAGGGGATCTTCAAATTAGGATTGTAGGATCAATCCCTACACATATGGCCGGCCAAAGGTTCAAAAAAAAATTGATTTGGGTTTTAAAAGGAAGGTAGATGGAGCCTCCAAGCTTTGTTCTTCAAGAGAGGATTTCTTTCCTTCCATGGCTCAACTCTTTTGGACTCCTCCTTTTCTTTCTCCCTAAGTCATGGTCCTTCCCATCTTTGTTTTGGGTATTTTTGGCAGGGAATGGGTGCCTTCTTGAAGTTCTCTCCAAGAAGAATTTCTTCCCTTTCATAGCTTGGCTCTTATGGAAGGTCTTGGGCCACCCCTTGATTTGTGGATCCCTGGTTGCTTTCTCCTCAAATGGCGCATGAGAGAAGGGAGCTGCTATCTGTGGTGTGGGGACCAGAGTATACTGGATGGAGATGTGGCGCCCCCTGGATTCAGGCGTGTGGCTGGGAGTGTGGCGCCCACTTGCTTGGCGTTGGGAGAAAATGTGACACCCCAGGTTGAAGTCCTAGACCACTACTGAGTCAACATGACTCAACAAAAATAAATTACAGGGAGTACAGACTTAAGCTAAAATTGAGTTGATCAAGTCAACCCTTATTACAAGCCAGAAAACCCTAATTCTTCGGGCAAGGTCAATCAGAGATCCAGATGGAGCTCTGAAGTCTTCTTCTGAGTCTGGTGCCCGCACCAATTCTCCCGGGGTGGGAGGAACTCGACCCTGTCGAGTATGGATCAAGTTGGCTCTGGTATCTCTCCAAGAGGTCTAGGTCCAATTCTTATAATTCTTCTCGGGAGATCCAAGAGTCATCAGAATCTGGCCTTCCTTGCTAGCGGACCAGGTATCTTTGGTATCCTCGATTACGAGTAGAGATAACCTGATCATCCAGGATCTTTTCAATCTGCTCTTTCCTCACAGGCCAGTTTGTTGGTGGACACACAGGGTTGGGTTCACTCTCAAGAGCAGGATTAGGTTCAAAAGGCTCACTGGGAATCACTGCTGGCTCTCTATACTCTACTAGGTCTGTAATGTTGAAAGTCGAGCTAATGCCTAGTTCTGGAGGCAACTCGAGCACATAGGCATTGGATCCTATTCTCTTCACCACTCTAAATGATCCAGCTCCTCTAGCATGTAACTTTCTAACGGTTCCAGGAGGAAACCGTTCAGGCCTTAACCTAATCATTACATAGTCTACCTCATTAAAAGTTTTGACTCGCCTTTGAGAATTAGACAACTTATAAGTTTCATTACTTAAATTTTTTTTGGCATGAATTTCTTTATGCAAGTCTTTTATATGCTATGCAAAAACTTCGGCAGACTCGGAGACTCGTGTGTGGACTGGTAAAGGAGCTAGGTCAAGAGGTGTGTGAGGTTTGTAACCATGCACAATTTCAAATGGACTCTTACCCGTAGACCTATTGACCAAGTCATTGTATGCAAATTCAGCTCTAGGTAAATACAAATCCCAGTTCCTAATGTTTTCACCAACAAGACACCTTAACAGATTGCCTAAACTACGGTTCACTACTTCGGTTTGGCCATCAGTCTGGGGATGATAGGCAGTTGAAAACTTAAGTTTTGTCCCCAACTTATGCCAAAGGGTTTTCCAGAAATAGCTGGTGAATCGGACATCCCTATCTGAAACAATGGTCTTGGGTAGGCCATGGAGTCGAACTATCTCATTAAAGAACAGGGTGGCTACCTTAGACGCATCAAATGTTTGGGAACAAGGCAAGAAATGGGCCATCTTGGAAAATCGGTCTACTACAACACAGATAGAGTCATGCCTCCTCTGGGTCTTAGGCAAACCTAACACAAAGTCCATGCTCACATCTTTCCAAGGACGATCTGGGATAGGGAGTAGGGTATAAAGGCCGGTATTCTATTTTCGCTGTTTGGCAACAGCACAGGTCCGACACCTAGCCACAATGTGTGCTACATCTCTTTTTAAGCTAGGCCAGAAAAAGTGGACTTCAATAGCCAGGGTGGTTTTATCTTTTCCGAAATGGCCAGCTAAACCTCCAGCATGAATTTCCCAACTCAAAAATTCCCTAAGAGAAGTTCTAGGGATGCAAAGCCTATTCTTAAAGAACAGAAAGCCATCGAAAAGGGTATAATCCTTATGGTCACTAGATGGTCCTTGAGTTAGATCCTGGTACACAGTTTTAAAATCTGGACATGACTCATATTCCTCTTTGATTTGCTCAAACCCTATGACTTCAGCCCTAACATAATTCAACAACAAAGATCGACGACTAAGGGCATCAGCTACCTTATTTTCAGATCCAGCCTTATGCTTCAAAACAAAAGTATAGGACTGGATATACTCTACCCACTTAGCGTGCCTAGGGTTAAGCTTCTTCTGGGAATTCAAGAATCTACGAGCCTCATGGTCCAAAAATAGCATAAATTCTTGCGGTAGCAAATAATGTCTCCAGTAACGTAAAGCTTGCACTACCGCATAAAATTCCATATCATAGGTAGAATACCTAAGCTTAGCATCATTAAGCTTTTCACTAAAGAATGCTACGGGATGGTCCTCTTGGCTTAGGACTCCACCTATACCTACTCCTGAAGCATCACAGGCAACCTCAAATACCTTTGAAAAGTCGGGTAACCTCAAAATGGGTGCTTGGGTCATCCTTTCCTTAAGATCTAGGAAGGCTTTATGGGCTGCTTTAGTCCACTGGAATTCTCCCTTCCTAATACAGTCTGTGATTGGAGCAACTACAGTACTAAACCCCTTGATGAATCGCCTATAGAAGGTAGCCAAGCCATGGAAACTTCTGACTTCATGCACACTGGTCGGCTCTAGCCATTCTACTATGGACCTAATTTTTTCAGGATCGGCAGCCACGCCGTCAGGGGTTACTACAAAACCAAGGAAGATAATTCTACTGGTCATGAATTCACACTTTTTGAGATTACCGTAGAGACTATCATTCCTCAAAACTTGATAGACTTGTCTAAGGTGGCCTAGGTGGTCTACAGGGGTCTTACTATAGATCAGGATGTCATCAAAATAGACCACTACAAACTTCCCTATGAAAGCCCTAAGTACCTGGGTCATAATCCTCATGAAAGTACTAGGGGCATTGGACAACCCAAAAGGCATAACAACCCATTCATAGAGACCATCCTTAGTTTTGAAAGCAATTTTCCACTCATCCCCTGGTCTAATCCTAACCTGATGATAGCCGCTCTTGAGATCAATTTTAGAAAAAACCATTGCACCGGCCATCATATCTAGCATGTCATCTAGTCTAGGGATGGGGAACCTATACTTGATTATGATTTTATTGATGGCACGACTATCAACACACATCCTCCACGTGCCATCCTTCTTCGGGGTTAGAAGTGCAGGGATTGCACAAGGGCTAAGACTCTCCCTAATGAACCCCTTCCTTAACAATTCTCCAACCTGCTTTTACAGTTCCTTATGCTCAGATGGATTCATCCTATAATGGGGCAAGTTGGGTAAAGTAGCTCCTGGGACTAAATCTATTGAATGCTGGATATCCCTAAGAGGTGGAAGGTGGTCTGGCAGATCCTCGGGAAAAACATCCTTAAATTCTTTTAACAAAGGTTTAACTTCCTGAGGAGGCTCTGAGGGTGTAGGAGTCCTAAGTTCCTTAGCAGTCAACATCCAAATAGGTGAACCACTATGAATTTCTTGTTCTAGATCCTTAGCACTAATTAGGTTCACTCCAGTCTTCATTTCTCTGACCTTATTGGTTCCTTTAGCTACCTTGTCCTTAGGAGGGACTGAATGGATTGTGATTTTCTTCCCATTGAAACTAAAGATACAGGTGTTGGATTTTCCTAAGAGGGTGGCATCATGATCATACAACCAAGGTCTTCCAAGAATTATACTGCTCACCCCCATGGGCAAGACGTCACACCAAATCTTCTTTTGATAGGATTGCATTTGGATTTGGACCTGACATCTAGACTGGATGGGTATAGAGGTAGAGTCTACCCAAGAAACCTTATAGGGGTTGGGGTGGGGGACTGGGGTTAAGCCTAACATTTTGACAGTGCCAGCAGAAATGACATTCACACAGCTCCCACTATCTATGATGATTTTACATACCTTATCCCCTAGTTTAAGGAAAGTCTATAGGATGTTAGTCCTACGCCAATCCTCCTGAACTCTATTCTGGGATAGGATGCATCTTACAACTCCTAATTGGTCAGACTCTGTGGATTCCTCCTCTCCTTCATACTCATCGACCAAATTCATTCCGGCCTCTTAAACTTCTTCTTCAAACTCTTCATTGGGTCCAAAACTCTCTTCCTCTGCTTCTTCTATGTAAAGGGATCTACGAGGGAACTGGCTAGAAACATGACCTATCTTGTGGCACTTAAAACAAGCTATGGCTGTGCACTAGTTGGAGATATGACCGGGCTTCTGGCACTTAAAACAGATGATACTAGGGGTTCTTTGGGTGTCGGTGCCTTACCTTTGTCCATGGGCCTAGGGGTGGGAATACCCTGATTAGACTCGCTAGGGGTAACTTGGCTAGGTCCATTTCTTGGGATTGCGGCACTAACCCTAGAAGGTATAGGTCCTCTCTGAAACTTCTCAGTGTTCAGTGCAATCTGATAGGCTTGGTCTAGGTCAGTAACCTCTCTCAGAAACAACTCCCTCTTTATGTCTTCCCTAAGTCCAGCCCTAAACCTAGACAAAGTGACCTCATGGGATTCACTCACATCACATCTCATCAGGTATTCATCAAAGGTGGTTATGTAGTCTGATACAGATCGGTTCCCTTGTTTCAAAGTCTGCCATTGGTCTAACAGGCTCTGCTGGTATGAAATGGGTAGGTACTTTTCTCTAAGTTTCTCTTTCATACCCTGCCAAGTGGTTATGAGCTCTACATTTCGTCTTCTAATGGTCAGCTCAATGTTCCCCCAGTATAACCTAGCTTGACGTACTAACTTCATCTTGGCAAACTTGAACTTTCTTTCCTCAGACATGGCATACCACTCAAAGTACTGGTCCATCTCACCCTCCCAATCAGAATACACCTTAGGGTTTAAGCTACCATCAAAAGTGGGTGCATCTAATTTGATGTTCCGAATGAACCTATCATCTCTATCTTCAGGTTCTGGGTCAGGCCTCCTATGATTAGGTTCAGGATCTCTATATAAAGGTCTTCTAGGCTCTTCATGTGGGTGAGGTTGAGGCACATTAAAATCTGGGTCAGGAGTCCAATTCTGATGCCTAGGTTCCTCAAGTACTTGGACTTGATCCCTAAGCTGGGCAAAATTCTCATTCATATCCTGACTTAATTTGTTCATACTCTCAGTAAGAGCTCTAACCATGGCCTCTAAATCAGGTTGGGTTTGACCAGGTTGGTAGGGTACTCCATTCCGGGTAGACATGATGATGCAAGCAAACACATAAAATGAGACTCAACTGAATCGACTACGGGCTAACTAAACCTAGAGCCCAAACTAGATGCCCAATCAGAGTGGCAAGCTAGCCTGTAGTAACTCAGGACTCAGCCAGGTAGGTGTAAGGGGAGTGTTAGGTCCCTAGATGCCAATCCTAGACACCAATCAGTGATTGGCCAGGTAGGCGGACCAGCACACAAGCCCTTCATGACGTAGTCCCAGAACCACCGTTCTAGACACTAAGTACAAAGCACACACAGAGTAACTAGACAAACTGACTCAACACTAGCCTTGACCCGACTTGTTGATGTCCCTAGCCCACTAGGGCAATTAAGTCTAATAAATTTTAAAGTTAGGCTTAGGATCGAATGAGGGGGTGGTGGTTGTGGGCTAAGGAGAGGTTATCAACTCCTCCCCTTATCTTAGATGCTCAAATGCCCTTAGGATGAGTTAGGAGATGTTCACTCGAGATAATTGAATTGCAGAATACAAAAACAGAGTTGCAGTAATTTAACTCTCAGAAATTTCACGGAAACCAATAAATCACAGGAAAATTATGTAAAATAGATTCAATTCTACTGGTTCCAGTAAAATAAAAATCATACAATTCAGAGTTACCTGCATTGAGAAACAATTCTTGCAACAGGATGGTTATAGATTGAAAACAGGGTGCTTCCCCCGTTTACAATTCCTGCTACGAAGTTGTAACCCAACGGATCCCGTACATGCCCTAGGAACACCTCGTGGAATGGGAAGAGGAGGTTTGCACCTCGCTTCATTCCTAGGACTGGACGTCCTGGGGAGTCTACTTCGAGCAGACAAAGTAAAAGGAGAGAGACTTAAAACAAGCAAGCAAAACAGAAACCCTAGACTGTGCTCTGATACCAAAAATGATGCAGAACAAAAGAGAAGATGATGTGATGCGGAAATAAATTAAGATTAATTCTATTTTTTTTTTTATATATATTTCAGAAATTGGCTTTGACTCAAAGGAAAGCTAAACTAAATTGAAAGGAACTAGGTAATAACTGAAAGTACAATTTAAATAAAACTGGGTTATCAGAGTAGTTCAGAAGTAACGGATCACTGAGGGTTGAGAAACTCCCAGACCTAGGGTTTCACTCTGAACTTTTAACAGGACAAAAATAAAGAGAAGAGATGGGTTACCGACCAGACAGTGATCTTCACAGAGTTTGGTGGAAGAACTCTCTCGAGCAGATTATTGGATCCTCGAATTCGGATATCTTCGCAATGGATCCTCCAATACTGGTCCTGTGGCTGAGTCGGCTTCTCCTGGACTCAAGATCTGGGAAAGAAGAAGAACAAGTGATGGAATCAGATACTCAAGGAAGAATTTACCAGATTGAAGAACTTGAAAGTTGATGTGCTAAAATCCGGATTCTCCTGGAGGTTGATCTGACTTTCTCTGGGAATTGCTCTGGATCTGAAGTATCCGGACTGGACCCGGATGCTGGGGTCGGCCTTGACTTGAAGAGGATGGCCATGAGAGGTGGGATATGCTAGGGCTTGGTGGAAAGAGAAGGATGATGGGCGGCTAGGGTTTGGGAGTGAAGTAGCTAACCTACGGTTTGGGGTTTGGAGATCTCACACCTCCTCAAAGTTCCTGGGGAACCCGGATTTACTCTCTCACAGAGCTCAACACCTGGATGCAAGTGCGGAAGAGAGAAAACACAGAGTTTGCTCACACAAAAACTTGAATTCATTCATCAGATTACTTTCAAATTTACAAGAAGGGTTTAATTTATAGGACTTTACAAGAGAGTAGGGTTTTACATCTTCCCATGTGGGACTAAAGGAGGGGATCTTCAAATTAGGATTGTAAGATCAATCCCTACACATATGGCCGGCCAAAGGTTCCAAAAAAATTTGATTTGGGTTTTAAAAGGAAGGTAGATGGCACCTCCAAGCTTTGTTCTTCAAGAGAGGATTTCTTTCCTTCCATGGCTCAACTCTTTTGGACTCCTCCTTTTCTTTCTCCCTAAGTCATGGTCCTTCCCATCTTTGTTTTGGGTATTTTTGGCAAGGAATGGGCGCCTCCTTGAAGTTCTCTCCAAGAAGAATTTCTTCCCTTTCATAGCTTGGCTCTTATGGAAGGTCTTGGGCCGCCCCCTTGATTTGTGGATCCCTGGTTGCTTTCTCCTCAAATGGCGCATGAGAGAAGGGAGCTGCTATCTGTGGTGTGGGGACCAGAGTATACTGGATGGAGATGTGGCACCCCCTGGACTCAGGCATGTGGTTGGGAGTGTGGCTGGGAGTGTGGCGCCCACTTGCTTGGCCTTGGGAGAAAATGTGACACCCCAGGTTGAAGTCCTAGACTACTACTTAGTCAACATGACTCAACAAAAATAAATTGCAGGGAGTACAGACTTAAGCTAAAATTGAGTTGATCAAGTCAACCCTTATTACAAGCTAGAAAACCCTAATTCTTCGGGCAAGGTCAATCAGAGATCCAGATGGAGCTCTGAAGTCTTCTTCTGAGTCTGGTGCCCACACCAATTTTGACCATTAAGGATCATCAAGAACCTCTTTCAAAAGAACAACCTCAAGAAGTCAGTGAAGTGCTAGAGGAGTTCAAAGACGTGTTCCCTGATGACTTGCCCGACCAACTCCCACCTCTTAGGGATATACAACATGCGATAGACTTAGTCCCCGGAGCAACCATACCGAACCTTCCCCATTATAGAATGAACCCTACCGAGCACCAAGAATTACAACGTCAAGTAGGAGAACTCCTAAAGAAAGGATTCATTAGGAAGAGTTTGAGTCCATGCGCAGTCCCAACCTTACTTACCCCTAAGAAAGATGGCACATGAAGAATGTGTGTTGATAGTCATGCCATAAATAAAATCACGGTGAAGTATAGGTTTCCCATCCCCCGCTTGGATGATATGTTAGATATGATGGCCAGTGCAACTATATTTTCTAAGATTGACCTGAAGAGCGGCTATCACCAAGTTAGGATCAGACCAGGGGATGAATGGAAGATTGCCTTTAAAACTAAGGACGGGTTATTTGAATGGGTAGTCATGCCTTTTGGGTTATCAAACGCCCCTAGCACTTTTATGCGAATCATGAACCAAGTCCAACGAGCCTTTATTGGAAAATTTGTTGTCGTTTACTTTGACGACATACTTATCTATAGTAGGACTAGAGAAGATCATCAACAACATCTGAGGCAGGTATGTTTAGCACTTAGGAAAGATAACCTCTATGCCAATCTAAAGAAATGTGCTTTCATGACTACTAGAGTTATCTTCCTAGGATTTGTTGTGACCCCTGAAGGAGTATCCGCTGACCCTGAGAAGGTTAAGGCAATTGTAGAGTGGCCAACACCCAATAATATTCACGAAGTAAGAAGTTTTCATGGCCTCGCTACGTTTTATCGAAGATTTATTAGAGGGTTTAGCACCATAGTTGCTCCTGTCATGGATTGTATTAGGAAGGGCCACTTTGAATGGACGAAGTCAGCTGATAAGGCCTTCCTTCACATCAAAGATAAGATGACCCAAGCACCAGTCTTAAGACTACCCGATTTTTCTAAAGTCTTTGAAGTAGCATGCGATGCTTCGGGAGTAGGTATTGGTGGAGTTCTGAGTCAAGAGAACCATCCCATAGCATTTTTTAGTGAGAAATTGAATGAAGCCAGGAAGAAATACTCCATATATGATCGGGAGCTTTATGCGGTAGTGCAAGCATTAAGGTATTGGAGGCATTATCTCCTACCGCAAGAATTTGTTTTATTTTCAGACCATGAAGCCCTTAGGTTTTTGAGTTTCCAAAAGAAACTAAACCCTACGCATGCCAAATGGGTAGAGTACATCCAATCCTATACGTTTGTCCTAAAGCATCAATCAGGAACCGATAATAAGGTAGCTGATGCCCTAAGTCGTAGAACATTACTTTTAACCTCAGTTAGTACTGAAATCATAGGTTTTGAAAGACTTAATGAGCAGTACGAAACCTGTCCAGATTTTGGTGAAATATATCAGGTTTTGCGTCAAGGACCATCTAGTGATCATAGTGACTATACCCTTCTAGATGGTTATCTTTTTAGAGAGAATAGGCTTTGCATCCCAAGAACCTCCTTAAGAGATTTTTTAGTTTGGGAGATACATGCGGGAGGTTTGGCTGGCCACTTCGGATGAAACAAGACTATCTTGGCTGTTGAGGAACAATTTTACTGGCCAGGTCTTAAGAAACAAGTAGCAAACCTTGTAGCCCGATGTAGGACATGTGCTGTTGCAAAGCAACAAAAGAAGAATATCGGGCTATACAATCCATTACCTGTACCTGAGTGTCCATGGCAGGATCTAAGCATGGACTTTGTTCTAGGATTACCCAAGACCATTCGAAAACATGATTCAATCTTTGTGGTGGTCGACCGATTTTCAAAAATGGCCCATTTCATATCTTGCTCCCAAACTTCCGATGCCTCTAGGATAGCCAAACTCTTTCTTGATCAAGTAGTCAGACTCCACGGGTTACCAAAAACCATTATTTCTGATAGGGATGTCCGCTTCACAAGTTACTTCTGGAAAACCCTTTGGCACCTATTAGGAACCAGACTGAAATTCTCCACTGCCTACCATCCCCAGACTGATGGACAAACCGAGGTTGTAAATAGAAGTCTAGGAAACTTGCTGAGATGCCTAGTGGGAGAAAGTCTAGGGAACTGGGATTTGTTATTGCCACGTGCTGAGTTCGCTTACAACAATTCGGTCAATCGATCTACGGGCAAAAGTCCCTTTGAGATAGTCCATGGTTGCAAGCCTAGGAAGCCTTTAGATCTAATCCCACTACCTATTCACACACGAGTCTCTGAGTCTACTGAGTCTTTTGCATAGCATGTCACAAATCTACATAAAGAAATCAGTAATAAGATCAACCTGAGCAATGAAACTTACAAACACTTAGCTGACTCACATAAGAGGGCTAAAGAATTCTTTGAAGGGGATTATATGATGATTAGGCTCAACCCTGAACGGTTTCCCCCTGGAACCATAAAGAAGCTGCATGCCTGTGGAGCGGGACCTTTTAAGATCTTAAAGAAAAAAGGGCCTAATGAATATGTTTTGGAACTTCCACCTGATATGGGTATTAGTATAACCTTCAATGTTTCAGACCTAGTAGAATACAAAGAACCACTACTAATACCTAGTGAGCCTTTTGAGCCAAAAACTTTCATTGAGAGTGAACATATTTCCGAGTGTCCACCACCAACCTTACCTGAGCAGAGAGAGAGGACTGAGAGAATCCTGGATGACAAGATCATTACTACCAGGAATAAGGACTATCAGCGATACCTGGTTTAATGGCAAGGTCGACCTGAGTCCGACAACTCTTGGATTACTCGAGAGGACCTGCAAAGACTTAACTTAGACTTGTTCGAGCATTACTAGGGCAAAACTGAACCATACTCGACTGGGTCGAGTTCTGCCCACCCCAGGAGAATTGGTGTGGACACCAAAAGCCAAAAGAAACTTCACTCCAACAAGGTTAGCCTTATCCTAATTTTGATCGAAGATAATTAAGTTACCTTATATCCTTTAGTTCAAAAATATTTTTTTTTCAAGAGTCATTTCCTTTTCAAGAGTCCTGTAATTAATTTTGAGTTTCAAATCAAGAGTGTTTATTGAGTCCTGTAATTACTTTTAAAATTTCATTTCCTGTAAGTCCATTTCAAGTTTTAAAGTCTAGGTCAGTCAAGTCAGTTCAGTTGAGTTAAGTCTAATTCAGTTGAGTTAAGTCTAATCAAGTCTTAAAGTCATGAAAGCCAGCAACAAGACTCAAATTCTGGACCCCAGAATTTGACAACATGAAGAAGAGAAGACACATCAACCAAGCAAGAGAAAAGGACCATCAACTAGGACCACTGGGCGCCACATGTCATTCTTATCCAAGTAGAAGACCACCTCACCATGCCACGTCATCAGGTGCCACTTCACCAGCCATCTCATCACCCTTTGGGCGCCAACAAGGGAGATTCAAATTCAAGGAGGTTGGCCACATCCCTCCAAGTCCTCCACTAAATCCTCCAACCCCCCCCACATCCCTCCAAACTCTCCACCAAATCCTCCAACCCCCCTTGTAATCCTCCTTGATTTGGAGAGTTTTTAAATTTCAAAAGCTAGCTTTGTGAGGCTATTAAAAGCCTTGGACACCCATTGTAAAAGAGATTGATTTTGGGAATGAATGAAAATTGAAGTTGAAATTTTGGAAGTAGAAATTGTCTTGTATTTTTTTCTTATGTGAAAGTTTCCCATCCTCTTCCTCCATGCCAAAGCCATTCTTTTCCCCTAGCAAAGCATCTTCCAAGCTTAAGTGAAGGCATTGGAGTCAGCCAGATCTTGTCAAAATTCTATTCTTAGTTCATAAACTCTCCCATCCCTTCTATATGTTCCTATCCTTCTTCCTTAACATTGATCTTCATTGCAGGGACCTTCGAAGTCTTTGAGTTGTGGGCTGGGTTCACCTTGACAAAGAACCAACAAGCTGAAGCCCCAAGTCCAGGGTTCTGATCTCTGTTATCCAGGTTCTTCAGTTCTGAGCATTGGTAGTTTCAAGGTATGAATCAAAAGAAGGTTGGAAAGCTCATCAAGGTAAGTCCACAATTATTAGCCCCTATTGTCTAGATCTTCTTCTTTCTTAGTTTAGGATTGTGTCTAATCAAGTAAAAGTCCAATTTCTTATAATTCTTAAGTCTTATTATGATGAGTACAATGCTAGTGTAATTATGTTTCATTGCTCTACAAACCATATTCAAAACATTAATCATATGCTTGTCGCATCATCGACTCATGAAAGAAGGCCGCCAGTCCCTTGAGTCGACTCAGTCCAGATCAAGACCAACTTCAAGCATGCCCAAGTCAAAGCCCAAGCAAGTCAAGATACCACCTTTTGAAGCCCATGATGCCACCTCTTGAAGCCCATTTTATTCTTCATATGGGACACATTTTGGGAGACATGAGAAACAACACATCAAGCATTTTGAGGGGAAGCATGGGACCACTCCTCACTCACCCAACAACCCCCCAACCAACTTTTCAAGTGGGATGCCACATCACATGACACCTAGGGCTCCACATTAGCAATTAGAAGCCATGTCAAAGCCACCTAGGTGCCACATAGCAAGTTGTTACAACCTCTTACCTAGAAGTTATTTCTTGTTGCAACATGTAACCAAAGGAGTTGGATTTAACTAGAAATGGTTAGCTAACCTAACTCCACCTCCCCTCCTCACTTTGGACAACTCCTAAGGCTATAAATAGGGTCCAAGGCTCCCCTTGTAAGGCATTCCATGTATGAAATATTTTGAGAATTAATGAAGGTTTTCTTCTTGTTGAGTTCTATCTTGAGTTCTTCTTGTATGGAGTGATTTAATTCTTCTAGTTGGAGTGATTTAGTCCTTTAAGTTAGAGTGTTTAAATTCATATTTGAGAAGGGAGTGAGAGATCCTTTGAGTTCTTAAAAGGTGGAGTGCTCCTTGCTTGATCTAAGATCCAAGCATCATTCCTTGAAGGTGCTGATTTCTACTTCCTTGTTTTCCCTTTCTTCTTCTTCTTCTTGTTTCCATTCCAATTTTGAATTGTCCTTCCATGCCTAATCTCTGATTTGATGCAGGCTTTCTCTGATTTTCCAAGTCGAAGATAAAGGTCTCCAAGCCAAGGATCATAGCCAAGGTGAGTCCTAAAAGTAGGGAGTGCTAGTCTTATGGTTAAGACCTCAATCCTTGAGTGAAGAGAGCTCCTTCTTCCACCAAATAATTAGCCATCATTGTTGGTAGGAAAACTCTTCCTAAGCTTTATTAGATCTGATCACTTGAAGGTTAACTTATCCTAGTAGTGATGGTTTCCATGCCATGAAGATCCTAATCTCTATTTTGAACTAGATCTACATTTTGGGTATTGTAATTTAGATCAACTAGTCTCCTTATGAAGATTCTTTTCTTTGATTAATTTAGTCCATTTATTTGATAATTAATTACTCAAGTTTGCTTGCTGGTAAGCTTGCTAAAACTCTCCATTCATCATTTCATTTTCGTCCCCCATCAATTTTTTGGTATCAGAACTTAAGTTTCTACTAGGTCAAGTGTTTGATTGCTGAAATTTCTGTTCTAGTATTTACCCGAACTTTTCACAACTTTTAGCAATTTTTTCACATTGAAAAAAAATCCACTAAAATACTTTTCTAGTTCATTAGTGTGTTATGATTCGAAATATAAAACTCAAAAAAAAATTTTCCATCAATTTCTGGTTTTAAAAATACAAGTTCGTAGATCATTTCTGAAGTTCTGTCCAAAATTCTGTTTCTTCCTTCTATTTCATTTAATTTTTAAAAAAATATAAAAATACTTTTTATAAATTTTTAATTTTTAGATCTGAGATCCTGACTTTGTACTTTGTTGTTTTCCACTGAAATTTTTAATTTTATAAGGATCTAGGGTTAGGAATTCGAAATTTGAATTCAGGTTGTTAAGAGTTAGCTAAACTGCTGGAACCTTCTAGCATGTGCTTTCAAACTACCTTCTCAACTAAAACTCGAGTTAATTTGAAGTCAAAACTTTAAAATCAAAGAATTTTTATCTAAGAGTTAACCAAATCAATTTTATTTTGAATTTTTATATTTTTAAAAAGATTAAATTTCTAATTTTTAAAACTAGCTAGTTGAAAGTTGTTCCCTGCTGAAGTTTTTTTTACAACTAGCTTCCAAAATGAATTTCTTAACCAAATTTCAGGAATTAAATTTCAAAATTTAGAATCTAGAATCTTCACTGAGGGATCTAATAATTTAAATTTAAATTTTAATTTTTAAAATTTTAAAATTTTAATTTTGAATTTTTTAAAACTAGTTGACTAGAAGTTGTAAGGGCTGAAACTATCTTGCAACAACTCTAACTTCTAGAATAAATTTTTAATTCTAATTTGAGATTTAAATTTTAAAATTTGATTTATGAAATCTGGACTTCAAAATCTAAATTTGTCAATTTAATTTTTGAATTTAATTTTTTTTTAAATTCGGGTTTGAATCACATGATTGTGTGCTAATACTAGTTGTTGTGTTAACTAGTTGGTGAATTATTTGTGCATCCATTCCTAAATCTAATTAAGGGCATTCAATCATAACATAAGGAAAGGAGGTCATTACCTTTCCTTGGCCCAAAACAATCACCCACATTTGCATTGACCTAAAACATAATTAAAATTGAGTAGGAACCTTAAACTAGGAACACCCACAAGTCGGGTTCAAGTGCAAGATGAGACCAAATATTAGTTGAGTTTGTACTTACTTCTTGAAATTGGTGTCTAAGGCAAGAGGTCCAATGGCAAACACCTTAAGTGGACTTACAGTTTTTAATTAGGATCTCATGAAAGCAAGGGGAGCCTCCCGCACCCCCATCTCTTACCTGGCCAGTGGAAAAGATAATTACAACTTTAACTAGTACTTAGTCAATTCCTGTATTTTGAACTTTTAGGTCTATGAGCCCTAGAAGTTAGGTTTATACTGCTTGTTTTGAAGCTCCATACCAATAGTCCCACACTCAGTTTGTTTTACCCATGGACCATAATCTTGAATTCTTTTTGAAAACCCTAACTAAAAAGTTTGATACCATAAATGGGCAATTAGGGCAAATGAGAAAGGAATTAGGTCAAGTGAAGGACCATGTTGGGATACTTGAGGAGACCCCAATGACCCCCACCGAACCTGAGTCACTTAGGTCAATTCCTCGAGGTCCAAGAGTCCATCATCATGAATTCACTACTGAATACAATTCAAGATGACTTCACCATGACTTCATAAAAGAAGCCCAGAGGATCCATGCTAAGCCTGAATCACCTAGTCCACCTCCTCTTGGTCCAAGAGCCCAATGTCATGATCTCACCCCTGAGTATAACCCTGGATACCCATACCAAGACTTTGTAGATCATGAGGAGAGAGTCTTTAGGAACAATCGATCCTATGCACATACTTTCAATGGAAATTTAGATCCTGAAGTGTATGTCAATTAGAAAGAGAAAATGGATCAATACTTTGAAATTGATGAAATATTGGAAGTAACAAAGTGTCAATTTGCCAAATCAATGTTAGTCCAACATGCTAAAGCATATTGGGGAGAAGTTGAGCAAAAAGATTATTATAGTGGGGATAAAATAAATACTTGGAGAGAAATGAAGAGTAAACTGAGAGAAAAGTACCTAGATAAATATTATGAGCAAAAACTTTTAGACCAATGGTACAAATTGAGACAAGATGATACACATATATTTGATTATATTGCCAAATTCAATAAGTATGAGGGAGATGAAGAAGAGACCAAACCCATAAAAAAATTAGAGAAAAAGTTTCTTGAACCTATTGAAGAATTTAAGGATGAAATAGAATCAAAGTCTTGTCCAAATGAAGGTCTAAAAAGAGAAAATCCTAAACCCGTTAAAGAACTTAAGGAAGAAGTTTATGAAGCTGGGTCTAACCTTATGGATAAATATGATCTAGAACAATTATTTGAAGATAAAATAATTACCCAGCCTAAAGAAATCAATAATAGGGATGATCAAAATAAGATCCAAGAACAAAGCCATGAAGAATAATTCGATGAGATAATAAAGGACCCGGAATTAATCACTGTTGAGGATTTACATCTAGAGATTAATGAAGGATCACCTAATGGGGTATTGACCATCAAAGAAAATCTAGAACCAAATGCAAAGGATCAACCCCAAGAAATTATGGAACCTGCAAAAGAATTTAACATGAAGATTAGAAGTGAAGAGATGGTAGGAATTGAAAGATATAAGTGTAAGAGAAGGAAGATGGAAATTGAATTCCCTGATAATTGCTCAAAGCCTGGTTCACCCTTCTGGAACATCCCCAATCCTAATCCACCCACCTGGGACATCCAGCATACAATTGATCAGGTCCCAGTAATATTCCATAGTTACTTTTGGAAGACATTATGATATTTATTGGGTACCAAACTAAGATTCACTGCCACCTACCTAAAGTTGTGTGCCAAAGTTTTCAAAGCCATTTAGGGGAATATTGGAAATTAGGAACTTTTATTTCCTAGATCGACAATAAAGTTTAGTTCATAGATAATAAAGTCCATTAGAGCTTATTTTGTTTTGGTGTCATTTATGTTTTGTCATTTGATATCATTTGACCTTCCCATGCATAATTGTATATGACTGCAAGAGTCATATGCATAGCATGATTAGTAAGAAAATTTGAGCAATGAAATTAACAAGCAAATGATCAACTTATATAAAAGAGCCAAAGAATTCTAGGAAGGAGACTATGTCATGGTAAGGCCAAACCTGAACAATTATATGCCCGTGGTGTAGGTCATTTTCAAAATAGTAAGAAAAATTTAGACCTAATATGTGCTAGATTTATCATCCAACTTTGGTATCAGTTCCACTTTGTTGCCCAGATATGGTGCCCAAGAAGGGGGGGTGAATTGGGTATTTAAAAATTAAAGCAATATATGTGCTATCAAGTTCTAAGGTGAAGAGTGATAGTGCTCAAGTAATTATGCAACGGAAGCAATGAAATAAATCAACAATTAAAGAGCAAAAGAAGATAAAGAGTGAAGCAATGCAAACACACAAGAAGTATAGTGGTTCGGTGCACCTAGCACCTACATCCACTCCCCAGGCTCCACTTGGGAATTTCCACTATAATCTTTAGATTACAGCCGACTTGTTTTACCAGGCTCACAAGTCAAAACCTTACACACTTGTTTTGGCTTCGGGCTTACAAGCAACCATAGTTGGTTTTGTCAATTAGCTCACCAACAAACCTCACTCACTTGTTTTGGCTTTGGGCTTACAAGCAACCCTAGTTGGTTTTATCAATTGGCTCACCAACAAACCTCACACTAGTTTCAAATTCCCTTGAAACTAGCTAAAGACAAAAAGAATATGAATACAATGAATAAAACAAGACAAACTCCTTTTGAGCAAAAAGTAATTCGATGTAGCTCTTGATGGAGACCCTTCAAGCCTTTCTCTTGGAAACTTTGGACCTCACTAAATGCCAAATACTTGAAAGTTGGATTCCTCAAAGATGGAAAGCTTTTGGCTAAGGAATCTCTTGGTTTTCTCACTCTTTTTGGCTTGTAATTGATGGAAGGCTTTGTACTTTGACTCTAAACTTTTTTACTTTGTCTTCTTGTCTTTTTTGAAGTTTGGTGGAGGTTAAATACCTCATTCAAGCTGAAACAACTCCACAAAATCGTTAGAATAAAAAATATGGCTGTTTATGGCCGTTACAAATCAAATCAAAAGTTCAGAAAAACTAGCCGTTATGCCATAAGTCGACCTCATGAGTCGACCTCTGGATCAAGTGTCGACCTCATGAGTCGACCTCCAATTTATCTTAGGCAAAAATCCAGAAAACCATAGTTCTGCCCAGTTTGAATTCTCAGGCTATGAGTCGACCTCTGGTGTCGACCTCTAGACAGGTGTTGACCTCTGGTGGTCGACCTCTGGAGCGTGCCACTGAAATTTTGCCATGCCGGCCTTGCTGAACTTTTCTTTTCTTCATGAGTCGACCTTTGGTGGTCGACCTCTGATCTGAGATTTTCTGAAACTCTAGAGAGGTGCGTGCCATGCTTGAGTTTCTCTAAGCCTTTGTTTCTTTTGTCAATTACTTCTTAACAGGAAGGTCCAATATGAGAAATTTGATCTTGTTTAAGGTAGAAATGCTCTTTCCCAAATCAGGTAAGCTTGGTTTCATCATTGTACTCTTAATACTCTTTTTGAATAACCTAAGTCCTGAAACTTTATCTCGAAATGAAACATTAGTCCAAATATATACTCAACCTTTTGTTAATCATCAAAACTAAGGAGCCAAAGCCAACAATCTCCTCCTTTTTGATGATGACAAAACCTTGAGTATATATGCAATTAAAAGCAAAATATAGCAATAAAAATTTTCAAAGAATCCTTACATGCATGAGTATACCATAAAAATTTTACTTTTCATCTATTTTTTTTTTTTTGTGAAAACATTTTCATGAGTCAAAAAGATTTTACTTTTCATTTACTTCTTTCTTTTTGTGAAAACATTCTCATGAGTCAAAAAGTTAAGAAACATACAAGTTTTACTCATAAGAATCATATATACTTTACTATACTCTACTCCATGAAAGAGTCATAAGAATCATAAGAACCATATATACATACTATATATATACATATTCTTCTCATAAGAAAGAGTCATGAGAATCTCATATATACTTTACTTATACTTACTCTACTCCCCCTTTTTGTCAAGAATCAAAAAGTCCATTTTTGTAGTGAAAGATATATTAAGGAAACTTATGTTCCATTATAATGAAGTATTTATTTGCATAAAATACATGCTCCTCCTCAATTTGTGCATTCAATATAACAAAAACATTCTAACTTGAGGGTTTAAAGAGATAAATGCTAAGAGCTGGTATCAGACAGTAAAATATCACAATGTAGATAAGTGTATAAATGTAGTCAGTTACAAAATTGCTTACATAGTAAGCACCAAACACTGATACATCATATCATACAAAGCAAACTAAGTACAACAAGTAAATCTATGAGGCTACTCCTCATCAGAAGGTATATCAAAAGAGATAGGAGCCGAGATCCTAGATGAGGATTTTGGAGTCCTATGAGTGAGACTCCGAGTCCTCAGAGAGGGACCAGACCTAGGGGTAGTCCTACGAGATCTATAGGTCCGAGGAAAAGGCTCCACAGGTGTCCTGACTGAAGTAGTAGCAGAAGGAGTAGATGGATTAGTATGCTGAGTAGACTGAGCTGGAGTGTGCCTGCTGACTAGCTCATAAGCAGTGGGATCATCAATATCTGTCTCTGTATGCTCATCTATATCATCCGGAATCCCTGTAATAGTCTCAAAAAGTGACTCAGTAAGCTCAGTATCTACCGGCACATCTGTAGCTGGAGGATCTGTATTGGGAAGATCAGTAGAAGGAGGATCAGTAGAAGGGGGAATCTTTGGAATCGGATCTGCAGGTGGAACATCAGAGCTACCTGCTCCAGGCTGATCTCCATCACTGTCACTGTATCCACTGGAGCCATCATCATCATCATCATCAGAATGTGGAGGAGATACTGTCGGATCTACAGTCCCTGGTGGCAGTGCTAATCTCAGTAGGCTGAGGATCTGTCGAAATCCTGCATCTACACTAGCTGAGAGAGCTCCAATGCGCATATCTGTGTGTATCCGCAGATCATGTAGCTCATGTCGTACACCAGTAATCTCTGTCCGGACCTCTGAAATGTGATCAGTCACTCTCTGCTCAAAGTTCGATATCCTCGCTGTAGTCCTCTGTGGTGTAGCAGTAGCAGTGGGTGTTTGAGCTGATGAGGGTGGTGGCGTGAATGGCTCAGGCTCCGCAGTCTCTGACTCTGGTGCTGGACGAGGAGGTGTACCATGATCAGTAGGCTTTGAAGGCCCTGCCTCAGCTGCTCGGATCTCATCCTCCTCATCTGGCTCCTGGCCATACTCTCGTCGCACCCAACGGTCACCAATCAGTCGAAATCCCATCCTATGCAGGGATTTCTCTCCATATGTATCAGTATGCTGCAGCTGACTGAAGGGTATACCATCAAATGAAACACCATGCTCCCTGAATAGCTGTGTCAGCCCCATCCCATATGGCTGAACTAGTCTCCTGTGAGATACTGCCTTACCCATCTGCTGAAGCATGATCCTAGGAAGGTTGATGGGAGTCCGCTGTCTCAGGGACACCATCAACACCAGCTCAGGCTCAGTGATAAAGTCGAGTCTCCCGCTCTTCGGAATCAAGATACGGGCGATGATATGATGCAGCACTCTCATCTCCAGTGAAAGCTGGTTAGCAGCTACTGTGGAAATGCCGCTAACATCCTCATGCTCTAGAATACATCTGAAAGCATGCTCTCTGTCGCTGATCGAAGTGGCAGCAGTGCCATGAAGTGGAATCCTCCAAACGCGACTGATGATCTCCGGTGTCACTGGAATCTCGATCCCATGTACAGTAGCTGACCATCCAATGCCATCAGTGGCCATGGATCCATAGAACTCCCTGATGAGGTCTGGGTAGAATCTCTCAGTCATCGTGCAGAAGTGAACCAAACCTGCATCTCTCAGCACATCTCCTATAAAAAAGTGATGCTGATCCCAGAAAGGTATGTCCACACGCCTCCCACTCGCAATGCTCTTCCGTACTAAGCTGGCTGGCACTGGTGCAGGTGGCTCTGGGGTCGGCTCATGCTCATGTCTGACCTTTCTTCGTCGCTCAGTGCTACCTTGACCTTGTTCCATTCTCCTTTTCCTTACCGCCAAGTGCTTTCTTGGACCCATATGGAAGGAAGAGGGATAAATTAGGGAGAAGAAGGATAATGCAAGGCTAAGAGGAAAGGAACCAAGAGAAGAGAGGTTCACGGTTTGAGAAAAAAGAGGAAATGATGAAATGGTGAGATAGGGTTTGTGAAAATGGAGAAAATCGAGAGTAAATGGAGAAAATGCAAGAAACGGAGGAAAGAAATAAGTGATTTAAATTGAAAAACAACCGAGATTTGAGGGTAGATAGAAGCAAAAGCCTTCGGTTGTCCAAAACCACGAACACGGTCAAAAAAATGGTTTGGTTCTAAAGAAAACAAGAGGAGAGGAGAGGATTACCCAAAAAGATGAAGGAGAAGGTTGGAAATCCACTGTTTAGAGGTTTAGGAAAGTTGGAGGGGGACCACACGAAGGAGAAATGGAAAGAAATGGAGAAAATGTGACTTGCGGACGGGTTTTTAAAAGAGGAGATTTCCGTTCAAGTGTCGACCTCTAAAAATTTTCAGGGGTCGACCTCAAGTGTCGACCTCCAAAAACCTTAGGGGTCGACCTCAAGTGTCGACCTCTGAAAATTAAAGTGTCGACCTCCAACAATAAATTACCCAAAATAAGATTCTGTAAAATTTAAAAAAAAATTGATAAAATTTAGAAAAATAACCTTTAAACATATTTGAGAATTTATAAATCATTTTTGAGAAATTTTGATGAAAATTGAAGAGTTTCAAGCAAAAGGATCAATGACTCCCAATTCTCTTCTGATCATACAAAATCTATCTTCATTCAATGGTTTTGTGAATATATCAGCCAATTGATAATCAGTACAAATAAATTCTAACAACACTTTAGAGTTTTGAACGTGATCTCTTATGAAGTGATGTCTTATTTCAATATGTTTGCTTCTTGAATGTTGTACAGGATTTTTCGTTAAATTGATTGCACTAGTATTATCACATCTTATGGGTGTCTTAGTTAGTTTGATGCCAAAGTCCTCGAGTTGTTGTTTGATCCATAGAATCTGAGCACAACAGCTTCCAGCTGCTATATATTCGGCTTCCGCCGTAGATAGAGCAACCGAATTCTGTTTCTTACTGCTCCATGAAATCAAATTAACTCCTAGGAATTGACAAGTTCCACTAGTACTTTTACGATCAAGTTTACACCCAGCAAAATCAGCATCAGAATATGTAATTAATTCATATGATGACTCTCTAGAGTACCAAAGACCAATTTCGATTGACCCAGATAAGTATCTAAATATACATTTTACAGCTAAGAGATGTGATTCTTTAGGAGCAGACTGAAAACGTGCATACATACAAACACTAAACATTATATCTAGTCTACTGGCAGTTAGATATAGCAATGAACCAATCATGCCTCTATATAATTTTTGGTCTACTGATTTACCACATTCATCTTTGTCTAATTTACATGAAGAGCTCATAGGGGTACCTATTGGTTTGGTAGTCTTCATCCCAAACTTTTTCAATATTTCCCTTGTGTACTTGGCTTGGTTGATGGAGATCCCCTCTTTGGTTTGCTTAATTTGGAGTCCGAGGAAGAAGTTGAGTTCTCCCATCATGCTCATCTCGAACTCACTCTGCATTAACTTTGCAAATTCTTGACAAAGACATTCGTTAGTAGCACCAAAAATAATATCATCTACATAGATTTGTACTACTAAGAGATCATCAATTTTCTTTTTCAAAAATAATGTATTATCTACATTACCTCTAGAAAAATCATTCTTCATCAAAAATGAACTTAATCTATCATACCAAGCTCTAGGAGCTTGCTTTAAACCATACAATGCTTTATGCAATTTAAAAACATGGTTAGGGAATTCATGATTTTCAAAACCAGGAGGTTGTTCAACATAAACTTCCTTTTCAATAAATCCATTTAAAAAAGCACTCTTAACATCCATTTGAAATAACTTGAAATCCATAAAACAAGCAAAAGCAAGTAAAAGTCTAATTGCTTCTAGCCTAGCAACAGGAGCAAAGGTTTCATCAAAGTCGATCCCTTCTTCCTGGTTGTAGCCTTTAGCAACAAGTCTAGCTTTGTTTCTAGTTACAATACCATGTTCATCAAGTTTATTTCTAAAAACCCATTTTGTGCCAATTACAGAAACATTAAGGGGTCTTTCAGTTAAAGTCCAAACGTTATTTCTTTTAAATTGATTTAGTTCATCTTGCATGGCATTAATCCAGTTACAATCTTTTTCAGCTTCTTCAATTGACTTAGGCTCTATCTAAGATACAAAAGCTAAATAATCACAAACATTTCTAATAGAAGAGCATGTACTTACTCCCTTTGACGGATCACCAATTATTAGCTCTTTGGGATGTCCGTGTGCATACCTCCACTCTTTTGGTAAAGGTTTTGGTGAAGTTGCATTGATCTCTTGAGTTTGATCTTCATTTTCTTGATCATCATCTCCTTTGGGCTCATCTTCATTGATTGTCAAATGTTCAAGCTTCTTTGTACCTATTTCATCATCAATAGAATCTTCTTTTTTAGAAGATTTCTCGTTAGATTCATCAAACACTACGTGAATTGATTCTTCAACCAGAAGAGTTCTTCTATTGAAGACCCTGTATGCCTTGCTAGAAGTAGAGTATCCTAAGAAGATACCCTCATCTGACTTGGCATCAAATTTACTGATATTGTCTTTGCCATTGTTTAATATGAAACAGCGGCAACCAAATACACGAAAATACTTAAAATTCGGTTTTCGATTTTTCCAAAGCTCACATGGTGTTTTCTTCAAAATAGGTCGAATTAAAACACGATTTAAAATGTAACAGGAAGTATTAATGACTTCTGCCCAAAAATATCTAGGTAAATCATTTTCGCAAAGCATTGTGCGTGCCATTTCTTCAAGTGTCCTGTTCTTTCTTTCTACCACCCCATTTTGTTGAGGTGTCCTAGGTGCAGAAAAATTATGACTAATGCCATTTTCATTACAAAAAGCTTCAAAATCATGATTGTCAAATTCAGTTCCATGATCACTATGCAAAGAAACAATAGTGAGATATTTTTCGTTTGAAACCCTTTTATGAAATTTAACAAAAGCAGAAAACGTTTCATCTTTATGAGCTAAAAACATCACCCAAGTAAATCGTGAGTAATCATCTACAATTACTAGCCCATATTTTTTACCTCCCAAACTAGTTGTTCTGGTTGGTCCAAAGAGGTCCATATGCAATAATTCAAGGGGTCTAGTAGTAGATACTACTCCTTTAGGTTTGAAAGTAGATTTAGTTTGTTTTCCAAATTGACATGCAGCACAAATCTTATCTTTTTCAAATGTGAGTTTTGGCAATTCTTTTACAAGATTCTTTTTGCTTAATTTTGAAATCAACTTCATACTAGCATGCCCTAGCCTACGATGCTAAAGCCAACTAGTTTCACTTGCCTTGGCTTCCCTAGCCACTAGGCATTGACCACTTTCCATGGCTAGATCATCAAGATCAACCATGTAAATATTTCCATGCCTACGACCAGTGAACTTGATGCCATCGACATCAAGACTAGATACCATGCACAAAGATGATTCAAAAATTACTTTAAAACCCTTATCACAAAACTGACTAATGCTAAAAAGATTATGCTTCAAGCCATCAACAAATAATATATTATCTACATAAGCATTAGGGGTGATATGGATTTTACCAATTTCGATGATTTTGCCTTTTCCATTATCACCAAAAGTAACGTTTCCACCATCAATAGCTGCTAGTGATGAAAATTGCTTCACATCCCAAGTCATGTGCCTTGAGCAACCACTATCCAGATACCACATTCTTCTTTTATTTTTGGTTGCAAGGCACACCTGCAAAAATTAATCAAGTTGAAACTTTAGGTACCCAAGTCATCTTGGGTCCTTTAGGGTAAGTCAAATTGGTTCCTTTTGGAACCCAAATCTTTCCAAAGGTATTTAATTTTCTTCTATTGCAAATATATGATTTATGTCCTAACTTACCACATGCATAGCAGGTAATATTAGAAGATGCATGTATGAAAAAGTTTTTGTAAAGTTTTTGCTGATTGTGTGGCTTAAATCTAAGTCCAGCTTTGTTAAATACTGCATGTTGACTATTTAAAAGCATGCTTAATTTTTCTGAACTAAAAGTAAACTTTTCTACAAAAGGTTTTACTTTTTCTAATTCTTCTTTGTAATTCTTGTTTTGAAGCAATAGTTCTTTGTTTTGTTTTTCAATTTTCTCATTAGTTTTAAGACTTCTATTATTTTTCAAAGAATCATTTTCTTTTAAAAGATTATCCTTATCATTTGTCAAGGTTTTTACATGTTCAGTTAATTTCTTATTTTCTTGAATTAAATCTTCAATTTCAGTTGAAAACTTTTCTGAATTTTTGGTAAGCTCAAAATTTAGCTTTCTTAATTTCTTATTTTTCAGTTTTAATTTTTCATATTCCATAACTAAATCATCAAAAGCATCATGCAATTCATTGAAAGTAAATTCAATTTCAGGTTCATAATTTACCTCATTATCTTCATTGGCCATGAAACATAAATTGGCAACTACCTGCTGCTCTTCATCACTGCTGGAGTCCTCACTCTCACTCTAGGTAGCCATCATGGCTTTCTTTCTCAACATCCTTCGACTCTTTTTAAGCAAAGGGCAATCCATTTTATAATGACCAGGCTTCTTGCACTCGAAGCAGATGGGTGGATCCCTTTCTTTTTCTTTCTCTTTTTCTTTATTGTGATCACCTTTTTGTGGCCTTTTCTTGTAGAAGCCCTTCTTCTTTCTCATGAATCTTTTGAATTTCCTTGTAATAAGGGCTGTCTCATCATCATCAGCTTCTTCTTCTGATTCATCACTTGACTCTTCCTTTGTAGTGGACTTGAAGGCTATGGCTTTCTTTTTCTTGTCATTGTCCACTGTCTTCTGCTTTAGTGAAAGCTCGTAAGTCATCAGTGATCCAAGAAGCTGCTCGAGAGGTAGAGTGTTGACATCCTTGGCTTCTTCTATGGCTGTTACTTTCGCATCCCATGAAGCTGGAAGAGACCTGAGAAGTTTGTTAACCAGTTCACCATTAGATATAATTTTTTCCAAACTCCTCATACCATTTACTATATTGGTAAATCTAGTATACATTTCACTTATACTTTCAGTTGGTTCCATCCTGAACATCTCATCGTATGAATGAGCATGTTCACCTTTGTGGTCTTCACTTGGTGTGTACCCTCATGGGTAACCTCAAGTGTATCCCAAATTTCTTTGGCGGAAATACAATTTGATATTCTGTTGAATTCACTAGGGTCAAGTGCACAGAATAGCAAATTCATCGTCTTAGCATTTAACTCAGCTTGTTTGATGTCATTGTCATCCCATTCTTCTTCAGATTTTGGGGTGATAATGCCATTAACCAAGTGAGTGGGCTGATGAGGCCCTTTAGTAATTACTCTCCATATATGATAATCTACAGCTTGTAAATAAATACGCATACGAGTTTTCCAGTATGTGTAGTTTGTGCCATTAAAGAAAGGAGGGCGATTTGATGCTTGTCCTTCAACTACACCCATTCCAATTAGGGCGGCCATGATCTTTCACTCAAAATCGTTGGACCTACAAGAGAGTACCGGTGCTCTGATACCACTTGTTGCCCAGATATGGTGCCCAAGAGGGGGGGTGAATTGGGTATTTAAAAATTAAAGCAATATATGTGCTATCAAGTTCTAAGGTGAAGAGTGATAGTGCTCAAGTAATTGTGCAATGGAAGCAATAAAATAAATTAACAATTAAAGAGCAAAAGAAGATAAAGAGTGAAGCAATGCAAACACACAAGAAGTATAGTGGTTCGGTGCAGCTAGCACCTACATCCACTCCCCAAGCTCCACTTGGGAATTTATACTATAATCTTTAGATTACAGCCGACTTGTTTTACCAGGCTCACAAGTCAAAACCTTACACACTTGTTTTGGCTTCGGGCTTACAAGTAACCCTAGTTGGTTTTATCAATTGGCTCACCAACAAACCTCACTCACTTGTTTTGGCTTTGGGCTTACAAGCAACCCTAGTTGGTTTTATCAATTGGCTCACCAACAAACCTCACACTAGTTGTAATTCCCTTGAAACTAGCTAAAGACAAAAAGAATATGAATACAATGAATAAAACAAGACAAACTCCTTTTGAGCAAAAAGTAATTCGATGTAGCTCTTGATGGAGACCCTTCAAGCCTTTCTCTTGGAAACTTTGGACCTCACTAAATGCCAAATACTTGAAAGTTGGATTCCTCAAAGATGGAAAGCTTTTGGCTAAGGAATCTCTTGGTTTTCTCACTTATTTTGGCTTGTAATTGATGGAAGGCTTTGTACTTTGACTCTAAACTTTTTCACTTTGTCTTCTTGTCTTTTTTGAAGTTTGGTGGAGGTTAAATATCTCATTCAAGCTGAAACAACTCCACAAGACTGTTAGAATCAAAAATATGGCCATTTATGGCCGTTAGAAATCAAATCAAAAGTTCAGAAAAACTAGCCGTTATGCCATGAGTCGACCTCTGGATCAAGTGTCGACCTCATGAGTCGACCTCCAGTTTATCTTAGGCAAAAATCCAGAAAACCATAGTTCTGCCCAGTTTGAATTCTCAGGCTATGGGTCGACCTCTGGTG
This sequence comes from Areca catechu, assembly GCA_021397845.1. Taxonomy (NCBI): domain Eukaryota; kingdom Viridiplantae; phylum Streptophyta; class Magnoliopsida; order Arecales; family Arecaceae; genus Areca; species Areca catechu. Next base: position 156,317,749 of record CM038039.1, on the reverse strand, counting down.
TCGACCTCTGGACAGGTGTTGACCTCTGGTGGTCCACCTCTGGAGCATGCCACTGAAATTTTGCCGTGCCGGCCTTGCTGAACTTTTCTTTTCTTCATGAGTCGACCTCTGGTGGTCGACCTATGATCTGAGATTTTCTTAAACTCTAGAGAGGTGCGTGCCATGCTTGAGTTTCTCTAAGCCTTTGTTTCTTTTGTCAATTACTTCTTAACAGGAAGGTCCAATATGAGAAATTTGATCTTGTTTAAGGTAGAAAAGCTCTTTCCCAAATCAGGTAAGCTTGGTTTCATCATTGTACTCTTGATACTCTTTTTGAATAACCTAAGTCCTGAAACTTTATCTCAAAATGAAACATTAGTCCAAACATATACTCAACCTTTTGTTAATCATCAAAACTAAGGAGCCAAAGCCAACACACTTTCAACAATTCAGATTTAGGAGGGTAAAGGAACCAACAATGATACCTAGTGAGCCTTTTGAGCCTGATTCTATCTTTGAGAGTGAGCCAACCCATGAGTGTCTACCAGCCAAGTTACCAAAGCAGTAAGATAGGATTGAGCGAATCTTAGACAATAAGACTATCACTACCCGAAACAGGGACTATCAATGCTACTTGGTTCATTGGTAAGGATGCCCTTATTCTGAAGACTCATGGATTACTTGAGAAGACCTACAAAGAATCGACTAGACCTACTAGAGTATTACCAAAGTCAGACTGAATCCTACTCGACGGAGTCGAGCTCTTTTCCACCCCGGGAGAACTGATGGGACATCAACAAGAAAAAAAATATTTTCCAACTAATTCTCTTGATATTTTTTTCAGCTAAAATAGTGTACTTATAATTAATGAGAACCTTGGAATGAAGCCCACTAAACCCTTGAAGACAAAGACCAATTCATGAGCCGACTCATGAAAGAAGGCCGCCAGTCCCTTGAGTCGACTCAATCCATATCAAGACCAACTTCAAGCATGCCCAAGTCAAAGCCCAAGCAAGTCAAGATACCACCTTTTGAAGCCCATGGTGCCACCTCTTGAAGCCTATTTTATTCTTCACATGGGATACATTTTGGGAGACATGAGAAACAACACATTAGGCATTTCGAGGGGAAGCATGGGACCACTCCTCACTCACCCAACAACCCCCCAACCAACTAACCAAGTGGGATGCCACATCACCTGACACCTAGGGCTCCACATCAGTAATTAGAAGCCATGTCAAAGCCACCTAGGTTCCACATAGCAAGTTGTTACAACCTCTTACCTAGAAGTTGTTTCTTGTTGCAACTATGTAACCAAAGGAGTTGGATTTAACTAGAAATGGTTAGCTAACCTAACTCCACCTCCCATCCTCACTTTGGATGACCCCTAAGGCTATAAATAGGGTCTAAGGCTTTCCTTGTAAGGCATTCCATGTATGAAATATTTTGAGAATAAATGAAGGTTTTCTTCTTGTTGAGTTCAATCTTGAGTTCTTGTATGGAGTTATTTAGTTCTTCTAGTTGGAGTGATTTAGTCCTTTAAGTTGGAGTATTTAAATTCATGTTTGAGAAGGGAGTGAGAGATCCTTTAAGTGCTTGAAAGGTGGAGTGCTCCTTGCTTGATCCAAGATCCAAGCATCATTCCTTGAAGGCACCGATTTCTACTTCCTTGTTTTTCCTTTCTTCTTCTTCTTGTTTCCATTCCAATTTTGAATTCTCCTTCCATGCCTAATCTCTGATTTGATGCTGGTTTTCTTTGATTTTCCAAGTCCAAGATGAAGGTCTCCAAGCCAAGGATCATGGCCAAGGTGAGTCCTAAAAGTAGAGAGTGCTAGTCTTATGATTTAGACCTCAATCCTTGAGTGAAGAGAGCTCCTTCTTCCACCAAATAATTAGCCATCATTGTTGGTAGGAAAACTCTTCCTAAGCTTCATTAGATCTGATCACTTAAAGGTTAACTTGCCCTAGTAGTGATGGTTTCTTTGCCATGATGATCCTAATCTCTATTTTAAACTAGATCTACATTTTGGGTATTGTAATTTAGATCAACTAGTCTCCTTATGAAGATTCTTTTCTTGGATTAATTTAGACTATTTGTTTGATAATTAATTGCTCAAGTTTGCTTGCTGGTTAGCTTGCTAAAACTCTTCATTCATCATTTCATTTTCATCCCCCATCATAACCTATGCATGTTATAGATCTAATCTACAAATATATATAGGATTGGATCCCATACCTCATCATGGGTCAAAGAACACTGCTACTGATGGTGCATGGTAGATGGTTTGGACATTGCCTCATAGCCACACAGGGTGTCCAGCCTCTATGAAATGTCAACATGAAGCCTTGAGGATCACCTTCTTTAGAGTGCTAGCTCCGTGTGAAGGATGTGGATGTCTTATCTGAAAACCTTCCTCAAATTTTCTTAAGCTCTCCAAGAAGATGAGGAGGTGGAGGATGAGGAGGATCAGGTCATGAAAGAAAAAGAAATCCAAAAGTAATTTTTTCCTATTTTTCTTTCTTCCTCTCTTTATCTCTTCTCCCTAGTGCCAAGAAGCAAATCCTCATGCCCAACCCTTTTTCATGCGAAAATCCTCTCTATTTTTTTTCAATGGCTTCTTCACTTTCTCTAACAGTAATCCTATTTAGGAGTGTCACACAACCCTAGCAAAATAACATTTAAAATAGGCATGGAGATGGGGGAGGATAGAATAAGAGTCCTATCTAGATTAGGATAAGACCTAGTATTTAAATCTAATTCAAAACCTAAACCATTTAAACTTAAAACTTCTTTGAAATTTAAAAAGCTATATCCTGATTAGAGAGGGAAGAGGGGAGGGCATGAAACATGATTTTGCTTGGAGAAATCTTCATGCAAATCAAAAAATGGCATAGAGAAAGTAGGAGGTGCAAGATAAGATTTTGACTTGGTCAAACATATTCTAATCCTCATTAAAACTCTTTTTAATATTTATCTCACAATAATCCCAATCAGAATGGATAAGAGGAAAGGTACTAATCACAAAATAGCATAGAGAATCAACTCACAAAAATTCATTTTGGCTTGAGTATGGATGTGGTGCAAGGGAGAAAAAAAGGTTTCTTAGTTTTACTTGGTCAACTTAATTCTAATCCCAATTAAAATTAGTTTGACCAATTTAAATAGCTTGAACCAAATATAATTAGGATCTAGTTTAAACTAATTAATAAAAAATTAATCAAGTCTAAATCTGAATTAAATTAAGATTAAAATTTCTTTGTAATTAGGTCATTGAATAACCTAATTGGGTAAAATATAATTGAACCAAATTCTAAGACTTGACCAAATCATTTTTATTTAATCAAATTGAGCCAATTAGCAATCCAATTACTAATTAATTCTCTTAAAATTAATTAATAATTAATTATTCACTTATTTATAATATTTGTATAAGGTAAATTATTAACATATTTATAATTTTGTCATTGAATAATTCTCAATTATCGATCAGCTATCATGATCAATTGGAAACTTCTATTATGTGTGACCTCGTAGGTTTGAACCCTAAGCCGATGGCTCAAGAACTATTTCTTGAACTAATCAATGTGACCATCTAGCAATGGTACCGGATATCTGGATAGGTCAAATGATGGCAAAGCAACATTCAAGAACCTAGGTTATGGTTACCGTATAATTCATCCCCTTGTCCTAAAGCTCGAGACAAATTCAGAATCAACTGCCAACTTTGAATCAATGCATCCATATGTGTCTTAACTTGCTAAATCTTATGACTCCTCATAAAGATTACCCAGGCCTAGGTTTTGCTAAATTGAAACACTTCCGAGCATTTACTTCAGCAACTTGAGGTAGTCAATCCATTCTTGACTTAACACCGACTTACCAAGTACTTGATTTCACCCAGAAACCTTCCATCATTGGATTAGAAATTTAGGTAGTCCAGCACCAAATTATAATGAGTTTCTTGCCAAGTCACCCTGATAGTCTCAGGTAGGAGGGATACCGTTGATAGTCTTAGGTCAGTTGGTTAAGAGGACAACCAACCTATATGGCATACAATGACATATTCTTAATAAACATTATCATTCTAGGTAATAACGTATCATTTGGTCACGAACCGATTTAAGAACCATCAATAAATCCTCCTTTATTAAATTAATATAGTTCTAAGGACTTCAACACATTAAAGTTCACAGGAAGATGACAAATACTATTGAGCTTCCAAAAATAATATTTATTTTATTTATAATTTATATACATTTATAAGATAGCTCAGCTATCTATAATCCAGATGATTGGCTTTAGATACTTTTTCCAACAATCAAAACCTAATTGACCAAGTTGTCCAGGTAGGTTAGATCAATGGGAGGGTTTCTCCATTTAAACCTCTTTTCTTAGACACCAACCAAATTGTCTAGGTAAGAGTTAGCCTGAATTAATAACCATGATCAAAACTTGCCTTAGACATCAATTAATCAATAAGTATGAATAGGTCAGCCTAATGACTTGAGCTCAGACCATTGAGCAAAATTAGCTCTTAATAATCATTTCACATCAAGTATGACTTGATGTGACCAAACTGTATCTAATATTAATTTTGAGTCCCTTGACCTAACCCTAATCATCATTGATTGGGTTTGATCAACTGCTCAAAATTGAAACAGGATTCTAGCATGATCTAATCAAGACCCTAATGTGTAGCCTAATCATTAGACCTAATTTGAACACCCACACCCACATCCATGAAATAAAATTCAGAACCTAAATCAATTTTAAATTAGATTTAATTTCATGGAATTAATGATTTATGATCATGAATTGTTGGTTCAAACTAACCTCTAACTCATGCATCTTATACAACTTGTTTTAGACTAAACTAATTAAGTTACATATTATGTAATCTATTTTAGATCTAAAACAAGAACTTAATTGAAATAGCCATGTTTTTCTTCATGGATCAAGTCACAAGTGGCAACCCTACATGCCATAGGAGATCCATTGAATGGGAAAAGAGAGCCTTTAAACCCTGCTTTGCTCCTATGACCAGACGACCATGGTAGTTTCACCCAATCTGAGTACTTTACTAAATTAATTATGATCAATTAATTATAAAATTAATTTAATCATTTTTAGATCTAACTTAGAAGCATGATACATCATATTATATAAAAAATTTATATATAAACATATCAATACATGTTTCAAAAATAATTTTCACAAATAGCATGAACTAGTAATTTGAAAACCCTCTCCAATATCATAAATTAGTTCAAATTTATTTAAATCTTTTAGATCTAAAAGGTATTCAGATCTGATTTTATTCCAAATATTTCAACAACCTTGCCCTGATACTATTGTTGGATTCCTGATCTAGAAGATAAGCATGCTATTCTAAGTTTGAAAACCCTAGATGCTGAATCAAAATACATGAAAAATAATTTTCATCTATGCATGCTATTCAAATAGATTATATTAATATCTAAATTATGTCTCTAATATGTTGAAATAATTAAATTTAATTAGATTTAAAAACTTAAAAATTATAAGAAGAAGAAATCAACTTACCTGTATCATGAAATCCTTCTTGTATTGGAACTATCGAATCAACCAGATCTGACAGGATTTATTGGAGGCATGCACATTCCTAGCCTCTACTGGTATTCATATGGAGCCTTCTTGATCAAATCATCAAGACCCCCAAACTACTAGATCCTTGTAGGTCTTTCTTCTTCCATGGATAATAGAATATTTTTATGATATTTTTTTATGAAATATATAGGATCTCATCTTTCAATAGAGCTATAGAATTCAATTTTTTCTGGAGGATCAAAATATGGACAAAAATTAGAAGGGATGTGTTAATCTAAATTCTATGCAGCCTCTCTTGTTCCCTTCTTAATTCCACACCAAAACCCCTCCATCACCTCCTGTAAAAATCTAGATAAATATGGATTCTTATTTGATTTGGTCAACAATCAAATTGGATAAGAGTTCATGCTTATCAAAGGGAGAGAGAGTCTTAGATGAGAAAGAGAGGCACCAACTTGGCACCTCCCTCTTCTCATCGCACGTGCCAAGAGGAGTGCATTTTTGTGCACCTCCCTTGGTTTTTATGTGAGATTAGAGAGAGACCCAGTTGACTAGGTATCCTAGTTATTGACTTTATTTGACTCAATTTTGACTGATTTTTGAAACTGTTTCATGCCCGAATTGAACCAAATTCAAAAAGGTTACTGACCTAATTCAATTAAATGTAGAATTTAAGTCCAACTTGAATTATGAGTTCAATTAACTTTAAATAAAGTTAATAATAATTAAATATAATTTAATTAAGTCAAATAATGAAGTCAAAAAATTATTGTAATATTTATAAATAGGTCTAATATGCTAAATTTGGCATGTACTGAAATTAGCAGGTGTTAGTTTTAGCAGGTGCCAAAATTAGTATGTTCTAAATATGTAACTCTTATATAGATCCATGGTTTGGTTAAGTTGACTCCTTATATATGTTACTCCTCAAGTTCTATTCCATCTGGTAGTGAGATATACCAAGATCTTTATCATATTATCATTGAAATTCTTTAGATGGATTGAAATAATTTTTCAGCTCAACACTAACTTAGATTGTTGATCCAAAAATGATCCTAGTGGGCTCTCACAATCCACTAGTGATACCAGCAGTATGTAGTGGCAACCTAGTAGAATAGAAATAAATTCCTAAGTGTAGTATTATGTGATCAAATTCTTCTATCAAAAATTTTGATAGGATGAAGGTCATGGAAACTTATTAAATCCTAAGCATTTGTCATATGCCAAACTTAATTAGCTTAAATCCAATTATGATTTCTATAAAAACACTTTTTCAATATTACACTACTATGGCCACAGATTCAAGGATTTGCCTAATTAGGTTACATAGGATTATACCTTAACTACTAAGGCCAATAGATCCCATATAAGTGTACTCTCTACTCCTACAGTAAAGCTACTATAGTCAATAAATATCATAATATTTTGAATGACTAGGAACCATGTTCATATGCTATCAAACCATAGGAATTACTCAATAACTATTGTATTTAAAATATCACTAACGAGTGAATATATATCCATGTGACTTCTCATTCCTTGGTCATGTTTAGTATTATTGTTCTCTAACAACTACTTGCACTCTCATTCTAGTGTCCCCTTATTATAAACTTGAGACTTGACTATCCAAAAAGGAAATGATTTGTGCATCAATCTTGATGGATCAATCTCCATCCCCAGATGATCCAATAATCGAAAGTATTTAGGAGTTAACATATAATAACACATGTCTCAAATTCTTAACTATTGAAAATATGTGTCATTATCTATTAACTCCATGGATGGTTTATAGATACACAAAAATATAAATACAAAAATATCTAATTTTATTGATAAAAATTTGATTAAGTATAATATGATGTCCTAGAAATTATAGTGTGTCAGCCAACTTGGTTTCTAAGGCATACACATCTAACATATTGAAAGGTTCAATGGACATGCTTCTCAATACAGAGCAGACTTTCTCTTCTAAAAGATAGTCTAATTGGAAGAAGAGGCTTGTGAAGATGTAAAAGATCAAGATCTTCCAAGGAGATGGCCATTGACAATGAAAATCATTTCCAATTCAAGCTCAATGACCATAGAAATTATCCCTGTACCTGGAATCCTTGAATAATAACTATGACACACCTTTAGAAGGTATGTCAACTATTCAAAGAGACTTAAATTTGTTGATTTCAAAAATTTGATTTCTATTTAGCATGAAAATCATTAATCCAATTATTTTATAAATGAATTGGGTTTAGATGATTTTATAATTATTTGTCTTTACTTGCATACGATGCATTTGCTAAGCTATTAGTGAATGTTGTGGGATCTGAGAGATCCTATGAGATGATATGCTAGCCCCAGTACACATTAATGTGTGTAGAACATTTAATGTGCAGACCAAGGAAAGCTCCTTAAGGATCTTCGATTAGATCAAGGAAGTTAATATCTTAGATGAGATTTCCAATATCATCTCAAGTTGTTCAGCATAATCTCATAATAGACTCCTCTTACATCCCAAGCTCAATAAGGTGTTTGAGTAGAGAAATTGAACCATATTGGATATGGTTCAATCTATTATTGGAATCACTAATTTGTCTTTGAGGATTTGATTATATGACTCAACTGATCTATTGATTGGGTTCACTCTAAGTCCCTTTATCACACTAATGTTAGATATAGGTGGATGAGTTAGAGATTAGGTCACTATTAGCCTATATCCTAAAGAGCTATTAGGATACTTCTTCTTAATAGATCATAAATCATTGTGACCTAATGTCTAAAGTAATGGTTAAATAGTTTATCCTAAATTTAGTAATGGAAGGATAATTATGGTCAAGGAGATAGTCTCAGAAGAGCAAAGGGCCATAGAACCTAATGAACCTATTCAGACAGAGTCAATGCATTAGTTCCTCTTTCATCTCGTAAGTCTAGTAGGATCTCCTATCCTCCAAAAGGTACAGAGGTATGCTTACAGAGAATTCAGAGGATATTCTTTTTATAGAAGAAAAGAACATAGATATGATCCTAGAAATCTACAATGAAGCAACGTAAGACATCAATTCCAAGAAATTATTGAATCCCATGAAGTTAGACTCGATGTGCTTCAACCTAGTATGAACCTTAATAAATCTACCAAAAGGTATAGTACCTAATGGATATATTGGATCTATACAAGAAAATTTTGAGATCTATAAAGCAAGACTTAGGTATAAGGTTATAGTTAGTATTAACTATAGAAAACTTTTCACCTATGACCATGCTAAATTCTATAGTAATTGCTATTGTAGTTAACCATAATGAGATCATGTTAGTGGATAGTGATGAGATCATAAGGTCTAATCTACAAAGGATCTATGTAAATAGACAAAAGTTTATAAAAGATCAATGAGAGATGTAATTTCTAGCATTGTACGAGGATAATATTCTTCTATCGAAAATATGATTTTTATGCTAACTTAGATTAGATTATGATTGTCTAGGTAACTCTCTAATAAAGACCTTTGGAAAGCATCCTACATTTGGAATGTAGGTTTATGAGTTAGACCAAGGATGATGCTAAGCCTTTCACAGAAATTGTACATTAAGGATGTCTTGAAGGTGTTTAGCTTGAAAATCCAATTGGAGATTTGACTCCTTAAGTATGGAATTGATCTCTAAATGTGTCTCAATATATTTGAAGAGATTTAAAATATAGGCTAGCTCCCTTTGGACTTTAGTTATAGGAAGCCTCATATAAACCATGCCATGTACATAATCTAATTTTTGAAAGATGAATGGTACATTTGCAGGTGCCTACCCTAAGCATGCAACATCAGGGAGCAGGTAAGTATTTTAAAACAATTTTAAAATGCACAGCGGAAAACATGCTCCACACAGGATCCAACACAATCTGGAAGCATGTACAGACTAAAACATGTAATAATATGGGTATGGAATATTTATAAAATATTTTACAAATCCAGATCTACATATGCATTGCCACAGGGAAGAATGTCTCGTCATAATCGATACCATATCGCTGACAATACCCCTTGGCAACCAGATGGGCTTTATAGGTTTCTACCTTCCCATCTACACCCCTTTTCCTCTTGAAGATTCATTTACACCCGATGTGTTTTATTCCTTCAGGCGGATCAACCAATGTCCAAACATTGTTGATTTCCATGGACTCCATTTCAGATCGCATGGCTCCAAGCCATGCCTCAGAGTCAGATCTCTGAAGTGCATCCATATAGGTGATCGGATCCTCATTGTTCTCATCGAGCTCAATGGGATCACCGTCCCGGACCAAGAAATCGTAGTATCTGTCCGGCTGACGCGGTATTCTACCAGATCTCCTAATGGGTTCAGGGTGTGAGTCAATCACAACCGGTTCCACGATGTCCTTAGAGTGTGCAGGTTCTTCTATTGGCTAAACTTCATCAAGTTCAATCTTAGAGGCTATAGTTCCTTCTCCAAGGAACTCCTTTTCCAAAAAGACAGCTCTAAGAGCAACGAACACTTTTTGTTCATTCTCCAAATAGAAGAAATACCGGTCCAAAAAAAATTTAACCCAATTAAAACCGGTCCAAAGGAATTTTGGGTTCAAAATAATTTAACCCAAAGGTTCAATCCCTAAAAAATTCGGTTCAATTTAATTTGAACTGGTCCAAGCCCAATTAAATTAAACTCAATTGGTTCACAACCAATTGAAGGCCGAATATAGCTCCGAATCAGTTCAAAACTGATTCAGAAAAATCCTGGCGCAAGCCTGGTCAGCCCGGAATAATTTTTGGTTGACTCAAACAAGGGCAAGACCGGGAAAAGAGTGCTCAAAAATTACCGCGACCATAAAATCGAGACGATTCCCAATCGTAATCGGTATCCGGATCAGAGAGTTATCCTCTGTGGTGTGTGACCTCATAGGTTCGAACCTAAACGGTAGTACTGGAACGATTCCAGTACCAGCACAGGAAACCATCTAGCAATGGGTCCCGGCGTCCGGATAGGTCGAAGATGCGGGAGCATACTATCGAACCTCTAGCATATGGTTACTGTATAATTCATCCCTTTGATCTCTAATGCTCAGGATGATTGATATTGGGCTGCCAACCCAGACTGAGTCAGTCGACAACGTGTCTCAATCTTGTAAACCCAGTGACTCTTCACTAGGGCTACCCCAGTCGAGGATTTGCTAAATTGAGATACAGCGAGACATTCAATCCAAATTAATTGGACAGGTCAATTCCATCTTGGTCCATCACTGCTCCACAAGTACTTGCTTGTACCCAGAAACCTTTCATCACCGGATTAAAAATCCGGGTAGTCCGGCACCAAAGCATAGGGAGTTGCTTGCAAGCAACCGTGATGACCTCAGGTCAGAGGGACACATATACCCATATCCAATCGCGAGTATCCCTTTGGCATAAAGGGGTCTCACGGAGTCACGTTCAATGAGATATCATATATCCCACTTGTAGATCATATTAGTGTCACCACACTCATTTGGTTAAGAGGACAACCAAACTATGTGAACTGCAATAACCTATATTTGATATATTGCCATCCAGTATAATATATCCTTTGGCTGTGAACTAGGTTTAAGGACTAGTCAATACATCCTCTCTGTATCGAAGTTAGTGTAGCCATAAGGACTTCATCACTGGGAAAGAGTTCATTTTTAGGGAAATTCAATATGTGATGAGCTGCCAAAAAATAATATTTTATTAATTCACAAAATGAATACAATACCTAGCATAACCGCCTACAACCTAGGCGATTGGCTTTGGGACACAATTCCCAACAATTTTTGCTATGAATGTCACAGGTAAATGTGAGTAGAATCCAGGCTATGAATACTGGATAACTATGATAACATTCTTTAATACTTAAGTAGTACTAAAGATATATTTTATATCTTTAGAGCGGGAGAATTGAGGAAATTAGAATACATAGGATATATTCTTTTACAATGATGGTTTAGAACCGATCATTGTAGGTTTAACTAGGGAGACTGACTAAGTCATCGTTCTAAGGGTGTAAAGATGTATTCTATTTAGCAGAATATTGCAAATGAGTGCAATATCATCGGATGCCATAATACTCTACCATAGCAACAGTAATACCATAGCTCTAGCTAAGAAACCAAGGTCTTGCCAGAAGTCCGGACACATAGAACAATGATTTAATTTATGACTATCTTATAAAAGTACAAAGAGTAAATTCCATTTGAGATGAGGTTGGCCCACTAACTTATAAAGCTTTGGTTAGTTGAAACTGAAGCACATGGATGGGGCTAAAGTGTATGGCTGATTGGCTTTAGTATAACTGAGAGATTATTAGATGTATACCCTAAAAGCCAATATGGCTGACACATAATTTAATTCTAGGATATTAAATTATATTTAATAATTGTTATTGGACTATTTTTATTTATATGTTGTGTTCATGTATCATCCAAGAAATTAATGGATAGTGACATGTATTCTTAATAGTTGAGAATTTAAGGCATGTGTCATCATAGATTAATTTCTAAATATTCCCGATCATAGGATATCATGTGGACATTGATTAATCAAGTTTGATTAGTGCACAAATCACTTCCCTTTAGGGTAGATGAGTCTTGAGTCTATAGTGTAGAGCAAAAGTGCAGGTGGTTGTTAAAGAAGGATGGTACTGAGCATGACCATTACAAGAAGTCACATGGATGTCGACTCACACATTAGTGACTTTCTTGGAGCTATGGTTGTGTGAGTGCTTCTTTGATCTACAATGCCTCGATCACTTATAATGAGGTTGCTATAGTTTGATAATATAAAACATTAGCCCTTGCTATCCGGGTCCTTGCAATGTTCGTTGGCTGTGGTAGATTTGCTGTAAGAGTTGGGAGTGCACTTATAGGGATCTATTCACCTTAGTAGTTAAGGTGTAATCCTATACAATTTAAGAAGCTAAGTCCAAAATATCCATGGCCGAGGTAGGTGAAAGATAGAAAAGAGTTTTCATAAGATTAAATTTGGTATATGACAAATGCTTAGAGTTTGGTGAGTTTCCATGACCTGCATCTTGTCGGAACTTTCAATACAAGAACTTAAATCATACAATAACTATACCTATGGGTTCTTTCTTCTATTCTACTGGATTATCACTATATACTACTAGGCATCACTAGTGGATTGTGAGAACCCACTAGGATCATTTTGGATTAACAATCCTTGATTAGGTAAGTTAGAATTATTTCAGTCCAGCAAAAGAGTTCGATGATACTATGATGGAGATCATGATATGTCTCACTACCAAATAGAATGGAACCTGAGGGGTCATACACAATAGGATCTTGTGACCTAATCACACAATTGGATCAAAATATATAAGAATTATATATTTAGAAAGTCTAAATTTATAAGGATTATAAATTTGGAACATGTTAATTTTGGCACCTGCTAATTTTAGCAAGAATGACTTTATTATAAAAGTTATAATTTAATTAGATGATTTGATTATTTAATTATGATTAGGCTAAATATAAATTGAATTGGATTTGGTTTGGCAAAGTTCGGATGATGTCCTAGTCCAATTAGGATTTGGATTAACCTAATTACAAATGTTGCAAAATAATTTGGTTTGACTTAATTGATTGTCTAATCCTAGGTGAATTATTTGATTTAATTTAGTTAGGTTTAATCTATTCTATTTGGATTTAGTGGTCTTAATTAAATCAGGATCTAATTTTTGATTAGTTATAGATTTAAACCTAAATCTAAATTAGTTAGAAATTAGATTAATTAGTTTTCTAGTAGGTTAAAATTAGTTAGTTAGTTGGTTAAACTAATTTTTAACTATTCCTGACTAATTTTCTCTCCCTCTTATGTGTGTAAGAAAGAAAGATGGGTGCCCCTTTGTTCATGTCAAAATGTTTTTGTAAAGAAGGATTTTGGATGCTGTTGACTCCGTTATTGATTTTGATGATAAGCAAAATGCTTAAGTATAAGTTGAGTACTAATGATTTCTTTGAAATGTATTTTTATAGAAAAAGGTGCTCATAACTTGACAGAAATTGTTTGATTGAACAAGTCTCAAATTTTGATGAAAGATCTGCTTAAAGAGGACTTTGATAATTGAAGATTGCTTGAAAGGACACATGAGTTCAACACAAACTTGTTTCAGCAGAAGTTCAGGTATTTATATAAAAATCTCAGTGAAGTGTCGACTCAAAGTGTCGACACATGATTGAGGAAGTGTTGACTCAAGCCGGTATGCAAGTAGAGTTTTAGTGGCATGGTCGAAGTGTCAACACATGAATGTCTGGTATCAACTCAAAGTGTTGATACATGGATCAGCTCATCGCTTGAGATTTTTGGATTACAGGACTTGCTAAAGTTGAAGACTTGCCTGAAGTGTTGACACATGGATGCTAAGTATTGACTCAAAGTGTTGACTCACTTGAAAAAGTGTCGATACATCTAAGAATTCCAGAAAGCTACATTAAAAATATTTGAACCAGGTGTCGACTCATGGAGTGCAAGTGTCGACCCTATATGTCGACTCATAGCCTGAAGTGTCGATACTTGGAGTTTTGGAAACAGTAATGGCTAGTTTTTCAAATGCAGAACTCACTCCTCTTGGGTCCCAATGGCTAGTTTTTCATGTCTAATGGCTAGAAACCGAGTTTGAGGCCTTGGAAAGGTATTTATATAATTCAAATCAAATCAAAACACAAGAGAATGAAAAAGGAACAACCAAGAGAGAAGAAAAGAAGAGCATTCACTCCAATTCATTGAGTTCAACAAACTTTAAGCAAAAGCAAGTCTCCAAGCATTCAAGAGCCTTCAAGAGCATTCAAGATCTACCTTCTTGAGCATTAAAAGAGGCTTCATCAAGTTGGAGGCAGCACTACAACAAAGCTTCAAAGAGATACCCCCTTTTTACTAGAAAGCTTTATTTGTTACTTCAAACTTATATTTGTTGTAAAGGTTTTTGGTTAGCCTATTAAAAAACCAAGAAGGTTATTGGTGAGCCTTTGAAAACTATTTAGGTTCTTAGTTAGCCCGCAAAACCAAGGAAGGTTGGTGGTAAGCCTTAAAACCATTTAGGTCCATGGTTAGCCCGTAAAACCAAGTGAGGTTTTGACTTGTGAGCCTTGTAAAAACAAGTCGGATTTTGATTAGTGAACCCGGAAAACTAATCGGTTGTAATCGATTAAGATTGTAGTGAATTCTTAAGTGGGTCTTAGGGAATGGATGTATATGCATTGGATAGCTCCGAACCATTATACTTCTTTTGTATTTGTGATTGCTCGTATCTTCAATCCTTTCTTCAAATTGCTCTTATCTTTATTGTTTTATATTTCTACTGCATACTTATTAAGGAGCACTTCACCTGCATTCATAGTACCTAGTTTATTTATTGGATTGGTTTACATTCTTGCATTCTATTCAAATAATTTTTAGAGATCCAATTCACCCTACCCTCTTGGGTTGCTTACTGGGCAATAAGTGGTATCAGAGCCCTGTTCTCAGTTTGTAGGTCTAACCGCCTTGAGTAAAGATCTATGGCAGCCCCTATTGGTACTAGTGTAGTTGAGAGACAAGCCTCAAATAGACCTCCATTGTTTAATGGATCAAATTGATGAGAATTCTTCCAGGGTGCCGGGAATCATGCAGCAAGCGGAAGTGAGTTTCAAAATAAAATTCTAACCATGAAACCCAAAGATGGCTAGAAAACCCTGATTCCGAGGAACCCCTTATGCAATACCAATCAACAAAACATAAATGAAGTTAGAATACATACCTGGATCACTGAAATCCAATCCTTTCCATGATGCTCATAAGTGCAAGCCCTCCAATGGTAATCCACATGAGAATGGTACCAAGGAAGAATCCCTACCGGGGTTGCTTGCTATAACAGGACTCTTTTGTCAGCCTTTTAACCTTTGACCACTAGAGGACACCCTGTCTTACAGTAGGGCTCTCTAGATATAGTCCTAAACCACTCTTGGTTTTAGGACAACCCTCCTCTAGGATCCCTTAGGCTTATGTCCTAAAACTAAGCCTTGTCCTAGTAGAAAAGACCTTGTCTTAACAAGACAAGTCTTGTCCTAAAGTAAGAAGGAGGGAGGGAGATGTGGAAGAACACTCAAAATATCTTTTCGGTGAAAAAGATGATCTGAAACTCATATCACCACCCATATTTATAGTTTTAAGAGGGGCGTGTGATACGTCATCCAACAGGTTATCAGATATGATTTTTTAAGACTAAAAATTCATATCCAATATGTCTCCTAATGCACCAAAAGATATATTGGCATCCATCCATTTTCCTGGACAATCTGTGACTTGCCACATGGCAAGTACCGATCCCTGGGAAGCCAAGAGGTGCCTTTTCAATCTCCAAACATCGGAGAATATGAAGAGTCCTGAAAGCAGAAGGACTCTGCTACAGGGCATGCGCCACATGAAGAGAAATGTCTCTTCATGCACGCATTTGCTTCCATCCCTTTTTCACGCCATTTATAAAAGGGCCTTGACCGGTCAAACATGTCCAAGAGGCATGGGGTAAGATAAGAAGGTGTCCCCTAAAATGAAACACTCCAGTGTTTCATCTGCAGAAGGACTCTTGTCCTTTTGTGCGCACCTTCATTTCCCGCGCGCACCAAGAGTCCCTTTATCTCATGGTCTACTTTATTCACACCCCATGCAACCTTTGACTAGTCAAAGTATATGCAATTTGGGTGTCAAAAGAAAGAGCATTAATCCCTCTTTCCATCCATATAAATATTTTTCAGATTAGAGAACTATAGACTCTTCTAGGCCTTTTTGAATGCCAAGGTATCATTTTGGCATCTAGAGTCCCAACTCAAATGGACTCTTCAATAAGATGTCCAAAATACCAAAATAAAATCAGATCAAGTTCTGATTTGGCTATCCCACTTAGGACTCCCTTATTTTTATACCCTTATTGTTACATTATTTCTATGTGCCCTATTAACCTAATGAGCACCCTTATCCTCTAGTTATGGATGTCACCTATGTGGTGATGGGGATCCAGCCATCGTTCGGATATTTTTTCCCATTTTTTTTAATTTTCTCGCATTTTTTTATTTTCCTATTCCCACTATTCTACCTATCCTCACTATTTTGGTTTTATTCTTGGTTTATCCTCGGGTTATCCCAGCCTTATTCCATCTCCTCCATCCTTCTCCCGTGATTTTTTTAAAACTCCCGAACCCTAGCCGCCGCCCCCTTTGGCCACATATTCGGGCCGCCCGACCCCCGGCCACCCTCGCCAGACCGCCACCGATGCTCGCCGGCCCCTGCCCTTGCCGGAGAAGCCACCGCCGCTGCCTATGCCCGTGGAAGATGAACGGCCATGGGAAGACAAACCTCGTCCACGTCCCATGGTCGCCGCTGTCGCCTGCCACCGCCGGCCTGCCACCGATCACCTGCCCGTCGCCCGTCGACTCACGCCCGGCCACCGGAGGGCCCCCACCGGCACCCTTGGGCCCCACGGTCGTGGGTAGCCCAAACAACATGGTCGTGCATGCCGTGCCACCCCTACGCCACCGCCTGCCATTGCCGCTTGCCGTTGTCGCCCGCCTATCCGCCGGCCACCATCCCGCCGTCCCCGGCCTCCCCCACTGTCCACCGGCCATGCCAGTGCCCAGGAGGTCTCCCACAGTCGTGGGAGACCAAACGACATGCCTAGTGTTCCATGCCATTCCCTGCGCCGCCTCGCCTGCGGCCCACCGCCAACCGTCCGCCGGCCCCATCTATCGCCTGCTTCCCGGTCGCCGGCCGTGTGCTCCGTCGGGAGATCGATCCTCCGCACGACCGTGAGTTAGAGTTTGCATGGATTTTAGAGTAGCATGCTTTCTGGAGCAGATCATCAAGCCGACACGCTTCTTAGAGCAGATCAGCGACACTTTTGATGCAACATGAATTTTGATGTAATTTATTTTCCTTTTTTAGTTTTCTTAGAGGCTAAGAAACTAAGGGTTTTGGTTTTTCTATATAAAGGCCCCTCACCCCCTGTAATAATCAGATGATTTGATATAAATTTTTGAGGTTCTCCATTGGTTCTGGTTTTGGGCTGAGGCTCGTTTGCCTTCGTTCCCTTCTATGTGGATAATGGGATCGTTGTGGGGTGTGAGAGTCTTACTTTATGGATGATGGGTTCGAGCACCCTAGTTATCCCCTATCTCGTCTTCTTTATCCCCTCGTGTCCTTTGAGAGTCATCCTAGTGGCCTCTATGAGAGCCCTACTATGTGGATGATGGGCTTGATGAGAGCTCAGGATAGCTGGTGCTTTGATCTCTCGAGAGGGTAGCTATGTGCTTTGATCCCTCGGGAAGGTAGCTTTATGCTTTGATTCCTGACTTTTTGTGTGCGTCTCTCCGTTAGAGTGAGTCCCAGGGCCATGAGTTCCAGTTCCCAGTCCCCCATCTCCATCCTTCCTTCGCCACCTCCACCAAGAAAATTGAAAACAAAAGAGATCAGCTATTTTAAGAGTTTAGTTTCAGTGTCACCCTAATCCCGAGAGGCTTCTTAGCCCTCCCACGGTTCTAGTTTGTTTAGTTATTTCCCTTTCCCAAATAATCCAGGTTACATCGATTTTCATCCCGCATCAATTTAAGATGAACGACCGTGGGAAGACCAACCATCGCCCATGTCCCACGGCCGTCGCTTGCCACCGCCGGCCTGCCACCGACCGCCTGCCCGCTGCTCGCCGGCTCACGCCCGACCGTCGGAGGGCCCCCGCCGGTGCCCTTAGGCCCCACGGCCATGGGAAGCCCAAACGGCACGGCCGTGCATGCCGTGATGCCCTGCATCGCCGCCCACAGTTGCCGCCTGCCGCCGCCGCCCGCCTATCCGCCGGCCACCATCCCGCCGTCCCCGGCCTCCCCCGCCGGCCACCGGCCATGCTGGTGCCCTGGAGGTCTCCCACGGTCATGGGTGACCAAACGACATGCCCAGCGTGCCGTGCCATTCCCTGTGCCACCTTACTTGCGGCTCACCGCCAGCCGTCCGCCGCTCACCGTCTGTCGGCCACGTATGCCGCTTGCTTCCCGATCACCGGCCAAGTGCTCCGTCGGGAGATCGATCCTCCGCACGACCATGAGTTGGAGTTTGCATGGATTTCAGAGCAGTCAAATTTTCAAAGCAGCATGCTTTCTGGAGAAGATCATCAAGCCGACACGCTTCTCAGAGCAGATCAGCACCACTTTTGATGCAACACAAATTTTGATGTAATTTATTTTTCTTTTTTAGTTTTCTTAGAGGCCAAGAAACTGAGGGTTTTGGTTTTTCTATATAAAGGCCTCCTCTCCCCCTGTAATAAAGATGATTTGATATAAATTTTTGAGGTTCTCCATTGGTTCTAGTTCTGGTTCTTGGCTGAGGCAAGTTTGCCTTCGTTCCTTACTGTGTGGATAATGGATTCGTTGGAGGGTGTGAGAGTCCTACATTGTGGATGATGGGTTCGAGCACCCTAGTTATCCCATATCTCGTCTTCTTTATCCCCTCGTGTCCTTTGAGAGTCACCCTAGAGGCCTCTTTGAGAGCCCTACTATGTGGATGATGGGTTCAATGAGAGCTCAGGGTAGCTGGTGCTTTGATCCCTTGGGAGGGTAGCTATGTGCTTTGATCCCTCGGGAGGGTAGCTTTATGCTTTGACCCTGACTTTCTGTATGCGTCTCCCCGTTAGAGTGAGTCCCAGGGCCATGAGTTCCATTTCTCAATCTCTCATCTCCATCTTTCCTTCGCCACCTCTACCATAGAAAATTGAAAACAAAAGAGATCAGCTATTTTAGGGTTTTAGTTTCAGTGTCACCCTAGTCCCGGGAGGCTTCTTAGCCATCCCACGGTCCTAGCTTGTTTAGGTGTTTTCTCTTTTCCAAATAATCCAGGGTTACATCGATTTTCGTTCTGCATCATGTGGCCTCTTTATTCATAACCTAATTGGCGCCACTTATTTTTAAGATGAGTAAACAAGGAGTCTCTAAATTAGCACCCTCCCACTCATTTAATTCATGCCAAAAGCAAGAGGAGTTGGCCAATCTTTCCTCCCTCTTCTTGTCGCCAACTTCCAAGGAGTTTCAAGATGGTTGATCGCCCAAAATGAAGGAGGTTCCATGGTTCTCTACCTTAAATATTTTGATTAAACAGGTTCCAAGTTGCTCAAGATTAGAGAACTCAAGAATCTTATAAGAACTCTTGAGTTTTCTTTTATCCAGACTGGTGAGTCCACTATCTTGCAGGAGCCCATATCATCCAAACACTAGAGTCCAACACTCAAGCCAACCCATAAAGCAATCTTGGCCCTTCATCATGACACATCACCAATCCTCACTATTGGCGCCCAAATTGGATGAAAATTCCATGATGTTGCCCACCTTGGAGATAGCCCCAGTTAAGCCCAAGAGCAGAGTCGAAGATTGATGGGAATTCTCCCAGGGTGACGGGAATCATGCAACATGTGGAAGTGAATTTCAAAACTGAAATTCTAAGCATGAAACCCTAATTGGCAAGAAAATCCTAATTCCTAGGAACCCCTCATGCAATACCAATCAACGAAACATAAATGAAGTCAGAATACATACCTGGATTGCTGAAATCCAATCCTTTCCATGAGGCTCACAAGTGCAAGCCCTCCAACGGTGATCCACTCGAGAATGGTACCAAGGAAGAATCCCCACCGGGGTTACTTGCTTCAATAGGACTCTTTTGTCAGCCTTTTGACCTTTGACCACTGTAGGATACCCTGTCATACTGTAGGGCTCTCTGGACATAGTCCTAAACCACTCTTGGTTTTAAGACAACCCTTTTCTAGGACTCCTTAGGCTTATGTCCTAAAACAAAGCCTTGTCTCAGTAGAAAATACCTTGTCTTAACAAGACAAGTCTTGTCCTAAAGTAAGAAGGGGGGAGAGAGAAGTGGAAGAACACTTAGAATATCTTTATGGTGAAAAGGAAGATCTAAAACTCATATCACCACCCCTATTTATAGTTTTAAGAGGGGCATGTGATATGTCCTCCAATAGGTTATCAGATATGATTTTTCAAGACTGAAAAATCATATCCAATATGTCTCCTCATGCACCAAAAGACATTGGCATCCATCCATTTTCTTGGACAATCTGTGACTTGCCACATGGCAAGTACCAGTTCCTGGGAAGCCAAGAAGCACCTCTTCAATCTCCAAACACCAGAGAATATGAAGAGTCCTAAAAGCATAAGGACTCTGCTTCAGGGCACGCGCCACATGAAGAGACGCATCTCTTCATGCGCGCTTTTGCTTCCATCCCTTTTTCATGCCATTTCAAAAAGGGCCTTGACCGGTCAAACATATCCAAGAGGCATGGAGTAAGATGAGAAGGCACCCCCTAAAATGAAACACTCCATTGTTTCATTTGCAGAAGGAATCTTGTCCTTCTACGCGCACCTTCATCTCCCGTGCACGCCAAGAGGCGCCAAGAGTCCCTTTATTTCTTGGTCAACATTATCCACACCCCATGCAACCTTTGACTAGTCAAAGAATATGAAATATGGGTATCAAAAGAAAGAGCATTAAGTTCTCTTTCCATCCATATAAATATTTTTCAGATCATATGACTATAGACTTTCCTAGGCCATTTTGAATGCCAAGGTGTCATTTTGGCATCTAGAGTCCCAACTCAAATGGACTCTTCAATAAGACATCCAAAATACCAAAATAAAATCAGATCAAGCTCTGATTTGGCTATCCCCACTTAGGACCCAACCTAATTTAGATTTTTCTTAATTAGGTTAGCCTAATTAGCAAGCAACCGGACCCAATCCAATTAAGTTAGGAATTGGGTCAGCCTACATATGCTAGTATGCAATCTAGCTAACCAATTAGGATCCCATGACCCTAATTAAAACATGAGTGACTTCCTTGTCCAACTCTCTATTATGTGTGACCTATTAGGTTCCACATCTAGCCAGCAGTAGGTTTAGGTTTGAGCCAATTCGATCCGATCGAACCTGATTGATCTAATTAGGTCAAATCGGCTCACCTAATTATCCAATTCGAATCACACATCGAATTGACTCATGAAACCAATCCAATTGGTTTATGAAAACCTACAAGACAAGATTGACATCTAGCAACATGTCATGTCTACTCGGAAGATGAGAAATTTGGTAGAAATTTTCAAAATACCCTTCAGTAATAAGTTACCGTGCAATTCAATCTTTTGATCTCCTATTATCCTGATTAAGTGATGGGTGTGGATAAATGTCAAACCCTAACACTTAATCATATTTAATCTCAGCTCGATCATGAGGACTCAGCTGATGACTGATTAGAAGCCACTTCTAATCTCATTCCACTTTGCAAAGATTCCTTGAGTCACTCATCGAAGAGATTACATGGGATAACATATCCTTTTACTAGGATTGATCAATTCCTTTTTGGTCCACTCACATCCTTCGTACACCTTCCACCATACCCAGAACACCCAGTACATGTCGCAATGCCATGAATAAGTATGAGTCAAAGTATGGCTTAGTGTGCATAAGGAACCATGGTGACCTCAGGTCTGAAGATCACATGCACAACTTCTACTCTGGGACCTATCTTTTGACAACGAGTAAGACTTCCATAAGATAGTCCTGGTATGGATCAGTTCAGTATTTTCATAACCTAATGAGCACCCTTATCCTTGTATTAGTGTCTCTACACAAGTGGCTATGAGACCAATATTAGAAATAATGTTTCTTATAATATTTGGCACATAGTAGCATTCTTATAACCTTATGATATTACCCGAAGGTAATAATAGAAGATAGGTGCCCACAGCTTCAGCATATATGGGTTCTCCACTTGCCCCATATAATTTGAAGTCACCTTTCTTCAAATTTCTAATTCTGTGGAGTCCTTGTAAAGATTTACAAATATGTGACCCACATGCGGTATCCAATACCCATGAATTAAAAATAGATTCACTCAATGATAAATTGGTTTGTATCATGTACAAATCCCTTGATGCACCACTTGCATCTAGCTTCACATTTGCAAGACAAGTCTTGCAATCCTTCTTCCAATGCCCAAAAATGCTGCAATAGAAACAGGCTCCGTCAACCTTCTTCCTCAAACAGTCCACGTAGTTTGAACCGTTTAACTTATTAGCATCCAAGATGCCATGCAATGATAAATTTGAAACCATAATTTAAATGTCCTACATTTAATTAAAGAACAATATTAGCAGACCACTCAATTATGATATTATAATTAGATAAGGACTTTATATCTAATTATGTCTCTCACTATTTTTTTCAAATACCATAACCCTCAACTATGGTAAGCGAGAAACCTTCTGATGGGGCACATAGCTCTGATACCAATAATGATGCGGAATGCCTGGCTCTGATATCAATAAAGATGATGCAGGATAGTTACGATACGGTGTAAGATGATTCAATTTAAGCCTAGATAATTTAAGAGAGAAATGATCATTGTAAAGCAACTAACATAATAGATTGAAAGAATAAAGAAGGCAATTAACCACTTACTCGCGATCCACTCCGCAAGCTATGAAGAATATGGACCCGACGGCTAGGAAACCATCATAGATTAGGCTATTCCATGCTTCAATTACCAAATCTAATGAGAAAAGGGTTGGTTACTTACCCCAATGGAGATTCACTTTGAATTGAGTTGGATCTGCTGCTCGGTTGCTTAGATTTCGTAGTAGGATGAAGATTAGGACTCCAGATTCCAGATCCACCGTCAGATCTTGGTTCGGAAGCAAAGGATCCATCCTCTAAAGTTCTTGAACACCTGGGATCTGCAAAGAAGGTAGCAAACAAAACTTAAGATTGATATAATTCAGATTCAAAATGGAAAATCGAAAGGTTGGATGCGAAGAGCTTGAAGAAGATCGGTAGCAATTGTCGAATCCTGTAGAACCTCCACTTAAGGACCTCATCGCCTTGAGCTCTCAAGGACCTCACCACCTTGAGCTCTCAAGGACCTCCCCACCCTTAGAGAAAATCACTAAGCCTACCCAGCTTTGTGGAAAAAGACAGCATTTCATTTCATAATTCAATAATCAAAAATTACGAAGGGTATGGGGTCCTATTTATAGAGTTCTTCACACATGAAGATACCATAGGACTCTTTCAAATTTAAATTACATTTAAATTCAAACACTCCTTGAATTTGAAATTTAAATTGACTTGGGCCACTTGAGAAAATGTGCGACAAAAAATGGCACGCTACCCTTCCTTGGCACTAATCCTTCTTCCTTTGGCGCTAACTTTCTTCTCCATGTACTATAGGTGCTCTTCCTCTGTTATTCATATGACCCATTGGTGCCTTTCCTCGATCATCCTCTCGACCAATTAGTGCCTTTCCTCGATCATCCACTCGACCTACTGGTGTGGGTTGACTAGGCCGACTAACAGGAACTTGGCTTGACCTATTTCTAGGGTTACTAAACCTATTGAGTTCAGGTCGATAGATAGGTTGTCTTTTTTGAAATCGTTCACAGTCTCTAGCAACCTGGTAAGCATGTTCCAAATCATGTACTTCCCTTAGAAATAGTTCCCTTCTAATATCCTCATTCAAGCCTTTTCTAAACCTAGATAGTGTCACAGATTCGGACTCGACTACACCACATCGCATAACAAACTCATCGAACTTGGCAATGCACTCGGTCACGGTCTTACTACCTTGGGTCAAGTCCAGCCATTGATCCAATAGCCTTTGTTGATATGTTAATGGCACATACTTCTCTCTCAACTTGTCCTTCATATCCCTCCATGTAACTATGGGCATGTGTCCTCTCTAAAGGGTCAATCTCTCAGTATTACCCCAATACAAACGTGCTTGTCGGATTAACATGAACTTTGCAAATTTCACCTTTCACTCTTCCGACATTTCATACCATTCGAAATATTGATTCATGTCACTCTCCCAATCCGTATAGACCTTAGGATCTAAGTTTCCATCGAACGTTGGTGCATCAAATTTAACACTCCTAAAGGCTCTATCTTCTTTAGTTTCATCCTGAATTGGGCATCTAGGATTTGGATTAGGAATAGGATCAGGACGTTGGGCTCTAGGAATATGAACTGGAGTGGGTCTAGGAGGTGTAAAGTTTGGTTGAGACACATGAGATTCCTCATGTGTTCCCATTCTATGCTTAATTTGGTCTAGCCTACCACTCAACTGCCTAAACTATTCAATCAAAGTATGCCTAAACTATTCAATCAAAGTACGCATCAGGCTTTCTGGACTGAAATCCATAGATGCAGATGTACTGGCTTGAGTTTATTGATCTTGGTATGGGGTACATGCCCTAGTGGTCATGCAGTGCAAACAATACAAATCAACCTAAGTCTAGGGTTCTTAGACCTAAGGGCCAATATAGTGCTTAGTCAAGGTAATAACCAAGACTGTAGTAACTCCACGATTGGCCAGGTAAGAGGTGGGGTGGTGGGAGGCTCCCCTCACTTTCGTGAGGTACTAATTAAAGAACCACCAGTCTGCTTAGGACGTTTGTCTCTGGACCTCTAGTCTTAGACACCAATTCTCAGAAGCACACTCAGAAGTGACTACTACAATGGGTTAACACGTATATAAAACCCGACCTATTGCTGTCCCTAGCTTTAAGTGCTACTCGATTTTAATTAACGCTTAGGACTATGCAAATGGGCTTGGTTGCTTTGGGCTAAGGAAAGGGTCTCAATCCTTCCCTTATGTTATATTGCTTGCCCTTAGAATTGGTTTAAAATATGAATGCACAATCAATTCTAGTTACCAAGATAAGATAAGATACCACTAACAACTCAAAATTTAAACTTTAAATTTTGAAATTTAAATTTAGATTTCATATTCAAATTTTAAATTTTAAATTTTGGATTTTAGATTTAAATTGCAGGAATTAATTTTTTAGTGAAATCTGAATGTGCCAAAGAAACCCTAATTTGTGCTTAAAAAATTAACCAAGCAATCTTAAACACACAAATCACAAAAATTCCAGCAAGCAAGCATACACTCAAGCACAAAACAAACTTCAATCTCGGATTATCATGTCTGGCCATAGCTCATTACTCCCATGGGTCATAAATATACTTTCATATATTCGCTCAGGAGGCATGATTTCCTTCCACCAAAGTACTCTAAAATAATTAATTTTTTTTTTTTTTTAAACCCTCAGATCTGAAATCTATAAGGAAGATTTAGATCTAAGTTTGTTTTGGCTTAGATTAATGAAAAAGAAATCAAATGAACTAAGTTTCGGATAGCTATGATGAAAGCTATCGAAACTAGGTCAAAAGAATTGTAGCAGACCTAAACTGTGCTGCAGAGATTAAAAAAAATGTAGAAAAATATTTTTTTATTTTTTTTAATAAAATTTGAGATGCTAACTACTGGGGATTAACAGAAAATTAATTTCAAATGAAAATAACTAATCTAACATGGTGTTTTATGCAGATCAAGTTCAGGTATGTGCAGAATTCAACAAGCATGAAACCCTAATCTAACCTAATGCTCTGATACCAATAAAGGTGGGGCACATAGCTCTGATACCAATAAAGGATGGGGCACATAGCTCTGATACCAATAAGATGATGCGGGACGGTTATGATGCGGTGTAGGATGATGCAATTTTAGCCTAGATGATTTTGAGAGCAATGATCATAGTAAAGCAACTAACATAATAGATTGAAGAGAGTAGAAAAGGCAATTAACCACTTACCCGCAATCCGCTATGTAAGCTAAGAAGAATAAGGACCCGATGGCTAGGAAACCATCTTAGATCAGGCTATTCCATGCTTCAATTACCAAATCTAACGAGAAAAGGATTGGCTACTTACCCCAACGGAGATTCACTTTGAATCGAGATGGATCTACTGCTCAGTCGCTTAAATTTTGCAGTAGGATGAAGATCAGGTATCCAGATTTCAAATCCACCATCAGATCTTGGTTCGAAAGCAAAGGATCCATCCTCTAAGGTCCTTGAACACCTGGGATCTACAAAGAAGGTAGCAAACAAAACTTAAGATTGATGTAATTCAAATTCGAAATGGAAAAATGAAATGTTGGATGAGAAGAGCTAGAAGAAGATTGGTAGCAGTTGTCGAATCCGGCAGAACCTCCACTCAAGGACCTCACCGCCTTGAGCTCTCAAGGACCTCCCCACCTTGAGCTCTTAAGGACCTCACCGCCTTGAGCTCTCAAGGACCTCCCCGCCTTGAGCTCTTTAGGACCTCCCCGTCCTTAGAGAAAATCACTAAGCCTACCCAGCTTTGTGGAAAAAGATAGCATTTCATTTCATAATTCAATAATCAATAATTACAAAGGGTATGGGATCCTATTTAAAGAGTTCTTCACACATGAAGATACCATAGGACTCTTTCAAATTTAAATTACATTTAAATTCAAACACTCCTTGAATTTGAGATTTAAATTGACTTGGGCCACTTGAGAAAATGTGCGACAAAAATGGCACGCTACCCTTCCTTGGCTCTAATCCTTCTTCCTTTGGCGCTAACTTTCTTCTTAATCTTAATTGGCATCACATCTCTTTGATTGACAATCATGGTATAGAATATTTGAATTTGAATGTAGATATCTCCACCTATCTTGGACTCTTCCTCTCATTTAATTTTTGAATGGATGTGGGCGTCATCTAGAATGGGTGACAAAAATATGAGGGGGCGCCAGATGAAAAGCAGAGTCCTTCTGCTTTACTCCTCTTAAATGGGCGCCTCCTTGAAATTGGAATATACGATGATGGGATGGGCGCCTCTCTTGCATAAGGATGACATTCAAATTGTCTTCTTGTCTTGATGTCTAGATGTCCCAATGTCTTGATGTCTGGATGTCTGGATGTCTGGATGTCTGGATGTCTGTATGTCTGAATGAAAATTTGGACAACCCTTTTTTTACCTAGAATTGACCTACCAAGGTAATGACATCTTGGGTCTTAGGTACTTATGAGACCTCTTAACTTATTCAAGCACTAATTAAAGGACTCAAACTAGACAATTCATCAAACAAAGCAAAATAATGCTATTTACAAGACTCTTAAACCAATTGATGGACTCAATGGACTCAATTGGTAACCCAACAATCCTAATTGACCAAATTACACTCAATTTGATCAAATTACAACTCAATTTGACCTAATTACAACTCAAAATAATTGGGACTCGAGTGTTCTTTATGAAGAACACATGGACTAATTCATTGGAGATCCAAATTGAATTGAAAAAGGTTTGCTTCCTCTTCCTAGCTCTTGTGTCATCACCACCTTCCTGGTTTCCTTAGTGGAGTTGAGATCCTTATTTCTCATGAGTGCCTTGTGTGTACACAATAAACACACATGAGTTCAAAGGTAGGAAAACCTTTCAAATTGCAACCCGTGCAATTCTCAACAATTATCTTTGCCTCTAGGACACTTATGGCCTTATGTGTATACAACAAACCATAATGTCTTAGTTTAGTCGGACCCTTCATTTTCATATAGCAATGATTAAATAATGTTGCGCTTGTGTGTACACAACAAAGCAACATATCCAAACATGCTATAAAGCACTAAGTGTACCAAGACAAATCTTATATCAATTCCTAGAGTAGGCCTTGTATGTACACAACAAACCTACTATAGTTTTGACATAAATTTGGCTTAGCATGAAGGAAGGCAAATTATAGTATACTTAACTAATTAGCATTACCAAATTAAGATTTAGATATGACCAAAATGGCTAGGTATGTGGGAGGGGTGAGGGGGCCCCCCGTTGCTTTCCTTAGACACCAATTAGATTAGCCAGGTCAGTCAACGAAACCGATTAAAAACCTCATTCCCTTTACCTTCCTAGAACCACTTGCCTAGACACCAATCGGCTGATCAAATCCTAATCGATTTTGCATCATGACTAAATTTTTTTACTATGACTAAATATGATTTTTATGAGGACTTTGATGGTCTCAAAAATACATTCTAAATTATCATGATTACTATGCTTATAACATATATAAACATGTAACATATTATCATAACATAACATCATGACATAACATGTTATGTTAAACAAGCATATTATAACTAATATGCAAATCAAGGCATGATAGATACATAAAAATACCTTTCACCTCATTTTTTCATAGGATATGGCCACAGCGGCACCCCTACACACCATAGGAGACCCATTGAATAGGAGGAGAGGGCCTTTAAATCCTACTTGGCTCCTATGACTGGACAGCCATGATGACTAACCCATTCCAAAGCAGTTACTAGGTATAATCAATGTGCATAATTTCATACTTGACATAATATCATGCATTTCATAAAAACTTGAAATTAAACATATTATACTAATGTGCAAAATTTCATACAATTGCATTATCATGTCATTTCATAAAGAAACCAAAAATCATACATATGAGTTTAGTTGGGTCGACTCGACGGGGTCTGGGTCGACTCGATAGGGTTCAGGTCGGCTCGATAGTGGAATTTTATAAAACTCCAAAAATGGTTCATAACTAGTATGTCACAAGGATGGCTCTGATACCACTAGTAGAAATTCTCCCAGGGTGTCGGAAATCATGCAGCATGCGAAAGTGAATTTCAAAATAAAATTCTAAGCATGAAACACTAATATGGCTAAAAAACCCTAATTCCCAGGAACCCCTTATTAAATACCAATCAACGAAACATAAATGAAGTTAGAATACATACCTGGATTGCTGAAATCCAATCCTTTCCACGAGGCTCACAAGTTCAAGCCCTCCAACAGTGATCCACACGAGAATGGTTCCAAGGAAGAATCCCTACCGAGGTTGCTTGCTTCAACAGAACTCTTTTGTCAGCCTTTCGACCTTTGACCACTGTAGGTCACCATGTCCTACTATAGGGGTCTCTGGATATAGTCCTAAACCACTCTTGATTTTAGGACAACTCTCCTCTAGGACCCCTTAGGCTTATGTCCTAAAACTAAGCCTTGTCCTGAAAAGACCTTGTCTTAATAAGACAAGTCTTGTCCTAAAGTAAGGAGGGAGAGAGAAGTGGAAGAACACTCATAATATCTTTACGGTGAAAAAGAAGATTTGAAACTCATATCACCACCCCTATTTATAGTTTTAAGAGGGACATGTGATATGTCATCCAACAGGTTATCAGATATGATTTTTCAATCTTGAAAAATCATATCCAATATGTCTCCTCATGCACCAAAAGACATATTGGCATCCGTCCATTTTCCTGGACAATCTGTGACTTGCCACATGGAAAGTACCGATCCCTGGGAAGCCAAGAGGAACCTCTTCAATCTCCAAACACTGAAGAATATGAAGTGTCCTGAAAGCAGGAGGACTCTGCTTCAGGGCACACATCACATGAAGAGACGCATCTCTTCATGCACGCATTTTCTTTCATCCCATTTTCATGCAATTTCAAAAAGGGCCTTGATCGATCAAACATATCCAAGAGGTGTGGGGAAAGATGAGAAGGCTTTCCCTAAAATTAAACACTTTAGTGTTTCATCTACAGAAGGACTCTTGTCCTTCTGTGTGCACCTGCATCTCCTGCGTGCGCCAAGAGGTGCCAAGAGTCCCTTTATCTCGTGGTCAACTTTATCCACACCCCATGCTTTATCCACACCCCATGCAACCTTTGACTAGTAAAAGCATATGAAATATGGGTGTCAAAAGAAAGAGTATTATGTCCTCTTTCCATCCACATAAATATTTTTCAGATCAGTGGACTATAGACTCTTCTAGGCCTTTTTGAATGACAAGGTATCATTTTGGCATCTAGAGTCCCGACTCAAATGGACTCTTCAATAAGATGTCCAAAATACCAAAATAAAATCAGATCAAGATCTAATTTTTCTATCCCACTTAGGACTCAATGTAATTTAGGTTTTCCTTAATTAGGTTAGCCCAATTAGCAAGCAACCGGGTCCAATCCAATTGGGTTAGGAATTAAGTTAGCCTACATATGTTAGTATGCAATATGGCAAACCAATTAGGATCCCATGACCCTAATTAAACCATGAGTGACTTCCTTGGCCAACTCTCTATTGCGTGTGACCCATTGGGTTCCACATCTAGCTAGCAGTAGGTTTAGGTTTGAGCTGATTCGATCCGATCGAATCCGATTGACCTAATTAGGTCAAATCGGCTCACTTAATTATCCAATTCGAATCACACATCGAATTGACTCATGAAACCAATCCAATTGGTTCATGAAAACTCACAATACAAGATTGATGTCTAGCAATATATCATGCCTACCCAGAAGAAGTGGAATTTGATAAAAACTACCAAAATATCATTCAGTAGTAAGTTACCGTGCAATTCAAAATTTTGATCTCCCATTATCCCAATTAAGTGATGGGTATGGATTAATATCAAACCCTAACACTTAATCATATCAAATCTCAGCTCGATCATGAGGACTCAACTGATGACTGATTAGAAGCCACTTTTAAGCTCATCCCACTTTGCAAAGATTCCTTGAGTCACTCATCGAAGAGATTACACGGGAAAACATATCCTCTTACCAGGATAAATCAATTCCTTGTTGATCCACTAACATCCTTCGTACACCTTCCACCATACCCAGAACACCCCATACATGTCGCAATGCCATGAATGAGTATGAACCAAAGTATGGCTTAGTGTGCACAAGGAACCATGGTGATCTCAGGTATGAAGATCACATGCACAACTTCTACTCTGGGACCTATCATTTGACAAAAAGTAAGGCTTCCATAAGATAGTCCCGGTGAGGATCAGTTCAGTGTATTCATAACCTAATGAGCACCCTTATCCTTGTATTAGTGTCTCTATATAAGTAGCTGTGAGACCAACCACCCTCATCAACTGAGCATACATAGGATAAGCAAGTCTTACCGGATTCATCGATCCCCGAATCGATGGTCCAATGACTAGGAACATTCTAGATTAGGATTTATAGGAATTAGGTCTCTCTATTATTTTATCATAGCCCTAATTCCATTGCCTTACTCTATGGGGTTCATCATAGTGAAAAACATGACACAGCAGTACATGATGAATCAAATACCTTTATTATAAATAATGATGTCATACATGAGTTCGAAGTTTACAAAAAGGCCCATACAATGATTGGCTCTTAGGGTATTTTTTTATCAAACTCCCACTTGCACTAAAGCCAATCTCTCTTATACTTTATGCCCATGCAATCCAAGTGATGATCTAACTGCTGCTTGGCTAATACTTTACTGAATGGGTCTGCTACATTGTTCTTTGTGTCAACTCGTTCGATGACAACATCTTATCTTTCTATAATCTCTCAAATGAGATGGAACCGTCTTAGAATGTGCTTGGACTTGTGATGAGACCTTAGCTCCTTAGCTTATGTAATAGCCCTAGGTTATCACAGTATAATGGCATCGACTGTTATACATTAGGAACCATGCCCAATTCTATTATGAATTTCTTCATCCAGACAGCTTCTTTTGTGGCTTCGCTAGCAGTTATATACTCTGCCTTAGTGACTGAGTCAGCAATAATAGACTGCTTGGTACTCTTCCAACTCACTGCACCACCATTCAGGGTGAAGACATACCCCGATATGGATTTGCTACCATCAAGATCTGATTGAAAACTAGAATCTGTATAGCCTTCTAATTTCAACTCAGATCCTCCATATACAAGAAAAATATTTTTAGGTTTCCCTTAATTAGGTTGGCCCAATTAGCAAGCAACTGGACCCAATCCAATTGGGTTAGGAATTGGGTTAGCCTACATATGGTAGTATGCAAATAAGCTAACCAATTAGAATCCCATGACCCTAATTAAACTATAAGTGACTTCCTTAGAAAATTCTCTATTATGTGTGATCTATTGGGTTCCATATCTAGCTAGCAGTAGGTTTAGGTTTGAGCCGATTCGATCCGATTGACCCCGATTGACCTAATTAGGTCAAATCAGCTCATCTAATTGTCCAATTCGAATCACACATCGAATTGACTCATGAAACCAATTCAATTGGTTCATGAAATCCCATTAGACAAGATTGACGTCTAGCAACGTGTCATGCATACCCGGAAGATGAGGAATTTGGTAAAAATTACTAAAATACCCTTCAGTAGTAAGTTACCATGCAATTCAATCTTTCGATCTTCCATTATCCCAATTAAGTGATGGCTATGGATAAATGTCAAACCCTAACACTTATTCATATCGAATCTTAGCTTGATCATAAGGACTCAGCTGATGACTGATTAGAAGCCACTTCTAATCTCATCCCACTTTGCAAAGATTCCTTGAGTCACTCATCGAAGAGATTACACGGGATAACAATCCTCTTACCAGGATTGATCGATTCCTTGTTGGTCCACTCACATCCTTCATAAACATTCCACCATACCCAGAACACCCCGTACATGTCGCAATGCCATGAATGAGTATGAACCAAAGTATAGCTTAGTGTGCACAAGGAACCATGGTGACCTCAGGTATGAATATCACATGCACAACTTCTACTCTGGGACCTATCATTTGATAAAAAGTAAGACTTCCATAAGATAGTCCTGGTGAGGATCAGTTCAGTGTATTCATAACCTAATGAGCACCCTTATCCTTGTATTAGTGTCTCTACATAAGTGGCTGTGAGACCAACCACCCTCATCAACTGAGCATACATAGGATAAGCTAATCTTACCAGATTCATCGATCCCTGAATCGATGGTCCAATGACTAGGAACATTCTAGATTAGGGTTTATAGGAATTAGGTCTCTCTATTATTTTATCATAGCCCTAATTCCATTGCCTTACTCTATGGGGTTCATCATAGTCAAAAACATGACACAGCAGTATATGATGAATCAAATGCTTTTATTATAAATAATGATGTCATACATGAGTTGGAAGTTTACAAAAAGGCCCATACAATGATTGGCTCTTAGGGCATTTTTCTATCAAACTCCCACTTGCACTAATGCCAATCGCCCTTATACTTTATGCCCATACAATCCAGGTGGTGATCTAACTGCTACTTGGCTAATGCTTTACTGAATGGGTCTGCTATATTGTTCTTTGTGTTAACTCGTTCGACGACAACATCTTGTCTTTCTATAATCTCTCGAACGAGGTGGAACCGTCTTAGAATGTGCTTGGACTTGTGATGAGACCTTGGTTCCTTTGCTTGTGCAATAGTCCCAGTGTTATCATAGTATAATGGCACTGGCTATTGTACATTAGGAACCATGCCCAATTTCATGATGAATTTCTTCATCTAGACAGCTTCCTCTGCGGCTTCACTAGCAGCTATATACTCTGCCTTAGTGACTGAGTCAGCAACAGTAGGCTGCAGGTACTCTTCCAAGTCATTGCACCACCATTCAGAATGAAGACATACCCCGATATGGATTTGCTATCATCTGGATCTGATTGAAAATTAGAATCTATATAGCCTTCTAATTTCAACTCAGATCCTCCATATACTAAAAAAATATCTTTTGTCCTCCTCAGGTACTTAAGAATATTTTTCACAGCTTTCCAATGATCCTCCCATGGATCTGCCTGAAACCTGTTTACTATGCCAAAGGCATAAGCAACATCAGGCCTGGTACATAACATGGCATACATAATTAATCCTACAGCTGAAGCATAAGGAATCATAGCCATCCTTTCTCTTTCTTCTGATATTTTAGGAGACATCTTTTTAGAGAGCTGTATGCCTTGACTCATTGGCAAGTAACCTTTCTTAATACCATCCATGTTGAATCTCTTCAACACTAAGTCAATGTACCTTGATTGGGATAAGCCCAGCATCCTCTTGGATCTATCTCTATAGATCCTTATACCCAGTATATAGGATGCTTTTCCCAAATCCTTCATGGAAAACTTTGATGATAGCCAAGTTTTAATCGATTGGACCATTAGGATATCATCCCCAATGATCAGATGTCATCCACATACAAAACTAAGAAAACAATGGCACTCCCACTTGTCTTCTTATACATACATGGTTCATCCACATTTTTGATAAAACCAAATCCTTTGATTGTTTGATCAAAATGGATGTTCCAACTCCTCGATGCTTGCTTAAGTTCGTAAATGGACTTCTTTAACTTGCATACCTGGTTTTGTCTCTCACTTGAGACAAACCCCTCTGGTTGTGACATATAGACTTCTTCCTCAGGGTTTGCATTGAGAAAAGTAGTCTTTACATCCATTTGCTAGATCTCATAGTCATGGTATGCAGCTATGATAAGCAGTATCCGAATGGACTTGAGCATGGCTACTAGAGAAAAAGTTTCATCATAGTCTATACCATGTTTTGTCTAAAACCTTTTGCTACCAGCTTAGCCTTATAGGTCTCAACTTGACCATCTACTCCAATCTTCTTCTTGAAGACCCATTTACACCCTATCAGGTTAATTCCTTCAAGTGGGTCTACCAAGGTCCAAACCTAATTAGAATACATGGAGTCCATTTCAGATTTCATAGCACCAAGGCACTTGTCAGAATCCCTACTCTCGATAGCTTTCGAATAGGTCACAGGATCATCATCCTGTATGATACTAGCTTCATTATCATCCCCGATGACAAAGCCATATCTGAGAGGTGCTCCCCGCATCCTCTCTGACCTTCGGAGAGGAAGTGTGTATTGTGGCTGTTCTTGATCCACAAGAACCTCTGGTTGAGGAACTTCACTTGAAGGCTCATCGATTTGTTGGTTCCATTCTTCACACAACTCAAGTGAAGAATCACTACATCCTTCTTGGATAAACTCTTATTCCAAGAATGTAGCATGCCTACTGACAATTATCTTTTACTCAATAGCATTATAAAAGAGGTATCCCTTACCTTCTTTTGGGTAACCAACAAACCTACACTTGTCAACTCTAGCACTTAACTTCTCTTATTCGGGAGCTAGGTTTCTACACACCTGGTTTCCATTATCTTGATTCCAGTCTTTCATTTAATCATACACCATATCCGATATTTGTTGAGACTGTCACTCCGATCTATTCTGTTCCTGCTAATAACATAGCCTCCATCTCTTCTGATTCAGCTAGAGGCAGGATCTATGTTCAACGCAGAGGACGTGGTTGTCGTACTCCTTCATAATTGACCAGGTCTTGTCTTCATGATCTCAGACCGATGTAGCCCTGATCTCATGCTTTTACTAATACTAGACCGATCAAGATTGGATCTTCAGAGGATGAGGATGTTGATTAGGATAGATTTTATAGTTTGTATTTCTACACTTTTTGTATATTTTGATGTTCCCTTTATGTATCAAACTCTTTTTAAGTGAATGAAATATTATGTTTCATCTTATGACTTTGAGTTAATGAAATACGTTAATTACTCTCAGTAATTCATTGTCTTCTTTTATGATTGAGTGAATGGGTTACATTTATATTCAAACTTATTAGCTTCTTCCTTCCTTTTTAATGATAACAAAAAGTGGGAGAAATCAGTATAAGTATAAATGAAAATATGCATGATGAAAGAAATATATTTTGAACATTTTTGTGTGAAAGAACTTTATTTTGAAAATCTAAAATTTTTGGACAATTCTGTACGAAAGAACTTTATTTTGAAAATCTAAAATTTTTGGACATTTCTGTGTATTGAGTAAGGGAGAGTAATACCTCCTCTATATTGAAAATCTATTTTGAATTGGATTTCATGCCCAATCTCTATTTTTAGATATTCATTTTTGTTTATGAAACATCTCTTTAGGGGGAGTATTGTTCACTGCTCAAATTGTCTTATCTGAGCATGTTTTCTTGTAGAGTATCACGATACATGAATTTATCTCTTATATATTTCAAGCTCTGATACTCTTAGCCATTATAATACTCTTGCTTTGATACATTTTTTTAATATTTCAACACCTATTGCAATTAGCTCTTCATACCTTGGAAAGTTATTTAGAAAGCTTTTATACAATTTATACTTAAAGGTTTCGTCATCATCAAAAAGGGAAAGATTGTTGACTCCGTTAATGATTTTGATGATAAGCAAAATGCTTAAGTATAAGTTGAGTACTGATGATTTTTTTGAAGTGTATTTTTATAGAAAAAGGTGCTCATCAACTTGACTGAAATTGTTTGATTGAAGAAGTTCCAAATTTTGATAAAAGATCTGCTTAAAGAGGACTTTGATAATAGAAGATTGCTTGAAAGGGCACATGAGTTTAACACAAACTTGTTTCAGTAGAAGTTCAGGTATTTATATAAAAATCTCAGTGAAGTATCAACTCAAAGTATCGACACATGACTCAAGTGTCAACACATGACTGAGGAAATGTTGACTCAAGTCGGTACGCAAGCAGCGTTTCAGTGGCACGGTCGAAGTGTCAACACATTAATGTCAGGTGTCGACTTAAAGTGTCAACACATGGATCAGCTCATCACCTGAGATTTTTGGATTACAAAACTTGTTGAAGTTGAAGACTTTCCTGAAGTGTCGACACATGGATGCTAAGTATCGACTCAAAGTGTCAACTCACCTGAGGAAGTATCGACATATATGAGAATTCCAGAAAGCTACATTGAAGATATCTGAACTAGGTGTCGACTCATGGAGCGCAAGTGTCGACCCTATGTGTCAACTCACAGCCTGAAGTGTCGACACTTGGAGTTCTGGGAATGGTAACGATTAGTTTTTCAAAAGCAAAACTCACTCCTCTTGGGTCCCAACAGCTAGTTTTTCGTGTCTAATGGCTAGAAACCAAGTTTGAGGCCTTGGGAAGGTATTTTTATGATTCAAATCAAATCAAACACAAGAGAATGAAAAAGGAACAACCAAGAGAAAATAAATGAAGATCATTCACTCCTATTCATTGAGTTCAACAAACTTCAAGCAAAAGCAAGTCTCCAAGCATTCAAGAGCCTTCAAGAGTATTCTAGATCTACCTTCTTGAGCATTAAAAGATGCTTCATCAAGTTGGAGGCAGCACTACAATAAAGCTTCAAAGAGATACATGCTTTTTTTTACAAAGCTTTATTTGTTACTTTACTTCAAACTTATATTTGTCATAAAGGTTTTTGGTTAGCCTATTGAAAAACCAAGGAGATTATTGGTGAGCCTTTGAAAACCATTTAGGTTCTTGGTTAGCCCGCAAAACCAAGGAAGGTTGGTGGTGAGCCTTAAAACCATTTAGGTTCTTGGTTAGCCCGTAAAACCAAGTGAGGTTTTGATTTGTGAGCCTTGTGAAAACAAGTCGGATTTTTATTAGTGAGCCCGGAAAACTAATCGATTGTGATCGGTTGAAGTTATAGTAAATTTCCAAGTGGATCTTGGGGAGTGGATGTAGGTGCATTGGATAGGACTGAACCACTATACTTCTTTTGTGTTTGTGATTGCTTGTTTCTTCAATCCTCTCTTCAAATTGCTCTTATCTTTATTGTTTTATATTTCTGCTGCATACTTATTAAAGAGCACTTCATTTACATTCATAGTCCCTAGTTTATTTATTGGATTGGTTTACATTCTTGTATTCCATTCAAATAATTTTTAGAGACCTAATTCACCTCCCTCTTGGGTTGTCTACTAGGCAACAGATGCAAGAAAGAAGTTTGGTTTTCCAGGGATTCTTTTTTATTCCTATCATTTTATAGATTAGATTTTAAATTTGATTCAAAGGGCCTTGTCCTAATTCTATATGGGACTGGACTCTAATGAGAAACCAATTAGATATGGTGTGAGAAAAAAATATGGAATGCACATTATAAGTGGCGTGGAGTTTTTTCTTGGGTTGACTAGTAGAAAAAATCAAGATCACCGCCCCATCCTTCTTCTTGGATTTTCACCATCGCACAAAAATAAATAGGGAGAGAAAATTTTCATTGCCCCCCAATCTTTCTCCTATTCTTGATTTTGCATGAAATGTTCATATGAGAAAAGGAAACAATATTCTCACTTGTTCTCTTACAAAGAGAATATATTCTTTCTTAGATTTCTATTGTAAATAAAAAGAAAAGAAGAAAAGGAGACTTGATCTAACTATCGAGGTGAGGCCTACAAGGTGCTGGCACTCTAGAGGCCTCAGGGCTTCAATCAAACCATCTCCATGTGGATACTAGTAGAGTCTGGGCACGTGTGTGGCTCCAATAGAACCCTAGGTTTTTTTAGATCCGATCCGATGAAGATGGAGTAGCATAACAGGTAAGTAGATTTGATGTACTTGGTAATTTTATTTTTATTTGCAGATCTATATTATATATTTGTGATTGGTTCTTGCTATGCATGCTTATAATAGATTTTTATTTCTACTACTATTTAATTTTAATTAGTTCAAAATTTTTGAAAAACTTTCATGTAACCCAGGGATCGTATGACAATTCCTTCAAGCCTTTGGCTTAATGCTTAAATCTCGAAAGCCTTTGATCGGGATGAGAAGAATCAATGCCAGAAATTCTTTAACTAGGCCAATGTTGGAAAGCCTTTGGCTCGATGCTCAACTCCCAAAAGTCTTTGGTCAGCACAAAAAGAATCAATGCCCAAAAGCTTTTGACAAGACCAGTGTTGGAAAGCCTTTGGCCTGACCCTCAACTCCCGAAAGTCTTTGATCGAGACAAGAAGAATTAACACTCGAAAGTCTTTGATCGGACCAGCATTTCTTTGGCCCGATGCTCAACTCTCAAAAGTTTTTAGCCAAGATAAAAAGAATCAATACCTAAAAGTCTTTGACCAAGCTAGCATTAAAAAGCCTTTGGCTTGACACCTAACTCCCTAAAGCCTTTGGTTGGGACAAGAAGAATCAATGCTCGAAAGCCTTTAGCTAGGACGTTATTAGAAAGCCTTTAGACCGATTCTCAACTTTTGAAAGCTTTTGATTAGGACAAGAAGAATCAATGCCCAAAAGCCTTTGACCGGGCTAATGTTGAAAAGTCTTTGGCCAAATACTTAATTTTCAAAATTCTTTGGTTGGGACAAGAATAATCAATGCCCAAAAGCCTTTGACCGGGCCAGCATTGGAAAGCCTTTGGCTTGATGCTTAACTCTTGAATGCCTTTGGTCGAGCCAAGAAGAATCAATGCCCAAAAGTCTTTGATTAGGCCGGTATTGGAAAGCCTTTGGACTGACACTTAACTCTCGAAAGCCTTTGACTGAGACAAGAAGAATCAATGCCCAAAGTCTTTGACCGAGCTAGCATTGGAAAGCCTTTGACCCAATAATCAACTTTTGAAAGTCTTTGGCTAGGACAGGAAGAATCAACACCCAAAAGTCTTGACCATGCTAGCATTGGAAAGCCTTTGGCCTGATGCTCAACTCCGAAAATCCTTTCACCAAAACAAGAAGAATCAATGCCCAAAAATCTTTGACTGAGCCAATGTTGGAAAGCCTTTGGCCTGACACTCAACTTCCAAAAGCCTTTGACCATGACAAGAAGAATCAATGCTCAAAAGCCTTTGACCAGGCCAGCATTGGAATGCCTTCCACTTGACTCTCAATGCTTGAAAGCCTTTGATCAAGACAAGAATAATCAATAACTAAAAGCCTTTGGCCAAGCTAGCTTTGGAAAGTCTTTAGCTCGATGCTCTACTCCCAAAAGCCTTTGGCTGGGACAAGAAGAATCAATGCCTAAAAGCCTTTAGTTGGGTCAGCATTGGAAAGCCTTAGGCTCGATACTAAACTTTCAAAAGTCTTTGACCAGGATAAAAAGAATCAATACCTAAAAGCCTTTGACCAGGCCAGCATTAGAAAGCCTTTGGCTTGATGCTCAACTCTGGAAGGCCTTTAGCTAGTACAAGAAGAATCAATACTTGAAAGCCTTTGGCCGGGCTAGCATTGAAAATTCTTTAACCTAATGTTTAATTTCCAAAAGCCTTTGGCAAGACAAGAAGAATCAATACCTGAAAGCCTTTGGCCAAGCCAGCATTAGAAAGCCTTTTGCCCGATGCTCAATTCCTAAAAGCCTTAGGCTAGGATAAAGAATGAATCCCCGAAAACCTTTTTCAGGCCAGCATTAGAAAGTCTTTGGCCTAACGCTCAACTCCCAAAAGTCTTTAGTCGAGACATAAAGATTCAGCCCAAAAGTTTCCAGACAAGCTAATGTTTGGAAGTGTCTGAAAGCCTCTAGCTAGGCCTGCATTGACTAGCACCTGGAAGCTAATAATCAAATCCTATACTTAGTCTCAGAAAGCCTATAGCTTGATATACAACACCCTAAGAAACCAGGCCAACCTCAAAAAATTGGTACCATAACAAGAACAACACCAGGCACCTTGACATTCCCAATCAGGCCTAAGCTGATTCATTTTAAGCTTTACAACAAGAAATTTCCAATCTAGTGGATATTCGATGTTATACTACCCGTTACGGAGAGAATCACATATGCCACAGTCTATGCTATTAATTAAGGATGGATGTGGCATTGCATTCTTTCATGAAGGCCACACCAAACTCAACACGATAATAATAGGTCCAAGCCCTTACTATTGGCCAGTGGGTTTTTAATTTTTTGATATTAAATATGGCATTAGAAGGCACTCACAACCATACACACTGAATCACAACACTTGGTTAAAATAAAAAGAACCAAGACATTTCATTGATAATACTCAAAAAAGAATCCAAAGATTCTAAAAATGGCCATCTCTATGAGATTGGTCGATAGTAGATTCACCAACAAAAAGAAAAAAAGGATAGGAATAGTTCAGGTAGGTGGGGCACTAGTGACTCCTTCAGTCCTAATGGCTTATGCCTCAAGAATTGGCACACCTTTGGTGGGGGCATCCTCATCCTGATACTCTTTGTTAAGGAAGTCTAGGTTGAGGAAAGGATAGTGCTTAGCGGCCCTCCTTTTGATGCATCCATGCCTTTGACAAAGATTGGTTCTACGAAGGCCAATTTTTCTTAACAGCATTCTTTAAAAGCTTTGTAAGCAACTACCACCTTTTGTGCCACCTCTTCCTTCTATGTCTTGAAGCCCATTATCTCTCATCGTGTGGCCTCCAAAACTTTTTTCTCTAAAGAAAGCTCCTCCTTCGAATCCTCAACCTTCAAGCTGAGTTCCCCTTTTAAGTCTTAATGCACTTAAGACTAGCTTTAGCTATCTTTTGGCTGGCTTTCACCTCCTTCAGGCATGCTAACAAATCCTTCTTCTTCCTTTCTTCAATCACTGAGTGACCTTTCAAGTCATAATAGTCCTTGATAAAGTAGCATACCTATGAAATAGTGAATCCAACAGTAAATCACCAAGTGATAAAGCTAAATCTAAGAGTAAGAAGAATGACTAACCTGCATGACACTTAAGACTATGTCCTTTTGATGCTGCTGGTTACCCTCCCCCATAACCTGATTTGCATCGACGGGATGGATGAAGTCTTCAAAAATGTCTTTGGTGATTTCCAAGTTATCAAAAATACAAATCTTGGATCCCAAAGCTAGGCCACCCAAGACCTCCTCAGAAGTCACTGACTGGGGGACGGAGGAAGAAGCCCCTGCCTTCGACACTCGAGAGTGGTTTGAAATAATTGAGGTTGAGACCTCTGAGGAAATGACCAGAGCACTCTCATATTCAAGGGTGGCCACAATTTGGACCATCGATGATTCTTTGATATCTAAAGCAGAACCAACTTTCCTTTTCTTCAGGATTACTTTCCTCAAGCTACAAGCATCCGAAGGATCCATGTTTGGAAATAAAGAAAATCATGCTTAGACAAAAAAAGGATTGAAGTAAGAAAGTAGAAGGAATGGATTGAAATTCTTCTTAGCTCTCGACTGAACTCGGCTAACCCCTATGTTAAAGGTCACCTCAGAAAGCAACACTTTCAAGCTAGGAACTTGAAAATGTTGATGAACACCAACCCACTTTTCCTCCCTGGACAAAAGAACATGATGAGTCAACTAATGCAATTGGGTACCCCATCATGTAAAACCCCAGTCGTTGACATCCTGGTGCCTTACAAAAAGAATCGCTTCTTCCAGTGGTGAATGGAAGAAGGATTTTTCCAAATCAAGGGATGCTGCACTTTATGGGGATAGGTGAACCACCACCCATGGTAGTGGTAGTGTTTGCCAAAAAAAAAGAAAGCCCTAAGGAGTGGAATCATAGGGAGAACTCTGGCTAAGACACAAACTATCAAAAAGCTATAGTAAACTACCATGTGTTTGGCATAACCGTGCAAGGAGGAAGACCTATAGCCCTAAAAGATTCAACAAAAAAAGGAAAGAAGGATAACTACAACCAAGTTAGGAAATACTCTTTGCATAGGTCAACCAATGCAGGGGAGGGTTGCATGCTTGATCAATCTCGAGTGGGACTTCTAGTTCAAAACTTGAAGGGATTTGGTACTTGCTCCATAGCTTTTCCAAATGCAACTTCCAAATTTTAGACTATATGAGCCTAGGAAGGAAATCTCCTTTGAGTTCCCCTAGAAACTCCTCTTTGAGGTACCCTAGGAGTTCTCATTCAGGGTTCATGGAGGATCCTCCTTCGGGATCTACTGACTCCTGTGGCAAGGCAATAATAATTGTTACCTAACCACTTGGGATAATTTCCGTATCCCTAATAGAAACTTCTAGTTCAATAAGCTCATCCTCCGAAGACCATGAACTACCCAAATCAAGGGATCATTCAGAGTTTGACATCCCAAGATCAAAAAAAATACCTAAAAATCAAGAAAAACTATCTCAAAAAATAGACTGGAAGAACTATAAACCAGCCACTAAGGACTAGATAAAAACCATTATAAAAGAAGTGGAGAAAGCCCCAAATGAACCTAAATGGAGTTTAGAGGACTTGGATAGAAAGAAAACAAAAGATACAATGGTGAACGCTAATGAAGCTCACCAAAAATGGTTGCCAGACAAGGAGAAAGAAACTTAAAAGAAGGAGTGAGGGAGAAGAAGTTTTGAAAACAAAAGGCAATGCAAATGCCTAGTGTTCCCCTATTTATAAAAACTACTTTGATGAACCAGATCTATCTGAAATGAAACTACCCGCATAGGATGATTTCCACGTGGCATCCAAAGATGGGCCGAGCCTCATCCCCATGGATTGCCATTATCAAAATGCCTTTAACTTGTACCACCAACTCTTCAGTTTTTGTGCAAAAAGGAAGGCTTTAATTCTTTTTAGGCACCGTATCACCCTAGGACATCATGACATAATTAATATTCCTCATTCCCCACATGACTCATGATAGGATGTCTTTTCAATGCTATACCCTATCAATTAAGATCTAGCAATTAATGCAATTTGACTAATGGGAAACCTTGATCATTCCACTATCCCCCCCAAAAATGTTATCGAAGGAAAACCAACAGAATCAAAATCATTCAAAAAATAATAAAGTACTTTCAAAAAATTCCAAACCACAACACTTAGAAAAAAGTTCATATTTTATTTATCTCAAAGGTGTTAATGAGTTGGAGATGAAAAAGTAAAAGACTATAGTAGTGGGAATCTTAATTCCCTTGCCCTCACTCCCAATTTGCTTGGCTTGCATGAAGATATGCTATTGCTCATGCTATGATGGAAACTTGAACTAAACGAGCCTAGCCCCTAGAAGAATATAGGACATTAGAAGAATGCAGTCCTTAAATTTAGCATCGCATGCCTTACTTTCAGCAAGGTGAAGCTGAGTTTTAGCAGCCCACGCATGCACTTCAGCTAAAGATGCTTTGCTTTGCAACCTCAAAATTTTGTTATAGTAGTTATCATTACTTCTCTTCAGCCCATCGATAGTAACAATGGCCACCTTTAGTTGAGTGCATAAAGAAATGTTTTCTTCCCTCTCTACAGTTTAGCATGTTTGGACCCATCGAAATGCTGCTGCATTCCTATCTTTATCTACTTCTAACACCTGCTGAAGGTGCAAAACTTCAGCCATGGCCTCATCTTTGACTTGTTCAACTTATTGAATCCTTTCTTCTTATTTTGAAGATCTCTTGCCCTACATTCAGCTGAGAGCTAAAGGAATCTCTTTCCACAACCACTTGTTCTAGCTTTTGACTGAATTAAGCTCTCCACA
Source organism: Areca catechu (assembly GCA_021397845.1). Taxonomy (NCBI): domain Eukaryota; kingdom Viridiplantae; phylum Streptophyta; class Magnoliopsida; order Arecales; family Arecaceae; genus Areca; species Areca catechu. Next base: position 156,273,250 of record CM038039.1, on the reverse strand, counting down.
TACCATTGAATTTGGCTATTTGCTACGGCCTTAAATCCATAATTTTGGCCTGGAAGTTTTTCTTCAGTTTGACAATCTTAGCACTTGCATTAGAAATAGCTTGAGCATCTTCAGGGTGCACGTCAACCATCTTTCACTACATCAAAGCTAGAGAACTGCATGCTTCACCCACTTTTATCATTGAATGATCAATATTATTAGATAAGGCATCAGCACACTCTTTTTGCTCCCGAAATTCTCCTTCCACTTTGGAAGCCCGAATCTCCACCTCACTAAGCTCCTTTTTAGCACTAGTAACATTTCCTTCATCGTTGTGACCTTTACCTCTATAGCTTTAGCCAATCCAATGAAAAAGTTAAGATGGCAACCAACTGCTAGGATGTTCCCATAGATGGCACCATATTAAAAAGGGAGGAAGTCAAGCAAAATAAAGGAATAGTGGCATAAAATTCAAATGATGGATCTCTTCCAAACCTAAATAATTGATTCAAGGGCCACATGAGCATGTCCTTCAACGTCCACCTCAAAGGCCTGGTGGTCACCTACTACCCGAATGAAAGCCCGAACTCACTTTTCAGCAAATATTGGAATCTTTGGAACATCTGGAACACTAGGACCATAACCCAATGCTTCAATTCTGGGAGCATCGATTGATTGACCAAAACCTATATGATTCGAAATGTTAGCCCTTTGGTGCTTCAAGACTGCCCTTTGTAGATCCTAAACATCATGTGGATCACTCAAGCTGCCAAAACATTTATCGAGAAACATGTTGAAAATCATCCTTCCCACAAGAAATCACTGCCTAATGAACAAAAACTCCCCTTAGCAGAAATATCGACAACAACAAACCATTTTTGAAGCTCCTTTATAAAGAGAATTATCTACATTAGTTCTTCACATTCTTCAAAGAAGACACCATAAGTACAAAATATGGAAACTCCTTGACAAGCTTGCTTCTCGAGAACATGAAATCCGATATAGCTCCTGGGATGATTGGGCGTGGTGCTAGAACTACTCCTCAAACCATATTTTTCATATTTGGACTAAGGAGTGGGGGTTAATTGATATGGGGAGTGATCCCACCCCCAGGATCCTGAAGGCCTTAAGATTGGGAAGGAAATAATCGAATCTATTTCAAGATAAAATTGAGCTACACTTGGTTATTTCTACATCCAATGCTGGGTCCATTGTGTTTTGGACATGTGAATGCAGAACAAACACCCATGCTACCTAGAAATAACTAAACCTATGTGACCAAAGTAGGATGCTGCTAGATCACCCAAAAGGATAGATTTTGCTTCGGGATATTCCTTCAAAGAACCTCACCGGTTATCTGGCCTTGCTCCTTGAGAGCAAAAGTCAGGAGCGATACTTTAACCCCAAGTCCTATCGGTTACCTTACTAAGGTACATTTAGTCCCTCGAATCTCTGCCAAACCCAACCTTCAGCCTTACGTCTTCTCACCGACATAAGCCTCCAGTTTCCTAGCCTCTTGATAGGCTTAACCTTTGACCTTTAAGACCCCATCTAGATAAACATTCAGCTATTTGAATTACTGTTTCACAAACCTGTAGTCAAGATATATTTGACCAAATCCTTCTAGTGTAATTTATCCTCGGCCTCTCTGACTCTTAGGTTTTGTTGGTCCCCTGTTCTAAAGGACTTAAGGGTCCACCAAATCTCACCACATGGAATAAAAACCTAGCCAATGGCACCTCACCAAGGCATCCCACCAAATAGCTAAAGGAAAAGTCTATTGATGCTCACCTTATAATGCCTTTCACGATAAACAAATAGTCAAATCCCATAATCAAGAATGGATCTTAGCCATTAAGGAAGCATGGCCCCTCTTTAGGCCATAATTCCTAGAGCCATTAAGGAAAATGATGGGAAGATGTATAAGACAAAATCTTCGATTAATGGAAAGAAGATATCCCTAGCAAAGAAGGATGATTCCCCCCCAAATTATGATGAATGCCAAAATTTAATCACCTCCTGTCCACTAGCCATCATTTCAAGATACCCAAATTATTCTTATGGCTTTAGTTTAAAAGGGGGCTCTCATTGAACCCCCTAAAGTTATGCTACTACACATGCATGCATGTGCTTGCACTCTTATCTTACAACTTGTTGACCCTTGGAATGATTTTGATGATTATAAAATATTGGAGCATGTATTTATGACTAACCTATTCAATTATTCAAGAAGTTTTTGTAGGAAGCATTTATCAATGAGTTACTCTATTTCCTACTTAGCTGAAGTTTATTCCAGTGCAATTGTATTAATTGATGAAGTGTATTGAATTGAAGATCCCAAAGTTGTAAAGCCCTAATTTTTATTCTTATAACCATGTAAAAATGGCTATAAATTAGTAAAAATGAGTTTGATTAGGTTAGACATCTTTCGTAACTTATTTTGAAGTATTCAGAAGACTTGTATTAGTTAGAGATTCAATTGCCTGATTTTTTTGAAAAAGTTTTGCTCGAGTCGACTCATTAATCAAGAGCCGACTCATGGACCAAGAGCTGACTCCTATTCTGACACGGCAAGGAGAGTTTCAGAGTTTCAAAAATTCGAGTCAACTCGAAGACATTGAGCCGAGTTTGATTTTCTATTATCTGAGACTTCGAGCCGACTTAACCATCTCAAGCCGACTCGAGTGTCGGTTTAGACTTGTAATGGCTAGTCCCAAAATTAAATTTTTGAATTCCAAGAAAGCTCCAACAGCTCTATTTCGACTCCCTAGGCCCTACAACGGCTAGATCAGGTTGAAAACTATAAAAGGGAGGTATTTATGATGGATAAAAAGATTATTTTGATTATTTATTGAAAATTAAAAGAGCATTCAAGTGAATTTCACCACCCAACTTCAAATGAGCATTCAAGAAAGGATTCAAAGCTTCACCAACTCTTCTTCAATCATTGAATCCAATCTTTGAGGAAGTCAAGAAGTAGCTTTAAGAGCATTCAAGAACATCTAAAGCAAGGCTTCAATTTGAGCTTCATCAGCAACTACTAAATAAATTCGGTTTATTGTAAAGTTTCTAGTTTCCTTTTAAAATATCTTGAATCTTCTCCAAGAGCAGCAAGGGAGCTTTGTCTTGTGAGTGTTGAAAGGTTATTAGGTGAGCCTATTAAAACCTAAGTTGGATTTCTTTGGTGAGCCTGGTGTAAAAACCAAAGGGTACTTGGGTTTCTTTGGTGAGCTCGATGTAAAAACCAAAGGGAGTTGGGTTTCTTTGGTGAGCTCGGTGTAAAAACCAAAGAGAGTTGGGTTTGGATTGTGATCCTGGTAAAACAATCTGACTGTACTCTTGGAAGAAAATAGTGAAAATCTCAAGTGGTGCTTAAGTAGTGGACGTAGGAGCGGGCTGCTCTGAACCACTCTAATTTCTCTGTATTTGTGATTGTGTTTGCTTGACTCCTTTGTGATTGTTAATTTACTTTCTTCCATTGCATAATCTATCACAACACCAATACTAAAAGATTTTTAAACAGCACATACTTAAGAGTTTTTATTATATCAATTCACCCCCCTCTTGGGAAGCCACCTGGGCAACAAGTTGTATTAGAGCAGAGTCTTAGAAATTCTTTAAAGTAAAGATTGATGGCACATCCCATGAGTACCTCTTTGGCCAAAGGCCAATCCACAAACCAACCTTCACTTTTCACTAGAACTAATTACACATATTGAAAGGCTAGGATAAAGATATACATCAAGCCGTAGACTTCTAATTATGGAAGATCATTCCAAGAGGACTTCACACACCCATAATTAAAGTTAATGATGTTGATGTTATCAAACCTGAAGAGGAATGGGATGAGAATGATATGAAAAAGGTTGAGTTAAATGCCAAAGCCATGAATTTACTTTATTGAGCTTTGGACCCAAACGAATTTAACAGAATTTTCACATGTAATTTTGCTTAATAAATTTGGGATAAGCTCGAAATCACACACGAGGGCACATCATAAGTAAAGACTTCTAAAATTAACCTTCTTGTGAATAATTATGAGTTATTTAAAATGGAGCCAAATGAAACAATATCTACTATGTTTTCATGTTTTACTGATATTATAAATGGTCTTAAAAGTCTTGGTAGGACCTATACTAATGCTGATTTAGTGCAGAAAGTTTTGAGATCTTTGCTAAAAAAATGGAAAGCAAATGTTATAGCTATTCAAAAGGCAAAGGATCTGAACACACTACCATTGGATGAGCTGCTGGGGTCATTAATCACACATGAGTTAGCCATGCAGTAGAGAACTGAAGAAGATTTAAAAAAGAAAAAGACCATTGCATGTAAAGCAATTGAAGTGGATAAGGATGGAAATTTAGATACCTTTGATGATGATGATGATATGAAAGATGATGAATTTTCCCTGGTAATGAGAAAGTTTAAAAGATTTATGGGTAAAAGAAGAACCAATAGATAGAGAAATCAATTAAAAAAGGAAGACCATGGAAAGCACAAAGAAAAAGACAAGGAGAAGGACAAGGACAAAGATCAATTTCCAATCTATTATGAATGCAAGAAACTAGGAAACATACATCCTGATTATCCAGAAATCAAGAAAAAAATATTTAAGAGGAAGAAAAAGAAAGCAATGCTTGTGGCATGGAGAGACCGTGATGAGTCTACATCAACTGAAGAAGAAGAAGATACAATGAAGACAGCTCAGATTTGTCTTATGGGTTTGGAGGATGAGGTAACAACTTCTGAACAAAATTTAGATTTTAGCTATGATGAAATTTATAATGCTTTTTGTGAACTATTGATTGAATACAAAAAGGTTGGTTTGAAAATGAAGAGTTTAAAGAATAACTGTGATATATTTGAAAAAGTTAAAAATGAAGTTTATGAAAGAAACAAAATTTTGCAAAGAAAATGAAGCATGACTTGTGAAAGACTTAAAACCATCCAATTTGAAAAGGAAGAACTTCTTGAAAAGAATAAAATTTTACAAAAAGAAAATACTGATTTGCAAAAGGAAGTCCAAAAGTTAAAACCCTTAGTTGAAAAGTTAACCTTAAGTTCTAACAAACTTAAATTGATTTTGAAAAATCAAAGAGATTCTAATAATAAGTTTGGAATTGGATATAAAGGTATAAATACAAATAAGTTTTCTGCATCCACTTCTTATGCTCCAAAGTTCATTACATCAAAACAATATGGACCTAAGTTTACATCGTATGCTTCTTATCCAAAGTCAAGAATTATTTGCTATGCATGTAATAACATAGGTCACAAAGCTTTTGAGTGTCATTTGAAATATAATGATAAAAAGAAAATCAAGAAAATTTAGGTTCCAAAAGGAACCAATCCTACTAACTTGCAAGGGCCCAACAAAGCTTGGATACCTAAATCTACTACTTGATTATTTTGCAGGGATGTCTTGCAGCCATGAACACAAAGAAAAGATAGTATCTTGATAGCGGCTATTCAAGATGCATGACGGGTGATATAGATCAATTCTTCATCCTTGAAGAAAAAGATGGTGGCAGGGTAACATTTGGTGACAACGATAAAGGAAGGATAATTGGTATTGGTAAAATTAAAATTACTCCTTCCACCTTTATTGAGAATGTATTGCTAGTAGAAAAATTAAAGCATAATCTATTAAGCATCAGTTAACTATGTGATATTGGCTTTAACATTTTCTTCAAGGCTTCAATGTGTATAGTAGTTGATCCTCTTGACTCTAGTACAGAGTTCATTGGACATAGACTTGGCAATATATATGTGGTAGATCTTAATGATCTAGCTATGTCAAGTAACATAAGTCTTGTAGCTATGAATGATAAGAGCAAGGAATCAAGTCTACTATGGCTTAGACGACTTGGACATGCTAGCATGCATACCATTGCAAAACTTATTTCAAAAGATTTGGTCAAAGGTTTGCCAAAGTTTAAAGTAAATTTTGATTATGTTTGTGATGCATGCTAATTAGGAAAACAAGTTAGGGAGAGTTTTAAATCCAAAAATATTGTTTCTACCACTAAACCTTTAGAGCTACTTCACATGGATCTATTCAGACCCACTAGGATAACAAGCCTAGGTGGTATGAAGTACGGTCTTGTGATTGTAGATGATTTTTCAAGATACACATGGATTTTATTTATTGCACATAAAGATGAAACTTTTAAAACTTTTAAGAAATTTTACAAAAGAGTTTCAAATTTGAAAAATCTTCCTATTATTTCTATTCATAGTGATCATGGTACAAAATTTGAAAATCAATATTTTGATCACTTTTGCACGAAGCATGGTATTGACCACAACTTCTCTGCTCCTAGAATACCACAGCAAAATGATATTGTACAGAGAAGAACAGGACCTTGGAAGAGATGGCCCATACAATGCTTTGTGAAGGCAATCTTCCAAGATACTTTTGGGCAGAAGCTATAAATATCACTTGCTATATTTTAAACAGAGTTTTAGTCTGACCTATTATAAGGAAAACCCCCTATGAATTATGGAATAATAGAAAGCCAAACATTGATTATTTTCATGTTTTTGGTTGCAAATGTTTTGTGCTTAACAATGGTAAGGATAACCTTGGTAAGTTTGATGCTAAATCTGATGAGGATATTTTTCTTGGTTATTCAATCAATAGTAAAGCTTATCGAGTATTCAATAAGAGAACTTTAACTGTTGAAGAGTCTATTTATATTATTTTTAATGAGACTGACACTGCATTTTCTAGAAAAGAAGACTATGCTGATAATGATGCAGGTACACTTGAAAATGGATTAAAGGACATGACTATCAAGGACAAGCAAACAGGTGAACAACAACAAGAAGAGGTGGTAAGCAAGAATCATGAAGACCTACCTAAAGAATGGAAGTATGTACAATCACATCCTAAAAAATTTATTATAGGAGATCCATCACAAGGTGTTAAGACTAGAGCTTCACATAAGGATGCACATGATTTAATTGCTTTTGTATCTCACGTAGAACCACATACCATAGAAGAAGCTGAAACCAACCCTAATTGGATGTTAGCTATGCATGATGAGTTAAACCAATTTAAGAGGAACAATGTTTGGACACTTGTAGAGAGACCATCTGACTACCTTGTTATAGGTACTAGATGAGTCTATAGAAATAAGCTAGATGAACAAGGTAATGTAATAAGAAATAAGGCTAGACTGGTAGCTCAAGGTTACAACCAAGAAGAGAGAATAGATTTTGATGAGACCTATGCACCAGTAGTTAGACTAGAGGCCATTAGATTACTTCTGGCATATGCATGCTTTATGAACTTTAAATTATTTTAGATGGATGTAAAGAGCGCTTTTCTAAATGCTTTTTTATCCGAAAAAGTTTTCGTAGAGCAGCCACCTGGTTTTATCGATCACTATTTTCTAAATCATGTTTTTAAGTTAAATAAGGCTTTATATGGTCTTAAACAGGCACCTAGAGCCTGGTATGACAGATTAAGTAAATTTTTACTTGAAAATGATTTGGTGAGAGGTAGTGTAGATACTACTCTGTTTATTCAAAAAAAAAAATAATGATATTTTAGTTGTTCAAATTTATATTAATGATATAATATTTGGATCTACTGATGAATCTTTGTGCTAAGATTTTACTAAGTTAATGCAGGGTGAATTCGAAATGAGTCTACTAGGTGAGCTAAACTACTTCCTCAGACTTCAAATCAAATAATCGAAGGAAGGAATTCTCATCAACCAAGCCAAATACATTAAAAAGATTATCAAAAAGTTTGGTAAGGAATCAAGCAAGGAAGCTGGAACACCCATGAGTCCTGCATGCAGATTAGATAAAGATGAAAATGGTACAAGTGTTGATCAAAAGTTATATATAGGTATGATCGGATCTCTACTCTATTTAACTACCGGTAGACCTGATTTCTATTTAGTGTTTGTATGTGTGCTCATTTTCAATCAAATCCAAAAGAATCACACATTATTGCTGTTAAAAAAATTATTAAATATCTTAAAGGCACATGTAATGTAGGATTGTGGTATTCCAAGCATTCATCTTTAAACTTAATTAGTTATTCGGATGCTAAGTATGGTGGCTATAAAATTAATAGAAAAAGCACCAGTGAGACATGCCAATTTCTAGATGTTAACTTAATTTCATGGCACTATAGGGAACAGAACTCTGTAGCACTGTCCACTGTTGAAGCAGAATATGTAGCTGCAAGGAGCTGTTGTGCACAAGTTTTGTGGATTAAGCAACAGCTAGAAGACTATGATATTATCCAATCTAAGATTTCTATCAAATGTGCTAATACAAGTACTATTAATTTATTTAAAAATCCAATTTAGAATTCTAGAACAAAGCATATAGAAATAAGGCATCATTTCGTTAGAGACCATGTTTTGAATAACAATGTAGAATTAGAATTTGTCCCTACTAAGAACTAACTAGCTGATATTTTTACCAAGCCTCTTAGCCAAGATAGATTTGAAAAGATTATATGAGAGTTAGGTCTGTGTGACTTTTATTAAGATTTTTGACCTATTCCTTTTCAAAATTAAGAAAAATTATCTAGAGTCTTTCAAATTCATTTTAAAGCTATTGACCGCTTCACCTAGTACCAATTTAGCTATAGAAACCTTTAGTTTGACCTTTTGAGCTTTAACCTCTATTTTTGCTCGATCCGACTCGAGCAATCCCCTTTTCTATCGAGCCAACTCAAAGGACGGGTTTGGACTTTTTTAAATTAGGTTCCGTAGCTTTCATTCTTAAACTTCTTTCCATTTTCACTATTTATCTCCACCCATTTTTTCCCCTAAGCCATAGAAACTCCTCTAGAACCCTTCCTAAACCTTAATCCAAGCTAAATGGCACCTAGAAAGGTTGTAGGAAAAAGACCTAGGAAGGTGATCCGATCCATTATGGAGGAATGGAGGACAAAATGAAGATTAGATGCTTCAGCTTCTCAACCCACTGAAGAACAACTTAAGTAGCAGATGATCGATGCTCCAGATGCTCCTCGATAGGTTATTCTTATGGGAAATTGATAGGTAACCTCTGGAAGAACTATAGATTTCAATTTTCTAGAAGAAGAGAACTTGAAATTAGGTGATTGGCTTGATGCTCAGGGTTGGAAACACTTTTGCATGCTTAATCTGCCTACCTATCCAACCTTGGTCAGAAATTTCTTTGAAAATTTGTCCCTTGGTATATTTCATTTGGAATCTATTGTTAAAGGGAAGAATGTTGTTGTGGATGAACAAAAATTAAGTACATTATTACAAATTCCAAAAGAAGGAGAATGTTTTCTAATGATGAAAGAAAAACAAAGGACTTTAAGAACTATTTTAAAGAGAAGTGATGTATCAGGGATTGTTCATGTTCAAGCCAACCTATTATCTTTGGAGATGAGACTCTTACATAACATTATTAGTAGAGTGTTTTTACCCAGAACTAGAAGATTCGACTGGATAAGTGAAAGAGATATGATGTATATGAGATGTCTGATTGAGGGGAAGGCCCTCAACTTGCCTTACATTATGATTTCTCAGATGAGGGATGTTGGGAATTGTGTCCCAAAGACAATCACTTGGGTTGTAGATAGTTGAGCTCAGTATTGTACTCTCTCTTTGAATTAATAAAATATATTTTTTTGGCAGCTCATCACATTTTATATTTTCCTGAAACGAACTCTTTCCATATGATGAAGTCTTTAGGACTACACTGACTTCAATACAAAGAGGATGTATCGAGTGGTCCTTAAACCTTGTTCACAACCAAAGGATATATTGTACTGGATGACAATATATCAAGTATAGGTTGTTGTAGTTCACATCGTTTGGTTGTCCTCTTGACTAAATGAGTGTGGTGAAACTGATGTGATCTGCAAGTGGGATATGTGATATCTTGTTGAACGTGACTCCATGCAGCCCCTTTCTACCAAAGGGATACTCACGATTGGATATAGGTATATGTGTCTCTCTGACCTGAGGTCATCATGATAGCTTGTAAGCAACTCCCTGTGCTTTGGTGCCGGACTACCCGGATTTTTAATCCGGTGATGGAAGGTTTCTGGGTACAGGCAAGTACTTGTGGAGCAGTGATGGACCAAGATGGAATTGACCTGTCCAAACAGTTTGGATTGAATGTCTCGCAGTATCTCAATTTAGAAAATCCTCGGCCGGGGTAGTCCTAGTGAAGAGTCACTGGGCTTGCGAGGTTGAGACACGTAGTCGACTGACTCAGTCTGGGTTGGCAGCCCAATCTCAGTCGTCCTGAGCATTAGAGGTCAAAGGGATGAATTATACGATAACCATATGCCAGAGGTTCGACAGTTTGCTCCCGCATCTTTGACCTATCCGGACACCGGGACCCATTGCTAGATGGTTTCCTGTGCTGGTACTAGAATTGTTCTAGTGCTACCGTTTAGGTTCGAACCTATGAGGTCACACGCCACAGAGGATTACTCTCTGATCCGGATATCAATTACGATTGGGAATCGTCTCGATTTTATGGTTACAGTATTTTTGAGCACTCATTTCCCTGTCTTACCCTTGTCTGTGTCAACCAAAATTGTTCCGGGTTGACCATGACTGCACCAGGATTTTTTTGAATCAGTTTTGAACTGATTCGGAGCTCGTTTCGACCTCCAATTGGTTGTGAACCAATTTTAATCCATTGAACCAATTTAATTGGGCTTGAACTGGTTCAATTAGATTGAACCAAAAGGTTTAAATGGATTGGACCATTTTTTTGCTTGGACCTGTTTTGAACCGGTGTTCTTATTTCACCGTGTAAATGTTTTACATGTTGCTGGAAGAAACCCAAGCACTGGAAACCAAAACAACCAAACGAACGCTGCTGCTGGGCGTCTCTTCTCCTCCCTCCACCCATCCTTTTAACTCTTGTTAATGGCTGTTTAATGGGAGAATGGCAGCCCGTGTCTTTTGGTTTTCCGAGCCTCTCCATCTCCCTCTTCCCTGCTGCCTATTTAAACCTCATCAGCGCCCCTGTTTCAGCCTAAGTTATACACCGTGTGAAGAAGAAAATAGCAAGTGTGTGTTCTTCCCTTTGAGAGGCTGAGAGCTTGGTACTTTTCCACCCATTGGGTACTAGTTAGGCTGGGATTTGGAGTGTGTGAGGGAGAGAAACAAAGCCTTGTTTCTTGTGCTCAAATTCCCATTTCAGCAAAGCCCTGTTGTTGAAACTTACCGTGACCGAGTGTCTTCTTCCAGCTGCTAGCACCACGTATGGAGAGGGATCCGAGAGCCCCGGGCATGTCTCCCCTCTAGAGGGAGTACCCTTCTACTCCTAGGAGCAAACCACGTGAGCCGGACTTGCTGCTGTTGCTCAAAAATGAAGATTGAAGTCTGCTATCCTGTTCTGCAACAACTTCCAGCAGTAGACTTTGGGCATTTTTGTACACCATTTTTGCTATGTTTTGGTTGCAGAGCTCAGTGCCAAATCGAATACCACTCTAACCCCTAGCCGCTGCTATAATTTGGGAGCAAACGGAGGTCCGGAAGGTGGTGTTTGGATGATATTTTGAAAGCTCAAAACAGGGTATCCCACGGTCTAAGGAGGAAGAAGGCTGGAATAGATTTATTCCAGCTTTTCCATCCTATTCCAGGTTTATCCCAGAGTTATTCCAGCCAGAATAAAGGTATGAAAAATTATTTTTTTTATCATGCATAAATAGATTTTTTTTTTTTTTTTTGCAAATATTTTTATATCATGATACATGCCTACATGCAACATGAATAGATTAGTTTCTGGGCGAAGCAGATTTCCTCTGCGCGAATTTTAAAAAAAAGTTTTAAAATCCATTCTGCTCCAGCAGCTATTTGCATGCCTAGTGTAGGATCATGTCAAACCACCTGCACCATTTTCTTTCATGGGAAGCAGCTCACAGGGCACGAGCCTATCTTCCTTATGGCATGGCATTTACTTTACTTTTCCAGGATGCTAGTGTTGATTTATCAGGTGAGGATAGGAGACCTTTATTGCATACTGACAAATACAATGCCAGGTCACTGATCAGGATGGGCTTTCATAAGGTAGAAGATAGATGGATTCGGAAGACCTCAGGATAGAGAGTTGCACATTTTGATGATGAGGAGTCTTTTGATGATGAGCAGATTGGACAGCCATAGGACATCGAGATTGAGCGACCTACTGCTGAGGTTGGACCCTCTGAGCTAGCACCTACTTCACCTCAATCACCTGTGAGAGATTCAGTTTCTGGTGGTTTTCATGATGATCAGAGATTGCAAACTATCTTGGATGAGCTCTCTGCTCTACAGCTAGGCAGAGCTGATACTGATGCCAGGATGGATGCATTACAGGCTGAGATGAGGGATGGTTTTCAGTAGATCTTAGCAGTTCTTCATGAGATCAGTGCAGCTAGACCATCAGCACCTCCTCCACCAGCAGATGATGGACCTGGACTAGATGATGGTACTGATATTGGACATGCAGAGCCTGAGCACACTATTGGCACACCTGATGAGCATTGTACTACTGCATATGCTACTGAGTTACCTACAGTCACTGAGGAGCAGCATACTGATATTGTAGATACTCCAGCGATGTAGATTCTTTCCAGTACCAGCACTTTGGTTTTGTCGGATACTCCTTCGGTGCAATCGACTCTGATCTTGATTTCTACTGGGTCTTCACTTTCTAGAGCTAGAGTTGCTAGACCACCCATTGCTACTAGGACTAGACTTAGGGATCTTAGGCCTAGATTTCCTAAGTTCAAACCACAGTATAGAATTTTAGAGATTGGCTCTTCTTCTTCTAGTGAAGATGAGTCTAGCCCTACTTTTTGAGTTTAGATCTTTCTTTTGTTGCATGTGATACTATTTTGTAGTGCATTGACACTTTTGTATTGTATCACATTTGGTACTGACACTCCTTATATATATATGTGTATTTTGAAAATCATGTATTATAATTGATGAGTGATATGAATGTTTATGATTAATTATGGATGAATAATTTTAATTTTGTCAAAGGGAAGAAATGCTTTTATCTCAAATATGTTCCCGGTAATGTAAATCATTATTATGTTTTGTTGATGACAAAAAGGGGGAGAAGTGCATGAAATTGAGAAAAATGAGAAGAATTGCAATTAACATTGTTATATGAAAAAGGGGGAGCAATTATTGAAAATTCTTTTGAATATAAAGTATTGAAGTAGTATTAAAAAATTTTCCTGAATATAATTGTTGATCAATGAGGAAACTTTGTTTGATACATTATGATTGGTATGTTAACCTTATTGCTCTAATACATGTTCTTAGTTGTTGATACTTTGCTTTAACACTAGCTCATTTCAACTCTGATACTATATCATGAGACTTCATCTATTCCGATACATACTATTTTGAATATACATTGATACATAGTATGATACGATACATGTAATTGTAAAGTATTTTTAAAGCTTGTCATGCCCAGTATTTTGTCATCATCAAAAAGGGGAAGATTGTTGACCCTAGAATGATTTTGATGATTACAAAACATTGGAGCATGTATTTATGACTAACCTATTCAATTATTCAAGAAGTTTTTGTAGGAAGCATTTATCAATGAGTTACTTTATTTCCTTCTTAGCTAAAGCTTATTCCAGTGCAATTGTATTAATTGATGAAGTGCATTGAATTGAAGATCTCAAAGTTGTAAAGCCCTAATTTTTATTCTTGTAATCATGTAAAAAGGGCTATAAATTAGAAAAAATGAGTTTGATTAGGTTATATATCTATTGTAACTTATTTTGAAGTATTCGGAAGACCTGTATTGGTTAGAGATTCAATTGGCTGATTTTTTTGAAAAAGTTCTGCTCGAGCCGACTCATGGATCAAGAGCCGACTCATGGACCAAGAGGCGACTCCTATTCTGGCATGGCAAGGAGAGTTTCAGAGTTTCAGAAATCCGAGCCAACTCATCCAAAGTTTGATTTTCTATTGTCTGAGATTTCTAGCCAACTTAACCATCTCGAGCCGACTAGAGTGTTGGGTTCAGACTTGTAACGGCTAATCCCAAAATTGAATTTTTGAATTCCAAGAAAGCTTCAATGGCTTTATTTCAACTCCCTAGGCCCTACAATAGCTAGATCAGGTTGAAAACTATAAAAGGGAGGTATTTATGATGGATAAAAAGATTTTTTTGATTATTCATTGAAAATTGAAAGAGCATTCAAGTGAATTTCAAGTCTTTCACCAACCAACTTCAAGTGAGCATTCAAGAAAGGATTCAAAGCTTCACCAACTCTTCTTGAATCTATGAATCCAATCTTTGAGCAAGTCAAGAAGTAGCTTTAAGAGCATTCAAGAACATCTAAAGCAAGGCTTCAATTTGAGCTTCATCGGCAACTACTAAACAACTTGGGTTTGTTGTAAAGTTGCTAGTTTCCTTTTGAAATATCTTGTATCTTCTCCAAGAGCAGCAAGGGAGCTGTGTCTTGTGAGTGTTGAAAGGTTATTAGGTGAGCCTATTAAAACCTAAGTTGGGTTTCTTTGGTGAGCCCGGTATAAAAACCAAAGGGCACTTGGGTTTCTTTGGTGAGCCCGGTATAAAAACCAAAGAGAGTTGGGTTTTTTTGGTGAGCACAGTGTAAAAACCAAAGGGAGTTGGGTTTGGATTGTGATCCTCGTAAAACAATCTGACTGTATTCTAGGAAGAATATAGTTGAGATTCCAAGTGGTTCTTGGGTAGTGGACGTAGGAATAGGTTGCTCCGAACCACTCTAATTTCTTTGTGTTTGTGATTATGTTTGCTTGACTCCTTTGTGATTGTTAATTTACTTGCTTCTATTGCATAATCTATCACAACACCAACACTAAAAGATTTTTAAAGTGTGTATACTTGAAAGTTTTTATTATCCCAATTCACCCCCCTCTTGGAAAGACACTTAGGCAACACTGCCTATTTTTATCCTGTGGTCTAAGATACTGACTTGAGTATTGAAGGGTCTTCATTAGAGCCACCTCAACTAGGGCTTTTTTTGTAGGTACAACTACCAGCATCTTCCTTTTAGCTTACTTTAGCATTTGAGTAGATTCCAGTACCATCAAAGCTAATGGACAAAGGTGAGACCCCCAAGTACAAATATAGCTCCTCCTCTACCTTGGGCTTATTGAGGAGTGGAGGAGCACCGAGATAGGCTTTGAGCTTGTTGAGCACCTTCTAGCATTCATTAGTTTACTTGAAGTCCTTTAACTTGTTTAGAGTTTGGAAGAAGGGTAGACATCGCTTAACTGATCTGAAGATAGACTAGCTGAGTGCAGCAATTCTTCCTATTAGCTTTTGCGCCTCCTTTACCATCTCCAGAGCTCCCATCTGGCTTACCACATGGATATTCTCTAGGTTGGTTTTGACCACCCATTGCGATGCCATGAATCCAAGGAATTTGTCAGAAGTCACCCCAAAAACATATTTCATTGGGTTTAGCTTCATTTGGTATTTGTGCATGGTGGTGAAAGCCTCCTCCAAATCATCGATGTAGTTTTTCGAGATAAGGTTGTTAATGAGCATATCATCTATGTAAATCTCCATGTTGCAGCTAATTTGATCTTTGAAAACATTATTCACAAGCTATTGGTTGGTTACCCCCATATTTTTTAAGCCAAATAGCATTATCCTGTAATCAAATAGACCAAAGTCAATAATATTCTTCATCCTCTATTGCCATGCAGATTTGATTATATCCAGAGAATACATCCATAAATGTTAGGAGCTCATGACCTACGGTTACATCAACTAGTTGGTCAATTCAGATAAGCAGGTAGCTATCCTTACGGACATGCTTTAATCAAGTCCATAAAGTTAATGCACATTCACCACTTTCCATTGGCCTTCTTCACCAACACGACATTGGCCAACCAATCAAGATAGTTGACTTCCCTAATAAACCCGGTGCTAGTCAACTTGTAGCTCTTCAAAAATAGCCTTTTGTTGCTCGGGGATGAAGTTTCTTTTCTTTTGCTTTACACGCTGGTGGACCAAATCCACCTCTAAACAATGCACCATCACCTCCAGGTTGATACCTAGCATATCTATAGGAAACCAAGCAAAAACATTAATATTTTTCTACAAAAAGTTTATAAGTTGTTATCTTGTGGTCTCGTCCAATTTTGAGCTTGTGTTGATGGTGTGCTCGGGGTTACCATCATGTAGAGGGATGGCCAAGAGATCTTCAATAGGTTCTCCCCATTCTTTGGTCAGCTTGTCTCAAGTATCAAGGCCTTCAACCAGGATGGCACTGGATAGTCTAGCTTGGAGGGACACCACATAGCATTGCTTCACCAAGGCTTGATTTGCATAGACTTCATCAACACCTCATGCAATCGGGAACTTCATGAGCAAATAATATATTAAGGTAATTGCTTGAAGGGCATTCAGCCCAGGCCAACCAAGTATAACATTGTATGCCAACAAAGTTTTTATGACCATAAAGGTCAGACACATCAAGAATCGTCAAGGAGCCTACCTTACTATCATAGGTAGCATAATAGTCTCTTCAATAGGGACCAGCTTCTTATCAGTGCATACATCCCTTCCAACTATTCTAGAAAAATATTCATCTTTAAGAGAGCCTCATAAAATAAGACATCCACGGAACTTCTATTATCAATAAATACACGATTGACATTATAATTAGCTACACTACAAGAAAAATAATTATTAACAATGGCTAATTACTATCTCTAATGCAAGTTTGCCATTGCTAATAGTCCATCACATAAACCAATATCACAACTAACCATTATTAGTGATGACATTTTCTACCATCGCTAAAATCTATTATTAGTGATGGCTATTAGCGATGGCAATTATCATTGCTAATAATTTTTTTATTTTTTAAAAGATAATTAAATAAAAAAATATTTGTGATAAAAAAAATGCCATTGCTATAAATGAAGCCATCAATAGTAAATCCTTAGCAATGTCAATGACCATCGCGAAAGCCATCGCTAATAACTTTTTTAATTTTTTTAAAAAAGTAATAAAAAATCTAAATTATATTATATTAAAATATAAATTTATATTAAATAAAAAATCTAATTATATTATATTAAAATATAAATTTTATAATTTTATAAATTTACACTACTTTACAAATAAAAAAGTAAATATACAATATCAAAATAAAAAAAAATTATCCTAGATCTTCTATGTCATTGTCATCCTCCTACTCCTGCATGTCCTCTCTAGTAGCTGGTGGATGAGAGCCAGATGTTTCAGCATCTTGTAATAAAAAAATATTATTAATATATTCTAGATATAAAAATTTACAATAAGTAAATTAAAAAAATTAAATAGATTTACCTGTTGTAATAGTTATGATAATGAAGCCAGCTGATCATGTAGATATGGGTCCTGAAGCATGTTAATGATCAAAGCACGGATGGCATCCCGAATGCCCTAAGGTAGCTAGGAAAATATCCTAGTCTCGATGTCCTCGACATGTGCATCAATCCACATCTAGGTTGTCAGGGCTTGAGATTAGGATGTCAAAAAGTATCGTGCTACCTGCGGATTGAAGCTATGGCCAAATCCTATGATATGGCTCCTACTCACCACTCTTGTGACCCTGAGTCATCCCTCAAGATCAAAGAGAGACTAAGAGGATGGGTCCTCATCATGCCACACTATGAGGTACTCTGCATAATCCACCTATATATTTTATATATTGATTAGTCCAATTATACGTATCAGTATATATAAAATTTAATATTTAATGTTTTAAGTTCTTACCGTGATCTGCCTAGATCTCAAATCTAAGTAATCACTATCCTCTTAGACCAATATGTGGCCTCCAATAACTGTTGCTGGTTCGGTGCATGACCTAGCTTCCATATCTATGATAAATAAATAATAAAAATAAGTTAATTAAAATATATATCATCAATTTAAATTAAATTTAATATAATTAAATATAAAATTCTTATCAATCTTTAGCCACAGCATGCATGGTGCGGGCACCAGACTCAGAAGAAGACTTCAGAGCTCCATCTAGATCTCTGATTAACCTTGCCCGAAGAATTAGGGTTTTTTTGGCTTGTAATAAGGGTTGACTTGATCAACTCAATTTTAGTTTGAGTCTGTATTACCTGCATTTTTATTTTGTTGAGTCATGTTGACTCAGTAGTGGACTAGGGCTTCAACCTGGGGTGTTACATTTTCTCCCAAGGCCAAGCAAGTGGGCGCCACACTCCCAGCTACACTCCCAGCCATACGACTGAGTCCAGGGGGTGCCACATCTCCATCCAGCAGGTTTTGGTCCCCACACCACAGATAGCAGCTCCCTTCTCTCATGCGCCAATTGAGGAGAAATCAACCAGGGGTCCACAAATCAAGGGGGCAGCCCAAGACATTCCCAAAAGAACCAAACTATGAAAGGGAAGAAATTTTCTTGGAGAGAATTTCAAGGAGGCACCCATTACCTGCCAGAAATAATCAAAACAAAGTTAGAAAGAGCCATAACTTGGGGAGAAAGAAAATGAGGTATCCAAAAAGGGTTGAGCCATGGAAGGAAGGAGATTTCTCTTGAAGAGCAAGGTTAGGAGGTGCCCTAATCATTCCAACTAAAGCCAGATATAAAAGGAAACAAATTTTCTCTTGGAGGGCAAGGTTAAGAGGCGCCCAAACACTTCCAGATAAGGCCAAGTATAGAAGGAAAAAAATATTTTTCTTGGAGGTCAAGACAAGGAGGCGCCACCCACTTTCCTTTTTTGAAGCCTCAATCATCTTTGGAATTATTTGGCCGGCCATATGAGTAGGGATTGATCCTACAATCCTAATTTGAAGATCCCCTCCTTTAGTCCCACATGGAAAGATGTAAAACCCTACTCTCTTGTAATGGCCTATAAATTAAACCCCCATGTAAATTTGAAATCAATCAGATGAATGAAACCAACTTTTTTTTGTGAGCAAACTCTGTATTTTCTCTCTTCCGCACTTGCATCCAGGTGTTGAGCTCCATGAGGGAGTAAATCCGGGTTCCCCAGGAACCTTGAGGAGGTGTGAGATCTCCAAAACCCAAACCCTAGGTTAGCCACTTCTACTCCATAAACCTAGCCACCCACCATCCACTTCAATCCACCAAACCCTAGCCTATCCCACCTCCCATGGCCTCTCTCTCCAAGTCCAGGCCGACCACCAGCATCCAGCTACAGTCCGGATACTTCAGATCCAAAGCTCTTTCCAGAGGGAGTCGAATCAGCCTTCAAGAGAATCCGGATCTCAGCGATATCAGCCTTCAAGTTCTTCGAACTGGTAAATCCTTCCCTGAGTCTCTGAATCCATCATTTGTTTTTCTTCTTCCCAGATCTTGAGTTCAGGAGAAGCCGACCCAGCCACGAGACCAGTATTAGAGGATCCATTGCGAAGATAACCGAATCCGAGGATCCAACAATCTGCTCGAGAGTGTCCTCCAATTGAAGCAACGAGAGATATCACTGCTAGGTAACAAGAACCTTCCCTTCTCACTTTGTCTGTTTCATTGAAACTCGGAGCAAACCCTAGATCTAGGGGTTTCTCAATCCCCAGCGATCCTACTTTTGAGTTACTCTGATAATCCACTACTTTTAATTGTGCTCTCTGTCAATTCTTAGTTTCTTTCAACATTAGTTTATCTTTCCTTTGAGTCAAAGCCGACTTCTAAAAATATAAAAAAAAACAAAAAAAAACAAAAAGAATTAGTCTCAATTTACTTCCGCATCGCATCATCTTTTTTGTTCTGCATCATTTTTGGTATCAGAGCTTCTGTTCTGCATCAATTTTGGTATCAGAGCCCTGTCTAGGGTTTCTGTTTTGATTGCTTGTTTGAGTCTCTCTCTTTTTACTTTGTCTGCTCGAAGTAGACTCCCCAGGATGTCCGGTCCTAGGAACGAAGCGAGGTGCAAACCTCCTCTTCCCATTCCACGGGGTGTTCCTAGGGCATGTAGGGGATCCGTTGGGTTACAACTTCGTAGCAGGAATTGTAAACGGGGAAGTACTCTATTTTCAGCCCGTAATTACCCTGTTGCAGGAATTATTTCTAACTGCAAATAACTCCAAATTTGGTGATTTTTATTTTGCTGAAACAAGTATAATTGAAACTATTTTGCATAATTTTCCTGTGATTTATTGGTTTCCGTGAGATTTCTGAGGATTAAATTACTGCAACTCTATTTTTGTGTTTCTGCAATTCAATTATTTTTGAGTGATCATCTCTTAATTCATCTTAAGGGCATTTGAGCATCTAAGATAAGGGGAGGAGTTGATAACCTCTCCTTAGCCCAAAACCACCACCCACTCATTCGAACCTAAGCCTTTAATCTTAAAATTAATTAGACCTAATTTGCCCTAGTGGGCTAGGGACATCAACAAGTCGGGTCAAGGCTAGTGTTGAGTCAGTTTGTCTAGTTACTCTGTGTATGCTTTGTACTCAGTGTCTAGAACGGTGGTTCAGGGATTCCATCCCGAAGGACTTGTGTGCTGGTCCGCCTACCTAGCCAATCTCTGATTGGTATCTAGGATTGGCATTTAGGGACCTAACACTCCCCTTACACCTGCCTGGCTGAGTCCCGAGTTACTACAGGCTAGCTTGCCACTCTGATTGGGCATCTAGTTTGGACTCTAGGTCTAGTTAGCCAGTAGTCGCTTTAGTCTAGTCACATTCTGTGTGCTTGCTTGCATCATCATGTCTACCCGGAATGGTGTACCCTACCAACCTAGTCAAACCCAACTAAATTTAGAGGCCATGGTTAGAAATCTTACCGAAAGTATGACCAAATTGAGTCAGGACATGAATGAGGGTTTTTCCCAATTTAGGGATCGAGTCCAAGTACTTGAGAAACGTAGACATCAAAATTGGACCCCTGATCCAAAATTTAATAGGCCCCAACCTCACCCATGCCAGGAGCCTAGGAGGACCTTATACCGTGATCCCGAGCATAACCTTAGGAAGCCTAACCATGATATCTATAGTGTGGATCGTGTCTATGAGAGGTCCTTACAATATTCTAGACCAGTCACTCAACAACCCCAGTTTTCTAGATCAAACCATTTAGATCCACACCCATGCCCAAGTAAGGTCTCTACTAGCTTGAAACCCAGTGTGACCCAGGTTCCTATATCTCAAGAATGTTTGTTTTGTGGAGAAAGAGGCCATAAATCTAGTCAGTGCCCATGCATAGGACTGGCTTGTGCACAGCTAAGTGGTAAGAATCCTAAGGATGACATTAATGAGGGAGAACCCAAGGCCCTTCCATGAATCATTCTCTAATCCAGTTCTTGAGAAAGTGTATCATTATTTGCTTAGAGAACAAACCTTAATTATTGCAATCACATGTCCTAAGCTACTTCCCAAACCATCTCTTGATCCATTCCTGGGAGTAGCAAATTTTTACTTTCGTAAGGATGACCAGTTGACACTCATAGATCACCATTCAAACCTTCAGGTCACCACCTTTAGTCAATAGGTAATTCGAGACCCCACCTTATATCTCCTCCCTTTCTCTAGGACTTCCAATGCTTCTTACACCATCCAAGTATACTTTGTCAAAGTCTTTAGAGTGAACCACGTGTCAGAACCTATTAGGTTTGCCACCTACTTCTGGAAGACCTTATGGCACCTACTAGGCACCCATGATATGTTTTCATGCTCTGCATGCCATCCTCCGACCCAAGGTCAAACCTAGAGAGCCGTAGTTTGTTAGGTTTAGACCTAGGGTTCCTTTGAATAAAGTCCATTCTTTAGGAATGCATCGTCAGTCGAGTTTAGGACATTGTCTCAGATTTTGGTTTGATTGAGAGCACCAGGAATTGGGATTTGTATTTTGTCCAGGGCTGAAATTGCATTCAATGTTTCGATCAATAGGTCTATAGGCTAGAGTCCCTTTGAAATTGTTCATGGGTACAAGCCTCACACACCACTTGATCTGATTTCACTACTAGCCCACACACACAAGTCTCTTGATGCACTTGCATAGCATGTAAAAGACTTGCATAAAGAAATTCATGCCAAAATAAATTTAAGTAATGAAACTTATAAGAAGTTGGCTGATTCTCAAAGACGAGTCAAAACTTTTGTTGAGGGAGACTATGTAATGATTAGGTTAAGGCCTGAACGGTTTCCTCCTGGAACCGTTAGAAAGTTATATGCTAGAGGAGCTGAACCATTTAGAGTGGTGAAGAGAGTAGGATCCAATGCCTATGTGCTCGAGTTGCCTCCAGAACTAGGCTTTAGCTCCACTTTCAATATTACAGACCTAGTAGAGTATAGAGAGCCAGCTGTGATTCCCAGTGAGCCTTTTGAACCTAATCCTGCACTTGAGAGTGAACCCAACCCTGTGTGTCCACCAACAAACTGGCCTGTAAGGAAAGAGCAGATTGAAAAGATCTTGGATGATCAGGTTATCTCTACTCGTAATCGAGGTACCAAAGATACCTGGTCCGCTGGCAAGGAAGGCCAGATTCTGATGACTTTTGGATCTCCCGAGAAGAATTACAAGAATTGGACCCAGACCTCTTGGAGAGATACCAGAGCCAACTTGATCCATACTCGACAAGGTCGAGTTCCTCCCACCCTGGGAGAATTGGTGCGGGCACCAGACTCAGAAGAAGACTTCAGAGCTCCATCTGGATCTCTGATTAACCTTACCCAAAGAATTAGGGTTTTTTTGGCTTGTAATAAGGGTTGACTTGATCAACTCAATTTTAGTTTGAGTCTGTATTACCTGCATTTTTTTTTTGTTGAGTCATGTTGACTCAGTAGTGGACTAGGGCTTCAACCTGGGGTGTTACATTTTCTCCCAAGGCCAAGCAAGTGGGTGCCACACTCCCAGCCACACTCCCAGCCATACGCCTGAGTCTAGGGGGTGCCATATCTCCATCCAGCAGGTTTTGGTCCCCACACCACAGATAGCAGCTCCCTTCTCTTATGCGCCAATTGAGGAGAAATCAACCAGGGGTCCACAAATCAGGGGGGCGGCCCAAGACATTCCCAAAAGAACCAAACTATGAAAGGGATGAAATTTTCTTGGAGAGAATTTCAAGGAGGCGCCCATTACCTGCCAGAAATAATCAAAACAAAGTTAGAAAGAGCCATAACTTGGGGAGAAAGAAAATGAGGTATCCAAAAAGGGTTGCGCCATGGAAGGAAGGAGATTTCTCTTGAAGAGCAAGGTTAGGAGGCACCCTAATCATTCCAACTAAAGCCAGATATAAAAGGAAACAAATTTTCTCTTGGAGGGCAAGGTTAAGAGGCACCCAAACACTTCCAGATAAGGCCAAGCATAGAAGGAAAAAAATATTTTTCTTGGAGGTCAAGACAAGGAGGCGCCACCCACTTTCCTTTTTTGAAGCCTCAATCATCTTTGGAATTATTTGGCCGGCCATATGAGTAGGGATTGATCCTACAATCCTAATTTGAAGATCCCCTCCTTTAGTCCCACATGGAAAGATGTAAAACCCTACTCTCTTGTAATGGCCTATAAATTAAACCCCCATGTAAATTTGAAATCAATCAGATGAATGAAACCAACTTTTTTTTGTGAGCAAACTCTGTGTTTTCTCTCTTCCGCACTTGCATCCAGGTGTTGAGCTCTGTAAGGGAGTAAATCCGGGTTTCCTAGTATCCTTGAGGAGGTGTGAGATCTCCAAAACCCAAACCCTAGGTTAGCCACTTCTACTCCATAACCCTAGCCACCCACCATCCACTTCAATTCACCAAACCCTAGCCTATCCCACCTCCCACGGCCTCTCTCTCCAAGTCCAGGCCGACCACCAGCATCCAGCTACAGTCTGGATACTTCAAATCCAAAGCTCTTTCCAGAGGGAGTCGAATCAGCCTTCAAGAGAATCCGGATCTTAACGACATCAGCCTTCAAGTTCTTCGAACTGGTAAATCCTTCCCTGAGTCTCTGAATCCATCATTTGTTTTTCTTCTTCCCAGATCTTGAGTTCAGGAGAAGCCGACCCAGCCACGAGACCAGTATTGGAGGATCCATTACGAAGATAGCCGAATCCGAGGATCCAACAATCTGCTCGAGAGTGTCCTCCAATTGAAGCAATGAGAGATATCACTGCTAGGTAACAAGAACCTTCCCTTCTCACTTTGTCTGTTTCGTTGAAACTCGGAGCAAACCCTAGATCTGGGGGTTTCTCAATCCCCAGCGATCCTACTTTTGAGTTACTCTGATAATCCACTCCTTTTAATTATGCTCTCTATCATTTCTTAGTTTCTTTCAACATTAGTTTATCTTTCCTTTGAGTCAAAGCCGACTTCTGAAAATATATAAAAAAAAAAAAAAAAAAAAAACAAAAAGAATTAGTCTCAATTTACTTCTGCATCGCATCATCTTTTTTGTTCTGCATCATTTTTGGTATCAGAGCTTCTATTCTGCATCAATGCATGCCAACAAAGACACCGGTATGCTTGATCAGATCTTTCTAGGCAGTACGATTCTATCATGCCTTTTGCCACCTAATGGAGTATTCTTCAGTACTCCACAAGTTGCAGAGGGCCTCCCATACATCCGCCCCCATCTAGTGATTCCCTGAAAGTCATCTAGTTCGATGGTGACTGGTGCAGACACCAAAGGCACCAGAATAAGGCAGAGGCTTCTCAATCCTCTGTGGATCACTTAATCAATATTAAAGTCCACTGTAATAAAGCTTAGCTATTTTATTTGAGTTCTGTAATTAGTCAGCTCATGTTGAGCTAGTTCAGTCCAATTTTAGTCAGCTCATGTCGAGCTAATTTTATTTTTTTTGAGTCCTGTCCAAGCAAATTGAAGACTCAAGACCACATCATACAAGTAAAGACCAAGTCCAACTAGATTGAAGACATGGAAGTTTAGCCCAAGTCCAACCCAGCTTGAAGATTTAAAGACCCCAGGAGGAAAATTCAGAAAACCCTGATTCCTTGCAGATGCCCTCCAGATGCCCAGATTCCCTTCCAGATGCCAAAATATATTCATATACTAAGGCATCCATGATTTTAGAGGTCTATCTGCATCCTAGCCTAAAGAAATCAAGCCCAGGAACCAAGCCCAAGCCCCTAAGAAGCAAGATACCAGAGAATATTCCTATTACCTGGCTACCAGGCCACCCCAACTTCCAGAGGCCCAAACCCATGCGGCCGAGCCCCTTTGGGCTAGCCTCTTGCTACTCCTAGAAGCCCAACATGCCCCCTTAGGCATCCTTGGAGTGTTGGCTAAGTCAAGAAAATTTTTAGGGATTTTTCTACCTAATTTTTCCTTATTTTCTAGCTAGGGTTTGAGAGGGAAAAAGATTCTTATGTAATGTCAATTGTACCCTTACTTGCGGCCCAAGGTTAAGGGTCTATATAAGAGACCCTAGCCTCTTGTATGAGGGGAGATTTTGATATATGAAATAAACCTTGAGTTCTTCTATTGTTTTGTGTGATTACCCTGCTGTGTGCATAAAGGGGTTTGAGAGTTCTTCTTCCCGGTGTTTGCAACCATCTTCCTGCCGCCAACCATCCTTCCAGCCCCCTCCAAAACTTTCTTCCCTTTGATATTTTCTTTTATTTTCTTGATCTCCTTTGAGTTTTCTAATCCCTGACAGGTTGTTTGCAGGTCCCCGAGTTCCTACGATTCCAACGACTCCAGCCAAGCCTCAATCGGACCACCGAGCAGAAAGCCGGGTATCCGCGGGTCCTTGGCTCAGTTTTCCAGGCTGCATCCATCGAGGAACGAGAGATCCCTTCACTACAATCTTCACCGGGCACTTCAGACATTGTCAGGTACACCCCCTCTACCTCCAGTCTTTATATTGTAGGAGAACTTGCCCTAATCGAGGCTTCTCAGCCCTGGCGATCCTTCTTTAGTACTTTTCTAGGTTCTAATCTGCATGCCTGGCTTCAAAAATTCGTACAAAGTTCTCTACAACTAATTTTGATCTAAAATTTGGGAATTAATCACCTAACCCCATATATAAAACATATAAAAAGAACTGCATGCATATTAGTCCCGCATCATTTGGTATTAGAGCTTAGATTAGGGCTTGTTTTCTGCAATTGTTTTAGTCCGTATATACTTTATTATTTAAATTATTTCTCCCTGGTAAAAACTCCAAAAATTCTAAAATTTGTTTTTCTGGATTTATCATAATTCACAGTAATTTTCAAAACTTTTTCAGATTTTATTTCGGCCTGTGAATTTTCTGCAAGCCGAAATACAACCTACAAATTCTTGGCTCTATTTTTTTCAGCAAGACAAGTTTGGAAGTTTTAGGGTTTTGTTTAGCATCTTTTGCATATCTTTTAATTTTAGTATATTTCCTGTATATTAGGCCATAATTTGCAAGTTTTCTTCTATTCAAGAAAATACCAAAAAAAAAGAAATTACATATTCTCCAAAAATATCAAAAAATCATCTAAACCCTAATTTGCATCCTCATCTGCCTGCCATCATTGCATAATCTACCTTTAAGGGCACTCTTGCTATATCAGATAAGGGGAGGAGTTGATAACCTCTCCTTAGCCCAAAACCACATCCCTTGCATTCGGTCCCAAGCCTTAACCTAAAATTAACTAGACTTAATTTGCCCTAGTAGGCTAGGGACACCAACTGGTCGGGTCCGGGCTAGTGTTAGATCACTGTGTCAAGTTAACATGTGTGTGCCTTGTGCTCAGCATCTAGAATGATAGTTCAGGGATTCAATCCCGAAAGGCTTGTGTACTAGTCTGCCTACTTGGCCAATCTCTGATTGGTGTCTAGGCTTGGCAATCAGGGACCTAACACTCCCCTTACACCTGCCTGGCTGAGTACCGGGTTACTATAGGCTAGTTTGCCACTCTGATTGAGCATCTAGTTTGGACTCTAGGTCTAGTCAGCTGTAGTCGGTTTGATCGAGTCTTGCATGAGCACTAGATCAGGGGTTTCATATCATCCACCATCTTTACCTTTGCCTGAATCTATGGACAAACTTGAAACCCAGATTAAAGCCCTTACTGATCAAATGGCCCAGATGGCTACCAAGATGACCCAGTTAACTCTGTCTGGTACCCAAACCAACAATAGAATTGACCATCTTGCTAATAGGTTTTATCAGTTAGATGGCCGTGTAGGGACCCTGGGAAGAACCCATGGGTCACAGTCTGAGCCAGATCCTCAGTCCCCTCAACCTAGGAGGACCCCAAACCCTGATCCATACCATGAGGTTGAACCTAGGAGAGCTCCTCATCCTGACCCATACTATAATCCTGAAACTAGGAGGACCCCAAACCTTGATCCATTCCATGAGGTTGAACCTAGGAGAACCCCCCAGCTTGACCCATACTATAATCCTGAGCCTAGGAGGACTCCAAACCCTGATCCATACCTTGAGGCTGAACCTAGGAGAGACCATCGTCCTGACCCAATCGCTGAGATTCATCCTAGAAGGCCTAATCAGGATTTTGTAGACCATGAGGACAGATTCTATAGACATGTTAAGCTTGATGCCCCAACTTTTGATGGTTGTCTAGATCCTAAGGTCTATATAGATTGGGAGGGAGAGATGGATCAATATTTTGAGTGGTATGATATGACAGAGGAATGTAAGTTTAGGTTTGCTAAGCTTAAGTTGGTTCGGGAAGCCAGGTTACATTAGGCTAGTGTTGAGAGAACCCTTAGTCTAGGAGGGCGTGATCCTATAACCACCTTGATGAGGGAACTAATATGTATGCAATTTTTTTTTGTATGTTTTACATGTTGAGTTAGGTGATTAATTCCTAAATTTCAGATCAAAATTATTTGTAGGGAATTTTGTATGAATTTTTGAAGATCAGCATGCAGATTAGGACCTAGAAAAGTAGCAAAGAAGGACCGTCGGGGCTGAGAAGCCTCGGTTAGGGCAAGTTCTCCTACAATAAAACTACTGGAGGTAGAGGGGTGTACCTGACAATGTCTGTGAAGATCGCAGCGAAGGGGTCTCTCGTTCCTCAACGGATGTGGCCTGGAAAACCAAGCCAAAGACCCGCGGATACTCGGCTTTCTGCTCAGTGATCCGATTGAGGCTTGGCTGGAGTCATTGGATTCGTAGGAACTCAGGGACCTGCAAACGACCTGTCAGGGGTTAGAAAGCTCACAAAGGAACAAGAAAACAAAGTAAAAACAGCAAGGGAAGGCTTCTTTTGGAGTGGGCGTCCAGGGATCTGGAGGGTTTGTTGGCAGCAGGAAGATGATTGCAAACACCAGGAAGAAGAACTCTCACAAACCCCTTTATGCACACAGCAGGGTATCACACCACTCAATAGAAGAACTCAAGGTTTTCATTCATCAAAAACTCTCCTCATACAAGAGGCTAGGGTCCCTTAAATAGACCCTTAACCTTGGGCTCCAAGTAAGGGTACATAAGTCTTTACATAAGAATCCTTTTCCCTCTCAAACCCTAGCTAGAAAATAAAGAAATATTAGGTAGAAAAATCCCTAAAAATTTTCTTGACTTGGTCAAGACTCCAAGGACGCCTAGGGGGGCGTGTTGGGCTTCTAGGAGCAGCAAAAGGCCGGCCCAAAGGGGCTCGGGTGCATGGGTTTGGGCCTCTGGAAGCTGGGGTGGCCTGGTAGCCAGGTAGCAGGAATATTCCCTGGTATCTTGCTTCTTAGGGGCTTGGGCTTGGCACCTGGGCTTGATTTCTTTGGGCTAGGATGCAGATGGACCTTTGGAATCATGGATGCCCTTATCTATGAATATACTTTGGCATCTGGAAGGGAATCTGGGCATCTGGAGGGCATCTGCAAGAAATCAGGATTTTCTGAATTTTCCTCCTGGGGTCTTCAAATCTTCAAGCTGGGTTGGACTTGTGCTATACTTCCATGTCTTCAATCTAGTTGGACTTGGTATTCACTTGTATGATATAGTCTTGAGTCTTCAGTATGCTTGGACAGGACTCAAAAAAATAAAATTAGCTCAACATGAGCTGACTAGCATTGGACTGAACTAGCTCAACATGAGCTGACTAGTACAGAACTAAAATAACAACTAAAAATACTCAAATAATAACTAAAATGGACTCAGATGAGCTAAGCCCTTATTACAGATGGACTCATAAATTATTAATCAATTTATAGAGGGTTCAAAAAGCCTCTATCTTATTCTGGTGCCTTAGGTGTCCCCACCAATTCTCCTGGGGTGGGAGGAACTCGACCCTGTCGAGTGATGGTCAGACTGGCTCACATATCTCTCGAGAAGGTCTGGGTTGAGGCGTTGCAAGTCCTCTCGAGAAATCCACGAATCGCCCGACTCTGGCCGGCCTTGCCATCGGACCAGGAAGCGTTGATAGTCATGGCCCTGGGTCGTGATGGCTTGATCGTCCAGGATACGCTCGATCCGTTCTCCTCTCTCAGGCCAAATTTGTTTGTGGACACTCTAGGTTAGGGTCACTCACAATGAAAAAGAATAGGTCCAAAGGCCTCACTAGGTAGCACTGCCGGTTCCCTATACTCAACCAGGTCTGTAATATTGAAGGTAGAACTAATGCCCAAATCCGAAGGCAAGTCTAACACCTAGGCATTTGATCCAACCTTCTCTATCACTTTAAAAGGTCCGGCTCTATGAGCATGAAGCTTCTTTTAGGCCTAAGCCTAACCAAGATAGAATCCACTACATCAAATTCTTTGAACAATCTTCAGTAATTAGCCAGTTTGTTTAACATTAGTGCGGGTGGTGAACATGTTAGGCACATGCAGACTCCTAACAAGATGATGCAAAGGACTCAAACTAACACCTAATACACTCGACTTTGCATTCCTATCGAAGGAAATTTATTAGACTTTTATGGGCCTAAACCTAAGAGACTATAGACTCTCTAGGTCTGACCCTAGTGTGGTGTGCACAAGAGTATTTACAATAGACTCCAAGCAAATGCCAGAGATTATGCCAGAAGTATAATGCAAACCTAACATGCGTAATGAATGCATGCAGTACGCTAATCTCTGTTAAATACAATTTAATAATCCTAGAAATGCTGGAGGTATCAGGAAAGGGCAGAAAATAGGAAGTGGGTTCAGAATTAGTTTGGTAGGGTAGGAAAAAAGGTTCAAGGTTAGTTGGATAAAGTTCGATATAAGAAGGCATGTCAGGGACTAATCCTAGACTAATGAGGCTAACCTTACGAGGTTGTGGTATATCTATGGGGTTTGCATAATGGAATGATGGGTTACTAATCTCAGGGAAGAGGTCCCTAATGGGAACTATAGGAGGAGGCTCATCCTGAGGGTACTGATTCAAAGAGATCAGGTCCTTAATAAATTCTTCTGGTTCTTGTATTTTAGGACTAAACTCTATAATTTGGCTCTCCTCTTCGGTTTCCTTAGGTAAGGCTCTAGTAGCAGTACCTAGGTTCTCTTCCTCTATTTGTTCTTCCATTATAGCTTTAGGTTGGATGTGGTCAAGGTCAACTACCTCTAGGTTGGCTTCTACCTGGGTATCTATTAGGTCAGCAAATTCTAGGTCATCTAAAGGTGTCTCCTCTTCTCCTTCATACTCATCCACTAGGCTCGCATCAGCTTCATACACTTCCACGTTAATGTAAGCCTTGTCAATCTCAGGAATGGTTGGAGAAGGTCGGCTAGGGGAAAATTGGCTAGGTCCTGGTTTTTGATTATGGACACTAATCCTAGTAGGTTCAAGTTGTCTAAGGGGTAGTGGCTTACTACTGGGCTCATATTTAGGGGTGCTAATCCTATGGGGTTCAAGTTGACTAAGGGAAACCTGACTAGTACTAGATTGATATCTAGGGATTATGGGCTCCCTAGACTCATAGGATAAGGGTGCAGATCTATGGGTCACGGGATTATATGATCTGGGGTCATAGGATTTGGGTTCAGATCTATGGGTCTTGGGTCTACTGGACTCATGGGATATGGGTTCGTAGATTCTAGAGTCAGAGGATTTGAAGTCATAAGATCTATAGGTTGTGGGTATACTAGGCTTATAGGATGTGGGTAAATAGGATCTAGAGTCATAGGGTCTAGGTTCAGTATCATAGTAAGGGTCATGGTAAGGGGTTCTTCTAGGTTCAGTATTATTGTATGGGTCAAGCTGAGGGGCTCTCCTAGGTTCAATCTCTCGGTATGGATCAGGGTTTGGGATCCTCCTAGGTTGAGGATTGTAGTACGGGTCAGAATAAGGGGATCTCCTAGGTTCGACCTCATGGTATAGATCAGGGTTTAGGGTTCTCATAGGTTGAGGGGACTCAGGATCTGGCTTAGATTGTGACCCATGGGTTCTTGCTATGGTCCCTACACGGCCTCCTAACTGGTCAAACCTTTTGGCAAGATGGTCAATTCTATTGTTGGTTTGGGTACCAGACTGAGTTAACTGGGTAGTCATCTGGGCCATTTGATCAGCTAGGGCTTTTATTTGGGCTTGTAAGTTTTCCATGGGTTCAGACATTTGTGAAGGAGGTGGGTGATATGAAACTCCTGATCTAGTGCTCATACAAGACTCGATCAGACCGACTATAGCTGACTAGACCTAGAGTCCAAACTAGATGCTCAATCAGGGTGGCAAACTAGCCTATAGTAACCCTGTACTCAGCCAGGCAGGTGTAAGGGGAGTGTTAGGTCCCTGATTGCCAATCCTAGACACCAATCAGAGATTGGCCAGGTAGGTGGACCAGCACACAAGCCCTTCGGGATTGAATCCCTAAACCACCGTTCTAGACACTGAGCACAAGGCACACACAGGTTAACTTGACACAGTGATCTAACACTAGCCCGGACCCGACCAGTTGGTGTCCCTAGCCCACTAGGGCAAATTAAGTCTAATTAATTTTAGGTTAAGGCTTGGGACCGAATGCAAGGGATGTGATTTTGGGCTAAGGAGAGGTGATCAAATCCTCCCCCCATCTGATATAGCAAGAGTGCCCTTAAAAGTAAATTATGCAATGATGGCAGGCAGATGAGGATGCAAATTAGGGTTTAGATATTTTTTTTTTGGTATTTTTTTGGAAAATATGTATATTTTTTTTTTTGTATTTTTTTAAATAGAAGAAAACTTGCAAATCATGGCCTAATATACTGGAAATATACTAAAATTAAGAAATATGCAAAAACTCCTAAACAAAACCCTAAAACTTCCAAACTTGTCTTGCTAAAAAAAACAGAGCCAAAATTTTGCAGGCCCTATTTCGGCTTGCAGAAAATTCACAGGTCATAATAAAATTTGGAAAAATTTTTAAAATTACTGTAAATTATGATAAATCCAGGAAAATAAATTTCAGAATTTTTGGAGTTTTTAACAGGGAGAAATAATTAAAATAACAGAGTATATACGGACTGAAAAATTACAGAAAATAAGCCCTAATCTACGCTCTGATACCAAATGTTGAGGGAACTAATATGCATGCAATTTTTTTTTGTATGTTTTACATGTTGAGTTAGGTGATTAATTCCCAAATTTTAGATCAAAATTATTTGTAGGGAATTTTGTATGAATTTTTGAAGATCAGCATGCAGATTAGGACCTAGAAAAGTAGCAAAGAAGGACCGCCGGGGCTGAGAAGCCTCAGTTAGGGCAAGTTCTCCTACAATAAAACTACTGGAGGTAGAGGGGTGTACCTGACAATGTCTGTAAAGATCGTAGCAAAGGGGTCTCTCGTTCCTTGACAGATGCGGCCTGGAAAACCGAGCCAAAGACCCGCGGATACCCGGCTTTCTGCTCGGTGATCCGATTGAGGCTTGGTTGGAGTCGTTGGATTCGTAGGAACTCAGGGACCTACAAACGACCTGTCAAGGGTTAGAAAGCTCACAAAGGAACAAGAAAACAAAGTAAAAACAGCAAGGGAAGGCTTCTTTTGGAGTGGGCGTCCAGGGATCTGGAGGGTTTGTTGGCAGCAGGAAGATGATTGCAAACACCGGGAAGAAGAACTCTCACAAACCCCTTTATGCACACAGCAGGGTATCACACCACTCAATAGAAGAACTCAAGGTTTTCATTCATCAAAAATTCTCTTCATACAAGAGGCTAGGGTCCCTTAAATAGACCCTTAACCTTGGGCTCCAAGTAAGGGTACATAAGTCTTTACATAAGAATCCTTTTCCCTCTCAAACCCTAGCTAGAAAATAAAGAAATATTAGGTAGAAAAATCCCTAAAAATTTTCTTGACTTGGTCAAGACTCCAAGGACGCCTAGGGGGGCGTGTTGGGCTTCTAGGAGCAGCAAAAGGCCAGCCCAAAGGGGCTCGGGTGCATGGGTTTGGGCCTCTGGAAGCTGGGGTGGCCTGGTAGCCAGGTAGCAGGAATATTCCCCGGTATCTTGCTTCTTAGGGGCTTGGGCTTGGCACCTGGGCTTGATTTCTTTGGGCTAGGATGCAGATGGACTTTTGGAATCATGGATGCCCTTATCTATGAATATACTTTGGCATCTGGAAGGGAATCTGGGCATCTGGAGGGCATCTGCAAGAAATCAGGGTTTTCTGAATTTTCTTCCTGGGGTCTTCAAATCTTCAAGCTGGGTTGGACTTGTGCTATACTTCCATGTCTTCAATCTAGTTGGACTTGGTATTCACTTGTATGATATAGTCTTGAGTCTTCAGTATGCTTGGACAGGACTCAAAAAAATAAAATTAGCTCAACATGAGCTGACTAGCATTGGACTGAACTAGCTCAACATGAGCTGACTAGTACAGATCTGAAATAACAACTAAAAATACTCAAATAACAACTAAAATGGACTCAGATGAGCTAAGCCCTTATTACAGATGGACTCAAAAATTATTGATCAATTTACAAAGGGTTGAAAAAGTCTCTATCTTATTCTGGTGCCTTAGGTGTCCCCACCACACCTAGTGGGCCATGAAGGGTAAGCTTAGGACAAGATACATTCCAGCTTCATATCGTAGTGGTTTACTAGATCAATGGCAATGATTTAATTAGGGTAACAAGAGTATAGATGAGTACATCGCAAAATTTGATGAGTATTCCATGCGATGTGATTTGAGGGAATTTGAGGATGTTGTCTTATCTAGGTTTAGGGCCGGACTGAGAGATGACATTAAGAAAGAGCTCTATATGAGAGAGGTTAGAGACCTGGACCATGCTTACCAGATTGCTAGGGATCATGAGCATTTTCATAGAGGGCCCGTTTATCGTAGACCTGAGCCCACTAGATACCCTAGTCAGTATCCAGGAGCTAGCCAGCCCCATTAGAGCCGACCCATGCCCAGCCGACCTAGCTCGAGTCGACCTAGTCCTAGTCAACCAGGCCTGAATCGACCCAGTCCTAGTCAGCTAGGCCCGAGTCGACCCCAGCCTAGTAATCCTTTGACCCGTGAGGATGATCGAGGAAAATCTGTCAAGGCCAATAAGAGTTACACTCCCCAGAAGACCTGTTTTAGATGTAATAAGCCAGGCCACTTTATGAGCCAATGTCCAGTTAGTGCCTTACACCTAGGTGAACTGCAGGAAGAAGAGCCTGAATCCGTAGTCAAACATGAGGGAGAAGTTTATGAGGCT
This sequence comes from Areca catechu, assembly GCA_021397845.1. Taxonomy (NCBI): domain Eukaryota; kingdom Viridiplantae; phylum Streptophyta; class Magnoliopsida; order Arecales; family Arecaceae; genus Areca; species Areca catechu. Next base: position 156,238,832 of record CM038039.1, on the reverse strand, counting down.
GATGATCAGTTAATAGATGAGTATGAAGGTGAGGAGGAGGAACCTGAGTCTGAGAACCAATTAGGAGTGGTTAGGTGCATCTTAACCCAAACCCCAGTGAAGGAAGATTGGTGTAGGACTAGCATCCTACAGACTTTTGTTAAGGTAGGGGGTAAGGTTCTTAAGATCATCATAGATAGTGGGAGTTGTGTCAATGCCGTCTCTGCCAAGACAGTTAAATCTTTAGGGTTGACCACAGTTCCCCATCCTAGCCCGTACAAAGTTTCTTGGGTAGATTCCACCTCCATCCAGATTCAAGTTAGGTGCCAAATCTTAATTAGATTGCAGACCTATGAGGAAAAGATTTGGTGTGATGTCATCCCCATGGAAGTAAGTAGTATTATCTTAGGTCGACCTTGGCTTTTTGATCATGATGTAACCCTATATGGTCGGACCAACGTTTGTGCATTCAACTACCATGGGAATAAGTTTGTTATCAATCCAGCTCCCCCTAGGGACCCAGTTAAGAGGGGTTCTGGTAGCCTTAAGGATAAGAAACCTGGAGTTAACCTGATTAAGGCTAGGGAGTTAGAAAAGGAGATTACTGAGGGTAACCCTGTTTGGATCTTGACCTCCAATGAAATATTAGAGCCGGTCCAAAAGGAACACCCTAATGAAATTGTTGAAGCTCTGAAAGAATTTAAGGATGTCTTCCCTGAGGATTTACCTGATCAACTACCACCCCTTAGAGACATCCATCATGTAATAGACTTAGTTCCAGGAGCCACTTTACCAAACCTTCCTCACTATAGGCTAAATCCCAGTGAACATCAAGAATTACAGAAATAAGTGGGAGAATTACTTAGGAAGGGTTTCATTAGGGAGAGCCTAAGTCCATGTGCAGTCCTTGCTCTACTGACCCCTAAGAAGGATGGTACCTGGAGGATGTGTGTAGATAGTAGATCTATCAACAAAATAACTGTGAAATATAGATTTCCCATCCCTTGATTGGATGATATGTTAGACATGATGGCCGGAGCCAGAGTTTTCTCTAAGATAGACCTTAAGAGCGGCTATCATTAGGTTAGGATTAGACCTGGGGATGTGGAAAACTGCTTTCAAGACTAAGGATGGCCTGTTTGAGTGGGTTGTAATGCCTTTCGGACTATCCAATGCACCAAGTACTTTTATGAGGATTATGACCCAGGTCCTGAAAGAGTTTACAGGAAAATTCGTTGTGGTCTACTTTGATGATATTCTGATTTATAGCAAGACCAAGAAGGACCACCTTAGTCATCTAAGACTAGTATGCCAGACCCTTAGGGAGAATAGCCTCTATGCCAACTTTAAGAAGTGTGATTTCATGACACATAGGGTTATCTTCCTAGGTTTTGTTGTCACCCCTCAGGGAGTTTCTGCAGATCCTGAAAAGGTTAGGGCAATTATTGAGTGGCCTACACCCTCTAGTGTCCACGATGTGCATAGTTTCCATGGCCTAGCAACCTTTTACATGAGATTTATTAGGGGTTTTTGTACAGTTGTCGCACCTATCATTGATTGCATTAGGAAGGGTACATTTGAGTGGACCAAAGTAGCTGATAAGGCCTTCCTAGAGCTTAAGGATAAGATGACTCATGCACCCATCCTTAGATTACCTGACTTTACTAAGGTGTTTGAGGTTGCTTGCGATGCCTCGGGAGTAGGAATAGGTGGGGTACTAAGTCAAGAGAATCACCCTGTAGCCTTCTTCAGTGAGAAACTGAATGAGGCTAAACTTAAGTACTCTACCTATGACAAGAAATTTTATGCGGTAGTCTAGGCCCTTAGATATTGGAGACATTACTTACTACCGTAGGAGTTTGTCTTATTTTCTAACCATGAGGCACTCCGATTCCTAAACTCCCAAAAGAAACTAAACCCACGGCACGATAAATGGATTGAGTACATTCAGGCTTACACTTTTGTCCTAAAGCACCGTGCCGGCACTGAAAATAAGGTAGCAGATGCCTTAAGCCGTAGGTCTCTACTGTTAGGATCAGTTAGCACCCAAGTTATAGGGTTTGATAGGTTAAAGGATGAATATGAAACTTGCCCAGACTTTGGAGACATTTATCAGACCCTCAGGCTAGGACCATCCAGTACCCATAGTGAGTATACCCTTCAGGATGGCTACCTTTTCCAGAACAATCGACTCTGTATACCCGAAACTTCCCTTAGAGAATTCCTAATTTGGGAGACCCATGCTGGAGGTTTAGCTAGTCATTTTGGTAAAAATAAGACGATGTTAGCAATAGAGGACCGGTTCTTTTGTCCAGGATTGAAAAGGCACGTTGCATAGATTGTAGCCAGGTGTAAAATTTGTGCTGTTACAAAACAGCAGAAGCAGAACATTGATCTTTACACACCTTTACCAGTGCCTGATCACCCTTGGCAAGACCTAAGTATGGACTTCGTGTTAGGTTTACCTAAGACCCAGAAGAGACATGATTCTATCTTTGTAATGGTCAATAGGTTCTCTAAGATGGCTCACTTCATTCCCTGTTCCCAGACCTTTGATGCGTCTAGAGTAGCCAAGCTTTTCTTAGATCATGTGGTTAAACTCCATGGCCTACCCAAGACCATCATATATGATAGGGATTCTAGGTTCACCAATTATTTCTGAAAGACCTTATGGCACCTGTTAGGGACCAAGCTTAAGTTTTCTACAGCCTACCACCCTTAAACAGATGGCCAAACTGAAGTGGTGAACCGTAGTCAAGGAAACCTCCTTAGATTCATGGTAGGTGAACATGTTGGAACTTGGGATCTATTATTACCTAGAGCAGAGTTTGCCTATAACAGTTCAGTAAATAGGACAACGGGTAAGAGTCCTTTTGAGATAGTCTATGGGTGCCAGCCTAATCGTCCCATTGATCTAATTCCTTTGCCTATTTATGCATGAGTCTCATAGTCTGCAGAGTCATTTGCACAGCATATTAGAGACTTGCACAAGGACATTAGCCAAAAGATAAACATAAGCAATGAAAATTATAAAAAATTAGTTAATTCCGGAAGAAGGATCAAGGAATTTGATGTAGGGGATTCTATCATGATTAGGCTTAGGCCTGAGCGGTTCCCACCAGGGACCGTTAAGAAGCTTAATGCTCGTGGAACCGGACCTTTTAAAGTGTTAAAGAGGGTTGGATCAAATGCCTATATGTTAGACTTACCTTCAGATATGGGCATTAGTTCTACCTTCAATATTACAGACCTGGTTGAGTACAGGAAACCGGCAACGATATCCAGTTAGGCTTTTGGACCTATCCCTTCTGTTGAGAGTGATCCTTACCTAGAGTGTGCACCAATTAATTGGCCTGAGAGAGGAGAACGGATCGAGCGTATCCTGGACGATCAAGCCATTATGACCTGGGGCCGCGGTTATTAATGCTTCCTAGTCCGATGGCAGGGCTGGCCAGAGTCAGATGATTCATGGATTTCTCGAGAGGACTTGCAACGCCTCAGCCCAGACCTTCTCGAGAGATATGTGAGCCAGTCTGATCTTCACTCGATAGGGTCGAGTTCCTCCCACACCAGGAAAATTGGTGTAGACACCAAAGGCACCAGAATAAGGCAGAGGCTTCTCAATCCTCTGTGGATTACTAAATCGACATTCAAGTCCACTGTAATAAAGCTTAGCTATTTTATTTGAGTTCTGTAATTAGTCAGCTCATGTTGAGCTAGTTCAGTCCAATTTTAGTCAGCTCATGTCGAGCTAATTTTATTTTTTTTGAGTCCTGTCCAAGCAAATTGAAGACTCAAGACCACATTATATAAGTAGAGACCAAGTCCAACTAGATTGAAGACATGGAAGTTTAGCCCAAGTCCAACCCAGCTTGAAGATTTGAAGACCCCAGGAGGAAAATTCAGAAAACCCTGATTCCTTGCAGATGCCCTCCAGATGCCCAGATTCCCTTCCAGATGCCAAAATATATTCATATACTAAGGCATCCATGATTTTAGAGGTCTATCTGCATCCTAGCCTAAAGAAATCAAGCCCAGGAACCAAGCCCAAGCCCCTAAGAAGCAAGATACCAGAGAATATTCCTGCTACTTGGCTACCAGGCCACCCCAGCTTCCAAAGGCCCAAACCCATGTGGCCGAGCCCCTTTGGGTCAGCCTCTTGCTGCTCCTAGAAGCCCAACATGCCCCCGAAGGCATCCTTGGAGTGTTGGCCAAGTCAAGAGAATTTTTAGAGATTTTTTTACCTAATGTTTCCTTATTTTCTAGCTAGGGTTTGAGAGGGAAAAGGATTCTTATGTAATGTCAATTGTACCCTTACTTGGGGCCCAAGGTTAAGGGTCTATTTAAGAGACCCTAGCCTCTTGTATGAGGAGAGATTTTGATATCTGAAATAAACCTTGAGTACTTCTATTATTTTGTGTGATTACCCTTGTTGCCGATCTCGTCGCCGTGCCTGTAGCTTCAGAGCTGGTGACTTGATCAGGCCGTCTCGCCTCGAGGTCTCTGGACTCCCGATCCTGCAAGACATGGTCAGAAACCCTGGCCAGGGATCCCGACGAGGGCGCTCCGAGGATCAAGTTAGAAAACGGCGAGATGGAACAGAGTCTCCAAGGTGGGCCCCTCCCGGAGTCCCAGGCTTGGAGATTATATTTGTAAAGAAGGTCTCAGGAATAATAGAAATTGGGCCAGGTTCCTCCACCGAGCTTGCGCCAAGGGATCCCTCTCGGGATATTGGATCCTGCTCTTGGTCTCTTTCTTTTTTCTAGCCCTCTTTTCCCCTTACCTAGTCATCCGCTCTTCCCATCCTTTTATCCATCACGCTGCCTCCGGCTTCCCGCCCTTGGGAGGCTCCCTCTCGCTTTCACCTCCTTCTATCCCTCTCTTTCCCCTTTCCCCTTTGGGTCTAAGAACCCAGCGGCCTCCTTGTCTTGCTTGCCGAGCCTAGCGAGGAAAGGGTAGAGGGAGGACGCTGGCCAGATCTTGGGGTCGAGCGCGAGTGCTCTCTTTCCCAGGTGCCGACAATGCCCGTTACTAGGTCCTGTCTTGCCAGGATTTTGCTTCTCGGCTGCAAAACTTGTCGGGCCGATGTAAACGAGGTTTCGCGCGTTGCTGTTAACCGTACCAACGCTCCTCTTGGGATACGGTGTGCACTGCTCGAGGGACGATCTCGGAACTCATGCTTTTGCTCCTCGGCGGCCTCACCACGTGGGGTAGCCAGCCTCGACCGAGATGGACCCCTCATGGGCGGATACCTGGTGAAGGAGCAGCAGAGGGCCCAGCTCGACATCGGCTGAGGTGGCACCATCTCAGGGCGCCACCTGGGGAGGGAGGAAGGGGCCGCCGGCTTCGGCCGAGGTGGACCCCTCCTGGGCAGACACCTGGTAAAGCGGCAGAGGGGCACTCGACTTTGGCTGAGGTGGACCCATGTACGAGCGCCACCTGGCGAAGGAGCAGCAGAAGGGTGCTCGACTTCGGTCGAGGTAGACCCGTGTCTGGGCGCCGCCTAGAGAAGGAGCAAGAGGGCCTGGCTCAACCTCGGTCGAGGTGGCACCATCTTAGGGCGCCACACGACGAGGGAGGAAGGGGCCGCTGGCTTGGGCCGAGTTGGAACCCTCCAGGGCGGACACCTGGTGGAGTGGCAGAGAGGCACCCGGCTTCGACCGAGGTGGACCCCTCCTCGGTGGATACCTGGCGAAGCGGCAGAGAGGCACTCGACTTCGGTCGAGGTGGACCCCTCCTGGGCGGACACCTGGCGAAGGAGCAGCAGAGGGCCCGGCTCGACCTCAGCCGAGGTGGCACCGTCTCAAGGTGCCACCTGGCGAGGGAGGAAGGGGCCGTCGGCTTCAGCCTAGGTGGACACCTCCTGGGCGGACACCTGGCGGAGCGGCAAAGAGGCGCTCGACTTTGGCCGAGGTGGACCCCTCCTGGGTGGACACCTGGCAAAGGAGCAGCAGAGGGCCTGGCTCAACCTCTGTCGAGGTGGCACCGTCTTAGGGCGCCACCCGGCGAGGGAGGAAGGGGCCGCCGGCTTCGACCGAGGTGGACACCTCCTAGGCGGACACTTGGCGGAGCGGCAGAGAGGCGCTTGACTTCGATCGAGGTGGACCCCTCCTGGGCGGACACCTGGCGAAGGAGCAGCAGAGGGCCCAGCTCGACCTCAGCCGAGGTTGCACCATCTCAGGGCGCCACCCGGCGAGGGAGGAAGGGGTCGCCAGCTTCGGCCGAGGTGGACACCTCCTGGGCAGACACCTGGCGGAGCAGTAGAGAGGTGCTCGACTTCGGTCGAGGTGGACCCCTCCTGGGCAAACACCTTGCGAAGGAGCAGCAGAGGGCCCGGCTCGACCTCGGTCGAGGTGGCACCGTCTCAAGGCACCACCCGGTGAGGGAGGAAGGGGTCGCCGGCTTCGACCGAGGTGGACCCCTCTTGGGCGGACACCTGGCGGAGCGGCAGAGAGGCGCTCGACTTTGACCGAGGTGGACCCCTCTTGGGCAGACACCTGGCGAAGGAGCAGCAGAAGGGCGCTCGACTTCGGTCGAGGTGGACACCTCCAGGGCGGACACCTGGTGATGGAGCAGCAGAAGGCCGCTCGACTTCGATCGAGGTGGACCCCTCCTAGGCGGACACCTGGCAAAGGAGCAGCAGAAGGGCGCTCGACTTCGGCCGAGGTGGACCCCTCCTGGGCGGACACCTGGCAAAGGAGCAGGTTTGCCCGGCCCGACCTCGACTTCGTCTGAGGTGGGCCCACATCTGACCTTGCTGGACCGTCCCCGTTCTGCCGAAAAAATCCCACGTGGCTCGAATCACGCCTGGTAGAATCTGAGACATGCCACGTCATTTTAACGGCCGTAACAGTTGCCCCCCATCCCCCCATTCCACTAAGGCATCATGGAACGTGGGGATTTAATACGGAGATGACGTGGGGAAGGCGAAGATCTCCCGCCATGATTGCCACGATCCTCGTTGCCGTTCCTCGTTGCGCCCAAGGTCCTCTGAGAGGCTGCCATGCGTCGCCTCTCCGATTGCACTTAATGTGTCACTTTGAAAAGGAGGCCATTTCCCCTTAACCGAAGCATCGATGTCGGGTGTGCATCCACGCGGCATCCATCTGGTGGTCTGGAACAGAATGATGGGTACGACCGTTGTCGATCGAATTTGAAAAGGAGGGTGACTTTCCAGAACGAGTCCCTTTCCCTTTCTCATGCTCCGCCGGCGGTTGCAGTAGGCTATCCTTCACTCCCCCGGGTTGCCGCTTCTTTTGCACAGTGGGTTTCGGTGAGTGCCTTCGTCTGCCTCCTTCCTCCATCCCCTTCCCTTAGCAATCTCTCTTCACCACTTCCTTCCCCATGGCACGTCGTCGCCATGTTTCATCTAATCTGGACGAGGCCGGTCCGTCCCGGCCGAGGACTCCATCGTCTTCCTCCTCGGTAGCGGAGGTGATCTCGGAGGAGGTCCACAGGTGGCTCCAGCCTGAGGGTGTAACCATAGGTGTCCTTAGGGGTCCTAGGTCTCCCCCCGTAATCTCTACGTGTCCCATCTCTTCCCTTCCTCCTCCTGCCATTTCCTCTGCTGGTCCCTTCGGTCACGTCTCATCGATGACCGAAGGTGACCTTTCTTTGCTCCGGGAAGTCTATGGCATCCCGGGGTCGATCCATCTTTCTCTCCAGTGGCCCGGGGATCGCGTCACCTTAAGCGGCCCCGACCGAATAGCCTTCTACGAGGACTTCCTCCTTGGGGGTCTTCGGTTCCCCCTTCACCCTTTCTTTCTCTCCTTTCTTAGTCATTAACGCCTGGTCCTGGCCCAGTTGGCTCCGAACGCCATCCGGGTCATCTTCGCCTTCATTGTCTTCTGCCACTTCCATGGGTTCGTTGCCTGCTTCTCTCTCTTCAGGGCTCTTTTCACCCTGAAGCGTTATTCCACCGATGATGGCTGGTGGTATATCTCACCTCGGCCTAGGTGCCTCCGATTCGACCTCCCTTCCTCCATTAAGGGTTGGAAGAACCAGTTCTTTTTTGCCTCGGTCGAGGACGTCGACTGGGCCTGGAGCGAGCCAGATCGGTCCCCGAACCGAAACTCCCAAGTCGAGCAGACGGACTAGGAGGCCTATTCCTTGCTACTGAGCGACGCGGTCCCTACACTCGATGTTTTGCTCTCGGAGCAGAACTTGTTCGAGGCGGGGATCAGTCCCATCCGGGAGCCGGATGAGGCTCAGCTTTCCTTTCTACTCCGCACCTCCCCCCTTCCTCCCCTTCTCTTTTTAACTGGGCTGACCGACCTCTGTTCTCTTGCAGGTATGAAGTTTTCACTAGAAAACCTCCTGGAGGGCACCGCTCAGAGGGATGCTGCCGAGGGGGATGAGCCCGCGGCGAAGAGGGCTTGCACCGAGGTGAGCCTGCAGGCCGTGCCGATGCCCGCCCCTGGTCCAGTAGCGGCAACTCCCGCATCCAGGCCACCTCGGGCCCGGGCCGTCGACGCTCCTATCATCAATCTTGACGGGGCCGCAGAGGAGGGAGGGCCAGCTGGTGCGGGCACCAGACTCAGAAGAAGACTTCAGGGCTCCATCTGGATCTCTGATTGACCTTGCCCGAAGAATTAGGATTTTCTAATAAGGGTTGACCTGATCTACTCAATTTTGAGTCTGTAATTTTGTCATTTTAATTTTTGTTGGGTCATGTTGACTCAGTCCAAGTCCAAGGCCCAGGTAGGTGTCATTCCCTTTGCCATAGGGCACCACATTTTCCAGCTACAAGTGGGTGCCACACTCCCTGCCATATCTCCATCCAGTGTACCTTGGTCCCCATGCCTCAAGTAAGCAGGTTCTTTTTTTCTTGCACCACTTGGGGGAGAAATCCATCAAGATACCTCAATCCAAGGAGGAGCCAACTTCTTTCCAGATAAACCCAAGCCAGGATGGCAAGAATTTTTCTTGAAGAGAGGATCAAGGAGGTGCCCCACAATGTTCCATAAAAATCCAAGTTATAAAAGGGAAGAGAGCATGTCTTGGGAAGAAAATCAAGGAGGCATCCAAAAGTTTCCAAAAATGCCAAAGCCATGAAAGGAAGAAGCCTAAACTTGTGGAGCAAGACTAGGAGGTGTCCAAAAGAGCCAAACCATGAAGGGAAAATCCTTGATTCATGGAGAGATACTAGGAGACACCCCCATAACCTGCCATTTGGAGCTGATTTTCAAGTTTTCTTGGAGTTTTTGGGCTGCCCACTAATGGAAGGAGTCTTGGGAAGAGAATTTGATGCCTAAAGTGTGGGTTAGTCCTATTAGTCCCACATGGGAAATGTATAAAACTTTATTTCTTTGTTATGTCTATATATTCAACTCTATGTAACTCTTGAATTTAATCTAATGAATGAAACCAACTTTTTTTTGTGAGCAAACTCTGTGTTTTCTCTCTTCCGCACCTGCATCCAGGTGTTGAGCTCCGTGAGGGAGTAAATCCGGGTTCCCCAGGAACCTTGAGGAGGTGTGAGATCTCCAAACCCCAAACACTAGGTTAGCCACTTCACTCCCAAACCCTAGCCGCCCATCATCCTTCTCTTTCCACCAAGTCCTAGCATATCCCACCTCTCACGGCCATCCTCTTCAAGTCAAGGCCGACCCCAGCATCTGGGTCCAGTCCGGATACTTCAGATCCAGAGCAATTCCCAGAGGGAGTCGAATCAGCCTTCAAGAGAATCCGGATCTCAGCGACATCAGCCTTTAAGTTCTTCGAACTGGTAAATCCTTCCCTGAGTCTTTGAATCCATCACTTGTTTTTCTTCTTCCCAGATCTTGAGTCCAGGAGAAGCCGACCCAGCCACAAGACCAGTATTGGACGATCCATTGCGAAGATAGCCGAATCCGAGGATCCAACAATCTGCTCGAGAGAGTTCTTCCACCCAAATTCTGTGAGATCACTGTTTGGTTGGTAAACCATCTCTTCTCTTTATTTTTGTCCTGTTGAAAGTTCAGAGCGAAACCCTAGGTCTGGGAGTTTCTCAACCCCCAGCGATCCGTTACTTCTGAACTACTCTGATAACTTAGCTTCTTCTAAATTGTGCTTTCAATCCTTACATAGTTTCCATCAACTTAGTTTAACTTTACTTTAAGTCGAAGCCAATTTCTAAAAAAAAAAAAAGAAAAAAGAATTAATCTTAATTTTACTTCTGCATACGCTTCTTTGTTCTTTGTTCTGCATCACCAGCTCCCTCCCAGGCAGCGCCCGCATCCACCGCTGCTCCGACGGCATCGCCAGTGGCTCTAGCTGCCCCGCCGGTGGCAGTTCCACCCGGGGGGATGATCGCTCCTGCCACCGCCGATCTGTCCATCCCGTCGCCGACTCTCACAAGCCGGTGCTCTGTGATCCGCGATCAGGGCCTTACGAAGAGGGTCATGGAGTTCGCTTGCACCTCCCGGGACCGCCGACTGAGGGGCAGCTGGGACTATGCTGACACCCTGCTCGGGATCCTTCCACAGCTCTTCACGGTAAGTCCCAGACTCGGAACCTTCCCTTTTAAAGTTCCAGTTGGATTCTGACTGACTTATCTCTCTGGTGCAGATCGGGACCGACGTACTACTGCTGAGGAATTTCCTCGCAGGGTATGCTAAGAAGGATGCCGAGGAGGAGAAGCTCGGCAAACTCATAGCCGACATGAAGGACCTCATGGAGAAGGGGGTCGAGCTGCGGGGGAACAACCAGGCCCTTCAATCTGACCTAGCGCGCGCCGAGAGGCGCATCAAAGAACTGGAGACCTCTCTATCTGAGGAGAGGATCTCCAACCAGCGCCACATGGAGGAGGACGTCGCAGAGAAGGATCGCCTCCGAGCTCAGTCCCAGTCGCTGGAGCGCCGGGTGGAGGAGGCTCGGAGGGAGGCGAACGCAGCCAAAAAGCGGAGCTCCTATGTCAACGGGTTGCTGGAAGCTTCAAAGCGGGAGGCGCAGGAGGTCATCCCGAAGTTCCGGACCTCTGATGAGTATATCGCGGAGGTTCAGGAAGCCACCGTGGACTCCTTCTTGAAGGGGTTCCAGGTGTGCAGGGAGAAGGTAGGCTCCTTCTACCCCGAGCTCGACCTCAGCAGGGTGGTTCTCGGTGGGAGGAGGCAGGAGCCCAGCGGCGAGGCTCCAGCTGCAGCAGGCGACGCGGTCGCAACTCCAGCGCAGCACTCCTTGCAGCCACCCATCAACGGCGTAGGTGGAGAGTGCGCGCCCTCGCCCGAAGACAGCTCCAGCGTGCCGAACTAGCTTCCACCTATACTTCTCTCTCTTTTTTTTTAGGACTCCCGGCCTGTCGGGACTACTTCATTGTAATGCTCTTTCAAGCTAATGAAAAAACTTCTTTCTACCAAGTCCCGGCTTTGTCTTCCTTACGTTCTCTTGTCTCTCTCTTTTTTTTTTTTTGTTTCTTGTTGAGATGTTTGCTTCGAGTGCCGAGACTAAGTCCTGTGGTTTGTTCCGAGCTGAGTTCGCGGGTAAACTGAGTCCCATCGAGCATTCAGATCGAAGTTCAGAGCTTCCAGGTTGGGCATCGGTAGAGCAGGCTTTGCGCGAGTCCTTCGAGCTTGCCAGGCTGTTCTTCGTGATCGCGTGGGCGAGCTTGGCTTTGCCCCATCTTCCGGACCGAAGTCCGGGACTTCCGGACTGAACCCCGGGGCCGCGGGCTTTGGCGAGCCCTGCGCGGCTTGCCGAGGTGTTCTCCATGATTGAGTGGGCGAGCTTGGCTCTGCCCCGCCTTCCGGACCGAAGTCCGGGACTTCCGGACTGAACCCCAGGGCCGCGGGCTTTAGCGAGCCCTGCGCGGCTTGCCGAGCTATTCTCCATGATTGCGTGGGCGAGCTTGGCTCTGCCCCGCCTTCCGGACCAAAGTTTGGGACTTCCGAACTAAACCCCGGGGCTGCGGGCTTTGGTGAGCCCTGCTCGGCTTGCCGAGCTGTTCTCCATGATTGGCATGGGCGAGCTTGGCTCTGCCCCGCCTTCCGGACCGAAGTCCGGGACCTCCGGACTGAACCCCGGGGCCGCGGGCTTTGGCGAGCCCTGCGCGGCTTGCCGAGCCGTTCTCCGTGATTGCATGGGCGAGCTTGGCTCTACCCCGCCTTCTGGACCGAAGTCCGAGACTTCTGGACTGAACCCCGGGGCCGCGGGCTTTGGCGAGCCTTACGCGGCTTGCCGAGCTGTTCTCCGTGATTGCGTGGACGAGCTTGGCTCTGCCCCACCTTCCGGACCGAAGTCCAGGACTTCCCGCCTCCTCGGGTCTTCGGCCACAGCCGTGTTTGCCGATCCTAGAGCTAAGTGTCTCTCTTCCTACAAGGTGAGAAGAAGCAATTGGAGTAAAGGAATTTTATTGCAGGAGTTCGAGGAACCTTATATCATTGGTAATACATCCTTAGGTTCGAGGCATTCCAGGTCCGAGGGAACCTGGACCCTCCTAACTCTTCCAGGTAATAGGCCCCGTGAGGGAGAACTTCCGCCACCCTGTACGGACCCTCCCAGTTCGGGGAGAGCTTCCCACACTCCCGTGGCTGGGAAGCTTCAGCATGCCAGAGCACCAGATCTCCTGGGCGAAAGGACTTCGGTCGCACCTGGGAGTTGTAGTACCTGGCCACCTGCTGTGGTGTGGACACCAGAAGCCGAAAGAAACTTCACTCCAACAAGGTTAGCCTTATCCCAATTTGGATCGAAGATAATTAGGTTACCTTGTATCCTTTAGTTCAAAAATATTTTATTTTGAAGAGTCATTTCCTTTTCAAGAGTCCTGTAATTAATTTTGAGTTTCAAATCAAGAGTGTTTATTGAGTCCTGTAATTACTTTTAAAATTTCATTTCTTGTAAGTCCATTTCAAGTTTTAAAGTCTAGGTTAGTCTAGTCAGTTTAGTTTAGTTAAGTCTAATTCAGTTGAGTTAAGTCTAATCAAGTCTTAAAGCCATGAAAGCCAGCAACAAGACTCAAATTCTAGACCCCAGAATTTGACCACATGAAGAAGAGAAGACACATCAACCAAGCAAGAGAAAAGGACCATCAACTAGGACCATTGGGCGCCACATGTCATTCTTATCCAAGTAGAAGACCACCTCACCATGCCACGTCATCAGGTGCAACTTCACCAGCCACCTCATCACCCTTTGGGCGCCAACAAGGGAGATTCAAATTCAAGGAGGTTGGCCATATCCCTCCAAGTCCTCCACCAAATCCTCCAACCCCCCCCACATCCCTCCAAACTCTTCACCAAATCCTCCAACCACCCTTGTAATCCTCCTCGATTTGGGGAGTTTTTAAATTTCAAAAGCTAGCTTTGTGAGGCTATTAAAAGCCTTGGACTCCCATTGTAAAAGAGATTGATTTTGGAAATGAATGAAGTTTGAAGTGAAGTTGTCTTGAGTTTTATGTGTGAAATTTTTCCTATCTTCTTCTTCCACGCCCAAAGCCACTCTCTTCCCTAGAAATTCATCATCCAAGCTCAAGGCAAAGGCATTGGAGTCGGCCAGATCTTCTCAACTATCTTTTCTTTGTTCACAAGTTCTCCCATCCCTTCTTTATGTTTGCATCCTTCAACCTTAACTTTGATCTTCATTGTAGGGTCCTTCGAAGTCCTTCAGTTGTGAACAGGGTTCCCCTTGACAATGAACCAACAAGCTGAAGCCCAAGTCCAGGGTTCTGATCACTGTTATCCAAGTTCTCCAGTCCAGAGCATCAGTAGTTTCAAGTTTTGAATCATAGGAAGGTTGGAAAACTCATCAAGGTAAATCCTCAATCATTAGCCCCTATTGTCTAGATCTTCTTCCTTCTTATTTTTAGAGTTGTGTCTAATCATGTAATAGTCCCTTTTCATGTAATCCTTAAATCTTATTAAGATAAGTACAATGCTAAGTGTAATTAGGTTTCATTGCTCTACAAACACCATATTCAAAACATTAATCATATGCGTGCCGCATCATGCTGCCTGTACGCCGCCATTCAGACTCGGGCCTTGTCCCTCGTCTCCTCAAGGAGGTCTATGTTCAGCATCATCCTGGCAGGGTTCTCCACTTCGTTGTATTGCTCCACTTGCATGGTGGGTAGGCTGAGCTCAATTGGGATAACCGCCTCAGCCCCGAAGACGAGGTTGAATGGGGTCTCATCGGTGGCCGTCCTTGGGGTGGTGTGGTACGCCCATAGGATGCTCGGGAGCTCTTCTGCCCACCTACCCTTGGCCTGATCCAGCCTCGTCCGGAGGCCTTGCAAGATGATCCTATTCATCACCTCGGCTTCTCCATTTGTCTGTAGATGTGCCACCGAGGTGAAGCGATGGTGGATGCCGAGGTCACTACAGAATTCTTCAAACTCCCGACAGTCGAATTGACGTCCATTATTGGTGATTATGGTATGGGGGAGGCCGAAACGGCAAATGATTGACTTCCAGAGAAACTTGGCGATGTTTTCCTCCATGATCTGTGCCAGGGGTTCGGCCTCGACCCAATTCGTGAAGTAGTCGATGGCCACGATCAGGAACTTCCACTGTCCGGACGCTGGGGGAAAGGGTCCTAAGACATCCATCCTCCACTGGGCGAACGACCACGGGGCCGAGAGCTAGGAAAGTGGAGTGGAGGGCTGCCGCTCCACCACGGTGTGCCGCTGGCACCGATCATACCTCTTCATGAAGTCGGCAGCATCCTCCTTCATTGTCTCCCAGAAATAACCATGGTGGAGGGCCTTATATGCTAGCGTTCTGCCCCCCACGTGGTTCCCGCAGATGTCCTCGTGGATTTCCTGGAGTACGAGTGCGGCCTCTACGAGTCTCAGGCATTTGAGGAGGGGGTAGGAGTAGGACCTCTGATACAGCTGCCCATCCATTAGGATGAACCGCGCGACCTTCTTTTTGATAAGGCGGGTCGCCGCGCGGTCTTCCGGCAAGGTGCCGCTTGTAATGTACTCGGCGTACTTGTCCATCCAGCTGGGCTCTCGATTGACCTGATGGACCTCCACAGGGGTCTCGTAGCTCGGGGCCTTGAGTCGCTCAACATGAGCGCGGCCTAGCAACAAGTCCTGCAGGGTTGCCAGCTGGGAGAGAGCGTCCGCATGAGCATTCTCTCTACGGGGTATGTGGGTGATGCTGAAGCGCCGAAACCCGGCTGCGCTCGTTCTCACGAGCTCCAGGTATTTCGCTATATGAGGGTCGTGCGCACCATACTCTCTGGAGATTTGTCCGGCCACCAGCTGGGAATCGGTGAAGGCCTTGAGGTTGGCAATGCCCAACTCGCGGGACACTCTCACCCGGCGAGGATTGCCTCGTACTACGCCTGATTGTTAGTTACGGCGAACTGGAAATGGAGTGCACATTCGGCGATGACCCCATCGCCGTTGGCGAGAATGAGACCGGCTTCGCTCCCGCCAAAGTTTGAGGCTCCATCCATGTGAAGGATCCACGCATCCTCCTCGGGTCCTGGTTTCAATTGCTGGTGCAGAGGGTCCTCCTCTATCCCTTGCCTAGGCTTGCTCACTCGACCAAGAAGTCGGCTAGCACTTGCGCTTTCATGGCCGACCTTTGGCGATAAGCAATATCGAACTCGTTGAGCTTGAGTGCCCACTTCGCTAATCGCCCGGACGTGTCGGGTCAGCTGAGTATCGCTTTCAGTGGCTGATCAGTCAGGACAGTAATGGGATGTCCTTGGAAATAGGGCCTGAGACGCTGAGCAGACACTATTAACGCAAAAATGAGCTTTTCGGGCCGGGAATACATGAGCTCCGCATCACGGAGGAGTTTGCTTGTGTAGTACACCGGCCTCTGTACTCCTTGATCGTCGGTCCGAACCAAGACATAGCTGACGGCCTCCGGGGTGACCGCCAGGCAGAGGACGAGTTCCTCTCCTTCCTCGGGCGTGGAAAGCAGCGGGGGCGATGCAAGCATCTTCTTCAGCTCGTCAAAACGCCTCCTGGCACTCCTCGATCCAAGTGAAGTCGCTCATCTTTCTCAGCACTTTGAAGAATGGCCGGCAGCGGTCGACCGACCTCGAGATAAACCAACTCAGAGCAGCTATCCGGCCGGTGAGCCGCTGTACTTGCTTCTTGGAGGTAGGTTACTCCATGTCCAAGATGGCCTGGACCTTTTCCGGGTTGGCCTCTATCCCTCTTTGGGTCACCATAAACCCCAGGAATTTCCCGGCGGAGACACCGAAGGTTCACTTCGTTGGGTTCAGCTTCATCTGGTGAAGTCGGAGGTTGCCGAAGGTCTCCGCCAGGTCTCCAACATGATCCGAGAGGGGCTTGCTCATTACCAGCATATCATCCATGTACACCTGTATGTTGCGGCTGATCTGATTCTTGAAGACTTTGTTGACCAGTCGCTGGTACGTGGCCCCGGTGTTCTTGAGGCCAAATGGCATCATCTTGTAACAGTAAGTTTCACGGTCGGTGATGAAGGCGGTGTGCTCTTCGTCTTCCGGGTGCATTCTAATCTGGTTGTACCCGGAGAAGGCATCCATGAAAGAGAGGAGGCGATGCCCCAAAGTGGTGTCCACTAGCTGCTAAATCTTCAGAAGAGGGAAACTGTCCTTCGGGCAAGCTCGGTTGAGGTTGGTGTAGTCCACACAGATCCTCCACTTGCCACTACTCTTCTTCACCATGACCACATTCGCCAACCAGCTGAGATATTGTACTTCCCGCATGAAACCGGCGGCGAGGAGCTTCTCCACCTCTTCATTGTGGGTCATCTGCCTTTCTACGGTGAAGCTCCACTTCTTCTGGCAGACCGGGCGACACCTCAGATCCACGTTCAGCCTGTGGGTGATGACTTCAGTGGGGATGCCCGGTATGTCTGCCGTGGACCATGCAAACACATCCGCATTCGTGCAGAGGAAATCCAGCAGGCGGGCCCGTTCCTCCTCCGGGAGCTGGGCCCCCACCTGCACAGTCTTCTGAGGGTCCGAACTGAGAGGATACGCCAATAGACGCTCTACGGGTTCTCCCCTGGGTTCCATCTCCCTTAAGTCAAGGTCGTCGACGTCGGGACCGAGCCCGGCACCTCGGGCACCCGGGACTGTCTGAAGGCAATGCTGGACTGGCTAGGTCGTCCCCCACATCACCCCAGGCCCGGAGGCCATGGGGAATTGCCTTGGCAACTGCCTCGTAGAGATCATGGCATCCAGCTGGTTGAGCCCTGGGTGACCGAGGATCGCGTTATAAGGTGAAGGGAGCTTGATGACGGTGAACGTCATCATGACTGCGGTATGCCGAGGTGGGGATCCAGCGATGACAGGGAGTGTAATCTCCCCCTCGACCCCCATCGAGTCCCCGGTAAAGCCCACAAGAGGGGTGTGCACCGGCCTTAGCTGATCATGAGACAGGTTCATTCGTGAGAAAGTATCATAAAAAAGCACATCGGTAGAGCTCCCATTATCGACCATAATGCGATATACAGGATGCTTTGCGATGGTCATCTCAACCACCATAGCATCATTATTTATATTTTTGTTTTCATTCCCCTTCTCAAAGGGGGATACACTCTCCGGGTCCCCCACCTCCCGGGCTCTCTTCGCCGCCAGTCCGATTCCACAAGAGATCATGCCCACCGGCTTCTCCATCGGGCGATTATCAATCGCGGGGACCGAGAGGAGGGCTGCGAGCGGCTGTCCCTTCGCCGAAGCTTCGTTCCTCATGAACTTCCTGAGGTAGCCTCTTTTAATCAGCTCCTCAATTTCTCGCTTCAGATTGAGACACTCCTCCGTGTTATGTCCGTGCTCGCGGTGGTGCGGGCACCAGACTCTGAAGAAGATTTCAGGGCTCCATCTGGATCTCTGATTGACCTTGCCCGAAGAATTATGATTTTCTGGTTTGTAATAAGGGTTGACTTGATCAACTCAATTTTAGCTTGAGTCTGAATTTCCCTGCAATTTAATTTTTGTTGAGTCATGTTGACTCAGTAGTGGTCTAGGACTTCTCCAGGGTGTCACATTTTCTTCCAAGGCCAAGCAAGTGGGCGCCACACTCCCAGCTACACTCCCAGCCACACACTTGAGTCCAGGGGGTGCCACATCTCCATCCAATATGCTCTGGTCCCCACACCACAAGATAGCAGGTCCCTTCTCTCATGCGCCACTTAAGGAGAAAACAATCTAGGATCCACAATTCAAGGGGGCGGCCAAAGTGTTTCCATAAGAGCCAAGCTATGAAAAGAAAGGAGTAAAGCTTGGGGAGCAAGACTAGGAGGCGCCCAAATAATTCCAAATAAAACCAGGTATGGAAGGAAGGAAATTTCTCTTGAAGAGCAAGGTTAAGAGGCGCCCAAATACTTCCAAATAAAACCAAGTATGGAAGGAAAAATATTTTTTCTTGAAGAACAAGGCTAGGAGGCGCCACCTACCTTCCTTTTGAAGCCTCCAATCAACATTTTTGGAACCTCTTGGCCAGCCATATGTGTGGGAATTGATCCTACAAACCTAATTTGAAGATCCCCCCCATTAGTCCCACATGGGAAGATGTAAAACCCTACTCTCTTGTAAAGTCCTATAAATTAAATCCCTCTTGTAAATTTTAAAGTAATCTGATGAATGAATCCAATTTATGTGTGAGCAAACTCTGTGTTTCTCTCTTTTGCACTTGCATCCAGGTGTTAAGCTCCATGAGGGAGTAAATCCGGGTTCTCCAGGAACCTTGAGGAGGTGTGAGATCTCCAACCCCAAACCCTAGGTTAGCCACTTCACTTCCAAACCCTAGCCGCCCATCATCCTCCTCTTTCCACCAAACCCTAGCCTATCCCACCTCTCACGGCCACTCTCTCCAAGTCAAGGTCGACCACCACATCCAGGTCCAGGCCGGATACTTCAGATCCAGAGCAATTCCCAGAGGAAGTCAGATTAGCCGCCAAGAGACTCTAGATTTCAGCAACAACAGCTTTCAAGTTCTTCAATCTGGTAAATCCTTCCTTGAGTATCTGGTTCCATAAATTGTTCTTCTTCTTTCCCAGATCTTGAGTTCAGGAGAAGCCAACTCTGCCAAAGGGCCAGTATTGGAGGATCCATTGCGAAGATATCTGAATCCGGGGATCCAACAATCTGCTCAAGAGAGTCCTTCCACTAACTCTGTGAAGATCACTGCCTGGTATATAAGCTTTCTCTTCTCTTTACTTCTGTCCTGTTGAAAGTTCAGGGTGAAACTCTAGGTCTGGGAGTTTCTCAACCCCCAGCGATCCTTTACTTCTGAACTACTTTGATAACCTAGTTTCTTTTAAATTGTGCTTTCAATTATTACCCAGTTTCTTTCAATTTAGTTTAACTTTCCTTTGAGTCAAAGCCGACTTCTGAAAACATTTAAAAAAACAAAAAAAAAGAATTAGTCTTAATTTACTTCCACATCGCATCATCTCCTCTTTCGTTCTGCATCATTTTGGTATCAGAGCCCTGTCTAGGGTTTCTGTTTTGCTTGCTTGTTTTGAGTCTCTCTCTTTTTACTTTGTCTGCTCGAAGTAGACTCCCCAGGATGTCCGGTCCTAGGAATGAAGCGAGGTGAAAACCTCCTCTTCCCATTCCATGGGGTGTTCCTAGGGCGTGTAGGGGATCCGCTGGGTTACAACTTCATAGCAGGAATTGTAAATGGGGGAAGCACTCTATTTTCAGTTTGTAACTACCCTGTTGTAGAAATTATTTCTTATTGAAGGTAACTCTAAATTATATTATTTATATTTTTCTGGAACCAGTATAATTGAAACTATTTTACATAATTTTCCTGTGATTTATTGGCTTCTGTGAAATTTCTGAGAGTTAAATTACTGCAACTCTGTTTCTGTGTTTCTGCAATTCAATTATTTTGAGTGATCATCTCCTAATTCATCTTAAGGGCATTTGAGCATCTAAGATAAGGGAAGAAGTTGATAACCTCTCCTTAGCCCAAAACCACCACCCATTCATCCGATCCTAAGCCTAATTTAAAAATTTATTAGACTTAATTTGCCATAGTGGGCTAGGGACATCAACAAGTCGGGTCAAGGCTAGTGTTGAGTCAGTTTGTCTAGTTACTCTGTGTGTGCTTTATGCTCAGTATCTAGAATGGTGGTTCAGTGATTCTATCCTGAAGGGCTTGTGTGCTGGTCCGCCTACCTGGCCAATCACTGATTGGTGTCTAGGATTGGCATTTAGGGACCTAACACTCCCCTTACACCTTCCTGGCTAAGTCCCGAGTTACTACAGGCTAGCTTGCCACTCTGATTGAGCATCTAGTTTGGGCTCTAGGCTTAGTTAGCCCGTAGTCGTTTCAGTCGAGTCTCATTTGGTGTGTTTGCTTGCATCATCATGTCTACCCGGAATGGAGTACCCTACCAACCTGGTCAAACCCAACCTGATTTAGAGGCTATGGTTAGAGCTCTTACTGAGAGTATGAACAAATTGAGTCAGGATGTGACTGCTACTATTGCCCAGTTTAAAGAACAGGTCCATGAGAATTTTGCCCAGCTTAGGGATCGAGTCCATGTACTTGAGGAACCTAGGCATCAGAATTGGACTCCTGACCCAAATTTTAATGTGCCTCAACCTCACCCACACCAAGAGCCTAGAAGACCTTTATACAGAGATCCTGAACCTAATCATAGGAGGCCTGACCCAGAACCTGAAGATAGAGATGATAGGTTCATTCGGAACATCAAATTAGATGCACCCACTTTTGATGGTAGCTTAAACCCTAAGGTGTATTCTGATTGGGAGGGTGAGATGGACCAGTACTTTGAGTGGTATGCCATATCTGAGGAAAGGAAGTTCAAGTTTGCCAAGATGAAGTTAGTACGTCAAGCTAGGTTATACTGGGGGAACATTGAGCTAACCACTAGAAGACGAAATGTAGAGCCCATAACCACTTGGCAGGGTATGAAAGAGAAGCTTAAAGATAAGTATCTACCCATTTCATACCAGTAGAATTTGTTAGACCAATGGCAGACTTTGAAACAAGGGAACCGATCTGTATCAGACTACATAACCACCTTTGATGAATACCTGATGAGATGTGATGTGAGTGAAGCCCATGAGGTCACTTTGTCTAGGTTTAGGGCTGGACTTAGGGAAGACATTAAGAGGGAGTTATTTCTGAGAGAGGTTATTGACCTAGACCAAGCCTATCAGATTGCACTGAACACAGAGAAGTTTCAAAGAGGACCCATGCCTTCTAGGGTTAGTGCCCCAATCCCAAGAAATGGACCTAGCCAAGTTACCCCTAGCAAGCCTAATCAAGGTATTCCCACCCCTAGGCCCATGGACAAAGGTAAGGCACCTGACACCCAGAGAACCCCTAGTATCATCTGTTTTAAGTACAAGAAGCCCGGTCATATCTCCAACCAGTGCACAGCCATAGCTTGTTTTAAGTGCCATAAGGTAGGTCAAGTTTCTAGCCAGTGCCCTCGTAGATCCCTTTACATAGAAGAAGGAGAAGAAGAGAATTCCGGGCCCAATGAAGAATTTGAAGAAGAAGAGAATTCCAGTGCCACATTTTTTCTCCCAGGCCAAAGCAAGTGGGCGCCACACTCCCAGCCACACACCAGAGTCCAGGAGGTGCCACATCTCCATCCAGTGTCTTTGGTCCCTACACCACAAGAAGTAAGTTCCTTTTTTTTCTTGCACCACTTGGGAGAGAAATCCATCAAGATACCTCAATCTAAGGAGGAGCCAATTTCTTTCCAGATAAATCCAAGCCAAGATGGCAAGAATTTTTCTTGAAGAGAGGATCAAGGAGGTGCCCCATAATGTTCCATAAAAATCCAAGTTATAAAAGGGAAGAGAGCATGTCTTGGGGAGGAATTCAAGGAGGTTCCCAAAAGTTTCCAAAAGTGCCAAATCCATGAAAGGAAGAAGTCTAAACTTGTGGAGCAAGACTAGGAGGTGTCCAAATGAGCCAAAGAAGGAAAAATCCTTGATTCATGGAGAGATACTAGGAGACACCCCCATAACCTGCCATTTGGAGTTGATTTTCAAGTTTTCTTGGAGTTTTTGGGCTGCCCACTCATGGAAGGAGTCTTGGGAAGAGAATTTGATGCCTAAAGTGTGGGTTAGTCCTATTAGTCCCACATGGGAAATGTATAAAATTTTATTTCTTTGTTATGTCTATATATTCAACTCTATGTAACTCTTGAATATATCTGATGAATGACTCCAATTTATGTGTGAGCAAACTTTATGTTTTTCTCTTCCGCACTTGCATCCAGGTGTTGAGATCCATGAGGGAGTAAATCCGGGTTCCCCAGGAACCTTGAAGAGGTGTGAGATCTCCAACCCTAAAACCCTAGGATAGCCACTTCACTTCCAAACCCTAGCCTCCCATCATCCTCTTCATTCCACCAAACCCTAGCCTACCCCATCTCTCACGGCCCCTCTCTCCAAGTAGAGGCCGACCACCAGCATCCAAGTCCAGTTCAGCTACTTCGAAGACAGAGCAAATCCCAGAGGAAGTCAGATCAGCATCCAGGAGAATCAGGATTTCAGCAACATCAACTTTCAAGTTCTTCTATCTGGTAAATCCTTCCTTGAGTATCTGGTTCCATAACTTGTTCTTCTTCTTTCCCAGATCTTGAGTTCAGAAGAAGCCAACTCTGTCAAAGGGCCAATATTGGAGGATCCATTGCGAAGATATCTGAATCCGGGGATCCAACAATCTGCTCAAGAGAGTCCTTCCACTAAACTCTG
This sequence comes from Areca catechu, assembly GCA_021397845.1. Classification (NCBI taxonomy): domain Eukaryota; kingdom Viridiplantae; phylum Streptophyta; class Magnoliopsida; order Arecales; family Arecaceae; genus Areca; species Areca catechu. The sequence goes on along the minus strand of CM038039.1, from coordinate 156,216,236 downwards.
TGAAGATCACTGCCTGGTCTGTAACCCTTCTCTTCTCTTTACTTCTGCCCTGTTGAAAGTTCAGAGCGAAACCCTAGGTCTGGGAGTTTCTCAACCCCCAGCGATCCTTTACTTCTGAACTACTCTGATAACCTAGTTTCTTTAAATTGTGCTTTCAATTATTACATAGTTTCTTTCAATTTAGTTTAACTTTCCTTTGAGTCAAAGCCGACTTCTGAAAATATATATAAAAAAAAATTTAGTCTTAATTTTCTTTCGCATCGCATCATCTCTTTCGTTCTGCATCAATTTTGGTATCAGAGCTTTTGTTCTGCATCATTTTTGGTATCAGAGCCCTGTCTAGGGTTTTTGACTTGCTTGCTTGTTTTGAGTGTCTCTCTTTTTTACTTTGTCTGCTCGAAGTAGACTCCCCAGGACGTCCGGTCCTAGGAACGAAGTGAGGTGCAAGCCTCCTCTTCCCATTCCATGGGATGTTCCTAGGGTGTGTATGGGATCCGCTGGGTTACAACTTCGTAGCAGGAATTGTAAACGGGGGAAGCATTCTGTTTTCAATCTATAACTTCCCTGTTGCAGGAATTGTTTCTCATTGCATGTAACTCCAAATTATGTGATTCTTATTTTGGTAGAACCAGTATAATTGAAACTATTTTATATAATTTTACTGTAATTTATTGGTTTATGTAGAATTCGTGATAGTTAAATTACAGCAACTCTATTTTTGTGTTTCTGCAATTCAATTTTTTGAGTGATCATCTCCTAATTCATCTTAAGGGCAATTGAGCATCTAAGATAAGGGGAGGAGTTGATAACCTCTCCTTAGCCCAAAACCACCACCCATTCATTCGATCCTAAGCCTAAGTTTAAAATTTATTAGACTTAATTTGCCCTAGTGGGCTAGGGACACCAACAATTCGGGTCTAGGCTAGTGTTGAGTCAGTTTGTCTAGTTACTCTGTGTGTGCTTTGTACTCAGTGTCTAGAATGGTGATTCAGGGACTACATCCCGAAGGGCTTGTGTGCTGGTCTACCTACCTGGCCAATCACTGATTGGTGTATAGGATTGGCAATTAGGGACCTAACACTCCCCTTACACCTGCCTGGCTGAGTCCCGAGTTACTACAGGCTAGCTTGCCACTCTGATTGGGCATCTAGTTTGGGCTCTAGGTCTAGTTAGCTCGTAATCGTTTCAGTCGAGTCTCATTTGGTGTGCTTGCTTGCATCATCATGTCCACCCGGAATGGAGTACCCTACCAACCTGGTCAAATCCAACCTGATTTAGAGGCCATGATTAGAACTCTTACCGAAAGTATGACCAAATTGAGTCAGGATATGAATGAGGGTTTTGCCCAGTTTAGAGACCGAGCCCAGGGACTTGAGAAACGTAGACATCAAAATTGGACCCCTGATCCAAAATTTAATAGGCCCCAACCTCACCCATGCCAGGAGCCTCGGAGGACCTTATACCGTGATCCCGAGCATAACCCTAGGAGCCTATACCCATACTTGGTTGACTCAGAGAAGGGACCCGTTAGGAACACCGAACCTTATGCACCCACTTTTGATGGAAGACAAGAGACATATATTAAGTGGGAAGAACAAATGGATCGGTATTTTGAGTGCACTAACATATTGGAATTAGGACAAGTTAGGTTGGCCAAAACCAAGTTCACCAAACATGCTAGGTCGCATTGGTATGCTATTGAGCGTGAGTGTTATCAAAGAAAAGAGGAAATATATACTTGGAGAGATATGAGAAGTAAGTTGAGAGATAGGTACCTAGGTAGATCCTATGAGAAAAGACTTTTAGACCAATGGTACCAATTGCGACAAGGTAATAGGCCTGTGTCTAAATATATCGAGGACTTCCAGTGGTATGACATGAAATGCAATACCATTGAGACCGAAGCTCAGATCACATTGAGGTTTAGGGTTGGGTTATACCCAGACATTTATAGGAAGCTATGCCTTGAAAAGACCAATAAGTTAAACCGAGCCTACCAAGAAGCCCAAGACTATGAGTGGTCTTTAAGATATAACCAATCAAGTACTTTGGACTTAAAGCCAACCTCTACCAACTTGAGTTAAGTTCCGATTGATCCGACACCCGTAGTGAACCAGACTTTTGTTTGTCAATTCCCACTTGTGTCACCTTTTGACCAGAAGGATAACACTGAGAAGGAGTTAGGCATGACCATCCCAAAATTAGTTGACCTGACCAGAGCCGTACTTAAAGAGGAATCAAAAGAGAATAGATTAGAACCTTTCAGTGAGATTGAGGAAGAAATATATGAGCCTGACATAAGTTTGATAGATGAATATGAAGAAGAAGAATTTGAGGATATCCCTCCCGATAATTCAATTAACCAACTCCTACCTGATGGGGTTATTGAGGGGACCCCTGCCTCTCAAGGAATTCAGGAGCTAATCCTAAGAGAAGACCCTTTTGAGGAAGTTCAGGAAGAGGAAATTGCACCCAATGAGAGTTTAAGTGAGAATACCCCTAAACTTATTGAGGAATCCAAAGAAGACACCCCTGAGTCAAATCTGGTAGAGAAGTGTGAAGAAGGAAGGGGTTCACAAGAATTGCGCATTGAGAAGGTCCAAGAACAAGAAAAAGACAGTAGCTTAGAGGACTTTCTAGATAAACATTCCAAAGACCTTCCTGATAACCTTCCACCTTCTAGGAGCACCCACCCTATCCTAGAACTTGCACTTGTAGACCCTCCTAGAGCAAATCATGAGGTTTGGATGAGTGCACCTATAGAACAATGTCCTCATTTTAAGGTCGTCCTGAATAACCAAGGTTTGTTTCTTGTTTCCGATAAGCCACCTCAAAACTCTGAATCTTATTTCCTACCATTTCCTGAATCTTCTCATGTTTCTAGAGCTATGGGATTACACTTTACTGAGATCTCTAGGTTGCAAGACTCCTTAGAACCTATTAGGTTTGCGACCTACTTCTGGAAGACCTTATGGCACCTACTAGGCATCCATAATAAGTTTTCATGCTCTGCATGCCCTCCTTCGACCCAAGGTCAAACCTAGAGAGCCTTAGTTTGTTAGGTTTAGACCTAGGGTTCCTTTGGAATAAAGTCCATTCTTTAGGAATGCGTCGTCAGTCTAGTTTAGTTTTTCTTGACCCTTTACTAGGCTTTGGCTCAGATTTTGGTTTGATTGAGAGCACCAGGAATTGGGATTTATATTTTGTCAAGGGCTGAAATTGCATTCAATGTTTCGATCAATAGGTCTATAGGCTAGAGTCCCTTTGAAATTGTTTATGGATATAAGCCTCACACACCACTTGATCTAATTTCACTATTAGCCCACACACACAAGTCTCTTGATGCACTTGCATAGCATGCAAAGGACTTGCATAAAGAAATTCATGCCAAAATAACTTTAAGTAATGAAACTTATAAGAAGTTGGCTGATTCTCAAAGACGAGTCAAAACTTTTGTTGAGGGAGACTATGTAATGATTAGGTTAAGGCCTGGGCGGTTTTTTTCCTGAAATCATTAGAAAGTTACATGCTAAAGGAGCTGGACCATTTAGAGTAGTGAAGAGAGTAGGATCAAATGCCTATGTGCTCGAGTTGCCTCCAGAACTAGGCAATAGCTCTACTTTCAACATTACAGACTTAGTAGAGTATAGGGAGCCAGCTGTGATTCCTAGTAAGCCTTTGAAACCTAATCCTGTTATTGAGAGTGATCCCGACCCTGTGTGTCCACCAACAAACTGGCGTGTGAGGAAAGAGCAGATTGAAAAGATTCTGGATGATCAGGTTATCTTTACTCGTAATCGAGGATACCAAAGATACCTGGTCTGCTGTAAAGGAAGGCCAGATTCTGATGACTCTTGGATCTCCTGAGAAGAATTACAATAATTGGACCCAGACCTCTTGGAGAGATACCAGAGCCAGATTGATCCATACTCGACATGGTCGAGTTCCTCCCATCCCGGGAGAATTGGTGCGGGCACCAGACTCAAAAGACGACTTCAGGGCTCCATCTGGATCTCCGATTGACCTTGCCCGAAGAATTAGGGTTTTCTGGTTTTGTAATAAGGGTTGACTTGGTCAACTCAATTTTAGTCTTGAGTCTGTATTTCCCTGTAATTTAAATTTTGTTGAGTCATGTTGACTCAGTACAAGTCCTAGTAGTAGTCTAGGTCTTCTCCAGGTTGGTGCCACTTTTTTTTCAGTCAAGTCAAGGTCCAGGGTGCCACATTTTTTCTCCTAGGCCCAAGCAAGTGAGTGCCACACTCCCAGCCACACGCCAGAGTCCAGGAGGCGCCACATCTCCATCCAGTGTCTTTGGTCCCTACACCACAAGAAGTAAGTTCCTTTTTTTTCTTGCACCACTTGGGAGAGAAATCCATCAAGATACCTCAATCCAAGTGGTGCGGGCACCAGACTCAGAAGAAGACTTCAGGGCTCCATCTGGATCTCTGATTGACATTTCCCGAAGAATTAGGGTTTTCTGGTTTTGTAATAAGGGTTGACTTGGTCAACTCAATTTTAGTTTGAGTCTGTATTTCCCTGCAATTTAAATTTTGTTGAGTCATGTTGACTCAATACAAGTCCTAGTAGTGGTCTAGGTCTTCTCCAAGGTGCCATATTTTCTCCCAGGACCAAGCAAGTGGGCGCCACACTCCCAGCCACATGCCAGAGTCCAGGAGGCGCCACATCTCCATCCAGTGTGCCTTGGTCCCCACACCACAAGAAAGCAGGTCCCTTCTTTCATGCGCCACTTGGGGGAGAAATCCATCAAGATACCTCAATCCAAGGAGGAGCCAACTTCTTTCCAGATAAACCCAAGCCAGGATGGCAAGAATTTTTCTTGAAGAGAGAATCAAGGAGGTGCCCCACAATGTTCCATAAAAACCCAAGTTATAAAAGGGAAGAGAGCATGTCTTGGGGAGAAAATCAAGGAGGCACCCAAAAGCTTCCTAAAGTGCCAAAGCCATGAATGGAAGAAGCCTAAACTTGTGGAGCAAGACTAGGAGGTGTCTAAAAGAGCCCAACCATGAAGGAAAAATCCTTGATTCATGGAGAGATACTAGGAGACACCCCCATAACCTGCCATTTGGAGCTGATTTTCAAGTTTTCTTGGAGTTTTTGGGCTGCCCACTCGTGGAAGGAGTCTTGGGAAGAGAATTTGATGCCTAAAGTGTGGGTTAGTCCTATTAGTCCCACATGGGAAGTGTATGAAATTTTATTTCTTTGTTATGTCTATATATTCAACTCTATGTAAGTCTTGAAAAAATGATGAATGAAATCAATTTCTGTGTGAGCAACTTTGTGTTTCTCTCTTCCGCACTTGTATTCAGGTGTTGAGCTCCGTGAGGGAGTAAATCCGGGTTCCCTAGGAACCTTGAGGAGGTGTGAGATCTCCAACCCCAAAACCCTAGCTTAGTCCACCCATCTCTACTCCACCACCACCAAACCCTAATTTTCCATCTTCATCCCACGGCCCCTCTCTTCCACATCGAAGCCGGTCACCAGCATCCAGGTTCAGATCAACTGTTTCAACTACAGAGCCAGTTCAAAGGAGAGTCAGATCAGTATCAAGATCTCTAGAACTTCTACATCCAACAATCTTCATTAAGTCCTCAGGTCAGTGTCTTTCTTTGAGTTTCTGGTTCTTTTTTTTGTTCTTCTTCTTCCAGATCTTGAGTTCGAGAAGAAGGCCAACCTTTCCATAGGACTACAATCCGAGGATCCATTGCGAAGATACCCCATCTCCAAGGATCCTACAATCTGCTCGAGAGTGTCCTTCAATTGAAGCAACAAGAGATATCACAGTCAGGTATAAAACCTTCTCTTCTCTCTTCCTCTGTTTCTTGAAAGAGAAGTAAACCCTAGGTCTGGGGGTTTCTCAATCCCCAGCGATCCTACTTCTGAGTTACTCTGATAATCCACTTCTTTTAATTGTGCTTTCTGTCATTTCTTAGTTTCTTTCAACATTAGTTTATCTTTCCTTTGAGTCAAAGCCGACTTCTGAAAATAAATAAATAAAAAAAATAAATTAATTTTAATTTGCTTTCACATCGCATCATCTTTTTTGTTCTGCATCAATTTTGGTATCAGAGCTTCCCTGCTGCATCAATTTTGGTATCACAGCCCTGTCTAGGGTTTCTGACTTGCTTGCATGTTTTGAGTGTCTCTCTTTTTTACTTTGTCTGCTCGAAGTAGACTCCCCAGGACGTCCGGTCCTAGGAACGAAGCGAGGTGCAAGCCTCCTCTTCCCATTCCACGGGGTGTTCCTAGGGCATGTAGGGGATCCGTTGGGTTACAACTTCGTAGCAGGAATTGTAAACGGGGGAAGCGTTCTATTTTCAGTCTGTAACTATTTTGTTGTAGGAATTGTTTCTCATTACAGATAACTCCAAATTATGTGATTTTTATTTTGCTGGAACCAGTATAATTGAAACTATTTTACATAATTTTACTGTGATTTATTGGTTTCCGTGAAATTTCTGAGAGTTAAATTACAGACACTCTATTTCTGTGTTTCTGTATTTCAATTTTTTTTTTTGAGTGATCATCTCCTAATTCATCTTAAGGGCAATTGAGCATCTAAGATAAGGGGAGGAGTTGATAACCTCTTCTTAGCCCAAAACCACCACCCATTCATTCGATCCTAAGCCTAATTTCAAAATTTATTAGACTTAATTTGCCCTAGTGGGCTAGGGACACCAACAAGTCGGGTCTAGGCTAATGTTGAGTCAGTTTGTCTAGTTACTCTGTGTGTGCTTTGTACTCAGTGTCTAGAATGGTGGTTCAGGGATTCTATCCCGAAGGACTTGTGTGCTGGTCCGCCTACCTGGCCAATCTCTGATTGGTGTCTAGGATTGGCAATTAGGGACCTAACACTCCCCTTACACCTGCCTGGCTGAGTCCCGAGTTACTATAGGCTAGCTTGCCACTCTGATTGGGCATCTAGTTTGGGCTCTAGGTCTAGTTAGCCCGTAGTCATTTTAGTCGAGTCTCATTTGGTGTGCTTGCTTGCATCATCATGTCCACCCGGAACGAAGTACCCTACCAACCGGGTCAAACCCAACCTGATTTAGAGGACATGATTAGAACTCTTACCAAAAGTATGACCAAATTGAGTCAGGATATGAATGAGGGTTTTGCCCAGTTTAGAGACCGAGCCCAGGGACTTGAGAAACGTAGACATCAAAATTTGACCCCTGATCCAAAATTTAATAGGCCCCAATCTCACCCATGCCAGGAGCCTAGGAGGACCTTATACCGTGATCCCGAGCATAACCCTAGGAGCCTATATCCATACTTGGTTGACTCAGAAAAGGGACTTGTTAGGAACACCGAACCTTATGCACCCACTTTTGATGGAAGACAAGAGACATATATTAAGTGGGAAAAACAAATGGATCGATATTTTGAGTGCACTAACATATCGAAATTAGGACAAATTAGGTTGGCCAAAACCAAGTTCACCAAACATGCTAGGTCGCATTGGTATGCTATTAAGCATGAGTGTTATCAAAGAAAAGAGAAAATATATACTTGGAGAGATATGAGAAGTAAGTTGAGAGATAGGTACCTAGATAGATCCTATGAGAAAAGACTTTTAGACCAATGGTACCAATTGCGACAAGGTAATAGGCCTGTGTCTAAATATATCGAGGACTTCCAGTGGTATGACATGAAATGCAATACCATTGAGACGGAAGCTCAGATCACATCGAGGTTTAGGGTTGGGTTACACCCAGACATTTATAGGAAGCTATGCCTTGAAAAGACCAATAAGTTAGACCGAGCCTACCAAGAAGCCCAAGACTATGAGTGGTCTTTAAGATATAACCAATCAAGTACTTTGGACTTAAAGCCAACCTCTACCAACTTAAGTCAAGTTCCGATTGATCCGACACCCGTAGTGAACCAGACTTTTGTTTGTCAATTCCCACTTGTGTCACCTCTTGACCAGAAGGATAACACTGAGGAGTTAGGCATGGCCATCCCAAAATTAGTTGACCTGACCAGAGCCGTACTTAAAGAGGAATCAAAGGAGAATAGATTAGAACCTTTCAGTGAGATTGAGGTAGAAATATATGAGCCTGACATAAGTTTGATAGATGAATATGAAGAAGAAGAATTTGAGGATATCTCTCCCGATAATTAAATTAACCAACTCCTACCTGATGGGGTTATTGAGGGGACCCCTGCCACTCAAGGAATTCAGGAGCTAACCCTAAGAGAAGACCCTTTTGAGGAAGTTCAGGAAGAGGAAATTGCACCCAATGAGAGTTTAAGTGAGAATACCTCTGAACTCATTGAGGAATCCAAAGAAGACACCCCTGAGTCAAATCTGGTAGAGATGTGTGAAGAAGGAAGGGGTTCACAAGAATTGCCCATTGAGAAGGTTCAAGAACAAGAAAAAGACATTAGCTTAGAGGACTTTTTAGATAAACATTCCAAAGACCTTCCTGATAACCTTCCACCTTCTAGGAACACCCAGCCTACCCTAGAACTTGCACTTGTAGACCCTCCTAGAGCAAATCATGAGGTTTGGATGAGTGCACCTATAGAACAATGTCCTCATTTTAAGGTCATCCTGAATAACCAAGGTTTGTTTCTTGTTTCTGATAAGCCACCTCAAAACTCTGATTCTTATTTCCTACCCTTCCCTGAATCTTCTCATGTTTCTAGAGCTATGGGATTACACTTTACTGAGATCTCTAGGTTGCAAGACTCCTTAGAACCTATTAGGTTTGCCACCTACTTCTAGAAGACCTTATGGCACCTACTAGGCATCCATAATAAGTTTTCATGCTCTGCATGCCCTCCTCCGACCCAAGGTCAAACCTAGAGAGCCTTAGTTTGTTAGGTTTAGACCTAGGGTTCCTTTGGAATAAAGTCCATTCTTTAGGAATGCGTCGTCAGTCTAGTTTAGTTTTTCTTGACCCTTTACTAGGCTTTGGCTCTGATTTTGATTTGATTGAGAGCACCAGGAATTGGGATTTTTATTTTGTCCAGGACTAAATTTGCATATAATGTTTCGATCAATAGGTCTATAGGCTAGAGTCCCTTTGAAATTATTCATGGATACAAGCCTCACACACCACTTGATCTGATTTCACTATTAGTCCACACACATAAGTCTCTTGATGCACTTGCATAGCATGTAAAGGACTTGCATAAAGAAATTCATGCCAAAATAAATTTAAGTAATGAAACTTATAAGAAGTTGGTAGATTCTCAAAGGCAAGTCAAAACTTTTGTTGAGGGAGACTATGTAATGATTAGGTTAAGGCCTGAACGGTTTCCTCCTGGAACTGTTAGAAAGTTACATGCTAGAGGAGCTGGACCATTTAGAGTGGTGAAGAGAGTAGGGTCCAATGCCTATGTGCTCGAGTTGCTTTCAGAACTAGGCATTAGCTCTACTTTCAACATTACAGACCTAGTAGAGTATAGAGAGCCAGCTGTGATTCCCAGTGAGCCTTTTTGAGCCTAATCCTGCTCTTGAGAGTGAACCCAACCCTGTGTGTCCACCAACAAACTGGCCTGTGAGGAAAGAGCAGATTGAAAAGATCCTGGATGATCAGGTTATCTCTACTCATAATCGAGGATACCAAAGATACCTGGTCCGCTAGCAAGGAAGGCCAGATTCTGATAACTCTTGGATCTCCCGAGAAGAATTACAAGAATTGGACCCAAACCTCTTGGAGAGATACCAGAGACAGCTTGATCCATACTCGACAGGGTCGAGTTCCTCCCACCCCGGGAGAATTGGTGCGGGCACCAGACTCCGAAGAAGACTTCAGGGCTCCATCTGGATCTCTGATTGACATTGCCCAAAGAATTAGGGTTTTCTGGTTTTGTAATAAGGGTTAACTTGGTCAACTCAATTTTAGTTTGAGTCTGTATTTCCCTGTAATTTAAATTTTGCTGAGTCATGTTGACTCAATACAAGTCCTAGTAGTGGTCTAGGTCTTCTCCAAGGTGCCACATTTTCTCCCAGGACCAAGCAAGTGGGCGCCACACTCCCAGCCACACGCCAGAGTCCAGGAGGCGCCACATCTCCATCCAGTGTGCCTTGGTCCCCACACCACAAGAAAGCAGGTCCCTTCTTTCATGCGCCACTTGGGGGAGAAATCCATCAAGATACCTCAATCCAAGGAGGAGCCAACTTCTTTCCAGATAAACCCAAGCCAGGATGGCAAGAATTTTTCTTGAAGAGAGGATCAAGGAGGTGCCCCACAATGTTCCATAAAAACCCAAGTTATAAAAGGGAAGAGAGCATGTCTTGGGGAGAAAATCAAGGAGGCACCCAAAAGTTTCCTAAAGTGAAAGGAAGAAGCCTAAACTTGTGGAGCAAGACTAGGAGGTGTCCAAAAGAGCCAAACCATGAAGGGAAAATCCTTGATTCATGGAGAGATACTAGGAGACACCCCCATAACCTGCCATTTGGAGTGATTTTCAAGTTTTCTTGGAGTTTTTGGGCTGCCCACTCATGGAAGGAGTCTTGGAAAGAGAATTTGATGCCTAAAGTGTGGGTTAGTCCTATTAGTCCCACATGGGAAGTGTATGAAATTTTATTTCTTTGTTATGTCTATATATTCAACTCTATGTAACTCTTAAAAAAATGATGAATGAAATCAATTTCTTTGTGAGCAACTTTGTGTTTCTCTCTTCCGCACTTGTATTCAAGTGTTGAGCTCTGTGAGGGAGTAAATCCGGGTTCCCTAGGAACCTTGAGGAGGTGTGAGATCTCCAACCCCAAAACCCTAGCTTAGTCCACCCATCTCTACTCCACCACCACCAAACCCTAATTTTCCATCTACATCCCACGGCCCCTCTCTTCCACATAGAGGCCGGCCACCTGCATCCAGGTTCATATCAACTATTTCAACTACAGAGCAAGTTCAAAGAAGAGTCTGATCAGTATCAAGATCTCCAGAACTTCTACATCCAACAATCTTCATTAAGTCCTCAGGTCAGTGTCTTTCTTTGAGTTTCTGGTTCTTTTTTTTTGTTCTTCTTCTTCCAGATCCTGAGTTCGAGAAGAAGGCCAACCTTGCCATAGGACTACAATCCGAGGATCCATTGCGAAGATACCTCGTCTCCAAGGATCCTACAATCTACTCGAGAGTGTCCTTCAATTGAAGCAACGAGAGATATCACAGTCAGGTATAAAACCTTCTCTTCTCTCTTCGTCTGTTTCTTGAAAGAGGAGTAAACCCTAGGTCTGGGGGTTTCTCAATCCCCAGCGATCCTACTTCTAAGTTACTCTGATAATCCACTCTTTTTAATTGTGCTTTCTGTCATTTCTTAGTTTCTTTTAACATTAGTTTATCTTTCCTTTGAGCCAAAGCCAACTTCTGAAAATAAATAAATAAAAAAAATATATTAATTTTAATTTACTTCCACATCGCATCATCTTTTTTGTTCTGCATCAGAAGACCTTGGTTATATGTTCATGATGCCACCCTCTTAGGAAAATCCAACACCTGTCTTTAGTTTTAATGGGAAGAAAATCACAATCCATTCAGTCCCTCCTAAGGATAAGGTAGCTAAAGGACCCAATAAGGTCAGAGAGATGAAGACTGGGGTGAACCTAATTAGTGCTAAGGATCTAGAACAAGAAATTCATAGTGGTTCACCTATTTGGATGTTGACTGCTAAGGAACTTAGGACTCCTACACCCTCAGAACCTCCTTAGGAAGTTAAACCTTTGTTTGAAGAATTTGAGGATGTTTTTCCCGAGGATCTGCCGGACCACCTTCCACCTCTTAGGGATATCTAGCATTCCATAGATTTAGTCCCAGGAGCTACTTTACCCAACTTGCCCCATTATAGGATGAATCCATCTGAGCATAAGGAACTGCAAAAGCAGGTTGGAGAATTGTTGAGGAAGGGGTTCATTAGAGAGAGTCTTAGCCCTTGTGCAGTCCCTGCACTTCTGACCCCAAAGAAAGATGGCACGTGGAGGATGTGTGTTGATAGTTGTGCCATCAACAAAATCATAATCAAGTACAGGTTCCCCATCCCTAGACTAGATGACATGCTAGATATGATGGCCGGTACAATGGTTTTCTCTAAAATTGATCTCAAGAGCGGCTATCATCAGGTTAGGATTAGACCAGGGGATGAGTGGAAAATCGCTTTCAAAACTAAGGATGGTCTCTATGAATGGGTTGTTATGCCTTTTGGGTTGTCCAATGTCCCTAGTCCTTTCATGAGGATTATGACCCAGGTGCTTAGAGCTTTCATAGGAAAGTTTGTAGTGGTCTATTTTGATGATATCCTGATCTATAGTAAGACCCCTGCAGATCACCTAGGCCACCTTAGACAAGTCTGCCAAGTTTTGAGGAATGATAGTCTCTACGGTAATCTCAAAAAGTGTGAATTCTTGACCAATAGAGTTATCTTCCTTGGTTTTGTAGTAACCCCTGACGGCGTGGCTGCCGATCCAGAAAAGATTAGGTCCATAGTAGAATGGCCAGAGCCAACCAGTGTGCATGAAGTCAGAAGTTTTCACGGCTTGGCTACCTTCTATAGGCGATTCATCAAGGGGTTTGGTACTGTAGTTGCTCCTATCACAGACTGTATTAGGAAGGGAGAATTCCAGTGGACTAAAGCAGCCCATAAAGCCTTCCTAGATCTTAAGGATAGGATGACCCAGGCACCCATTTTGAGGTTACCCGACTTTTCAAAGGTATTTGAGGTTGCCTGTGATGCTTCAGGAGTAGGTATAGGTGGAGTCCTAAGCCAAGAGAACCATCCCATAGCATTCTTTAGTGAAAAACTCAATGATGCTAAGCTTAGGTATTCTACCTATGATAAGGAATTTTATGCGGTAGTGCAAGCTTTACGTTACTGGAGACATTATTTGCTACTGCAAGAATTTATGCTGTTTTCGGACCATGAGGCTCTTAGATTCTTGAATTCCCAGAACAAGCTTAACCCTAGGCATGCTAAGTGGGTAGAGTATATCCAGTCCTATACTTTTGTTTTGAAACATAAGGCTGGGTCTGAAAATAAGGTAGCTGATGCCCTCAGTCATCGATCTTTGTTATTGAATTCTGTTAGGGCTGAAGTCATAGGGTTTGAGCAGATCAAAGAGAAATATGAGTCGTGTCCAGATTTTAAGACTGTGTACCAGGATCTAACTCACGGACCATCTAGTGATCAAAAGGATTATACCCTTTTAGATGGCTTTCTGTTCTTTAAGAATAGGCTTTGCATCCCTAGAACTTCTCTTAGGGAATTTTTGATCTGGGAAATTCATGCTGGAGGTTTAGCTGGCCATTTCGAAAAAGACAAGACCACCCTGGCTATTGAAGACCACTTTTTCTGGCCTAACTTAAAAAGAGATATAGCGCACATTGTGGCTAGGTGTCGGACCTGCGCTGTTGCCAAACAGCGAAAACAGAACACCGGCCTTTATACCCCACTCCCTGTCCCAGATCGTCCTTGGCAAGATGTGATCATGGATTTTGTGTTAGGTTTGCCTAAGACCCAGAGGAGGCATGACTCTATCTATGTTGTAGTTGACCGATTTTCCAAGATGGCCCATTTCTTGCCTTGTTCCCAAACATTTGATGCGTCTAAGGTAGCCACCCTGTTCTTTAATGAGATAGTTTGACTCCATGGCCTACCTAAGACAATTATTTTCGATAGGGATGTCCGGTTCACCAGCTATTTCTGGAAAACCCTTTGGCATAAGTTAGAGACAAAACTTAAGTTTTCAACTTCCTATCATCCCCAGACTGATGGCCAAACCGAAGTAGTGAACCGTAGTTTAGGCAATCTGTTAAGGTGTCTTGTTGGTGAAAACATTAGGAACTGGGATTTGTACTTACCTAGAGCTGAATTTGCATACAATGACTCGGTCAATAGGTCTACAGGTAAGAGTCCATTTGAAATTGTGCATGGTTACAAACCTCATACACCTCTTGACCTAGCTCCTTTACCAGTCCACACACGAGTCTCCAAGTCTGGTGAAGTTTTTGCACAGCATATAAAAGACTTGCATAAAGAAATTCATGCCAAAATAAATTTAAGTAATGAAACTTATAAGAAGTTGGCTGATTCTCAAAGGCGAGTCAAAACTTTTGTTGAGGGAGACTATGTAATGATTAGGTTAAGGCATGAATGGTTTCCTCCTGGAACCGTTAAAAAGTTACATGCTAGAGGAGCTGGACCATTTAGAGTGGTGAAGAGAGTAGGATCCAATGCCTATGTGCTCGAGTTGCCTCCAGAACTAGGCATTAGCTCCACTTTCAACATTACAGACCTAGTATAGTATAAGAGCCAGCTGTGATTCCCAGTGAGCCTTTTGAGCCTAATCCTGCTCTTGAGAGTGAACCCAACCCTGTGTGTCCACCAACAAACTGGCCTGTGAGGAGAGAGCAGATTGAAAAGATCCTGGATGATCAGGTTATCTCTACTCGTAATCGAGGATACCAAAGATACCTGGTCCGCTGGCAAGGAAGGCCAGATTCTGATGACTCTTGGATCTCCCGAGAAGAATTACAAGAGTTGGACCCAGACCTCTTGGAGAGATACCATAGCCAACTTGATCCATACTCAACAGGGTCGAGTTCCTCCCACCCCGGGAGAATTGGTGCGGGCACCAGACTCAGAAGAAGACTTCAGGGCTCCATATGGATCTCTGATTGACCTTGCCCGAAGAATTAGGGTTTTCTGGTTTGTAATAAGGGTTGACTTGATCAACTCAATTTTAGCTTGAGTCTGTATTTCCCTGTAATTTAATTTTTGTTGAGTCATGTTGACTCAGTAGTGGTCTAGGACTTCTCCAGGGTGTCACATTTTCTCCCAAGGCCAAGCAAGTGGGCGCCACACTCCCAGCCACACTCCCAGCCACACGCCTGAGTCCAGGGGGTGCCACATCTCCATCCAGTATGCTCTGGTCCCCACATCACAAAATAGCAGGTCCCTTCTCTCATGCGCCACTTGAGGAGAAAACAATCTGGGATCCACAATTCAAGGGGGCGGCCAAAGTGTTTCCATAAGAGCCAAGCTATGAAAAGTAAGGAGCAAAGCTTGGGGAGCAAGACTAGGAGGCGCCCAAATAATTCCAAATAAAACCAGGTATGGAAGGAAGGAAATTTCTCTTGAAGAGCAAGATTAAGAGGTGCCCAAATACTTCCAAATAAAACCAAGTATGGAAGGAAAAATATTTTTTCTTGAAGAACAAGGCTAGGAGGCGCCACCTACCTTCCTTTTGAAGCCTCCAATCAACATTTTTGGAACCTCTTGGCCGGCCATATGTGTGGGAATTGATCCTACAAACCTAATTTGAAGATCCCCCCCATTAGTCCCATATGGGAAGATGTAAAACCCTACTCTCTTGTAAAGTCCTATAAATTAAATCCCTCTTGTAAATTTTAAAGTAATCTGATGAATGAATTCAATTTATGTGTGAGCAAACTCTGTGTTTCTCTCTTCCGCACTTGCATCCTGCTGTTGAGCTCCGTGAGGGAGTAAATCCGGGTTCCCCAGGAACCTTGAGGAGGTGTGAGATCTCCAACCCCAAATCCTAGGTTAGCCACTTCACTTCCAAACCCTAGCCGCCCATCATCCTCTTCTTTCCACCAAACCCTAGCCTATCCCACCTCTCACGGCCACTCTCTCCAAGTCAAGGTCGACCACCAGCATCCAGGTCCAGGTCGGATACTTCAGATCCAGAGCAATTCCCAAAGGAAGTCAGATCAGCCTCCAGGAGACTCCGGATTTCAGCAACATCAGCTTTCAAGTTCTTCAATCTGGTAAATCCTTCCTTGAGTATCTGGTTCCATAAATTGTTCTTCTTCTTTCCCAGATCTTGAGTTCAGGAGAAGCCAACTCTGCCAAAGGGCCAGTATTAGAGGATCCATTGCGAAGATATCTGAATCCGGGGATCCAACAATCTGCTCAAGAGAGTCCTTCCACTAACTCTGTGAAGATCACTTCCTGGTATATAACCTTTCTCTTCTCTTTACTTCTGTCCTGTTGAAAGTTCAGGGCGAAACCCTAGGTTTGGGAGTTTCTCAACCTCCAGCGATCCTTTACTTCTGAACTACTCTGATAACCTAGTTTCTTTTAAATTGTGCTTTCAATTATTACCCACTTTCTTTCAATTTAGTTTAACTTTCCTTTAAGTCAAAGCCGACTTCTAAAAACATTAAAAAAAAACAAAAAACAAAAAAAAGAATTAGTCTTAATTTACTTCAGCATCGCATCATCTCCTCTTTCATTCTGCATCACGCGGTGGAACTGGCAATACTTTGACATGTCGCTGGTGCACCTCGGGTTTTGAGGTGGAGGTTGGCGGAGGTAGTGCTCGCCCTCAATCTCCATGAGGATCCTCATTCTAGGAGCAAGGAGAGGGGTGAAACTTCGCTCCGGGAGGACTCTGCCCCTCGGCTTTAGATTCGGACGGGGGTCAGCAGGTGGCCCGAGCCTCCGGGTCCCTGGAACATCTCTCCGGGTCAGCTTCTTCAAGGTCCTCCCGTCCAGTTCTCGGCGGGTGTGATCAGCCTTCTCCGCTTGGATGTACTTGTAGACACGGAGGAGGAGCTCGGAGTACATCCTGGGAGGTTTCTTGTCCAGGGAATAAGTCAGGCGCGATGTCTTGAGCCCGCGCTTTAATCCCAGCATGGCAACGGGCTCGTCCAGACTGTAGATTTTCAGAGCAGCGATCTTGAAGCGGGTAATGTAGTCCCGAAGCAGCTCCTAGTCCTGCTGGCGGATGGAGAAGAGGCTGTCCACCTCTCTCGGCACCTTCCTACAAGCGTCGAAGTATGCCACAAACATTCCCTTCAATTGATGGAAGGAGCAAATAGATCCTGGCTCGAGGCAAGTGAACCAGACTCGAGCAACCTTCCGGAGGGTAGCGGGGAAGGCAATGCACAAAAGAGCATCCATGGCCCAGTGGACCCTCATGAGAGCTTTGTAGCTCTCTAGATGGTCCAAGGGGTCGGTGGTCCCGTCTTAGGGATCCACCTGCAGCATGCAAAACCGGCTCAAAATCAGCTCCTCTTGGATTTCCTGGGAGAAGGGGGGTCGGGAGTCGTATCCCGTCGGGTCCGCCGAGGAGTTCTGCAGGTCGGCAAATCAGCGGGCGAACTCCACCTGTTTGCGCTCATGCTCCTCCAGGCGCCTCTTGGCCTGGCGCCTGATGCCCTCGTCAGTGGAATCTTCCACCGAGGTCACTGGTGAAGGGGGCGCCGATCGATCTCGACGGGGGGCTTTACCCCGACACCGTCTGCTACGGCGCGCCATCTCGACATCATCGACCGGGGATCGACTCTCGCGATCCGCCGAACCAGAGTAATTTCTCTTCGCGGGGGTTTAGTGGCTCCCACGGGGGTTGGAGGCTGCCCGCGGCTGGGATGGCCTGTCATGGATGGAGCGCAGGCTTCCGCGTGGCCCCGCGGCTCGAGCTGTCGGGGTCCCTGGTTGGGGCTGTGTGGCCAAGGAGTGCTGCTGATGCTGTAGCTGCCGAACTGCTGTAGTCAGGGTTTGCAGCTGTTGGATGACAGCTGCAAAAGGTCCATCCACCGAGGTTGGCTATGGTGGAAGAAGAGGGGGAACGAGAAGCTCCCTCTCCGGGCTGCGTGGCCCCTGAGGGGAGGGGACCTCCCCTACTCGGCAGGAGGATGCTTCGCGCCTGCGTGTGACCACCATGCCCGGAGCGTGCTTCGTTCCATAGAGAGCTAGCTCACACTGGGGGTGTTGTCCTGCCCCCCTACCTGGTGTGCCTATCTGTTGCTGATCTCTCCGCCGTGCCTGTAGCTTCAGAGCTGGTGACTTGATCAGGCCGTCTCGCCTCGAGGTCTCCGGACTCCCGATCCTGCAAGACAAGGTCAGAAACCCTGGCCAGGGATCCCAGCGAGGGGGCTCCAACGGTCAAGTTAGAAAACGGTGAGATGGAACAGAGTCTCCAAGGTGGGCCCCTCCCAGAGTCCCAGGCTTGGAGATTATATTTGTAAAGAAGGTCTCAAGAAGAATAGAAATTGGGCCAGGTTCCTCCACCGAGCTTGCGCCAAGAGATCCCTCTCAGGATCTTGGATCCTGCTCTTGGTCTCTTTCCTTTTTCCAGCCCTCTTTTCCCCTTACCTAGTCGTCCGCTCTTCCCATCCTTTTATCCATCACGCTACCTCCGGCTTCCCGCCCCTGGGAGGCTCCCTCTCGCTTTCACCTCCTACTCTCCCTCTCTTTCCCCTTTCCCCTTTGGGTCTAAGAACCCGGCGGCCTCCTTGTCTTGCTTGCCGAGACTAGCAAGGAAAGGGTAGAGGGAGGATGCTGGCTAGATCTTGGGGCCGAGCGTGAGCGCTCTCTTTCCCAGGCACCGACAATGCCCATTATCGGGTCCTGTCTTGCCAGGATTTCGCTTCTCGGCTGCGGAACCTGTCGGGCCGATGTAAACGAGGTTTCGTGCATTGCTGTCGACTGTACCGGTGCTCCTCTCGGGGTGCAGCACGCGCTGCTTAAGGGGAGGTCTCGAAACTCATGCTTTTACTTCTCGACGGCCTCACCACACGGGGCAGCCGGCCTCGGTCGAGGTGGACCCCTCCTGGGCGGATACCTGGAGAAGGAGCAGCAAAGGGCCTGGCTCGACCTCGGTCGAGGTGGCACCGTCTTAGGGCACCACCCGGGGAGGGAGGAAGGAGTCGCCGGCTTCGACCGAGGTGGACCCCTCCTGGGTGGACACCTGGCGAAGCAGTAGAGGGGCGCTCGACTTCGGCCGAGGTGGACCCGTGTCCGAGCGCCACCTGGCGAAGGAGCAGCAGAAGGGTGCTCGACTTTGGCCGAGGTAGACCCGTGTCCAGGCACCGCCTGGTGAAGGAGCAAGAGGGCCCGGCTCGACCTTGGCCAAGGTGGCACCATCTCAGGGTGCCACCCGGCGAGGGAGGAAGGGGCCGCCGGCTTCGGCCTAGGTGGACCCCTCTTGGGCGGACACCTGGCGGAGCGGTAGAGAGGCGCCCGACTTCGACCGAGGTGGACCCCTCCTGGGCGGACACCTGGCGAAGTGGCAGAGAGGCACTCGACTTCGGTCGAGGTGGACCCCTCCTGGGTGGACACCTAGCGAAGGAGCAGCAGAGGGCCCGGCTCGACCTCGGCAGAGGTGGCACCGTCTCAGGGTGCCACCCGGCGAGGGAGGAAGGGGCCGATGGCTTCGGCTGAGGTGGACACCTCCTGGGAGGATACCTGGCGGAGCGGTAGAGAGGTGCTCGACTTCGACTGAGGTGGACCCCTCCTGGGCGGACACCTGGCGAAGGAGTAGCAAAGGGCCCGACTCGACCTCAACCGAGGTGGCACCGTCTCAGGGCACCACTCGGCGAGGGAGGAAGGGGCCACCAGCTTCGGCCAAGGTGGACACCTCCTGGGCGGACACCTGGCGGAGCGGCAGAGCGGCGCTCGACTTCGACCGAGGTGGACCCCTCCTAGGCGGACACCTGGCGAAGGCTCAGCAGAGGGCCCGGCTCAACCTCGGTCGAGGTGGCACCATCTCATGGTGCCACCCGGCGAGGGAGGAAGGGGTCGCCGGCTTCGATCGAGGTGGACACCTCCTGGGCGGACACCGGGCGGAGCGGTAGAGAGGCGCTCGACTTCGGCTGAGTTGGACCCCTCCTGGGTGGAAACATGGCGAAGGAGCAGTAGAGGGCCCAGCTCGACCTCGGCCGAGGTGGCACCATCTCAAGGTGCCACCCGGCAAGGGAGGAAGGGGCCGCCGGCTTCGACCGAGGTGGACACCTCCTGGGCGGACACCTGGCGGAGTAGCAGAGAGGTGCTCGACTTCGACCGAGGTGGACCCCTCCTGGGCGGACACCTGGCGAAGGAGCAGCAGAGGGCCCGGCTCGACCTCGATCGAGGTGGCACCGTCTCAGGGTGCCACCCGGCGAGGGAGGAAGGGGCCGCCGGCTTCGGCCGAGGTGGACCCCTCTTGGGTGGACACCTGGTGGAGCAGCAGATAGGCGATCGACTTCGACCGAGGTGGATCCCTCCTGGGCTGACACATGGCGAAGGAGCAGTAGAAGGGCGCTCGACTTCGGCCGAGGTGGACCCCTCCTGGGCGGACACCTGGCGAAGGAGCAGCAGAAGGGTGCTCGACTTCGGCCAAGGTGGACCCCTCCTGGGCGGACACCTGGCAAAGGAACAGCAGAAGGGCCCTCGACTTCGGTCTTGGTGGACCCCTCCTGGGCGGACACCTGGAGAGGGAGCATGTTGGCCCGGCCCGACCTCGACTTCGGTCGAGGTGGGCCCACATCTGACCTTGCTGGACCGTCCCCGTTTTGCCAAAAAAACTCCACGTGGCTCGAATCATGCCTGGCAGAATCTGAGACATGCCATGTCATTGTAACGACCGTAACAACCCTGCTGTTTGCATAAAGGGGTTTGAGAGTTCTTTTTCCCGGTGTTTGTAACCATCTTCCTGCCGCCAACCATCCTTCCAGCCCCCTCCAAAACTTTCTTCTCTTTGCTATTTTCTTTTATTTTCTTGATCTCCTTTGAGTTTTCTAACCCCTGATAGGTCGTTTGCAGGTCCCCGAGTTCCTATGAATCCAACGACTCCAGCCAAGCCTCAATTGGACCACCGAGCAGAAAGCCGGGTATCCGCGGGTCTTTGGATCGGTTTTCCAGGCCGCATCCGTCGAGGAATGAGAGATCCCTTCACTGTGATCTTCACCGAGCACTTCAGATGTTGTCAGGTACACCCCCTCTACCTCCAATCTTTATATTGTAGGAGAACTTGCCCTAACCGAGGCTTCTCAGCCCCGGCGATCCTTCTTTAGTACTTTTCTAGGTTCTAATCTGCATGCTTGGCTTAAAAAATTCATACAAAATTTTCTATAACTAATTTTGATCTGAAATTTGGGAATTAATCACCTAACCCCACATATAAAATATACAAAGGAATTGCATGCATATTAGTCCCGCATCAGTGACTAGGAACCGAAATACTCTATGACGTTCATCCTGAGATTTTGCAGCCCATCATAGAATCTACATGTGGCCACCTTCTCAAAGATTAAATGGCCAACCGCTTTAGCTTGAGGATTCTTGAATTGATAATACTCCTACAAGTAGAAGCAAGCTTATATTAAGTAAATAAAAAATATATATTTCATGAATTTCAAAATTAAGTATATTTAACTTACCATGAATATCTACTAGGCCGCATCATGAGCCCTTGATGGCCAACTAGAGAACTCATTCACAGGTCTCGATATTAATTGATGTATGATCTCGATAACTACCCGAGAAACTCCATTTTCTCTGAATGTACTATAAATTTAAAATTTAATAATAAATGTTAACTTTATAAAAATTAAATTTTAAATATTTAATATGAAAATATAGCACATATGATCAACTCTAAATGTGGATAATCTCTATATCCTTTGGCTAAGATGGAGGTGCTACAAGCTAGGCTAATCCTCGACCACGGTGCCGAGTCGATGATGAATTGATTACTATTTCCTATGATTATGGGGTCACTGATGACCCCCTATCCTCCAAACCTGATTGAAAAACATCTAATATAAGAATATTATATTAGATAAAAAAATATAAAATAATATAAAAAAGAATATCTAAAGTTTTTGATTTACTATATGGTGTGAGTGTCACAAAACTATGCCAGCTAGCAGCATGATCTCTCTACCCTCGAGAGCTCTCTCCTCAACTACCATGGCTTCATCCTCTAGAGGATATGATATATAATCTCTAAAAATAAAAATAAATAGATTCACCAAATTAATTATATAATTATGGATAGCATTGCAAGTTTTAAAATGATGAAAAATAAGTGTTTAAAATGATTCAAGGATTTAAAGATAGAATCCCTATGACATTCTCATACTCCAACTTCTAGAAGGACTCCAAGAAGAAAATGAGATCCTAGGTGAAGTGCTTAAGATTGTAGGACCAGACATCGAAGCCGTCAATCTCCAATAATGGCCATTTTGGAGAAGAAGCCCTAAAGTCATTCTTTTGGTTTGTGCCCATCACCAAAGACTGGTTTTAGATGGAGAAGGAGCAACACGATGAGGCATCCTCTCTAGTACTCTATCCTCCGACCAGCGAGGGTAGCAGCTATGTAGCTGGAACACCAGCCATCTCTAATACCTCCCATTCCAAGGTGAGCATGTGTGAGCATTGAAAAAGCATGCGAGTTGGTAGCATGATCACTTTGTCCTAGAGAGATCTATCCTCTAGAACTCTCTCCATGGCTGGCATAACTCCAGTCTCTAGAAGACATAATGTATAATCTTTGAAAATAAAAATAAATAGTATTATACCATGATGGCTCAGCCTAAGCTAGAACCGGCCCAATCCTGTGGTCCGACCTAGTCGCCCTTCTCAAGGCTCCAACTAAGGGAGGTCCAAACCAACGGAGTTGAGGTCCGAACGACCCTCTCCTGCTGGGGTCCGACCCATCCCTCTATTTCAGAGGTCCAACCCACCAGAGCTGAGGTCCGAATGACCCTCTCCAGCTAGGATCCGACCCATTGCTCTCCATCAGAGATTTGACCCACTGGAGTTGAGGTCTGAACGACTGACTGTCTCACGGCCAACGTCCGACAAGCGAGTCTTAGCATCTAGGGTATTCCAGAAACACCTTTCTGTTACTGCGGGATCCTGCTATCCCAACAGCCCTGCTCCACTACTTCCACGATGCCACCATATCTGTGCGCCACGTGACCACTCTCCAAATTCTCCTAGGGGCAGATCGATCTTTCTCAGCTCTTCCCTAATGGATTTTGGACTATTCCGCACCTATAAAAGGTACCCAGGGGACCTCATTCGAAGGTAGAAGAACTCTTCCCTCTCTAGAGATTGTTCATTTTTTGATTCCTCCATTCTGTTGCCTTCAATCTCCTGCTAACTTAAGCATCGGAGGGTTCCCGACAGAACACCACCGGTGCCCTTGGGGACTTTGTTGCAGGTTCACCTGGGAGAGGAGTGCTCCAGCCTATCTAGCCACCCTGGTTCCTGGTCTAGGAGTTGATGCAGTAACAGATTGGAGCTAGAAGGAGGGCTGCTTCATCTTCTAAAAGGGGGAATCTATCATCCCGGCAAAAAGAAAAAAAAATGGCTAAGGGAAGAGCTCCAAATGCCACTGCCAGGAGGGGTACCTCTCCTTCAAGGTCTGAGAAGCCTCTCAGGGAGAATGAATTTTCTGCCACCGCCCCTACTGCTGCAGAACCTACCATCACATTGGGGTTGCAACAGTTCCAAACTTTGGTGAATCGCATTGAAACACTTACTACTGTGGTTCAACATTTCCAAGAAGCAACCGATAACCGACAGCAACTACCAGCTACTTCCTGCACCAATCCTTCGACTGCTGCTGAGGGAGACCGATGGCCAGAGATCCCTCAGCATGGTTATCACGCCACCGCGGAGCCCCGGATGTCCTCGGGTGACCATGCCGATAGTAAAAGGGCGAGGTCTGTGATGCGGCACGCATATGATTAATGTTTTGAATATGGTGTTTGTAGAGCAATGAAACCTAATTATACTTAGCATTGTACTCATCTTAATAAGATTTAAGGATTATATGAAAAGGGACTATTACATGATTAGACACAACTCTAAAACTATGAAGGAAGAAGATCTAGACAATAGGGGCTAATGATTGAGGACTTACCTTGATGAGTTTTCCAACCTTCCTATGATTCAAAACTTGAAACTACTGATGCTCTGGACTGGAGAACTTGGATAACAGTGATCAGAACCCTGGACTTGGGCTTCAGCTTGTTGGTTCATTGTCAAGGGGAACCTTGTTCACAACTTAAGGACTTCGAAGGACCCTACAATGAAGATCAAAGTTAAGGTTGAAGGATGCAAACATAAAAAATGGATGGGAGAACTTGTGAACAAAGAAAAGATAGTTGAGAAGATCTGGCCGACTCCAATGCCTTTGCCTTGAGCTTGGATGATGAATTGCTAGGGAAGAGAGTGGCTTTGGGCGTGGAAGAAGAAGATAGGAAAAATTTCACACATAAAACTCAAGACAACTTCACTTCAAACTTCATTCATTTCCAAAATCAATCTCTTTTACAATGGGTGTCCAAGGCTTTTAATAGCCTCACAAAGCTAGCTTTTGAAATTTAAAAACTCCCCAAATCAAGGAGGATTACAAGGGGTGTTGGAGGATTTGGTGGAGAGTTTGGAGGGATGTGGGGGGGGTTGGAGGATTTGGTGGAGGACTTGGAGGGATGTGGCCAACCTCCTTGAATTTAAATCTCCCTTGTTGGCACCCAAAGGGTGATGAGGTGGCTGGTGAAGTGGCACTTGATGATGTGGCATGGTGAGGTGGTCTTCTACTTGGATAAGAATGACATATGGCACCCAGTGGTCCTAGTTGATTGTCCTTTTCTCTTGCTTGGTTGATGTGTCTACTCTTCTTCATGTGGTCAAATTCTCGGGTCTAGAATTTGAGTCTTGTTGCAGGCTTTCATGGCTTTAAGACTTGATTAGACTTAACTCAACTGAATTAGACTTAACTCAACTGAACTGACTTGACTGACCTAGACTTTAAAACTTGAAATGGACTTACAGGAAATGAAATTTTAAAAGTAATTACAGGACTCAAAAAATACTCTTGATTTGAAACTCAAAATTAATTACAGGACTCTTGAAAAGGAAATGACTCTTGAAAATAAAATATTTTTGAACTAAAGGATACAAGGTAACCTAATTATCTTCGATCCAAATTGGGATAAGGCTAACCTTGTTGGAGTGAAGTTTCTTTCGGCTTCTGGTGTCCACACCAATTCTCCTGGGGTGGGCAGAACTCGACCCAGTCGAGTATGGTTCAGTTTTGCCCTGGTAATGCTCGAACAAGTCTGGGTTAAGTCTTTGCAGGTCCACTCAAGTAATCCAAGAGTTGTCGGACTCAGGTTGACCTTGCCATTGAACCAGGTATCGCTGATAGTCCGTATTCCTGGTAGTAATGATCTTGTCATCCAGGATTCTCTCCATCCTCTCTCTCTGCTCAGGTAAGGTTGGTGGTGGACACTCGAAAATATGTTCACTCTCAATGAAAGTTTCTGGCTCAAAAGGCTCACTAGGTATTAGTAGTGGTTCTTTGTATTCTACTAGGTCTGAAACATTGAAGGTTGTACTAATACCCATATCAGGTGGAAGTTCCAAAATATATGCATTATGCCCTATTTTCTTTAAGATCTTAAAAGGTCCCGCTCCGCGGGCATGCAGCTTCTTTATGGTTCCAGGGAGAAACCATTCAGGGTTGAGCCTAATCATCGCATAATCCTCTTCACAGAATTCTTTAGCCCTCTTATGTGAGTCAGCTAAGTGTTTGTAAGTTTCATTGCTCAGGTTGATCTTATTACTGATTTCTTTATGTAGATTTGTGACATGCTATGCAAAAGACTCAGCAGACTCAGAGACTCGTGTGTGAATAGGTAGTGGGATTAGATCTAAAGGCTTCTTAGGCTTGCAACCATGGACTATCTCAAAGGGACTTTTGCCCGTAGATTGATTGACCGAACTGTTGTAAGCGAACTCAGCACGTGGCAATAACAAATCCCAGTTCCCTAGACTTTCTCCCACTAGGCATCTCAGCAAGTTCCCTAGACTTCTATTTACAACCTTGGTTTGTCCATCAGTCTGGGGATGGTAGGTAGTGGAGAATTTCATCTGGTTCCTAATAGGTACCAAAGGATTTTCCAGAAGTAACTTGTGAAGCGGACATCCCTATCAGAAACAATGATTTTTGGTAACCCGTGGAGTCTGACTACTTGATCAAGAAAGAGTTTGGCTATCATAGAGGCATCGAAAGTTTGGGAGCAAGGTATGAAATGGGCCATTTTTGAAAACCGGTCGACCACCACAAAGATTGAATCATGTTTACGAATGGTCTTGGCTAATCCTAGAACAAAGTCCATGCTTAGATCCTACCATGGACACTCAGGTACAGGTAATGGAGTGTATAGCCCGGTATTCTTCTTTTGTTGCTTTGCAACAGCACATGTCCTACATCGGGCTACAAGGTTTGCTACTTGTTTCTTAAGACCTGGCCAGTAAAATTGTTCCTCAACAGCCAAGATAGTCTTGTTTCGTCCGAAGTGGCCAGCCAAACCTCCTGCATGTATCTCCCAAACTAAAAAATCTCTTAAGGAGGTTCTTGGGATACAAAGCCTATTCTCTCTAAAAAGATAACCATCTAGAAGGGTATAGTCACTATGATCACTAGATGGTCCTTGACGCAAAACCTGATAAATTTCACCAAAATCTGGACAGATTTCGTACTGCTCCTTAAGTCTTTCAAAACCTATGACTTCAGTACTGACTGAAGTTAAAAGTAACGTTCTACGACTTAGGGCATTAGCTACCTTATTATCGGTTCCTGATTGATGCTTTAGGACAAACGTATAGGATTGGATGTAGTCTACCCATTTGGCATGCCAAGGGTTTAGTTTCTTTTGGGAACTCAAAAATCTAAGGGCTTCATGGTCTGAAAATAAAACAAATTCTTGCGATAGGAGATAATGCCTCCAATACCTTAATGCTTGCACTACCGCAAAAATCTCCCGATCATATGTGGAGTATTTCTTCCTGGCTTCATTCAATTTCTCACTAAAGAATGCTACGGGATGGTTCTCTTGACTCAGAACTCCACCAATACCTACTCCCGAAGCATCGCATGCTACTTCAAAGACCTTAGAAAAATCGGGTAGTCTTAAGACTGGTGCTTGGGTCATCTTATCTTTGATGTGAAGGAAGGCCTTATCAGCTGACTTCGTCCATTCAAAGTGGCCCTTCCTAATACAATCTGTGATAGGAGCAACTATGGTGATAAACCCTCTAATAAATCTTCGATAAAATGTAGCGAGGCCATAAAAACTTCTTACTTCATGAATATTATTGGATGTTGGCCACTCTACAATTGCCTTAACCTTCTCAGGGTCAGCGGATACTCCTTCAGGGGTCACAACAAATCCTAGGAAGATAACTCTAGTAGTCATGAAAGCACATTTCTTTAGATTGGCATAAAGGTTATCTTTCCTAAGTGCTAAACATACCTGCCTCAGATGTTGTTGATGATCTTCTCTAGTCCTACTATAGACAAGTATGTCGTCAAAGTAAACGACAACAAATTTTCCAATAAAGGCTCGTAGGACTTGGTTCATGATTCGCATAAAAGTGCTAGGGGCGTTTGATAACCCAAAAGGCATGACTACCCATTCAAATAACCCGTCCTTAGTTTTAAAGGCAGTCTTCCATTCATCCCCTGGTCTGATCCTAACTTGGTGATAGCTGCTCTTCAGGTCAATCTTAGAAAATATAGTTGCACCGGCCATCATATCTAACATATCATCCAAGCGGGGGATGAGAAACCTATACTTCACTGTGATTTTATTTATGGCACGACTATCAACACACATTCTCCATGTGCCATCTTTCTTAGGGATAAGTAAGGTTGGGACTACGCATGGACTCAAACTCTCCCTAATGAATCCTTTCTTTAGGAGTTCTCCTACTTGACGTTGTAATTCGTGGTGCTCGGTAGGGTTCATTCTATAATGGGGAAGGTTCGGTAAGGTTGCTCCGGGGCCTAAGTCTATCGCATGTTGTATATCCCTAAGAGGTGGGAGTTGGTCGGGCAAGTCATCGGGGAACACGTCTTTGAACTCCTATAGCACTTCACTGACTTCTGGAGGTTGTTCTTTTGAAAGAGGTTCTTTGGGTCTCAGGTGTTTTCCCCTTGTCATCTCTTCGGGTCACAGGCACATTAGGATTGGGTCGGTTGAATCTAGGCTGATTGGATCCTGACTGCTGATAAGGTGCACTAGTCCTAGGGGCTTCGGGCCTATGATAGACTGGACCTTTATGGAATCTCTCAGCATCCCTAGCTATCTGATATGCCAATTCTAGGTCATGTACCTCTCGCATGAACAATTCTCTTTGAATTTCTTCCCTCAGTCCAGCTCTAAATCTAGACAAGGTCACCGACTCAGATTCATCAACATTGCACCTCATAACGAATTCGTCAAACTTCGCTATGTACTCTGCGACACTCCTATTTCCTTGAGTAAGTCTTTGCCATTGATCTAGGAGTCTTTGGTGGTAGGACATAGGAAGGTATTTCTCCCTAAGCCTAAGTTTCATAGCTCGCCAGGTCACTATGGGCACATCACCTCTCTGTCTACTGAGTCTCTCAACGTTTCCCCAATATAACCTAGCTTGGCGCACAAGTTTAAGCTTTGCAAACATACACTTGTGCTCTTCACTCATCTCAAACCAGTCAAAATACTGGTCCATCTCACCTTCCCAATCAATGTAGATATTTGGATCTAAAATTCTATCAAAGGTGGGAGCTTCCAGCCTAATGTTCTTCATGGTTCGGTCATCTTGATCAAAGTGAATTGGGGTGGGTCTCCTGACATTGGGTTCATAGTTAGGCTCATGATGGAATCTCCTTGGGTTGGGCTCGATGGTTTGATTAGGGTGGGGTCCTCTAGGAATTGGATCATAAAACTGATCTTGGGGAGCTCTCCTAGGGTTTGTTTCGTAGAGAGGGTTATGATATGGAATCCTTCTAGGGTTCAATGGGGTCTCGAGTTCAGGTGCAAGACTAGGCTCAGGCTCAGTCTGGGCTTCATGATTACTTTCAAGGGTTCTAGCCTCTAACTGATCCAACCTAGTAGTGATGTGGGCTAACTGCTCATTCATGTCTTTGTTGGTTTGTGCCACATTCTGATTTGTTTGGGCCAATTGCTCAGTTAAACTCTTAGTCAGTTGGGCCACTTGATCTTTTAGGCCTTTGATCAAATTCCCTAAGTTTTGGTCCATGGCTACACTTAACTGGACTTGGATTGGTGAATACGATGTCCCTGCTCTAGTTGTCATGCATGCAAATGGACTCAAGTTCGAGCTAAGGTTTCCTAGACCTAGAGCACAAATTAGAAGTCTAATTAAGTGAACCAACTAGCTAGTAGTACTTATGGGACTTAGCCAGGCAAGTGGAGGGGAGTGAAGGTCCCTGATTGCCAACCTTAGACACCAATCTGAGATTGGCCAGGTAGGCGGACCAAATCACAAGCCCTGATGCACCAATCCTAGACACCAAGCCAGTAAGCACACACCAATTAGCTGACACAGTTAACTTGACCCTAACCTGAACCCAACTTGTTGGTGTCCCTAAACCACTAGGGCAATTAACGTTCTACTCAATTTTAAATAATGGGCTGGGATCGATATGCTGGTTGGTGATTTTTGGGCTAGGGACAGGTGATGAAACCCTGACCCTATGTCAAATTGATGCCCTTAATTTGATTTCCCATAAGATGAATGAAATGCAAAGATGCTGAAGAAGTGTGTTGCAGTTTGAAAGTGGTGTGGAAAACGTGATGAAAAAAATTTCCAAAAATTCTGAAAAATTCACAGAGGATTCCTAACTTATATATTTAAATGAAGATAAAAGGAAATTTAAAACTAAAATCTATACTACTCTAAGCAGATCCTACAAATGAAGATAAATAAAAAGGACAGAACAGAACCCTAATGATAGTGTTGAACTGCAGAAATTTTCATTTTTTTTATAATTTTTTTCTGATAATGAAATTTAATATGGTGATAACTAACTTAAAAAGGAACAAGAAAAAAAATATTTCAATAAAACATTAGCAACTTGCCTTCGGAGCTGTAGACGGATTACAGTAAACAGATGCAAATTTTCAGAAAACAGAACCTAATCAAACAAGTGCAATGGCTTACCCAAAACTTTAATCTAAAAATTCACGTCCGGCCAGGGGCTCATTATTCCCATGGGTCGTGACAGTGTACTGGAGTACACCCGCTCAGGAGGCGTGAATTTTAGATCTTGCTTGGATTTAAAGAAAACTATTCTACCCTAATACAACCATGCTCTGATACCAATTTGATGCGGCACGCATATGATTAATGTTTTGAATATGGTGTTTGTAGAGCAATGAAACCTAATTATACTTAAAATTGTACTCATCTTAATAAGATTTAAGGATTATATGAAAAGGGACTATTACATGATTCGACACAACTCTAAAACTAAGAAGGAAGAAGATCTAGACAATAGGGGCTAATGATTGAGGACTTACCTTGATGAGTTTTCCAACCTTCCTATGATTCAAAACTTGAAACTACTGATGCTCTGGACTGGAGAACTTGGATAACAGTGATCAAAACCCTAGACTTGGACTTCAGCTTGTTGGTTCATTGTCAAGGGGAACCTTGTTCACAACTCAAGGACTTCGAAGAACCCTACAATGAAGATCAAAGTTAAGGTTGAAGGATGCAAACATAAAGAAGGGATGGGAGAACTTATGAACAAAGAAAAGATAGTTTAGAAGATCTGGCCGACTCCAATGCCTTTGCCTTGAGCTTGGATGATGAAATGCTAGGGAAGAGAGTGGCTTTAGGCGTGGAAGAATGATGGGGAACTAATATGCATGCAATTTTTTTTTTATATGTTTTATATGTGGGGTTGGGTGATTAATTCCCGAATTTCAGATTAAAATAAGTTATAGGGAATTTTATATGAATTTTAGAAGATCAGCATGCAGATTAGGACCTAGAAAAGTAGAAAAGAAGGATCGCCGGGGCTGAGAAGCCTCGGTTAGGGCAAGTTCTCCTACAATAAAACTACTGGAGGTAGAGGGGTGTACCTGACAACGTCTGTGAAGATCGCAGCAAAAGGGTCTCTCATTCCTCGACGGATGCAGCCTGGAAAATCGAGCCAAAGACCCGCGGATACCCGGCTTTCTGCTCGGTGATCCGATTGAGGCTTGGCTGGAGTCGTTGGATTCGTAGGAACTCGGGGACCTGCAAACGACCTGTCAGGGGTTAGAAAACTCACAAAGGAACAAGAAAATAAAGGAAAAACAGCAAGGGAAGGCTTCTTTTGGAGTGGGCGTCCAGGGATCTGAGATGCTTGTTGGTAGCAGGAAGATGATTGCAGCACTGGGAAGAAGAACTCTCGCAAACCCCTTTATGCACACAGCAGGGTATCACACAACTCAATAGAAGAACTCAAGGTTTTCATTCATCAAAAATTTTCCTCATACAAGAGGCTAGGGTCCCTTAAATAGACCCTTAACCTTGGGCTCCAAGTAAGGGTACATAAGTCTTTACATAAGAATCCTTTTCCCTCTCAAACCCTAGCTAGAAAATAAGGAAATATTAGGTAGAAAAATCCCTAAAATTTCTCTTGACTTGGTCAAGACTCCAAGGATGCCTAGGGGGGCGTGTTGGGCTTCTAGGAGCAGCAAAAGGCTGGCCCAAAGGGGCCCGGGTGCATGGGTTTGGGCCTCTGGAAGCTGGGGTGGCCTGGTAGCTAGGTAGCAGGAATATTCCCTGGTATCTTGCTTCTTAGGGGCTTGGGCTTGGCACCTGGGCTTGATTTCATTGGGCTAGGATGCAGATGGACCTCTGGAATCATGGATGCCCTTATTTATGAATATACTTTGGCATCTGGAAGGGAATCTGGGCATCTGGAGGGCATCTGCAAGGAATCAGGGTTTCTGATTTTTCTCCTGGGGTCTTCAAATCTTCAAGCTGGGTTGGACTTGGGCTAAACTTCCATGTCTTCAATCTGGCTGGACTTGGTCTTCACTTGTATAATATAGTCTTGAGTCTTCAGTATGCTTGGACAGGACTCAAAAAAATAAAATTAGCTCAACATGAGCTAACTAGCATTGGACTGAACTAGCTCAACATGAGCTGACTAGTACAGAAGTGAAATAACAACTAAAAATACTCAAATAACAACTAAAATGGACTCAGATGAGCTAAGCCCTTATTACAGAAGGACTCATAAATTATTGATCAATTACAGAGGGTTGAGAAGCCTCTGCCTTATTCTGGTGCCTTTGGTGTCCGCACCAATTCTCCCGGGGTGGGAGGAACTCGACCCTGTCGAGTGAAGATCAGACTGGCTCACATATCTCTCGAGAAGGTCTGGGTTGAGGCATTGCAAGTCCTCTCGAGAAATCTACGAATCGTCCGACTCTGGCTGGCCTTGCCATCGGATCAGGAAGCATTGATAGTCACGGCCCCGGGTCGTGATGGCTTGATCGTCCAGGATACGCTCGATCCGTTCTCCTCTCTCAGGCCAATTTGTTAGTGGACACTCTGGGTTAGGGTCACTCACAATGAAAAGGAATAGGTCCAAAGGCCTTACTAGGTATCGCTGCCGGTTCCCTATACTCAACCAGGTCTGTAATATTGAAGGTAGAACTAATGCCCAAATCCGAAGGCAAGTCTAACACCTAGGCATTTGATCCAATCCTTCTCTATCACTTTAAAAGGTCTGGCTCTGCGAGCATGAAGCTTCTTTTAGGCCTAAGCCTAACCAAGATAGAATCCACTACATCAAATTCTTTGACCCTTCTTCGGAAATTAGCCAGTTGTTTTAAGATTAGTGCGGGTGGTGAACATGCTAGGCACATGCAGACAAATGATGCAAAGGACTCATACTGACACCTAACAGACTCGACTATGCATTCCTATCGAAGGAAATTTTATTGAACTCTTTGGATCTAAACCTAATAGATTATAGGTTCTCTAGGTTTGATCCTAGCTTGACATGCACATGAAAATTTACAGTGAACTCCTAGCAAATTCCAAAGAGTATGCCAGAAGTAAGATGCAAACCTAACATGCGTGATGAATGCATGCAGTATGCTAATCTCAGCTAAATGCAATCTAATGATCCTAGAAATGCTGGAGGTGTCAGGAAAGGGCAGAAAATAGGAAGTGGGTTCAGAATTAGTTTGGTAAGGTAGAGAAAAAGGTTCATGGTTAGTTGGATAAAATAGGATAAAAGACGGGGTGTCAGGAACTAATCCTATACTAATGAGGTTAACCTTATGAGGTTGAGCTATATCTACAGGATTTGCATAATGGAAGGATGGGTCACTAATTTCGGGGAAGAGGTCCTTAATGGGAACTATAGGAGGGGACTCATCTTGAAGGTATTGATTCAAAGAGATCAGGTCCTTAATAAATTCTTCTGGTTCTTGTATTTTTGGACTAGACTCTATACTTTGGCTCTCCTCTATGGTTTCCTCAGGTAAGGCTCTAGCAGCAGTACCTAGGTTCTCTTCCTCTATTTGTTCTTCCATTATAGATTTAGGTTGGATGTGGTCAAGGTCAACTAGCTCTGGGTTGGAATCTACCTGGGTATCTACTGGGTCAGCTAATTCTAGGTCTACTAAAGGTGTCTCCTCTTCTCCCTCATACTCATCCACTAGGCTCACATCAGCTTCATACACTTCCACGCTAATGTAAGCCTTGCGAATCTCAGGAATGGTTGGAGAAGGTCGGCTAGCAGGAAATTGGTTAGGTTCTGGTCTCTGATTATGGGTACCACTCCTAGTAGGTTCAGGTTGTATAAGAGGTAGTGGCTCACTATTGGGTTCATATTTAGGGATACTCATCCTATAGGGTTCAAGTTGACTAGGGGAAGCATGACTAGTACTAGGCTGATACTTAGGGGTTATGGGTTCTCTAAGCTCATAGGACAAGGGTGCAGATCTATGGGTCATGGGATTATAGGATCTGGGGTCATAGGATTTTGGGTCAGCTCTATGATCAGGTTCTAAGGTTGGATCAAGGTATGGGGTCCTCCTAAGGTTGGGCTCTCTATATGGGTCAGGATATTGGGTCCTCCTAGGATTGGACTCCCTATATGGGTCAGAATACTAGGTTCTCCTAGGGTTGGACTCCCTATATGGGTCAGAATATTGGGTTCTCCTAGGGTTTGACTCCCTATATGGGTCAGAATATTGGGTGTTGGGTCTACTAGGCTCATAGGGTATGGGTGTATAGGATCTATGATCATGGGATCTAGAGTCATAGGATCTAGGTTCATAGGTTATGGATTCATAAGTTCTAGGTTCATAGGATTTAGAGTCATAAGATCTATAGGTTGTGGGTATACTAGGCTTATAGGGAGACGGTAAATAGGATCTATCTTCTTGGTCTATAAAATCCTGATTGGGTCTTCTAGGACTAACCTTAGGGATTGGGTCAGGATGATGGGCTCTCCTAGGTTCAGCCTCAAGGTATGGATCAGGGTTTGGGGTCCTCCTAGGTTGAGGATTGTAGTACGGGTCAGGATAAGGGGCTCTCCTAGGTTCGACCTCATGGTATAGATTAGGGTTTGGGGTCCTCCTAGGTTGAGGGGAGTCAGGATCTGGCTCAGACTGTGACCCATGGGTTTTTCTTGGGGTCCCTACCCGGACTTTTAACTGATCAAACCTATTGGCACGATAGTCAATTCTATCATTGGTTTGAATACGAGATTGAGTTAACTGGGTCATCTGGATAGTTATCTGGGCAATTTGATCAGCTAGGGCTTTTATTTGGGCTTGTAAATTTTCCATGGGTTCAGACATTTATGAAGGAGGTGGGTGATATGAAACTCCTGATCTAGTGCTCATGCAAGACTCGATCAGACCGACTATAGCTGACTAAACCTAAAGTCCAAACTAGATGCTCAATCAGGGTGGCAAACTAGCCTATAGTAACCTTGTACTCAGCCAGGCAGGTGTAAGGGGAGTGTTAGGTCCCTGATTGCCAAACCTAGACACCAATCAGAGATTGGCCAGGTAGGCGGACCAGCACACAAGCCCTTCGGGATTGAATCCCTAAACCACCATTCTAGACACTAAGCACAAGGCACACACAGGTTAACTTGACACAGTGATCTAACACTAGCCCGGACCCGACCAGTTGGTGTCCCTAGCCCACTAGGGCAAATTAAGTCTAATTAATTTTAGGTTAAGGCTTGAGACTGAATGCAAGGAATGTGATTTTGGGCTAAGGAGAGGTGATCAAATCCTCCCCCCATCTGATATAGCAAGAGTGCCCTTAAAAGTAAATTATGCAATGATGACAGGCAGATGAGGATGCAAATTAGGGTTTAGATATTTATTTATTTTTTTTTTTTTTGTATTTTTGGAAAATATGTATATATATATATATATATTTTTGGTATTTTTTTAAATAGAAGAAAACTTGCAAATCATGACCTAATATACTGGAAATATACTAAAATTAAGAAATATGCAAAAACTCCTAAACAAAACCCTAAAACTTCCAAACATGTCTTGCTAAAAAAAAACAGAGCCAAAAATTTGCAGGCCCTATTTCGGATTTCAGAAAATTCATAGGCCATAATAAAATCTGAAAAAAGTTTCAAAATTACTGTGAATTATGATAAATCCAGGAAAATAAATTTCAGAATTTTTGGAGTTTTTAACAGGGAGAAATAATTAAAATAACAGAGTATATACGAACTGAAAAATTGCAGAAAACAAGCCCTAATCTAAGCTCTGATACCAAATGATGGGGAACTAATATGCATGCAGTTTTTTTTATATATTTTATATGTGGGGTTGGGTGATTAATTCCTGAATTTCAGATTAAAATAAGTTATAGGGAATTTTATATGAATTTTAGAAGATCAGCATGCAGATTAGGACCTAGAAAAGTAGAAAAGAAGGATCGCCGGGGCTGAGAAGCCTCGGTTAGGGCAAGTTCTCCTACAATAAAACTACTGGAGGTAGAGGGGTGTACCTGACAACGTCTGTGAAGATCGCAGCAAAAGGGTCTATCATTCCTCGACGGATGCGGCCTGGAAAATCGAGCCAAAGACCCGCGGATACCCGGCTTTCTGCTCAGTGATCCGATTGAGGCTTGGCTGGAGTCGTTGGATTCGTAGGAACTCGAGGACCTGCAAACGACCTGTCAGGGGTTAGAAAACTCACAAAAGAACAAGAAAATAAAGGAAAAATATCAAGGGAAGGCTTCTTTTGGAGTGGGCGTCCAGGGATCTGAGATGCTTGTTGGTAGCAGGAAGATGATTGCAGCACTGGGAAGAAGAACTCTCGTAAACCCCTTTATGCACACAGCAGGGTATCACACAACTCAATAGAAGAACTCAAGGTTTTATTCATCAAAAATTTTCCTCATACAAGAGGCTAGGGTCCCTTAAATAGACCCTTAACCTTGGGCTCCAAGTAAGGGTACATAAGTCTTTACATAAGAATCCTTTTCCCTCTCAAACCCTAGCTAGAAAATAAGGAAATATTAGGTAGAAAAATCCCTAAAATTTTTCTTGACTTGGTCAAGACTCCAAGGATGCCTAGGGGGGCGTGTTGGGCTTCTAGGAGCAGCAAAAGGCCGGCCCAAAGGGGCCCGGGTGCATGGGTTTGGGCCTCTGGAAGCTGGGGTGGCCTGGTAGCCAGGTAGCAGGAATATTCCCTGGTATCTTGCTTCTTAGGGGCTTGGGCTTGGCACCTGGGCTTGATTTCATTGGGCTAGGATGCAGATGGACCTCTGGAATCATGGATGCCCTTATTTATGAATATACTTTGGCATCTGGAAGGGAATCTGGGCATCTGGAGGGCATCTGCAAGGAATCAGGGTTTCTGATTTTTCTCCTGGGGTCTTCAAATCTTCAAGCTGGGTTGGACTTGGGCTAAACTTCCATGTCTTCAATCTGGCTAGACTTGGTCTTCACTTGTATAATATAGTCTTGAGTCTTCAGTATGCTTGGACAGGACTCAAAAAAATAAAATTAGCTCAACATGAGCTAACTAGCATTGGACTGAACTAGCTCAACATGAGCTGACTAGTACAGAAGTGAAATAACAACTAAAAATACTCAAATAATAACTAAAATGGACTCAGATGAGCTAAGCCCTTATTACAGATGGACTCATAAATTATTGATCAATTACAGAGGGTTGAGAAGCCTCTGCCTTATTCTGGTGCCTTTGGTGTCCGCACCAAAGAAGAAGATAGGAAAAATTTCACACATAAAACTCTAGACAACTTCACTTCAAACTTCATTCATTTCCAAAATCAATCTCTTTTACAATGGGTGTCCAAGGCTTTTAATAGCCTCACAAAGCTAGCTTTTGAAATTTAAAAACTCCCCAAATCGAGGAGGATTACAAGGGGGGTTGGAGGATTTGGTGGAGAGTTTGGAGGGATGTGGGGGGGGGTTGGAGGATTTGGTGGAGGACTTGGAGGGATGTGGCCAACCTCCTTGAATTTGAATCTCCCTTGTTGGCGCCCAAAGGGTGATGAGGAGGCTGGTGAAGTGGCACCTGATGACGTGGCATGGTGAGGTGGTCTTCTACTTGGATAAGAATGACATGTGGCACCCAGTGGTCCTAGTTGATGGTCCTTTTCTCTTGCTTGGTTGATGTGTCTTCTCTTCTTCATGTGGTCAAATTCTGGGGTCTAGAATTTGAGTCTTATTGCTGGCTTTCATGGCTTTAAGACTTGATTAGACTTAACTCAACTGAATTAGACTTAACTCAACTGAACTGACTTGACTAACCTAGACTTTAAAACTTGAAATGGACTTACAGGAAATGAAATTTTAAAAGTAATTACAAGACTCAATAAACACTCTTGATTTGAAACTCAAAATTAATTACAGGACTCTTGAAAAGGAAATGACTCTTGAAAATTAAATATTTTTGAACTAAAGGATACAAGGTAACCTAATTATCTTCGATCCAAATTGGGATAAGGCTAACCTTGTTGGAGTGAAGTTTCTTTCGGCTTCTGGTGTCCACACCAGTCTGCTTTGCCTTCCTACGCCTAATCAATCCCGTTCGGCGGTCGGTTTACCGCCGAACCTTCGAAGGACTATGCCAGCAAGATCATGCACATGGAGGAGCGCATTACCGAAATCACCCTCTGGTAGAAGGTCGAAGGGGGACAGGTATACGACTCCCGTCCCCCGTTCTCTGAGGAGATTCTGACGGAGACGATCCCTCGCCACTTCAAGATCCCACAGGTGGACCCCTATGACGGTACCACTGATCCGATGGACCATCTAGGCATGTACAAAGCCCATATGATGGTCCAAGGCACCTCCGATGCTCTCCATTGCATCGCCTGCCCTGCAACCCCAAGAAGACCGCCCAGATGTGGTTCTCCACCATCCAGCCAGGTACGATCCACTCCTCTCAACTTGAATCACTTTTTCTTTTCCATTTCAGGACTTGTAGTCAGACCCCGAGGAATACCGACTGCCTCTTCCACGTGCTGCAAAAAGAGGGAGAGACCCTTCAGGATTTCATGGCTCGTTTTAACTCAGCGGCCATGGAAGTCCCAGATTTGAATGAAGCTGTAGCGATGTCTGCCTTCAAGCGAGGGCTTCGCTCGTCTAGGATGACCTTCTCCCTGGACAAGAAACATCCGACAAGCTACAGTGAACTCCTGGCCAAAGCGCAGAAGTACGCCCTGGCAGAAGAACAAGCCACCGGCCGACGTCAAGCTGAAGGAAGGCTAGCCCCCAAGAAGTGGAGCGATAAAGCTCCCGTAGTCTGACCTCCGAGTGATAGTCGTCGGTCGGCCCAACACCGAAGTCCGAAGTCGAGGGACTTCCCCCGAAGGTTCGAGACTTATGCGCCTCTGTCCCTGCCAAGAGAGAAGATCTTGATGGAGATTGAGAACGAGACCTTTCTGCAAAGGCCTCGGCCGATGAGGGGCCCTCCCGCCCTAAAGAACAAAGATAAATTCTGTCATTTCCATAGGACTCATGGGCACAGTACTAAAGAGTGCCTGCAGTTGAAGGACGCCATTGAAGACCTCATTCGGAGGGGATACTTGTGCAAGTATGTCCGACCCCATCAGGACCGGGCTGAAGCAACAAATGCCCGAAACCCTTCGGAGGAGACAGAGCTCTCCAACTTGAGGCCAACTGGTGGAGATGTCGGCATGCTACATCGGCGATCCAAAGGAAGTCAGGAGGGCAAGATTGATATTGCTAAAAGGTCCCGAGGCTCCAATGCCATCACTTTCTTTGATGAAGATCTCCTGGAAACTCATGTTTTTGAGAACGATCCTGTAGTCATGTCGGTAGTGATTGCCAATTACGATGTGAGGTGAATACTTGTTGATAATGGAAGCTCGACAGAGGTATTGCTGTATGGTGCTTTTGTAAGAATGAATCTATCCAGATCCATGCTACGGGAATCCCCAATGCCATTGACAGGCTTTAGGGGCAACTCTATCGGAGTGGAAGGAGAAATAGTTCTCCCTGTGACAATTGGGATGGAGCCTCTCTAGAAAACTCTCCTCATCAAGTTTGTGGTCGTTCAGACGACCTCGCCTTACAATGCTATCCTGGGTCGACCGGACCTCAACAAATTCAGAGCAATCATGTCCACTTACCATCTATTGGCGAAATTCCCGACCAGGAGCGGGGTCGAAGTGATGAGGGGAGACTGTCGGATGGCCAGGCAGTGTTTGACCATTATGAATCAACAGTTAGAAGGCTATCCCACTCTAAAGCAACTTGACCCAAGGGCTGGGGCTGATGTCCTCGGTCAGCCAGGGGAAAGGATTCTATTTGTTTCCCTTCGAGAGGATGATCCCACCAAAGTCCTTTAGATTGGAGGCTCCCTCAGTGAAGACCTTAAGTTGGAGCTTATCAGCTTTCTTAGGAGTAACGACGATGTCTTTGCTTGGTCGGCGTCGGACATGCCTGGAATATCGTCGGAGGTCATCACTCACCAACTCAAGGTCGATCCGACCTACCGACCTGTCCGACAAAAGAAGAGAAGCTTTGCTACCGAAAGACAGAAAGCCATTGATGAGGAACTAAAAAAGCTCCGTGATGCTGGCTTCATCAGGGAAGTCCACAATCCTGAGTGGCTGGTGAATGTGGTCATGGTGATGAAGTCCAACGGAAAGTGGAGGATCTGAGTGGATTACACCGACCTCAACAAGGCCTGTCCGAAGGACAGCTTCCCAGTACCCAAAATTGATCAGTTGGTGGATGCCACGGCTGGCCACCAACTTCTCAGCTTTATGGATGCCTTTTTTTCGGCTACAATCAAATAAAGATGCATCCAGAAGATGAGGAGAAGACCGCCTGTTGGCTTTGGCTCCTTAGTTTTGATGATTAACAAAAGGTTGAGTATATGTTTGGACTAATGTTTAATCTCAAGACAAAGTTTCAGGACTTAGGTCATTCAAAAAGAGTATCAAGAGTACAATGATGAAACTAAGTTTGCCTGATTTGGAAAAGAGCTCTTCTACCTTGGACAAGATCAAATTACTAATATTGGACCTTCTTGTTAAGAAATATTTGACAAAAGAAACAAAGGCTTAAAGAAACTCAAGCATGGCATGCACATCTCAAAGAGTTTCAGAAAAATTCAGATCAGAGGTCGACCCCCAGAGGTCGACACCTTGTCAAAGGTCGACCACCAGAGGTCGACTCATGAAGAGAAGAAAAGTTCAGCATGGCCGGCACGGCAAAATCTCAGTGGCACGCACCAGAGGTCGACCACCAGAGGTCAACACCTGTCCAGAGGTCGACACCAGAGGTCGACTCATAGCCTGAGAATTCAAACCTGGCAGAACTATGGTATTCTGAATTTTTGCCTAAAACAAACTGGAGGTCGACTCATGAGGTCGACACTTGATCCAGAGGTCGACTCATGAGGTCGACTCATGGCATAACGGCTAGTTTTTCTGAACTTCTGATTTGATTTCTAACGGCCATAAATGGCCATATTTTTGATTCTAACGGTCTTATGGAGTTGTTTCAGCATGAATGAGGTATTTAACCTCCACCAAACTTCAAAAAAGACAAGGAGACAAAGTAAAAAAGTGTAGAGTCAAAGTACAAAGCCTTCAATCAATTCCAAGCCAAAAGAGTGAGAAAACCAAGAGATTCCTTAACCAAAAGCTTTCCATCTTTGAGGAATCCAACTTTCAAGTGTTTGGCATTTAGTGAGGTCCAAAGATTCCAAGGGAAAAGGCTTGAAGAGTCTCCATCAAGAGCTACAACGAATTTCTTATTGCTCAAAAGGAGTTTGTTTTGTTTTATTCATTGTATCCATATTCCTTTTTGTCTTTAGCTAGTTTCAAGGGAATTTGAAACTAGTGTGAGGTTTGTTGGTGAGCCAATTGATAAAACCAACTAGGGTTGCTTGTAAGCCCGAAGCCAAAACAAGTGAGTGAGGTTTGTTGGTGAGCCAATTGATAAAACCAACTAGGGTTGCTTGTAAGCCCGAAGCCAAAACAAGTGTGTAAGGTTTTGACTTGTGAGCCTGGTAAAACAAGTCGGCTGTAATCTAAAGATTATAGTGGAAATTCCCAAGTGGAGCTGGGGAGTGGATGTAGGTGCTAGGTGCACCGAACTACTATATTTCTTGTGTGTTTGCATTGCTCTTCTTTTGCTCTTTAATTGTCAATTTATTTCATTGCTTCCGTTGCACAATTACTTGAGCACTATCACTCTTCACTTTTGAACTTGATAGCACATATATTGCTTTAATTTTTAAAATACCCAATTCACCCCCCCTCTTGGGCACCATATCTGGGCAACAAGTGGTATCAGAGCACCTGTACTCTCTTGTAGGTCCAACGATCTTGAGTGAAAGACCATGGCCACCCCAATTGGAATGGGTATAGTTGAAGGACAAGCATCAAATCGCCCTCCTTTCTTTAATGGCACAAACTACACATACTGGAAAACTCGTATGCGTATTTATTTACAAGCTGTAGATTATCATATATGGAGAGTAATCACTAAAGGGCCTCATCAGCCCACTCACTTGGTTAATGGCTTTATCACCCCAAAATCTGAAGAAGAATGGGATGACAATGACATCAAACAAGCTGAGTTAAATGCTAAGGCGATGAATTTGCTATTCTGTGCACTTGACCCTAGTGAATTCAACAGAATATCAAATTATATTTCCGCCAAAGAAATTTGGGATACACTTGAGGTTACCCATGAGGGTACACACCAAGTGAAGACCACAAAGGTGAACATGCTCATTCACACGTATGAGATGTTCAGGATGGAACCAACTGAAAGTATAAGTGAAATGTATACTAGATTTACCAATATAGTAAATGGTATGAGGAGTTTGGGAAAAATTATATCTAATGGTGAACTAGTTAACAAACTTCTCAGGTCTCTTCCGGCTTCATGGAATGCGAAAGTAACAGCCATAGAAGAAGCCAAGGATGTCAATACTCTACCTCTCGAGCAGCTTCTTGGATCACTGATGACTTACGAGCTTTCACTAAAGCAGAAGACAGTGGACAATGACAAGAAAAAGAAAGCCATAGCCTTCAAGTCCACTACAAAAGAAGAGTCAAGTGATGAATCAGAAGAAGAAGCTGATGATGATGAGACAGCCCTCATTACAAGAAAACTCAAAAGATTCATGAGAAAGAAGAAGGGCTTCTACAAGAAAAGGCCACAAAAAGGTGATCACAACAAGGAAAAAGAGAAAGAGAAAGAAAGGGATCCACCCATCTGCTTCGAGTGCAAGAAGCCTGGACATTACAAAACGGATTGCCCTTTGCTTAAAAAGAGTCGAAGGATGTTGAGAAAGAAAGCCATGATGGTTACCTAGAGTGAGAGTGAGGACTCCAGCAGTGAAGAAGAGCAGCATGTAGTCGCCAACTTATGTTTCATGGCCAATGAAGATAATGAGGTAAATTCTGAACCTGAAACTGAATTTACTTTCAATGAATTGCATGATGCTTTTGATGACTTAGTTATTGAATATGAAAAATTAAAATTGAAAAATAAGAAATTAAGAAAGCAAAATTCTGAGCTTACAAAAAATTCAGAAAAGTTTTCAACTGAAATTAAAAATTTAATTCAAGAAAATAAGAAATTAACTGAACATGTAAAGACTTTAACAAATGATAAGAATAATCTTTTAAAAGAAAATGATTCTTTGAAAAATAATAGAAGTCTTAAAACTAATGAGAACATTGAAAAACAAAATAAAGAACTATTGCTTCAAAACAAGAATTACAAGGAAGAGTTAGAAAAAGTAAAACCTTTTGTAGAAAAGTTTACTTTTAGTTCAGAAAAACTAAATATGCTTTTAAATAGTTAACATGCAGTGTTTAACAAAGCTGGACTTTGATTTAAGCCACACAATCAGCAAAAACTTTACAAGAACTTTTTCGTACCTGCATCTTCTAATATTACCTGCTATGCATGTGGTAAATTAGGTCATAAATCATATGTTTGTAATAAAAGAAAATTAAATACCTTTAAAAAGATTTGGGTTCCAAAAGGAACCAATTTGACTAACCCTAAAGGACCCAAGATGACTTGGGTACCTAAAGTTTCAACTTGATCAATTTTTGCAGGTGTGCCTTGCAACCAAAAATAAAAGAAGAATGTGGTATCTGGATAGTGGTTGCTCAAGGCACATGACTGGGGATGTGAAGCAATTCTCATCACTAGCTGCTATTGATGGTGGAAACGTTACTTTTGGTGATAATGGAAAAGGCAAAATCATCGGAATTGGTAAAATCCATATCACCCCTAATGCTTATGTAGATAATATATTATTTGTTGATGGCTTGAAGCATAATCTTTTTAGCATTAGTCAGTTTTGTGATAAGGGTTTTAAAGTAATTTTTGAATCATCTTTGTGCATGGTATCTAGTCTAGATGTCGATGGCATCAAGTTCACTGGTCTTAGGCATGGAAACATTTACATGGTTGATCTTGATGATCTAGCCATGGAAAGTGGTCAATGCCTAGTGGCTAAGGAAGCCAAGGCA
The DNA here is from genome assembly GCA_021397845.1 of Areca catechu. Classification (NCBI taxonomy): domain Eukaryota; kingdom Viridiplantae; phylum Streptophyta; class Magnoliopsida; order Arecales; family Arecaceae; genus Areca; species Areca catechu. Next base: position 156,172,667 of record CM038039.1, on the reverse strand, counting down.
AGTGAAACTAGTTGGCTTTGGCAGCGTAGGCTAGGGCATGCTAGTATGCAGTTGATTTCAAAATTAAGCAAAAAGAATCTTGTAAAAGAATTGCCAAAACTCACATTTGAAAAAGATAAGATTTGTGCTGCATGTCAATTTGGAAAACAAACTAAATCTACTTTCAAACCTAAAGGAGTAGTATCTACTACTAGACCCCTTGAATTATTGCATATGGACCTCTTTGGACCAACCAGAACAACTAGTTTGGGAGGTAAAAAATATGGGCTAGTAATTGTAGATGATTACTCACGATTTACTTGGGTGATGTTTTTAGCTCATAAAGATGAAACATTTTCAGCTTTTGTTAAATTTCATAAAAGGGTTTCAAACGAAAAAGATCTCACTATTATTTCTTTGCGTAGTGATCATGGAACTGAATTTGACAATCATGATTTCGAAGCTTTTTGTAATGAAAATGGTATTAGTCATAATTTTTCTGCACCTAGGACACCTCAACAAAATGGGGTGGTAGAAAGAAAGAACAGGACTCTTGAAGAAATGGCACGCACAATGCTTTGCGAAAATGATTTACCTAGATATTTTTGGGCAGAAGCCATTAATACTTCCTGTTACATTTTAAATCATGTTTTAATTCGACCTATTTTGAAGAAAACACCATATGAGCTTTGGAAAAATCGAAAACGTAATCTCAATTATTTTCGTGTATTTGGTTGCCGCTGTTTCATATTAAACAATGGCAAAGATAATATCAGTAAATTTGATGCCAAGTCAGATAAGGGTATCTTCTTAGGATACTCTACTTCTAGCAAGGCATACAGGGTCTTCAACAGAAGAACTCTTCTGGTTGAAGAATCAATTCATGTAGTGTTTGATGAATCTAACGAAAAATCTTCTAGAAAAGAAGATTCTATTGCTGTTGATACAGGTACAAAGAAGCTTGAACAATTGACAATCAATGAAGATGAGCCCAAAGGAGATGATGATCAAGAGAATCAAGATCAAATTCAAGAGATCAATGCAACTTCACCAAAACCATTACCTAAAGAATGGAGGTACGCACACGGACACCCTAAAGAGCTAATAATTGGTGATCCATCAAAGGGGGTAAGTACACGCTCTTCTATTAGAAATGTTTGTGATTATTTAGCTTTTGTATCTTAGATAGAGCCTAAGTCAATAGAAGAAGCTGAAAAAGATTGTAACTGGATTAATGCTATGCAAGATGAACTAAATCAATTTAAAAGAAATAATGTTTGGACTTTAACTGAAAGACCCCTTAATGTTTCTGTAATTGGCACAAAATGGGTATTTAGAAATAAACTTGATGAACATGGTATTGTAACTAGGAACAAAGCTAGACTTGTTGCTAAAGGCTACAACCAGGAAGAAGGGATCGACTTTGATAAAACCTTTGCTCCTGTTGCTAGGCTAGAAGCAATTAAACTTTTACTTGCTTTTGCTTGTTTTATGGATTTCAAGTTATTTCAAATGGATGTAAAGAGTGCCTTTTTAAATGGATTTATTGAAGAGGAGGTTTATGTTGAACAACCTCCTGGTTTTGAAAATCATGAATTTCCCAATCATGTCTTTAAATTGCATAAAGCATTGTATGGTTTAAAGCAAGCTCCTAGAGCTTGGTATGATAGATTAAGTTCATTTTTGATGAAAAATGATTTCTCTAGAGGTAATGTAGATAATATATTATTTTTGAAAAAGAAAAATGATGATCTCTTAGTAGTACAAATATATGTAGATGATATTATTTTTGGTGCTACTAACGAATGTCTTTGTCAAGAATTTGCAAAGTTAATGCAGAGTGAGTTCGAGATGAGCATGATGGGAGAACTCAACTTCTTCCTCGGACTCCAAATTAAGCAAACCAAAGAGGGGATCTCCATCAACCAAGCCAAGTACACAAGAGAGATATTGAAAATGTTTGGGATGGAGACTACCAAACCAATAGGTACCCCTATGAGCTCTTCATGTAAATTAGACAAAGATGAATGTGGTAAATCAGTAGACCAAAAATTATATAGAGGCATGATTGGTTCATTGCTATATCTAACTGCCAGTAGACCAGATATAATGTTTAGTGTTTGTATGTGTGCACATTTTCAGTCTGCTCCTAAAGAATCACATCTCTTAGCTGTAAAATGTATACTTAGATACTTATCTGGGTCTATCGAAATTGGTCTTTGGTACTCTAGAGAGTCATCATATGAATTAATTGCATATTCTGATGCTGATTTTGCTAGGTGTAAACTTGATCGAAAAAGTACTAGTGGAACTTGTCAATTCCTAGGAGTTAATTTGATTTCATGGAGCAGTAAGAAACAGAATTCGGTTGCTCTATCTACGGCAGAAGCCGAATATATAGCAGCTGGAAGCTGTTGTGCTCAGATTCTATGGATCAAACAACAACTTGAGGACTTTGGCATCAAACTAATTAAGACACCCATAAGAGGTGATAATACTAGTGCAATCAATTTAACGAAAAATCCTGTACAACATTCAAGAAGCAAACATATTGAAATAAGACATCACTTCATAAGAGATCACGTTCAAAACTCTAATGTGTTGTTAGAATTTATATGTACTGATTATCAATTAGCTGATATATTCACAAAACCATTGAATGAAGATAGATTTTGTATGATCAGAAGAGAACTGGGAGTCATTGATCCTTTTGCTTGAAACTCTTCAATTTTTCATCAAAATTCCTCAAAAATGATTTATAAATTCTCAAATGTGTTTAAAGTTTATTTTTATAAATTTTATCAACCTTTTAAATTTTTACAGAATTTTATTTTAGGTAATTAATTGTTGGAGGTCGACACTTTAATTTTCAGAGGTCGACACATGAGGTCGACACCTAAGTTTTGGAGGTCGACACTTGAGGTCGACCCCTGAAAATTTTTAGAGGTCGACACTTGAACAGAAATCTGCTTTTTTAAAACCCGTCCACAAGCCTTTTTTCTCCATTTTTTTCTTACTTCTCCTTCGTGTGGTCCCCCTCCAACTTCCCTAAACCCCTAAATAGTGGATTTCCACCCTTCTCCTTCATCATTTTGGGAAATCCTCTCCTCTCCTCTTGCTTTCCTTGGAATCAATCCTCTTTTTGACCGTATTCTTGGTTTTGGACAACCGAAAGCCTTTGCACCTATCTACCCTCAAATCTCGGTTGTTTTTCAATTGAAAACACTTATTTCTTTCCTCTGTTTCTTACTTTTTCTTCATTTACTCTCTATTTTCTCCATTCTCACAAACCCTATCTCTACATTTCATCTTCTCCTTTTTTTTTTCTCAATCCGTGAACCTCTCTTTCCCTCTCCTTTCCTCTTAGCCTTGCATTATCCTACTTCTCCCTATTTTACCCCTCTTCCTTCCATATGGGTCCGAGAAAGCACTTGGCAGTAAGGAAAAGGAGATTGGAACAAGGCCAGGGTAGTACTGAGCGACGAAGAAAGGTCAGACATGAGCGTGAGCCGACCCCAGAGCCACCTGCACCAGTGCCAGCCAGCCTAGTACGGAAGAGCATTGCTAGTGGGAGGCGTGTGGATATACCATTCTGGGATCAACATCACTTCTTTATTGGAGATGTACTGAGAGATGCAGGTCTGGTTCATTTCTGTACGATGTCTGAGAGATTCTACCCAGACCTCATCAGGGAGTTTTATGGATCCATGGCCACTGATGGCATTGGATGGTCTGCTACAGTACGAGGGATCGAGATTCCAGTGACACCGGAGGTCATCAGTCGCATTTGGAGGATTCCACTTCATGGCACTGCTGCCACTACGATCAGCGATAGAGAGCACGCCTTCAGATGTATCCTAGAGTGTGAGGATGTTAGCGGCATTTCCACAGTTGCCGCTAACCAGCTTTCACTGGAGATGAGAGTGCTGCATCTTATCATCGCCCGTATCTTGATTCCGAAGAGCGGGAGATTCGATTTTATCACTAAGCGTGAGCTGGTGTTGATGGTGTCCCTGAGACAGCGGACTCCCATCAACCTTCCCAGGATCATGCTTCAGCAGATGGGTGAGGCAGCATCTCACAGGAGACTTGTTCAGCCATATGGCATGGGACTGACTCAGATATTCAGAGAGCATGGTGTTTCATTTGACGGGATACCCTTTAGTCAGCTGCAGCACACTGATACTTATGGAGAGAAATCCCTACATAGGATGGGATTTCGACTGATTAGTGATCGCTGGGTATGACGAGAGTCTGGCCAGGAGCCAGATGAGGAGGATGAGATCCGAGCTGCTGAGGCAGGGCCTTCAGAGCCTACTGATCATGGTACACCTCCTCGCCCAGCACCAGAGTCAGAGACTGCGGAGCCTGAGCCATTCACGCCACCACCCTCATCAGCTCCAGCACCTACTATTACTGCTACACCACGGAGGTCTTCAGCGAGGATATCAGACTTTGAGCAAAGAGTGACTGATCACATTACAGAGGTCCGGACAGAGATCACTGGTGTACGACAGGAGTTACATGATCTGCAGACACACACAGATATGCGCATTGGTGCTCTCTCAGCTAGTATGGACACAAGATTCCGACATATCCTCAGCTTACTGAGATTAGCACTGCCATCAGGGACTGCAGATCCGACAGTATCTCCTCCACATGATGATGATGATGATGATGATGATGATGACTCCAGTGGATACAGTGACAGTAATGGAGATCAGCCTGGAGCAGGTAGTTCTGATATTCCACCTGCAGATCCGATTCCAGAGATACCCCCTGCTACTGATCCTCCTTCTACTGATCTTCCGAGTACAGATCCTCCAGCCACAGATGTGCCAGTTGATACTGAGCCTACAGAGTCACTATTTGAGACTATTACTGGGATTCCGGATGATATAGATGAGCATACGGAGACAGATGTTGATGATCCCACAGCTTATGAGCTAGTCAGCAGGCAGACCCTAGCTCAGTCTACTCAGCATACTGATCCGTCTACTCCTTCTGCTACTGCTTCAATCGGGACACCTGTGGAGCCCTTTCCTAGGACATATAGATCTCATAGGACTACCCCTAGGTCTAGTCCCTCTCTGAGGACTCGGAGTTCCTCTCATAGGACTCCAAAATCCTCATCTAGGATCATGGCTCCTGTCTCCTTTGATATACCTTCTGATGAGGAGTAGCCTCATAGATTTACTTATTGTACTTAGTTTGCTTTTGTTGTATCAGTGTTTTGTGCCTACTTTGTAAGCAATTTTGTAACTGAATACATTTGTTTTTATCTATATTATGATATTTTATTGTCTGATACCAACTCTTAGCTTTTATCTTTTTAAACCCTCAAGATAGAATATTTTGTTATATTGAATGCATAAATTGAGGGGGAGCATGGATTTTATGCACCTAAATACTTCATTGTAATTGAACATAAGTTTCATTAATATATCTTTCACTACAAAAATGGACTTTTTGATTCTTGACAAAAAGGGGGAGTAGCAAAGTATATATGATTCTTATGTGTAGTAAAGTATATATGATTCTTATGAGTAAAGCTTGTAAATGGTTCTTATCTTTTTGACTCATGAGAATGTTTTCACAAAAAGAAAGAAATAAATGAAAAGTAAAATCTTTTTGACTCTTGAGAATGTTTTCACAAAAAGTAGATGAAAAGTAAAATTTTTATGATATACTCATGCATGTAAGGATTCTTTGAAAAATTTTTAGTATTACTATATTTTGCTTTTGGACTTAATTGCATATATACTCAAGGTTTTGTCATCATCAAAAAGGGGGAGATTGTTGGCTTTGGCTCCTTAGTTTTGATGATTAACAAAAGGTTGAGTATATGTTTGGACTAATGTTTAATCTCAAGACAAAGTTTCAGGACTTAGGTCATTCAAAAAGAGTATCAAGAGTACAATGATGAAACTAAGTTTGCTTGATTTGGAAAAGAGCTCTTCTACCTTGGACAAGATCAAATTACTAATATTGGACCTTCTTGTTAAGAAATATTTGACAAAAGAAACAAAGGCTTAAAGAAACTCAAGCATGGCACGCACATCTTAAAGAGTTTCAGAAAAATTCAGATCAGAGGTCGACCCCCAGAGGTCGACACCTTGTCAAAGGTCGACCACCAGAGGTCGACTCATGAAGAAAAGAAAAGTTCAGCATGGCCGGCATGGCAAAATCTCAGTGGCACGCACCAGAGGTCGACCACCAGAGGTCAACACCTGTCTAGAGGTCGACACCAGAGGTCGACTCATAGCCTGAGAATTCAAACCTGGCAGAACTATGGTATTCTGAATTTTTGCCTAAAACAAACTGGAGGTCGACTCATGAGGTCGACACTTGATCCAGAGGTCGACTCATGAGGTCGACTCATGGCATAACGGCTAGTTTTATTGAACTTCTGATTTGATTTCTAACGGCCATAAATGGCCATATTTTTGATTCTAACGATCTTGTGGAGTTGTTTCAGCATGAATGAGGTATTTAACTTCCACCAAACTTCAAAAAAGATAAGGAGACAAAGTAAAAAAGTGTAGAGTCAAAGTACAAAGCCTTCAATCAATTCCAAGCCAAAAGAGTGAGAAAACCAAGAGATTCCTTAGCCAAAAGCTTTCCATCTTTGAGAAATCCAACTTTCAAGTGTTTGGCATTTAGTGAGGTCCAAAGATTCCAAGGGAAAAGGCTTGAAGAGTCTCCATCAAGAGCTACAACGAATTTCTTATTGCTCAAAAGGAGTTTGTTTTGTTTTATTCATTGTATCCATATTCCTTTTTGTCTTTAGCTAGTTTCAAGGGAATTTGAAACTAGTGTGAGGTTTGTTGGTGAGCCAATTGATAAAACCAACTAGGGTTGCTTGTAAGCCCGAAGCCAAAACAAGTGAGTGAGGTTTGTTGGTGAGCCAATTGATAAAACCAACTAGGGTTGCTTGTAAGCCCGAAGCCAAAACAAGTGTGTAAGGTTTTGACTTGTGAGCCTGGTAAAACAAGTCGGCTGTAATCTAAAGATTATAGTGGAAATTCCCAAGTGGAGCTTGGGGAGTGGATGTAGGTGCTAGGTGCACCGAACCACTATATTTCTTGTGTGTTTGCATTGCTCTTCTTTCGCTCTTTAATTGTCAATTTATTTCATTGCTTCCGTTGCACAATTACTTAAGCACTATCACTCTTCACTTTTGAACTTGATAGCACATATATAGCTTTAATTTTTAAAATACCCAATTCACCCCCCCTCTTGGGCACCATATCTGGGCAACACCGCCTTTGTCACCGACAAGTGTCTGTACTATTATCAGATGATGCCCTTCAGCCTGAAGAACGCCGGCGCCACCTTTTAGAGGCTGATCAACCGGGTGTTCGAAGGTTAGCTGGGTAAGAACATGGAGGCTTATGTGGATGACATGATAGTGTAGAGTCTCCATAAGGTTGACCACATCAAGGACCTGCAGGAATCCTTTGATGCACTCAGGTGCCAACGGATGAAGCTGAACCCCATGAAATGCACTTTTAGGCTAACCTCTGGAAAATTCCTTGGTTTTCTAGTTACACAGAGGGGAATTGAAGTGAATCCCGACAAGATAAAAGCCATCACAGGGATGGCGCACCCGACCAACAAAAGGCAGGTCCAAGAGCTTACCGGTCGAATCACCTCTCTCAGCCGTTTTATCTCCCATTCGGCTGAGAAGTCCCTGCAATTCTTCAAGACCCTGCATCGGTCGAAGGGTTTTGTTTGGACAGATGAGATTCGGTCGGCTTTCGAAACATTGAAGGAGTACTTGAAGAACCCTTCGTTGCTAGCCAAGCCGATGGAGGGGGAGCCTTTGTACCTCTATCTTTCAGCATCAAACGAAGAGATCTGCGCCGTCCTTTTGTGAGTCAGAGAGGACGGACAACAAAAGCCTATCTATTATATCAGCAAAGTCTTCCACGATGCCGAAACAAGGTACCCCAAGATGCAAAAGTTAATATACTCATTGGTCACATCCGCCAAGCGGCTCCGACCATACTTCCAAGCGCATTCGATTGTAGTGCTGACCGACCAACCCCTCAAGGCAATCCTTCGGAGCCTAGATACATCCGGTCAGCTCGCCAAGTGGGCCATCAAGCTAGGGGAGTTTGACATCTCTTTCCAGCCACATTCTGCTTTGAAGGCCCAGGTAATTGCCGACTTCATTGCAAAATGCATGTGGAGATAGAAGATGCCTCCTCAAATTGCCAAAGTACCTGAAGCCGATGCTGTCTACGAAGTCGAACCAGCCTTGACTCTCCATGTGGATGGAGCGTCCAACCTTGCAGGCTATGGGCCGGATTGATCCTGGCCGACCCAGATGGGGAGAACCTGGAATATGCATTACATTTTTTATTTCAGGTGTCAAATAATCAAGCGGAGTACGAAGCCTTCCTCGTGGGGCTATCAATCACCAACGAACTGGGCATCAGCCGACTCAGAGTTTTCTTCGACTCCTAACTGGTGGTCAACCAAGTGAAGGGGGAATTTGAAGCAAGGTATCCGACCCTAGCAAAATATTTAAACAAGGTACAAAACCTCATTCCTCGGTTCAAGTTTTTTGAAATCCTCCACATACCTCATCTGCAGAACTCTCGGGTGGACGTTCTGTCAAGGTTGGCTACAGCCGCCAGCGGGATCTCGGACCAAACTTTTGTGGAGTATTTGCAGCACCCTAGCATTGCCGAAGAGCCGACTGAGGTCCACTAGGTGGAACGTGAAGCTTCTTGGATGGATCAGATCCTTACTTTCCTGGCCAAGCGAACTCTTCCGGAAGATTAGGTGGAGGCCAAGTGGGTGCACCTGATGGCCTCTAAGTACATCGTCCTTGATGGCATTCTGTATAAGCGGTCATTCTCACAGCTGCTGTTGAAGTGCTTGGGGCCGGCAAACGCCGACTATGCCCTCAGAGAAGTCCATGAAGGTATTTGTGGCGACCACCTCGGAGGGAGATCCTTAGCTTATAAGATCATCCGGCAAGGATATTACTGGCCCACCATTCAGAAGGATGCGTCGGACTTCATCCGAAGGTGCGACGTGTGTCAGAGGTACTCCATCATTCAAAGGAGACCCGCTAGTGAGCTGACTCCGATCACCACCCCATTGCCATTCGCATAATGGGGAATGGATATCCTGGGACCCTTTCCCCGGCCTCTGGGCAACAGAAATATTTGCTTGTGGCCATCGACTATTTCACCAAGTGGGTGGAAGCCAAACCACTAGCACAGATAACAGAGGCTAAGGTGGAGAACTTCGTCTGGAACAATATCATCTTTCGATTCGGCATTCCCTGAATGATTGTTACTGACAATGGAAGATAATTTGACAACTCTAAGTTTCAGGATTTTTGTTAGCAATATCATGTCTCTCATGACTTACTTTGGTCGGTCACCCTTAGTGGAACGGAGAGGCTGAAGTCATCAACCAAACAATCTTACACGGGCTAAAGACCCAGCTTAATGAAGCAAAGGGACTTTGGGTGGAGGAACACCATTCAGTATTATGGGCGTATCGGACGACCGCCAGAGCATCGACCGACGAAACTCCGTTCAACCTCACTTACGGAAGTGAAGCTATTATCCCTATTGAGACTTCTCTTGAATCACTCCGGATTGACCACTCCACCGAACCGGTCAACTCCAAGCGGTGAAGGGCTGACATGGACTTGCTTGAGAAAACTAGACTTCGGGCAAGCATGAAGATGATGGCAAAGGCTCAAGGGTAGCCCACATCCGAAAGTCCGACCCTAGTCGGCAAAGGCTCTAGGGCAGCCCACTTCCGAAAGTCCGACCCCGATCGACAAAGGCTCTAGGCAGCCCACTTCCGAAAGTCCGACCCTGGTCGACAAAGGCACTAGGGCAGCGCACTTCCGAAAGTCCGACCTCGATCGGCAAAGGCTCTAGAGCAGCCCACTTCTGAATGTCCGACCCCAGTCGGCAAAGGCTCTAGGGCAGCCCACTTCCAAAAGTCGATGGGCCAACACTTAGGATAAATTTCCTAAGCTCATTGCTCCGGCCTACGCTGAAATCCGACCGCTGCCCCAACTGCTTCTAGGTCCGGAAAGCCGACGAACCAACACTTAGAAAAAATTTTCTAAGCTTGTTGCTCCAGCCTGAGCTGAAATCCGACCGCGACCTTAACTGCTTCTAGGTCCGGAAAGCTGATGGGCCAGTACTTAGAGTGGAAATCCTATGGGGATCTTGTTCGACTTGAGTTACTGTTCGACGTTTACCCTAAAGATCTGACCACTCATTCAAATATGCCGACTGGTCCATACTTAGCAAAATTTTAGAAAGGAAGATATAAGACATTGTAAAAAGACAACAAAAGCTTTTTTCATTACTTCGAAAAGGTGTCTTTACAAAACTGAAGGTCAGACCTTTACAAACAACTAGGTCTGACCCTCGGAAGTTACATCTACGGCCACTTCGGCCCCCTCAGCAACAGCATCCGCTCTGGCCTCCTTGACCCCTTCAGCTGCCTCTGCCTCGGTTCTAGCTGGGGTATCCATTCCTTCTACTTCAGTGACAACCTCCATTGGGGCATCGGTCGCTTGGGCAGTCGGGTCTGTCCCACCCAAAGCATTTGTTTCTGTCGGCTTTGGCGGCTGAAGGAACGATAGATCAATTTCTCGGAATGCCGCACTGACCTTTCCCAGGCACTCATCATACCCGTAGTCGAAGCCGACCGTCTTGGCTTTGTTCATCTCCTCCGTAAAGTTCTCGGAGGCTTTGTACTCTACGATGACCTTCTCGCCGACCGTCTTCAGCAAATCTTGGACCATCTTCAGCAAGCCCTTGTATCTCTCTGTCGATGCCTGATAGCCCTTCGCACGGATATCAAGATCGGTCAGATGACCCTTCTCGATGGCCAGCCGACGGGCTAGGGTCTTGATCTTCTTTTTTTTGTCTTTCAACCTTGCCTCTCGATCCACCTTCTGGGCAAGCAAGTCTTCCACTTGTTTCTTCTGGGCCTCCAGTTCGGCCCGCAGTCAGGACACTTCTGCCACTGCGGCCCTTAAGCCGAGCACCTATTCCCTGGAAGCCGTCAGCGCCTCCCAGGCTATGTCCCTCGCCAGCTCGGCTACTTCGGCCCTCTGGGTTAACTACTCTTTTATATAGAGCAGCTCACCCAGTCCCTCGTCCATCAGAAGATTATCCTTGACAAGCTGCCGACAGATGCTCATGGTTTAAGAATTGCCAATTATAAACTCGAAATGAGGACAGGAAGAGTGAAACTTATCCCTAGAAGGTGACGGAGAGAACTTCTGGCTGCCTCATTCACTGACCGCCCGTCAGTGTCGGGGGTAGCCCTCTGAAGCAGTTCCTTTGCTTCCTTAGCAGCGCGCCACAGTAGGCACTCCTCCTCCAGGGCACCGCCGGCCCCCTCGCCAATGGCCGACGGCCCCTCCCCCGTAGGGGTTCCCCAGGTCATCGGGGAGATCGTTGCAATCATCTCCAATGGTGGGGGTGAAGGGGCTACTTCCTCCCCTGTCAACATCGAGTGCCTCTCTTTTATCTGGGCGCCCGGCTATCCGATCGAAGAAGATCGCTCAGAAGTAATCAGTCTTCGGTGTTCAGTTAGGGGCATGTCATCCCCTGACTCGACCGACACCACCACGGTGGACGGTTCTGTCGTCCATCATTTCTTCGGCCGTTCGGGTGCCGGTTCAGCTGCCCGCTTCTTCGGCTCCTATGATGTCAGCTCCGTAATGTGGATGGCTCTCCGTTATGCGGATCGTGCTGAGAGGATCGCCTGATCCGGCTTCATCTTTTTGCCTATCAACAACCAAAGTCAAAGTTAGCTGCGGTCGCCAAGCCGATAGAAAATAAAAAAGAGAAGCCGATCTCTCTCTACGTGACTCTCGTCCTACCTAGCATCGGCTGCCGGCTGAGTCCGGCCTGGTGGAGGCTCTCCTCAAGAAGCATAAAGCCGACGAACTTTGGATCCTCTCCCTCTAATTTGTGGAAGTCAGCCTCGTCAGCCCTCGAGACTTTCCTTCCATTCAAAGCATTCGGCCTCGGCTCCCTCTAGGCCACCTTAAAGCCCCATGGCTCTAGGCTATCTACGAAGAAGTATCGAGACTTCCATCCATGAATTGTGGATTGAAGTCCCCCTAGAATCTTTCGGCCAGGGCATGGACTGAACATCCACCACTCCTGACTTCGGAAGTCCCGCTTCAAAAGAAAGAAGTTTGAGAATAGGGATACCCAAGGATCTATGTCGGCCTCCCGACAAAGGAATACAAAGCCATAAAAGACCCTATTACTATTCGACGTCAGCTAGGAAGGCATGATCCTATAGGTGTTGAAGATCTGGATGAAAAAGCTGTGAATTTGGAAACGAAGATCGGCTTTCAAGTGGTCTTCCTACATGGGGAGGGCTCCTATGTTCAGAGGCCCGTTCACCCTACCCTCGTGGCTGGGGATGGTCAGGTGTAAGGTGGAAGGGATGTTATATATGATCCTATGGCTTTCAACCCTCTCTCGCGTCATAGCCAACGGGATGTCAAAAGGACCAGGCTCCCTATGACCGTGAGCCACGGCCATTCTAAAATGGGTTGCAGAAAAGGAAGGAGGTGGGGGAAGATGAAGACAAGACTAACCTGATTCTTTAGATCTCTAAAGGAACCTAAAAGCAACGTAGGGAGGGAGGAGGCAACTTTCTCTTCCAGCATAAATGTAGTAACAGGTTCCTCTTAGGCACTGCCCTCCTCCTTTTATAGGAATCCGGGGGGCGCGTCCCAATGCATCCCCCATGTGCTGAGATCAGATGGCCGCCGCTTCAGTTCCCGAGTTGGACGGGAATCCGAGGGGATGCATTGGGTCATATCTGGACATGATTCGCATGATAGTCAAAGCAACAGCGGATGGGCCGCTCCGGCAAGTGCACCAACTACCCTAATGGGGCCATATGTCCCAGTCGCATCAAGAATCCAAATGGGCAACTGCCACGTGCCGTACCGGCCATAACTGCTCCCCCTATCTAGAACTAACCAGGCATTGACACCTGTCCCGAGGCAAAAGTCGGGGCAGGGGCGGCCGGACGCAGCTTGCCAAATCGGATTCACCATCATTTGAAAGGCTGATGAACTTACTGCCATTTAATGCCCTCGCCCTTCGAGCCTACGGACTCGCTCAAAGTACAAGGGCAAGGGGGACAACTGTTGTACCATGACGACTCACCCTCAGCCAAAACTGGCCCAGTCCTGTGGTCTGACCTGGCCGCCCTTCTTAAGGCTCCAACTAAGGGAGGTTCGACCCACTAGAGCTGAGGTCCGAACGACCCTCTCCTGCTGGGATCCGACCCATCGCTCTCCTTCAGAGGTCCGACCCACCGAAGCTGAGGTCCGAACGACCCTCTCCTACTGGGGTCTAACCCATCACTCTATTTCAGAGGTCTGACCCACCGAAGCTGAGGTCTGAACGACCCTCTCCTGCTGGGGTCTGGCCCACCGCTCTCCGTTAGAGACCCGACCCACCGGACTGAGGTCCAAACGACCTACTGTCTCACGATCGACGTCCGACAGGCGAGTCTTAGCATCCAGGATATTCTAGAAACACCTTTCTGTTACTACGGGATCGTACTATCCCAATGGCCCTGCTCCACTACTTCCATGATGCTGCCATATCTGCGTGCCACGGGGCCACTCTCCAGATTTGCCTATGGGCAGATCGTTCTTTCTCAGCCTCTCTCCTAACGGATTTTGGACTGTTCCGTGCATATATAAGGTACCTAGGGGACCCCGTTCGAAGGTAGAAGAAGTTTCCCTCTCCAGAGATTGTTCATTCCATGATTCCTCCATTCTGTTGCCTTCAATCTCCTGCTAACTTAATCATCGGAGGGTCCCCCGCTGGAACACCACCAGTGCCCTTGGAGACTTTGTTGCAGGTTCGCTCGGGAGGGGAGTGCTCCAGCCCATCCAGCCACCCTGGTTCCCAGTCTAGGAGTTGACGCAGCAACAAATAGTTTCACCAAATTAATTATGTAATTATGAGTGGTAATGCAAGATTTAAAATGATTACAAAGGGAATAGGTGGAAAACATTAGAAGCTAGATATATCGAATTGGTCAAAAAAAAGTTATCTTCAATTATACATAAGATACTATAGTCCTCTCTAACTCCATAATTTAGCCAGTGATGGCAGCAGTGGTGCAACTATCACACCGACAATTCTTGATACCTTCCATTCTAAGGTGAGCATCCTTGGCATCGAAGCAGCTTTGAACTAAATGGCAACTAGTTTGCTATTGATTTTATTCACAATCAAAACTCTAGCCCTTTCTTCATCTTTATTTATATTATTTACATCATGGACTAGCCTAATATCATCAAGTATAATTTTTGATCATGGATTAATCATGTTTTAATACATATGAACTATTAACTTTCTTTAGCTCATATGCATTAAAACATTAATTATTCCATGACCAAAAATTATCCTACATAATATTAGTCTAGTTCATGATCATGCAAATAATGTAACTAAAAATAATGAAAGAGTTAGAGTTTCAATTGTGAATGAAGTTAATAGTAAATAGTTGCCATTCATTTCTTAATAATTATATTATATATATAATTATTAATTTAACAATTAAATTATATTTATTTATTTAAAATTAATATTTTTATATATTATTTGTAGGAAAGAAGATTGTCATGTTAGAAAATGTGTGTCCCAAAGCCAATGTCTAGGTCGTAGATGGTTGTGCGACTCATGTATATGTATATGAATTGAATAAAAGTTTACTCTGGTTGTTCATCATATGTCATCTTTCTAATTGAACTTTTATGTGATAATGTCCTTTAAGCTACCTTGTATGCGATGTAGAGAGGATGCGTCGTGTAGTTCATAAACTGGTTTGCGACCAAAGGATACACTGTTTTAGGACGATGATGTATCGAGTAGGTTGTTAATGTCATGTCTATTAGTTGTCCTCTTAACCAAGTAGCATGGAGATGTTGGTATGACATCAGGTGTTGTGTTCAACACTTCATTAAGCATGACTCTTCTCTTTCTATCAAAGACAAGTTTTGCATTAGAATGTGGACATGAATTATTCCTCTAACTTGAGATCACTATGGCAGCTTGCAAGCAACTCACTGTGCTTAGGTGTTGACTATCAAGATTTCTAATCCGATGATGGAAGTTTGCTGCGTGCAGTCAAGTACTTGTGTAGCGGTAGTTGGATTAAAATAGGATTGACATCTCTAAATGGTTTGGATTGAATGCTTAATATGCCTCAATTGAGGAAGACCTTGGCCAGGGAATTCCTTGTAAGGAGTTACAGGGGGATTCTTTGTTTGAGACATATTGAGATAGACTGATTAGGGTTGGGTAGTTTAACCCTAAGCCAACTAGAGCATTAGAAGGTTAAAGGAAAATGTTCAGTGATATTCCACATTCGATAGGTTCTTGTTGCTTTCCAACCTTCGACCTATCCGGACACAGGTGTCATTGCTACATGATGACTTTAGCTGGTACTGAAAATGTTCCTGTGCTATCGGTTTAGTGTTTGAACCTACGGGGTCACACACCATGGGATTTCTTCTTGATTTATTGGCTTGGGAATGATTGGGAATCGTTCTAGACTATTTTGACAAGAAGTTGTCAAAACTGCATTTGAGCCGACTCATCTAGTGAGTCAACTTGTGCAAGTTGACTCACATAGATGACTTGACTCGCTTGACAAATTTTCCTGAAAAATCCAAAAATGCTTCTTAATGGTTGTAATTGTTATGGCACTTAATTTTTGGCATTTCAGGATTTTTATCAGCATCATTTGTTGAAGTCAAAGGGTTTGTAACACCCTTAAATCTTAAGAGACTCTAAAGTCCCTAATTAATCTCTCATTATTTCCTCTTTATAGTTTTATTTTTAAGGAGTATTTTGGTTGGGCTGAGATGATGAATCGTTCACTCTTCATCTTGGTTGAGACTCTGCCATTTTTCTCCTAGTTAGAAATCTTGCTTGACCTTTGAGAGATTGTCAGATTTGATCTCATTTTGTCAAAAAGGTTCTAACAAGATATTGTGAGGTTTTGGGTTTTGGGACTGTTGTGTGCATACCTTCTATTGAAGGTTGGGACAAAGTGTTTTGGGAAACGTTCTTGGGTGCCTTGTTCCATCTCTATTCAATAACTGGTTCTTCAAGGTGTTAAAGAAGGAGTCCACCATTGCCATATTATTTCCAGAGAGGATAGAACCTTGGAGGAAGGAGGAGAATTCCCTTATTCCGGTATGAACTACTTGTAGAGGCAGGACATTTGTGTTGCTCGCTGGGCTTGTCTTCTTCCTTAGAGTTCTTCTCTTCCTGGTGATTGTCACCTCACAGATAAGGCTTGTATTCCTATCTCATGGATATGATGAAATGTTCTTCAGCACCATTTTGTGTGATTCAAAGAACGGTTCTATGAGTTACATACTTTGCATGCTTGAATTCATGCATGTATTACTCTGTATGCATAAAGATCTTTATAGGGCATGTGTTAATCAGATTAACGTGTTTTAAAAAAAAATTTCAAATTTCTTGTCCGGCCCATGTCTCTTAACCTACATTGTTCGACCCATGTCTCTTAACCTATAATGGTATCATGGTTGAATGCATGTTTAGTTTAATGCTTTTGTATGAAATCGCTTTGATATCCTTCATATAATACTTGGATTAAGGTGTATTCGCCTTCACCATCCAGTCATAGGAGAGAAGTATGATTTAAAGACCATCTCTTCCCATTCGGTGGGGTTCTCCTATGGCATGTAGGGATGCCACTGCATCATGACCTTATGAAGAAGAAAGTGAGGGATTTGAAAGGTTAAAATAGTTTTAATCTATGTTTGTAGATCATAACTATGTTGAGATTAGATCTATTAGCTGCATGATCTAAAATTTTGAAAAGTTCAAGTGAAAAGGGATGAATTTTAAAGTTATTATTTTCTGCCTTAGCAGACGAGTCCACTCGGATCTAAGAACAAAGAAAAGTTTTTTGAACGAGCCGACTTCATTCTACATGAGCCGTCTCAACCTGAAAACCTTAAAATAGTAAACTTAAAGTTCATAATTTTTGTGAAATTATTTTGCTTATTTTTTAAATTGTTTCAAATTTGGGTTAATTGAAAATGTTTCAATTGGCATGTTTCACTTAATTGAGAATTAGGTTCTATTTTTGAAACCTTTTAAGATTTAGGATGTGATTCTAATCTTAAGTCATGATTGACAAACCATGGATTAATTGGGTTGGCTAGAATTGGGTCCTTAAATGGATTAGACCTAGGTTTAGGTGAATGGATTAATTAGAGAAAAGACTAATCAAAAGTTGAATTAGGTCTCTCCTCTATAGATCTCTCTAATAGTTTGTTAGATCAGTCCATACATCTAAATGGACTTGATTAATGGCTTCGTGGTGAGCCCAGGTCTTTAGGTTAGTCTGATTGAGTCTGGTAAACCACCTAGTGTCTAAGGTAAGTTTGACATTGGTGATCAAAGTTCTTTGGGGCTAACTCTTACCTGGGCAACTAATGGTTGGTGACTAAGGTAAGAGGCTTACCTGGCATAACCAATCCCTTGATCTTACTTACCTAGCTTATGTGGTGAATCAGATTTGATTAGATTATCTATTGATTTGAGTTGACCCATGTCAACTAAGGTTAATCAGTCTGACTAGTTTAAGGTGCCCATGGACCTATTTGATCTTAAAACCCTCTAATAGTTAAGTGGGAGTTTTCTTGATCAAGGTCCATGCCATCTTTTTATGTGTCACAAAATTTAGATCCTCTAAATTATTAGGTCCATGAAAGGACTAAGTTATGTGATTGCCTAAGTCTTAGCCTCCCATTAAGTTAGATTGATAATGAGTCCATAAGTTGGGTGATCATTGGTAGTTCCAAAGAACGGGTGGTCATCAAGCGAGTGGAATTGCCATTCAACATATGATGGCTTAGTGCGACTATCTTAACACGTAGTCAGGTGGGTCGACCAAAGTCAAGCTTGATCATGAGTTAGTTAGAAGCATTGAATTCGATCATGTTAATGGTTAGACCTAACCAGGACTTTCAATAGGAGGCCCAAAGCCCGATTGTGAGGACCCCTAGGGTAAAATGAATATTAGGAATCACTTAGGGAAGCAATTGGTATTGTACCTACCTTTAAATGCATGTGGGTTGACCAGCCAAAGTCGGGCTCATGTGTAGTCTATTGGATCCTAGTACCCGCTAAAGGATAAATGTTATTCTTTAGATTGGAGTGTAGAGGCTACCAATTTGAATAAAATAGTGGGAGAAACTGTTAGACTAAAATCCATGTCTTTAGGACGTTTAAAATGATTCATATAATGATAGTTTTTTTCTTTCCAGATAATGTCGACCACTTTGTCACTCCGGTCATTATTGGATAATGATAAACTTTCTGGACCCAACTTTGATAGCTGGTATTGAAGACTCAGGATAGTCCTGGAGCACGAGCGGATCCTTTATATGATAACAGATCTGGCACCTAAGATCCCAACCCCCAATGCTCATGGCACTATCAGGGACACTTATCAGAAGTGGACCTCTAATCTCACCATGGTACGTTACATTATGTTGGCTACGATGAACGACAAGTTCAGTCATAAATTTGAGGAGGCCCACCCAGAGGAGATCCTTCAAAGGTTGAAGGAGTCTTTTGGCATGCTAGTGCGGGCACCAGGATCAGACAGATGCTCCTCAACCCTTTATGGATCTCGGATTTGGATTTTGATGGGGGACGATGATGAAATGATGTATCCCTAATGGAATTAGAAATGACTAGATGAGAAATGAAGTAAATAGATGCAACTATTCAAGTAAAGAAGTTGGATTTCAATGATATGATTCTAAATATTAAACTTGACTAGAAATAAAATCATTCAAAGAAAATAAGAGGAGGACCTTCATGGTTAAGAAACCACTCAGATTAGTGCTAAGTTAATCTAATAATTTCATATTTGAAAGCCTTTCTAAAGAGGGTTACCTGGCAATTAACACTTTAAAGTTGAGCACTGGGAACACTCAAAGAAGAAGTTCCTGGATGATAGTGAGATTCCTTTAGGTTGCAAAGCCTCTTGTACCTGGTTCTTGACATGGGAGATCTTCTTCTTTGGAGCCTGGAAATCCAAGGATCTTGCAACAAAGAGATGTAGGGAAGATTAGAGAATAAGGATTGAAATGGAGAAGTGAGGAGAGGGATCTTTGAAATGAAGAAGGGAAGCTTGGAGTAGTCTTGGTGTGGATCTTCTATGGCTTCTTTGTGATGACAACTCTTGGCTTGATCTTGTGAAGAACTCCTTGAATGATTGGATCTTTTGGAAATGGAGGAGATGTGGACTAAGAAAGGGCTCCTTTGATTGGCCGAATGGACTAAAGAGGGATGGGAAATAGCTAGGTTGGATGAGTGGAGATGGAGAGGGAAGAACACTCTAGGCCTCATGCCCACCTTCTCACAAGGGACCAAGCTAACAAGCAAGGGAGAATTTCAAGAAAAGTTTTCTTTCTTCATTGATTCATCATGCTTCATTACAATAAGGTTTGGAGCCTTTTTTATAGACCACCAAGCCATTTGAAATTCAAACAATAACAAAATATAGGGAGAAAATAGTGGGTGTCTCATGAAGAGGGGCGGCATTTGTGGAGATTTTGTGGGCCATTTCAAATTCATTCTTCCTTGGGCAACATTCCTTGATGATGTGTCTTAGTGATGTGGCAAGGAGGAATGATTAAGTGGCTTCCAAGTTGGTGATCCCATGGTCCATGCACCCACTAGTCTCCTTGACTTGGTTGTGCTGAAACCAAATTGGTCTTGGCTAAACTCTTCTTGACTCAATTACAATGAAGAACTTAATTGAAGCAAATACAGGACTCAATTACAAAAATGAAATGAATACAGGACAAATAGATGCAAATAAAACATATTACAAGACTCGAACTCTCAATCTTCCAACCATAGAGAATCTTGCCTAATTTGTATCGGTTGAAGTCTCTTCCTGAGACTGGTGCCCACACCAATTTTCTCCGGGTGGGAGGAACTCGACCCTGTCGAGTAAGGATTGGTCTGACTGTGATATCTTTCTAGTTGGTCCGGGTCAATTTGCTACATATCCTCTCAGGTGATCTAGGATTTCTCAGAATCTGGTCGGCCTTGCCAATGAACCAGATAATGTTGATAGCCCTTACTTCTAGTGGTAATCACCTGGTCATCCAAGATATGTTCAACTTTATCTCTCCGATCTGGTGGAATTGCTGGTGGACACTCAGGTTGGTGTGGACACCAGAAGCAAAAGCAGAATAAAACCTCACTCAAATAAGGTTAACCTGATTCCACTTTGGATCAAAAATCACTAGGTTAAATTTTTCTTGTAAAGGGCAATTTACTTTCAAGAGTCCTGTAATTACTTAGTTTCAATTTCATGAATCCTGTAATTATGTCCAATCGAGTCCTGTAATTATGTCCTGTCTCAATCTGGGTTCAAATAAGAACTCAATTAGAGTTCCATTAGGTTTATTTAAATCAAGTCCAAGTACTTCAAGTTAAGATTCACCAAACCACTTGGAGCTTCCAAATCAAGACCTTAGTCCACCAAGCTGGAATTCCACATCACCATGCCAACAAAGCAGCCACCAGGGATGCCACATCATCAGCCACGTCACCTTCAAATGGGCACCTAAAGGGGAGATCGACCAAGCATTTTAAATTCAAAGAAACCGGCCAATCTCCATGAATTTCTCCTTATCCCATGTAACAAGGCCCCATATCCTCCAACCTCCCTTGTAATCCTCCACAATTTGGGGAGAATCTCCATGAATTTCTCCTTATCCCATGAAACAAGGCCCCATATCCTCCAACCTCCCTTGTAATCCTCCACAATTTGGGAAGTTTTCAAATTTCAAAAGTTTTGTAAGGCTATTAAAAATCCTTGGACGCCCCATTGTAAAAGGGATTGATTTTGGGAATGAATGAAAATTGAAGTTGAATTTTGGAAGTAGAAGTTATCTTGTATTTTTTTTCCTTATGTGAAAGTTTCCCATCCTCTTCCTCCATACCAAAGCCATTCTTTTCCCCTAGCAAAGCATCTTCCAAGCTCACGTGAAGGCATTGGAGGTCCTTCGAAGTCTTTGAGTTGTGAACCGGGTTCACCTTGACAAAGAACCAACAAGCTGAAGCCCCAAGTCCAAGGTTCTGATCTTTGTTATCCAGGTTCTTCAGTTCTGAGCATTGGTAGTTTCAAGGTATGAATCTAAAGAAGGTTGGAAAGTTCATCAAGGTAAGTCCACAATCATTAGCCCCTATTGTCTAGATCTTCTTCCTTCTTAGTTTAGGATTGTGCCTAATCAAGTAAAAATCCCATTTCTTATAATCCTTAAGTCCTATTATGATGAGTACAATGCTAGTGTAATTAGGTTTCATTGCTCTACAAATCATATTCAAAACATTAATCATATGCGTGCCGCATCAAATTGGTATCAGAGCATGGTTGCATTAGGGTAGAATAGTTTTCTTTAAATCTAAGAAAGATCTAAAATTCACGCCTCCTGAGCAGGTGTACTCCAGTACACTGTCACGACCCATGGAAAAAATGAGCCCCTGGCCGGACATGAGTTTTTAGATTGAAGTTTTGGGTAAGTCATTGCACTTGTTTGATTAGGTTCTGTTTTCTGAAAATTTGCATCTATTTACTGTAATCCGTCTGCAGCTCCAAAGGCAAGTCGCTGATTTTTTATTGAAATATTTTTTTTCTTGTTCCTTTTTAAGTCAGTTATCACCATATTAAATTTCATCATCAGAAAAAAATTATAAAAAAAATATAAATTTCTGCAGTTCGACACTATCATTAGGGTTATGTTCTGTCCTTTTTATTTATCTTCATTTGTAGGATCTGCTTAGATTAGTATAGATTTTAGTTTTAAAATTCCTTTCACTTGCATTGAAACATATAAGTTAGAAATCCTCTATGAATTTTTCAAAATTTTTAGATATTTTTTTCATCATGTTTTCCACACCACTTTCAAACTGCAACACACTTCTATAGCACCTTTGCATTTCATTCATCTCATGAGAAATCAAATTAAGGACATCAATTTGACATAGGGTCAGGATTTCATCACCTGTCCCTAGCCCAAAAATCACCAACCAGCATATCGATCCCAGCCCATTAATTTAAATTGAGTAGAACGTTAATTGCCCTAGTGGGTTAGGGACACTAACAAATTGGGTTCAGGTTAGGGTCATGTTAACTGTGTCAGCTAATTGGTGTGTGCTTACTGGCTTGGTATCTAGGATTGGTGCATCAGGGCTTGTGATTTGGTCCGCCTTCCTGGCCAATCTTAGATTGGTGTCAAAGGTTGGCAATCAGGGACCTTCACTCCCCACCACCTACCTGGCTAAGTCCCATAAGTACTACTAGCTAGTTGGTTCACTTAATTAGACCTCTAATTTGTGCTCTAGGTCTAGAAAACCTTAGCTCGAGCTTGAGTCCATTTGCATGCATGACAACTAGAGTAGGGACACCATATTCACCAATCCAAGCCCAGTCCAGTGTAGCCATGGACCCGAATCTTGAAACCATGCTGAAAGGCCTAAATGATCTAATGGCCCAATTGAACCAAATGCTGGCTAAACAATTTTCCTTAGACCAACCAACTCCTACTTTCCCATTAGCTCATATGAATGATAGGAGTAAGAACCCTGAAGTACAAGTTGAGTTCATGAATACTCAAGACTTAGGGTATCCTCAAACTGAAGGGCTAGGGAAGGAAGAAGGCAAATTTGAACCTAGTAAATATATGTATGAGACCGACATAAGTTTAATAGATGAAAATGAAGGGGAAGACTGTGAAGAGAACAACTTTAGTACCTTACCTGAGGAAACCTTTGGTAAAGAAAAGATTGAGCCTAGTCATGAAACATCAGAACAACCAAAATTTAGTGAGGACTTGGTTCCCGTAAGACAATGCCCTCAGGAAGAACCCAATACTTTAGCTTCGACACAAGAACTCCTTCAGGTACCTGAGAAGAACCCAATCATTATTCTAGAAGACTTTCCTGATGACCTTCAACTACCTAGAAGCATCCCGCCTGTAGATCAAAATTCTAATCTTAAGGTCATCATGAGTAACCAAGGTCTATTTCAAGATTCCCCTAAATTATCCCAAGTCTCGGATTCCAATTTCCTGCCTTTCCCTGAGTCTTATCATAATTTTAGAGCCATTAAGTTTCATTTTGATGAGATTACTAGGATGCATGAGCTTTTAAAGCATATTCCTTTTGCTACCTACTTTTGGAAAACCTTATGGCATTTGCTAGGAACCCATGGTAAATTCTCATGTGCATACCAGACCAGGGTCAAACCTAGAGAGTCATTAATCTATTAGGTTTAGGTCCTAGAAAGTCCAATAAAATTCCTCTCAATAAGGATGCCTAGTTCAGTCTGCATTTTGTAAGTGCTTATGTAAATTTCTGAGTCTGCTGAATCTTTCGCACAGCATGTCACAAATTTGCATAAAGAAATCAGTAATAAGATCAAACTGAGCAATGAGACTTACAAATATTTAGCTGATTCACATAAGAGGGCTAAAGAATTCTGTGAAGGAGATTATGCGATGATTAGGCTCAACCTTGAACGGTTCCCCTCTGGAACCATAAAGAAGCTGCATGCCCGCGGAGCGGGACCTTTCAAGATCTTAAAGAAAATAGGGCCTAATGCATATGTTTTGGAACTTCCACCTGATATGGGTATCAGTACAACCTTTAATGTTTCAGACCTGGTAGAATACAAAGAACCAGTACTAATACCTAGTGAGCCTTTTGGGCCAGAAACTTTCATTGAGAGTGAACTTATTTCCAAGTGTCCACCACCAACCCTACCTGAGCGGAGAGAGAGGATTGAGAGAATCCTGGATGACAAGACCATTACTACCAGGAATAAGGACTATCAGCGATACCTGGTTCAATGGCAAGGTCAACCTGAGTCCAACAACTCTTGGATTACTCGAGAGGACCTGCAAAGACTTAACCCAGACTTGTTCGAGCATTATCAGGGCAAAACTGAACCATACTCGATTGGGTCGAGTTCTGCCCACCCCAGGAGAATTGGTGTGGACACCAGAAGCAAAAGCAGAATAAAACCTCACTCAAATAAGGTTAACCTGATTCCACTTTGGATCGAAAATCACTAGGTTAAATTTTTCTTGTAAAGGGCAATTTACTTTCAAGAGTCCTGTAATTACTTAGTTTCAATTTCATGAATCCTGTAATTATGTCCAATCGAGTCCTGTAATTATGTCCTGTCTCAATCTGGGTTCAAATAAGAACTCAATTAGAGTTCCATTAGGTTTATTTAAATCAAGTCCAAGCTACTTCAAGTTGAGGTTCACCAAACCACTTGGAGCTTCCAAATCAAGACCTTAGTCCACCAAGCTGGAATTCCATATCACCATGCCAACAAAGCAGCCACCAGGGATGCCACATCATCAGCCACGTCACCTTCAAATGGGCACCTAAAGGGGAGATCGACCAAGCATTTTAAATTCAAAGAAACCGGCCAATCTCCATGAATTTCTCCTTATCCCATGTAACAAGGCCCCATATCCTCCAACCTCCCTTGTAATCCTCCATAATTTGGGGAGAATCTCCATGAATTTCTCCTTGTCCCATGTAACAAGGCCCCATATCCTCCAACCTCCCTTGTAATCCTCCACAATTTGGGGAGTTTTCAAATTTCAAAAGTTTTGTAAGGCTATTAAAAAGCCTTGGATGCCCCATTGTAAAAGGGATTGATTTTGGGAATGAATGAAAATTGAAGTTGAATTTTGGAAGTAGAAGTTATCTTGTATTTTTTTTCCTTATGTGAAAGTTTCCCATCCTCTTCCTCCATGCCAAAGCCATTCTTTTCCCCTAGCAAAGCATCTTCCAAGCTCACGTGAAGGCATTGGAGGTCCTTCGAAGTCTTTGAGTTGTGAACCGGGTTCACCTTGACAAAGAACCAACAAGATGAAGCCCCAAGTCCAGGGTTCTGATCTTTGTTATCCAGGTTCTTCAGTTCTGAGCATTGGTAGTTTCAAGGTATGAATCAAAAGAAGGTTGGAAAGTTCATCAAGGTAAGTCCACAATCATTAGCCCCTATTGTCTAGATCTTCTTCCTTCTTAGTTTAGGATTGTGTCTAATCAAGTAAAAATCCCATTTCTTATAATCCTTAAGTCCTATTATGATGAGTACAATGCTAGTATAATTAGGTTTCATTGCTCTACAAATCATATTCAAAACATTAATCATATGCGTGCCGCATCACAGGTAGGGTTTCGCTCTCAAAGACAGGATAAGGCCCAAAAGGCTCGCTAGGAATTAATTTCGGCTCTTTATATTCTTTCAGATCAGAAATATTAAATGTTGAACTAATGCCATAATCTGGTGGTAACTCTAATACATATGCATTAGGTCCAATTCTCTTAATTACTTTGAAAGGTCCAGCTCCCCGGGCATGCAGTTGCTTCATAGTTCCCGATGGAAACCTTTTAGGTCTAAGTTTAATTATTACGGAGTCCCCTTCATTAAATTCTTTCATTCATTTATGTGAATTAGCCATATGCTTATAGACTTCATTGCTCATTTGAATCTTTTTACTAATTTCTTTATGCAATTCTTGGATATGCTGTGCATATGACTCGGTAGACTTAGATACTCGTGCATGTGAGGGTAAAGGGATGAGTTCGATAGGTCTCCTAGGTTTATTACCATGGATAATCTCAAAGGGGCTTTTACCAGTAGACTTAATGACAGAACTGTTGTAAGCAAAATCAGCACGAGGTAATAACAAATCCCAATTCCCAGACATTCTCCTACAAGACACCTCAATAAATTTTTTAGACTTCTATTTACGACTTCAATTTGATCATTAGTCTGAGGATGATAGGCAGTGAAAAATTTTAATTTGGTTCCTAACAAATGCCATAGGGTTTACTAAAAGTAACGGGTAAATCGGACATCCTTATCAGACACTATGGTTTTAGGAAGGCCATGAATTCTAACCACTCTATCTAGAAAAGTTTTGGCTACTTTAGAGGCATCAAAGGTTTGGGAGCAAGGAATGAAATGGGCCATCTTTGAGAATCTATCGACTACAACAAATATCGAATCATGTTTTCGCTGGGTTTTGGATAGGCCTAATACAATATCCATGCTTATATCTTGCCAGGGGCAATCGAGTACAGGTAAGGGTGTATAGAGTCCAGTGTTTTGCTTGTGCTATTTGCCAATAGGATAAGTTTGACACCTGGCCACTATCTGGGCAACTTGTCTCTTAAGTCCTGGCTAATAAAATTGGTCCTCAATAGCTATAATGGTCTTATTCCTACCAAAGTGACCAGCTAAACCTCCAGCATGGGTTTCTCAAACTAGAAAATCTTTCAAAGAAGTTTTGGGAATACAGAGCTTGTCCTCCTTAAACAGATAACCATCTAGAAGGGTATACTCACTATGATCACTAGATGGTTCTTGTCTCAAAGTCTGATAAATCTCACTAAAGTCTGGACAGGTGTCATACTTATCCTTAAGTTTCTCAAATGCAATGACTTCAGTGCTAACCGAGTTCAAAAGCAAGGTTCTACAACTTAAAGCATCGACTACCATATTCTTAATTTCGGCATGGTGCTTCAGGACAAAAGTGTAGGTTTGGATGTATTTTACCTATTTGGCGTGCCTAGGATTCAGCTTTTTCTATGAACTAAGAAATCTAAGGGCCTCATGATCAGAGAATAGGATAAATTCTTGTGGTAGAAGATAGTGCCTCCAATACCTTAAAGCTTGCACTACTGCATAGAGCTCCTTATCATAAGTGGAATATTTAAACTTAGCCTCATTTAACTTTTCACTAAAGAAAGCTATGGGATGGTTCTCCTGGCTTAAAACTCTACATATTCCAACTCCAGATGCATCACAAGCGACCTTGAATACTTTGGAAAAGTCAGGCAACCTCAAAATTGGTGCTTATGTCATTTTATCTTTTATCTTTAGGAAGGCTCTATTGGCTGCTTTGGTCCAATCAAAACTATCCTTCCTATTACAATTAGTTTTTGGGGCGACAATGGAGCTAAAGCCTAAAATGAATCTTGAAAAAAAAATAGTGCATCGGACGCCTACCCTAGACATGCAACACTAGGGAGTAGGTATTGCATAATTAAAAAATTTTAAGCATGCAAATGGAAAAACCTACTCATACACAGGATCTAACATAAACATGATACATGTAACTAATACATAGGCATGTATAGGCAATTGCAATAATTATAAATAATATAATAAAATCTAGATCTAAATATGCATGATAACAAAAAGAAATAATATACCTTATAGAGCTTCCTTTTGTTCTGAATTTTGGATCGAAACAGGAAGAAGCCGACTCCCTTCTTGACCAAAATGGATCAGTTGGTTGAACTCCTTCAACAGCAAATCATGGCAGCAGCTAGACTCCCTTTAATAGCAAATCAAGGTAGCTGGTTGAACTCCCTCAACAGCAAATCAGATCAGGAAGAAGACATCAATGAGAACTCCAGCAGCCATCAGAACAAATCATCAAACAGAGCTTCCATTTGATCTGCAATAGCAAGAAGAAGAAAGGATCGGTCCAATCTCTAAAGGTGTCCAAATGTCCACCCTCTAGAGTATCCAAGCACGGGCTCTTGCTGATCCAACTCCTAGATTGATTCTAGTCTTCATGGACGGTCTTCTCCAAGACCACCTTTACTCCATCAAGAGCACACAAAAATAAAGGTCAGGGAAGGATTTCATGGATGCCCTATGAATTTCAGCACTCAGAAATTCATCCCAAAAGCTCTCTCGAGATCGCTAATAAACGCTATCTGCTCTTCTCTTATCACATGCCCTGTTCTTCACCTCTCCCTCATCTCACGGCCTTCAACCAAGATATAAGAGGCTGAGAAAACCCGTGAAGGCAGGGAAGACATCGTAAGAAAAGATCAGATAAAACCCAAACTCTTTTGAAATGGCTCTCGATTGGTTTAAAACTCTGGGAACCGCAGGCTAGGAGAGAACAAGAGGGCTAAATCACCATGAAAATAGGGTTCGAGAGGTAGGAGTGGTGTGTAGGAGAGACCACCAAGAGACCCCTTCTAGATCATGGTGCAAATGATAATTACCTGATATCCCAAGCTGCATCCGATCATCATGCAGTACTAATCCCATTCAAGCGATAAAAAAATAGGGCAACCGATAGTAGGGGAAGTGGGAGAAAACACTGTGTAAACATGTTTAAATCATTTCATCAAACCCAAAAACTAGTTCATAAAGACCCCGGTCCGACCAAAATTGATCAGTAAGAAAAATCGGGTCCAATCCTGGTCTACCAGGAACAGTTCCTGGTTGACCCAAACCAATCCTGGTCGATCCAAATCAAACCAGGTTGCCAAAAAAATTCAATGTGTGCTCAATCAAACAGTTTGACCTTAATATCGAAATGATTTCCAATCATTGATCGGCTCCCGGATCAGGAAAAATCCTCTATGGCATGTGACCTCATAACTTCAAACCTAAACGATAGCACTGGAACACTTCTAGTACCAGCACAAGATACCATTTAGCAATGGGTCTCGGCGTCCAGATAGGGCGAAGATGTGAGAGCAATCTATCGAACCTCTGGTATATGGTTACCGTATAATTCATCCATTTAACCTTTAATGCTCAAGATGACCTAGGGTTAGACTCCCAACTCTAACTAAGTCAATCCACAACATGTCTCAACCTCGTAAGTCCAGTGACTCCTCACTAGGACTACCCAGGTCGAGGATTTGCTAAATGAGATACTGCGAGACATACAATCCAAATAATTTGGACAGGTCAATTCCATCTTGGTCCACTACTACTCCACAAGTACTTGCATGTACCCAGAAACCTTCCATCATCGGATTAAAAATCCGGGTAGTCCGGTACCAAAACATAGGGAGTTGCTTGTAAGCTTCCAAGGAGACCTCAGGTCAGAGGGACACATATACCCATATCCAATCGCAAGCAATCCTTTGGCAGAAAGGAGCTCCACGGAGTCACGTTCAATGAGATGTCACACGTCCCACTTGCAGATCACATCAGTGTCACCACACTCCTTTGGTCAAGAGGACAACCAAACAATGTGAACCATGACAACCTACACTAGATACATTGCCATCTTGTACAATATATCCTTTGGATGTGAACCTTTTTAAAGGACCACTCTATATATCCTCTCTATATCGAAGTCAGTGCAGTCCTAAGAACTTCATCACATAAATAAAGTTCATTACAGAAAAATGAATGATGTGATGAGCTACCAAAATAAAGATTTATTAATTCATATACAAATTACAATACTGAGCATAACCGCCTATAGCCTAAGCGATTGGCTTTGGGACACAATTTTCAACAACTCCCACTTTTACTAAAGCCAATCAGAATAGTATCTAATACCCATTTTTCTTTTACAATAATCCAACTCTTTGATTCCAAGGGCTTTAGTGAAGGGGTCAGCCATATTCTCCTTTCCATCGATCATCATAAGATTGATGTCGCCTCGTTCCACGATCTCTCATATGAGGTGATAGCATCGCAGATTGTACTTGGTGCAGTGATGAGATTTTGGCTCCTTATCTTGAGCTATGGCTCCTGTGCTGTGACAATATATTGGAATAGGACCATCTAGGGAAGGTTCCACCCCTAGCTCTCCAAGGAACTTCCATAACCACACATCTTCCTTTGCTGCATCTGATGCTGCAATGTACTCTGCTTCGCATACCGAGTCTGCAACTGTTGCATGCTTGGAACTTTTCCAACATATCACTCCTCCATTCAAGGTAAACAAAAACCCTAACATACTCTTGCTATCATCTCTGTCTGACTGGAAACTGGAGTTAGTATCCTCACAAGTTTCAAGTCAGGTTCTCCATAAATCAGCCATTGGTCCTTAGTATTTCTCGAATACTTCAAGATGGTCTTAACCACCTTCCAATGCACCTCACCTGGGTCAGACTGGTATCTGCTCACCACTCCTAGCGAGAATGCCATGTCTGGTCTAGTACATGTCATAGCATACATGATAGAGCCCACTGCAGAAGCATAAGGAACTCTACTCATGTGCTCTCTTTTCTCAGGAGTTGTTACATAATCCTTCTTGGAAAGAGTAATTCTAGAACCTACGAGAGATAGCCTTTCTTGGAATTCTCCATGCTGAACCATTTCAGCATGGTATCAATATACATAGACTGGGACAATCCCAGAAGCCTCTTAGATCTATCTCTATAGATTTTCATAGCCAATATGTAAGAAGCTTCACCCAAGTCATTCATAGAGAATTGAGATGACAACCAGACCTTTATTCCTTGCAATGCTATGAGGACATTCTCGATTAATAGAATGTCAACAACATACAGTACCATGAATACAATCACAGAACCTTTAACCCACTTATAGATGCAGGGTTCCTCTCTATTCCTAACAAAGCCATACGATTTGATACACCTATCAAATCGCATGTTCCAACTTCGAGATGCTTACTTAAGTACATAAATGGATCTCTATAATTTGGACACTTTTGACTCGTCTGTGGATGTAAACCCTTCAGGCTGTATCATATACACCTCCTCATCTAGCTCCCTATTTAGGAAAGCAGTTTGGACATCCATCTACCAGATCTTATAGTCAAAATGTGCTGCCAAAGCAAGCATGATCCGAATGGACTTGAGCATTGCCACAGGGGAGAACATCTCGTCATAATAGATTCCATATCGCTAACGATACCCCTTGGCAACTAGACAGGCTTTATAGGTCTCCACCTTCCTATCTGCGCCCCTTTTCTCTTGAAAATCCACTTGCACCTGATCGGTTTTATCCCTTCAGGTGGATCAACCAATGTCCATACATTGTTGATCTCCATGGACTCTATCTCGGATCGCATGGATCCAAGCCATGTCTCAGAATCAGATCTCTGAAGTGCATCCATATAGGTGATTGGATCCTCATCGTTCTCGTCAAGCTCAATGGGATCACTGTCCAGGACCAAGAAACAGTAATATCTATCTGACTAACTTGTTACTCTACCAGATTCCCTATTAATGGGTTCCGGGTGTGATCCAATCATAGCCGATTCTATGATGTCCTTAGAGTGTGCAGGTTCTTCTTCTACTGGTTGAACTTCATCAAGTTCAATCTTAGAGGCTACAGTTCCTTCTCCAAGGAACTCCTTTTCCAAAAACATAGCCCTAAGAGCAACGAATACTTTCTGTTCATCCTCCAAGTAGAAAAAATATCCTTTTGTTTTCTTAGGGTACCCAATAAACAAGCACCAATCAGACCTAGGACCAAGTTAATCTAAGTCTAAATGCTTTACATAAGCCGGACAACCCCAGACCCAAAGGTGTGAAATTGAGAGCTTACATCCAGTCCATAACTCATATGGAGTGGAGACAACATACTTACTCGTAACATCATTCAGCAAGTAACAAGCTGTCTCAAGTGCATATCCCTAGAAGGATAGCGACAGAGTTGCAAAGCCCATCATATATCAAACCATGTCCAGCAGGTTCGATTCCTCCTTTCGGACACACCATTCAACTGGGGTGTTCCTGGAGGAGTCCACTGAGAGAGAATCCCATTCTCCTCAAGATATGTCATGAACTCACCGGATAGGTATTCACCACTTCGATCAGATCGAAGGGTTTTAATACTCTTTCCAGTTTATTTCTCCACCTCATTACGATATCGTTTGAACATTTCAAATGACTCAGATTTATGTCTCATCAAAAAGACATAACCATACCTAGAAAGGTCGTCTGTAAATCTAATGAAATATCTGTATCCATCTCTGGCACTAACTATCATGGGTCCGCATACATCAGTATGTACGAGACTCAGAAGTTCTGTAGCTCGTTCACCTTTTCTAGTAAAAGGTGATTTGGTCATTTTACCAAGCAAATAGGATTCACAAGTGGGCAGTGAGTCAGAATCACTGACCTCGAGGAGGCCTTCTTCTCACAACTTGTTTATCCTATTCTGGTTAACATGACCTAGCCTACAATGCCATAGATACAAGTCACTAACATTTTCTATCCTCGGGCGTTTGCTAGACATGCATATTATATTAACAGGCCATGACAAAATATAAATGCCATTATTTAACTTAGATTTCATTATCATAGAGTTATTCACAATAACTTGGCAAAAATCTCCATTTTTTAAAAGTTCATAACCACAATTGGCAATAGTCCTACAGAGATAATGCTCATAATAAAACTTGGACAATAATGATAGTCGACTAATTCGATAGTACTAGACTCAAAAACAAGACTCAGAACTCCAACCGATAGTATTGGAACACGATTTTCATTTTCGATGCTCAGGAACTGCTCCACATCCTCAAATCTCTTGCTAACCTGCAGTCCTTGCAATGAATTGCAAACATGAATAGGACTACCAGTATCCAATATCCAGTTAGCCATATCACAAATAGAGAAATTACAAGGTTTTATCATATAAATATCTTGTCTAGCACCCTGCTGCTTTCCCTTCCTTAGCCTGTCCGAGTCTAAGGATGCCTGATAAAGAGGACAACTCTTCTTCCAATTTTCCTGCTTCTTACAATAGAAGCACTCTGCACCAGCTTGATCAGCTTTCACTTTCTTGGCCTGACTTGGGCAAGGAACACTCTACACCTTCTTTCCCTTACCTTTCTTCTTCCCTTTCTTAAAGGGACAACGACCTCTAAAACCTCCCACTAAATTCACCACACCCTTATTCAGTTGGTGGTCCTTCTCGTAAGTCTGCAGCGACCCTATCAAACTATGGTAATTGACTGCAGGCTTATTCATTCTATAATGATCGAGAAAGTCAAAATAGGAGGAGTGATGCAGAACGGATATGTGGGATGCGGAAGCAAATTAAAATTAATGTATTTTTTTTTTAATATATTTTCAGAAGTCGGCTTTAACTCAAAGGAAAGATAAACTAATGTTGAAAGAAACTAAGAAATGACAGAGAGCACAATTAAAAGGAGTGGATTATCAGAGTAACTCAAAAGTAGGATCGCTGGGGATTGAGAAAACCCCAGATCTAGGATTTGCTCTGAGTTTCAACGAAACTGACAAAGTGAGAAGGGAAGGTTCTTGTTACCTAGCAGTGATATCTCTCGTTGCTTCAATTGGAGGACACTCTCGAGCAGATTGTAGGATCCTTGGAGATGGGGTATCTTCGTAATAGATCCTCGGATTGTAGTCCTATGATAAGGTTGGCCTCCTTCTCGAACTCAGGATCTGGAAGAAGAAGAACAAAAGAAGAACTAGAAACTCAAAGAAAGACACTGACCTGAGGACTTAATGAAGATTGTTGGATGTAGAAGTTCTGGAGATCTTGATACTGATCTGACTCTCATTTGAACTGGCTCTGTAGTTGAAACAGTTGATCTGAACCTGGATGCTGGTGACCGGCTTCGATGTGGAAGAGAGGGGCCGTGGGATGAAGATGGAAAATTAGGATTTGGTGGTGGAGTAGAGATGGGTGGACTAAGCTAGGATTTTGGGGTTGGAGATCTCACACCTCCTCAAGATTCCTAGGGAACCCGGATTTACTCCCTCACGGAGCTCAACACCTGAATACAAGTGCAGAAGAGAGAAACACAAAGTTGCTCACAAAGAAATTGATTTCATTCATCATTTAAATTCAAGAGTTACATAGAGTTGAATATATAGACATAACAAAGAAATAAAATTTTATACATTTCCCATGTGGGACTAATAGGACTAACCCACACTTTAGGCATCAAATTCTCTTCCCAAGACTCCTTCCATGAGTGGGAAGCCCAAAAACTCCAAGAAAACTTGAAAATCAGCTCCAAATGGCAGGTTATGGGGGTGTCTCCTAGTATCTCTCCATGAATCAAGGATTTTCCCTTCATGGTTTGGCTTTTTTGGACACCTCCTAGTCTTGCTCCATAAGTTTAGGCTTCTTCCTTTCATGGCTTTGGCACTTTTGAAAACTTTTGGGTGCCTCCTTGATTTTCTTCCCAAGACATGCTCTCTTTCCTTTTATAACTTGGATTTTTATGGAACATTGTGGGGCACCTCCTTGATCCTCTCTTCAAGAAAAATTCTTGCCATCCTGGCTTGGGTTTATCTGGAAAGAAGTTGTCTCCTCCTTGGATTGAGGTATCTTGATGGATTTCTCCCCCAAGTGGTGCAAGAAAAAAGAACCTGCTTACTTGAGGCGTGGGGACAAGGTACACTGGATGGAGATGTGGCAGGGAGTGTGGCACCCACTTGTAGCTGGAAAATATGGTGCCCTATGGCAAAGGGAATGACACCTACCTTGGCCTTGGACTTGGACTGAGTCAACATGACCCAACAAAAATTGAAATGACAAAATTACAGACTCAAAATTGAGTTAATCAGGTCAACCCTTATTACAAAACCAGAAAACCCTAATTCTTCGGGCAAGGTCAATCAGAGATCCAGATGGAGCCCTGAAGTCTTCTTCTGAGTTTGGTGCCCGCACCAAGGAGGGTAGAGAATTCAAGATCGCATCCTTACTGAGTTGCTCGTGCAAGGGACATCCGAGCTTGCCCAATCTTTCGATCATCTCGATCATGTATAATACATGATCAGTGACCGAACAGCCATTCTGCATTTTGGCATTGTAGATGGCACAAGATACTTTGTACGGCTCCACATCGTCTTGCGTGCCGAAAGATTCCTTCAACTTTTGAAGTATCTCATCTGGATAGGGCTCCTCAAATTTATGACTGAACTCATCATTCATCATTGCCAACATTATGCATTGGATAGTAGTTTGATCAGAAACCAACTTCAAATAAGTGTCACTAATCGAACTCCGAGCATTGGCAGGAGGGATTTCGGGTGCTGGATCCGTTATCACATAAAGGATCCGCTCGTGCTCCTAGACTATCCTCAATTTTTGATACCTTCTATCGAAATTGGGACCCTTTAACTTCTCGCTATCGAGAAGTGACCGGAGCGAAAGGTTTGAAGACATCTGAAAGGAAAATTAAGACCAAATTAGTATATAAATTAATCAATTAAACAAAAAGACTTGGACTTTAGTCTAAAGGTCCCACCCACAAAAATAAAGGTCAAGGAAGGATTTCACGGATGCCCTACGAATTTCAACACTTAGAAATCCATCCCAAAAGCTTTCTTGAGATCGCTAATAAATGCTCTCTACTCCTCTCTTATCACATGCCCTGTTCTTCACCTCTCCCTCATCTCACGGCCTTCAACCAAGATATAAGATGCTGAGAAAACCCATGAAGGTAGGGAAGACATCATAAGAGAAGATCATATAAAACCCAAACTCTTTTGAAATGGCTCTCGATTGGTTTAAAACTCTGGGAACCGCAGGCTAGGAGAGAACAAGAGGGCTAAATCATTGTGAAAACAGGGATCGAGAGGTAGGAGTGGCGTGTAGGAGAGACCACCAAGAGACCCCTTCTAGATCATGGTGCAAATGATAATTACCTGATATCCCAAGCTGCATCCGATCATCATGCAGTACTAATCCCATTCAAGCAATAAAAAAAGGGCAACCGATAGTAGGGGAAGTGGGAGAAAACACCATGTAAACATGTTTAAATCAGTTCATCAAACCCAAAAACTAGTTCTTAAAGACCCCGGTCCGACCAAAATTGATCAATAAGAAAAATCGGGTCCAATCCTGGTCTACCAGGAACAGTTCCTAGTTGACCCAAACCAATCCTAGTCGATCCAAATCAAACCAGGTTGACCAAAAAAAATTCAATATGTGCTCAATCAAACATTTTGACCTTAATATCGAAACAATTTCCAATCATTGATCGGCTCCCAGATCAGGAAGAAATCCTCTATGGAATGTGACCTCATAGGTTCAAACCTAAATGATAGCACTAGAACACTTCCAGTACCAGCACAAGTACCATTTAGCAATAGGTCTTGACATCCGGATAGGCCGAAGATGCGAGAGCAATCTATCGAACCTCTAGCATATGGTTACCGTATAATTCATCCCTTTGACCTCCAATGCTCAAGATGACCAGGGTTAGACTGAAAACCCTAACTAAGTCAATCCACAACATGTCTCAACCACACAAGTCCAGTGACTCCTCACTAGGACTACCCCGGTCGAGGATTTGCTAAATTGAGACACTACGAGACATACAATCCAAATAATTTGGACAGGTCAATTCCATCTTGGTCCACCACTACTCCACAAGTACTGGCCTGTACCCAGAAACCTTCCATCACCGGATTAAAAATCCGAGTAGTCCGGCACCAAAATACAGGGAGTTCCTTGCAAGCTACCATGGAGACCTCAGGTCAGAAAGACACATATACCCATATCCAATCGCGAGTAATCCTTTGGCAGAAAGGAGCTCCACGGAGTCACGTTCATTAAGATGTCACACATCCCACTTGCAGATCACATCAGTGTCACCACAATCCATTGGTCAAGACGATAACCAAACGATGTGAACCACAACAACCTACACTTGATACATTTCCATCCTGTATAATGTATCCTTCGGATGTGAACCTTTTTTAAGGACCACTCAAAATATCCTCTCTATATCGAAGTCAGTGCAGTCCTAAGGACTTCATCACACAAATAGAGTTTATTACAGGAAAATGAATAATGTGATGAGCTGTCAAAATAAAGATTTATTAATTTATATATAAATTACAATACTGAGCATGACCACCTACAGCCTAAGCAATTGGCTTTGGGACATAATTCCCGACAAATCTTATATAGAAGGTGGCTAGGCTATGAAAACTATGGATATCATGAATAGTTTTGGGAATAGGCCACTCAACTATGGATTTGATCTTTTCAGGATCAATCGAAACTCCATCAAGGGTGACAATGAAACCTAGGAAAGTGACTCTATGGATCATGAACTCACACTTCTTCAAATTAGCATAGAGATTCTATTTTCTAAGGGTTGCACACATTTGCCTAAGGTGGTCTATGTGGTTTTCCTTAGTCCTACTATAAATCAAAATATCATCAAAGTATACCACAACAAATTTTCCTATAAAAGCTCATAGGACTTGGGTCATGATTCTCATAAATATACTAGGCACATTGGACAATCCAAATGGCATCACTACCTATTCAAATAAACCATCTTTAGTCTTAAAAGCAGTCTTTCATTCATCCTCGGGTCTAATTCTCACTTGATGATAGCCACTCTTATGGTCAATCTTAGAAAAAATAGTAGCTCCAGTCATCATATCCAACATGTCATCTAATCGGGGAATAGAAAATCTATACTTCATTATGATTTTGTTGATGGCATGACTATCAAGACACATCCTCCAAGTGCCATCTATCTTAGGTGTTAACAAGGCTGGGACTGCACAAGGACTCAAACTTTCCTTAATATATCCTTTCCTAAGGAGATCCCCTACTTGTCTTTGTAATTCTAGGTGTTTGGTAGGGTTTATCCTATAATGTGGAAGGTTGGGCAAGGTTGTAACTGGGACTAAATCAATGGCATGTTGGATGTCCCTATGTGGTGGAATGTGGTCAGGTAGGTCATCTGGAAATACATCCTTAAAGTCATCTAACACTTCAACCACTTCCTGAGGGTGTTTTTTCTGAGAAGGCTCTTGAATTTCCTTAGTGGTTAAGATCCAAACAGGTGTGCCCTCAGTGAGCTCTTTCTCATTCTCCTTTATAGTTATCAAATTTACTTCAGTTTTCTTTTCCTTCAGGTGGCTCGATCCTCTCTTAGCAGTTTCCTTAGGTGGTGTAGGGTCGATCATAAACTTCTTTCCAGAGTGCATGAATGAATAAGAATTAGATCAGCCATAAAGGGTTGCGTCTTGGTCAAATAACCAGGGTCGACCTAAGATGATACTGCTCACTCCCATTGGTAGGACATCACACCACACTTTCTCCTGATAGGACTGCAATTGGATTTGGACTAGACACCTAAGCTTGATAGGAATTGAGGTGGAGTCTATCCAAGAAACCATATAAGGATTTGGGTGGGGAACTGTGGCTAAGCCTAAAGTTTTGATAGCACTAGTGGATATGGCATTTACACAACTTCCACTATCTATGAGTATCTTACACACCTTATCTCCTAACTTGATAAAAGTTTGTAGGATGTTAGTCCTATGCCAATCTTCCTGGATCTTAGTCTGGGTAAGGATGCATCTAACTACTCCTAAAAGGTCAAGCTGTATAAACTCCTCGTCACCTTCATATTCCTCAGCCAAATTATCCTCAGCCTGATATACTTCCTCAACACAATCATCTAGGGGCTCTATGGGTTTAGACTCATTCTCCGCTAATTCTCCTAAGTGCAAGGCTCTAGTTGGGCAATTGCTAGCATAATGGCCTATCTTATGACATCGAAAACAATGAGCATTAGGGTTTGGGGTTCTCTGAACATCTGGTGCTTTACCCCTATCGTCTCTACAGGTTAGAGGTGTACTAGGGTTGGGTCAGTTGGGTCACATCTAACTTGGTCCTTGCATTGACTAGGTGCACTAGTTCTAGGGGGTTCTGGTCTATGATAAATTGGTGCCCTATTAAATCTCTTAGTATCTCATGCTACCTGGTAGGCTAGCTCTAGATCATGGACTTCTCTCAAGAACAACTCCTTCTAGATTTTTTTTTTTAATCTGGCTCTAAACCTAGACAGGGTAACTAATTCAGACTCATCGACATTGCATCTCATCACAAACTCATCAAATTTTGCAATGTACTTAGCTACACTCTTGGTTCCCTGGGTCAGTCTTTGCCACTGGTCTAAAATTCTTTGGTGGTAGGACATGGGAAGGTACTTCTCTCTAAACCTAAGCTTCATTGCCCTCCAGGTTACTATGGGAACATCACCTCTTTGTCTAATGAACCTTTCAACATTTTCCCAGTACAGCCTGGCCTGATGGACTAGCCTAAGCTTCGTAAACTTGCTCTTCCTCTTCTCAGTCATGTCATACCATTCAAGATACTGGTCCATCTCTCCCTCCCAATCTATATAAACTTTAGGATCTAGATGCCCATCAAAAGTGGGTGCTTCCAACCTAATGTTCCTAAGGGTTCGGTCACCATGGTCCATTTGATCCTAATTGGGTCTCCTTGGATTTGATCCTGATTGGGTCTCCTAGGATTTGACTCATAAGCTGGGTCATGGTGTGCTCTCCTAGGATTCGGGTCATGGACTCGATCAGGGTTGGGTCTTCGAGGATTTGGCTCAAGAAAAGGGTCTTGATGAGGCCTCCTAGGGTTTGGTTCAGAGAAAAGGTCTTGGTGCGGGGCCCTTTTAAGGTTGATGGGTGTACCAAACTCTGGTTCAGGCTCTAACTCACTCTGGACTTCATGGGTTCTTCCAGGGGTACAGGCCTTTAACCAGTCAAGCCTAGCAGTGATGAGGGCCATTTGATCAGTCATGGTTTGGTTGGTCTGGGCCAATTGGTCAGTCAGGTTTTGGTTCAGTCGGGCCATTTGATCATTCAAGGTTTTCATTAAGATCTCAAAATTTTGGTCAATGGCTACACTTGATTGAGCTTTGGTTTGCTGGTAGGGTGCTCCTGATCTAATTGCCATGCACACACGGACTTAAACTCGGGCTAGGGGTTTGCTAGACCTAGTAGCTCAAATAAGGTGAGTTGACTAGGTACAACCAAACCAATAGCTATCCTGTCCACTGGCCAGGTAAGGCGTGGGTCTGTGGGAGGCTCCCTCAGCTCTCACTGGGTCTTAATTAATAACCACAGGAACCTCTTAAGGCATTTTCCACTTGACTCCTAGCCTAGACACCAACTTTCAGAAATAGACGCAGGAGTGGGTATACTAGTTTTCCCAAGTGACTTGAACTAGACCTGTGCGTGTCCCTAGAAATTAGAGTACTACTCAATTTTAATTAAAGATTGGGTTTACTATGCTGGGTGGTGATTTTGGGCTAAGGAAAGGTAATGAAATCTTGCCCCCATGTCATAATGATGCCCTTAAATTGACTTATCATGAGATGAATGCAAGCATGCATATGAACCCTAATTTCAGGTGCAGAATTTTATGTGTTGCAGTTCTGAAGTGAGGCAGAGAAGTGCTATGTATTAATTTCAAACAATTCTGAAAAAATCATAGAACACTCCTAACTTGTAAAGGATATAACAAATGAAAGGAAATTAAAAATAAAATATGTGCTATGCTAGATAGTTCTTGGAACATAGACAATGCAAACAGGATAGAACATCAGAAATTTTAAAGATGCTAAAATTAAAATGCAAAACTTTTTTTTTTTAGGATTTAAAACTTATCTTCTTGTATTCCCCTTCAAGGGTCAATCACATCGGCACCCCTACACACCATAGAAAATCTCCGTTGAATGGGATGTGAGGGTCTTGTAGCCCTTCTTTTTTCTATGACCGGATGGCCATGGTGAAGCATCTAATCCAAGTACTAAAGAAGATACAAGGCCTTAACTTACCATGCTCTGATACCAAGATGATGGGGGATGATGATGAAATGATGCATCCCTAATGGAAATAGTAATGACTAGATGAGAAAAGAAGTAAATAGATGCAGCTATTCAAGTAAAGAATTAGGATTTCAATGATGGGATTCTAAATATTAAACTTGACTAGAAATAAAATCATTCAAAGAAAATAAGAGGAGGACCTTCATCGTTAAGAAACCACTCAGATTAGGGCTAAGTTAATCTAATAATTTCATATCTGAAAGCCTTTCTAAAGAGGGTTACCTGGTAATTAATACTTTAAAGTTTAGCATTGGGAACACTCAAAGAAGAAGTTCCTAGATGATGGGGAGATTCCTTTAGGTTGCAAAGCCTCTTCTACCTGGTTCTTGACACGGGAGACCTTCTTCTTTGGAGCGTGGAAGCTCGGGGATCCTGCAACAAAAATATGTAGGGGAGATTAGAGAATAAGGATTGAAATGGAGAAGTGAGGAGAGGGATCTTTGAAATGAAGAAGGGAAGCTTGGAGTTGTCTTGGTGTGGATCTTCTGTGGCTTCTTTGAGATGACAACTCTTGGCTTGATCTTGTGAAGAACTCCTTGAATGATTGGATCCTTTGGAAATGGAGGAGATGTGGACTAAGGAAGGGCTCCTTTGATTGGCTGAATGGACCAAAGAGGGATGGGATGTAGCTAGGTTGGATGAGTGGAGATGGAGAGGAAAGAACACTCTAAGCCTCACGCCCACCTTCTCACCAGGGACCAAGCTAACAAGCAAGGGAAAATTTCAAGAAAAGTTTTCTTTCTTCTTTGATTCTTCATGATTCATTACAATAAGGTTTGGAGCCTTTTTTTTAGACCACCAAACCATTTGAAATTCAAATTCCAAATTCAAACAATAACAAAATAAAGGGAGAAAATAGTGGGTGTCTCATGAAGAGAGGTAGCATTTGTGGAGATTTTGTGGGCCATTTAAATTCATTCTTCCTTGGGTGACATTCCTTGGTGATGTGTCTTGGTGATGTGGCAAGGAGGAATGATGAAGTGGCTTCCAAGTTGGTGATCCCATGGTCCATGCACCCACTAGTCTTCTTGGCTTGGTTGTGCTGAAACCAAATTGGCCTTGGCTGAACTCTTCTTGACTCAATTATAATGATGAACTTAATTGAAGCAAATACAAGACTCAATTACCAAAATGAAATGAATACAGGACAAATAGATCCAAATAAAACTTATTACAGGACTCGATCTTTCAATCTTCCAACCATAGAGAATCTTGCCTAATTTGTATCGATTGAAGTCTCTTCCTAAGCCTGGTGCCCGCACCAGGTTCTCAATTGATTAGGTCTTGTAATTAGGCTTCAAGCCTAAGCAATTTTTAATTTAAGTCATGAATTTTTGTTTTAGTCCTGTACCTTGATCAATTTGGTCAAGTTGGGTCAGTGGGTCCTGTATTTAGCTAAGTTGGTTCTAGTCCAAGTCTACTTGAAGATTGGGCCCAAGCTTGGAGTAGTCATTGAGTCTAGTCCATTTATTAAAAGGCCAAACCATCTCCCAATCTTTACAAGATGCCACTTCAGCCCTTGAGCACCACCTCATCCATCCCATGTAGTGCCACATCACCTTGACAAGTGGGCGGCCAAGGCAAGAAGGAAATGCTGAATTTGTGGGCACCATTCTTTCCTCCCTTCCCTCCACCTATCAAGCCTTTTTCCAAAGGAGCTATGTGCATCCAAGGAAGGTCAATGAGTAATGGAGACATGGTCCTTGTTTCAAGCCCCATATCAAGCTTACTTCTTAAAGAGCTTGGTCAGCTATGGAAGAAATGAATTGACCCACAATTCAAGGAGACAACTCCCATGTTTCAAGCCCTAAATCAAGCCACAAAACCTTGGTCGGCCAAGAGAAGAAGAAATCTGAATTTGGGCACCCTCTTCATGATGCTTTGTATTTTTTTCATTTGAATTTGAATGGGTTTTAAGGTGCCTATATAAAGGGCCTTACCCCTCCCTTGTATGGATGAATTTTGAATAAATGAAAAAGAAAAGTTTGAGTGATATTCTTCTAGTCTGCCTTCGTTCCTTAAGAACGTCGATCTCTGTGAGGGAGCGCCTTCGCCTTCAGGCGTCGAGGGGTGTGAGGCCCTAAGCTACCATCTCTTCTGCACAAGCCATCTTCCATCGTCAAGTTTGGAGGCCATCTGGATGATCCATCCAGGCGCCTAGCAAGAATATCCCCCAACACCACCATCTTCAACTTTTGTTCTTTCATTGCTTCTTGTTTCTTGTTGACCCCTAACATTGATCTTGATTGCTCGCAGGTTTTTTAGGTGCCACGGGCATAGAGTCGGTCTCCCTTGCATTCGCAACCTCCGGACGAAAAGTCGGCGCATCCGTAGGGTTGAAGGCTTGATCCTCCAGGCCGCATCTGCGAGAGCGAGTGAACTCGGCATCGGGCGCATCAGAGATTTACAAGGTTTGCAACCCTAAACTCCTAAGTTGGTATTGATCCAAGAGCTAAGTTCTTTAGGGTTTTTCAATCCTGGGATCCTCTTCTTATCCTTATTTAGGGAATTATTTGCTTGCTTGAAGTTCTTGTTATTATAGAAACCCTAGATCTACTCTTGCTCATCTTCGAGAATCCTTAACCTCATTAAAACCTAAAAATGATAAAAGAAAAATCAATTGCATCATTCCATCTTATCCTAGTCTCTAGTTAGTCCCGCATCACACTTCAGATGATACAGAGAGATACCGGATCTCTTCCGCCATCTATAACATGCATATGCATGATGGAGCTCCGGTAACTGATCATGTAATGTACATGATCGAGTTATTTGAGCATTTGGGCAAACTTTGATATCCTTTATACGAGCAACTCGGTAAGGATGCAATATTAAATTCTTTACCCCCTTCCTACCAGGTCTTTCTCGATAATTTTAGAATGATCGGCCTATAGTAAACTACCATGAGATGTTAGGGTTACTGCAGAGTTATGAGAGAGACCACAACCTCAATAAGGGGTTGGGGAATCTGGTGGGAGGTTCTGGAGTAGGGTGTCATCCCTTTGGGAGAGGAAAGAAGAGAAAGAATAAGAAAAATAAAAAGGTGCAAAGTGCTTGGCTTAGTCAAACTAGGAGGGTGAAGGTTGACAAGAGTCAGGCAGAGTGCTTCTTCTGCAAGAAGCCGGGTCACTAGAAGTGGAACTGTTATGCTTACCTTGCTACTCTGATATGGCAAGCATATGATTAATGTTTTGAATATGGTTTGTAGAGCAATGAAACCTAATTACACTAGCATTGTACTCATCATAATAAGACTTAAGGATTATAAGAAATTGGACTTTTACTTGATTAGACACAATCCTAAACTAAGAAGGAAGAAGATCTAGACAATAGGGACTAATGATTGTGGACTTACCTTGATGAGCTTTCCAACCTTCTTTTGATTCATACCTTGAAACTACCAATGCTCAGAACTGAAGAATCTGGATAACAGAGATCAGAACCCTGGACTTGGGGCTTCAGCTTGTTTGTTCTTTGTTAAGGTGAACCCAGCCCACAACTCAAAGACTTCGAAGGACCCTGCAATGAAGATCAAAGTTAAGGAAGAAGGATAGGAACATATAGAAGGGATGGGAGAATTGATGAACTAAGAACAGAAATTTGAGTAGATCTGGCCGACTCCAATGCCTTCACTTGAGCTTGGAAGATGCTTTGCTAGGGAAAAAGAATGGCTTTGGCATGGAGGAAGAGGATGGAAAACTTTCACATAAGAAAAAAATACAAGTCAACTTCTACTTCCAAAATTTCAACTTCAATTTTCATTCATTCCCAAAATCAATCTCTTTTACAATGGGTGTCCAAGGTTTTTAATAGCCTCACAAAGCTAGCTTTTAAAATTTAAAAACTCCCCAAATCAAGGAGGATTACAAGGGGGGTTGGAGGATTTGGTGGAGAGTTTGGAGGGATGTGGGGCGGGGTTGGAGGATTTGGTGGAGGACTTGGAGGGATGTGGCCAACCTCCTTGAATTTGAATCTCCCTTGTTGGCGCCCAAAGGGTGATGAGATGGCTGGTGAAGTGGCACCTGATGACGTGGCATGGTGAGGTGGCCTTCTACTTGGGTAAGAATGACATGTGTCGCCCAGTGGTCCTAGTTGATGGTCCTTTTCTCTTGCTTGGTTGATGTGTCTTCTCTTCTTCATGTGGTCAAATTCTGGGGTCCAGAATTTGAGTCTTATTGCTGGCTTTCATGGCTTTAATACTTGATTAGACTTACCTCAACTGAATTAGACTTAACTCAACTGAACTGACTTGATTGACCTAGACTTTAAAACTTGAAATGGAC
This sequence comes from Areca catechu, assembly GCA_021397845.1. NCBI lineage: Eukaryota > Viridiplantae > Streptophyta > Magnoliopsida > Arecales > Arecaceae > Areca > Areca catechu. The sequence goes on along the minus strand of CM038039.1, from coordinate 156,127,871 downwards.
TTACAGGAAATGAAATTTTAAAAGTAATTACAGGACTCAATAAACACTCTTGATTTGAAACTCAAAATTAATTACAGGACTCTTGAAAAGGAACTGACTCTTGAAAATAAAATATTTTTGAACTAAAGGATACAAGGTAACCTAATTATCTTCGATCCAAATTGGGATAAGGCTAACCTTGTTGGAGTGAAGTTTCTTTCGGCTTCTGGTATCCACACCAATTCTCCTAGGGTGGGCAGAACTCGACCCAGTCAAGTATGGTTCAGTTTTGCCCTGGTAATGCTCGAACAAGTCTGGGTTAAGTCTTTGCAGGTCCTCTCGAGTAATCCAAGAGTTGTCGGACACAGGTCGACCTTGCCATTGAACCAGATATCGCTGATAGTCCTTATTCCTGGTAGTAATGATCTTGTCATCCAGGATTCTCTCAATCCTCTCTCTCTGCTCAGGTAAGGTTGGTGGTGGACACTCGAAAATATGTTCACTCTCAATGAAAGTTTCTGGCTCAAAAGGCTCACTAGGTATTAGTAGTGGTTCTTTGTATTCTACTAGGTCTGAAACATTGAAGGTTGTACTAATACCCATATCAGGTGGAAGTTCCAAAACATATGCATTAGGTCCTATTTTCTTTAAGATCTTAAAAGGTCCTGCTCCGTGGGCATGCAGCTTCTTTATGGTTCCAGGGGGAAACCGTTCAGGGTTGAGCGTAATCATCGCATAATCCCCTTCATAGAATTCTTTAGCCCTCTTATATGAGTCAGCTACGTGTTTGTAAGTTTAATTGCTCAGGTTGATCTTATTACTGATTTCTTTATATAGATTTGTGACATGTTGTGCAAAAGACTCAGCAGACTCAGAGACTCGTGTGTGAATAGGTAGTGGGATTAGATCTAAAGGCTTCCTAGGCTTGCAACCATGGACTATCTCAAAGGGACTTTTGCCCGTAGATCGATTGACCGAACTGTTGTAAGCGAACTCAGCACGTGGCAATAACAAATCCCAGTTTCCTAGACTTTCTCCCACTAGGCATCTCAGCAAGTTCCCTAGACTTCTATTTACAACCTCGGTTTGTCCATCAGTTTGGGGATGGTAGGCAGTGGAGAATTTCAGTCTGGTTCCTAATAGGTGCCAAAGGGTTTTCCAGAAGTAACTTGTGAAGCGAACATCCCTATCAGAAACAATGGTTTTTGGTAACCCGTGGAGTTTGACTACTTGATCAAGAAAGAGTTTGGCTATCCTAGAGGCATCGGAGGTTTGGGTGCAAGGTATGAAATGGGCCATTTTTGAAAACTGGTCGACCACCACAAAGATTGAATCATGTTTTCGAATGGTCTTGGGTAATCCTAGAACAATGTCCATGCTTAGATCATGCCATGGATACTCAGGTACAGGTAATGGAGTGTATAGCCCGGTATTCTTCTTTTGTTGCTTTGCAACAGCACATGTCCTACATCGGGCTACAAGGTTTGCTACTTGTTTCTTAAGACCTGGCCAGTAAAATTGTTCCTCAACAGCCAAGATAGTCTTGTTTCGTCCGAAGTGGCCAGCCAAACCTCCCGCATGTATCTCCCAAACTAAAAAATCTCTTAAGGAGGTTCTTGGGATGCAAATCCTATTCTCTCTAAAAAGATAACCATCTAGAAGGGTATAGTCACTATGATCACTAGATGGTCCTTGATGCAAAACCTGATAAATTTTACCAAAATTTGGACAGGTTTCGTACTGCTCCTTAAGTCTTTCAAAACCTATGACTTGAGTATTGACTGAGGTTAAAAGTAACGTTCTACGACTTAGGGCATCAGCTACCTTATTATCGATTCCTGATTGATGCTTTAGGACAAACGTATAGGATTGGATGTACTCTACCCATTTGGCATTCCTAGGGTTTAGTTTCTTTTGGGAACTCAAAAACCTAAGGGCTTCTTGGTCTGAAAATAAAACAAATTCTTACGGTAGGAGATAATGCCTCCAATACCTTAATGCTTGCACTACCGCATAAAGCTCCCGATCATATGTGGAGTATTTCTTCCTGGCTTCATTCAATTTCTTACTAAAGAATGCTACGGGATGGTTCTTTTGACTCAGAACTCCACCAATACCTACTCCCGAAGCATCGCATGCTACTTCAAAGACCTTAGAAAAATCGGGTAGTCTTAAGACTAGTGCTTGGGTCATCTTATCTTTGATATGAAGGAAGGCCTTATCAGCTGACTTCGTCCATTCAAAGTGGCCCTTCCTAATACAATCCGTGATAGGAGCAAATATGGTGCTAAACCCTCTAATAAATCTTCAATAAAACGTAGCGAGGCCATGAAAACTTCTTACTTCATGAATATTATTGGGTGTTGGCCACTCTACAATTGTCTTAACCTTCTCAGGGTTAGCGGATACTCCTTCAAGGGTCACAACAAATCCTAGGAAGATAACTTTAGTAGTCATGAAAGCGCATTTCTTTAGATTAGCATAGAGGTTATCTTTCCTAAGTGCTAAACATACCTGCCTCAGATGTTGTTGATGATCTTCTCTAGTCCTACTATAGATAAGTATGTCGTAAAAGTAAACGACAATAAATTTTCTAATAAAGGCTCGTAGGACTTGGTTCATGATTCGCATAAAAGTGCTAGGGGCGTTTGATAACCCAAAAGGCATGACTACCCATTCAAATAACCCGTCCTTAGTTTTAAAGGCAGTCTTCCATTCATCCCCTGGTCTGATCCTAACTTGGTGATAGCCGCTCTTCAGGTCAATCTTAGAAAATATAGTTGCACCGGCCATCATATCTAACATATCATCCAAGCGGGGGATGGGAAACCTATACTTCACCGTGATTTTATTTATGGCACGACTATCAACACACATTCTCCATGTGCCATCTTTCTTAGGGGTAAGTAAGGTTGGGACTGCGCATGGACTCAAACTCTCCCTAATGAATCCTTTCTTTAGGAGTTCTCCTACTTGACGTTGTAATTCTTGGTGCTCGGTAGGGTTCATTCTATAATGGGGAAGGTTCGGTAGGGTTGCTCCGGGGACTAAGTCTATCGCATGTTGTATATCCCTAAGAGGTGGGAGTTGGTCGGGCAAGTCATCGGGGAACACGTCTTTGAACTCCTCTAGCACTTGACTGACTTCTTGAGGTTGTTCTTTTGAAAGAGGTTCTTGATGATCCTTAATGGTTAAAATCCAAACAGGTGACCCATTGCTAATTTCTTTCTCCATTTCTCTAGCAGTGATCACGTTTATCCCCTTTTTCTTATCACTCAATTGGCTTGATCCTCTCTTAATGGGGTTCTTAGGTGGAGAAGAATGGATTACAATCTTCTTTCCATTATGAGTAAACGAGCATGAATTAGAACGACCATAGAGTGTTACGTCAAGATCGTACAACCATGGTCGGCCTAAAATTATGCTACTTACTCCCATTGGAAGTACATCACACCATACTTTCTCCAGGTAAGATTGGAACTGAATGGTTACTAGGCACCTAGACTTAATGGAAATCATGGTTGAGTCTATCCAGGATACCTTATAGGGATTAGGATGGGGTATGGTGGGCAATCCTAGGTTTTTAACTATGTTGGTGGATATGGCATTGACACAGCTATCGCTATCTAAAATGACTTTGCATACTTTCTCACATATCTTAATGAATGTCTGTAGGATGCTAGTCCTACGCCAATCTTCTTGGGTTTTAGCTTGGGTGAGAATACACCTAACCACTCCTAACAGATCTTGATCTACCAGGACTTCCTCATCCTCATACTCTTCAGCCATGTTCTCATCTGCCTAGTATACTTCCTCCTCAAATTCACCTTGGGATTCTACGGCTTCCTCTTCTACTTCCCCTATGTGTAGGGCTCTATTAGGACAGTTGCTAGAATAGTGACCCACTTTGTTACACTTGAACATGCGTTTGGAGTTCTTTGGGTCTCAGGTGTTTTCCCCTTGTCATCTCTTCGGGTCACAGGCACATTAGGATTGGGTCGGTTGAATCTAGGCTGATTGGATCCTGACTGCTGATAAGGTGCACTAGTCCTAGGGGCTTCGGGCCTACGATAGACTGGACCTCTATGGAATCTCTCAGCATCCCTAGCTATCTGATAGGCTAATTCTAGGTCATGTACCTCTCGCATGAACAATTCTCTTTGAATTTCTTCCCTCAGTCCGGCTCTAAATCTAGACAAGGTCACCGACTCAGATTCATCAACATTACACCTCATAACGAATTCGTCAAACTTCGCTATGTACTCTGCGACACTCCTATTTCCTTGAGTAAGTCTTTGCCATTGATCTAGGAGTCTTTGGTGGTAGGACATAGGAAGGTATTTCTCCCTAAGCCTAAGTTTCATAGCTCGCCAGGTCACTATGGGCACATCACCTCTCTGTCTAGTGAGTCTCTCAATGTTTCCCCAATATAACCTAGCATGGCGCACAAGTTTAAGCTTTGCAAACTTACACTTGCACTCTTCACTCATCTCAAACCAGTCAAAATACTGGTCCATCTCACCTTCCCAATCAATGTAGATCTTTGGATCTAAAATTCCATCAAAGGTGGGAGCTTCTAGCCTAATGTTCTTCATGGTTCGGTCATCTTGATCAAAGTGAATTGGGGTGGGCCTCCTGACATTAAGTTCATAGTTAGGCTCATGATGGAATCTCCTTGGGTTGGGCTCAATGGTTTGACCAGGGTGGGGTCCTCTAGGAATTGGATCATAAAACTGATATTGGGGAGCTCTCCTAGGGTTTGTTTCGTAGAGAGGGTTTTGATATGGAATCCTTCTAGGGTTCAATGGGGTCTCGAGTTCAGGTGCAAGACTTGGCTCAGGCTCAGTCTGGGCTTCATGATTGCTTTCAGGGGTTCTAGCCTCTAACTGATCCAACCTAGTAGTGATGTGGGCTAACTGCTCATTCATGTCTTGGTTGGTTTGTGCCACATTCTGATTTGTTTGGGCCAATTGCTCAGTTAAACTCTTAGTCAGTTGGGCCACTTGATCATTTAGGCCTTTGATCAAATTCCCTAAGTTTTGGTCCATGGCTACACTTGACTGGGCTTGGATTGGTGAATACGGTGTTCCTGCTCTAGTTGTCATGCATGCAAGTGGACTCAAGTTCGAGCTAAGGTTTCCTAGACCTAGAGCACAAATTAGAAGTCTAATTAAGTGAACCAACTAGCTAGTAGTACTTATGGGACTTAGCCAGGTAGGTGGAGGGGAGTGTAGGTCCCTGATTGCCAACCTTAGACACCAATCTGAGATTGGCCAGGTAGGCAGACCAAATCACAAGCCCTGATGCACCAATCCTAGACACCAAGCCAGTAAGCACACACCAATTAGCTGACACAGTTAACTTGACCCTAACCTGAACCCAACTCGTTGGTGTCCCTAACCCACTAGGGCAATTAACGTTCTACTCAATTTTAATTAACGGACTGGGATCGATATGCTGGTTGGTGATTTTTGGGCTAGGGACAGGTGATGAAACCCTGACCCTATGTCAAATTGATGCCCTTAATTTGATTTCTCATGAGATGAATGAAATGCAAAGGTGCTACAGAAGTGTGTTGCAATTTGAAAGTGGTGTGAAAAATGTGATGAAAAAAATTTCCAAAAATTTTGAAAAATTCACAAAGGATTTCTAACTTATATGTTTCAATTTAGATGAAAGGAATTTTAAAACTAAAATCTATACTAATCTAAGAAGATCCTACAAATGAAGATAAATAAAAAGGACAGAACATAACCCTAATGACAGTGTCGAACTGCAGAAATTTTTATTTTTTTTATAATTTTTTTCTGATGATGAAATTTAATATGGTGATAACTGACTTAAAAAGAAACAAGAAAAAAAATACTTCAATAAAAAATCAGTGACTTGCCTTTGGATCTGTAGACGGATTACAGTAAACAGATGCAAATTTTCAGAAAACAGAACCTAATCAAACAAGTGCAATGGCTTACCCAAAACTTCAATCTAAAAACTCACGTCCGGCCAGGGGCTCATTATTCCCATGGGTCGTGACAGTGTACTGGAGTACACCCGCTCAGGAGGCGTGAATTTTAGATCTTGCTTGGATTTAAAGAAAACTATTCTACCCTAATGCAACCATGCTCTGATACCACGATGATGCGGCAAGCATATGATTAATGTTTTGAATATGGTTTGTAGAGCAATGAAACCTAATTACACTAGCATTGTACTCATCATAATAAGACTTAAAGATTATAAGAAATTAGACTTTTACTTGATTAGACACAATCCTAAACTAAGAAGGAAGAAGATCTAGACAATAGGGGCTAATGATTGTGGACTTACCTTGATGAGCTTTCCAACCTTCTTTTGATTCATACCTTGAAACTACCAATGCTCAGAACTGAAGAATCTGGATAACAGAGATCAGAACCCTGGACTTGGGGCTTCAGCTTGTTTGTTCTTTGTTAAGGTGAACCCAGCCCACAACTCAAAGACTTCGAAGGACCCTGCAATGAAGATCAAAGTTAAGGAAGAAGGATAGGAACATATAGAAGGGATGGGAGAATTGATGAACTAAGAACAGAAATTTGAGTAGATCTGGCCGACTCCAATGCCTTCACTTGAGCTTGGAAGATGCTTTGCTAGGGAAAAAGAATGGCTTTGGCGTAGAGGAAGATGATGGAAAACTTTCACATAAGAAAAAAATACAAGACAACTTCTACTTCCAAAATTTCAACTTCAATTTTCATTCATTCCCAAAATCAATCTCTTTTACAATGGGTGTCCAAGGTTTTTAATAGCCTCACAAAGCTAGCTTTTAAATTTTAAAAACTCCCCAAATCAAGGAGGATTACAAGGGGGGTTGGAGGATTTGGTGGAGAGTTTGGAGGGATGTGGGGGGGGGTTGGAGGATTTGGTGGAGGACTTGGAGGGATGTGGCCAACCTCCTTGAATTTGAATCTCCCTTGTTGGCGCCCAAAGGGTGATGAGATGGCTGGTGAAGTGGCACCTGATGACGTGGCATGGTGAGGTGGCCTTCTACTTGGATAAGAATGACATGTGGCGCCCAGTGGTCCTAGTTGATGGTCCTTTTCTCTTGCTTGGTTGATGTGTCTTCTCTTCTTCATGTGGTCAAATTCTAGGGTCCAGAATTTGAGTCTTATTGCTGGCTTTCATGGCTTTAAGACTTGATTAGACTTAACTCAACTGAATTAGACTTAACTCAACTGAACTGACTTGATTGACCTAGACTTTAAAACTTGAAATGGACTTACAGGAAATGAAATTTTAAAAGTAATTACAGGACTCAATAAACACTCTCGATTTGAAACTCAAAATTAATTATAGAACTCTTGAAAAGGAACTGACTCTTGAAAATAAAATATTTTTGAACTAAAGGATACAAGGTAACCTAATTATCTTCGATCCAAATTGGGATAAGGCTAACCTTGTTGGAGTGAAGTTTCTTTCGGCTTCTGGTATCCACACCATACTCTAGACCCGAACAGGAAAAGGAAGGGAAAGCAGCAAGCTGTTGTTGGTCAAGGTATTTATATGATAAATCCTTGTAGTTTCTCTATTTGTGATGCTACTAGCTGGGTATTGAATACCAGCAGTACTTACCATATTTGCAATTCTTTACAGGGGCTTCATGTTTGTAGGAAGTTCGAAAGCGATGAAATATTTCAGAATGTTGGGAATGAAAGTCAAGCTCTAGTTCTGGCATTGGAAACTATTTCTTTGTATTTCGAGTCTTATGCTATCATTCTTAATGATTGTCATTTTTGTCCTTCCTTTTTAGTGAATATCATTTTTGTAGGCCTGATGGCCAAAGATGGTTATGAATTATCTATAAAGAATGATATTTGAAAAATCACATTGAATGGTTCTAATGTGATGTTTGGACAAGTGGAGAATGGTGTATATGCATTATCACAACCTGTTACTATATTGTACACTGCTAATAAATGCCCTAGGTTAGATAAAATCAGTCATATTTATCTCTGGCACTGTAGGCTAGGTCATATAAACAAGAATAGGATAAATAAGTTGGTGGGAGAATGTCTTCTAGATATCACTGAGAGTGAATCTCTGCCAACTTGTGAATCTTGCCTTCTTGAAAAAATGACCAAGTCACCTTTTACTGGAAAAGGTGAAAGAGCCAGTGATATTCTAAGTCTAGTACATAATGATATATGTAGACCTATGAATATTAGTGAAAGAGATGGGTATAATTATTTTATTACATTCACAGATGACCTTTCGAGATACGGTTATGTCTACTTGATAAGACATAAATCTGATTCATTTGAAATGTTCAAATGTTATCGTAATGAAGTTGAAAAATAAACTAGAAAGTTTATTAAAATTCTTTGATCAGATCAAGGTGGTGAGTATCTTTCCAGCGAGTTTCTGACTTATCTTGAGGAGAATGGGATTCTCTCTCATTGGACTCCTCCGGGGATACCTCAGTTAAATGGTGTGTCTGAAAGGAGGAATCGAACTTTGTTGGACATGGTTCGATCCATGATGGGCTTAGCAAGTCTGCCTAAATCCTTTTGGGGATATGCTCTTGAGTCAGCATCTTACCTTCTGAATAAAGTTCCAAGTAAGTCCGTTAATAAAACACCATATGAGATATGGACAGGATGTAAGCTAACTCTCTCTCACCTTTGGGTTTGGGGGTGTCCGGCTTATGTCACACATTTGGAGATGGATAAGCTAGGACCTAAGTCTGATAGGTATTTTTTTGTTGGGTATCCCAAAGAATCCAAAAGGTATTATTTCTATTTGCTTGAGGAACAAAAGTTGTTCATCAGTCTTAGGGCAACCTTTTTAGAAAGGGAGTACCTTGGTGAAGGCACTCAAGCTGCTGAGGTTGAACTTAGGGAAGTTCAACAGATAGAAGAACCTTCTCACTCTATGGCCACTATAGAACTGGATTTGATTAGATCAGATCCAGAGCCCATAGTGCAACCATTAAGGAGATCTGGTAGAGTACCACGTCGACCGGACATATACTATAGTTTCTTGGTCCATGATGGTGATCTTGTTGAGCTCGATCAGAACAACGAGGATCCGATCACCTATATGGATGCAATGTCAAGGTTTGATTCTGAGTCGTGGCTGGGAGCTATGAAATCGAAATGGAGTCTATGGAAATCAGTAATGTATGGACATTGGTTGATCCACCTGAAGGGATAAAACCTATTGGGTGTAAGTGGATCTTCAAGAAAAAGTGGGACGCAGATGGGCAGGTGGAAACCTATAAAGCCCATCTGGTTGCTAAGGGGTATCGTCAATGTTATGGTATTGACTATAACAAGACGTTTTCTCCTATGACAATGTTCAAGTCCATTCGAATTATGCTTGCTATAGCAGCATATTTAGATCATGAAATCTGGCAAATAGATGTCCGAAAAGCTTTTCTAAATGGTGAGCTGGAAGAGGAGGTGTATATGATGCAACCTGAAGGGTTCACATCTACAGATGAGTCTAAAATATACAAGCTTCAGAGGTCCATTTATGGATTGAAACAGGCTTCTCAAAGTTGGAACATGCATTTTGATAAGTGTATCAAGATGTATGGCTTCATTAGAAATGGAGAGGAACCTTGTATATATAAATGGGCAAATAGTTCTGTAGTTGTCTTTCTTATTTTATATGTGGATGACATTCTTCTAATCGAGAATGATATTCTAGCATTACAAGGAATAAAAGTCTGGCATTCATCTCAATTCTCTATGAAAGACTTGGGTGAAGCCTCACACATACTGGGTATGAATATCTAAAGAGATAGATCTAAGAGGCTTCTGGGACTGTCCCAATCTTCGTACATAAACACTGTGCTAAAGTGGTTCAGCATCGAGAATTTCAAAAATGGCTATCCTCCAATAGGTCATGGAATTACTCTTTCCAAGAAGGATTGTGTGACAACTCTTGAGAAAAGAGAACGTATGAGTAGGATTCCATATGCTTTAGTAGTGGATTCTATTACATATGCTATGTTATGTGCTAGACCAGATGTGGCATACTCACTAGGGATAGTGAGCAGATACCAATCTGACCCAGGTGAAGCTCATTAGAAAGTTGTTAAAAATATCCTTAAGTATTTAAGAAATACGAAGAACTAATAAATTATTTATGGAGATTCTGACTTAAAACTTATGGGGTATACTGACTTCAATTTTCAGTTAGATAGTGATGATAGTAAGAGTGTGTCTAGTTTTGTGTTTACACTTAGTGGTGGAGCAGTCTACTAGAATAGTTCCAAGCAACATATAGTGGCTGATTCTATTTGTGAGGTAGAGTATATTATAGCATCAGATGTAGCAAAGAAGGCTATGTGGTTATGGAAAGAAGGCTAGGTGGTTACGGAAGTTCTTAGGCGAGCTGGGACTGGCACCTTCCTTGGGTAGTCCTATTCTGGTGTATTGTGACAACACTGGAGCCATAGATCTAGCTAAAGAGCTGAAGTCACATCAACGGACCAAGCATATTCTGTGTCATTATTACCTTGTTGATGGGGATATCAATAATAAGAATATATACTTTGATTAACTAACTTTATTTTTGTAGCTATAGTTAATAAAATCTTGAGCCGTGAAACAAGTCCCAAATTTTCTTAAAGCACACTCATGAGTCAACACAAGGAAGAGTGGGGATATCAACAATAAGAATATATACTTTGATTAACTAACTTTGTTTTTGTATCTATAGTTAATAAAATCTTGAGCCATGAAACAAGCCCTAAATTTTCTTGAAACATACTTATGAGTCAACACATGGAAGAAGATAATTTTTCATGAGTCGACTCAAGCTCAAAGCATGATGGAAAGCCACCTCTTCAAAGGCCAATTCAAGCCATTCAAGCCCAATTCAAGCCAAGACTTGAAACCAAAATTTTCATATGGGGGGACACCTCATCAAGAAACCTTGGGGGAGAAGAAATTATACTACATCAAGACTTTTATGGAGAACATAAAGATACCTTCCAACAAGTGACATGTGGGGTGCCACCTCTAATGACACCTAGGCCTCCACATTAGCATTTGACAACTACATAAAGACCTTCTAGAATGCCACATGTCAAGTGGTTGTAACATTCTACCAATAATTTGTTTTTAGTTAAAACCACTTACCTAAAAATTATTGGAGCCAACTAAGCCATCCTTATCCCCTCCTCTCCACCCTTGGACAAAATTTCTAGTATTGGAGCCTATAAATATGGCCCCTAGGCACTCATTGTATTCATTCTATGCTATGATTTGAATTAATGAAAGGATTGTTTCCTTGTGTTCTAGTTTTCTTGAGTTCTTGTTTGGAGTGAAAGTTTTCTAGCTAGTTTGAGTGTATAGATCCTTATCCAAGGAGAGAATGAGAGTATTCTAAATTTGAGTTTAAGAGTGAAGAGTACTTTTGCAAGGAGTAAAGGATGGGATGCCCATTGATGGATCTATGATCAAGCTCCAAGTCCCAGGCTGTCGGCCACTTTCTTCTTCTTCCTTTTTTCTTTGTTTCCATTCCAACTCCAATTCTTCTTCTATGTCTAATCCCAAATTTCTTTGCAGGTTCTCTCAGGTTCCTAGGTCAAGGATGAAGGTCTCCATGACATTGATCAAGGCCAAGGTGAGTCTCAAAGTGGACAGTGTCAATATTGACTTCTATGCCTTAATCCTTGAGTGATGAGAGCTCATTCTTCCACCAAATAATTAGCCATCATTATTGGTAGGAAAACTCTTCCTAAGCTTCATTAGATCTGATCATTTGAAGGTTAACTTGCCATAGTAGTGATAGTTTCCTTGTCATGAAGATCCTAATCCATATTTTGAACTAGATCTACATTGCGGGTCTTAAATATTATATCAACTAGTCTCCTTATAAAAATTCTTTTCTTGAATTAATTTAGCTCATTATTTGATAATTAATTGCTCAAGTTTGCTTGCTGGTTAGCTTGCTAAAACTCTCCATTCATCATTTTATTTTCGTCCCCCATCACTTGTCCGGGAGATTATTGAACGAGGTGACATCAAGCTTCTGAAGATGATGGTAAGGAGAACCTGGTCGACCCCTTCATTAAAGCCATTGGGGTGCAAGAGTTTGACAACTACAAATGGAAGATGGAAATTAGATTCTATTCCGATTGGCTATAGTCTAGGTGGGAGTTGTTGGGAAATGTATGTTCCAAAACTAATTATTTAGGTCATAGACGATTGTGTGACTTATGTATATGTATATGAATTGAATAAAAGTTTACTCCGGTTGTTCATCATATGTCATCTTCCTAATTGAGTTCTTATGTGATGATGTCCTTTGAGCTTCCTTGTATGCGATGTAGAGAGGATGTGTCGTGTAGTTCATAAACTGGTTCACGATCAAAGGATATTCTATTTCAAGATGATGGTGTATCGAGAGTAGGTTGTTGATGTCATGTCTGTTGATTGTCCTCTTAACCAAGTAGCATGGAGATGCTGGTATGATATCAGGTGTTGTATTCGATACTTCACTTAGGATGACTCTCATGCAAGATTCTCTTTCTGCCAAAGAGAAGTTTTGCATTAGAATGTGGACATGAATTATTCCACGACTTGAGATCACCATGGCAGCTTGCAAGCACTTACTGTGCTTAGGTGCCGGACTACTCGGATTTCTAAAGTGGTGACGGAAGGTTGCTAGGTGCAGTCAAGTACTTGTGTAGCAGTGGTAGGATCAAGATAGGATTGACCTCTCTAAATGGTTTGGATTGAATGCTTAATATGCCTCTATTGAGAAAGACCAGGGCATTCCTTGTAAGGAGTTATAGGGATTCTTTGTTTGAGATATATTGAGATGAACTGATTAGGGTTGGGTAGTTTAACCCTAAGCCATCTAGAGCATTAGAAGGTTAAAGGAAAAAGCTTAGTGATATTCCATATTCGACAGGTTCTTGTTACTCTCCAACCTTCAACCTATCTAGATGCTGGGTATCATTGTTAGATGATGACTTTGGCTAGTACTCGAAATGTTCGTATGCTACCAGTTTAGTGTTTGAACCTATGGGATCACACAAAATGAGATTTCTTGATTTATTGGCTTGGAAATGATTGAAAATCATTCCAGACTCGTTTGAAAAGAAGTTGTCAAAACTGCATTTGAGCCGACTCATCTGGATGAGTCTACTCATGCAAGTCGACTCATGGAGATGAGTCGACTCGCTTGATGGATTTTGCTAAAAAATTGAAAAATGCTTCATTAATGGCTGTAACTATTATGGCACTTAATGTTTGGCATTTCAGGATTTTTATCAGCATTAGTTGCTAAAGTCAAAGGGTTTGTAACACCCTTGAATCTTAAGAGACTCTAAAGTCCCTAATTAATCTCTCATTATTTCCTCTTTATAGTTTTATTTTTAAGGACTATTTTGGGTGGGCTGAGATAACGAATCGTTCACTCTTCATCGTGGTTGAGACTTTGCCATTTTTCTCCTAGTTAGAAGTCTTGCTTGACCTTTAAGAGATTATGAGATTTGATCTCATTTTGTCAGAAAGGTTCTAACAAGGTAGTGTGAGGTTTTGGGTTTTGGGACTGCTGTGTGCATACCTTCTGTTGAAGGTTGGGACAGAATGTTCTGGAAAACGTTCTTGGGTGCCTTGTTCCATCTCTATTCAGTAACTGGTTCTTCAAGGTGTTGAAGGAGTCCACCATTGCCACATTGTTTTCGGAGAGGCTAGCACCTTGAAGGAAGGAGGAGAATTTCCTTGTTCCAATGTGAACTACTTATCGAGGCAGGATGTTTATGCTGCTCACAGGGCTTGTCTTCTTCCTTGGAGTACTTCCCTTCCCTGTGATTGTCACCTCACAGTTAAGGCTTGTATATCTATCTCATGGATATGATAAAATGTTCTTCCACACCATTTTGTGTGATTCAAAGAATGGTTCTATGAGTTACATACTTTGCATGCTTGAATTCATGGATGTATTACTCTATATGCATAAAGATCTATGTAGGGCCTATGTTAATTAGATTAACATGTTTTTAAAAAAAAAAATCAAATTGCTTGTTCGACCCATGTCTCTTAACCTACAATGTTTGGCCCATGTCTTTTAACCTACACATCAATACAAAGAGCTCAATTTATGGGTTCAAACGAAACAAGTTTGAAGCAAATCAAATTAAAAATGAACCCAAAATTAAATTTTGAAGTTTACTTTAGGATTGCATGAATTTTAAACCAATCGGTCCAACATCATGGACCGATTGCTTGGTCTATGAAAAGATCCATGGTTCACAAGAGGCCATGATGTTGGAGCACATTCCCAGGTGCGTGGACAACCTTCTACCAGCAACAAACCTCAGAACATTATATTGGAAGCAGCAGCAATAGGGGATTGAAGCAATCAGCCTAGCAGGGATTCAGCCTTCTTATGCAGAAATCTCCTAACTTGTTCAGAGTGCCCTGAACGTTCCAGATATGATATGGATGTAAAACCACCTCTTTTGGGACTTCCAACTAGTGAGGATTCAACCCTCTAAAGATCCTGGTTGAACTCCAAAAGGGTAGAGGGTTGGATGACCCCAAAGATGCTAGGCACTGGGTTTCCTACTTGGACTAGGAAACCATGACAATCTTCTTCCAACGCCCACCAATCTAAACAGACCTCTTCCAGATAAAAGCCCCCTCTGAACAGGACCTAGAACCAACCTTGAAGAGTCCTAAGATAACCACTTTTAATGGGAATAGGATTTTCAAGTGGACAGCACAAGAATCCCTTGTGTTAGGGATTCCTACTTCGACTAGGAGTCCCTAGGTGCTAAGAAATTTTTCCCTTCCTAGGGTATGGTGGCTTGGATGCTGATATTACCCAAATAGAGAGAGACAACCAGAGAGGAAGAGAGGGAGGAAGAAGATGGATATCGAGAAGAAAAGGTTATTTCACTATGACAGCTCCAATCAGCCCTATATACAAAGTATATATATTCCAGGTCACCATGACCTAATCCTAAAACTCCCATGGGCCAACTTAATGCATAATTGAGTTTTCCAAGCCCAAGTACACCGTTGACTTAGCCCAATCATACATACCTAGGACTTAAAAACTATCCCAATACAAGTTGGCCCCTTCAGGCCTAAGTCCCTTGAATCTCAAGACCTGAAAGGGTAGAAGCCTTTCATCCTAGGGCCCAAACTAGCCCTAGAAATTCCATTACAGCATCTTGATCATTGGACCTTGGCCTTAGCCTTGGTCACCTGAGCCTTGAAAGCACCACATGAGACCCAACAATCTTCACCTTGATGCTTCAAGGCTTTAGCCAACTCCATTTTGTCCACAAGCTACATCAATGCCAGACACTTGCGAAAGCTATCACGCAGTAGAACCTTCGTCAATGTATTTGCTAGATTTTCCTTGGTATGTACCTTCACCAGCTCCACCTCGCCATCCTCCATGAGCTCTCTGATCCGATAGTATCTAATATCAATGTGCTTGGTACGAGCATGATAGATAGAGTTCTATGCAAGTAGAAGTGCGCTCTGGCTATCGCAGTGCACCCTGATAGCCTCTATTCGAGGCCCATCTCCAATGCTAAGCCTTTTAGCCATAGGGCCTCCTTTGCCACCTCTATAACACCAATGTACTCCTCCTTCATGGTTGACAAAGCTATAATGGGATGAAAGCATGATCTCCATGAAATGGGATCTCCATACAAGCTAAAAATAAAACCTATCATCGAGCGACGGGTATCCACAACTCCACTAAAATATTTATCCACGAACCCTCTTATCAGCACTTGAGCTTCCTTGGACATGTTGGAGAGTCTCTTGGCACCTCCTCGCTATCCATAGCAGATGCCAACTCTAACTGTGCTCGCCAAGTACCTGAAAACTCCCTTTAGTGCTTGTTAGTGCTCCCTACCATGCTGCGCCATGAACCTACTGACCTGACTTATTGCATGGGCGATATCCAGCCTATAACAAATCATGGTGCACATGAGACTTCCTACACTAGAGGCATATGGCACACTCTCCATCTCTTGAACCACCACCTCAATCTGTAGTGCCATGGTCTTCGAGAGTTTGAAGTGTCTGGCAATAACTAGCTCTATCGATTTTAATTCCTTCATCCCATATCTCTCCAAAACCTTCTTTATATAATGACCCTGAGATAAATGTAGCACCTTCTTGGCTCAATCTCTGAAGATTTCAATCCCTATGATCTTTCTTGCAGGTCCTAAATCTTTTATTTCAAACTCCCGAGACAAAGCTGCCTTCAGTTCCCGCATAATCATTCTACTCTTTCATGCTATCAGCATGTCATCCACATACAAGAGTAGATAGATCCTAGAGCCATCATCCAAAGTCCTCACATAAACCCAAGAATCATGATCGCACCTGGAAAGTCCAATGCTCCTTACAAAAATATCGAACCTCTTGTACCAGTGCCTCGGTGACTGCTTCAACCCATATAGTGACTTCTACAATAAACAGACTTTTCCTTCTGATCCTAGATCTCTGAACCTTGGGGGCTAATCCATATAGATTTTCTCTTCTAGATTCCCATGGAGAAATGCCATCTTGACATCCATCTACTCTAGCTCCAAGTCTTGAGCTGCTACAATGCTTAGTAGTACCCTGATAAAAGTATGTTTGACAACGGGAAAGAAAACCTCACTAAAGTCAATTCCTTCTTTCTGAGAGTATCCCTTGGCCACTAATCAAGCTTTGAACCTGATGCCTCCCTATTCCAAAGGTCCCTCCTTGCATTGCTAAACCCACTTGCATCCTATAGGTTTCTTTCCTTGTGGCAACTGTACCAATTGCCATGTATCATTCTTGTGGAGAGACTACATCTCCTTGGACATTACTTGAACTCACCTCTCTTTGTCTTGGCTCTCCAGAGCCTCCTCGTAGGTGTAAGGATCTTCATTTTCTGTCACTAGGGTGTATGACACCATCTCTGCGAAGCCATATAGATCTGGTTGCCTGATATTTCTTTCGAGCTTGTGTAGCACAACCCCGATATCCCTCCTAAGTCTAGCCCGCTCCTGCTGGTCCTCCTGACTTTCATCACCTGTCTGAGCTCTCTCCACATGTGGAGGCACCCTTTGGAAGTGCTCCACCTGAATATCAAGTCCTCCAGATGCACCTGAAAGTGGCAAAATAGAAAATGATGTGAGTTGTCCAGTGCTGCCCAACTGGATCGCCTGCTACTCCTATTGCTCCTCCATGCCACCTAACCTTTGGAGAACTGAATTTTCATCAAAGGTCACATCCCTACTGATGATGACCTTCATCTCCAAGGGATCCCATAGCTAGTATCCCTTAACCCCTCGTGGATATCCTAAGAATACCATCTTTCGAGATCTGACATCCAATTTACTTTGCTCACCAGCACCTACGTGCATAAATATTGTACACCCAAACACCTGTAGATGGCTTAGCCCAATCTTCCTACTAAAAAATCTCTCCTCTAGAATTTCACCATCTAACTTACTGTGAGGTGACCAATTTACTAAATAACAGGCTACATCAACTGTGTTAACCCAGAATGCCTTAGGAAGTCCTACCTACAGCCTCATGCACCGTGCCTTTTCTATAAGGGTCCTATTCATTCATTTGGCCACCCCATTTTGTTCAGGAGTTCCTCTAACTGAGAAGTGTCTTTTGATGCCACACTCCTCACAAAAAAACTTGAACTCCTTGCTAGTGTACTTTTTATCATTTCTGGTCGCAGACACTTCATACTTCTACCCTACTCTTTCTCCACTTCAGCTTTCCACACCATGAATCTTGAGAAGACTTCTTTTTTTTTTTATGAAATAGATGCAAGCCTTCCTAGAAAAATCATCTATCAGGATCAAGAAGTATCTCACTCTATTTCTGGCTAAAATCGGAGCTAATCCCCATACATTAGTGTGAACTAGTTTTAATGGGGCTACATTGTGGGCTGAACTACTGACAAACTGAACTCTATTATATTTTTTTATCTGGCATGGATCACACACCTCTAAAACTCTTCCATCTAGATTTAGAATCAATCCATGTTTGCTCAGCTCCTTCATCCCATGACCTTACATGTGGCCTAGGCGGTAGTGCCACAATCGATGAACCCCTTGATAATCCTGTGTTATAGCTACTGTATCAGTCTCCTCGGTCACAACTGATCCCTCCATGCTATAGAGGTTATTATCCAACCTCAAACCTCTGATCACTATCATAGCTCCATTTGAGATATTTAGAACTCTACTCCTGGCATGATTGCTAAAGCTGAACCCGCTTAGCTCTAGGCAACCAAGTGACACTAGAATTTTTTTCAAATTAGGAACATGCTTTACATTTATAAGAGTCCTCACGATCCCATCAAACATCCTCACTCGAACACTTCCAATACCAGTGACCTTGCATGGTGGTTTTCTACAAGTGTCATGCTTCCCTCATCAATCTTGGTATAGGTCACAAACCAAGACCAATACAGGGCGTAGTGTTGTGAATAGGCAAAGTCAAGAGTCCATATATCTATGTGATGCCTGTGACCATCTGATACAACCAAGAGGTCATCCTCCACCTCTTTATCAACCACCGTGCTCAAGGAATCAGATCCTTTTTTGTCTCCCTTCTGGTTCTTCTACTATAGGAAATCCCATTTAAAGTGCTCAATCTTTTTGCACTTATAGCACTTTGCTTCATTCCTGCTCCTGCTCTTCCTCCGAGACATTGAACATCCCCTTTGCTTGGATCATTCCCTTCCTCTTACATATCTCTCCCTCATGGCCAAGCCCTCCTAGAGAACATCTTCCTTGGTCAACTTCTCCCTCTGCTCATTAGACCGTAGCACCGAGACTATATCTTCATACTCTAGGGTTTCCTTGTCATAGAGCAGTGTAGTGATCAATGAATCAAAGGAAGGGGGCAGCGAGCAAAGCAAAAGCAATGAATTGTCTTCCTCCTCAAACTCCACTATGATGTTCAGCAACTAGTTGCACATCTGGTCAAACATTTGAATGTGATCCACTACATTTTCGCCCTCCTGCTTCCAAAGACTGTAGAGCCTCTTTTTCAACATCAGTTTGTTGCACATGTTCTTCCCCATGTAGAGACTGTGTAACTTTGACCACAAACTCTTTGGGGTCTTCTCCTTTATTATTGAGTAGAGAGCCGCATATACAAAATACCCTCTAATCATGGCATAGGCCTTTTTTTCCAGGAACATCCATTGCTTCTCCAACAACCCATCAGGCTATTCCTCCAATGCTTGATCCAGATCCAACTAAACCAAGAGATCATCCACACGGACTTTCCACATGGAAAAATTCACTTTCCCATCAAACTTCTTGAAATCAACCTTTATGCTGCTACCCATGGCTGGATCCAAGCCAAATATGCAACAAATAAACCAAGGGATTTGAGAAATACCTTGACAGGAACCTTGCAGAAATTTTAGCACTTGAAGATCTGCAACTTCCAGTGTCTCCCATGAACTCCACGCAACTTGGGCTCTGATACCACTTATTGGAGAACATTCCTAGGTGCATGGACAACCTTCTACTAGTAGACAACCTCAAAACATTATATTGGAAGTGGCAGCAATAGGGGATTGAAGCAATCAACCTGGTAGGGATTCAGCCTTCTTGTACAAAAATCTCCTAAGTTGTTCAAACTGCCTCATACATTCCATATTTGATATGGACGTGAAACCACCTCTCTTTGGACCTCCAACCAGTGAAGACTCAACCCTCCAAATCTTCTAATCAAACTCCAAAATGGTAAAGAGAGGGATGACTCCAAAGATGCTAGGCGCTAGGTTTCCTACTTGGACTAGGAAACCATGACAATCTTCTTCCAACGCCCACCAATCTAACCAAACCTCTTCCACATCTAATCCCCATCTAAATAGAACTTGGAACCAATCTTGAAGAGGACTAAGATCACCACATTTGATGGGAATAGGATTTCCAAGTGGGCAGCACAACAATCCCTTGTGTTAGGGATTCCTACTTCAACTAGAAGTCCGTAGGTGCTAAGGAATTTTTTCCTTCCTAAGGTATGGTGGCTTAGATGCTAATATTACCCTGATAGAGATTGATAATCAGAGAAGAAGAAGATGGATATCAGGGAGAAAAGGTTATTTCACTATGACGCCTCCAATCAGCCACATATACAAAGTATATATATACTAGGTGTTGGTTTCATTGGGCCGAGTGTAGTGAAAGATCGGGTTTTAAAATTTTCATTTTTGAAACCATAAATGGCCGGAACCCTAAACCCTTGGACCACTTGATCATGACAAACAATAAATCTAAACTTTAGGTCTATAGAAGAATACCTGGAGCGCTATTATCCTTTATTTCGATGAGGCACACAAGTGCATGCCCTCCAAAGGTGATCCATACAGGAACAGATCCAAGGAAGCACTCCTTCAATAGTTGCTTGTTTGTTTGGGACTCCTTTTGGCAGCCTTCTAGATTCTTGCTAGACTCTTTACCCTTTTATAGGGCACTCTGAGACCTCTCTATAGCCTCTCTCAGATCTCAAAAACCCCTTCTATTTTTCTTCCTAGGCCCTTGTATTAAAAGACTAGCCTTGTCTTGAAAGAAAAAGCCTTGTCTTAAAAAAGACAAACCTTGTCTTAAAGGGGAGGGAGAGAAAATAGCAGGTTGGAGTATTCGGATGGAAAAAGAGTACTCCGGCATCAGATCACCAATGCCTATTTATAGAGAGAAATGGGGTGCCTGATATGTCCATTCATCAGCCATCTGATAAGACTCTTTAATCATAAAGAGTCTTATTAATGGAAAGATATATCATGATAACACCCATTCATGCACCAAGAGACATATAAGTGTCTCTTGATTTTTCCAGCCAATTTCTCCTTCTGCCACATGGCATTAACTGATTATAGGAAAGCCAAGGGGCATGAAATGAGAAAGGAAGCATCAAAGAAAATTAAGAGACTTAAAGTAGAAGGACTCTGCTTTTCAGATTGGTGCCAACAATGAAGGGACACATCCCTTCATTATGCGTGTTCCAATTTCATGCCAATTGACACCTATTTACCAGTCAAACCATAGCAGAGGGGCATGGAGATAAGGTAGGAGTCCTTTGGAATTAATATAGGATTTGTGATGGATCTGTAGAAGGAGTCTTGGTCCTCGTGCATGCACATAATATGCATGAAAGCAATATGGCGCCCAAGAGTCCATACCAACATGGACTCTTTCATAAATCCAAGATAAGTCCTAATAAAATTCAGATAAATAGTGGATTAAGCTGCCCCACTTAGGACTCTAACCAAAACAAATTCCACTTAATTTGGTTAGCCCAAATAACAAGTAAAAAAATCTAATCCAATTGGGTTAGGAGTTAAACTAGCCAACATATGCTAGTATATTAATTAGCTAGCTAATTAGGATCCCATGATCCTAATAAAAATATAATTGACTTCCTTGGAAAATTTTCTAATGTGTGTGACCCTTTGGGCTCCACATCTAGCCAATAGTAGGTCTAGGTCCAGGCTAATTCGATCAAATCAAAACCAATTTGACCAAATTAGGTCAAATTGAGCTGACCTAAGTTGCCAATTCAGACCAGCTTCCGAATTGACTCACAAATCCATTCAATTTGATTCATGAAAATCCACAATACATGATTGATGTCTAGCAATGTATCATACCTACCCGAAGACAAGAAATTTGGTAAAAATTACTAAAATATCTTTTAGTGAAAAGTTACCGTGCAATTCAATCCTTCAATCTCCCTTTATCCCGATTAAGTGATGGGCATGGATAAATGTCAAACCCTAGCACTCAATCCTTTTGAATCTCAATTCAATAATGAATACTCGATCGATGAAAGATTGAAAACTTTATCTAATCTCATCATACTTTGATCAAAGACTTCCTGAGTTATTATTTGAAGAGATTTCATGGGATAAGTCCTTTTAATAGGAGTGATCGATTCCTTATTGACCCACTCACATCCTTCAAACACAATCCACCATATCCGAGAATATCTCGTATATGACTCATTGTCATGAGTGAGTATGAACCAAAATATGGCTTCATGTGCTAAGGAACCTTGGTGATCTCAAGTATAAGGATCACTTACATAACTCCCACTATGAGAACCATCTTTTGACAAGTAGTAAGACTTCCATAAGATATTGTTAACGCAGATCAGACCAGTGAACTCATACCCTTATAAGCACCCACATCCTTGTATTAGTGTCCCTACACAAGTGGCTATGAGACCAACCACCCTTCCTTTGAGCATACATAGGACGTGCTAGTCTTTCCGGAAATATCAATCCCCGAATCGATAATCCAATGACTAGGAAAATTTTAGATTAGGGTTTATAAGAACTTAGGTTTCACTATTATGATCTGCATCATAATCTTAATTCCATTATCCTAACCTATGGGGTTCATCATAATCTTAAAAAAGATACAGCAGTATGATGAATCAACAGATACCTTTTATTGATAAATAATATCATACATGAGTTGGAAGATCATAGAAATTCCCTTGTAAAGATTGGCTTTTAGGACATTATTCTTTCAATAGGTCACCATGACCTAATCCTAAAACTCTCATAGGCCAACTTAGTGCATAATTATGTTGTGGGATGCCAGCTCTGATACCAAAGTTGATGCGGGATGGATGCAAAGACTAATTCTAATTATTAAAAATTTAATAATGATAAGCAATGATAGCAAACTAAGATAAACTATCAAATTAATTTAATGAAAAATTAGACTGTCTCTACTAACTACCTGTAATATGATCAGCATACAATCTCATAAAGAATCCTGAATCCGATGATTAAGAAACCACCGAAACTAGGATATCCTGACTTTAATCAACCAGATCTAATGTGATTCGGATGGTTACTTATCAATAATGCTTTTCCCTTTTCCGTTTCAACAGATCTGGCTTCAACTCACAAGATCTGACGATAGGATTGCAAACTTTAGTCCTTCGAAGCAGATCTTCTGTTGATGGTGGGATGGCAACGAAAACCTCCTCTTCTGATCAGGTACTCTAGAGATCCTACAAGAGAACTTGATTAGAATGGTGGAAATGGAGTGAAAATCTAAAAAGAGAGCAAGAAAGAATGGTGGATGGCTTGGTTCTGGATTTGGATTGGATGCTAAAGATGGTGGTGCCTGGCTTCTAGATCTTGGACTCAGGAGATAACTCGAACTTCAGTACTCCACACACACTGATGCAATGCTTAACCAGCCGAGTACTCATATACTATAATTGCTTAACCAGCAATTGCACTCTCAACGCTTACCCAGTAATTAGAGAAAGGAAGCTGGCAGAGTTTCATTAATCAATTATAAGTTAGATTACAAGAGAAGAATGGGGTGGTATTTATAGACCCCTTACATAGTAGCTTGATAAGAATAAATTCATGGTATCAAGATAAGAAAATACTCTTTGAATAAAAAAATAATTATGATGATAATGGACTCTAATTTCTTTCTTGACCTTGATGAAGACTCTTTGTAATTTAAATTGTGTAGATCCCCCCATTGTACTTGGACATCTCCATGGCTTGGGCGGTGAATAAGGCATTCCATGATTTTAAGAAAAATGTGGCAACAAAAATGAGATGAGATGGGGCCCTTAATCCTTTCTAAATTAGCGCTAATCCATTCTTGGCATGAACTTCTTCCTGGTTCTCTTACATTTCAATTTTGAATGGTAGATTAAAAGGCCCTCCTTTTGAATTAAACTCCTTGAATTTAAAAGGTAGATAGATGATGACCTCTTTGAATTTGGATGAAACACCTTTGAATGTTGAATGGACTCCATGGAACTTGGACTCCTTTGAAATATAGATGAACCTTCACTTAACCTTGACCTCTTCTTCCATTTAAATTTGAATACATGTTTGAATGGCCGACTGCCCTTGGAGTGGGCGATAATTTGAGGATGAAAGGGGTGCTAGATGAGAAGTAGAATCTTTCTGCTTTACTTCTCTTAAATGGCATCTTCTTAGATTTTTTAAAATGGACGATGAGACAAGATTTGTTGGCACCTCTCTTAAACTTGAATTCCAAAAATTGTCCCAATGTCCCACTGTCTCGATGTCTGGATTTCCCAATGTCTCGATGTCTGGATGTCTCAATGTCCGGATGTTTGGTGAAAATTTTGGACAACCTTCTTTTGTCATAGAATTGATCCACCAAGGTGATGTGCTGTGGCAACATGATACGGCATGGTGACATGGCTCCAACAACTGGGCTTGACCATGGCTAACAATTGGACTTGAACTCCGTTGACTCATTTAATTATAAGACTCAACTTCAAGCAAACCTAACTTGACTAATTTGCAAATCCAAGCAAACTAATTTATTTACAAGACTCAAGCTATAATTAAAAGTAGAACAACTACTCATTGATGATCCATAATGAGCTTGGAGGGTTCTGACGTCTCTTTCTAGCTCTGGTGTCCTTACCAATTCTCTTGGGATGGGAGGAACTTGACCCTGTCAAGTATTGGTTGACTTTGCTCTGGTAATATTCTAGCAACTCTAGGTTAAGTCTTTGCAGATCCTCTCGAGTGATCCACGAAATATCATATTTCAGTCTACCTTGCCATCGAACCAGGTAACGCTGATAATCCTTACTCCTAGTAGTAATAGTTTTGTCATCCAAAATCTACTCGATCTTATCTCACCTTTATGGTAATTTGGCTGGTGGACACTCAAGGATAGGGTCACTCTCAAAAATGGAATCAAGCCCAAATGGCTCACTAGGTGTTGTTATTGGGTCCTTATACTCAACAAGATCTAATACATTTAAGGTTGGACTAATACCTAATTCAGGTGGTAATTCTAATACATAGGCATTAGACCCAATTTTCTTTATGATCCTACACTATGGGCATGTAGTTTTTCATAGTTCCAGGTGAGAACCATTCAGGGCGAAGCCTGATCATGATAGAGTCTCCCTCATTAAATTCTTTGAAGCACTTATGTGAGTTAGCTATTTGCTCATAAGATTCATTGCTTTCATTAATTAATTAATTTATTTATTTATGCAATTCTTAACATGCTATGCATATGACTCACATCAATACCTAATGGACTCAACTATGCATTAGTATCAAATGAAATTCATTTGGTCTACAACTACAACTTTGGGCTTGATTCCTATTTGATGGATGATATGCAGATGAGAATTTGACGTGGACTCCTAATAAGTGCCATAAAGTCTTCCAGAAGTAGATAGCAAATTGAATGGGCTCAAAGGACTGATCAAAATGCAACTAGGTGGTTATAAAAACATTGGAAACCTCAAGAAAGGTTAGGAAATATGAGGTAGGTTCATCAACTCAGTTTGGATTAACAGGGGTGACCTTAAAGTATGGACATGGATCTACAAGCAAAAAAAAGTCCACCTTAACAACGAACGGGTCAGTAAGTTCAGGGAAGAGATCATTAATTGGAATCAAAGGGGTGACCTCATCCCGAGGATACCAAATTAAAGAGATCATGTCTTCGATAAATTTTTCTGGTTCAAGATTCTAGGACTAAGCTCTCCTATTTGGGTCTCTTCTAGGGTTTCCTTAAGTAAAGCCCTAATGGTAGCGGTGTTAAATCTCTCATGGTTCTCTTCTCCTAATGGTCCTTCTAATACATTAGGTGACTCATTAACTTCCTCTTCTCCTTTATACTCATCTATCAAGTTTTCTCCAGCTTCATATACTTCCACTACAGTTTCAGTCTGAGTCATCTTCTGGTCAATCAACTCTAAATCTGTAATAGATATTTCCTCTTCAGGATCATTCTTTAGAACAAATGGGGTCATAGGGGTGGGTCAGCTCGGATTAGGATTGAGTCAACTCGGGTGAGAATTGGGTCAAATCTACTGAGGAATGGGTCAACTCGGGTGGACTAGGCTAGATCTTGATTTTTGATAAAGGGCACTAATCCTAATGGGTTCTGGTCGATGAATTCTAGGTCCAGGAGAAGTTGGTTTCGGTGAACCATGGTTACTACGGGTCCTACGGATCCTCTCTAGGTTGTCGAGTCACTTATCCATTCGGTCAAACCTATTATCCATCAGGGAACATTGGTCATTGAAGGTCCTCAGTAAGGTTTCTATAGTGGACTCCATGATTAGACTGGGTTGGGGTTTGGCTCCTAATCTAGTGATCATGTAATGCAATCCTAGCTTTTAGGGTTCCTAGACCTAGAGCTCAAGCAGAATGAGTTAACTCAAATTATACCCAACTCAATAATTAGCCCTTCCACTAGCCAAGAGGTGGGGTGGTGGGAGGCTCCCCCTACTTGACAAAGGGTCCTAATTAAAAACCACCATTCCACTTAGGGCATTTGCCTCTGGACCTTTAGCCTTAGACACCAGCTTTCAATAATAATTGAAAGGTTGAGTAAACTAGTTCACTCTCAAGACTCGAACCTGACCTGTTGGTCTCCCTAAGCTATATTAGGTTGCTAATCGATTTTAAGTTAGGCTTAGGATCGAATGCAAAGGGGGTTGTTCTTGGACCAAGGAAAGGTAATGACCTCCTTCCCTTATCTAATGAAATTGTCACCCTTAAAATAATTTCAGATAGGAGAATGCATAACCAAACAAACTAGTTACCAAGATAAGATAAGATAATACTTGCAACTCAAAACTTAAACTTTAAATTTCAATTTTAAATTTGAACTTTTAGATTTAAATTTTAAATTATTATATTTTAAATTTTATATTTTTAATTGCAGAAATTAAACTATGCTGGAATTTAAATAGTCCAAAATAACTATATGTTGAAATTCAAGTGCAGATTTATTCTCAGGCAGTAATTAGGCATGCAGAAATTCTACATACCAAATTAAATCTTGATAAAATCTTGAAAAATAAAATCAAATGTAATGAATCTAGAAAAGTAAGAATCAAAATATTCTAATCATCCTACATGCAGAAACAATTAAAATAACTAACCATATACTAGGATGGACATGATGCACAAAATTAACCCTAAAGATGCCTATCTCTTTGTTTTCTTCTTTAAGGGTCAATCACAGTAGCACCCCTACATGCTATAACAAATCCCCTTTGAATGAGATGTGAGGGTCTTGTAGCCTTATTTTTTTTTATAACCGGACAGCCATGGTGAAGCACCCGATCCGAGTACTTAAAGAGAAACTAAGTCCTAACCATGTTCTGATACCAAAACTGATGCAGGATACCAGCTCTGATACCAAAGTTGATGTGGGATGGATGCAAAGACTCATTCTAATAATTAATAATTTAATTATGATGAGCAATGGTAGCAAACTCAGATAAACTATCAAATTAATTTAATAAAAAATTAGACTATGTCTCTACTAACTACCCGCAATATGATCAGCATGCAATCTCATAAAGAATCTTGGATCCCATGATTAAGAAACCACCAAAACTAGGACATCCTGACTTCAATCAACTAGATCTAATGAGATTTAGATGGTTACTTACCAATAATGCTTTTCCCTCCTCCGTTTCAATAGATCTAGATTCAACCCACAAGATCTTGCGGTAGGATTGCAAACTTCAGTCCTTCAAAGCAGATCTTCCCATTGATGGTGGGATGGCAAGGAAAACCTCCTCTTCTAATCAAGTACTCTAGAGATCCTCTAAGAGAACTTGATTAGAATGGTGGAAATGGAGTGGAAATCTAAAAAGAGAGTGAGAAAGAATGGTGGACGGCTTGGATCTGGATTTGGATTGGATGCTAAAGATGGTGGCACCTGGCTTCTGGATCTTGGACTCAGGAGATAACTCGGACTTCAGTACTCCATACATACTAATTCAATGCTTAACCAGCAGAGCACTCATACACTACAATTGCTTAACCAGCAATTTAACTCTCAACACTTACCCAGCAATTGGAGAAATGAAACTGGCAGAGTTTCATTAATCAATCATAAGTTGGATTACAAGAGGGGAATGGGGTGATATTTATAGACCCCTTACATAGTATCTTGATAAGAATAATTTCATGGTAGCAAGATAAGAAAATATTCTTTGAATATAAAAATAATTAAGATGATAATGGACTCTAATTTCTTTCTTGACCTTGATGAAGACTCTTTGTAATTTAAATTGAGTAGCCCCCCCTTCTACTTGGAATTCTCCATGGCTTGGGCAGTGAATGAGGCTCTCCATGATTTTAAGAAAAATGTGGTGACAAAAATGATATGAGATGGCACCCTTAATCCTTTCTCAATTAGCGCTAATCCATTCTTGGCACGAACTTCTTCTTGGTTCTCTTACATTTCAATTTTGAATGGTAGATTAAAAGGCCCTCCATTTGAATTGGACTCCTTGAATTTAAAAGGTAGATAGATGATGACTTCTTTGAATTTGGATGAAACACCTTTGAATGTTGAATGGACTCCATGGAACTTGGACTCCTTGAATTTAAAAGGTAGATAGATGATGACTTCTTTGAATTTGGATGAAACACCTTTGAATGTTGAATGGACTCCATGGAACTTGGACTCCTTTGAAATATAGATGAACCTCCACTTAACCTTGGACTCTTCTTCCATTTAAATTTGACTACATGTTTGAATGGCCGACTATCCTTGGAGTGAGCGATATTTTGAGGATGAAAGGGGTGCTAGATGAGAAGTAGAACCCTTCTGCTTTACTTCTCTTAAATGGCATCTTCTTAGATTTTTTAAAATGGGAGATGAGACGAGATTTGTTGGCACCTCTCTTAAACTTGAATTCCAAAAATCATCCCAATGTCCCATTGTCTCGATGTCCGGATATCCCAATGTCTCGATGTCTGGATGTCTCAATGTCCGGATGTCTGGTAAAAATTTTGGACAACCTTCTTTTGTCATAGAATTGATCCACCAAGGTGATGTGGTGTGGCAACATGATATAGCATGGTGACATGGCTCCAACAACTGGGCTTAACCATGGCTAACAATTGGACTTGAATCCCGTTGACTCATTTAATTATAAGACTCAACTTCAAGCAAACCTAACTTGACTAATTTGCAAATCCAAGCAAACTAATTTATTTACAGGACTCAAGCTAAAATTTAAAATAGAACAACTACTCATTGGTGATCCACAATGAGCTCGGAGGGTTCTGATATCTTTTCCTAGCTCTAGTGTCCTCACCAATTGAGTTTTCCAAGCCCAAGTACACCCTTGACTCAACCCAATCACACATACCTACCTAGGACTCAAAAATCAGCCCAATAGCCCTTGAAGTTGGCCCTTTACCCTAAGGGAAGCACCATATGAGACCCAACACATGACTCAGTCCATGGCTCAATCTCAAAGATCAGAGACACCATCCAGCGCCATCCCACTATTGGCAGAACCACCGTTCACCCCCTCCCTAGCCAGATCAACCAAGATCCAACCATTCTTCCACCGCATCGCCTCTATTCCAAGCTATAGATGAATCACCACTGGGCACTCTCCTATCACCATCCTCTAGCTGCTCCTCATCGCCATCATCCTCCCTTTCCCAAGATCATACCACCTAGATATCGCCGCTGCACCTCCTTGGTTCATTGCCATCCTTCCATACCACTTGCTATCAGCCATCTTCTATCTAATTTCCTGCATTTTTTTACCTCCACAATCGACCGGGAATGTAGCCTAAGCTACCACTACTGTTGCCTCACTACCAGACGGACTACTCTAGACCCAACTGTCATTTCATCATCACTGCTAGCCATCACACGATCCACCTCCAACATCGCTGCCTTGCCTCTCCTCCAAGATCCAATGGTTGGAAATCAAATTGGCTGGCTTTGATCCAATATCAAAATTTATGCCGAGCTGATGATGGACTTAGTACATGATTTCAATTATGATACATACAACCCATCAACCCTTAGCTGGTCAAACATTGATTTGGAGCAGGATTCTAAAGTCTATTTCAACTAGGATTTGGTTTACCATCCAACCATTAATTTTATAAAAAATAAATCCTATAAGTTACTATGATCTTCCATTTAGTCTCATATTAAAAAAATACAAACCCCTCTCCTTTGTTAACACCTATAAAAAGGCTCCTGTATCTCTACCTAGAGGTATCAACCTCTGGAATCCTTTAAAACCTTGCATAAAAGGAGAGGAAGGGAAGATCATGCACAACTAAGAAATTTTTATCTTTAGGGAGAAGATGAGGTTTTTGGTATTTATATTTTATATTTTTTCTTTATGTAATTAGTGCTTGATTGTAATGGTTTGTTTTTCATGAATAAATTATTTTCATTATTTCAAGTCGTGTTCTTTATGTTTAGACTATAAGTAGATTTTGAATAGCTTATGACTATGTGAAGATGAGTTATGATCTTAAGACATGATTCATGCTCAATGAGATAGGTTATACTCCAAATCTAAGTATAGAAAATTTTATTTATATGATTAGAGACTTTGAATAGCCTATGGCTATGTAGGAGTGTATTCAGGTTTGTATCTAATAAGATAGGCTATGCTCAGAGAACAATCATAATATAATAATTATATATTAAATAAATAATTAATATAGTACCAAATATCGAATCGAAACCAAGATATCTTTATATTGTTATCAATCTCCTACTTAGTTTAATTCTTGTTTTTAGTTATAAATATATTCCAACACTTTTATCTTTCTAACCTAATTAAAACTCTAACAAAATAATCTTGAATGTGTGTTTAACCCTAACTAATCCCTGAGGATATGATCTCAACTCACCCTAATTATAGTTTGAGTTGGTGAAATTATTTGTAACCACCTACGATAGCAATCAAGTTTTGACACCATTACTGAGGATCATTGGCATGGTTAGTCCACCAAAAAATAATGATTTACTAAGATTTTTTAGAGACCTAGAACATTAAACTAACTTGTTTTGAC
The DNA here is from genome assembly GCA_021397845.1 of Areca catechu. NCBI lineage: Eukaryota > Viridiplantae > Streptophyta > Magnoliopsida > Arecales > Arecaceae > Areca > Areca catechu. The sequence continues at coordinate 156,097,058 of CM038039.1, read as the reverse complement.
ATATGTTTGCACTGCATGCATCTACATAAATAATCATAAGGGCACTAACCCCTAAACTAAAGCGGGGTGGAACGAGCAGTGCAATGGATGCGATCTTGGTGCATGGACAACCTTCTGCTAGTGATCTAAGATGGGTGCAGTAGGATACAAGTTTTATGAAGATCAATGGATCCTTTGGATTGATAGAGAAGAGAGAGGAAGAAGAAGAAGAAGATTTTGGGAGAAAAGGGATTCCAATATATTGTATTCAGCCTCTCTTCATAGCAGCCACAATATAAGACAAAATATACATATATATATATACCTAGGTCACATAAGACCTAGTCCCCCAAAAAACTCCCCAGGCTGGCACCATGAGATTCTAAAATCTTGACATCCAAGTCGGCTCGCCTCTTGTGAGTCGGCTCGTAGCTGGAAATAGTCCACTGGACGAGTTGACACTTAGATTGTGAGTCGGCTCATCTAAAACATCATGTTTTTGTCTGCACACACGAGCCGACTCCACCCTAAGTAAGCCAACTCTCAGAGAAACACTTCACAACTATTCCAAGCTATGCCAACAAATGAGTCGACTCTTAGACAATGAGTCAGCTCTTATGTATAGACTGACAAAACTCAGCCTATCACCTAGGACTTATCCCGGACTCACTCCTAGCCCTAGATACATCATGTATGACCATGACTAACTAGACCAAGACCCAAACCTTGGCCCCCCAAATCTTGGATGCACCACCTAAGACTCAATAATCTCTACCTTGGTGCTCCAAGGTTTCAATCAACTACACCTGATTCTTCGGACCCATTAACCATGTACATGAGCGAAAGCTTTCTCTCGGTAGAGCCTTTGTAAGTGCATCAGCCTGGTTCTCCTTTATATGGACCTTCACCAGTGCCACTTCTCCTTTATCCACCAGCTCTCTAATTCTGTGGTATCTCAAATCTATATACTTTGTGCATGCATGATAGACTAGGTTTTGAGTAAAATGTATGGCACTTTAGCTATCATTGTGCAAGACCACCATACATTGTTTCACCCCCATTTTAGCAACTAGCCTTCTAAGCCACAGTGCTTCCTTTGCAGCCTCTGTAAAACCTATATACTCAACTTCTATTGTAGATAGAGTAGTGATAGGTTGAAGGATAGATCTCCAAGAAACCAGTCCACCATGCATGCAGAAGATATAACCTGTAGTAGACCTTCTTGTATCAAGATCATCTGCATAACTTGCATCCATATACCCTTCCAAAGGACCCGAACCTCCATATAACTCCCTGGAGTTCCTTTCTTGTCATTCTAGCTGCCCACTAAATACCAGTCCATGCTTTTGAGTTCCTTGTAGATACCTCAGGATCCACTTCAATGCCTTCCAGTGTTCCTTCCCAGGGTTAGACATGTACCTGCTCACCTAGCTTACAACATATGCTATATCTGGCCTGCAACACACCATAGCATACATAACATTGCCCACTGCATTTATATATGGAACTCTCTCCATGTACTCTCCCCTCATCTGTCTGGGGGATTTGAAATTTAAAGAGAGAGACGTGCCCCGGTAATGGTGTCTCTGCTAGTTTGGCCTTCTCCATCCCAAACCTCTCAAGTAGCTTCTTGATAAACCACCTTGTGACAAATGGAGTATTCCCTTGCTTCTATTCTTGCAAATCTCCATTCCAAGAATTCTATGCTGGACCCAAGTCCTTAATCTCAAATTCTTTAGGTAATGCTCTCTTCAGCCCTTTCACAACCCTCATACTTGCTAGCTATCAACATTTCATCTATATATAGAAGTAGATACAGAGCATTATAATTATCCACATCCTTCACATACATACAACAGTCATGTTCACACTTGAGAAACCCAAGGCTTAAAATAAATGTATCAAATTTGCAATACCACTGACGAGGTGACTACTTCAAACTATACAGTGACCTCTGGAGTAGACATACCTTATCCTCCTGTCTAATCTCTATGAAGCCATCAGGTTGCTTCATGTAGATCTTCTCTTCTAGGCTTCCATGTAGGAAGGTTATTTTCATATCCATCTGCTCCAATTCCATATCATGTTCCACCACCAATGATAGTAACACTCGAATTGAAGTATGGCATACCACAGGAGAGAACACTTCTATGTAGTCAACTCTTACCCTCTGTGAGTATCATTTTGCTATCAGCCTTGCTTTGTATCTCACTCCATCTTGCTCTGAAGGTATTATCTTCTTTGTGAACACCCATCTTGAGCCAATTACCTAAGCACATTCAGGTAGATCCACCAGCTACCATGTCATATTCCTCCAGAGAGATTCCATCTCTTCTATCATTCCTTGCATCTATGATTCTTTACCAGGACTTTCCATGGCCTCCTTAAATATTTTTGGATCTCCATTGATAGAGATGAGAGCATAAGAGATAGTCTCATCCATGCCATATCGCACCGACTTCCAGATCGTGTGCTGAGGCTTATGTAATGCCACCCCCCTTGCATTATCCTGCAAGTCTTGTGTGTGGCTCTTCCTGCACCACCCTCTGAACAGTTGACTTTCCTTGTTGATCATTCACCATCGGAGAATCTTTCCTGCCCAACTCCACCTCAACTGAAATACCCTTGCCAGTAGAAGTAGATGACCTATCCTCCACCTGTGAAGGGCAATCACTGTTGTTCACCTTTGTAGTTTTACTTCCATCCGTATTCCCCGGTCTCTCCAAGATGCTCCTCTCATCAAAAATGACATCCCTACTAATCACTGTCCTTTGAGACTGAGGATCCCATAGTAGGTAACCCTTGATTCCCATGTATACCCAATGAAGATCATCTTTTTTGACTTAGGATCTAACTTGCTTCTTTCGATTGCCTCTACATGTGCATAGGCCGAGCAACCAAACACCTTCAAGTGGCCAAGCTCCACCTTCTTCCCATTCCAAGCTTCTGCTAGAATGCCTCCATTTAACATGAAGTGAGGGGACTTATTAACAAGAAAACAAGAAAGAGTTATAGCATCGCCCCAAAAAGTTACCGGGAGTGATGTCTGTAGCCTCATACTCCTAGCCTTCTCCAATAGTGTCCAGTTTATCCTTTTCGCAACACCATTTTGCTAAGGGGTCATCCTTACCATGTAATGGCATTTGATCCTATTTTCCTCACAGTAACTCCTGAACTCTTTACTAGAGTACTCCCCTCTATTGTCAGATCGAAGGCACTTCACAAGTCTTCCTGTCTCATTTTCTACCTCAGCTCTCCAGGTTTTGAAACGGGCAAACACCTCTAATTTTTCTCTCATCAGATAAATCCACACCTTCCTTGAGTAGTCATCAATGAAGGTGACAAAGTATCTTGCCCCCACTCTAGCTGATAAAGAGCTGGTCCCCATACATCAGAGTGCACTAAATCCAACACTCCATCACTTGGTTTGGTACTAACAGCAAACTTTACCTTATACTATTACCAAAAAATACATGGCTCACATAGGTCATCTTCATCCTTTTTCAAAACTGAAATTTTTTCTCTTCTACTTAATTCCATGAGCCCTCATCACTCAGGTGATCCATCGATAGTGCCACAATTTATGTGCTAACTGCTTCTTTGTTGCTGTAAGCACCTCTGCACTATCATTTACCACTGAGCCTTCCATATTGTACAAATTATTGCTCAGTCTTCTTTTTCTCATCACCACCAAAGCTTCCTTGGTAATTCTCAAACATTTACTACCAGGCTGACAACTGAAAGCATAACCCTGCTTCTCCAGGTAGCCTAAAGATATCAAATTCTTCTTCAATTCTGGTACATGTTTGACATTTGATAGAGTCCTTATCGCTCCATCATACATCCTCAACCTAATAGTGCCAACTCCAGCTACCACACAAGGGTATCATCACCAAGGCTTACAATACCTCCATCTGACCTGTCATAGGTATCAAACCACTCCCGATGTGAGGTATAGTGATAAGAGCATGCCGAATCCAACGTCCAAGTGTTATCACAATCAGCAGATCCATTTAAAGCCACCAGTACATCTTCTCCACTGCCTTCAGATACATTTACACCACTAGTGTTGGCTTTCCCCTCCTCTAGCTTCCAAGGAGGACAATTTCTCTTGAAATGCCTAGGCTGATGACACTTATGGCATTTCTAGCTTTTCTGACTACTTCAAGATTGTGACCTATCCTTTGATTTCTCCCTAACTCTTTTCTTGGATCTTCCTTGCCTTTCATTCATAGCAAGTACCTCTGAGTTAGGATTTCCTTTGCAGATCTTCTCTCGGTGCTCATTTGACCTAAGCAATCCAACAACCTCTTCATAGTTCAGGGTTCCCTTCCCATACACCAAGATTGTTATAAGACCATCATATAATCCCGGGAGCGAACATAATAGCAATAATGCCTGATTCTCCTTATCAATCTTCACATCCAAACTCATAACATCAGAACATACTTGGTTGAGGCTTTGAATGTGAGCAACAAGGTCTCCTCGTCAGGCATCCTCAGACTATACAGCTGCTTCATCAACCATAGCTTGTTTGTCATGTTCTTCCCTATGTATGTGTTTTCCAGTCATAGCCAAAGGCCCTTTGCCATAGTCTCTGCACATACATTAGGCAAAACCTAATCTACCAAAAATATCCTAATAGTACTGAACACAATCTCTTCTAACACTTCCCAATCCTTAACACTGATCTTTTCCAATCTCTCTTTAACGAATACCTTGTAGATCCTCTATGAACATGTAAATCTTTTACCCTTTGCTGCCATAGGGTAAATTTTCTTTTGCCATCATACTTCTCAAAATCCACCTTGAAACTACTTGATGCCATTTCCACAATCAAGTAAAATCACACCCAAAAACAAAAAATTTCTACAACCAATACTAGCAAAGAACTTTCCTTCCAACCATATCTTTCCACTCCTTTCACAAGAAAAAGAAAAATTCCCTCCACCTAAATCTGGAGATTTCTTCGAAAGGCAAATGGATAAAAGATTGAAATAACCTAGTATAGTAGAAACCTTTGGATGTAGAGACCTTCTTCCTCCATGCAACCTTGCTCTGATACCAAATGAAGTGGGGTGGAAGGAGCAGCACAGTGGAAGCGATCCAGGTGCATGGACAACCCTTTACCAGTGATCCAAGATGGATAATAGGATTCAAGTTTTATGAAGATCAATGGATTCTTTGGATTGATGGAGAAGAGAGAGGAAGAAGAAGAAGAAGAATTTGGAAGAAAAGGGATTCCAATATATTGTATTCAGCCTCTCTTCACAATAGCCACAAACAAGACAAAACATACAATATATATACCTAGGTCACATAAGACCTAGTCCCCCAAAAACTCCCAGGCTAGCACCATGAGATTCTGAAATCTTGACATTCGAGTTGGCTCACCTCCTGCGAGTCGACTCGTAGCTGGAAATAGTTCACTGGATGAGTTGACTCTTAGACTGTGAGTCGGCTTGTCCAGAACATCGTGTTTCTATCTACACACATGAGCTGACTCCACCCTGAGTGAGTCGACTCTCATAGAATTACTTCACAACTATTCCAAGCTGTGCCAACAAATGAGTCGACTCTTATGTATAGACTGACAAAACTTAGCCTATCACCTAGGACTTGTCCCGGACTCATACACCATGTATGACCATGACTAACTGAACCAAGACCAAAACCTGGCCCCTCAAACCTTGGATGCACCACTTGAGACTCAACATAAACAACATAAGGTGGCGATTTCATCACTTTCTTAGACCCACAAATCACTATCCTCATATTACATTATTTCTAGCCTATAATTAAAATTAATTAGATGTTGACCCCTAAAGATTTTCGAGCTCACTAAGAAAAGGGACCCTAAGAGCTGAACCGGGTCAAGATTAGCTAGCTAACTAGTATCTAGAAAAGGGGTTCAAGTTTAATGTAGCTCTGAAAGAGGGTGGTTCTTTAATTGGTTCCATTATCAGACGTAGCCAATTTATTTGGTATCAAAGAAAAGCAATGGGGGACCCCCACCAACTTAGCCTTACTTGGCTAGTTGACTAGTTAGTTTCTAACTTCGAAGGCTCAAAGGCAATCTTGGAATACTTAGGAGCTATCTAGAATTAGAAAATCCTAGGATAGAGAATCCATTGAGTGCTAACGTGATTATAATTAACATAGAACTAAAACTAATTATTATTCTCTATCTCTCTTAGCTCTAGGAATTCTTAGGTTTGCTTCTATAGACTTTTTCTCTCTCTCTTTCTCTTTCTTCTTCTCTCTTCTCCACTTATAAAAAAATATCAAAATCATAAACTAAGGCTAGACTATGGATTCACATAGTGAGGTCGATCCACCTGCCAATTAAGGGTGTAATTCATCCCTTCATCATATACATATTCTTCGTGTATCCAAGCACCTCCTATAGAGGCAACCCAATATGAGATTAAGTCCAGTATTGTACAAATATTACCATCCTTCTATTGACTTAGTCAAGAGGACCCGTATAATATCTGGACAAATTTCTTAGATTACTCTACTATTAGAATTCAAAATCTATCTGGTGAGACCCTTAGGTTGAAATTATTGCCCTTCTTACTTAAAGACAAAGCTAAATATGGGCCATGTTCATTAGATTCCATGACCAATTCAACCCGAGACCAACTACAAAAAGAGTTTCTCAAAAAATATTTTTTAATAGGAAAACAAACCAGATATGAAAAGCCATAACTAGTTTTTCCAATAGGATGGAAAAATTCCATAAAACTTAGGAGAGGCTCAAAGAACTCATTCGCAAATGTCCACACCATGCCATCCCAAATGGCAACTAGTCCAGTGCTTTTATGATGGATTGTTAGAAAGGCACTGGCAAATAGTTAATTAATATTTTTTAATAGGTGGGACATTCTGGCTCAGGAGTGAGCAATAAGGAGGAAAATATGACAATTAGGAGAGGCTCAAAGAACTCATAAATGACACCTGCATCCCCATGAAAGTCCAGTGCTTTTATGATGTATTGTTAGAAAGGCACTGGCAAATAGTTATTAGTCCTATGGTGGGACATTCTGGCTCAGGAGTGAGCATGAGGCTTGACAATTATTTAAGACCCTGAATGAAAGCTCCTTGCACTACATGTCTACTGTATCTAGACTTTCAAGCTAAATTCTAAAAGAGGTGGAATGTATGAGGTAAGGCACTCCGTAGACATCCATAGCAAGGTGGATACATTAACCCAAACTGTGGATGCACTATCCCAGAAATTCGATCAATTCTTGCAAGTCGGTCACACCTCCTCCCCATGTGCACAGTTCCAAGATGTTTGTATAATCTACTTAAGTCTTGCTCACACTATAGGTGATTGTCTAGTAGCCCATCATATTCCTGGGCTTATTCAGAAACAAGCCTACCCAGCCCAAACTCATACTATTCGTAGACAAGAAAATGACCCATACTCAAATACATATAATCCAAGCTAGAGGAATCACCCAAATTTTTCATGAAAACAACAACATAATGTCAACTCAGCTTCTTATAAACCCCATCACAAGTTCAGCAACACATCATACCCTCAGTTTCAAGATGCCCCACACCCTTCTCCTAGTAACTATAACTCCAATTTTTAGGAGAAAGTTCTACAAGCTTTGGCTAAGCTAGAAACCAACTCTCAGACCCTTAACTCCCACACACAATCTATAGCTAAGCTAGAGACTCGAATTGATTAACTAGCTACAACCATCTACAATAGGGAGGAAGGGAAACTGCCTAGCCAACCTATTAATAATCCAAAGGGGCAATATAGGGCTAAAAGCTCCAATGTTCATGAACACTATCCTGAGCATGCAAAATCTATAATGACCTTAAGAAGTGAAAAGAATTTGGAGCAACAATAATAGATCAATAAATTAGGAACCCAAATCCAAAACAAACCCAAATTACTTGACGATAAGGAAGACCCTAAGGAGAGGAATGAACCAATTTTTTCAGCACCTACAATTAGAGTTCAATACCCAAGTGCTCTAGAAAAACCATTACCTTTGGTTAAGATGGGGGCTAAGATGAATGAAATACTTGAATTACTGAAACAAGTCCATATCAATCTTCCACTTTTGGATGCCATCAAGCAAGTCTCAACCTATGCTAAGTTTTTGAAGAATTGTGCACCCAAAAATGTAGATCTCAAAACACATCCCAAAGAAAGTTCACCTCATTAAGCAAGCTAGCTTAGTCTTTCGACACATGACTCCATCCAAGCTCAAGGATCCTAGTACCTCTATCATTTCTTGTGTTATAGGAGGCCTAACTATTAAGAAAGCCTTATTGGACATAGGAGCAAGTGTCAACCTCCTCCCATGTTTAGTATATAAAGTTTTGGATTTGGAGAACTAAAGCCTATGTCGGTCACCCTACAACTAGCTAATAAATTTCGTAAGGTACCATTTGGGATAATTGAAGATGTCTTAGTCAAGGTGGATAAATTCTACTTTCCTTTAGACTTTATTGTATTGGATATAGAATCAAGAAGCAACCCTAGCCAACTCCTAATCATTTTAGGCTAACCCTTCCTTGCAACAGCCAATGCTTGTATCAATATAGGATGGGAGCCATGGACGTATCATTTGAAAATAAAAAGCTAAGGTTCAATGTGTTTAATGCTATCATGGGACCAAAAAGTGATGAGTTTAATAAAGTAAATATGCTACAGCAACTTGTAAAAGAAACCATCCCTAACATGCCCTCGCAAGACCTTCTACAAGCCTGTTTAGCCCATTTTGATATGGACAACTTTGACATAGATGGGTACATGGATGAATTAAATGCATTATTAAAGCCATCCAGTTCCACTCCTCCATGGACCATAAAATATAAGCAAATGAACCCTCTCTCAAATACAATAATAGCATTTTCATTAGAGAGCCTACCTACATTCGAACAAGAGGCACTCCTAGTCATGTTAAAGGATCCATTCTTCGAACATGATGTAGCCTCTGACCAGAAAACTTAAAGTATAGGTTTACAAAATGAATCCAAAGAAGCTATTGGAGAGACAATCACTATTCCACCAATAGACTGCCCAACCCAAATGTATTTCAAAAATCAAGTAATGCAATCTTGAAGCAAGATAGCTCTGATAACTTTACTAAGGATTCTTCACTCAAATATCTGAACTGCACTAGAATAATAACATAGAAAAGCTGAGTGACCTATTTGATCCACCTTGGATACCAAAATATGAGGAATTTATAGAGTCCTCCAATATTTCCTGGTCCCTGCACTAAAAAAAACATTTACCCTACATACCAAGCCACCTCCTGGTACTAACTATGAGGAGTTTTTTCCTGTAGATACACATAAAAGAAATATAGTGTAGAACATTATTGATTGGACTTCGTCCAACCATCCACCATGACCAGGTATACCTAATAATTTAGTGGATGTATCAATTAGCATAATTTAGAAGATCCACTAAGTCTAGTTGAAGACTTTAAACTTAGCACTTCTAGGAGGCAACCCAATTTTTGAATTTAATTTTACTTTTTAGTTTGTTTTCTTTTTAAGATAGGTAACTTGGTTGGAGGGTGATGCGGGACAGGATGCGGGGCTAGGGATTAGGGCTTGCTTAGAAGAAGAAAGAAGAGGGTGGATAGGGCTTTGTTGGAGCTTTGGAGGAAGGGTGCAAGAGGCTAGGGCAGTGAAGGGATCACACAGATACCCTTAGGAACAATAAGGATCACACAGATACCCTTCATATAGAATAATAAGGATCACACAGATACCCTCACATACTAAATCACACAGTAAGTTGAGAAAACTCAAGAAACTTTATTAATCCATGGCATGAAAAAATACAAGAGGGGGTGGGGTATTTAAGATTCATCCAGGTTACATGACTTGGAGGTCAAGAAACCTTGACTTGAGGGCCATGAAACCTCAATTGTTGGGCTTAAACTAGGGCACTGGGCTGGGGCGGCTTGGACTGGGGTGCCATCTTCATGGGTTGGAGGGGTGCTCCCTTGTGGGCTTGGCGGGATGAAAGGGCCCAGGTCCCTGGCTGGGGCTTGAGTAGGAGCCCACGTGAATGAAGGCCAGCTCTGGTTGGGGGGGCCTGGTGAATCTCTTGGTCTGCTGACTCTCCTCTTGAACATGACTTGAATGAAAACTACATGGACTCGATTGGACTTGACTGGACTAAAATGACTGGACTTGACTAAGTGGACTCAACTGGACTCAGTTGTCTCACTTTATTACAAGACTTAATTAGCTCACTTTAGTACAAGTGACTCAGTACTAATGGATTCAAAAAAACTTTCAGGTCTCCATCATTCTCCTGGAGTGGGGAGAACTCGACTCCTTCGAGTCAGGCTTAGCGGGGGCTTTGATGGGATCGAATCTAATCAAATCAAGAAGGGTGCTTAGGCTAGGTTCACCCATTTTTTTTTAAACATACGTAGATTTCTATTTTTAGCTATGCTCTGAGATCTATGCAACTTTGCAATCCATGCAGCTTTGAAAGTTGTATGGCTTTAAGATCTATGTGGCATTGAGAAGCGTGCACTTTCACGTTCGTGCACTTCTTCCTCTCTTGGTCCGATGTAGGGTGGAATAGAGGAGAGACTTTGGCAGTCTTCGCTAGCAACTGGCACTGGGCGGTGACGACGGCATGGACGGGGAGAAGGCTGGCATGGTGATCTCTCGGCTGGTCATGGATCTCTCCGATCGATTGGCAGTAAAGGAAACGGGGTTGGATCGAAAGGGAGGAAGAGGCTACCACGGTCGGTGACTTAATCAGCTATGGAGGCATCGATCGAAAGCGGGAGTGGCGGTCGGTGTCATCGGCAGCAGAGGGGGGCTTTGGAGGAGAAGATCGGCATGCTCTTCTTCCTTGAAGTTGGCAACCATGAAAGGAAATTGCTTTCAAGATCATGCACAGGGCCTCTCCTTCTTACTCGCCGATGCAGGGTGCCACAGAGATGAAAATCTGATGAAGTTCTTCATTGGTGATGGTGCTAGGAGTGCGATAGCTTGGGGAGAGGGTGGTGCAGCTTGTTTCAGCGACTAGCAGTGGCACAATGATGCTGGGCTCAGTCCCAAGGCCCTATTGCAGAGCTCGTCTCACCATGGGAGGGTGCGAGCAATGAAGAAGGAGGTGGAGCCAGCATTTCTAGAGGCAAGGCATCATCAACTTCCTAGAGGGGAGGGGGGTGTCGGCTGTTGGCGGTGGCTTCATGGACAGACGATGCCGATGGGGCGTTGGGGTCACGGGAGGGAAGCAGATGCCAAGCCATTAATGGATTGGAGATGGAGGCCAGCATCTGACCGTGGTTTGAGAAGGAGTCTTGCATAGGGAGAATCTGGATGAGAGGAAGGATGTGGAGTCGGGGAGGAAGAGAAAACCCTAATCCTTTGGATTTAGGCATTAGCTCTTCCTTCAATATCGCAGACTTGATTGACTATAGGGAACCGATAGTGATTCGTAGTAAGGTTTTTGGACCTTGTCCATCCTTTGAGAGTGAACCTAACCCAGTGTGTCCACATATAAATTGGCCAAAGAGAGGAAAATGGATGGAGCATATCCTGGATGATCAAGCTATCATGATGCAGGGCTGCGGCTATCAACATTACCTGGTCCATTAGCAAGGTCGACCAGAATCCGACAATTCATGGATTACTCGAGAGGACTTGCAGCACCTTGACCTAGACCTCCTTGAGCGATACCAGGGCTAGAGCGACCCTTACTTGATGGAGTCGAGTTCCTCCCACCTCGGGAGAATTGATGGGGACATCAGGTCAACCCTAGTTCACTATAGGTCCCTGAGTTTTAGGTCCCTTAGCCATGATTCTAATTTTATCTTTGAGTCTAATAATCAAGTCCTGTTAGCCCTTTGAGTCTTATAAGTAGGACTTAAGTCAGTTGAGTCACTTGAAGTTCTGTAATTAGGGTTTTGATCAATTAAGCCTGATTGTGCCCATTGAGTCCTGTATTTGGGTCTTGAGTTTTGTTTTTAGGCCTTGTTACACTTGAGTCTTATATTTAGAGTCGACTCACACAATTAGGGTTTATGAGTCAAGTTTTGGGATATGTTTGGTTTAATTGAGCTTAGTTACTCAGTTGAGACAATTTTGTGTCCTATGAGTCTTGTAAGTATAGGTCCAGTTTTATACAATAGGAGGAGAACCAGCCTCAAAGTATAAGCCCATGAAGTCTCTCCACTTAAAGATTCAAGGCATATTCTTCTTCCAAGCACCCCAACCCAGAAGTCCAATTTCAAGTGAAGCCCATGGTGCCCTAGGTGTATTCCAATCCAACTTCAAATGGGTGCCCAAGAGTTTCCAGCCCACCAGAGGACAAGTACCAAGCCCATGCATCAACCATGGAGGCCGCCCAAGCCTTGCATCAAGCCCATGCACCCAAAGCCTAGTTGGAGGATGCCCTTTGGTGCGGGCACTAGAATCAGAAAGAGACTCCAACCAATTCAAGCCCATTCCGAATCTTTATGGTTGGACTAGAGAGTCCGGTAACCTTTCTTTATTTTGAGTCCAAAAGAATCATGTAAGTCGAGTCCATGTTGGGTCCTGTAGTCTTTCTTTTGAGTCTAAAATAATCATGTAAGTCGAGTCCATGTCGGGTCTAGTCTTAGTCCAATCCAAATGGGTCAACTAGCATCAAGCCTAAAGAAGACTCACAATGTATACCCCAAATCAAGACCAAAGCCAACTCAATTGGGGACCACATGCCACATCACTTGCGCCACCTCAACTTGGGACCACATGCCTCGTCAAGAGGGGACCACATGCCACCTCACATGCCACCTCACCACAAGAGGGCGCCATCCCAAGTTCAAATTCAAGGAAGTTGGCCAAGGAGGATTTCAAGCAAGAAAATCAGCCCTCTCCTCTTATATTACTCCACTTGTTTGGGGATTTGAAATTTCAAAATTCGTGAGGCTTTATTTAAAGCCTTGGACACCCCTTGTAAAGAGCAATTGATGAATGAATACAAATTTTCAGAAATTTTCTATGTGTTTCTATGTGCCTATGTGGATCTATGTGCCTAAGTGAACCTCTTCCTCCCTCCATCATTTCTTCTCCCTGATCCTTCTCTTTTACTCTTCATCTTCCAAGCAATCCTCTTCCTTCAAGGCGAATTAAGGACATCCTCACAAGAAGAAGATCAACACCAACACAAGCTTCCACCATGACGCCAAGGATCATTTCCAACAAACTCTCCTTTGAGTTCCATCAATCTTCTCATTTCTAATTAAGCTTCTAATCATCTTGGTTTCTTTGTTGCAGGGTTCTCTAGGTTCCAGATCCAGGAGGAAGGATTACTTGCTACAAACCAGAAAGTTAGATGGCCCATCTTATGTGGTATGATCTTTCATTTGAGGTACAAACCAGAAAGTTAGATGGCCCATCTTATGTGGTATGATCTTTCATTTGAGAACCTTAAGAGCGAATCGCTTGTGCTTGAGATTTCAATGCTTGAATTCCTAGTCTTTTAAGATCGGGATCATTAAATAGGGCTAGCTTGACTTGTGTGCGAATTCTAATCTTGTCCTATTTCTTTAAGATTTTGATAGTCCTCCTAGCTGGGTTTAAGTATAAGCATTTAGGGTTTCTTATTTAGATCTCCTTGATCTTATATGTTGAATCACTCATATGCAAGTAGGAATTGCTAGTTAAATTTTGGTTAATCTCCTTTAGAGTCACATGATTGCATCCTCATCATGCATACCACCACCATTCTTGGTATCAGAGCATGGTAGAATAAGTTCCTGATTGCATAGCATTAAGTCCTTGAAGTACTTGGATCGGGGGCGTTACCAGGCCGTCGGGTCTTTGGAGAAAGTAGGGTTTAAACACCCTCTCTTCCCATTCCATGGGGATCTCCTAAGGCGTGTCGGGGTGTCATTGTGATTGACCCATGAAAAAGGAAGCCAAAGGACTTCTTAGATTTCATTTGTGAATTTTGCATTGGGCACGTTCTATTTTTCTGCTTGCTGTATTTTCTATAGGCTGACTGTAATCCGCCTGCATCTCCAAAGGCAAGTATCACATTCCTTGTTGGAATATTTTTTTTCCTGTTCCATTTTAAGTTGCTTATCACTGTTTTAAATTTTAATCTGAAAAAGAATTTACCAAAAAATGAAAATTCCTGCAATCCATCAGTGTTATTAGGGTTTCTGTTCTGTTCTGTTCCTTTTCATTATCTTCATTTCAGAATCTGCCTAGAATAGTACAGATTTTATTTTGAATTTTTGTTTCATCTGGTATGTCATCTAGAAGTTAGGAGTTTTTTGTGATTTTTTTAGATTTTTCTGACATTTTTTTTTCTGCACTTATCAACACCACTTTTAAACTGCAACACACTACTTCTGCACCTGAAATTTGAAATTTACATGCATCTCATGACAAATCAAATTAAGGGCATGAAATTGATATAAGTTCAAGATTTCATCACCTATCCCTAGCCCAAAATCACCAAATTGCATATCGTCCCAATCCCTAACTAAAATTGATTAGACATTAATTGCCCTAGTGGGTTAGGAACATCAATTTGGTCGAGCCCGGGTTATTGTCAACTCATTGTGTCAACTAGTCTTGTGTGTGCCCTATTACTTGGTGTCTAGAGTTGGGACTAAGGGCTTGAGTGATGATCCGTCTATCGGGCCAATTCCACCGGGCCTAGGTAGGCCAAAGACAGGATCTCACACTCCCCTTGTTCTAAAACCTGGCCAAGTATAGAGTTACTACAATCTAGCTTGCCACCTTGATTAGGCAACTAGCTTGGAACTCTAGGTCTAGTTCAATTCAATTGGGAAAGCTTGTGCAACCCATTTCTTCATCTATTATTGAAAGCTGGTGTCAAGGATAGAGGTTAAGTGGCTCAAGCCTAAGCGGTTCTTGTGGTTTTTAATTAGGACCCAGTGAAAGCTGGGGGAACCTCCCACAGACCAACCTCCTGACTGGCTAGTGGAAGAGAGTAACTGTTGATTTGATTGTATCTAGTCAACTCAGTTTATTTGGACTAACCGGTTTAGAAAACTCGTAGTTCAGGTCTGAGTCTAATTGTTTGCATGACAACTAGATCAGGCACACCTTACCACCCTTCACAAGCCCAACCTAGTTCATCCATGGATACTAGTATGGAAAGCCTTATGAGATCTATGATCGAGAAGATGGACCGTTTGGATGCTAAATTTGGTCAGTTCGAGGAAAGGGTAGGAACCCTAGAAGAAGCTAGGTTGACCCCAACTGAACCACCTTCACCCAGATTACCTTCAGTTCATCCTAGAGCCCAACGACAGGAACACACACCTGACCCAATTCAAAGAAGACCGCATCAGGATTATGTTGATCATATTCCAGAGCCACCTCCTAAAAGGCCTCACTATGATACTTTTGATCAGGATGTCGGGCCCTAAGGAACATCCATCTAGATGCACCAACCTTTGAAGAAAGCTTAGATCCTAAGGTGTACACAGACTGGGAGGCTGACATGGACCAGTATTTTGACTGGTATGATATGTCTGAAGAGAGAAGATTTAAGTTTGCCAAAATCAGACTAGTTCGTCAGGCTCGGTTATATTGGGGAAACGTGGAATGCATATCAAGGCAAAGGGGAGATTTACCTATAGCAACATGGAGAGATATGAAGAGGAAACTTAGAGAGAAATATCTACCTATGTCTTATCAGCAAAGGTTATTAGATCAGTGGCAACGATTGACACAGGATAACAAGACCATTTCTGAATACGTTGCTAAATTTGATGAGTTTGTGATGCGATGCAATGTAGTCGAGTCTGAAGCAGCCACTTTATCAAGGTTTAGATCAGGGTTGAATGATGATATAAAAGGGGAACTATTTTTAAGGGAAGTCCATGATTTAGATCAGGCATACTAAGTTGCCACGGACTATGAGAGGTTTCAAAGGAGAGCTACATTTAGACGACCTGAACCTATTAGGTTTAACCCTCTTGTTAGCAGGCCTAGCTCAGTCCCTAGTCCCGCCAATAGAACAAGGTCCAGCCCGAATCCAACCCTTAGACCCAATCTGACCACCCCCTTAATTCCCAGAGGAGATAAAGGAAAGAGCCCTGAAGTTCCAGGTGAAAGAGAACGAGTTTGTTATAAGTGCCGCAAAACAGGCCATTTCATGAGCCAATGCCCCTCTAGAGCTTTACATATAGGGGAGGTAGAAGAAGAAGATTCAGAACCCCTAGAGTTTGGTGAAGAAGAAGTTTATGAAGCAGGGGATTGTTTAGCTGATGAGTATGAAGAGTATGAAGGGGGTGAAGAGAACATAGACTCATCAGATTTGCTAGGAGTTGTGAGACGTATCATGACACAGACCAAGGAGCAAGAAGACTGGCGTAGAACTAGCATCCTACACACATTTGTTAAGATAGGAGAAAAGGTCTGTAAGATCGTCATCGATAGTGGAAGCTGTGTCAATGCCATTTCCACTAACGCAGCCAGAAGTCTAGGATTACCCGTTGTACCACATCCCAATCCATATAAGGTGTCCTGGATCGATTCCACTTCTATACCAATCAAGTCAAGATGTCAGGTTCAAGTCCAGCTTCAATCCTATCAGGAAAAGATCTGGTGTGATGTGCTTCCTATGGGGGTAAGTAGCATCATCTTAAGCAGGCCATGGCTGTTTGATCATGATGTGACCATCTTTGGTCGATCAAACTCCTGTGCTTTCAATTTCAATGGCAAGAAAATTGTCATTCATCCAACCCAGCCTAAGGATAATATCAAGAGAGGAGCTTGCAGCTTGAAAGATAAGAAGACTGGATTAAATTTAATAGGTGCAAAAGAATTAGAGCAAGATATCATGGAAGGAGCACCTATTTGGGTAGTAGCTACTAAGGAAATTAAGGACCACAGCCCTGTAGAAAACCCTCAAGAGGTGGTCCAATTATTGAAAGAATTTGAGGATGTGTTTCCAGAAGATCTCCCCGATAACCTCCCACCTTTAAGAGACATACAACACGCAATAGATTTAATCCTTGGAGCGACTTTACCTAATTTGCCTCACTATAGGATGAACCCAACTGAACACCAGGAACTGCAAAGGCAAGTGGGTGAACTTCTTAGGAAGGGGTTTATTAAGGAAAGCTTAAGTCCATATGCAGTCCCTGCTCTGCTGACCCCTAAGTAAGATGGCACCTGGAGGATGTGTATAGATAGCCGTGCCATTAATAAGATCACTGTAAAGTATAGATTCCCAATCCCAAGACTAGATGACATGTTAGATATGATAGCTGGATAGACAATTTTTTCCAAGATAGACCTAAAAAGTGGCTATCACCAGGTTAGGGTTAGGCCTGGAGACGAATGGAAGACCGCTTTTAAGACTAAAGATAGATTATATGAGTGGTTAGTCATGCCGTTCGGTCTGTCCAATGCACCCAGCACTTTTATGAGAATAATGAATCAGGTGTTAAAGGTTTTTATCGAAAGATTTGTAGTGGTCTATTTTGATGATATACTTATATATAGCAAAACAAAAGCAGACCACTTAACCCACCTGAAGCAAGTTTGTCAAGTCCTGAGAAAAGATAGTCTCTATGTCAATATCAAGAAGTGTGATTTCCTGACAAATAGAGTTATCTTTCTAGGATTCGTAGTCACATTTGAAGGGGTGTCCGCTGATCCTGAGAAAATTAAATCCATAGTAGAGTGGCCTATGCCTAAGACTATCCACAACGTCCATAGTTTCCATGGGTTATCCACCTTCTATAGAAGGTTTATTAAAGGATTCAGTACGATAGTGGCACCAATCACTGATTGTATTAGGAAGGGAAATTTTGAGTGGACTAAAGCAGCAGGTAAGGCCTTCCTAACAATTAAGGAGAAAATGATACAAGCACCTATCTTAAGGTTACTCGATTTTACCAAGGTGTTTGAGGTTGCTTGTGATGCTTCTGGGGTTGGAATTGGAGGTGTCTTGAGTCAAGAGAATCACCCAGTAGCATACTTCAGTGAAAAGTTAAATGAGGCGAGACTAAGGTATTTCACGTATGATAAGGAACTGTATGCTGTAGTTCAAGCTCTATGATATTGGAGGCATTATCTTCTACCCCACGAGTTTGTCCTGTTCTCTGATCACGAAGCTCTTAGGTTCCTTAGTTCTCAGAAGAAATTAAACCCTAGGCACGGGAAATGGGTAGAATTCATACAAGCTTACACGTTCGTTTTGAAACATCATGCCGGTACTGAAAATAGGGTTGCTGATGCGTTGAGCCACCGTTCTATGTTGTTAACCTCGTGAGCACTGAAGTAGTAGGGTTCGATAGATTGAAAGATGAATATCCCACATGTCCTGATTTTGGTCACATCTATCAATCCCTCCAACAAAGACCATCTAGTGAGCCTAGTGATTATACACTGTTAGATGGATACCTTTTCAAAGGAAATCAGTTGTGTATTCCCAAGACCTCTGTTAGGGAATTTCTGATCTGGGAAGTCCATGCTGGAGGTTTAGCTGGACATTTTGGCAGGAACAAAACCATCCTAGCAATGGAAGAACAATTTTTTGGCCTGGTCTTAAAAAGAACGTTGCCCAGATCGTAGCTCAGTGTTGGACCTGTGCTGTTGCAAAACAGCAAAGACAGAACACCGGTCTGTACATGCCCTTACCTGTCCCTGATGGTCCATGGCAAGATATCAGTATGGATTTTGTGGTAGGTCTCCCTAAAACTTCTAAGAAACATGACTCTATTTTTGTGGTTGTCGATCGTTTCTCCAAAATGGCGCACTTCATCCCATGTTCTCAAACTTTAGACGCTTCGAAAGTGGCCAAGCTTTTCTTAGATCAGGTGGTTAAGCTTCATGGTTTACCCAAGACCATTGTGTCAGATAGAGATGTCAAGTTCACTAGCTACTTCTGGAAAACCCTCTGGCACATGTTAGGTACTAAGCTGAAATTCTCTATGGCCTATCATCCTCAAACCGATGGCCAAACTAAAGTAGTAAACCGAAGCTTAGGAAATCTCTTAAGATGTTCAGTCGGCGACAACCTAGGAAACTGGGACTTACTACTTATTCGTGCTGAATTTGCCTATAATAGTTCGATTAATAGGTCTATTGGAAAAAGTCCATTCGAAGTGGTCCATGGATACAGACCTAGGAAACCTTTAGACCTAATTCCATTACCAGTACATACACGAATATCTGAGTCTACTGAGTCATATGCACAGCATGTTAAGGGTTTGCACAAGGAGATTAGTCAGAAGATTCAAACAAGCAATGAACTCTATAGGCATATGGCTAATTCACATAAACGGTTAAAGGAATTTAATGAAGGAGACTCTGTAATGATTAGGCTTAAATCAGAAAGGTTTCCTCCGGGAACTATGAAGAAACTCCATGCCCGGGGAGCCGGACTCTTCAAAATAATAAAGAAAATTGGATCTAATGCTTATGTAGTAGACTTACCACCTAGTTATGGCATTAGTTCTACATTTAATGTTTCCGATCTAAAAGAATACAAGGAACCTGCATTGATACCGGATGAACCTTTTGGTCCTAACACTTCCCTTGAGAGTGAAATGCCAATTGAGTGTCCACCACCAAATATTCCTGAGCGAAAGGAAAGAATTGAAAGGATCTTGAATGACCAGATCATCACTACTAGAAATAAGGGCTACCAACGCTATCTGGTTTGATGGCAATGACGTCCTGAATCTGAAGATTCCTGGATCACCAAAGAGGACCTACAACAAATCGACCCGGATATATTAGAAACTTATCACTCGACAGGGTCGAGTTCCTCCCACCCGGGGAGAATTGGTGCGGGTACCAGAATCAGAAAGAGACTCCAACCAATTCAAGCCCATTCCGAATCTTTATGGTTGGACTAGAGAGTCCGGTAACCTTTCTTTATTTTGAGTCCAAAAGAATCATGTAAGTCGAGTCCATGTTGGGTCCTATAATCTTTCTTTTGAGTCCAAAATAATCATGTAAGTCGAGTCCATGTCGGGTCTAGTCTTAGTCCAATCCAAATAGGTCAACTAGCATCAAGCCTAAAGAAGACTCACAATGTATACCCCAAATCAAGACCAAAGCCAACTCAATTGGGGACCACATGCCACATCACTTGCGCCACCTCAACTTGGGACCACATGCCACGTCAAGAGGGGACCACATGCCACCTCACCACAAGAGGGCGCCATCCCAAGTTCAAATTCAAGGAAGTTGGCCAAGAAGGATTTCAAGCAAGAAAATCAGCCCTCTCCCCTTATATTACTCCACTTGTTTGGGGATTTGAAATTTCAAAATTTGTGAGGCTTTATTTAAAGCCTTGGACGCCCCTTGTAAAGAGCAATTGATGAATGAATACAAATTTTCAGAAATTTTCTATGTGTTTCTATGTGCCTATGTGGATCTTTGTGCCTAAGTGAACCTCTTCCTCTCCTCCATCATTTCTTCTCCCTAATCCTTCTCTTTTACTCTTCATCTTCCAAGCAATCCTCTTCCTTCATGGCGAATTAAGGATATCCTCACAAGAAGAAGATCAACACCAACACAAGCTTCCACCATGGCGCCAAGGATCATTTCCAACAAACTCTCCTTTGAGTTCCATCAATCTTCTCATTTCTAATTAAGCTTCTAATCATCTTGGTTTCATTGTTGCAGGGTTCTCTAGGTTCCAGATCCAGGAGGAAGGATTACTTGCTACAAACCAGAAAGTTAGATGGCCCATCTTATGTGGTATGATCTTTCATTTGAGAACCTTAAGAGCGAATCCCTTGTGATTGAGATTTCAATGCTTGAATTCCTAGTCTTTTAAGATTGGGATCATTAAATAGGGCTAGCTTGACTTGTGTGCGAATTCTAATCTTGTCCTATTTCTTTAAGATTTTGATAGTCATCCTAGCTGGGTTTAAGCATAAGCATTTAGGGTTTCTTATTTAGATCTCCTTGATCTTATATGTTGAATCACTCATATGCAAGTAGGAATTGCTAGTTAAATTTTGGTTAATCTCCTTTAGAGTCACATGATTGCATCCTCATCATGCATACCACACCACCCTTGCTACCCTAAAGTTTAAGCCCAAATCTATTTAGGCATCTAAGCCCAAGAAGAAGCTTTTGACCAAGTCAAAGAAGGAGAGAAGACCAATTCTAACAAGGAGAACCTATTTTATTTCTACTCAAATTGTGTACTCCTAGTTCTAGGCCACTTTGTAATCCTTCTCCCTATCAATTCTTGTATTCCTATCCTAACTTGAAGAGGGCATGGGAACATCTATAAATACTTCACCACTTCACCTTCTTGTAACTAATGATCAATTATTATGAATTGTTATGAATGAATTTCCCTTGAATTTTTCTCAAAATTCTAAGTGAATTTTTATGTGATTAAAGGTATCTGTGTGATCCTTGCACCCTGCCTCCAAGCTGCCAGTCTTCTTCATCCCTTGGCTGCCTTCCTCAAACTTCTTCCCCTTCTTTTTCTTTCAGCGATTTAAACCTTTTCTACCTTATTTTCTAACCCCTGTTAGGTGATTTGCAGGTCTCTCAGAGTTCACGAATCCAAGGATTCCATCTGACCAGCTTTCGAATTGAAGCTGTGAATCTGTAAGGTCGATAGCTTTATTTTCCAGGCCATATCCGAGAGCATATAGCGAACTCTTCATGGATCGATCTTCAAATCTCTACCAGGTATACCCCCTAGACTCCTCTAGTAGTGGTGTTACAGAAGAGCTAGTCCTAACCAAGGCTTCTTAGTGATGCGGGATGATCCTAAGACTACCATGATTGCAAAAAAATAGAAACTAATTTTTTTTAAAATTCTTTTTTATAATTTTAATTTGTTGGCTAGAAACCCGAAATCAAGTAAAGAACAATAGGCAAGTATGTAATGAAAGAAAACATCATACCCATAAAAGAACTCATGCAGAATAATAAAAGATAGGATCCCGAGAATTAGGAAACCCCCGGTTTAGGATAGCATACCTTCAACATATCAGAAATCAGGAGGGGGAAGGACTGTACCAGGAAGAGATTTGATGAACATTCGCTGAAGAAATTGCACAGCACTCAGGATCGGTGCATGGAAAACAAGCCTATAGTCCTCGAATCAAATGGCTGTCTGGGTTAGTCCAAGAGGCGAAGAGGGCCTTCTCTTTGGAGGGGAAACACCTTGGGAATCCTGCAAGCATCAGAGGTTAGTCAAATAAATAAGAAAATAAAGGAAAGAAACTAGGTTTTAGAAGAAAGAAGGAATAGGGTTTGGAATAGCTCGCGGCCTGGGGAAGAAGAAAATCCTTGGCTTGATGGGCAGATAGGGCTTCTTCTCCTTGGGCATGGAAGATGAGGACTTGGGCATGGAGGCAGGGGTCAGCTAGGGCACATAAGGACAACCACACAAAACACAAGAACACCAATGCTAGAAAACAAATCACCAGAGTTTTATTTCATTAATAGGTTATATGAATACTAGAGGAAGAGGGGTGGGGTATTTATAAGAGTTTCCATGCCCTCTCCTAATTAGGATAGGATCACATAATTTGAGTAGGAAGAGGGTTATAAACTTTGAATGCAATTACAATTCCCAAAGAACTTAGGAAAAGATATCCTTAATAGGTTAGGAAGGAATATTCTTGTGTTGACCTAGTCTTCTCTTCCTCCCTTGGACTGGTCAAAGGCTTGGGCTCCTCTTGGAATTCGACTTGGACCTCTTGGGCTGTATCAAGGGGCATCCTCCAAGGGCTTGGCGCATGGGCTTATGGGTCCTGGAAGCTGGGGCGCCCTAGCATCAGCATATTCTCTCGTATCAGCATATTCCTTGGAAACTTGGTTTTGGGTTCATGGGCTTGACTCCTGGGCTTGGAATCTCTTGGTCTAGGGTGCTGGCATATCCTTGGAATCATGAGGCACCCTGATCTAGGAATATTTTGGAGAATTCGGAGGGTATCAAAGTATCTGGAGTACATTTGGAAGGAATCTTGGACCTTGGGGTGGCAAACAAGGCCCAATAAGCTGATGTGAAGGCCTCTGGCTCCTGGATGAGGTCTGGTGGAACTTCAAAACTGTATAATCTCTTTTCTTGTACAAAATTGGACTGGTACTAGACTAATATACAAGTACAGGATTCAACGATTGGACTAGGGTTAAGACAAATCAACTAGCCTCAACTTATTACAGGAAACAATCTTACTTGATTACAAAATTTGACACATGACTAAGTAACTAGATAGGGCCTAATAATCTGTGTCTGATCCTGGTGCCCCCACCACTTAGCCTTGACGGTCCTGTTTCTTCACTTTTAGGGTTTATTTCTGCATGCCTGTGCTTCGGATTTTCTATAGAATTTCCTACTTTATATCTTAGCTTGAAATTTGGGATACAAACTCCTAACTTAGTGCCTAATACACGAAAAATAATTGGCATGCATGAATAGTCTGGCATCAAAGGGATAACTAAATCTTCCAGAACAACTAAAGATCCCTATTGGATTAAGAATATATTGAATTGGGTATATTCTTTTGATGGGGACATCAACAACACTGATCTTGGAGTAGTACTAATCCCAAAGTAGCACAGATTTCAATAAATTCAAATTCAAAAAAATAGTGTATTAGGATTGGTTGTTTGAAATTTGATTTAGGAGTTAGGATTGAGATATGGATAGGCCTTATCCTATCCTTATCTTGTATTTGAATTTGAACCATCCTTATCTTTTTATCTTGTATTCAAATTCAAATGAGGGTTGGAAAGGTCTATAAATACCACTCTCAGTCCTTTATAAAAAAAGATAATTTAGTGAATAAAAATGAGTTTTTTTAGAAAAGAGTGATTCTTTCTTTCGCTCTATAAGGAGAGGGTGTAAGGCCCAATCCTAGGATATGATGATAGGTCATGTCTAGTTATCCCCTTCCTTGATTTCATCTTCTTTAACCCCCCATGTCCTTTGAGATTCATCCTAATGCCTCCTAGTATCGAGGTGGGTGGAATGTCCTAAAGGTGAGAGGTCTCTTCGTTAGTGTGAGTCCCAAAGTCCATGAGTTCCAAAACTTAAGTCTTCCATCCCCATTGTTCCTTCACCATCCCTAGAAAAAATCCAAAAAAAGTAGTACCCTAATCTAGGTGACTTCTAGGCTCACCCACGATCCTACCCCTTATATGTCCCCCATCAATTTGGTATCAGAGCTAGGGATTAGGGTTTTGCCATCTCCCCGACTCAACCCACATTTTTTTTTCCAAATCTCTCTCCATTTTTTTTCCTTCCTCATCACTGTTCTTTCCCCTCTTCTCTGAATTACTGATACTTCTTTCCTTCTTCCCTCTCTAAACTCTCAACTAATCTCATCTCTAATCCCATCTCTAATC
The DNA here is from genome assembly GCA_021397845.1 of Areca catechu. Classification (NCBI taxonomy): domain Eukaryota; kingdom Viridiplantae; phylum Streptophyta; class Magnoliopsida; order Arecales; family Arecaceae; genus Areca; species Areca catechu. Next base: position 156,072,752 of record CM038039.1, on the reverse strand, counting down.
TTGTTTCCACCCAGCCCCACTGGGAACTCCCAATCAACAGCCTGACCGCCAACTCCCTGGGTCTATCCAACGTCATCCCGTCTCCCTATTGCCATAGTGCACTTCCACCGTGCTGAAGGACTATGCTACTGTTGTGCCACCGAACCACCAGGCCTGTAGCCGTGTCATGCCCATGGCATCACGATGCTCATCCCACCCATCTCAAGTCCTATATTCCCCAAGCTTGCTATTTTGGAAAGCATCATGCGTATGTTTCCACCAATATGGTTGTCCATTGGCTTGCTAGGAAATTCCTCAACTGGTTAAGAACCTTTTATCATTTTCTGTTTATTAGCTCCAGTGTCTGGGAAAGGGTGAAGGATTATTTCTGCATGGATCAGAGTATCCTATGCTTCACTATGATTTTAGAGTTGATATGGGCACTTGTCTTCACCATTTCTTAACCTCCTCATTCAACCGCTTTGTCTCTGATCTCACTAGCTAGAGCTCCTTTTCCTTGGTCTCAACCAAGATCTTCTGCTTTTGCTTCTCAATGGATCTTATTGTGGCATTCTCCTCAATCACATGCATCTGAGAATGGAAAGGAAGAGGAGCTTCGTATGCGTATCTTCTTCTACGACGATGGGCGAATGGAGGATACTGATCTGATTGGGGAGTTGGTCATGAATGAAGAGCTTGGTAGCTTCAGGACCGGATCTCCCTCAACACTATCCCTCCCAATCGGAGAGCCCCACGGTCCGCCCACACCTCTGGTTGGTTAGGATTAAGATATGGATAAGCCTTATCTTATCCTTATCTTGTATTTGAATTTGAATTGTCCTTATCTTTTTATCTTGTATTCAAATTCAAATGAGAGCTAGAAAGGTCTATAAATACCACCCTCAATCCTTTGTAAAAAAAGATAGTTTAGTGAATAAAATGAGTTTTTTTAGAAAAGAGTGATTCTTTTCTTTCGCTCCGTAAGGAGAGGGTGTGAGGCCCAATCTCAGGACATGATGATAGGTCATGTCTTGTTATCCCCTTCCTTGATTTCATCTTCTTTAACCCCCTTGTCCTTTGAGATTCACCCTAATGCCTCCAAGTATCGAGGTGGGTGGAATGCCCTAGAGGTGAGAGATCTCTTCATTAGTGTGAGTCCCAAAGTCCATGAGTTCCAAACCTTAAGTCTTCCATCCCCATTATTCCTTCACATCCCTAAAAAAAATCCAAAAAAAGTAGTACCCTAATCTAGGTGACTTCTAGGCTCGCCCACGATCCTACCCCTTATCTATCCCCCATCATCTTTCCTATCCTTTTTATATGTTACACCCTTTATTTTCTTTCTCCATTCAGGACAACGTCGATTAAGTTGGAGGGGAAAATAACTAATCTAATTAAGTCCTCTAGTATGACTAGAAGTAATTAGTTTTGTATATCCATATTTTATCTTAATTTGAAGTTAATTAGGCACCCTAATCAAAGATTGATTAATAGTTTGATAGTTTTAAAGATACTAAGGGGCAAATCACTAAGAAAATCCAACAAATGATAAGGTTTTGACCAAACTAAACTATAGGAGTGAATCTAGAACTCTCTCGCTTCTTACCTCAATAAAGAATCTACTTGTTAAGAGTATGGGTGGAAAGGTCAAGATTTTCAAAAAGTCCTTTAAAAAATAAAAAAAAGGATTTTGGCATTATTTTATTAAGTAACCGGGCTCCTTCACTTGAGTAAATATTATGGTTTGCATCCAAAGATGGCAATGTTGAAAAACCTATTAGAGAGTTAATCAGACCTCATAACTCTTCTTGGACTCTTACTAATTAATCAGGCCCCTTCACCTAAGTAAGTATTATGGTTTGCATCAAAATATGAGAAGGCCAAGAGATCTATTAAGTAATAGTACCCCACTAAGTAACTAGGCCCCTTCATCTTAGTAAGCATTATGGTTTGCATCAAAAGGTAAGAAAACTAATACTTAAAAGGTTAGAACATTGCACTAGACTCCTTTCTTGAATAAAAGAAAAAAGAGAAAACTAAAGTGTAAAAAGATAACAAACCCAACTCAAATCAAGTTGGAGGACTTAAGGAGTAAGTTAGGGAGATGGTAAGGAAGATCTCCAAAATTTTTATGGTCAACACTCAACCACTAATTAGGTTAACTTAGTGATCTAATAAAATATCTTTTTAATGGTCTAGCTAGCTATCAATTACCTTTAGGACTACCTATATCAAATTTTAATTCAAGGACGAGTTTGTATTATATGGCTGATTTATCTGCTTTACTCGAGGATAATTAAAGTTCAAGCTAGGGGGTATGATAATTACATTATACACATAAGTATTAATTTAAGAATTAAATTATATTTATTTATTTAAAATTGATACTTCTATCTATCATTTACAAGAAAGAAGATTGCCAATATAAAGAACTCAATTTATGGGTTCAAATAAAACAAGTTTGAAGTGAATTGATTTAAAAATGAGACCAGAATTAAATTTTGAAGTTTATTATAAGATTGGATAAATTTTAAAGCAACCGGTCCACCATGGACTAGCTGCTTGGTCTATGAAAAGCTCCATGGTTCATAGGCGGCCATGACTATCGATCCACAGCTCAAAGCCATGGACCGTGGAGAAATTTTAGCCATGAAGTCACTAGGGACATCATCCCGCCATCGCTAGAATTATCGCGTGCCTCCTCCTCGACCGGATCTGACAAGACCCGACCGTTCTTCCATCGCATCACCTCTCTTCCAAGCTACAGATGAATCACCATCAGGCACCTGCCTCATCACTTCCTCTAGCTACTCTTCACTACCATCCTCATCCCTGTCCCAAGATCACACCACCAAGCCATCAATGCCACTCCTCCTCAGTTCATTACAATCCTTCCACACCACCTACTACCTGCCATATTCTACTTGATTTCCTACATTTTTCTTCATCCATGATTGACCTAGAAACTCGCCTGAGCTGCCACTACTATTGCCTCACCGTCAGATGCACTACTCCAAGACCTAGCTACCATTTCATCATCACCGCCAACCATCACCTAGTCCACCTCCAACACCGTCGCCTCACTTCTCCTACAAGATCCAATGGTTGGATATCGAATTGGCTAAAAGAATAGTACCCTAAAAGTCAATCATATTTATTATAAAATAGGGGCTTATTTATAAAATTCTCTTGACTCAAGTATGATAAAAATAAAAGGCATTTTGTTTCATCATATGCTGTTCTTATACTTTGTTATTTTAAGATTATAATGAACCACATAAATTAAGACAATGATTTTAGGGTTATGATGGAGTTCATAATAATGAGACCTAAGATCTTATAAATCCTAATCTAAAATATTTCTAGTCATAGGATCATCAAGTCGGGATTGTTATTTTTGGATAGACTCGCACATCCTATATATGCTCGATGAAGAGAGTGGTTGGTCTTACGACCACTTATGTAGGGACACTAATACAAGGATGTGGGTTCTCACCAGGGTATGAGTTCACTGAATTGATCTATTATGAGAATATCTTATAAATGTCTTACTTGTCAAAAGATAATTCTCTTAGTAAACATTATGCAAGTGATCCATAGATCTAAGATCACCATGGTATCTTATACACATGAATCCATTTTTTGATTTATACTTATTCATGACTTAGTCATGTATGGGATATTCATGGATATAGTGAATTGTGTATGAAGGTTATGAGTAGGTCAACAAGAAATTGATCACACCTAGTAAGAGGAGTATTTATCCCATGTAATCTCATCAAATGATGACTCAAGAAGTCTTTGATCAAAGTAGGATGAAATTATAAAAGAATTTATAATCCTTCATCAATCGAGTCTTCATTAGTGATTTGAGGTTCGAATGAATAAAGCATCAGGGTTTGACATTTTTTCATACCCATCACTTATTCTGGATAAAGGAAGATCGAAGGATTGAATTGCATGGTAACTTACCACTAAAAAATATTTTGATAATTTCTATCAAATTTCTCATCTTTTAAATAGGCATGACATGTTGCTAAATGTCAATCATGTCTTGTAGGTTATCATGAATTAAATTTATTAAATTCATGAGTCAATTTAAAAGATGGTTCAAATTGGTAGCTAAGGTTAGCTTGATTTGACCTAATTTGATTAGTTGATTTCTAATCGAACTAATTGACCTGAACCTAGACCTACTGCTAGCTAGATGAGGAGCCCAAAGGATCACATACAATAAGGAATTGATCAAGGAAGTCATTTATATTTTTATTCGGGTCATAGGATCCTAATTCATTAGCTAATTAACATACTAACATATTTTGGCTAGCCTAACTCCTAATCCACATAGATTGGATTTAAATGCTTGCTATTTGGGCTAACTAATTTGAGTGAGATTTAAATTGGGTTAAGCTTAAAGTGGGGCAGCCAAATTAGGATTTATCCTAATTTTATAGTCTTTATCCATTAATTAAACTAGGACTCTTGGTGCCCATATTGGTGTATGCATTTTTAAGGGGCACAGAAGGACCAAGAGTCCTTCTATAATTAAATCACCTTTTTGGTGATAAGCCTTAGCCCCTATCCTCTCTAATAGGTACCTATTTGGACTGGATGTGACCAGTCAAAATATATAATAATGGGCATGAATTCATGAAGGGATGCGATGCTTGGATAATATGGCACATGGAATGGACTAGAGTCCTTTTGCTTATCATTCATACTTTTCTAGATAAGCCTTTCTAATTTATATGCCTATAGGAAGGTTGGATTAAGTCTTTAATTCTGAAATTAAAGACTAATTATCAATTTTTCTTGAAGAGTTATGATAAGTAACTCTTGGCACAAAAATATTAGTGAAACAACATTTCACTTTGCACCTTTCTGCCAAAAGACACCTTCTGCTTGAAGGATCTTATCTGATATGTTAAATATCAAATTAATGTCTGATGAATGGGTGTATTAGGCACCTCCTCTCTTCCTATTTAAAGGCTTTAATGAGTGAAATCAAAGCATTCGAAGTTTGTCCTGACAACTCTCTTCCTTCCCTTATTAAGCCAAGTCTTTTAATTTAAGACAATTTCACCATTTTAAGATAAGGGCTTAGAAAAAGAATTAGAAAAGACAATAGGATAGTAAGAGAATTTTTGAAAATATCTTAAGGTACTCTTTGAAAGGAAAAAGGTCCTAGAAGAGAAGAAAGGCTGCTGAAGGAAGAAAGGCTGCCGGAAAGAGTCAAGCAAGAAAGAGAAGTGTTTCCTTGATCTAGTTCCTATGGATCACCTCTAGAGGGCATATACTTATGTGCCTAGTGGAATAAGGGATATTAGCATTACAAGTATTCTTCTATTTTCTATTATTTTATCTTATTAATTGATATAATCAAGGTAGTCCTAGGTCTAGGGTTTCGATTGACTAGGGTTTCAAGGATTAAACTTTTGAAATCTGGTCTTTTACTGTGCAACCGTAACTCAACAATGATTGGCTTTGATCCAATATCAAAATTTGTGCAAACCTGACGATGGACTCAATACATGATTTCAGTTGTGATATATGCACCCATCAACTCTCAACTCATCAAACATTGATCTAGAGTAGGATTCTAAAGTCTGTTTTAACTAGGATTTGGTTTACCATCCAACTATTGATTTTATAAAAAATAAATTCTTGCCATTACTATGATCTCTCCCTTTAGTTCCACATCAAAAATATATAAACACCTCTCCTCTGTTAACACCTAGAAAAAGGCTCCTATACCTCTACCTGGATGCATCAACCCCCGGAATCCCTTTAGACCCTTACATAAAGGGAGAGGAAGGGAAGATCATGCATGGCTAAGAAATTTTTGTCTTTGAGGAGTAGATGAGATTTTTGGTATTTATATTTTATATTTTATCTTTATGTAAGTAGTTCTTATTTGTAATGGTTTGTTTTCCATGAATAAATTATTTTTCATTACTTCAAGTAGTGTTCTTCATGTTTAGACTATAATTAGATTTTAGAATAGCCTATGACTATATAGAGATGAGTTGTGATCTTAGGAGACGATTCATTATTAGTGAGATAGGTTATGCTTGTAATCTGATTATAGAAAATTATATTTATATGATTAGAGACTTTGAATAGTCTATAGCTTTGTTGGAATGGATCCAAGTCTATATCTAGCGAGATAGGCTATGCTCGGGGATCAATTATAATTTAACAATTACATATTAAACAAATACTTAATATAATACCAAATACCCAATCGAAACCCAAGACATCTTTCATATTCTTATTAACCCCTACTTAGTTTAATTCTTGTTCTTAGTTATAAACATATTCCAACTCTTTCATCTTTCTAACCTAATTAAAACTTTAATAAAATAATCTTGAAAGTAAACATAAACCTAACTGATCTATGAGGATATGATCCTGACTCACCCTAACAATAGTTTAAGCTGGTGAAATTATTTTTGACCGCCTACAATAGCGATCAGTCCTAAGCTACTTTGGTGCCAAAGATGTTCACCTTAGAATGGAAGGTATCAAAGATGACCAATATGACAACTGCATCACTGCTACTATTATAGATCGAATGATAGAGTTAGACAAGACTACAATATCTTAAGTATAATTGAAGATACCTTTTCATTAACAAATTCAGTATACCTAGCTTTCTAAGTTTTTCCACCTTTTCATTAACCAAATAGGAATCCTAGGGATATTAATTATTTAATTAACAAAAATAAAATCTAATTAAATAATTAAATAATTAAATAAATAACAAATTAACTGATTATTGACTTCATTCACTATGGAGACACTAACTCTTTCTTTATCTTTAGTTACATCATTTGCATCAAAGACTAGCCTAATGTCATCAAGTGCAATCTCTAGTCAATGATTAACTCATATTTCAATGCATATGAATAGTTGTTGACTTTGCTCAATTCGTACGCAATGAAACATGAATTAATCCATGACATGCTTGGTGATATTAGGCCACTCCATGTTGCAAAATAAAGTAACTAAAGATGAAGAAAGAATTAGAATTTCCATGGTGAATGAAGTCAACAATGAGCTAGTACATGACTCGAGCCCAATAAAATGGGAGCTAGACCCATCTAATATTCGGGTATGGTTCCGGGTCTAATAACTAAGATTAGGTCTAAATCTCGATATCTAGATTCTAACTCAAACCCGATCTATTGATAGCTCTAAGCTAAAGTAAGCAAAACAATAAGAGAAAAGAAAAACAAACCCCTCTCTATTAGAGCTAAAGAAAAGAAGAGGACAAGATGAAGAAGTATAAGAAGACATCATTGATTGAAGATTCTAACTTGACTATTAACTTTATTCACTATAAAAATTTTAGCTCTATTTCATCTTTAGTTATATTTTTTACATCTTAGGTTAGCCTAACTGAAAGGAAACTGTGCAGGTGGTTTGACAAGATCCTATACTAGGCATGCAAACATCTGCAGGAGAAAAATGGATTTTAAAATATTTTTTAAAAGTCGTGCAGCGGAAATCTGCTCCACCAGGAACTAATCTAAATCTAGTTGCGTTTAGGCATGTATGATCATATAAAATATTTGCATAATATTAAACAATTATGTCTATCCATGCATGATTAAAAAAATAATTTTCCATACCTTTATTCCTCCTGGAATAACTCTAAAATAAACCTAGAATAGACTGGAATAACTGGAATAAAGTTATTCCAGTCGTCTTCCTCCTTGGAACTCTGTTTTTGGCTTGCAAAACATCATCGGAACACCTCCTTCCGGACCTCCGTTTGCTCCCAAATTTGAGCAGCGGCAACTTGGACAAGTCTACTTCGATTTGCCACTGATAACTACAATCAAATGTAAGCCAAGAAATTATAATAAATCACCAAAGTCTGCTGCCAGATTTCTGCAGCAGAACTGGGCAGCAGACTTTGGCCTTCATTTTGGTGCTGTTGGGGCAATCCCAGTCCGCGTAGCTTGCTCCTAGGAGTAGAAGGGTACTCCCTCTAGAGGGGAGACATGCCCGGGGCTCTCGGATCCTTCTCCATGCGCGGTGCTAGCCGCTGGAAGAAAGTTTCATGGTCATAGAATTTCTGCAACAGGGCAGAACTTTGAGCACTTGAAACAAGGGATTTAAAGCCTTGTTTCTCTCCCTCACAAGCTTCTAAACCCAGCCCCAAAGCAGTCCACTTGAGCCTCTTAAAGAAGAAGAACACCCAAAATTTTTGTTGCTTTCTCTTGGTTCCCACATGGTGGATTAACTAATCTCTCATTGAAACAGGGCTACTGTTGGTGTTTAAATAGGACAGCAGGGAGAGGAAAATGGAGAGGCAGGGAAGGCCAAGAGGCAGCTGCCATTAACCCAATTAACCGGCAATTAACAGGGATTAAAGCCAGCGGTGGAGGGAGAAGAAGCAACGCCAGCGTTTTGGACGAGGGAGAGGAGTTTCGGTCGTTTGGGCTTCCATGGGCGTTTGGCCTTCTTGACGCTTGGAATTTCTTTCCAGCAAAATCACCGTGTAAACGGTCAAGGAATGGAACACCGGTTCAATTAACCGGTTCAATTAACCGATCCAAGCAAAATATGGTTCAAACCCATTTAAACCTATTAGTCCAACCCAATTTAACTTGGTTCAATTGGTTCACAACCAATTGGAGGCCGAAATGAACTCCGAATCAGTTCAAAACTGATTCAGAAAAATCCTGGCATAGTGCTGGTCAACCCGGAACAATTTTCGGTTGACACAGACAAGAGCAAGACGAGGAAAAGAGTGCTAAAAAATAGTGTGACTATAAAATCGAGACGATTCCCAATCGTAATCGGTATCCAGATCAGAGAGTTATCATCTATGGCGTGTGACCTCATAGTTTCGAACCAAAACGGTAGCACTAAAACAATTTTAGTACTAGCACAGGAAACCATCTAGCAATGGGTCCCGGCGTCCGGATAGGTCGAAGATGCGGGAGCAAACTATCGAACCTCTGGCATATGGTTACCGTATAATTCATCCCTTTGACCTCTATTGCTCATGATGACTGAGATTAGGCTGCCAACCCAGACTGAGTCAGTCGACTACGTGTCTCAACCTTGCAAGCCCAGTGACTCTTCACTAGGACTACCCTAGCCGAGGTTTTGCTAAATTGAGATACTGCGAGACATTCAATCCAAACTGTTTGGACAGGTCAATTCCATTTTGGTCCATCACTACTCCACAAGTACTTGCCTGTACCCAGAAACCTTCCGTCACCGAATTAAAAATCCGGGTAGTCTGGCACCAAAGCACAGGGAGTTGCTTGCAAGCTACCATGATGACCTCAGGTCAGAGGGACACATATACCCATATCCAATCGTGAGTCTCCCTTTGGCAGAAAGGGGCTACACGGAGTCACGTTCAATGAGATATCACATATCCCACTTGCAGATCACATCAGTGTCTCCACACTCATTTGGTCAAGAGGACAACCAAACGATGTGAACTACTACAACCTATACTTGATATATTGCTGTCTAGTATAATATATCCTTTGATTGTGAACAGGGTTTAAGGACCACTCGATACATCCTCTCTGCATCGAAGTCAGTGTAGTCCTAAGGACTTCATCACATGGAAAGAGTTCATTTCATGAAAATTTAGTATGTGATGAGCTGCCAAAAATATTATTTTATTAATTCATAAAAAGAGTACAATACTGAGCACAACCGCCTACAACCCAGGCGATTGGCTTTGGGACACAATTCCCAACAACTCCCACTTGTACTAAAGCCAATCAGAAGAGTATCTAATACCCATTTCCCATTTACAATAGTTGAACTCTTTTATTCTGAGGGCTTTAGTGAAGGGGTCAGCCAAATTTTCTTTTCCATCGATCTTCAGAAGATTGATGTCGCCTCGTTCCACGATCTCTCGTACGAGGTGGTAGCGCCGCAGAATGTGCTTGGTGCGGTGATGAGTTTAGGCTCCTTAGCTTGAGCAATGGCTCCAGTGCTGTCACAGTACACCGGAACAGGACCATCTATGGAAGGTGCCACCCCTAGCTCTCCAAGGAACTTCCGCAACCACACGGCTTCCTTTGCCGCATCTGATGCTGCAATGTATTCTGCTTCGCATATGGAGTCTGCAACAGTTGCCTGCTTGGAACTTTTCCAGCAGATCGCTCCTCCATTCTGGGTAAATACAAACCCTGACACACTCTTGCTATCATCTCTATCCGACTGGAAACTGGAGTCAGAGTACCCCACAAGTTTCAAGTCAGGTTCTCCATAAATCAGCCATTGATCTTTAGTATTTCTTAAATACTTAAGGATGGACTTAACCACCTTCCAATGCACCTCACCTGGGTCAGACTGGTATCTGCTCACTACTCCTAGTGAGTATGCCACATCTGGTCTAGTACACGTCATAGCATACATGATAGAGCCTACTGTAGAAGCATAAGGTACTCTACTCATGCGCTCTCTTTCCTCAGGAGTTGTCGCACAATCCTTCTTGGAAAGAGTAATTCCAGAACCTATCGAAAGATAGCCTTTCTTGGAATTTTCCAGGCTGAACCGTTTCAACAGAGTATCAATGTACGTAGACTGGGACAGTCCCAAAAGCTTCTTAGATCTATCTCTATAGATTTTCATACCTAGTATGTAAGAAGCTTCACCCAAGTCCTTCATGGAGAACTAAGATGATAACCAGACCTTTATTCCTTGTAATGCTGCGACATCATTCCCGATTAAGAGAATGTCATCAACATACAGTACTAGGAATACAATCACAGAACCATTAACCCATTTATAGATGCACGGTTCTTCTCCGTTCCTAATGAAGCCATACGATTTGATACACCTATCAAACCGTAAGTTCCAACTTCGAGACGCTTGCTTGAGTCCATAAATGGACCTCTGCAACTTGCATACTTTTGATTCATCTATGGATGTGAACCTTTCAGGCTGTGTCATATACACCTCTTCTTCCAGCTCCCCATTTAGGAAAGCGGTTCGGACATCCATCTGCCAAATCTCATAATCAAAATATGCTACCAAAGCAAGCATGATCTGAATGGACTTGAGCATTGCCACAGGGGAGAAAGTCTCGTCATAATCGATACCATATCGCTGACGATACCCCTTGGCAACCAAATGGATTTTATAGGTCTCTACCTTCCCATCTGCGTCCCTTTTCCTCTTGAAGATCCATTTACACCCGATGGGTTTTATTCCTTCAAGCGGATCAACCAATATCCAAACATTGTTGATTTTCATGGAGTCCATTTCGGATTGCATGGATCCAAGCCATGCCTCAGAGTCAGATCTCTGAAGTGCATCCATATAGGTGATCAGATCCTCATTATTCTCATCGAGCTCAATGGGATCGCCATCCCGGACCAAGAAACCGTAGTATATGTCCGGCTGACGCGGTATTCTACCGGATCTCCTAATGGGTTCTGGGTGTGATTCAATCACAGCCGGTTCTATTATGTCCTTAGAGTGTGTAGGTTCTTCTATTGGCTGAACTTCATCAAGTTCAATCTTAGAAGCTATAGTTCCTTCTCCAAGGAACTCCTTTTCCAAAAAGATAGCTCTAAGAGCAACAAACACATTTTGTTCATTCTCTAAGTAGAAGAAATACCCTTTGGTTTCCTTAGGATAACCAATGAATAAACATCGGTCAGACCTAGGACCTAGTTTGTCTGAGTCTAAACGCTTTACGTAAGCCGGACAACCCCAGACCCGAAGGTGTGAGATTGAGGGTTTACGTCCATTCCACATCTCATACGGAGTGGAGACAACAGACTTATTTGGAACATTATTTAATAAGTAACAGGCTGTCTGAAGCGCATATCCCCAAAAGGATAGCGACAGATTTGCAAAACCCATCATGGATCGAACCATGTCCAACAAGGTTCGATTCCTCCTTTCGGACACACCATTTAACTGTGGTGTTCCTGGAGGAGTCCACTAAGAGAGAATTCCATTCTCCTTTAGATATGTCAAAAAAGCACCAGATAAGTATTCACCACCTCGATCAGATCGAAGGGTTTTAATACTTTTTCCAGTTTGCTTTTCTACTTTATTACGGTATCGTTTGAACATTTCAAATGATTCAGACTTATGTCTCATTAAAAAGACATAACCAAATCTTGAAAAGTCGTCTGTAAAAGTAATAAAATATTTGTATCCTTCTCTGGCACTAACTGTCATTGGTCCACATACATCAGTATGTATTAGACTTAGAAGTTCTGTAGCTCGTTCACCCTTTCCAGTAAAAGGTGACTTGGTCATTTTACCAAGTAAACAGGATTCACAAGTGGGCAGTGATTCAGAATCACTAACCTCGAGAAGTCCATCTCCTCGCATCTTGTTTATCCTATTTTGGTTAATATGACCTAGCCTACAGTGCCAAAGATACAAATCACTGACATTATCTAACCTTGGGCGTTTGCTAGAAGTGTACATTACACTAACAGGCCTTGATAGTACGTATATGCCATTATTTAATCTAGCTTTCATTATAACAGAGTTATTCAAAATAACATTGCAAAAATCTCCTTTTATTGATAATTCAAAACCACAAATGGCCAAAAGGCCTACAGAGATTATGCTTATAATGAAACTAGGACAATAGTGACAGTCGACTAGTTCAACAGTACAAGACTCAAAGACAAGACGCAGGACTTCGATCGCCAGTACTGGAACACGATTTCCATTCCCGACGCTCAGAAACTGTTCTCCATCTTCAAATCTTTTGCTAACTTGAAGTCCCTGTAACGATTTACAAACATGAATTGGACTACCAGTATCCAATACCCAGTTAGCAGTATCAACAATTAAGTAATTACAAGGTTTTATCATATAAATACCTTGTTCAGCAAACTTCTGCTTCCTTGGCCTGTTCGGATCAAGGGACGCAATATAAAGAGAACAATTCCTCTTCCAGTGTCCCTTCTTCTTGTAGTAGAAACATTCTGTAGAAGATTGATCAGCCTTATACTTCCTGGTCTGACTAGGGCCAGGAACATTCTGCACCTTTCTCTTTTTATTTGTTTTCTTCTTCCCTTTCTTAAAGGGATGACGACCTCTACTTCCTCCCACTAAATTCACCACCCCCTTATTCAGTTGGTGGTCTTTCTCGAAAGTCTGCAGTAACCCCAAAAGACCATGGTAGTTGACTGCAAGCTTGTTCATTCTATAATGATCGAGAAAATCAAGATAGGAAGAGGGAAGAGAATTCAGGATCGCATCCTTGCCGAGCTGCTCGTGCAAGGGGCATTCGAGTTTGCCCAACTTTTCAATCAGCTCGATCATGTACAATACATGATCAGTGACTGAACCGCCATTCGGCATCTTGGAGTTGTAAATGGCACAAGACACTTTTTACCGTTCTACATCATCCGGGGTGCCGAAGGATTCCTTTAACTTTTGAAGGATTTCATCAGGTTGGGCCTCCTCGAATTTGTGACTGAACTCGTCGTTCATCGCCGCTAACATAATGCATCGGACAGTAGTCCGATCAGAGACCCACTTCAGATAAGCATCTCTGACCACACTCCATGCATTAGCGGGAGGGATTTCAGGTGCCGAATCCGCTATTACATAGAGGATCCGTTCATGCTCCAGAACGATTCTCAATCTTCAATACCAACTATCGAAGTTGTGACCCTTTAACTTCTCGTTATTGAGAAGTGACTGAAGCGATAAATTTGAAGACATCTGAAAAGAAAATTAGACCATATTAGTGTATGAATTAATAACTTAACTAAAAGACTTGGACTTTAGTCTAAAGGTTTCTCCCACTAATTTTTCAGATTGGTAGCCTCTAACTCCAATCCATGAAAATATTTTTTCAAGTGGGTACTGAAATCCAATAGGCCATGCATGAGCCCGACTATGGCCAGCTCACCCATACGAGCCTAAAGGTAGGTTCGTAAACCAATTATTTCCCTAAATAATTTTCAGTATTTTATTTTGCCCCAGAGAACACCCCAATCGGCCTAGGGGCCTCCTATTGCGGGTCTCTGGTTAGGTCCAATCATTAAAATAACAAATCCAATGCTTCCAGCTAACTAAACACCAAGCCCGACTATGGCCGGCCCACCTGGTCCCGTTAAAAAGGTTGCACTGAACCATCTCGATCAGATAGAAATTCCAGTCGCCGGATGTACACCCGTTCTATGGAACTGCTGATGCACACCAAGCTAGTGGACACATTTCTATCCAACTTAATGAAAGGCTAAGACACTATCAACTCCTTGACTTAGTCTTTTTAAGGACCTAATAATTTTAGAGGATTTTTTAGTTGTGACAGAAGAAAAAGACAAGGACATGGATCATCCTCCCACTGAATAAATCAGATTCCAGGAGGGTTGAAATAAATCAACAAATGATCCATGGGCACCTATAGATCAATCAGACCGATCAACCTGGGTGACATGGGTTAACTCGAGTCATTGAGCTTTTCCAATCAGTTCTGGTTGACTCGACTAGCCAGGTAGGTGAGATCATGGGTGAGTATCCGCCATTAACCATCTTTCCTAGACACCAACCAAGTTGGCCAGGAAAGAGGTAGCCTCATACAGCCATGATCATAATGCCAAACCTACCTCGACACCAGTCGGTTTACCAGACTCGATCAGACTAGCCTAAAGACTCGGGCGTCCACTGAGCCACTAATTGGATCCATTTTAGATGAACGGATCAACTAATCTAACTATTAGATAGTTCTAAAGAAGGGCCTTAAACAACTTTTGTTTAATCTTCTTGTTATCCGATTCAACTAAATTTAGGTCTAACCCAGTTATGGACCCAACTAGTCAGCTAACCCAATTAATCCAGTTAAGGACCCAACTAGTCAGCTAACCCAATTTAACCCAAAATGGCTTACGCAAATTTGAATAGATTTCATAAACCTAAAAAAATTTTAATAAGCCAAACACTTAATTAAAACAATTTTTAAGTAAGTCTTTATGTAAAACATATTTTTACATAACAAATCATGCATCAAAATATTTTACAAATATTTTATAAACATGCCAAAAACATGTATCACCAAATTAAAATAATTTTTAATTTTTAATATTCTTTAAGGATCCTTCTGAAGAGGCCAACACAAACGATCCGCATCATGTCAAAGACACACGGTCATGGTGAAAGTCTCAACTAGGTTCCAAAAAGAAAACTTGATACATTTTTAAGATTAAACAATTTTTAATCTATAAACATGCATACTAGATTAGATTACACATGTAACCTGCTCTGATACCACTGAAAGGAAACTGTGCAGGTGCTTTGACAAGATCCTACACTAGGCATGCAAACATCTACGGGAGCATAATAGATTTTAAAATATTTTTTAAAAGTCGTGCAGTGGAAATCTGCTCCGCTAGGAACTAATCTAAATCTAGTTGCATTTAGGCATGTATGATCATATAAAATATTTACATAATATTAAACAATTAAGTCTATCCATGCATGATTAAAAAAATAATTTTCCATACCTTTATTCCACCTAGAATAACTCTGGAATAAACCTGGAATATACTTGAATAACTGGAATAAAGTTATTCCAGTTGTCTTCCTCCTTGGAACTCTATTTTTGGCTTGCAAAACATCGTCGGAATACCTTCCGGACCTCCGTTTGCTCCCAAATTTGAGCAGTGGCAACTTGGACAAGTCTACTTCGATTTTCCACCAATAACTGTAATCAAATGTAAGCCAAAAAATTATAATAAATCACCAAAGTCTGCTGCCAGATTTCTGCAGCAGAACTGGGCAGCAGACTTTGGCCTTCGTTTCGGAGCAGTTGGGGCGATCCCGGTCCTCGTAGCTTGCTCCTAGGAGTAGAAGGATACTCCCTCTAGAGGGGAGACACGCCCGGGGCTCTCGGATCCTTCTCCATGCGCGGTGCTAGCCGTTGGAAGAATGCTTCACGGTCATAGAATTTCTGCAACAGGGCAGAACTTTGAGCACTTGAAACAAGGGATTTAAAGCCTTGTTTCTCTCCCTCACAAGCTCCTAAACCCAGCCCCAAAGCAGTCCACTTGAGCCTCTCAAAGAAGAAGAACACCCAAAATTTTTGTTGCTTTCTCTTGGTTCCCACACGGTGGATTAACTAATCTCTCGTTGAAACAGGGCTACTGTTGGTGTTTAAATAGGACAGCAGGGAGAGGGAAATGGAGAGGCAGGGATGGCCAAGAGGCAGCTGCCATTAACCCAATTAACCAGCAATTAACAGGGATTAAAGCCAGCGATGGAGGGAGATGAAGCGACGCCAGCATTTTGGACGAGGTAGAGGAGTTTCGGTCTTTTGGGCTTCCACGGATGTTTGGCCTTCTTGATGCTTGGAATTTCTTTCTAGCAAAATCACCGTGTAAATGGTCAAGGAAAGGAACATCGGTTCAATTAACCGGTCCAAGCAAAATATGGTTCAAACCCATTTAAACCTATTAGTCCAACCCAGTTTAACTTTGTTCAATTGGTTCACAACCAATTGGAGGCCGAAACAAACTCCAAATCAGTTCAAAACTGATTCAGAAAAATCCTGGCGCAGTGCTCGTCAACCCGGAACAATTGCCGGTAGACACAGACAAGAGCAAGATGGGAAAAAAGTGCTCAAAAATAGTGTGACCATAAAACCGAGACGATTCCTAATCACAATCGATATCCGGATCAGAGAGTTATCCTCTGTGGCGTAGTTATCCTCTGTGGCGTGTGACCTCATAGGTTCGAACCTAAACGGTAGCACTAGAACAATTTTAGTACCAGCACAGGAAACCATCTAGCAATGGGTCCCGGCATTCGGATAGGTCGAAGATGCGGGAGCAAACTATCGAACCTCTGGCATATGGTTACCATATAATTCATCCCTTTGACCTCTAATGCTCATGACGATTGACATTGGGCTGCCAACCCAGACTGAGTCAGTCGACTACATGTCTCAACCTCGCAAGCCCAGTGACTCTTCACTAGGACTACCCCGGCCGAGGTTTTGCTAAATTGAGATACTACGAGACATTCAATCCAAACTGTTTGGACAGGTCAATTCCATTTTGGTCCATCACTGCTCCACAAGTACTTGCCTGTACCCAGAAACCTTCCGTCACTGGATTAAAAATCCGGGTAGTCCGGCACCAAAGCACAGGGAGTTGCTTGCAAGCTACCTTGATGACCTCAGGTCAGAGGGACACCTATACTCATATCCAATCGTGAGTATCCCTTTGGTAGAAAGGGGCTACACGGAGTCACGTTCAGTGAGATATCACATATCCCACTTGCGGATCACATCAGTGTCTCCACACTCATTTAGTCAAGAGGACAACCAAACGATGTGAACTACAACAACCTATACTTGATATATTGCCATCCAATACAATATATCCTTTGGTTGTGAACAGGGTTTAAGGACCACTTGATACATCCTCTCTTTATCGAAGTCAGTGTAGTCCTAAGGACTTCATCACATGGAAAGAGTTCATTTCAGGGAAATTTAGTATGTGATGAGCTGCCAAAAATATTATTTTATTAATTCATAAAAAGAGTACAATACTGAGCACAACCGCCTACAATCCAAGCGATTGGCTTTGGGACACAATTCCCAACACTAACATCATCCAGTGCAATCTTTGATTATTTATTAATCCATATGTTAATGCAAATGAACTGTTAACTTTGTTTAGTTCATATGAATTGAAATATGAATTAAGAAATAATCAAAGATTATACTGGGCGATGTTAGGCTAACCTATGATGTATATGAATTGAAACATGAATTAATCCATGATTAGAGATTGTACTTGGTGATGTTATACTAACCCATATTGCATAAATGATATAACTAAAGATAAAAAAAGAGTTAAAATTTTTGTAATGAATAAAGTTAACAGTAGAGTTAGAATCTCTAATCAATGCTATCTCATTGTTTCTTTTTGACTTCTCTGCTTCTTTTCTTTAGCTCTAACAAAGAGAGGGACTTTGATGGGGGACGGACCCTAACTAATGATGCATGACATGAAAGGGATGAACATGAAAAAAAATAGATTAAAGAGAGTGTTGTACCTTGATGGCTCACCCTCGGCCAGAACTGGCCCATTCTTGTGGTCCGACCGGGCCACCCCTTCAAGGCTCCAACTGCTAGAGGTCAGACCCACTGGAGCAGGACTCCGAACGATCCTCTCGTGTTGGGGTCCGGCCCACCGCTCTCCTTCAGAGGTTCGATTCACTGGAGCAGAGGTCCGAATGACCCTCTCCTGCTAGGGTCCGGCTCTTCGCTCTCCTTCGGAGGTCCGACCCACTAGAGCAAAGGTCCGAATGACCCTCTCCTGCTAGGGTCTGGCATATCGCTCTCCTTCAGAGGTCTGACCCACTAGAGCAGAGGTTCGAACAACCCTCTCCTGCTGGGGTCTTGCCGTCGCTCTCCTTCAGAGGTCCGACCCACTGAAGCAGGAGACCGAACGACCCTCTCCTGCTGGAGTCTGGCCTGTGGCTCCTTCAGAGGTTTGGCCTATAGTCCGGTCGATCGGCTTTCCCATGGCCGACATCTGACAGGCATGCCTTAGCATCCAGGGAATTCCAGAAGCACCTTTTTGTTACTGCAGGATCTTGCCATCATAATAGCCCTACTCCACTACTTCCATGATGTCTCCGTATCTGCGTGCCACATGGCCACTCTCCAGATTCTCCTAGGGGCAGATCGGTCTTTCTCAGCCTCTCCCCTAACGGATTTTGGACTATTCCGTGCCTATATAAGGTACTCAGGGGACCCCGTTTGAAGGTAGAGCAACTCTTTCCTCTCCATACGCTGTTCTATCCTTGGTTCCACTATTCTATTGCCTTCAACCTCCTGCTAACTTAGGCATCAGAGGTCCCCAGTCGGAATACCATCGGTGCCCTTGGAGAATTTGTTGCAAGTTCACCCGGGAGAGGAGAACTCCAGTACATCCAGCCCCGGTCCAGGAGTTGACACCGTAATAGATTGGAAATAGAGGAAGGGCCTTTCAGTTCCCTTCTCTAAAAGGAGGAATCCATCACCTCTGCTACAAAATGGCTAAGGGAAGAGCTCCAAACTCTACTGCCAGAAGAGGTATCTCTCCTTCTAGGTCTGAGGATCCTCTTAGGGAGAATGATATCGCCGCCACCGCCACTGCTGCCACTGAACCTACCATCACACTGGGGTTGCAGCAGTTCCAAACATTGGTGAATCGCATCGAAATGCTTACTGCTATTGTTCAGCATTTCCTGGAAGCAGCCGACAACCGGTAGCAACTACTAGCTATTTCTTGCACCAATCCTCTGACTGCTGCTGAGGGAAGCCGATGGCCGGAGGTCCCTCAGCATTGTTCTCACATCGCCACGGAGCCCCAGAGGTCATTTTGGCGATCGCGCTAATGGCAAAAGGGCAAGGTCTACTTTGCCTTCCTGCACCGAATCTGTCCCGATCGGCGGTCGACCTGCTACTGAACCTCCGAGGGACTATGCCAGCAAGATCATACACATGGAGGAGCGCATTGCTGAAATCGCCCTCTGGCAGAAGGTCGAAGGGGGACAGGTATACACTCCTATCCCCCGTTCTCTAACGAGATCCTGGCGGAGACGATTCCCTGCCACTTCAAGATTCCACAAGTGGACCCCTACGACGGTACCACTGATCCGATGGACCATCTGGGCAAGTACAAAGCCCATATGATGGTACAAGGCACCTCTGATGCCTTCCACTACATCGCCTTCACTGCCACCCTTAAGAAGACTGCATGGATGTGGTTCTCCGCCATCCGGCCAGGTACGATCCACTCCTTTTCACAACTCAAATCACTTTTTCTTTCTCAGTTCAGGACTTGCAGTCAGACCCCGAGGAATACCGACTGCCTCTTCCTCATGCTACAAAAGGAGGAAGAGACCCTTCGGGATTTCATGGCCCATTTCAACTCAGCGGCCATGGAAGTCTGGGACTTGAATGAGGCTGTGGCCATGTCAGCCTTCAAGCGAGGGCTCTGCTCGTCTAGGCTGACCTTCTCCCTATAAAAGAAACATCCGATAAGCTACAGCAAACTCCTGGCCAGAGCGCAGAAGTATGCCCTGGCAGAAGAACAGGCGATGGCCGATGTCAAGCTGAGGGAAGGCCGACCCCCAAGAAGTGGAGCGATAAGGCTCCTGAAGTCCGACCTCCGAGTGATAGTTGGAGATCGGCCCAACACTGAAGTCCGAAGCCGAGGGACTTCCCCCGGAGGTTCGAGACTTATGCGCCTCTATCCCTGCCAAGAGAAAAGATCCTTATGGAGATCGAGAATGAGACCTTTCTACAAAGGCCTTAGTCGATGAGGGGTCCTCCTGCCAAGAGAAACAAAGATAAATTCTATCGGTTCCATAGGGATCACAGCCACAGTACTGAAGAGTGCCTGCAGTTGAAAGATGCCATTGAAGACCTCATCCGGAGGGGGTATCTGTACAAGTACGTCCGACTCCATCAGGATCGAGGCGAAGCATCAAATGTTAGAAACCCTCCGGAGGAGATGAAGCTCCCCAATCAGAGGCCGACCGGCGAGGATGTCGGCATGCTGCATCGGCGATCAGGAGGAAATTATGAGGGCCGACCCGATATGGCTAAGAGGATAAAGGGCTCCAATGCAATCACTTTCTTTGATGAAGATCTTCTAGAGACTCATGTTTTTGAAAATGGCCCTATAGTCATGTCAATAGTGATAGCCAATTACGATGTAAGGAGAATATTTATAGATAATGGAAGCTTAACAGAGGTATTGCTGTACGATGCTTTTGTGAGAATGAATCTGTCTAGGTCCATGTTGCAGGAATCCCCCGCACCGCTAACAGGCTTCAGGGGAAACTCCATCAGAGTGGAAGGGGAGATAGTTCTCCCTATGATGATCAGGACGAAGCCTTTCCAGAAAACCCTCCCCATAAATTTTGTGGTCGTTTGGACGACCTCGCCTTACAATGCTATCCTAGGTCGACCGGCCCTCAACAAATTCAGAGCCATTGTATCCACTTACCATTTGTTGGTGAGATTTCCGACTAGGAGCGGGGTCAGATTGATAAGGGGAGACCGTCGGATGGCCAGGCAGTGTCTGACCATTATGAACCAATAGTCGGAAGGCCATCCCACTCTAGAGCAACTTGACCCGAGGGCTGAGGCCGATGGCCTTGGTCAACCAAGAGAAAGGATTCTGTTTGTTCCCCTTCGAGAGGATGATCCCACCAAAGTCCTTCAGATTGGAGGTTCCCTCAACGAAGACATTAAGTCAGAACTGATCGGCTTCCTTAGGAGTAACGCCGACGTCTTTGCTTGGTCGGCGTCGGACATGCCCGGAATACCGTCGGAGGTCATCACTCACCAGCTCAAGGGGATCTGACCTACCGACCTTTCCAACAGAAGAAGAGAAGCTTTGCTGCCGAAAGGCAAAAAACCGTCGATGAGGAAGTAAAGAAGCTCTGTGATGCTGCCTTCATCAGGAAAGTCCACTACCCTGTGTGGCTAGCGAATGTGGTTATGATGAAGAAGGCCAACGGGAAGTGGAGGATCTGTGTAGACTACACCGACCTCAACAAGGCATGTCCGAAGGATAGTTTTCTAGTGCCCAAGATTGACCAGCTGGTGGATGCCACGACCGGCCATCAACTTCTCAGCTTTATGGATGCCTTCTCCGGCTACAACCAAATAAAAATGCATCCGGAAGATGAGGAGAAGACCACCTTTGTCACCGACAAGGGTTTGTACTATTATCGGATGATGCCCTTCGGCTTAAAGAATGCCGGAGCCACCTTTCAAAGGCTGATCAACCAAGTGTTTGAAGGTCAGCTGGGCAGGAACATGGATGCTTATGTGGATGACATGATACTGAAGAGTCTCCATAAGGCCGACCATATCAGGGACTTACGGGAATCCTTTGATGCAATCAAGCGCCATTGGATGAAGCTGAACCCCATGAAGTGTACTTTTGGGGTAATCTCTAGCAAGTTCCTCGATTTTTTGGTCACACGGAGGGTAATTGAAGTGAACCTTGACAAGATAATGGTCATCACTGAGATGGCATATCCGACCAACAAAAAGCAGGTGCAAGAGCTCACCGACCGAATCGCCTCTCTCAGCCGTTTCATCTCCCATTCGGTTGAGAAGTCTCTGCCATTCTTCAAAACCCTGCGTTGGTCGGAAAGCTTTGTTTGGACTGATGAATGTTGGTCGGTTTTCGAAGCATTGAAGGAGTACTTGAAGAAAACCCCATTGCTGGCCAAGTCGACGGAGGGGGAACCTTTGTACCTCTATCTTTCGACGTCGGACGAAGCGATCGGTGCCATCCTCGTGTGAGTCGGAGAGGACAGATAGTAGAAGCCTATCATTATATCAGCAAAGTTCTCCACAATGCTGAAACAAGGTACCCTAAGATACAAAAGTTGATATATTCTTTGGTCACGTCCACCAAGCGGCTCCGACCGTATTTCCAAGCACATCCGATTATGGTGATGACCACCAACCCCTCAAGGCAATCTTTTGGAGCCCAGACACATCTGGTCGGCTCACCAAGTGGGCTGTTAAGCTAGGCAAATTTGATATCTCTTTCTAGCCACGATCTGCCTTAAAGGCCCAGGTAATTGTTGACTTCATTGCAGAGTGTACATGGAGACAGGAGACACGTCCTCAAATGGCCAAAATACTTGAAGCCGATGCCATCTACGAAGCCGAACCAGCCTAGACCCTCCATATGGATGGAATGTCCAACCTTGCGGGCTGCAAGGCCAGACTGATCCTGGCTAACCCGGATGGATAGAACCTAGAGTATGCATTGCATTTTTTATTTCAGGTGTCAAATAATCAGGCGGAATACGAAGCCCTCCTCGTGGGGCAACGAATCACCAATGAACTGGGCATCAACCGACTCAGAGTCTTCTCCGACTCTCAACTAGTGGTTAATCAAGTAAAGGGGGAATTTCAAGCAAGGGATCTGACCCTAGCAAAATACTTAAGGTACAAAACCTTATCTCTCGGCTCAGATTTTTCGAAATCCTCCATATACCTCGTTTGCAGAACTCTCAGGCAGATGCTCTGTCAAGGTTGGCTACGGTCACCATCGGGACTTCCGACTAAACTTTTGTGGAGCATCTGCAGCACCCAAGTATTGCCGAAGAGCCGACAAAGGTCCACCAGGTGGAATAAAAAACTTCTTGGATGGATCCGATCCTTACTTTCCTGACTAAAGAAATTCTTCTGGAAGGTCCGATGGAGACCAAGAGAGCATGCTTGACGGCCTCTAAGTACATCGTCCTTGACGACGTCCTGTATAAGCGGTTATTCTCACATCCACTGTTGAAATGCTTGGGGCCGACAGATGCCAACTATGCACTCAGAGAAGTCCATGAAGGCATCTATGGCGACCACCTCGGAGGAAGGTCCTTAGCTTACAAGATCATCCAATAGGGGTATTACTAGCCTACCATTCAGAAAGATGCATCGGACTTTGTCCGAAGGTGCGATGCGTGTCAAAGATACTCTATTATTCAAAGGAGGCCTGCTAGTGAGCTGACGCCGATCAATGCCCCATGGCCGTTCGCACAGTGGGTGATAGATATATTGGGGCCCTTTTCCCCGGCATCCGGGCAACAAAAATATTTTATAATTTTAATTTGTTGGCTAGAAACCCGAAATAAAGTAAAGAATAGCAGGCAAGTATGTAATGAAAGAAAACATCATACCCGCAAAAGAACTCACGAAGAATAACAAAAGATAGGATCTCGAGAATTGAGAAACCCCCGATTTAGGATAGCATACCTTCAACAGATCAGAAATCAGGAGGGGGAAGTACTGTACAAGGCAGAGATTTGAAGAACCTTCACTGAAGAGATCGCACAGCACTCAAGATCGGTGCCTGGAAGATAGGCCTGTAGTCCTCGAATCAAATGGCTATCTGGGTCAGTCCAAGAGGTGAAGAGGGCCTTCTCTTTGGAAGGGAAACACCATGGGGATCCTGCAAGCATCAGAGATTAATCAAATAAACAAGAAAATAAAGGAAAGTAACTAGGTTTTAGAAGAAAGAAGGATTAGGGTTTTGAATAGCTCGCGGCCTGGGGAAGAAGAAGATCCTTGGCTTGATGGGCAGATAGGGCTTCTTCTCCTTGGGCATAGAAGATGAGGACTTGGGCATAGAGGCAGGGGTCAGCTAGGGCACACAAGGACAACCACACAAAATATAAGAACACCAATGCTAGAAAACAAATCACCAGAGTTTTATTTCATCAATAGGTTATATGAATACTAGAGGAAGAGGGGTGGGATATTTATAAGAGTTCACATGCCCTCTCTTAATTAGGATAGGATCACATTATTTGAGTAGGAAGAGGGTTATAAACTTTGAATGCAATTACAATTCCCAAAGAACTTAGGAATAGAAATCCTTAATAGGTTAGGAAGGAATATTCTTGTGTTGACCTAGTCTTCTCTTCCTCCCTTGGACTGGTCAAAGGCTTGGGCTCCTCTTGGAATTCGACTTGGACCTCTTGGGCTGTAGCAAGGGGCATCCTCCAAGGGCTTGGCGCATGGGCTTATGGGTCCTGGAAGCTAGGGCGCCTTGGCATCAGCATATTCTCTGGTATCAGCATATTCCTTGGAAACTTGGTTTTGGGTTCATGGGCTTGACTCCTGGGCTTGGAATCTCTTGGTCTGGGGAGCTGGCATATCCCTGAAATCATGAGGCACCCTGATCTAGGAATATTCTGGAGAATTCAGAGGGTATCAAAGTATCTGGAGTACATTTGGAAGGAATCTTGGACCTTGGGGTGGCAAACAAGGCCCAATAAGCTGATGAGAAGGCCTCTGGCTCCTGGATGAGGCCTGGTGGAACTCCAAAACTATATAACCTCTTTTCTTGTACAAAATTGGACTTGTACTAGACTAATACACAAGTACAGCACTCAACGATTGGACTAGGATTGAGACAAATCAACTAGCCTCAACTTATTATAGGATACAATCTAACTTGATTACAAAATTTGACACATGACTAAGTAACTAGATAGGGCCTAGTAATCTGTGTCTGATCCTGGTGCCCCCACCACTTAGCCTTGACGGTCCTATTTCTTCACTTTTAGGGTTTATTTCTGCATGCCTGTGCTTCGGATTTTCTGTAGAATTTCCTACTTTATATCTTAGCTTGAAATTCGGCATACAAACTCCTAACTTAGTGCCTAATACACGACAAATAATTGGCATGCATGAATAGTCCGGCATCAAAGGGATAACTAAATCTTCCAGAACAACTAAAGATCCCTATTGGATTAAGAATATATTGAATTAGGTATATTCTTTTGATGGGGACATCACCAACACTGATCTTGGAGTAGTACTGATCCCGAAGCAGCACATATTTCAATAAATTCAAATTCAAAAAAATAGTTGATTAGGATTGGTTGTTTGAAATTTGATTTAGGAGTTAGGATTGAGATATGGATAGGCCTTATCCTATCCTTATCTTGTATTTGAATTTGAACCATCCTTATCTTTTTATCTTGTATTCAAATTCAAATGAGGGTTGGAAAGGTCCATAAATATCACTCTCAGTCCTTTGTAAAAAAAGATAATTTAGTGAATAAAAATGAGTTTTTTTATAAAAGAGTGATTCTTTCTTTCGCTCTATAAGGAGAGGGTGTAAGGCCCAATCCTAGGATATGATGATAGGTCATGTCTAGTTATCCCCTTCCTTGATATCATCTTCCTTAACCCCCCATGTCCTTTGAGATTCATCCTAATGCCTCCTAGTATCGAGGTGGTTGGAATGCCCTAGAGGTGAGAGGTCTCTTCGTTAGTGTGAGTCCCAAAGTCCATGAGTTCCAAACCTTAAGTCTTCCATCCCCATTGTTCCTTCACCATCCCTAGAAAAATCTAAAAAAAGTAGTATCCTAATCTAGGTGACTTCTAGGCTCATGCACGATCCTACCCATTATCTGTCCCCCATCAATTTGGTATCAGAGCTAGGGATTAGGGTATTGCCATCTCCCCGACTCAACCCACATTTTTTTTTCCAAATCTCTCTCCATTTTTTTTCCTTCCTCGTCACTGTTCTTTCCCCTGTTCTCTGAATTACTGATACTTCTTTCCTTCTTCCCTCTCTAAACTTTCAACAAGTCTCATTTCTAATCCCATCTCTAATCTTGTTTCCACCCAGCCCCACTGGGAACTCCCAATCAACAGCCCGACCGCCAACTCCCTGGGTCTGTCCAACATCATCCCGTCTCCCTATTGCCACAGTGCACTTCCACCATGCTGAAGGACTATGCCGCTGTTGTGCCACCGAACCACCAGGCCTGTAGCCGTGTCATGCCCATGGCATCACGATGCTCATCCCACCCATCTCAAGTCCTATATTCCCCAAGCTTGCTATTTTGGAAAGCATCATGCTTATGGTTCCATCAATATGGTTGTCCATTGGCTTGCTAGGAAATTCCTCAACTGGTCGAGAACCTTTTATCATTTTCTATTTATTAGCTCCAGTGTCTGGGAAAGGGTGGAGGATTCTTTCTGCATGGATCAGAGTATCCTATGCTTCTCTACGATCTTAGAGTTGATTTGGGCACTTGTCTTCACCATTTCTTCAACCTCCTCATTCAACCGCTTTGTCTCTGATCTCATTAGCTGGAGCTCCTTTTCCTTGGTCTCAACCAAGGTCTTCTGCTTCTGCTTCTCAATGGATCTTATTGCGGCATTCTCCTCAATCACATGCATCTAAGAATGGAAAGGAAGAGGAGCTTCGTATGCGTATCTTCTTCTACGGTGATGGGTGAATGGAGGATACTGATCTGATTGGGGAGTTGGTCATGAATGAAGAGCTTGGCAGCTTCAGGACCGGATCTCCCTCAACAGTATCCCTCCCAATCGGAGAGCCCCACGGTCCGCCCACACCTCTGGTTGGTTAGGATTGAGATATGGATAAGCCTTATCTTATCCTTATCTTGTATTTGAATTTGAACCATCCTTATCTTTTTATCTTGTATTCAAATTCAAATGAGAGCTAGAAAAGTCTATAAATACCACCCTCAGTCCTTTGTAAAAAAGGACAGTTTAGTGAACAAAAATAAGTTTTTTTAGAAAAGAGTGATTCTTTTCTTTTGCTCCATAAAGAGAGGGTGTGAGGCCCAATCCCAGGACATGATGATAGGTCATGTCTAGTTATCCCCTTCCTTGATTTCATCTTCTTTAACCCCCCTGTCCTTTGAGATTCATCCTAATGCCTCCAAGTATCGAGATGGGTGGAATGCCCTAGAGGTGAGAGGGCTCTTCATTAGTATGAGTCCCAAAGTCCATGAGTTCTAAACCTTAAGTCTTCCATCCCCATTGCTCCTTCACATCCTTAAAAAAATCCAAAAAATGTAATACCCTAATCTAGGTGACTTTTAGGCTCGCCCACGATCCTACCCCTTATCTATCCCCCATCATCTTTCCTATCCTTTTTATATGTTACACCCTTTATTTTCTTTCTCCATTCAGGACAATGTCGATTAAGTTGGAGGGGAAGAATAACTAATCTAATTAAGTCATCTAGTATGACTAGAAGTAATTAGTTTTGTATATCCATATTTTATCTTAATTTGAAGTTAATTAGGCACCCTAATCAAAGATTGATTAATAGTTTGATAGTTTTAAAGATACTAAAGGGAAAATTACTAAGAAAATCTAACAAATGTTAAGGTTTTGACCAAACTAAATTTTAGGAGTGAATCTAGAACTCTCTCGCTTCTTACCTCAATAAGAATCTACTTTTAAGAGTATGGATGGAAAGGTCAAGATTTTCAAAAAGTCCTTTAAAAAATAAAAAAAAGGATTTTGGCATTATTTTATTAAGTAACCGGGCTCCTTTACTTGAGTAAATATTATGGTTTGCATCCAAAGGTGGCAATGTTGAAAAACCTATTAGAGAGTTAATCTGACCTCATAACTCTTCTTGGACTCTTACTAAGTAACCAGGCCCCTTCACCTAAGTAAGTATTATGGTTTGCATCGAAATATGAGAAGGCCAAGAGATCTATTAAGTAATAGTACCCCACTAAGCAACTAGTCCCCTTCATTTGAGTAAGCATTATGGTTTGCATCAAAAGGTAAGAAAACAAATACTTAAAAGGATAGAACATTGCACTAGACTCTTGGTGCCTATATTGGTGTATGCATTTTTAAGGGGCATAGAAGGACGAAGAGTCCTTCTATAATTAAATCACCTTTTTGGTGATAAGCCTTAGCCCCTATCCTCTCTAAGCATAGGATCAAGTCAATCAAATTGGTTTGTTATTTTAAGATTATGATGAACCACATAAATTAAGACAATGATTTTAGGATTATGATGGAGTTCATAATAATGAGACTTAAGATCTTATAAATCCTAATCTAAAATATTCCTAGTCATAGGATCATCAAGTTGGGATTGATATCTTTGGATAGACTAGCACATCCTATATATGCTCGATAAAGAGAGTGGTTGGTCTCACGACCACTTGTGTAGGGACACTAATACAAGGATGTGGGTTCTCACCAGGGTATGAGTTCACTGAATTGATCTATTATGAGAATATCTTATAAAAGTCTTACTTGTCAAAAGATAATTCTCTTAGTAAACATTGTGCAAGTGATCCATAGACCTAAGATCACCATGGTATCCTATACACATGAATCCATATTTTGATTTATACTCATTCATGACTTAGTCATGTATGGGATATTCATGGATATAGTGAATTGTGTATGAAGGTTATGAATAGGTCAACAAGGAATTGATCACACCTAGTAAAAGGAGTATTTATCCCATGTAATCTCATCAAATGATGACTCAAGAAGTCTTTGATCAAAGTAGGATGAAATTATAAAAGGATTTATAATCCTTCATCAATCGAGTCCTCATTAGTGATTTGAGGTTCGAATGAATAAAGTATCAGGGTTTGACATTTTTTCATACCCATCACTTATTCTGGATAAAGGAAGATCAAAGGATTGAATTGCATGGTAACTTATCACTAAAAAATATTTTGATAATTTTTACCAAATTTCTCATCTTTTGGATAGGCATGACACGTTGCTAGATGTTAATCATGTCTTGTTGGTTATCATGAATTAAATTTATTAAATTCATGAGTCTATTTAAAAGATGGTTCAAATTGATAGCTAAGGTTAGCTTGATTTGAACTAATTTGATTAGTTTATTTCTAATCGAACTAATTGACATGAACCTAGACCTACTGCTACCTAGATGAGGAGCCCAAAGGATCAAACACAATAAAGAATTGATCAAGGAAATCATTTATTTTTTATTAGGGTCATAGGATCCTAATTCACTAGCTAGGCTAGCCTAACTCCTAATCTATATAGATTGGATTTAAAACATATTTCTATTTGGCTAGCCTAACTCCTAATCTATATAGATTGGATTTAAATGCTTTCTATTTGGGCTAACTAATTTGAGTGAGACTTAAATTGGGTTGAGCTTAAAGTGGGGCAGCCAAATTAAGATTTATCCTAATTTTATAGTCTTTATCCATTAATTAAACCAGGACTCTTGGTGCCTATATTGGTGTATGCATTTTTAAGGGGCACAGAAGGACCAAGAGTCCTTCTATAATTAAATCACCTTTTTGGTGATAAGCCTTAGCCCCTATCCTCTCTAATAGGTACCTATTTGGACTGGATTTGACCAGTCAAAATATGTAATAATAGGCATGAATTCATGAAGGGATGCGATGCTTGGATAATATGGCACATGGAATGGACTAGAGTCCTTTTGCTTATCATTCACATTTTTCTAGATAAGCATTCCTAATTTATATGCCTATTGGAATGTTGGATTAAGTCTTTAATTCAGAAATTAAAGACTAATTATCAATTTTTCTTGAAGAGTTATGATAAGTAACTCTTGGCACAAAAATATTGGTGAAACAACATTTCACTTTGCACCTTTCTGCCAAAAGACACCTTCTGCTTGAAGGATCTTATCTGATATGTTAAATATCAAATTAAGATCTGATGAATGGGTGTATTAGGCACCTCCTCTCTTCCTATTTAAATGCTTTAATGATTGAAATCAAAGCATTCAAAGTTTGTCCTGACAACTCTCTTCCTTCCCTTATTAAGCCAAGTCTTTTAATTTAAGACAATTTCACCATTTTAAGATAAGGGCTTAGGAAAAGAATTAGAAAAGATAATAGGATAGTAAGAGAGTTTTTGAAAATATCTTAAGGTACTCTTTGAAAGGAAAAAGGTCCTAGAAGAGAAGAAAGGTTGCTGAAGGAAGAAAGGCTGCCGAAAAGAGTCAAGCAAGAAAGAGAAGTGTTTTCTTGATCTAGTGCCTGTGTGATCACCTCTAGAGGGCATATACTTGTGTTCCTAGTAGAATAAGGGATATTAGCATTACAGGTATTCTTCTATTTTCTATTATTTTATCTTATTAATTGATATAATCAAGGTAGTCCTAGGTCTAGGGTTTTGGTTGACTAGGGTTTCAAGGATTAAACTTTTGAAATCTGGTCTTTTACTGTGCAACCGTAACTCAACAATGACTGGCTTTGATCCAATATCAAAATTCGTGCAAACCTGATGATGGACTCAATACATGATTTCAGTTGTGATACATTCACCCATCAACTCTCAACTCATCAAACATTGATCTATAGTAGGATTCTAAAGTCTGTTTTAACTAGGACTTGGTTTACCATCCAACTATTGATTTTATAAAAAATAAATTATTGACATTACTATGATCTCTCCCTTTAGTTCCATATCAAAAATATATAAACACCTCTCCTTTGTTAACACCTAGAAAAAGGCTCCTGTACCTCTACCTGGATGCATCAACCCCCGGAATCCCTTTAGACCCATACATAAAGGGAGAGGAAGGGAAGATCATGCATGGCTAAGAAACTTTTGTCTTTGAGGAGTAGATGATATTTTTGGTATTTATATTTATATTTTATCTTTATGTAAGTAGTTCTTATTTGTAATGGTTTGTTTTCCATGAATAAATTATTTTTCATTACTTCAAGTAGTGTTTTTCATGTTTAGACTATAATTAGATTTTAGAATAGCTTATGACTATATAGAGATGAGTTGTGATCTTAGGAGACGATTCATTCTTAGTGAGATAGGTTATGCTTGTAATATGATTATAGAAAATTATATTTATATGATTAGAGACTTTGAATAGCCTATAGCTATGTTGTAGTGGATCCAAGTCTATATCTAGCAAGATAGGCTATGCTCGGGGATCAATTATAACTTAACAATTACATATTAAACAAATACTTAATATAATACCAAATACCCAATCAAAACCCAAGACATCTTTTATATTCTTATTAATCTCCTACTTAGTTTAATTCTTGTTCTTAGTTATAAACATATTCCAACACTTTCATCTTTCTAACCTAATTAAAACTTTAATAAAATAATCTTGAAAGTAAACATAAACCTAACTGATCTATGAGGATATGATCCTGACTCACCCTAACAATAGTTTAAGTTGGTGAAATTATTTTTGACCGCATACAATAGCGATCAATCCTAAGCTACTTTGGTTTCAAAGATGTTCACCTTATAATGGAAGGTATCAAAGATGACCAATATGACAACTGCATCACTGCTACTACTATAGATCGAATGATAGAGTTAGACAAGACTACAATATCTTAAGTATAATTGAAGATACCTTTTCATTAACTAATTCAGTATATCTAGCTTCTAAGTTTTTCCACCTTTTCATTAACCAAATAGGAATCCAAGGGATATTAATTATTTAATTAACTAAAATAAAATCTAATTAAATAATTAACAAATTAACTGATTATTGACTTCATTCACTATGGAGACACTAACTCGTTCTTTATCTTTAGTTACATCATTTGCATCAAAGACTAGCCTAATATCATCAAGTGCAATCTCTAGTCATTGATTAACTCATATTTCAATGCATATGAATAGTTGTTGACTTTGCTCAATTCGTACGCAATGAAACATGAATTAATCCAAGACATGCTTGGTGATATTAGGCCACTCCATGATGTAAAATAAAGTAACTAAAGATGAAGAAAGAATTAGAATTTCCATGGTGAATGAAGTCAACAATGAGCTAGTACATGACTCGAGCCCAATAACATGGGAGCTAGACCCATCTAATATTCGAGTATGGGTCCGGGTCTAATAACTAAGATTAGGTCTAAATCTCGATATCTAGGTTCTAACTCAAACCCGATCTATTGATAGCTCTAAGCTAAAGTAAGCAAAACAATAAGAGAAAAGAAAACCAAACCCCTCTCTATTAGAGCTAAAGAAAAGAAGAGGACAAGATGAAGAAGTATAAGAAGACAGCATTGATTGAAGATTATAACTTGACTATTAACTTCATTCACAATGAAAATTTTAGCTCTATGTTCATCTTTAGTTATATTTTTGCATCATAGGTTAGCCTAACATCATCCAGTGCAATCTTTGATTATTTATTAATTCATATGTTAATGCATATGAACTGTTAACTTTGTTTAGTTCATATGAATTGAAATATGAATTAAGAAATAATCAAAGATTATACTGGGCGATGTTAGGCTAACCTATGATGTATATGAATTGAAACATGAATTAATCCATGATTAGTGATTGTACTTGGTAATGTTATACTAACCCATATCGCATAAATGATATAACTAAAGATAAAAAAAGAGTTAAAATTTTTGTAATGAATAAAGTTAACAGTCGAGTTAGAATCTCTAATCAATGCTATCTCATTGTTTTTTTTGACTTCTCTGCTTCTTTTCTTTAGCTCTAACAAAGAGAGGGACTTTGATGGGGGACGGACCCTAACTAATGACGCATGACATGAAAGGGATGAACATGAAAAAAAATAGATTAAAGAGAGTGTTGTACCTTGACAGCTCACCCTCGGCCAGAACTGGCCCATTCTTGCGGTCTGACCGGGCCACCCCTTCAAGGCTCCAACTGCTAGAGGTCAGACCCACTAGAGGAGTCCGAATGACCCTCTCCTGTTGGGGTCCGGCCTGCCACTCTCCTTCAGAGATCTGATTCACTGGAGCAGAGGTCCGAATGACCCTCTCCTGTCGGGGTCCGACCCGTCGCTCTCCTTCGGAGGTTCGACCCGCTGGAGCAGAGGTCCGAATGACCCTATCCTGCTGGGGTCCAGCCTGTCGCTCTCCTTCGGAGGTCCGATCCATTGTAGTAGAGGTCCGAACGACCCTCTTCTACTGGGGTCTGGCCTGTCGCTCTCCTTTAGAGATCCGACCCACCAGAGCAGGAGTCTGAACGACCCTCTCCTGCTGGGGTCCGGCCTATGGCTCCTTCAAGGGTTTGGCCTTTAGTCCGGCCGACCGGCTTTCCCATGGCCGACGTCCGACAGGCTTGCCTTAGCATCCAGGGAATTTCAGAAGCATGTTTCTATTACTACGGAATCCTACCATCCCAACAGCCCTACTCCACTACTTCCACGATGTCACAATATCTGCGCGCCACGTGGCCACTCTCCAAATTCTCATAGGGACAGGTCGATCTTTCTCAGCCTCTCCCCTAATGGATTTTGGACTGTTCCATGCCTATATAAGGTACTCAGGGGACCCCATTTGAAGGTAGAGCAACTCTTCCCTCTCCATACGCTGTTCTTTTCTTGGTTCCTCCATTCTGTTGCCTTCAACTCCTTCTAACTTAGGCATTGGAGGGTCCCCTGCCGGAACACCACCGGCACCCTTGGGGACTTTGTTGCAGGTTCACCCGGGAGAGGAGCGCTCCAGTACATCCAACCCCGGTCCAGGAGTTGATGCCACAATAGAGAGTAATTTTTTTAAGATTTTATTTTGGTTTAGTTTTCAAAAATAGCTAAGACTAGGTTATGATTTCATGCAATAGTTAGAATCCTACCCACATGCTAGAAACTTTCAAAGAGAAAAAATTAAGGATCCTAGGGTTAAGCAACACCTATTAGGTACATGTTCTCCTTCAAACAAATCAGTCAGAGAGGAGGGAATCAGGTTTAACATACCAAGCAATGATATCTTGTTGCTATAGATGAGATCGCTTCGCACAGATCGGTACTTGGACGAAGAGGTCACTTTCCTGTGGATCTGCCAGCTTTTTATCAGATTGGTTCGAGGGCAAGGAGGACCTCATCCGAGGCCCGTTTCTTCCGAGGGATCCTACAAATGGCACAAGTTAGGTACGTAGATTATAGGAAAATAATAAACAGGATGAAAAGAAGAGATATAGCGGAAGAGTTGGCTACAGGGGGCTAGAGGCTTTGGAGGATGCTTGGACATCTAGATGGATGGAGGGGTGGCTTGGGGCTGATGGGAGGATGCTTGAGTGCTTCCTTGGATGGCGACCTGGATGGTGAGAGGTGGGTTAGCATTAGGTTTTGTGGAGGAGTGGAGGGTGGCGGCCTAGATGCAAGTTGTGTGGGGGCAGCCAAGAGAAAGAAGGAGGAGGGCATCATCGTTGGAGAAAGGTGATGGGCGACTAGGGTTTGATTGGGTGAAGAGGGGGGGGCGGCTAGCTAGGGTTTAGAGATAACTCGGGCCTCACACCCATCGACATTCAAAGAGAACGAAGGCAACTGAAAAGAAACACTCAATAATTTTTTCAGTCATCAAAGTATTATTCTTTACAAGAGGGGGAGGGGGTGGGTATTTATAGATTCACCCAGGGACCTATCCCTATCAAAGTAGGAGTATATAATTTGAGTGGGACACAGAGTACAAAGTTGGAGTGGGATTAGAAGACTGGAGTCCTAGTAAAACTTGGATATTGAGCTCCTCGTAAAACTTGGACAGTTGATTCTTTTTGGGCTTGAACTGCTTCACTTCTTGCTAGGCTGGGATGACACCTTCATTGACTGGTCAAAGGCCTAGGTGCCAACACTGTGGACTGGGTCAAAGCCTTGGGAGGGGCACCAACATGAATGGGCTTTGGGCTAAGGCACCATTTGAGCTTGGACTGGGAGGGTCATCCACTTCAGGTGGATCTGGGATGAGGCACCAAGGCTTGGTAGGCTTGGAGAGGTGCCTTCTCTTGATGGTCTTGGACTGGGGTGCATGAAGCCTCATCCTTTGAAGGGCTTGGTAGCATGAATGAAGTCCTGGCACATGGGCTGGGGTGCTGGAGTAGGGGCCCAGGTGCATGAAGCTCTGTTATGGTAGGGGCCTGGTGAATCTCCAAGTCTGGTGACTCTCCTCTTGTATAAGAATCAAAATTACATAGACTCGAAGGGCCTAACTAACAAGACTCAAAATAGGCCGGATGGACTCATGGGCTCAATTGAACGACTAAATAGGACTCAAGGAACTTAGTGAATCAACTTGACTTACTTTATTACAGGACTTAAAGTACTCATTAAAAAAAATGTGACTGACTTTCCCAACACATGACTTAGAGATCTTCATTGAACCTTGAACTTCATGTATGCTCCTAATTTCTTCATCAATTCTCCCGGGGTGAGAGGAACTCGACCCTATCGAGTAAAGGTCAATCTGGCTCTGGTGGGTCTAGGTTAAGGTGTTGCAGATCCTCTCGAGTAATTCACAAATCCTTAGATCTTGGTCGACCTTGCCAACGAACCAAGTGACGTGGAATCCTTTTATCCAAGTACTAATGGCTTGGTCATCCAGGATATGCTCAATCTTTTTCTCTCATGGACTAATTTGATGGTGGACACTCAGGATTGGGTTCACTCTTAAAGAAAGGGTCAGGCTCAATAGACTCACTAGGTATCATTGCTGGCTCCCTATACTCAACTATGTTTGAGATATTGAAGGTTGAGCTCAATGCCTAATTGGTGATAACTCAGGTACTAGGTCCAACTTTCTTTATCACTTTGATGGGTCCAGCTTCACGGGTATGTAGCCTAATCATTACATAATTTTTCTAGCAAACTCTTAGACTCTTTTCAAGAATTAACCATGTTTTTATAAAAATCATTACTCACATTAATCTTATGATTAATTCCTCATGTAGATCTCTAATCATGCAATGTAAATGATGCAGACTAACACTTCATGCAAGCAAATGACTCGTACCAACATGCAGGCAAGTGACTCATACCACTACCTAATGGACTACGGACTCGACTAAACCCTAAACTACAACTGGGTGTGTGACTGTTGGTCAGGTGGGTGACATGCAGATAAGAATGGTGCATGGACTCCTACTAAATGTCATAGGGTATGCCAAAAATAAGTAGCAAATTTAATAAGTTCAAAGAATGCATGCAGCTTGCTAACCTCTACATAATGCAATCGAATGGTTTGAGAAACATAAGAAGCTTCAAGAAAGGATAGAAAATAAGAGGTGGATTCAGGGTTAGCCTGGTGGGGTAGGAAATAAGAAGAGGGTTTAGGGTTGATCAGATATAGTATGATGTAAGAAGAGGTTTCAGGGATTAGTCCTAGACTAATAAGGTGGACCTTACGGTATGGGCATCGATCTACAAGGTCTACCTTATGGAAGAATGGGTTATTAATTTCAAGGAAAAGATCCTTAACTGGGATTGGGGAAGGGAACTCTTCCTGAGGGTACTGAATTAAATAGACTACATCCTCACTAACTGTCTCTGGCTTCTAAAGTTCAAGACTAGGCTCTACAATTTGGTTCTCTTCTAGGGTCTCCTCAGGTAGGGCAAGGTCATGGTCTTCTTCCTCTAGCTGCTCTTCATATTCATCCACTAAATCCATTCCAGCTTCATATACTTTTACCTCATACTTATTAGTGGATTCAGGATCTTTCTCTAATTGTCCTTCCATAATAGTTTCAGTTTGGGTGTGGTCAAGGTCAACTAACTCTTGGTTGGCTTCAGTCTGGGTATGCTCAAAGTTGACTAACTCTGGGTCTACCACATGTACCTCTCTTTAATGTCATCCTAGTGAACCAATGGTACTAGGGGTGGGTTAACTAAGGGGAAGTGGACTAACACTGGGCTCATTTTTAGTGGTACTAATCCTATGGGGTTCAGGTCGACTAAGGGGAACCTGACTAGCACTAGGCTGATACCTAGGGGTTATGAGTTCCTTGGGCTCATAGGATAAGGGTACGTAGGGTCTGGGTTCGTAGGATCTGGATTCATAGGATCTAGGTTCATAAGTCCTGGGTTCATAGGACCTGGATTCATTGGATCTGGGTGCATAGGAGCTAGGTTCATAGGATCTGGGTGCATAGGATCTAGGTTCATAGGATCTGGGTGCATAGGAGCTTGGTTCATAGGATCCTGGTAGGTATTTTTTCCTAAGTTTGCTTTTCATGGCTCTCCAGGTAGTTATGGGCATTTCTCCTTCTAGTCTATTCATTCTCTCAAACTTATCCCAGTATATCCTAGCTTGGATAACTAACTTAAGTTTAGCAAACTTGAACCGACTTCTTTCAGACATTTGTTCCTTCTTAAAATACCGATCCATATTTCTTTCCCAAATAAGATAATCCTCAAACTCATGATCACCACCAAATTTAGGTGTTTCTAACCTAATGTACCTAGTAGCAACATAATTGGGTCCCCTTACACTAAGATCCCAGATTGGTTCAAGGTGACGGGTTCTCCTAGGGTTGGGCTCCAGGAATGGGTCAAGGTATGGGGGTCTCCTATGACTAGGTTCCCATATTAGGTCATTATGTGGGGCTTTCCTAGGGTTGGGCTCCAAGAATGGGTCAGGGTATGGGGCTCTCCTAGCATTGGGCTCCAAGAATGGGTCAAGGTGTGGGGCTCTCTTAGGGTTTGGAGGTGTGGAAAAAGGTGACTAAAGTATAGGTCTAGTATGGGTCCTAGGGATCCTACCTATGTTTCCTAATTGTCCATCTATTTGGGAAAGCCTATTGTTGGTTTAGGAAGTCATTTGGGTCAGTTGGTCATACTTATGGTTCATTTGGATAGTTAATTGGGCAAACTGGTCATTCATGGTCTTCATTAAAGTCTCAAGAGTGGGTTTCATGGTTGAACTGAGTTGCGGTTTGAGGCTACTAGTATTGGGCTCCTAATCTAGGGGTCATGCAACAAGCACACAAGAGTTATGTGTTCTAGGGTTTGCTAGACCTAGAGCCCGAGTAGAGTGAGTCATCTCAACTTACACCCAACTCAATAATTAATCTTTCCATTGGCCAGGTAAGAAGTGTGGTGGTGGGAGGCTCCACCGGCTTATCACAAGGTCCTAATTAAAAACTACTAGTCCACTTAGGGTGTTTGCCTATGGACTTCTAGCCTTAGACACCAGCTTCCAGTAATAATTGGGGGGTTGGGTGCACTAGTTTTCTCACAATACTCGGACCTGACCTGTTGGTGTCCCTGAATCAATTAAGTTTCTACTTGATTATATTAGACTTGGGTTCGAATGTAGGGTAGTTGTTTTGGTCTAAGGAAAGGTAATGACATCCTTCCCTCATCTGACATAGCAAAATTTCCCTTAAGTTAGTTTTGTGCAAGATGATGCACACTCTTATGACCCTAATGCAATATGGGACAAAAAAGATTCAGAAAATTTAGAAAATAATTTTTTTTTTTTTGTCTTATTGATGGGGGACTAATATGCATGCAAATTTTTTTTGTATGTTTTACATGTTGAGTTAGGTGATTAATTCCCGAATTTCAGATCAAAATTATTTGTAGGGAATTTTGTATAAATTTTGAAGATCAGCATGCAGATTAGGACCTAGAAAAGTAGCAAAGAAGGACCGCCGGGGCTGAGAAGTCTCGGTTAGGACAAGTTCTCCTACAATAAAACTACTGGAGGTAGAGGGGTGTACCTGAGAACGTCTGTGAAGATCGCAGCGAAGGGGTCTCTCGTTCCTCGATGGATGCGGCCTGGAAAACCGAGCCAAAGACCCGCGAATACCCAGCTTTCTGCTCGGTGATCCGATTAAGGCTTGGCTGGAGTCATTGGATTCGTAGGAACTCGGGGACCTGCAAATGACCTGTCAGGGATTAGAAAACTCACAAAGGAACAAGAAAACAAAGGGAAAAAAGCAAGGGAAGGCTTCTTTTGGAGTGGGCATCCAGGGATCTGAGAGGCTTGTTGACAGCAGGAAGATGATTGCAGCACTGGGAAGAAAAACTCTCACAAACCCCTTTATGCACACAGCAGGGTATCACACAACTCAATAGAAGAACTCAAGGTTTTCATTCATCAAAATTCTCCCTTCATACAAGAGGCTAGGGTCCCTTAAATAGACCCTTAACCTTGGGCTCCAAGTAAGGGCACATTAGTCTTTACATGAGAATCATTTTCCCTCTCAAACCCTAACTAGAAAATAAGGAAACATTAGGTAGAAAAAATCCCTAAAATTTCTCTTGACTTGGCCAACACTCCAAGGACACCTAGGGGGGCGTGTTGGGCTTCTAAGAGCAGCAAGGGGCCGGCCCAAAGGGGCCCAGGTGCATGGGTTTGGGCCTCTGGAAGCTGGGATGGCCTGGTAGCCAGGTAGCAGGAATATTCCCTGGTATCTTGCTTCTTAGGGGCTTGGGCTTGGCACTGGGCTTGATTTCTTTGGGCTAGGATGCAGATGGACCTCTAAAATCATGGATGCCTTGGTCTATGAATATATTTTGGCATCTGGAAGGAAATCTGGGCATCTGGAGGGCATCTGCAAGGAATCAGGGTTTCTGATTTCCTCCTGGGGTCTTCAAATCTTCAAGCTGGGTTGGACTTGGGCTAAACTTCCATATCTTCAATCTGGTTGGACTTGGTCTTTACTTGTATGATGTGGTCTTGAGTCTTCAGTATGCTTGGATAGGACTCAAAAAAAATAAAATTAGCTCAACATGAGCTGACCAGCATTGGACTGAACTAGCTCAACATGAGCTGACTAGTACAGAACTGAAATAACAACTCAAAAAAATAAATAACAACTAAAATGGACTCAGATGAGCTAAGCCCTTATTACAGATGGACTCATAATTATTGATCAATTTACAGAGGGTTGAAAAGCCTCTGTCTTATTCTGGTGCCTCAGGTGTCCCCACCACTTATGCAGGTGGAAGATTTAATTTGAGTTAATTAATGTGCAAAAAAAAGAGGCTTGGGTTTGGTGGGGGTTGATGGTTGATTAGGTTTAACCTAAATAAAGCATGCAGAAATAAGTTTTTTTTTTGTTCTATTTTATCTCAGTTTTGTTATTCTATTTTCAGAGCAAAAAATTATCAAAAAATGCAGAAAATAAAGATTTAATTGTATGCTTAATTACTACTAAATATGATGCAAAACAGAGATGGTTTGATGGTGGAAATCTCTAGGGTTTCTAACTAGTTGCAGAATTCAGCAAACATAATTTCTGTTAGGGGGCTTTTTTTGTGATGCAGATTTTTGATTTTTTTTTATCTGTAAAAATCACTAAAATTGCATAAAAAATAGAGGACTCAACCGAGAATATGTGACATGAAATTCAGAGAAAGAAAATAAAATTTTAATGGGAAAACAGACCTATATTTGACTACTACATAGATTTTAGCAAGCAATTTTTCTTGTGTTAGGGTTTTGTTTTACTGGTTTTTGTTTGTTTTCAGATCTAAAAAAACTCAAATAAAATATCATAAAAATAAAGGACTAAACAGAGATCGATTAGTACAAAAATAATAGAAAAATAGTAACATTTTAAGTGGTAATTAATCCTAGGTTTGGACCCCTATGCAGAAATCAGAATGCAGAAATCTAAACTACGATGCAAGAACATGTCCTAATCTAGCTCTGATACCAAAAATGATGGGGGACAGACTCTAACTAATGATGCATGACATGAAAGAGATGAACATGAGAAAAAAATAATAGATTAAAGAGAGCAATTTTTTTTTAAGATTTATTTTGGTTTAGTTCTCGAAAATAGCTAAGACTAGGTTAGGGTTTCATGCAACAGTTAGAATCCTACCCACATGCTAGAAATATTCAAAGAGATAAAAATTAAGGATCCTAGGGTTAAGAAACACCTATTAGATACATGTTCTCCTTTAAACAAATCAGACAAAGAGAAGAGGGAATCGGGTTTAACATACCGGGCAATGATGTCTTGTTGTTGTAGATGAGATCGCTCTACTCAGATCGGTGCTTTGACGAAGAGGTTGCTTTCCCATGGATCTGCCAGCTTTTTATCATATTGGTTCGGGGGTAAGGAGGACCTCATCCATGGCCTGTTTCTCCCAAGGGATCCTGTAAATAGCACAAGTTAGGCACAAAGATTATAGGAAAAATAATAAACAGGATGAAAAGAAGAGATTTGGCGAAAGAGTTGGCTGCAAGGGGCTGGCGGCTTTGGAGGATGCTTGGGCATCTAGATGGATGGAGGGGCAGCTTGGGGCTAATGGGAGGATGCTTGAGTGCTTCCCTGGATGGCGGCCTAGATGGTGAGAGGTGGGTTAGCGTTAGGGTTTGTGGAGGAGTGGAGGGTGGTGGCCTAGATGCAAGTTATGTGGGGGCTGCCGAGGGAAAGAAGGTGGAGGGCATCATTGTTGGAGAAAGGTGATGGGAGGCTAAGGTTTGATTGGGTGAAGAGGAGGGGGTGGCTAGCTAGGGTTTAAAGATAACTCGGGCCTCACACCCATCAACGTTCAAAGAGAATGATGGCAATTGAAAAGAAACACTCAATAATTTTTTTCAGTCATCAAAGTATTATTCTTTACAAGAGGGGGAGGAGGTGGGTATTTATAGATGTACCCAGGGCCCTATCCCTATTAAAGTAGGGGTACATAATTGAGTGAGAGAAGGAGTACGAAGTTAGAGTGGGATTAGAAGACTGGAGTCCAAGTAAAACTTGGATATTAAACTCCTAGTAAAACATGGATAGTTGACTCCTCTGGTGCTTGAACTGCTTCACTCCTTGCTGGGCTGGGATGAGACCTTCTTTGACTGGTTAAAGGCCTGGGCACCAACATTGTGGACTGGATCAAATCCTTGGGAGGGGCACCAACATGAATGGGCTTTGGGCCTGGGGCACCATTTGAGCTTGGACTGGGAGGGGCGCCCACTTCAAGTGGATCTGGGATGAGGTGCCAAGGACTGGTGGACTTG
This sequence comes from Areca catechu, assembly GCA_021397845.1. NCBI lineage: Eukaryota > Viridiplantae > Streptophyta > Magnoliopsida > Arecales > Arecaceae > Areca > Areca catechu. The sequence goes on along the minus strand of CM038039.1, from coordinate 156,030,800 downwards.
GAGAGGCGCCTTCTCTGGATGGGCTTGGACTGGGGTGCATGAAGCCTCATCCTTTGAAGGGCTTGGTGACATGAATGGGATCCTGGTACATGGGCTGGGGTGCTGGAGTAGGGGCCCAGGTGCATGAATCTCTACTCTGGTAGAGGCTGGTGAATCTCCCGGTTTGGTGACTCTCCTCTTATACTAGAATGAAAATTACATGGACTCAAAGGACCTAACTGACAAGACTCAAAATAGGTCGGATGGACTCATGGGCTCAACTAAATTGACTAAACAGGACTTAAGGAACTTAGTGAATCCACTTGACTTACTTTATTACAAGATTCAAAGTACTCATTAAAAAAAATGCGACTGACTTTCCCAACGCATGACTTAGAGATCTTCATTGAACCTTGAACTTCATGTCTACTCCTAATGTCCTCATCAGACTTTAGTTTTCCCTTCTCTTGTTTAGCTTGATTTATCTTAGAGCTATCAATGGGTTAGGTTCAAGTAAGAACCTAGATATATCCAAGTATGGACCCAACCTTAGTTATTAGACCAAAACTTAAACACCCATGCTCTTTACCACCCCACTCATGAATAGGGATCCAGACCCCACTCCATCGCTATCGACAGCCCTTCGAATGATGGTCCATAATAGAAACTCCTCGAGCTCCCTAATATTTGCAATGCTACACTATCAATGTCGCTAATCTCAAAATTACCATCCTGAAGGCCACCTCCAATGATGAGGTCCTATCAATGACCATGTCATAATCGATGTCATCCTCCCACACAAGTCTTCTCCCATCACCATCTCCACCTACATCGTCTGGACCCCCTCTCTTGCTGCCTCTATTGTACAAGTAACTAGGTCATCACCCTCAAGTCCCTTATTACAACCTTCAACACCCTCCGCGAAGCCAACTCTGACTTCTCATGAGGCCCGGCCCTCCCCCCCACCGGGTTTGAGCTAGTTCGGGCGGCCAGCGATGCATAGGAAGGAAACCTAGGGAATCTTGGTGGGGTAATCTCGATGATTCACAGGGAGGAAACCCAGGCTAATCTTGGTTGGGGGGAATCTTGGTGGCTGATGGCAAGGAGGAAGCCCGTAGGGGAAAGGGAAGCTCAACGGTTTGTGACGTGCATGGAAGAAACCTAGGGAAATCTTAATAAGGGAATCTCAATGGCCAGTGGGGCATATGGAGGAAACTCAAGGAAATCTTATCTAGGAAGGAATCTCAATGGCCGATTGCAAGGAGGAAGCCTATGGGGGAGAGAAGGTCGGCGGTTAGTGGAGTTTAGGGAGGAAACCCTGGAAAATCTCAAGGGGGATCTTGGTGGTCGGTGATAGGGGGAACTTTATGGGGAAGTTTGATAGTCGACTATAGGGAGGAAACCTGGGGAAGTAGAGGCATCGAGAGAGGAGGGAACCAAGTAATAAGATGAAAAAATTGCATGATTTGGTGTATATGAAGGGAATTATTAGTGACAACAAAATACCATTGCTAACCAACTGCCATTGGTAATGCCTCATTTTCTGTACCAATATTAGTGATGACAAATTATCATCATAATAATCAAATCCCATTGCTAATAGTATTTTTATAAAATAAAATTATTTGGAATTCTAAAAGTTATTAGAAATGGCAGGTGGCCAATGCTAATAACCAAATGCCATCGCTATGCCTCATTTTCTATACCACTATTAGAGATGGCAATTTGCCATCACTAATGATCAAAATGTTATCACTAATAGTAATTTTCATAAATAAAATTCTTTGAAATTTAAAAAATCTACCAGTGGCAACCTACCATCTCAATAGTTTAAAATTCATAGCTAATATTTTTTTTCAAAAAATAAAATTTCTAAAATTTTAAAGATGACGCATGTTGTCTCTAATCATTAAATTATCATTGCTATCTTTTAGTGATGGTATTTTTTACCATAATTTTTTATATCATTATATACCATTATTAGCAATGGCTGATTAGCCATCGCTAATACTTCATTTGCTTATAGCGCTATATTCATGGTTAACCATGAGATTATTGTGTGGATACTATTCTCCTTCAGCATCAACCTAATGAAGGCGATGGCTTTGTCATCTTCTTTAGTCATCTGCCCTTATCGGAGCCACAGCCTTCTACTGGCATCGCCTAGTGAAGGTGATGGCTTTGTCGCTTCTTTATCATCTACCTCTTATCGAAGCCCAACCTTCCACTGATCTACCAATGATGGTGTTGACCTTGCTCAAAGTAGGATAATCGACTACTCCTCCAGCCTTGATAGTGGTTCTGATAGGCATGACAAGGCTTCTGGAGCATCATGCTTCTCCCTTCAATCCCAAGGGAACCTATCAAGGCGGTTATGGAGGATGAGTTCCTTAATCTCGTCCTATAGCTAGACTCACTCCTCTATGTCATGGCCATGGTCATGATAATAGAGGTAATATTATGTGAATTACACTGGTCTAGCTTTGTCCACACATCCTTACATTAGAAAGTTGTTGAGTCTCAGGTGGTGCATCCAAGATTTCAGGAAGATGGGCCAAGGTTTAGGTTGTTCCGGTTTATCATGGTCACACATGATGCATCTAGGGCTAGGAGTGAGTCCGGGATGAGTCCTAGATGTTAAATTGAGTTTTTGGTCAGTCTGAGCATTAGAGCCGGCTCGATTCTGGTCCGAGTCGACCTAATGTTGCACGGCATGGATGCAGGGAGGAGTTTTGCTAAGAGTCGGCTCGGTCTACTTGGAGTCGGCTTAGTTTTGCTGAGAGTCGGCTTGAACAGCTGGGAGTCAACTCGGTTTCGCAGAACTGATAAACTATGGTCTGGACGAGTCAACTCGAGGGGTTCGAGCTGACTTATCCAGAGTACTCTCTGTAGCATGGAGTCGACGAGGGGATCGAGCCGACTCAGATGACGAGATCTTAAATCACGTGTTACCGTTCTGAGGTAGTTTTGGAGGCTAGGTCCTTTGTTCTATGTATATATATGTAAGTTGGGATGGTTATGAGTGAGGAGAAGAGAAAGAAGGTCATTTGTAACAAGTCCAAGAAAATAACCAAAATCAAGAATCCCTCCTTTCTTCCGATCTCGTTATTTCTTCTTTCCCTCTTCTTCATTTCTCGATCAATCCAAGGGATCGATTTATCTTCGTTTGACCTATATCCTACCCTGATCATTGTGGATCGATAGCAGAGGGTCTTTTGTGCACCTAGATCGCTTCCGCTAGGAGTGGATTTGCCAGATCATCTCCTTCATGTTGGTATCAGAGCGAGGTTGCGTGAAGAAGGGAAAATCTCTACATCCAAGAAATGCTAGAAGGTAAGACCTAGTATATATTGATTCTACTTGATTGTGGTAATGGCATTAAGCAATTTCAAGGTGGATTTCGAGAAGTATGATGGAAGGGGAAATTTTACTCTATGGCAACAAAGGATAAAAGACTTGCTGGTTCAACAAAGGATCTATAAGGTCTTGGTTAGAGAGACACTGAAAAAGATCAGTGTTAAGGATTGGGAAGAGTTAGAAGAGATCATTTTTAGCACCATCAAGATGTGTTTAGTAGATCAAGTTTTGCCGCAGGTGTGTACCTAGACTACGGCAAAGGGTCTTTGGCTGAGATTGGAGAACACATATATGGGCAAGAATATGATAAACAAGCTATGGTTAAAGAATCAGCTATATAGTTTGAGAATGCCTGAAGGAGGAGACCTCGTTGCTCACATTCATAGGTTCAACCAGGTATGTTCTGAGGTGATTAGTCTGGATGTGAAAATCGATGAGGAGGATCGGGCATTATTGCTATTGTGTTGGCTCTCGAGATCATATAATGGTCTAATTACAACCTTCGTATATGGGAAGGAAACCCTGATCTATGAAGAGGTTGTTGGAGCACTAAAATCAAATGAGCAAAGGGAGAAATATGTAAAGGAAATCCTAACTCGGAGGTTCTTGCTGTGAATGAAAGGCAAGGAAGACCAAAGAAAAGGGTTAGGGGGAAAGCAAAGGGCAGATCACAGTCTCAAGGCAGTAAGAAGGGTTTGAAGTGTTTCAAATGTCATCAGTTTGATCACTTCAAAAGGAATTGCCCTTTTTGGAAGATCGAGAAAGGAAAGGCCAACACTAGTGGTGCTAGTGTATTTGAAGGCAGTAGAGAAGATGCACCGATAGCTTCAGATGGATCGGTTGATTGGGATAATAATTGGACATTGGATTCAGCGTGCTTTCATCATTATGCCTTTCATTAGGAGTGGTTTGATACCTATGAAAGGTCTGATGGAGGTAGTGTAAGCCTTGGTGATGATCACCCTTGTTCAGTGGCTGGAGTTGGCACCATTAAGATGAGAATGTATGATAGAGTGATAAGGACTTTGTAATTCAAAATATACCAGAATTAAAGAAGAATTTGATTTCTTTGGGCTACTTAGAAGAGCATGGTTATGCCTTCAGTTGCCGGTCTGGTAGTGGATGTTTGAGGATAACCAGGGAAGATTTGGTGGTGACGAGAGTAAGAAGACTAAGCAATAATCTATACAAGATGGAAGGCTCGATGGTGAATGATAGTGCGGAGGTGCTTGCAGCAGAACAGGAGGAGAAGCACTCCTACCAATTATGGCACTATCGGATGGGTCACTTGAGTGACCAGGGCTTAATGAATTAAGCAGAAGAGGAAACCTTCCAGCACTAAAGAAGGATGGAAATGACCTGTGTGAGCCCTACATTTATGGCAAACAGCATAGGGTAAAGTTTGCTAGTGGTACCAAGCAGAGTGAGGATGTTTTAAAACTAATTCACTCGAATGTAAGGGGACCGGCACATGTTTTATCCAGGGGTGGAGCAAGGTATTTTGTTACCTTCATTGATGACTTCTCTGGAAACTGTGATGTATTGATGAGAGAAAAATCAGAGGTATTTGCCCAGATTAAAGCCTGGAGGGCTGCGGTAGAGAAGGAGACTGGAAAATATGTGAAGTGACTTCGATCAGATAATGGTGGGGAGTACTCTAGTAAAGAGTTCAGGAGTTACTATGAGAAAATGGATCAACATCATACATAGTAAGGATAACCCTACAGCAGAATGGTATAGCAGAAAGGATGAACTGGACACTATTAGAGAAGGCAAGGTACGAGGCTGCAGTCATCACTACCAAAATCATTTGGAGTGATGCTTACTCTATCATGTTTTCTTATAAACAGGTCCCCTCATTTCAAGCTAGATGGAGAACTTCCAGAGGAAGCTTGGAGTGGGAAGAAGGTGGAGCTTGGTCACTTGAAGGTGTTTGGTTGCCCAGCTTATGCACATGTGGAGGCAACTGAATGTTGTAAGTTGGATCCTAAGTCAAAGAAGATGATCCTCATCGTGTATCCATGGAAGTCAAGGGTACATACTGTACGATCCACATCTCAAAAGGTAGTGATCAGTAAGGATGTCATTTTTGATGAAAGGAGCATCTTAGAGAAATCGAGGAGTACGGATGAGTTTGTAGCTTCAAAGGTGAATAGTAGTGACTATCCTTCACAGGTTGAGGATAGGCTGTCTACATCAACTAGCAAGGGTGTTTCAGTTGAGGTGGAGTTAGGCGGGAAAGGTCCTCTAGTGATGAAGATTAGAAAGGAAAATCAGTTGTTCAAAGTAAAGTGTAGGACAGCCACAAACAGAAGACTTGTAGGACAATGCAAGGGAGTGGCATTGCATAAACCTCGGTGCACAATTCGAAAGCCGATGAGATATGGCATGGATGAGAATTATCTTATGCTCTTATGTTTGTGAATGGAGATCTAGAAACATTCAAGGAGGCCATGGAAAGTTCTGATAAAGAATCATGGATACAAGGCATGATGGAAGAGATGGAATCTTTTAAGAGGAACAAGACATGGCAATTGGTAGATCTGCCTAAAGATGCTCATCAATTGGCTCAAGATGGGTATTCACAAAGAAAATAGTACATTCAAGAAAGGTGGAGTGAGATTCAAGCAAGGCGGTAGCAAAGGATACTCAAAAGGAAGAGTTGACTACACTGAGGTATTTCTCCTATGTATGCCATACTTCATTCAGGTGTTGTTGTTATTGGTGGCAGAACGGTATGGAATAGCAGATGGATGTGAAGACAGCCTTTCTACATGGAAGTCTGGATGAGATCTAAATGAAGCAACCTGATGGATTCATAGAGATTGGACAGGAGGATAAAGTATGTTTACTCCAGGTCATTGTATGGTCTAAAACATCACCTCACCAGTGGTATCGAAGATTGATGCTTTTATTTTAGCCTTGGGTTTCTCAGATGTGAACATGACTGTTGTGTATATGTCAAGGATGTGGATATGATAATGCTTTGTATCTACTTCTGATGGGATGATATGTTGATAGCTAGCAGAAGTATGGTGATGTAATCAGTTGAGAAAGCATTATCTGAAGAATTTGGAGAAGGATTTGGGTCCAGCTCAGAATCTTTGGAATGGACATTTGCAGAGATAGGTGCAAGGGGATTCTCCATTTGTCACAAGGAGGTTATATCAAGAAGATTCTTGAGAGGTTTGGGATAGAGAAGGCCAAACCAGTAGATACACCATTACCAGGGCACATATCTTTCTCTAAGATTCAAAGCCCCCAGACAGATGAGGAGAGAGAGTTCCATTTGTAAATGATGTAGGCATGTTATGTATGCTATGGTATGTTGTAGGCCAGACATAGCATATGCTGTAAGCCAGGTGAGCAGGTATATGGCAATCCTGAGAAGGAACACTGAAAGCATTGAAGTGGATTTTAAGGTATCTACAGGAACTTAAAAGCTTGGACTGGTATTTGTGGGCAGCTAGAGGACAGGAAAGAACTCCGGGAATTGTATGGAGTTCGGGTCCTTTGGAAGGGTATGTAGATGCAAGTTATGTAGGTGATCTTGATACAAGAATGTCTACTACAGGTTATATCTTCTGCTTACATGGTGGACCAGTTTCTCGGAGATCTACCCTTCACCTATCATTGCTCTATCTACAACAGAGGCTGAGTATATAGGTATCACAGAGACTGTAAAGGAAGCACTGTGGCTGAGGAGACTTTTTAGATCGGAGTGGAGCAGTGTATGGTGGTCCTGCACAGTGATAGCTAGAGTGCCATACATTTGCATCAGAACCTGGTTTATCATGGATGCACAAAGCATATAAGTGTGAGGTGCCACAAGATCAGAGAGCTGGTGGAGGAAGGAGAAGTAGCACTGGTGAAGGTCCATACAAGGAGAACCAGGCTGATGCACTTACAAAGGTTCTACCGGGAAAAAGCTTTCATTGATGTATGTGGTTGATTTGTTCTGAGGTGTCTGGTGTAATAACCTATATCTGGAGCACCAAAGTGGAGATTTTTGAGTCTCAGTGTGCATCCAAGATTTCAGGGGGATGGGCCAAGGTTTAGGTTGGTCCAGTTTATCATGGTGACACATGATGTATCTAGGGCTAGGAGTGAGTCCGGGATGAGTTCTAGATGTTAGACTGAGTTTTTGGTCAGTCTGAGCATTAGAGCCAGCTTGATTCTGGTTCGAGTCAACTCTAATGGTTGCCACGACATGGATGCAGGAGGAGTTTTACTGAGAGTCGCTCGTCAGCTTGGAGACGGCTCGATTCTGCTGAGATCGGCTTGAACAGCTGGGAGTCGGCTCGATTTCGCAACAATAAACTATGGTCTGGACGAGTTGACTCGAAGGGTTTGAGCTAACTCATCTAGAGTGCTCTCTGTAGCATGGATTCGACTCGAGGTGATCGAGCCGACTCGGATGCAGGATCTTTTGAATCACATGTTGCCACGCCAAGGAAGTTCTGGAGGGCTAGGTCCCTTGCGATCTAGGTATATATATATGTAAGTTGGGAGTTATGAGTGAGGAGAGAGAGAGAAGGTCATTTGTAACAGTCCAAGAAATAATAAAATCAGAATCCCTCTATTTCTTCCAGATCTCGTTCTTTCTTCGTTCCCTCTTCTTCACTTCTTGATCAATCCAAGGATCGATTGATCTTCTTTTGACTAGTATACTACCGTGATCATTATGGATCGCTAGCAGAGGGTCTTTTGCGCACCTGGATCACTTTCGCTGGGCATGGATTCGCCCGATCTCTCCTTAAAAAACTACCCATAACCTGCATCAAACATGGCTCAAGGGCATTCAAAGAAGTGTATTGATCAAAACTTCTAGGTGGTAAAATGCCTTGCTAGTCTTGGGGGTTCTGATAGTGTTGGATTCGAGTGGGAGACCTTCATCATTATAGGGGAGATTGGCTTCTCTACCACCTTTTCCCTCAATCCTCTCCCCTTAGTTGGAACTCCTGGATTGGTGGTTGCTCTTCACTACTATAGCTATAACCATTGGGGCGATAGTGGACCATGAGCATGTTTGCCTTTTCAACATGTACAATCTTCTACGCCCTGCTCCAACATTTTGGAGAAGTCCATCACCGGCCTCTTTTCCAAGGAGAAAAAGAAAGGATGTTATTGAAGACCATATTTCATGGCAGTCATAGCAACTGCATGGTCCAAGTTGCATACTTTCAAAGCCACCTCATTGAATCAGCTCATATAAGATCTAAGGGATTCTTAATGACCTTGATGTTGATCAAGGAGTTAGAACCCCGATGCAGCTTCGTGCTACTCACAAGGAGACCAAGATCGACCAACTAGTCTAAAGAGTACATGGAGTTAGTTGCAGGATGGAATACCAATATCGGTTGACTTCTTGAGGGTGGAAGGGAAGGCCCAGTATAGTATTTCAGTGGCCCCATGAAGAAGCATCAAGCCTTGAACTTTTTAAATGATCCACTAGATAGTGGATCCATCATAAATTCCAACTACAGTATCTTGAAATGCTTTGGCAATGGTTTCTACATGATATGGGCTCTAAAGGAAGGATTAATGGTGAAACTGAGACCCTCATCCCTAGCTCGGGTAAGACCCCATAAAGTTTCAATGCACTAGTTTAGTTCTTGGAGCTTTTGATATACTCTACATCTCAAGCAACATGTGTCTTGGATAGTTGGGGGGGGCGGTTGAGCTGGCATCGCCAGCAAAGCAATCCAAGAGGGAGGGTGACTTGGGTTTTTCAAAAACTTAAAGCAAATATATGTTGAATTTGAAAAGCAGTGAAGTGATTATATTGTAAAGTATATGCATAGATTAAGCTATATGCATGCTAGAAATGAAAAGAGAAGGAGAAGAGCAAAGCACACAAATATAAGCTTTTATAGTGGTTCAGTGTACTCCAAGCACCTACGTTCACTTCCCAAGATCCTTTAGAAATTTCATTAAATCCCTCAAGATTAGAGTCAATTTATTTTTGGGCTCACAAATCAAGCCCTTGTTAGTTTTCTCACTTAGGCTCACCAACATAACCATACAACAAGCAATCCTAGGCTTGCAATCTAATTTAAAAGCTTAGAAGGGCCTATCCCTAGTTTCAATACTCTGAAACTATTACAACTCAAAACAAAAATATAAGTTTCAAGCAAAAAAAGCTCTCCAAAAAGTAAAAGAAAGGTATGAAGCTCATAAAGGTTGCTTTGAGGTATCTTCCTCAATGAAAGGCCATAATGATTGCAATGATTGTTGGTTGTTGAGAATTGAAGGTACACTCCTTAAGAATAAAGACTTTTGTTTTGGAAGTTTGCTCTTGGAAGTACTTGTCTTTTTTAGGATTCTTTTACTTCTTCAATATGTTTGAAGTCTAATAAATATATTCAAAGTCTTCAAAAAGTAGTTTATGGCCATTAGAGTGTGAAAATGAGTTGTTTGGACTCAAAACCTAGCTTTCTATAGTTCTAAAAATATGGCCATTATATATGTCAGACTTGCATGTGTCAACTCTTCACTTTATGAGGTGACACCTTGAGTCAACACTTGAAGTCTTTGAGTCGACACTTAGGTTATTTTGAAAATACTACTTTTTGAATCATCCTGTGACATCGACATTTGGTCCCTAATTTGATCCTTGAGTCGACACATGAGTCCTGGTGTCGATATTTGAGCTTATGCCAAGATTTTTAGCTTTCTATAAATTCCTGTTACATCAATACTTAGAGCTCGAGTCGATCCTTGAGTCGACACTTTAAGTCAATACTTGAATCCTAGATGTCAATACTTTATCATGCCTGTCGAAACTTGCATACTAAACTAGTTTGATTTCTATATCTTTTCTGAGTGTAGACACTTGACCTGTGACATCTTCAAAATACATACCAATAATGATGTTTTGAATTGTTGACATAATTCCTTCCATTCCAAATATTAATTGTCCATTAGAATGAGGTCTCCATGGTCTTTCCATTTGAGAAGACTTTCAAAACATGTAATATTTCTTACTTAGGGATTGGTCATTTTGATACATTACTTATAGTGCTTGAAGGGTACTTAAAATATTAATCTCACAACTCTAACAAACTGTTAGTGCCTCATACATACTCAATATTTTATATCATCAAAATTAAGATAGGATCCAACAATCTCTCCCTTTGATGATGACAAAACTTCGAGTATATAAGCATGAAAAGTTTAAATTATCAGAGCATGAGAATGTCAACCTGTGTTGATACCATAAGGAAATTGATCTTTCAAATTGACTAGTATTAGAGTGATTTATTTACCAAATTTCATAAAAGGTTAGAACGTGATCAAATTGGGGTGTAAATGCTCGTAATACACTAATGTATTAAATAAAGTTGATGTATTAGAGCACTCATTGATTGTATTCATGATCAACATCTTAGATATTCATGTTTCAAGTTTTTACTTATGTATTGGCAATGAATGGATGCATAAGATGGTATATCAAGACAAATAGTGAATGTATCAATGTAACATAATGTATCAAAGCGTGCCACCAATATATTGGAGCACATCACTATCACTAGTGTGTCAAAACAAAAATAAATCATGAAAAGTTTGGATAAAAAAATCAGATTATCTCCCCATTTCATGTATAAATATGCATATGTATTATCAACTTTAATTACTTATATACCAATTTCTACTCCCCCTTTTCATATCACTCAAATAAGTTATGCATTAATTTGAATTTTGATTTATAATTAGCTTCATTCTTCATTTTAGAGTCTTTGCTTCCTCCTTTTTTTGTTAGCTCTCCCTATTTAGTGCGGTTAAAACATTTTATAATATATCGAAGTATAGAGTAAAACATCATTCAAGACATAGAGAGTAATAATAATGTGAGATATATATCTATATATATCCATTACAATTGATATTCTGCAGACATCAAAAGTAACAAAATTTCTACACAACATCATACAAAGATACAAACATGAGTAAGCTAACAATCCTAGGATAGAATCTGTGAGGCTACTCTTTATCAGATGGAAAGTCCAAGATAATTAAGGCCATCACCCTAGAAGTAGTGGACCTAGGGGTCTGGTTAGTCATGCTTCTAGTCCTGTGAGATGGACTAGAGCGAGAAACCCAGGGTGTGGAATCCTATTATCCTAGTATCTAAGTCCTAGTAGGCTGAGTCCTAGTAAGTTAATCCTAGGGAATGATCAGCCAGAGTCTACTAAGAGAAGTGAGGAGTGATCTGCAAGAGGTGGTGATAGTGGGGAACCAGGTGGAGTGTTGGACCATCCTGTAGGTGCTAGAGCTAGAGTCAATCTTTGGATAGCAACAGAATCTCTGTGAACCTAGTCTCTATCTTTTCTCTTAGCTACCCTGTGCAGCATCAGTGTGTATCCATAGACAATGCATCTCCACTATCCTTATCAACTCTGATTGATAAGAGATGAATATTCTCTTTGACTATGCCAATCACTGAGCTGATCCTCTCCTCTATAACATGATCAGTTTGTGCTCTAGGAGAAGGTATAGTAGAAGTCTGTGGTGTTGGCTATGTGTTGCATTGTGTGTGTAAGCAGGTGGTGTGACTGGCTTGGATCTCTCTCCCTCGGTTATGTCATTAGCACTGTCTTAAAAGGTTCACAGCAGCATCTCATCCCCAGAGTCGGGAGCCTAGTCTGATGGTATCAGAGCGATCATCATAAGCCAGTGTAGGATCATCCTAGTGTCTGCTAGAGGCTCCATCACTAGTAAGTTAAGTCCTAGGGTGATCAGCCAGAGTCTACTAAGAGAAGTGAGGAGTGATCTGCAAGAGGTGATAGTGGGGAACCAGGTGGAGTGTTGGACCATCCTGTAGGTGCTAGAGCTAGAGTCAATCTTTGGATAGCAACAAGAATCTCTGTGAACCTAGTCTCTATCTTTTCTCTTAGCTACCCTAGTGCAGCATCAGTGTGTATCCATAGACAATGCATCTCCACCTATACCTTATCAACTCTGATTGATAAGAGATGAATATTCTCTTTGACTATGCCAATCACTGAGCTGATCCTCTCCTCTATAACATGATCAGTTTGTGCTCTAGGAGAAGTGTAGAAGTCTGTGGTGTTGGCTATGGTTTGCATTGTGTGTGTAAGCAGGTGGTGTGACTGGCTTGGATCTCTCTCCCTCGGTTATGTCATTAGCAACTGTCTTAAAAGGTTCAGCCTCAGCAGCATGAACCTCATCCTCAGAGTCAGGGTAGCCTCCTGTCCTGATCCTTCCAAATCCATCATCCTCCCACCTTCAGGTATCCTATCCTATGAAGGGATCGATCATCATAAGTGTCCATGTGTAGGATCTCCTTGAAAGCCTCACCTTCAAGTGGAACTCCAAATGCTAGAAAAACTCTCATCAATCCCATACCATAGGGTAAGCACAACAGTCTACTGGTGGTAGCCTCCTACATCTGTCTAGCCATGATGCCAGGTAGGTTCACTACCATCCCATATGATAGAGAGGTCATGATCATCAGCTTTCTTTTGGTGAAAGTCAAATCTACCTATCTTCAGTACCAGTATCCATGCCATGATGTGATGTAGAAGTCACATCTCAACTGAAAGCTAATTTATGGCCATTGATATGCCCTCGACATTGTCTCTCTCAAAGATACATCTAATATCAATATCTCTATCTCCTAAGCTATCTACAGTAGGCCCTCTAATTAGAATCTCTCATACTCTGCTCAAGGTAGCTCCATGTTGGAAAACTAGGACAAGATTTCATGCATGGATTTTTTTCTTTTTAAACTAACAAAATTATATTAGATTAAAATACTTTTAATCATGAAATCATGTATTAGAAAATTCTAAAAACTTACTTTATAGGATCGAGACAAGATATGAATAGAACATAGATGCTGAAAATAAAATAAGCATACATCAATATAATCGATGCATATTATAGATCTAATTTACAAACATATACAGAATCGAATCCTGTTGACTATGGTTTTGATTATGACAAAATACTTAAGTATTTTTAAGTACTAATTATGCATTAAGTATGTTAATCAGTTATAGGTACTCAAGATTTGAATTTAGAGAAGTTTCAGCACTGGTGCAGCCAAGTGTCAACTCATGAAATCCAAGTGTCGACTCATGAATAGTGATGTGTCGACTCAAGGCCTGAGACCAAATGGGAAACAAAGCGTGATGATTTCAGGAGTTTGGTCAAGTATCGACTCACAGAAATAAAGTGACAACTCAAGGTGTCGACTCACCAGATGAAGTGTCGACTTACCAGTGCAGAGCAAAAGACTTCAGAAGATATTTTTGGTCAAGTGTCGACTCAAGAAAATGAAGTGTCGACTCACGAAGGTCAAGTATCGACACTTGCTATAATGGCTAGTTTTTCTAAAGTGCATAACTTCTCCAACTTGGTTCCAACGGCCATATTTTCTCTTCCAACAGTCACCAATGGTCAAATAAAATTTGGAGGGCTATTTAAATACCACCAAGCTTAAGGGAAAAAAGAGAAATGGATTGATAGAGAGAATCCAAGGTTTGAATGATAAATCCTTTGGTTTGCATGTAAAAATATGTGAAGGATTTTTAAGGATTCAATATTGAGAATGTTGAGCCTCCAAGGATTCAAAGTGGAGAGGGAGCTTCCAAGAGTAGCATCTTCAAGCATCCATTGAAGCTTCTACAACATTGAGACAAGCTCAACAACAACAATCAAATGCTTCAAAGACAAATCAACTTTTTGTAAGAAAGCTTTTATATTTTCATTGTTGAATTTGTACTTGTATTGCTAATTAGTTTCAATGGAATTAAAACTAGTATCTAGGTTGTTGGTGAGCCTATGTGATGAAAACCAACAAAGGTTTTGACTTGTGAGCCCGTGAAAACAAGTTGGGTTGTTGTTAGCCCGAAAAACCATCAAGGTTGTTGGTGAGTCCGTAAAACCAACTGGGTTCTTGGTTAGCCTGCAAAACCAAAGGATTTTTGGTTAGCCCATGAAAATCAAGGGGTTTTGACTTGTGAGCCCAGAAAACAAGTTGGCTGTAATCTTAGTGATTATAGTGAATTCCCAAGGAAAACTTGGGGAGTGGATGTAGGTGCCTGGAGTGCACTGAACCACTAAAATCTTTATGTGTTTGTGATTGCTTCTATTCTTGTATTTATTTCTTTATTTTTTCTACACATTATTATCTTGCTCACAAACACATGCGTTGAATTGGCACATTATTTGAAGTATTGCAAAAATATTTTAAAGTCCAATTCACCCCCCCTCTTGGATTACATCTTCATCCCTGGCCTACAAATCCCATATCTCATCATAGGCTGATGAACACCATTGCTGATGGTGTGTGGTAGATGGTCTAGACGTCATGTCGCAGTCACACAAGGTATCCGACCTCTAAGAAAAGTCCGCATGAAGCCCCAAGGGATCAAGTTCCCTAGAGTGCTAGCTTCGTGTGAAGGTTGTGGATGGCTAATATGAAAACCTTCTTTGAGTTTTCTCGGGCCCTCCAAGAAGATGAGGAGATGGAGGATGAGGAGGATCAAATCATGGAAGAAAAAAAAACTCAAAACAAGTTTTTCCATATTTTCTTTCTTCTTCTCTTTTCTCTTCTACCTAGCACCAAGAAGGAACTTCCCATGCTCAAGCCTTTTTCCATGCAAAAATCACTCTTATTTTTTTTGGTAGCCTCCTACCTCTTTCTCATAGTAATCCACACTTAGATATATCACACAATCCTGGAAAAACCACATTTAGCTATAGTGTGGAGAAGGGAAAAAAGTAGGATAGAATAAGGATTCTATCTAGATTAGGATAAGACCTAGTGTTTAAATCCAATTCAAAACCTAAACCATTTAAAATTAAAACTCATTTTAAATTTAAATAACTCAGTCTTAATCTAAGAGGGAAGAGGGAAGGGTGCAAAATAGGTTTTTTCATGAAAATTTCTTCACACAAAATTCAAAATGGCATGGAAAAAGTGTGAGGCACAAGATAAGGTTTTGACTTGGTCAAATTGGATTCTAATCCTCATTAAAACTCATTTTAAAATTTATCTTGCCTTAATTCCAATTAGAAAGGATAAGAAGGAGGGTGCTAATCATAATTTGGTGTGGATATGCTACACATAAAAATTAAAATTTGCATGGAAAGAGTTATAGTGCAAGGGAGAAAGAAATTTCTTAGTTTGACTTGGCCAACTTTAATTCTAATCTAAATTTAATTTGGTTTAACCAATTTAAATAGCTTGAACCTAATATAATTAGGCTCTAGTTAAAATTAATTAGTCAAAAACTAATCAAGTCCAAATCTAAATTAAATCAAGATCAAGATTTCTTAGCATCATCAAATAACCTAATCAGGTGAAATCTAATTGAACTAAATTCAATTAGACTTGACCAAATCCTTTTTACTCAATCAAATTAAGCTAATTAGCAATCAGATTTTAATCCTTCTAAAATTAATTAATAATTATTTTTTTAATTATATATAATATTTATATAAGGTAAATTGTTAATCATAATTATAATTCTGTCCCTAAATGATTTTCAATCATCGATCAACCATCACGATCAATAGAAAACTTCTATTATGTGTTAAAAGAATAGTGCCCTAAAAATTAATCATATTTTTTATGTAACAAAAACTTTTCTATAAAGTTCTTCCGACTCATGTATGATATTATATTAATTAAAGGCATTTTGATTCATCATATGCTATGTCTTATACCTTTTTTATTTTAAGATTATGATTAACCCGATAGATCAAGGTAATATATTTAGGATTATGATAAAGTTCATAATAGTGAGATCTAAGATCTTATAAATTCTAATCTAGAATATTCGTAGTCGAAGGATCATTGAGTCAGGGATCGATGTTTCCAAAAAGACCAGTGCATTTTATGTATGCTTGATGGAGAGAGTAGTTGGTCTCATGACCACTTGTATAGGGATGCTAATACAAGGATATGGGTGCTTATCAGGATATGAGTTCACTAAATTGATCCATCATGAGAATATCTTATGGAAGTCTTACTTACTTGTCAAAAGATGATTCTCTTAGTGGGAGTTATGCAAGTGATCCTTATATTTGAGATCACCATGGAATCTTGTACATATGAATCCATATTTTGGTTCATACTCATTCATGACTTAGTCATGTGTAGGGTATTCATGGATATGGTGAATTATGTATGAAGATTATGAGTAGGTCAATAAATAATCGATCACTCCTAGTAAGAGGAGCACTTATCCCGTGTAATCTCATCAAATGATGACTCAATAAGTCTTTGATCAAAGCAAGATGAAATTAGAAAATGATTTCTAATCTTTCATCAATCGAGTCTTCATTAGTGATTCAAGATTCAAATGAATAAAGTGTTAGGATTTGATATTTTTTCATATCCATTACTTATTTAGGATAAAAATAAAATTGAATTATTAAATTGCATGGTCACTTGCCACTAAAGAGTATTTTAATAATTTTATCAAATTTCTCATCTTCTGGGTAGGCATGACATATTACAAGATATCAATCATATCTTATAGGTTTTTATGAATTAAATTGATTGAATTTATGAGTCAATTTGAAAGATAGTTCAAATTGGCAACTAGGATTAGCTCGATTTGCCCTAATTTGATTAATTGATTTCTAATCAAACTAAATCGACATGAACCTAGACCTACTACTGGCTAGATGTGAAGCTCAAAAGATCACACATGATAAGGAATTGATCAAGGAAGTCAATTATATTTTTATTAGGGTGATAAGATATTAATTAGCTAGGTAATTAATATACTAGTATATTTTGGCTATTCTAACTCCTAACCTATTTAGATTGGATTTAAATGCTTGCTATTTGAGCTAACTAATTTAAGTAGAACTTAAATTGGGTTGAGCCTTAAGTGGAGTAGCCAAATAAGGATTTATTTTGATTTTATAGTCCTTATCCATGTCTTGAACCAAGAGTCCCAAGAGCTTGGGACTCTTGGCACCAATATTGGAGTACGGACAATATATGGGGCATAAAAGGACCAAAAGTTCTTTTATAATTAAATCACCTTTCTATAGATAAAGATTAGTCCCTATCTTTTCTTATCCATGTCCATTTGGATTGGATTAACTGGTCAAATGGATAAATTATGGGTATGAATTCATGTGGGCGCATGAAAGGTTGTAATGCTTGGAATATATGGCACATGGAATGGACAAGAGTCCTTTAGATTATTAGTCACCTTTTCCAGATAAGCCTCTCTTGATTAAATACCTATTAGGTGCCTTGACCAAGTCCTAATCCAAGTTGAAGGATTGGAAAAATGCTAGTTTTTCGAAGAATTGTGATAAGCAACTCTTGGTGCAAATATGTTATGAAACCCTGTATGTTTACATTTTCACATACCCCTCGAGTTGGCTCGGTGATTGAAGAAAATGCATCAAGATTTATCATGACAACTCTCTTCCTTCCCTTGTTAGGATAAGTCTATTATTTTAAGACAAGTCTGCCAGGTAAAGTTCCTAGCAAGAGAGGAAGGTTGCAAAAAGAAGAAAAGTTACTAAGAGGAGTTTCTAATCAAGCAAGCAAAAAATAGGAGTGCTTCCTTGATCCAGTTCATGTGTGGATCATCTTTGGAAGGCATACACTTGTGTGCCTAGTAGAATAAAAGATATTAGCATTGCAGGTATTCTTCTATATCCTAATGTTTTACCTTGTTAGTTAATATAATCAAGAGATCTTTGGTCTAAGGTTTCATTTGACTAGGGCTTCAAGGTTTAAAAATTCTTGAATTCCAATCTTTTGTTGCATAACTATAACCTTGTAGTGGTATTAAAGCCACCTTGATTCATTCAATTAATAGCCAATTAAATGTTTGAATAATCATATATTATTTAATTATATCTAGTATAATAGTTGTAGCATATATTGGTTGATGTATGCCACTAATTAGGTATTTCACTTAAACCCTATTCAACATAAAGATATGTTTAATTTATTCAATTGTCATTCTAAAATAAAGTTGTCCTAACAAAGCGATGGGCATCTGCTATGTTGTAAGGTTATCCTAAAATGATGACACACTTGATATATATTATGTTGTGATTTAATTTGCATATTAGATAGTTTGTAGTATTAGAACGTGCATGAGATAATGAAATCCTTCTTTAAAGTTATATTTAGTCATAGTATTATAAAATCATAATGCAAATCCATTTAGGATTTAATTGATCAATTGGTGTCTAGAAAAGTTGATCTATGAAGGTTAAGAGAACATGATTTTTAATTGGATATATTGCTTACCTAGCCAAATTTTTGGCATCTAAGGCAAGCACGGAGGGCCTCCCACTTCTCTCCCACTTACCTAGCTAATTTGATTAATTTAGACCTAGAATTAGAAATGTTGATTGATTAAAATACTACTAAATGCCTTTCTTCATGCTAAGCCAAATTTATGCCAAAAACTATAGTAGGTTTGTTGTGTAACACAAGGTCTGCTCTAGGTTTTAATGTCAAACTTGTCTTGGTGCATCTAATGCTTTATAGCATAGTTGATGATATTACTTTATTGTGTACACAAGGGCAACATTATTCAAACATGACTATATAAAAATTAAGGGTTTGACTAAACTAAGACATTATCTTAAGGTAGCTATCATGTTGAAATACTATCGAGCATTTATACCAATAACTTGGAGTGGTCAATCCCTTCTAACTCAACACTGACTTAACAAGTACTTGACTACACCCAAAACTTTTTATCACTAGATTAGAAATCCAGGTAGTCTAGCACCAAAGTATAGTGAGTTGCTTATGTTGAGAATTTGACTCCAAATCCAATCAGATTTGATGAAACAAAACCCTCAAGAATAGCCTCGTTTCCTTTCAAGAACAAACACCTTGATCAACAAAGCAATTGTGGAAGCATATCACCAGGTTGTGGATGACCATCTACCAGCAATCTCCATTGAAGATTATGGTAGGATTCAGGTCTGTGAAGATCAAGAACACCAAGAATGGGAGAAGAGAAAAATAGAGGAATTTTCATGGGAGAAAGGGATTTCCACTTTCAAGAAGTTCGTTACACCATCACCATCCTCTTACGAGGGTACAATATATATACCTCAGTCACACGTGCCCAAGATCCTAAAAACTCCCCCCAGCTGGCACCGCTCAAAAAATAGTTCACCCATCATCCGAGCCGACTCAAGTCTATTCGAGTCGACTCGTCCAGACTGTAGGTTTCCTGACTGTGCATCCAAGCCGACTCAAATCCATTCGAGCCGACTCGTCTAGACCACAGTCACCTGTTCTGAGATGTGCCAACCAACAGAGTCGACTCTTACCATAGAAGAGCCGACCCTAAGACCCAGACTGACCAAAACTGAGCCTAAACACCTAGGACTCATACCGGACTCAACCCTAGCCCTAGACATATCATGGAAAACCATGATAGACCAGATCAACACATGTACATTAACCCAACTAGCCATGAATGCACCACCTGAGACTCAACAATCTCCACCTTCATACTTCAAGGCTACATATGTCAGACTCCTCAAACCCATTAACCACATGCAAAGTAGAAGCTATCCCTTGGTAGAGCCTTCGTAAGTGCATTCGCCTGGTTCTCCGTTATATGAACCTTCACCAGCGCCACTTCTCCTTCCTACACCAGCTCCCTGACTCTGTGATACCTCATATCTATATGCTTGGTCCTAGCATGATAGATTGGGTTCTGTGTCAAGTGTATGACACTCTAGCTATCACTATGCAGGACCACCATACACTGTTTCACCCCCATTTCAGACACTAGCCTTGTCAGCCATAGTGCTTCCTTTGCAGCTTCAGTAATCCCTATATATTCTGCTTCTATTGTAGACAAAGCAATAATAGGTTGAAGGGTTGATCTCCAAGAAACCGATCCACCATACATACAGAAGAGATAACCTGTTGTAGACCTTCTTGTATCAAGATCATCTGCATAGCTTGCATCAACAAACCCTTCCGAAGGACCTGAATCCTCACATGATTCTATGGAGTGCCATCCATGTCCTTCAGGCTGCCCACCAAATACCAATCCATGTCTTTGAGTCCCTTGCAGATATCTCAAAATCCACTTCAATGCCTTCCAGTGTTCCTTCCCAGGATTAGCCATGTCTTGCTCACCTGGCTTATAGTATATGCTATGTCTGGCCTGCAACAAACCATAGTATACATCAAACTGCCCACTGCATTGGTATATGGAACTCTTTCCATGTACTATCTCTCCTCCTCTAATTGGGGGCACTGTTTCTTCGAGAGAGAAAAATACCCTGGTAAAGGTGTTTCCACAGGTTTGGCCTTTTCCATCCTAAACCTCTCGAGTACCCTTTTAATGTACCCACCTTGTGATAAATGGAGTATTCCTTTGCACCTATCTCTGCAAATCTCCATTCCAAGGATTTTCTAAGCTGATCCCAAATCTTTCATCTCAAATTCCTGAGATAATGCTCTCTTTAGCCCTTTCACAACTGTCATACTTCTGCTGGCTATCAACATATCATCCACATACAGAAGTAAATACAGAGCATCCATAGTATCCACATCCTTCACATAGACACAATGATCATATTCACATCTGAGAAATCTAAGGCTCAAGATAAATGTATCAAATCTATGATACCACTGACGAGGTGATTGTTTCAATCCATACAATGACCTCTAAAGTAGACATACCTTGTTCTCCTGTCCAATCTTAATGAAGCCATCAGGTTGCTTCATATAGATTTTCTCTTCCAGTCTTCCATGTAGAAAGGCTGTCTTCACATCCATCTGCTCCAATTCCAAATTATGTTTTGCCACCAAAGACAACAACACCCAAATTGAAGTATGGTGTACCACAGGAGAAAACACTTCTATATAGTCAACTCCTTCCCTCTTTGAGTATCCCTTTGCTACCAATCTTGCCTTGTATCTCACTCCACCTTGCTCTGAAAGTAATAATTTCTCAGTGAACACCCATTTGGAGCCAATAGCATGAGCATCTCTAGGCAAATCTACCAGCTACAATGTCTGATTCCTCCTAAGAGATTCCATCTCTTCAATCATACCTTGCATCCATGACTCTTTATCAGGACTTTCCATGGCTTCTACAAAACTTTCTGGATATCCATTCATAGATATAAGAGCATACGAAATTGCTTCATCCATGCCATATCTAATCGGCTTCTGGATTATGCATTGAGGCTTATGCAATGCCACTCCCCTTGCACTATCCTACAAGTCTACTATTTGTGGCTTCTCTTGCACTTCCCTTTGAATAGCTGATTCTTCTCGCCTCTCCTTCACTCCTAGAGAATCTTTCCTGTCCAACTCCACCTCGACTGAAACTCCATTTCTAGCTGATGTTGAAGGCTTACCCTCCACCTGTGATGGGCTCTCACTGCTATTCATCTTATTGACTGCATTTCTTATTGCAGTCCCCGGTTTCACCAAGATGCTCCTCTCATCAACAATGACATCCCTACTGAACACCGCCTTTTAAGACTGTGGGTCCCACAAAAGGTAACCTTTGACTCCTTATGGATACCCTATAAAGACCATTTTCTTTGACTTAGGATCCAGCTTGCTTCTTTCAGTTGCCTCCACATGAACATAAGCCAGGCAACCACAAACTTTCAGGTGGCCAAGCTCTACCTTCTTTCCACTCCAAGCTTCTTCTGGAAGTCCACCATCCAACTTGAAGTGAGGGGACCTGTTTATGAGAAAACATGCTAGAGTAATAGCATCACCCCAAAAAGTTTTCGGCAGTGATTACTGCAGCCTCATACTACTTGCCCTCTCCAATAGTGTCCGATTCATTCTTTTCGCAACACCATTCTGCTGTGGGGTCATCCTTATTGTATAATGGCGTTTGATACCATTTTCCTTACAGTAACTCCTAAACTCTGTACTAGAGTACTCCCCACCATTATCAGTCGAAGGCACTTTACATGTCTTCCTATCTCCTTCTCTACCTCAGCTCTCCAAGCTTTAAACTGGGCAAATACATCTGAATTTTCTCTCATCAGATACACCCACAGTTTCCTAGAGAAGTCATCAATAAAGGTAACAAAATACCTTGCTCCACCTTAAGATAAAATAGGTGCTGGTCCCCATACATCCGAGTGCACCAAATCCAACACTCCTTCACTGGGCTTGGTACAAATAGCAAATTTCACTCTATGCAGTTTACTAAAGATACATGGTTACATAGGTCATTTCCATCTTTTTTCAAAGCTGGGATGTTCCCTCTTCTACTTAACTCTGTGAACCCTCAGTCACTCATATGACTCATTCGGTAGTGCCACAGTTTTTATTTCAACTATTCCTCCTGTGCCACTGCAAGCACTTCAGCACTATCAATTATCTCTGAGCCTTCCATCCTGTATAGATTGTTGCTCAGTCTTCTTCCTCTCATTACCACCAAAGCTCCCTTGGTAATTCTAAAACATCCACTACTAGATTGGCAACTAAAAGCGTATCCCTGCTCTTCCAAGTAGCCCAAAGAAATTAAATTCTTTTTTAATTCTGGTACATATTTGATATTTGATAGAGTCCTTATCACTCCATCATACATCCTCACCCTAATAGTGCCTACTCCAGCTACCATTCAAGGGTAATCATCACCAAGACTTACACTACCTCCATCTGACCTGTCATAAGTGTAAAACCAATCCCGATGTGAGGTATAGTGGTATGAGCATGCATAATCCAAAATCTAGGTATTCTCTCAATCCACTGATCCATCTGATACAACCAGTACTCCTTCTCCATTGCTTTCCAAAGTATTAGCACCACTAGAGTTGGCTCTCTCCTTTTTTGTCTTCCAAAGAGGACAATTCTTCCTGATATGCCCAAGTTGATGACACTTATAGCATTTCACACTTTTGTGGTTCCGAGATTGAGATCTACCCTTGGACTTTCCCCTTGTTCTTTCCTTGGGTCTTCCTTGCCTCTCATTCACAGCAAGAACCTTTGAAATAGGATTACCTTTGTAGATCTTTTTCCTTTGCTCATTGGATCTGAGCACACCAACAACCTCTTCATAGTTTAGGGTTTCCTTCCCATAAACCAAAGTTGTTATGAGACCATCATACGATCCAGGGAGTGAACACAATAGCAACAATGCCCGATCTTCCTCGTCTATCTTCACATCCAGACTCATCACTTCAGAACAAACCTAATTGAACCTCTGAATGTAAGCAACTAGGTCTCCTCCTTCAGGCATTCTCAAGATATATAATTGCTTCTTCAGCCATAGCTTGTTTGTCATGTTCTTTCCCATGTATGTGTTCTCCAGTCTTCTCCAAAGACCTTTTGCAGTAGTCTCTGAGCACACTTCGGTCAAAACCTGATCTGCCAAACACATCCTGATGGTGCTGAAAGCAATCTCTTCTAACTCTTCCCATTCTTCAACACTAATCTTTTCTAGTCTTTCTTTAATCAAGACCTTGTAGATTCTCTGTTGAACCAGCAAATCTTTAACTCTTTGCTGCCATAGGATGAAGTTTCCCTTGCTATCGTACTTCTCAAAGTCTACTTTGAATCCACTTGATGCCATTACCATAATCAAGAATTCAAGAGATCTGAAAATTGTACCTGCAAGAAGCCTTACTTCCAACCCTCTGATCTTGAGATCTTCCTTCCATGAACCCTGCTCTGATACCAAATGTTGAGAATTCGACTCCAAATCCAATCAGATTTAATGAACCAAAACCCTCAAGAATAGCCTCATTCCCTTTCAAGAACAAACACCTTGATCAACAAAGCAATTGTGGAAGCATATCACTAGGTTGTGGATGACCATCTGCCAGCAATCTCCATTGAAGATTATGGTAGGATTCAGGTCTGTGAAGATCAAGAACACCAAGAACGGGAAAAGAGAAAAATAAAGGAGTTTTCATGGGAGAAAGGGATTTCCACTTCCAAGAAGTTCGTTACACCGTCACCATCCTCTTACGAGAATACAATATATATACCTCGGTCACACATGCCTGAGATCCCAAAAACTCCCCCCAACTGGCACCATTCAAAAAATAGTTCACCCATCATCCGAGCCGACTCAAATCCATTCGAGCCGACTCATCCAGACTGCAGGTTTCCTGACTGTGCATCTGAGCTGACTCAAATCCATTCGAGCCGACTCATCTAGACCACAGCCACCTGTTTTGAGACATGCCAACCAACAGAGTCGACTCTTACCACAGAAGAGCCGACCCTAAGATCCGGACTGACCAAAACTGAGCCTAAACACCTAGGACTCATATCAGACTCAACCCTAGCCCTAGATACATCATGGAAAACCATGATTGACTAGATCAACATATGTACATTGACCCAACTAGCCATGAATGCACCACCTGAGACTCAATAGCTTACCAAGTCACCAAGATAGTCTCATGTCAAAGAGATATTTATACCTATGCCCTTTTTACGAGATACTCTTGATAGTAGAGTACTCCATAAAATTGGTCACTGTTCAGTGAGTGTACATGCCATATTATTAGAAAATATGTCCTATAGCAATCATATAGGTTATAGATAGTTGAACTCTTTATAATTTATGTATGAATCATTAATGAAATAAAAGTTATTTTTAGTAGTTCATCTCTTTTTGTATCTTTCTTGGACTCTTTTGAGATGAAGTCCTTAGAACTATTTTAATTCAATAAAGGAGGATTTATCATGTAGCTCTTAAATATGTTTACAACCAAATGATACATTGTTATCTAGGATGACAACGTATATCGAGCATTGGTCGTTGTATGCCATATGGAATAGTTATCCTCATAACCAACGAGTGTGGAGAAATTGGTATGGCATGTAGGTAATTGTAGGTGTACATTGTATTGAATATGATCAACTCTATTGAGTACATTACTATCAAGAGTATCTCATAGAAGGATATGGGTATAAGTATCCCTCCAACTTAAGATTACCACGATGACTTGCAAGTAACATACTATACTTAGGTGCTAGACTACTTGGATTTCTAAATTAGTGATGGAAGGTTACTGAGTATAGTCAAGTACTTATTAAGTTAGTGATGATTCAAGATGGGATTGACCACTCCAAGGTATTGAAAAAAATGATCTACTATATTTCAATTTAACAAGACCTTGGCTAGGACAATCCTTGTGAGAAGTCATAGTATTTATTAGGTTAAGACACATCTTGATGCATTATTCAGGAGTTGGTAGTTAACTCTAAAATCATTCTAAGAATTAGGGTCAAAGGGATGAATTACATGGAAACCATAAACTTGGATTCTTGAATATTGCTTCCAAACATTTGACCTATCTAAATGTCGGGCACCATTGCTAGAGGGTCGTACTGATTAGTTCAGCAATTGATTCTTGGGCTATCAACTTAGTGTTTGAATCTATGGGTCATAAACAATAAAAGTTTTTGACTGATCATGATGGCTGATTAACGATTAAGATTCATTTAGTGGCAAAATTATAAATATGATGAACAATTAACCATGCATAAATATTATAATTTTATAATTAGTTAATTATAGGAGGATTAATTAATAATTAAATTACTAATTGACTCAATTTGATTGAATGAAGAGATTTAGATCAAGTCTAATTGAATTTGGTTCAACTGGGTTTGACCCAATTAGGTTATTCGATGATCTAATCGATAAGGGTTTCTAATTATGGTTTGATTTGAACTTGAGCTTTGTTAATTCTAGATTTAATTAGGATTTGATTAAGCCTAATTGAGACCTAATTATATTGGGTTCAAGTTGGTTAAATTAGTTATAACCAAATTAGTTTTGGTTCCTAACTAATTTTGGTCAAAACTTGGTTAAACCCTAACCTAGTCCAACTTATTCTCTTTCCTAAAAAATTTTCATGCCTTTCTAGAATTTTTTTCATGAGTTTTCCATGAAAAAAATTAGTTTTTTATTCTCCCTTATTCCCATTTAGATTAGGATTGGCTTAAATTAAATTTAGATTTATTTAAATTTAATTAAAGGAGTTCTATTAGGAATAGAACATCTAGTCCTATTCAAACAGCATCACCTTATCCTAATCTATATCCTTCTCTAATCAACAAAATTTTACTTCAATTTTTCATCAAGCACCCAATTACCATGTAAAATCTAAAGTAAAATTCCAAGAAAATAAGAGGATGGCATGATATATAGATGTAGAACCTTACATGTTAGATATAATCTTAATCTGAGAACTATTTCAAATTGAGTTGATCACCATAACCATCCAGTCATAGAAAAAAAGTAGGGATTAAAGGCTCTCTCTTTCCATTCAATGGGGTATCCTATGATATGTAGGGGTGCCACTATGGTTACATCCAATGAACAAGTAAGGTAAAAACAAAATCATTAAAATTATTTCAATAATTAGACAAATAATTTAATCTTTATTAATTTACTATTTTTGATCTGGAATTAATGTATTAGGATTTGTTTTTATGTTTAGAACATGAAACATAAAATTAGTTTTAGTGTAAAACTATATTGTATAGTTGAGATCTAAAAGTATTTAATGTGTATGTAATGTTTATAAATTATTTAGATATAAAATTTAGCAAAATTAATCTTGATTAATTACTAGAATTAAGAGATCTAAGATTAGATTTCAAATTATGAATTAAAGATCTAATCATATTTCATAAATTATAGGCTTTGAGTTAGCTTAAATCAGGTCAAATAACCGGGTTAGACCTAAAGTTAAAATTTAGAATAATATGAACCTAATAAAGAATTGAATTTAAAATAATCAAAAGTTGATTAGGATTAGATCAAGATTTTCTCTAAATCAAATCTATAGTGATAGTTTGATCAAGTCCATATTATATTAAATGGACAAGATTATGGCTCACTAGTTAGACCCAAGTCCTTAAGCTAGTCTAATTAAATTTGATGAATCAATTGGTATCTAAGATAAGTATAGCATTTTGATCATAGTCCTTAATTGGGGCTACCTCTTACGTGGCCAACTTGTTTGGTGTCTAAGAAAAGAGGTTAATGGCAAAACCCTCCCATTGATCTCACTTACCTAGCTATTATGATCAATCAAAATTTAATTAGATAGCTCATTGATTCAAGTTAACCCATGCTAGTAAGGAAGATTAGTTTAACTAATATATGTACCCTTGGACTAATATGATTTGACCCTCATCACTTGATGAAGTCAGTGAGAGGGTTGTTGATTTGTCCATATTTTCTTTCTCTAATTAAATCCTCTAAAATTATTATGTCCCTTAAGTAACAAAATTATGGAGATAATTGAGTCATGGCCTCCTATTAAGAGAGTGATAATGAGTCCAATAGTTATGATGATCATTGGAGGTCCAAAGACCTGGTGCTCATCTGGCTATTAGAATTATTATTCATATTTTAATAGCTTAGTCCTTCATTCTAAATGATGGTCAGGATGGCCAACCAAAATTGGGCTTAGACATCACATCATTGGCTTGAAGCACTTGGTCCTATCATGTTAATGGTTGGACCTAACTAGGACTTCCAGTGACATCCTAAGGTTTACTATTAGTTCATAGGGAAAAATCATTACTAAAGAATTTTCAAAAGAATAATTGGTTAAGAACCTACCTTTAGATGCACATGAGTGAGATGGCCAAAGTCAGGCTCATGTGCAATCTACTGGATTCTAGTACCCGCTAAGGAATTTGTGTAATTTCTCGAATTGGAGGTAGAGGCTACCAATTTATCAAAAATAGTGAAAGAATCTTTAGACTAAACTCCAAGTCTTTAGGATTAAATGATTCATATACTAATTAGGTCTTGTTCTCCTTTTAGATTAATACGGCCACCACTTTGTTGCTCCATTCATTGCTAGATAATAAAATATTAATAGGATCTATTTTTGATAGCTGGTATCGAAAGCTAAAAATAGTCCTAAGCATGAATGGATTCTTCACATGCTAATAGATCTGACACCTGAGGAGCCTACTCAGAATGGTCATGGTATGATCTAAGACAGTTATTAGTAATGGCTCAATGACCAAACTGGTGCGGGCACCAGACTCAGAGGAAGACTTCAAGGCTCCATCTGGATCTCTGATTGACCTTGCCCGAAGAATTAGGATTTTCTGGTTTTGTAATAAGGGTTGACCTGATCAACTCAATTTTGAGTCTGTAATTTTGTCATTTCAATTTTTGTTGGGTCATGTTGACTCAGTCCAAGTCCAAGGCCCAGGTAAGTGTCATTCCTTTTGCCATAGGGCACCACATTTTCTAGCTACAAGTGGGTGCCACACTCCCTGCCACATCTCCATCCAGTGTACCTTGGTCCCCATGTCTCAAGTAAGCAGGTTCTTTTTTCTTGCACCACTTGGGGGAGAAATCCATCAAGATACCTCAATCCAAGGAGGAGCCAACTTATTTCCAGATAAACCCAAGCCAAGATGGCAAGAATTTTTCTTGAAGAGAGGATCAAGGGGTGCCCCACAATGTTCCATAAAAATCCAAGTTATAAAAGGGAAGAGAGCATGTCTTGGGGAGAAAATCAAGGAGGCACCCAAAAGTTTCCAAAAGTGCCAAAGCCAAGAAAGGAAGAAGCCTAAACTTGTGGAGCAAGACTAGGAGGTGTCCAAATGAGCCAAACCATGAAGGAAAAATCCTTGATTCATGGAGAGATACTAGGAGACACCCCCATAACCTGCCATTTGGAGCTGATTTTCAAGTTTTCTTGGAGTTTTTGGGCTGCCCACTCATGGAAGGAGTCTTGGGAAGAGAATTTGATGCCTAAAGTGTGGGTTAGTCATATTAGTCCCACATAGGAAATGTATAAAATTTTATTTCTTTGTTATGTCTATATATTCAACTCTATGTAACTCTTGAATTAATCTGATGAATGAATCCAATTTATGTGTGAGCAAACTCTGTATTTTCTCTCTTCCGCACTTGCATCCAGGTGTTGAGCTCCGTGAGGGAGTAAATCTGGGTTCCCCAGGAACCTTGAGGAGGTGTGAGATCTCCAACCCCAAAACCCTAGGTTAGCCACTTCACTTCCAAACCCTAGCCGCCCATCATCCTCTTCAATCCACCAAACCCTAGCCTACTCCATCTCTCACGGCCCCTCTCTTCAAGTAGTGGCCGACCACCAGCATCCAGGTCCAGTTCGGCTGCTTTGAATACGGAGCAAATCCCAGAGGAAGCCAGATCAGCATCTAGGAGAATCAGGACTTCAACAACATCAACTTTCAAGTTCTTCTATCTGGTAAATCCTTCCTTGAGTATCTGGTTCCATAAATTATTCTTCTTCTTTCCCAGATCTTGAGTTCAGGAGAAGCCAACTCTACCAAAGGACCAGTATTGGAGGATCCATTGCGAAGATATCTGAATCCGGGGATCCAACAATCTGCTCAAGAGAGTCCTTCCACTAAACTCTGTGAAGATCACTGCCTGGTCTGTAACCCTTCTCTTCTCTTTACTTCTGTCCTGTTGAAAGTTCAGAGCGAAACCCTAGGTCTGGAAGTTTCTCAACCCCAAGTGATCCTTTACTACTGAACTACTCTGATAATCTAGTTCCTTTAAATTGTGCTTTCAATCATTACATAGTTTCTTTCAATTTAGTTTAACTTTCCTTTGAGTCAAGCCGACTTCTGAAAATATAAAAAAAAAAAAAGAATTAGTCTTAATTTACTTCCATATCGCAACATCTCTTCTTTTTGTTCTGCATCATTTTTGGTATCAGAGCTTCTGTTCTACATCATTTTGGTATCAGAGCCCTGTCTAGGGTTTCTGTCTTGTTTGCTTGTTTGAGTGTCTCTCCTTTTTACTTTGTCTGCTCGAAGTAGACTCCCCAGGATGTCCGGTCCTAGGAACGAAGCGAGGTGCAAACCTCCTCTTCCCATTTCACGGGGTGTTCCTAGGGCATGTAGGGGATCCGCTGGGTTACAACTTCGTAGCAGGAATTGTAAACGGGGGAAGCACTTTGTTTTCAGTCTGTAACTATCCTGTTGCAAGAATTGTTTCTCATTGCAGATAACTATAAATTATGTGATTCTTATTTCTCTAGAACCAGTATAATTGAAGCTATTTTACATAATTTTTCTGTGATTTATTGGTTCCCGTGAAATTTCTGAGAGTTAAATTACTAAAACTCTGTTTCTGTGTTTCTGCAATTCAATTTTTTGAGTGATCATCTCCTAATTCATCTTAAGGGCATTTGAGCATCTAAGATAAGGGGAGGAGTTGATAACCTCTCCTTAGCCCAAAACCACCACCCACTCATTCGATCCTAAGCCTAATTTTAAAATTTATTAGACTTAATTTGCCCTAGTGGGCTAGGGACATCAACAAGTCGGGTCAAGGCTAGTGTTGAGTTAGTTTATCTAGTTACTCTGTGTGTGCTTTGTACTTAGTGTCTAGAATGGTGGTTCAGGGATTCTATCCCGAAGGGCTTGTGTGCTGGTCCGCCTACCTGGCCAATCACTGATTGGTGTCTAGGATTGGCATCTAGGGACCTAACACTCCCCTTACACCTGCCTGGCTGAGTCCCGAGTTACTACAGGCTAGCTTGCCACTCTGATTGGGCATCTAGTTTGGGCTCTAGGTCTAGCTAGCCTGTAGTCATTTCAGTTGAGTCTCATTTCGTGTGTTTGCTTGCATCATCATGTCTACCCAGATTGGAGTACCCTACCAACCTGGTCAAACCCAACCTGATTTAGAGGCCATGGTTAGAGCTCTTACTGAAAGTATGAACAAATTAAGTCAGGATATGAATGAGAATTTTAACAAGTTTAGAGATCAAGTCCAAGTACTTGAGAAATGTAGACATCAAAATTGGACCCCTGATCCAAAATTTAATAGGCCCTAACCTCATCCAAGCCTGGAGCCTAGGAGGACCTTATACCGTGATCCCGAGCATAACCTTAGGAAGCCTAACCATGATATCTATAGTGTGGATCGTGTCTATGAGAGGTCCTTACAATATTCTAGACCAGTCACTCAACAACCCAAGTCTTCTAGATCAAACCATTTATATCCACACCCATGCCCAAGTAAGGTCTCTACTAGCTTGAAACCCAGTGTGACCCAGGTTCCTATATCGCAAGAATGTTGGTTTTGTGGAGAAAGAGGCCATAAATCTAGTCAGTGCCCATGCATAGGACTGGCTTGTGCATAGCTAAGTGGTAAGAATCCTAAGGATGACATTAATGAGGGAGAACCCAAGCCTACCAATGAGGAAGAAAGGTTAGGTATGACAGATCCAGAATCAGTTGACCCGATTACCACTGACCCGAAACCCATTAAAGATGGCATCAAGGAAGTATATGATGCTGGCTTGAGTCTAGTTGATGAATATGAGGGGGAAGAACTTGAAGAATGTGACATCGATACTATCGGTTCCTTACCTGAGGAGACCTTGGAGAGCAACCAAGTGGTAGGACCTAGTTCAAAAATTCAAGAGATTTGTGAGAATCAGGTTCCTTTAGTCAAATACCCCCAGGAAGAACTCATAGTGTTAGCCCGAGCTATCAGTTCGTACCCTCTAATGACAGTCATTCCCCAAGTACCAATTGAAGATCTTTGCACTAAACTGTTTAAGTTTGCCCACCCTATGGTAGATCCTCTCCTTAGGATGACTGAATCAAGCCTTTTACAATTGGACCTTGTCCCATGCCCAGCCACTAAGGTCTCTCCCGTAATCTCAGTTGAACATCCTTGTCTTGAGCGGATTGATTCACCCAGTCCTGTAGAAGTCCTCCTTATGACCCCAAACCCCTTCCTTCGCATGACTGACCTACCCTTCTATAGAGTATACCTTTCCTCACCCATAGGTCAAATTTCAAGTCTTGAAGTCATCATCTATAGACCCTCCCATGAATCATTCTCTAATCCATTTCTTGAGAAAGTGGATCATTGTTTGCTTAGAGAACAAACCTTAACTATTGCAATCACATGTCCTAGGCTACTCCCCGAACCATCTCTTGATCCATTCCTAGGAGTAGCAAACTTTTTCTTTCGTAAGGATGACCAGTTGACACTCATAGAACACCATTCGAACCTTCAGGTCACCACCCTTAGTCAGCAGGTAATTCGAGACTCCACCTCATATTTCCTCCCTTTCTCTAGGACTTCCAATGCTTCTTACACCATCCAAGTATACTTTGTCGAAGTCTTTAGAGTGAACCACGTGTCAGAACCTATTAGGTTTGCCACCTACTTCTGGAAGACCTTATGGCACCTACTAGGCACCCATGATAAGTTTTCATGCTCTGCATGCCCTCCTTCGACCCAAGGTCAAACCTAGAGAGCCTTAGTTTGTTAGGTTTAGACCTAGGGTTCCTTTGTAATAAAGTCCATTCTTTAGGAATGCGTCGTTAGTCTAGTTTAGTTTTTCTTGACCCTTTACTAGGCTTTGGCTTAGATTTTGGTTTGATTGAGAGCACCAAGAATTGGGATTTGTATTTTGTCCAGGGCTGAAATTGCATTCAATGTTTCTATCAATAGGTCTATAGGCTAGAGTCCCTTTGAAATTGTTCATGGATACAAGCCTCACACACCACTTGATCTGATTTCACTATTAGCCCACACACACAAGTCTCTTGATGCACTTGCATAGCATGTAAAGGACTTGCATAAAGAAATTCATGCCAAAATAACTTTAAGTAATGAAACTTATAAGAAGTTGGCTGATTCTCAAAGATGAGTCAAAACTTTTGTTGAGAGAGACTATGTAATGATTAGGTTAAGGCCTGAGCGGTTTTCTCCTGGAACCGTTAGAAAGTTACATGCTAGAGGAGCTGGACCATTTAGAGTAATGAAGAGAGTAGGATCCAATGCCTATGTGCTCGAGTTGCCTCCAGAACTAGGCAATAGCTTTACTTTCAACATTACAGACCTAGTAGAGTACAGGGAGCCAGCTATGATTCCCAGTGAGCCTTTTGAACCTAATCCTGTTATTGAGAGTGATCCCGACCCTGTGTGTCCACCAACAAACTGGCCCGTGAGGAAAGAGCAGATTGAAAAGATCCTGGATGATCAGGTTATCTCTACTCGTAATCGAGGATACCAAAGATACTTGATCTGCTGGCAAGGAAGGCCAGACTCTGATGACTCTTGGATCTCCCGAGAAGAATTACAAGATTTGGATCCAGTCCACTTGGAGAGATACCAGAGCTAACTTGAGCCTTACTCGACAAGGTCGATTTCCTCCCACCCTAAGAGAATTGGTGCGGGCACCAGACTCAGAAGAAGACTTCAAGGCTCCATATGGATCTCTGATTGACCTTGCCCGAAGAATTAGGGTTTTCTGGTTTTGTAATAAGGGTTGACCTGATCAACTCAGTTTTGAGTCTGTAATTTTATCATTTCAATTTTTGTTGGGTCATGTTGACTCAGTCCAAGTCCAAGGCCCAGGTTGGTGTCATTTCCTTTGCCATAAGGCACCACATTTTCCAGCTACAAGTGGGTGCCACACTCCCTGCCACATCTCCATCCAGTGTACCTTGGTCCCCACGCCTCAAGTAAGCAGATTCTTTTTTCTTGCACCACTTGGGGGAGAAATCCATCAAGATACCTCAATCCAAGGAGGAGCCAACTTATTTCCAGATAAACCCAAGCCAGGATGGCAAGAATTTTTCTTGAAGAGAGGATCAAGGAGGTGCCCCACAATGTTCCATAAAAATCCAAGTTATAAAAAGGAAGAGAGCATGTCTTGGGGAGAAAATCAAGGAGGCACCCAAAAGTTTCCAAAAGTGCCAAAGCTAAGAAAGGAAGAAGCCTAAACTTGTGGAGCAAGACTAGGAGGTGTCTAAATGAGCCAAACCATGAAGGAAAAATCCTTGATTCATGGAGAGATACTAGGAGACACCCCCATAACCCGCCATTTGGAGCTGATTTTCAAGTTTTCTTGGAGTTTTTGGGCTGCCCACTCATGGAAGGAGTCTTGGGAAGAGAATTTGATGCCTAAAGTGTGGGTTAGTCCTATTAGTCCCACATGGGAAATGTATAAAATTTTATTTCTTTGTTATGTCTATATATTCAACTCTTTGTAACTCTTGAATTAATCTGATGAATGAATCCAATTTATGTGTGAGCAAACTCTATGTTTTCTCTCTTCCGCACTTACATCCAGGTATTGAGCTCCGTGAGGGAGTAAATCCGGGTTCCCCAAGAACCTTGAGGAGGTGTGAGATCTCCAACCCCAAAACCCTAGGTTAGCCACTTCACTTCCAAACCCTAGCCGCCCATCATCCTCTTCAATCCACCAAACCCTAGCCTACTCCATCTCTCACGGCCCCTCTCTTCAAGTAGTGGCCGACCACCAGCATCCAGGTCCAGTTCGGCTGCTTCGAATACGGAGCAAATCTCAGAGGAAGCCAGATCAGCATCCAGGAGAATCAGGACTTCAACAACATCAACTTTCAAGTTCTTCTATCTGGTAAATCCTTCCTTGAGTATCTGGTTCCATAAAATATTCTTCTTCTTTCCCAGATCTTGAGTTCAGGAGAAGCCAACTCTACCAAAGGACCAGTATTGGAGGATCCATTGCGAAGATATCTGAATTCGGGGATCTAACAATCTGCTCAAGAGAGTCCTTCTACTAAACTCTGTGAAGATCACTGCCTGGTCTGTAACCCTTCTCTTCTCTTTACTTCTGTCCTGTTGAAAGTTCAGAGCGAAATGCTAGGTCTGGGAGTTTCTCAACCCCCAGCGATCCTTTACTTCTGAACTACTCTGATAATCTAGTTCCTTTAAATTGTGCTTTCAATTATTACATAGTTTCTTTCAATTTAGTTTAACTTTCCTTTGAGTCAAGCCGACTTCTGAAAATAAAAAAAAAAAGAAAAAGAATTAGTCTTAATTTACTTCCGCATCGCAACATCTCTTCTTTCTGTTCTGCATCACAAACTATGGTCCATTATATTATATGGGTATCCATGAATAATAAATTGAATCATAACTTTGAGGATGCGTGTAAAAGAATTATTCCCTGAAAGTCAATCGCACTTATTATATCAGTGGCATTCTCCCAACTCAAGATTGATAAAGACAATTTTTGATTTATCATATGTTGTGTATTATATTTTAATTATAAGAATATGATGAACCCCATATATTAGGGCAAAGAAATTAGGATTATGATGGAGATCATAACGGTGAGACCTAAGTTCCTACAAATCCTAACCTAAAATGTTCCTAGTCAATGGATCATCGATTCGGGGATCGATGAATCCAGAAAGACTAGCACATCCTATGTATGTTCAATGGAGAGGGAGGTTGGTCTCACAACCACTTATGTAGGGACACTAATACAAAGATGTGGGTACTCATTAGGTAATGTGTCCATTGAACAGATTCGATAAGAGAATATCAAATGGAAGTCTTACTTACTTGTCAGAAGCAATATTCTTTTAATGGAAGTAGTGCATGTAGTCCTTAGACCTAAGACTAACAAAGTATCTTGTGCAAATGAATCCATATTTTGGTGCATGCTCATTCATGACAATTAAGTTATGTACGGGGTGCTTCTAGATATGGTGGATTGTTGACTCTAGTTTTGATTATGACAAAATACTTAAGTATATTTGAGTACTAATTATGCATTAAGTGTGTTAATCAGTTATAGGTACTCAAGATTTGAATTTAGAGAAGTTTCAGCACTGGTGCAGCCAAGTGTCAACTCATGAAATCCAAGTGTCGACTCAAAATGTGGACTCATAAATAGTGAAGTGTCGACTCAAGGACTGAGACCAAACAGGATACAGAACATGGTGATTTCAAGAGTTTTCAAGTATCGACTCACAGACTCAAAGTGTCGACTCAAGGTATCAACTCACCAGAAGAAGAGTCGACTCACTAGTGTAGAGCAAAAGACTTCAGAAAAAACATCTTTGATCAAGTGTCGACTCAAGAAAATAAAGTGTCGACTCCAGAAGATGAAGTGTTGACTCACAAAGGTTAAGTGTCGACACTTGGACTGTAACAGCTAGTTTTTTTGAAGTACAGAACTTTCCCAACATCGCTCCAATGGCTAGTTTTTCCTCCCTAATGGCTACAAATGGTTATTTAAGTGTTGGAAGGTTATTTAAACACTTGGGGAAGCAATTCTAAAGAAGACAGAAGAGGATCCATGGTTTAAAAAATAAATCCTTTGATTTTCAAGTGAAAATATGTGAAGGATATTTTAAGGATTCATTTGTTAAGATTTTGAGCCTCCATGGATTCAAAGAGGAGAGGGAGCTTCCAAGAGCAACATCTTCAAGCATCCAATGAAGCTTCTACAACATGGAGACAAGCTCAATATCAACAATCAATGTGCCTCAACGAAATATTTGCTTTGTAAAAAAGCTTTTTATTTCCATTCTTACATTATTGTATCTAGGTTGATGGTGAGCCTTAAGAAAATCATCTAGGTTGTTAGTGAGCCTATGTGATAAAAACCAACAAGGGTTTTGACTTGTGAGCCCGTGAAAACAAGTTGGGTTGTTGGTTAGCCCGGAAAAATATTAAGGTTGTTGGTGAGCCCGTAAAACCAACTTGGTTCTTGGTTAGCCCGCAAAACCAAGGGATTTTTGGTGAGCCCATGAAAATCAAGGGATTTTTGGTTAGCCTATGAAAACCAAGGGATTTTGACTTATGAGCCCAGAAAACAAGTTGGCTATGATCTTGGTGATTATAGTGAATTCCCAAAGAAAACTTGGGGAGTAAATGTAGTTGCTTGTAGTGCACCGAACCACTATAAACTTGATGTATTTGTGATTGTTTTTATTCTTGTATTTATTTCTTTATTTCTACTATACTTTATTATCATGCTCACAAACACATGCTTTGAATTGGCACATTATTCAAAGTACTGTGAAAAAGTTTTAAAGTCCAATTCAACCCCCCTCTTGGGTTGCATCATCACCCTGGCCTACAACTAGTATCAGAGCCCGGTACTCTTCTTGAAAATCTAACAGTTTTCAGTAAAAAATCATGGCAACCTAAGTTTGAAAATTTGAAAGTTTGAATTTTTAAAAAAACTTTGAAAAGAATTTACAAATCATATGTTGAGGGAGAGCTTTTGAAAAATCTTTTTTAGATCATATTTTGAGGGGGAGCTCAATGTTTTTCATTGCTACATTGCTCTATCTTATTATTAATCCTTTGGAGCATGTTATGTTTATTTTTGAGCTTACCTTGTTTATATACTTAAAGATTTTGTCATTATCAAAAATGGAGAGATTGTTGACTCTGGTTTTGATTATGATAAAATACTTAATATTTTGAGTATTAATTATGCGTTAAGTGTGTTAATCAGTTATAGGTACTCAAGATTTGAATTTAGAGAAGTTTCAGCACTAGTGCAGCCAAGTGTCGACTCAAAGTGTCGACTCATGAACAGTGAAGTGTCGACTCAAGGCCTAAGGCAAACAGGATATAGAACATGATGATTTTAGGAGTTTGGTCAAGCATCGACTCATGGACTCAAAGTGTCGACTCAAGGTGTTGACTCACCAAAAGAAGTATTGACTCACTAGTGCAGAGTAGAAGATTTCAAAAAAATATCTTTGATCAAGTGTCAACTCAAGGAAATGAAGTGTCGACTCAAGAAAATGAAGTGTCGACTCACGAAGGTCAAGTATCGACACTTAGACTATAACGGCTAGTTTTTTTGAAATGGATAACTTCCCCAACTTGGCTCCAATGGCTAGTTTTTCCTTCCTAATGGCTACAAACAGTCATTTAAGTGTTGGGAGGTTATTTAAATACTAGGAAAAGCAATTCTAAAAAAGAGGAAAGAGGATCCATGGTTTGAAAGATAAATCTTTTGGTTTTCAATAAAAAATATGTGAAGGATATTTTAAGGATCCATTTGTTAAGATGTTGAGCCTTCAAGGATTCAAAGAGGAGAGTAAGCTTCCAAGAGCAACATCTTCAAGCATCCATTGAAGCTTCTACAACATGGAGACAAGCTCAACATCAACAATCAATGTCCCTCAACAAAATATTGGCTTTGTAAGAAAGCTTTTTATTTTCATTCTTACATTATTGTATCTAGGTTGATGGTGATCCTTGAAAAAATCATCTAGGTTGTTGGTGAGCTTATGTGATAAAACCAACAAGGATTTTGACTTGTGAGCCCATGAAAATAAGTTGGGTTGTTGGTTAGCCCAAAAAACAATCAAGGTTGTTGGTGAGCTCGTAAAACCAACTAAGTTATTGGTGAGCCCGTAAAACCAACTAAGTTCTAGGTTAGCCTACAAAACCAAGGGGTTTTTGGTTAGCCCATGAAAACCAAGAGATTTTTGGTTAGCCCATGAAAACCAAGGGGTTTTGACTTGTGAGCCCAGAAAACAAGTTGGCTATAATCTTAGTGATTATAGTGAATTTTCAAAGGAAACTTGGGGAGTGGATGTAGGTGCCTTGGAGTGCACCGAACCACTATAAACTTGATGTGTTTGTGATTTTTTTTATTCTTGCATTTATTTCTTTATTTTCACTGCACTTTATTATCATCTCATAAACACATGCTTTGAATTGGCACATTATTTGAAGTATTGCAGAAAAGATTTAAAGTCCAATTCACCCCCCCTCTTGGGTTGCATCATCATCCTAGCCTACATGGATTGTATATGAAGGTAATGAGTTGGTCAATAAGGAATCGATCACTCCTAGTAAGAGGAGAAGTTATCCCGTGTGATCTCTTCAAATGATGACTCAGGAAGTCTTTGATCAAAGCATGATGAGATTAAATAAGGTTTCAAATCTTTCATTGGTCGAGTCTTCATTATTGAATTAAGATTTGAAAGGATTAAGTGCTAGGTTTTGACATTTATCTATCCCCATCACCTAATCAGGATAAAGGGAGATCGATGGATTGAATTGAACGGTCACTTTCCACTGAAGGGTATTTTGATAATTTTTTTTAAAATTTCTCATCTTCCAGGTAGGCATGACATGTTGCTAGATGTCAATCATGTATTATAGGTTTTCATGAATTAATTTGATTGGATTCATGAGTCAATTCGAAAGTAGGTTCGAATTGGCAACTTAGGTCAGCTTAATTTGACCTAATTAGGTCAATCAGGTTCGATTAGATCAAATTGGCTTGGACCTAGACCTACTGCTAGCAAGATATGGAACCCTGTTGCCCAATGAAGCAACCTAAGAGTGGGGGTGATCGGGTTTTAAAACTTGTTGCAAGTATGTGCCAATTCAAAAATAATGAAGGTGCTAGTGATTTCAAGTATATGTGTGCTTGATGATAAAATGGAGTGAAATTAATGTAAGAGCAAGAAGAATAGAAGCAATCAAAAATACACAAAAATTTATAGTAGTTCGATATACACCAAAGCACCTACATCCACTCCCCAAGGTCCACTTGAGAATTTTACTACAATCCCACTTGATTATAACCAATTAGTTTTACGGGCTCACTAATCACAATCCCTTAGTTTTTACAAGGCTAACCAAAAACCTTGTTGGTTTTCACAAGGCTCACCAACAACCTCTTGGTTTTCACAAAGCTAGCCAAAAATCTTTTGGTTTTCACAAGGCTAACCAAAAATCCAAGTTGGTTTTACAAGGCTCACCAACAACCCAACCACTAGTTTCAATCCATTTGAAACTAGGAACAATAATAATTTGAGTTTAAAGTAAGAATACAATAAGCTTTCAAAAATAAAAGTAAATATCTTTTTAAAGCTCTTTGATTGCTGTTGAGAAAGCTTATCTTCAAGTTGTTGAAGCCTTAATGAGTGCTTGAGAGTTGGACTTGAAATCAATGATTGATGCCAAGGATTTGGAAAGAAAAATCAATGAAGGATCACCCATGTGGATCTTGAATCTTAGGGAAGTCCGGGAACAAAACCCTAAGGAACCATCCCAGGAAGTCAAAAAGATCATGAAGGTTTTCAAATATATATTCCTAGAAGACTTACCTGATCACCTACCCCCACTAAGGGATATCTAGCATGCTATTAATTTAGTCCCGGGAGCCACCTTGCCTAACCTACCACACTATAGGTTGAGTCCTGTTGAGCATGTTGCACTACAAAAACAAGTTGGAGATCTCCTCCAAAAAGGGTTCATTAGGGAAAGTTTGAGTCCTTGTGCAGTACCTACCCTATTGACCCCTAAGAAGGATGGCACATGGAGAATGTGTATCGATAGTCATGCCATCAACAAGATCACGATCAAGTATCGATTCCCTATTCCTCTCCTTGATGATATACTCGATATGATGACCAGAGCCACTATTTTCTCCAAGATTGACCTTAAGAGTAGCTATCACCAAGTTAGGATTAGACCTGAAGATGAGTGGAAGACAGCATTCAAAACTAAGGATGGTCTTTATAAGTAGTTAGTGATGCCTTTTGACCTTTCAAATGCTCCATGTACATTTATGAGGATCATGACTCAACTCTCAAGGCCGTTCATGGAAAAATTCATTATGGTCTATTTTGATGATATTCTTATCTATAGCAAGACTATAGAAGACCACCTAGATCACCTTCGTCAAGTCTATCTTGTCCTTAGAAAAGAAAACCTCTATGCCAATCTAAAAAAATATGAATTCATGTCCCATATAGTAATCTTTCTAGGGTTTGTTGTTACCGCTGAAGGAGTATCTGCTAATTTAGAGAAAGTTAAGTCCATAGTTGAGTGGCCTGAATCCAAAAGTATACATGATGTACATAGCTTTCATGGCCTTGCCACCTTCTATAGGAGATTCATTTGAGGGTTTTGTACCATAGTTGCCCCAATCATGGATTATATTAAGAAAGGAACTTTTGAATGGACCAAACATGCCAATAAAGCCTTCATTGAGATTAAAGAGAGAATGACACAAGCACCGGTCCTAAGATTACCTGACTTATCTAAGGTTTTTAAGGTTGCATGTGATGCCTCTGGAATTGGAATTGGTAGAGTTTTAAGTCAAGAGAACCACCCTGTAACCTTCTTCAGTGAGAAACTGAATGGTGTGAAGTTGAGGTATTCTACTTATGATAAGGAATTGTATACGGGAGTTCAAGATTTGAGGCACTGGGGACATTATTTGTTACCGCAAGAGTTTGTCCTATATTCTGACCATGAAGCACTCTGATTCCTTGGTTCCCAAAAGAAGTTAAACCCTAGGCATGACAAAGGGGTAGAGTACATTCAAGCATGTACCTTTGCTCTGAAACACCATGCTGGCATTGAAAATAGGGTTGTCGATGCATTAAGTTGACATTCTATGCTCCTGAAATCTATGAGTACTAATGTCATAGGATTTGATAAATTGAAAGAGGAATACAAAAATTGTCCTGACTTTAGTAAAATTTTTGAGTTTATTAGTCAAGGACCATCTAGCAAATATAAAGACTATATCCTTCATGATGGATTCCTTTTTAAAGGAAACAAGTTGCGCATTCCCTGAACCTCTATCCGGAAATTCTTGATTTGGAAGATCCATGCTGGGGGACTAGCTGGCCATTTTGGAAGAAATAATACTATCTTAGCAATGGAAGATCAATTTTGTTGGCCAAGCCTCAAAAAAATTGGGGCCCAGGTTGTAGCCCAGTGTTGGACATTTGCTGTTGCCAAATAGCAAAAACAAAATACTAGACTATACACTCCTTTACATGTCCCTGATTGTCCTTTGCAAGACAATAGTATGGATTTCATGTAGGGTTCGGTGGCAAGGCAGAAACATAGATTTCAAAATTTTTATCTTTATGAAATCTTCACCAAACCCTTAACCCAAGATCTCCTTAAAAGAATTAAAACATATAACATATATATATAAGAATTAAACTCATATAAAAGTACTAACATGTATTGCTAAAATCCAAACCCTGAATCTCCACCAGGTGCCCAAATGTTCACCCTCCAATGGTGATCCACACAGAAAAAGATGAAGACAACAATTTCTTGTTCTTGGCTCCTCTTCTTGAATTCTTTTTCAAGAATTCAATTCTTGGACTTTTAGGCTGAAATTTTCTTTCTTGAAAATTTCTTTTCTTCCTTCTTTCCTCTTCTTGAATTCTCTTCTTGAATTCCCTTTCTTGAATTCTTTTTCTTGAATTGAATTGGAGGAAGAAATTAAGGCAAGTAATGTCTTAATTCAAGAAAGAAGAAGAACAGATCCTTCCTTTTCCTTTCCTTTACCGTTCAAGACCTTCCTCTTATTCTTGTTTAGGGTCAGAGTTTCGACAGAGATTATCTCTGTAAGGGAAACAATACCCAACAAGCATAAAAGGAAGGAGTATTCCGGAGAGGAGAACAGGAATATGATCTCTGAATTTGATTATCAGAAAAAACCCCCGAGAACCCAAACCCTTTTATAGATTTCAGAGGGGCATCTTCTCAAAACAACGCAACCCTCTGAAACCCCAGGAATCACGATCCCTCATTCCTCACGCATCCCCTCAACCAAAAATCATGATTCTTCGATTTAATTTTCATTTTTCCAATGAGGAGGACTCTCGGAAAAACTTCAGGAATAATCGCGACTATTGGAGTTGGATTTGCGACCGAAAAACAATGGATCTTTTTTCTTAATTTTTCTGGCCATCAGATCCAGATCCAAGGGCATCAGATAAACATCCAAATTGCCCCCCCTGTCTTTTTCTTTTCTCTGACAGAATTTTCTTCCCACACGCGTGAAGAGGAGTCCACATGCACGTGGACTCTTCTTCTTGGTGCGCGCGAGTGAGGAAAGGAGTGGGCGGCTTGGAGAGAGGGTCTCAGTGCACTTGATTCACTTGGGTTCAGCCATGGGTTAGCCCAATATCCTAAAATTTAAATTAGACCTTAATCTGGTTCAATCAGAACCCAATTAAGCCCAATTCGGAACCAAATTCGAATCTGATTCGAATAGAAATTTGGTCTGCAACACATGCTAGTGTGTTTATCCTGCAATCATGATTTAATTCCAAATTAAATCCTTCATCAATTTTCTTTTGTGTGTGACCCATTGGGTTCCACACCTAGCCAGCAATAGGTCCGAGTGCTATTTGACTTAATTCGGTTAGATCTTAACTAAGCCGATTTAGGTCAACTCAAACTAGCTCGACTCGGTCAATTAGAATCTAATTCTAATTAACTAATTTGAATTACCATAATTCAATCATATACCTACAAGACAAGATTGACGTCTAGCAACGTATCATGTCTACCCGAAAGATGTGGAATTTTGGTGGAATTACCAAAATACCCTTCAGTGATGAGTTACTGGGCAATTCAGTCCTTTGATCAACTTGCATCCTGAATATGATTATGAATATGGATACTTGTAAAATCCAATTTCATATTCATCCCTAGCTCAATCTTTATAATGATGATTCATTAATGAACCATTAGAATTTAACTCTAATGTTCATACTTTGATCAAAGATTTCCTGAATCCATCATTTAATCAAAATTAGCTGGATGCAATTCCCTCTTACTAGGGCTGATCAATTCCTTGTTGACCTACTCACAACCTCCATATACAGTCCACCATACCCAGTATCATCTCATGCATGACTCAGTGTCATGATTGATTGCGATCCAAAGTATGGATTCATATATATAAGGTACCATGGTAGTCTCAGGTCAAAGGACCACATGCACTACGCCCACTATGAGAATTATCTATTGACAAACAGATAAGGTTCCATTAGATATTCTCAATCTGGATCAATTCAGTGAACTCATTCTCTAATGAACACTCACATCCTAGTATTAGTGTCAAACACAAGTAACTGTGAGATCAGTCACCCTCATCACAAAGCATATATAGGATGTGCTGGTCTTGCCGGAAATATTGATCCCCAACTCAATGTCCCATCGACCAGGAATATTTTAGATTAGGGTTTTAAGGCTTTAGGTCTCACTGGTATGATCTCATCATAACCCTAAAACCATAACCCTAATCTATGGGGTTCATCATATAATCATAAAGACACAGTGTATGATGAAAATAATGCCTTTATTATAATAATGTCAATTCATTGATTTATGGATTGAAATATAATATTTCAATTGGCTTTCAGGGCACAATCTTTCATTTCGTGCTAGGACTACCAAAGACTATGCATAAACACGATTCCATCTATATTGTTGTTGATCAATTCTCAAAGGTGGCACACTTCTTGCCCTGTTCTCAGACC
The DNA here is from genome assembly GCA_021397845.1 of Areca catechu. NCBI lineage: Eukaryota > Viridiplantae > Streptophyta > Magnoliopsida > Arecales > Arecaceae > Areca > Areca catechu. The sequence goes on along the minus strand of CM038039.1, from coordinate 155,986,411 downwards.
TTCGATGCTTCAAAAGTGGCCAAATTATTTCTCAATGAAGTGGTTAGATTACACAGTTTGCCTAAGACCATTGTGTCTGATAGGGATGTTAAATTCACTAGCTATTTTTGGAAAACCCTAAGGCACTTGTTGGGAACCAAATTAAATTTCTCTACCACTTATCAACCCCAAATTGATGGCCAAATAGAAGTTGTAAATAGGAGTCTTGGAAATTTACTGAGATGTCTAGTGGGGGAGAATACTAAAAATTGGGACCTCTTGCTACCTCGTATTGAATTTGCCTATAATAGCTCAGTCAATAGGTCCATTGAAAAAAGTCCATTTGAGATTATCCATGGGTAAAAACCAAGAAAGCCAATAGACCTTATCCCTTTACCTATGCATGCACGAGTATCAAAGTCTGTAGAGTCATATGCACAACATATTAGGGATTTACATAAAGATATTAGCAAGAAAATCCATTTAAGCAATGAAACTTACAAGCATATGACTAATTCCCATAAGAAAGCCAAAGAATTTTATGAAGGAGACTATGTAATGATTAGGCTCAAGCCTGAACAGTTCCTACCAGAACTATAAAAAAATTATATGCCCATAGTGTAGGTCCTTTCAAAATAATAAAGAAAATTTGACCTAATGCTTATGTGCTGGACTTACCATCTGACTTTGGTATCAGTTCCACCTTCAACATTTCAGATCTAGTAGAGTACAAGGAACCAACAATGATACCCAGTAAGCCATTTAGACCTCATCCCATCATTGAGAGTAAACCAACCCCTGAGTGTCCATGTTGACTCCATTATTGATTTTGATGATAAGAAAAATGGTTAAGTATAAGTTGAGGACTAATGATTTCCTTTAAGTGTGTTCTTGTTAAAAAAGGTGCTCACAAATTTGAAAAAGCTCAATTATTTGAAGAAGCCAAGTTTGAATGAAAAAGATTGCTCAAAGAAGACTTGGACACTCAAGAGTTGGTTGATTGAATGGTTAAGTTAAGTGAAAATGTGTTTTAGCTCAAGTTTAGCCTTTCTGTGATATTTTCAGTGAAGTGTCGGCTCAAAGTGTTGACACATGACATGAAGTGTCGACACATGAAAGTGAAGTGTCGACTTAGGCCGGTATGCAAGAATGTTTCAAATGGCACAGATGAAGTGTCAACACATGGACCTGAAGTGTCGACTCAAAGTGTCGACACATGGATCAACACATCTTCTGAGATTTTCAAGCCACAGAACTTGCAGAAATTGAAGGAATAGCTGAAGTGTCGACACATGGAAGCAAGGTGTCGACTCAACTGAGTAAGTGTCGACACATCTGAGATTTCTAAAGAATCATATTGGAGCTATTTGAACTGGGTGTCGACTCAAGAAGTTCAAGTGTCGACCTTACGTGTCGACTCATAGCCTGAAGTGTCGACATATGTAGTTCTGACAATAGTAACAGCTAGTTTTTCAAGCATAGAACTTGCCCATTTTGTCCTTCAACGACTAGTTTTTCAAGTCTAACGGCTAGAAACAGGATTTGAGGCCTTGGAAAAGTATTTATATGCTCCAAATCAAATCAAAACTAGAACTATTAAAGACCATTAAAGAGTTTTGAGAAGAGAGAAGAAAAGTGAGCTTTAACTCCTATTCTTCAAAGTTTCAACCATGCTAAAGCTAAAGCAAGCCTCCAAGCATTCAAAAGCCTTCAAGAGCATTGAAGATCATCCATTCTTGAGCATTCAAGAGGCTTCAACAAGTTCAAAACATCTCTACATCGAGCTTCAAAGTGAAACCCGCTTTATTTTAAAAAGCTTACTTTGGTTCATTACTTTTAAACTTTATTTGTTGTAAGGGTTCTTAGTTAGCCTATTGTAAAACCAAGTAAAGTTATTGGTGAGCCATTGCAAAACCAATTAGGTTGGTGGTTAGCCCACAAAACCAATTAGGTTCTTGGTTAGCCCGGAAAATCAAGGGAGATTATTAGTTAGCCTTTGAGAACCAATTAGGTTCTTGGTTAGCCCGTAAAACCAAGTGAGATTTTAACTTATTGGCCTTGTGAAAATAAGTTGGATTTTTGATTAGTGAGCCTGCAAAACTAATCAATTGTAATCGGGTATGATTATAGTGAATTTCCAAGGGGATCTTGGGGAGTGGATGTAGGTGATTGGATAGTACCGAACCACTATATTTCTTGGTCTTTGTAATTGCTTGATCTCTCTTCTTACTCTTTACTTATTGCTCTTTATTTTCGCTACACTTTTATCTTAGAGCATTACAATTGAATTAATAGTACCTTGCTAATTTACTTGTTGAATTGGATTGCATTGCTTAGTATCAAGTAAAGTAATTTTAATTTTTAGAGACCCAATTCACCCCCCCTCTTGGTGGTGCGGACACCAGAGGCACCAGAATAAGGCAGAGGCTTCTCAACCCTCTATGGATCACTTAATAACATTCGAGTCCACTGTAATAAAGCTTAGTCCAGCTGAGTTACTTTATTTAAGTCCTGTATTAGTCAGCTCATGTTGAGCTAGTTCAATCTAGTGTTAGTCAGCTCATGTTGAGCTAATTTTATTTTTTTGAGTCTTGTCCAAGCATACTAAAGACTCGACCATACCATACAAGTGAAGACCAAGTCCAACAAGATTGAAGACATGGAAGTTTAGCCCAAGTCCAACCTAGCTTGAAGACATGAAGACCCCAGGAGGAGAAAATAAAAAAACAAATACAAATCTGAAGCCCTAGAGCAGCCGGAAGCAAATTGGGCCAGCCCAGGCCCAAGAAGGAGCTAGGGCGCCAATCCTTATGGTGACTCTCCTCTTGGTTGGCTACTTAGTGTCACCCCCTTGGCCGACCAAGGCATGAAGAGGGGAGGGTTTAAGGGGATTTTGTCTTCCATATTTGTAACTAGGGTTTGGGTAGGAGTAGGATTTTTATGTAAAGACTAATATGTCCTTACTTGGGGCCCAAGACTAAGGGTCTATTTAAAAGATCCTAGTCTCTTATATGAAGATTGATTTTGATATATGAATTAAAACTTGAGTTCTCTTCAATTGCTTTGTGCTACCCTGCTTTGTGCTTAAGGGGTTTTATTGGTGTTTTCTTCTTCCCGGAGTTGCATCAGATTCCTACCGCCAACCAACCTTCTAGAGCCCTAGCCGCCCTCCCCCAAAACTTTCTTCCCCTTGCTGTTTTCTCTTGTTTCCTTGTTCTCTTATGAGTTTTCTAACCCCTGACAGATCGTTTGCAGGTCTCCAAGTTCCTACAAATCCAACGACTCAAGCCAAGCCTCAATCGGACCACCGAGCAGAAAGTCAGGAATTCGCGGGTCTTTGGCTCGGTTTTCTAGGCCGCATCCATCGAGGAACGAAGAGATCCCTTCACCGCAATCTTCATCGGGCACTTCAGACATTGTCAGGTGCACCCCCTCTGCCACCAGAAATTTTATTGTAGGAGAACTTGCCCTAACCGAGGCTTCTCAACCCTGGTGATCCATCTTTATTACTTTCTTAGGTCCTAATCTGCATGCTTAGCTTCTAAATTTCATATAAAATTCCCTACAACTTATTTTGACCCAATATTTGGGATTTAATCACTTCACCCCATATATAAAATCCATAAAAATAATTGCATGCATTTTAGTTTTGCATCACTTGGGTTGCTTACTGGGCAACAAGTGGTATCTGAGCCCTGTTCTCAGTGCATAGGCTTTACTGCCTTGAGTAAAGATCTATGGCAGCCCCAATTGGTACTAGCGTAGTTGAGGGTCAAGCCTCAAATAGACCTCCATTTTTTAATAGATCAAATTATACTTATTGAAAAACTAGGATGATAATTTATATGCATTCTATTGATTATAATTTATAGAAAGTTATAGATAAAGGTCTTCATATTCCTTCAATAGTGGTTAATGGTGTTTCCATCTCAAAGCTTGAAGAGGATTGGGATGAAAATAACATTAAACAATCCAAGATCAATGCCAAGGCAATGAATCTCCTTTATTATGCATTAGATCCTAGTGAATTTTATAGGATATCTACATGCACTTCTGCTAAAAAAATATGGGACATACTTGAAGTTACCCATGAGGGTACCGATTAAGTGAAAAACACTAAAGTAAATATGTTAGTGCATACTTATGAGATGTTCCGTATGGAACCTAATGAATCAATCACAAATATGTACACAAGATTTACTAATATTGTAAATGGAATAAGAAGTCTTGGAAAGGTTATGTCTAACGCTGATCTTGTGAATAAAATTCTCAGGTCACTTCCAACATCATGGGATCCTAAGGTGATTGCAATTCAAGAAGGCTAGGACATTGACAAGTTACCTCTTGAGCAGCTGGTTAGATCGCTCATGACTTATGAGCTTAATCTAAAACAAAAATCAATGGACATGGATAAGAAGAAGGGGATTGCTTTCAAATTAAACATACAAGAAGAATCCTCAATAGATGAGTCTGAAGATGAAGAGGAAGATGAAGGTGAAGAAGCTCTCCTTGCATGAAAATTTAAAAGATTTATGAAGAGGAGAAAATTTCCTTACAAAAAGAAATATCAATCAAAGGAAAAAGGAAAAGAAGAAGAGAAAGAAAAAGAAAAGGAGAAGGAAGTACCTACATGCTTCGAGTGCAAGAAGCTGGGATACTACAAGTTTGATTGTCCTTTCCTTAAGAAGTTTAGGAAGAAACTAAGAAAGAAAGCAATGATGGCCACCTGGAGTGATAGTGAAGACTCCAGTTCTAAAGAAGAGCATATCAAAGTTGCAAATCTCTACTTAATGGCACATCAAGACAATGATGAGGTAAATTCCGACACCAAGATTGATTTTACATTTGATGAACTCAAGAATGCCTTTGATGAACTCATGCATGATTACAAACTAATTTTGAGTGAAAATAAAAAGTTGAAAAAGCATGCAAATAGTTTCTCTTTTGAAAACAATTCTTTGCTAAATGAAGTCAATAATTTGAAATCTAAATTGGATGTTTTAGAAAAGTAAAACAATGCTTTATCTATGAAAAATGAAGTTTTGAAAAGTCCTAAGAATGTTATTTCAAATAATGATCTTTTAAAGAAAAATAAAGATTTAGAACTTGAAAATGTTAAGTACAAAAATGAACTTGAAAAGATAAAACCTTTTATTGAGAAATTCACATATAGCTCAGAAAAATTAAACCTACTTCTAAACAATCAAAGTGCAGTTTTTAATAAAGCAAGATTAGGATATAAGCCTCAAAAACAACAAAAGTATTTCAAAAACTTTTTTGTACCTGCATCATCTAGCATTACTTATTTTTCATGCAAAAAGTTAGGTCATAAATCATTTCAATGTAATTTAAGAAAAATCAATTCTTTTGGTAAAGTGTGGGTTCCAAAAGGAACCATTTTGAATGCTAACCTAAAAGGACCCAAGTTGGCTTGGGTACCTAAAAACATAGCTTGATTTTATTGCAGGTGTGTCTTGCAACCAAGGAGAACAAAAGACTTTGGTATCTTGATAGTGGTTGCTCAAGGCACATGACTTGAGATGTGAAGCAATTCACTTCTCTTGAAGCTTTGAATAGAGGGAGTGTGACCTTTGGTGATAATGGTAAAGAAAAAATTATTGGTATTGGTAAGGTTCACATAACTCCATCTAGTAGTATTAGTAATATACTTCTAGTCGATGATTTGAAACACAATCTTTTAAGCATTAGTCAGTTTTGCGATAAAGGTTTCAAGTAGTTTTTAAATCATCATATTGCATGATTGCTAGTTCGGATATAAATGGAGTATAATTCATTGAGAAAAAGAATGGAAATGTTTATTTGGTAGACCTAGATGATCTATCTTTGCCTAATGGTGAATGCCTTGTTGCAGTGAATTCTACTAAAAATGAGACTTGTTAGCTATGGCATAGAAGATTAGGGCATGCTAGTATGTATCTTCTTTCAAAACTTTGTAAAAAGAATTTAGTTAGAGATTTACCTGAACTTTGTTTTGAAAAAGATAGAATTTGTCAAGCATGTTAATTTGGTAAACAAGTTAAAACTTCTTTCAAACCAAAAGGTTTTGTAACTGCTAGTAGGCCACTTGAACTACTTCATATGGATCTCTTTGGACCAACTAAAATATCAAGTCTAGGAGGCAAGAGATATGTATTAGTCATAGTGGATGATTTTTCGAGATTTATATGGATTTTCTTTTTAGCACAAAAAGATGAATCATTTTCAACATTCATAAAGTTTTATCGAAAAGTTTCAAATGAAAAGGTATTTCAGTTATTTGCATTCATAGTGATCATGGAACTGAATTTGAAAATCAAGATTTTAAAAAATTTTATAATAAAAAAGGAATAGAATATAATTTTTCTGCACCTAGGATACCTCAGCAGAATGGGATAGTAGAAAGGAAAAGTCATACTTTGGAAGAAATGGCACGCACTTATGCTTTATGAAAATGATTTGCCAAGATATTTTTGGGCTAAAGCTATTAATATAGCATGTTACATTTTAAATCGAGTTTTAATCCGCCTTATTTTGAAGAAATATCGATATGAACTTTGGAACCAAAGAAAATCAACTTTAAAATATTTTCGAGTTTTTGGTTGCAAATATTTTTTTTGAACAATGGAAAAGATAATCTTGGAAAGTTTGATGCCAAGTTTGATGAAGGTATCTTTTTAAGATACTTTACATCAAGCAAGGCATACAGAATTTTCAATAAACGAACTTTGGTTGTAGAAGAGTCAATACATATTATCTTTGAAGAATCTACTAACAAATCCTCCAGAAAAGAGGATACATCTGATGAATGTGCAGGTGCTGACAAGCTTCAAAAGTTGACACGGAATGATCAATCTCAGCCAAATGAAGAAGATCAAGACAAGAATGATAAAGGTGATGACACTCCAAAGCATCAAGATCTACCTAAGGAGTGGAGGTATGCTCATAGACATCCTAAGGAATTAATCCTAGGTGATCCATCTAAAGGGGTAAGAACTCGAGCCTCAATTAGAAATGAATATGATTATATAGCTTTTGTATCTCAAGTAGAATCTAAATGTTTTGAAGAAGCTGAAAAAGATCCTAACTGGATTAATTCCATGCAAGATAAATTAATTCAATTTAATAGAAATAATGTTTGGACTCTAATAGAAAGACCATCCAATGTTTCATTTATTGGCACTAAATGGATATTTAGGAATAACTTAGATGAAAATATTATTGTTGTTAGAAATAAAGCTAGGCTAGTTACTAAAGGCTATAATCAGGAGGAAGGGAATAATTTTGATGAGACTTTTGCTCCTATTTCTAGACTTGAAGCAATTAGACTATTATTAGCATTTGCTTGTTTTATGAATTTCAACTTATTTCAAATGGATATTAAGAGTGCTTTTCTAAATAGTTTTATAACTGAAAAGATTTTTGTTGAACAACCACCTGGATTTAAAAATCATGCACATCCTGATTATGTTTTTAAATTGCACAAAGCACTTTATGGATTAAAGCAAGCACCTCGAGCCTGGTATCAGAGACTCAACAAATTTCTGATTGAAAATAAATTTTCTAAAGAAAATATTGTTAAAACACTATTTTTGAAAAATAAAGATAATGATTTATTAGTAGTACAAATATATGTTGATGATATCATTTTCGATGCTACTAATGAAATTCTTTGTCGAGAATTTTCTAAGCTAATGCAGGGTGAGTTCGAGATGAGCATAATGGGAGAACTCAATTTCTTTCTCGGACTCCAGATTAAGCAAATTGTAGATGGTATCTTCATCAACCAAGCTAAGTATACAAGAAAAATTATCAGGAAGTTTGGGATGGAGACTACAAAAGTAATAGGTACGCTTATAAGCCCCTTTTGTAGACTTGATAAAAATGAACATCATAAATCAGTAGATCAAAAATTATACAGAGGTATGATTGGCTCTTTATTGTATCATACTACTAATAGACCAGATATAATATTCAGTGTATGCATGTGTGCTAGATATAAGTCTGAACCTAAAGAATCACATCTTATGGCTGTTAAGCGCATTATTAGATATCTATCTGGTACTATTGATATTAGTTTTTGGTATTCTAGAAATTCATCTACTGAATTGATTGGATATTCTGATGCAAATTTTGCTGGTTGTAAATTGGATAGAAAGAGTACTAGTGGTACTTGCTAATTTCTTGGAATTAACTTAATCTCATGGTTTAGCAAGAAACAAACTTCAGTTGCACTATCCATAACTGAGGCTGAGTATATTGCAGCAGGAAGTTGTTGTACTCAAATCTTGTGGATTAAGAAACAACTTGAAGATTTTGGAATCAAGTTGGCTAGTATGCCTATTAAATTTGATAATACCAGTGCTATTTGCTTGACTAAAAATCCTGTTCAACGCTCTAGGAGTAAACATATTGAAATTAGATATCATTTTATTAGGGATCATGTAGAAAATAATGATGTTTTACTTGAATTTGTTAGTACTGAATTTCAATTAGCTGATATTTTGACTAAACCTCTTCTGTAAGATCGATTCTGTATGATTAGAAGAGAGCTCGGGATCATTAATCCTTTTGACTAATTTTTTTTTATACTTGACTCAAATTAGATCAATTCAACACCAATTATGATTAATCTTACCCAATCAATGTTGTTTTTCATTGAATTTAATCTTATTTCCAGTAATTTTGATCTGCCCTTGAATCCCTATATTTTTGGTTTTTAAGTCGATGTGTCGACACATCGATGTGTCAACACCTGAATGTGTCGACACATGCGTGAGCCGACACTTGAACGACAACGGACTTGGAATAAAGGGTTTTCTGAACCGTTTTTCTCCCCATTTATTCTCTCCTTCGAGCCGACACAAGGTTTTAAGGTACTCTTACTGTTCTTCCCACTATTTCATGCTTTTTGCCCGTTGTTTCCTTGATTTGGACACTCAGTAGCCCGGGTTTTGGTTGGATTTCTCCTTGTATTTGATTTCTAAACCCTAGAAACCCCATATTTCAACCAAAACCTTGCCCAATTCTTTAATCCAAGCAATGGGACCTTGCAAGCAAGTTGTCCATCAACCTCGTCAGTCAAGTCAGGAAGAAGAGCGAAGGACGAAGGCCAGACATGAGTCTAGAGCTCCTGATCTGCCCGCACCACCACTTTTTGTACCGTCTAGCCAGATGAGCTCAAAGACTGTAGTTGTAGGATGACGAGTGGATTTTGCTTTTGTCGACCAGCAGCATTACAGATTGGAGAGTGGATTCGACATGCTGGTCTGACTTCATTTTGTTCATTCAGTGAGAGGTATTACCCCGGGCTTATGCGAGAGTTTTATGGATCACTCTCCCATGGGACAGATGGATGGTTAGCACAGGTCAGAGGCCGGGATATCCCTGTCACTTCAGAGATTCTGAACAGAGTATGGGATATACCGATTGTTGGGAATTGTGTCCCAAAGCTAATCTCCTGGGTTGTAGGCGGTTGTGCTCAGTATTGTATTCCGTTTATGAATTAATAAAATATTATTTTTGGCAACTCATCACATATTGTATTTTCCTGAAATGAACTCTTTTCATGTGATGAAGTCCTTAGGACTACACTAACTTCGATACAGAGAGGATGTATCGAGTGGTCCTTAAACCCTGTTCACAACCAAAGGATACATTATACTGGACGGCAATATATCAAGTATAGGTTGTTGTGGTTCACATCGTTTGGTTGTTCTCTTGACCAAAGGAGTGTGGTGACACTGATGTGACCTACAAGTGGGATATGTGATATCTCATTGAACGTGACTCCGTGCAGCCCCTTTCTGCCAATGGGATACTCACGATTGGATATGGGTATATGTGTCCCTCCGACCTAAGGTCATCACGGTAGCTTGCAAGCAACTTCCTGTGCTTTGGTGCCGGACTACCCGGATTTCTAATCTGATGACGGAAGGTTTCTAGGTACAGGCAAGTACTTGTGGAGCGGTGATGGACCAAGATGGAATTGACCTGTCCAAACAGTTTGGATTGAATGTCTCGCAGTATCTCAATTTAGCAAATCCTCAGCCAGGGTAGCCCTAGTGAAGAGTCACTGGGCTTGCGAGGTTGAGACACGTAGTGGACTGACTCTGTCTGGGTTGGCAGCCCAAATCTTAGTCGTCTTGAGCATTAAAGGTCAAAAGGATGAATTATACGGTAACCATATGCCAGAGGTTCGATAGTTTGCTCCCGCATCTTTGACCTATCCGGACGTCGAGACCCATTGCTAGATGGTTTCCTGTGCTGGTACTAGAATTGTTCTAGTGCTACCGTTTAGGTTCGAACCTATGAGGTCACTCACCACAAAGGATTACTCTCTGATCCGGATACCGATTACGATTGGGAATCGTCTCGATTTTATGGTCACAGTATTTTTGTGCACTCTTTTCCCCGTCTTGCCCTTGTTTGTGTCAACCAGAAATTGTTCCGGGCTGACCAGCACTGCGCCAGGATCTTTCTGAATCAGTTTTGAACTGATTCGGAGTTCGTTTCGGCCTCCAATTGGTTGTGAACCAATTGAACCAAGTTAAATTAGGCTCGGACCGGTTCAATTGGATTGAACCACCGTTGGTTAATTGAACCAATGGGTTTGAACCAAATTGGTTTAATGGGATTGGACCGTTTTTGGTTGGACCGCTGGTTTTTCTCCTCCATGGACCGTTTTACACGGTCATTTGAATGGAGAGGAAGTGCAAACGTTTGGAAGGCCAAACGACCGAACCTGGTTTTCCCTGGCGTCTCTTCTCCTCCCTCCACCGATAACACTTTATTCCCTATTTTATGGTTGATTTAATGGGTGTAATGCAGCCTCTAACTCTTCATCTTCCCAGCCTCTCCAACTCCCTCTCCCTGCTATTCTATTTAAACCAAATCCCTCCCCTGTTTCAGCTTGGTTGGTTTACACCGTGTGAAGAGAACAGCAAGTGCTGTTCTTCTTAGAGTTGATAAATCCCCTGAGAGCTTGTTTCCTTCCATTCGGTATTTGTAGAGCTGGGTTTATGAGAGTTTGAGAGAGAGTAACAAGGGCCATTTCATTGCCTTTTGAGGTGCTCAAATCTGCACTGCAGCAAACAGGATTTGCTGCAACTCATTATGATCATATCATCTCCCAGCGGCTAGCACCGCGCGTGGAGGTGGATCGGAGAGCCCCCGGTGAGTCTCCCCTCTAGAGGGAGTATCCTTCTACTCCTAGGAGCAAGCTACATGGACCAGGATCGCCCCAACTACTCCAAAACGAAGGCCAAAGTCTGCTGCCCAGTTTTGCTACAGAAATCTGGCAGCAAATTTTGGTGATTTTTTATAATTATTTGGCTAACATTTTCTTGCAGATTTCAATTGGAGATTGAAGAGGACTTGTCCAAGTTGTTGCTGCTCGAATTTGGGAGCAAACGGAGGTCCAGGAGGTAGTGTTCTGATGCCATTTTGAAAGCCAAAAACAGAGTTTTCAAACAGCCCAAGGAGGAAGACGACCGGAATAACTTTATTTCGGTTATTCCAGCCTATTCCAGGTTTATTCCAGAGTTATTCCAGGCAGAATAAAGGTATGGAAAATTATTTTTTTAATCATGCATGGATAGACTTAATTGTTTAATATTATGCAAATATTTTACATGATTATACATGCCTAAATGCAACTAGATTTAGATTAGTTCCTGGCAGAGCAGATTTCCGCTGCACAAATTTTAAAAAATATTTTAAAATCCATTCTGCTCCAGCAGATGTTTGCATGCCTAGTGTAGGATCTTGTCAAACCACCTCCTTTGTTTCCTTTCACCGATGACAGGATCTATTATTGACAGTTTGATGGATAGAGTCAGTGGACTTCTATGCATCTTCGAGTCTGACATTCTACCTAAGGGAGCCACTGTACCAGCATCCAGATTATCTACGGAGATGAGCCTATTGCATCATATCGTCGCCCAGATACTTCTGTCAAAGACCAGATGTTTCGACTATATCATTGAGCAGGAGTTGCTCGTGATGGTCTCTTTGGTTCAATGCATACCCGTCTGCATTCCAGTGCTTATGATTCACTAGATGATGGAGGCATCGACTAGCCAGGGACTCTGACTACCCTATGGTATGAGACTGACAGTTTTGTTCAGGGAGTATGGCATCAGCTTTGAGGACGAGCCCTACCGCACGTTACTTCATACTGATGTGTATGACATCAGCTCATTACATCGGATGGGCTATCATTTGTTCCGAGGCTAGCGGACTCACAGGATATCTAGTTAGGTCGAGGACAGAGCTAATGATGATGATGCAGCAGAGGAAGAGCGCATCCTCTCCGGTGAGGCAGGACCTAGCGAGAGTCAGCCTGAGACAGCGGCACAACCAGGGATGCTTCTCAGTCTGATCCTTCTACTTCAGCATAGCCTTAGCCAGCTCAGACGGAATCAGATGCATCGAGATTGACATCTTTATCATGAGGCAGCGTCTTGACTGTTTCATAGCTGAGACGAGAGAGAGCCATACTGGACTTAGTAATGGTATCTCAGCTATACTTTTTGCACTGTCTAGACCTTCAGTGAGTACTCTGGTTGCTAATACTGCTCCTACACCTGCTCATGCACCTGCTCCTGCACCTGTTGATGGTGATACTATTGGAGATGGTGATACTGTTGATGGTGATACTGTTGGTGTTACTGTTGTTGGAGATGTTAATGATGGAGACGATGAGGAGACTGACTCCGATAGATTTGACTTTACAGATCTTACTTCAGAGCCAGTAGCGGAGGTGATGGCAGACTTGCCTAGGAGTCATGTTCATGACCCTTCTTGTTCACCAGCCCAGACTCTAGTTCCATCTTCTTCTTCTTGATCGGATGATCACATTCCTGTTCCTATTCCTATTCTCTCTCCAGTTATCGATACTCCTATCCTGACACCTATTGTTGATTCCCTAGATGTTGATATTCCTGTTATACATACACCTATTGTTGAGACCGCTGTTGTTGATACATCGATTATAGACATACCAGTTCATTCTACAGCTGATACTTCTATTCTTGATACACATGTTGTATCATCAGCTGTTACTCCTATCTTTGACACATCGATTGTTGATACTCCCACACTTAACACATCCTCGCTTATCCGAGAGCTTGGGTTTTATACACCCAGCTTTCAGTATCTTGACTCAGGTCCTGTTTTTGATCGCACACCTCTTCCAGCAGTTGCTGAGATTGTTGACCCAATCAGTTATGTTCCTACGGAGGATAATGCTTCTACCTCTACTGCTCTAGCCAGAGGTCGGACATATGCTCATCGTAGAGGATGTGGTCATCGTACCCCTCCATAGCCGACCAGGACCAAACTCAGAGATCTTATATCGTTGTGGCTGCGAGCTCGATCTTTCACTGATACAGGACCGATTGAGATCGGTTCATCTTCTGATGATACTGACATGGATGAGGATTAGGACTTTTATGTATTTTTAGTTTGTTTTTATGCTTCTATGTATTGTTTTATCTTTGTTATGTATCTGTTATACAAGTTCTAACTTTAAATGAAAAACCTTGTTGTTCTTCATCTTTATGTCTTTGATGGAAATGATTGAAATGTCTTGAATTGCTCTTAGTTCTTCAATGTCTTCACTCGTGAATGAATGAATGAATTTCTTAAAGGTAAAGTAGAATAACTCAATGCTATATCTTGTCTACTCAATCTATTTGTTTTTCTACCTTTTTAATGATAACAAAAAGGGGAGTTGAATAATGAAATTTAAGTATAAATGAGTATAAATGTAATATAATTTGTGATATATTTGTGATGAGGAAGGGGTAAACAAATTTTTCAAAACTTGAATTGAAAATTATTTACAAAATTCCTTAAGAAAGGGGGAGCTTTACTTAATTTTCATTTGAAAATCCTTTCAAAGTGAATTTCATCTTAAAACCCCTCTTTAAATGTTTAAAAATATATATTTACAAACTATTTTATGATCATCGATTCAGGGGGAGCTTTGTTGATTGCTGAAATTTTCTTGTAGAGTATCATGATACATGTTTTCTATATTTTAAATGTATCCCAAAACTCTGATACTCTTAATCATTATAACAAGCTCTGACACTACTACTTTTGTTCTGAAATGTCATATCATTAATGCAAATTATGTTAATACACTTAATGTTTTCAGTTGTATGCACCTTGATGATTTCTTTTAAAAGCCCTGTTTAAGCAATTTATACTTAAGGATTTTGTCATCATCAAAAAGGGAGAGATTGTTGACTCCGTTATTGATTTTGATGATAAGCAAAATGGTTAATTATAAGTTGAAGACTAATGATTTCCTTTAAGTGTGTTCTTGTTGAAAAAGGTGCTCACAAATTTGAAAAAGCTCAATTGTTTGAGGAAGCCAAGTTTGAATTAAAAAGATTGCTCAAAGAAGACTTGGACACTCAAGAGTTGGTTGATTGGATGGTTAAGTTAAGTAAAAATGTGTTTCATCTTAAGTTCAGCCTTTCTGTGATATTTTCAGTGAAGTGTCGACTCAAAGTGTCGACACATGATACGAAGTGTCGACACATGGAAGTGAAGTATTGATTCAGGCCGGTATGCAAGAATGTTTCTAATGGCATAGATGAAGTGTCAACACATGGACATAAAGTGTCAACTCAAAATGTCAACACATGGATCAATACATCACCTGAGATTTTCAAGCCATAGAACTTGCAGAAATTGAAGGAACAGCTGAAGTATCGACTCAAGGTGTTGACTCAACTGAGTAAGTATTGACACATCTGAGATTTCCAGAGAATCAGATTAAAGCTATTTGAACTGGGTGTCGACTCAAAAAGTTCAAGTGTCGACCTTATGTGTCGACTCATAGCCTGAAGTGTCGACACATATAGTTCTGACAACAGTAATGGCTAGTTTTGCAAGCGCAGAACTCACCCATTTTGCCCTCCAACGGCTAGTTTTCAAGTCTAACAGCTAGAAATGGGATTTGAGGCATTGGGGAAGTATTTATATGCTCCAAATCAAATCAAAACTAGAACTTTTGAAGATCATTAAAGAGCTTTGAGAAGAGAGAAGAAAAGTGAGCTTTAACTCCTATTCTTTGAAGTTTCAACCACTCTCAAGCTAAAGCAAGCCCCCAAGCATTCAAAAGCCTTCAAGAGCATTGAAGATCATCCATTCTTAAGCATTCAAGAGACTTCAATAAGTTCAAAGCATCTCTACATCGAGCTTCAAAGAGAAACCCATTTTGTTTTAGAAAGATTACTTTGGTTCATTACTTCTAAACTTTATTTGTTGTAAGGGTTCTTGGTTAGCCTATTGTAAAACTAAGTGACGTTATTGGTGAGCCTTTGCAAAACCAATTAGGTTGGTGGTTAGCCTGCAAAACCACTAAGGTTCTTGGTTAGCTCAAAAAACTAAGGGAGGTTATTGGTTAGCCTTTGAAAACCAATTAGGTTCTTGGTTAGCCCGTAAAACCAAGTGAGGTTTTGACTTGTTGGCCTTATGAAAACAAGTTGGGTTTTTGATTAGTGATCCCGCAAAACTAATCAACTATAATCAGGTGTGATTATAGTGAATTCCTAAGAAAATCTTGGGGAATGGATGTAGGTGCATTGGATAGCACCGAACCACTATATTTCTTGATCTTTGTGATTGCTTGATCTCTCTTCTAACTCTGTACTTATTGCTCTTTATTTTCGCTGCACTTTTATCTTAGAGCATTACAATTGAATTAATAGTACCTTGCTAATTTACTTGTTGAATTGGATTGCATTGCTTAGTATCAAGTAAAGTAATTTTAATTTTTAGAGACCCAATTCACCCACCCTCTTGGGTTTCTTACTGGGCAATAGTCCAGTAGCCACACTACCAAAGCGATGAGATAGGATTGAGAGAATCTTAGATGATAAGACTATAACTACCCGAAATAAGGTCTATCAATGCTATTTAGTTTATTAGCAAGGTCGACCTGATTCCGAAGACTCATAGATCACTCGAGAGGATCTGCAAAGGATCGATCCAGACCTACTAGAGTATTACCAAAGTCAAAATGACCCATACTCGATAGGGCCGAGTTCTTTCCACCTCGGGAGGATTGATGGGGATATTGGCAAAAGAAAAAGGTTTCAAGCAAACTCCTTGTGGTTTTGCAGTTATATTTATCAATAGGATCTACTTGAAGCTAATGGATGAAAGCCCACTTTCCCTAAGATGGATCCATGATCTCTCAAATGCTCTCAAATAAAGCCCTTCCATATATGCCACTTGGAAGCCTCTTTTGGTCAACACTTGGAAGCATAATTGGGTGCCACTTGGAAGCATTTCTTGGACAATACTTAGAAGCATAATTGGGCGCCACTTGGAAGCATTTTTGGACCACACTTAGAAGCCTCCTTGATTGCCACTTGGAAGCTCCTCTTGATGCCACTTGGATGCAACTTAGGTGCCGCAAGGGATTAGGTACAACCAATTTTTTTTAGAACTATTTTTTGTTAGAACTACCTAACCCATTTTGTTAGACTAACTAATATAGTTAGAACTAGAGTTACTTTTCCTTCTCCTTGGCCGGACCCATGGTGTACCTTGGGGCCTATAAATAGGACCCAAGCTCCTCCTGTATCTCATGCTATGGTTGAATGAAAAGAAGTTTGTTTGATTCCATTTTTTTTGCCGAGTTCTTAATTTTTTTACTCCTTGTGTGGAAAGGGTGAGAGGCCCTAGTCCAGCTTGTTTCTTTTGTTCCCTAGCCTAAGAGCTAGGTCACTCCATGAGGGAGAGGGTGAGAGGCCCATTCTCCACTTCAAATAAGTCCTATCAAGGTCTTTGAAGTGCACTCCAAGAGGGAGAGGGTGTGAGACCCAAAGCTTGCCACCTAGCTTCAATCCATCCCCAAGCTTTCATCTCCTTGCTTTACCTTGTTCATTTCCTTCTTTTAATTTGCTTCCATGCCCTTATAGAAAGTTTTTTGTAGGTTCTCTCACTGATTTGGGGTTGAAGATGAAGGTTCCAAGTCATGAACCAAGTGCAAAGTAAGTTCTCAAGTTTTCGGAATACTAGTATTACAATCTAGTCCTCATTCCTATGAGTGGTGAGAGCTTCCCTTCCACCAAATATTTTTTTTAGCCTTCATTGTTGGTAGGAGAACCACTTCTTGGCCCTTTAGATTTTAGAATTGAAGGTGTTTGACCTAGTACAAATGGTTTCCTAGCCATGAGATCCTTCCTATATTAATTTGAATGTGACATGCATGCGAGTGTCTAATTTTTGATCAACTAGTTTCTTTCTTGGAAGATAATTGTCTCTCTTATGTTTAATTTCAATTTATGCTTGTAATCCATTGTTCATCATGGATAGCTGGTCATTTAGAGAACATCATCATCCATTCATTTCATTCATTTTTGTCCCGCATCAAATTTTTTTTTTGGTATCACAGCTTTAGGTTCTACTAGGTCAAGTTGCTAAAATTCTGCCCTAGTATAGTTCCACAATTTTTAGCTTTTTTTTCAAAGCTCAAAAAAAATTCAAAAAAACTATTTTACTGCATTCTAGGACTTTAAAATCTGAGATCTAAATTTTTTAAAAGAAAATTAATTTTAAGTTTAATTTTCATCATTTTAAGTTGCTTCCTTAGTTAGCTCATAGCTTATTTCAATTTTAGTTTTCCCTCCATCAAGTTTGCTCCTTCAAAATTAAAAAAAAATCAAAAAAAAAAAATTTATCTAAATTTTAGATTTGAATCTGAGATCTCCACTTCTAAAAATTTGAATTCTAAAATTTTTTGAATTAAAATTTCAAATTTGGGTGTTTTATGGTTAAAGGTTTGTTAGCTAGAAGTTTCTTGTAACAACTTTTACAACAAGCTTTCATAAATGAATTTCCTAACCAAAGTTTGAAAATTAAAATTTGAAATTTGAAATTTGAAATTTGAGATTTGGACTTTGAAATCTGATAAATCCAATTTAAAATTCAAATTTCTAAAATTTTGAAATTTGAATTTCGAATTTTCAAAACTAGTTAGTTGGAAGTTTGTTAATTGATGAAATTTTTCTTGCAACAACTTTTACCTTCAAGAATGAATTTTCTAACTATAATTCAAAATTTAAAATTTAAAATTTGAGTTTTGAGATTTAGACTTCAAAATCTGAATTTTTCAATTTAAAATTTGATTTTTTTTGAAATTTCAAAAATTAAAATTTAAATCATAAGTTTGAGCTAGTCTAGTTATTGTGTTGGCTAGTTGGTGATTTGTTTGTGCATCCATTTCTAAATCCACTTAAGGGCATTCAATATCAATATAAGGGAAGGAGGTCATTACCTTTTCTTGGCCCAAAACAACCACCCACATATTGCATTGACCTAAGCCTAATTAAAATCGAGTAGGAACCTAAAACTAGGGACATTCACGAGTCAAGTTCATGTGCAAGATGAGACAAAGTACTACTTGTGTTTGTATTTACTCCTGAAAATTGGTGTTTAAGGCTAGAGGTCTAACAGCAAATGCCTTAAGCAGACTTGCGATTTTTAATTAGGACCTCATAAAAGTGAGGGGAGCCTCTCGCAACCCCACCTCTTACCTAGCTAGTAGAAGGATAACTGCATTCTTGGCTAGCACCTAGTCAATTCCGGTCACATTGAACTTCTAGGTCTAAAAGCCCTAGAAGTTGGGTTAGTACTGTATGTCCAATAGGTCAGAAGCTAGATACCAACAGTCCCACACTCAGTCTAGTTTATTCATGGAACCCAATCTTGAAATGTTGTTGAGAACCGTGACTGAAAAGTTTGATACCATAACTAAGCAATTAGGATAAATGAACAAAGAGTTAGGTCAATTGAAGAATCAAACAAGGACCCTTGAAGAGTCATAAATGACCCCCACGAACCTGAGTCACTTAGGCCAGTTCCCCGAGGTCCAAGACTCCATCATCATGAATTCACTATCGAGCACAACCCAAGATGACTTCACCATTGAAAGGAAAGTGCCCTAAAAGCCAATCTTATGTATTTTTGTAATCTTTCAACTCCTTTATGATATTTAATATATTAATAAAGGCATATTATTTCATCATATTGCTGTGTCTTATCTAAAGATTATGATGAACCCCATAGGTTATGGCAAATGGAATTAGGGTTATGATGGATATCATGATAGTGAGACCTAAGTTCCTATAAACCCTAACCTAAAATGTTCCTAGTCGATGGGCCTTCGGTTCGGGGATCGATAAGTCCAGAAAGACTAGCTTATTCTATGTATGCTTTGATAAGAGGGTGGTTGATCTCACAGCCACTTATGTAGAGACACTAATATAAGGATAAGGGTGCTCATTAGGGTATGAGTTCACTGAACTGATCCACACCGGAACTATCTTAAGGAAGTCTTACTACTTGTCAAAAGATAGATCTCAAAGTAGGAGTTGTGCATGTGATCTTTAGACTTGAGGTCACCGTGGTTCCTTGTGCACACTAAGCCATATTTTGGTTCATACTCATTTGTAACATTAAGTCATATATGGGGTGTTCTCGGATATGGTAGAAGGTGTACGAAGGATATGAGTAGACCAACAAGGAATCGATCATTCTTGGTAAGAAAAATTATTATCCCAAGTGGTCTCTTCGATTGATGACTCAAAGAGTCTTTGATCAAAGCAGGATAAGATTAGAAGTTATTTCTAATCAATCATCAGCTGAGTCTTCATTATCGAATAAAAATTTGAAATGACTAGGTACTAGGGTTTGACATTTATCCATACCCATCACTTAATCGGGATAATGAGAGATCGAAAGATTGAATTGCACGGTAACTTTTTACTGAAGGGTATTTTGATACTATCTACCAAATTTCTCATCTTCCGGGTAGGCATGACATGTTCCTAGATGTCAATCATGTCTTGTGGGTATTCATGAACCAAATGGATTGGTTTCAAGAGTCAATTCGATGGACAGATTGAATTGGCAGTTTAGGTCAACTCAATTTGACCTAATTAAGTCAATTGGGTTTGATTGGTTCGAATCGGCTAAACCTAAACCTACTGCTGGCTAGATATGAAACCCAAAGGATCACACACGTTAGGGAGTTGACCAAGGAAGTCATTCATGATTTAATTAGGGTCATGGGATCCTAATTGGTTTGCTAGATTGCACACTAGCATGTGTAGGCTAACTTAATTCCTAACCCAAGTCGATTTAGGTCTAGTTGCTTACTAATTTGATTAACCAATTTAAGAGAGACTTAAATTGGGTTATGTCT
The DNA here is from genome assembly GCA_021397845.1 of Areca catechu. Lineage (NCBI taxonomy): Eukaryota > Viridiplantae > Streptophyta > Magnoliopsida > Arecales > Arecaceae > Areca > Areca catechu. Next base: position 155,966,202 of record CM038039.1, on the reverse strand, counting down.
AGACTAAGACAATCTCTATCAAGTTTTATCCTGATTTAATTGGACATGCAACACCACTTGGACTAGAGTCCAAGTCGGCATGGACTCCTTGGGCGCATATGTGCTTGCACCAAGGAATGGATCATAGAAAAGGACCAAGAGTCCTTCTGCAGATGAATCACTTTGGCTGATTCATCAAGGACTCTCTTGGAACATATCCCCACACCTCTTAAGATTATTCTTAATTGGTAAACACATTTTAAATTGGTGTTAAAAGGCTTGGAAAAAAACATGCGCATGAAGAGACACGTCTCTTCATTTGGCATGCGGTCTGAAGCAGTATCCTTCTGCTATCAGGACTCTTCAAATTCTTTGATGCTTGGAGATTGAAGAGGCATCTCTTGGATTATGAGGGACTGGTACTTGCCATGTGGCAAGTCAGAAATCATCCAGGAATGAGAAGGGATGCTGATATGATCCTTGGTACATGAATCAACTTATTGGATATAACTTTTCAAGCTAGATAATATCTCTTCGGTCTTGAAAAATCATATCTGATAAGTTGATGGGTGGACATATCACACGCCCCTCTTAATATTATAAATAGGGGTGGTGTTATGTTTTTCAAAAGAATTCCACTATAGTTTTTATTTTGAGTGTTTTACCTTCCTCCCTCCTCCTTAAGACAAACCTTGTCTCTTTAAGACAAGGTTGTTCTTACTAGGACAAGCCTTAGGATTTAAGACATAAGTTTAGAGTGTCTTATAGGAGGGCAATCCCAAATCCAAGAGTGGTTTTGGAAAGCATTCAGAGTACCCTACGGAAGGATAGGGTGTCCTATAAAGGTCAAAGTCCAGAAGGCTATCAAGATGAGTCCTAGTCAAGCAAGCAACTGAAGTAGGAGTTCTTCCTTGGGTCAATTCCTGTGTAGATCACCGTTGGAGGGCTTGCACTTGTGAGTCTAGTGGAAAGAAGTGAAAAACAGCATTCCAGGTATTTCTTAAGAACCATATTAGAGATATATTAGTTGTATATGAATAAGGGGATCTTGGGATTAAAGTTTCTAGCCAATAAGGGTTTTTTTTGTGCAAATTTTTGAAATCCTATGCATCATACATGCATGATGACGCTTAAGAAACCCATCAGTGGTATCAGAGAAACCCTTAATTCATTCAATTAATTATCATTTGCATGATCAAATTTTTGTTAGATAGCTAGTTTGATCTTAGTTTTTTTATGCGTGCCATTACTTAGGGTTCAGTGGAATGTTGTATGGTTATGAAAATTAATCATAGTATGATATTTGCCATTTGGATTAGGGGATGTTATTCTTAAACCCTAATCTTTGTATGATAGTAAATATTATCATGAAAAGAACATGTTATTGTTTTCAATATGATATTATGCATACTGCTAATCAAATGCATCTTAATAACATGTCTTATCCCAATAACTGCTTTGGATTGGGTTAGTCACCATGGACGTCCAGTCATAGGGGTAAAGTAGGGTTTAAAGGCCCTCTCTTTCCATTCAATAGGATCTCCTATGGCATGTAGGGGTGCCGCTGTGGCAATATCCCATGAATAAGTGAAGTGAACGGAGAATTGTAAAATCATGCTATGATTTGCATATTAAGATAAATATGCTTGATGGATAATCATATTTTTGCATATGCTGGATTGATATGCTTTTGTTTATACTTGTTGTTGTGAACAATAATAACATGATTATTTAGGATGTGTATGAGACCATCAAAGCCCTCATAAAAATATATTTAGTCATAGTATAAACTCAATCATGATGCAAAAATTGATTAGGGTTTTGATCAGCCAGTTGGTGTCTAGGCAAGTGGTTCTGGGAAGGTAAAGGGAATGAGATTTTTAATTGATTCTATTGTCTGACCTAGCCAAATCAATTGGTGTCTAAGGAAAGCAATGAGGGGACCCCCTCACCCCTTCCACTTACTTGGCCAATTTGGTCATATCTAAACCTTAACTTGGGAATGCTAATTGATTGAGCATACTAAAATTGGCCTTCCTTCATGCTAAGCCAAATTAATATCAAAACTATAGTAGGTTTGTTATATAACACAAGACCTACTCTAAGATTTGATATAAAATTTATCTTGGTGCACTTAGTGCTTTATGGCATTGTTGGAAATTGTTACTTTGTTGTGTAACACAAGGGTAACATTATTCCATCATGGCTATATAGAAATGAAGGGTTTGACTAAACTAAGACATTATAGTTTGTTGTGTAATACAAGATTATAAGTGTCTTAGAGATAATTTATTTGTTGAGAATTGCATGAGTTGCAATTGGAAAGGAAGTCCTACCTTTGAACTCATGAGTGTTTATTGTGTAATACAAGGCACTCATGAGCAATTGGGATCTCAACCCCACTAAAGAAACCAGTAAGGTTTCTCGCTTACCATAGATTGAGGGTTATGGTATTTGAATAAAATAGTGGGAGACATAATTAGATATAAAGTCCTTATCTAGTTATGAATGTCATCTTGAGTGGTCTGCTGATATTGTTCTTAATTAAATGTAGGATTTTTATAATGGCTTCAAATTTGTCACTACGGGGCATTTTAGATACCAACAAGTTAACCAATCCCAATTATGTGGACTGGTTAAGGAACCTGAGAATAGTTCTTACTCAGAAAAAACTTTCTTATATTCTGGATTCTCCGGACCCTGAGTCGATTGGAGAAGATACATCAGAGGAGGAAATTGTTGCACACAAAATATGGCAAAATGACAGTACAATTGTCAGGTGCATCATGTTAGCCTCGATAAGCAACAAGCTCCAGAGGCAACATGAAGGTATGGAACCTCAGTCCATATTGCTCAACTTAAAGAAGTTATATGGAGGGCAAAGCAGGGCTGCTCGATACGAGATATCGAAGTAGTTATTCCATGCAAGGATGAGTGAGGGTTCATCTGTACAAACCCATGTATTAAAAATGATTGACTTAATCACTCGATTAGGTCAATTAGGGTTTGTGATGGATGGTGAACTCAATTAGGATTTAATCCTATAATCACTTCTAGATTCCTACTCTCAGTTTGTTCTTAATTATCACATGAACAAACTGAACATATCTTTGCCTGAACTGCTGAATATGTTAAAAATAGCAGAGAGCCACTCAAAAGGTGATAAGGCTCATCTTCTTCTCATTGATGGGAAGAAGAAACAGGCAAATAGAAAGGGTTTGAAAAGAAAGTTCAACCCTAAAAAGAAGATCCAAAAGAAGAAGAAAGTCAAGAAGGCAGTTAATGATGGAGCTTGTTTCCATTACAGCAAGCTGGGGCATTGGGAAAAGAATTACAAGACATATCTTGCAAGTGTGAAGCCAGATGCAAGTAGAGCATCTAAAGGTTTGTACATGATACAAACTAATTTATCTTTGAGTGCTTCTATTTCTAATTCATGAGTATTGGATACCGCATGTGGATCTCATATCTGTAAATCTTTACAAGGACTCCATAAAATTAGAGAATTGAAGAAAGGTGATTTCAAACTATATGGCGCTAGTGGAGAAGCCATGTATGCTAAAGCTATGGGCACCTATCTTCTATTATTACCTATGGGAAATATTTTAAAGTTAGAAGAATGCTACTATGTACTGGATATTGTAAGAAACATTGTATCAATACCCTTGTTGTTACAACAAGGATTTGAAATAAATGTCAAGAGCAGTGGCTACTCGATTCTTCATTGCAATAAAATATTCAGACATGGTTATTTTATAAATGGTCTTTTGACATTAGAACTCAATGATGAAATATTACTTGTTGATAACAAGAAGATAAAAAGAGATAATGTCAACGTCACATTTCTCTGGCATTGTCGGTTAGGTCATATTAGTGAGTCAAGAATAAACAAGTTAGTTAAAGATAATTACTTTGACCCTTATGATTTTCAATCATTAGGAACTTATGAGTCTTGCCTTAAAGGAAAAATGACCAAGTCTCCATTCAAAGGACATGGCGATAGGGAAACTGAGTTATTAGGTCTTGTGCATACTGATGTGTATGGACCTATGACAACTCAAGCCAGAGGTGGATGTTCTTACTTCATCACTTTTTTTGATGATTTGTCTAGGTTTGGTCATGTGTATCTAATGAAACACAAGTCTGAAGCCTTTGATATGTTTAAAGAATATCAAAGCATGGTTGAGAAATAAAATGGACATAGTATTAAAACTCTTCATTCTGATCGAGAAGGTGAATACTTGTTATGTGATTTTCTAAACCATCTTAAGGACAAAGGCATAATCTTTGAATGGACCCCTCCTTATACACCCCAATTAAATGGTGTGGCAGAAAAGAGAAATTGCACTTTGTTAGACATGGTGAGGTCCATGATAAGCTTCACAGATCTTTCCATTTCTTTCTGGGAACATGCCCTGGAGACTGCTGCCTATATTTTGAATAGGGTATGATCTAAGTAAGTGATTAGCACTCCATATGAGTTATGGAATGGCAAAAGACCAAATCTTAAGTACTTAAAGATTTGGGATTGCTATGCTTATGTCAAGAATAATTTTGGACATAAGTTAAGTGCTAGGGCTGGCAAATGTAGATTTGTTGGTTATCCTAAAGAAGGTGTTGGATACCTCTTTTATAACACTACTGAACAAAAGGTATTTGTCAGTAGACATGCTACATTCTTGGAGCAAGAATTCATCCAAGAAAGAAGTAGTAATTCTACACTTGAATTAAGTGAAGAACAAAACCAACAACCTGATGAGTCTTCAAGTAAAATTCCTCAACCAAAAGTTCTTGTAGATCAAGAACAGTCATAATACACACCTCCTCTTCTAAGGTCAGAGAGGGTGCATGGAGCACCTCTTAGATATAGCTTTGTCATCGGGGATGACAATGAAGCTAGTATCATTCAAGATGATGATCCTGTGACCTATTTGAAAGTTGTCGAGAGAAAAGACTCCAATAAATGGCTAAGTGCCATGAAGTCTGAGATGGACTACATGTATTCCAATCAGGTATGCACCTTGGTAGATCCACATGAAGGAATTAACCCAATAGGGTATAAATGGGTCTTCAAGAAGAAGATAGCAACAGATGGTCAAGTAGAAACCTACAAGACCAGGCTGGTAGCAAAAGGTTTTAAACATAAACATGACATCGACTATGATGAAGCTTTTTCACCAGTAGCCATGCTCAAGTCCATTCAAATATTACTTGCAATAGCTGCATACCATGATTAAGAAATTTGGCAGATAGATGTCAAGACTGCTTTCCTTAATGAAAATCTTGAGGAAGAAGTCTATTGACACAGCCAGAGGGATTTGTCTCAAGTTGAAGACCAAATCAAGTGTGCAAGCTAAAGAAGTCCATTTATGGACTAAAACAAGCATCGAGAAGTTGGAACATCTGCTTTGATGAAATAATCAAGGAATTTGGTTTTGTCAAAAATATGGATGAACCATGTGTGTATAAGAAGACAAGGGGGAATGCACTTGTTTTCGTGGTTTTGTATGTTGATGACATACTGATCATTGGGAATGATATCCCAATGTTACAATCAGTTAAAACTTGGCTATCATCAAAGTTTTTCATGAAGGATTTGGGAGAAGCATCCTATATACTAGGTATAAGGATCTATAGAGATAGATCTAAGAGGATGCTAGGATTATCCCAATCCAGGTACATTGACTTAGTATTGAAGAGATTCAACATGGATGGAAGTAAAAGGGGTTACTAACCTATAAGTCAAGGTATAAGTCTCTCTAGGAAAATATCTCTTAAGACATAAGAAGAAAGAGAAACGATGGCTATGATTCCTTATGCTTCGGTTATAGGATCAATTATGTATACTATGTTATGTACCAGGCCTAATGTTGCTTACGCCTTAGGCATAGTAAGTAGATTTCAGGCAGATCCAAGTGAGGATCATTGGAAAGCTGTGAAAAATATTCTTAAGTACCTTAGAAGGACTAGAAGGATATACGGATTCTAGTTTTCAATCAGATCCAGATGATAGCAAATTCATATCAAGGTATGTCTTCACCCTATATGGTGGTGTAGTATGTTGGAAGAGTACAAAGCAGCCAACCGTAGCTGACTCAGTCACTGAGGCAGAATACATAGCTACAAGTGAAGCCATGAAGGAAGCTATCTGGATGAAGAAATTCATCATGAAATTGGGTATGGTTCCTGAAATACAACAGCCAGTGCCGCTATACTGTGATTACAGTAGAGCTGTTGCACAAGCAAAGGAACCAAGGTCTCATCATAAGTCCAAGCACATCCTAAGATATTTTCACCTTGTTTGAGAAATCAAAGAAAGACAAGATGTTATTATTGAACGAGATGATACTAAGAGCAATATAGCAGACCCATTCACTAAAGCATTACCTCAGCAGCAATTAGATTGCCACTTAGATTGTATGGGTATAAAGTACAAGGGTGATTGGCTTTAGTGCAAGTGGGAGATTGAAAGGAAAGTGCCCTAAAAGTCAATCTTATGTAAGGGTATTTTTGTAATCTTCCAACTCCTGTATGATATTTAATATATTAATAAAGGCATATTGTTTCATCATATTACTGTGTCTTATCTAAAGATTGTGATGAACCTCATAGGTTATGGTAAATGGAATTAGGGTTATGATGGATATCATGATAGTGAGACCTAAGTTTCTATAAACCCTAACCTAAAATGTTCTTAGTCGATGGACCTTCGATTCGGGGATCAATAAGTCTGGAAAGACTAGCTTATTTTATGTATGCTCTGATAAGAGGGTGGTTGATCTCATAACCACTTATGTAGAGACACTAATACAAGGATAAGGGTGCTCATTAGGATATGAGTTCACTGAAATGATCCGCACCGGGACTATCTTATGGAAGTCTTACTACTTGTCAAAAGATAGATCTCAAAGTAGGAGTTGTGCATGTGATCTTTAGACCTGAGGTCACCATGATTCCTTGTGCCCACTAAACCATGTTTTGGTTCATACTTATTCATTACATTGAGTCATGTACGGGATGTTCTCGGATATGGTGGAAGGTGTATGAAGGATATGAGTGGATCAACAAGGAATCGATTATTCCTGGTAAGAGAAATTGTTATCACAAGTGGTCTCTTCAATTGATGACTCAAGAAGTCTTTGATCAAAACAGGATGAGATTAGAAGTAGTTCCTAATCAGTCATCAGTTGAGTCTTCATTATCGAATAGACATTAGAAATGACTAAGTGCTACGGTTTGATATTTATCCATACCCATCACTTAATCGAGATAATGGGAGATCGAAGATTGAATTGCATGGTAACTTTTTACTTAAGCTTATTTTGATACTTTTCATCAAATTCTTCATCTTCCAGGTAGGCATGACATGTTGCTAGACATCAATCATGTCTTGTAGGTATTTATGAACCAATTGGATTGGTTTCATGAGTCAATTCGATGGATAGATTGAATTGGCAATTTAGGTCAACTCAATTTGACCTAATTAGCTCAATTGGGTTCGATTGGTTCGAATTGGCTAAACCTAAACCTACTACTGGATAGATGTGGAACCCAAAGGGTCACACACATTAGGGAGCTAACCAAGGAAGTCATTCATGATTTAATTAGGGTCATGGGATCCTAATTGGTTAGATAGATTTTACACTAGCATGTGTAGGCTAACTTAATTCCTAACCCAAGTCGATTTGGGTCCAGTTGCTTGCTAATTTGATTAACCAAATTAAGAGAGACATAAATTAGGTTATGTCTGGACTAAGACAACCTTTATCAGGTTTTATCCTGATTTAATTGGACATGCAATGCCACCTAAACTAGAGTCCAAGTCGGCATTGACTCCTTGGGTGCATATGTGCGCGCGCCAAGGAATGGATCGTAGAAAATGACCAAGAGTCCTTTTGTAGATGAATCACTTTGGCTGATTCATCTGGGACTCTCTTGGCACATATCCCCAAGCCTCTTAGGATTATTCTTGACCGGTCAACATATTTTAAATTGGCATGAAAAAGCTTGGAAAGAAAACACACGCATGAAGAGATGCATCTCTTCATTTGGCATGCGGTCTGAAGCAGTATCCTTCTGCTATCAGGATTCTTCAAATTCTTTTATGCTTGGAGATTGAAGAGGCATCTCTTGGCTTTCCAAGGACTGGTACTTGCCATGTGGCAAGTCAAAAATCATCCAGGAATGAGAAGGGATGCCGATATGAGCCTTGGTACATGAATCAACTTATTGGATATGACTTTTTAAGCAAGATAACATCTCTTCGGTCTTGAATCATATCTGATAAGTTGATGGGTGGACATATCATACGCCCCTCTTAATATTATAAATAGGGGTGGTGTTATGTTTTTCAGAAGAGTTCCACCGTAGTTTTTATTATGAGTGTTCTACCTTCCTCCCTCCTCCTTAAGACAAACCTTATCTCTTTAAGACAAGGTAGTTCTTACTAAGACAAGTCTTAGGATTTAAGACATAAGCCTAGAGTGTCCTATAGGAGGGCAATCCCAAATCCAAGAGTGGTTTTGGAAAGCATTCTGAGTACCCTACAGAAGGATAGGGTGTCCTACAAAGGTCAAAGTCCAGAAGGCTGTCAAGAGGAGTCCTCGTCAAGCAAGCAATTGAAGTAGGAGTTCTTCCTTGGGTCAATTCCTGTGTGGATCACCGTTGGAGGGCTTGCACGTGTGAGCCTAGTGGAAAGAAGTGGAAAATAGCATTCCAGGTATTTTTCATGAACCATATTAGAGATATATTAGTTGTATATGAATGAGGGGATCTTGGGATTAGGGTTTCTAGCCAATAAGGGTTTTTCATTGTGCAATTTTTGAAATCCTATGCATCATACATGCATTATGACCCTTAAGAAACCCATCAACCATGACTTCATAGCAGAAGCCCATAGAATCCATGCTGAGCCTGAATCACCTAGGCCAATTCCTCCTGCCCATCATCATGACTTCACCCTTGAATACATTCCTAGGCGACCTCACCAAGACTTTTTAGATCAAGATGAAGGAGCCATGAGAAGCATTCGATTGGAGGCTCCTATCTTTGATGGAAGCCTAGAACTAAGGCCTACATTGACTGGGAGGGAGAAATGGACCAATATTTTGAATGGTATGAGATGACTGAAGAAAGAAAGTACAAGTTTGCCAAACTAAGATTAGTCCACCAGGCTAGGCTATACTGGAAGAATGTTGAACAAATGATTAGACAAAGAGAAGACATGCCCATAGCTACCTGGAGAGCCATGAAGCTTAGACTTAGGAAAAAGTACCTCCCCGTGTCTTATCACCAGAGACTCTTAGATTAGTGACAAAGATTGACCCAGGGTAATAAGACCGTGTCTGAATATATTGCTAAATTTGATGAGTATGCAATGAGATGCAATATTGATGAGTTTGAAGCTATAACATTATCCCGATTTTGAGCTAGTTTGCGTGAGGACATCCAGAGAGAGTTGTTTCTAAGGAAAGTAAATGATTTCGAGCAAGCTTATCAAATAGCTAGAGATTGTAAGAGACTCCAAAGGGGACCAATCATCCATCGGACTAAACCATTTAGGAATAGTGCCCCTACTCAAAAACCAGGGTTCAACCAAATGCGCCCAAACTGCCCCACTCCTACTATCTCAATGAGCCAATCAAGTGACAAGGGTAAGGCCCCTGAAGTTCAAAAGAGTAGTCACCCTAATGTTCATTGCTTTAAATGTAACAAAAAGGGACACTACGCCAACCAATGCCCTACTCGATCCTTACATATAGGAGAGCTAGCTGATGAAGAGACTGAACCCATTGGAGAGTGTGAAGAAGAGGTTTATGAAGCTGAGTCAAATCTGATAAATAAGTATGATGAAGATGAAGAAGAGATTGATCAAAGTGAGACAGTGGGAGTTGTTAGAATCTTGGCCCAAACAAAGGAAAAGGAGGATTGGAAATGGACCAATGTACTTCAAACATTTGTCAAGATAAAAGAGAATGTCTATAAAATCATTATAAACAATGAGAGTCATGTGAATGCGATTTCAACCAAAGCCCTTAAGAATCTAGGCTTGACCCTTGATCGCCATCCCAATCCCTATAAGGTGTCTTGGATAGATTCAACTTCCATTCCCATCAAGTCAAGATGTCAAGTTTCCATTCAGATCCAATCCTACCAGGAAAAGGTTTGGTGTGATGTCCTTTCCATTGGGGTAAGTAGTATCATATTGGGTAGACCTTGGTCATATGACCATGATGCTTCTCTGTTTGGCCGATCCAATTCTTGTTCATTCACCTACCAAAGGAAGAAGATTGTTATTAATTTGACCCCACCTAAGGACAACATCAAAAGAGGATCTAGTGATCTAAAAGAAAAGAAACACGGTCTAAATTTGATTGATGCCAAGGATCTAGAAAGAGAAATCAATGAAGGATCACCCATGTGGATCTTGACTCTTAGGGAAGTCCAGGAATAAAACCCTAACGAACCACCCCAAGAAGTCAAAATGATCATGAAGGATTTCAAAGATATATTCCTAGAAGACTTACCTGATCACCTACCCCCACTAAGGGATATCCAACATGCTATTGATTTAGTCCCGGGAGCCACCTTGCCCAACCTACCACACCATAGGTTGAATTCTACTGAGCATGCTGAGCTACAAAAACAAGTTGGAGAGTGTGAAGAAGAGGTTTATGAAGCTGAGTCAAATCTGATAAATAAGTATGATGAAGATGAAGAAGAGATTGATCAAAGTGAGACATTGGGAGTTGTTAGAATCTTGGCCCAAACAAAGGAAAAGGAGGATTGGAAATGGACCAATGTACTTCAAACATTTGTCAAGATAATGGAGAATGTCTATAAAATCATTATAAACAATGGGAGCCGTGTGAATGCGATTTCAACCAAAGCCCTTAAGAATCTAGGCTTGACCCTTGATCGCCATCCCAATCCCTAAAAGGTGTCTTGGATAAATTCAACTTCCATTCCCATCAAGTCAAGATGTCAAGTTTCCATTCAGATCCAATCCTACCAGGAAAAGGTTTGGTTTGATGTCCTTTCCATTGGGGTAAGTAGTATCATATTGGGTAGACCTTGGTCATATGACCATGATGCTTCTCTGTTTGGCCGATCCAATTCTTGTTCATTCACCTACCAAAAGAAGAAGATTGTTATTAATTTGACCCCACCTAAGGACAACATCAAAAGAGGATCTAGTGATCTAAAAGAAAAGAAACACGGTCTAAATTTGATTGATGCCAAGGATCTAGAAAGAGAAATCAATGAAGGATCACCCATGTGGATCTTGACTCTTAGGGAAGTCCGGGAATAAAACCCTAACGAACCACCCCAAGAAGTCAAAAAGATCATGAAGGATTTCAAAGATATATTCCTAGAAGACTTACCTGATCACCTACCCCCACTAAGGGATATCCAACATGCTATTGATTTAGTCCCGGGAGCCACCTTGCCCAACCTACCACACCATAGGTTGAACTCTACTGAGCATGCTGAGCTACAAAAACAAGTTGGAGAGTGTGAAGAAGAGGTTTATGAAGCTGAGTCAAATCTGATAAATAAGTATGATGAAGATGAAGAAGAGATTGATCAAAGTGAGACATTGGGAGTTGTTAGAATCTTGGCCCAAACAAAGGAAAAGGAGGATTGGAAATGGACCAATGTACTTCAAACATTTGTCAAGATAAAGGAGAATGTCTATAAAATCATTATAAACAATGGGAGCCGTGCGAATGCGATTTCAACCAAAGCCCTTAAGAATCTAGGCTTGACCCTTGATCTTCATCCCAATCCCTATAAGGTGTCTTGGTTAGATTCAACTTCCATTCCCATCAAGTCAAGATGTCAAGTTTCCATTCAGATCCAATCCTACCAGGAAAAGGTTTGGTGTGATGTCCTTTCCATTGGGGTAAGTAGTATCATATTGGGTAGACCTTGGTCATATGACCATGATGCTTCTCTGTTTGGCCAATCCAATTCTTGTTCATTCACCTACCAAAGGAAGAAGATTGTTATTAATTTGACCCCACCTAAGGACAACATCAAAAGAGGATCTAGTGATCTAAAAGAAAAGAAACACGGTCTAAATTTGATAGATGCCAAAGATCTAGAAAGAGAAATCAATGAAGGATCACCCATGTGGATCTTGACTCTTAGGGAAGTCCGGGAATAAAACCCTAACGAACCACCCCAAGAAGTCAAAAAGATCATGAAGGATTTCACAGATATATTCCTAGAAGACTTACCTGATCACCTACCCCCACTAAGGGATATCCAACATGCTATTGATTTAGTCCCGGGAGCCACCTTGCCCAACCTACCACACCATAGGTTGAATTCTACTGAGCATGCTGAGCTACAAAAACAAGTTGGAGATCTCCTTTAAAAAGGGTTCATTAGGGAGAGTTTGAGTCCTTGTGCAGTACCTGCCTTATTGACCCCTAAGAAGGATGGCACATGGAGAATGTGTATCGATAGTCATTCCATTAATAAGATCACGGTCAAGTATTGATTTCCTATTCCTCGCCTTGATGATATGCTCGATATGATGACTGGAGCCACTATTTTCTCAAAGATTAACCTTAAGAGTGGATATCACCAGGTTAGGATTAGACCTGGAGATGAGTGGAAGACATCATTCAAAACTAAAGATGGTCTTTATGAGTAGTTAGTGATGCCTTTTGGCCTTTCAAATGCGCCAAGTACATTTATGAGGATCATGACTCAAGTCTTAAGGCTGTTCATGGGAAAATTCATTGTGGTCTATTTTGATGATATTCTTATCTATAGCAAGACTAGAGAAGACCACCTAGATCACCTTTGTCAAGTCTGCCTTGTCCTTAGAAAAGAAAACCTCTATGCCAATCTGAAGAAATGTGAATTCATGACCCTTAGAGTAATCTTTCTAGGGTTTGTTGTTACCGCTGAAGGAGTATCTGCTGATCCGGAGAAAGTTAAGTCCATAGTTGAGTGGCCTGAACCCAAAAGTATGCATGATGTACATAGCTTTCATGGCCTTTCCACCTTCTATAAGAGATTCATTTGAGGGTTTAGTACCATCGTTGCGCCAATCACCGATTGTCTTAAGAAAGGAACTTTTGAATGGACCAAACATGCCAATAAACCCTACCTTGAGATTAAAGAGAGAATGACACAAGCACCGGTCCTTAGATTACCCAACTTTTTTAAGGTTTTGAGGTTTCTTGTGATGCCTTTGGAATTGGAATTGGTGGAATTTTGAGTCAAGAGAACCACCATGTAGCCTTCTTCAGTGAGAAACTGAATGGTGCGAAGTTGAGGTATTATACTTATGATAAGGAATTGAATGCAGTAGTTCAAGCTTTGAGGCACTGGAGACATTATTTGTTACCGCAGGAGTTTGTCCTATATTCCGACCATGAAGCACTCGGATTCCTTAGTTTCCAAAAGAAGTTGAACCCTAGGCATGGGAAATGGGCAGAGTACATTCAAGCCTATACCTTTGCTCTGAAACATCGTGCTGGTACTGATAATAGGGTTGCCGATGCATTAAGTCGACATTCTTTGCTCTTGATATCTATGAGTACTGAAGTCACGGGATTTGATAAATTGAAAAAGGAATACAAAAATTGTCCTGACTTTAGTAAAATTTTTGAGTCTGATAGTCAAGGACCATCTAGCGAATATAAAGACTATAACATTCATGATGGATTCCTTTTTAAAGGAAACAAGTTATGCCTTCCCCGAACCTCTATCTGGGAATTCTTGATTTGGGAGATCCATGCCAGGGGACTAGCTGGCCATTTTGGAAGAAATAAGACTATCTTAGCAATGTAAGATCAATTTTATTGGCCAAGCCTCAAAAAAAATGTGGCCCAGGTTGTAGCCAAGTGTCGGACAAGTGTTAAAACAAAATACTGGACTATACACTCTTTTACCTATCCCTAATTGTCCTTGGAAAGATATTAGTATGGACTTCATGCTAGGACTACCAAAGACTATGTGTAAACACGATTCCATTTATGTTGTTGATCGATTCTCAAAGATGGCACACTTCTTGCCCTGTTCTCAGATAATTGATGCTTCAAAAGTGGTCAAATTATTCCTCAATGAAGTGGTTAGATTACACGGTTTGCCTAAGACCATTGTGTATGATAGGGATGTTAAATTCACTAGCTATTTTTGGAAAACCCTATGGCACTTGTTGGGAACCAAATTAAATTTCTTTACCACTTATCACCCCCAAACTAATGGCCAAATAGAAGTTGTAAATAAGAGTCTTGGGAATTTACTGAGATGTCTAGTGGGGGAGAATACTGGAAATTGGGACCTCTTACTACCTCGTATTGAATTTGCCTATAATAGCTCAGTCAATAGGTCCACTGGAAAAAGTCCATTTGAGATTGTCCATGGGTACAAACCAAGAAAGCTAATAGACCTTATCCCTTTACTCATGCATGCATGAGTATCAAAGTTTTTAGAGTCATAAGCACAACATATTAGGGATTTACACAAAGATATTAGCAAGAAAATCTATTTTAAGCAATGAAACTTACAAGCATATGACTAATTCTTATATGAGAGCCAAAGAATTTTCATGAAGGAGACTATGTACTGATTAGGCTCAAGCCTGAATGGTTCCCACCTGGAACTATGAAAAAATTACATGCCCATGGTGCAGGTCCTTTCAAAATAATAAAAAAATTGGACCTAATGCTTATGTTCTGGACTTACCATCTGACTTTGGTATCAATTCCACCTTTAAAATTTTAGATCTAGTAGAGTACAAGGAACCAACAATGATACCCAGTGAACCATTTGGACCTGTTCCCACCTTTGAGAGTGAACCAACCCCTGAGTGTCCACCCACCACACTACTAAAGCAGCAAGATAGGATTGAGAGAATCTTAGATGATAAGACTATCACTACCCGAAATAAGGACTATCAATGCTATTTGGTTCATTTACAAGGTTGACCTGATTCTGAAGACTCATGGATCACTCGAGAGGATCTACAAAGGATTGATCCAGACCTACTAGAGCATTACCAAAGTCAAAATGACCCACACTCAACAGGTTCGAGTTCTTTCCACCCCACGAGGATTGATGGGGATATCAGCAAAAGAAAAAGGTTTCAAGCTAACTCCTTGTGGTTTTGTAGTTAGTTTTTCAACAGGATCTACTTGAAGCCAATGGATGAAAGCCCACTTTCCCTAAGCTAGCACCATGATCTCTCAAATGCTCTCAAATAAAGCCCTTCCTTATATGCCACTTGGAAGCCTCTCTTGGTCAATACTTGGAAGCATAATTGGGCGCTACTTGGAAGCATTTTTGAACCACACTTAGAAGCCTCCATGGATGCCACTTGAAAGCTCTTCTAGATGCCACTTGGATGCCACTTAGGCACCACATGGGATTAGTCAAAACCAATTTTTGCTAGAACTACTTTTTGTTAGAAATACCTAACCCATTTTGTTAGCCTAACTAATCTAGTTAGAACTAGAGTTACTATTCCTTCTCCTTGGTCGAACCCATGGTGTACCTTGGGGCCTATAAATAGGACCCAAGCTCCTCTTGTATCTTATGCTATGGTTGAATGAAAAGAAGTTTATTTGATTCTATTTTTTTTGCCAAGTTCTTGATTTTTTTGCTTCTTGTGTGGAGAGGGTGAGAGGCCCTAGTCTAGCTTGTTTCTTTTGTTCCCTAGCCTAAGAGCTAGGTTACTCCTTGGGAGAGAGGGTGAGAGGCCCATTCTCCACTTCAAAGATGCCCTATCAAGGTCTATGAAGTGCACTCCAAAAGAAAGAGGGTGTCAGATCCAAAGCTTGCCACCTAGCTTCAATCCATCCCCAAGCTTTCATCTCCTTGCTTTATCTTGTTCATTTCCTTCTTTCAATTTGCTTCCACTCCCTAATAGCAAGTTCTTTGTAGGTTCTCTCACTGATTTGGGGTTGAAGATGAAGGTTCCAAGTCATGAACCAAGTGCAAGGTAAGTTCTCAAGTTTTAGGAATATTAGTCTTATAATCTAGTCCTCATTCCTATAAGTGGTGAGAGCTTCCCTTCCACCAAATATTTTTTTTAGCCTTCATTGTTGGTAGGAGAACGACTTCTTGGCCCTTTAGATCTGAGAATTGAAGGTGTTTGACCTAGTATAAATAGTTTCCTAGCCATGAGATCCTTCCTATATTAATTTGAATGTAACATGCACGCGGGGGTCTAATTTTTGATCAACTAGTTTTTTGCTTGGAAGATAATTGTCTCTCTTATGCTTAATTTTGATTCATGCTTGTAATCCATTGCTCATCATGGATAGCTGGTCATCAAGAGCACATCATCATCCATTCATTTTGTTCATTTTTATCCTGCATCAATAGAAGATCTTCTGACTCAGCAATCCATCCATCTGCTCCTCTGGCCAATGTACCTTAAAACTCACATATCAAACCAGGGTAGAATCTCCCTCTTAATAAGTAGAAATGAGCTAGCCCTTCATCCCTTAGCCAATCTCCTATATGAAAGTGCTGCTGATCCATGAAGTCAAAGTCTACCCTCCAACCTCCAATGATGGCCTTGGAGGCCATCCTCTCTGCTTCATGAATCTATGGTCGGACAGGGAACTCCTGCTGTGTAGCTCCCTCTACTATCGGATCCTTGTGATGTTCCTTCATGCATCGCTCTGTGTCCTACGTAGAGGGTCTAGGTCTCTTGACTAACTATTTCCTGGGCCCCATCATCCAAGAAGAAGAAAACAAACAAATGGAAGTGGAAAGGGCAAAGGGATCACGGTAAAATCATAACGGTGAAGAAGGGAGAAAAAACGGGCTCAAATCAATAGTAAAATAGTAAAATCATGAAATGGAAGTTGGGGAATAGTGGCGCAAGATGTCGGCTCAATGATTTGGAGGAAAAAATGAGAGAAATTGGATCAAATTCTTTATTTAATCATCGATTCCCATCAGTCAAGGGTCGATTAATGGGCTTGAGTTCAAGTGTCGACACTTGGAGGTGTCGACACTTCAAAGTGTCGACACTTTGAAAAATAAGAAAAAACTGGAAAAAATCATAAGAAATTTAGACGATTGATTCTAATAGTCAATAGATGATTGAATATCATTTTCAAGGATATTAGGTCAAGAAATTTTTAAAGGGAATTTGAAAGGTCATGAAGAGATCAAAATTTAATCAAAAAGATTAATGACCCCTAATCTCTTCTAATCATACTGAACCGATCTTCATTGAGTAGGTTGGTCAGTATATCAACTAATTAGATTTCAGTGCAGACAAATTCAAGCACAACATCATTGTTTTGAATATGATCTCTAATAAAATGATGTCTAATTTCAATGTGTTTACTTCTTGAATGTCGAACAAGATTTTTAGTTAAGTTTAAACACTAGTGTTATTACATTTTATTGGTGTCTTAGTTAGTTTGATGCCAAAATCCTCAAGTTATTGCTTAATAGACAGGATTTGAGCATAACAGCTTCCAGCTGCAATATATTCAGCCTCAACTATAGATAGTGCCACTGAATTTTGTTTCTTGCTAAACCATGAGATTAAGTTAACTCCAAGAAATTGATAAGTTCTAAAAGTACTTTTTCTATCTAACTTATAGCAAGAAAAATCAACATCAAAATTTATAATAAAATCAATAACTGAGTTCTTAGAGTACCATAGACCAATATCAACTGTGCCAGCTAAATATCTAAGTATGCATTTAACAGCCAACAAATATGATTTCTTAGGCTCAGACTGATATCTTGCACACATGCATACACTAAACATAACATCTGGTCTAGTAGTAGTTAAGTATAGTAATGATCCAATGATGTCTCTATAAAATATTTTATCAACTTTCTTACCAGATTCATCCTTGTCAAGCTTACATGAAGGGCTCATAGGTGTACCGATAGGTTTAGTCTTCTCCATCCCAATTTTTTTCAAGATCTCCCTGTATATTTAGCTTGGTTGATGAAGATCCCTTCACTTGTTTGCTTAATTTGGAGTCCGAGGAAGTAGCTCTTCTCCCATCATACTCATCTCAAACTCTCCCTGCATTAGCTTTGCAAATTCTTGACAAAGAGATTCATTAGTGGCACCAAAAATAATTTCGTCAATATAGATCTATACTACTAAAAGATCATCAGCCTTTTTCTTTAAAAATAGAGTAGTATCAATATGACCTCTAGTAAAACCATTTTCAATCAAAAATTTACTAAGTCTCTCATACCATGCATAGGGGCTTGTTTTAAACCATAAAGTACTTTGTGTAGTTTAAAAATATGATCAGGATGTGCATGGTTCTCAAAATTAGGTGGTTGTTCAACAAAAATTTTTTCAACTATATAACCATTTAAAAATATACTTTTCACATCCATTTGAAATAGTTTGAAATCCGTAAAACATGCAAAAGCTAAAAGTAATCTAATAGCTTCAAGTCTAGCTACTAGATCAAAGGTTTCATCAAAATCAATTCCTTCTTGATTATAATACTTAGCTACCAGTCTAGCCTTGTTTCTAGTTACTATTCCATTTTCATCTAATTTATTTCTATATACCCATTTTGTACCAATTATGGAAGCATTAGTTGGTCTTTCTATTAGTATCCAAACATTATTTCTTTCAAATTGATTTAATTCTTCTTGCATAGCAATCATCCAATTTGGATCTTTTTTAGCTTCTTCAATATATTTAGGTTTAATTTATGAAACAAAAGCAATATAATCATATTCATTTTTAATAGAGGATCTAGTTTTTACCCCTTTTGATGGATCTCCTAAGATTAATTCCTTAGGATGGCCATGAGCAAACCTCCATTCTTTGGGTAGATCCTTTGGTGAAGATCTTGTGGCTTCTATTTCATTCCTCTTGTTTAGATCTTCTTCACTTTCTTTGAAAGGGGGATCATCCAAAGTCAACTTCTTACATCCTTCAATACCTACACATTCATCAGAAGTGTCCTCCTTTCTAGAAGATTTATTAGCAGACTCTTCAAATACAACATGCATAGACTCTTCTACTACAAGTATTCTTTTGTTAAAATCTCTATATGCCATGCTAGATGTAAAGTATCCTAAGAGGATACTTTCATCCAATTTAACATCAAATTTGCCTAAATTATCTTTTCGAATGTTCAAAATAAAACATCGACAACCAAATATCAAAAAATATTTCAAAGTAGGTTTTCTTTCTTTCCAAATCTCATAAGGTGTTTTCTTTAAAATTGGTCAAATTAAAACATGGTTTAAAATATAACAGGCAGTATTAACAGCTTCTGTCCAAAAATATCTAGGAAGATCATTTTTATAAAGCATTGTGTATGCCATTTCTTCTAAAGTATAAGTTTTTCTTTCTACCATCCTATTTTTTTGAGGTATTCTATATGTAGAAAAATTGTATTCAATCCCTTTTTCATTACAAAAATCTTCAAAATCTTGATTTTCAAACTCAATTCCATGGTTACTTCGAATACAAATGACAGAAGTACCTTTTTCATTTGAAACCTTTTAATAAAATTTCGTGAAAGCCAAAAAGGATTCATCTTTATGTGCTAAAAATAAAATCCATGTAAATCGAGAGAAATCATCTACTATGACTAGTCCATATCTCTTGCCTCCTAGGCTTGTAATCCTAGTTGGTCCAAAGAGATCCATATTAAGTAGTTCTAGTGGTCTAGAAGTTGAAACCATTCCTTTAGTTTTGAAAGATGTTCTTGTTTGTTTTCCAAATTGATAAACTTGACAAATTTTATCTTTCTCAAATATAAATTTCGATAAATCTTTTACTAAATCCTTTTTGCATAATTTGTAAAGTAAATGCATGCTTACATGACCTAATCTACGATGCCAAAGCAAACTAGTCCACTAATTGTGGCATTCATTGCAACAAGGCATTCACCATCTTGTAAGGATAAACTATCAAGATCAACAATGTAGATGTTGCCATGCCTATTTCCAATGAATTTCACTTCATTATCATCAAGACTTGATACCATGCAAAGAGAGGATTCAAAAACTACTTTAAAACCTTTATCATAAAACTGACTTTATCAATTTACCATTATCATCAAAGTCACATTTCCACCATTCAGAGCCTCAAGAGATGTATATTGCTTTACATCTTCAGTCATGTATCTTGAGCAATCATTGTCAAGATACCACAATCTCTTCTTCTCTTTGGTTGCAAGACACACCTGCCAAACAGATCAAGTTTTTATTTTAGGTACCCAAGCCATCTTGGGTCCTTTAGGGTTAATACTAATGGTGGTTCCTTTTGGAACTCAATTTTTTCTTGAATTATTTAACTTTCTTAAGTCACACTGATATGCTTTATCTCCAAGTTTTTTACAACTAAAACAGGTAATATTAGATGATGCAAGAACAAAGAAATTCTTGAAAAGTTTTTGTTTCTTTTGTTGCTTGTAACCAAATCCTACTTTATCAAATATAGCTCTTTGATTGTTCAATAACAAATTTAACTTTTTAGAATCAAATATAAATTTTTCAACAAAAGGTTTAACTTTGTCAAGCTCATTTTTGAATTTCTTGTTTTCTACCTCAAGGTCTTTGTTTTTCTTTAAAAGTTCATTATTTGTAATAACAGCCCTGGGTCTTTTTGAAACTTCTATTTCCATGGATAAAGCATTCTTTTATTTTTCTAAAATATCAATCTTATTTTTTAAATTATTGTTTCCATTTTCAAGATTGGTATTTTCAAGAGAAAATGAATCAACATGCTTTTTCAACTTTTTATTTTCAATTTTTAGTAATTTGTATTCATGCATGAGTTCATCAAAAGCATCTCTAAGTTCATCAAATATAAATTTAAGTTCAAGTTTATATTGTACCTCATCTTCATGTGCCATGATGCAAAGATTAGCGACTTTCTAATGTTCCTCCTCTGAGTTGGAGTCTTCGTTATCGCTCAATGTAGCCATCATTGCCTTCTTTTTTAATTTCTTTTTGAATTTCTTGAGGAGAGGATAATCAAACTTGTAATGTCTAGGCTTCTTACATTCAAAATAGATAGGTTGGTCCTTCACCTTTTCTTTTTCCTTTTCTTTGCCTTTTTCCTTGCTAAGCTCTCCTTTGTGTGGCTTCTTTTTGAATGAGAACTTTTCCTTCTCATGAATCTTTTAAACATTCTAGCCACAAGTGCCTCTTCATCCCAGTCCTCATTTTCACTTTCATCTATTTTTTCAGTCGAAAGCTCATTTGATGTAGTGGATTTGAATGCAATTATCTTCTTCCTTCTATCCGCATCCACTGCCTTTTGCTTCAAGTTCAACTCATAAGTCATGAGTGAAGTGTATCAACATCTTTAGCTTCTTGAATTATCGTGACCTTCGAATCCCAAGAAGTTGGTAATGACCTGAGAATTTTATTTACAAGGTCAGCGTTAGATATAACCTTCCCAAGACTTCTCATACAATTTATAATATTAGTAAATCTAGCATACATATCAGTAATAGATTCATTAGGCTCTATTCTAAACATCTCAGATGTATGTACAAGTATATTTACTTCAGTATTCTTCACTTGATGGGTACCCTCATGAGTAACTTCAAGTGTGTCCCAAATTTTGTTCATGGATGTGCATGTGGAAATCCTATTAAATTCACTAGGATCCAATGCACAATAAAGCAAATTCATAGCTTTAGCATTAAGCTCCGAGCTTAATGTTGTTTTCATCCCAATCCTCTTCTAGTTTTGGAATAGAAATGCCATAAACCATCATGGAAGGAACATGGGGGACCTTTTACTATAACCTTCCAAAGATTATAATCTATTGAATATATATAAATTTTTATGTGGGTTTTTCAATATATGTAATTTGTGCCATTAAAAAATGGTCTATTTGAGGCTTGTCCCTCAACAACACTAGAACCTAAAGGGGCTACCATAAATCTTTAACTCAAGATGGTTAGACCTATAAGCTAAGAACATGGCTCTGATACCTCTTGTTGCCTAGTGAAGCAACCCAAGAGGGGGGGTGAATTGGGTTTTAAAATTTATTGCAAGTATATGCCAATTCAAAAATAATGGTACTAGTGATTTCAAGTATATGTATGCTTAATGAAAAAATACACTAGAATTAAAGTAAGAGCAAGAAGAATAGAAGTAATCATAGATACATAAAGATTTATAGTGGTTTTGTTCACACCAAAGTGCCTACATCCACTTCCCAAGGTCCACTTGAAAAGTTTACTATAATCCCACTTGATTACAGTCAATTAGTTTTCTGGGCTCACTAATCACAATCCCTTGATTTTTATAAGGCTAACCAAAAATCTAGTTGGTTTTCACAAGACTCACCAATAATCTCTTAGTTTTCATAAGGCTAACCAAAAACCCAAGTTAGTTTTACAAGGCTCACCAACAATCCAACCACTAGTTTCAATCCACTTGAAACTACGAACAACAATAATTTGAGTTTAAAGTAAGAATATAATAAGCTTTCAAAAATAAAAGCAAATATCTCTTTGAAGCTCTTTCATTTCTATTGAAAAAGCTTATCTTCAAGTTGTTGAAGCGTTAATAAGTGCTTGAGAGTTGGACTTGAATGCTCCTTGAATGCTCTTGAATGCTTGAAGGCTCAACTTCACTCAAAAGTAATGAACTCTTAATGAATTCTCTTTATTTCATTACTTAATCTCTCTTGAGTTTGGTCCACTTTAAATACCTTTCCAAGCCTTGAATGACCATTTTTGACCATTGGACAGGAAAAAATAGCCGTTAGGGTTGAAAATGGCCAATTATGTGCTTCAAAAAACTAGCCATTACTGTTTATCTAACCTGTAGGTGTCGACACTTCAGGTCATAAGTTGATATATGAGTTGGCACTTGAGTCGATACTAGATCAAAAATATCTTCTAAATCTCTCTGGAATGCACTGGTATGTTGACAATTCTTCTGGTGAGTCGACACTTGAGTTGATACTTCATCTTCACGAGTCGACACTTAAGTAAAAACTTGAATTCAGCATGTTCTGTTTTCATTTTGGTCTTAAGCCTTGAGTCAATACTTGGTCATCATGAGTCAACACTTCATGCATGCCAGCTGAAACTTTTTCTTCATATTAGCTCAAGCTTCTGTGAGTCGGTACTTTGAGTCAACACTTTACTTCCATGAGTCGACACTTAGCTAAAACTCTCTTGAAACTCTGCTGAAACTTCTCTAACTTCAAGATTTGAGTTCTTCAAGGTTATTTTTTAAATCAAAGTCTATTAAACTTGAAATTCTATCAATGAGAGTAACTTCTTCAACAAGATGACAAGCTTTGAACTTTTAACACAAAACAGGTTTGATGAGTACCCCGTTCTGATAAACATACTTTTAACATACAGTTAGTACTCAAATATACTTAAGTATTTTATTATTCATCAAAATCAAGGCCTGAGTCAACAAATTCAAAAGGTCACACATATTAAGGAATTGGACAAGGAAGTCAATTGTATTTTTATTAGGGTCATGGGATCCTAATTGGCTAGCTAATTGACATACTAGTATATGTTGGCTAGTCCAAATCCTAATCCAATTGGATTGGGTTAGCTTGTTTGCTATTTGGGCTAACCAATTTAAGTAAAATTTTAAGTAGGTAGAGTCCTAAGTAGGGCAGCCTAATTCAGTATTTATATATATTTTATTAGGCATTATCTTGGATTTATGGAAGAGTCCAACATAGCATGGACTCTTGGTGCCATGTTATGGTGTGTGCCAAGAATAAATAAATGTGCACAGAAGGACCAAGAGTCCTTCTGCCAGTCAAACACAAATCCTAGATAAAGCCCAAATGCCTCTCCCTTATCTCCACACCCAAATGGATGGGCTTTGATCGGTCAAAAGGTGGCAATATGGCATTGAAGAAGTTGGTGCAAAAATGAAGAGTTGCGTCTCTTCATTATGGTGCAAAATTGAAACTAGGAGTCCTTATGTTTGAAGGCTCCTGTATTTCTTTAATGCCTTCTTTTAGATTTCACACCCCTTAGCCTTCCTATAACTGGTTAATGCCATGTGGCAGGTGAAGAAAAAGGCTAGAAAAATGAAGAGACATTAATTTATCTCTTGGTGCATGATTAGATGTATCATGATATGTCCTTTCATCCTAATAAGACTCCTTCTGCTTGAAGGGTCTTATCAAATGGCTGAAAAAGAGACATATCAGGCACCCCATCCCTCTCTATAAAAGACATCGTATTATGATGCTAGAGTAATTGAATTTCCCATCCAAAAATACTACCTGCTATTTTATCTTCCTCCTTCTTAAGACATGGTTTGTCCTTTTAAGATAATGCTTGTTCTTTTAAGACAAGGATAGTCTAATTAAGACAAGAGCCTAGGAAAAAAATAGAAGGGGCATTCAGGATCTGAGAGAGGATTCAGAGTATTCTCTAAGTGCCCTAAAAGAGGGCAGGGGTTCTAGCAAAGAAAGAAAGTCCAAAAGGCTGCCAGAAGAGTCCCAGTCAAACAAGCAACCTTTGTAAGAGTGCTTCCTTGGTCCAATTTCTATGTGGATCACCTCTAAAGCGCATACACTTGTGTGCCTCATGAAAATTAAGGAATATAGCATTCCAAGTATTCCTCTATAACCCTGAAGTTTAGATTTATTAGTTATTATGATCAAATGGTCCTAGGGTATAGGGTTTCGACCAGTCAGGGTTTCTAATATAAAAATTTTGAAACTTAGTCTTTCACTACGCCTGGCCTGAGGAACCCAATAGCTCAATCGAAGGACATACTTCAAGTGTTGAAAGAATCCTTTGGCACTCTAGACGATGTTGAAAGGAACAAAACATCTTATGCCATTTTCAACACAAGGATGAGGAAACGGGCCTCAGTCACTGATCATGTATTGTACATGATCGAACTGATTTTGTAGCTGGACAAACTTTGATTTCTCCTATATGAATAGTTAGGGAGGGATGTAATCCTTAATTCTTTATTGAAATCCTTCATTAACTTGCTTGATCATTACAGAATGACAAGGCCTGTAGTAAACTACCATGGTATGTTAGGGTTACTATAGACCTATGAAAAGGATCATTGGCTCTATAAGGGGTTGGTGATGTAGTGGGAGGATCGATAGGATATCATCCCATTAAGAAAGGGAAGAAAAAAATAAGAAAAAGGTACAAAGTACTCTAGTGACTAAGTTAGGTCAAACCAAAAAGTTGAAAGCCAACTAGATTCAAGCTGAATGCTTCTTCTATAAGAAGCAAGGACACTAAAAGAAGAACTGTGTTTGTTACATTGCCTTGCTAGACCCGAGCATACCGAGAAAGAATAAGAACCAGCAGCAGTTGCTAGACAAGGTACTTATATCATAACACCTTATAATTTTTTCATTTATGATACTACTACCTATGTATTAGATATTAGAAGTTCTATTAATATTTACAATTCATTGTAGGGACTTCACTTTAGTAGAAGATTCAAAAATGGTAAGAATTTCTAAACATTGAAAATGGAAGATCTGTTCCAATTCTAGCTTTAGGAATACTCAAGCTTATTTTTTATTCTAGTATCATTGTTTTAGTTGATTATCACTATTGTCCTAGTTTTTTTTGATGAATGTGATCTCTGTAGACCTTTTGGCCAAAAATGGTTATCATTTATCAATAAAAGATAGTTATCATGATATCATTTTGAATAGTGTTACTATAATGTGTGAACAACTGAAGAATGACATTCATATTTTATCACAACCTGTGAATGTAATGTACATATCCAAAAAATGTCCTAGAACTAAAAATGTATCTAATATCTACCTTTCGTATTGTAGGATAGGTCATATAAATAAGAATAGGATGAACAGGTTATTTAAAGACAAAATTTTCAAGGTCAATTATTTTGAATCATTACCGACCTATGAATTCTATCTTCTTGAAAAGATGACTAAGTCACCTTTTATTGAAAAGGATGAAAGAGCCACTAAGGTTCTGAGTCTAATATATATTGATATATGTGGACCTATGAGCACGTTATCCATAGATGGATATCACACTTCATCACATTTACTGATGACCTATCAAGATATAGGTACGTCTACCTGATGAGACATAAGTCAGAGTCATTTGAGATGTTCAAATGATTTCATAATGAAGTAGAGAAATAAATTAGTAAGTAAATTAAAATCCTTTGATCTGATCGGGGAGGTAAATATCTTATCAATAAATTTAAAGAATGATATTCTCTCATAATGGACTTCTCCCAAGATACCTCAGCATAATGGAGTATCTGAAAGAAGGAATCGAACCCTATTAGACATGGTTCGATCCATGATAGGGTTTGCAAGTTTGCCTATCTCTTTCTATGGATATGCATAAGAGTCAGCTTGTTAAATTCTAAATTGAGTTCCTTGCAAGTCTGTAGACAAAACTCCATATGAATTATGGATAGGGCATAACCTAGTACTCTCATACCTTAGGGCTTGGGGATGTCTAGCTTATGTCAAATATTTAAAAATAGATAAGCTTGGGCCTAGGTCTGATAGGTGTACATTTATAGGGTACTCAAAGGAAACTAAGGGTTATTTCTTTTACCATATCGATGAACACAAAGTATTTATTAATAATAAGGTAGTCTCTTTGGAAAGAGAGTTCCTCAAGGAAGGAACTAATGCCTCTAAGGTTAAACTTGAAAATGTTTGACAAGTAAAAAAATTGACATAATTAACTAAACCAACTTAATCAGATCCAAATCCTATTATGGAGGCAACCTTAAGGAGATCTGGTAGGGTACCACATCAATCAGACAAATACTATGATTTCTTGGTCTAGAATGATGATCTTATTGAATTTATTGAAAATAATGAGGATCTAATCACCTACATGGATGCGATGTAGAGTTTTGACTCTATAAAATAACTTGAAGTTATGAAATCCAAAATAGAGTCCATGAAAATCAATGATGTATGGATGCTTGTTCACCCACCTGAAGGGATAGAATCCATAGGGTGATGGGGGACAGATCAAGGGAGGATTGTTGGTGACCTGAAAAGTCATCGATGATTAGGATACTACTATTTTTTTTTTTTTTTTTTTCTAGGGGATGGCGAAGGAACAATGAAGATGGAGGGTAGAAAAATTGGACACTCTACGGACTTGGGACTTACATTCATGGAGAGACCTCTCACCTCTAGGGCATCTCACCCATCCCACTACATGTAGCCTAGGGCATCCCATCTATTTCACTACATGTAGCCTAGGGCATCCCACCCATTTCACTATATGCAGAGCCTAGGGCATCCCACCCAAATTGCTACCTAGGACAGTAAAAGAAAATCTCTAAGACCATAGAAAAGACTTGACAGGAAAGGGGATAACTAGGGCCTCATGCCCCTCGATGCTCGAAAGCGAAGGCATAGGGTCTCACACCCCTCGACGCCCGAAGGCAAAGGCAAGATGGGCCTCACGCCCACTCCTTTACGAAGGCAGAACGAAGAAACACTCTTCCCTAAGAACTCATCTTCTTCAACCAAATTTTTACAAAGCAATAAGGGTGGTATTTATAGACCTTTTCAACCCTCATTTGAATTTGAATATAAGACAAAAAGATAACGACAGTTCAAATTCAAATACATGATAAGATGAGGTCTATCCCTATCCTGACAACTAGATATCTCAATCCTAGCCAACTAACAAATTTCAAAATAAAGATAAATCCTAAAAACTAAAACTTGATCTTAAAAATAACTTATTCTAGCTATGCATCAAGATCTATGCTACTCCGAGATTGGTGCTGCTTTGAGATCCATGCTGCTCCAGGATCAGTGCTGGCGATGTCCCCATATAGGGTGTAAGTGGATTCTCAAAAGAAAAAGGGGCACAAACGGGAAGGTGGAGACCTATAAAGCTCGTCTGGTTACCAAGAGATATCGTTATCATTATGGTATTAACTATGATGAGATATTTTCACCAGTGACAATGTTCAAATCCATTCAAATCATGCTTGCAATATTGACACATCTTGATTATAAAATCTAGCAAATGAATGTGAAAATAGCTTTTCTAAATGAAGAGCTAGAAGAATAGGTGTATATGATATAACTGAAGGATTCACATATGTAGATAAAACAAAGGTGTGCAAACTTCAAAGATCTATTTACAGATTGAAGCAAGAATCTCGGAGTTGGAATATGCATTTTGATAAGGTAATCAATATATATGGCTTCATTAAGAATGGAGAAGAGCCTTGCATATACAAATAAGCTAATAGTTCAGTTATAGTATTTCTTGTATTGTATGTGGATGACATTCTCTTAATCGAGAATGATATTCCTACATTGCAAGGAGTAAAAAGTATGGCTATCATCTAAATTCTCCATGGAGAGACTTGGAAGAAGAATCCTACATCCTTGGAATGATGATCTATAGAATAGATCTAAAAGGTTGCTAGGGTTAACAGATTCCAGATACATTAAGATCGTGCTGAAGCATTCAGCATGGTGAATTCCAAGAAAGGCTATCTTCCATAGGCCATGGAATTAATCTCTCAAAGAATGATTGTCTGACTAGTCCTCAAGAGAGAGAGTGTATGAGTTGGATTCCATATGCCTTAGTAGTAGGATCTATCATGTATGCTATGACATGTATGAGACCAGATGTGGCATACTCGCTAGGAGTACAAGTAAATACCAATCTATTCCTGATGAGAACCATTGGAAGGTCATAAAAACCATCCTTAAATATTTGAGAAATATTAAGAACAAGTGGCTTATTAATGGAGATTCTGACTTGAAACTAGTTGGTTATACTGACTCAAGTTTTCAATTAGATAAGGATGATAGTAGGAGTGTGTTGGGTTATATTTTTATCTTGAATTGAGGAGCTATTTGTTAGAAAAGTTTCAAGTAGCATATTGTGATCGATTCTATTTATGAGGTAGAGTATATTGCAGCATCCGATGCTATAAAGGAAGCTGTTTGGCTATGAATGTTTATCACTGAGCTTTGAGTGGATCCTTCATTGATGTCCCAATTCTCTTATATTGTGATAGCACTAGAGCCAAAGCTCAAGCAAAAGAATCAAAGGCTCATTAGCAACCAAGCACATTCTACATCAATTTTACCTTGATTAGGAGATAATGGATTGAGTTGACATTGACCTTAAAAAAATTGATGGAAAGGAGAACTTGGCTAACCTATTTACTAAAGCCTTGAAAATCAAAGAATTTAATGACTATAAGTGGAAGATAGATGTTCGATAGCATTTTGATTGGCTCTAGTCCAACTAGGAGTTAATAGGAAATGTGTCCTATGGCCAATCATTTAAGTTATAGATGGTTAAGCTCTTTATAATTTATACATAAATCATTAATGAAATAAAAGTTATTTTTGATAGTTCATCTCTTTTTGCATCTTTTTTGGACTCTTTTGAGATGAAATCCTTAGAACTACTTCAATTTGATAAAGAAGGATTTATTGAGTAGATCTTAAACATGTTCGCAATCAAATGACGTATTGTTACCTAAGATGATAATGTTTATCGAGCATAGATCATTATATGCCATATGGGTTAGTTGTCCTCATAACCAAGGAGTGTGGAGATATTCGTATGGTATGCAGGTGATTATAGGTATACATTGCACAAAACATGACCAACTCTATTGAGTACTTTGCTATCGAGAGTATCTCATGGAAGGATATGGGTAGAAGTATCTCTCCGACCTGAGATCATCACGATAACTTGCAAGCAACTCTTGGACTTAGGTGCCAGACTACCTAGATTTCTAATCCAATGATGGAAGGTTACTAAGTGCAATCAAGTTCTTATTAAGTCAGTAATCGATCAAGATAGGATTAACCACTCCAAGGTATTAGAAAAAATACTCTTCGTGTTTCATTTAGCAAGACCTTGTCTAGGGCAATCCTTGTAAGGGGTCAGAGGATTTGTTTGGTTAAGACACATCATGATGAGTTATTTAGGAGTTGGTAGTTAACTTTGAAATCATTTTGAGCATTAGGATCAAAGGGATGAGTTTTTTAGAAACCATATACCTGGGTACTTAAATGTTGCTTCGCAAATATTCAACCTATCAGGACATCGGGCTCCATTACTAGATGGTCGCATCGATTGGTTCAAGAATTAGTTCCAAGGCTACCAACTTAGTATTTAAACTTATGAGATCACACATAATAGAAGTTTTTAATCGATCACAATAGCTGATTAATGATTAAGAATCATTCATAGCAAAATTATAAATATGATGAATAATTAACCATGCACAAATATTATAAATTAATAACTAATTAATTATTAATTAATTATAGGAGGATTAATTAATAATTTGATTACTAATTCGCTCAATTTAATTGAGTGAAGAGGTTTAGGTCAAGTCTAATTGAATTTGGTTCAATTGGAGTTCACCCGATTAAGTATTCGATGACCTAATCGCTAAGGATTTCTAATTATGATTTGATTCGAACTTGAACTCAATTAATTTTAGATTTAATTAAGATTTAATTAAACCTAATTAAGATCTAATTAGATTAGATTCAAGTTAGTTAAATTAGTTATAACCAAATTAGTTTTGGTTTCTTACTAATTTTGGTCAAAACTTGGTTAAACCCTAACCTAGTCTAACTTATTTTCTTTTCTAAAAATTTTCCAAACATTCTTAAAATTTTTTCATGAATTATCCATGAAAAAAATTAATATTTTTCATCTTCCCACATTTTTATTTATATTAGGATTATTTTTAATTAAATTTAGATTTATGTGAATTTAATTGGAGTTCTATTAGAAATAGAACACCTAGTCCTATTCAAATAGCATCACCTTATCCTTAACAATCCATCCTCTAATCAATGAAATTTTACTTCAACTTTTTGTCATATATGCAACATTAAGAGGCCAATTACCATCTAAAATCTAAAGTGAAATTACCAAGAAAATAAGAGAAAAAGGAGGCATGAATTCTAGAGGACATGAGAGGTTCGTTGGGAAGAAAGGGTTAAAGGAAGAGAAAATAAGAAGAAAATGGTAGAAAAGGGTTTCTTATTTTTTATTTTCTTCCTCCTTGATCTAAACATCTTCTTCCTCTTCTTAAATTTTTAAAAGGCTTAAAAAGGTCCAAGAAATAAATTATCTTCAGCCATCTAGTGGCCTTCATGTGGATCTAGTAGTCCAAGAAGGTTGATCATGTTGAGGCTTTGTGTGGATGATTTGTAAAGGCCAGTGTTGACTCCTGTATTGATTTTGATGATTAACAAAATATTTAAGTATATTTGAGTACTAATCGGTTGTTGAAGTGTGTTTCATTAGAAAAGGTACTCATCAGGTTAGTAAATTGGATTGCTTGTCAAATAGTTGGAGAAGCCCTCTTTATGGATGAAACACTCAAAATTAATGGACTTAAGTATAGAAGGATGGCTTGAAAGGACTTAAGAGTCAAGTTTAAAGAAGATTCAGTAGAGTTTCGATTGAATTACAAAAAGTTTCAGTAAGTGTCGACTCAAGGTATCAACTCACAATGCAAGTGTCAACTCATGAAAGTGAAGTGTTGACTCAAGCCGATACATAGAAGAAAGTTTCATATGGTATGCTTGAAGTGTCGACTCATACAAATGAAGTGTCAACTAATGTGTTGACTCATGGATCGACCAAAGCCTGAGACAAAATTTATACAGAACAAGTTGAATTTCAAGACTTCCCTCAAGTGTCGACTCATGGAAGCCAAGTGTCGACTCAAGTATCGACTTACCAGATGAAGAGTCGACTCACCTGAGATTTTCAAAGAGCTTTAAAGAACATCTTTTGAACTGAGTGTCAACTCATGACCTGAAGATCGACACTTAAAGTTCTGATGAACAGTAATAGCTAATTTTTTTAAACGTAGAACTTGTCCTTTTCGCCCTTCAACGGCTAGTTCACCTCTCTAATGGTCATAAACTACCTTTTGGGGTATGAAAAAGTATTTAAGGTGATCTTAAATGAAGAGGGATAAAGGGGAATGAGTTTACATTGAATATTCATCAAGAGTTCATCTACTTTCAAGTCAAGTTAAGCCTTCAAGCTTTTAAAGCATTCAAGAGCATTCAAGTTCAACCATTCAAGCTGCATTCAAGGCTTCAACAACTTAAGGATAAGCATCTATAATAACTCTAAAAGGGCTTCAAAAAGATACTTGCTTTTATTGAAAGCTTTTTGTATTCTTAATAATATTATTGAATCCTTTCTTTTGTTTCTAGTTTCAAAGGGATTGGAACTAGAAGTAGAGATTTTTTGGTGAGCCTTTGTGTTAAAACCAATGGAGGTTTTTGGTTAGCCTAAGTCACAAAACTAAGGAGATTGTTGGTGAGCCTACGTTACAAAACCAACTAGGTTTTTGGTTATCCCACAAAATCAAAGGGGTTTTAACTTGTGTTCCCGATGAAAACAAGTTGGATTTTGATTAGTGAGCCCAAAAAACTAATCGATTGTAATCAAGAAAGATTATAGTAAAAATCCTAAGTGGACCTTGAAGGGTGGACGTAGGTGCTTTGGTAATCACTATAAAATTGTGTGTGTTTGGGTTGCTTGCTCTCTCTTATTTATCTTTACTTACCTTGCATTTACCTTTTAATTATGTTGCATACTCTTAAGCACTCACAAACACTAGCAATACACAAAGACTTTAATTATTTTGGAATTGGATCTCGTTTGCTATTAGATTTTTTAGAAACCCAATTCATCCCCCCTCTTGGGTTGCTTACTGGGCAACAGCCAAACATCCTGTGTGGCTATAAAATAACATGGATAACCCTTACCACGTGCCATCAATAGCAGAGATTATTGACTCAGATTAGGTATAAAATTAGATTTCAAATTATTTATAGATTAGATCTACAGCATGCATCAGATAGATCGATGCATGCTGATTTTATTTTCTATACTACATATCATATTACAATCTTGCTCAAGATTTATTAAAATTATTCTAAATACATATTTTCTATTTTAAAATAGATTCACTTCTGCTATAAATTTATAAAAAAGAAATATGCATAATATCCAAAGTGATTTCCAACACATACTAGTGTCTCCACACTCCTTGGTTAAGAGGACAAACAACCTATATGGAATAGAATGACCTATTCTTAATAAACGTCATCCTAGGTAACAACATATCATTTGGTCACAAACCTATTTAAGAACCACTCATTAAATCCTTTTTTATCGAATCAATGTAGTTCTAAGAACTTTAACATATTAGAGTTCACAAGAAAATGACAAATAATGTTGAGCTACCAAAAAAATATTTATTTTATTAATAATTCATATACATTTACCAGATATCTGTTGACCTCATAAATGATTTTGATGATAACCAAACATTGGAGTATGTACATTTATTCCTAACAACTCTTCGAGTGTTTTACAAATTTTTGTAGGATGAGTTAATTGTTTAAACTTCAACTCCTATGCCTTTGTTTCTTGTTTGAGTTGTGTTGTAATTTGTTTTTGTAAAGAGGAACCCAATAAAAAGGCTAAGAAAAAATCGTGCAAAAAGGGTTACTTCTGTGTGTGTGCACCTTAGAATTAATTTGAGTTGGTATGATTGAAAAGTTGTAAGAGTGTTGGTAAGAGTTTTTCTTTGAGTTCAATTGTAAAAATCCTGAAGAAGATACTCGAGCCGACCCAGCATGTTGAAGAGCCGACTCTACTTCATGGAACATAGCAAGGATTCTGGTATGCAGCAATCCAAGCTGACTCGAAGGTCACCGAGCCGACTCCAGTAAATTCGAGTCGACTGAAATTTATTTGAACTGACTCCTCCAGAGTCCAATTTTTAAACATTTCTGAGAACAGCCAGACAAGCCGACCTGAACCAGAAAGAGCCGACTCTGCCATACCTAATTTTGAAGACCTGAGAAAGCGAGCCAACCCGAACTACATCGAGCTGACTCTTTCAGAGTGAGATTTTTAGAACTTAAGAAGAAGAGCTGACCCAAGCTGAAAAGAGCCGACTCCTAGAGTTCAAGTTTTTTAAAGATATAAGTTCGAGCCGACCCGAGCTATCAAGAGCCGACTCGTCCAGAGTGAAGTTTTGCATCCTGAGACAAAGAGCCGACTGCACTAAAGATTTGGTGACTCGACCTATCGACTCGAAGGATCTAAGCCGACTCAAAGGAATCTGAGCCGACTTGAACATCGCTTTCAGGTATCCAACGGCTAGTTCCAGAATTTATTTTTGAATGCCAAAAAGTGCTCCAACGATCACAAACCACTTCCCAATGGTCTACAATGGCTAGAATTGCCTTGAAGGGATGGAAGACCATATATTTGATGGATTTGAACTTCTCTCAAATAAGTTTTTAGAAAAAGTCCTTTAAAGTTTTGAGAGCTACATTGAATATCCTACCTACCAAAAGAAAGAGAGCACAAGAGCATTCAAGCAAGCCTTCAAGTCTTCACCAACTCAGATCAGAAGCTTGAAGCAATTAAGGAAGAAGCCACTAAAGCAATTATAGCTCATTCAAGTGCAAGTCAAGTGGACTTCTATCAAGCTGTACCGATAACTATCCGACAAATTGAGTTTATCATTTATTATTGCATTTACTTCAATTCTTTTTCTGAATTGTTGTTGGGTTATTGGTGAGCCCGGTTGAAAAACCAATTAGGTTCTTGGTTAGCCTTGATAAAAATCAAGTGTTGGGTTCTTGGTGATCCTGGTAAAACCAAGTTAGGTTTCTTTGGTGAGCCTGTTCAAAACCAAAGGGTGTTGGGTTTTTTTTGGTGATCCCGTTAAAACCAAAGTATAGAGGTTTTGGATTGTGATCCTGCAAAACATCTGACTGTATTTGGGTATGAATATAATGTAAATCCCAAGTGATAACTTGGGTAGTGGATGTAGGAGCTGGGTTGCTCCGACTTGTGTGTTTGTATTATGATCCTCTGATTTCTTTTAGCTTCTGCATTTAACTTTTAATCACAACATACAACACTCTGAAAAGGAATTTCAATTGCACATTATCTGCTTTAAATTTTTTAAATTCCAATTCACCCCCCTCTTGGATAGCCACTTGGGCAACAATATCTAAACCATCTATAACCAAGATGATTGGCTTTAGGATACTATTCCCAACAACTCCTACATGGACTAGAGCAATCAGAACAGTATCATATATCCACCTTCCACTTGTGATCATCAAACTCATTGATTCTGAGGGCTTTAGTAAATGGGTCGGCCAGGTTCTCCTTTCCATCAATCTTCTTCAGGTTAACATTATCTCATTCCAGAATCTCTCTGTTGAACTTTGAAGTGATTTTGATGATAACAAAACATTGGAGCATATATTTGGTTATCTAAAAACTCTTCAAATGGTTGACAAGCTTTTGTAGGATGACTACTTTGACATATTTTTTAAACCCTATGACCTTTATTTCTTTGTGTTGAGTTGTAAGTAATTAGAATCTTGTAAAGAAGAACCCAACAAAAAAATTTCTATTTGAATCAAAGATAAAGGATTGCTTCTACTAGTTTTCAAGCTTCAATTTTTCTTGATATTGCTGTAAGAAGATCTAAAGGAAGTCTTCAAAGCTTGGCATGTGAGTTCTAGAAAATAGAAATTGGTTTGGCTGAAGAACCAATCTCTAGCCGACTGGATGTTGGAACCAGCCGACTCTGGCACTGGCACAAGAAAGAAAATCTCTGGCATGCAGACCCAATCGACTGGCACCAAGTCCTAGACGACTCGTCCAGAACTTGGTTGAAAATATTCTGAGAACCTCTGGAACCTAGCGACTGGATTTCAGCCTAGCCGACTCGTCTAGAGTGATATACTTTCTCGACTGTGGAACCTAGTCGACTGGTTTTCAACCCAGCCGACCCGAACCTGATCCGAGCTGACTCGAAGATGTCCGAGCCGATTGGAATTTCGGGGTGACTTCCAACGGCTAGTTCCAGACTTCTGATTTTGAATTCCAAAAGTAGTCCAATGGTAACATGTCACTTCCCAATGGTCTACAACATTCAAAATCAAGGGAAGGCAGTTGAAGTCTCTATAAATGAGGTATGAGAACATCCTTAAAAAAAAATGAGTTGTTGAACATTTATTGAACATTTATTGAAGTAAGAAGAGAGAGCACTTGAGCTTTGAAGTCAGTCTTTAAGCCTTCGCCAACTCTTATCAGAAGCTTGAAGCAACTTTTGAGGAAAGCAAGGAAGCCATTGAAGTACATTGAAGAGCATTCAATTGAGCTTCAC
Organism: Areca catechu; assembly: GCA_021397845.1. Taxonomy (NCBI): domain Eukaryota; kingdom Viridiplantae; phylum Streptophyta; class Magnoliopsida; order Arecales; family Arecaceae; genus Areca; species Areca catechu. Next base: position 155,930,061 of record CM038039.1, on the reverse strand, counting down.
TAGAGCTGCATCGGCAACCACCAGACAACTCAGTTTGTCATTTCTATTGCTTTTCATTCTACTCTTAGAATACTTGGGTTATTAGTGAGCCCGGTTGTAAAAACCAAATAGGTTTCTTTGGTGAGCCTACTGAAAACCAAAGTGTAGAGGTTCTAGGTGAGCTTGTGAAAACCTAGTGTGGGTTTCTTTGGTGAGCCCGGTTTAAAAACCAAAGTATAGATGTTTGGATTGTGAGTCTGAAAAACAATCTAACTGTATTCCAGTTAGGGGGATATAGTGGAATTCCCAAATGGTGAACTTGGATAGTGGACGTAGGAGCTGGGTTGCTCCGAACCACTCTAAACTTGTTTTGTTTGTGTTGTGCTTTACTTACTTTTCAGCTTCTGCACTTAATTTTTGATTAACACAACACTCAACCACTAAAAGGAATTACTAGTGCACATATTTGCAAGAAATTTTATAATTCCCAATTCACCCCCCTCTTGGGAAAAGCCACCTGGGCAACAACTGGTATCAGAGCAGTGTCTCTGATTACTCGAGTAAAGATTGATGGCTCATCCCATGAGCACATCCTTGGTCGAAGGCCAATCAACAAATAGACCTCCACTATTCACAGGCACTAATTACTCTTATTGGAAAGCACGAATGAAAATTTACATTCAAGCTGTTGATTTTTAATTATGGATGGTCATCTTAAAAGGGCCACACATTTCCACGATCAAAGTTGATGGCGTGGACATCCCTAAGCCTGAAGAGGACTGGGATGATCATGACATGAAAATGGGAGAATTGAATGCCAAAGCAATGAACTTACTATACTGTGCTTTGGATGCAAATGAGTTCAACCAAATTTCCACTTGCTTTTCAACAAAGAAAATCTGGGACAAACTCTAAGTGACCCATGAGGGAACTTTCCAAGTGAAAACCTCAAAGATAAATCTTTTAGTTCATAACTATGAACTGTTTAAAATGGAACCTTCTGAAATAATTTCTACCATGTTCTCTAGATTTATAGATATTATTAATGGTTTGAAGAGTCTTGGCAGGGTATACTCAAATGCTGATCTAGTTCAGAAGATACTCCGATCTTTACCTGATAAGTGGGATCCCAAAGTGACAGCAATCCATGAGGCCAAAGATCTCAACACATTACTACTGGATGAACTACTGGGATCACTCATCACCCACGAGCTAACTATGCAACACAGAATTGAAGACGAACAAAAGAAAAAGAAAACTATAGCCTTCAGAGCTACTACCAAATCAAAGAGGGATGATGAAGAGTCTGAAGAAGAAAGCACCTCCTCCAATGATGACATAGAAGACGATGATATTGCAATGGCTGTGAGGAGATTCAGAAAGTTCATGGAAACAAAGAAAGGAAGATTCAACCGAAAATTCCATAGGAAGGATTACGAAAAGGAAAAAGAAAAGGACAGAGAGAAAGATAAAGAAGTAGTCCCCACATGCTATGAATGCAAGAGCCGAGGCACATTCGTCCAGACTGTCCTCTATTGAAGAAAACCTTTAGACAGAAAAAGAAAAAGAAAGTCATGGTTGCCACATGGAGCAATAGTGAAGAATCATCTTCGTCTGAAGAAGAAGAGACCACCAAGGCTGCAAATCTATGTTTAATGGGTCTCGAAAATGAGGTAACATCCACTAGCAATTGCACTAAATTTATATTTGACGAATTAAATTCTGCATTTTATGATCTATTATCCAAATTTAAGAAAGCTGGAGTAAAGATAAAATCATTGAAAAATATGAATGACTCTTTGCTCAAACAGAAAAATGAAATTTTAGAAAACAACCTTTTATTGCAAAAAGAACTGCATGACTTTTCTGAAAGAATTGAAAAGCTGAAAAATGAAAATCTCTTATGTGAAAGGAAAAACAATGATTTATTTGCTGAGAATATTGAACTGAAAAAGGAGATTACAAAACTCAAGCCATTAGTTGAAAAACTTACTTTATCTTCAAATAAGCTTGAGTTAATTTTAAAAGAACAACGAATTTCAGAAAACAAAGCTAGAATTGGTTTTAAAACTTCTATTATGAATGAAATTTCAGCAACTACCTTTGTGAAATCTAAAGTACCTGTTCAAAATGTTTTATCACAAAAAGCTTTGGCTGCACCAAAAACTGTTTCGACTTCAAAATCTGTATTGTATGTTCCTAAGAACTTGAGCAAAAATGCTTATATTTCAAAAGATTCAAAATTTGCATCAACTTTTAGAACTTCTAATTCTGCTTTTATTAAAAACTCTAAACTTGTATGCCATGTTTGCAAAAGAATAGGACATAAAGTTTTTGACTGCAATAATTATAAAAATGTCCATAAGAATGTAAGAAAAATCTGGGTTCCCAAAAGAACCACCTTTGCTGACCTACAAGGACCCAAGGTAGCCTGGGTACCTAAAAGAATTCATTGATTATTTTGCAGGAATGTCTTGCATCCCAAAAATTGAAGAAAAGATGGTACTTAGACAGTGGCTGCTCAAGATATATGACGGGTGACAAGGACCAGTTTATCACCCTTGAAATGAAAGAAGGAGGCATGGTCACCTTTGGAGACAATGGCAAAGGGAGAATAATCGGTATTGGTAAGATCAAAATAACTCCCTTCACTTTTATTAAAAATGTTTTGCTAGTAGACAAGTTGAAGCATAATCTTTTAAGCATAAGTCAATTATGTGATAAAGGCTTCAAGGTTGTCTTTGAATCTTCTATGTGTATAGTAATAACTCTTTAGATTCTAGCAATAAGTTCATTGGACATAGACTTGGGAATATCTATGTGATAGATCTTAATGATCTTGCCATGTCAAGTAGCCCCAATCTAGTTGCAATGAATGCTAAGACCAAAGAGTCGTGTTTACTATGGCATAAACGACTAGGTCATGCTAGCATGCATATTATTGCCAAATTGATTTCTAAAGATCTTGTTAGAGGCATGCCTAAGTTCAAAGTTGATTTTGATCATGTTTGTGATGCATGCCAAATGGGTAAACAAACCAGGGGGAGTTTTAAATCAAAGAATATAGTTTCTACAACAAGACCACTTGAACTACTTCACATAGACCTTTTCGGACCTACTAGGACCACAAGCCTAAGAGGTATAAAATATGCTTTTATGATAGTAGATGATTTTTCAAGATTTACTTGGGTTTTGTTTATTGCTTCAAAAGATGAAATTTTTCATGTTTTCAGAAAATTTCATAAAAAGGTTTCAAATCAAAAGAACTTATCTTTAATATCAATTAGAAGTGATCATGGAACTGAATTTGAAAATCAATTTTTTGAAGATTATTGTACTGAATTTGGCATTGATCATAACTTCTCCGCTCCTAGAACACCTCAACAAAATGATATTGTAGAGAGAAAAAATAGGACATTGGAAGAAATGGCTCGCACAATGTTGTGCAAAGGTAATCTTCCAAAGTACTTATGGGCAGAAGCGGTAAACACTGTATGCTATATTTTAAACCGTGTTTTGATCCGTCCTATTTTAAAGAAAACCCCCTGTGAGCTTTGGAATGATAGAAAACCCAATATCAGTTATTTTTATGTGTTTGGATGCAAATGCTTTGTGCATAACAATGAAAAAGATAATTTAGGAAAATTTGATTCTAAAGCTGATGATACAATTTTCCTAGGTTATTCATTACATAGCAAAGCATATCGGGTTTTTAATAAAAGGACTCTTACTGTTGAAGAGTCAATACATGTTATATTTATTGAAACTAACCCTACACCTTCTAGACAAGAATAGTGCAAAGATAATGATGTAGGTACGTTGCAAAAAGGAATGGAGGACTTGAGCATTCAAGATAAACACATCCAAAACGAAGAAGAAATGGTAAGGATCACACCGATCTACTGAGGGACTGGAGGTATGTTACATCTCACCCTAAAGAATTAGTCATAGGAGATAATTCACATGGTGTTAGGACTAGGTCTGCACATAAGGATGCACATGATTACCTAGCCTTGGTATCACAAATAGAACCCCATAGCCTAGAAGAAGCTGAGACTGACCCAAACTGGAAGATGGCAATGCATGATTAATTAAACCAATTTGAAAGGAATAGGGTATGGACACTAGTCGATAGACCTACTGACCGTCCAATAATAGGAACCAAATGGATCTACAGGAATAAATTAGATGAACAAAGAAACATAATAAGAAACAAAGCTAGACTAGTGCCTAAGGGATATAACCAAGAAGAAGGTATTGATTTTGATGAAACTTATGCACCTGTAGCAAGACTAGAAGCCATTAGATTACTACTTGCATTTTCTTGCTACATGAATTTCAGACTTTTTCAAATGGATGTAAAGAGTGCATTTCTTAATGGTATTATCTCTGAACAAGTTTTTATGGAACAACCACCAGGTTTTGAAAATCACACTTTTCCAAACCACGTATTTAAATTAAACAAAGCATTGTATGGTTTGAAACAAGCACCTAGAACCTGGTATGATAGACTTAGCACTTTCTTAATTGAAAATGATTTTTTAAGAGAAAATGTAGATAAAACTTTATTTATCAAAATGAAGAATAATGGCATCTTAGTTGTACAAATATATATTAATGATATCATTTTTGGTGCAACTAACGAATATCTATGTAAAGAATTTGCTAAGCTTATGCAGGGAGAATTTGAAATAAGCTTAATGGGCGAACAAAACTACTTCCTTAGACTTCGAGTAAAATAAACAATGGAAGGCATCTTCATTAACCAAGCCAAATACATCAAATAAATCATCAAAAAGTTTGGTATGGAGAGTAGCAAATCAATGAGCACACCCATGAGCCCAGCTTGCAGATTGGACAAAGATTAAAATGGATCCAATGTTGACCGAAAGTTATATAGAGGTATGATCGGATCCTTATTATATTTGACTATAAGTAGACCTGACATATTATATAGTGTATGTGTATGTGCTAGATTTCAATCATCACCAAAAGAAACACATATGCTTGCTGTTAAGAGAATAATTAAATACTTGAAAGGAACAAGTAATTTAGAAATTTGGTATTCTAAACATTCTACCCTGAATTTGATTGGATTCTCTGATGCTGACTATGCTGGTTACAAAATAAATAGAAAAATCACTAGCGGCACATGCCAATTTCTAGGGTTGAATTTAATCTCATGGCAATGTAAGAAGCAAAACTCCATAGCCTTGTCCACAGTGGAGGCTGAGTATGTGGCTACTGGTAGTTGTTGTGCTCAAGTGTTATGGATTAAACAACAACTAGAAGACTTTGATGTATCACAATCTAAAATTTCAATTAAATGTGATAACACAAGTGCTATCAATTTGACAAAGAATCCAATTCAACACTCTAGAACCAAGCACATTGAAATTAGACATCATTTTATTAGAGATCATATTTCAAATGGTGATGTAGTGCTTGATTTTGTTCCTACTGAAGATCAATTAGCTGATATATTTACTAAGCCACTTAATCAAGACAGATTCTAACTAATTAGAAGTGAATTAGGACTTTGTGATCCTTTTTAAATTCTCTATTCTAATTCCTTCAAATTTAAGAAAAAATTATCTAGAGAACCTCCTGGTTTCATTCTCTATCATAGAGCCACAATTTTCGTAGAAATTTTCTCCAAAAATCTCTTAGGTTTGTGATTAAATTTTCCAAAAACCCTGATTTCTCTGTTCGAGTCGACTGGTTCTTAAACCGAGTTGACTGGATTCTCTGTGTGTTTTGGGCGAGTTCTGGCCTAGCCGGTTTGAGCCTCTTTAAGGCTTTTTCGAGTCGACTGGATTGTCATGCTTGAGTTTTTTTATTTTGGGTCGTAGACCCCATTTCGAGCTTTCTAACCTCCATTTCATCTTTCTAACCGTCCGTTCTTCTCTTAATTCTATTCCAAATACTCCTCTCTTCCTTCTAAGCTCTCCAATCTCTCATGTCTTCCTCTTCCCTAGCAATGGCTCCTAAACGTTCTACCGGGAAATGCTCCTTGCAAGTCGCTCCATCCGTGGAAAGAGAAAGAAGAACTAAGAGGCGTCAAGAATAGCCGACTGCCACTGTTCATCATGAAGGACTTGTGGAAGAACCTGCAAGGGCTACTCCCATTGCTCCAAGTTAAATCCCTTCAATGTCCACAAGACCGGTAACTTCTGGTCATCATATCAACTTTGAATTTTTAAAAGAGATAGGGTTAAAGATTGGTGATTTGATTGAGGATCAATGCTGGAGGAAATTTTGTTCTGTAAATGAAAGAACCTACCCCTCACTTGTTAAGACATTTTATGAAAATTTGAGAGTAGGTACAAATCATGTAGAATCTATAATTAAAGGAAGAAGAGTTTTTATCAATGAAGAAGTTCTACACAATCTACTGGATTTACCTACTGATGGGGTGAAGTACTTAGTAATTGAGGATAGAGAAAATGCCTTGAGAACTATCCTAAACAAGGAAGATGTCAGTGGGATTGGAACTGTCTTTGACAATTCTTTATCACTTGAAATGAGGTTATTACATAATTTCGTTAGTAGGATATTTGTGCAAAGAACTGGAAGGTTTGATTGGGTAACTAAGAAGGACCTGTGCCTTATGGAACATATCTTAGAAAAGACTCCTGTAAATTTATCTCATATTATCATTATGCAAATGAAGGAGACTGTTAGAAAGGCTAAGGCTTGTTTACCTTATGGAATGATGTTAACCCTGCTATTCAAGTCTCAAAGAGTGAGTTTGGAAGGTGAGGATGGAGTTGAACTGCACCATACTGACGTCTACACCTCCAAGTCACTAGAAAGAATGGGTTACATTTAAGTTAAAGGTGTTTGGAGAAAGAAAGGAACTAATATCAGGGCAATTGGTAGTTCGAGTAGTGAAGAAGAAGAAGAAGAAAATGAAGAAACAGTTGGAACCTCTACTGCACCTGCACCTGAACCAGGGTCTCTCATTCTTGAACCTGCTGCCACTTTTGAAGAGACTGATGCACCTTTCCCAGAATTTGATATGCTTGCACCTGAGTTCATGACAGCTGATATTCTTTTACCAGACTTCACTCCTATAGCTTCACATCCTCCAAACATCCAAAGTCAAATTGAAGATTAGATGAAGACTTTGACTGATTCACTGACAAGGACTATCACTGCACTTTTTGGTGATCTAAAACAATCAGTGGATAGTAGACTATCTCAACTGGAAAAACATGTTACAAGTTAGCAAGGAAAAGTTGAAGCAATAGAAACTTCGAGATCTGCACCTCATGTGGAACTTCAACCTATCCTAGACCTTATTTCTTCTAGTTTTGAAGCCATAAAGAAATCAGTTGATGCAACCTTAAATGAGTATAGAACTGAGTTGAATGAAGCCAAATGCACATTGGGAACAATTACAGAAACAAGACAAATGGCAGATGACTACACACGAGGCATTGAGATTATCAGATCAGAACTTGGAAGACTTAGAGGATCTGCTGAAGCTTTTGCTAATGTCCAAGCTTCTAAACTTATGTCAATGCAAAAGGAAATTGGTGAAATGAAAAAGGCTGTGAACAAGGTACCTACAAGCTTCAAGGACATGGAACAGCAACTTGGTGCAATCTGGATGGAGATGGTTTCAATCTGTGGCATTGTTAGATCCTTGGAGATCACTGCTAGGACTAGACGTCTATATGATCCTTCTCCTATTTCTTCTAGGGGTCCTACGACTTCTCACCATCCTAGAGCACCTCCACCTCATGCATCTTCCAGTAGACCTCCTAGACTTGCTTCTTGATATGGTGCAAGTATGCCTATCAATGTACCTAAGGAAGAATCTGATAGTGAGTAGGTCTTTGGTAATTTCTGTACTTTTTGGAAACTTTTTGAAGTTTGTGTAATGCTTAATGTACTGAATCTTTTAATGGAAATGCAATGAATATCTTTTTGGACATATGTGTGTACTTCTTTTATCTTGTTAACACTCTCTAATATTTTTTAAATAGGATTCTCTCTCTAATTTGATAAAGTGAAATTATCTCAAAAAAATCTTAATACAATCTCAATCTACTTAAAATCTGAGCTTAATTACATAAGTTTTTGATTTGATGACAAAAAGGGGGAGAACTATTATACAATAAAGTGCATGAAAGAAGAGACTTAATTAGAATAGAGCTGCTAAAGTTAATTAGACAGGGGGAGCTTGATGAATATTGCATATCTTTTCTGCTAAAGTGTTCAAATAATTGATAAAAAGAGGAGAAATTTCATATTGATTAGAAATTTTATAAAAAGGGAGAGAAATACATGTTTAATTTGTTTCAATGATTACTATTCTGCTCTCTACTAATTACATTTAACTGTCAATGCTTAATGCTGCTTAATACATACAAGCACTTATTCTCTGACACTTACATTTTATAGAATTGGCTTTGTGTATAACTGTATAGCATACATTGATACTCATTTGAGAATACAGTTAATATTGTGATACGTCAAACAAGTGTAAATGCTTACTATGATATACATCTATACTTGTGAATAGAATAGATTTTTTCATGCCCAGTGTTTTGTCATCATCAAAAAGGGGGAGATTGTAGAACCCTGAAGTGATTTTGATGATAACAAAATATTGGAGCATATATTTGGTTATCTAACAACTCTTCAAATGGTTGACAAGTTTTTGTAGGACGACTACTTTGACATATTTTTTAAACCCTACAACCTTTATTTCTTTGTGTTGAGTTGTAAGTAATTAGAATCTTGTAAAGAAGAACCCAACAAAAAATTTCCTATTTGAATCAAAGATAAAGGGTTGCTTCTACTAGTTTTCAAGCTTTAATTTTTCTTGATACTGCTGTAAGAAGATCTGAAGGAAGCCTTCAAAGCTTGGCATGTGAGTTCTAGAGAATAGAAGTTGGTCTGGCTGAAGAACCAATCTCGAGCTGACTGGATGGAGGAACCAGCCGACTCTGGCACTGGCACGAGAAAGAAAATCTCTAGCACGCAGACCCAGCCGACTCATCCAGAACTTGGTTGAAAATGTTCTGAGAACCTCTGGAACCTAGCCGACTGGATTTTAGCCTAACCGACTCGTCCAGAGTGAGCTATTTTCTCAAATTTGGAACCTAGCCGACTGGATTTCAGCCTAGCCGACTCATATAGAGTGATCTATTTTCTCGACTATGGAACCTAGCCGACTGGTTTTCAACCAAGCTGACCTGAACCTGATCCGAGCTGACTCGAAGATGTCCGAGCCGACTGGAATGTCGGGGTCACTTCCAATGGCTAGTTCCAGACTTTTGATTTTGAATTCCAAAAGTGCTCCAACATTAACCTGTCACTTTCCAATGGTCTACAACGTTCAAAATCAAGGGAAGGCAGTTGAAGTCTCTATAAATGAGGTATGAGAACATCCTTAAAAAAAAAATGAGTTGTTAAACATTTATTGAACATTTATTGAAGTAAGAAGAGAGAGCACTTGAGCTTTGAAGTCAGTCTTCAAGTCTTCACCAAATCTTATCAGAAGCTTGAAGCAACTTTTGAAGAAGGCAAGGAAGCCATTGAAGTGCATTGAAGAGCATTCAATTAAGCTTCACTAGAGCTGCATCAGCAACCACCAAACAACTCAGTTTGTCATTTCTATTGCTTTTCATTCTTCTATTAGAATGCTTAGGTTATTGGTGAGCCCGGTTGTAAAAACCAAATAGGTTTCTTTGGTGAGCCTACTGAAAACCAAAGTGTAGAGGTTCTAGGTGAGCCTATGAAAACCTAATGTGAGTTTCTTTGGTGAGCCTGGTTTAAAAACCAAAGTATAGAGGTTCGGATTGTGAGCCTAAAAAATAATCCGACTGTATTCCAGTTTGGGGAATATAGTGGAAATCCCAAATGGTGAACTTGGGTAGTGGACGTAGGAGCAGGGTTGCTCCGAACCACTCTAAACTTGTTTTGTTTGTGTTGTGCTTTACTTACTTTTCAGTTTCCGCACTTAATTCTGATTAACACAACACTCAACCACTAAAAGAAATTACTAGTGCACATATTTTCAAGAAATTTCCAATTCACCCCCCTCTCGGGAAAAGCCACCTGGGCAACACTCTCGGACAAGGTAGTAGTAATGCAGAACATGCTTGGTCCACTGATGTGCCTTCAATTCTTTTGCTTGAGCAATGGCTCCAATGCTATTACAATATAGAATAACTAGACCACGTATAGAGGGTTCCACTCTAAGCTCAATGATGAACTTTCATAACTATACAACTTCCATTGCAGCATCAGATGCCGCAATACTCCACCTTGTATACTAAATCGGCCATAGTGTGTTGCTTGGAGCTTTTCTAGCAAACAGCTCCTCCATTAAGGGTAACGACATAACCCGACACACTTTTTCTATCATCCTAGTCTGACTAAAAGTTGGAGTTGGTACAATTGACTAGATTCAAGTCAAAATCTTCATAAATCAACCATTAGTCCATAATATTTTTCAAATACTTAAGGATAGTTTTTATGACCTTCTAATGGTTCTCACTTGGATCAAATTGGTATCTACTCACTACTCCTAGTGATTATGCCACATGGTACGGGCACTAGAGTTCATAAGAGACTTCAAGCAAATCAGATCAACCCAAGCTCCTTATGGATTGCAAGTAAATAAACCAAACTCTGAATTTGGTTTCAACTTTATGTTACTTTTAGCATGGTTCCATGAATCCTTTAATTTCAGCATGAGTCCATGAGCCCTGTAATTAGAGTCCAGTCAACTTTAATTTCAATTTAGTCATGTAATTTGCTTAAGTTAGGTTCAGTTTGGTTAAGTTCAATTATGCAAGTTGGGTTCAAGTTGGATTCAGAATTAAGCAAGATCAAGACCATGAAGCTTGGAGATTAGATGGAGCAAACCACCTCAACCACCATACCAAGTTGGAATGCCACATCACCATGCCAAGATGGAAGCCACCTCAACTCCTCCATGCCAAGATAGGATGACACCTCACCTCCCATGCCACATCACTCCATTTAGGTGCCCAAATTCAAATTTGAATTTAAGTTGGAACTTCCCTCTTATATCTCCACTCTTCATGCATGAATCCCACTTATCCCTCCACTCTTCACTCCACTCTTTAAGCTTGTAATTTGAATTTGAAAGGGCTAGGGATGTCTATAAATACCCCTAACCCTCTTGTAATCAAACCATTATGATGAATGAATGAAAGTTTTTTTTTCTACTTCCATTTACTTGTTGCATTTGCTACTCCATAAGGGAGAGGGTGTGAGGCCCAACCATCCATCCAAGATGCCACCATCTTCAACCAAGACACCCATCTCTTCAACCAAGATGCCAGCCTATCCCTCCAAGATGCCAACAATCATTTCCTTTTCCTCCTTCTAAATCTTTACTTTTCTTTTCCCTCATCCTTTTACACCCATTAATGCCCTCCATTGCAGGATCCTCCTTGATCTCAAGCTAAAGAGGAGGTTTTCTTTGCTTCAGAACCATTTATGTTAGGAGTCTTCCATCCAAGGAGTGATAGTCTTCAAGTCCAATTGCTAATCCTTGAAGTGCTAAAATTAAACCACCACCAAAAGTGTGAGAGCTCATTGTTGTTAAGAGAACCCTTCCTAGACTCTTAGGTCTGATTGTTTGAAGGTACATGTCTTAATTAGAATGGTTTCTCAACCATTAGGTCCTTTCTACTTTTTTTGAATGGAAACTATATTGTGGGTAATATAACTTTTATCTAGTAGTCTCTTACATCAAATTTATTTGCTCCCTCTTATGCATGAATCCTGCTGATATATGGTAGAATTATTGCTCATTTTAGTTTGCTAGGTTCTAAGTTTAAAACCGCATCCAGTATCCCACATCATTTTCGGTATCAGAGCATGGTTAACTAGGACAAGTTTGCTAGTTGCTAAAATTTTCTACATGCTGAAATTCTGCACATTAAGGATTGAACTGAAAGTTCTCTTCATAGCTTTTTGGATCCTAGTTTTTATTAGCATTTTTCAGTAATATTGCTAGTTCAAAAACCAGGGCTAAAATCTTCCTCATAGATTTCATATCTGAATTTTAAGAAAAAAAATCTGCATTGTTTTCATTCTTTGATCTAAGGTTTCACGCCTCCTGAGCGGGTATACGAAAGTATACTGTCATGACCCATGGGAGTAATGAGCTACGACGTGAGATCCTTAGGTTAAAGGTTTGATGTGCTAATTGCTTGCTTGATGTATGATTGCATGACTTGCCTAAGTGATTGCTTGAATTGCATGATTTTCTTTTATTAGCACATTGAACACCATAAAAAAAAAAATTTCTGGCATAATTAAAATTTGAATCCACCTAACCATGTTCAAAAATTTAAAATTTAAATTTTGAATTTTGAATTTTAAAATTTAAAATTTGAGAATTTAAACTTGAAATTCAAATTTGAAGTTTGAAGTTTAGGAATTTGAGTTTTGAAGTGCATGTTATTCCTAGTCCTTATGATCTATTGATTAGCTAGATTATTGGATGTGCATTTATTTTTAAAATATTTAAGGGCAATCTTATCACGAGATAAGGGAAAGATTTCATCACCTTTTCTTGGCCCAAAAACAACCAATTACATATTGCATTAGCCCAAGCTTAATTTAAAATTGAATAAGAACCTAAACTAGGAACATCAACAAGTTAAGTTCAAGGTATTGTGTTGAGACTAGTGTAACTCAATTCTTCTCTTACTCCTGGAAATTGGTATCTAAGGCTAGGGGTCCAATGGCAAACTCCTTAAGCAGAACTGTGTTTTTTTATTAGGATCCTGCGAGAGCAGGGGGAGCCTCCCACACTCCCACCTCTTACCTGGCCATTTAAAAGGATAATTGTAGACTTGATTGTACTTAGTCAATTCATTATACATTAAGCTTCTAGGTCTAGGAAACCCCTAGAACGAGTCTCTGTGCTGCAAGTCCACTAGATTAGGAACCCCATACCAACATTCCCAAACCTAACTAAGTGTCACCATGGATCCAAATCTTGAAACTTTGTTAAGAACCAGGACTGAACAATGCAAACAACTAAATAATAGGTTTGACCAAATGGAGGAGCATATCGGGACCCTTGAAGAGACCATAAGGCCCATACTAAACCTGAATCACCCAGACTAACTCCCCTTGGTCCTAACCCATCTCCATGATCCCACCCCTGAACATGACCATAGACACCCACACCAAGACTCCACTAATTCGAAGGAAAGAGCCCTTAGGAACATTCACCTTGATGCACCCACTTTTGATGGAAATCTAGATCCTAAGGTATACATTGATTGAGAGAATGACATGGATCAATATTTTGAATGGTATAAGATGTTAGAAGAGAAGAAGTTCAAATTTGCTAAACTAAGGTTAGTCCGACAAGCTAGGTTGTGTTGGGAAAATGTTAAGTGCATTTGTCGTCGGAGAAGATACATGCCCATAGTCACATGAAGAGCCATGAAGATCAAACTTAGGACAAAGTACCTACCCTTGTCCTATGAGTAGAGACTTTTAGATCAATGGCAAAGAATGAGCCAAGGGAATATAACTGTATCTAAATATATCACCAAGTTCGATGAATTTATCATGAGATGTAGTGTGGTTGAGTGGAGATCATCACCTTGTCTAGATTTAGAGCAGGCTTACATGAAGAAATCAAGAGGGAATTATTTTTTAGAGAAGTCCATGACCTAGAGCAGGCTTACCAAATCGCTAGGGACTGTGAGATATTTCAGAGGGGACCCCTAATCCGTCGACTTGAACCTAGTAGGATTAGTACCCCTAGAAATAGGCCAAATTCTAGTTAAATTTCCTCGAACTGACCCAATCCTACTACCCCACTAGCTTGCAAAGATGATAGGGGTAAGGCCCCTGAAGTTCAAAGAGATAATCACCAAAATGTACATTGCTTTAGGTATCATAAAGTTGGCCACTATGCTAGTCAATGCCCTACCCAAGCCTTACACATAAGAGAGTTAGAGGAAGAAACTCCAAGAACCTTTAAAGAATTTGAGCCTTACACATAAGAGAGTTAGAGGAAGAAACTCCAAGAACCTTTAAAGAATTTGAGGAAGAAGTATATGAAGCCGGATCAAATCTAGTAGATGAATATGAGGGAGATGAAGAAGACATTTATCCAACTAAAACATTGGGAGTCGTTAGATGTATTTTGACCCAAACAAGAGAGCAAAATGATTGGCGTATAACTATTATCCTACAAACTTTTGTCAAAATAGGAAAAAAGATTTGCAAGATCATCATAGATAGTGGGAGTTGTGCTAATGCCATTTCCATTAGTACTGTCAAGAGTTTAGGATTGACTACTGTTCCCCATCCCAACCCTTATAAGATATCTTGGATTGATTTGACCTCCATCCTGATTAAGTTAAGATGCCAAGTCACAATCCAACTCCAATCCTATCAAGAGAAAGTTTGGTGTGACGTTCTTCCTATGGGGATTAGCAGTATCATTCTAGGCCGACCCTTGTTGTATGATCATGATGCTACTTTATACAGTCCATCAAACTCTTGTTCATTCACCCATCTAGGATAGAAAATCATTATAAACTCTTTACCACCTAAGGATAACACCAAAAGAGGGTATAGCAATCTGAAGGAAAAGAAAAAAGGATTGAATTTGATCAATGCTAAGGACTTGGAAAGACAAATTAGTGAGGGTTCACTAGTATGGATATTGTCCACCAAGGAAGTTGAGGATCAACCCCAAAAGAAGCAACCCCAAGAAATAGTAGAATTTTTAAAGGATTTTTAAGATGTATTTCTAGAAGATTTTCCAGATTACCTCCCACCATTAAGGGACATTCAACATGCCATATACTTAGTCCCAGGAGCCACCATACCAAACCTTCCACATTATAGAATGAATCCCGTTGAACATTTAGAGTTACAAAGGCAAGTTAAAGACCTTCTCCAAAAGGCATTCATTAGGGAAAGCTTGAGCCCTTGTGTAGTACCATCCCCTTTGACCTCCAAAAAGGATGACACTTGGAGAATGTGTGTAGATAGTCATGCCATCAATAAGATAATGGTCAAGTATCATTTTCCCATTTCCCAACTTGATGATATGTTAGACATGATGGCCAGAGCTACTATTTTCTCTAAGATTGACTTTAAGAGTGGCTATCACCAAGTTAGGATTAGACTTGGGGATGAGTGGAAGATAGCTTTTAAGACTACGGTTAGCCTTTATGAATGGTTAGTGATGCCTTTTGGCCTTTCCAATGCGCCTAGTACATTTATGAGGATCATGACCCAAGTCCTGAGACCATCCAATGGAAAATTTATTGTAGTCTATTTTGATGATATCCTCATACATAGTAGGACTAAGGAACATCACTTGGACCGTCTCCAACAAGTATGTCAAGCTCTTAGGAAGGACAGCCTTTATGCCAACCTTAAGAAATGCAGTTTCATGACCCCTAGAGTCATTTTTCTAGGTTTTGTTGTTATCCCTGAAGGAGTGTCTGCTGACCCGAAAAAAGTTAAGTCCATAGTTGAGTGGCTTGTACCCCAAAGTGTACATGATGTACGTAGCTTCCACGACCTTGCCACTTTCTATAGGAGATTCATTCGAGGTTTTAGAATGATTATTGTACCGATCATGGACTATATTAGGAAGGAAACTTTTGAATGGACTAAGAATGCCAATAGAGCCTTTCTTGAGATCAAAGAGAAAATGACCCAAGCACCAATTTTATGACTACCTGACTTTATAAAGGTTTTGAAGATAGCTTGTGATGCCTGTAGAATTAGAATTGGAAGAGTTTTAAGTCAAGAGAACCATCCTGTAGCCTTCTTTAGTGAGAAGTTGAATGAAGTGAAATTGAGATATTCAACTTATGATAAGAAATTGAACGTGGTAGTTTAAGCTTTAAGTGGTGCGGGCACCAGGCTCAGGAAGAGGCTTCAACCAATGCCAAGTTCTTTATGGATAGAAGACTAGAAAATAAAGTCCTATAATAAGTCTATGAGTCCTGTACTTGTTTTTATTTGACTAATTGAGTCCTGTTTTATTTCAATTTGGATCCAATTAGAGTTAAATTGGCTTTGTATTGAGTCAGGTTCAAGAGCTACTTGAATTGGGTTCCAATTAAGCCAGATTAAGTGCAACCAGCTTCACCAACTGCTTGGAGCACCACATCATCATTGAACCATGCCACTTTGGAGGACAAGTCATGCCACTTGGAGGATAGATCATGCCACATCACCAAGATAATTCAAACAAGATTTTTTCCCAAGGTAAATTCAAGAAAACTCCATGGGACGCCACCTTGCAAAAGCCATCCCACTTTCTTTGGGACACCTCCTTGATTTTCTCTCTTGTAATTAGGAGTTTCAAATTTGAAAGGGCCACTCCTCTCTTCATGGGACGCCCCTTGATTTTCTCCATGAAAGAAGGTGTAGTTTGAATTTGAAAGGGAGCTTAAAGTCTATAAAAGCTCCTAAGTTCTCTTGTAATGGGATGATGAATGAAATGAGATTTTTTTCTAGAAAACTTTCTTCCTTTGCTAGCCAAAGACCCTTGAGAGAAGGTAGGTGTGAAACCTAGGATACTTAGCCAATTCAAGCCTTAATCCCTCTTTCAACCCCATTCGGCCAGCCTTGAAAATTTCTCTCCAAGTCAATCCAAATTCACCCACCCCTCTTCCAGGAGATGTCATCCTCAAAGGAGTTCTCCATGCCATCAAGTGAAGGAGATTGAAGCCATGGGCAACAAAGGAGTTCCACTTCAAGCCAAGCCTAAGCCATTTCTTCCATTGCTAATTTTCCTCTTCCCTTTTCTCCATTCTTCCATCTAAATCTTTTAATTTTACCATCTATCTATGCAGGATCCCCGGGTCTCCTGGTTTCCAAGGTGAAGGTCTACTGTGCTAAAGAATCATAAACAAGGTGCCTTTAGATCTAGAGTAACTCCTTGCCATCTTAATACTTCATCTTGAGTGTTCCTTTGCTAAATTTCAGAAGATTAATAGCCGGATAGCCTTCTTTATAACCTTCTTTCAGATCTAAAATAGTAGATTACACTAGCCCTAACCTGTGTGGTTTCCTAACCACGAAGGTCCCTTCTTAGTTCTTTTGAAAGTTTCTTTTCTAGTCAAGTTTACTTCCTTATGTTCATTTCATATAATTCTATTTCTTTTACGTAGAATAGCTGCATGTTTATTTGTTTCATTTTCACTTAGTTCCTCTAATTCCTAGAAATGCATCATTCTATATTTGTCCCCCATCATCATGGTATCAGAGCATGGTAGGTTAGGGTTAATTTTGAATTTCTGCATTTAGGTAAGTTGCTGAAATTTCTGCATGCATAGCTATATTACTTGCTACATAGTTTTCTTTCTAAATCCAATCTAGATCTAAGATTCACGCCTCCTGAGTGGGTGTACACCAGTACAATATCACGACCCATGGGAATAATGAGCTCCTGGCCAGACGTGAATCCTTAGGTTGAAGTTTGGTATGTTAATGCTTTTGTCTATTTAAATTCTGCTGTTCTATCCTTCATGCAATGTCTGTGTTCTAGGAACTACCACATCTAACAAAGATTTTTGTTTTTAATTTCCTTTCATCTGGTATGTCTCCCATGAGTTAGGAATGCTCTGTAATTTTTTCTGGATTTTTGGATACTTTTACATTGCACTTTCTGCACCACTTTAGAACTGCAACACACTAATTCTGCACCTGAAATTTGGATCCATATGCTTGTTGCATTCATTTCATGGTAAACCAAATTAAGGGCATCAAATTGACATAGGGTCAGGATTTCATTACCTGTCCCTAGCCCAAAAATCACCAACTTGCATAACGAACCCAACCCTAATTAAAATGGATTAGACATTTAATTGCTCTAGCGAGCTAGGGACACCCACAAAGTCGGGTCGAATCAAGTGTCAAGCCAACTTTGACAGCCTGTTTGTGTGTGCTTGTATCTGGTGTCTAGGCAAGTGGTTCAGGGACAAGAGCCCAAAGGAAAGTGGGTTGGTTCGCTTACCTGGCCAATTTCAAATTGGTGTCTAAGGCAAGCAAAGAGGAACCTCCACTAACCTTACACTTACCTGGCCAGGTGCCAGGTTACTACAACCCGGATTGTCAATTTGACCTTACATTTGATTTGGACTCTAGGTCTAGCAAAACCCCTACTCCGAGTTGAGTCCGTGTGCATGGCAACTAGATCAGGAGCACCCTACCAGCAGACCCAAGCCCAATCTAGTGTAACCATGGAACAAAACTTTGAGAGTTTGATGAAATCTTTGAATGACCAAATGACCTGGCTGAACCAAAACTTGACTGATCAATTAGCCCAGACCAATCAAAACTTGACTGATCAGATAACCCACATCACTGCTAGGCTTGATCGATTAGAAGCTCGTACCCCAGGAGGAAATCATGAAGTCCAGAATGAGTTAAAGCCTGATTCTGAGTTTGAGACACCCATCAACCCTAGAAGGGCTCTTCATCAAGACCATTTCTTTGAGCCAAATCCTAGGAGGGCTAATCCTAATCGAGTCCATGACCTGAACCCTAGGATAGCACACCATGATCCAGTCTATGAGCCAAACCTTAGGAGACACAATCAGGATCAGACAGACCATGATGAGCAAACCCTTAGGAGTATTAGGTTGGAAGCACCAACATTTGATGGATATTTGGATCCTAAGGTTTACATAGATTGGGAGGGAGAGATGGATTAGTACTTTGATTGGTATGACATGACAGAGGATAGAAAATGCAAGTTCATGAAGCTTAGGTTAATTCGTCAGGCTAGGCTTTACTGGGAAAACGTCGAGAGGTTCATTAGACAAAGGGGTGATGTTCCCATAGTAACTTGGAGGGCAATGAAACTTAGGCTTAGAGAGAAATACCTTCCTATGTTCTACCACTAGAGACTTCTAGACCAGTGGCAGAGATTGACCCAGGGAACCAAGTGTAGCTGAATACATTGCAAAGTTTGACGAATTTGTGATGAGATGCAATGTAGATGAGTCCGAGTCAGTTACTTTATCTAGGTTTAGGGCAGGATTGAGAGAAGAGATCCAGAAGAAGTTATTCTTGAGGGAAGTCCATGACCTAGAGTTATCTTATCAAGTAGCATGAGATGCCGAGAGATTCCATAGGGGACCACTTTATCGCAAACCCGAACCCCCTAGAACTAGTGCACCTAGTCAGCAGCCAGGACCCAATCAGATGTGAACCAACCGACCGAATCCTAGCACCCCTCTGACCCGTAGAGATGATAAGGGTAAAGCACCAGAAGTTCAGAGGACTCCAAACCCTAATGTCGCATGTTTCATGTGTTATAAGTTAGGCCATTATGCTAGCAATTGTCCAACTAAGGCTTTACACATAGGAGAATCAGAAGAAAATGAGCCTGAACCCATAGAGTCCCTAGGTGATAATGTTGAGGAGATATATCAGGCTGAGGACAATTTGGCTGAAGAGTATGAAGGTGACGAAGAACAGATAGAGCCTGATCTGTTAGGAGTAGTTAGATGCATCCTTACCCACACTGTGACACAGGAGGATTGGCGCAGGACTAACATCCTACAAACATTTGTCAAGTTAGGGGATAAGGTATTTAAAATAATCATAGATAGTGGGAGTCATGTAAATGCCATATCCACTAGTGCTGTCAAAATATTAGGCTTGTCCACAGTTCCCCATCCAAATCCCTATAAGGTTTCTTGGATAGACTCCACTTCAATTCCTATCAAACATAGGTGCCTAGTCCAAACCCAATTACAGTCCTATCAGGAGAAAGTGTGGTGTGATGTCTTACCAATGGGAGTGAGCAGAATCATCCTAGGTCGACCCTGGTTATTTGACCATGATGCGACTCTATACAGCCGATCAAATTCCTGCTCATTCATACACCTAGGAAAGAAGTTTGTGATCAACCCAACACCATCTAAGGACACTGTTAAGAGAGGATCAAGCCACCTAAAGAAAAAGAAAATGGGAGTCAATTTGATCACTAATAAGGAAATTGAGAAAGAGCTCACTGAGGGTACACATGTTTAGATTTTAACCACTAAGGAAATTCAGGAGCCTTCCCAGAAAGAACACCCTCAGGAAATGGCTAAAGTGTTAGAAGACTTTAAGGATGTGTTTCTAGATGACCTACCTGACCAACTTCCACCATATAGGGACATCCAGCACGCCATTGACTTAGTTCCAGGAGCCACCCTACCCAACCTTCCACATTATAGGATGAACCCTACCGAACATTTAGAGTTACAAAGACAAGTAGGGGATCTCCTTAGGAAAGGATTTATTAGTGAGAGTTTGAGTCCCTGTGCAGTACCCACATTACTGACCCCTAAGAAAGATGGCACTTGGAGGATGTGCGTTGATAGTCGTGCCATTAATAAGATCACAGCAAAATATAGGTTTCCCATATCCTGTTTGGACGACATGTTAGATATGATGGCCGGAGCAACAATATTTTCAAAGATTGACCTTAAGAGTGGCTATCATCGGGTTAGGATTACACATGGGGATGAGTGGAAGACTGCATTCAAGACCAAGGAGGGTCTTTTTGAGTGGGTAGTAATGCCTTTCAAACTGTCCAATGCTCCTAGTACCTTTATGCAGATTATGAATCAAGTCCTAAGGTTATTTATAGAAAAGTTTGTCATAGTTTACTTCGATGACATTCTTATATACAGCAGGACCAAGAAGGATCATTTGGACCATTTGAATCAAGTCTGTTTAGCACTTAGGGAAAATAGTCTCTTCGCAAATCTTAAAAAATGTGATTTTTTCACCCATAGAGTTATTTTCCTAGGTTTTGTTGTTACACCTGACGGAGTTTATGCTGACCCCAAAAAGATTAAGTCAATTGTAGAGTGGCCTGTGCCAAAAAGTGTTCATGAAGTATGAAGTTTTCATGGCATCGCTACTTTTTATAGAAGGTTAATTCGGAGGTTTAGTACCATAGTTGCACCAATCATGGATTGCATTAGGAAAGGCCAATTTGAATGGACAAAAGCTACTGATAGAGCTTTCCTAGATGTTAAGAAGAAAATGACACAAGCACCTATCTTAAAATTGCTTGATTTTTCTAAGATTTTTGAGGTTGCTTGTGATGCATCTGGAGTTGGAATAGGTGGAGTTTTAAGCCAGGAGAGCCACCCCATAGCTTTCTTTAGTGAAAAATTAAATGAAGCCAAGCTTAAGTATTCTCCCTATGATAAGGAGCTCTATGTAGTAGTGCAAGCTTTAAGGTATTGGAGGCACTATTTACTACCGCATGAATTTGTCCTGTTTTCTGATATAAGGTCCTTAGATTCCTTAATTCCCAGAAAAAGCTGAATCCTGGCGCGCTAAGTGGGTAGAATACATCCAGGCATACACATTTATCTTAAAACACCATGCCGAAACTGAGAATAAGGTCGCAGATGCATTAAGTCATAGAGCCCTAATTCTAAACTCGATTAGCACTGAAGTCATTAGATTTGAAAGACTTACGGATGAGTATGATACCTATCCAGACTTTAGTGAAGTTTACCAAGCTTTGAAATTAGGACCATCTAGTGACCACAGTGAGTACACCCTTTTAGATGGTTATCTATTTAAGGAAAACAAGCTTTGTGTTCCAAAGACTTCCCTGAGAGACTTTTTAATTTGGGAAACCCATGTTGGACATTTGGCTGGCCATTTTGGAAGAAACAAGACCATATTGATACTTGAGGAGAAATTTTACTGGCGAGGCCTTAAGAGACAGGTAGCCAATATTGTTGCTCGATGTAGGACATGTGCGGTAGCCAATCATCAAAGACAAAATACCGGGTTATACACTCCTTTACCTGTGCCAGATTGTCCATGGCAGGATCTTAGCATGGACTTCATTTTAGTACTGCCCAAGACCCTTAAAAAACACGATTCAATCTTTGGAGTGGTCAACAGATTTTCAAAAATGGCTTATTTTATACCCTGCTCCCAAACTTTTGATGCCTCTAGGGTAGCCAAGTTTTTTCTCAATCAAGTAGTCAAGTTACATGGGTTACCTAAGACCATTGTTTCTGATAGGGATGTCCATTTCACAAGCTATTTTTGGAAAACCCTTTGGCACCTACTAGGAACAAAACTAAAATTCTCAACTGCTTACTACCCTCAGACTGATGGACAAACCAAGGTTGTAAATAGAAGTCTTGGAAATTTATTGAGATGCCTTGTTGGAGAGAGTCTGGGAACTTGGGATTTACTTCTACCTCATACTGAATTCGCGTACAATAGCTTGGTCAATAGGTCTACTGGTAAAAGTCCCTTTGAGATTGTCCATGGTTACAGACCTAGGAAGCCTATTGACCTCATTCCATTACCCACACATGCACGAATGTCTGAGTCTATCGAGTCATATGCCCAACATCTTAAAGAATTACATAAAGAAATTAGTAAGAAAATTTAAATGAGTAATGAAGTTTATAAGCATATGGCTGATTCGCATAAACAAATAAAAGAATTTAATGAAGGGGACTCTGTCATGATAAAACTTAGACCTGAAAGGTTTCCACCGGGGACTATGAAGAAATTGCATGCCCGGGGAGCTGGACCTTTCAAAATAATTAAGAAAATTGGATCTAATACATATGTGTTAGAGTTACCACCTGATTATGGCATTAGCTCCACATTAATATTTCTGATCTGAAAGAATTTAAAGAACCGGCATTAATTCCTAGTGAGCCTTTTGGACTTCACCCTGCCTTTGAGAGTGAAACCCTACCTGAGTGTCCACCAGCAATTCCACTAGACCAGAGAGACAAGATTGAACGTATTTTGGATGACCAAGTGATTACTACTAGAAATAAGGGTTATCAGTGTTATCTAGTTCATTGGCATGGCCGATCGGAATCCGAAGACTCCTGGATTATCCGAGAGGATCTACAACAAATTAACCCAAATCTATTAGAAAAATACCACAGTCAAACCAATCCTTACTCGACAGGGTCGAGTTTCTCCCACTCAGGGAGAACTGGTACAGGCACCAGGCTCAGGAAGAGGCTTTAACCAATGCCAAGTTCTTTATGGATAGAAGACTAGGAAATAAAGTCCTATAATAAGTTTATGAGTCCTGTACTTGTTTTTATTTGACTAATTGAGTCCTGCTTTATTTTAATTTGGGTCCAATTAAAGTTAAATTGGCTTTATATTAAGTCGGGTTCAAGAGCTACTTGAATTGGGTTCCAATTAAGCCAGATTAAGTGCAACCAGCTTCACCAACTGCTTGGAGCACCATATCATCATTGAACCATGCCATCTTGGAGGACAAGTCATGCAACTTGGAGGATAGATCATGCCACATCACCAAGATAATTCAAACAAGATTTTCGCCCAAGATAAATTCAAGAAAACTCCATGGGACGCCACCTTGCAAAAGCCATCCCACTTTCTTTGGGATGCCTCCTTGATTTTCTCTTTTATAATTAGGAGTTTCAAATTTGAAAGGGCCACTCCTCTCTTCATGGGACGCCCCTTGATTTTCTCCATGAAAGAAGGTGTAGTTTGAATTTAAAAGGGAGCTTAAAGTCTATAAAAGCTCTTAAGTTCTCTTGTAATCGGATGATGAACGAAATGAGATTTTTTTCTAGAAAGCTTTCTTCCTTTGCTAGCCAAAGACCCTTGAGAGAAGGTAGGTGTGAGACCTAGGATACTTAGCCAATTCAAGCCTTAATCCCTCTTCCAACCCCATTCGACTAGCCTTGAAAATTTCTCTCCAAGTCAATCCAAATTCACCCACCCCTCTTCCAAGAGATGTCATCCTCAAAGGAGTTCTCCACGCCATCAAGTGAAGGAGATTCAAGCCATGGGCGCCAAAGGAGATCCACTTCAAGCCAAGCCTAAGCCATCTCTTCCATTCCTAATTTTCCTCTTCCCTTTTCTCCATTCTTCCATCTAAATCTTTTAATTTTACCATCTATCTATGTAGGATCCCCAGGTCTCCTAGTTTCCAAGGTGAAGGTCTACTGTGCCAAGGAATCATAAACAATGTGCCTTTAGATCTAGAGTAACTCCTTGCCATCTTAATACTTCATCTTGAGTGTTCCTTTGCTAAATTTCAGAAGATTAATAGCTGGATAGCCTTCTTTATAACCTTCTTTCAGATCTGAAATAGTAGATTATGATAGCCCTAACCTGTGTGATTTCCTAACCATGAAGGTCCCTTCTTAGTTCTTTTGAAAGTTTCTTTTCTAGTCAAGTTTACTTCCTTATGTTCCTTTCATATAATTCTATTTCTTTTACGTAGAATAGCTGCATGTTTATTTGTTTCATTTTTACTTAGTTCTTCTAATTCCTAGAAACGCATCATTCTATATTTGTCCCCCATCATTAAGGTATTGGAGACACTATCTATTACCATAGGAGTTTGTCCTATATTCAGACCATGAAGCACTTTGATTCCTTGGTTCCTAAAAGAAGCTGAACTCTAGGCATGGCAAGTGGGTAGAGTACATTCAAGCCTATACCTTTATTTTGAAATACCGTGCTGGCACTGAAAATCAGGTTGCCGATATACTGAGCCGTTGTTCCATGCTTTTAACCTCTATAAGTACTCTAGTCATAAGATTTGATAGATTGAAAGAAGAATACGAAAATTATCCTGACTTTAGTAAGATTTTTGAATTTGTTCACCAAGGACCATCTAGTGTATATTATGACTATGCCCTTCACGATGGATTCCTTTTCAAAGGAAATAAGTTATGCATCCCTCGAAACAAGAATTCTTGATTTGGGAAACCATGCAGGGGGTTTAGCTAGCTATTTTGGTAGGAATAAAACAATACTAGCAGTTGAACACCAGTTCTTTTGGCCTAGCCTCGAACGAAATGTGGCCCAAGTGGTGGCCTAGTGTCGAACTTGTGCCATTGCCAAATAGCAAAAATAAAACACAGACCTATACATTTTTTTACGTGCCCCTGATTGTCCATGACAAAACCTTAGTCTGGACTTTGTGTTAGGGTTACCAAAGATCATGCAAAGACATGACTCTATCTATATTGTGGTTGATCATTTTTCTAAGATGGCACACTTCTTACCCTATTCTCAGACTTTTGATGATTCAAAAGTGGCCAAACTTTTCCTCAATGAAGTGGTAGGTTACATGGTTTGCCCAAAATCATTGTGTCTGATAGGGATGTCCGATTCACTAGTTATTTTTGGAAAACCCTATGGCACATGTTAGGAATCAAACTGAAGTTTTTCACCACCTACCACCCACATATTGATGACCAAATAGAAGTTGTGAATAGAAGTCTTGGAAATCTGTTGAGATGTTTAGTTGGTGAGAGTACTAGAAACTGGGACCTTTTGTTACCACGTGCTAAATTTGCCTACAATAGCTTAGTCAATACGTCCACTAGGAAAAGTCCATTTGACATTGTCCATGGATACAAACCAAGAAAGTGCATAGACCTTGTTCCTTTACCCATGCATGCACGAGTTTCTAAGTCTACAGAGTCATATGTACAGCATGTTAGAGAATTGCACAAAGAGATTAGTAAGAAAATTAATTTGAGCAATAAAACTTACAAGCATATGGCTAATTTCCATAAGAGAGTTAAAGAATTTTATGAAGGAGACTGTGATGATTAGGCTTAGACCTGAATGGTTCCCACTCGAAACCATGAAAAAGTTACATGCCCACAGTGTGGGTCATTTCAAAATAATAAAAAATATTGGATCTAATGCCTATGTGCTTGAGTTACCATCTGACTTAGGTATCAATTCAACTTTCAATATTTCAGACCTAGTAGAGTATAAGGAACTAACAATGATACCTAGTGAGCCTTTTGGACCTGATCCCATTTTTGAGAGTTAACCTACCCTTGAGTGTCCACTAGCCACATTACTATAATGGTGAGATAGGATTGAGCGAGTTCTGGATTACAAGACTATCACTACCCAGAATAAAGACTATCAATGCAATTTGGTTCATTGACAAGGTTGACCAGAATTTGAAGACTTGTGGATCACTCGAGAGGATCTGCAAAGGATCAACCCAGACTTACTAGAACACTACCAAAATCAAGTTGATAAATACTCGATAGGGTCGAGTCCTTCTCACCCTGAGAGAATTGGTGCGGGGACCAGAGTTTGTAAGAGACTTCAAGCAAACCAGATCAACCCAAGCTCCTTATGGATTGCAAGTGAATAAACCAAACTCTGATTTTGGCTTCAACTTTGTGTTACTTTCAGCATGATTCCATGAATCCTTTAATTTCAGCATGAGTCCATGAATCCTGTAATTAGAGTCCAGTCAATTTTAATTTCAATTTAGTCATGTAATTTGTTTAAGTTAGGTTCAATTTGGTTAAATTGATTCAATTAAGCAAGTTGGGTTCAGGTTAGGTTCAAAATTAAGCAAGAGGATGTAGCAAACCACCTCAACAACCATGCCAAGTTGGATTGCCACATCACCATGCCAAGATGGAAGCCACCTCACCTCCTCCATGCCAAGATAGGATGACACCTCACCTCTCATGCCATATCACTACATTTAGGTGCCCAAATTCAAATTTGAATTTAAGTTGGAACTTCCCTCTTATATCTCCACTTTTTATGCATGAATTTCTCTTATCCCTCCACTCTTCACTCCACTCTTTAAGCTTGTAATTTGAATTTGAAAGGGCTAGGGATGTCTATAAATATCCCTAACCCTCTTGTAATCAAACCATTATGATGAATGAATGAAAGTTTTTTTTTCTACTTCCATTTGCTTGTTGCATTTGACACTCCATAAGGGAGAGGGTGTGAAGCCAACCATCCATCCAAGATGCCACCATCTTCAACCAAGATGCCCATCTCTTCAACCAAGATGCCAGCCTATCCCTCCAAGATGCCAACAATCATTTTCTTTTCCTCCTTCTAAATCTCTACTTTCCTTTTTTCTCATCCTTCTATGCCTATTAATGCCCTCCATTACAGGATCCTCCTTGATCTCGAGCTTAAGAGGAGGTTTGCTTTGCTTCAGAATCATCTATGTTAGGAGTCTTCCATCCAAGGAGTGATAGTCTTCAAGTCCAATCGCTAATCCTTGGAGTGCTGAAATTAAACCACCACCAAAAGTGTGAGAGCTCATTGTTGGTAAGAGAACCCTTCTTAGACTCTTAGGTCTAATTGTTTGTAGGTACATGTCCTACTTAGAATGGTTTCTCAACCATTAGGTCCTTTCTACTTTTGATTGAATGGAAACTACATTACGGGTAATATAACTTTCATCTAGTAGCCCCTTACATCAAATTTATTATCTCCCTCTTATGCATGAGTCCTACTGATATGTGGTAGAATCATTGCTCATTTTAGTTTGATAGGTTCTAAGTTTAAAACCCCATCCAGCATCCCGCATCACCACATCTGGTCATATACATATCATGGCGTGCATAATGGATCCCACTACTAAAGATATGAAATCCAACTCATATGCTCTCTCTCTTGAGGAGTTATCAGACAATCCTTCTTAAATAAAAATTTTATGACCTTTCAAAAAATAGCCTTTCTTGGAATCACCATGCTGAATCGCTTCAACATAGTGTCAATGTAGTCATCTTTGATAACCCTAGCAACCTTTTAGATCCATATCTATAGATCTTCATCCCAAGGACATAGGTCGCTTCTCCTAGGTCCTTCATGGTGAATCGAGATGACAGCCAAATCTTTATTCCCTATATTATAGGAATGTCATTCCCTATTAAGAGAATCTTATCCACATATAAAACAAGAAATACAACTATTGA
Organism: Areca catechu; assembly: GCA_021397845.1. Taxonomy (NCBI): domain Eukaryota; kingdom Viridiplantae; phylum Streptophyta; class Magnoliopsida; order Arecales; family Arecaceae; genus Areca; species Areca catechu. The sequence continues at coordinate 155,902,333 of CM038039.1, read as the reverse complement.
ACTATCAGCCCTTTTGTATATGCAGGGCTCTTCTCCGTTCTTAACGAAGCCATACATTTTGATCACCTTATCAAAATGCATGTTCAAACTTTGAGATGCCTACTTTAATCCATAAATAGATCTCTAAAGCTTGCACAACTCTAATTTATTTATGGATATGAACCCTTTAAGTTATATCATGTACACCTCTTCTTCCAACTCTCCATTTAGGAAAACAATTTTGATATCTATTTATCAGATCTCAAAATCGAGATGTGCCACTATCGCAAGCATAATCCGAATGGACTTGAGCATTATCATATGAGAAAATGTTTCATGATAGTCAATACCATAATGCTGACAATAACCCTTGGTAACCAGTTGGGCTTTATAGGTCTCCACCATCCCATCTGTGCCCCTTTTCGTTTTGAAAATCCATTTATATCCTATGGGTTTAACTCCTTTAGATGGGTCAATGAGTTTCCATACATTATTGATTTTCATGGACTCCATCTTGGATTTCATTGCTTCAAGCCATTTCTCAGAGTTGGAACTCTGTATCGCATCCATATAGGTTATCGGATCCTCACTATTTTCATCAAGTTCAATAGGATCCCCATCTTGGACCAAGAAATCATAGTATCTATCTGGTTGATGCGGTACTCTACTGGATCTCCTTAAGGTCACCTTTATAATAGGCTCTGGGTTTGATCTAATCAAATCCGATTTAATTGGTTCAGTTAATTATATCGGTTCTTCTACATGTCGAATTTCTTCAAGTTTAACCTTAAAGGCATTAGTTCTTTTCCTAAGGAACTCTCTTTCTAAAAAGAATGTCTTATTACTAATAAACATTTTGTATTCATCAATATGGTGGAAGAAATAATCCTTAGTTTTCTTTGGGTATCCTATAACTGTACACCTATCAGACCTAGGCCCTAGCTTGTCCATTTTCAAATGTTTAACATAAGTTGGACATCCTCGGATCCCAAGGTGCGAGAGTATTGGCTTATACCTTGTCCATATTTTATATGATATTTTATCTACAAATTTGGTAGGAACTCTATTTAGAATGTAACAAGCCAACTTTAGTATATATCCCCAGAAGGAGATAGGCAAACTCTTATACACCATCATGGACCGAACCATGTCTAACAGGATTCAATTCCTATTTTCAAACACTCCATTATACTGAGATATCTTGAGAGGAGTCCATTATGAGAGAATCTCATTCTCTTCTAAATATATCATAAACTCACTAATAAGATATTCACCTCCTCAACCAAATCGAAGGATTTTGATATACTTGTTGAAAATCACTTAGGGTTTTATACATGAATTTTTATATAAATTTACAGTAGAAGTTAATCTATTTTAAAACTATTTTAAATAAAAAATATATATTTAGAATAATTTTAATAAATCCTAAGCAAGATTGTAATATGATATGCAGTATAGAAAATAAAATCAGCATGCATCGATCTACCCAATGCATGCTATAGATCTAATATACAAATAATATGAAATCTAATTTTATACTTGACCATTGATTGATGATTGCCATTATTGATGGTACATGATAAGGGCTCTCCACATCGCTTCATAGTCGCATAGGATATCCGGCCTCTACGAATCATCCACACAAAGCCTTGATACGATCAACCTTCTCAGATTGCTAGATCCACGCGGACACTGGATTGCTGAAAATAATTTATTTCTTGGACTTTTTTGAGCCTTCCAAGAAATCCAAAAAGAGGATGAGGAGGTATAAATCAAAGAGGAAGAAAACAAAAAAACAAGAAACTTTTTTCTACTATTTTTCTCTTATTTTCTCTCTCCCTTCAACCCTTGCTCTGAAAAGAACCTCTCATGGCCATCTAGAGTTCATGCCTTCTTTTCCTCTTATTTTCTTCATAATTTTACTTCAGATTTTACATGGTAATTGGTCTCTTAATGTTGTATATATAACAAAAATATTGAAGTAAAATTTTATTAATTAGAAAAGGAATTAGATTAGGATAAGTGTTTGAATAGGATTGGGTGTTCTATTTCCAATAGAACTCATCCAATTAAATTCAAATATCCAAATTTAATTCAAACCAATCCTACTATAAATGGAAATGAGGGAGGATGAAAAAATCTTTTTCATGGAGAATTCATGAAAAAAATTCTAGGTAGGTTTGGAGAAGTTTTAGAAAAGAAAACAAGTTAGACTAGGTAAGGGTTTGACCAAGTATTGACCAAAATTAGTTAGAAACTAAATCTAATTGTTTATAACTAATTTAATCAACTTCAATCTAATCCAATTAGATCCCAATTAGGCTTAATCAAATTTCAATTATATCTAAAATTAACTAAGCCCAAGTCTGAGTCAAATCATAATTAAAAATCCTTAGCAATTAGGTCATCGAATAACCTAATCGTGTGAAACCTAATTAAACCAAATTCAATTAGACTTGACCTAAACCTCTTTGCTCAATCAAACTAAGTCAATTTGAAACAAAATTACTAATTAATACACTTATAATTAATTAATTATTAATTAATTATTAATTTATAATATTTGTGTAGGGTTATTTGCTCATCATAGTTATAATTTTTCCATTGAAAAATTCTTAATCATTAATCAACCATTATGATCGGTCAGAAACTTCTTATGTGTATGATCTTATAGTTTTAAATACAAAGCCAGTAGCCTAGGAACTAATTCCTAAATTAATCAATGCGACCATCTAACAATGGTGCCTGATGTCCGAATAAGTCGAATGTTTGCGAAGCAATATTCAAAAATCCAGGCATATGGTTTTCATATAATTCATCTCTTTGACCCTAATGCTCAAAATGATTTCAGAGTCAAGTACCAATTTTAAATAATATATCCAAATATATCTCAATCTACTAAATCCTGTGACTCCTCATAAGGATTGCCCTGGCCAAGGTCTTGCTAAATTAAAACATAGTAGAGCATTTTCTCTAACACCTTGGAGTGATCAATCCCATCTTGACTCATCATTGACTTAACAAGTACTTAACTACACCCAGTAACCTTCTGTCACTGGATTAGAAATCCAGGTAGTCCAACACCTAAATATAATGAGTTACTTACAAGTCACCATGGTAATCTCAGGTCAGAGAGATACTTATACTCATATCCTTCTATAAGATACTCTCGACAGCAGAGCACTCAACAGAATTGGTCACATTTGGTGTAATATACATCTACACTCACCAGCATGCCATACCAGTGTCTCCACACTCCTTGGTTATGAGGACAACCAACCCATATGGCATGCAATGACCTATGCTCAATAAGCATTGTTGTCCTTGGTAACAATGCATCATTTAGTTGCAAACATATTTAAGAACTACTCGATAAATCTTTCTTTATCAAATTGAAGTGGTTATAAAAACTTTATCTCAAAAGAGTCTAAAGGAAGATGCAAAAAATGATGAACTACCAAAAATAACTTTTATTTCATTAATGATTCATGTACAAATTATAAAGAGCTCAACCATCTACAATCCATATGATTGGCTATAGGATGAATTTCTTAACAACTCTCACTTAGACTAGAGCCAATCAAAATAGTATCGAATACTTATCTTTCACTTGTGGTCATTGAACTCTTTGATTCTGAGAGCTTTAGTAAATTGGTTAGCCAAGTTTTCCTTTCCATCGATCTTTTGAAGGTCAATATCATCTCGATCCACTATTTCTCGAACAAGGTGGAAGTAGCGCAGAATATGCTTGGTCCATTGATGAGCCATTGGTTCTTTTGTTTAAGCTATGGTCCCAATGCTATTACAATATAAGAAAACTGAGCCATCAATATAGGGTGCCACCCCAAGCTCAGTGATAAACTCCATAGCCAAATGGCTTCCTTTACATCATCAGATGTCGTAATATACTTTTCCTCGCATACAGAATCAACCATAGTGTGCTATTTAGAACTTTTCCAGCAATAGCTCCTCCATTTAGGGTAAAAACATAACTCAACACACTCTTGCTATTATCTCTATCTAACAAAAAACTCAAGTTAGTATAACCGACTAATTTCAAGTCAAAATCTCCGTAAATGAGCCATTGTTCTTTAGTATTTCCCAAATACTTTATGATGGTTTTTATAACCTAATGGTTCTCACCTAGATCAAATTGGTATCTACTCACTATTTCTAGTGAGTATGCCAAATCTGGTCTCGTACATATCACAGCATACATAATAGATCCCACTATTAGGGCATATAGAATCCTACTCATACACTCTCTCTCTTGAGGATTTGTTGGATAATCCTTCTTTGAGAGATTAATTTCATGACCTATCAGAAAATAGCCTTTCTTGAAATTTACCATACTAGGCAATTTTAGCATAGTCTCAATATACTTGGACTGGCTCAATCCTAGCAACCTTTTAGATCTATCCCTATAGATCATCATTTTAGGGATGTAGGATACTTTTTCCAAGTCTTTTATGGAGAATTGAGAAGATAGCCATACTTTTATTTCTTATAATATAGGAATATCATTCCTGATTAAGAGAATGTCATCATCATACAAAACAAGAGTACTTTAATTAAACTATTAACCCAGTTGTATATGCAGGGCTCTTCTCCATTCTTAACAAAGCCATACATTTTGATCACCTCATCAAAATGCATGTTCTAATGCCTAGATGCCTACTTCAATCCATAAATAGATCTCTGAAGCTTGCACACCTTTATATTATCTACGGATATGAACCCTTCAACCTATATCATATACACCTCTTCTTCTAACTCTTCATTTAAAAAAGTTATTTTTACATCCATTTGCTAGATTTCATAATCAAGATGTGCTGCTATCGCAAGCATGATTCGAATAGATTTGAGTATTGCCATAGGCAAAAATGTCTCATCATAGTTAATACCATAACACATACAATATCTCTTAGCAATCATATGAGCTTTATAGGTCTTCACCTTCCCATCTACACCCCTTTTTCTTTTGAAAATCCACTTACACCCTATGAGTTTTACCCCTTTAGGTGGGTAATGAGTGTCCATAGATCATAGATTTTTCATGGACTCCATTTTGAATTTCATAGCTTCAAGACATTTCTCAGAGTTGGAACTCTACATCATATCCATGTAAGTGATCAGATCCTCATTGTTTTCATCGAGTTTAATAGGATCACCATCCTGAACCAAGAATCCATAGTATATATCTAGTTGACACGGTACCCTACTAGATCTTCTTAAGGTTGCCTCCATAATAGGCTTTGGATCCGATTGAGTTGGTTTAGTTAATTGTGTCAATTTTTCGACCTATCAAACTTCTTCAAGTTTAACCTTAGAGGCATTAGTTTTTTCCCCGAGGAACTATCTTTCCAAAAAGACTATCTTATTACTAATAAACACTTTGTATTTATCAGTATAGTAGAAGAAATAACCCTTAGTTTCCTTCAGGTACCTTATAAATATACACCTATCAGACCTAGGCCCAATCTTGTTTATTTTTAAATGTTTGACATAAGCTGGACATCCCTAGTGTTGAGAATTATGTTCCAAAGCCAATCGCCTAGGTTGTAGGCAGTTGCGCTCAGTATTGTAATTTGTATATGAATTAATAAATCTTTATTTTGGTAGCTCATTACATTATTCGTTTCCCTGTAATGAACTCTATTTATGTGATGAAGTCCTTAGGACTGCACTGACTTCGATATAGAGAGGATATATCAAGTGGTCCTTTAAAAGGTTCACAACTAAAGGATACAATGTATAGGATGGTAATGTATCAAGTGTAGGTTGTTGTAGTTCATATCGTTTGGTTGTCCTCTTGACCAAAGGAGTGTGGTGACACTGATGTGATCTGCAAGTGGAATGTGTAACATCTCATTAAACGTGACTCCATGGAGCTCCTTTCTGCCAAAGGATTGCCCGTGATTGGATATGGGTATATGTCTCCCTTCGACCTGAGGCCACCATGGTAGCTTGCAAGCAACTTTCTATGCTTTGGTGCCAGACTACCCAGATTTCTAATCCAGTGATGGAAGGTTTCTGGGTACAGGCAAGTACTTGTGGAGCAATGGTGGACCTAAATGGAATTGACCTGTCCAAATTATTTTGGATTGAATATCTCGTAATGTCTCAATTTAGCAAATCCTCGGTCGGGGTAGTCTTAATGAGGAGTCACTGGACTTGCAAGATTGAGACATGTTGTGGATTGACTCGGCTAGGGTTGGCAGTCTAACCCTAGGTCATCTTGAGCATTGGAGGTCAAATGGATGAATTATATGGTAACCATATGCCAGAGGTTCGCTAGATTGCTCTCTCATCTTCGGCCTATCCGGATGCTGGGACCCATTGCTAGATGGTATCTTGTGCTGGTACTGGAAGCGTTCCAGTGCTACAATTTATGTTCGAACCTATGAGGTTATATGCCATAGAGGATTTCTTCTTGATCCAGGAACCGATCAATGATTGGAAATCATTTCGGTATTTAGGTCAAACGGTCTATTGAGCACACATTGGATTTTTTCTGGTCTACCTAGTCTGATTTGGATCGGCCAGGATTGGTTTGGGTCAACCAGGAATTGTTCTTGGAAGACCAGGACTGGAGCCATTTTTCTTATTGATTGGGTTTAGTAGAACCGCGGTTTGTTAAATCGTTTTATTACATGGTTACATGATGTTTTAAACATTTTCTCCCTCTTCCCCTCTCTTGATTTTCATGGTATTTCTTCTTTCTTCCCCTGTTCGATTTGCCCCATTTTGTCGATTGAATGGATTTGAACTGCTATATATCGGATGAAGTTTGGGATTTCGGATGATGATCATTTGCACGGCAATCTGGATTGGTATCTCCGTGGTTTTTTCTCGCACGACTTCCCTTTGCTTTGGTCCCTGTTTTCTCGGTGAGATAGCCAGCGGTTCCAAGCTTCCCCAACCGATCTAAAGTATTTCAAATGGATTTGATCTGCTCCTCTCTCACACGTCTTCCCAGCTTTCACGGTGGTTATGTTCTCATCCCAGCCATCACGGGTTTTATCTCCTTATCTCCATGATGTCTTCCTTTGCTTTGGTCCCTGTTTTCTCGGTGAGATAGCCAGCGGTTCCTAGCTTCCCCAACCGATCTAAAGTATTTCAAATGGATTTGATCTGCTCCTCTCTCACACGTCTTCCCAGCTTTCACGGTGGTTATGTTCTCATCCCAGCCATCATGGGTTTTATCTCCTTATCTCCATGATGTCTTCCTTTGCTTTGGTCCCTGTTTTCTCGGTGAGATAGCCAGCGGTTCCTAGCTTCCCCAACCGATCTAAAGTATTTCAAATGGATTTGATCTGCTCCTCTCTCACACGTCTTCCCAGCTTTCACGGTGGTTATGTTCTCATCCCAGCCATCACGGGTTTTATCTCCTTATCTCCATGATGTCTTCTTCACGGGGGTGTTTAAGGTTGCTTGCCGTGAGTTGAGATGGGATGTTGCACAGAGAGAACCGGTTGCAGCGAGAGAAAAGGAAGAAAACCTGGGTGTATGAGTGTTGGGTTTTATCTTTTCTCCTCTCTCGATGCCTTCCCGGATTTTACAGGTGTTCTTGGCCGGCATTCACGATTTTTCCCCTTCTCTGAGTTTTCTTGGTGGTTGGCCGTGTGAGTTGAGAGAAGTTGATGAGTAGATGAACAGGGGAAGAACACGGCTTGAGAGAAGAACGAAACAGGCCATGAGAGTTAGGGAGAGGGGTAGAAACTATGCACGGTTTTGGAAGAAAACTGGGCGTGCAGTTTTTTCTGGAAGAATACAGAGCATGTCTTTTGAGAGGAGCAGAGAGCTTTAATTTGCGTGTTGTGTGCTCAAGGTGGAGTTTGGGCGGTCTTGGAGAAGACCGAGGTGGAGTTTGGGCGGTCTTGGAGAAGACCGTCCGTGAGGATTGTTTGGCTTTCCCTGCTCCACCTATCCATGACCTGTCATTGATTCCTGGAGGACTAGCATCCTTCCAGGAGTTGGATCAGCGAGAGCCTGCGTGTGGATGGTGGACACTTGGACATCTCGAGAGATTGGATCGATCTCTTCCAGATATGCTTTGCTGTTGAAGGAGTTCAACCGGCTGCTTCGATTTGCTGTTAAAAGAAGCTCTACAAAGGTATATGATTTATTTTTGTTTTCATGCATGCTTAGATCTAGATATTATAATGTTTCTATAATTATTGCAATTGCCTGTACATGCCTATGTAGCTGTTTCATATATCATGTTATGTTAGATCCTGTGCTATGAGTAGGTTTTTCCGTATGTATGATTAAAAAGTTTAATTATGCATTACTTACTCCCTAGCCTAGCATGCCTAGGCTAGGCATCCATGCACTGGTTTCCTTTCACCCATACCCTAAGGTTTGAGAGTACTGGCTTATGCCCTATCTATATTTCATATGGAGTTTTGTCTATGAACTTGCTAGAAACTTTATATAGAATATAACAAGCCAACTCTAATGCATATCCAAAGAAAGAGATAGATCGACTCGCAAACCCTATCATAGATCGAACCATGTCTAACAGGATTCGATTCCTCTTTTCAAACACTCCATTATACTAAGGTATCCCGGGAGGAGTTCATTGTGAGAGAATCTCATTCTCTCTAAATATATCATAAATTCACTGGTAAGATATTTATCTCCTCAATCAGATCGAAGGATTTTAATATACTTGCTAGTTTATTTCTCTACTTCATTATGAAATTATTTGAACATCTCAAATGACTCTGACTTATATCTCATCAAGTAGATATACCCATACCTCGATAGGTCATCAGTAAATGTGATGAAGTAGTAATATCTACCTATGGCTAAAGTGATCATGGGTCAACATACATTAATATGTATTAGACTCAGAACATTAATGGCTCTTTCACCCTTTCTAGTAAAAGATGACTTAGTCATCTTCCTAAGAATACAAGATTTTTCACCATTTCTAGTAAAAGATGACTTAGTCATCTTCCTAAGAATACAAGATTTACAGGTCGACAATGATTCAAAATCATTAACCTTGAGGATTCCTTCTTTAGATAACATGTTCATCCTATTCTTGCTAATATGACCTAGCCTACAATGCCAAAGGTAGATATCAGACATAAATGTTATTCTTCAGTTGTCCATGCATTATAGTAACACCATTCAAAATGATAACACAATAACTATCTTTTTTGATAAATGATAACCATTTTTGACCAAAAGGCTTACAGAGATCACATTCATCAAAAAACTAGGATGGTAGTGAGAATCATCTAAAACAATGGCATTAGAATTAAAAACAAGCTTGAGTATTCCTAAAGCAAGAACTAGAACAGATCTTCCATCTTTAACTTTAGGAATTTCTTACCACTTTTGAATCTTCTACTAACCTAAAGTTCCTACAACAAATTACAAATATTAATAGAGCTTCCGATATCTAATACCTAATACCTAGGTAATTGTATCATAAATAGAAAATTTATAAGGTGTTATCATATAAGTACCTTGTCTAGTAATGCTTTGCTAGTTCTTCTTCTTCCTTGGCCTGGGTCCAGTGAGGTAATGTAAAGAGGATAATTTCTCTTCTAGTGTCCCTGCTTTTTATAATAGAAGCATTCAGCTTGAATTTGGTTGGCTTTCAACTTCTTAGTCTGACTTGTCTTAGTCATCGGAGCATTTTGCACCTTTTTCTTATTTTTCTTCTTCCCTTTTCTAAAGGGATGATATCCTGTCAATTCTTCTACTATATTCACCAACCCCTTATGGAGTTGATGATCCTTTTCATAAGTTTATAGTAATCCCAACAAACCATGGTAGTTTACTATAGACCTTATCATTCTGAAATGATCAAGGAAATCAATGTAGGATTTTGACAAAGATTAAGGATTGCATCCTTATTCAGTTGTTTATACAAGGAAAATCCAAGTTTGCCCAGGCACTCAATTAGTTTGATAATGTATAATACATGATCAATGACCAAGACCCCTTCCCTCATCCTTGTGTTGAAAATGGTACAAGTGTTTTGTACCTTTCAACATCGTTGAGAGTGCCGAAGGATTCTTTCAATACTTAAAGTATGCCCTCCAGTTGAGCATCCTCAAACTTATGATTCAATTTGTCATTCATGGATGCCTGCATAATATAACAGACCATGGTTTGATTACTGAGCTACTTTTGATATGTGTCTCGAATCGCACCATGAGCATTCTAAACAGGCTCCTTAGGATTTGTCAACACGTACAAAACCCATTCATGCTCCAGGATTATTCTTAGCTTTCGATACCAGTTATCAAAATTGGGTCTCATTAATTTTCATTATCTAGCAATGAACGAAGTGACAAAGTGGTGGCCATATTAATTTGAAAGGAGAACAAGACCTAATTAGTATATGAACTATTTAATCTTAAAGACTTGGACTTTAGTTTAAAGGTTCTCCCATTATTTTTTATCATATTGGTAGCCTCTATCTCCAATTCAAGGAATTGCATCAATTCCTTGTGGATACCAAAATCCAATAGACTATACATGAGCCCAACTTTGGCTGGCTCACCCATGTGTATCTAAAGGTTGGTTTTTAACCAATTATTTCTCTAAAAAATTTTTAGTAATAATTTTGCTCTAGGAACTAATCAGTAAGCCTTTAGGCTACCATTGAAAGTCCTAGTTAGGTCCAACCATTAACATGATAGGACTAAGTACTTCTAGCTAAAGATGCCCAAGCCCAACTTTGGCCAGCCAACCTAACCATCGTTTAGAAAGGACTAAGCCATTATAATATAAAAATAATTCTAATAGCTAGATGAGCACCAGGTATTTGGACCTCCAATGATCATCTTAACTATTGAACTTATTATCACTCTCTTAATGGGAGGCCATGACTCAATTATCTCTATAATTTTATCACTTAAGGGACCTAATAATCTTAGAAGATTTAATTAGAGAAAAGAGAAGACATGGACTAATCAACAATCCTCTCACCAAATTCATCAAGTGACGAGGGTCAAATCATATTAGTCTAAGGGTTAGATCAGTTAAATTGATCTTCTTTACTAGCATAGGTTAACTCAGATCAATAAGCTATCTGATCAATTTCTGATTGACCATATTGGCCAAGTAAGTGAGATCAATAGGAGGGTTCTACCATTAACCTCTTTTCTTAGACACCAAACAAGTTGGCCAAGTAAGAGATAGCCTTAATTAATGACCATGATCAAAATACCATACTTATCTTAGACACTAATTGGTTCATCAAATTTTATTATACTAGCCTAAGGACTTGAGTCTAATTGTTGATCCATAATCAGGTCCATTTGTTATAATATGGACTTGATCAAACTATCACTATAAATTTGATTTAGAAAAAAATATGTCTAATCCTAATCAGCTTTTGATTAGATTAAATTCAATTCTCTATTAGGTCCATATTATTCTAAATTCTATTTCTAATAGAACTTCTCTAATTAAATTCAAATAAATTCAAATTTAATTCAAACCAATTGTAATCTAAATGGAAATGAGGGAGGATGAAAAAAACTAATTTTTTTCATAGAAAATCCATGTAAAAATTCTAGGAAGGCATGGAGAGTTTTTAGGAAAGAAAACAAGTTAGACTAGGTAAGGGTTTGACCACGTTTTGACCAAAAATAGTTAAAAATCAAAATTAATTTGGTTATAACTAATTTAACCAACTTAAATCCAATACAATTAGATCATAATTGGACTTAATTAAATTTTAATTAAATATAAAGTAAATAAGCCTAAGTTGGAATCAAACCACAATTAGAAACCTTTAGTGATTAAGTCATTGAATAACCTAATCGAGTAATATCCAATTGAACCAATTCATTGGACTTGATCTAAATCTCTTTGCTCAATCAAATTAAGCCAATTAGCAATTAAATTACTAATTAATCTTCTTATAATTAATTAATTATTAATTTATAATATTTATACAAGGTTAATTATTTATCATAATTATAATTTTGTCACTAAACATTCTTAATCATTAATTAGCCATCATGATCAATCAAAAACTTTTTATGTGTGTGCTCCATAAATTCTAATACTAAGTTGATAGGGCAGGAACCAATTCCTAAACTAATCGATGGAACCATCTAGTAATGGTGCCCGATGTCTAGATAGGTCAAATGTTCACAAAGGAATATTTAAGAGCTCAGGCATATTGTTTCTGTATAATTTATCCCTTTGATCCTAATGCTCAGAATAATTTTAGAGTTAACTACCAACTTTGAATAATGCATCTAAATATATCTCAACCTACTAAATTTTGTGACTCCATACAAGGATTGCCCTGGTCAAAGTCTTGCTAAATTGAAATACAATAAAGCATTTTCTCTAACACCTTGGAGTTATCAATCCCATCTTGACTCATCATTAACTTAACATGTACTTGACTGCACCTAGTAACCTTCTGTCACTGAGTTAAAAATTCAGGTAGTCTAGCACCTAAGTACAATGAGTTGCTTTCAAGTCACCGGGGTGATCTCAGGATGGAGGGATACTTATATCCATATCCTTTTATGAGATACTCTCGATAGCAACATACTCAATAGAGTTTGTCATATTCGATGCAATATACACCTATACTCACCTGCATGCCATACCAGTGTCTCTACACTCGTTGGTTATAAGAACAACCAACCTATATAACATATGATGAACTGTACTCCGTAAGCATTGTCATCCTAGATAACAATACATCATTTGATCGTGAACATGTTTAAGAACTACTTGATAAATCCTCCTTTATCAAATTGAAGTAGTTCTAAGAACTTTATCTCAAAAGAATCCAAAGGAAGATAAAAAAAAGATGAACTACCAAAAATAACTTTTATTTCATTAATGATTCATGTATACATTATAAAGAGCTCAACCATCTATAATCCAAATGATTTGCTATTGGACACATTTCCTAATAATACTTGCCATCTGTTTCTCTACTTCATTACAAAATTGTTTGAACATTTCAATTGACTCAGATTTATATCTCATTAAGTAGGTGTATCCATATGTTGATAGATTGTCAGTAAACATGATGAAGTAGTGATATCCACCTATAGCTGAAGTGTTCATGAGTCCACATACATCGCTATGTATTAGACTCAGCACTTCAATGGCTCTATCACCCTTTCCAGTAAAAAGTGACTTAGTCATCTTTCCAAGAAGATAGGATTCACATGTCTGCAATGACTCAAAATCATTGATCTCAAGGATTCCCTCTTTAGGCAACATGTTTATCCTATTTTTGTTGATATGACCTTTTCTACAGTGCCAAAGATAGACATCAAACACATTTTATATCCTAGGACATTTATTAGATGTATACATTACATTTATAAGCTGTGATAATATATAAATGTCATTCTTCAATTGTCCATGCATTACAATAACACCATTTATAATGGTATCACAATAACTTCTTTTATGAATAAATGATAAGTATTTTCAGCCAAAAGGACTATAGAGATTACCTTCATCAAAAATCTAGGATAATAGTGACAATCACCTAAAACAATGGCACTAATATCAAAAATAAGCTTAAATATTCCTAAAGCTAGAACTATAACAAATCTTCCATCTTCAATATTCAGGAATTTCTTGCCATCTTCGAATCTTCTACTGACCTAAAGTCCCTACAATGAATTGCAAATGTTAATAGGGCTTCTGTATCTAATATCTAGGTAGTAGTATCACAAATAAAAAAATTACAATGTATTATCATATTAGACCTTGCTTAGCAATGCCTGGCTAGTTCTCCTTCTTCCTTGATCTGTTTGGGTCCAGCGAGGCAATGTAAGAAGGACAATTCCTCTTCCAGTATCCCTACTTCTTATAGTAGAAGCATTAGCTTGAGTCTGGTCAACCTTAAACTTCTTGGTCTGATTTGACTTAGTCATCAGAGCATTATGCACATTTTTCTTATTCCTTTTCTAAAAGGGACTATGACCTATCGAGTCTCTCACTATATTTACCAATCCTTTATGGAGCTGATGATCCTTCTCATAGGTTTGTAATAATCTCAATAGACCATGGTAGTTTACTACAGGCCTAATCATTTCGTAATGATCAAGGAAGTCAATGTAAGACTTTGACAAAGAATTTAGGATCACATCCTTCCCCAGTTATTCATGTAAAGGAAACCCAAGTGTGCTCATGCACTTAATCAATTTGATCATGTACAATACATGATTAGTGACTGATACCCCTTCCCTCATCCTAGTGTTGAAAATGGTACAAGATATTTTGTATCTTTCAACATCATTGAGAATGCCGAAGGATTCTTTAAATACTTGAAGTATGTCCTCCAATTGAGCATCCTCAAATTTTTGATTTAATTCATCATTCATGGATGCCCGCATAATGCAACAAACCATGGTTCGGTCATTGAGCCACTTCTGGTAATTATCTTGAGCCACAGCATGAACATTTTGAGCAAACTTCTCAAGTGCTAGATCTGTCAGTACATACAAGATCCGTTCATGCTCCAAGAATATTTTCAACTTTTGATACCAACTATCAAAATTGGATCCTATTAGTTTTTTATTATCTAAAAATGAATGGAGTGACAAAGTGGTGGCCTTATTAATCTAAAAAGAACAAGACCTAATTAGTATATGAATCATTTAATCCAAAAGACTTGGACTTTATTCTAAAGGTTCTCCCACTCTTTGATCAAATTGGTAGTCTCTACTTCTAATTCAAGGAATTACACCAATTCCTTAGTGGGTACCAGAAACCAATAGACTACACATGAGCCCAACTTTAGCCTACTCACCCATGTGCATCAAAAGGTAAGTTCTTAACCAATTATTTTTCTAAATGATTTCTACTAATAATTTTATCCCAGGAATTAATTAGTAAGCCTTTGGACTGTCACTGAAAGTCCTAATTAGGTCCAACTATTAACATGATAGGACTGAGTGCTCTAGATAATGATGACCAAGCTTGACTTTAGTTGGCCCACCTAACCATCATTTAGAAAAAAGCGACTAAGTCATCATAATATGAATAATAATTCCAATAGCCAGATAAGACCAGGCTTTTGGACCACCAATGATCATCTTAACTATTGGACTCATTACCATTCTCTAAATGAGAGGCTATATAACTCAATTATCTCCATATTTTATCACTTAAGGGATCTAATAATTTTAGAGGGTTTAATTAGATTAAGTAGAGAAAAGAAAAGAAGACATGCATCAATCAACAATCCTCCCACTAACTTCATCATATAGTGATGAGGGTCAAATCATTTTAGTCCAAGGGCACCTAGATTAGTCAAACTGATCTTCCATACTGGCACGGTTTTGCTTGAATCGATGAGCTATCTAATCAAAATTTGATTGACCAAATTGGCTAAATGAGATCAATATGAGGGTTCCACCATTAACCTCTTTTCTGAGACACCAAATGATCAAATGCCAAACTTATCTTAGACACTAATTGGTTTATCAATTTTGATTAGACTAGCCTAGGAACTCGGATCTGACCACTGAGCTAGAACAAGTCTATTTGATATTATGGACTTGATCAACCTATCATTATAGAATTGATCTAGAGACTATTTGATATAATCCTAATCAACTTTTGGTTAGTTTAAATCAACTTCTTTAAGGTCCATATTAATCAAATTCTAACTCTAGGTCCAACCCAGTTATTTAAGCTAATTCGAGCAAACCCAAAAATCCAAGTTTTATGAATTGATTTTTGATCTTTGATCATAATTCTAGATCTAATCAACTCTTATTTTAAAAAATTAATCATGATTTATTTTGCTAAAATTAGATGTAAAAATTCTTAGATGCATCATATACCAATAAAATAATTTTAGATCTAGACTACACACTTTAGTACAATTGTTGAATTTAAATTTACAATTTATGTTCTAAACATAAAACCTGATGTAAATAACTTAATCTAAGATTAATAGAAGCAAAATAATTAAGATTAAACTACTAAAAATTAGATCTAAATTATCAAAATAAATTTAATAAAAATATCCTTTTACTTGTTCATGGGATATAACCATAAGCGGCATCCCTGCATGCCATAAGAGACCCCATTCAATAAGAAGAGAGGACCTTTAAACCCTGCTTTTCTTCTATGACTGGACAGCCATGATGTTCAACCCAATTCAAAGTGGTTAGTTGGATCAAGATTCAAATCAACATCTAATCAAATCATATCAAGAACATGGGGCTCTGATACCATTATTGAAAAACTATGGCAAGATTTCATGCATGAATTTTTTCTAAAACCAGTGAAAGCATATTAGATTAAAATGCTTTTAATCATAAAATCAAGTATTAGAATAATTCTAAAAACTTATCCTATAGGATCAAGACAAGATATGAATAGAACATAGATGCTAAAAATAAAATCAGCATGCATCGATCTAACGATGCATGCTATAGATCTAATCTATAGACATATATGGGATCGGATTCCATACCTCATCATGGGTCAATGAACACAACTACTAATAGTGCATGGTAGATAGTCTAGATGTCACCTCGTAGTTGCACAGGGTGTCCAGCTCTATGAAAGTCCAAACAAAGCCCCTTCCCTAGAGTGCTAGCTTCGTGTGAAGGCTATTGATAGCTAATCTGAAAACCTTCTTCAAATTTTCTTGGACCCTCCAAGAAGATGAGGAGATGGAGGACAAGGAGGATCAGGTCATGGAAGAAAAGAAAATTTAAAACAATTTTTTTCTACTTTCTTTCTTCCTCTCTTTCTCCCTTCTCCTTAGCACCAAGAAGGAACTTCCCATGCTGAATAATTTTTCCACACAAAAACCACTCCTATTTTCTTTGGTAGCCTCCTCCATCTTTCTCATGATAATCCACACTCAGATATGTCACACAACCCTACAAAATAACATTTAATTATAGCATGAAGAGGGAAAAGAAGTAGGATAGAATAAGAGTCCTATCTAGATTAGGATAAGACCTAATTTTTAATCCAATTCAAAACCTAAACCATTTAAACTTAAAACTCTTTTAAATTTAAATTACTTTATCCTAATTAAAGAGATAAGAGGGGAGGGCACAAAACATGATTTTGCATGAAGAGTTTTTCATGCAAAATTCAAAATTGCATGGAGAAAGTGTGAGGCACAAGATAAGATTTTGGCTTGGTCAAACTAGATTCTAATCCTTATTAAAACTCCTTTTAGAATTTATCTTTTTTTAATCCCAATTAGAATGGATAAGAGGGTGGACACTAATCACAATTTGGCATGAAGATGCTGCATACAAAAATTCAAATTTGCATGGAGAAAGATGTGGCACAAAGGAGAAAAAAATTTCTTAGTTTTACTTGGTCAACCTTAATTTTAATCCCAATTTAATTTAGTTTGATCAATTTAAATAGATTAAACCTAATCTAATTAGGCTCTAGTTAAACTTAATTAATCAAACATTAACCAAGTCCAAATCTAAATTTGTTGCCCATGTGGCTATCCAAGAGGGGGGTGAATTGGGTAATTAAAAAGTTAAAGTAGATAATGTGCAATTAAAATCCATTTTAAAGTGTTAAGTGATGTGGCAAAATAAAGATTTGCAAAAGCTAAATGAAATCAAGAAAGCACAACACAAACACATAAGATTTATAGTGGTTTGGAGCAACCTAGCTCCTACATCCACTACCCAAGATACCACTTGGGATTTCCACTATATTCACACCCGAATACAGCAGGATTATTTTATAGGATCACAATCCAAAACCTCTATACTTTGGTTTTAACGGGATCACCAAAGAAAACCCAACATCCTTTGATTTTAAATAGGATCACCAAAGAAACCCAACTTGGTTTTTACAGGATCACCAAGAACCCAACACTTGGTTTTTATTAAAGGCTCACCAAGAACCTATTTGGTTTTTCAAACGGGCTCACCAATAACCCAAACAATTTAGAAATGAATTGAAATAAATGCAACAATAAATGACAAACTCAATTTATCAGATAGATGCCGGTGCAGCTTGATAGAAGTCTACTTGGATGCACTTGAATAAGCTTTAACTGCTTTAGTGGCTTCTTTCCAAATTGCTTCAAGCTTCATATCAGAATTGGTGAAGACTGACTTGAATGCTCTTGTACTCTTTTGCTTGTAGATAAGTAGGATATTCAATAAGGCTTCAAAACTTTGAGGAACTATTTCCAAAAATCTTACTTGAGAGAAGTTCAAATCCCTCAAATATAAGGTCTTCCATCACTTCAAGGTAGTTTGAGATGTTGCAGATAGTTGGGATGTGACATGTGACCATTTGAGCACTTTTTGGCATTCAAAAAGAAATTCTGGAACTAGCCGTTATGTACCTGAAAGTGCTATTTGAGTTGGCTCGGATTCCTTCGAGTCGGCTCGGATTCCTTCGAGTCGGCTCGGATTCCTTCGAGTCGGCTTGGATTCTTCGAGTTGATAGGTCGAGTCACCAATTCTTCAGTGCAGTCGGCTCAGTGTCTTAGGGTGCAAAACTTCACTTTGGATGAGTCGGTTCTTGATAACTCGGGTTAGCTCGAACTTTTATCTTTGAAAATCTTAAACTCGAGGAGTTGGCACTTTTGGACTTTGGTCTGCTCTTCTTCTCAGGTTCTGAAATCTTTACTCTGGAAGAGTCGGCTCGTTGCAGTTCAGGTCAGCTCTCTTTCTCAGGTCTTCAAAATTAGGTCTAGCAAAGTCGGCTCTTTCTAGTTTGGGTCGGCTCTCCTGGCTATTCTCAGAAATCTTCAGAAGCTGGACTCTAGAGGAGTCGGCTCGGACTTATTCCAGTTGACTCGGATTCACTGGAGTCAGCTCGGTTATCTTCGAGTTGGCTCAGATTGCTACGTACCAGAATCCTTGTTGCGTGCCATGAGGTGAAGTCGGCTCTTCAACATGCTGGGTCGGCTCGAGTAACTTCTTTAGGATTTTTATAATTCAACTCAAGAGAAGACTCTCACCAACACTTTTACATTTTTCATACAAACCAACTCAAAATAATTCTAAGGCGCACACACACGAAGTAACCCTTTTACACGATTTTTTCTTAACTTTTTCATTGGGTTCTTCTTTACAAAACCAGATTACAACACAACTCAAAATAAGAATTAAAGATGTAGGAGTTGAAGTTTAAACAAATAAGTCATCCTACAAAAACTTGTAAACCACTTGAAGAGTTGTTAAAAATAAATGTACATACTCTAATGTTTGGTTATCATCAAAATCACTTATGGGATTAACAAAATTAAATCAATATCAAAATTCCTTAGTGATTAGGTTATCGAATAACCTAATTAGGTGAAATCTAATTGAACCAAATTCAATTAGACTTGATCAAGTCCTATTTACTATATCAAATTAAGCTAATTAGAAATCCAAATATTAATTAATCCTTTTAAAATCAATTAACAATTATTTATTTATTTATTTATAATATTTATATAAGGTAAATTATTAATCATATTTATAATTTTACTACTGAATGATTCTCAATCGTCGATCAGCCATCATGATCAATCAGAAACTTCTATTGTGTGTGACCACATAAGTTTGAATCCTAAATCAGTAGCTCAGAAACTATTTTTTAAACTAATCAATGTGACCATCTAGCAATGGTGCCCAGCATCTAGATAGGTTGAATGATAGTAAAGCAACATTCAAGAACCTAGGTTATGGTTACCGTATAATTCATCCCTTTGATCTAATACTCAGGATGACTTTAAAGTCAATTACCAACTCTTAATCAGTGCATCCGAATGTGACTCAACCTACTAAATCCTGTAACTTCTCACAAGGATTACCTAGGTCTAGGTTTTGCTAAATTGAAACATTATCGAGTATTTATTCCAGTAACTTGAAGTGGTCAATCCTTCTTGACTCAACACTGATTTAATAAATACTTGACTATACCCAGAAACCTTCAATCACTGGATTAGAAATTCAAGTAGTCTGGTTTCAAAGTACAGTGAATTATTTGCCAGGTCACCATGATAATCTTAGGTTGGAGGGATATTTATACCCATACCCATTTTGCAAGATATTCTTGGCAATAGAGTACTCCACATAGTTGGTCATTATTTAGTACGATGTACTCCTACACTCACTTACATGCCATACTAGTATCTTCACACTCCTTGCTTAAGAGGACAACTAATCTGTATGGCATAAAATGACCTATTCTCAATGAATATTGTCATCCTAGGTAACAACATATCATTTGATCATGAACTGATTTAAAACCACTTGATAAATCCTCCTTTATCGAATTAATATAGTTCTAAGGACTTCAACACATTAGAGTTCACAAAAAGATGGAAAATAGTATTTAGCTATCCAAAATATTATTTATTTTATTAATAATTCATATATATTTACATGATAGATCAACTATCTATAATCCAGATGATTGATTTTAGGATACTTTTCCCAACACTCCACTGACTGGTATTGAAATACCTCAAACCTCAACAACCTATCCATTTGCTCCCTATGCTATCAAGCTGTAAAACTCATGCATGAGGTGAAGAAATATGTCTCCCTCATCAAATAGAATGCCTCATAGCCCACAGCATGAGTCCAGTCTCCGATGGAGAATCCCTCTCTATCAAAGTACCTGAAGTATATCCTTCTACCACTTACAACGGCCTTTCTGGACATCCTATCTGCTACCAAAGCTAGAGGGTGCTTGGCCATGTCATTGTCTTCTTCTCTAGGTCATGGCATGCCTTGGAGCACCACTCGGTTCCTCTAGATTCACCCAAAGAGGGATGAGGTTGCTTAGGTCTGTGGGCTAGCTGCTTGTAGGGATCCTTAAGGCTCAAAAGAGGGATCAATTGAGAGATGGATAGATGGTGGGGTGAGATCAAGCAACAAGGATGGGTCTTGACTAAAAACAGAAGGCCAAGATTGGGGTTTTCACTATTGGAGAGTAGGAGAGTATATTTGGAAAAGTTTAGGAGAGAGAGTGAGAAAAGAAATAAAGAAAAAGTCACTATCAAGCCCTAGATTAAGTCAGGTTCTATTGGTGAGTCAACACTTGCAAATTGTTGAAGTGTTGACACTTAACTAATTTTATGAAAGAAAATCTTTTTTAAAGAGAGAAGATCAAAAATATTTCAAGGATGATGCTGGAGGGTTTAGAATGATTCAAAGAGATGATCTTGAAATAAACTTGGATTGCTAGGATTAAAAAATGAGAAAATATGAGAAGTTTATTTAAAAGGATCTATGACTCCTAGTTCTCTCTTAATCATACAAAATCTATCTTTACTAAAAGATTTTATGAAAATATCTACTAATTATATATCAGTATATACAAAATCAAGCAATACATCACTATTTTGTACATGATCTCTTATCAAGTGATGTCTTATCTTAATATATTTACTTCTTGAATGTTGAATTGAATTTTTAGTTAGATTAATTGCACTTATATTATTATGTCTAATGAAAGTTTTGTTTAATTTAATACTAAAATCTTGGAGTTATTGTTTAATTCATAAGATTTAAGCATAACAACTTCCAGCTACACATATTCGGTCTTGGCCATAGATAGTGTAACCGAATTTTGTTTCTTGCTAAACCATCGGATTAAATTAACTCCAAAAAATTGATATGTTTTAGCTATATATTTTTATCTAATTTACATCCAACAAAATTAGCATTAGAATATGAAATTAGCTCAATTGATGAATTTCTAAAGTACCATGGACCAATATCAATAGTACCAGTCAAGTATCTAAGTATGTATTTAATAGTTAGTAGACAAAATTCCTTAAGATTTGATCGATATCTTGTATACATACAAATACTAAACATAATGTCTGATCTACCTATAGTGAGATAAAGTAATGAACTAATTATATTTCTATAGAATTTTTGATTAATACTTTTACCAGTCTCATCTTTGTCAAGCTTACAAGAAAGGCTTATAGGCATGCCAAAAGATTTAGTGGTCTCAATCCTAAACTTCTTTAGAATCTCTCTAGTGTACTTAGCTTGGTTCATGAAGATCCCCTCTTTAGTTTGCTTAATTTGAAGTTCAAGAAAGAAATTTAGCTCTCCCATCATGCTTATCTCGAGCTTCCTCTACATTAGCTTTGCAAATTCTTAACAAAAAATGTTATTAGCAGCACTAAAAATAATATCATCAACATATATTTATACTACTAATAAATCATCATCTATTCTTTACAAAAATAAAGTAGTATCAACATTCCCTCTTATAAAATTATTTTTAAGTAAAAATTTGCTCAATTCTATCATACCATGCACGTGGGGCTTGTTTTAAATCGTAAAGAGTTTTATGAAGTTTAAAAATATAATTTGAATAGATATAATCTTTAAAACTTGGTGGTTGTTCAATATAAACTTTTCTTCTATGTAAGCATTTAAAAATATACTTTTAATATTCATTTAAAATAGTTTAAAGTCCATGAAACACATAAATGCAAGTAATAATCTAATTACTTCTAATCTAGAAATAGGAATAAAAGTTTCAACAAAATCAATGCCTTCCTCTTGATTATATCCTTTAGCTATAAGTCTAGCTTTGTTTCTTATTATCATTTTATTTTTATCTAATTTATTTCTAAATACCTATTTAGTATCAATTATTGATGTATTAGATGGTCTATCTACTAAAGTCCACACTTTATTATTTTTGAATTGGTTTAATTCTTCGTGTATTGTATTAATCTAATGAGGATCTTTTTTAGCTTCTTCAATATTTTAAGGTTCAACTTGAGATACAAAAGATAAATAATCATACATATTTTTAAGGGAGGACCTAGTTCTTATCCCTTTTGATGGATCACCTATAATTAGTTCCGTAGGGTATCCATGAGCATACCTCCACTCCATTGGTAGATCATTAATAATTTGTCCTTGTTCTTCCTCCTTATTTTAATCTTCTTCAAGCTTCTTGGAGGGTGCATCATTGAAAATCAATTTCTCCATTCTTTGGATACCTATTTCATAATCAAGAGCATCTTCTTTTTTAGAAGATTTATCATTAGACTTATCAAAGATAACATGCATAAATTCTTCAACAAGGAGAGTTCTCTTGTTGAAGACCCTGTATGCTTTGTTAGATATAGAGTATCTTAAAAAGATACCCTCATCTAACTATATCAAATTTACTTAGATTATCTTTGCAATTATTTAAAATGAAACAACGACATCCAAAAATATAAAAGTATTTTATAGTAGGTCTTCTACCTTTTCAAAGCTCATAGGATGTTTTCTTTAAAATAGGATGGATCAAAACTCAGTTTAAAATGTAGCATGCAATGTTAATGGCTTCCATCCAAAAATATCTAGGGATGCCATTTTTACAAAGCATGGTGCATGCCATTTTTACAAAGCATGGTGCATGCCATTTTTTTCAAAGTCCTATTTTTTTTCTACAACTCTATTTTGTTAAGGTGTTATAGGAGCAAAAAAATTATGATCAATGCCCTTTTCATTATAAAAGTTTTCAAAATCATGATTTTCAAATTTGATTCCATGACTACTATGAATACAAATAATAGAGATCCTTTTTTATTTGAAAATTTTCTATAAAACTTTGTAAAAGCTAAAAATATTTAATCTTTATATGCCAAAAATATTATCCATGTAAAACATGAGAAATCATCTACAATGACTAGACCATATCTCTTTCTACCTAGACTTGTCTTTGTAGGTCCAAAAAGATCCATATGAATTAATTCCAAAAGTCTAGAAGTGGAGACTATGCCTTTTGATTTGAAAGAAGTCTTAATTTATTTTTCAAATTGGCATGCATCACAAATTTTGTTATTTTCAAAAGTGAGTTTTGGCAAATCTTTTATAAGATTATTTTTGTTCAATTTGAGAGCAAGTGTGTACTAGCATATCCTATTCTACAATGCTATAACCAACTAGTCTCATTAACTTTGTCTTCCATTGCAACTAAACATTAGCCATCTTGCATAGGAAGATCATCAAGATCCACCATATAGATATTTTCATATCTATGTCTAATGAACATAAATCCATTGTCATTAAATTTAGAAACAATGCATAATGAAGATTTAAAAGTCACTTTAAAATCTTTATCATAAAATTGACTAATACTAAGTAAATTATATTTCAATCCATCAACAAACAAAACATTTTCTATGTAAATAATGGGGGTAATATGAATTTTATTGATTTTAATAATTTTATCCTTTCCATTATTACCAAAAATCACATTACCCCTAGTAAATGCTTCAAGAGATGTGAATTATTTTATATCTTTGATCATGTATCTTAAGAAACTACTATCAAGGTACTATAATCTTTTCTTCTCCTTGGTTGCAAGACATACTTACAAAATCAATCGGGTAAAGACTTAGGTACTCAAGCCATATTGAATCCTTTTAGATTAGTAAAAATGGTTTCTTTTGGAACCCAAACTTTTGGAAGACATACTTACAAAATCAATCAAGTAGAAACTTAAGTACTCAAGCCATCTTGTATCCTTTTAGATTAGTAAAAATAGTTCCTTTTAGAATCCAAACCTTCTTAACACTACTTAGCTTTCTATGATCACATAAATAAGCTTTATTCCTATTCTACCATAACAATGACAAATAATGCTAGTAGATGCTAGAACAAAGAAATTTTTGAAATATTTTTGTTGTCTTTGTTGTTTATATCCCAAACTAGCTTTGTTAAAAGCAACACATTGATTCTTCAAAATCATATTTAGTTTTTCAAAACTATATATAAATTTTTCAATAAAAGGTTTAACTTTATCAAGTTCTTCTTTCATACTCTTGTTTTCTTTGCTTAAGACTTTCTTTTCTTTTAAAACATTTCATTTACTAAAATTAATTTTTACTTTATCAAATTCTTATTTTCTCATGCTAAGATTTCATTAGCTTTTGTTAAGTCATCTTGTTTATTAGTTAACGTAAGCATTTGATTCTTCAATTTTTGATTTCCTTCAATTAGGTTTTCATTATCTTTTGATAGTTTTTATTTGCACTAGATAACTCATGAACTAGATTCTTCATTTCTTTGTTTTTCACTTTAGTTTCCTAAAATCATTCAAAAGGTTATCAAAGGCTTCTTGTAATTCTTCAAAAGTAAATTCATTTTTAGTTTTAGATCTTATCTTTTCATCATTGACCATGAAACATAGATTAGCAACCTCTTATATCTCTTCATTAGAGCTAGAGTCCTCATACTCACTCTAAGTTGCCTTCATTGCTTTCTTCTTATATTTTCTTATAGCTTTCTTGAAGAAGGGGTAGTCTATTTTGTAGTGGCCTTGCTTCTCACATTCAAAGTATATAGGTTGCTCCTTTTCTTTCTCTTTCTCCTTACTCAGCTTTCTTTTTTGAGGCTTTTCTTGTAGCTATACTTCTTCTTCCACATAAATCTTTTGAACTTTCTTGATACAAGGGCTATTTTATCATCTTCATCTTCCTCATCTAAATCTTCACTAGATTCTTCATTTGTTGCTGTGGACTTAAGAGCAATTGTCTTCTCCTTTTCATTTTCAGCAATCTTTTACTTCAAGCATAACTCATAGGTCATGAGTGAACCTAGGAGTTGCTTGATGGGAAGAGTATCAACATCTTTGACCTCTTATATGGCGTTGACCTTCACATCCCATGAAGTAGAAAGAGACCTAAGAATTTTGTTTACAAGTTCAGCATTAGAAATAGACTTGCACAAACTTCTCAAACCATTTATAATATTAGTAAATGTAGTGTACATTTCAGTTATAGATTCAATATGTTCTATCTAAACATCTCATAGGTATAAACAAGCATATTTATTTTGGTAGTTTTTACTTGATGACTACCCTTTTAGATGACCTTAAGTGTATTCTAATTTTTTTGGTCAAAGAACAAGTGGAAATACTATAGAACTCACTAAGATCTAAAACACGATACAATTAGTTCATAGCCTTGATATTTAATTCAGTTTATTTTATGTCATTCTCATCCCAATCATCTTCAAGCTTAGAAATGGGAATGCCATCTACCATGATGGTTGGTTTGTGAGGGCCTGTCATAATGGTCTTCCAAAGATTATAGTCTATGGCTTATATGTAGATGCACATGCATGTCTTCTAATATGTGTAGTTTGTTCTATTGAACAAAGATGGATAGTTTGATGCTTGCCCTTAGCAATATAAGCACCAAATTGATCTACTATTATATCTTTAACTCAAGATCATTAGATCTAATTTATTGAGTACCAAGCTCTGATATTACTTATTGCCCAGTGAAGCAACCCAAAAGGGGTGAATTAAGTTTTTTTAAAAATTTAAAGCAAATATGTGATGAATTTAAAATGAAGTAAAGTAATTGTGTTGCAAAGTATATGTGCAGATTATAGCAATATACAATGTTAGAAATGAAAAGAGGAGAAGAGCAAAGCCCATAAATATAAACTTTTATAGTTGTTTGGTGTACTCTAAGCACCTATGCCCACTTTCCAAGAATCTCTTGAAAACTTTACTATAATCCCTCATGATTACAATCGATTTATTTTTCAGGCTCATAAATCAAATCCTTGTTGGTTTTCTTACTTAGGCTCACCAACACAACCTTACAACAATCCCACCCTAGGATTGTAATCCAATCAAAGGCTTGGAAAGGCCTATCCCCTAGTTTCAATACCCTTGAAACTATTATAACTCAAAACTAAAATACAAAGGATTTTAAGCACAAAAAGCTCTCTAAAAGAGCAAAAAAAAAAGTTGATGAAGCTTATGGAGGTTGCTTTAAGTTATCTTCTTCGATGAAAAGCCTCAAGGATTGCAATGATTGCTGGTTGTTAAGAATTAAAGGCATACTTTTTAAGAACAAAGGCTTTTATTTTAGAAGTTTTCTCTTGGAAGTACTTGTCTTTCTCTAGGATTTCCTTGCTTCTTCAATGTATTTGTAGTCTAATAAATACACTCAAAGTCTTTAAAAAATAGTTCATGACTATTAGAGGATGAGATCTAGTCCTTTAGACTCAAAACCTAGCTTTCTATGGTTATAAAAATATAGCTATTATGTATTGTCAGACATGCAAGTGTCAACATTTTACTTAATGAGTCGACACTTAAAGTCTATTAGTAGGAAATGTAATGAGGCCAGAGACCTAGGGCCTTGGACAATGAAGACAGGATCATGTCCTAATCACCAGTGTGAGCTATAAACCACTCTTGAGCAAGTGATGGTAGAGACAACTCCTATATCCCAATGCATCATGAGCCTCGCCAACCACTCTAGAGGCATTCAGTCACCACTCCTGAGTGGGTGACGGTAGAGACCAACTCCTATGCCTTAAGATATCAGCAAGCCTCGTCAACTACTTCGGAGGTATTCAATCACCATCCCCGAGCGGGTGATGATAAAGGCCCAATCTTATGTCCAAGGCATCAACAAGCCTCACCAACTGTTCTATAGCCGTTCAGTCACCATCCCTGAGCGAGTGATGGCAAAGGCCAACTCCTATGCCCCAAGGCATCAACAAGTCTCACCAACTACTCCAGAGGTATTCAAACAGATCTCCAAGCGGGTGATGACAAAGGCCAACTCCTATGTCCCAAGGTATCAGCGAGGTTCGCCAATTGCTCTAGAGGTGTTCAATCACCACTCCTGAGTGGGTGATGGAAGAGGCCAACTTCTATACCTCAAGACATCAGCAAGCCTCGCTGACCACTCTAGAGATGTTCAATCACCACTCTCGAGTGGGTGATGGCAAAGGCCAACTCCTATGCCCTAAGATATCAGCGAGCCTTGTCGACTGCTCTAGAGGCATTCAGTCACCACCCCTAAACGAGTGACGATACAGGCCAACCCTATGTCTTAAGGCATCAGCGAGCCTTGCTAACCACTTTGGAGCTGTTCAATCATTACTCCCGAGAAGGTGATAATAGAGGCTAACTTCTATACCCTAAGGCATCAGTGAGCCTTTCTGACCGCTCGGGATGTGTTCAATGCGATCTCCGAGTGATAATAGAGGCCAACTCCTATGCCCCAAGGCATCAACGAGACCTACTGACTATTCCAAGGCCACTGCCATAAGTTTCTAAGCCTCGAATGCCCCACGAGCACTCCAACATGCAAGGCCCTAGCAGCATACCCATCTCAAATCCAAGAGAGATAACACTCGGACATTCATCACTGCAGCTTTCACCATATGGCTAGCCCTCTATCACATCCCCAAATTTCTTAATCATGGCTAGATCTGGGCAAATGGGAATGATGTGTCTGAGTTCATTATGTTTCAGATCATCATTTAATGAGGCATGCCATGTACAGGGTTAGCAACAAGAATGCATTTAAAGAGATGGGAACCACTGACATGCAAGAGAGCTCTACATGACACATGGAAGACTCTGCCACCCTTCATGAGATCTAGGAAAATCCTATTTGAAACTAGATTATCCCATATGTCACTTCCTATAAAAGGATTTCCAATGAATCCCGAAGGTATGCAAGCCTTCCCACTCACACTCTTCCTATTAGTATCCATACTGACTTGAGCGTCAGGGTGCCATTGCCAGGATCACCCTAACAGGACTTTTTTGTAGGTACCTCTTCTCAGAGACTAGCCTGTACCACCAATTTTAACACCCAGTCCAACTCTTCCACCAGTGCTCGCTAAATTTTGGCACCAAGAGATTAAAAGAAGGGCCTGATATTGGCGAGGAGTGTGACTCATAAGAATGAAGACCATGCTACCTAAAACGATTGCCTCTTACCATACCAACACCATGGCCTCTTGGCTGGTGGAAAGAGTGACAGAGAGCCAAGAAAATGATCCATCCTACCTTGCATGAGTAGGAGCCTCACCTCCATCACAAGCAATGGTGGTAGGCCTAGGTCAATGTATCTTGCTCGTCAAGAAAGTCTAGAATCTAGTAGTAGCCATCTAGGACATCCAGGCTACCCCTATGCCACCTTCGATGACACCACTTTCGCCAGTTGCACCACATGCAGCCTCTCAACCTCTGGCATTACCTATATTTGTGCCACTGCCAGTGATGTAACCTTCAGTTGCCAGAGTAGCACTGCCACCACTAGAACAATTATAGATCCATCTGAAGGATCCTAGAGGGGCCACTCACCATCATCACCACTATCGTGGAAGCTCGAGGGCAAGAAGGCCATAACCCAAAGGCTTCTAGTCAAAGCATGATTTTACTCTAGATTGTCTATCCCTATAATGGCTGGAAGCCTTGGCTGATCGAGATCTTGAGATTGATCAAAGACTCAAGGAAATGGATCATCAAATCGAGGTGATTCATAATCTTCCTTCAGCACAAATTGATGGGATCAATAATGAGCCACCATTTGAAGATGAGATCATGCGTGTGTCACTTCCCTAGCATTTCAAAATTCCATAGCTTGAAAACTATGACATGACCACCAACCCTGATAATCACCTAGTGAGATTTAGAGCAACAGTGCTCCTCCATGGGGCTCTCGATCCCATCCTCTGCCGAACTATCCCTTCTACCCTAAAGGAAGCAGCTTGGCACTGGTATTCTAGTCTAAAGCCATGATCAATATACTCCTTTGAATAACTAAGCTGAGCATTCACCGATCATGTTGTTAGTAATCAGAGACCAAAGCAATGCATGAATTATCTCCATACCCTCAAGCAAGAGGTCAAGATGATCTAAACCTTTATGAGTCATTTCAATGCAGCCAATTTGGAGATCTGTAATTTGGATCAATGCATTGCCACATCAACACTAGTGAAAGGATTGTTGGTGAATGATCTTAAAAAGTCATTGATCAAAATATATTTAAAGATCTTACAGGAATACTTTCTCGAGCCAAAAAGTATGCTTGGATTGAAGAAGCTCTCATATTGGAAGTGTTGGGAAATGTGTCCTAAAGTCAATCGTCTAGTCTGTAGACGGTTGTGTGACTCTTGATATGTATATGAATTATTAAATTGAATAAAAAGTTTATTCTGATTATTCATCATATGTCATCTTCTTAATTTAACTCTTGTGTGATGATGTCCTTTGAGCTACCTTGTATACAATGTAGAGAAGATGTATCGTGTAGTTCATAAACTAGTTTAGGAACAAAGGATACGCCATCTTAGGATGATGGTGTATCAAGAGTAGGTCATTAATTTCATATTTGTTGGTTGTCCTCTTAACCAAGTAGCATGGAGATGCTGGTATGACATCAGGTATTGTGTTCAACACTTCACTGAGCATGACTCTCATATGAGATTCTCCTTCTACCAAAGAGAAGTTTTGCATTAGAATGTGGACATGAATTATTCCTCTAACTTGAGATCACTATAGAGCTTGCAAGCAACTCACTATGCTTAGGTGCTGGACTACCCAGATTTCTAAACTGGTGACGGAAGGTTGCTGGGTGCAATCAAGTACTTGTGTAGCAATAGTAGGATTAAGATAGGATTGATCTCTCCAAATGGTTTGATTGAATGCTCATTATGCCTCAATTGAGAAAGACCTTGGCCAGGGCATTCCTTGTATGGAGTTACAGGGATTTTTTGTTTGAGACATATTAAGATGGACTGATTATGGTTAGATAGCTTTACCCTAAACCATTCGCAGCATTAGGAGATCAAAGGAATAAGTTTAGTGGTATTCCATATTTGATAGGTTCTTGTTGCTCTGCAACCTTCGACCTATCCGGACGCCAGGTGTCATTGCTAGATGGAGAATTTGGCTGGTATTGGAAATGTTCCTATGCTACCGGTTTAGTGTTTGAGCCTACGGGGTCACACACCATGGGGTTTCTTCTTGATTTGTTGTCTTGGGAATGATTAGGAATCATTTCGGACTCGTTTGACAAAAACTTATCAAAACTGCCAATAGAGTCGACCCGAGGCGAGTTGACCCATGGTGAGTCGACCTATCTAATGGGATTTGCTAAAAAGTCTGAGAATGCTTCAATAATAGCTATAAGGGTTATGGCACTTAATGCTTGTCATTTCAGGGTTTTAATCAGCATCACTTGTTGAAGTCCAAGGGTTTGCAACACCCTTGAATCCCAAGAGACAAAACTCCCTTTTTATCTTTCATTCATCTCCCCATTATGGTTTTTTGTATAAAAGACTATTATAAGGGCTAAAAGAAATGGAATGGTTCCTTTTTCATTGTTATTGAGACTCTACCATTTTTCCTCCTGGTCAGAAGTCTTGACCTTTGAGAGATTATTAGATTTGATCTCAAGTTAGAGTGAGGTTTTGGGTTTTGGGATTGCTGTGTGCATACCTTCTATTGAAGGTTTGGGACAGAGTATTTTGGGAAGGGTTCTTAGGTCCTTTATTCCATCTATCCGGCAACTGGTTCTTCAAGGTGTTGAAGAAGGTGTCCTCCATAGCCACATTGTTTCTAGAGAGGCTAGCACCTTGAAGGAAGGAGGAGAGTCCCCTTACCCCGGTGTGAACCACCTGTAGAGGTAGGACATTTGTGTTGCTCGTAGGGCTTGTCTTCTACCTTGGAGTAATTCCATTCCTGGTGATTGTCGCCTTGCAGATAAGGTTCGTACTCCCATCTCATGGGCATGAAGATATGTTCTTCGGCACCCTTTTGTGTGATTCGAAGAATGGTTCTATGAGTTACATATTTTGCATGCTTGATTTCATACATGTATTATTCTATATGCATAAAGATTTGTGTAGAGCCTATGTTAATTAGATTAACATGTTTAGATAAAAATGTTTTATCTTCTTCCACTACGTCATGTCATTTAGAAAAATTTTAAATTGCATGTATCAGCTCTACCTCGACATGCCAACAGGAAGAAGGTCTACCCACTTCTATATTGGAGGGTGGCAAGAAAATATGGGAATACAAACACTCCCCAAGGTATGATGGAAGGACTCAGCCTTGTTCCAAATCCCCATGGGAAAGAAACAGGTTCTTCAAAGATCGCTAACCTAGGGAAGCCCCTCAAGCATCGCCATTAGGAAAATTTTACAATTATACTCCTCTAAATGAAAGAAATAGTGCCCTAAAAGCCAATCTTTGTAAGGGCATTTCTATAATCTTCCAACTCATGTATGATAATTTTTGATAAATGGAAAGGCATTTTGATTCATCATATTATTGCATTTTATTAAGATTATGATGAACCCCATAGGTTAGGATAATGGAATTAGGGTTATGATGGAGATCATAATGGTAAGATCTAAGTTCCTATAATCCTAATATAAAATGTTCCTAGTCGTTAGATCATCGATTCGAGAATCGATGTTTCCAGTAAGACTAGCACATCCTATGTATGCTTAAAAGGAGGGTGGTTGGTCTCAGAGCCACTTGTGTAGGGATACTAATACAAAGATATGGGTGCTCATTAGGGTATGAGTTCAGTAAACTGATCTGCCTTGAGAACATCTTATAGACGTCTTACTACTTGTCAAAAGAAGGTTCGCATAGTGGGAGTTATGCATGTGATCCTTAGACCTGAGACTACCATAGTATCTTGTGCACATGAATCCATATTTTGGTGCATACTCATTCATGATAATTAAGTCATGTACGGGATGCTTCTGGATATGGTGGATTGTGTATGAAGGTAATGAGTAGGTCAACAAGGAATCGATCACTCCTAGTAAGAGGACTTATCCCATGAAATCTCTTCGATTGTTAACTCAGGAAGTCTTTGATCAAAGCAGGATGAGATTAGATAGGGGTCTAATCTTTCATTGATCAAGTCTTCATTATCAAATTGAGATTCGAAAGGATTAAGTGCTAGGGTTTGACATTTATCCATGCCCATCACTTAATCGGGATAAAGGGAGATCGAAGGATTGACTTGCATGGTAACTTTTTACTAAAGGGTATTTTGATAATTTCTACCAAATTTCACATCTTCTAGGTAGGCATGATACATTGCTAGATGTCAATCATGTCTTGTAAGTTTTCACGAATCAAGTTGATTGGATTCATGAGTCAATTCGGAAGTTGGATCGAATTGGCAACTTAGGTTAGCTCAATTTGACCTAATTAGGTAAATCAGGTTCGATTGAATCGAATTGGCTTGGACTTAGACCTACTGCTGGCTAGATGTAGAGTCCAAAGGGTCACACCCATTAGAAAATTGGCCAAGGAAGTCAATTAAATTTTATTAGGGTCATGGGATCCTAATTGGCTAGCTAATTGACATACTAGCATATGTTGGCTAGCCCAACTCCTAACCCAATTGGATTAGATCTAGTTACTTATTTTTGGGCTAACCAATTTAAGTGTTAGAGTCATAAGTGAGGCAGCCTAATTCAGTATTAATCTAGATTTTTTTGGCTTTATCTTGCATTTGTGGAAGAGTCCATGTTGGCATGGACTCTTAGGCGCCACTTTTGGTTTCACATCAATTCCATGCACAGAAGGACCAAAAGTCCTTCTGCCAATGAATCACAAATACCAGATAGAGTCCCAAAGGACTTCTCCTTATCTCCACACACCTTTCATGTGGGCTTGATCAGTGAACATAATGATATGACATGAATAGTGTTGTGCACACAAATGAAGAGTCGCGTCTCTTCATTTGGTGCTAATTAAAGAGGCCAAGAGTCCTTCTATTTTAAGTATCTTAAAGTTTTCGATGCCTCTTATTCAAAAGCCACGTCCCTAGCCTTATTTTCACCAATTAATGCCATGTGGCAAATGAAAAAATGGCTGAAAAAATTAAGGAGACATTTATATGTCTCTTGGAGCATGAAAGGGTGATATTATGATATGTCTTATCATTAATAAGACTCCTTCTCATTGAAGGGTCATATCAGATGGCTGAGAAAAGGACATATCAGGCACCCCATTCCTCTCTATAAAAGACATCGGTGATTTGATGCCAAAGCACTTCATTTCCCATCCAAATACTCCAACCTGCTATTTTCTCTCCTCCCCCTTAAGACAAGCTTTGTCTTTTTAAGACAAAGCTTGTTCTTTAGAGACAAGGCTAGTCTTTTAAGAAAGAACCTATGAAAAAAAATAGAGGGGATATTCAAGATCCGAGAGGGGATATAGAGAGGTATTTGAGTGCCCTATAGGAGGGTAGGGAGTCCAACAAGGGAGAAAGTCCGAAGGCTGCCAAAAGAGTCCCAATCAAACAAGCAACTGTTATAGGAGTGCTTCTTTGGTCCGGTTCCTATGTTGATCACCTTTGGAGGGCATGCACTGTGTGCCTTATGGAAATAAAGAATTAGCGCGTCACACGCAACCGATTTCAATACATTAAATCCACTATTCTAGGTAGAGAGTGGGAGTAAGGGTCGAATCCTTAGAAACTTTTAGGTTATTCGTTTTAATTATGAAAGAAGATAGAGTGGAAATCAAAAAAAATTCTATAAAGAAAATCAAGATATGATCTATCCCGAGAGTACGGCAACGCAATACCTATCCCCCTAGATCGTAGTACGGCTTCCGTACCCGTAGAGTCATGGCCTATCTCTTTTAGGTATAGATCAGTCAAGGTATCTTCACTTAAAAAGAAATCTTTACTTTAAAAAAAAAATTACCTCAACACTCATGACCTTTGACCATTCATTCCAAGCTATTTCAAAATAAAATAAATAATATGAATCAACAAAAGATTCTTTTTTTCATAATAAAAAAAGGAATACATCAAATAAACATAAATTCTTTTCCTAAGTTGACAGAGTTCAGGCTTTCAGGAAGACTCTGTAGCGTATCCGGCTTTGCAGCATATCCGAAGGGGCAGATCAGAGGTAGAGGCACAATGGTGGAGACTGAGTAGTAACAGGACCAGGACAGCAACAGGGCTATCGATTAGAAGTGATGGTAGAAAGGCAATCGAATGAGAGCGAGAATGGATTGGAGTGGAGAGTGGAATGGGAAGTCGGGAGAATGTGGGAATTGGATGGGAGAAATGGAAGAGTGGAATGGAGTGCGGAGTGGAGTGGAGAGATGAAAGTGGAATGGGGCAGAGAGTGTAGTAAGTGGAAGGGATCGAGGACTGCTTCATCGAGT
This sequence comes from Areca catechu, assembly GCA_021397845.1. Classification (NCBI taxonomy): domain Eukaryota; kingdom Viridiplantae; phylum Streptophyta; class Magnoliopsida; order Arecales; family Arecaceae; genus Areca; species Areca catechu. The sequence goes on along the minus strand of CM038039.1, from coordinate 155,867,434 downwards.
GGCTACCAGGCTTCCTTTATAGGAAAAGAATAATGCATAAAGCACGTGTGGGAACCACATAGGTTTCCATCGCTATCTGCCTTAACTACTCTGTTCTGCATCATCATCCTGTACCCATATATGCGATCTTCGCTTTTCATCACCTAATCTCGTACCCATTTGGTTTCGCATCGCAATCCATCCAAACATCCAACCATGTTGTTTTATCCTTATTTTCAAATCCCATGATCAGTACCTCATTTCTCATTCAGACATCTCGGTCCATCTCTCGACAACATCTTGGACTAGTAATAGTGGCAAGAAAGAAAGAAACGATGGAGGAGACTGGTGGTGGGAAGCTTCTCAACACCCCTTCTAGCCAAAGGCTAGTGGTGGCGTTGGCTCTTAGAGGGGAAGATGATGGCGGTGAGCAATAGGGGAAGAAACTAGAAGAACGGTGGCTTCTAGTAGCTTTGGAAGTGGCTCATTAATTCCATCATATTATGAATTTCTTCTTCTATCCCATAAAAAGGAAGAGTGAATGATCTAGGTACTTAGGAAGGGGGCCATCGGTGAGTAGGATGGTGTGTAGGATGATGATGAAGTGTTTCATCCCACCAATTGGTTTTCTTGCCTCAGTTGAATTATCTACATTGGTCTCTATATCTACATTGGTCTCTATATCTACATTGTGTCTCTATGATAGTGTAGGGTTTGTTCTGTGACCAATTAGTTTCCAAGAGTTATAATGGTTGTTTAGAAAATTATAAAGGGTCATTAAAACTTTTAACTTGATAGTATCCCTCTAATTTTTAACTTAGTAATATCCCTCTAAGTTACTCTCAAATTGACTAGGGAGTATTTTCTACCTCTTCCCATTAACTTTATTTAATAATTCATTAGTCTGATTAAGTTCATTGATAGATTGCTGCTGAGGCATGATTGGTTGTTGATATTGAGCAATTCTGTCGACTTCTAGGTTAGTCTAAGGGAGAGGTGGGTTCTGACTAATTTTTCAATATAGTCTAATGCTCGTAGAACCTTTTCTTGAAAAGATAGGCTATAAGGAGTAGGAGAAAGTTTGACAATCTAAATAAAGCTAATTGTAATAAAATGCATCTATGAATGGAGGTCCTTGGATACCAGGGAACCACTGGGGTGGTTGCCATGAAAATCTGGTTGAACTCTCCAACCTGGGTTGTAAGTATCAAAATTTAGATTTTCTCCTGTTCTATAGGATTGAGTTAAGATAGTCCTAGGCTAAAAAAAATTATTTTAATTAATTTTTTTGAACAAGTAACACAATCAAAATCACTTCTATCCTAGAGTTAACCTGAATCTAGACAGTCCTAACTGTTCCAAGGTTACCTTTGAGCACTCCAAGCCCAAGATCAATTAACTACCTGGCCAGGTAAGTGTAAGGTTGGTAGGGGTCCCCCCGTTGCTTGCCTTACATACCAATTAAAATTGGCCATGTAAGCGAATGAAATCAATTAAAGAATCACCTTCCTTCGGGCTCTTATCACTGAACCACTTGCCTTAGACACCAAGCAATTAATAATCTGAACCCAGTCCAAGTCTAGGGTTTCCTTATCCTATTGAGCTCAAATTCTTAGGTCTAGCATCTAATTAATTTTAAAATTAAGATCTGGGTTAATGCACATGCAGAAAAATGATTTGTGGACTAAGGAAGGGTAATGAACTCCCCACCTTATCTAGTTAATGGGTTATGCCCTTAAAGTCAATTATGGATAAATGAAATGCAACAAACAAGATGTCCAAAATTTAAAGTTATAGATAAGCAAAATTTAACTAATTACTTTTTATATATATTTTTTAAAATTAGGTGGTTAAGTCTCTAGCTCCCTAATAAGTATGAAGATGTCAAAAATTTTAAAATTTTAAAAAAGAAATATTTTTAGTTTTTTATTTTTTGATTTCTTTTTGGATTTTTTTTAAGTCTATTCAATCTTGTATCCTAGGACACTATTTAACACAACATAAAGTTATGCAGAGCAACATTATGTTAGGATATGTATGATGAAAATACTAAATACTAATTTTTTTTTATTTTTTTGAATTTTGAATTTTGAATTTTTTTTCAAAATAATGCCAAAAGTCCCGGTAACGGTGCCAAAAATCTGGAGCATGTCGCAATGCACCAATTTCAATACCTTAATTTCTATTTTAGGTAGAGTAGTGGGAGTAAGGATCAATTCTCAAGGACTTTTAGGTAATTTATTTTAATTGTAAAAGAAAAATAGAGTGGAAATCAAAAAGAAATACCTGTGAAGAAAATCAAGATATGATCTATCCCAAGAGTATGGCCCACCCGTAGATCACGGCCCGTCCCTTTTAGGTAAAGATCAATCAAGGTATCTTCACTTAAAAAAAAAAATCACTTAAAAATAAAACTTACCTCAACACTCGTGACCTTTGACCATTCATTCCAAGCTATTTCAAAATAAAATAAAGAATATGAATCAACAAAAGATTCTTTTTATTTCATAATAAAAAAAGGAATACATCAAATAAACATAAACTCCCTTTCCCAAGTTAACGGAGTTCGGGCTTTCAGGAAGACTCTGCAGCATATCCGAAGGGGCAGATCAGAGGCAGAGGCACAGTGGTGGAGACTGGGGTAGCAACAGGACCGGGACAACAACAAGGCAACCAATCAGAGCAATGGTAGAAAGGCAATTGAATGAGAGCAAGAATGGAGTGAAGTGGAGAGTGGAATGGGAAGTCAAGAAAATGTGGGAATTGGATGGGAGAAATGGAAGAGTAGAATGAAGTACGGAGTGGAGTGGAGAGATCAAAGTGGAATGGGGCAGAGAGTAGGGTAAGTGGAAGGGATCGAGGATTGCTCCATCGAGGGGCTACTAGGCTTCCTTATAGGAAAAGAATAATGTGTAGATCTCGCATGGGAACCATGTCAGTTTCCATCGCTATCTACCTCAATGATCTTTTTGCATCACATCCTACACCAGTATGCGCGATCTCCACTTTTCATTCGCTCACATCCACCTAGTCTTGTACCCATTTCAGTTTGCATCGCAATTCATCCAACATCCAACGTGTTGTTTTATCCTATTTTTCAAAATCCATGATGGTAAAGGTTTCTTATTCGGACATCCTGGTCCATCTCTCGACAGCATCTTGGACTAGTAATAGTGGCAGGAAAGAATGGTGGAGGAGATTGGTGGGGGAGGCTTCTCAACACCCCTTCCAGCCAAAGGCTATGGTGAGATGGTGGTGAATGGTCATCAAGGGATTGGGACAAGTGTTGGCGGGTGGCTCTTAAAGGGAAAGATGTTGGCGGTAAGCGAATGTGGGGAAGAAACTGGAAGATGATAGCTTCTAGTAGCTTGGGAAGTGGCTCTGATTGTAGCTCCCCGGGTTTTCCGATCGTGGAAGGCTCCCCGATGGTGAGAGTAAACATGTGGGGTGGTGCGAGATGGCATCTTACAGGAGATGACAGTGGGTCAAAGGAGAAGAGCTCCCTTGGTTTGGAGAAAATGTCATCGTGGAAGAGTAGGCAGCTTCGCAGCGCGAGGAGGCTTCTTAGCGATGAGAGGAGGGCACCGACGGCTTCTCCGGTGAAGAATTGGCTGGGCCCATGGACCTGTTCTGTGGACTGGCAGCAATGGCTGCCATGACTGGATGGTGTCCCGTAAACCAAAAGTTGGTCCATGGTGGACCGGTGCTTAAAACCCATGTATTTCCTTCTTAAATCTTCAAACTATGATTCTGAGCTCGTTTCAAGTCTGATTTAAAAACTGTTTGATCCGTTAGACTCCTAAAATCGAGTCCTCATGTTGGCAGGGTTCTTTCCTATAAAAATTACATAAAAGTATCAATTTTAACTAAATAAAGTTGAATTAATTATGTATTAATATAGTTATCAATAGCGCTCCATGTATTATTCTAAATCCTAAAGTATTGATATATTGATTATCATGATTAAGTGGTCCTAGGATTTAGGATTCGGCTGGTTAGGGTTTCAAAAATAAAAATTTGAAAGCTGATCTTCTGCTGTGCCTGACCCAAGGAACCCAATAGTGGTATCAGAGCCACCTTGATGCATGCGATTAGTAGTCACTTTAGAGTTGATTGCTTGCTATGATAGGAATTGATGCATGATTAGTTCAAATTGCATATATGCAATATGTTATATCCTTAGTAAATACTTCGGATTGGGTTAGTCACCATGGCTATCCGGTCATAGGAGCCAAGTAGGGTTTAAAGGCCCTCTCTTCCCATTAAATGGGGTCTCCTATGGTGTGTAGGGGTGCCACTGTCGCCTTATCCCATGAACAAGTGAGGTGAATGCATTGTTATTTAAATCATGTTTATGTTATGCATATTAGGGTTAATATGCGTATTTTGTTGGAATGAATGTCATGATAACATGATGAATAGGATGTGTATGAGACCATCAAAGCCCTCATAAAATCAAATTTAGTCGTAGTGTATGTTAATCATGATGCAAATCCGATTAGGGTATGATCAACCAATTAATGTTTAGGAAAGTGGTTCTGGGAAGATAAAGGGAATAAGGTTTTTAATTGGTTCTGTTGACCTGGCCAATTTAATTGGTATCTAAGGAAAGCAATGGGGGGACCCCTCATCTCTTCTACTTACTGGCCAATTTGGTCACATCCTAAACCCTAAGTTGGTAATGTTGATTGATTAAGCACACTACAAAACTGTCTTCCTTCATGCTAAGCCAAATCCATGTCAAAAACTATAGTAGATTTGTTGTGTAACACAAGTCTACTTTAGGATTGATATGATTTGTCTTGATGCATGTTATGCTTTATAGCATGACTGATGGTATTGCTTTGTTGTGTAATACAAGGGCAACATTATTCAATCATGGCTATATGAAAATGAAGGGTCTGACTAAACTAAAATATTATGGTTTGTTATATAACACAAGGCTATAAGTGCCTTAGAGGCAAGTGTTATGTTCAAAATTGCAAGGGATGCAATTGGGAAGGGGTTTTCCTACCCTTAATCTTATGGGTGTTTGTTGTGTAACACAAGGCATTCATGAGGAATTCGGATCTCAACCCCATAAGGAGCCTTGAGAGGATTTCCCGCTTACCATAGTTGAGGGTTTTGGTATTTGATAAAAATAATGGGAGACATAATTAAATATAAAATGTCCTTGTCTAATTATGAATATTTCATGAGTGGTCTGCTTATAAGTTCTTAATAATGTAATGTAGAATTATGAATATTTTCATGAGTGGTCATAGTTCTTATTTAATGTAGATTTTTACATTATGGCTTCTACTCTTTCGCTGGGGGCATCTTGGATGTCAATAAGTTGACCGGTCCAAATTATATGGACTGGTTGAGGAACTGAGGATTGTACTAGCTCAGGAAAAGATTGTATATATCCTCGATACTCCTGAGCCAAACCCGGTAAGAGAGGATGCTACTGTGGAGGAAAGGGTCGCATATAAAATATGGCAGAATGACAACATGACTGTCAAGTGTATTATGTTGGCCTCTATGAATAACAAATTATATAGGCAACATAAGGAAATAGAACCTCAATCCATATTGCTCAATCTTAAAGAGCTATATTACGAGAATAGTCGGACTGCTCAATATGAAATATTGAAGCAGTTATTCTGAGCACACATGAGTGAGGGCTCCTACATCCAAGCACATGTCCTCAAGATAATTGACCTAATCACTCGATTAGGTCAACTAGGATTTGTGATGAATAGTGAGCTTAATCAGAACCTGATCCTGCAGTCACTCCCAGATTCCTTCTCATAGCTTGTCATGAATTACTACATGAACAAACTGAACTTATCATTGCTTGAGCTGTTGAATAAGCTCAAGACAATGGAGAGCCATTTTAAAGGTGACAAGGCTTAACTTCTTCTGGTCGATGGAAAGAAGGAGCAAGCAATGAGGAAGGGTTCAAAAAGGAAGAACCTTAAGAGTAGTCTAGAAGATGAAGAAGGCAAGGAAGCTTTGCTGATGGGACCAGCTATCATTGTGGGAAGCAAGGGCACTGGAAAAGGAATTGCAAGTTATGTCTTGCAAGTCTGAAGTAGGATGCTGGTGGAGCATCTAAAGTTTTGTACATGATACAAACAAACCTCTCATTGAGTTCTTCAATTTTGATACATGGGTACTAGATACCGCATGTGGATCTCATATCTGCAAGTCATTGCAAGGATTATAGAGACCTAGAAGCTTGAAGAAGGGTGACTCAAGTTGTTCGATGCAAGTGATGAAGCCATTTTTACTGAAGCTGTTGACACCTATTTGATGTTATTGCTATCAGGCATATTCTTGAATTGAAAGATTGTTATTATGTACCCAACATTAAAATATTATTTTGTACCTTTGTTGTTGAAACAAGATTATGAAATAAATTTAACAAGCCATGGGTGCTCATTTTCTTTGAAAATAAATTTTTGGTTGTAGTACATTTGCAAATGATCTTTTGATTCTATCACTCAATGATGAGGTTATGCTTGTCGAAAATAAGAAGAAAAAGAGAGATGATGTAAATGTCACTTTTCTCTGGGATTACTGTTTGGGTCATATTGGTGAGTCTAAGATGAACAAGTTGTACAAAGAAGACTTCTTTGATCCTTTGATCTTGAATCATTAGGAACTTGTGAGTCCTATCTCATGGGGAAGATGACCAAGTCTCCATTCACTAGACATAGAGAAACGGCAACTAAGTGGTTAGGTCTAGTACATATAGATGTGTGTGGTCCTATAACAACCCAGGCCGAGGAGGATACTCTTATTCATCAGTTTTATTGATGTTTTATCGAGGTTTGATATGTGTATCTCATGAAACACAAGTCTGAAACCTTTGATAAATTCAAAGAGTATCAAAGAGATCGAGAAACAAACTGGCATAGTATTAAAGTCTTTCATCTAATCAAGGAGGAGAATTAGTAAGGACACCAGAGCTAAGAAGAGACATCGAACCCTCCCAACTCGTTGTGGATCACCAATGAGTAGGCCAATTTATTTTAATTTCAGCTTGAGTCTTGTAAATAACATTAGTTTGCTTTGTTTTGTGAATTAGTCTAGTAGAGTCTTGTAATTAGTACTTGAATAAGTCAAGGGGTTTCATAAGTACCCAAGTTTCAAGTCATCATCACCTTGGTGGATAAATTCCATGGCAAAAGAAGGTTGTCCAAAATTTTCATCAAGACATCCGAACATCCAGACATCAAGACATCCTGACATCAGACAACAGGACATCCAGACATCAAGACACGGGACATGAGACATCAAGACATCAGACAATGTTTAAATTTATCCAAAAGTGGTGCTATTCAATTTTTTTTCATCGCTCTTTTTAGAATCTAAGAAGACATTTAAGAGAAGTAAAGCAGAAGGACTCTGCTTCTCATCTAGCACCCCTCTCATCCTCCAGATAGTTGCCCACTCCAAATAGCCGCAAACTCAAGCATGAGTTCAAAATTCAAATGGGAGAATCCAAGATTAGATGAAGGTTCATTCAAATCAAAGGAGTTTTAATCCTTCCAGGTTTATCCAGCATTCAAATAAATTTCTCTTATCAAGGATACTTATCCTAGCCCAAGTTGGAGTTCACGCCATGGGGAGAAAGTCTTAGCACTATTGAAAAGGAGTATTTGAGTAGGTGTTTCACATCTCATTTTGTCGCCCATCCTCTTGGTGTTTGGATTTCAAATTTCAAGAGAATAGTCGCCAACTTGGGGAAATGATTTATCACCCATTTTGAGAAGACCGATGCCTCTTCTCATTCACTTTGCCGCACAAATAAGATGCAAGTCCATATTATCGCCCACTTTGAGAGAGGACCAGTCACCTAACAAGCAAGAGTCCAGGCTATCTAGACCTAAATTCTAGAGTTGTAATTCAAAGGAAACAAGAGTCTTGTATCTCAGTCCCTTACACCATTGGTTGGGGATCTATAAATACCCCATCAACCCCCCTTGTAATTCATGTAATTATCATTGAAATACAAAGACATTCTGCCAAAATCTTTCTTTACTGTGTGCATCGCGGGGTGTCAGGCCCTTCCTTTATTCCTTTGGAGCATCACGGGGTGTGAGGCCCTACTTATCCAGCTGACAAGAAGATCCATCTACTACCTCTTAACTTTTCCTTCTTTTCTTTTCCTTTCTTACTACTTTCTAACCCAAGATTCCTTTGCTGAGTGTTTTGTAGGTGACCAAGAATCTAGATCTGGTGTTCTTACTTCAGAACCGGCATCGTGCAAAAGATCGGAGCCCGAAAACGAGATCTTGAAACCCCATCGCTACAATCTTAAGAGTCCTACCAGATCTTCATCGAGTTTCCTTCTTTCCTTTCCTTTCTTACTACTTTCTAATCCAAGATTCCTTTGCTGAGTATTTTGCAGGTGACCAAGAATCTAGATTTGGTGTTCTTGCTTCGGAACTGGCATCGTGCAGAAGATCGGAGCCCGGAAACGAGATCTTGAAACCTTGTCGCTACGATCTTAGGTCCTACCATATCTACATCGAGAGTGCAATCTTCGTTGGTACAATTGAGCTTATTCCCTTCTCTTATTTTTGTTGAAAATAAATCTTAGTTTCGGTGGTTCTCAGCCACCAGGTCCTGCTTTTTAATTGCTTTATAGGTTGACTTGTGCGAGTAGTTGACTTGATTAGTTTCTTTTACTGTCTCCTTTGAGTATTCCTTTAAAATCTGAAAATATAAAAAAAATAATATTTTTTTAATTCTTATTTATTTGTCACGCAACAGTTTTGGTATCAGAGCAAGTTAAACTAGGGTTTAATCTCTCTTGTGCTGATTTAGTTTCTCTTTAAGTACTCGGATCGAGTGCCTCACCATGGCTATCTAGTCAAAAAGTTGGGCTGCAAGACCCTCACCTCCCATTCAAACAGATTTCCTATGGCATGTAGGGGTGCCCTGTGAATTGACCCTTGAAGAAGAAAATAAAGAGATAGGCAACTTTAGGGTTTATTTTCTACATCACATCCATCACAGTATATAGTCTGTTGTTTTAATTATTTTTGCAAATAGGTAACTCAGAATTGCTTGATTTTTGTTTGTTGGATCCTCATAATTAGAGGTATTTTTCAGATTTTTCTCAAGAATTATTACTCTCTATAGATTTTTTGCTTGCTGGAATACTGCCTGAGAATAATTTTATTTTGAAATTTAGTAATTCTAGTTTAGGGTTCTTTCTGTACAAATCTTGCATATTTTAATTTCCTTCATCTTAGTTTTTTTTTTGCAAACTATATCTCTATTGAGAAATAAAAGAACAAAATATAAAAAATTAATTAATTTTATTTTTTTGTTATTTTAATTATTTTAGTTTGATTGTATCTAGGGTTTCATCTTGTGTGTGTATCATCAAGTAACCTAATCTTAACTACAAAAAAAAGTTACATACACCCACACTTTTTAGACATGTAAAATACATACATGAGTAAAAGTTCAAATTCTAAAAAAAGGTTATATATCCATGTTTGAAAAACGTAAAAATATTATAATTAATTTGCAACATACGTTTCAACTATTAAATGTGAGTAAATTAAATATAATAGATAAACATTGATATGCAAAAATAAAGAATGTCCAAAAAAATTAATAATGATTCTAGGTCTAGAGCTATTCCAAACTCGGATCCGATTAACTCTAACATAAATATATCGAATCTAGATATTTAATATCCAGACTCGAGACCCGACTAAAAATATAATGTAATATATATTTAAATAATATAATATAATATGACATATTTATAATTTATTATAATATATTATTTTATATTTTATATTTTAAATATTAAAAATATAATTACACTATATTATAATTTATCATAATATATTAAAATGTATCCTATTATTTTATATTCTATTATATTTAACATAATACCAAATATTGATTTTATTTTATCACACACATCACAAAAAAATTTTAAATATTTTTAAAATTATATAAATATATATAGACATTTGTTTTTTTATAGTAATATTACTAATAGTCTAAAAAAGATTTGAATTGCTTAATTCCTCTTTGAAACCATCTACTGACAATTCGGACCTATTCTGCAATGTCTTTCTAGATGAAGTTGGGTTGGAGATTTTTTTTGGTTTCTGGTACAGGTGCTTCAACAGAACAGAAAGCTTTTCAAGAAGATCCTGCACTCCTGAATCCTTCCCAACTTGAGCAGCTTGCTGCAGACCCTTCTTCTGGAACTTCAATCAGAGATCTTTGGGACTAATGGGTTTTGAAGTCTGAGGTCGCTCGTCAGCCTCATATAAATCATGTGTCCATTTGTCATCATTTTTTTGCCATTGCCTTTTCCTGTTACCCAGCCTGGCCCGGCTGAGATCCTCCACAACATTGCTGCGTGATCTCTCCAATCCCTCATCATCATCCCTTCTGGTTCCACCACTTCCCTCTCGCTCTCTGTGCCAGATCAAATTCCGCTTCTCTTCTGCTCTCTCTAAACCCTAGGAATACTCTTTTCTAGGCCCCGGCATTGCCATGCAGACTTCTTGGCGTTCTCGCGAGGGATGAAGATGAGAGAGAAGGATATGGTGGAGAGGCGAAGAGAGAAGGAGAAGCTTCGAGATCAAGACCTCTACGGCTACCGCGACCACAACCGAGACCGGGGTGGAGACTGCGACCACGACCGAGATCGGGATCATGAGCATACCAGAGACCACGAACACCAGAAGCGGTCCTGCTCGCCAAACCACTGCCGCCTTGGTCGCTCCCGCACCTGCTCACCCGACACTCATCGCGTCTCCCATTCTCGCCACCACCGCCAACATAGCCACCACCGTCGCTCCCACTCTCCTGACGACCGCCGCCGCAAGCACCGCCGTGAGGGTAGCGACGATGAACGGGATCGCTACAGCTCGTCCGCCCCCTTTGAGACCGTGGACGATGCCACCAAGGAGTGCAAGAAGCAGGGCGCACGCCACGGTGCCCACGGATGCGGACCCAAACAAGCTAGAGATGATGAAAATCTGGGGATCCCACTGGGTTTCGACTCCACGAAGGAGAATCCTGTGCCAGGGGCCGACGTGAGTGGGGTGCGGGTGGTCACCAAGAGGCAGCCGAGGTAGTACATGAATTGGAGAGGCGGATTTAACCACCCGTTGCCCTCGGAACGGAACCGATAGAATCGAAACGATGGCGAACAGGATTCTGGAATCATGCTGATAATTCATCACAGGTTAAAGAACTTTGATGTTCTGTACTTAACCTAGAAACATATACAAGAACTGTCAGGTAAAGAACTATAGCATCCCGTTCCTGTGTCATCCTTTTCTGTTACTCAGATTGCACAATGAAATCTTCTAGCTTCAGCATCATTTTTTTTGCTTACTATTTGTGTATAGATCTGATGCCTAATTTATAAACTTACAATCTATGACATCGTAATGATATTAAATAATTTTATAAACTATTAATTAAAACTTTCCACTACTGATCATTTTTTTAAATTTATCTAAATGTGGGTCAATTAAGTTCTTGCCATGCATGCATGCATGAAAACACTATATGTATCAGTTTATGTTTACCACTTGGACTTTACTGACTTTGTAGTTGTCCTTTTGGATGGTGCTATGGAGTGATGATGCATAGAAAATGGTTAGCATGTTCTATGTGCCCGAATAGAATTTGCTTGTGTTGGCATCGAATCCCTATGGACCAGACGGAGAGGCTGGATTGCTGGCTTGCCTCCCGAGGTCCCTTTAAAATAGGTCCCATAACCGGATTTTCTCCAGCAGGGGACGCTCCGATACTTAAATTAGTGAAGGTTTGAGCAACAGAATGGAGAGTTCTTAGAGAGTGTAAGAGACTCAAGAAAATTTGCTTTTGCTTGGCTTACTTATCATGAGTGTCCTCTCTTACCATATTTATAGCGGTAGATGTGCCAAAATATAGTTAAGCCCACTTACCTCTGGTTAAATGGGGTTGGTTATCTTAACCCCCCATAACCATAAATAGTTGCTGCCTAATTCTGGCTACCTCAATATTGTTGGTGTAGGAGTTAGTGTCCATTCTAGCCACTTTGATATCATTGGAGTTAGTGGCTACGTGGTTGGTTACAACAACCATATCCACGTCTGGAGATTTGAGATCAATTGGAGACTTGCTTCAGGGCCACTTCATCGAAAGGGATCGAAGCCAAATTGGCTGATCGCCTTGCACCTATCCTCTTCGGAGTAGGCTAAAGACGCCTTGGCCATTTGTATCCAAATTGTCTTTTTTAGAGTGGGCTAGAATATTTATTTCGTATTCATCCTTTTCGGAGCAAGTTGTAGAATGAAGTGGCTGTTTTCTTCGGACCATCTTCTTTGGATTGATCTGAAGAAGATTGGCCCGCCACCTGGCACCTGGCACCTGGCACAGCATGGATCAAGGATATGCTTCGGGACCGACCTCTTCGGTGCAGGCCGAAGACTAACTCTGTGATGTGACCAGAACGGTGATGTCAAGTTATCACTTTATCTGCTGTGGAGTCACCTTTGAGCCTTCTGGTATGGGCGACCGATTCAAAATGGATTCAATTGGATCCTTGAACCAGTAAGTAGCCTTTACTGAGTCGACTTATCCCAAGAGCTTGCATTCTCTTACTTTCAAAAAATGAATTTAATGGCAAACAAGTGATGGTTAAGGGAATTGAACATAATGAATTAATCAACCAGAGGCTCAAGGGGAGAGGGGTTTATAATCAATTTTAGGAGTAGACCTTCAAAACAATAGGAAAGTAAAAGTAAAAAACCTTTTGAAATGTTTGCCTTAACAAAGTGAAGATTCTCATGATTATGAAGTTGATACTTACATTTAAACTTTGTTGGATATTGAAGGAAAATCCTGGTCATTGTTATTGTACCATTATTTCCTTGATCTTGTTTATTAAATCATATTACAACTTGCTTCTAATAGAAGACATGCTCTCTTTGTGGAGCTTGAGAGGATTTCATCTGCATCCTACAAAGAAACACTGAATACATTATTGACATATGTATCTTGACATCAGAAAGTAATATTTTAAACCTAAAAAAAATCTTGCTATAGAGTTGGTCAATGAATCCATAAATCTTATTCCATTTTAGAGTCTTAGTAAACAACAAGACCTTTGCCCCAACCTTTGGCATATTAAGAAGTTTATGTACTTAGCTTTAGTCTTGTAATCTAGTCTAATTATCCATAAAAAGCCTATATTCCTCTTCCATCATATGTAAAGCTGCAAGTTCAAGAGACTCTCCTTTGTTCATTTTGATATAGATTTGGCTATTTCAACCAGATTTAAAGAAAAAAGATGGTACTCAAATAAATATGATTTCTATTTTTAACTTTGGTTTTCATAGTCAATTCATATTAATATATTTAGACTGTTTGTATATGTTTACTTGTAGCCTAGTTTTTGATATATATGACTATGAAAAGAAGTCAAAAGATATAAGAGAAATATGGAATATGCCGCTGATAGCATCAAAGGTAGTTATGTTATTTTTTTTAATCAAAATAATTTATTTACATGAAATATAGAGCATAATAGTCATTAATCTTTTTGTTTATTTTTTAATAATAACATGTACCAATGCTATCAAATAAAAATGATTGTAGATATTTTGCTTCATATTATATCCATCTTTTTACAATGCAATCAAATGGAAATGATTATGGATATTTTGCTTCATATTATATCCATCTTTTTATGCAGGATGCTCGCACAACTATCTCTCCAAACAAGATTCCTTCTTTTGTATATTCTAATCCTCTTAACTTTTTACCAAATTTTTATATGCATTCCAAAATTATTTATTAATTTTTATTTATTCAACTTAATGATCACTGGTTTATAATGATGGAATTGGATTCCTTGAGGCTGGTTTAAATTCTATTGGATGTGCAAAAAGAAGTGCAATTAGGCAAGTCATTGACGAGCAGAGCATTGTACATGAAGATGATATTGGTGTACCCTCAAAAGAAGAAGAGATATCCCAACTTGAAGAGCCATCTCCTAAAAAGTATCATGGTGAGACACAAATGAAAGATGTGCATATGATGGATTCTGATAAGATGATTCATATAGAGTGGAATGAGTATGGACAGTCAATTGAGGATGGTCAGCAATCATTTATGAGCTTTTTGACTAGTCTAACAAACTTTTATGAGCAGTTGCCAGTTAATCTGAATAATTGGTGAAAGATATCAAAGATCACTAAACTTGAACTTTGGGAATACACGAAGGTGATATTGATCTCTATTTCATCTATGATTTGGCACTTATTTTTATGATGTATTACTAATATTTTTTTTATTTTAGAAAAAGTATGATATGAAAGATGAGCATTATAATTTTGTAATGAAGACTTTGGCAGAAAAATGGAGAGAAATGAAGTACCATTTGAAAAAAAAAGTACTTAATAAGAAATTGTAATAAGAATAAGGAATGACAAGGTGAAGTACCTAAGAATGTCCTAGAGGCTCAATGGAAGGAAGCTATAGACAGTTGGTCTACTCTACAATAGCAAGTATATAGAAATTATTATTTTTCATTAGTTGAGATCAATTTTTTATAATAGTTAATGTCAGTTTTAAATTTTGGTATATATGGAACAATGACAGAAAATGACAGATATCAAGAATGACTACAAGAAAAAGTACAAGTATCCCTATTATGCAAGAATAAGGAGCTTCGCGCAAATCAATCACCTATATGTGAAACCCATCTAAATTTTTTTAAGTGCTTGCTTTGAGAAATATGTGTGTTATGTTCAACTAATTTTTTTTTATATTATATATTCAGTTTAAAAGGACAGAAAAATAATTGAGTCATCCTTGTATGTGGGTGAAGACTCATACTAGAAAGAATGGTAAACCTGTAAATGATGCTGTTGCTGGACTAGTTGTAAGTTCCTTTATTAGTCAATTAAACTATAAGTATATCTTATTTTTTATTGTAATATTTATTTCTTGTAATTAATATATACATGTTTGTTGGAACTAAAAGGAAATGTTTAAAGATGCAAAAGAGGATGAAGTATTTTCTAAACAGTTTGGCAAAGAAAAACCAGACATGATCCATTACTTAGGGATAGGACCAACTCTCAGTTTATTATGGGGCTCTAAAGCAACAAATGAAGTCTTGAAAATGAAAAATGAGTGTTTGCATAAAATGGTTAATGACTTGATAGGTCAAGTTGGAACTCTCCAAGTCCATGTAGTAAATATTTATGGTTCAACAGTTTCGGTGAGTACTTTAGTTAAATGTGTAATTCTTTTTTTATTTCTATATGAATGATATTGGATAACTTAATCTTTATTTTCAGAATTATTCTAACTTTTTTGAAAATATGAAAATGTCATGGAAGAACCCAATGACCATTTATTCTACTTGCTATTTGATTGATGAATTTAACCTATTATTGTACTTATTTATTAATAGGGTATTGCCAACATGAAAGAAGCTGATGATCATTCACCAAAGATAGATAAAATGTCATCTGTTAGTAGCAAACACAATCCAGAGGTATCTATGATATCATTATTTTATGTAATACTTGTAATTTAATATTTTTTAAGAAAGTTGGCTAACTCTATTATTTCTAGAATGGTGATAGAGTTAAACTAAACTTATCTCAAGTGGACATATCATCCATTCTTGAATCATCTAAAATTATAAGTAAAATTTATTTTAATAAATTTATAGATTTTAATAGAATTGTTCAATGTTATTAAGTGATGAATCATCAGGACTTATTCAATATATTATATAAAATTAGCACTTGCAGGGTGAAGAAGTAATTTTATTGGATATCTCATAGAAAGAAGTAGGAAAGGAACATTTATTTCTGATGATAAAGACAAGATATTGATGGATAAAAGTTTGAGAGATGTGTTTTGTAAGGTTTCTATTTTTTAAGCAATTAAGCCCGATGCTCCATTACTTGTAAAGGATAAAAGTTAATCTTTAATGAAACATGTTGTAGGCACTCACATTATTTGGTGGCAAGATTATATATATATCTATATACATTATTAGTTTAGTAATGATTTATACGAGCTCTGAAATGATGTATATTTATATGATTATTTTCTTTTACAGATTCAGGTGATATAATGGAAGGTGTCAAGGAAGATATGGAGATTTTACAAAGTTTACTTTATCTTTATTCTCTTTTTGGTATGGCAAAATAGTTAGAACTTGAATTATGATATGTTTTGAGTTCTAATATTTACTTTCTTTTGAAATCAGTACTATGTTATGTTTCTTGTTCTTTGGATTTTGATAAAATTAACAAAGTTGTTGAGATAATATTTTTGTGAGACTACCATTATGTATATTCAACTATATTTAATATAATGATGAAAATTATCTTATTTGTAGTTATTTTATATCTTTCTATTTTTATTTGTTATTATAAGTAATCCATATTTTGAAATTGGATTGAACGGGACTATATTTAATTATATACCCATGTTTTATTATTGATAGAATAGGTTCATTCATACCATTATTTTGTTAATTCCAATGAATTTTAATTCGTGTTATTTAATTACCTATGTTTTATAAAGGAGGGTATAGACAAGATTTATATCCACGTATACAATCTTATTTACATTATATATTATGTGGGTAAAGCATGCCTACACACACGAAAAAAAATGTGGATATAAGCTACACTCACGCTGGACATACCCATGTTTAACCAAATGTGTGTACCAACATGGATGTAGGCATATATCCACGTTTTTTAAGCTTTTATCCATGTATTTTTTGTAGGGTTCGGTGGCAAGGCGGAAACATAGATTTCAAAATTTTTATCTTTATGAAATCTTCACCAAACCCTTAACCCAAGATCTCCTTAAAAGAATTAAAACATATAACATGTATATATAAGATTTAAACTCATATTAAAGTACTAACCTGTATTGCTAAAACCCAAACTTTAAATCTCCACCAGGTGCCCAAATGTTCACCCTCCAATGGTGATCCATACAGAAAAAGATGAAGACTACAATTTCTTGTTCTTGGCTCCTCTTCTTGAATTCTTTTTCAAGAATTCAATTCTTGGACTTTTAGGCTGAAATTTTCTTTCTTGAAAATTTCTTTTCTTCCTTCTTTCCTCTTCTTGAATTCTTTTCTTGAATTCCCTTTCTTGAATTCCTTTTCTTGAATTGAGTTGGAAGAAGAAATTAAGAAAGTAAAGTCTTAATTCAAGAAAGAAAAGAAGAAGAACAGACCCTTCCTTTTCCCTTTCCTTTACCGTTCAAGACCTTCCTCTTATTCTTGTTTAGGGTCAGAGTTTCGACAGATATTATCTCTGTAAGGGAAACAATACCCAACAAGCATAAAGGGAAGGAGTATTCCAGAGAGGAGGAGAGGAATATGATCTCTGTATTTGATTATCTTAAAGAAACCACCGAGAACCCAAACCCTTTTTATAGATTTCAGAGGGGTGTTTTATCAAAACATCGCAACCTTCTGAAACCCCAGGAATCACAATCCCTCATTCCTCACGCGTCCCCTCAACCAAAAATTATGATTCTTTGATTTAATTTTCGTTTTTCCGACGAGGAGGACTCTCGAAAAAACTTCAAGAAGAATCGCGACTTTTGAAGATGGACTTGCGACCGAAAAATGATGGATCTTTTTCCTTAATTTTTCTGGCCATCAGATCCAGATCTAAGGACGTCAGACAAGGATCCAAATTGCCCCATTTTCTTGATTTTTCTTCGATGGAATTTCCTTCCCACGCGCGTGAAGAGGAGTCCACACGCGCGTGGACTCTTCTTCTTGGCGTGCATGGGTGAGGAAGGGTGTGGGCGGCTTGGAGAGAGAGTCTCAGTGCACTTGATTCACTTGGGTTCAGCCATGGGTTAGCCCAATATCCTAAAATTTAAATTAGACCTTAATCTGGTTCAATTAGAACCCAATTAAGCCCAATTCGAAACCAAATTCGAATCTCATTCGAATAGAAATTGGGTCTGCAACACATGCTAGTGTGTTTATCCTGCAAACATGATTTAATTCCAAATTAAATCCTTCATCAATTCTCTTTTGTGTGTGACCCATTGGGTTCCACACCTAGCCAGCAGTAGGTCCGAGTGCTATTTGACTTAATTCGGTTATATCTCAACTAAGCCGATTTAGGTCAACTCAAACTAGCTCGACTCGGTCAATTAGAATCTAATTCTAATTAACTGATTTGAATTACCATAATTCAATCATATACCTACAAGACAAGATTGACATCTAGCAACGTATCATGTCTACCTGGAAGATATGGAATTTTGATGAAATTACCAAAATACCCTTCAGTGGTGAGTTACCGAGCAATTCAGTCCTTTGATCAACTTGCATCCCGAATATGATTATGAATATGGATACTTGTCAAATCCAATTTCATATTCATCCCTAGCTCAATCTTTATAATGATGATTCATTAATGAACCATTAGAAATTAACTCTAATGTTCATACTTTGATCAAAGATTTCCTGAATCCATCATTTGATCGAAATTAGCTGGATGCAATTCCCTCTTACTAGGGCTGATCAATTCCTTGTTGACCTACTCACAACCTCCATATACAATCCACCATACCCAGTATCACCTCATGCATGACTCGGTGTCATGATTGATTGCGAACTAAAGTATGGATTCATATATATAAGGTATCATGGTAGTCTCAGGTCAAAGGACCACATGCACTACTCCCACTATGAGAATTATCTATTGACAAACAGATAAGGTTCCATTAGATATTCTCAATATGGATCAATTCAGTGAACTCATTCTCTAATGAAAACTCACATCTCAGTATTAGTGTCAAACACAAGTGACTGTGAGATCAGTCACCCTCATCACAAAGCATATATAGGATGTGCTAGTCTTGCCAGAAACATTGATCCCCAACTCAATGTCCCATCGACCAGGAATATTTTAGATTAGGGTTTTAAGGCTTTAGGTCTCACTTGTATGATCTCATCATAACCCTAGAACCATAGCCCTAATCTATGGGGTTCATCATATAATCTTAAAGACACAGCGTATGATGAAAATAATGCCTTTATTATAATAATGTCAATTCATTGATTTTGGGATCGAAATACAATATTTCAATTAGATTTCAGGGCACAATCTTTCAATCTCCCACTTGCACTAAAGCCAATCGCCTTTAAATCTTAACCCCATACAATCATGGTGGCGATCAAACTCTCGCTGTGATAGAGCCTTAGTGAACGGGTCTGCTATGTTGTTCTTCGTTTCTATCCTTTTAATGCAGACTTCTTGTCTTTTGACAATCTCTCGAACGAGATGGAAGCGTCTCAGAATGTGCTTTGATTTGTGATGAGCTCTTGGTTCCTTTGCTTGAGCAACAGCCCCAGTATTATCACAGTAAAGTGATACTGGACCTTCAATCTCAGGAACTATGCCCAACTCTGATATAAACTTCTTCATCCAGACAACTTCCTTGGCAGCTTCACTAACAGCAATGTACTCTGCCTCAATTGTTGAGTCAGCTACAGTTTGCTGTTTAGAACTCTTCTAGCTTACAGCTCCTCCATTTAGGGTAAAAACATACCCAGATATAGATTTGCTGTCATCTGGATCTGATTGAAAACTAGAATCTGAATAAGCTTCTAGTTTAAGATCAGATCCTCCATATATTAAAAAAATATCCTTAGTTCTTCTTAAGTACTTAAGAATATTTTTCACAGTCTTCCAATGATCCTCTCCTGAATCAGCCTGAAACATGCTGGCTATACCTAAGGCATATGCCACATCAGGCCTAGTACATAACATAGCATACATAATAGACCCTACTGCGGTAGCATAAGGTATAGAATTCATTTTATTTCTTTCTTCAGGTGTCTTAGGAGACATCTTTTTAGAAAGATGTATGCCATGACCAATAGGTAAGTAACCTATTTTACTTTCCTCCATGCTAAATCTTTTTAGCACTTGGTCAATGTACCTAGACTGGGATAAACCTAGCATTCTCCTAGATCTATCTCTATAGATCTTGATGCCTAGTATATAAGATGCTTCTCCTAAGTCTTTCATGGAAAACTGTTTAGATAACCATACCTTGACTGATTGTATCATTGGGATATCATTCTTAATGAGAATTATGTCATCTACATACATAACCAAGAAAACTATGGCACTCTCACTAGTCTTCTTGTACATACAAGGTTCATCCTCATTTTTTATAAAGTCAAATTCTTTGACTGTCTTATCAAATCGGATGTTCCAACTCCTAGATGCTTGCTTTAATCCATAAATAGATTTCTGCAGCCTACATACCTGATTAGGTTTAGTCTCCAAGACAAAACCTTCTGGCTGTGACATATAAATCTCTTCCTCAAGGAAACCATTGAGGAATGCGGTTTTCACATCCATCTGCCAGATTTCATAATCATAATATGCTGCTATAGCAAGCATGATCCGAATAGATTTGAGCATGGCAACAGGAGAAAATGTTTCATCATAATCTATTCCCTATTTTTGTCTGAAACCCTTAGCCACTAATCTGGCTTTATAAGTTTCAACTTGGCCATCTACCCCAATCTTTTTCTTATAGACCCATTTGCATCCAATAGGGTTAACACCCTCTGGTGCATCAACCAAAGTCCAAACTTGGTTGACATACATGGAGTCCATTTCGGATCTCATGGCTTCCAGCCATCTGTCTGAGTCACTACTCATGACAGCATCTGTATATGTTAGAGGCTCATCATTATCAATGATTCGGGCTTCATTATTTTCAATAATGAACCCATACCTCTTAGGTGCATGTCGCACCCTATTAGACCATGGATAGGAGTGGTGTGTTCAGGTTCTATACTAACTATGTTATGATTTGGTTGAGATGTATCTACTTGTTAAACTTCTTCAAGTTTAGTATTTCTCCCACTGCCCTTTTGTAGGATGAACTCTTTCTTCATAAAAGTGGCATGCCTACTGATTAAAACCTTTTGTTCAATAGGGTGGTAGAACAAATATCCTATACTATCTTTAGGATATCCAACAAATAGACACTTTTCTGCTCTAACATCAAGCTTATGTCCAAAATTTCTTTTGACATAGGCTGGACATCCCCATATCTTAAGATACTTAAGATTGGATTTCTTTTCCCTCCATAACTCATATGGAGTGCTAGATACAGATTTGGATGGTACTCTATTTAAAATATTACCTGCTGTTTCCAAGGCATATCCCCAGAAAGAAACAGGTAAGTATGTGAAGCACATCATGGACCGTACCATATTTAATAAAGTACGATTTCTCTTTTCAGCAACACCATTTAATTGTGGTGTGTAAGGAGGAATCCATTCAGAGATGATTCCCTTTTCTTTAAGGTGATCAAGAAACTAGATGGATAAGTATTCACCTCCTCTATCTGATTGAAGGATCTTAATACTTCTCCCCGTTTGTTTCTCTACCATACTTTGATACTCAAAAAATTTTTCAAAAGCTTCGGACTTATGTTTCATTAGATACACAAATCCGTACCTTGAAAAATCATCAGTGAATGTGATGAAATATGAGTATCCACCCTTGGCCTGAGTTGTCATAGGTCCACATACATCAGTGTGTATGAGTCCTAATAACTCAGTTGTCCTTTCATTATGTCCACTAAATGGAGTCTTGGTCATTTTACCCATGAGACATGATTCACAAGTTCCTAATGATTCATAGTCATAAGGATTAAGGAATTTTTCCTTATATAACTTGTTAATCCTTTGCTCACTAATATGTCCAAGACGACAGTGCCAAAGTAAAGTATTGTTTACTTCATCTCTTTTTCGTTTATTACTAACATGTAGTATATTGTCATCAGAAGATAGAGTTAAGAGACCATTGCAAAATATGCCTTTAAATATTATTTCATTAGAAAAACTGATTGAGCAGCTACTGCTCATTACATTCATAATATATCCTTATTTAAGTAACAAGGGTACAGATATGATGTTTCTAATGATTCTAGGCATAAACTAACAATTTTTTAACTCTAAAATCTTTCCAGAAGGCAGCTTCAATATATAAGTCCCTACAGCTTCTGCTTGGATGGAATCTCTTCCAGCACCTTAGAGCTCGAAGTCGCCTTCCTTCAAAACTCTAATGTTCTGTAGTCCCTGCAATGATTTGCAGATATGATGACCACAAGCAGTATCCAATACCCAAGAGTTTGAATTAGAAGAGTCTAATGACAAAATTGCATGTATCTCATACATACCTTTTGGTGCATCACTAGCACCAGGCTTCACACTTGCAAGGTAAACCTTGCAGTTTCTTTTCCAGTGACCCGACTTGCCACAATGAAAGCAGGTCATTTGTCCAGAGGCCTTCTTTCCTTTCTTTTTCTTGATGCCCCCTTTTGGGTTCAACCTCCTCTTGGAACCCTTTTTGCCTATTTTCTTCTTATTTACACCATCCACAAGAAGAAGTGGAGCCTTATTTTTCTTTAAATGGCTCTCTGCTATTTTTAACATATTCAACAGCTCAGGCAAGGAAGTGTTAAGTTTGTTCATATGATAATTAAGAACAAACTATAAAAATGACTATGGGAGTGACTGCAGGATTAAATCCTGATTCAACTCCCCATCCAAAACAAAACCCAATTGACCCAATCGGGTGATTAGGTCAATAACCTTTAATACATGGTCTTGTATGGATGTACCTTCTGTCATCCTTGCACGGAATAACTGCTTAGATATTTCATATCTTGCAGTTCGACTATGTTCTCCATAAAGTTCTTTTAGATTGAGCAATATGGAGTTTGTGTCCATGCTTTCATGTTACCTCTGTAACTCATTGGTCATAGAGGCAAGCATTATACACTTGACAGTAAGTGAGTCATTTTGCCACGTGTTATATGTGGTCTTATCCTCTTGCGAGGCATCTTCCCCTAATGGTTCCAAGGTTGGGGTATCAAGAATATAAGAAATTCTTTCTTGGCTGAGTACTATTTTCAAGTTTCTCAACCAATCAACATAGTTTGGTCCAGTCAATTTATTTGCATCAAGAATGCTATGGAGTGAGAGTGAAGAGGCCATTTAATCTACATTAACAAAGAACATTACATAAGAAAACAACCAATGTTGACAAAACATAATTAAATTAGGACATTAACTTAATTATGTCTCCCACTATTTTATCAAGCATCATAACCCTCCATGTGATGATCGAGAAAATCCTAATTGGTTCTCTTAGTGGGGTTGAGATCCTAATTCCTTACAAAAGACCTTGTGTGTACACAACAAGTCTTATATAAGTTCAAAGGTAGGAAAACTCTTTCCAATTGTAACTCATACAATTCTCAACTTATCTTGGCCTCTAAAATATTAATAGCCTTGTGTGTACACAACAAAATATAATATTTTAGTTAAGTTAGACCCTTCATTGCTATATAGTCATGATATTAATTATAATACCCTTGTGTGTACACAACAAAGTATTATATTAAATCATGCCATAAACATCAAATGTACCAAGCCAAAATTATGTTAGTCACCATAAAAGGCCTTGTGTGTACACAACAAACCTAATATGGATCATAACATAATAATAACTTGGCATGAAGGAAGGCCACATGTAGTGAATATTATACTAAGCATTTCAATCAATAATTAAGTTAATCTTATTGGCCAGGTAAGTGGGAGAGTGGTGGGAGTCCCACCATTGCTTTCCTTAGATACCAATAAGAATTGGCCAGGTCAGTCAATGGAACCAATTAAAAACCACTTCCTCTTTACCGATCATGAACCACTTTTCCTAGACACCGAATGATAAACTAATCATATTGATTATTTTTGCTTTTGGTATATGACACTACAACTTAATATGATTTTAAAGAGGGCTTTATTAAAACAAAGCACATTCTTTATATAACCTAGCAAATATGTGCCATAGTGTGCCATCATACTAGGACAACCATTTACCACATAATGGATCCACCATTATGCCAGGGCAACCTTATTTCAGTATGATGACTAGAAGGCTAAACATATCTCTATACAAATTAAGGTTTAAGTGAAAACCTTAATTAGTGGCATACATCAAACATATATGCATAATTAACACAAATATGTGATTAGTGTGTCATCATACTAGGACAACCATTTACCACATAATGGATCCACCATTATGCCAGGGCAACCTTATTTCAGTATGATGACTAGATGTCTAAACATATCTCTACAACAATTAGGATTTGAGTGAAAACCCTAATTGGTGACATTACATCAAACATATATAATATCATATGTTACTTATATACATATGCATCTAAAAATCAGCATATATATTTTAATCTTAATAAGGAGGCTCTGATACCACTGTAGGGTTTGGTGGTAAGGCGGAAACATAGATTTCAAAATTTTTATCTTTATGAAATCTTCACCAAATCCTTAACCCAAGATCTCCTTAAAAGAATTAAAACATATAACATGTATATATAAGATTTAAACTCATATTAAAGTACTAACCTGTATTGCTAAAATCCAAACTTTAAATCTCCACCAGGTGCCCAAATGTTCACCCTCCAATGGTGATCCACACAAAAAAAGATGAAGACTACAATTTCTTGTTCTTGGCTCCTCTTCTTGAATTCTTTTTCAAGAATTTAATTCTTGGACTTTTAGGCTAAAATTTTCTTTCTTGAAAATTTCTTTTCTTCCTTCTTTCCTCTTCTTGAATTCTTTTCTTGAATTCCCTTTCTTGAAATCCTTTTCTTGAATTGAATTGGAAGAAGAAATTAAGAAAGTAAAGTATTAATTCAAGAAAGAAAAGAAGAAGAACAGACCCTTCCTTTTCCCTTTCCTTTACCTTTCAAGACTTTCCTCTTATTCTTGTTTAGGGTCAGAGTTTCGACAGAGATTATCTCTATAAGGGAAATAATACCCAACAAGCATAAAGGGAAGGAGTATTCTGGAGAGGAGGAGAGGAATATGATCTCTGTATTTGATTATCACAAAGAAACCCCCGAGAACCCAAACCCTTTTATAGATTTCAGAGGGGCATTTCCTCAAAACATCGCAACCCTCTGAAACCCCAGGAATCATGATCCCTCATTCCTCACGTATCCCCTCAACCAAAAATCATGATTCTCTGATTTAATTTTCATTTTTTTGACGAGGAGGACTCTCGGAAAAACTTCAGGAAGAATCACGGCTTTTGAAGACGGACTTGCGACCGAAAAATGACGGATCTTTTTCCTTAATTTTTCTGGCCATCAGATCCAGATCTAAGGACGTCAGACAAGGATCCAAATCGCCCCCTTTTCTTGATTTTTCTTCGATGGAATTTCCTTCCCACGCGCGTGAAGAGGAGTCCACACGTGCGTGGACTCTTCTTCTTGGCGCGCGCGGGTGAGGAAGGGTGTGGGCGGCTTGGAGAGAGAGTCTCAGTGCACTTGATTCACTTGGGTTCAGCCATGGGTTAGCCCAATGTCCTAAAATTTAAATTAGACCTTAATCTGGTTCAATTAGAACCCAATTAAACCCAATTCGGAAACAAATTCGAATATGATTCGAATAGAAATTAGGTCTGCAACACATGCTAGTGTGTTTATCCTGCAAACATGATTTAATTCCAAATTAAATCCTTCATCAATTCTCTTTTATGTGTGACCCATTAGGTTCCACACCTAGCCAGCAGTAGGTCCGAGTGCTATTTGACTTAATTCGGTTATATCTCAACTAAGCCAATTTAGGTCAACTCAAACTAGCTCGACTCGGTCAATTAGAATCTAATTCTAATTAACTAATTTGAATTACCATAATTCAATCATATACCTACAAGACAAGATTGACATCTAGCAACGTATCATGTCTACCCGGAAGATGTAGAATTTTGGTGGAATTACCAAAATACCCTTCAGTGGTGAGTTACCGGGCAATTCAGTCCTTTGATCAACTTGCATCCTGAATATGATTATGAATATGGATACTTGTCAAATCCAATTTCATATTCATCCCTAGCTCAATCTTTATAATGATGATTCATTAATGAACCATTGGAAATTAACTCTAATGTTCATACTTTGATCAAAGATTTCCTGAATCCATCATTTGATCGAAATTAGCTGGATGCAATTCCCTCTTACTATGACTGATCAATTCCTTGTTGACCTACTCGCAACCTCCATATACAATCCACCATACCCAGTATCACCTCGTGCATGACTCAGTGTCATGATTGATTGCGAACCAAAGTATGGATTCATATATATAAGGTACCATGGTAGTCTCAGGTCAAAGGACCACTTGCACTACTCCCACTATGAGAATTATCTATTGACAAACAGATAAGGTTCCATTAGATATTCTCAATCTGGATCAATTCAGTGAACTCATTCTCTAATAAACACTCACATCCTAGTATTAGTGTCAAACACAAGTGACTGTGAGATCAGTCACCCTCATCACAAAGCATATATAGGATGTGCTGGTCTTGCCGGAAACATTGATCCCCAACTCAATGTCCCATCGACCAGGAATATTTAAGATTAGGGTTTTAAGGCTTTAGGTCTCACTGGTATGATCTCATCATAACCCTAGAACCATAGCCCTAATCTATAGGGTTCATCATATAATCATAAAGACACAGCGTATGATGAAAATAATGCCTTTATTATAATAATATCAATTCATTGATTTTGGGATCGAAATACAATATTTCAATTGGCTTTCAGGGCACAATCTTTCATTTTTCACGTGGGTGTAGCTCAATTTTTTTGTAGTGGCACTTGAACATCTCAGATCAAGGCAGGAGCTCATCACCTGTCCTAGGCCCACAATAACCTCCTTTGCATCTGAGCCTAACCCTAACTAAAATTCAATTATACTTAATTGCTCTAGTGAGCTAGGGATACCAACAGGTCGGGTTCCAAGTATTGTGTGTAAGCTAGTGCACCCAATCCTCTGATTATCACTTGAATCTGGTGTCTAAGGCTAGAGGTCCAGAAGCAAATGCCCTTAGCAATTTCATGGTTTTTAATTAGGACCCTGCGAGAGCAGGGGGAGCCTCCCATGACCCCACCTCTTACCTGGCCAATGGATAAGGTAATTATTGAATTGGTTGTAATTTGAGTTGACCCATTCTACTTGAGCTCTAGGTCTAGGAAACCCTAGTCCGAGTCAAGTTCGATATGTTTGCATTGCATAACCCCTAGACTAGGAGGCCAATACTTGTAGCCTCAAATCCAACCCAGTCTGGTTTGACCATGGAGTCCACTATGGAAACCTTACTAAGGACCTTCACTAAATAATGTATCCAAATGAACCATAAGTTTGATCGACTGGATCAACGATTAGAAAACCTAGAAAGAATCCGTAGGACCCATACTAACCCTGGTTTACCCAAACCAACTACCCTTAGTCAGCCAGAACCCACTAGAATCAGTGGCTATAGTCAAAACTGTTGACCCCATAAGTGATTTTGATGATAACTAAACATTGAAGCATGTATATTTATTTCTGACAACTCTTCAAGTGTTTGACAAGTTTTTGTAGAATGAATCAAATGTTCAGTCTTCAACTCCTACACCTCTGTTTTCTTGTTTGAGTTGTGTTGTAATGTGTTTTTGTAAAGAAGAACCCAATGAAAAAGCTAAGAAAAAATCATGTTAAAAGGGTTACTTCTATGTGTGTGTGTGTGTGCCATGAGATTTATTTTGAGTTGATTTGTTTGAAAATGTAAAGAGTTGGTAAGAGTTTTTCTTTAAGTTCAAATGTAAAAATCCTGAAGAAGACACACGAGCCGACCCCACATGATGAAGAGCCGACTCTGCTTACTGGCACACAGCAAGGATTCTGGAACGCAGTAATCCGAGCCGACTCGATGGAAAGCGAGCCGACTCCAGTGAATTCGAGTCGACTAGAATCAGTCCGAGCTGACTCCTCTAGAGTCCAATTTTTGAAGATTTTTGAGAATAGCCAGGCGAGCCGACCCGAACAAGAAAGAGCCGACTCTACCAGACCTAATGTTGAAAGCCTGAGAAAGTGAGCCGACCCGAACTACACCGAGCCGACTATTCCAGATTGAGATTTTTCGAACCTGAGAAGAAGAGCCGAACCAAGCTAAAAAGAGCTAACTCCTCGAGTTCAAGGTTTTCAAAGAAAGAAGTTCGAGCTGACCCAAGCTATCAAGAGCCGACTCATCCAGAGTGATGTTTTGCATCCTGAGACAAAGAGTCGACTGTATTGAAGATTTGGTGACTCGACCCATCGACTCGAAGGATCCGAGCCGACTTAAAGGAATCCGAGCCAACTCGAACGTCATTTCCAGGTATCTAACAGCTAGTTCTAGAAATTATTTTTGAATGCTAAAAGGTGCTCCAACGGTCACAAATCATTCCCCAATGGTCTACAATGGCTAGAACTACCTTGGGATAATAGAAGACTTTAAATTTGAAAGATTTGAACTTCCTTGAAGCAATGAATTAGAGAGTTCTTCAAAGAAAAGAGAGCTTCATTGAATATCCTACCAACCAACAGCAAAAGAGCACAAGAGCATTTAAGTCAAGCTTTCAAGTCTTCACTAATTCAAATCTGAAGGTTGAAGCAACTTTGGAAAGAAGCTACTGAAGTAATTAAAGTCTATTCAAGTACATTCAAGTGGACTTCCAACAAGCTACACCGGCAACTATCTGACAAATTGAGTTTGTCATTATTGTTGCATTTCTTTCAATTCAATTTTTGAATTGTTGGGTTATTGGTGAGCCCGGTTGAAAAACCAAATTAGGTTCTTGGTGAGCCTTGATAAAAACCAAGTGTTGGGTTCTTGGTAATCCCGGTAAAACCAAGTTAGGTTTCTTTGGTGAGCTTGTCAAAATCAAAGGGTATTAGATTTTCTTTGGTGATCCTGTAAAACCATAGTGTAGAGGTTTTAGATTGTGATCCTATAAAATAATCCTACTATATTCGGGTGTGAATATAATAAAAATCCCAAGTGGTATCTTGGGTAGTGGATGTAGGAGCTGGGTTGCTCCGAACCACTATAAATTTGGTGTATTTGTGTTGTGTATACTTGACTCTTTTTAGCTTCTGCATCTTATAACTCTATCACAGCACCTCCACTAACAAAGGATTTTGAACAGCACATTATTTACTTTAAATTTTCAAAATCTCCAATTCACCCCCTCTTGGGTAGCCACCTAGGCAACAACTGGTATCAGAGCAATGTCTCTGATTGTCTTAGAGTAAAGATTGATGGCTTATCCAATGAGTACGTCCTTGGTGGAAGGCCAATCAACTAATAGACCTCCACTCTTCACTGGCACAAATTATGCTTATTAAAAAGCTAGAATGAAGATCTATATTCAATTAATTGATTTTCAGTTATGGAAGGTCATTCTAAAGGGTCTTTATATCCCCATGACTAAAATTGATGGAGTGGACATTCCTAAACCTGAAGAGGATTGGGGCGAACACGACATAAAGATGGGTGAATTAAATGCCAAAGCCATGAACTTATTATATTGTGCTTTGGATAGTAATGAGTTTAATCGAATTTCTATTTGCTCTTTTGCAAAAGAAATTTGGGACAAACTTGAAGTGACCCACAAAGGAACTTCTCAAGTGAAGTCTTCAAAAATTAATCTTCTTGTACATAGTTATGAATTATTTAAGATGGAACCTAATGAAACAATATCTGCCATGTTCTCACATTTCACTGATATTATTAATGGCTTAAAAAGTCTTGGCAAGGTATATTCTAATGTAGATCTAGTACAGAAGATTCTAAGATCTCTTCCGAACAAGTGGGATCCGAAAGTAACTGCCATCCAGGAAGCAAAAGATTTGAACACCTTACTAATGGATGAACTGCTAGGATCTCTCATCACACATGAACTGAGCATGCAGCACCGAACTGAAGATGATCAAAAGAAGAAGAAATCAATCACCTTCAAAGCTATTATGGATTCTAGAAAGGATAAAGAATCGGAAGAAGAGAGCTCCTCTATTGAAAGCGACATGGAAGACGAAGATGTTGCCATGGTCGTCAGAAAATTTAGAAGATTCTTGGGAAGAAGAAAAGGAAGACACTTCAGAAAATTCCACAAGAACAAAGATTTCAGTAAGGAGAAGGATAAAGAAGAGGAGAAAGGAAAAGAAATGCCCACCTGTTATGAATGCATAAAGCTAGGGCACATTCGACCAAATTGCCCTTTATTGAAAAAGGAATTTAAGAAAAAGAAAAAGAAAGCTATGGTAGCGACGTGGAGCGATGGCAAAGCATCCTCATCAACAAAAGAAGAAGAGACCACGAAATCTGCAAATCTATGTTTGATGGGTCTTGAAAATAAGGTATCATCCCCTGAGCTACAAACTGAATTTTTATATGATGAACTAAATTCAGCATTTCATGATTTACTTATTGAATTCAAGAAAGCTAGGGTTAAACTTAAATCCTTGAAGAAACAAAATGATGTTTTATTAAAAGACAAGGATGAAATTTCTGAAAAGAATAACATTTTGCAAAAAGAATTGAATAACTTTTTTGAAAATGTTATTGCTTTGAATAATGAGAAAAATGCTTTAAATGAGACAAACAATATTTTAGTTTGCCAAAAATATTGATTTGAAAAAGGAGGTTGAAAAGCTTAAACCCTTAGTAGAAAAACTTACTTTGAATTCTAATAAGCTTGAGCTAATTTTGAAAGAGCAAAAGGATTCAAAAAGTAAAGCTGGAATTGGATTCAATGTTTTAAATGCTAAAGGAATTTCAGCAACAAAATTTGTATCTTCGAAAGCTTCCACTTCAAATGCTAAACCTAAAGAAGCTTTTCCATCGAAACCAATTTCAAATGGCTTGAAATATGTTCCTAAGAATTCTATGCAAAAATCTTTTGAACCAAATATTTCTGTTTCTGCATCTTTTATAGCTTCAAAGCATGCATCATTCAAAAATGATAAAATTATTTGTTATGCATATCATAGATCTGGACATAAATCCTATCAATGCAATTCATTGAAAAATTCCATGATTAGTGCATTAAAATTTAGAATCATTTGGGTTTCAAAGTGAACCAATTTTGCTAACCCAAAAGGACCCAAGTTAGCTTGGGTACCTAAAATCACTCCTTGATTATTTTGCAGGATTGTCTTGTAGCCCATAAATTAAAAAAAAGATGGTATCTTGACAGTGGCTGTTCAAGACATATGATAGGTGACAAAGATCAGTTCATCACCCTACAAATGAAAGAAGGAGGATTTGTTACATTTGGAGATAATGGCAAGGGAAGAATAATCAGAATCGATAAGATCAAAATAACCCCGTGTACTTTTATTGAAGATGTATTGCTAGTAGATAAATTGAACCATAACTTATTAAGTATTAGTCAATTGTGTGATAAAAACTTCAAAGTTATCTTTGAATCATCTATGTGTATAGTAACTAACTCTCTTGACTCTAGCAACAAATTCATTGGCCATAGACTTGGAAACATCTATGTGATAGATCTGAATGATCTAGCCATGTCCAGTAATTCCAGTCTAGTAGCAATGAATGCTAAGACCAAGGAGTCATGTTTATTATGGCATAGACGATTAGGGCATGCTAGCATGCATACTATTGCCAAATTAATCTCAAAGAATCTAGTTAGAGGTTTGCCACATTTTAAAGTAGATCTTAATTATGTATATGATGCTTGTCAATTAGGCAAACAAACTAGGGAGTGTTTTAAATCGAAAAATATTTTTTCAACAACTAGACCCTTTCAGCTACTTCATATGGACTTATTTGGACTAACTAGGACCACAAGCCTAGGAGGTATGAAATATGGCCTTGTGATTATAGATGACTTTTCTAGATTCACATGGGTATTATTTATTGCGCATAAAGATGAAACTTTTGATGTATTTCAAAAATTTCATAAGAAAGTTTCAAATGAGAAAAATCTTTCTGTTATTTCTATAAGAAGTGATCATGGAACTGAATTTCAAAATCAATTCTTTGATGAATATTGCACTGAGCACGGCATTGATCACAACTTCTCCACTCCTAGAACACCACAACAAAATGGTGTTGTAGAGAAGAAGAATAGAACTTTGGAAGAAATGGCCTGAACAATGTTGTGTAAAGGTAATCTTCCAAGGTACTTTTGGGCAAAAGCGGTGAACACTGCCTATTATATACTAAATCAAATTTTAATGCACCCAATTTCAAAGAAAATCTCCTATGAGCTTTGGAATGGAAGAAAACCAAATATCAATTACTTTCATATTTTTGGGTGTAAATGCTTTGTATTAAATAATGGCAAAGATAACCTAGAAAAATTTGATGCAAAATCTGATGAATCTACATTCCTTGGTTATTTATTACATAGCAAAGCATATAGAGTATTTAACAAAAAGACTCTTACTGTAGAAGAGTCAATTCATGTTGTTTTTGATGAAACTAACCCCTCACCATCTAGAAAGGATGAGTGTATAGATAATGATGCAGGTACACTACACAAGGAAATGGAAGATCTAAACATTCAAGATAAGCCAACGCAAGATGGAAGTGAAATGGTAAGCAAGGATCATGCTGATTTACCAAAGGAATGAAGGTATGTAACTTCACATCCCAAAGATTTAATTATTGGTGATCCTTCTCATGGTGTTAGGACTAGGTCAACACATAGAGATGCACATGACTACCTTGCCTTTGTATCTCAAATTGAACCACACAGTTTAGAAGAAGCTGAAACTGATTATAACTGGATGATGGCCATGCATGATGAATTAAACCAGTTAGAAAGGAACAATGTTTGGACACTAGTTAGTAGACCTATAAACCACCCAATTATAGGAACCAAATGGGTCTATGGGAACAAACTAGATGAGAATGGCAAAATTATAAGAAATAAAGCAAGGTTGGTAGCAAAAGAGTACAATCAAGAAGAGGGTATCGATTTTGATGGTACTTGTTGCCCAGATATGGTGCCCAAGAGGGGGGGTGAATTGGGTATTTAAAAAATTAAAGCAATATATGTGCTATCAAGTTTTAAGGTGAAGAGTGATAGTGCTCAAATAATTGTGCAACGGAAGCAATGAAATAAATCAACAATTAAAGAGCAAAAGAAGAGCAATGCAAACACACAAGAAGTATAGTGGTTCGGTGCACCTAGCACCTACATCCACTCCCTAAGCTCCACTTGGGAATTTTCACTATAATCTTTAGATTACAGCCGACTTGTTTTACCAGGCTCACAAGTCAAAACCTTACACACTTGTTTTGGCTTCGGGCTAACAAGCAACCCTAGTTGGTTTTATCAATTGGCTCACCAACAAACCTCACTCACTTGTTTTGGCTTCGGGCTTACAAGCAACCCTAGTTGGTTTTATCAATTGGCTCACCAACAAACCTCACTCACTTGTTTGGGCTTCGGGCTAACAAGCAACCCTAGTTGGTTTTATCAATTGGCTCACCAACAAACCTCACACTAGTTTCAAATTCCCTTGAAACTAGCCTACCACAAATAGAATTTTAATACAATGAATAAAAACAATACAAACTCCTTTTTGAGCAATAAGAAATTCGTTGAAGCTTTTGATGGAGACTCTTCAAGCCTTTTCCCTTGGAATCTTTGACCTCACTAAATGCCAAACTCTTGAAAGTTGGATTCCTCAAAGATGGAAAGCTTTTGGCTAAGGAATCTCTTGGATTTCTCACTCTTTTTGGCTTGGAATTGCTTGAAGGCTTTTTACTTTCACTCTAATCCTTTTCACCTTGTCTCCATATCTTTTTTGAAGTTTGGTGGAGGTTAAATACCTCATTCATGCTGAAACAACTCCACAAGACCGTTAGAATCAAAAATATGGCCGTTTATGGCCGTTAAAAATCAAATCAGAAGTTCAGAAAAACTAGCCGTTATGCCATGAGTCGACCTCTGGATCAAGTGTCGACCTCAGGTGTCGATCTCAGGTGTCGACCTCTGGACATGTGTTGACCTCAGGTGTCGACCTCTGAACAGGTGTTGACCTCTGGTGTCGACCTCTAGATCAAGTGTCGACCTCAGGTGTCGACCTCTGGACAGGTGTTGACCTCAGGTGTCGACCTCTGGACAGGTGTTGACCTCAGGTGTCGACCTCTAAAGCGTGCCACTGAAATTTTGCCGTGCCGGCCTTGCTGAACCATCTTCAAATCCTTTCATATTAATTCCAAAGTCCATATATTTGATTTTCCATTAATTTAAGGACTTTTTCAACTGAAATACAAGTATTTCTTCATTCAACATGGTTGAGTACTAAGATCTGAGAAATACACTTAAAACATAATTAGTACTCATATATACTTAAACATTTTGTCAATCATCAAAATCAAGACCAGAGTCAACAATCTCCCCCTTTTTGATGATGACAAAACCTTTAAGTATATGAATAGGGTAAGCTTAAAAAGATTAACAATAAGATAAATATGTAAGCTCAAAACAATAAGCACCAAGCTCCCCCTCAAAATATGATCCAAAAAATCTTAAAAAAACATTTTTCAAAATATGCAAAATTTTCAAATTTCTTCTTACTAATTCTTTCCTTTAGTTAAAAACATTCTTCTCCCCCTTTTGCATTTTCTTTCATTTCTCAAAAGATTTTTCATGTTTATCCAATCTTCTCCTTTTCATACTTAATAATTTTCTCCCCCTTTTTGACATCATGAAAAAGGGTGAAAGGCAATACAAAGTGGGAATGAAGTTGGAAAGAATAGCAAGTAGGTCATCAAAATCAATGCATGAATTCAAGTAGGCAATTGAATATGATATAAATTGAACAAGATACCAAAGAATGTAAGCACATGCAAGAAATGATTTGATGTATATTATCCATTCGCCTTACTTGTTCATGGGATAAGGTCACAGCGGCACCCCTACACGTCATAAGAGAGCCCGTTGAATGGGAAGAGAGGGTCTTTAAGCCCTACTTATCTCTTATGACCGGACGGCCATGGTGACTAACCCAATCCGAAGCGGTTACTAGGAAAAAAAATTTGATGCCAATAGAATATGATACCATTTGAATGTAACTCCTCCAAAGAATTAGATTTGAAAACAAGAAGGAGTATCGGAGCAATATAAGCAAAGCATGATATCAACAAGATATTCAAAGCATCAAATATGATAACAAATCTTTGGATACTCCCCTTGAATGTTATTCCTCCTTTAAAAATATGCATTTATTTCAGGAATAAAACATGAAAGCTTATGCATCAAGATTTGAAGTTTTTTTCAAGATATTCATGATTTTCAAAATACAAAGCATTTATATCGCATAAAAACGTTTAGCATTATTTCAAATTCATTTTAAGATGATTTGATATCCATACAAATGCTAGAAGTAATATGATATCAAGTCTAGCTATTAGAGCAAGGGTTTGTCAATAAGCATACCTTCTTCTTAAAAATAACCCTTAACTACTAGTTCTATACTTGATCCAAATCATTTCTAGATTATGCATAGATGCCAAAAATAAAAACATATAAATCATAGCATTTTACTTGAAATAATTTAGAAATTATATTAATCAAAATCAAGTGAAGATCTAATAATCACAAGTTTGACCATGAGAGCTTGAAATCCATCAACATCAAAATGGTCATGATCACAACAAATGATTATTAGTCTAAGCTTGATTCTAATCAATCAATTAAAACATTTTTCAAATCAATATGCATCTTTAAAAGTATTTTTCATGAAATACATTAATCAAAATCAAGTGAAGGTCTTACAATCATAGATTTAATCATGATAGCATGAAATTCATCAGCACCAAAAAGTTCATGATCATAGCCAATGATGATAAGTTCAAACTTGATTCTAATTAACTATTTAAAACAATTTTTCAAAGTAATTGATGCAATAAAAATTAATCTACAATTTTAATTATGGAAGGCGATGTTTAGAATTTACCAATATACATAATCCTTCCTTTTACCATTTAGTCCAAAAAATAGCTTGTCCACTTCTTTAAATTGTCTTGTACAATCTCTTTTCAAGAACTTCCTTTCTTCATGTTGGGTTGCAAGACATTCCTGCAAAACAAATTAAGTGGACACTTTTGGTACCCAAACTTTCTTGGGTCCTTTATGATTAGTAATTATGGTTCCTTTTGGAACCCAAACTTTTCTTAATCTAGAAGGATAAGCATTGAAACCACATTTATAATAAGAATTGAAAGAAGCAGGAATATTGAAGTTCTTCAAGAGTTTTTGCTTCTTTTCCTCAATCAAAATATTTTTCACATTAAAAACTTTTTCACATAAATCTTTTGAAATAACATTTTCTTTTTCTAAAAATTCTTTTTCTTTAGAAAAATTATTCTTTTCATTTTTAAAAATATCAATCTTGGCATTTAAATCATCATTTTTATTTGCAAGATTGCTGTTGTCAAGAGAAAATGAATCTACATGCCTATTTAATTTCTTGTGCTCAATTTTTAGCAATCTTTATTCATGCACAAGATCATTAGATGCATCATGTGATTCTTTAAAGGTAAAATCATAATTATTTTTAGCACATACCTTTTTCTCATTTGCTATGAAACAAAGATGGGCAACTTCATAATCTGTACTTGAATCTTCGCTATCGCTCCAAGTTGCCATCATTGCCTTGAATTTCCTTTTGGCCTTGAGAGCTATTATTTTATTTTCTGTATCAGCTTCCACTATCCTTTGCCATAAGTTCAACTCATAGGTCATGAGTGAACTGATAAGCTCTTCCAAAGGTAAGGTTTCTACATCTTTAGCTTCTTGGATCGCCGTCACCTTTGGATCCCATGATTTTGGCAAGGATCTAAGAATTTTGTTCACCAAATCAGCATTAGTATAGATTTTGCCAAGACTTTTTAATTCATTAATAATAGTCATAAATCTTGAAAATATATCAGATATAGATTCATAATGCATCATTTCAAAAGTTTCAAAAGAATGTATAAGCAAATTAATTTTAGTGTTCTTCACTTGAAGAGTACCCTCATGAGTAACTTCAAGTGTGTCCCATATTTCCTTCGCTGATGTGCATGTAGAAACTCTATTAAATTCATTTAAGTCCAATGCACAATAAAGCAAGTTCATTGCTTTAGCATTGAGTTCAATTTGTTTAATGTCATATTCATTCCAATCCTCTTCGAGCTTTGGAATGGAAATGCCATTAACCAAAATGGAAGGAATATGAGGACCACTAATAATGGTTTTCCAAAGATGATAACTAATAGATTGAATATGGATGCGCATGTGAGTTTTCCAAAATAGGTAATTTATGCCATTGAAAAATGGTGGTCTAACACTAATACCTACAAGGGTTACCATAATCTTTAGCTCAAAATCATTAGATTTTCAATCAGAGCACCGAGCTCTGATACCACTTGTTGCCCAGATATGGTGCCCAAGAGGGGGGGTGAATTGGGTATTTAAAAAATTAAAGCAATATATGTGCTATCAAGTTTTAAGGTGAAGAGTGATAGTGCTCAAATAATTGTGCAACGGAAGCAATGAAATAAATCAACAATTAAAGAGCAAAAGAAGAGCAATGCAAACACACAAGAAGTATAGTGGTTCGGTGCACCTAGCACCTACATCCACTCCCCAAGCTCCACTTGGGAATTTTCACTATAATCTTTAGATTACAGCCGACTTGTTTTACCAGGCTCACAAGTCAAAACCTTACACACTTGTTTTGGCTTCGGGCTAACAAGCAACCCTAGTTGGTTTTATCAATTGGCTCACCAACAAACCTCACTCACTTGTTTTGGCTTCGGGCTTACAAGCAACCCTAGTTGGTTTTATCAATTGGCTCACCAACAAACCTCACTCACTTGTTTTGGCTTCGAGCTAATAAGCAACCCTAGTTGGTTTTATCAATTGGCTCACCAACAAACCTCACACTAGTTTCAAATTCCCTTGAAACTAGCCTACCACAAATAGAATTTTAATACAATGAATAAAAATAATACAAACTCCTTTTTGAGCAATAAGAAATTCGTTGAAGCTTTTGATGGAGACTCTTCAAGCCTTTTTCCTTGGAATCTTTGACCTCACTAAATGCCAAACTCTTGAAAGTTGGATTCCTCAAAGATGGAAAGCTTTTGGCTAAGGAATCTCTTGGATTTCTCACTCTTTTTGGCTTGGAATTGCTTGAAGGCTTTTTACTTTCACTCTAATCCTTTTCACCTTGTCTCCATATCTTTTTTGAAGTTTGGTGGAGGTTAAATACCTCATTCATGCTGAAACAACTCCACAAGACCGTTAGAATCAAAAATATGGCCGTTTATGGCCGTTAGAAATTAAATCAGAAGTTCAGAAAAACTAGCCGTTATGCCATGAGTCGACCTCTGGATCAAGTGTCGACCTCAGGTGTCGACCTCAGGTGTCGACCTCTGGACAGGTGTTGACCTCAGGTGTCGACCTCTGAACAGGTGTTGACCTCTGGTGTCGACCTCTGGATCAAGTGTCGACCTCAGGTGTCGACCTCTGGACAGGTGTTGACCTCAGGTGTCGACCTCTGGACAGGTGTTGACCTCAGGTGTCGACCTCTGAAGCGTGCCACTGAAATTTTGCCGTGCCGGCCTTGCTGAACCATCTTCAAATCCTTTCATATTAATTCCAAAGTCCATATATTTGATTTTCCATTAATTTAAGGACTTTTTCAACTGAAATACAAGCATTTCTTCATTCAACATGGTTGAGTACTAAGATCTGAGAAATACACTTAAAACATAATTAGTACTCATATATACTTAAGCATTTGCTTGCTACATGAACTTTAAACTCTTTCAAATTAATATCAAAAGTGCTTTTCAAAATGAACTTACTTCTGAACAAGTTTTTGTAGAACAGCCACCAGGTTTTGAAAATCATGCTTTTCCAAATCATGTGTATAAATTAAACAAAGCTTTATATGGTTTGAAACAAGCACCTAGGGCCTGGTATAATAGATTGAGCATATTTTTACTTGAAAATGATTTTAAAAGAAGAAATGTTGATAGAACTCTTTTCATTAAAAAGAAAAATAATGAAACATTAGTTGTACAAATTTATGATGATGACATTATCTTTGATGCAAGTAATGAAAGATTTTGTGAAAAATTTACTAAGCTAATGCAGAGTGAGTTTAAAATGAACTTTATGGGTGAGCTTAACTACTTCCTTGGATTACAAGTCAAACAAATGAAGGAAGGAACTTTTATAAGCCAAGCCAAGTACATCAAAGAAACAGTCAAGAAATTTGGCATGGAGACAAGCAAAGAAGCTAACACACTGTTGAACCCTAAAGTAATTTTGATGATAATAAAACATTGGAGCATATATTTGATTATCTAACAACTCTTCAAATGATTGACAAGTTTTTGTAGGACGACTACTTTGACATATTTTTTAAACCCTACAACCTTTATTTCTTTGTGTTGAGTTGTAAGTAATTAGAATCTTGTAAAGAAGAACCCAACAAAAAATTCCTATTTAAATCAAAGATAAAGGGTTGCTTCTACTAGTTTTCAAGCTTCGATTTCTCTTGATTTTGGTGTAAGAAGATCTTAAGGATGTCTTCAAAGCTTGGTATGAGAGTTTTGGAGAATAGAATTGGTCTAGCTGAAGAACCAATCTCGAGCCAACTAGATGGAGGAACCAGCCGACTCTGGCACTGACACAAGAAAGAAGATCTCTGGCACGCCGACCCAGTCGACTGGCACTAAGTCCAAGCCGACTCGTCCAGAAGTTGGTTGAGAATGCTTTGAGAACCACAGGGATCCGAGCTGACTGGATTTCAGCCTAGCTGACTCATCCAAAGTGAGCTATTTTCTCGACTGTGGAACCTAGCCGACTGGTTTTCAACCCAGCCGACCCGACTTGAAGAATGTCCGAGTCGATTGGAATGTCGGGGTCACTTCCAACGACTAGTTCTAGTTTTATAATTTTGAATTCCAAAAGTGCTCCAATGGTAACCTGTCACTTCCCAATGGTCTACAACATTCAAAATCAAGGGAAGACAGTTGAAGTCTCTATAAATGAGGTATGAGAACGTCCTTAGAAAAGACTAATGAGCTGTTGATCATTTATTGAACATTTATTGAAGTAAGAAGAGAGAGCACTTGAGCTTTGAAGTCAGCCTTCAAGCCTTCACCAACTCTTATTAGAAGCTTGAAGCATCTTTTGAGGAAAGCAAGGAAGCCATTGAAGTGCATTGAAGAGCATTCAATTGAGCTTCACTCGAGCTGCATCGGCAACCACCAGACAACTTAGTTTGTCATTTTTGTTGCTTTTCTTTCTACTCTTTGAATACTTGGGTTATTGTTGAGCCCGGTTGTAAAAACCAAATAGGTTTCTTTGGTG
The DNA here is from genome assembly GCA_021397845.1 of Areca catechu. Taxonomy (NCBI): domain Eukaryota; kingdom Viridiplantae; phylum Streptophyta; class Magnoliopsida; order Arecales; family Arecaceae; genus Areca; species Areca catechu. Next base: position 155,827,132 of record CM038039.1, on the reverse strand, counting down.
AGCCTATTGAAAACCAAAGTGTAGAGGTTCTAGGTGAGCCTGTGAAAACCTAGTGTGGGTTTCTTTGGTGAGCCTGGTTTAAAAACCAAAGTATAGAGGTTGGGATTGTGAGCCTATAAAATAATCCGACTATATTCTAATTTGGGAGATATAGTGGAAATCCCAAGTGGTGAACTTGGGTAGTGGATGTAGGAGCTGGGTTGCTCCGAACCACTCTAAACTTGTTTCGTTTGTGTTGTGCTTTACTTACTTTTTAGCTTCTACACTTATTCTCTGTTTAACACAAGACTCAACCACTAAAAGGAATTACTTGTGCACATATTTGCAAGAAATTTTTTAATTCCCAATTCACCCCCCTCTTGGAAAAAGCCACCTGGGCAACAGCTGATATCAGAGCAGTGTCTCTGATTACTTGAATAAAGATTGATGGCTCATCCCATGAGTACATCCTTGCCCGAAGGCCAGTCAACAAATAGACCTCTACTATTCACAGGCACTAATTACTCTTATTGGAAAGCACGAATGAAAATTTACATTCAAGCTGTTGATTTTCAATTATGGAAGGTCATCTTAAAAGGGCCACACATTTCCACAATCAAAGTTGATGGTGTGGACATCCCTAAGCCTGAAGAGGATTGGGATGATCATGACATGAAAATGGAGGAATTGAATGCCAAAGCAATGAACTTACTATACTGTGCTTTGGATGCAAATGAGTTTAACCAAATTTTCACTTGCTTTTCAGTAAAGGAAATCTGGGACAAACTCGAAGTGACCCATGAGGGAACTTCCCAAGTGAAAACCTCAAAGATAAATCTTTTAGTTCACAACTATAAACTGTTTAAAATGGAACCTTCTGAAACAATTTTTGCCATGTTCTCTAGATTTATAGATATTATTAATGGTTTGAAGAGTCTTGGCAGGGTATACTCAAATGCTGATCTAGTTCAGAAGATACTCCAATCCTTACCTGACACGTGGGATCCCAAAGTGACAGCAATCCAGGAGGCCAAAGACCTCAACACATTACTACTGGATAGACTACTGGGATCACTTATCACCCATGAGCTGACTATGCAGCACAGAACTGAAGACGAACAGAAGAAAAAGAAAACTATAGCCTTTAGAGCTGCTACCGAATCAAAGAGGGATGATGAAGAGTCTGAAGAAGAAAGCACCTCCTCCAATGATGATCTAGAAGATGATGATATCGCAATGGTTGTGAGGAGATTCAGAAAGTTTATGGGAATGAAAAAAGGAAGACTCAACCGGAAATTCCATAGGAAGTATTACGGAAAAGAAAAAGAAAAGGACAGAGAGAAAGATAAAGAAGTAGTCCCCACATGCTATGAATGCAAGAAGCTGGGGCACATTCATCCAGACTGTCCTCTATTGAAGAAATCCTTTAGACAGAAAATGAAGAAGAAAGCCATGGTTGCCACATGAAGCAATAGTGAAGAATCATCTTCGTCTGAAGAAGAAGAGACCACCAAGGCTGCAAATCTGTGTTTAATGGATCTCGAAGATGAGGTAACATCCCCTAGAAATTGCACTGAATTTACATTTGATGAATTAAATTCTGCATTTTATGATCTATTATCTGAATTTAAGAAAGCTGGATTAAAGATAAAATTATTGAAAAATATGAATGACTCTTTACTCAAACAGAAAAATGAAATTTCAGGAAAGAACCTTTTATTGCAAAAAGAACTACATGACTTTTCTGAAAAAATTGAAAAGCTGAAAAATGAAAATCTCTTATGTGAAAAGAAAAACAATGATTTATTTACTGAAAATGTTGAACTAAAAAAGGAGGTTACAAAACTCAAGCCATTAGTTGAAAAACTTACTTTGTCTTCAAATAAGCTTGAGTTAATTTTAAAAAAACAACGGATTTCAGGAAACAAAGCTGGAATTGGTTTTAAAACTTCTAGTATGAATGGAATTTTAGCAACTACTTTTGTGAAATCTAAAGTACCTGTTCAAAATATATTATCACAAAAAGCTTTGGCTGCACCAAAAACTGTTTCAACATCAAAATCTTTATTGTATGTTCCTAAGATCTTAAGCAAAAATGCTTATATATTAAAAGGTTTAAAATCTGCATCAATTGCATCAACTTTTAGAACTTCTAATTCTGTTTTTATTAAAAACTCTAAAGTTGTATGCTATGTTTGCAAAAGAGTAGGACATAAAGCTTTTGACTGCAATAATTCTAGAAATGTCCATAAGAATGTAAGAAAAATCTGGGTTTCCAAAGGAACCACCTTTGCTGACCTGCAAGGACCCAAGGTAGCTTGGGTACCTAAAAGAATTCATTGATTATTTTGTAGGAATGTCTTACAGTCCAAAAATTGAAGAAAAGGTGGTACTTAGACAGTGGCTACTCAAGATATATGATGGGTGACTAGGACCAGTTTATCATCCTTGAAATGAAAGAAGGAGGCATGGTCACCTTTGGAGACGATGGCAAAGGGAGAATAATCAGTATTGGTAAGATCAAAATAACTCCCTTCACTTTTATTGAAAATGTTTTGCTAGTAGACAAGTTGAAACATAATCTTTTAAGCATAAGTCAATTATGTGATAAAGGCTTCAAGGTTGTCTTTGAATCTTCTATGTGTATAATAACTAACTCTTTAGATTCTAGCAATAAGTTCGTTGGACATAGACTTGGAAATATCTATGTGGTAGATCTTAATGATCTTGCCATGTCAAGTAGCCCCAGTCTAGTTATAATGCATGCTAAGACCAAAGAGTCATGTTTACTATGGCATAGACGACTAGGTCATGCTAGCATGCATACTATTGCCAAATTGATTTCTAAAGAACTTGTTAGAGGCATGCCTAAGTTTAAAGTTGATTTTGATCATGTTTGTGATGCATGCCAAATGGGTAAATAAACTAGGGAGAGTTTTAAATCAAAGAATATAGTTTCTACAATAAGACCACTTGAACTACTTCACATGGACCTTTTCGGACCTACAAGGACCACAAGCCTAGGAGGTATGAAATATGCTCTTGTGATAGTAGATGATTTTTCAAGATTTACTTGGGTTTTGTTTATTGCTTCAAAAGATGAAACATTTCATATTTTCAGAAAATTCCATAAAAAGGTTTCAAATCAAAAGAACTTATCTTTAATTTCAATTATAAGTGATCATGGAACTGAATTTGAAAATCAATTTTTTGAAGATTATTGTACTGAATTTGTCATTGATCACAACTTCTTCGCTCCTAGAACACCTCAACAAAATGGTGTTGTAGAGAAGAAAAATAGGACATTGGAAGAAAAGGCTCGCACAATGTTGTGCGAAGGCAATCTTCCAAAGTACTTTTGGGCAGAAGCGATGAATACTGCATGCTATATTTTAAACCGCATTTTGATCTATCCTATTTTAAAGAAAACCCCCTATGAGCTTTGGAATGATAAAAAACCCAATATCAATTATTTTCTTGTGTTTGGATGCAAATGCTTTGTGCATAACAATGAAAAAGATAATTTAGGAAAATTTGATTCTAAAGCTGATGATGCAATTTTTCTAGGTTATTCATTACATAGCAAAGCATATCAGGTTTTTAATAAAAGGACTCTTACTGTTGAAGAGTCAATATATGTTGTATTTATTGAAACTAACCCTACACCTTCTAGACAAGAAGAGTGCATAGATAATGATGCAGGTACATTGCAAAAAGGAATGGATGACTTGAGCATTCAAGATAAAGACACTCAAGATGGAGAAGAAACGGTAAGTAAGGATCATACCGATCTACCGAGGGACTGGAGGTATGTTACATCTCACCCTAAAGAATTAATCATAGGAGATCCTTCACATGGTGTTAGGACTAGGTCTGCACATAAGGATGCACATGATTACCTAGCCTTTGTATCACAAATAGAACCCCATAGCCTAGAAGAAGCTGAGACTGACCCAAACTGGATGATGGCAATGCATGAAGAATTAAACCAGTTTGAAAGGAATAGGGTATGGACACTTGTAGATAGACCTACTGACCATCCAATAATAGGAACCAAATGGGTCTATAGGAATAAATTAGATGAACAGGGAAACATAATAAGAAACAAAGCTAGACTAGTGGCTAAGGGATATAACCAAGAAGAAGGTATTGATTTTGATGAAACTTATGCACCTGTAGCAAGACTAGAAGCCATTAGACTACTACTTGCATTTGCTTACTACATGAATTTCAGACTTTTTCAAATGGATGTAAAGAGTGCATTTCTTAATGGTTTTATCTCTGAACAAATTTTTGTGGAACAACCAGTAGGTTTTGAAAATCACACTTTTCCAAACCATGTATTTAAATTAAACAAAGTATTGTATGGTTTGAAACAAGCACCTAGAGCCTGGTATGATAGACTTAGCACTTTCTTAATTGAAAATGATTTTTCAAGAGGAAATGTAGACAAAACCTTATTTATCAAAAAGAAGAATAATGATATCTTAGTTGTACAAATATATGTTGATGATATCATTTTTGGTGCAACTAACAAATCTCTAAGTAAAGAATTTGCTAAGCTTATGTAGGGAGAATTTGAAATGAGCTTAATGGGCGAACTAAACTACTTCCTTGGACTTCATGAAACAAACAAAGGAAGGCATCTTCATCAACCAAGCCAAATACATCAAAGAAATCATCAAAAAGTTGGGAATGAAGAGTAGCAAATCAATAAGCTCACCCATGAGCCCAACTTACAGATTGGACAAAGACGAAAATGGATCCAATGTTGACCAAAAGCTATATAGAGGTATGGTCGGATCCCTATTGTATTTGACTGCAAGTAGACCTAACATATTATATAGTGTATGTGTATGTGCTAGATTTCAGTCATCACCAAAAGAAACACATATGCTTGCTGTTAAGAGAATAATTAAATACTTGAAAGGAACAAGTAATTTAGGAATTTGGTATTCTAAACATTCTACCCTGAATTTGATTGGATTCTCTGATGCTGACTATGCTGGTTGTAAAATAGATAGAAAAAGTACTAGTGGTACATGCCAATTTCTAGGGTTGAATTTAATTTCATGGCACTGTAAGAAGCAAAACCCCGTAGCCTTGTCCACTGTTGAGGTAGAGTACGTGGCTGCTGGTAGTTGTTGTGCTCAAGTGTTATGGATTAAACAACAACTAGAAGACTTTGGTGTATCACAATCTAAAATTCCAATTAAATATGATAACACAAGTGTTATCAATTTGACAAAGAATCTAATTCAACACTCTAGAACCAAGCACATTGAAATTAGATATCATTTTATTAGAGATCATGTTTCAAATGGTGATATAGTGCTTGATTTTGTTCCTACTGAAGATCAATTAGCTGATATATTTACTAAGTCACTTAATCAAGATAGGTTTGAGCTAATTAGAAGTGAATTAGGACTTTGTGATCCTTTTTAAATTCTTTAATTTAATTCCTTCAAATTTAAGGAAACATCATCTAAAGAACCTCTTGATTTCATTCTCTATCATAGAACCTAAATTTTCTTTAAAATTTTCTCCAAAATCTCTCATAATTATGATCGAAATTTCCAAAACTTGATTTCTTTGTTCGAGTCGGCTAGTTGTTAAACCGGGTCGACTGGAAATCTCTCATATTTATGATTGAAATTTTCAAAACCATGATTTCTCTTTTTGAGTCGACTGGTTCTTAAACTGAGTCGACTGGATTCTCTGTGTATTTTGGGCGAGTTCTGGCCGAGCCGACTCGAGCCTCTCTAAGGCATTTTCGAGTCGACTGGATTGTCGTGTCTGAGTTTTTTCTTTTGGGGGATAAACCCCATTCCGAGCTTTCTAACCTCCATTTCAATTTTCTAATCGTTCGTTCCTCTCCTAATCATATTCCAAATATTCCTCTCTTCCTTCTAAGCTCTCCAATCTCTCATTTCTTCCTCTTTCCTGACAATGGCTCCAAAACATGCTACCGGGAAATGCTCCTTGCGAGCCGCTCCATCCGTGGAAAGGGAAAGAAAAACTAAGAGATGTCAAGAAGAGACAACTGCCACTATTCATAGTTAAGAACTTGTGGAAGAACCTGCAAGGGCCGCTCAAAGTGCTCCAAACCAAATTCCTTCAATGTCCACAAGACCGGTAACCTCTGGCCATCGTATCAACTTTGAATTTATTAAGGAGATAGGGTTAAAGATTGGTGATTTGATTGAGGATCAAGGTTGGAGGAAATTTTGCTCCCTAAATGAAAAAACCTACCCCTTTCTTGTTGAGACATTTTATGAAAATTTGAGATTGGGTACAAATCATGTAGAATCTACAATTAAAGGAAGAAGAGTTATTATCAATGAAGATGTTCTACACAACCTATTGGATTTACCTATTGATGGGGTAAAATCTTAGTAATTGAGGATAGAGAAAAGGCCTTGAGAACTATTCTAAACAAGGAAGATGTCAGTGGGATTGGAACTGTCTTTGCCAACACCTTATCATTTGAAATGAGGTTGTTACATAATTTTATCAGTAGAATATTTATGCAAAGGACTAGAAGATTTGATTGGGTAACTAGGAAGGACCTGAGCCTTATGGAACATATCTTAGAAAAGACTCCTGTGAGTTTATCTCATATTATCATTATGCAAATGAAGGAGACTGTTAGAAAGGCTAAGGCTTGCTTACCCTATGGAATGATGTTAACCCTGCTATTCAAGTCTCAAAGAGTGAATTTGGAAGGTGAGGATGGAGTTGAACTGCACCATACTTATGTCTACACCTCCAAGTCACTAGAAAGAATGGGTTACACTCAAGTTGAAGGTGTTTGGAGAAAGAAAGGGACTAATGTCAGGGCAATTGGTAGTTCGAGCAATGAAGAAGAAGAAGAAGAGAATGAAGAAATAGCTGAAACCTCTACTGCACCTGCACCTGAACTAGAGTCTCTATTTCCTGAACCTGCTGCCACTTTTGAAGAGACTGATGTACCTTTTCCTGATCTTGATATGCTTGCACCTGAATTTGATTTTCTAGCAGCTGATATACCTGTACCAGACATCACTCCTGCAGCTTCACATCCTCCAAACATCCAAAGTCAAATTGAAGATCAGATGAAGGCTTTGACTGATTCACTGATAGACACTATCACTTCACTTTTTGGTGATCTAAAATAGTCAGTGAATAGTAGACTGTCTCAACTGGAAGAACATGTTACAAGTTTGCAAGGAAAAGTTGAAGCAATAGAAACTTCGAGATCTGCACCTCAAGTGGAACTTCAACCTATCCTAGACCTTATTTCTTCTAGTTCTGAAGGCATCAAGAATTCAGTTGACGCAACATTAAATGAGTATAGAACTGAGTTGAATGAAGCCAAATGCACTTTGGGAACAATTACAGAAACAAGACAAATGGCATATGACTACACACGAGGCATTGGGATTATCAGATCAGAACTTCGAAGACTTAGAGGATCCGTTGAAGCTTTTGCTAATGTCCAAGCTTCTGAACTTATATCAATGCAAAATGAAACTGGTGAAATGAAAGAGGCTGTGAACAAGGTACCTACAAGCCTCAAGGACATGGAATAATAACTTGGTGCAATCTGGATGGAGATGGTTTCAATATGTGGCACTGTTAGATCCTTGGAGATCACTGCTAGGATAAGACCTTTATATGATCCTTCTCCTATTTCCTCTAGGGGTCCTACCACTTCTTACTATCCTAGAGCACCTCCACCTCATGCATCTTCTAGTAGACCTCCTAGACCTGCTTCTTGGTATGGTGCTAGTATGCCTACCAATGTACCTAAGGAAGAATCTGATAGTGAGTAGGTCTTTGATAATTTCTGTTTTTTTTTAAAAACTTTTTGAAGATTGTGTAATGCTTAGTGTACTGAATCTTTTAATGGAAATGCAATGAATATCATTTTGGACACATGTTTGTATTTCTTTTATCTTGTTAATTCTCTCTAATATTTTTTTATAATAGGATTCTCTCTCTAATTTGAGAATGTGAAATTATCTCAAACAAATCTTAATACAATCTCAATCTACTTAAAATCTGAGCCTAACTACATAACTTTTTGATTTGATGACAAAAAGGGGGAGAACTATTATACAATAAAGTGCATGAAAGAAGAAACTTAATGAATTGAAATAGAGCTGCTAAAGTTAATTAGACAGAGGGAGCTTAATGAATATTGCATACCTTTTCTGCTAAAGTGTTCAAATAAATGATAAAGGGGAAGAAATTTCATGTTGATTAGTAATTTTATAAAAAGGGAGAGAAATACGTGTTTATTTTGCTTTAATGTTTCATATTCTGCTCTCTACTAATTACATCTAACTGTCAATGCTTAATGTTTCTTAATACACACTTACATATTATAGAATTGGCTTTGTGTACAACTGTATAGCATACATTGATACTCATTTGAGAATATAGTTAATATTGTGATACGTCAAACAAGTGTAAATGCTTACTATGATATACATCTATACTTGTGAATAGAATAGATTTTTTCATGCCTAGTTTTTGTCATCATCTAAAAGGGGGAGATTGTTGAACCCTAAAGTGATTTTGATGATAACAAAATATTGGAGCATATATTTGATTATCTAACAACTCTTCAAATGGTTGACAAGTTTTTGTAGGATGACTACTTTGACATATTTTTTAACCCTACAACCTTTATTTATTTTTGTTGAGTTGTAAGTAATTAGAATCTTGAAAAAAAGAACCCAACAAAAATTTCTTATTTAAATCAAAGATAAAGGGTTGCTTCTACTAGTTTTCAAGCTTCGATTTCTCTTGATTTTGGTATAAGAAGATCTTAAGGAAGTCTTCAAAGCTTGGTATGAGAGTTTTGGAGAATAGAATTGGTCTGGTTGAAGAACCAATCTCGAGCCGACTGGATGGAGGAACTAGCTGACTCTGGCACTGGCACAAGAAAGAAGATCTCTGGCACGCCGACCCAGCCGACTGGCACCAAGTCCCAGCCGACTCATCCAGAACTTGGTTGAGAATGCTCTGAGAACTGCAGGGATCTGAGTTGACTGGATTTCAACCTAGCCGACTTGTCCAGAGTGAGCTATTTTCTAGATTGTGGAACCTAGTCGACTGATTTTCAACCTAGCCGACCTGAACCTGATCTGAGCTGACTCGAAGAATGTCCGAGCCGACTGGAATGTCGGGGTCACTTCCAACGGCTAGTTCCAGTTTTCTGATTCTGAATTCCAATAGTGCTCCAACGGTAACCTGTCACTTCCCAACGGTCTACAACATTCAAAATCAAGGAAAGGCAGTTGAAGTCTCTATAAATGAGGTATGAGAATGTCCTTAGAAAAGACTAATGAGTTGTTGATCATTTATTGAATATTTATTGAAGTAAGAAGAGAGAGCACTTGAGCTTTGAAGTCAGCCTTCAAGCCTTCACCAACTCTTATCAGAAGCTTGAAGCATCTTTTGAGGAAAGCAAGGAAGCCATTGAAGTGCATTGAAGAGCATTCAATTGAGCTTCACTCGAGCTGCATCGGCAACCACCAGACAACTTAGTTTGTCATTTCTGTTGCTTTTCTTTCTACTCTTTGATACTTAGGTTATTGGCGAGCCCGGTTGTAAAAATCAAATAGGTTTCTTTGGTGAGCCTATTGAAAACCAAAGTATAGAGGTTCTAGGTGAGCTTGTGAAAACCTAGTGTGGGTTTCTTTGGTGAGCTCGGTTTAAAAACCAAAGTGTAGAGGTTGGGATTATGAGCCTGTAAAACAATCCAACTGTATTCCAGTTTGGGGGATATAGTGGAAATCCCAAGTGGTGAGCTTGGATAGTGGACGTAGGAGCTGGGTTGCTCCGAACCACTCTAAACTTGTTTCGTTTGTGTTGTGCTTTACTTAATTTTCAGCTTCTGCACTTATTCTCTGTTTAACACAACACTCAACCACTAAAAGGAATTACTTGTGCACATACTTGCATGAAATCTTGTAATTCCCAATTCACCCACCTCTTAGGAAAAGCCACCTGGGCAACATACACCCATGAGCACTACCTGCAGACTAGACAAAGATGGAAGTGGATCCAATGTTGACCAAAAGCTCTATAAAGGTATGATCAGATCCCTATCATATTTAACTACAAGTAGACCAGATATCTTGTATAGTGTATGTGTATATGCTAGATTTCAATGCAATCCTAAAGAAACACATATGCTTGCTGATAAAAGAATTTTCAAATACCTTAAAGGTACAAGTAATCTGGGTCTTTGGTATTCTAATAAATCATCTTTGAATTTAATTGGTTTTTCTGATGCTGACTATGCTGGTTGCAAAATTGATAGGAAGAGCACTAGTGGTGCATGCCAATTTTTAGGGTTGAATTTAATTTAATGGTACTGTAAGAAGCAAAACTCCATAACATTGTCTACTACTGAGGCAGAATATGTTGCTGCTGGTAGTTGTTGTGCTCAAGTATTATGAATTAAACAACAGCTAGAAGACTTTGGTGTTACACTATCTAAAATTCTAATCAAATGGGATAACACAAGTGCTATCAATTTAACAAAAAATTCTGTTCAGCATTCACGAACTAAGCACATTGAAATTAGGCATCATTTTATAAGAGAACATTAACTGAATAATGATATTGCTCTTGAATATGTGCCAACTGAAAACCAACTTGCTGATATTTTTACCAAACCTTTGAATTTAGATAGATTTGCAATGATTAGAAATGAATTAGGATTATGTGATTTCATCTAGAAATACTCCCATAATCTTAAGGATAAATTATCTAGATAACCTGCCAATCCAAATCTTAAAATTTCATGAGCTTTGATTGAAATCAAAATTCTATTTTTTTGTGTGCTCCCTCTACTCAAGCCGACTCGAGCAGATGAACTGTTGGTCGAGCCAGCTTGGATGTCGAGTCGTCTCTTTTTAGTTCGAGCCGTAGGGTTTGATTTTCCCATTTGTACTCCTAAACCTTATTGTCTCTTTCTAAAAACCTTCCAAATACTTCCAAACTTCCAAGAACAGCATCGCAATTTGAATTTCTTCACTCTATGGCACCAAAAAGAGCTGTTAGAAAGAAATCTGGAAGAGTTAGTGAAGCGGCTCCGCAAGAAAGGAGGACGAAATTCTGAGAAGACACTGTTTCCCAGAATCCACCACATTCTGAAGAAGAAGCTAGTCCAACTTCTCCCAGTCACCAAATCTCTTTAGGTATGAGACCAATCACCATGGGCAGACGAATTTTATTTGAATATCTAAAGGAGATAGGCTTTGTGATTGGTGATTTTATTGAAAAACAAGGATGGAGGAATTTGTGTTCTCTAGATGTTAAGATCTACCCAAACCTAGTGAGAATGTTCTATGAAAATTTAAGGTTTGGGGAAAACTTCATTGAATATTTTGTTAAGGGAAGAAGGATAATTATATCTGCCAAAATCTTGGGAAGTGTTTTGGAAATGCCTTTTGAAGGCATAGAGTATGTAGTACTAAAAGATAGAACCAAGGCACTGCAAACAGTTTTAGAGAGAACTGAAGTAAATGAGATAGGGATTCTCAAGGCAAGCATGTTATCTATTAAGATGAGAATCCTACATAATTTTATTAGCAAGATCTTCTTACCCAGAACTGGACATTTTGATTGGGTAAGTGAAAGAGATTTATATGCTTTATGGAGCTCTTGATTAATGGTGATAAGATCAATTTGCCTGCAGTTATGATTTGCCAAATGAAGGAGGTAATAAGAAAAGTCAATGCCTGTCTACCCTATGGAATGGTTTTATCTCTCTTCTTTCAAAATGCAAATGTAGATCTGACAGGGGAGGACAGCAAGACACTACTCCATACTGATACATACACTGCAAAAACTTTTCAAAGAATGGGATATCTACTGTCAAATGGCACTTGGAGAAAGAAAACCGATGTCCCAGTAACTGTAGAATCTGAGGAGATTCAAGAACAAGAAGAGTTAGAGGTTGGTGAAGACACCATAGTGCATATTCTAGAACCACAGCCATAGATGGGATCTTCAGTATAAATAGACTTCGACACTTTTGTTCCTGACATCTCAGTACCAAATATGCCTGACATACCATGTGGTATAGCTACTTTTACTCAGTCTACTGATGTTCCAATTCAAAGTCACACTACTACTACCCCTGCTGTAGATAATTCATTATTACAAGACTTCATGTCACAACAATTGAATAACATGACTGAAACTATCAAGTCTTCTATGGTACAATGTTTGGAGAACTTCAAAAGTCAGTTGATGTCTGATTAACACAATTTGGAGAACAGCTAAATGATCTAAAGGGAAGAATAGACAACATTGAAACTTCCAGAACTGCAATAACTGGTACAACTGAGACAGATGTCCAGCCAATCCTTGAATTGATTGCATCAAGTTTTGAATGTACTAAAAACTCAATCACTCAAGTTCTTGAAGCATATAGAATTGAAATGGACAACTTGAGAATAAGAACGGGGTCAGTTGAAGAAGGAAAAAGGATGGAAAATGATTATACCAAAGGTATTGGTATAATTAGAAGTGAGTTTGGCAGATTAAGAGGATTAGTAGAGGCATTTGCCAATGTTCAAGCCACATAATTGTTTACATTGCAAAAAGAAGTGGCACAAATAAAGGAATCAATAGAAGATTTAATTGCCTCTAAAAGAACAAAGAAAATGGAAGCAGAACTCAAATCTATGAACAGCTTCTTGTGGAAGATAATGACTAAGATTGAAGAAATTCAAGCTGCTCATAACGCTCCTCCTCCTCCTTCTTCCACACCTATTCCTAGTCATTCTACTCATCCTAGACAACCTGCTCCACACCTTAGGTCACAAGGAACCCATAATATACCACAATTTGTTGATCCAATTGCTTCCCTACCACCTGACATTCAGATTCCAGGTCAACCTTCACATCCTAGAGTAAACTTAGATAGTGACTAAGTGTATTACTCTTCACGTTGTACTTTGTACTGAACTTTTTTAATGAAATGAAAAGTACACATTTTGTTCTATTTCTCTATGAATGTTTATGTTCAATTGTTCATACATTGACTGATATTTTAATTAGAATTTCAAGATGAATATGAGAAAGTGAAATTATCTCAAACAAATTTTAATTACTTTCTCATTCTTTTTTAAAATCTAAGCTTAACTCCTACTCTACCTTTTTGATTGATTGACAAAAAGGGAGAGAATGGTACTGTGAAATATTTGCATGAAAAGAATGAAAAGGAGAAAATATTTTTTTCTAATGCATAAAGCCTGAAAGCTAAACTCAAATTAAGCTTTGATACATCATGATACATATTTAAGAGGCTCTGATAGATAATGATATATATTTTGACTTTTAATAGCTCTGATGCTTAATGTTGAAACATTTTGAGCTCTGAAAATACATAGAAAGTAAGCCAAATCATGGAGTATCTTATTGAAGGGGAGATTGCCTCTCCTTTCATTATTTGGCACTAACTGAAGTCAACTTGTTTTACTTGTTCATATATACTTGCAAATATATTTATACAAGTAATTATAAAGTGTTATATTGATTTTTCATGTCCAGTGTTTTGTCATCATCAAAAAGGGGGAGATTGTTGACCCCATAAGTGATTTTGATGATAACCAAACATTACAGCATGTATATTTATTTCTGACAACTCTTCAAGTGTTTGACAAGTTTTTGTAGGATGAATCAAATGTTCAATCTTCAACTCCTACACCTCTATTTTCTTGTTTGAGTTGTGTTGTCATGTGTTTTTGTGAAGAAGAACCCAATGAAAAAGCTAAGAAAAAATCATGTTAAAAGGGTTACTTCTATGTGTGTGTGCGTGCCATGAGATTTATTTTGAGTTGGTTTGTTTGAGAATGTAAAGAGTTGGAAAGAGTTTTTCTTTAAGTTCAAATGTAAAAATCCTGAAGAAGACACTCGAGCCGATCCCATATAATGAAGAGCCGACTCTGCTTACTAGCACGCAGCAAGGATTCTGGAATGCAGCAATCCGAGCCAACTTGATGGAAAGCGAGCCAACTCTAGTAAATTCGAGTCGACTGGAATCAATCCGAGCCGACTCCTCCAGAGTCCAATTTCTGAAGATTTCTGAGAATAGCCAAGCGAGCCAACCCGAACAAGAAAGAGCTGACTCTGCCAGACCTAATGTTGAAAGCCTGAGAAAGCGAGCCGACCCGAACTGCACCGAGCCGACTCTTCCAGAGTGAGGTTTTCCGAACCTGAGAAGAAGAGCTGACCCAAGCTGAAAAGAGCCAACTCCTCGAGTTCAAGTTTTTCAAAGAAAGAAGTTCGAGCCAACCCGAGCTATCAAGAGCCGACTCGTCTAGAGTGATGTTTTGCACCCTGAGACAAAGAGCCGATTGCATTAAAGATTTGGTGACTTGATCCATCGACTCGAAGGATCCGAGATGACTAAAATGAATCCGAGCCGACTCGAACGTCGTTTCGAGGTATCTAACGGCTAGTTCCAGAAATTATTTTTGAATGCTAAAAGGTGCTCCAACGATCACAAATCATTCCCTAATGGTCTACAATGGCTAGAACTACCTTGGGATGATAGAAGACTTTAAACTTGAAGGATTTGAACTTCCTTGAAGCAATGAATTAGAGAGTTCTTCAAAGAAAAGAGAGCTTCATTGAATATCCTACCAACCAACAGTAAAAGAGCATAAGAGCATTCAAGTCAAGCTTTCAAGTCTTCACCAATTCCAATCTGAAGCTTGAAGCAACTTTGGAAAGAAGCCACTGAAGTAATTAAAGTCTATTCAAGTACATTCAAGTGGACATCCAACAAGCTGCACTGGCAACTATCCGACAAATTAAGTTCGTCATTATTGTTGCATTTCTTTCAATTCAATTTTTGAATTGTTGGGTTATTGGTGAGTCCGGTTGAAAAACCAAATTAGGTTCTTGGTGGGCCTTGATAAAAACCAAGTATTGGGTTCTTGGTAATCCTGGTAAAACCAAGTTAGGTTTCTTTGGTGAGCCTGTCAAAACCAAAGGGTGTTTGATTTTCTTTGGTGATCCTGTAAAACCAAAGTGTAGAGGTTTTGGATTGTGATCCTGTAAAACAATCCTACTGTATTCGGGTGTGAATATAGTGGAAATCCCAAGTGGTATCTTGGGTAGTGGACGTAGGATCTTGGTTGCTCTGAACCATTATAAATTTGGTATGTTTGTGTTGCGCATACTTGACTCTTTTTAGCTTTTGCATCTTATAACTCTATCACAGCACCTCCACTAGCAAAGGATTTTGAACTGCATATTATTTACTTTAAATTTTCAAAAGTACCAATTCACCCCCCTCTTGGGTAGTCACCTGGGCAACAAAAACCTAGGTACTATTCAGGTTTCACTTAGCCAACCCTTCTCCACTACCCCAGATCCTAGTCATTGTCTCCTTAGTGACCTACCTTTACTAGTCCAGATCCTAGCCAATTTCTCCTTAACCAACTTACTCCTACTACCCATTGGTTCACCAAGATGCTATTGAAGTTGATGTGAGCTTGGTAGATGAGTATGTAGATGAGGAGATATAGGAGGTTGATCCAAAGTTAGTTGATCCTAACCCTACACAGACTGAAACTGTAGGATCCTTAGAAAAAGAGATCCAAGAGGAACCTAATCCTACTACTAAGACATTACCTGAGGAAACATTAGAAGAGAGTCAAATCCTAGAGCCGAGTCCTAAGATTCATGAATCCGAAGTAATTAGTGAGGACTTGACTTATTTAGTCCAGTACCCTCAGGAAGACTTCACCCTTGTAATTCCCATCGGAGATCTCTTCCCTGAGATTAGTGACACCTTCTACTATAGGACAGACCCTGTAGCTATATCTCAAACCCTTGAGGTCAATCCCATTAGTCTAGGACAAATCCCCAAATCTTTTTTTTATTTCTTACCCTACCAAGTCACCCCTGAATCTACTTTTTACTTCCTACCTTTTTCTAAAGCTTTCCATGTTTCTAGGACCATTAGATTACATTTGGTAGAGGTTAGCATGTTTCATCAATCCTTTGACCCTATTAGATTTGCCACTTATAACCTTATGGCATCTATTAGCAGTTAATGTTAAATTTTCATCTGCATGTCACCCACTAACCAAGGGTCAAGCATAGAATTGAAATTAAGGATCTAAATAGACAAAAATATATATATATAAATAAATAAATTTTCTTCGCTCGAAATGCATAATTGAGTCTATTAAACATTTATAGAGTCATATGCACAATACATTAAAGAATTGTATAAGAATCATATGGCTAATACTAAAAGAAGGCTTAAGGAATACAAAGAAGGAGACTTTGTTATGGTTCGATTATGACCTGAATGGTTCCCACATGGAACCATGAAAAGGTTGCATGCCCATAGTAGTGGACCATACAAGACAATTAAGAAAATTGGACCTAATGCCTACGTGCTTGAATTGCCACCTGAACTAGGCATTAGCTCTACTTTCAACGTTTCAGACCTTATTGAGTATAGGGAGCCAATGTTAATTCCTAGTGAGCCATTTGGGCCTAATCCTATTCTTGAGAGTGAACCAACCTAAGTGTGTCCACCTATCATACCATCAACCTGGAGAGACAAGATTGAGCGGATCGACAAGATCATTGCTACCCAAGGCAAAGATTACCAACGGTATCTGGTTCATTGGCAAGGATGACCTGAGGTCTTATGATTCTTGGATCACCAGAGAGGACTTGCTGAGAGTTGACCCAGACTTACTAGAGCTCTATCATAGTAACATTGATTTATACTCGATAGGATCGAGTTTCTCCTACCCGGAAAGAATTTGTGATGACACCAGAGCTAGGAAGAGATGTCAGAACCCTCCAAGCTGATTGTGGATCACCAATGAGTAGCCAATTTATTTTAATTTCAGCTTGAGTCCTGTAAATAACATTAGTTTGCTTTGTTTTATGAATTGGTCAAGTGGAGTCTTGTAATTAGTACTTGAATAAGTCAAGGGATTTCATAAGTAGCCAAGTTTCAAGTCATCATCACCTTGGTGGATCAATTCCATGGCAAAAGAAGGTTGTCCAAAATTTTCATCAAGACATCCGAACATCCAGACATCAAGATATCCGGACATCCAGACATCAAGACAACAGGACATCTAGACATCAAGACAATGGAACACTGAGATATCAAGACATCAGACAATGTTTGAATTTATCCAAAAGTGGCACCATTCAATTTCCTTTTAATTGCTTTTTTAGAATCTAAGAAGACATTTAAGAGAAGTAAAGTAGAAGGACTCTGCTTCTCATCTAGCACCCCTCTCATCCTCCAGATGGTTGCCCACTCCAAATAGCCAGCCAACTCAAGCATGAGTTCAAAATTCAAATGGGAGAATCCAAGATTAGATGAAGGTTCATTCAAATTCAAAGGAGTCTTAATCCTTCCAAGGTTTATCCAGCATTCAAATAAATTTCTCTTATCAAGGATACTTATCCTAGCACCAAGTTGGAGTTCATGCCAAGGGGAGAAAATGGTGGGGGCACCAGGATCAGACACAAATTACTAGGCCCTATTTGGTTTACCTAGCAATGTGTCAGATTTTACAATCAACTAGAATTGAGTCCTGTAATATGTTGAGGTTAGTTGATTTTTCTCAACCCTAAACCTAGTCTAGTACATTGAGTCCTGTATACCAGTATGAGTCTAGTGTGTGTTCACTTCTTGTACAAGAGAGGAGGCTACACTATTTTGGAGTTCCACCATACCTCATTCTGAAGCCAGAAGCAGTTACGCCAGCTTAGGGGAGCTCAATCGACACCTAGGTGCCCTGATTGTGTCCTGTTTTTCCTTAGGTGCCATTTCAAATGCTAAATTCCCTCCAGATGCTTCCAGAATATTTCATATGCTAGGAGCCCATGTTTCCTAGGTTATTCCAGCACTCCAGGCCTTAAAATCAAGCCCAGGTGACAAGCCCAAGCCCTTAAGAAGCAAGATTCTAAGGAATATTCCTGCTACCAGGCTACCAGGCCACCCCAGCTTCCAGAGGCCCAAACCCATGCACCCAAGCCCCTTTGGACCAGCCCCTTGCTGCTCCTAGAGGCCCAACACGCCCCCTAGGCATCCTTGAAGTGTTGACCACGTCCAAAGAGGTTTGACCAAGTCCAAGTTGAAGAAAAGTAGGAGAAGACCAAGCCTTTTCCTAACCTAGTTGGGATTTATAATCCTTTTAAACTTTGTAATTCTAACCTAGCTAGGAGAGGACTTGTATTCCAATTTAAAAGAGGATTTGTAACCCAAGTGTAACCATGGTTAGTGAGGGCATGGGAACTCTATAAATACCCCACCCCTCCCCCTCTTGTAATCATCTTTTTCATATGAATAAACCTTGCTGAGATTTTGTGAAATTATCTTGAGTTTGAGTTTTGGTTCTCTCTTTGAGTGCTCTCCTTGTGTTCCTAGATTAATACCCTGCTTCCCTAGCATCCCTTGGTATCCCTAGAGATCAGCCATGCAGTCCTTGCTGCCATCCAAGTCCAAGAGCTTCTTCTTCCCCGGTTGCTAGCTTTTAGCCCTAATCCTAAATCCCTTCAAACCTAGTTCCTTTTCTAATTTTTATTTGCTATTTTGATTAACCTTTGATGCTTGCAGGATCGTCGAGGTGCTTCTCCTCTCCTAAGGAGGCCTTCTTTGCTGCTCGGACCACCTAGATTCGCCATCAGATTCAAGGAAAACAAGGCTTCTTCTTCCAGGCTCCGATTAGAGTTGTGAATGATCCCTGCTACTACTGAATCTTCAAATCTCTGACTGGTAAGAAACCTTCCCTTCTCTTATTATCTGATTTTGATGAAGATAAACTATCCTAAACCAAAAGTTTTTCAACTCTCAGGTCCTGGCTATTTCATTAGTTTGCATGAGTTTGCCTGCGATCTGATGATTCTTTGCACTGCTAGACTTTCCGCTAGTTCTTATTTTATTTTGAAAATCTAGCCTGCAAATAACATTATAAAAATTATTAAAAAACTATTTTACTATTTTTCATGCATTTTTAGTAGTCTTAGAGTCATCCCACATTAGTTTGGTATTGAAGCAAGTTTAGGATAGTTTTTTATCTGCTTTGCATTCACAAACCATAATTCTGCATTCTGTCTACTGCATTAGGTATCTAGGTTTCATCTGATTTTGGCATCATAAATATTTTATTTTTCTATGAGACTTGCACTGCATGTCCTCTATTCTATCCTAGTAATTATCAGAATTCCCTAAATCTCTAAAATTCAGCATAATAGGAACCCTAATAGAATACTAATAATTTCTGTAGCAGTCCAGAAAATCCTAGGTTTGCATTATCATCTGATTTTGTTTCTACATAAAATTTGGTAGACTTCATCATCACCATCCATCCTCTATTCCAGATTTTTTTTGATTTTTTTATGCATCAAGATCTGTGTCAAACTCTGCAATAACTAAAATCCTAATTCACTGATTCTGCTACATTCTGCATCTTGACTCAACCTAACCTAATCAACTACCAAACCCTTAATCCCAAGCCAAACTTTGTTTGATAACCCCAGTTAACTTAAACCTAATTTGACACATCATAAATAATTAAAAAAATATTTTTATTTTTTGATTGTTTTAGATTGCATCAGGGCCGTCGATTGCCATCATTTTAACCTAATCTTAAGGACAACTCAAAATCTCAGATCAAGGCAGGATTTCATCACCTGTCCTGGGCCCAAAACCACCATCATCAAACTAACCCAAGCCTAATTAAAATCAATTAAACCTAATTTGCCCTAGTGGGCTAGGAGACATCAACAGGTCTGGTCCGAGCAGTGTGGGCCGACTAGTGCATTTAACCTTGTAGCTATTACTGAAAGCTGGTGTCTAAGGCTGGGGGTCTAGAGTCAAATGACCTAAGTGGTGCTGTAGGTTTTAATTAGATCCCTGCAAAAGCAGGGGGGGCCTCCCATAATCCCACCCCCTATCTGGCCAATGAAAGGATTAGCTATTGGGTAAGGTGTAAATTGAGCTGACCCACCCAGTTTCTGGCTCTAGGTCTAGGAAACCCTAGATTATACCAGCCTTTTCTTTTTCATTTTGCATGCTTGATTGCATCATTCCACTTTGATTGTTTGATTTGTTCCATGACCACTAGACTAGGAACCCAATATCAAAAGTCCAAACCTTAGCCCAGCCCAACCATGAATCCCACTTTGGAGACCATCTAGCTTAGCTTACCCAAATAAACCAAGCCAATACCCAAACCCAAGCCCAACTTGCCCAGTTAACTACCCAATCTCAAAACCAGTTTACCCAAAAAAACTAGTCCAACATCCAAACCCAAAATCAGCTTATCTAAATAGACCGTAGGTTTGACCAGTCCGATACTGAGCTTGACCAAATGAACCATAGATTCAACCAAATAGGAACCCTAGGCAAGACCCATAGAGTTGAACCCCAAGAACCCATAGTCCCTATATTTGAACCCATAACCTTTGAGCCCATAACCTTTAAACCCATAACCTTTGAACCCATAACCTTTGAACCCATAATCCTTAGTTTACCCATCCCTGTTATCCTAGACCCTAGTCAATTTCTCATTAGCAAAACCCCTCTTACCACCCTATTGGTTCACTAAGATGACTTAGAAGAAGAAATATATGAGGCTGACCCAAGTCTGGTAGAGGAGTATGAGTCTATTGAAGATCTAAAAGAGTACCCTATAGAAGACCCAGGATTAGTTGATTATGACCAAACCCAGGTAGAAGCTAGTCCAGTGTTAGTTGAATCAATAGAGACCCAGGTAGAAGCCATCCTAGAATCAGTTGACCCTGACCATACCCAAGTAGTAGCCAATCTAGATTTGGCTAACCTTGACCATAATCATTTAGTGGATGACCCAAAATTAGATAACCCAGATCACACCCAAGCTATAATGGAAGAGCAACTAGAGGAGACTTTAGAAGAAAGCCCAACTATAGAGCCTAGTCCTTTGATTCAAGAGCCAGAAGAATTTATTAAGGACTTGATCTATTTGAATCAATACCCTCAGGATGAAATCATTCCATTGACTCCCATTGATCTCTTTCCTGAAATTAATGACCCTTTCTTCCATAAGGCAGACCTAGTAGATAGGCACCAACCCTTTAAGGTCAACCTTATTAGTTTAGGATTAATCTCTAACACCCCTTCCATTGACTCCCATTGATCTCTTTCCTGAAATTAATGACCCTTTCTTGCATAAGGCAGACCTAGTAGATAGGCACCAACCCTTTAAGGTCAACCTTATTAGTTTAGGATTAATCTCTAACACCCCTTCTTATATCTTAGTCTATCCAATTAACCCCGAACCCTTTTCTTACTTTTCACCCAATCAAACTATCCCCGAATCCATCTTGTATTTTTTACCTTTTCTTGAGTTTTCTTATATTTCTTTAACCATTCACCTGCATCATGTAGAGGTTTGCATGTTGCATTCATTTCTTGCACATGTTAGGTTTGCATCATACTTCTTGCATACCCTTTGGCATTTACTAGAAGTACATAGTAAATTCTCATGTGCATGCCATGCTAGGGTTAGACCTAAAGAGTCTATAGTCTGTTAAAGTTTAGGCCAATAGAGTCCAATAAATTTTCATTGATAGAGAAGTCTAGTCGAGTCTATTAGGTATTAGTTGAGTCCAATAAAATTCATAGTCCTAAATTACATGTCTGCACCTGCACTACCCTTTGAACATAACTAATAAACTAACTAACAACTTGACTAATTTCCAAAAGAGAGATAAAAAATTTTGCAGGGGATTTTGTAGTTGTAAAGAATTTTCTGCTCGGGAAGCTGGCCCATCCAAGATAATGAATATCTATGGACCCAATGCCTATGTGCATGAGATACTACCTGATTTAGGTATTAGCTCCACCTTCATCATCTCGAATTTTATAGAGTCTAGGGAGCCAGCAGTGATACCTAGCGAGCACCTTGAGCCTATCCCTCCCTTTGAGAGAGAACCCACCCCATAGTGTCCACCAACCAATTAACCAAATAGTGAGGAAAAGATTGAGAGAATCCTGGATGATCAAGCCATATATACCCAGAATCGAGGCTATTAGAGGTATTTGGTTCGGTGGCAAGGTTGGCCAGAATTTGAGGACTCGTGGATCACTCGTGAGGATCAGCAGCGCCTCAACCCAGACCTAGTCGAGCACTATGAGAGCCAACTTATCCCAAACTCGACGGGATCGAGTTCCTCCCACCCTGGAAGAATTGGTGGGGGCACCAGGATCAGACACAGATTACTGGGCCCTATTTGGTTTACCTAGCCATGTGTCAAATTTTGTAATCAACTAGAATTGAGTCCCGTAATATATTGAGGTTAGTTGATTTGTCTCAACCCTCAACCTAGTCTAGTACATTAAGTCCTGTATACTAGTAAGAGTCTAGTATGAGTTCACTTCTTGTACAAGAGAAAAGGCTATGCTATTTTGGAGTTCCATCAGACCTCATTCTGAAGCCAGAAACAGTTACACCAGCTTAGGGAAGCTCAATCGACACCCAGGTGCCCTGATTGTGCCCTGATTTTTCCTGGGTGCCATTTCGAATGCCAAATTCCATCCAAATGCTTCAGAATATTCCATATGCTAGGAGCCCATGTTTCCCAGGTTATTCCAGCACTCCAGGCCTTAAAATCAATCCCAGGTACCAAGCCCAAGCCCTTAAGAAGCAAGATTTCAGGGAATATTCCTGCTACCAGGCTACCCCAGCTTCCAGAGGCACAAACCCATGCACCCAAGCCCCTTTGGACCAGCCCCTTGCTGCTCCTAGAGGCCCAACATGGCCCCCTAGGCATCCTTGAAGTGTTGACCACGTCCAAAGAGGTTTGACCAAGTCTAGGTTGAAGAAAAGTGGGAGAAGACCAAGCCTTTTCCTAACCTAGTTGGGATTTCTAATCCTTTTAAACATTATAATTCTAACCTAGCTAGGAGAGGACTTGTATTCTAATTTGGAAGAGGATTTGTAACCCAAGTGTAACCATGGTTAGTGAGGGCATGGGAACTCTATAAATACCCCACCCCTCTCCCTCTTGTAATCATCTTTTTCTTATGAATAAACCTTGTTGAAATTTTATGAAATTATCTTGAGTTTGAGTTTTGGTTCTCTCTTTGAGTGCTCTCCTTGTGTTCCTGGATGGATACCCTGCTGCCCTAGCATCCCTTGGCATCCCTGGAGATCAGCCGTGCCCAAGGAATAGGAGTCCTTGCTGCCGTCCAAGTCCAAGAGCTTCTTCTTCCCCGGTTGCCAGCTTTTAGTCTTAATCCTAAATCCCTTCAAACCTAGTACCTTTTCTAATTTTTATTTACTATTTTGATTAACCTTTGATGCTTACAGGATCCCCGAGGTGCTTCCCCTCTGATGAGGAGGCCTTCTTTGCTGCTCGGACCGCCCAAATTCGACATCAGATTCAAGGGAAACAAGGCTTCTTCTTCCAAGCTCTAATCAGAGTTGTGAGTGATCCCTACTACTACTGAATCTTCAAATCTCTGACCGGTAAGAAACCTTCCCTTCTCTTATTATCTAATTTTGATGAAGATAAACTATCCTAAACTGGGCATTTTTCAACTCTCAGGTCCTGGCTATTTCATTAGTTTGCATGAGTTTGCCTGCGATCCGATGATTCTTTGCACTACTAGACTTTCCACTAGTTCTTACTTTATTTTGGAAATCTAACCTGTAAATAACATTATAAAAATTACAAAAAAATTATTTTATTATTTTCCATGCATGTTTAGCAGTCTTAGAGTCGTCTTGCATCAGAAAAGGCTTAGCGCTATTTGAAAAGGAGTAAGGGTGTTTCACTTATCATTTTGTCACCCATCCTCTTGGTGTTTGGATTTCAAGTTTCAAGAGAGTAGATGCTAACTTAGGGAAAGGATTTATCGCCCATTTTGAGAAGACCGATGCCTCTTCTCTTTCACTTTGTCGCACAAATAAGATGCCAAGTCCATATTATCGCCCACTTTGAGAGAAGACCAGATCACCTAACAAGCAAGAGTCTAGCTGTCTAGACCTAAATTCCAGAGTTGTAATTCAAAGGGAACAAGAGTCTTGTATCTAAGTCCCTTACACCACTGGTTCAGGATGTATAAATACTTCATCAACCCCCCTTGTAATTCATGCAATTATTATTGAAATACAAAGACATTCTATCGAAATCTTCCTTTACTGTGTGCATCGCAGGGTGTGAGGCCCTTCCTTTGTTCCTTTGGAGCATCGTGGGATATGAGGCCCTATATATCCAGCCAATAAGAAGATCCATCCACTACCTCTAACCCTTCCCTTCTTTTCTTTTCCTTTCTTACTACTTTCTAACCCAAGATTCCTTTGCTGAGTGTTTTTCAGGTGAGCAAGAATCTAGATCTGGTGTTCTTACCTTAGAACCGGCATCATGTAGAAGATCGAAGCCTGGAAATGAGATCTTGAAATCCTGTCACTACGATTTTAAGAGTCCTGCCAGATCTATATCGAGAGAGCAATCTTCGTTAGTACAACTGAGCTTATTCCCTTCTCTTTATTTTTTGATTTGTTGAAAATAAATCCTAGTTTCGGTGGTTTCTCAACCACCAGGTCTTGCTTTTTAATTGTTTTATAGGTTTACTTGTGCGGGTAATTGACTTGATTAGTTTTCTTTATTATCTCCTTTGAGTCTTCCTTTAAAATCTAAAAATATAAAAAAATATTAATTTGTTTTAATTCTTATTTATTTGTCCCGTATCAAGAATACTTGTCAAGTGAATTTCTTGATCATCTTAAAGACAAAGGAATTTTCTCTGAATGGACCCTCCATATATGCCATAGTTAAATGGTGTAGCAAAAAGGAGTAATCATACCTTGTTAGATATAGTACAGTCCATGATGTGCTTCATAGATCTTTCAGTATCCTTCTAGGGTTATGACCTAGAGACTGCTACCTACATACTGAATAGGGTGCCATCAAAGGCAGTTAAAAGCACTCCATATAAATTATGGAATGGAAAAAGGCCAAATCTTAAGTATTTTAAGATTTGGGGTTGCCCTGCTTATGTCAAGAATAATTTTAGATTTAAGTTAAGTGTTAGAGCTGACAAGTGCAGGTTTGTAGGATATCCTAAAGAAGGTATTGGCTACATTTTCTACCACCCTACAGAGCAAAAGGTTTTTGTCAATAGGCATGCTACATTCTTGGAAAAGGAGTTTATCCAAGAAGGGGATAGTGGGAAGATATTTGAACTTGAAGAAGTTCATCCTACATTCAATACAATTCCTTAACCAGATGTTCCTAAGGTTCAAGAACAACCACAACACACACCTCCTCTCTGTAGGTTAGAGAGAGGGTGAAGTGCACCTCTTAGATATGGTTTGTTATTGAAAATGATAATGAAGCCAGTATCATGCAGCATGTGATCCTGTGACCTATACAGAAGCTATCATAAGTAGAGACTCTGACAAATGGCTGAAATCCATGAAATCCGAGATGGAATCCATGTACTATAATCAGGTTTTGACATTAGTTGATCCATCTAAGGGAGAAACCCCAATTAGGTATAAATGGGTCTTCAAGAAGAAGATTGGAGCAGATGGTCAAGTAGAGACCTATAAGGCCAGGCTGGTGGCAAAAGGTTTCAGACGAAGACATGGTATTGACTATGATGAAACCTTTTCACCAATAGCCATGCTTAAGTTCATTCGGATATTACTTGCTATAGCTGCATACTATGATTATGAGATCTGGCAGATGGATGTAAAGACTGCTTTCCTTAATGGATATCTTGAGGAAGAAGTCTATATGTCACAACCAGAGGGCTTTTCCTCAAGTGAGAGATCAAACCAAGTATGCAAGCTTAAGAAATCCATTTATAGATTAAAACAAGCATCGAGGAGTTGGAACATTTGCTTTGATGAAACAATCAAGGAGTTTGGTTTCATCAAGAATGTGGATGAACCGTGTGTGTATAAGAAGACAAATGGGAGTGCACTTATTTTCTTGGTTTTGTATATTGATGACATACTCATCATTGGGAATGATATCCCAATATTATAATCGGCCAAGTCTTAGCTATCAAAATAGTTTTCCATGAAGGATTTGGAAGAAGCATCCTATATACTATGTATAAAGATCTATAGAGATAGATCTAAGAGGATGATGGGCTTATCCCAATCCAGGTACATTGACTTAGTGTTGAAGAGATTCAACATGGAGGGAAGTAAGAAAGGTTACTTGCCCATGAGTCAAGGCATACATTTCTCCAAGAAGATGTCTCCTAAGACACCAGAAGAGAGAGAAAGAATGAGTGTGATTCTTTATGCTTCGACTGTAGGATCAATTATGTATGCCATGTTATGTACCAGGCCTAATATTGCTTATGCCTTGGGTATAGTGAGTAGATTCCAGGTTGATCCAGGGGAGGGTCATTGGAAAGCTACGAAAAATATACTTAAGTACCTAAGAAGGACTAAAGATATTTTTCTCCTATATGGTGAATCAAAGTTAAAACTATAAGGTATATGGATTCTAGTTTTTAATCAGATTCAGATGATAGCAAATCCATATTAGGATATGTCTTTACCCTATATGATGGTGTAATGAGTTGGAAAAGTACAAAGCAGCAAACTGTAGCTGACTCAGTTACCGAGGCATAGTACATAGCTGCTAGTGAAGCCACAAAGAAAGCGATGTGGATGAAGAAATTCATCACAAAATTGGACATGGTTCCTACATTTGCAGGAATCAAGGTCTCACCATAGGTCCAAGCACATCCTAAATTGCTTCCACCTCATTCTAAGACAAGATGTTGTCATCGAATGAGTTGATACAAAGAACAACATAGCAGACCCATTCACTAAAGCACTACCATAGCAATAGTTTAATCGCCACTTAGATTGTATGGGTATAAGATACAAAGGAGATTGGCTTTAGTGCAAGTGAAGATTGAAAGAATAGTGCCCTAAAATCTAATCTTTGTATGGGCATTTCTATAATCTTCCAACTCATGTATGATAATTTTTGATAAATAGAAAGGCATTTTGATTCATCATATTGCTACATCTTATTAAGATTATGATGAATCCCATAGGTTAGGGCAATGGAATTAGGGTTATAATGGAGATCATCATGGTGAGATCTAAGTTCTCATAAATCCTAATCCAAAATATTCCTAATCGTTGGATCATCGATTCGGGGATCGATGTTTCCGGTTATACTAGCACATCCTATGTATGCTCAAAAGGAGGGTGGTTGGTCTCACAACCACATGTGTAGGGACACTAATACAAAGATGTGGGTCCTCATTATGGTATGAGTTCACTAAACTGATCCTCCTTGAGAACATCTTATGGAGGTCTTACTACTTGTCATAAGATGGTTCTCAAAGTGGAAGTTGTGCATGTGATCTTTAGACCTGAGACTACCATAGTATCTTGTGCACATGAACTCATGTTTTGGTGCATACTCATTCATGGCAATTAAGTCATGTACGGGGTGCTTCTGGATATGGTGGATTGTGTATTAAGGTAATGAGTAGGTCAACAAGGAATCGATCACTCCTAGTAAGAGGAGGACATATCCCATGAAATCTCTTCAATTGTTGACTCGGAAGTCTTCGATCAAAACAAGACGAGATTAGATAGGATTTCTAATCTTTCATCGATTGAGTCTTCATTATTGAATTGAGATTTGAAAGGATTAAGTGCTAAGATTTGATATTTATCCATGCCCATCACTTAATTAGGATAAAGGGAGATCGAAAGATTGAATTGCACGGTAACTTTTCACTGAAGGATATTTTGATATTTTCCATCAAATTTCACATCTTCCTAGTAGGGATGATACGTTGCTAGATGTTAGTCATGTTTTGTAGGTTTTCTTGAATCAAATTGATTGGATTCATTAGTCAATTCGGAAGCTGGTTCGAATTGGCAACTTAGGTCAGCTCAATTTGACCTAATTAGCTTAATCGAGTTTGATTAAATCGAATTGGCTTAGACCTAGACCTACTACTAGCTAGATGTGGAGCCCAAAGGGTCATATACATTAAGGAATTGGCCAAGGAAGTCAATTAAATTTTTATTAGGGTCACGGGACCCTAATTGGCTAGCTTATTGACGTACTAGCATATGTTGGCTAGCCCAACTCTTAACCCAATTGGATTGTATCTAGTTGCTTGTTATTTGGGCTAACCAATTTAAGTGGTTAGAGTTCTAAGTGGGATAGCCTAATGTAGTATTAATCTGGATTTTATTTGACTTTATCTTGCATTTGTGGAAGAGTCCATGTTAGCATGGACTCTTGGGCACCACTTTTGGTTTCACGCCAATTTCATGCACAGAAAAACCAAGAGCCCTTCTGCCAATGAATCACAAATGCTAGATAGAGTCTCAAAGGACTCCTCCTCATCTCCATGCCCTTTCATATAGGCTTTGACTAGTCAACATAATGATATGATGTGAATAGTGTTGTGTGCATAAATGAAGAGTTGCATCTCTTCATCTGGCGCTAATTAAAGAGGCCAAGAGTCCTTCTATTTTAAGTATCTTAAAATCTTCGTTGCCTCTTATTCAAAAGCCACATCCCTAGCCTTATTTTGATCGGTTAATGCCATGTGGTAGATGGAAAAATGGCTGGAGAAATTGAAGAGGCATTTATATATCTCTTGGAGCATAAAAGGGTGTTATTATGATATGTCTATCATTAATAAGACTCCTCATTGAAGGGTCTTATTAGATGGCTGAGAAAAGGACATATCAGGTGCCCCATTCCTCTCTATAAAAGGCATCAGTGATTTGATGCCAAAGCACTTCATTTCCCATCCGAATACTCCAACCTGCTATTTTCTCTTCCTTTCCCCTTAAGACAAAGCTTATTCTTTAGAGACAAGGCTAGTCTTTTAAGACCAGAGCCTATGGAGAAAAATAAAGGGGATATTCAAGATTTGAGAGGGGATATAGAAAGGTATTGAGTGCCCTATAGGATGGTAGGGAGTCCAACAAGGGAGAAAGTCTAAAAGGCTGCCAAAAGAGTCCTAGTCAAACAAGCAACTATTATAGGAGTGCTTCCTTGGTCCGGTTCCTATGTGGATCATCTTTGGAGGGCATGCACTTGTGTGCCTTATGGAAATAAAGGATTATAGCACTCCAGGTATTCTTCCATAACCATAAAGTATTGATGTATTGATTGTCATGATCAAGTGGTCCTAGGGTTTAGGGTTTCGGCCGGTTAGGGTTTCAAAAAAAAAAATTTTGAAACCCAATCTTCTGCTGCGCCCGGCCCCAAGAACCCAACACTAAATGCACCAAGAGAAAAGATGCTGATGGAGATCAAGAGACAAATCCTGGAGCCTTTAAAGATGCAGACATCGTTGGTGAGGAGAAATCAAAACAAATTTTATTTATGTCATCGAGACCCCGGCCATGACATCGAAGAGTGTATCCAGCTATGAGATGAGATTGAAGAACTGATCAAGCAGGGTCATATCAATTGGTTCATTCAGTAGCAAAGAAGATCGAGAGAGCAACCGAGGTCGCCAGGACTAGTTGAACAACTACATCTGCTTCTACCTCCTGAAGAAGGGGATCCCATGCCATCACAAAATGTGAAGATGATAACTAGGGTGTGCTATCAACCTATCGAGCCAATAAAAAGATGATAACGCCAATAATTTTTTCTAAAGAAGATGATGATGGCATTCAATTTCTGCACGATGACATGGTAGTTATCACTTTGAATATCAAAAACTATGATATACCTCATATCCTTATTGACAATGGTAGCTCGCCAAATGTTTTATACTTTGATGCACTTTTAAAAATGAGGATGTCACCTAAACAACTAGTTCGAGTGAATTCCCCTCTAGTAGGATTCACAGGAGATGCAATCCAAGTGGAGGGAATGATCACCCTATTGCTCGAGTAGAATTCCTAGTCATTTGGACACCCTCGACCTATAATGCTATTCTCAGATGACCAGGTCTAAAACACCTTCCAAGACATTATCTCCACTTACTACCTGAAGGTAAAGTTCTCGACAACATATGGGGTCGGAGAGATCCATGGAGATCAAAACCTGGTACAATACTGTTATCGCATCGAGCTTCAAGGAAAAAGAATTATCGAGGACTATCTGATTGAAGGTTTAGATGCTTGGGATGACTTAACTGCATAAGGAGGATGACCAAGGACCTCATTCTTGTGCCCCTGGTTGATGGCAATCTTGAGTATATGGTTAGGATCAGCTCCAACTTGGATCAGGTAACAGAGACTAGCTGATCTCATTTTTACAGGAGAATGCTGATGTTTTTGCCTGGGCACCCATGGACATGCTAGGCATGACCCCTCAATAATGGTGGATCGAGTAAAGATGGATCCCAAATGTTGACCCATCAAGCAAAAGAAATGAAACTTCATGTCCGAACTCCAAAAAG
The DNA here is from genome assembly GCA_021397845.1 of Areca catechu. Taxonomy (NCBI): domain Eukaryota; kingdom Viridiplantae; phylum Streptophyta; class Magnoliopsida; order Arecales; family Arecaceae; genus Areca; species Areca catechu. The sequence goes on along the minus strand of CM038039.1, from coordinate 155,796,732 downwards.
CTATCGCCAAGGAGGTCGATAAGTTACTTGACACTAGCTTCATTTAGGAAACCTCCTACGTAGAGTGGATCGCTAACTGATGCGGGACTAATATGCATGCAATTCCTTTTGTGTGTTTTATATGTGGGGTTAGGTGATTAATTCCCAGATTTCAGATCAAAATTAGTTTTAGGAAATTTTGTATGAATTTTTGAAGCCAAGCATGCAGATTAGAACCTGGAAAAGTACTAAAGAAGGATCACCGGGGCTGAGAAGCCTCGGTTAGGGCAAGTTCTCCTACAATATAATTACTGGAGGTAGAAGGGGCATACCTGACAACGTCTGAAGTGCACGGTGAAGATCGCAGTGAAGGGATCTCTCATTCCTCGATAGATGCGGCCTGGAAAATCGAGCCAAAGACCTGTGAATACCCGGCTTTCTGCTCGATGGTCCGATTGAGGCTTGGCTGGAGTCGTTGGATTCATAGGAACTCGGGGACCTGCAAATGACCTATCAGGGGTTAGAAAACTCAGAGGAAATCAAGAAAACAAAGGAAAATAGCAAAGGGAAGAAAGTTTTGGAGGGGGCTGGAAGGATGGTTGGCGGCAGGAAGATGATTGCAAACACCGGGAAGAAGAACTCTCAAATCCCTTTATGCACACAGCAGGGTAATCACACAAAGCAATAAAAGAACTTAAGGTTTATTTCATATATCAAAATCTCCCTTCATACAAGAGGCTACAGTCCCTTAAATAGACCGTTAACCTTGGGCTCCAAGTAAGGGTACATTAGACATTACATAAGAATCCTTTTCCCTCTCAAACCCTAGCTAGAAAATAAGGAAACATTAGGTAGGAAAAATCCCTAAAAACTATCTTGACTTGGTCAACACTCCAAGGATGCCTAGGGGGGCGTGTTGGGCTTATAAGAGCAGCAAGGGGCTGGCCCAAAGGGGCTCGAGCGCATGGGTTTGGGCCTCTGGAAGCTGGGGTGGCCTGGTAGCCAGGTAGCAGGAATATTCCCTGGTATCTTGCTTCTTAGGGGCTTAGGATTGGCGCATGGGCTTGATTTCTTTGGGCTAGGATGCAGATGGACCTCTGGAATCATGGATGCCCTTATCTATGAATATACTTTGGCATCTGGAAGGGAATCTGGGCATCTGCAAGAAATCAGGGTTTTCTGAATTTTCTTCCTGGGGTCTTCAAATCTTCAAGCTGGGTTGGACTTGGGCTATACTTCCATGTCTTCAATCTAGTTGGACTTGGTCTTCACTTGTATGATATAGTCTTGAGTCTTCAGTATGCTTGGATAGGACTCAAAAAAATAAAATTGGCTCAACATGAGCTGACTAGCATTGGACTGAACTAGCTCAACATGAGCTGACTAGTACAGAACTGAAATAACAACTCAAAAGACTCAAATAACAACTAAAATGGACTCAGATGGGCTAAGACCTTATTACAGATGGACTCATAAATTATTGATCAATTCATAGAGGGTTGAAAAGCCTCTATCTTATTCTGGTGCCTTTGGTGTCCCCACCACTAACCCGATCATGGTGAGAAAGATGAATAACAAATGATAGGTTTTATTGATCTCGATAGAGCATGCCCAAAAGATGGCTACCCATTGCCACAGATCGACCAGATGGTCGATGTAACTTTAGGCCACGATCTCGTCAGCTTCATGGATGCCTTCTCTGGATACAACCAAATATAGATGGCCTTAAAAGATGAGGATAAAACTGCTTTCATTACTGACCAAGGTCTCTTTTGCTATAGGGTTATACCATTCAAATTATAGAATGCAGGCACTACTTATCAATGCTTGGTGAATAAGGTCTTTAAGGATCAGGTCGGGGGGAATATGGAGGTATACATGGATGACATTCTTTTCAAGAGGAAGGTAGCTAGGATCCACGTTGAAGACCTCCAGGAGACTTTTAGCATACTCTCTGAAAGTATCAAATAAAGCTGAATCCCACCAAATGTATCTTTGGAGTGGCCTCGGGCAAATTCTTGGATTTCATGGTCTCCAATAGGGGGTGGAGGCTAATCTGAAGAAAATCAAAGCCATCTATGATATGAGCCCATCAAAGATGGTTATGGATGTCCGATGCCTTACTATAAGGATCGAGGCCTTTAGTATATTTGTCTCTAAATCAACCAAGCATTGCCTTCTAGTTTTTTAATTTTGAAGCACCTGAAGGACTTTTAGTGGATGGAGGAATGCCAGAAAGCCTTTGATGACCTCAAGAGTTATTTTAGTGGATGGAGGAATGCCAGAAAGCCTTTGATGACCTCAAGAGTTATCTTAGCTCCCCTCCACTACTAGGGAGACTAGATCCTAGCAAAGAGTTATTCCTGTATTTGGCAACCTTCTCCTCAATGATGAGTATGGTGCTTGATGTGGCAGGAAGCTGACGTGCTGACGTGTAATCCCTATCAGATGCCATGTCAGAAAATCCACCATGGTGGACACCCCATCTTGGACTCCTTTGACCGGGCTGAGCTCCCCCAGATCAACGAGGCGGCCCGTCAAAGCCGAGCTCCGTCCTCTGCCAGGTCGGCACCCGCAAGCTCGGGGTGCCTAGACCGGAGTTGAGCGACCTCCTTCGCCAGATCGAGCCCCTCCGAGACTAAGCCCCCTAAGCCGGAGTCGAGCTCAACCCTCCTCCGCCAGCTCGAGCCCCTCTGAGGTCGAGCCCTCTGGGCCGGAGTTGCGTGTCGACCTCCTCCACCGGATCGAGCCCCTCCGAGGCTGAGACCCTTGGACTGGAGTCGAGCTCAGCCCTCCTCCGCTAGGTCGAGCCCCTCCGAGGTCGAGCCCTCCGGGTAGGAGTCGAGTCCTCCTCTACCGCATCGAGCCATTCTGAGGTCGAGCCCCCTGAGCCGGAGCCGAGCTCAGCCCTCCTCCGCCAGGTCAAGCCCTTTGGAAGTCGAGCCACCCGGGTCAGAGTCGAGTCCCAGCTCTCCAGTTCGGCAACCAACTCGGACAGTACCACCGGCCATCAAGGGGGTGGAGCCACCTCCTCGAGACACCGACAAGCAACCTGAAGACCGCAAGGAAGCACCTGTCAAGTCATGATAACTATCCGCGGCCACTGCTTACACCAGGAGAACAAGAAGCTCCTTGACCAAGGTGCCACGCTCTCCACCAACCACCTGCACCACCCGAAAGAGGAAGTCAACGAGGAGATTCGAATCCTGGGGGTGGCAGCCCCCGATCGAAACACTGCTAGGCTTCCCGGAATGGGGTGACCGGAAGGAATATCAGAGCATATGACAATTTCCTTATCATGAATCGAGAAAGATGTCCCGTCCACAGAATGAAACATCACCGCACACACCTGACAGCATGGGGGAGATCCCAAGGTAGGCACTCAATGGTTACTTGGAATTAAAAGAACCTTCGACACCCCCAGTGGGGAGGTATGCACGAAAATACAGAACTTAATCGCAAAACATCATCCAAGCGAGTAAAAGAAAAGAAGCCTCACAGGAAGGCCAGCCCACCTCGGCTACCATCTCTCCCGGCATACTCGAAGCCTCACAGGAAGGCCAGCCCACCTTGGCTACCATCTCTCCCGGCACACTCGTATCCCCACTCTCACACCATTCACTCATCCTAGCATGGAGTCCATCAAGAGGGGCTCGACCAGGAAGATCTGTTCCCCTGGATCGTCACTGACTTAACCGTTGGAGTGCCCCCACCGGAATCCCCGGCACAGGTCACTAACCCTTGTTTTGTAGATCCTGAAGCACAGGTCAATCCTAAGAGGACGAAGGGCGATCCGACATCGATAGTAGCTAGGGGCCACGATGATCTTGGCGGTAACAGATTGGCATTCCAGGAAGGGGGGACTGACGTGTTTTGATCCCATAGAAGCCCCCTGCAAGTAGTACACCAGAAAGATGGTGATGACACGGGTGAGAGAAGTCTCCACTAGCCACGCTGGAGACCCCCCTTCTCAAGGGAACCTACACGGTCTGGAAGGGGAGCTCCCCGCTCCCACTCAACCACCTCCTGTGGACATCCAGCTAGCCGCACTCGCCCAACAGATATAAATCTTCACTATGGCAGTGCACCAGCTCCAGCATCAGCAACGATCCTTGGCTACCCACCAGCAACCAGGAACCCCCACGGCCTATGTCGCAGCACCCTGTAATAGCCTGCGTTCCTTCCAAGGAAGGCATTCATAGCCGCGGGCCATCACTGACCACCAGGGCAGTCACTTGACTTCGACGAAGAGACAACAGGCCGGGTCCCCCTATAGGGAGAGCTAGTACCCTACCCTCGAGTGGGTGGTATCCAACCCCCACCGAGGTCGAAAAGGCAAGACCTCCCTTTACGGGCATCGTCCCATGTCACCTTCTGCATCTCCTTCAACCTCGGCAGAGGATTCGATCGATGAGGCCATTAGGCGCATGGCTGAAAAGTGCTTAGAGGAGCACGAGCGCAAGCTGACAGAATTATCCCGTTGATTTGCGGACATGCAGGGCTCCGCTGACGAGCCAGCAGGCTATGATGCCCGTCCCCCCTTCTCCTGAGAGATCCAAGAGGAGCCGGTTCCCAGCCAATTCCAGATGCCACAGGTGGATCCCTACGATGGGACCATCGACCCCCTAGACCACCTAGAAAGCTACAAGGCCCTCATAAGGGTCCAGGGGGCCACCGACGCCCTTCTTTGCATCACCTTTCATGCAACCCTCCGAAAGGAGGCTCGAGTCTGGTTCACCCGCCTCGAGCCCGAAAGTATCAGTTCTTTCGCTCAGCTAGAGTGGAAGTTCGTGGCCCACTTCGATGCTTGTTGAAAGGTGCCACGAGAAGCAGATAGCCATTTCTCCATCCAGCAATAGGACCGCGAGCCCCTACGAGACTACGTGGCCTGCTTCAAGGTTACCACATTAGAGAGGGCTCAAGACCTCCCACTTAACCTACTCGCTCGATAAGAAGCCCCCCAAAAGCTACTCCGAGCTCCTCCTTCGAGCTCAGAAGTATGTCCGTGTCGAGGAGGCAGATCGTACAAGGAGGGAGCTAGATGGGAAGCCGCTAAGGAAGCCAGCCCCCACCGAGACATCCAAAGCATGAAAGCCAGGGCCTCCGACTCTGAACTTTTGCTAGGGGCCGAGATCGAGGTGCGCTCCAGTCCCAGAGGAGAGACTCACCCCCTTGCTCGCCCCAAGGATGAAAATCCTGATGGAGATCAAAGGTGAGCCCTACCTGAAGTGCCTACCTTCGATGAGGTCATCAACTAGCTATGACAAGATGAAATATTGTCGTTACCATCGCGACCATGGCCACGACACCGAGGAATGCCGCAATCTTAAGAAGGAAATTGAAGAACTCATTAAGAGAGGCTACCTCGGGAGGTTCGTGGGGGGCAAACCTCCAATGGAACCTCAAGCACTCATCGCTCTCCCACTAGTTTCTATAATGGATAACCATCCTACTGAGAAGTCGGTAGGGATGATATGTTGGGGAGCCGAGCGCATATCAAAGAAGGCTCGGGGGGCAGGGCAATCTGAAAATATACTCCACTTTATGAGGGAAGGAGAAGGTTGGGGGGAAAATGTAAATAACAATGCCATGGTCGTCGAGATGACGATCGTGAAGCATCCTATAAAACGCATCATGGTTGATAGTGGAAGCTCCATAGATATGCTTTTTTATGATGCCTTCTCCAGAATGAACCTATCCTCCACTCATATCAGACCTGTGCACACACCCCTTATCGATTTCACAGGGGACTCTATGAGGGTTAAGGGAGAGATCACACTCCCAGTCACTGCCGGGACTCCACCTCGGTAGAGTACTATCATGATGACCTTCATAGTAGTTAGACTCTCTTCACTCTACAATATGATCCTTGGCCGACCCGGGCTCAATCTGCTCGATGCCATCATCTCCACGAAATGACTGCTGGTGCAGTTCCCAACTCCCTACAGAGTTGACGAAATGAGAGGTGCACCTCAGCTGATCCAACACTGTTTCCAGACTCTCCCGGGTACCAAAGTCCCTGAGGAAGATCTCAGGGTGGATGAGCTCGACCAAAGAATGCAAGACCCCAGGGGTGGCCCGGTCGAGCGTCTACTGTCTTATCCGTTCGAAGCCGAATAGGAGAAGACGATGCAGATTGGGGCCCAGCTGCAAGAGAAGGAAAGAGCCCACCTGTTGGAGTTCTTACGGGAAACGCAGATGTGTTCGCCTGAATAGCGGCTGATATGCCAGGTATTCCCTCTGACATCATCACCCACAAGCTGAGCATTGATCTAAAGTGCAGGCCAGTTCGGCAGAAGAAGAGGAGTTTCACCCCCGAGAGGCAGGCGACAATCAACAAGTCGACAAACTCTTCGCCACCGGCTTCGTCCGAGAGGTACAATACCCAAGCTGGCTTGCAAATGTGGTAATGGTGAAGAAGAGCAACGACAAATAAAGGATCTGCATAGACTACACCGACCTCAACAAGGCATGCCTGAAGGATAGTTTCCCCCTATCAAAGATTGATCAAATTATGGATGCCACCTCGGGTCACTGACTTCTCTCCTTTATGGATGCATTCTCCAGATACAATCAGATCTGGATGCACCCAGAGGACGAGGAGCACCCCACCTTCATCACCGACCAAGAGACGTACTGCTACAAGATGATGCCCTTCGATCTGAAGAATGCTGGGCCTACGTACCAGCATCTGGTCAACAGGATCTTCAAAGATCAGATTGGCCAGAACATGCTGGTGTACGTCGATGACATGCTTGTCATGAGCAAGCCAAGCTTGAACCACATCACCGACCTCACCGAAGCCTTCAACAATCTTCGAAAGCACCAAATGAAATTGAACCCAACAGAGTGTGCCTTCGGAGTGGCGGCAGGGAAGTTCCTTGGCTTCATGGTCATTTAGAGGGGCATTGAAGCAAACTCAGAGAAGGTCCAGGCGATCATCAACATGGAGCACCCAACATCCAAGAAGCAGGTCTAGTGCCTGACGGGGCGTATTGTAGCCCTGAGTTGGTTCATCTTGAGGTCGATTGCTACCTTCCCTTCTTCAAGGCACTATGCAAGATGCACGACTTCACCCGGACATAGGAGTGCAGTGCAGCCTTTGAAGAACTGAAGGGGTTTCTAGTTTCTCCCTCGCTGCTCTCCAGATCGGAGGAAAGGGAGAAGCTCCTGCTCTACCTGGTAGTCACACTTGGAGCCGTCAGCTCGGTCCTCGTCCGTTCGATCAAGGATGGATCTCAAAAGCCGGTATACTACACCAGCAAAATCCTTCGCGATGTGGAGATCAGGTATACCCACTTCGAAAAACTTATTTTTGCTCTAATAATGTCTGCTAAGCACCTCAGGCCCAACTTCCAAGCGCATCTTATTATGGTGGTGACAGACTAACCACTAAGGACCAAACTAAGCCACCCCAAAACATCCGGGTGGTGGGCCAAATGGTCCCTGATGCTGAGCAAGTTTGAGATCACATATCGGCCGAGGTCATCACAGAAGGCCCAAATCCCAGCCGACTTTCTAGTCGAGTGCACGAGACTCGTCGAGGAGCCGAGGCAGACTTCCACGGAGCCTCAAGTTGAGCCAGGCATGGAGGAGGAACCATGGATCCTCCACGTGGATGGTGCATCCAACTCTGGTGGGAGCGGGGCGGGCCTCTTCCTTGCCAATAATGACGGGATTGTGGCGGAATGTACCCTCTGCTTCAAATTCACCATGACAAATAACCAAGCGGAGTACGAGGCGCTCCTCGCAAGCTAGGCATCTAGAACCTGAAGGTCTTTACCGACTTCCAACTGGTGGTCGGACAAGTTTTCGGAGAGTATGAAGCTAGAGATCCCCAGATGATGAAGTACCTAGAGCGAGTACGCTCGTGCATGATAGGCTTCCGACGCTTCAACATCTTCCATATCCCCCACGGGAAGAATGCTCGCGCGGATGCACTGTCGAGACTCGTGACCCTGCCAGACTCATCGCTGGGGCATGCATATATTGAATACCTCGAAAATCCAAGCTATGAAGCCCTTGAGGAGGTGCAGCAAGTCACTCTGGAGCCAAGCTGGATGGAAAGATACATCAGATACATCACTGATGGCACTTTGCCCGAGGACCGCATGGAGGCCAGCCTCATCAAAAAGAAAGCCTCTCGGTTTGTCCTGATAGAAGGACAACTCTACCGCTGATCCTACTCATACCCACTCTTGAAATGCTTGAGACCCACAGAGGCAGCCTTTGTTCTCCAGGAGATACATGTAGGCTTGTGCGGGAACCATGTGGGAGGAAAGATGTTGGCATACAAAGCTCTCCGCTAGGGATATTTCTGGGAGACCATGAGGGAGGATGCCGCCGACTTCGTGAAGAGGTGTGACAAATGCCAGTGCCACGCTCATATATAGCATCAGCCGGTGGTGCCGATCTCACAGCTCTCCGCCCCTTGGCCCTTCGTCCAATAGAGAATGGACATCTTAGGGCCATTTCCCCCTGCACCGGGACAACGAAGGTTCTTGCTGGTGGCCATCGACTACTTCACCAAATGGGTGGAAGCGAAGCCACTGGCGTGGATCACAGAAGCTAAGGTCCGTCAATTCTTCTGGAAGTCAATAATTTGTCGCTTCAAACTCCCTCGCTGCATCATCACCGACAACGGCCGACAGTTCGACAATCGGGAGTTCGAAGGTTTCTATGCCGAGCACAGCACCCAGCATCGCTTTATCTCTGTCGCCCACCCTCAGATGAATGGAGAAGCCAAAGTGACCAACCGGACCATTCTCCAAGGACTCAGGACCAGACTGGACCAGGCCAAGGGCAAGTGGGCAGAAGAACTCCCAAGTGCTCTCTGGGCCTACCACATAATACCCAGGACAGCAATGGATGAGACACCCTTCAACCTTATCTTCAGTGCCGAGACAAAGCTCGACTCTAGATGGTAGCATAAAGGCAACGAGTTGCCCGGTACTATAACACCCAAGTAAGGCCCAAGGTCTTTAGGACTAGCTACCTGGTGCTCCGCCAAGCTGAAGCATCTCAATCTCGGGAGTGCGGCAAGCTCTCGCCAAACTGGAAAGGTCCATAAAAGGTAGTCGAAGCTCTTCCACATGGAGCCTACTACCTCGTGGATCTGGGCGGTGCCAGATTTTCATGAACATGGAATGCCTACAACCTGAGAAAATATTATCAATAAAGTAAAGCTCACCCTTTAAAATAATAAAGGCCCCCTTCTGCATAGATCGCCTTCCGCCTTGCAGGAATATCGCCGCCTGGCCCAATGTCCGACATGCCAAAACTCGGAGGCCAACTCTCCGATATCAAAATAAGGGGCCCGGTTCTCTGGCACCAATAGCGTAAGGTTCTTTCTTATCGATAATTAAGGTTCCCCTTGTGCAAATATTTTTTGCCTTGCAGGAGAACTTCTGCCATACCCCAAATCTGGCATCCAAGCCCAGAGCCGAGCTCTCCGGCCACCAAGTGTTCAAGCCCAGCTCCAAGACATCAAAGCCCGGAGCCAAGCTCTCTGGCAACTAAGTCTTCGAGCCCAGCTATAAAAGATCCAAGCCTGGAACCAAGCTTTCTGGCCACCAAGTCTCAGAGCCCAGCACCGGAACCTCAAAGCCCGGAGCTGAGCTCTCCGGCCACCAAGTCTTCAGACCAGCTCCAAGACATCCAAGCCCGGAGGCAAGCTCTCCGGCCACCAAGTCTTCGAGCCTAGCTACAGGACATCAAAACCCAGAGCCAAGCTCTCCGGCCACCAAGTCTTCGAGCCCAGCTCCAAAACATCAAAGCCCGGAGCCTAGCTCTCCGGCCACCAAGTCTTCAAGCCCAGCTCCAGGACATCAAAGCTCGGGGGCAAGCTCTCCGGCCACCAAGTCTTCGAGCCCAGTTCCAAGACATCCAAGCCCGAAGCCAAGCTCTCCGGCCACCAAGTCTTCGAGCCCAACTCCAAGACATCCAAGCCTGGGACCAAGCTTTCCAGCCACTAAGTCTCAGAGCCCAGCACCGAGACCTCAAACCCCAGAGCCGAGCTCTCCAGCCACCAAGTCTCAGAGCCCAGTACCGGGACCTCCAAGCCCGAAGCCGAGCTCTCAGGCCACCAAGTCTTTGAGCCCAGCTCCAAGACATCCAAGCCTAGAGCCAATCTCTCCGGCCACCAAGTCTTCGAGCCCAGCTCCAAGACATCCAAGCCCGGAACCAAGCTTTCTGGTCACTAAGTCTCAAAGCCCAGCACTGGGACCTCAAAGCCCGGAGCCGAGCTCTCCATCCACCAAGTCTCAGAGCCCAGCACCGGGACCTCAAAGCCCAGAGCCAAGCTCTCTGGCCACCAAGTCTTTAAGCCCAGCTCCAAGACATCCAAGCCCGGAACCAAGCTTTCCAGCCACTAATTTCTCAACGCCTAGCACTGGGACCTTAGAGCCCAGAGTGGGGCTCTCCGGCCACCAAGTCTTCGAGCCCAGCTCTAACACATTCAAGCCCAGAACCAAGCTTTCCAACCACTAAGTCTCAAAGCCCAGTGCCAAGACCTCAAAGACTGGAGCCGAGCTCTCCCACCACCAAGTCTTCAAGCCCAGCTCCAAGACATCAAAGCCCAGAGCCGAGCTCTCCGGCCACCAAGTCTTCGAGCCCAGCTCCAGGACATCAAAGCCCGGGGGCAAGCTCTCTGACCACCAAGTCTTTGAGCCCAGCTCCAAGACATCCAAGCCTGGAGCCAAGCTCTCTGGCCACCAAGTCTTCAAGCCCAGCTCCAAGACATCAAAGCCTAGAGCCGAGCTGTCAGGCCTCCAAGTCTTCAAGCCCAACTCCAGGACATCAAAGTCCAGAATCAAGCTCTCCGGCCACCAAGTATTCGAGCCCAGCTCCAAGACATCCAAGCCCGAAGCCAAGCTCTCTGGCCACCAAGTCTTCAAGCCTAGCTCCAAGACATCCAAGCCGAAACCAAGCTTTCCAGTCACTAAGTCTCAGAGCCCAGCACCGGGATCTCAAAGCCCAGAGCCGAGCTCTCCGACCACCAAGTCTCAGAGCCCAACACCAGGACCTCAAATCCCGGAGTTGAGCTCTCCGGCCACCAAGTCTTCGAGCCCAGCTCCAGCACATCAAAGCCTAAAGTAGAGCTCTCTGGCCACCAAGTCTTTGAGCCCAGCTCTAGGACATCAAAGCCTGGAGCTGAGCTCTCCGACCATAAAGTCTTCGAGCCCAGCTCCAGGACATCAAAACCTGGGGCCAAGCTCTCCGGCCACCAAGTCTTCGAGCCCAGCTCCAGGACATCCAAGCTCGGAGCCGAGCTCTCCGACCACCAAGTCTTCGAGCCCAGCTCCAAGACATCCAAGCTCGGATCCAAGCTCTCCGACCATAAAGTCTTCGAGCCCAGCTCCAAGACATCCAAGCTCGGATCCAAGCTCTCCGACCACAAAGTCTTCGAGCCCAGCTCCAAGACACCTAAGCCCGGAACCAAGCTTTTCAGCCACTAAGTCTCAAAGCTCAGCACTGAGATCTCAAAGCCCAAAGCCAAGCTCTTCGGCCATAAAGTCTTGAAGCCCAGCTCCAAGACACCCAAGCCCGAAACCAAGCTTTCTGACCACTATCTCAGAGCTCATCATCAAGACCTCAAAACCCGAAGTCAAGCTCTCCGGCCATAAAGTCTTCGAGCCCAGCTCCAAGACACCCAAGCCCGAAACCAAGCTTTTCGGCCACTAAGTCTCAGAAACTCAGACTCCACGCCTGGAGCCAAGCTCTCCGCCTGGAGCCACTCTCCGAAGTCTCAAGCCCAGAAGGCACCAAAGAGCTTAGATCTCTGGCCACCAAGCCTCTGAGCCCAACTCCGAGACATCGAAGCTTGGAGCTCAGCTCTACGGCACTAAAGTTAGGGACATCCAGCAATAAAGTGGGAACCTCTCCTTTGATTTTATTCAAAATAACTTGGTTCATCACAAGTATTCCCAGGCCCCCAACAGGCCAGGTGGCCTAGGACAAAAGCAAGACAAAATACTCCTACTCTACTGAGATGTGTCCCTCATCAGAACTCTATGGCTGCGAGGCATCATCTCCAGGAGCACCAGGCTCTGGATCTCCAACTTCAATCGCCGCCATCGGCGAAGAAGGTTTAGGGGCAGCCTCCAACTCCTCGATGTCACCCGAACCTGGAGCCGATTTCGCGTCCAAGGAAGTAGGGTAAATAAGCAGAGGCCAACCCTTGTCAAATAAATTCTCCCAGATCCTGGAGAGAAGGTACAAGAAGCCCTTGAAGAAGGAGTCCGACACCGTTTCATGGAACTCGGTGGTGAACTCCTCTGAGGCCCTGTACCTCGCCGTGACCTCCTCTGCCCACTTCTTCACCTTGGTGGCTTACTCCTTCGCCGCCACTGCCGATGTAGTCGCTGCTGCCACTTCTTTCTCAGTAGTTGTGGCCCTCTCCTCGACAATGACCAGGCACTCCTTCGCCACATCTAGTTCAGCCTGAAAGGACTGAGTGCATCCTTTCTGCCTCACTACCTCGATGTTGAGATCCATCAGCCACCTCTCGATGGCTATGAGCTCCTTGGCCTTCTTCCTCACATGGTTCCACTCCTGGTCGAGCTTCTCCTGGAACTCCTTCGAGCACCTCTCGGTGCTTGCGAGTTCCTTCAAGAGCTCCTTATTCTTCAGACCGAGCTCTCGGGAGGTGTCGGACTTCTCCTTCAGCTCGACCTTCAGGGCCTCGACCTCGGCTGCACGTTGCTGGTCGTTCTTCAACCAGTTTCGACGGTAATCCTTGATCAAGAGCATCTCGGCTCTGACCTGCACCAAGCAAGATGTCAAAAGGAGAAGGGAAGAGGAAAGAGAGCTCTAAAAAGTTAAACCCACTTACCGTGAAGAGTAGGGGGAAGATGCTACTGATCATGTCCCCCAGTACCTTCTCGGCCATCTCCCATCGATTGCACAATTGGATGGAGAAATCCATCATGCACTCGGCTAGCTTTCGATCCCGAAGTAGCGAGATGTCAGGCCCCATTCTGAACGGGACCTGATGATAGTCTCTCTCCCTCCTACCTACCCCCGAGGTGGAATCACCTGCTCCGCCTCCAATAGAGGCCTCGGGGGCTAGTTAGGAGCTCAGTGCCCCCTCCAGTGGCACCCTCGATGCCAGATCCACTCCTTCCCATGCCTCCTCCTCGATGGCGACGAGCTCTGGAGGAGGGGGTGACATGATGGCGATAGCTGCAGTGGCGGCCCTAGCCCGGATGACCACCTCGGACTTTGGGGTGGGGACCAGCTCTTGTCACCTCGATCACTCCACCACGGACTAGCTGCCCTCTGCTCTAGCTCAAACAGCAGCCACTGCTTTCCTTGCCTATGTGGAAGTAGCCTCGGATTCCCTCCTCCTCATCTCGATCTGCTCAGCGGGGGCGGTCGCCAATGTGACCTCATCACGAGCCCTCTTCAGAGAGGACTCCTCAGTCAGACCTGATGGGGGCCTCTTCTGAGTGATCGACAGTAGGTCATCCATCGAGAACTTCATGCCTGCATGCAAAAAATACAATGTCAGCTCTAGTTCAGAAGAGACAGGTTAAAAGGAGCATAAAAGACTCGAGCCGAACTCACCCAACTCTCCCATTGGGCTGACCCCACTCTCGATGAGGTTCTACTCTGATAACAGAACCTCGAGGGAAGGAATTTGAGTAGTGCGAAGCAGCTCGTAGACATCCTTGTCGGTTGCTTCGACCATAGAATTTCGATTGGGGGATTGATCTAGGTCACTCCACACCCAGTTAATCCCCACGATGGTGGCAAAGAAGAATTTACTCTTCCATCCTTTGATGGAAGGGGGAAGTTCAAATCTGATCGCCCTCGAACGAGAAGAGAGGGACCACCACTCGTCCTCGGTGGGGTGGTGCTTCAGAGTGAAGAAGGCTTTGAACAAAGAGAAACGAGCGACGATCCCGTGAAAGTGGCAAAGCATGATGATGCAGAAGATAGTCCTAATGGCATTGGGGATGAGTTAAGCAGGAACCAAGCGATAGTTGCTCAACATGAAAAGAAAGAAGGGATGGAAAGGGAAGCGGACCCCTCCTGAGAAGGTCTCCTCATAAAAGACAATCCAGCCTGGGCCACTGGAAGTAACCCGGTCCCCTGGTTGAGGGACCAAGAGCCGGACATAATACGGGATGTCGTGACATCCCAAATGGTCCCCAATTCCTTGGTCAAGATTGTCGAAGCAACCCCACCAAGACCTGTGGACCGAGAAGGTTCAGGAATGGGTTCAGTTGGGGGAGGAGGAAGAGCAGAGATGGGTCTAGACTCCCTAATCACTATCCCACCAGGGGGACGCCTCCTGCTAAGCTCGAAGCATGCCCCATCTCCCTCCTCGTTAGAAGAAGAAGATGATGGTGGCCTCGGCCTAAAAGGCCTGATCTCCCTCCTCGTTAGAAGAAGAAGATGATGGCGGCCTCGGCCTAGAAGGCCCGGCTTCACCCTGATTGGTTGAAGGGCGGAAACTTGGCCCGAAACGGGACATGGTGAAGAAGATAAAGGGAAGAAGAAGAAAGTAGATGAAGGTCCTAAGGTGAACCTAGCCCTAAGAAGAAGGCCCTACTCAACCTAAGTGAGGAGAAAGGGGACTAACCTGCTGAGAGCTTTGGATGGACAAGAATGGCCGGATGGATGAAAGAAGAGCCTCGGTACAGTGGCGGGCACAAAGGATTTGAAAAGAGATGTATTTTGGGAAAGGCAACTTTTTCTTTCGAAGTGACCGGTGCCCGATCGTACCATTACAAATCCCCACCATCGGATCTGTGCCACGCATCATTCATCAGCAGGACTGGCATCTGGCTTCGACTGAGGCCACTCTGGATTCTGTGCCAGTAATAACTGCTCCTCGGACGTGTCCACGTGACTCCTCCGGGTAGTCTAAAGAGGTGCTTGGCAGGCATCGATGGTTCCAATGATAAAAGGGCATCCTAAGGGAAGTTATAAATAAATATAAAGTGCAAGAAGTGAAATAACATTTCATTACTTTTAAAAGAAATTCTCTTGCACTATTTGAAAGAAATAACTTCTCATTTCATTACAAAGAAATGAAATTCTCTTGCTTACTATTTGAAAGAAAACTACAAATCAAAGAAACAAGCTTAAAGAAAAAGAAACAAAAGATACACAGTTTCAGTTCCCAACCTTCTCTTTGGGAACGATGGCAGCAAAAGAAGGCTCAACCCAGGAGGAAGAATTAGCAAAAGTAGGCCTAATGGCATAAATGGGATCAGCCTGGATGGGATCAGCAATGATCGAATCTACGGGCTCAGGGACGGGCTTAGCAAGAGTTTCAGTAAATACGCCAGTAGGTGCACCCTCGGGCTCCTCACCCACATCCAAGAAGTCGATCTTTATTCCCAATAAATGATCCATAACAGCTTCCCAGAGCTTCTGTTCCCCTTGGTTGAAGCCCTCTTTATAAGACTCCTGGTCAAAGTCCTAGTAGAGGGCAAAGAACTCCTCTAACTTCTAGAAGTCAGCCATTGCCCAAGCCCTTTCTACTGCAAAGTCTTCGAAAGACTTGAACTTTACCACCACCTCAGCCACTTCCTTCTTGGCCTTTTCCAACTTGACTCTACTCTCTCCCTCTCCCGAGCCCAAAAAGCTTATACTTTGCTTAATTTGGCCTTCATGTTGGATAGCGCTTCCTCTGAGTGCTTGGATGTTGTATCCATTGCCTCAGCCTTCCATCGAGCCTCTATGACATTTTTTTTAGCTTTTTGATAACACTCCCATTATCGAAAACCCAATTCAGTAGATCAGCCATATAGTGCACAAACTTCAAGAATAGCAGGATCAGAAATTTATCAGTCAAAAACTAAAAGTGAAAGACAAATGTGAAATACCTATTATGCTAACAAAATCACCCACTTCTCTAAATCATCGTAGCACATCCCCTTAATCTCATCCAGCTCTTTCAAGAAAAGGCTCCTTTTGAAGACCTCTCAGTCGGCCTCCCATGATAGATAATCCACATGTCTCGAGGACCCCTCGACTTCATGACCGACAGGGGCCCCTGATTTCCAGGTAGCCAGGGGAGGAGTAAACTGGCAATCAGTTGGCTTTGAGGGATTGATTGGTGCCTCTAGCGGGTCAAAGATGACCATTAAGGAAGAACAGATCACCTTGGATTGATCGAATTTGGATGGAACCTCCATAGGCCTAGGCTCAGGCTTGGAAAGTCTAGCCTTCTTAAAGCCTCCGAAGGAAGTTCAACCCTTTCTTTTTAGGGCCAACTTCAATCTCACAGTCTTGATGTCCTTGAGCCTTGTACTTATTGAAAGAATTGTGCCCTGAAGGCCAATCATAGTTATTGTATTAGTGGCATTTTTGTATTCTCTTAACTTAATTTGATATTAATAAATACAATTTTTGATTCATCATATGTTGTATCTTGTGTTTTAATTATAAGATTATGATGAACCCCATAGATTAGGACAATGATTTTAGGGTTACTAGGATAACAATGAGACCTAAAACCTATAAATCTTAATCTAGAATATTCCTAGTCATAGGATCATTGATCCGTGGATCGATGAATCTGGAGAGACTAGCACATCCTATGTATGCTCAATGGTGAGGGTGTTTGGTCTTATGACCACTTGTGTAGCGACACTAATACAAGGATGTGGGTGCTCATTAGGTTATGAGTTCACTAAATGGATCCGATAAGAGAATATCTAATAAAAATCTTATTTATTAAAAAGATTGTTCTCTTAATGGGAGTTGTGCATGTGATCCTTAGACCTGAGATCCCCATAGTATCTTATGCACATGAATCCATATTTTGGTGCATAGTCATTCATAGCGATTAAATCATGTATGGGGTGCTTCTGGATATGGTGGATTGTGTATGAAGGTAATGAATAGGTCAACAAAAAATCGATCATACTTGGTAAAAAGAGAAGTTATCCCATGTGATCTCATCGAATGATGACTCAGGAAAACTTTGATCAAAGCATGATAAAATTAGAAATGATTTTCTAATTTATTATTGGATGAGTCTTCATTAGTGATTAGAGATTGGAATGAATTAAGTGTAAGGGTTTAACATTTATCCATGCCCATCACTTAATCAGGATAAAGGAAGATTGAATGATTGAATTACACGGTAACTTTCTACTGAAGGGTATTTTGATAATTTCTATCAAATTCCTTATTTTCCAAGTAGGCATGACATTTTTCTAGATGTCAATCATATCTTGTAGGTTTTCATGAATCAAATTGGATGGATTCATGAGTCAATTTGAAAATTGGTTCGAATTGGCTAACTTGGGTCAGCTCAATTTAACCTAATTAGGTCAATTGATTTTGAATGGATCAAAATAGTTTTGTTGACCCCTAAAATGATTTTGATGATAACAAAATATTGGAGCATGCATTTGATTACTAACCTTTCTCAAGTATTTTATAAGTTTTTGTAGGATGACTTTAATGTACAAACACTTTACCTACAATTCTGGTGTAAGTCAAGTTTATTTTCAAATAAGTATTATGTAATCAAGAGCCCAAAGAAAAATTACCTATGTATTCATGAAAATGGGCCAATTCAATATATTTTTCTAGTTTAAATTTCTTAGAATAGGCTTTAAAAAAGTTTGGAAGGCTTTAAAGTTGGTTGGAAGCTTTTGGATGCAATCTGGAGAAGTTCGGAAGGTTTTTGGCAAAAGTCACTTGAGCCGACTTAAAGCAGAAGAGTCGACTTGAAGCATGGCACGGCACTAAGGTTTCTGGCATGCAAACATCCGAGCTGACTCGAAGAATGAAGAGCCAACTCATCCAGAGCTTCATTTCCTCGATCAGACAGGCGAGCCGACCCAACTGATATCCGAGCTGACTCAAACATGCAGTCAGACAACCAAGCTAACTCGACAGTTCATCGAGCCAACTCCTCCAAAGTGAAAAAAATCAGTTCTGAGAATTTAGCCAGGCGAGCCGACTCATTGAAGAAGAGCCGACCGGACCAGAGTTCACTTTCAAAAGTTCTGAGAACCCAAGCTGACTCGACTGAGAAGAGCCGACTTGAGCATAGTTAAGATTCAGAAGTTCTAAGGAATCAGCCAACTCGAAGCATCCGAGCCGACTCGAGCACCTGTTCCACGCGCATAATGGCTAGTTCCAAAACTACTTTTTTGAATCCAAAAAGTGCTCCAATGGCCATATTTCAAATTCCAACATTCTTCAATGGCTATATTGACTTAAAATCAGTTAAGAGACTATTTAAAAGGGATTTGAACATCTTTTGAAGAAGTTAATGAGCCTTTAATGAACATTTGAGAGAGTATTCAAGAGAGCCTTCAAGCAAGCACTCAAGACTTCACCAACTCTCATCAGATTCTTGAGGCATTTATTGAGGAAGATCAGAAGCCTTAAAAACATTCAAGGAAGGATCCATGAAGGTTTCTCAAGAGCTACAACTACAACCATCCGATAGTGTTCTGTTTGTCATAGTGTTGCTCTATTTTTTAAACTCTTTATTTGAGTTATTCCAGGTACAGCAGGGGCTATAACTTGGGCTTGTAAAGATTTTTGGTGAGCCTTTGAAGACCAAGAGTGGGTTCTTAGTAAGCCCATGAAAACTAATAGTGTATTGGGTTTTTGGTGATCCCGATTTGAAACCAAGTTTGGGTTTTGGATTGTGAGCCCGTGAAAACAATCCAGCTATATTTCGAGGGTGAATATAGTGGAAATCCCAAGTGATATCTTAAATAGTGGACATAGGAGTGAGGTTGCTCCGAACCACTCTAAATTTTCTTGTATTTTTTCTTGTGTGATTATGCTTTCTATTTGCTTTCATATTTCTTACTTAATTCACATCTCTCACCACACAAAGTTATTTTAAAAGAAGCACACACTTGTCAAAAATTTTAAATACCCAATTCACCCACTCTCTTGGGTAAGCCACCTGGGTAACAACTGGTATCAGAGCAGTGTTTCTGAATTATACTTAGAGTAAAGATTAATGGCAAATCTCATGAGTACCTCTTTGGCCGAAGGCCAATCCACAAATAGACCTTCACTATTCACAGGCACTAACTACACCTACTAGAAAGCTCGAATAAAAATTTACATTCAAGTAGTAGATTTTGAATTATGAAAAATGATTCTAATAGGACCTCACACACCCACAAAGAAGGTTGATGGCATGGACGTCCCAAAACCTAAAGAGGAATGGGATGAACACGACATGAAAATGGGTGAGTTGAATGCCAAAGTAATGAATCTCTTATATTATGCTTTGAATGCCAACTAGTTTAACCGAATTTCTACATGTACTTCTGTAAAAAAAATTTGGGATAAACTTTAAGTAACCCATGAAGGAACCTCCCAAGTGAAAACATCTAAGATTAATCTTCTTGTACATAGTTATGAATTATTTAAGATTGAACTGAATAAGACTATATCTGCCATGTTCTCATATTTTACAGATATTATTAATAGTTTAAAGAGTCTTGGTAGGACATATTCTAATGCAGACCTCATGCAAAAGATTTTAAGATCTCTTCCAAATAAATGGGACCTGAAAGTGACTGCAATTCAAGAGGGCAAGGACCTCAACACATTACCATGGATGGCTATTGGGTGTCCTGATTACTCATGAGCTGACCATGAAGCATAGAAGTGAAGATGATATAAAGAAGAAAAAATCAATTGCCTTCAAAGCTGCAACGAAATTGAAGAAATAAAAGGAAGAAATATATGAAGAAAGCCCCTCCTCCAAAGATGAACTCAAAGATGATGATATCACACTTGTAGTGAGGAGATTCAAGAAGTTTATGGGCAGGAAAAAGGGAAGATATTGAAGAAAATATCATAGAAAATGAGAATACAACAAAGAAATGGAAAAACAAAAAGATAGAGATAAAGAGCAATAGCCCATTTGCTATGAATGCAAGAAACCAGGGCACTTCTGATCTGATTGTCCCAATTTGATGAAAGCCTACAAAAAGAAGAAGAAGAAAGTAATGGTTGCAACTTGGAGCGATAATGAGGAGTCAACTTCAAATGAAGAAGAGACCATAAAAATAGCAAACATATGTCTCATGGATCTCGAAGATGAGGTAATGTCTCCCAAATCTCAAGATGAATTAATATTTGATAAATTAAACACTGCATTTCATGAGCTATTATCTAAATTCAAAAATACCGGTCTAAAAATTAAAGATTTGAAAAATAGCAATAATATTTTATTGAAAGAAAAAGGAAAAATTTCAGAAAAGAATAAGATTTTGCAAAAAAAATTAAATAGCTTTTTTGAAAAACATAAGGCTTTATAAGTTGAAAAGAATAATTACCTTGAAAAGAATAAAGGTTTACTTGAAGAAAATATTGGTTTACAAAAGGAAGTTGAAAAACTAAAGCCATTGGTTGAAAAGTTAACATTAAGTTCAAATAAGCTTGAGCTAATTTTAAAAGATCAAAGGGATTCAAAGAACAAACATGGAATTAGTTATAATCATTTGCATATAAATGGAATTTTAGCTACAAGATTTATATCTTCAAAATCTTATGTGCTAAAGTTCTCAATCAAAAGTCTTTTATATCAAATGTTTCTATATCTACATCTAGAACTTCAACATTTGTACCTTCTCAAAAATCAAGAATTATATATTATTCATGCAATGAGATTGGTCGCAAATCATTTCAATGTTTCATGAAAAAGAAGAATATGGTGCGGGCACCAGACTCAGAAGAAGACTTTAGAGCTCCATCTGGATCTCTGATTAATCTTGCCCGAAGAATTAGGGTTTTTTTGGCTTGTAATAAGGGTTGACTGGATCAACTCAATTTTAGCTTGAGTCTATATTACCTGCATTTTATTTTGTTGAGTCATGTTGACTCAGTAGTGGACTAGGGCTTCAACCTGGGGTGTTACTTTTTCTCCCAAGGCCAAGCAAGTGGGCGCCACACTCCCAGCCACACTCCCAGCCATACGCCTGAGTCCAGGGGGTGCCACATCTCCATCCAGCAGGCTTTGGTCCCCACACCACAGATAGCAGCTCCCCTCTTTCATGCGCTAATTGAGGAGAAATCCACCAGGGGTCCACAAATCAAGGGGGCGGCCCAAGACTTCCCAAAAGAAACAAACTATGAAAGGGAAAAAATTCTCTTGGAGAGAAATTCAAGGAGGCGCCCATTACCTGCCAGAAATACTCAAAACAAAGTTAGAAGGAGCCATAACTGGGGAGAAAGAAAAGGAGGTATCCAAAAAGGGTTGAGCCATGGAAGGAAGGAGATTTCTCTTGAAAAGCAAGGTTAGGAGGTGCCCTAATCATTCCAACTAAAGCCAGATATAAAAGGCAACAAATTTTCTCTTGGAGGGCAAGGTTAAGAGGCACCCAAACACTTCTAGATAAGGCCAAGCATAGAAGGAAAAAAATTTTCTTGGAGGTCAAGACAAGGAGGCGCCACCCACTTTCCTTTTTGAAGCTTCAATCAACTTTGGAATTAATTGGCCGGCCATATGAGTAGAGATTGATATCCTAATTTAAAGATCCCCTCCTTTAGTCCCATATGGGAAGATGTAAAACCCTACTCTCTTGTAATGGCCTATAAATTAAACTCCATGTAAGTTTGAAAAGAATCAGATGAATCTAATTTTTTTTTGTGAGCTTTTGTGTTTTCAATCCAGGTGTTGAGCAGGGAGTAAATCCCCCCAGGAACCTTGAGGAGGTGTGAGATCTCCAAAACCCAAACCCTAGGTTAGCCCACCCAAAACCCTAGCCCCACCATCCACTTCAATCCATCAAACCCTAGCATATCCCACCTCCCACGCCTCTCTCTCCAAGTCCAGGCTGACCACCAGCATCCAGCTACAGTCCGGATACTTCAGATCCAAAGCTCTTTCCAGAGGGAATCGAATCAGCCTTCAAGAGAATCCGGATCTCAGCGACATCAGCCTTCAAGTTCTTCGAACTGGTAAATCCTTCCCTGAGTCTCTGAATCCCTCACTTGTTTTTCTTCTTCCCAGATCTTGAGTCCAGGAGAAGCCGACCAAACCACAAGATCAGTATTGGAGGATCCATTGCGAAGATAGCCGAATCCGAGGATCCAACAATCTGCTCGAGAGAGTTCTTCCATCCAAATTCTGAGAAGATCACTGTCTAGTTGGTAAACCATCTCTTCTCTTTATTTCTGTCCTGTTGAAAGTTCAGAGCAAAACCCTAGGTCTGGGAGTTTCTCAACCTCCAGCGATCCGTTACTTCTGAACTACTCTGATAATTTAGTTTCTTCTAAATTGTGCTTTCAATCCTTACCTAGTTTCCTTCAACTTAGTTTAGCTTTACTTTGAGTCAAAGCCAATTTCTAAAATAAAAAAAAAAAGAATTAATCTTAAATTTACTTCCGTATACGCTTCTTTGTTCTTTGTTCTGCATCAATTTTGGTATCAGAGCTTTCGTGCTGCATCATTTTTGGTATCAGAGCTTTCGTGCTGCATCAATTTTGGTATCAGAGCCCTGTCTAGGGTTTCTGTTTTGATTGCTTGTTTGAGTCTCCCTCTTTTTACTTTGTCTGCTCGAAGTAGACTCCCCAGGATGTCCGGTCCTAGGAATGAAGCGAGGTGCAAACCTCCTCTTTCCATTCCACGGGGTGTTCCTAGGGCGTGTAGGGGATCCATTGGGTTATAACTTCGTAGCAGGAATTGTAAACGGGGAAGTGCTCTGTTTTCAGCCCATAATTATCCTTTTGTAGGAATTATTTCTCACTGCAGGAAACTCCAAATTTGGTGATTTTTGTTTTGCTGAAACCAGTATAATTGATACTATTTTTGATAATTTTCCTGTGATTTATTGGTTTCCGTGGGATTTCTGAGAATTAAATTACTGTAACTCTGTTTTTATGTTCTGCAATCCAATTATTTTTGAGTGTTCATCTCTTAATTCATCTTAAGGGCATTTGAGCATCTAAGATAAGGGGAGGAGTTGATAACCTCTCCTTAGCCCAAATCCACCACCCACTCATTTGAACCTAAGCCTTTAATCTAAAAATTGATTAGACCTAATTTGCCCTAGTGGGCTAGGGACATCAACAAGTCGGGTCAAGGCTAGTGTTGAGTCAGTTTGTCTGGTTACTCTGTGTGTGCTTTGTACTCAGTGTCTAGAATGGTGGTTCAGGGATTCCATCCCGAAGGGCTTGTGTGCTGGTCCGCCTACCTGGCCAATCTCTGATTGGTGTCTAGGATGGCATTCAGGGACCTAACACTCCCCTTACACCTGCCTGGCTGAGTCCTGAGTTACTACAGGCTAGCTTGCCACTCTGATTGAGCATCTAGTTTGGGCTCTAGGTCTAGTTAGCCCGTAGTCGTTCAGTTGAGTCTCATTTGGTGTGTTTGCTTGCATCATCATGTCTACCCGGAATGGAGTACCCTACCAACCTGGTCAAACCCAACCTGATTTAGAGGCCATGGTTAGAGCCCTTACTGAGAGTATGAACAAATTGAGTCAGGATGTGACTGCTAATGTTGCCCAGTGTAAAGAACAAGTCCATGAGAATTTTACCCAGCTTAGGGATCGAGTCCAAGTACTTGAGAAACGTAGACATCAAAATTGGACCCCTGATCTAGAATTTAATAGGCCCCAACCTCACCCATGCCAAGAACCTAGGAGGACCTTATACCGTGATCCCGAGCATAACCTTAGGAAGCCTAACCATGATATCTATAGTGTGGATCGTGTCTATGAGAGGTCCTTACAATATTCTAGACCAGTCACTCAACAACCCAAGTCTTCTAGATCAAACCATTTAGATCCATACCCATGCCCACGTAAGGTCTCTACTAGCTGAAACCCAGTGTGACCCAGGTTTCTATATCTCAAGAATGTTTGTTTTGTGGAGAAAGAGGCCATAAATCTAGTCAGTGCCCATGCATAGGACTGGCTTGTGCACAGCTAAGTGGTAAGAATCCTAAGGATGACATTAATGAGGGAGAACCCAAGCCTACCAATGAGGAAGAATGGTTAGGTATGACAAGCCTAGAATCAGTTGACTCGATTACCACTGACCCGAAACCCATTGAAGATGGCATCGAGGAAGTATATGATGCTGGCTTGAGTCTAGTTGATGAATGTGAGGGGGAAGAACTTGAAGAATGTGACATTGATACTATTGGTTCCTTACCTGAGGAGACCTTGGAAAGCAACCAACTGATAGGACCTAGTTCAGAAATTCAAGAGATTTGTGAGAACCGGGTTCCTTTAGTCAAATACCCCCAGGAAGAACTCATAGTGTTAGCCCGAGCTATTAGTTCGTACCCTCTAATGACAGTCATTTCCCAAGTACCAATTGAAGATCTTTGCACTGAACTGTTTAAGTTTGCCCACCCTATGGTAGATCCTCTCCTTAGGATGACTGAATCAAGCCTCTTATAATTGGACCTTGTCCCATGCCCAGCCACTAAGGTCTCTCCCATAATCTCAGTTGAACATCCTTGTCTTGAGCGGATTGGTTCACCCAGTCCTGTAGAAGTCCTCCTTATGGCCCCAGACCCCTTCCTTTGCATGACTGACCTACCCTTCTATAGAGTATACCTTTCCACACCCATAGGTCAAATCTCAAGTCTTGAGGTCATCATCCATAGGCCCTTCCATGAATCATTCTTCAATCCAGTTCTTGAGAAATGGATCATTATTTGCTTAGAGAACAAACTTTAACTGTTGCAATCACATGTCCTAGGCTGCTTCCCGAACCATCTCTTGATCCATTCCTGGGAGTAGCAAACTTTTCCTTTCGAAAGGATGACCAGTTGACACTCATAGATCACCATTCAAACCTTCAGGTCACCACCTTTAGTCAGCAGGTAATTCGTGACTCCGCCTCATATTTCCTCCCTTTCTCTAGGACTTCCAATGCTTCTTACACCATCCAAGTATACTTTGTCGAAGACTTTAGAGTGAACCACGTGTCAGAACCTATTAGGTTTGCCACCTACTTCTGGAAGACCTTATGGCACCTACTAGGCACCCATGATAAGTTTTCATGCTCTGCATGCCATCCTCCGACCCAAGGTCAAACCTAGAGAGTCGTAGTTTGTTAGGTTTAGACCTAGGGTTCCTTTGAATAAAGTCCATTCTTTAGGAATGCATCGTCAGTCGAGTTTAGGACATTGACTCAGATTTTGGTTGAGTGAGAATACCAGGAATTGGGATTTGTATTTTGTTCAGGGCTGAAATTGCATTCAATGTTTCGATCAATAGGTCTATAGGCTAGAGTCACTTTGAAATTGTTCATGGATACAAGCCTCACACACCACTTGATCTGATTTCACTATTAGCCCACACACACAAGTCTCTTGATGCACTTGCATAGCATGTAAAGGACTTGCATAAAGAAATTCATGCCAAAATAACTTTAAGTAATGAAACTTATAAGAAGTTGGCTGATTCTCAAAGGCGAGTCAAAACTTTTGATGAAGGAGACTATGTAATGATTAGGTTAAGGCCTGAACGGTTTCCTCCAGAAATCGTTAGAAAGTTAGATGCTAGAGGAGCTGGACCATTTAGAGTGGTGAAGAGAGTAGGATCCAATGCCTATGTGCTCGAGTTACCTCCAGAACTAGGCATTAGCTCCACTTTCAACATTACAGACCTAGTAGAGTATAGAGAGCCAGCTGTGATTCCCAGTGAGGCTTTTGAACCTAATCCTGCTCTTGAGAGTGAACCTGACCCTGTGTGTCCACCAACAAACTGGCCTGTGAGGAAAGAGCAGATTGAAAAGATCCTGGATGATCAGGTTATCTCTACTCGTAATCGAGGATACCAAAGATACCTGGTCCGCTGGCTAGGAAGGCCAGATTTTGATGACTCTTGGATCTCCCGAGAAGAATTACAAGAATTGGACCCAGACCTCTTGGAGAGATACCAGAGCCAACTTGATCCATACTCGACAGGGTCGAGTTCCTCCCACCATGGAAGAATTGGTGCGGGCACCAGACTCAGAAGAAGACTTCAGAGCTCCATCTGGATCTCTGATTAACCTTGCCCGAAGAATTAGGGTTTTTTGGCTTGTAATAAGGGTTGACTGGATCAACTCAATTTTAGCTTGAGTCTATATTACCTGCATTTTATTTTGTTGAGTCATGTTGACTCAGTAGTGGACTAGGGCTTCAACCTGGGGTGTTACTTTTTCTCCCAAGGCCAAGTAAGTGGGCGCCACACTCCCAGCCACACTCCCAGCCATACGCCTGAGTCCAGGGGGTGCCACATCTCCATCCAGCAGGTTTTGGTCCCCACACCACAGATAGCAGCTCCCCTTTTTCATGCGCCAATTGAGGAGAAATCCACCAGGGGTCCACAAATCAAGGGGCGGCCCAAGACTTCCCAAAAGAAACAGACTATGAAAGGGAAGAAATTCTCTTGGAGAGAAATTCAAGGAGGTGCCCATTACCTGCCAGAAATACTCAAAACAAAGTTAGAAGGAGCCATAACTTGGGGAGAAAGAAAAGGAGGTATCCAAAAAGGGTTGAGCCATGGAAGGAAGGAGATTTCTCTTGAAAAGCAAGGTTAGGAGGTGCCCTAATCATTCCAACTAAAGCCAGATATAAAAGGCAACAAATTTTCTCTTGGAGGGCAAGGTTAAGAGGCACCCAAACACTTCTAGATAAGGCCAAGCATAGAAGGAAAAAAATATTTTCTTGGAGGTCAAGACAAGGAGGCGCCACCCACTTTCCTTTTTGAAGCTTCAATCAACTTTGGAATTAATTGGCCGGCCATATGAGTAGGGATTGATATCCTAATTTGAAGATCCCCTCCTTTAGTCCCACATGGGAAGATGTAAAACCCTACTCTCTTGTAATGGCCTATATATTAAACCCCATGTAAGTTTGAAAAGAATCAGATGAATGAAACCAATTTTTTTTTGTGAGCAAACTTTGTGTTTTCTCTCTTCCGCACTTGCATCCAGGTGTTGAGCTCCGTGAGAGAGTAAATCCGGGTTTCCCAGGAACCTTGAGGAGGTGTGAGATCTCCAAAACCCAAACCCTAGGTTAGCCACTTCTACTCCAAAATCCTAGCCGCCCACCATCCACTTCAATCCATCAAACCCTAGCATATCCCACCACCCACGACCTCTCTCTCCAAGTCCAGGCCGACCACCAGCATCCAGCTACAGTCCGGATACTTCAGATCCAAAGCTCTTTCCAGAGGGAATCGAATCAGCCTTCAAGAGAATCCGGATCTCAGCGACATCAGCCTTCAAGTTCTTCGAACTGGTAAATCCTTCCCTGAGTCTCTGAATCCCTCACTTATTTTTCTTCTTCCCAGATCTTGAGTCCAGGAGAAGCCGACCAAACCACAAGATCAGTATTGGAGGATCCATTGCGAAGATAGCTGAATCCGAGGATCCAACAATCTGCTCGAGAGAGTTCTTCCATCCAAATTCTGAGAAGATCACTGTCTGGTTGGTAAACCATCTCTTCTCTTTATTTCTGTCCTGTTGAAAGTTCAGAGCGAAATACTAGGTCTGGGAGTTTCTCAACCCCCAGCGATCCGTTACTTCTGAACTACTCTGATAATTTAGTTTCTTCTAAATTGTGCTTTCAATCCTTACCTAGTTTCCTTCAACTTAGTTTAGCTTTACTTTGAGTCAAAGCCAATTTCTGAAAAAAAAAAAAAAAAAGAATTAATCTTAAATTTACTTCCGCATACGCTTCTTTGTTCTTTATTCTGCATCAATTTTGGTATCAGAGCTTTCGTGCTGCATCAGAATAGAAGTAAAATTAGAAAGATTTGGGTTCCCAAAAGAACCAATCCTACTAACCTGCAAGGATCCAAGAAAGCTTGGGTACCTAAAAGAATTACTTGATTATTTTACAGGGATGTCTTGCAGCCCAGAATACAAAGAAAAGATGGTATTGAATAGTGGTTATTCAAGACATATGACGAGTGACAAGAAACAATTCATCACCCTAGAAATGAAGGATGGAGGAATGGTCACTTTTGGTGACAATGGTAAGGGGAAGATAATTGGCATCGATAAGATTAGAATAACCCCTTCTACATTCAATGAAAATGTATCGCTAGTTGACAAATTGAAGCACAATTTATTAAGTATAAGTCAATTATGAGATAGAGGCTTCAAGGTTGTCTTTTAATCTTCGATGTGCATTGTAACTAACTCACTTGATTCTAGCACTAAGCTCATTGGTCATAGACTTGAAAACATATATATGGTAGATTTGAATGATCTAGCTATGTCTAGTAGTACAAGTCTAGTGGCAATGAATGCTAAAACCAAGGAGTCTAGCTTACTTTGGCATAGGAGATTAGGTCATACTAATATGCATACAATTACTAAGTTAATTTTTAAAGATCTAGTTAGAGGTTTACCAAAATTCAAGGTTGATTTTGAACATGTTTGTGATGCATGCCAACTGGGTAAACAAACTAGGAAAAGTTTTAAATCAAAAAATATGGTTTCAACTTCTAGACCTCTAGAGCTACTGCAAATGGGCCTATTTGGACCAACTAGGATCATAAGCCTAGGTGGTATGAAATATGAACTTATGATAGTAGATGATTTTTCAAGATTTACTTGGATTTTATTCATTGCACACCAAGATGAAGATTTTAAAGTTTTCCAAACATTTTACAAGAAAGTTTCAAACCATAAAAATCTTTCATTTATTTTTATTAGAAGTGATCACAGCATAGAATTTGAAAATCAGTATTTTGATGAATATTGTTCTGAGCATGACATTGATCATAATTTCTCTGCTCCTAGAACACCACAACAAAACGGTGTTGTAGAGATAAAGAATAGGACTTTGAAAGAGATAGCCCGAATAATGTTATGTGAAGGCAATCTTCCAAGGTACTTTTGGAAAAAAGCTGTGAACACTGCTTGCTATATTTTGAACCGTGTTTTGATAAGACCGATTTTAAAGAAAACCCCCTATAAACTTTGGAATGATAAAAAACCAAGCATTCATTATTTTCATGTATTTGGTTGCTAATGCTTTATGATAAATAATGGAAAGGATAACCTAGAAAAATTTGATGCTAAATTTGATGAAACAATTTTTCTTGGTTATTCAATCAATAGCAAAGCTTATAGAGTATTTAACAAAAGAACATTGACTGTTGAAGAATATGTTCATATTATTTTTGATGAATTTAACCCCTCACCTTCTAGAAAAGAAGAGTGCATTGACAATGATATAGGTACAATTAATAAAGCTATGGAGGATATGAACTTCAAGGACAAACCAACACAAGAAGGAGAAGAAATGGTAGGTAAAGTCATCGTGATCTACCAAGAGAATGGAGGTATGTAACTTCACACCCTAAAGATTTTATTATAGGTGATCCCTCACAAGGTGTTAGGACTAGGTCATCACTTAGAGATGCACATGATTACCTAGCTTTTGTTGCACAAGTAGAACCACATAGTATAGAAGAAGCTGAAAATAATCCTAATTGGATGATGGCCATGCATGAAGAACTTAATTAATTTGAAAGAAAAAATGTATGGATCCTAGTAAATAACCATCAGACCATCCTATTATAGGAACTAAATGGGTTTATAGGAACAAACATAATGAAAAGGGCCAAGTAATTAAAAATAAGGCAAGATTAGTGACTAAAGGATATATCAAGAAGAAGGAATAGATTTTGATGAAACCTATGCACCCGTAGTAAGACTAGAAGCCCTAAGATTATTACTTGCATTTGCTTGCTACATGAATTTCAAATTATTTCAAATGGATGTAAAAAGCACATTTCTAAATGGTTTTATTTTAGAAGAAATTTTTGGAAAACAACCACCAGGTTTTGAAAATCATGCTCTTCCAAATCATGTTTTCAAACTTAATAAAGCATTGTATGGATTAAAACAGACACCTAGAGCATGGTATGATAGATTGAGCAAATTTTTACTTAAAAATAACTTTGTTAGAGGCAATGTAGATACAACATTATTTATTAAGAAGAAAGAAAATGATATGTTACTTGTATAGATTTATGTAGATGACATCATTTTTGGTGCAACTAATGAGAATCTATGTAGAGAATTTGCTGAGCATATGTAGGGCAAATTTGAGATGAGCTTGATGGGTGAACTGACATACTTCCTTGGACTCCAAATTAAGCAAACAAAGGAAGGAGCTTTTATCAACCAAGCAAAGTATATCAAAGAAATCACTAAGAAGTTTGGTATGGAGTCATCCAAAGAAATGAGCACACCTATGAGCTCCTCCTGCAGACTAGACAAAGATAAAGATGGCCACAACATTGACAAAAGCTTTATTGAGGTATGATCGGATCACTATTGTATTTAATTGCTAGTAGGCCTGATATCTTGTTCAGTGTATGTATATGTGCTAGGTTTCAATCAAATCCTAAAGAATCATATATACTTGCTGTTAAAAAAATCATAAAATATCTAAAAGGAACAAGTAATCTAGGTCTATAGTATTCTAAGCAATCTTCATTGAATTTAATTGGGTTTTCTGATGCTGATTATGGTGGATGTAAAATTGATAGAAAAAGTACTAGTGGTACTTGTCAATTTTTAGGGTTGAACTTAATTTCAGGCATTGTAAGAAACAAAACTTTGTAGCACTGTTTACTGCTGAGGCAGAATATGTGGCTGCAAGGGTTATTGTGCACAAGTGCTTTGGATTAAGCAACAACTAGAAGACTATGGTATTATTCAAACAAAAATTTCTGTCAAATGTGATAACACTAGTGCTATTAATTTGATAAAAAACTCAATTCATCATTCAAGAACAAAACATATAGAAATTAGACATCACTTTATTAGGGATCATGTATAAAATGGAAATATTGAACTTGAATTTGTTCTAACAGAAAACTAACTTGCTGACATCTTTACTAAACCACTTAATGAAGAAAGATTTTAAATGATTAGAGGAGAATTAGGTTTATGTGACCTATTTTAGTAATTCTTGACCTAATTTCTTCTAAATTAATGAAAATTATCTATAAGACCTCCTTAACTAATTTGAAGTAGATACCCACCTTATTTAGTATGTTCTTAGGGCTAGATATATTTTTATTAGCTTTTTAGAGCCTTTTTGTTGATTTTTGCTCGAGTTGACTCGAATAGATAAGGTTCTGGCCGAGCCGACTCAGATGTCGGGATAGTTGTTTTTATATATAAGCCATAGGACCCAAAATAGGGCACAACTTTCCTTTTAAACCTTAGTCGAGCTACAAAAAACCCTTCCAAGACCTAGGGACAACTTCTGCACCCCACTTTCCTTTAGATTCACTCAATCCCTCTTCCACACCATCGATTTGCTCTAGATGGCACCGAAAAGAGCGGTTGCTAAGAGGCCCAGACGAGCGAAAACAAGAACACAAAGGGAGAGAAGGACCAAAAGAAGAGAAGAAGAGTTGACTCAAGCTCAACAGCAAGAAGAGGAAAGAAATTTGTCTCCACAACCACCAAGGCAGGTAATTTCCATGGAAAATTAGCCCGTTACCATTGGAAGAAAAATAAATTTCAGTTTTCTTGAAGGTTTAGGGCTGAGGATAGGTGATTGGATTGAAGGTCAAGATTGGGATTACTTCTGTTCCTTAGATATACCAACCTACCCGAGTCTTGTTAGAAGCATTTTTGAGAATCTGTCTTTTGGTGAAAATAGTATTGAATCAAATGTTAAGGGAATAAGAATTGTATTGAATGAAGAAGTAATTAGTAGAGTTTTGAGGATGCCTAATGAAGGGAGAAATCATTTGGTTTTAAAGGATAAGCAGAAAACCCTGAGGATCATATTGGAGAGGAGAAATGTTAATGAAATCTCAACTGTTCAGGCTAATATTTTATCATTGGAAATGAGATTGTTACATAATATGATCAGCAGGATATTTTTATCGAGGACCGGGCACTTCGACTAGGTCAGTGAGCGCGATATGGTCTTCATGAGGCATATGATTAAAGGGGAGGCCCTCAATCTGCCATCCATTATGCTTGCTCAGATGCAGGATGCAACCTGAAAGGCTAAGGCATGCTTACCTTATGGTATAGCATTCACACTACTGTTCAATGATTCAGGAGTTGATTTGGAGGGTGAGAATAGTGGACTGCTACACCACACTGATACTTAGTGAAGTCCCTATAGAGGATAGGCTACCATCAGGTTGAGGGAGTCTGGACCAAGAAAGTATCAGTCAGAGAGTGGTTCACCAGTCATCTGATGAGGATAAGGAGGCAGAGCACCACATTGCAGATACTAAGACTACCAGAGAGGAGTCAGATGATGAGAGTGACAGTGGCTCCAGTGATTCTAATGGGGATTCTTTTGATGAGGAGTTTCATGGATAAGCTAGACAAACCAGCAGTCCCAGGACTCCACCAGCACATTCAGCACCTACACCAGCATATTCACCGGCACATCCAAGACCTTCTACTCTGGAACCCCCGACTGCAGCTCAGGTTTCTATTGTAGAGTAGCTTTCTCAGTTTTTCGAAACTCTAACAAGTTTCTTTCGATCGATGTTTGGCGATCTTCGTCGAACAGTTGAGATAGGACTTCAAGAGTTCAGGACAAAGCTATGAGAGCTGACATTCAGAGTCGAGACAGTTGAGAGGTGACAAACTGGGCAAGATGAGCTTCACTCAGATCTTACAGACCTCTGCTCAGATATTAGCAGACTTAGAGGAGCAGGAGAGACTTTTGTTGCTCAGTAGACTGTGACCCTTCAGCACATTCAAGAGGAAGTTCAAAGGCTTTAGTCTAGGATGAGCACCATATTTTCCACCTTTCTGGAGCTTCATCTTTTGCACACTCTCCATCTCAGAGCACTCCTAGACCTAGAGCATCACCTCCTAGATAGCCTCCACCACATAGGCCTAGGACTGGTCCAACTTCCAGGACCAGAAATGCTATAGGACCCCCTCCTCCTATCAGAACTTCTAGGACTTATGCACCTGAGCCTCCCCTAGATGTAGGATCTAGTAGTGAGGGAGAGTAGATTTCATGATTATCTTGTATTACATTTTGATACATTTTGGTTTCAATTGTACTGGAATGTCATTTTGTACTTCTTATCAAAGTAATGAAATGTTTACTCTCAAATCAATGTGTACATTGCTTCCTAGTTATTATATCTTTATTGTTTCTATGCATGATCTCATTAATTAACCTAAAATGGGGGAGTAACACTTCAAAAGAATTTTAATGAAGGATTTCAATTTGAAAAATTCTATGAGAAGGTGAAATTATCTCAAACAATGTTAATATTTTCTCATTCTATTTCAAAAATCATTGAATGCTTCATAAACCTTTTTTATTAATGACAAAAAGGGGGAGTAATAGTATAATGCATGGAAAACTATAAAATTTATTGAAAATGTGCAAGAAAATGAATGAGAAAGGGGGAGTGATATTAATGATGTACATGGAAATCAAAAAAGATTTTTAACTCTGATATTTTTGAATGCTCAATTAACCTTGATACATCTTGATACTAAATGAAAATTAGCCCTGATACACTTCATTATCTCTGATACACTTTGCTTCATTAGTGATCAATAGCTCTGATAAATTTTGCTAACTTGATGCTTTATTGACTTCAATGCATTTTAAGCAAAAGCAGCTTTTGATAAACATTAACTTCGATACATATTGGATCTATCTCAAAAGCTCTGATACTTTTTGATAAGCTCAGCTACTTTCTAATACATTCTTGACACATGATGATACATATAGATATACATCAGTTTTAATTCATACAAAAGTTATCTTGATACATTTAAGTGTTTATAAACTTTAAATTGTAAAGCTTTTCTATGCCTAGTATTTTGTCAACATCAAAAAGGGGAAGATTGTTGACCCCTGGAATGATTTTCATGATAACAAAATATTGAAGCATGCATTTGATTACTAACCTTTCTCATGTGTTTTACAAGTTTTTGTAGAATGACTTTAATGGACAAACACTCTACCTACAATTATGGTGTAAGTCAAGTTTATTTTCAAATAAGTATTATGTAATCAAGAGCCCAAAGAAAAATTACCTATGTATTCATGAAAATGGGCCAATTCAATGCATTTTTCTAGTTTAAATTTCTTAGAATAGGCTTTAAAAGAGTTTGGAAGGCTTAAAAGTTGGTTGGAAGTTTTTGGATGCAATCTGAAGAAGTTCGGAAAGTTTTTGGCAAAAGTCACTCGAGCCGACTCGAAGAATGAAGAGCCAACTCATCCAGAGCTTCATTTCCTCAATCAAACAGGCAAGCCGACCCAATTGATATCCGAGCCAACTCAAACATGCAGTCAGACAATCAAGTAGACTCGACAGTTCACCGAGCTGACTCCTCTAGAGTGAGAAAAATCAGTTCTAAGAATTCAGCCAGGCGAGCCGACTCATTGAAGAAGAGCCGACTGGGCCAAAGTTCACTTTCAGAAGTTCTGAGAACCCAAGCTGACTTGACTGAGAAGAGCCGACTTGAGCATAGTGAAGATTCAGAAGTTCTAAGGAATCGAGCCGACTCGAAGCATCCGAGCCGACTCGAGCACCTGTTCCATGCGCATAATGGCTAGTTCCAGAACTACTTTTTTGAATCCAAAAAGTGCTCCAATGGCCATATTTCAAATTCCAACGTTCTACAATGGCTATACTGACTTGAAATCAGTTAAAGGGATTATTTAAAAGGGATTTGAATATCTTTTGAAGAAGTTAATGAGCCTTTAATGAACATTTGTGAGAGTATTCAAGAGAGCCTTCAAGCAAGTACTCAAGACTTCACCAACTCTCATCAGATTCTTAAGGCATTTACTGAGGAAGATCAGAAGCCTTAAAAGCATTCAAGGAAGGATCCAAGAAGGCTTCTCAAGAGTTACAACTGCAACCACTCGATAATGTTCAGTTTGTCATAGTGTTGCTCTGCTTTTTAAACTCTTTGTTTAAGTTGTTCCAAGTACAGCAAGGGCTATAACATGGGCTTGTAAAGGTTTTTGGTGAGCCTTTGAAAACCAAGCGTGGGTTGTTAGTGAGCCCATGAAAACTAATAATGTATTGGGTTTTTGGTGATCCTGGTTTGAAACCAAGTTTGGGTTTTGGATTGTGAGCCTGTGAAAATAATATGGCTGTATTCCAAGGGTGAATATAGTGAAAATCTCAAGTGATATCTTGGGTAGCGGACGTAGGAGCGAGGTTGCTCTGAACCACTCTAAATTTTATTGTGTTTGTTCTTGTGTGGTTGTGCTTTTTATTTGCTTTCACATGTCTTACTTAATTCATATCTTTCACCACTCAAAGTTATTTTAAAAGAAGCACATACTTGTCAAAAATCTTAAATACCCAATTCACCCCCCCTCTTGGGTAAGCCACCTGGGCAACAAGCTTGGACCTGGACCTACTACTGGCTAGATATGGATCCCAAAGGGTCACACGCACTAGGGAATTGGTCAAGGAAGTCAATTGGATTTTGGTTAGGGTCATTGGATCCTAATAGGCTAGCTAATTTGCATACTAGCATATACATGCATGCCCAACTCCTACTATTTGGGCTAACCAATTTAAGTGAAACTTAAATTAGGTTGAGTCCTAATTGAGGCAGTAATTATTTATATTTATCTAGATTTTATTGGACTTTATCTTTGGATCATGGAAGAGTCCAAGTTGGATTGGACTCTTGGCGCCATATTGGTGTGTGTCACGATTAAGGGACTTAAAAGGACTAAGAGTCTTTCTGCCACTTAATCACTTGTTTTAGATAAATACTAGGACACTCCCCCTTATCTCCATGCCCATTTGTATTGGGCTTGACGAGTCAAAAGGATGGGAAATGGCATGAAAATTATGGTGCACATAATGAAGGGACACATCCCTTCATATTTGGCACAAATTAAAAAATCCAGAAGTCCTTTTGCTTGAAGGCTTCTGGTTCTCTGATAAATCCATTAAAACCCCACATCCCTTAGCCAAATGTTGACTGGTTACTTGCCACATGGAAAGTGTAAAAAATGCTAAAAATTTGAAGAGACACTTATATGTCTCTTGGCACATGATATGGCATATCAGGATAAATCTTTTCACCTAAGGGACTCCTTCCACTTAAAGGGTCCTATTGATCATTAGATAACCAGATCAAGGGTTAAGAAAAAGGTTTATTAGGCATCTCCTCACTCATTATAAATAGGCATCGATAATCTGATACCGTAACATCAAAAAATAATCCAAAAGAAAACTTTTTTATCTCTCTTCCTTGTCTTTGGACAAGATGTCTTCTTTAAAATAAGACTTGTCATTTTAAGACAAGAGCCTAGAAAGAGATATAGGAGGGATAATCCGATTCTTAGAGATGATTCAAAGAAGTCTCTGAGTGCCCTACAAGAGGGTAGGGGTTCCAGCAAAGAGAGAAAGGCTACTGAAGGAGGAAGGCTACCTGGAAGAGTCCTAGTCAAATAAGCAAGCTCGATAAAAGTGCTGCCTTGGTTTGGTTCCTATGTGGATCACCTCTATAGGGCATACACTTGTGTTCCTTGTAAAAATTAAGAAGTATAGCACTCTAGGTATTCCTCTATAACCCTAAATTATAATTTATTAGTTATTTTGGTCAAGTAATCCTTGGGTCTAGAGTTTTGGCCGATTAGGGCTCAATAATGAAAATTTTGAAATCCAGTCTTCTACTACGTCAGCTAGAAATCCAACAATGGTATTAAAGCCATCTTGATTCATGCACTTAGTAGTCATTTTAGTATTAATTACTTACTTTTCTATGACTCTTTCATGATTAGTTCATATTATATGTGTGATATGTTATACTATTAGTAACTACTTCAGACTGAGTTAGTCACCATGGTCGTCCGATCATAGGAGCTAAGTAAGGTTTAAAAGCCCTCTCTTTTCATTCAATGGAATCTCCTATGACGTGTGGGAGTGTCGCTGTGGCCTTATTCCATGAACAAGTGAGGTGAATGGATTATTATTTTAATCATGCTTTGGTTATGCATATTAGGGTTAATATGCTTATTTGTTGGAATGTGCATGTAGGCATGGTTAAATAGGATATGTTTGATGTAAGGTTAGGAGCAGCGGATGAGGTGGGCCCTGATGCATGCAATTTAAAAACTTTTCTAAACCATATGGCATAGCGAAAGGAGATAAAACACTTTTATCTAAAATATATTAATTTAATTAACATAGGCCCCTACATGGATCTTGATGCATCTAGAGTAATGTATGCATGAAATCATGCATCTATAGTATGAAACAAAAAACTATTCATGGAATCACACAATGATGCAATAAGAATAATATGTCACACATATGTAATGTAAGCCCATACATTCGAGATGACGATCACTTGGAAGGCAGAAGAGTAAGCTCTACCTGCAAGGAAGAAGAGTAAGCTCTACGAGTAGCACATGTATATTGCCTTTACAGGTGGTTCGCATTGGGGTACGGGATTCATCCTCCTTCCTTCGAGGTGCTAGCCTCTCTAGAAACATTGTAGGCAGCAGGGACACCTTCAACTCCTTGAAGAACCATGGACTGCTTCTTTAACTCTTTGAAGAACTGTTGCTAAAGCACAGATGAAACAGGACTCTAGAGAACCCTTCCCAACTCTTTGTCCCAAACCTTCAACAGAAGGTATGCACTCAAGAATCCCTCCCAAAACTCAAACCCCCTCTCTAATAATCTCTTAGAGATTAAGTGTCAACTCTAACCGTGAGAAAATGGCAGAGTCTCTTGATCTCCTTTTCTGTTCTTCCAGCAAAACTTAGAATAGAACTAACTCACATGAACTAAAATGATTAACCCCCAAAATCTGATTTAATGAGAGATTATAAAGAGAGTTTGAGTCCCTTAGAATTCAGGGTGTTACAAATCCTTAGAATTCTGCAAAAGCAGTGATTAAAACTCTGAAATGCCCATCATTAAATCCCACAACAGTTGTAAGCAATAATGAAGCAGTTTCGATTTTCAGCAGAGTCTGCCAGTTGACTCGACTCGACTGTTCGAGTCGACTCGAGTGAATTTGCTCAAGTCGACTCATCAAATGAGTCGGCTCAAATGTAGCTCTGATAATTTCTTATCAAAACGAGTCTGGAATGATTCCCTCTAGTTCCCATGCCAACAGATCAAGAAGAAACCCCACAGTGTGTGACCCTATAGATTCAAATACTAAACTCGTAGCACAGGAACATTTCTAGTACCAGCCAAAGTTGCCACTAGCAATGACACCCGGCGTCCAGATAGGTTGAAGGTTGCAGAGCAACAAGAACCTATCTAATATGGAATACCACTGAACTTATTCTTTTAATCTCCTAATGCTCCGGATGGCTTAGGGTTAAACTACCCAACCCTAATCAGTCCATCTTAATATGTCTCAAACAAAGAATCCCTGTAACTCCTTACAAGGAATGCCCTGGCCAAGGTCTTTTTCAATTGAGGCATATTAAGCATTCAATCCAAACCATTTGGAGAGATTAATTATATCTCGATCCTACTACTGCTACACAAGTACTTGACTATACCCAACAACCTTCCATCATCAAATTAACAAATCTGGGTAGTCTGGCACCTAAGCACAGTGAGTTGCTTGCAAGCTATCATAGTGATCTCAAGTCAGAAAAATAATTCATGTCCATATTTTAATACAAAATTTTTCTTTGGTAGAAAGAGAATCTCACATAAGGGTCATGCTCAGTGAAGTGTCGAACACAATACCTGATGTCATACCAGCATCTCTATGCTACTTGGTTAAGAGGACAACCAATGGATATGATATCAATGACCTACTCTTGATACACCATCGTCCTGAAATGGCATATCCTTTGGTCACGAACCAGTTTATGAACTACACGATACATCCTCTCTACATCATCTACAAAGTAGCTCAAAGGATATCATCACACAAAAGTTTAATTAGAAAGATGACATGTGATGAACAACCAAAATAAACTTTTTATTCAATTCAATAATTCATATACATATACATGAGTTGCACAACCATCTACAGCCTAGACGATTGACTTTGGGATACATTTTCCAACAACTCCCACCTGGACTAAAGCCAATCAGAACAGAATCTAATTCCCGTCTTCTATTTGCAATCATCAAACTCTTGTATTCCAACAGCTTTAGTGAAGGGGTTGGCCAAGTTCTCCTTACCATCGATCTTTAGAAGCTCGATGTCACCTCGTTCAATAATCTCCCGGACAAGGTGATAACAATGCAGAATATGTTTAGTCCGCTAGTATGATTTTGGCTCTTTGGCTTGAGCTATGGCTCCAGTGCTATCATAATATACCGGAATAGGACCATCCAAGGAGGGTGCCACTCCTAGTTCGTCCAAGAATTTTCGTAACCACACAGCCTCTTTTCCTGCATCTGATGCTATAATATATTCCGCCTCGCAAATAGAATCAGCCACTGTATGTGGCTTGGAACTTTTTCAATAGACTGCTCCATCATTAAAGGTAAACACAAAACTAAACACACTGTTACTATCATCTTTATCTGACTAAAAACTGGAGTCAGTGTACCCCCCAACTCTTAAGTCAGAATCTCCATAAATAAGCCATTGGTCCTTGGTATTTCTTAAATACTTAAGGATGTTCTTAACAACTTTCCAATGAACTTCACCTGAGTCAGACTGGTATCTACTCACTACCCCTAGTGAGTATGCCACATCTGGTCTAGTACATAGCATAGCATACATAATAGAACCCACCGTCGAAGCATATAAAATTCTACTCATGCCCTCTTTCCTCAGGAGTTGTTGCACAATCCTTCTTGGAAAGAGTAATTCCATGACCTATCAAAAGATAGCCTCTTTTGGAATTCTCCATGCTAAACCGCTTCAGCACAGTGTCTATGTATGTAAATTGGGACAGTCCCAAAAGCCTCTTAGATCTATCTCTATAGATCTTCATACCCAATATGTATGAGGCTTCACCCAAGTCTTTCATAGAGAATTGAGATGAAAGCCAGACCTTTATTCCTTGTAATGCTAGAATGTCATTCCCGATTAGAAGAATGTCATCCACATACAAAACAAGAAATACAACTATAGAATCATTTGCCCATTTATATATACAAGGTTCCTCTCCATTCTTAATGAAGCCATACATCTTGATACACTTTCAAAGTGCATGTTCCAACTCTGAGAAGTCGGCTTTAGTCCATAAATGGACCTCTATAGCTTACATAATTTAGACTCAACTATGGATGTGAACCCTTCAAGTTGCATCATATACACCTCCTCTTTCAGCTCACCATTTAAGAAAGCTGTTCGGACATCCATTTGCCAGATTTCATAATCTAAATGTGCTACTATAGCAAGTATAATCCAAATAGACTTGAGCATTGTCACAAGGGAAAATGTCTCGTCATAGTCAATACCATAATGCTGATGATACCCTTTGGCAACCAGACAAGCTTTATAGGTCTCCACCTGTCCATCTATGCCCCGCTTCCTTTTAAAGATCCACTTGCACCCAATGGGTTTTATCCCTTCAGGTAGATCAACCAATGTCCATACATTATTGATTTACATGGATTCCATTTTGGATTTCATGGCCCTAGCCATGACTCAGAATCAGACCTTGAAATTGCATCCATATAGGTGATCGGATCTTCGTTGTTCTCATCTCAACAGGATCACCATCCTGGACCAAGAAATCATAGTATTTGTCCGGTTGATGTGGTACTCTACCAAATCTCCTTAATGGTTGCACTGTGGGCACTGGATCTGATCTAATCAAATCAGGTTCCATAGTGACCTTAAAGTGAGAAGGATCTTCTATCTATTGAACTTTTCCAAGTTCAATCTCAGCAGCTTGAGTGCCCTAACCAAGGTACTCCCTTTCTAAAAAGGTTGCTCTAAGATTGATGAATAACTTCTGTTCCTCAGGCACATAGAAATAATACCCTTTGGATTATTTAGGATACCCAACAAAAAGACACTTATCATACATAGGTCCTAGTTTATCCATCTCCAAACATCTAACATAAGCTAGACACCCCCAAACCTGAAGGTGAGAGAGAGTTGGCTTGCACCCAGTCCATATCTCATATAGTATTTTATCAATGGATTTACTTGGAACCCTATTTAAAAGGTAAGATGCTAACTCAAGAGCATATCCCCAAAAATATTTAGGCACACTTGCTAAGCCCATCATGGATCAAACCATGTCCAACAATGTTTGATTCCTCCTTTTAGACACACCGTTTAACTGAGGTGTCTTTGGAGGAGTCCATTGAGAGAGAATCTCATTCTCCTCAAGATAAGTCAGAAACTCACTGGAGAGATATTCACCACCTCGATCTGATCAATGGATTTTAACAAACTTTCTAGTTTATTTTTCAACTTCATTACGATAACGTTTGAACATTTCAAACGAGTCATATTTATGTCTCATTAGGTAGACATAACTATATCTCGAAAGATCATCTATAAAGGTAATGAAATAACTATATCCACCTCTTGCACTGATATTCATAGGTCCACATACATCAGTATGTACTAAATTTAGAATATCACTGGCTCCTTCACCTTTTCTAATAAAAGGTGACTTGATCATTTTTCCAAGAAGACAAGATTCACAGGTTGGTAAAGATTCACTCTCGGTGATATCTAGGAGACCTTCTCCCACCAACTTATTTATCCTATTATTGTTTATATGACCTAGCCTACAGTGCCAAAGATAAATATCACTGACTTTATCTAACCTAGGGCATTTATTAGCAATGTACAATATAGTAATAGGCTGTGATAGTACATATACGCCATTCTTCACTTGTCCAAACATCATATTAGATCCATTCAATGTGATTTTGCAAATATCATAATTTATAGATAATTCATAACCATCTTTGGCCATCAGGCCTACAAAAATAATATTCACCAAAATGGAAGGACAAAAATGATAATCATTAAGAATAACAGTA
The DNA here is from genome assembly GCA_021397845.1 of Areca catechu. Taxonomy (NCBI): domain Eukaryota; kingdom Viridiplantae; phylum Streptophyta; class Magnoliopsida; order Arecales; family Arecaceae; genus Areca; species Areca catechu. The sequence goes on along the minus strand of CM038039.1, from coordinate 155,754,898 downwards.
CAAGACTTGAAATACAAAGAAATGGTTCCCAATACCAGAACTGGAGCTTGACTTCCATTCCCAACATTCAGAAACCTTTCACCACTTTCGAATATCCTACTAACCTAAAGTCCCTACGAAGAATTGCGAATGTGATAAGGATTTCCGGTATCTAATACCCAGCTAGTAGTTTCACAAATAGAGAAACTACAAGAATTTATCATATAAATACCTTGATCAGTAACAACTTGCTACTTTCCCTTCCTTGGCCTGTTCGAGTCTAGAGTAGCTAGCAAGGTAAGCAGAACAATTTCGCTTCCAGTGACCCAGCTTCTTGTAGAAGAAGCACTCTACCTTACTCTTGTCAGCCTTCACCCTCCTAGTCTGACTAGGCCAAGCACTTTGCACCTTCTTATTTTTCTTATTCTTTTCCTTCTTCTTCTCTTTCCCAAAGGGACAACGCCCTGCTCCAGAACCTCCCACCAGATTCACCAACCCCTTGTTGAGGTTGTGGTCTCTCTCATAAGTCTACAGTAACCCTAACATCTCATGATAGTTTACTGCAGGCCTATTCATTATGAAATTGTCAAGAAAGACTTGGTAGGAAAGGGGCAGAGAATTCGGTATTGCATCCTTGCTAAGCTACTCATGCAAAGGACACCCAAGTTTGCCCAAATGCTTAAATAACTCGATCATGTACATTACATGATCAGTCACCAAAGCTCCATCACGCATACACGTGTTGGAGATGGCAGAAGAGATCCGGTATCTCTCCGTATCATTTGGAGTGTCAAAAGATTCCTTCAACCTTTAAAGAATATCTTCTGGTTAGGCCTCCTCAAATTTATGACTTAACTCATCGTTCATCGCAACCAAGATAATGCAGTGCACCATGGTGCAGTCAGAGATCCACTTCTGGTAAGTGTCCCTGACAGTGCCATGAGCGTTGGAGGCTAGGATTTCAGGTGCCGGATCCGTTATCACATAGAGGATATACTCGTGCTCCAGGACAATCCTGAGTTTTCGATACTAGCTATCAAAGTTGGGTCTAGAAAGTTTGTCATTATCCAATAATGACCGGAGCGATAAAGTGGTTGACATTATCTGAAAAAGGAGAAAAAGACATATCAGTATATGAATTATTTTAAACACCCTAAAGATATGGATTTTAGTCTAAAGGTTTCTCCCACTATTTTATTCAGACTAGTAGCCTCTACACTCCAATCCGAAGAATAACCTTTATCCTTTAGTGGGTACTAGGATCCAATGGACTACACATGAGCCCGACTTTGATCGGCTAATCCACAGCATCTAAAGGTAGGTACAATACCAATTGCTTCTCTAAGCAACTCCCAGTATTCATTTTGCCCCAGGGGTCCTCACAATCGACCTTTGGGCCTCCTATTGAAGGTCCTGGTTAGGTCCAACCATTAACATGATCGAATTCAATGCTTCTAACTAATGCATAATCAAGCTTGACTTGGACCGGCCCACCTGATCACGTGTTAAGATAGTCCCACTGAGCCATTATATGTTGAATGGCAATTTCACTTGCCTGATGACCACCCATTCTTTGGAACTGTCGATGATCACCCAACTTATGGACTCATTACCAATCCAACTTAATGGGAAGCTAAGACTTAGGCTATCACATAACTTAGTCCTTTTATGGACCTAATAATTTAGAGGATTTAAATTTTGTAACACATGAAAAGAAGACATGGACCTTGATCAAGAAAACTCTTACCAAACTCTTAGAGGGTTTCAAGATCAAATAGGTCCATGGGCACCTATAATCCAGTCAGACTGATTAACCTTAGTTGACATGGGTTAACTCAAATCAATAGATAATCTAATCAAATCTAGTTCACTACGAAGCGATGAATCAAGTCCATTTAGATGTATGGACTGATCTAAATAACTATTAGATAGATCTATGGAGAAGAGACCTAATTCAACTTTTGATTAGTCTTTTCTCTAATTAATCCATTCATCTAAACCTAGGTCTAACCCATTTAAGGACCCAATTCTAGCTAACCCAATCAACCCATGGTTTATCAATCATGACTTAAGATTAGAATCATATCCTAAATCTTAAAGAGTTTCAAAAATTATAACTTAAGTCTCAATTAAGTATATCATGCCAATTGAAATATTTTCAATTAAACCATATTTTGAAACCATTACAAAATCAAGTGAAATAATTTGTTTAAAAAAAATTCCGAACTTCAAACTTACGGTTTCAGGCTTTTCAGGTCGAGTCAACTCGAGCAGGTTGAGTCAGCTCATCCAGAACACAAAAATAGACAGTATGTGCTGTCTGCTGTGGTTCACCACGAAGCCATGAATCAAGTCCATTTAGATGTATGGATTGATCTAAATAACTATTAGATAGATCTATAGAGGAGAGACCTAATTCAACTTTTGATTAGTCTTTTCTCTAATTAATCCATTCATCTAAACCTAGGTCTAACCCATTTAAGCTTCCAATTCTAGCTAACCCAATCAACCCATGGTTTATCAATCATAACTTAATATTAGAATCATATCCTAAATCTTAAAGAGTTTCAAAAATTATAACTTAATTCTCAATTAAGTATATCATGCCAATTGAAATATTTTCAATTAAACCATATTTTGAAACCATTACAAAATCAAGTGAAATAATTTCATTAAAAAAAATTCTGAACTTCAAACTTACGGTTTCAGGCTTTTCTGGTCGAGTCGACTCGTGCAGGTTGAGTCAGCTCATCCAGAACACAAAAATAGACAGTATGTGCTGTCTGCTAAATTGAGTTGACTCGAACAGGGGTCGAGTCAGCTCGGATCATCAAAGCAGAAATAGTAACTTCAAGTTTTAGAGTTTTCACATGAACTTTTCAAAGTTTTTGAATCATACAACTTTTAGATCTTATCTAAACATAGTTATGATCTATCAACCATAGATTAAAACAATTTTAATCTATCAAGTCCCTCACTTTCTTCTTCATAAGGTCATGACGTAGTGGCACGCCTACACACCATAGGAGAACGCCTTGGAATGGAAAGAGATGGTCTTTAAACCATGCTTCTCTCCTATGACCAGATGGCCATGACGAATCAACCTTAATCCAAGTACTTTGTGAAGGAAATAAATCGATTTCATACAAAAACATTAAACTAGACATGCATCACAACCATGCTTTGATACCATTATAAGGTTAGGAGCAGCGGATGAGGTGGTCCCTGATGCATGCAATTTAAATTTTTTTTCTAAACCACATGGCACAGCGAAAGGAGATAAAACACTTTTATCTAAGACATGTTAATCTAATTAACACAGGCCCCTACATGGATCTTGATGAATCTAGAGTAATGTATGTATGAAATCATGCATCTATAGTATGAAACAAAGAACTATTCATGGAATCACACAATGATGCAACAAGAATAATATGTCACATAAATGTAATGTAAGTCCATACCTTCGAGATGACGATCACCTGGAAGGCATGTGCTCCACCTACAAGGAAGAAGAGTATGCTCTGCAAGCAGCACATGTGTACTACTTCTATAGGTGGTTCACACACTAGGGTATGGGATTTCTCCTCCTTTTTTCGAGGTGCTAGCCTTTCCAAAAATAGTGTCAGTAGCAAGGACTCCTTCTTCAACTCCTTGAAAAACTACTGCTGAACCATAAATGGAATAGGACTCTTGAGAACGCTTCCCAACTCTCTATCCCAAACCTTCAACAGAAGGTTTGCACTCAAGAATCTCTCCCAAAACTCAAACCCCCTCTCTGATAATATCTTAGAGATCAATTGTGAACTTTAACCATGACAAAAAAGTAGAGTCTCTTGATCTCCTTTTCTATTCTTCCAACAGAACTCAGAACAGAACAAACTCACATGAACTGAAATGATTAACCCCTAAAACCTGATTTAATGAGAGATTATAAAGAGAGTTTGAGTCCCTTGGAATTCAGGGTGTTATAAACCCTTGGAATTTTACAACATTAGTGATTAAAACCCTAAAATGCCCATCATTAAATCCCACAACAGTTGCAAGCATTAATGAAGCAATTTTGGTTTTCAGTAGAGTCCGTCAGTCGAATCGACTCGATTGTTTGAGTCGACTCAAGTGAATTTGCTCGAGTCGACTCATCAAATGAGTTGGCTAAAATGTAGCTCTGACAATTTCTTATCAAAACGAGTCTAGAATAATTCCTAATCATTTCCATGCTAACAGATCAAGAAGAAACCTCATGGTGTGTGACCTCGTAGGTTCAAACACTAAACCGGTAGCATAGGAACATTTCCTGTACTAACCAAAGTTGCCATCTAGCAATTACACCCGATGTCCGGATAGGTTGAAGATTGCAGAGCAATAAGAACCTATCGAATATGGAATACCATTGAACTTATTCCTTTAATCTCCTAATGCTCCAATTGTCTTAGGGTTAAATTTTCCAACCCTAATCAGTCCATCTCAATATGTCTCAAACAAAGAATCCCTGTAACTCCTTACGAGGAATGCCCTAGTCAAGGTCTTTCTCAATTGAAACATATTAAGCATTAAATCCAAACCATTTGGAGAGATTGATCCTATCTCAATCCTACTACCGCTATATAAGTACTTGACTATACCTAGCAACCTTCCATCACTGGAATAAAAATCTAGGTAGTTTGGCACCTAAGCATAATGAGTTGCTTGCAAGCTGCCATAATGATCTCCAGTCAAAGCAATAATTCATCTCCACATTCTAATGCAAAACTTTTCTTTAGCAGAAAGAGAATCTCGCATGAGGGTCACACTCATTGAAGTATCAAACACGACACCTAATATCATACCAACATCTCCATGCTACTTGCTTAAGAGGACAACCGACAGATATGATATAAATGACCTACTCTTAATACACCATCATCCTAAAATGGTGTATCCTTTGGTCGCAAACTAGTTTATAAACTACATGATGCATCCTCTCTATATTGCATACAAGGTAGCTCAAAGGAAATCATCTCACAAGAGTTCAATTAGGAAGATGACATGTGATGAACAACCAGAATAAACATTTTATTCAATTCAATAATTTATATACATATACATGAGTTGCATAACCATCTATAGCCTAGACGATTGGCTTTGGGACACATTTTTTGATATTTGAGACCATCAAAGCCCTCATAAAAATTATATTTAGTTGTAGTTTTATATAAAATCTTGATGCAAATCCTTTTTAGGATTTGATTAATCAATTGATATCTAAGAAAAGTGGTTCTTGGAAGGTAAAGAGAATGTAATTTTTAATTGATTCTGTTACTTATCTAACAAAAATTATTTGGTGTCTATGGTAAGAACAGGGGGACTTCCACACCTCCTCCACTTACCTAGCCAATTGAATTAATTTAGACCTTAGAATTGGAGATGCTAATTGATTTTAAACACACTACAATTTGCCTTCCTTCATGCCAAACCAAATTTGTATCAAAACTATAGTAGGTTTGTTGAGCAAACTCAAGGCTTACTATTAGGGTTTGATAAAAAAATTTGACATGGTGCATTTTATGCTTTATAGTATGCTTAATAATGTTACTTTGTTAAGCAAACTCAAAGATGACATTTTTCAATCATGACTATATAAAATAAAGGATCTGACTAAACTAAGATATTATGGTTTGTTATGCAAACACAAAACTGTATCTTAGCGGCAAGTATTATGTTGAGAATTGCAAGGGATGTAATTGGAAAAGAATTTCCTACCTTTGAACTTATAAATATTTATTGTGCAAACACAAGACATTTATAAAGAATAGGGATCTCAACCCCACTAAAGAAACTAGATATTAGTTTCTCGTTTACCATAATTGAGGGTTATTATATTTGAAAAAAATAGTGGGAAACATAATTAGATTTAAAGTCCTTATCTAATTATGATTATCATCATGAGTGGTATGCTTATGTATTATTCTTATCTGACTGTAGATTTAAATTAGTGGCTTCATCATTATCACTGCGGAACATACTAGATGCCAATAAACTAACTAGACCAAACTATGTGGACTGGTTGAGGAATCTAAGAATAGTACTTGCTCAGAAAAAGTATCCTACATCCTTAATTTTTCAGATCTAGATCCGATCGGAGATGAAGCGATAGAGAAGAAAAAGGCCACTTATAGAGTGTGGTAGAATGATAGCTTGACTATCAAGTGTATTATGTTAGCCTCGATGAGCAAGGAGCTACAAAGGTAACAAGAAGATATAGAATCTCGATCCATATTGCTCAATCTCAAAAAGCTGTATGGAGAGCATAATAGGATTGTTAGATATGAAATATTGAAGCAATTGTTCCGAGCACGTATGAGTGAGGGCTCACCCATACAGGTCCATGTTCTTAAGATGATTGACTTAATTTTCTAATTAGATCAGTTAGGCTTTGTCATGGATGGGGAGCTTGATCAGGATTTGATCTTACAATCACTTTCAGATTCCTTCTCTTAGTTTGTCATGAACTACCACATGAACAAACTGAACCTTTCATTACCAGAGTTGCTTAACATGCTTAAGATAGTTGAGAGCCACTTCAAAAGTGATAAGGCTCATCATCTTCTTCTAGTTGATGGAAAGAAGAAAGGAGTAATAAAGAAGGGTTCAAAGAGAAAGTTGAACCCAAAAAAGAGCATCAAAAAGATGAAGAAGGCAAATAGGTCTTCAAATGATGAATCCTGTCTCTTCTATGATAAGAAGGGGCATTGGAAGAAGAATTGCAAGATGTACCTTGCAAGTCTGATGCAAGATGCCAGTGGAGCATCAAGAGGTTTGTTTATGATATAAAAAAATTTATCATTAAGCTCTTCAACTTCTGATTCATTGGTATTGGATACCGCATGTGGGTCTCACATATGTAAATCATTACAAGGACTCCATAAGATCAAAAGATTGAAGAAAGGTAACTTCAAGCTTTATGGCATGAGTGGAGAGGCCATTCATGTAGAAGCTGTTGGAACCTACATGTTATTGTTGGCTTCAGACAAGATATTGGAATTAAAAGAAGTTATTTCATTCCAAATATTGTTAAAAATATTATTTCTGTACCTTTGTTATTAAGACAAGGTTTTGAAATAAAAGTTGAGAGCAATGGCTGCTCCATTTTTCATTCTAATGACTTTTTTGGAATGGATATATTTGTGAATGGTCTTTTAATTCTATCACTCATTGATGAAGAATTGCTTGTAGAAAATAAAAAGAGAAAGAGAGATGATACTAATGAAACATTCCTTTGGCATTGCCGATTAGGTCATATAAGTGAGTCAAGGATTAACAAGTTATATAAAGATAATTTTTTTTGGCCCTTATGATTATAAATCATTAGAAACTTGTGAATCTTACCTCATGGGTAAAATGACCAAGTCTCCATTCACTGGACATGGAGAAAGGGCAACGGAATTGTTAGGGTTAATACATTCAGATGTATGTGGACCTATGACAACTCAAGTTAGAGGAAGATACTCTTATTTCATCACATTTGTTGATGATTTATCTAGGTTCGGATATGTATATGTCATGAAACATAAATCCAAAGCCTTTGATAAATTTAAAGAGTATCAAAATATGTTGAGAAACAAACTGGAAAAAATATTAAAGCCCTTCGATCTAATCGAGCAGGGGAATACTATCTAGTGAGTTTCTTAATCATCTTAAGAAAAATAGTATTCTCTCTGAATGGACCCCTCCATATATACCATAATTAAATGGCGTAGCAGAAAGGAGGAATCATACCTTGTTTTACATGGTAAGGTCCATGATATGCTTCACAGATCTTCCAATATCTTTCTAGGGATATGCCCTAGAAACTGATGTATATATATTAAACAGGGTACCAACAAAATCAATACCAAACACTCCATATGAATTATGGAATGGCAAGAAACCAAGTCTTAAACATCTTAAGATTTGAGGTTGTCCAGCTTATGTTAGAAAGGAATTTGGACATAAGCTAAGTGCTAGGGCTGAGAAATGTAGGTTTATTGATTATTCTCAAGAGGGTATTGGATACCTATTTTATCACCCTACTGAATAAAAGGTCTTTGTCAGTAAGCATACTATTTTGATGAAAAAAAATTTATCCAAGAAGAAGGTAATGGGAGAATAATTGAATTAAGTGAAGTTCAAAATGAATAAACTCAAGTTCCTCAACTAGAAGTACTAGTTAATCAAGTACAACCACAACACATCTCTTCTCCCTAGGTCAGAAAGAGTGCGTGAAGCACCTCTTAGATATGGTTTTATAATTGGAAATAATAATGAAACCAGCATCATTGAAGATGATGACCCACTGACCTATATGGAAGCAGTCATGAGTAAGGACTCTAATAAATGGCTCAGTGCCATGAAATCCGAAATGGACTCCACGTATGACAACAAGATTTGAACCTTGGTTGACCCGCCTGAGGGAATTATCTCAATAGGGTGCAACTGGATCTTCAAGAGGAAGATTGGAGTAGATGAGCAAATAGAAACCTATAAGGCTAGGTTGGTGGTAAAAGGTTTCAAGCAAAAGTATGGTATTGAATATGATGAAGCTTTTTTGCCAGTTACCATGCTCAAGTATATTAGGATTATGCTTGCCATTACTGTATACTATAACTATGAGATATGGCAAATGAATATTAAGATTGCATTCCTCAATGGAAATCTTGAGGAAGAAGTCTATATGTCACAACCAGAGGGTTTTGTCTTAAGTGAGAGACTAAACCAAGTATGCAAGCTTAGGAAATCCATTTATGGATTGAAGCAAGCATCAAGGAGCTAGAACATTTATTTCAATGAAACTATAAAGGAATTTGGTTTCATCAAGAATACAGATGAGCTATGTATGTATAAGAAGATAAGTGGGAGTGCCATTATCTTCTTGGTCTTGTATGTCGATGACATACTTATCATTGAAAATGATATTCTAATGATGTAGTCAGTTGAAACATGGCTATCAAAATGGTTTTCTATGAAGGATTTGGAAGAAGCATCCTATATTCTAGGAATAAAGATCTTTAGAGATATATCTAAAAGGATGCTCGATTTATCCCAATCCAGGTATATAGACTTAATATTGAAGATATTCAATATAGGGGGAAGTAAGAAGGGTTACTTTCCCATGAGTTAAGGCATACACCTATCTAAACGGATGTCACCTAAGACTCCAAAAAAAAGAGATAGGATGAATAAGATCCCTTATGCTTCGACAGTGGGATCAATAATGTATGCAATGCTATGTACCATGCCTGATGTTGCTTATGTTTTAGGCATAGTAAGCAGGTTCTAGGCTAATCCAGGGGAGGATCATTGAAAAGCTGTAAAAAATATTCTTAAGTACCTGAAAAGAAGTAAGGATAATTTTCTAATATATGAAAGATCGGATCTAAAACTAGAAGGCTATACAGATTCTAGTTTTCATTCTGATCTAGATGATAGTAAATCCACATCAGGATATGTCTTTACTTTGAATGAAAGAGTTGTGAGTTGGAAGAGTACCAAGCAGCCATCTGTAGCTGACTCAATCACTGAGATAGAGAACATAGCTGCAAGTGAAGCTACAAAGAAAGCTATGTGCATGAAGAAATTCATCATGAAATTGGATATGGTTTCGCTATATAATAACCAGTGCCATTGTATTGTGATAACACTAAAGTTGTTGCACAAGCGAAGGAACCAAGGTCTCACCATAAGACCAAGCACATCTTGAGATGCTTCCACCTTGTTTGAGAAATCATTGAAAGAAATGATGTGATGGTAGAATGAGTTCATACAAAAAACAACATAGCAAACCCATTCACTAAGGAACTTCCACTATAGTAGTTAGATCACCATCTAGATTGTATGAGTATTAAATACAAGGGTGAATGACTTTAGTGCAAGTGGGAGAATAAAAGAATTATACCCTGAAAGCCAATCACAGCTATTGTATCAGTGGCATTTTTTTATTCTCTCAAGTTGATATTAATAAAGGCAATTTTTGATTCATCATTGTTACCCAGGTGGCTTACCTAAGAGGGGGGATAAATTGGGTATGTAAGATTTTTCTCAAATATGTGCTTATTTTAAACAAGCTTAGTGTGGTGAATGCTGTGAGTTAGATAACTAATGCGGAAGCAAATAAGAAGCATAAGAAACATAATCACAAACATAGCAGATTTAGAATGGTTCAGAGCAACCTCGCTCCTACATCCACTACCTAAGATATCACTTGGAATTTTTACTATATTCACCCTCGGAATATAGCCAGATTGTTTTCATGGGCTTATAATCCAAAATCCAAACTTGGTTTTATCCCGGGCTCACCAAAAATCCAAACTTAGTTTTATCTCGGGCTTACCAAAAATCTAATACAATGTTAGTTTTTTCAGGCACACTAACAACCCACTCTTGGTTTTAAAAGGCTCATCAATAACCTATACAAGCACCAAGTTATAGCCCTTCCTATACTTGGAACAACTCAAATAAAGAGTATGAAAAACAAAGCAACTCTATGACAAACCGATCATTGTCGGATGGTTGCAGTTGTAGCTTTTGAGAAGCCCTCTTGATTGCTCTTTGAATACTCTCCAAGGCTTCTAGCTTCTTCAATAAATGCCTCAAGAAATTAGATAGAAGTTAGGTGTGATCTTGAGTGCTCACTTAAATGCTTTCTTGAGTGTTCTTTCAAAAACTCATTAATCTATCATTCTTCTATCCAAAAGTGATTCAAATCCTTCAAAATAGTCCCTTTAACTGAATTCAAGTGGATATAGCCATTGTAGACCATTGGGATTCGAAATATGATCGTTGGAGATCGTTTTAGATTCAAAAAGAAAGTTCTAGAACTAGTCATTATAAACTTGGAACTGGACTTTAAGTCGGCTCCAATGCTTCGAGTCAGCTTGGGTTCTCAGACAGGTCAAAACATTATTCTGGTCAAGTCAGCTCTTCTTTTCCAAGTCGGCTCGCCTGGCTAGTTCTTCAAAATAGAAAATATATAAACTCTAGAATAGTCGACTCCCCTAAACTTGAGTCGGCTTGATTTCCTGTCTAAGAAATCTTTACTCTGGTCAAGTCAGTCGAGTTCTCAAAACTTCAGAAGTTGAACTCTGCCCGAGTCGGCTCAAATGTCTATGTGCCATAAAACTGAGTGCTATGCCAGACTTTGAGTTGGCTCTCCTGCCTTGAGTCGGCTCTCCTGCCTTGAGTCGGCTCTTGTAACTTAGGTCCAAAAACTTTCCAAACTTCTCAGATTTCTTTCAGAGATATCCAATCAAGTCCAAAAGCTCTCCAACTCCATCAAAGTTAAATCTAAGAGATTTAAACTAGAAAAATACATAGATATAGCCCAAGTTCATAAATATATAAAAGACTTTTCTTTGGGCTTTTCATTACAAAATACATTTCAATAAAATAAGTTTGTCATACACCAAGGCTTGTAACTTAGGTCCAAAAACTTTCCAACTTCTCAGATTTCTTTCAGAGATATCCAATCAAGTCCAAAAGCTCTCCAACTCCATCAAAGTTAAATCTAAGAGATTTAAACTAGAAAAATACATAGATATAGCCCAAGTTCATAAATATATAAAAGACTTTTCTTTGGGCTTTTCATTACAAAATACATTTCAATAAAATAAGTTTGTCATACACCAAGGCTATAGGAAGAGTGGATTTTCATTAAAGACATCCTACAAAAACTTAGACAATACTTGAAAATAGTTAGTAATCAAATATATGCTTCAATATTTTGTTATCATCAAAATCATTCCAAGGGTCAACAATCTCCCCCTTTTTGATGATGACAAAATACTAGGCATGGAAAAACTTTACAGTTATAAGTGTATAAACATTTAAACGTATCAAAGTAACTTGTGTATGACTTTAAACTGATATATATCAACATGTATCGAAAAGTATCAGAGCTTATCAACAAAGTATCAAAGCTTTTAAAATATATCCAATATGATCAAAGTTAACATTTATCAAAAGCTGTTAATGAATTGAAGTATCAAAGCAATAATGTATCGAGGCAAAATGTATCAAGAGTTTGTAATTGTATTGAAGAATGTATCAGAGCTTAAGTGTATTATGTGTATCAGAGCTTAAGTTAGCAAAAAGTATTAAAGTTAGCAAGAATGTATCAGAGCTATCAAAGGTAGCAAAAATGTATCAAGCTCAAAGTTAGAAGGAATGTATCATAGCTATTAGAAGCTAAAGGTGAATCAAAACAAGTTATGATCAGAGCAAATTTAAGCAAAAATAGAATAACTCCCCCTGTTTCAATCATTACCATGCACATTTTCAATAGATTTGCTAGTTTTCCATGCACATACAATTACTCCCCCTTTTTGTGATTAATCAAAAAGGTGTTCAAAAGTATATTACTTTCTCTTTTTAAATAGAATAAGAAGACTAATAACATTTTTTGAGATAATTTCACCTTCTCATAGAATTTTTCAAATTGCAATTCTTCATTAAAATTCTGTTGAAGTGTTACTCCCCCTTAACAAGGTAATTAATGAGATGAATCATTAAGATAACAGGATATAACAACATTGTATCAATGCACACTTTGATTTGCAAATAGACATTTCATTACTTTTGAAAAGAAGTACAATGCATCAAAATGCAATACAAGATACATCTAAAAAGAAACAATAAAAAGATACATCAACTACTCTTCTTCCTCACTAGAGGAAGAGCCATTCTCTAATATAGTGGAGGAGGTCTTAGTCTTCAAGGGTTTGAATCTAAGATCTCAATTTCTAGTTCTGGTTGGGGCCTTAGATACCTTAGATTTTTGTTTAGCCCTAGATTTGGATTTTTCCCTATCAAATACAGGCTCAATTTTAATATCAATAGGTAAACTAGGCTCGACTGTAGGTGGTGCAGGAGGTTGTGAAGCAAGTGATGTAGGATCAAAAGCAGGAGCTGGTGATTGAGGTGGCTCTCTAGATGCTAAAGCTCTTGAAGCCTCGACTATAAAAGATAACCTCGATAAGAACACCCAGACTATCCGAAGCTTGGTAGAGATGCCCTGAACTCCATTCTGTAAACATTAAAGCTCTACAGTATGCTGGGCACTAAGAGCATCCGCTGCTCCTCTCAGTCGATCAAAATTCGAGCACAACTCTCAACTGCCTCAACCCTGGAGGTTAGCTCTCCCAGCTGTGCTCTAATCTCCTGAAATCCTTTATCGACTGTTTGATGAAGCTTGCCAAACATCGAACTGAAAGTAGAAGTCAGGGACTCAGAAAGCTATCTGAGCTGCTGAGCAATGAAGGCCTGTGAAGCAGTAGGTGTAGATGTCGATGTTGAAGTTGCTGATGGAGCAACTGAAGGTCCTGGTGGAGTCCTAAGACTACCAGGCTGTCTCTCTAACTATCTCTGCTCCTCAGTCTCAGCCTTTGTAACATAAACATCATCATCTCGAATAGTAGTAGTCTCAGTGTCGGCCAAGTGGTGCTCTGCCTGCTCATCCTCATCCTCATCTGAAGAGGTAGCAACTCTTTGACCTAACATCCTCTTTGACCAAACTCCCTCAACTAGATGGTAGCCCATCCTTTGAAGGGACTTTACAAAATAGGTGTTAGTGTGAAGCAGTGGACGACCGTCCTCTCCAGTCAAATCTATGCCAGAATCCTAAAAAAGTAAGGTAAATACCATCCCATAGGATAGGCAAGCCTTCACTCTCCTAGTTGCCTTTCTCATTTGAACCAACATAATGTAGGAAAGATTGAGGGCCTCTGTTAGCTCTACCTAGTGATTTTGATGAATAACAAAATATTGAGTACATATTGTATACTAATGTTTATTTCTAGTTGTGAGTTTTCAGGAAACAAGCAACTCAAATTCTCTAAATTAAAATATCCTGGCACGAAGTATCCTTCATGATTTGAGAAGTCTTTTCCATGCAAAAAGGGGTTAAAGGAGTTCAATTATTGCTTAATTACATTGGATTTAAGTTTCATAATCAACACTTATGTTTTTTACTTGAATTGCACTTAATTTTGAACTTTGCAGAATCAAGTGTCGACACCTGGAAGGCTAAGTGTCAACACTTCAGCATTTGGCACGTAGAAAAATTTCTTGGCACGTCAAGTGTTGACATCGAGAATTCAAGTGTCGACACCTGAAACTCAAGTGTCGAGTCGACACCTGTGAATCAAGTGTCGACACCTGTGAATCAAGTGTTGACACCTGGAAGTCAAATGTCGACACCTGACAGCCAAGTATCGACACTCGGGTTCTGACAGCCCTAATAGATCTATTTTTTTGTGTTGTAGAAATATCTTTTCAAGCTCCCAACGGCTAGATTCGAAGCTCAAACGGTCACAAACCATTTTTTAGAAGTTTTAGAAGTATTTAAGCTTCACCAAACTTATTCTTGAAGTATTGAAGTCCATTGAAAGCTTAAAAGCCAATATTCCCTCAAGAACTTCACTTCAAAAGCCATTTAAAGAGTGATTCCCTGAAAAAGCTTACAAGCCTATCCTTTCATCTTTCCAAAAAGAGAGCTTAAAAAATATTCCAAGGAGAAGACAAGACAAAGCATCAACTTGAGCCTCAAAGCTTCCATTCTACTCTTGAAGAGAGTTTGTTTTGTTTATTTTGAATTGTATATCTGATTTTTTCTTATGATTTGACCTAGCTTTCAAGGGTTTCTTGAAAGTAGGTTGTTGTGGTTGTTGGTGAGCCAAAAGGTCAAAACCAACTAGGGTTGACTTATGAGCCCAAAGATAAAATAAGTGTAAAGGTTTGTTGGTGAGCCTAGGTGATAAAACCAACATAGGTTTTGACTTGTGAGCCTTTGAAAAAACAAGTCGGTTGTAATCTAGAAGAGATTATAGTAGAATTCCCAAGGATGGCTTGAGGAGTGGATATAGGTGCTAGGTTTGTACTGAACCACTATAAACATTGTATTTCTGTGTGATTATCTCTTCTATCTCTTGCTCTTTGCTTCTTGCATTCTATTTATTACTTTCCGCTGCATATAATCTAGTGCATCAATTTCGTTACTCACAAATACCACAAGGCCTGCACATTACTGCTTTAAATTTTTAAAAGACCTAATTCACCCCCCCTCTTGGGCTCCATTTCTGGGCAACAAGTGGTATTAGAGCATCGGTACTCTCTTATAGGTCCAAGGATCTTGAGTAAAAGATCATGGCAGCCCCAATAGGAATGGGTGTTGTTGAAGGTCAAGCTTCAAACCGTCCCCCACTATTTAATGGCACAAATTACACTTATTGGAAAACTCGCATGTGCATATTCATTCAAGCCATTAATTATAATCTTTGGAGGACAATCATAAAAGGTCCTCATCAGCCTACTATGTTGGTTAATGGCATTCTTACTCCAAAAATGGATGATGATTGGGATGAGAATGACATTAAGCAAATAGAGCTTAATGCGAAGGCTATGAGTCTATTGTTTTGCTCCCTTGATCCGAGTGAATTCAATAGAATATCTAACTGTCTCTCTGCTAAGAAAATCTGGGACACACTTGAGATTACCCATGAAGGCACACATCAAGTGAAAACTACTAAGGTTAACATGCTCATTCACACTTATGAAATGTTCAAGATGGAACCTACTGAATCTATTAGTGAGATGTATACTAGGTTCACAAATATTGTGAAGGGCATGAGAAGCTTAGAAAAGATTGTATCTAATGGTGAACTTGTAAATAAACTTCTCAGGTCTCTTCTGGCTTCATGGGATGCCAAGGTAACCGCCATAGAGTAAGCCAAGGATGTCAACACTCTACCTCTCGAGCAATTGTTAGGCTCATTAATGACTTATGAGCTTTCTTTAAGACAAAAGAACGTGGATGTAGAAAAGAAAAAGAAAGTAATCGCTTTCAAATCCACCACAAGAGAAGAGTCAAGCGATGAATCTGAAGATGATGAAGATGATGAGACGGCTCTTTTGGCAAGAAAATTTTGGAGGTTCATGAGAAAGAAAAAGTTTAACTTCAAAAAGAAACCTCTTAAAGGAGAGCCGAGCAAAGAGAAGGAGAAAGAGAAAGAGAAGGAGCAGCCCACATGTTTTGAATGCAAAAAACTAGGCCACTTCAAGATGGACTGCCCCTTACTTAAGAAAAGCAGAAGAAAACTAAGAAAGAAGGCCATGATGGCAACCTGGAGAGACAGCAAGGACTCCAGCTCTGAAGAAGAACAACAAGAAGTCCAAACTTCTATTTGATGGTGGATCATGATGAGGTACTATCCAAAACTGAAAATGAATTTACATTTGATGAACTGCCAGAAGTTTTTGATAAATTGGTTATAGAATTTCAAAAACTAAAATCAAAAATAAAGAGCTGAAAAGGCAAAATTTGGATTTAGTCAAAGCTAATGATAAGTTCTCAAATGAAAATGATTGCCTACTTCTTCAAAACAAAAAGTTAAATGATAGGATTTCTGCTCTTGAAAAGGAAAAATAAACTTTGAAAAAGAAAAACTTTTCTGTATCAAATGAAAACTCTTCAAAATAGAACAAAGAAATTTTGGAAGAAAACAAAAAATATAAAGAAGAAATTGAAAAGTTAAAACCTTTTGTTGACAAATTTACATATAGTTTTGAAAAATTAAATATGCTTTTAAATAATCAAAAAGCTATTTTTGATAAAGCCATTTTAGGTTTTAGAACTCAGAAGAAACAAGAATTTTTCAAAAATTTCTTTGTGCCTACATCTTCATCCATTACCTGTTATGTTTGTAGTACTGTAGGGCATAAATCTTACTTGTGCAATAAAAGAAAATTGAGTAATGTTAAGAAAATCTGGGTTCCAAAAAGAACCATTGCCACTAACCTAAGAGGATCCAAGATGACTTGGGTACCTAAAATCTCCACTTGATTTTTATTGTAGGTATGCCTTGCAACCAATAAGAAAAGATGTGGTATCTTGATAGCGGTTGCTCAAGGCATATGACCAGAGATGTGGAGCAATTTTCATCACTTGTATTTCAAAATGGTGGTAACATAACATTTGGTGATAAAGGTAAGGGCAAGATTGTTGGAATTGGTAAAGTCCATATCACCCCTTCTACTTATATTGATAATATTTTGTATGTAGATGGTTTGAAACATAACTTACTTAGCATTAGTCAGTTTTGTGACAAGGACTTCAAAGTTACTTTCGAATCTTCTATGTGCATTGTTTCTAGTTTAGATGATAATGGCATCAAGTTCATTGGTCATAGGCATGGCAATATCTATATGGTTGATCTTGTTGATCTTCCTGATCAAAATGGTCAATGCCTAGTGGCAATGGAAGCCAAGATCAATGAAACTAGTTGGCTTTGGCATCGTAGACTAGGACATGCTAGTATGTATTTGATTTCAAAACTTAGCAAAAAGAATTTGATAAATGATTTGCCAAAACTCAGTTTTAAAAAAGACAAGATTTGCAGTGCATGCCAGCTTGGAAAAAAAACTAAATCATCTTTTAAACCAAAAGAAGTAATCTCTACATCTAGACCCTTAGAATTGCTTCATATGGACCTCTTAGGCCAACTAGAACATCTAGTTTGGGAAGTAAGAAGTATGGTCTAGTTATTGAAGATGATTTCTCACGTTTTACAAGGGTCATGTTTTTAGCACACAAAGATAAAATATTTTCTGAATTCATTAGATTTCATAAAAGAGTTTCAAATGAAAAAGGTGTTTCAATTATGTCTTTGAGAAGTGACCATGGAACCGAATTTGAAAATTCTAAATTTGACAAATTCTGTATTGAAAACGGCATTCATCATAATTTTTCAACACCTTGGACACCTCAACAAAATGGGGTGGTAGAAAGGAAAAATAGAACTCTTGAAGAAATGGCATGCACCATGCTTTATGAAAATGACCTACCTAGATATTTTTGGGTGGAAGCCATAAACACTGCATGTTATATTTTAAACCGTGTTTTAATCCGACCGATTTTTAAAGAAAACACCGTATGAGCTTTGGAAGGGTAGAAAACATTCAATTCAATATTTTTGGATGTCGTTGTTTCATCTTAAACAATGGTAAAGATAATTTGAGCAATTTTGATGCCAAGTCAGATGAGGGTGTCTTTCTAGGCTACTCTACATCTAGCAAGGCATACAGGGTCTTCAACAGAAGAACACTTGTTGTTGAAGAATCCATACATGTTATGTTTGATGAATCTGACCAGAAATCTTCTAGAAAAGAAGATGTGCTTAATGATGAAACGAGTACTAAAAGAACTGAAGAAGTGAACAACAATGAAGAGCCTACCAAGTAACAAGAAATTGATCAAAATAATGAAGGAGATCAAGCACAAGGTGATGAAAACATATCTATTATTGATCCTCTATCCAAGGAATGGAGGTATGCTCATGAACACCCCAAGGAACTTATCATTGGTGATCCATCTAAAGGTGTAAGTACTCGATCATTTCTTAGAAATGTTTGTGATTATTTAGTATTTGTATCTCAAATTAAACCTAAAACTATAGAAGAAGCTGAAAATGATTGTAATTGGATTAATGCTATGCAAGATGAACTTAACCAATTTAAAAGAAACAATGTTTGGACTTTAGTAGATAGGCCTTCAAATATTTCAATTATTGGTACAAAATGGGTTTTTATAAACAAACTTGATGAAACTAGAATTGTTACAAGAAATAAGGCAAAACTAGTTGCCAAAGGATACAAGCAGGAGGAAGGGATTGATTTTGATGAACCCTTTGCTCCTGTAGCTAGACTTGAGACAATTAGGCTATTGTTGGCTTTTGTTTGTTTTATAAATTTTAAATTATTTCAAATGGATGTTATAATTGCCTTTTTATATGGTTTTATCGAAGAAGAGGTTTATGTTGAACAACCGCCAGGTTTTGAAAACCATGAATTTCCAAACCATGTTTTCAAACTTCATAAAGCTTTGTATGATTTGAAACAGCTCCTAGAGCTTGGTATGATCGTTTAAGCTCTTTCTTGCTCAAAAATGATTTTACTAGAGGTAATGTTGACAAAACTTTATTTTTGAAGAAAAAGAATGATGATCTCTTAGTAGTACAAATATATGTAGATGATATCATATTTGGTGCTACTAACGAATCTCTTTGTCAAGAGTTTGCAAAGTTGATGCAGGGTGAGTTCGAGATGAGCATGATGGGAGAACTTAACTTCTTCCTCAGACTTTAGATAAAGCAAACCAAAGAGGGGATCTTCATCAACCAAGCTATGTACACAAAAGAAATACTCAAAAAGTTTGGGATGGAGAACACCAAGCCATTAGGTATGCCTATGAGCTCTTCTTGTGGACTTGACAAGGATGAATCAGGTAAATCTGTTGACCAAAAACTATATCATGGCATGATTGGTTCATTGTTATATCTTACTGCCAGTAGGCCAGATATCATGTTTAGTGTTTGTATGTGTGCTAGATATCAGTCTAATCCTAAAGAGTCTCATCTTTTGGCTATTAAACGCATACTTAGATATATATCTGGCTCAATTGAAATTGGTCTTTGGTACTCTAGAGATTCTTTATTTGAATTGATTGCTTATTCTGATGCTGATTTTGCTGGATGTAAACTTGATCGTAAAAGTACTATGGAACTTGTCAGTTTCTTGGAGTAAATTTGATCTCATAGAGCAGCAAGAAACAGAATTCGGTTGCTCTATCTACGACGAAAGCCAAATATATAGCAGTTGGAAGCTGTCGTGCTCAACTCCTATGGATCAAACAACAGCTCAAAGACTTTGGCATTAAACTAATTAAGACACCCATAAGATGTGACAATACTAGTGCAATCAATCTAACTAAGAATCCTGTGCAACATTCAAGAAGTAAACACATTGAAATAAGATATCATTTCATAAGAGATCATGTATAAAACTCTAATGTAGTACTTGAATTTGTATGTATTGATGATCAACTAGCTGATGTGTTTACCAAAACCTTGAGTGAAAAGAGATTTTGTTTGATTAGAAGAGAGTTAGGTATCATTGATCCATTCTCCTAGAACTCTCTCAAATTCCATCTTACCCAAGTTGTTTTTACACGAAAATCACTTTTGTTAAGTCCCAAAAGCTTTTAAAAACATCCTTGATTTTTTGAAGATTTTTTTTTGGAATTTCTTGGCCAAGTGTTGACACTTGGATTTTGCAAAGTGTCGACACCTGACCAAGTGTCGATACTTAAGAAATTCCAAGTGTCGACACTTGCAAAAAATTCTATCTTTTTTAGGGCAAACCGAGGTTTTGATTTTTACTTTCCCCCCTTTTCTCTCGAGCTCCAGTGGTCCCTAAAAACTCCTCTACTTTCCAAATCTTCAATTTCCCTCTTTAGCCCGTTGAAATCAGGTAATCACTCTCTCTCTCTCTTATTCATTTTTGAAACTGTGTAACCTAGATTTCCTATTATCCATCTATTTCAATGCATATAACTTGGATTTTTTGGATTTTTGAATCATTTGGAAGTTTCCATTTGAAGGAAATCATGTTTAAACGAATTTATCTTGGATTTCCCTCAGATTCTTGACCGATTTCACACTCAATCTATCCGTTCTTCATAATTTCACTATTGGATTGGTGTTTTGGTCGAAAAGTTCAAGGGTTTCACTCAAAATTCAGATTTCTAAGCTATTTATTAGGTTTTCATTCATATGGAGAGGGTATTTGTGTTGTTTTCATGGTATTTTACCCCCATTTCCACTATTTTATTGTTTGATTACTTATTTCTGAGCTAAAACCCAAATGTGTTTTGGTTTTAACCCTAATCCCATATGTTTAGTTTATTTTATATGTTTCAACTAGTCCTAGTTCACTAATTTTATAAAATGTATTTTATACATTTTATAACCCAAATATATTTTATAAATTTTATGTATTGGGATTAATTTTGTAACCCAAATGTGTTTTACATGTTTCCCACTTTTCATAAATATGTTTTACATGATGAAAGTGTTTTTAACCTTCGATTTCATGCTTTTGAGAAAATCATTTTGATTTTATCCCTGTTTTTAAAACAAGCTCTAGCTTCTCTTAAACCAGTATCCTTCTTTTAGGAAAACTTAGTCTCCTTAAGGCCAATCTGTAGTTCTCAACCTGATTGAAACCTATCCCCACTTTAGTCTATTTACCTTCTTCCCTTCTTGCTCAGCTTGATTGTGATGGGTCTGAGGAAGAGGCTAGCTATTAGGAGTAGGACTGGACATGGGTTTGAGAGGAGGACAAAGGTCAGACATGATGCAGGACAGGCCAGTAGTTCAGCAGCTCCAGGTTCCCCCCTGCAGAGAGGATGGCGGGGAAGGCCGTGGCATCTGGCAGATGGATCAACTTAGAGTTCTTCGATAGACAACACTTCTAGATTCGATGGACACTCATAGATGCCGGATTAGTATCCTTTTGCATCATGCAGGAGAGGTACTATCCCCATCTAGTGAGGGAGTTCTATGGTGCTTTGGATTGCCATCGACTACTATGGAGCACCACCATCAGGGGTGTAGAGATCTCATTGATCGAGGAGCTTTTGAGCAGAGTTTGGGAGATTCCTCATCGAGGTGCATGTATTTTCTCTGTTGAGGATAGAGACACAGCCTTCAGGTGCATCCTTGAGCGGGAGGACATTCGCGGTGTGACTGTGGTCACCGCGAACCAGTTATCAGTGGAGATGCGCCTTCTACATCACATCACCACCCATATTCTACTTCCAAAGACTGGACGATTTGACTTCATCTTAGAGAGGGAGCTGATGCTGATGGACAGTCTGACTCAGAGGATACAGGTTGATATTCCCTCACTGATGCTGACTCAAATGCGTGATGCAGCGACACAGAGGCGACACTGTCTACCCTACGGGATGGCACTGACCCGTCCTTTTAGAGCTTGTAGAGTTCCTTTAGAGGGGGAGATCCCCAAGGAGATTCTACATACCGATGTTTATGACAAGTGGTCGTTACACCGCATGGGATATGATTGGTCACAGGTCGCTAGGTCAGGAGAGAGTCTGGTTAGGAGCCAGACGAGGAGGACGAGATCAAAGAGGCTGAGGTCGGGCCATCAGGGCCAGTCAGTACACCTCCTTAGGCTGCTCCTGCATCAGAGGCAGAGCTGGTGACCCCTACAGCTACACCTTCGGGTCCTCCTCCACCTTCTACTGACATATTTTTGAGGAGCACGCGAGACAGCAGTTTACAGATCTCAGGAGTGAGATGATTGGATTGGGTGTCCGCATGACCCAGTTATGCATCGAGATTGAGGGTCTTCGAGCACACACTACCTTGGAGCATGCTGAGATTTGTCGGACTATGGATGAGGGTTTCGCTCGTATCGAGGATTTACTGAGATCCCTTCTATCTCCAGCAGCACCTACAGCTCCATCTCTTGATGCTAGTGATGATGATGATGACGATGACCACCAGGATGGACATGATGATACTATTGATGGTGGTGACCATGCTGATGGGATTGAGGACAAAGTTACTGATATTATTGATGACGACAGTGATAGTGACAGTGATGGTGGCACAAATTGATATGAGGTAGTCAACCAAGAGCCACAATCTCCTATTGTTCCTCCTACTGATTCGATTGGCACACCTGTCTCCACTGATGCAGTTTTTGTCACTCTTACTGAGACTCTTCCACCTCCCTCTACTCGATCTTCTAGGGTTGTACCCCACTTAGGACCTTTCACTAGGACTAGGAGTCATGGTATTTTGAAGACTCCTAGAGGTCTAGCCCATAGGTCTAGGATTACCGGCCCTATATCTTTTGAGATCCCATTTGATGAGGATTAGCCTCATAGATATTTATTTTATGTTATTTATGTCTCATGTTATTTATGTTTTATGTCTCATGATGTATTCTAATTGTTTCAGTGTTGTTGATAAGTCAGCAAATTTTGTACTGAAAACATTACTTGATAGATATATATATATATATATATATATATATATATATATATATATATATATATATATGCATTTCAGCTTGATGTTTATAATTTTTGCATTCACTATGATTGAATTTGACATTGATGCTCTACATTTACTTTTTGGCTCTGATACCTGTTAACTCTTGAAAAACTATTTCTTATATCAACTTTGATACTCTACTACTTTTTGTCTCCATGCTCATTTTGAGAGGGAGCTTATTCCCTTTTTCTAATGATTGACAAAAAGGGGGAGTAGAATTATAAAATTTTGATTAATCTAAATTTCAAATTTGATATTGCATACTGTTCCTTAAAACTTGTTCTGATTATAATTATCTCTCTAAGGGGGAGATTCATCCTTTGATATTGCAAGTTATGGATGTATGAGATTAAAATCATATTTATGAAATACCATATCTGAAATTTGAAATTAAATGTTGATATACTCAAGGTTTTGTCACCATCAAAAAGGGGGAGATTGTTGGCTCTACCTACTGATTTTGATGAATAACAAAACATTGAGTACATATTGTGTACTAATGTTTATTTCTACTTGTGAGTTTTCAGGAAACAAGCACCTCAAATTTTCTAAATTAAAATATCATGGCATGAAGTATATTTCACAATTTGAGAAGTCTTTTCCATGAAAAAAGGGGTTAAACGAGTTCAATTATTGCTTAATTACATTGGATTTAAGTTTCATAATCAACACTTGTGTTTTTGGCTTGAATTGCACTTAATTTTGAACTTTGCAGAACCAAGTATCGACACCTGGAAGGCTGTGTTGACACTTCAGCATTCGGTATGCAGAAAAACTCCTTCTCATGCCAAGTATTGACACCCAGAATTCAAGTGTTGATACCTGAAACTCAAGTATCGATACTTAAGTTTCCAAGTGTCGACTCAGGCCTGAGACTTTTTGAAAATCCAGAACTTGGCCAATGGAGTGTTTTTGTGTCAAGTGTCAATACCTGTGAATCAAGTATCGACACTTGAAAGTTCAAGTATCGACACCTGAAAGTTAAGTGTCGACACCTGACAGCCAAGTGTCGACACCTGACAGCCAAGTGTCGACACTCGGGTTCTGACAACCCTAACGGATCTATTTTTCTATGTTGCAAAAATGTCTTTTCAAGCTCCCAATGGCTAGATTCGAAGCTCAAATGGTCACAAACCATTTTTTGAAAGTTTTTGAAATATTTAAGCTTCACCAAACTCATTCTTGAAGTATTGAAGTCCATTGAAAGCTCAAAAGCCAATATTCCCTCAAGAACTTCACTTCAAAAGCCATTTAAAGAGTGATTCCCTAAAAAAGTTTACAAGCCTATCCTTTCATCTTTCCAAAAAGAGAGCTTGAAGAATATTTCAAGGAGAAGACAAGACAAAGCATCAACTTAAGCCTCAAAGCTTCCATTCTACTCTTGAAGAGAGTTTGTTTTGTTTATTTTGAATTGTATATTTGATCTTTTCTTGTGATTTGACCTAGCTTTCAAGGGTTTCTTGAAAGCAGGTTGTTGTGGTTGTTGGTAAGCCAAAGGGACAAAACCAACTAGGGTTGACTTGTGAGCCCGAGGACAAAACAAGTGTAAAGGTTTGTTGGTAAGCCTAGGTGATAAAACCAATATAGGTTTTGACTTGTGAGCCTTTGGGAAAACAAGTCGGCTGTAATATAGGAGAGATTATAGTGGAATTCCTAAGGATAGCTTGGGGAGTGGATGTAGTTGCTAGGTTTGCACCGAACCACTATAAATCTTGTGTTTGTATGTGATTATCTCTTCTATCTCTTGCTCTTTACTTCTTGCACTATATTTATTGCTTTTCGCTGCATATAATCTAGTGCATCAATTTTGTTACTCACAAACACCACAAGGCCTGCACATTACTGCTTTAAATTTTTAAAAGATCCAATTCACCTCCCCTCTTGGGCTCCATTTCTGGGCAACAGCCTCCTCCTCAACCATATGCCTCATAAACACCATGTCCCATTCGCTCACCCAATCGAAGCACCCGGTCCTTGGCAAAAAGATCCTACTAATCATGTTGTGCAGGAGTCTCATTTCAAGTGACAACATGTTAGCCTGCAAATTTCCAACATCATCCACATCCCTTCTTTCTAGAATAGTTCTTAGGGTTTTTTGCTTGTCTTTTAAAACCAAATGGTTCATACCATCAATGGGCATCTGCAGCACATTACTTAATCTATCCTCATCCACAATCAACCTTACTCCCTTAACAGTAGATTTGTTGCCCAGATATGGTCCCCAAGAGGGGGGGTGAATTGGGTATTTAAAAATTTAAGGCAATATATGTGCTATCAAGTTCTAAGGTGAAGAGTGATAGTGCTTTAATAATTGTGCAACGGAAGCAATGAAATAAAATGACAATTAACGAGCTAAAGAAGTTAAAGAGCAAGCCAATGCAAACACACAAGAAATATAGTGGTTCGGTGCACCTAGAACCTACATCCACTCCCCAAGCTTCACTTGGGAATTTCTACTATAATCTTTAGATTACAGCCGACTTGTTTTACCAGGCTCACAAGTCAAAACCTTACACACTTGTTTTGGCTTCGGGCTAACAAGTAACCCTAGTTGGTTTTATCAATTGGCTCACCAACAAACCTCACTCACTTGTTTTGGCTTCGGGCTTACAAGCAACCCTAGTTGGTTTTATCAATTGGCTCACCAACAAACCTCACTCACTTGTTTTGGCTTCGGGCTTACAAGCAACCCTAGTTGGTTTTATCAATTGGCTCACCAACAAACCTCACTCTAGTTTCAAAATTCCCTTGAAACTAGCTAAAGACAAAAGAGTATGAATACAAGTAATGAAAACTAAACAAACTCCTTTTGAGCAAAAATAAATTCGTTGAAGCTCTTGATGGAGACTCTTCAAGCCTTTTATCTTGGAAACTTGGACCTCACTAAATGCCAAACACTTGAATGTTGGATTCCTCAAAAATGGAAAGCTTTTGGGTAGGGAATCTCTTGGTTTTCTCACACTTTTTGTCTTTGGAAGTGATTGAAGGCTTTGTACTTTGAACCTATACTTTTTCACTTTGTCTCCTTATCTTTTTTGAAGTTTGGTGGAGGTTAAATACCTCATTCATGCTGAAACAACTCCACAAGACCGTTAGATTCAAAAATATGGCCGTTGGAAATCAAATCAGAAGTTCAGAAAAACTAGCCGTTATGCCATGAGTCGACCTCATGAGTCGACCTCTGGATCAAGTGTCGACCTCATGAGTCGACCTCCAGTAAAATTTAGGCAAAAGTTCAAAATACCATAGTTCTGCCCATTTTGAATTCTCAGGCTATGAGTCGACCTCTGGTGTCGACCTCTGGACAGGTGTTGACCTCTGGTGGTCGACCTCTGAAGCGTGCCACTGAGACTTTGCCGTGCCGGCCATGCTGAACTTTCCTTTTCTTCATGAGTCGACCTCTGGTGGTCGACCTTTGACAAGGTGTCGACCTCTGGGGGTCGACCTCTGATCTGAATTTTTCTGAAACTCTTGAGATATGCGTGCCATGCTTGAGTTTCTTTAAGCCTTTGTTTCTTTTGTCAAATATTTCTTATCAAGAAGGTCCATTATGAGAATTTTGATCTTGTCCAAGGTAGAAGAGCTCTTTTCCAAATCAGGTAAACTTTGTTTCATCATTGTCCTTTTGATACTCTTTTTGAATAACCTAAGTCCTGAAACTTTATCTTGAGATTAAACATTAGTCCAAACATATACTCAACCTTTTGTTGATCATCAAAACTAAGGAGTCAAAGCCAACAATCTCCCCCTTTTTGATGATGACAAAACCTTGAGTATATATGCAATTAAGTCCAAAAGCAAGATATAGCAATAATAAAATATTTTCAAAGAGTCCTTACATGCATGAGTGTATCATAAAAATTTACTTTTCATCTTCTTTTTGTGAAAAATATTTTCATGAGTTACTTTTTATTTACTTCTTTCTTTTTGTGAAAACATTCTCATGAGTCAAAAAGGTAAGAATCATATAAACTTTACTACTCATAAGACGGAGATCTCATAAATACATATATACTTTACTAAATTTGATCTCATAAATACATATATACTTTACTAAATTTGATCTCATAAATACATATATACTTTACTACTCCCCCTTTTTGTCAGGAATCAAAAAGTTCATTGTGAAAGATATATTAATGAAACTTATGATCAATTATAATGAAGTATTTAGGTGCATAAAACACATGCTCCCCCTCAATTTGTGCATTCAATATAATAAAATATTCTAACTTGAGAGTTTAAAAAAAAATAAATGTTAAGAGCTGGTATCAGATAAAATGTCACAAGATAGATAAAATATCACAATGTAGATAAAAACAAATGTATTCAGTTACAAAATTGCTTACAAAGTAGGCACAAAATACTGATACAACAGATCATACACAAGCAAACTAAGTACAACAAATAAAACTATGAGGCTACTCCTCATCAGAAGGTATGTCAAAAGATACAGGAGCCATGATCCTAGATGAGGATTTTGGAGTCCTATGAGAGGAACTCCGAGTCCTCAGAGAGGGACCAGACCTAGGGGTAGTCCTACGAGATCTATATGTCCTAGGTAAGGGCTCCACAGATGTCGAGATAGAGGCAGTAGCTGAAGGAGTGGACGGATCAGCATGCTGAGTAGACTGAGCTGGGGTCTGCCTGCTGACTAGCTCATAAGCTGTGGGATCATCGATATCTGTCTCTGTATGCTCATCTATGTCATCCAGAATCCCAGTGATAGTCTCAAATAGTGACTCTGTAGGCTCAATA
Organism: Areca catechu; assembly: GCA_021397845.1. NCBI lineage: Eukaryota > Viridiplantae > Streptophyta > Magnoliopsida > Arecales > Arecaceae > Areca > Areca catechu. The sequence goes on along the minus strand of CM038039.1, from coordinate 155,727,230 downwards.
TCAACTGGCACAGCTGTGGCTGGAGGATCTGAACTCGGAAGATCAGTGGAAGGAGGATCAGCTGAAGGGGGAATCTCTGGAATCGGCTCTGCAGGTGGAACATCAGAACTACCTGCTCCAGGCTGATCTCCATCACTGTCACTGTATCCACCAGAGTCATCAGCATCATCATCATCATCATCATCATCATGTGGAGGAGATACTGTCGGATCTGCAGTCCCTGATGGTAGTGCTAATCTCAATAAGCTGAGGATCTGTCTGAATCCTGTATCCATACTAGCTGAGATAGCACTAATGCGTGTGTCTGTGTGTATCCGCAGATCATGAAGCTCCTGTCGTACACCAGTGATCTCTGTCCGGACCTCTGAAATCTGATCAGTCACTCACTGCTCGAAGTCCGATATCCTCACTGAAGTCCTCCGTGGTGTAGCAGTAATAGTAGGTGCCGGGGCTGATGAAGGTGGTGGCGTGAATGGCTCAGGCTCCGCAGTCTCTGTCTCCGGTGTTGGGCGAGGAGGTGTACCATGATCAGTAGGCCCTGAAGGCCCTGCCTCAGTAGCTCGGATCTCATCCTCCTCATCTGGCTCCTGGCCAGACTCTCGTCGTACCCATCGGTCGCCAATCAGTCGAAATCCCATTCTATGTAGGGATTTCTCTCCATAAGTATCTGTGTGCTGTAGCTGATTGAAGGGTATGCCGTCGAATGAGACACCATGCTCTCTGAATATCTGAGTCAGTCCCATACCGTACGGCTGAACGAGTCTCCTGTGAGAAGCTGCCTCACCCATCTACTGAAGCATGATCCTGGGGAGGTTGATGGGAGTCCGCTGACTCAGGGACACCATCAACACCAGCTCACGCTCAGTAATAAAATCAAATCTCCCGCTCTTCGGAATCAAGATACGGGCGATGATGTGATGCAGCACTCTCATCTCCAGTGAAAGCTGGTTAGCGGCTACTGTGGAAATGCTGCTAACATCCTCACGCTCTAGGATACACCTGAAGGCGTGCTCTCTGTCGCTGATCGTAGTGGCAGCAGTGCCATGAAGTGGAATCCTCTAGATGCGACTGATGACCTCAGGTGTCACTGGAATCTCGATCCCTCGAACTGTAGCAGACCATCCAATGCCATCAGTGGCCATGGATCCATAAAACTCCCTGATGAGGTCTGGGTAGAATCTCTCGAACATCGTACAAAAATGGACCAGACCTGCATCTCTCAGTACATCTCCAATGAAGAAGTGATGCTGATCCCAGAATGGAATATCTACGCGCCTCCCACTAGCAATGCTCTTCCGGACTAGGCTGGCTGGCACTGGTGCAGGTGGCTCTGGGGTCGGCTCACGCTCATGTCTGACTTTCCTTCGCCGCTCAGTACTACCCTGCCCCTGTTCCAATCTCCTTTTCCTTACTGCCTGGTGTTTTCTCGGACCCATGTGTAAGGATGAGGGGTAACTTAGGAAGTAAGACTAAGAGAGGTTCACTGATTGGGAAAAAGAGGAGAATGTGAAATAGTGAAATAGGGTTTGTGAGATTGGAGAAAATCGAGAGTAAATGAGGAAAAGGTAAGAAACGGATGAAAGAAATACGTGTTTTCAAATGAAAAACAGCCGAGATTTGAGGGTAGAAAGATTCGAGGGCTTTTGGTTGTCTAAAATCAAGAAAACGGTCAAATAGAAGGTTGATTCCAAGAAAAGCAAGAGAGGAGGTGAGGATTTCCCAAAAAGATCGAGGAGAGGGGTGGAAATCCACTATTTGGAGGTTTAGAGAAGTTGTAGGGGGACCACACGAAGGAGAGGTAAAGAAAACAATGGGAAAAAAGGCTTGCGGACGGGTTTTAAAAAAGCAGGTTTTCGTTCAAGTGTCGACCTCTGAGAATTTTCAGGGGTCGACCTCAAGTGTCGACCTCCGAAAATCTCAAGTGTCGACCTCCAACAAAAAATCACCCAAAATAAAATTCTGTAAAATTTTAAAAAATTGACAAAATTTAGAAAAATAACCTTTAAACATATTTGAGAATTTATAAATTATTTTTGAGGAATTTTGATGAAAATTGAAGAGTTTCAAGCAAAAGGATCAATGACTCCCAGTTCTCTTCTAATCATACAAAATCTATCTTCATTCAATGGTTTTGTGAATATATCAGCCAATTGATAATCAGTACATATAAATTCTAACAACACATTAGAGTTTTGAACGTGATCTCTTATGAAGTGATGTCTTATTTCAATATGTTTGCTTCTTGAATGTTGAACAGGATTTTTCGTTAAATTGATTGCACTAGTATTATCACATCTTATGGGTGTCTTAGTTAGTTTGATGCCAAAGTCCTCGAGTTGTTTGATCCATAAAATCTGAGCACAACAGCTTCCAGCTGCTATATATTCAGCTTCTGCCATAGATAGAGCAACCGAATTCTGTTTCTTACTGCTCCATGAAATCAAATTAACTCCTAGGAATTGACAAGTTCCACTAGTACTTTTTTGATCAAGTTTACACCCAGCAAAATCAGCATCAGAATATGCAATTAATTCATATGATGACTCCCTAGAGTACCAAAGACCAATTTCGATAGACCCAGATAAGTATCTAAGTATACGTTTTACAGCTAAGAGATGTGATTCTTTAGGAGCAGACTGAAAACGTGCACACATACAAACACTAAACATTATATCTGGTCTACTGGCAGTTAAATATAGCAATGAACCAATCATGCCTCTATATAATTTTTGGTCTACTGATTTACCACATTCATCTTTGTCTAATTTACATGAAGAGCTCATAGGGGTACCTATTGGTTTTGTGGTCTCCATCCCAAACTTTTTCAAAATTTCCCTTGTGTACTTGGCTTGGTTGATGGAGATCCCCTCTTTGGTTTGCTTAATTTGGAGTCCGAGGAAGAAGTTGAGTTCTCCCATCATGCTCATCTCGAACTCATTCTGCATTAACTTCGCAAATTCTTGACAAAGACATTCGTTAGTAGCACCAAAAATAATATCATCTACATATATTTGTACTACTAAGAGATCATCATTTTTCTTTTTCAAAAACAATGTATTATCTACATTACCTCTAGAAAAATCATTTTTCATCAAAAATGAACTTAATTTATCATACCAAGCTCTAGGAGCTTGCTTTAAACCATACAATGCTTTATGCAATTTAAAGACATGATTAGGAAATTCATGATTTTCAAAACCAGGAGGTTGTTCAACATAAACTTCCTCTTCAATAAATCCATTTAAAAAGGCACTCTTTACATCCATTTGAAATAACTTGAAATCCATAAAACAAGCAAAAGAAAGTAAAAGTCTAATTGCTTCTAGCCTAGCAACAGGAGCAAAGGTTTCATCGAAGTCGATTCCTTCTTCCTGGTTGTAGCCTTTAGCAACAAGTCTAGCTTTGTTCCTAATTACAATACCATGTTCATCAAGTTTATTTCTAAAAACCCATTTTGTGCCAATTACAGAAACATTAAGGGGTCTTTCAGTTAAAGTCCAAACATTATTTCTTTTAAATTGATTTAGTTCATCTTGCATAGCATTAATCCAATTACAATCTTTTTCAGCTTCTTCTGTTGACTTAGGCTCTATCTGAGATACAAAAGCTAAATAATCACAAACATTTCTAATAGAAGAGCGTGTACTTACCCCCTTTGATGGATCACCTATTATTAGCTCTTTAGGGTGTCCATGTGCATACCTCCATTCTTTAGGTAATGGTTTTGGTGAAGTTGCATTGATTTCTTGAATTTGATCTTGACTTTCTTGATCATCATCTCCTTTAGGCTCATCTTCATTGATTGTCAATTGTTCAAGTTTCTTTGTACCTGTTTCAACATCAATAGAATCTTCTTTTCTAGAAGATTTTTCGTTAGATTCATCAAACACTACATGAATTGATTCTTCAACCAGAAGTGTTCTTCTGTTGAAGACCCTGTATGCCTTGCTAGAAGTAGAGTATCCTAAGAAGATACCCTCATCTGACTTGGCATCAAATTTACTGATATTGTCTTTGCCATTGTTTAATATGAAACAGCGGCAACCAAACACACGAAAATACTTGAGATTAGGTTTTCGATTTTTCCAAAGCTCATATGGTGTTTTCTTCAAAATAGGTCGAATTAAAACACGATTTAAAATGTAACAGGAAGTATTAATGGCTTCTGCCCAAAAATATCTAGGTAAATCGTTTTCGCAAAGCATTGTGCGTGCCATTTCTTCAAGAGTCCTGTTCTTTCTTTCTACCACCCCATTTTGTTGAGGTGTCCTAGGTGCAGAGAAATTATGACTAATACCATTTTCATTACAAAAAGTTTCAAAATCATGATTTTCAAATTCAGTTCCATGATCACTACGCAAAGAAACAATAGTGAGATCTTTTTCGTTTGAAACCCTTTTATGAAATTTAACAAAAGCTGAAAATGTTTCATCTTTATGAGCTAAAAACATTACCCAAGTAAATCGTGAGTAATCATCTACAATTACTAGCCCATATTTTTTACCTCCCAAACTAGTTGTTCTGGTTGGTCCAAAGAGGTCCATATGCAATAATTCAAGCGGTCTAGTAGTAGATACTACTCCTTTAGGTTTGAAAGTAGATTTAGTTTGTTTTCCAAATTGACATGCAGCACAAATTTTATCTTTTTCAAAAGTGAGTTTTGGCAATTCTTTTACAAGATTCTTTTTGCTTAATTTTGAAATCAACTGCATACTAGCATGCCCTAGCCTACGGTGCCAAAGCCAACTAATTTCACTTGCCTTGGCTTCCTTAGCCACTAGGCATTGACCACTTTCCATGGTTAGATCATCAAGATCAACCATGTAAATGTTTCCATGCCTAAGACTAGTGAACTTGATGCCATCGACATCTAGACTAGATACCATGCACAAAGATGATTCAAAAGTTACTTTAAAACCTTTATCACAAAACTGACTAATGCTAAAAAGATTATGCTTCAAGCCATCAACAAATAATACATTATCTACATAAGCATTAGGGGTGATATGGATTTTACCAATTCCGACGATTTTGCCTTTTCCATTATCACCAAAAGTGACGTTTCCACCATCAATTGCAGCTAGTGATGAGAATTGCTTCACATCCCCAGTCATGTGCCTTGAGCAACCACTATTCAGATACCACATTCTTCTTTTATTTTTGGTTGCAAGGCACACCTGCAAAAAAAATGATCAAGTTGAAACTTTAGGTACCCAAGTCATCTTGGGTCCTTTAGGGTTAGTCAAATTGGTTCCTTTTGGAACCCAAATCTTTTTAGAGGTATTTAATTTTCTTCTATTACAAACATATGATTTATGACCTACTTTACCACATGCATAGCCAGCTGATTATTAGCTTTAAAACACTGCATGTTGGCTATTTAAAAGCATATTTAGTTTTTCTGAACTAAAGGTAAACTTTTCTACAAAGGGTTTTACTTTTTCTAACTCTTCCTTGTAATTCTTATTTTGAAGCAATAGTTCTTTATTTTGTTTTTCAATGTTCTCATTAGTTTTAAGACTTCTATTATTTTTTAAAGAATTATTTTTTTTAAAAAGATTATCTTTATCATTTGTCAAAGTCTTTACATGTTCTTTTAATTTCTTGTTTTCTTGAGTTAAATTTTCAATTTCACTTGAAAACTTTTCTGAATTTTTGGTAAGCTCAAAATTTTGCTTTCTTAATTTCTTATTTTTTAATTTTAATTTTTCATATTCCATTACTAAGTCATCAAAAGCATCATGCAATTCATTGAAAGTAAATTCAGTTTCAGGTTCAGAGTTTACCTCATTATCTTCATTGGCCATGAAACATAGGTTGGCGACTACCTGCTGCTCTTCTTCACTGCTGGAGTCCTCACTCTCACTCCAGGTAGCCATCATGGCCTTCTTTCTCAACATCCTTCTACTCTTTTTAAGCAAAGGGCAATCTGTTTTGTAATGTCCAGGCTTCTTGCACTCGAAGCAGATGGGTGGATCCCTTTCTTTCTCTTTCTCCTTCTCCTTGTTGTGATCACCTTTTTGTGGCCTTTTCTTGTAGAAGCCCTTCTTCTTTCTCATGAATCTTTTAAATTTTCTTGTAATTAGGGCTGTCTCATCATCATCATCTTCTTCTTCAGATTCATCACTTGACTCTTCTTTTGTAGTGGACTTGAAGGCTATGGCTTTCTTTTTCTTGTCATTGTCCACTGTTTTCTGCTTTAGTGAAAGCTCGTAGGTCATCAGTGATCCAAGAAGCTGCTCGAGAGGTAGAGTGTTGACATCCTTGGCTTCTTCTATGGCTGTAACTTTCGCATCCCATGAAGCTGGAAGAGACCTGAGAAGTTTGTTAACCAGTTCACCATTAGATATAATTTTTCCCAAACTCCTCATACCATTTACTATATTGGTAAATCTAGTATACATTTCACTTATGCTTTCAGTTGGTTCCATCCTGAACATCTCATACGTATGAATGAGCATGTTCACCTTAGTGGTCTTCACTTGGTGTGTACCCTCATGGGTAACCTCAAGTGTATCCCAAATTTCTTTGGCGGAAATACAATTTGATATTCTGTTGAATTCACTAGGATCAAGTGCACAGAATAACAAATTCATCGCCTTAGCATTTAACTCAGCTTGTTTGATGTCATTGTCATCCCATTCTTCTTCAGATTTTGGGGTGATAATGCCATTAACCAAGTGAGTGGGCTGATGAGGCCCTTTAGTGATTACTCTCCAAATATTATAATCTACAGCTTGTAAATAAATACACATACGAGTTTTCCAATAAGTGTAGTTTGTGCCATTAAAGAAAGGAGGACGATTTGATGCTTGTCCTTCAACTATACCCATTCCAATTGGGGCGGCCATGATCTTTCACTCAAGATCATTGGACCTACAAGAGAGTACCGGTGCTCTGATACCACTTGTTGCCCAGATATGGTCCCCAAGAGGGGGGGTGAATTGGGTATTTAAAAATTTAAGGCAATATATGTGCTATCAAGTTCTAAGGTGAAGAGTGATAGTGCTTTAATAATTATGCAATGGAAGCAACGAAATAAAATGACAATTAACGAGCTAAAGAAGTTAAAGAGCAAGCCAATGCAAACACACAAGAAATATAGTGGTTCGGTGCACCTAGCACCTACATCCACTCCCCAAGCTTCACTTGGGAATTTCCACTATAATCTTTAAATTACAGCCGACTTGTTTTACCAGGCTCACAAGTCAAAACCTTACACACTTGTTTTGGCTTCGGGCTAACAAGCAACCCTAGTTGGTTTTATCAATTAGCTCACCAACAAACCTCACTCACTTGTTTTGGCTTCGGGCTTACAAGCAACCCTAGTTGGTTTTATCAATTGGCTCACCAACAAACCTCACTCACTTGTTTTGGCTTCGGGCTTACAAGCAACCCTAGTTGATTTTATCAATTGGCTCACCAACAAACCTCACTCTAGTTTCAAAATTCCCTTGAAACTAGCTAAAGACAAAAGAGTATGAATACAAGTAATGAAAACTAAACAAACTCCTTTTGAGCAAAAATAAATTCGTTGAAGCTCTTGATGGAGACTCTTCAAGCCTTTTGTCTTGGAAACTTGGACCTCACTAAATGCCAAACACTTGAATGTTGGATTCCTCAAAAATGGAAAGCTTTTGGGTAGGGAATCTCTTGGTTTTCTCACACTTTTTGGCTTTGGAAGTGATTGAAGGCTTTGTACTTTGAACCTATACTTTTTCACTTTGTCTCCTTGTCTTTTTTGAAGTTTGGTGGAGGTTAAATACCTCATTCATGCTGAAACAACTCCACAAGACCGTTAGATTCAAAAATATGGCCGTTTATGGCCGTTGGAAATCAAATCAGAAGTTCAGAAAAACTAGCCATTATGCCATGAGTCGACCTCATGAGTCAACCTCTGGATCAAGTGTCGACCTCATGAGTCGACCTCCAGTAAAATTTAGACAAAAGTTCAGAATACCATAGTTCTGCCCATTTTGAATTCTCAGGCTATGAGTCGACCTCTGGTGTCGACCTCTGGACAGGTGTTGACCTCTGGTGGTCGACCTCTGAAGCGTGCCACTGAGACTTTGCCGTGCCGGCCATGCTAAACTTTCCTTTTCTTCATGAGTCGACCTCTGGTGGTCGACCTTTGACAAGGTGTCGACCTCTGGGGGTCGACCTCTGATCTGAATTTTTCTGAAACTCTTGAGATATGCATGCCATGCTTGAGTTTCTTTAAGCCTTTGTTTCTTTTGTCAAATATTTCTTAACAAGAAGGTCCATTATGAGAATTTTGATCTTGTCCAAGGTAGAAGAGCTCTTTTCCAAATCAGGTAAACTTTGTTTCATCATTGTCCTTTTGATACTCTTTTTGAATAACCTAAGTCCTGAAACTTTATCTTGAGATTAAACATTAGTCCAAACATATACTCAACCTTTTGTTGATCATCAAAACTAAGGAGTCAAAGCCAACAAGATTCAATATGATATTCTTCCAAGGTAAGGTTTTCATAAAAGCTTCTCACTAGATTGGGATAAGTAACAGTGTCCAATGAGCAAAAATAGGTCCAACCCTGATTTTCTATCCAATCTCCTATCTCAGCCCTAATTCTTCAAGAAAAGAAAACACAATTCTCCTCCCGCTGGTAACAGGGCAGTTTGTCATAGAGATTAGCTATCTAAGCTAAGATGGAGACTCGTCCCTTTGTTCTTCCTCTTGTTGCTGGCCATGGGTTGACTCTTCTTCTCTTCTCTTGGATCTCCTTTCTCTCTATGTGCTTGATTCAACACCTCGAGATCGTTTAGCCACTGCCTATCTAGGTTTCATTTCCGGTAATCAAAGGTGGAAGAGTGGTTTGAAGCAATCAAAGGTAGGTAGGGTAGAGATGGAGTGGTCCCTAGTTGGAATGGACATTTCTATTCTTTAGATAGGGTTTAAAAGAAAGACTGTGCCCTAGTTAGGGTCCTATGGTTCTTATATAAAAACACCTATCCCGACATCCGATTTGGCTCGGTCAGAGCCTTGCTTGCTCGAGTCAGCTCGAGCAAAAACTCTTAAAAAGGTTCTAAAACACTCTAACAAGGTTTCTAATGATAGTAGCATGCTAGGTAAGGTGGTCATTATCCTTAAATTGATGTAGGAGGTCTTCTAGATAATTTTCTTTAATTTTAGAAGAAAATAGGTCAGAAATTCTAAAAAGGATCACATAATCCTAATTCTTCTCTAATCATTTAAAATCTTTCTTCATTAAGTACCTTAGTAAAAATGTCAGCAAGTTGGTTTCCTGCTAGAATGAATTCAAGTTCAATTTCTCCATTTTGTACATGATCCCTAATGAAATGATGTCTAATTTCTATATGCTTTGTTCTTGAATGCTAAATTAGATTTTTTGTCAAATTAATAGTACTTGTGTTATCATATTTGATTAAAATTTTTATTTAAAAAATACCAAAGTCTTCTAGTTGTTTCTTAATCCGAAGCACTTGTGCACAACAACTACCTGCAGCCATGTACTCTGCCTCAGTAATGGACAGTGCTATAAAGTTTTTTTTTTTACAGTGCCAAGAGATTAAGTTCAACCCTAGAAACTGGCAAGTATCGCTGGTGCTTTTTCTATCAATTTTACATCCACCATAATCAGCATCAAAAAAACCAATTAAATTTTATGAAGATTGCTTAGAATACCATAGACCAAGATTACTTATTCCTTTTAGATATTTTATGATTCTTTTAACATCAAGTATATGTGATTCTTTAGGGTTTGATTGAAATCTAGCATATATACATACACTGAACAAGATATCAGGCCTACTAGCAGTTAAATACAATAGTGATCCAATAATACCTCGATAATGCTTTTGATCAATGTTGCTTCCTTCTTTATCTTTATCTAATCTGCAGGAAAAGCTTATGGGTGTGCTCATTTCTTTGGATGACTCCATACCAAACTTCTTAATGATCTCCTTGATGTACTTTGCTTGGTTGATAAAAATTTCTTCCTTTGTTTACTTAATTTAGAGTCCAAGAAAGCAGGTTAGTTCACCCATCAGGCTCATTTCAAATTCACCTTGCATTAACTCAGCAAATTCTCTACATAGAACCTCATTAGTTCACCAAAATTAATATCATCTACATAAATCTGTACAACTAACATATCATTCTCTTTCTTCTTAACAAATAATGTTGTATCTACATTGCCTCTAACAAAATTATTTTCAAGTAAGAACTTGCTCAATCTATCATACCATGCTCTAGGTGCCTATTTTAATCCATACAATGCTTTATTAAGTTTAAAAACATGATTTGGAAGAGCATGATTTTCAAAACCTAGTGGTTGTTCTACAAAAACTTCTTCCAAAATAAATCCATTCAAAAATTCACTTTTTACATCCATTTAAAATAATTTAAAATTCATGTAGCAAACAAATACAAGTAATAATCTAATGGCTTGTAATCTTGCTTCGAGTGCATAAGTTTCATTAAAATCTATTCCTTCTTCTTGATTATATCCTTTAGCCACTAATCTTGCTTTATTTATAATTACTTTTTCTTATTCATCCAATTTATTCTTATAAATCCATTTAGTTTCTGTTACAGGATGATCAGAGGGTCTGTTCACTAAGATCCATACATTATTTCTTTTGAATTGGTTAAGTTCTTCATGCATGGCCATCATCCAATTAGGGTCATTTTCAACTTCTTCTATACTATATGGTTCTATTTGTGAAACAAATGCTAGATAGTCATGTGCTTCTCTAAGTGATGACCTAGTCCAAACAGCTTATGAGGGATCACCTATCATCAAATCTCTAGGGTGTGAAGTTACATACCTCCATTCTCTTGGTAGATCACCATGATCTTTACTTACCATTTCTTCTCTTTCTTGAGTTGGTTTATCCTTCAAGCTCATGTCTTCCATTGCTTGATCAAGTGTACCTGCATCATTGTCTATATACTCTTCTTTTCTAAAAGGTGAGGGGTTAGATTCATTAAAGATAACATAAACAGACTGCTATTAATGTTCTTTTGTTAAAAACTCTATAAGCTTTGCTATTTATAGAATAACCCAGAAATATAGCTTCATCAAATATAGCATCAAATTTTCTTATGTTATCCTTTCCATTGTTTAACACAAAGCATTTACAACCAAATACACGAAAATTATGAATGTTTGGTTTTTTATCATTCCAAAGTTCATAGAGAGTTTTCTTCAAAATTGATCTTATCAAAATATGGTTCAAAATATAGCAAACAGTATTCACAGCTTCTGTCCAAAAGTATTTTGAAAGATTGCCTTCACATAACATTGTTCGGGCCATCTCTTTCAATGTCCTATTTTCCTCTCTACAACACCATTTTGTTATGGTGTTCTAGGAGTGGAAAAGTTGTGATCAATGTCGTGCTTAGTGCAGTAACCATCAAAATATTGATTTTCAAATTTTATGCCGTGATCACTCCTAATAGGAATAACTGAAAGTTTTTTTGATTTGAAACTTTCTAGTAAAATTTTTGAAAAACTTTAAAAGCTTCATCTTTATATATAATAAATAAGATCCAAGTAAATCTCAAAAGATCATCTACTATCACAAGTCCATATTTTATACAACCTAGGCTTGTGGTCCTAGTTGGTCCAAATAGATCTATGTGTAGTAACTCTAGTGGTCCAGAAGTGGAAACAATATTTTTCTATTTAAAACTCTCCCTAGTTTGTTTACCTAATTAGCATGCAACACAAACATGTTCAAAATCAACTTTGAGTTTTGGTAAACCTCTAACTAGATTTTTGAAAATTAATTTAGATATAGTATGCATGCTAGCATGACCTAATCTTATATGCCAAATTAAGCTAGACTCCTTGGTTATATCATTCATTACCACAAGACTTGTACTACTAGATATGGCTAGATCATTCAACTCTACCACTTATATATTTTTAAAACTATGTCCAATGAGCTTAGTGCTAGAATCAAGTGAGTTAGTTACAATGCACATGGAAGATTCAAAGACAACCTTGAAGCCTCTATCACATAATTGACTAATACATAATAAATTATGCTTCAATTTATCAACTAACAATATATTTTCAATAAATATGAAAGGGGTAATTCTGATCTTACCGATGCCAATTATCTTTCCCTTACTATTGTCACCAAAAGTGACCATTCCTCCATCCTTCATCTCTAGGGTGATGAATTATCCCTTGTCACCGATCATATGTCTTGAATAATCGCTGTCCAGATACCATCTTTTCTTTATGTTCTGGACTGTAAGACATTTCTGCAAAATAATCACATAATTCTTTTAGGTACCCAAGCTTTCTTGGACCCTTGAAGGTTAGCAGGAGTGGTTCCTTTGAAAATCCAAATATTTCTAATCTTATTTCTAATATTTCTTTTGATATTGCATTCAAATGCTTTATGACCAACCTCATTGTATGAATAACAAATAACTCTTGATGCATATGTTGAAGCTCTAGAAACAATAGATTTTGTCATTGAAAACTTTGATGCATAAAATTTCGGTGCTAAAAACTTTGGTACAAAAGATTTTGAAGGTATAAATTTTGTAACTGAAACTTTATTTGTATGCAAAATATTAAAACCAATTCTAGCCTTGTTACTTGAATCTCTTTGATCTTTTAAAATTAACTCAAGCTTATTTGAACTCAATATTAACTTTTCAACCAATGTCTTGAGCTTTTCAACTTCCTTTTGCAAACGAATATTGTCCTCATGCAAAGCTTTATTTTTTTCAAGAAAATCATTCTTTTCAATTTGCAAAGCTTTATATTTTTCAGAAAAGCCATTCAATTCTTTTTTCAAAATTTTTTTTCTGAAATATCTTCTTTTTCTTTCATTAAAATATCATTGCTATTTTTTAAAGATTTAATTTTGAGATCGACCTTTTTGTATTCAGATAACAATTCATGAAATGCAGTATTTAATTCTTCAAAAGTGAATTCATCATGAGGTTTGGGAGACATTACCTCTTCTTCAAGACCCATCAGATATATGTTCACTATTTTTTAGGTCTCTTCTTCTTCATTTGAAGTTGACTCCTTGCTGTCACTCCAAGTTACAACCATTGCTTTCTTCTTCTTCTTCTTATATGCTTTCTTCAAGTTTGGACAATCTTATCTGAAGTGCCCTGGTTTCTTGTATTCATAGCAAATGGGATGTTGCTCTTTATCCTTTTCTTTTTCTTTTTCCTTATCTTTGATGTATTCTCCTTTTCTATGAAACTTCCTCTAGTGTCTTCCCTTTCTCTCGTCCATAAACTTCTTGAATCTCCTTACTACTAGTGTGATATCATCGTCTTCCAGTTCATCTTCGGAGGAGGAGCTTTCTTCATCAAGTTCATCTTCATGTTTCTTCAACTCAGCAGCAACTTTGAAGGCAATTGACTTATTTTTCTTGATGTCATCTTCATTTCTATGCTACATGGTGAGCTCATGTGTAATCAGGGAACCCAGTAGTTCATCCAGTAGTAATGTGTTGAGATCCTTGGCCTCTTGAATTGCAGTTACTTTCGGGTTCCATTTATCTGGAAGTGATCTCAAAGCCTTTTGCATGAGATCTGCATTGGAGTATATCCTGCCAAGACTCTTTAAACTGTTAATAATATCTGTAAAACATGAGAACATGGCATATATAGTCTCATTCGGTTCCATCTTAAATAATTCATAGGTATGTACAAGAAGATTAATTTTAGATGTTTTTACTTGAGAAGTTCCTTCATGGGTTATCTCAAGTTTATCCCAAATTTTCTTAGCTGAATTGCAAGTAAAAATTCAGTTAAACTCGTTTGCATCCAAAGCATAATATAATTGATTCATTGCTTTGACATTTAGCTTGCCCATTTTCATGTCATGTTCATCCCATTCCTCTTTAGGTTTTGGGATGTCCATGCCATCAACCTTCTTCGTGGCTGTGTGAGGTCCTGTTAGAATTATTTTCCATAATTGAAAGTCTACTGCTTGAATGTAGATTTTCATTCGGGCTTTCCAGTAGGTGTAGTTAATGCCTGTGAATAGTGGAGGTCTATTTATGGATTTGCCTTCAACCAAAGAGGCACCCATGAGATTTGCCATTAATCTTTACTATAAGTAGATTCAGAGACACTGCTCTGATACCAGTTGTTGCCTAGGTGGCTTATCCAAGAGGGGGGATAAATTGGGTATGTAAGATTTTTCTCAAATATGTGCTCCTTTTAAACAAGCTTAGTGTGGTGAATGCTGTGAGTTAGATAACTAATGCGGAAGCAAATAAGAAGCACAAGAAACATAATCACAAACATAGCAGATTTAGAATGGTTCAGAGCAACCTCGCTCCTACGTCCACTACCTAAGATATCACTTGGGATTTTCACTATATTCACCCTCGGAATATAGCCAGATTGTTTTCATGGGCTCATAATCCAAAACCCAAACTTGGTTTTATCCTGGGCTCACCAAAAACCCAAACTTGGTTTTATCTTGGGCTCACCAAAAATCCAATACAACGTTAGTTTTTCTGGGCTTACTTACAACCCATCTTAGTTTTTAAAAGGCTCACTAATAACCTATACAAGTCCCAAGTTACAGCCCCTGCTATACTTAGAATAACTCAAATAAAGAGTATGAAAAACAAAGCAACTCTATGACAAACCGATCATTGTCGGATGGTTACAGTTGTAGCTTTTGAGAAGCCCACTTGATTGCTCTTTGAATACTCTCCAAGGCTTCTAGCTTTTTCAATAAATACCTCAAAAAATCAGATAGAAGTTAGGTGTGATCTTGAGTGCTCTCTTGAATGCTCTCTTGAGTGTTCTTTCAAAAACTCATTAATCTCTCATTCTTCTATCCAAAAGTGATTAAAATCCTTTATAAATAGTCCCTTTAACTGAATTCAAGTGGATATAGCCATTGTAGACCGTTGGGATTCGAAATATGATCGTTGGAGATCATTATGGGTTCAAAAAGAGAGTTCTAGAACTAGATGTTACAAACCTAGAACTAGACTTCAAGTCAGCTTGGATTCTCAGACAGGTCAAAACATTACTCTAGTCGAGTAGCTCTTCTTCTTCGAGTCGACTCGCCTGGCTGGTTCTTCATAACAAAAAATATATAAACTCTGAAAAAGTCGACTCCCTTGAACTTGAGTCAGCTTGATTGTTTGTTTGAGGAATCCTCACTCTAGTCAAGTTGGCTCGACTTTCCTCGAGTTAGCTTGACTTTCCTCGAGTCAGCTTGAGTTCTTAAAACTTCAAAAGTTGAACTCTGCCCGAGTCGGCTCTTCACTCTCGAGTTGCTCAAATGTCTGCATGCCAAAAAATTGAGTGCTGTGCCATACTTCGAGTCGGCTCTCCTGCCTTGAGTCGGGTCTTGTGACTTGGTCCAAAAACTTTCCAAACTTCTCAGATTTCTTCTAGAGATATCCAATCAAGTCCAAAAGCTCTCCAACTCCATCAAAATTAAATCTAAGAGATTTAAACTAGAAAAATACATAGAGATAGCCCATTTTCATAAATATATAAAAGACTTTCTTTAGGCTTTTCATTACAAAATATATTTCAACAAAATAAGTTTGTCATACACCAAGGTTGTAGGAAGAGTGGATTTTCATTAACGACATCCTACAAAAACTTAGACAACACTTGAAAATAGTTAGTAATCAAATACATGCTCCAATATTTTGTTATCATCAAAATCATTACAGGGGTCAACAATCATATGCTGTGTCTTGTATTTTTGTAATAAGATTATGATAAACCCTATAGATTAGGACAATGATTTTAGGATTGTTGGGATAATAATGAAACCTAAATCTATAAGCCCTAATCTAGAATATTCCTAGTCATAGGATCATCGATTCGGGGATGATGAATTCAAATAGAATAGCACATCCTATGTATGCTCAATGAAAAGGGTGATTGGTCTCATGACCACTTGTGTAGTGACACTAATACAAGAATGTGGATGCTTATTAGGTTATGAGTTCACTGAATTGATCCGACATGAGAATATCTAATGGAAGTCTTACTTGTCAAAAAGATCGTTCTTTTAGTGGGAGTTATGTATGTGATCCTTAGACCTAAAATCACCCTAGTATCTTGTGCACTTGAATCCATGTTTTGGTGCATACTCATTCAAGGCAATTAAGTCACATACGGGGTGATTCTGGATATGGTGGATCGTGTATGAAGATAATGAGTAGGTCAACAAGGAATCAATCACCCTAGTAAGGGAAGAAGTAATCCCGTGTGATCTCATCAAATGATGACTCAAGAAGTCTTTGGTCAAAGCATAATAAAATTAAAAATGGTTTTCTAATTTATTATTGATTGAGTCTTTATTAGTGATTAAAGATTTGAATGAATTAAGTGTAAGGATTTGACATTTATCTATGCCCATTACTTAATCAGGATAAAGGAAGATCGAAGGATTGAATTGTATGGTAACTTTCTATTGAAGGATATTTTGATAATTTTATTAAATTTCTTATTTTTTTGATAGGCATGACACATTGCTATCTATTAATCATGTCTTGTAGGTTTTCATGAATCAAATTAGATGGGTTCTGAGTCAATTTAAAAATTAGTTCGAATTGGCTAACTTGGGTTAGCTCGATTTGATCTAATTAGGTCAATCAATTTTTATTAGATTGAAACAGCTTGGACTTTGGCCTACTATTGGCTAGATATGGAGCCCAAAGGGCCACACGCGCTAGGAAATTGGTCAAGAAAGTCAATTGGATTTTGGTTAGGGTCATTGGATCCTAATAGGCTAGCTAATTTGTATACTAGCATATGCATGCTAGCCTAACTCTTAACCCAACTGGATTGGGTCAGTTAGCTTGCTATTTAGGCTAACCAATTTAAGTGAAACTTAGATTGGGTTGAGTCCTAATTGGGATAGTAATTATATATATTTATCTAGATTTTATTAGACTTTATCTTTGGATTATGGAAGAGTCCAAGTTGGATTGGACTCTTGGTGCCATATTGGCATACACCAAGATTAAGGGGTGCAGAAGGACCAAGAGTCCTTCTGCCACTTAATCACTTTTTTTAGATAAATACTAAAACACTCTCCCTTATCTCCATGCCCATTTGGATTGGGCTTAACCAATCAAAAGGATGGGAATTGGCATGAAAATTGTGGCGCACATAATGAAGGGACGCGTCCCTTCATATTTAGTGCAAATTCAAAAATCCAGAAGTCCATTAGCTTGAAGGCTTCTAGTTCTCTGATACATCCATTGGAATCCCACGTCCCTTAGCCAAATATTGACTAGTTACTTGCCATATGGCAAGCATAAAAAATGCTGAAAAATTGAACAGACACTTCTATATCTTTTGGTGCATGATATGGCATATCAAGATAAATATTTTCACTCAAGGGACTCCTTCTACTTGAAGGGTCCTATCTAATCATTGGATAATTAGATCAAGGGCTGAGAAAAAGATTTATCGGGTGCCCCCTCACTCATGATAAATAGGCATCGATAATCTAATGCTATAACTTCCAAAAACATTTTGAAAGAAAACTTTCCTCTCTCTCTCTTCCTTCTCTTAGGACAAGAAATCATCTTTAAGACAAGACTTGTCATTTTAAGACAAGAGCCTATGAAGAGATATTAGAGGGATAATCAGATTCTAAGAGATGGTTCAGAAAAGTCTCTGAGTGCCTTACAAGAGGGTAGGGGTTCCAATAAAGGGAGAAAGGCCACTGAAGGAAGAAAGGCTGACAGGAAGAGTCATAGTCAAATAAGCAAGCTTGATAGGAGTGCTACCTTGGTCCGGTTTCTATGTGGGTCACCTCTAAAGGGCATACACTTATGTTCCTTATGAAAATTAAGGAGTATAGCACTTCAGGTATTTCTTTTTAATCCTAAATTATGATTTATTAGTTGTTTTGGTCAGGTGATCCTTGGGTCTAGGGTTACGATCGATTAGGATTTCAATAATAAAAATTTTGAAATCTAGTCTTCCACTGTGTCAGCTCAAAACCCAACACCTATTAATCGGCTGACCAAATTAGGAACAAAGAAAGGATGGGTTGGAATAAAGAAAAGAATACAATGCTTTCATACTCACCTTCAGGGAGCCTACTGAGCCCCGCCCTTTGGAGGGACTCTTCCAATAAGAGCCACTCCAAGTCGGGAACCACAAATCTATTAAGGACTTCAAAATTCACCTCTTCCTCGGCACTTAATTTGGGAGTGCTCAGTAAAGGATTGGCTAGTTCACCCCAATTCGGTAGATCCCAATCGACCATCGAAGAAGATGAGAAAATATAGTACTCCTTCCACCCCTTGATGGTAGGAGCACCCAAAATCAGGGATTTAACCCTCCTTTGAGCTAAGAGATATCACCATACCTTAATATCTAGGTTCCTCTAAGTAGTGGAAAAGGAGCAAAATAGAAACAAAGATGGCTGGATTTCAGCTAAAAAATACAACCCCAGAAAACCTATTATATGTTTGATCAAATTCAAGATCAGGACACTCAGAGATATACTATAGGCCCTAAGGAGTTTAAGAATGAATTGATGAAGAGGAAACCTAAGTCTCGCCTCGAACACATCTTCATAGACCCCCAACTAGCCAAGAGGAGGGCTATATATCCGACATTAGTGGTGCGGGCACCAGACTCAGAAGAAGACTTCAGAGCTCCATCTGGATCTCTGATTGACCTTGCCCGAAGAATTAGGGTTTCTGGCTTGTAATAAGGGTTGACTTGATCAAATCAATTTTAGCTTAAGTCTGTACTCCCTGCAATTTATTTTTGTTGAGTCATGTTCTAGGACTTCAACCTGGGATGTCACATTTTCTCCCAAGGCCAAGCAAGTGGGCGCCACACTCCCAGCCACACTCCCAGCTACATGCCTGAGTCCAGGGGGCGCCACATCTCCATCCAGTATACTTTGGTCCCCACACCACAGATAGCAGCTCCCTTCTCTCATGCACCATTTGAGGAGAAAGCAACCAGGGATCCACAAATCAAGGGGGCGGCCCAAGACCTTCCATAAGAACCAAGCTATGAAAGGGAAGAAATTCTTCTTGGAGAGAACTTCAAGGAGGCGCCCATTCCCTGCCAAAAACACCCAAAACAAAGATGGGAAGGACCATGACTTAGGGAGAAAGAAAAGGAGGAGTCCAAAAGAGTTGAGCCATGGAAGGAAAGAAATCCTCTCTTGAAGAACAAAGCTTGGAGGCGCCATCTACCTTCCTTTTAAAACCCAAATCAAATTTTTTTGGAACCTTTGGCTGGCCATATGTGTAGGGATTGATCCTACAATCCGAATTTGAAGATCCCCTCCTTTTGTCCCACATGGGAAGATGTAAAACCCTACTCTCTTGTAAAGTCCTCTAAATTAAACCCTTCTTTTAAATTTGAAAGTAATCTGATGAATGAATTCAAGTTTTTGTGTGAGCAAACTCTGTGTTTTCTCTCTTCCGCACTTGCATCCAAGTGTTGAGCTCCGTGAGGGAGTAAATCCGGGTTCCTCAGGAACCTTGAGGAGGTGTGAGATCTCCAAACCCCAAACCCTAGGTTAGCCACTTCACTCCCAAACCCTAGCCTCCCATCATCCTTCTCTTTCCACCAAGCCCTAGCATATCCCACCTCTCACGGCCATCCTCTTCAAGTCAAGGCCGACCCCAGCATCTGGGTCCAGTCCGGATACTTCAGATCCAGAGCAATTCTCAGAGGAAGTCATATCAACCTCCAGGAGAATCCGGATTTTAGCACATCAACCTTCAAGTTCTTTAATCTGGTAAATTCTTCCTTGAGTATCTGATTCCATCACTTGTTCTTCTTCTTTCCCAGATCTTGAGTCCAGGAGAAGCCGACTCAGCCACAGGACCAGTATTGGAGGATCCATTATGAAGATATCCGAGTCCGAGGATCCAACAATCTGCTCGAGAGAGTTCTTCCACCAAACTCTGTGAAGATCACTGTCTGGTCGGTAACCCATCTCTTCTCTTTATTTCTGTCCTGTTGAAAGTTCAGAGCGAAACCCTAGGTCTGGGAGTTTCTCAACCCCCAGCGAGCCGTTACTTCTGAACTACTTTGATAACCCAGTTTTTTTAAATTGTGCTTTCAATTATTACCTAGTTTCTTTCAATTTAGTTTATCTTTCCTTTGAGTCAAAGCCAGTTTCTAAAATATAAAAAAAAAAGAGAATTAATCTTAATTTATTTCCGCATCGCATGATCTTCTCTTTTGTTCTACATCATTTTTGGTATCAGAGCACAGTCTAGGATTTCTGTTTTGCTTGCTTGTTTTAAGTCTCTCTCCTTTTACTTTGTCTGCTCGAAGTAGACTCCCCAGGATGTCCGGTCCTAGGAACGAAGCGAGGTGCAAACCTCCTCTTCCCATTCCATGGGGTGTTCCTAGGGCGTGTAGGGAATCCGTTGGGTTACAACTTCGTAGCAGGAATTATAAACGGGGGAAGCACCCTGTTTTCAGTCTGTAACTACCCTGTTGCAGGAATTGTTTCTTAGTGCAGCTAACTCCGAATTACATGATTTTTATTTTTTTGGAACTAGTATAATTGAAGCTATTTTACATAATTTTTCTGTGATTTATTGGTTTCCGTGAAGTTTCTGAGAGTTAAATTGCTGCAACTCTGTTTTTGTGTTCTGCAATTCAATTATCTTGAGTGAACATCTCCTAACTCATCCTAAGGGCATTTGAGCATCTAAGATAAGGGGAGGAGTTGATAACCTCTCCTTAGCCCACAACCACCATCCCCTCATTCGATCCTAAGCCTAACTTTAAAATTTATTAGACTTAATTTGCCTTAGTGGGCTAAGGACACCAACAAGTCGGGTCAAGGCTAGTGTTGAGTTAGTTTGTCTAGTTACTCTGTGTGTGCTTTGTACTCAGTGTCTAGAACGGTGGTTATGGGACTACGTCCCGAAGGGCTTGTGTGCTGGTCTGCCTACCTGGCCAATCACTGATTGGTGTCTAGGATTGGCATATAGGGACCTAACACTCCCCTTACACCTTCCTGGCTGAGTCCTGAGTTACTACAGGCTAGCTTGCCACTCTGATTGGGCATCTAGTTTGGGCTCTAGGTTTAGTTAGCCCGTAGTCGATTCAGTTGAGTCTCATTTTGTGTGTTTGCTTGCATCATCATGTCTACCCGGAATGGAGTACCCTACCAACCTGGTCAAACCCAACCTGATTTAGAGGCCATGGTTAGAGCTCTTACTGAGAGTATGAACAAATTAAGTCAGGATATGAATGAGAATTTTGCCCAGCTTAGGGATCGAGTCCAAGTACTTGAGGAACCTAGGCATCAGAATTGGACTCCTGACCCAGATTTTAATGTGCCTCAACCTCACCCACACCAAGAGCCTAGAAGACCTTTATACAGAGATCCTGAACCTAATCATAGGAGGCCTGACCCAGAGCCTGAAGATAGAGATGATAGGTTCATTCGGAACATCAAATTAGATGCACCCACTTTTGATGGTAGCTTAAACCCTAAGGTGTATTCTGATTGGGAGGGTGAGATGGACCAGTACTTTGAGTGGTATGCCATGTCTGAGGAAAGAAAGTTCAAGTTTGCCAAGATGAAGTTAGAACCTCAAGCTAGGTTATACTGGGGGAACATTGAGCTGACCACTAGAAGATGAAATGTAGAGCCCATAACCACTTGGCAGGGTATGAAAGAGAAACTTAGAGATAAATACCTACCCATTTCATACCAGCAAAACCTGTTAGACCAATGGCAGACTTTGAAACAAGATAACCGATCTATATCAAACTACATAACCACCTTTGATGAATACCTGATGAGATGTGATGTGAGTGAATCCCATGAGGTCACTTTGTCTAGGTTTAGGGCTGGACTTAGGGAAGACATAAAGAGGGAGTTGTTTCTGAGAGAGGTTACTGACCTAGACCAAGCCTATCAGATTGCACTGAACATTGAGAAGTTTCAGAGAGGACCTATACCTTCTAGGGTCAGTGCCCCAATCCCAAGAAATGGACCTAGCCAAGTTACCCCTAGCAAGTCTAATCAGGGTATTCCCACCCCTATGCCCATGGATAAAGGTAAGGCACCTGACACCCAAAGAACCCCTAGTATCATCTGTTTTAAGTGCCAGAAGCCCGGTCATATCTCCAACCAGTGCACAGCCATAACTTGTTTTAAGTGCCACAATGTAGGTCATGTTTCTAGCCAGTGCCCTCGTAGATCCCTTTACATAGAAGAAGCAGAGGAAGAGAGTTCCGGACCCAATGAAGAGTTTGAAGAAGAAGTTTATGAGGCCGGAATGAATTTGGTCGATGAGTATGAAGGAGAGGAGGAATCCACAGAGTCTGACCAATTAGGGGTTGTAAGATGCATCCTGCCCCAGAATAGAGTTCAGGAGGATTGGCGTAGGACTAACATCCTACAGACTTTCCTTAAACTAGGGGATAACGTATGTAAAATCATCATAGATAGTGGGAGCTGTGTGAATGCCATTTCTGCTAGCACTGTCAAAATGTTAGGCTTAACCCCAGTCCCCCACCCCAACCCCTATAAGGT
The DNA here is from genome assembly GCA_021397845.1 of Areca catechu. Classification (NCBI taxonomy): domain Eukaryota; kingdom Viridiplantae; phylum Streptophyta; class Magnoliopsida; order Arecales; family Arecaceae; genus Areca; species Areca catechu. The sequence goes on along the minus strand of CM038039.1, from coordinate 155,704,722 downwards.
TTCTTGGGTAGACTCTACCTCTATACCCATCCAGTCTAGATGTCAGGTCCAAATCCAAATGCAATCCTATCAAGAGAAGATTTGGTGTGACGTCTTGCCCATGGGGGTGAGCAGTATAATTCTTGGAAGACCTTGGTTGTATGATCATGATGCCACCCTCTTAGGAAAATCTAACACCTGTGTCTTTAGTTTCAATGGGAAGAAAATCACAATCCATTCAGTCCCTCCTAAGGACAAGGTAGCTAAAGGAACCAATAAGGTCAGAGAAATGAAGACTGGAGTGAACCTAATTAGTGCTAAGGATCTAGAATAAGAAATTCATAGTGGTTCACCTATTTGGATGTTGACTGCTAAGGAACTTAGGACTCCTACACCCTCAGAGCCTCCTCAGAAAGTTAAACCTTTGTTAAAAGAATTTGAGGATGTTTTTCCCGAGGATCTGCCAGACCACCTTCCACCTCTTAGGGATATCCAGCATTCCATAGATTTAGTCCCAGGAGCTACTTTACCCAACATGCCCCATTATAGGATGAATCCATCTGAGCATAAGGAACTGCAAAAGCAGGTTGGAGAATTGTTAAGGAAGGGGTTCATTAGGGAGAGTCTTAGCCCTTGTGCAGTCCCTGCACTTCTAACCCCGAAGAAGGATGGCACGTGGAGGATGTGTGTTGATAGTCGTGCCATCAACAAAATCACAATCAAGTATAGGTTCCCCATCCCTAGACTAGATGACATGCTAGATATGATGGCCGGTGCAATGATTTTTTCTAAAATTGATCTCAAGAGCGGCTATCATCAGGTTAGGATTAGACCAGGGGATGAGTGGAAAACTGCTTTCAAAACTAAGGATGGTCTCTATGAATGGGTTGTTATGCCTTTTGAGTTGTCCAATGCCCCTAGTACTTTCATAAGGATTATGACCCAGGTACTTAGAGCTTTCATAGGGAAGTTTGTAGTGGTCTATTTTGATGACATCCTGATCTATAGTAAGACCCCTGCAGACCACCTAGGCCACCTTAGACAAGTCTGTCAAGTTTTGAGGAATGATAGTCTCTACGGTAATCTCAAAAAGTGTGAATTCAAGACCAGTAGAATTATCTTCCTTGGTTTTGTAGTAACCCCTGACGGCGTGGCTGCCGATCCTGAAAAAATTAGGTCCATAGTAGAATGGCCAGAGCTGACCAGTGTGCATGAAGTCAGAAGTTTCCATGGCTTGGCTACCTTCTATAGGCGATTCATCAAGGGGTTTAGTACTGTAGTTGCTCCTATCACAGACTGTATTAGGAAGGGAGAATTCCAGTGGACTAAAGCAGCCCATAAAGCCTTCCTAGATCTTAAGGATATGATGACCCAGGCACCCATTTTGAGGTTACCCGACTTTTCAAAGGTATTTGAGGTTGCCTGTGATGCTTCAGGAGTAGGTATAGATGGAGTCCTAAGCCAAGAGAACCATCCCGTAGCATTCTTTAGTGAAAAACTTAATGATGCTAAGCTTAGGTATTCTACCTATGATAAGGAATTTTATGCGGTAGTTCAAGCTTTATGTTACTGGAGACATTATTTGCTACCGCAAGAATTTGTGCTATTTTCGGACCATGAGGCTCTTAGATTCTTGAATTCCCAGAAGAAGCTTAACCCTAGGCATGCTAAGTGGGTAGAGTATATCCAGTCCTATACTTTTGTTTTGAAGCATAAGGCTGGATCTGAAAATAAGGTAGCTGATGCCCTTAGTCATCGATCTTTGTTGTTGAATTCTGTTAGGGCTGAAGTCATAGAGTTTGAGCAAATCAAAGAGGAATATGAGTCGTGTCCGGATTTTAAGACTGTGTACCAGGATCTAACTCAAGGACCATCTAGTGACCATAAGGATTATATCCTTTTAGATGGCTTTCTGTTATTTAAGAATAGGCTTTGCATCCCTAGAACTTCTCTTAAGGAATTTTTGATTTGGGAAATTCATGCGGGAGGTTTAGCTAACCATTTCGGAAAAGATAAAACCACCCTGGCTATTGAAGACCACTTTTCTGGCCTAGCTTAAAAAGAGATGTAGCACACATTGTGGCTAGGTGTCGGACCTGCGCTGTTGCCAAACAGCGAAAACAGAACACCGGCCTTTATACCCCACTCCCTGTCCCAGATTGTCCTTGGCAAGATGTGAGCATGGACTTTGTGTTAGGTTTGCCTAAGACCCAGAGGAGGCATGACTCTATCTGTGTTGTAGTAGACCGATTTTCCAAGATGGCCCATTTCTTGCCTTGTTCCCAAACATTTGATGCGTCTAAGGTAGCCACCCTGTTCTTTAATGAGATAGTTCGACTCCATGGCCTACCCAAGACCATTGTTTCAGATAGGGATGTCCAGTTCACCAGCTATTTCTGGAAAATCCTTTGGCATAAGTTAGGGACAAAACTTAAGTTTTCAACTGCCTATCATCCCCAGACTGATGGCCAAACCGAAGTAGTGAACCGTAGTTTAGGCAATCTGTTAAGGTGTCTTGTTGGTGAAAACATTAGGAACTGGGATTTGTATTTACCTAGAGCTATATTTGCATACAATGACTCGGTCAATAGGTCTACGGGTAAGAGTCCATTTGAAATTGTGCATGGTTACAAACCTCACACACCTCTTGACCTAGCTCCTTTACCAGTCCACACACGAGTCTTCGAGTCTGCCGAAGTTTTTGCACAGCATATAAAAGACTTGCATAAAGAAATTCATGCCAAAATAAATTTAAGTAATGAAACTTATAAGAAGTTGGCTGATTCTCAAAGGCGAGTCAAAACTTTTAATGAGGGAGACTATGTAATGATTAGGTTAAGGCCTGAATAGTTTCCTCCTGGAACCGTTAGAAAGTTACATGCTAGAGGAGCTAGACCATTTAGAGTGGTGAAGAGAGTAGGATCCAATGCCTATGTGCTCAAGTTGCCTCAAGAACTAGGCATTAGCTCCACTTTCAACATTACAGACCTAGTAGAGTATAGAGAGCCAGCAGTGATTCCCAGTGAGCCTTTTGAACCTAATCCTGCTCTTGAGAGTGAACCCAACCCTGTGTGTCCACCAACAAACTGGCCAGTGAGGAAAGAGCAGATTGAAAAGATCCTGGATGATCAGGTTATCTCTACTCGTAATCGAGGATACCAAAGATACCTGGTCCGCTGGCAAGGAAGGCCAGATTCTGATGACTCTTGGATCTCCCGAGAAGAATTACAAGAATTGGACCCAGACCTCTTGGAGAGATACCAGAGCCAACTTGATCCATACTCGACAGGGTCGAGTTCCTCCCACCCCGGGAGAATTGGTGCGGGCACGAGACTCAGAAGAAGACTTCAGAGCTCCATCTGGATCTCTGATTGACCTTGCCCGAAGAATTAGGATTTCTGGCTTGTAATAAGGGTTGACTTGATCAACTCAATTTTAGCTTAAGTTTGTACTCCCTGCAATTTATTTTTGTTGAGTCATGTTCTAGGACTTCAACCTGGGGTGTCATATTTTCTCCCAAGGCCAAGCAAGTGGGCGCCACACTCCTAGCCACACTCCCAGCTACATGCCTGAGTCCAGGGGGCGCCACATCTCCATCCAATATACTCTGGTCCCCACACCACAGATAGCAGCTCCCTTCTCTCATGCACCATTTGAGGAGAAAGCAACCAGGGATCCACAAATCAAGGGGGCGGCCCAAGACCTTCCATAAGAGCCAAGCTATGAAAGGGAAGAAATTCTTCTTGGAGAGAACTTCAAGGAGGCGCCCATTCCCTGCCAAAAATACCCAAAACAAAGATGGGAAGGACCATGACTTAGGGAGAAAGAAAAGGAGGAGTCCAAAAGAGTTGAACCATGGAAGGAAAGAAATCCTCTCTTGAAGAACAAAGCTTGGAGGCGCCATCTACCTTCCTTTTAAAATCCAAATCAAATTTTTTTGGAACCTTTGGCCGGCCATATGTGTAGGGATTGATCCTACAATCCTAATTTGAAGATCCCCTCCTTTAGTCCCACATGGGAAGATGTAAAACCCTACTCTCTTGTACAGTCCTATAAATTAAACCCTTCTTTTAAATTTGAAAGTAATCTGATGAATGAATTCAAGTTTTTGTGTGAGCAAACTCTGTGTTTTCTCTCTTCTGCACTTGCATCCAGGTGTTGAGCACCATGAGGGAGTAAATCCGGGTTCCTCAGAAACCTTGAGGAGGTGTGAGATCTCCAAACCCCAAACCCTAGGTTAGCCACTTCACTCCCAAACCCTAGCCTCCCATCATCCTTCTCTTTCCACCAAGCCCTAGCATATCCCACCTCTCATGACCATCCTCTTCAAGTCAAGGCCGACCCCAGCATCTAGGTCCAGTCCGGATACTTCAGATCCAGAGCAATTTCCAGAGGAAGTCAGATCAACCTCCAGGAGAATCCGGATTTTAGCACATCAACCTTCAAGTTCTTGAATCTGGTAAATTCTTCCTTGAGTATCTGATTCCATCACATGTTCTTCTTCTTTCTCAGATCTTGAGTCCAGGAGAAGCCGACTCAGCCACAGGATCAGTATTGGAGGATCCATTGCGAAGATATCCGAATCCGAGGATCCAACAATCTGCTCGAGAGAGTTCTTCCACCAAACTCTGTGAAGATCACTGTCTGGTCGGTAACCCATCTCTTCTCTTTATTTCTGTCCTGTTGAAAGTTCAGAGCGAAACCCTAGGTCTGGGAGTTTCTCAACCCCCAGCGATCCGTTACTTCTGAACTACTCTGATAACCCAGTTTTTTTTAAATTGTGCTTTCAGTTATTACCTAGTTTCTTTCAATTTAGTTTAGCTTTCCTTTGAGTCAAAGCCAATTTCTGAAATATAAAAAAAAAGAAAGAGAATTAATCTTAATTTATTTCCGCATCGCATCATCTTCTCTTTTGTTCTGCATCAATCAGGTTCGGGCAACTCTATTTCATTATCCCGAGGGATACAACATCTGATGCAAATAAGAGATAAGTCCTCCGGTCTACCAAAGATTGGTATGCCTCTGGGCCATCGGATGTCGATCAAGCATGCTCCAGGCACGGGGCAATGGGGTCCCTCGATCCCCCCTCTTGAACATCCTTCCTAGGTGATTTCTCTTTCTTTAACCCACCATGGACTAAGCATCCAGGGAAAAGAAGAATAAAGAAGAAGAAAAGATAGAAAGGAAAGAAGGGCTAACCTTGGAACAGGAAGGAACAGGAGGTCAAGAACAACAGACATCCTAAAAGGAAATCCCAGAAGGAAGAGTTACTCAAGCAAAAGTGCAGGACAGACGGGATGAAGAGGATGACTAAAATGCCCTAAGAAAAACATAAAGATGTTTAACGCAAAGGTAAAGGAAAATAGGGAAGAATGAGCAACTCCATCTTTTCAAATATAAAAGTGTGTGACCGGCAATTGCCATGTGAAACCCCAAAGCTGGTGAGTTATGAATGCTTTGTTACTCAAAGTAAATGCTACACACTCTACAAAGCACCATCAGCAAATACAAAGCGAGGTGCATCATCACCCCGTCTATCCATATCCATCTCAAAAATCATGAGCCCCTAGGTCAGAAAGTAAGGTCCTACACCCTTGGCCCTTATTTTCCTTTTGAATACTTCCATGAACCAATTAAGATTCTAATAAAAAAGTAGGGGGTATCTATTAGTAGGAAATATGGTCAAACCAAAGACCTAGGGCCTAGGATAATGAAGACGAGCTGATAGCCCGATCGCTAGTGTGACAAAACCACTCCTGAGTGAATGATGGTAGAGACAACTCCTATTTTCTAAGGCATCGACAAGCCTCACCGACTACTTTGAAGGCATTCAGTCATCACTCCCGAGTGGGTAATAGCAAAGGCCAACTTATATGCCCCAAGGCATTAGCAAACCTCACCGACCACTCCGAAGGCATTCAGTTACTATCCCCGAGCAAGTGATGGTGGAGGCTAACTCCTATACCCCAAGACATCAGCGAGCCTCATCGACTACTCTAGAGGCATTCAATCACCATCCTCGAGTGGGTGATGGTAGAGGCCAACTTCTATGCTCCAAGGCATCAACAAGCCTTGCCAACCGCTTTAGAGACATTCAGACATGATCCATGAGTGAGTGACAGTATAAGCCAACTCCTATGCCCCAAGGCATCAACGAGCCTTGTCGACTGCTCCAAAGGCATTTAGACATGATTCCCGAGCGGGTGATGGCAGAGACCAACTCCTATGCCCCAAGGTATCAATGAGCCTCGCCAACCACTCCATATGCATTCAGTTGCCACTCCTGAGTGGATGACGGTAGAGGTCAATTTCTATACCCCAATGTATCAGCGAGTCTCACTGACTGCTTTGGAAGTGTTTAGCCATCACTCCTAAGTGGGTAATAGTAGAAGCCAACTCCCATGCCCCAAGGGATCAGCGAGTCTCGCTAACCGCTTTGAAGGCGTTCAATCACCATCCCTGAGTGGGTGATAGTAAAGGCCAACTCCTATGCTCCATAGCATCAGTAAGCCTCGTCAACTACTTCGGAGGCGTTTAGTTACCACTCCCGAGTGAGTGATGGTAGAAGTCAACTCCTATACCCCAAAGTATCAACAAGCCTAGTCGATCGCTCCAAAGGAGATCAAATGCAATCCCTGAGTGGGTGAAGGTAGAGTCTAACTCTTATGTCCCAAGTTATCAACGAGTTCTACTGACTACTCCAAGGGTACTCGACCATAAGTTCCCAGGCCTCAAATACCCCACGAGCACTTTGAAATGGAAGGCCTTGGTAGCATACCCATCTCAAATCTCGAAGAGATAACACCTAGGCATTCATGGATGCAGCTCCTATCACGTGGCCAGCCCTATGTCATGTCCCCGAAATTCCTAATCATGGCCAGATCTGGGCAAATGGGAATGGCATATCTAAGTTCCTTGTATTTCAGACCATCATTTAATGAGGCATGGCATGCATGAGGTGTTGCCCAGCTAGTAGCCCAAGAGGGGGGGTGAATTGGGCCTTTTTTTTAAAAAAAACTTTTCAAGATATGTGCCAATGAAACACAATTCAAGTGCTAGTGTATTGCAAATGTTTGTATGCAATGCAATTATATGCAATGGAAGGAAGTAAGCAATTACAAAGTAAATTAAGCAAATAGAGACAAAGCAAGCAATCACATACACAATAATTTATAATGGTTCGGTGCATACTAAGCACCTACATCCACTTTCCAAGGTTCACTTGAAAATTTCACTATAATCTTCCTTGATTATAGCCGATTAGTTTTTCGGGCTCACTAATCAAAATCCAACTTCTTTTCATCGGGAATTCAAGTCAAAACCCTTTGGTTTTACAAGGCTAACCAAAAACCTCCATTGGTTTTCCGGGCTTACCAACAACCTAACTTGATTTTTATAAGGCTAACCAAAAACCTTTTTGGTTTTCCAAGGCTAACCAAAGATCTCTTTGATTTTCCAAGGCTAACCAAAAATCTCTTACAAGAGAATCAAACAAATGTAAGAAATACAAGTAAGCCTTCAAATAAAAGCAGGTATCTCTTTGAAGCTCTTTGTAGATGCTTGTCTTGGAGTGGTTGAAGCCTCAATCAATGCTTGAATGGATGGACTTGAGTGCTCTTGAATGCTTTGGTGCTTGGAGGCTCAACTTCACTTGAAGGTAGATAAACTCTTAATGAATAATCAATGAAAAACTAATCCTCTACTTTTCTTTTGAGTTTAAATCACATTAAATACCTTTCCAAGCTTCAAACAGTCATTTCTGACCATTGGAGAGGTGAAAATAGCTGTTGGGAACAAAAAGGAGAAGTTCTGTGTTTGAAAAAACTAGCCGTTACTGTTCTGTAGAACATCAAGTATCGATACTTTAGGTCATGAGTCGACACTTAGGTCGACACTTTGCTTCTATGAGTCGACACATAATTCAAAAATTATCCCTTGAAGCTCTTTGGAAATCTCAGGTGAGTCGACACTTCTTCTGGTGAGTTGACACTTAGCTTATGTGAGTTGATACTTGAGGAAAATCTCTGAATTCAGCATGTTCTGTATAACTTTTATCTCAGGACTTGAGTCGACCCTTGAGTCAACATATGAGTCGACACCGGTTTTTGTGAGTCAACACTTCAGAGGTGCCAGCTGAAACTTCATTCTGCATATCAGCTGAAACTCCTATAAATCGATACTTTGATTTTCATGAGTCAACACTTGACTAAAACTAGCTTAAAACCCAATTGAAATACTGTTGAATTTTCTTCAAACTTCAAACTTGAGTTCCTTCAAGTCAATCTCATGTTCTTAAGTCCATTTACCTTGAAATTCTTCATCAAAAAGAGGACTTCTTTAACCATTCAACAAGCAGTCAGATAACTAATTTAATGAGTACCTATTTCTGATAAGATATACTTTAACAACTAGTTAGTACTCAAATATACTAAAATATTTTGTTAATCATCAAAATCAATACAGGAGTCAACAATCTCCCCCTTTTTGATAATGACAAAACCTTTAAGTATATTCATGTAAAAAGCTCAAAATATTTTCAACAAGTATGCAGCTTTTGTCAAAAGGGTTCACAGCTAATGATGATTATTGTTAGAGTCTATATTTATAAAAATTATCAAGGAATGAGACTTATTTTCAATCTATCAGAGCTATATATATATGCATGATGAATTTTTAGAGAATTATAGATTTATTATCAGAGCTATGATTATAATGTATTAGAGTTATAATTAAAATGCATCAATGCTCGAAATTATAAGATATCAGTGCTTATGAATAACAGGGCTTAGATGTATATTTATATGAGATGCTCAAACAAACATTGTTTCAAATTTGAAAGATTTGCATTTCAGCATGAAGAATGTCAGAGCAAGGTTAGTAAGGAATTGCTTCTAAAGATATCAAAGCATGAAACATGTATCAAAAAGATAGCTAGTATCATAACAGAATTGATAGATCATAAGGTATATCAGGATAAGAAATCAAAATAGAAATGAAAGCATCAGATAAAAGAGTTGAGAGGTAGAACATGAATATCAAAGCAAAAGCTCCCTCACAACCTATGATCTGAAAAATTTTCTTGAAACAATTTAAAAAAAAACTACAATGATAATTTTTTTGATAAATTACTTTTTGCTCCCCCTTACTTATTGCTTCTTTCTTTGTTTCATTTAATTTTCAATTAATTCCTTTTTGCTCTCACCATACATTATTTTTATTATTCTCCCCCTTTGTAAACCATTTTACTCTCATTATTCTTCCCCTTTTTGTCATCATTAAAAAAGGTAAAAAAAAGATACAAAATAGTCATGAAACATTGTAATAAGATTGAACATCATGCTCACATAAAATTTTAACAAATTTAAGAGAACATCAAACATAAGATTCATTATACTGAAAGTTAATACATTAGATTCAAAAAGTTACTACATCAGAGAGATACAGTCCAATACCAGAAATACATGTAACTGAAATTTACATAGCAAAAAAAAAATGAAAAGAACAGGACTGCAGACTAGCTAATACAAAGATTAACCCGAAGAAGTGCTCTCCTCGTTGGAGGAGGACCTGATATCAATCGGTCCGGTATCCCTAGAGGGTCGACATCGTGGCCACATCGGTCGGAGATCAAATAATCTGGTCCAGGTCGGTCTAGATGCAATGCCACGGCCTCGGCCTCTACGTCTGACATATGCTCTACCTCCGGCTGGTGTCATTGAGCAAGAGGCTACATCAGTATCAGGAGCGGCAGTGATAGGGACAGTATCAGTGGGAAGGAGAGTAAGATCAAAGATAGGACTTGACTCAAGAATGTAGAAACCAGGAGTGTAAAAGCCTAGTTCCCGGATCAGGGAGGATGTAGAAGGAATAGGTGGAGTCCTAGTAGGAGTACTGAATGTAGGAGTAGGGTGATCGAATGAGTCGGTGGGAAGAATGGGGGTGAAAGCAAATGTATTTAAAGGATCAGGATGGTGTGACTAGGACTAGAAAGAATAGGTGTCCGAAAAGATGGATTGGAGGGATCTGGAACTGGTGTCCTAGAAGCAATCTCAGGAGCAACCGGCTCTAGCTCTATCATGAAGTCTCCAACATTGAACTTTGTGGAGGAGACCGTCTGATCATCTCCTGAATCTGGTGCTGGGGCAGATGGTGCCAGTGGGGCAGGTGGTGCTATATGAGAGTCTGTATGTGAAGAGGGTGATATTATGCTCGACAATTTATCCAAAGCTGCAAGTATGGCAGAAATACGATCTCTAAATCCCTGATGCTTAGCTCTCATCTCCTGATGCATCTGATCAACCCGCTGTCTAATGATTAAGGTCTCTATCTCCAGTCAGGCGATCCTATCTTTAAGAGAGTCTCCAATGCCAAGTGTCTCTGATGGTGCAGGAGCAACAGTCTCTGGCTGAACGGTAGGCTCGGGCTGAGTGTCTGAATTCTCTCTGTGTGGTACAGATGGCCCGTCTCCTCACTAAAAATGTGCTCCTCCTCTTCTGCCCCCTCTCTGCACAGTGGTCTATCCTAATACACATCATGTCCACTGACCTCTGACTAGATGATACCCCATCCTATGAACAGATCTCAAGTCATAGACATCAGTATGCAGAAGCTGCCTGTATGGCTCTTCATCTATGACGACTCCATACATCCTAAATAACATTGTCAATCCCATACCGTAGGGCAGGCAAAGTCTCCAACTGGTCGCTGCCTCCATCATCTGATGGACCAGAAGTACTGGTAGGCAGACAAGGGTGTGCTGTATGAGTGATACCATGACCAGTAGGTTTTGCTCAGTGATAAAGTCGAAACATCCAGTCTTCAGCAGTAAGATCCGGGCGACGATGTGGTGCAGTAGCCTCATCTCTAGCATAAGTCTAGAGGTGACAACTGTGGCTCCCTCTACCAAGTCGTCTATCTCAAAAATACATCAGAGTCTACTCATGCGATCTACTAAGGTGTCTGCTATAGAGACTCTTATAGGTAACATCCAAACTTGGCTCAGAACCTCTGCGGAAAGCAAAACCTCAATGCCCCGTACCACTGCAATCCAACCATCACCACCTTTGGCTAGAGTCCCATAAAACTCTCTGATCAAGCCAGGGTAGAACCTCTGAGACAGGGTACAGAAGTGCTCCAAGCCAACATCTCGTAGCCAATCTCCAATCCTGAAATGTTGTTGGTCCAAGAAATCAAAGTCGACACATCATCCACCAGCAATAACCTCAGAACTCATCCTATCTACTACAGGAACCAACGGTCTGATCGGAACATCTGACTAAACAGGGGTTCCACTTCCTGATCTTCATGCCTAGTGTGATGGGGACATCGACCCGCATGAATCTCGAAGTAGCACGGATCCTAAAGCAGCACGAATCCTGGAGTAGCATGAATTTTGATGCATACCAGTACCAGAATAAATTAGTTTAGGATTTATCTTTATTAATTATTTTAAAATTTAATTTAGAATTAGTTTGGTTATGATTGAGTTATCTAGTATGGATAGACCTTATCTTGTATTTGAATTTGAACCATCCTTATCTTTCTATCTTGTATTCAAATTCAAATGAGGGTTGGAAAGGTCTATAAATACTACCCTCATTTCTTTGTAAATAAGAGATGAATGAAAATGAGTTTTTAGAGAAGAGAGATTCTTCTTTCGCTCCGTTTAGAGAGGGTGAGAGGCTCACTTTTCACTCCGCAAGGAGAGCATGTGAGGTGCAACCCCGGACATGATGCGAGGTCATGTCTAGTTATCCCCTTTCCCAATTCCACCTTCTTTACCACCCTCATGTCATTTGAGATTTATCCTAACAACTCCATTCGTGAGATGGGCAGGATGCCCTAGAGGTGTGAGATCTCTCCATACGGCTCCATTAGTGAGGTGGGTAGGATGCCCTAGAGGTGTGAGATCTCTCTGTATGGCTCCATTAATGAGGTGGGATACCCTAGAGGTATGAGATCTCTCTATAAGTGTGAGTCCCAAAGTTCATGAAAGCCCCGAACCCTATCTTCCATTTCCATTATTCCTTCGCTACCTTCATAAAAAATTTAAAAAATAAAAGAAAAATTAGTGGTACCCTAATCTCGGTGACTTCTCAGCTCGTCGACGATCCTCCCCTCATGCCATCCCCCATCAATTTGGTATTAGAGCCGGAGAATTGGGGTATATTATTTTTTTCCCGAAACACCCCAAATTCATCCACTTCACACCAACGCCGAGTTCTTCTGCCACTGCCGAGATCTCTCGCTCCATCATCCCCATCTCTTCCCTTCTCCCGCATTGTCCCATGGCCCTCCTTGAGTTCGACGCTAGCCTCATCGAGTCCCTGATGCTCGCCCACATGAAGCTTCTTCTGCCAATCGATAGCCCCTACCACAACCTCATCAGCCCACGTCATTCCTCCACTGGCAACCACCCACTTCATGGTCCAATACCTCATCTCCTCCATTAGCCTCTCCCTCGAAAATGCCCTCAAGGCCTCCCGCACCCTCCCTGCCAAATGCCAGTCCACCGAGAACCCGAACTCAATCCTTCGCTTCCTCAAGGAGATCGACTTCACCAAGCCCACATCAAGACCCTCATCTCCTGGCACCCCCACCTCCTCTGCACCAACGTCTAAAAGACCCTCATGCTCACGAGCTCGAGTCTGACAGTTGCATCAGCCAGATGCTCATCCAGTTGCTCCGCTCAACCCCTACGCCCTCTCCCTTAATGGCTTCTTCCCCCACCTCCGCTTTTGGTGCGACTTCCTCGGCAGCGATGAGTGCAACCTCCTCTACACCTTGATGTGCAACCACACCCTAATCCACTATGACATCAACCAGACGATTATCCCCAACATCACCCCTCTCTGCAAGCCCTCCCCCACTATCTGGTTCCGAGCAAGACTAGATTCCATTATCCCCAAGCTCCGCGACCGCCTCGGCTGGCTCGTGGCCATCCACAACGGCGATCTCATCCTCATCCATGATGCCCAGTTCAAGAACCTCGCCTCCCGCGGGATCGAATTCACCAACAACCCCACCGAAAGATCCACCTCCGTGAAGCCTCCCATCTCCACCAGATCTTCATCGATGTCGTCTCCCACCAGATCCTCTCTAGCAAGGGGAATGGCTCTGAAATCCGATCCCATAGCCGCTGACTCCCTCTCCGGATCTGCCCATGCCACCACCTAGATCTCCACCATGGCCAGCCACCTTCGTCGTGACCACCGCCGTCTAAGCCGCCATCTCCGCCCTGGCACCGCCACCGACGAACGCCCATCAGACTGCCCTCCGAGGACCTTCCCTATTCTCTCTGCATTAGCCAATCCATGGAGAAGGAAGGTGCCTACACGAATGTGAAAGCAAATCCATTCACTGTTGCCAACTTTCCACACAGATCTCGAAGCTACACAGAACTCAAAGCTACATAACTTTCAAAGCTGCACAGATTTTATAGTAGAGCTGGAAAAAAATATCATGGTTATCTCAAGCTAGGGTTTAGAGTTCTAGAAAAATGATATCAAGCAGAAGATTGGAGACTTGAAGCCTGACTCGATGGAGTCGAGTTCTCCCCACCTCAGGAAAATGATGGGTGTTACAGCCGTGACAGCGACGTGGCCAGGCTCAGGTACCGCCGAATGCGATCGAGCCACGTGGAGGTTTCCCCGGCCAAGTCGGCGCCACGTCTTCAAGGCCAGGATCGGCAAGACTACACCGCCCGAAGACTGTCTAAGGCAAACCGCCCTTGCCGAGGTCGAGCTCGGCTCAGTGTTCCTCTACCACCCCGCTGGCACCCGGACTCGGAGGGGTCCGCCTAAGTGAGGTCGGCCGAGGCCGGGCGACCTCCTGCCACCTCGCCAGGTGTCCACCCAAGAGGGGTCCACCTAAGCCGAGGTCGGCCGGTCCTTCGCCCTTCACAAGGTGGCAACCCGGAGACGGGCCCACCTCGGCCGAAGCCAGGCGACCTCCTGCCACCTCGCCAGGTGTCCACCCAGGAGGGGTCCACCTAAGCCGAGGTCGGCCGGTCCTACGCCCTTCGCCAGGTGGCAACCCGGAGATGGGCCCACCTCGGCCGAAGCCAGGCGACCTCCTGCCACCTCGCCAGGTGTCCACCCAGGAGGGGTCCACCTAAGCCGAGGTCGGCCGGTCCTTCGCCCTTCGCCAGGTGGCAACCCGGAGACGGGCCCACCTCGAAGAAGCCAGGCGACCTCCTGCCACCTCGCCAGGTGTCCACCCAGGCGGGGTCCACCTAAGCCTAGGTCGGCCGGTCCTTCGCCCTTCGCCAGGTGGCAACTCGGAGACGGGCCCACCTCGGCCGAAGCCAGGCGACCTCCTACCACCTCGCCAGGTGTCCACCCGGGAAGGGTCCACCTAGGCCGAGGTCGGTTGGTCCTTCGCTCCTCACTAGTTGGCCCCCAGAGACGGGTCCAACTCGGCCGAGGTCAGACCGCACGTACGGAGAGGGTCCCAGGGAGAGAAACGAGCCCCGAGGCCATCCCTCGGACCGTACGAACCCCAGACGGCGCTCCGTATGGAGGGCGGCGGCACGCGGAACATCACTTGCATCGGCCCGACAGGTCCCGCAGCCGAGAGACGCGATCCTGATGAAGCAGGCCCCATAAATGGATGGCGCCCATGCTTGGGGATGAGAGCGCTCTCGCTGGGCCCGAGGCCTGGCCGGCCGCCCTGCCAGCGCCGCCCTCCCCTCTTTCTCTTCTGTCTTTGCCTTTTCCCTGCTGGGCCCGGTGGACGAGGTCGGAAAGCCGCCTGCCCCCCTTCACCGAAAAGGGAAAAGAGAAAAGGACGGGGAGGGGAAGTCTCCAAGGAGGATGAAACAAGTGCACGACGAAAGAGAATAAAGAGGGAAGAATCTGGGGACGACAAGGTAAGCCAACCAGCCTGGGGACAAGGAGGAAGCACCGGCAAAAGGGCCTCGCTCCGAGAGAGAAACCAGAGATCCCGAGAGGGGAACACTGGGTGTGAGCTCGGCAAGGAGGCCCCGTCGAGATTCTGGTCCCCATAGCGCTTTCTTCACCAGTTAACTCTCCAAGTCTGGGACCCTTTCGAGGGTCCGGTGGAGAGTATGTTCCTTCTCGTCGTCTACTGACTTGATCGTCGGAGCTCCCTCACCAAGATCCCCGGCCAGGGTCTTCTAACCCCCTTTTTTGCAGGTTCTCCACGGGAAGGGAGGCTCCCTCGCCAGGCGGTCAGGAGGGATCGGCGGATCCGTGGCACGGGCGTGGCGGCGAGAGCGGCAACAGATTGGCGCGCCAGGTAGGGGGGCAGGACACTAACCCCTAGCAGGAACCAGCTTTCTGCAGGTATCACGCTCTCCAGCAATGGTGGTCACTCGTGGTCGCGAGGTATCCACCAGCCGTGTGGGGGAAGTCCACTCCCCCCCAGGGGGCCACAGCCCCGAAGGGGAGCTTCCGACTCCCCCTCCTCTTCCACAATAGCCTACACCGGTAGACGGATCCCTTGCGGCCATCGTCCAGTAGCTGCAGACTTTGACCTCAGTGGTCCGGCAGCTTCAGCATCAGCAACGGTCCCTGGCCACCCAGCCGCAGCCAGGGACCCCCGCGGCCCGAGCCGCGGGGCAGCGCGGGAGCCTACGCTCAATTCAGGGCAGGCCATCCCACCCGAGGGCCATTTCCAACCCCCGGGGGAGCCACCAAGCTCCCGCAAAGAGAAACTATTCCGGTTCGGAGGATCACGAGAGTCGATCCCCGGTCGACGGGGCTGAAACGGTGCATCGCAGCAAGCGACGCCGAGGCCAGACCTCGCACCGAGACCGATCGGTGCCCCCTTCACCCGCAGCCTCGGTGGAAGACTCCACCGACGAAGCCATCAGGCGCTAGGCCGAGAGGCGCCTGGAAGAGCATGAGCGCAAGCTGGCGGAGTTCGCCCACCGAATCGCCGACCTGCAGAACTCGTCGGCAGACCCGGCAGGCTACGACTCCTGCCCCCCTTTCTCTGAAGAAATCCAGGCAGAACCGATCCCGAAATGGTTCCGCATGCCGCAGGTGGATCCCTACGACGGGACCACCGACCCCCTGGATCATTTGGAGAGCTATAAAGCTCTCATGAGGGTCCAGGGCGCCACCGACGCTCTTCTGTGCATTGCCTTCCCGGCAACCCTCCGGAAGGCCGCTCGAGTCTGGTTCACCCGCCTCGAGCCCGGATCCGTTTGCTCCATCCATCAGCTGGAAGGAAGGTTCGTGGCACACTTCGACGCTTGTCAAAAGGTGCCGAGAGAGGTGGACAGCCTCTTCTCCATCCGCCAGCAAGACCAGGAGCTACTCCGGGACTACATCACCCGGTTCAAGACCGCAGCCCTGGAGATCTACAGCTTGGACGAGCCCGTCGCCATGCTGGCCTTGAAGCGCGGGCTCAAGACGTCCCGCCTGACCTATTCCCTGGACAAGAAGCCGCCCAGGACGTACTCCGAGCTCCTCCTCCGCGCCCACAAGTACATCCGAGGGAGGAGGCTGACCGCACCCGTCGAGAGCTGGACGGGAAGACTTCAAAGAAGCCACTCCCGAGGGACACCCCGGGAGCTCGGAGGCCCGGGCCGTCTGCCGACCATTGCCCAAATCCAAGGCCGAGGGGCGAAGCCACTCCCGAGTGGAGGTACACCCCCTCCTCGCACCTCGAACGAAGATCCTCATGGAAATCGAGGGCGAGCGCTACCTCCGCCGACCTCCTCCTCAGAACCCGAGAGCCGTCCGAGACAAATTGAAGTACTGCCAGTTCCACCGCGAGCACGGGCATGACACGGAGGAGTGTCGCCATCTGAAGCGGGAGATTGAGGAGCTAATCAGGAGGGGTTACCTCAGGAAGTTCATCAAGAACGAGGCCCCCTCTGAAGGGCAGCCGCTCGTGGCCCTACCACCTGTCCCTGCGATCGACAACCGCCCAACGGAGAAGCCCGTGGGCA
Source organism: Areca catechu (assembly GCA_021397845.1). Taxonomy (NCBI): domain Eukaryota; kingdom Viridiplantae; phylum Streptophyta; class Magnoliopsida; order Arecales; family Arecaceae; genus Areca; species Areca catechu. The sequence goes on along the minus strand of CM038039.1, from coordinate 155,687,822 downwards.
TGATCTCGCGCGGGTCCGGCCGAACAATGAAGAGAGCCCGGGAAGTCGGGAACCCGGAGAATGTAATCCCTCCCAAAGGGGGGGAAATTAATGATAATGTAAACAACGATGCCGTGGTGGTCGAAATGACCATCGCGAAGCATCCTGTACATCGAATCATGGTGGATAGTGGAAGCTCGGTTGACGTACTTTTTTACGATGCTTTCTCTCGGATGAATTTGTCCCCCGATCAGCTGAAGCCAGTGCACACCCCCTGGTAGGTTTTACAGGGGACTCCATGGGGGTCGAGGGGGAGATCACTCTCCCGGTCACTGCCGGATCCCCACCCCGGCAGGCGACCGTCCTAATAACATTCACCGTCGTCAGGCTCCCTTCGCCTTACAACGCCATTCTCGGGCGTCCCGGGCTCAACCAACTGGATGCCACCATCTCCACGAGGAGGCTGTTGGTGCAGTTCCCCACACTTTCCGGGCTCGGGGAGATGAAGGGGATGACCCAGCCGGTCCCGCTCTGCCTCCAGACGATCCCGGGCGCCAAGGGCACGGAGCTCGCCCGTGATATCGACGACCTCGATCTGAGAGAGAAGGAACCCAGGAGAGGGCCTGTAGAGCGACTACTGACTTTCCCCCTCGGTTCGGACCCCCTGAAGATGGTGCAAGTCGGGGCCCAGCTCCCCGAGGAAGAGCGAACCCGCCTGCTGGAGTTCCTCCGTGCCAACGCTGACGTGTTCGCCTGGTCAGCAGCCGACATGCCGGGCATCCCGCCCGAGGTCATCATGCACAGGCTGAACGTGGACCCGAATTGCCGCCCGGTCCGCCAGAAGAAGAGAAGCTTCACCATGGAGAGACAAAAGGCGATCAACGAGGAAGTAGAGAAGCTCCTCACCGCCGGTTTTGTCCGAGAGGTCCAGTACCCCAGTTGGCTGGCGAACGTGGTCATGGTAAAGAAGAGTAGCGGTAAGTGGGGGATCTGTGTGGACTACACCGACCTCAATCGAGCTTGTCCAAAGGACAGCTTCCCTCTTCCAAAGATCGACCAGCTGGTCGACACCACCTCGGGGCATCGCCTCCTGTCGTTCATGGACACTTTCTCCGGATACAACCAGATCCGGATGAACCCGGAGGATGAAAAGCACACCGCCTTCATAACTGACCGCGGAACCTTTTGCTATAGGATGATGCCATTTGGCCTCAAGAACGCGGGGGCGACGTACCAGTGCCTGGTCAGTAGAATCTTCAAAGACCAGATCGGCCGCAACATGCAGGTGTACGTGGACGACATGCTGGTAATGAGCAAACCCGATTTGGACCACGTGGCTGACTTGACGGAGACGTTCGGCAACCTCTGGCGCCATCAGATGAAGCTGAACCCGGCGAAGTGCGCCTTCGGTGTCTCCGCCGGGAAGTTCCTAGGGTTCATGGTGACTCAAAGAGGAATCGAGGCCAACCCGGAGAAGGTCCAGGCCATCCTGGACATGGAGCAGCCCGCCTCCAAGAAGCAAGTGCAGCAACTAACCGGCCGAGTTGCGGCCCTTAGCCGCTTTATCTCCAGGTCGGCGGACCGCTGCCGTCCCTTCTTCAAGGTGCTGAGGAAGATGAATGACTTTGCTTGGACCGAGGAGTGTCAGCAGGCCTTCGAGGAACTGAAGAAGACGCTTGCATCGCCACCGTTGTTGTCCAGGCCCGAGGAGGGAGAGGAGCTTACCCTCTACCTGGCGATTACCCCGGAGGCCGTCAGCTCTGTCTTGGTCCGAACCGATGACCAGGGGCTCCAGCGGCCGGTGTACTATACCAGCAAGCTTCTCCGAGATGCGGAGCTCAGGTATTCCTGGCCCGAGAAACTTGTTTTTGCGCTAATAGTGTCTGCCCAGCATCTCAGGCCCTATTTCCAAGTGCACCCCATCGCCGTTTTGACGGATCAACCGCTGAAAGCGGTGCTCAGCCGACCCGATACTTCGGGATGATTGGCCAAGTGGACACTGAAACTCAGCGAGTTCGACATTACATACAGGCCAAGGTCGGCCATGAAGGCGCAGGTGCTAGCCGATTTCCTGGTCGAATGTGCAGGCTTGGGCAAGGAGCCCGAGGAAGGCCCCCCGACCCAGTCGATGGAGGTTGGCACCGATGAGCCTGGAGAGGATGCCTGGATCCTCCATGTGGACGGTGCCTCAAACTCCGGCGGGAGCGGAGCTGGGCTCATCCTTGCCAACGGCGACGGGGTCGTCGCCGAGTGCGCACTCCGTTTCCAATTCCCCGCAACAAATAACCAGGTGGAGTACGAGGCACTTCTTGCCGGACTGAGAGTCTCCCGCGAGCTGGGCGTGACCAACCTCAGAGCTTTCACTGACTCCCAGCTCGTGGCGGGGCAGGTATCCGGGGAGTACGTCGCACACGACCCCCGAATGGCGAAGTACTTGGAGCTCGTCAAGGCGGGCGCGTCCAAGTTCCGGCGCTTCAACATCCTCCATATCCCCCGTTGGGAGAACACCCGCGCGGATGCCCTCTCTCGGCTGGCGACCCTGCCGGACACGATGCTGGGATGCGCTCATGTGGAGCGACTTGAGGTCCCAAGTCTCGAAGCACCGGTGGAGGTCCATCAGGTCAGCCAGGAGCCCAGCTGGATGGACAAGTATGCTGCGTATATCGCCAGCGGCACCCTACCGGAGGACCGAGAGGCGGCTCGCCTCATCAGGAAGAAGGCCGTGCGGTTCGTCCTGATGGACGGGCAGTTGTATCGAAGGTCCTACTCCTACCCCCTCCTCAAGTGCGTAGGACCCACAGAAGCCAGGCTTGTTCTCCAGGAGATTCACGAAGGCATCTGCGGGAACCACGTGGGGGGCAGGGCATTGGCGTACAAGGCCCTCCGTCAGGGCTACTTCTGGGAAACAATGAACGAAGACGCCGCCGACTTCGTGAAGAAGTGCGACCGGTGCCAGCGTCACGCCACGGTGCAGCGGCAACCCTCCAACCCAATCTCTCAGCTCTCAGCCCCCTGGCTGTTCGCCCAGTGGGGGATGGACCTCCTGGGCCCATTCCCGCCGGCGTCTGGCCAGCGGAAGTTCTTGATAGTGGCTATCGACTACTTCATGAAGTGGGTCGAGGCTGAACCCTTGGCGAGGATCACCGAAGCAAACGTCGCCAAGTTCTTCTGGAAGTCCATCGTCTGCCGCTTCGGCCTCCCCCACACCGTGGTCACCGACAACGGACGCCAGTTCGACTGCCGGGAATTCGAAGAATTCTGCAGCGACCTCGGCATCAGGCATCGCTTTACCTCGGTGGCGCACCCTCAAACCAATGGGGAGGCCGAAGTCACGAACAGGACCATTCTTCAGGGCCTCCGCACGCGGCTGGACCAGGCCAAGGGCAGGTGGGCCGACGAGCTTCCCAGCATCCTTTGGGCATACCACACCATCCCAAGGATGGCTACCGACGAAACCCCATTCAACCTCGTCTTCGGAGCCAAGGCAGTCATCCCGATCGAGCTCAGCCTACCCACGCTACGCGTGGAGCAATACGACGAGACAGAAAACCCAGCCAGGATGATGCTCAACCTAGACCTTCTCGAGGAAACAAGGGACAAGGCCCGAATCCGAATGGCGGCGTACCGGCAACGTGTAGCCAGATATTACAACTCCCGAGTACGGCTGAAGGTTTTTCGTCCCGGAGACTTGGTCCTCCGGCGTGCCGAAGCCTCCCAGCCATGGGAATGCGGCAAGCTATCGCTCAACTGGGAAGGCCCATATCGGGTGGCAGAAGCCCTCCCTCATGGAGCATATTACTTGGAAGAATTGGGAGGTGCCAGGTTCCCCCGGACGTGGAACTCCTCGAACCTGAGGATGTACTATCAGTGATGTAAGGCTCCCAGTTCCTGTAACAAAGTTCCCCCACTTCAAACACTCCCTTCTAACTTCAACGAAAAGGCCTACGGCATCGGGTTCAGACCGCAGATCATGGGCTTCGGCATGGAAGGTGGCGCCGAACCCAGTTCGCCCATGCAAGCCCGGAGAACAGCTCAGCAAGCCGCGCAAGGCTTGAGAAAGCCTGCGGCATCGAGCTCAGTCCGGAGATCCTGGGCTTCGGCTTGGAAGGTGGCTCCGAACCCAGTTTGCCCATGCAAGCCCGGAGAACAGCTCAGCAAGCCGCGCAAGGCTTAAGAAAGCCTGCGACATCGAGCTCAGTCCGGAGATCCTAGGCTTCGGCCTGGAAGGTGGCGCCGAACCCAGTTCGTCCACGCAAGCCCGGAGAACAGCTCAGCAAGCCGTGCGAGGCTTGAGAAAGCCTGCGGCATCGAGCTCAGTCTGGAGACCCTAGGCTTCGGCCTGGAAGGTGGCACCAAGCCCAGTTCGCCCACGCAAGCCCGGAGCACAGCCCAGCAAGCCGCGCAAGGCTTGAGAAAGCCTGCGGCACCGAGCTCAGTCCGGAGATCCTGGGCTTCGGCCTGGAAGGTGGCACCGAGCCCAGTTCACCCACGCAAGCCCGGAGCATAGCCCAGCAAGCCGCGCAAGGCTTGAGAAAGCCTGCGGCACCGAGCTCAGTCCGGAGATCCTGGGCTTCGGCCTGGAAGGTGGCGCCGAGCCCAGTTCGCCCATGCAAGCCCGGAGCACAGCCCAGCAAGCCGCGCAAGGCTTGAGAAAGCCTGCGGCATCAAGCTCAGTCCGGAGATCCTAGGCTTCGGCCTGGAAGGCGGTGCAGAAATCATGTTGCCTGCATGAGCATGAAAGCGACCCAAAGTCGGGCCCGCTTAAGGCTTGCTCTGCAGATCCGGCAGACCCCCAGCCTTCGATTTGAGCAATGGAAGGACCAGGCCTGCAACTGCTTCGAGTATTCCATACCAGCATCTCAGAAAGAAAGAAAAAGAAAGGCGAGATGGAATGAAAGAACTCAAGCTTTTGGTAAATAGGGATTTTCATTAATACAAGTAGCCAGTACAAGCTGGGAGTCCCGACAGGCCGGGACTCCCCAAAAGAAGAAAAAAAAACAACAACGACAGAAGCAAAAAGAGAAGAAGATATCTGAAAGAAGGCGCCGGGTTCACTGAGGTGCGGGATCGGAGCCCTCTGCCGGGGGCGCGGGTGCTGCGTCCTCGACTTCTACGACGGCCGGCTCCTGGGGCTGCTCCGAAGCCGTGGCATCGCTGGTCGACGGCGCCGCAGGAGTCGCTTCGGCTATGCCGGAGGCCCTGCTCTCGCCCCCTGGCCTCCTGCCACCGATCACTATCCCGCTCAGATCCAGCTGGGGGAAGAAGGCCCCCACCTTCTCCCGGCACATCCGGAACCCCTTCAGGAAGGAGTCCACGGCAGCCTCCCGGACCTCCGACGTGTACTCGTCGGAAGCCCGGAATTTGGGGACGACCTCTTGCGCCTCCCGCTTGGCTGCCTCCAGGAGCCCGTTGACGTACGCGCTCCGGTCCTTCGCCGCGGCCGCCTCTCGCCGGGCCTCCTCCAGCTGGCGCTCCAGCCACTGGGAGTGGGCCTGCAGGCGGGCCTTCTCCGCCACCTCCTCCTCTGTTTGGCGTTGGTTGGAGGTCCGCTCCTCCGACAAAGAGGCCTCCAACTCCTTGTTCCGCTCCTCGGAACGCGCCAGGTCGGACTGGAGGGCTTGTTTATCGGCTCGCAGCTCGGCCCCCTTCTCCATCAAGTCCTTAACGTCGGCCGCGAGCTTGCCGAGTCTTAGCTCCCGCTCGGAGTCCCTTTTGGCGTTCCCTACGAGGAAGTTCCTCAGTAGGAGAACGTCGTTCCCGATCTGCAACAACAAAAGCAACACAGGTCAGAATAAAGGAAGCTAAGCCTCGAAAGAAAAGAAGAAAGAAGCTCGGACTTATCGTGAAGAGCTGCGGGAGGATCCCGAGCAGCGCGTCTGCGTAATCTCGGCCGCCCCGAGCTCGACGGTCCCGGGCGGTGGAGGCGTACTCCATGACCTTCTCCGCCAGCCCCTTGTCGAGGATGACCGAGTCCCGGTGGGTGAGCACCGGTGCCGAAGCCTTCGGGCCGGCTCCTGCGGCGGCCGACCCCTCAGCTGAGGCCGCAACCGACGGGTCGGCGGCGGCCACAGGCGGTGCTGTCGAGGTGGCAGAGATGACGGGCCCGACGCTGGGCGGAGCAGCAGGTGGTGGAGCCCTCTCGGCAGCGGCGCCACCCGGTCGCGCGGCCGGGGCATCAGCAGCCCCGCCCTGAGTTCGCCTGGGCGGGGGAACGATAGCAATCGGGCTGGGCATGGTCGCCGTCACGACCTCCCGGCTCATCTCCGTGCGAGCCCTCTTCGCCGCGGGCTCGTCCACCTCAATGACATCCCGCTGGGCTGCCCCCTCCAACAGGTTCTCCAGTGAAAATTTCATCCCTGCAAAACAAAGGAACGGAAAGTCTGCCGGCTCAGTTATAGAGAAGAAGGGGGGCAGAAGTCAAAGTGGAGCCGAGTCTCACCCGTCTCGCGGATGGGACTGATCCCGGCCTCAAAAAGATTCTACTCAGAGAGCAGAACCTCGAGTGCCGGGACCACGTCACTCAGGAGCTGGGAATAGGACTCCTGGTCCGTCGACTCGACCCGAGGGTTCCGGTTCGGGGTCCGGTCCGGTTCACTCCAGGCCCAGTCGACGTCTTCGATAGAGGCAAAGAAAAACCGGTTCTTCCAGCCCTTCACCGAGGAAGGGATGTCGAACCGGAGACACCTGGGCCGGGGTGAAATGTACCACCAGCCGTCATCGGTGGAGCACTTCTTCAAGGTGAACAAGGCCCTGAAGAGGGAGAAACGGGCAACGAACCCGTGGAAATGACAGAAGACAATGAAAGAAAAGATGACCCGGATGGCGTTGGGAGCCAGCTAGGCCGGGACAAGCCGAAAATGGCTAAGGAAGGAAAGAAAGAAGGGGTACAGAGGAAACTGAAGACCCCCAAGAAGGAAGTCTTCGTAGAAGGCAATGCGGCCGGGGCCACTCATGGTGACGCGCTCCCCGGACCGCGGAACAAACAAGCGGATGGACTCCGGGATGCCGTAAGCATCCCGGAGCAGAGAAAGATCACCTTCAGTCATGGTGGAGGCATGACCGGAGGGACCGGCGGGAAGAGAAGGAGGTGCAGGAAGTGCAGGAAGAACCGGAAGAGAGCGAAGGGGGACAGCAGGAGCAACCGGAGGAGGCCGGGTCCCCCTAGGGATGCCAATGGTGACACCCCCGGGTTGCAGACACTGGCGGATCTCCTCCGGAATCGTCTCCTCATCTGAGGAGGAAGAAGATGGAGTCCTCGGCCGGGATGGACCGGCCTCGTCCGGGTTGGAAGAGACATGGCGACGACGCGCCATGGAGAAGAAAAGGACAGAGGATCGAAGAGCAAAGAAAAGAGAGGAAAGGAAGGGGACTGGAGAAGGAGAAGGAGGCACTCACCGAAAATACGCCAGACGAGTGCAAGGCAACGGGAGTTAGTCTGCAGCAAACCGCCCACGGAGCAAGGGGAAAGGCCTCGTTCTGGAAAGTCCCCACCCTTTCAAACTCAGCCGACAGCGGCCGTACCCGTCATTCCGCTTCAGGCCACTGGATGATCGCCACGTGGGCGCACGCCCGACACCGACGCCTCGTTAGCAGAGTAACGGCCTCTGCCTCGAAGCGACGCATTAATTGCAGGCAAGTGGGCGACGCGTGGCGGCTCCCCATAGGTTTTCAATCGCATCGAGCCACGGCGATGAGGATCGTGGCAATTATGATGCAAGATCTTCGCCTCCCCACGTCATGTCCGCATTTAATCCCGACGTTCCGTTCTACGACGCCCCAACGGAACGGCGGGCTGGGGGGTAACTGTTACAGCCGTGACAGCGACGTGGCCAGGCTCAGGTACCGCCGAATGCGATCGAGCCACGTGGAGGTTTCCCCGGCCAAGTCGGCGCCACGTCTTCAAGGCCAGGATCGGCAAGACTACACCGCCCGAAGACTGTCTAAGGCAAACCGCCCTTGCCGAGGTCGAGCTTGGCTCGGTGTTCCTCTACCACCCCGCTGGCGCCCGGACTCGGAGGGGTCCGCCTAAGTGAGGTTGGCCGAGGCCGGGCGACCTCCTGCCACCTCGCCAGGTGTCCACCCAGGAGGGGTCCACCTAAACCGAGGTCGGCCGGTCCTTCGCCCTTCGCCAGGTGGCAACCCGGAGACGGGCCCACCTCGGCCGAAGCCAAGCGACCTCCTGCCACCTCGCCAGGTGTCCACCCAGGAGGGGTCCACCTAAGTCGAGGTCGGCCGGTCCTTCGCCCTTTGCCAGGTGGCAACCCGGAGACGGGCCCACCTCGGCCGAAGCCAGGCAACCTCCTGCTACCTCGCCAGGTGTCCACCCAGGAGGGGTCCACTTAAGCCGAGGTCGGCCGGTCCTTCACCCTTCGCCAGGTGGCAACCCGGAGACGGGCCCACCTCGGCCGAAGCCAGGCGACCTCCTGCCACCTCGCCAGGTGTCCACCCAGGAGGGGTCCACCTAAGCCGAGGTCGGCCGATCCTTCGCCCTTCGCCAGGTGGCAACCCGGAGACGGGCCCACCTCGGCCGAAGCCAGGCGACCTCCTGCCACCTCACCAGGTGTCCACCCGGGAAGGGTCCACCTAGGCCGAGGTCGGCTGGTCCTTCGCTCCTCACCAGTTGGCCCCCAGAGACGGGTCTAACTTGGCCGAGGTCAGACCGCACGTACGGAGAGGGTCCCAGGGAGAGAAACGAGCCCCGAGGCCATCCCTCGGACCGTACGAACCCCAGACGGTGCTCCGTACGGAGGGCGGCGGCACGCGGAACATCACTTGCATCGGCCCGACAGGTCCCGCAGCCGAGAGACGCGATCCTGACGAAGCAGGTCCCATAAATGGATGGCGCCCACGCTTGGGGATAAGAGCGCTCTCGCTGGGCCCGAGGCCTGGCCGGCCGCCCTGCCAGCGCTGCCCTCCCCTCTTTCTCTTCTGTCTTTGCCTTTTCCCTGCTGGGCCCGGCGGACGAGGTCGGAAAGCCGCCTGGCCCCCTTCACCGAAAAGGGAAAAGAGAAAAGGACGGGGAGGGAAAGTCTCCAAGGAGGAAGAAACAAGCGCACGACGAAAGAGAATAAAGAGGGAAGAATCTGGGAACGACAAGGTAAGCCAACCAGCCTGGGGACAAGGAGGAAGCACCAGCAAAAGGGCCTCGCTCCGAGAGAGAAACCAGAGATCCCGAGAGGGGAACACTGGGTGTGAGCTCGGCAAGGAGGCCCCGCCGAGATTCTGGTCCCCAGAGCGCTTTCTTCACCAGTTAACTCTCCAAGTCTGGGACCCTTTCGAGGGTCCAGTGGAGAGTCTGTTCCTTCTCGTCGTCTACTGACTTGACCGTCGGAGCTCCCTCGCCGGGATCCCCGGCCAGGGTCTTCTAACCCCCTTTTTGCAGGTTCTCCGTGGGAAGGGAGGCTCCCTCGCCAGGCGGTCAGGAGGGATCGGCAGATCCATGGCACGGGCGCGGCGGCGAGAGCGGCAACAATGGGGACATCAACCCGCACGAATCTCTAAGCAACATGAATCTTGGAGCAGTATGACTTTCGATGCATACCAGACCAGAATAAATTAGTTTAGGATTTATCTTTATCAATTATTTTAAAATTTGATTTAGGATTAGTTCGGTTAGGATTGAGTTATCTAGTATGGATAGACCTTATCTTGTATCTGAATTTGAACCATCCTTATCTTTCTATCTTGTATTTTGTTGAACCCTGAAGTGATTTTGATGATAACAAAACATTGGAGCATATATTTGGTTATCTAACAACTCTTCAAATGGTTGACAAGGTTTTGTAGGATGACTACTTTCACACATTTTTTAAACCCTATAACCTTTATTTCTTTGTGTTGAGTTGTAAGTAATTAGAATCTTGTAAAGAAGAACCCAACAAAAATTTTTCTATTTAAATCAAAGATAAAGGGTTGCTTCTACTAGTTTTCAAGATTCAATTTCTCTTGATTTTGTTGTAAGAAGATCTTAAGGAAGTCTTCAAAGCTTGGCATGTGAGATTTGGAGAAAAGGAATTGGACTGGCTGAAGAACCAATCTTGAGCTGACTGGATGGAGGAACCAGCCGACTCTGGCACTGGCACAAGAAAGAAGATCTCTGGCTTGCAGACCCAGCTGACTAGATCCGAGCTGACTAGATCCAAGCCGACTGGATTTCAGCCTAGCCGACTCGTCCAGGGTGAGCTATTTTCTCACCTCTGGAACCTAATCGACTGGATTTTAGCCTAGCCGACGCGTCCAGAGTGAGCTATTTTCTCGACTATGGAACCTAGCCGACTGGTTTTCAACCCAGCCAACCCGAACCTGATCCGAGCCGACTCGAAGAATGTCCGAGCTGACTGGAATGATGGGATCTCTTCCAATGGCTAGTTCCAGACTTTTGATTTTGAATTCTAAAAGTGCTCCAACGGTAACTTGTCACTTCCCAACGGTCTACAACATTCAAAATCAAGGGAAGGCAATTGAAGTCTCTATAAATGAGGTATGAGAACATCCTTAGAGAAGGCTAATGAGTTGTTGAACATTTATTGAACATTTATTGAAGTAAGAAGAGAGAGCACTTGAGCTTTGAAGTCAGTCTTCAAGCCTTCACCAACTCTTATAATAAGCTTGAAGCAACTTTTGAGGAAAGCAAGGAAGCCATTGAAGTACATTGAAGAGCATTCAATTGAGCTTCACTCGAGCTGCATCGGCAACCACCAGACAACTTAGTTTGTCATTTCTATTGCTTTTCTTTCTACTCCTTAAAGACTTGGGTTATTGGTGAGCCCAGTTGTAAAAACCAAATAGGTTTCTTTGGTGAGCCTACTGAAAACCAAAGTATAGAGGTTCTAGGTGAGCCTGTGAAAACCTAGTGTGGGTTTCTTTGGTGAGCCCGATTTAAAAACCAAAGTGTAGAGGTTGGGATTGTGAGCCTATAAAACAATCCGACTGTATTCCGGTTTGGGGGATATAGTAGAAATCCCAAGTGGTGAACTTGGGTAGTGGACGTAGGAGCTGGGTTGCTCCGAACCACTCTAAACTTGCTTTGTTTGTGTTGTGCTTTACCTATTTTTCAGCTTCTGTAATTAATTCTGATTAATACAACACTCAACCACTAAAAGAAATTACTTGTGCACATATTTGCAAGAAATTTTGTAATTCCCAATTCACCCTCCTCTTGGGAAAAGCCACCTGGGCAACAGCTGGTATCAGAGCAGTGTCTCTGATTACTTAAGTAAAGATTGATGGCTCATCCCATGAGTACATCCTTGACTGAAGGCCAGTCAACAAATAGACCTCCACTATTCACAGGCACTAATTACTCTTATTGGAAAGCATGAATTAAAATTTACATTCAAGCTATTGATTTTCAATTATGGAAGGTCATCTTAAAAGGGCCACACATTCCCATGATCAAAGTTGATAGCGTGGACATCCCTATGCCTGAAGAGGGCTAGGATGATCATGACATGAAAATGGGAGAATTGAATGCCAAAGCAATGAACTTACTATACTGTGCTTTGGATGCAAATGAGGTCAACCGAATTTTCACTTTCTCTTCAGCAAAGAAAATATGGGACAAACTCGAAGTGACCCATGAGGGAACTTTCCAAGTGAAAACCTCAAAGATAAATCTTTAGTTCACAATTATGAACTGTTTAAAATGGAACCTTCTGAAACAATTTCTTCCATGTTCTCTAGATTTACAGATATTATTAATGGTTTGAAGAGTCTTGGCAGGGTATACCTAAATGCTGATCTAGTTCAGAAGATACTCCGATCCTTACCTGACAAGTGGGATCCCGAAGTGATAGCAATCCAGGAGGCCAAAGACCTCAACACATTACTACTAGATGAACTACTGGGATCACTCATCATCCACGAGCTGACTATGCAGCACAGAACTGAAGACGAACAGAAGAAAAAGAAAACTATAGCCTTCAGAGCTGCTACCGAATCAAAGAGGGATGATGAAGAATCTGAAGAAGAAGCACCTCCTCCAATGATGATCTAGAAGACGATGATATTGCAATGGTTATGAGGAAATTCAGAAAGTTCATGGGAAGAAAGAAAAGAAGATTCAATCAAAATTCCATAGGAAGGATTACAGAAAAGAAAAAGAAAAGGACAGAAAGAAAGATAAAGAAGTAGCCCCCACATGCTATGAATGCAAGAAGCCGGGGCACATTCATCCAGACTATCCTCTATTGAAGAAATCCTTCAGACAAAAAAAGAAGAAGAAAGCCATGGTTGCCACATGGAGCAATAGTGAAGAATCATCTTCATCTAAAGAAGAAGAGATCAACAAGACTGTAAATCTGTGTTTAATGGGTCTCGAAGATGAGGTAACATCCCTTAGCAATTGCACTGAATTTATATTTGATGAATTAAATTCTGCATTTTATGATCTATTATCTGAATTTAAGAAAGCTGGAGTAAAGATAAAATCATTGAAAAATATGAATGACTCTTTACTCAAACAGAAAAATGAAATTTCAGAAAAGAATCTTTTATTGCAAAAAGAACTGCATGACTTTTCTGAAAGAATTGAAAAGTTGAAAAATGAAAATCTCTTATGTAAAAGGAAGAATAATGATTTATTTACTGAAAATATTGAACTGAAAAAGGAGGTTACAAAACTCAAGCCATTAGTTGAAAAACTTACTTTGTCTTCAAATAAGCTTGAGTTAATTTTAAAAGAACAATGAATTTCAGGAAACAAAGCTAGAATTGGTTTTAAAACTTCTATTATGAATGGAATTTCAGCAACTACTTTTATGAAATCTAAAGCACTTGTTCAAAATATTTTATCACAAAAAGTCTTGGCTGCACCAAAAAATGTTTCAAATTTAAAATCTTTATTGTATGTTCCTAAGAACTTGAGCAAAAATCCTTATTTTTCAAAAGGTTCAAAATCTGCATCAATTGCATCAACTTTTAGAACTTCTAATTCTACTCTTATTAAAAACTCCAAAGTCGTATGCCATGCTTGCAAAAGAATAGGACATAAAGCATTTGATTGCAATAATTCTAGAAATGTCCATAAGAATGTAAGAAAAATCTGGGTTCCCAAAGGAACTACCTCTGCTAACCTGCAAGGATCCAAGGTAGCTTGGGTACCTTAAAGAATTCATTGATTATTTTGCAGGAATGTTTTGCAGCCTAAAAGTTGAAGAAAATGTGGTACTTAAACAGTGGCTGCTCAAGACATATGACAGGTGACAAGGACCAGTTTATCACCCTTGAAATGAAAGAAGGAGGCATGGTCACCTTTGGAGACAATGGCAAAGGGAGAATAATCGGTATTTGTAAGATCAAAATAACTCCCTTCACTTTTATTGAAAATGTTTTGCTAGTAGAAGTGTTGAAGCATAATCTCTTAAGCATAAGTCAATTATGTGATAAAGGCTTCAAGGTTGTCTTTGAGTCTTCTATGTGTATAGTAACTAACTCTTCAGATTCTAGTGATAAGTTCATTGGACATAGACTTGAAAATATCTATGTGCTAAATCTTAATGATCTTGCCATGTCAAGTAGCTCCAGTCTAGTTGCAATGAATGCTAAGACCAAAGAGTCATGTTTACTATGGCATAGACGATTAGATCATGCTAGCATGCATACTACTGCCAAATTGATTTCTAAAGATCTTGTTAGAGGCATGCCTAAGTTCAAAGTTGATTTTGATCATGTGTGTGATGCATGCCAAATGGGTAAACAAACTATGGGAAGTTTTAAATCAAAGAATATAGTTTCTACAATAAGACCACTTGAACTACTTCACATGGATATTTTCGGACCTACTACGACCACAAGCCTAGGAGGTATGAAATATGCTCTTGTGATAGTAGATGATTTTTCAAAATTTACTTGGATTTTGTTTATTGCTTCAAAAGACTAAACTTTTCATGTTTTCAGAAAATTCGATAAAAAAGTTTCAAATCAAAAGAACTTATCTTTAATTTCAATTAGAAGTGATCATGGAACTGAATTTGAAAATCAATTTTTTGAAGATTATTATACTAAATTTGGCATTGATCACAACTTCTCCTCTCCTAGAACACCTCAACAAAATGGTGTTATAGAGATGAAAAATAGGACATTGGAAGAAATGGCTCGCACAATGTTGTGCGAAGGCAATCTTCCAAAGTACTTTTGGACAGAAGCGGTGAACACTGCATGCTATATTTTAAATCGCATTTTGATCCATCCTATTTTAAAGAAAACCCCCTATGAGCTTTGGAATGATAGAAAACCCAATATCAGTTATTTTCATGTGTTTGGATGCAAATGCTTTGTGCATAACAATGGAAAAGATAATTTAGGAAAATTTGATTCTAAAGCTGATGATGCAATTTTCCTAGGCTATTCATTTCATAGCAAACCATATTGGGTTTTTAATAAAAGGACTCTTACTAATGAAGAGTCAATACATGTTGTATTTATTGAAACTAACCCTACACCTTCTAGACAAGAAGAGTGCATAGATAATGATGCAGGTACATTGCAAAAAGAAATGGATGACTTAAGCATTCAAGATAAAGATACTCAAGATGGAGAAGAAACGGTAAGTAAGGATCACACCGATCTATCGAGGGACTAGAGGTATGTTACATCTCACCCTAAAGAATTAATCATAGGAGATCCTTCACATGGTGTTAGGACTAGGTCTGCTCGTAAGGATGCACATGATTACCTAGCCTTTGTATCACAAATAGAACCCCATAGCCTAGAAGAAGCTGAGACTAACCCAAACTGGATGATGGCAATGCATGAGGAATTAAACTAGTTTGAAAGGAATAGGGTATGGACACTTGTAGATAGACCTTCTGACCATCCAATAATAGGAACCAAATGGGTCTATAGGAATAAATTAGATGAACAAGGAAACATAATAAGAAACAAAGCTAGATTAGTGGCTAAGGGATATAACCAAGAAGAAGGTATTGATTTTGATGAAACTTATACACCTATAGCAAGGCTAGAAACCATTAGACTACTACTTGTATTTGCTTGCTACATGAATTTCAAACTTTTTCAAATGGATGTAAAGAGTGCATTTCTTAATGGTTTTATCTCTGAACAAGTTTTTGTGGAACAACCACCAGGTTTTGAAAATCATACTTTTCCAAACTACGTATTTAAATTAAACAAAGCATTGTATGATTTGAAACAAGCACCTAGAGCCTGGTATGATAGACTTAGCACTTTCTTAATTGAAAATGATTTTTCAAGAGAAAATGTAGACAAAACCTTATTTATCAAAAAGAATAATAATGACATTTTAGTTATACAAATATATGTTGATGATATCATTTTTGATGCAACTAACAAATCTCTATGTAAAGAACTTGCTAAGCTTATACAGGGAGAATTTGAAATGAGCTTAATGGGCGAACTAAACTACTTCCTTGGACTTCAAGTAAAACAAACAAAGGAAGGCATCTTCATTAACCAAGCCAAATACATCAAAGAAATCATCAAAAAGTTTGGTATGGAGAGTAGCAAATCAATGAGCACACCCATGAGCCCAGCTTGCAGATTGGACAAAGATGAAAATGGATCCAATGTTGATCAAAAGCTATATAGAGGTATGATCGGATCCCTATTATATTTGACTGCAAGTAGACCTGATATATTATATAGTGTATGTGTATGTGCTAGATTTCAGTCATCACCAAAAGAAACACATATGCTTGCTATTAAGAGAATAATTAAATATTTGAAAGGAACAAGTAATTTAGGAATTTTGTATTCTAAACATTCTATCCTGAATTTGATTGGACTCTCTAATGCTGACTATGCTGGTTGTAAAATAGATAAAAAAAGTACTAGCGATACATGCTAATTTCTAGGGTTGAATTTAATCTCATGGCACTGTAAGAAGCAAAACTCTGTAGCCTTGTCTATAGCTGAGGCTGAGTACGTGGTTGCTGGTAGTTGTTGTGCTCTAGTGTTATGGATTAAACAACAACTAGAAGACTTTGGTTTATCACAATATAAAATTTCAATTAAATGTGATAACACAAGTACTATCAATTTGACAAAGAATCCAATTCAACACTCTAGAACCAAGCACATTGAAATTAGACATCATTTTATTAGAGATCATGTTTCAAATGGTGATATAGTGCTTGATTTTGTCCCTACTAAAAATCAATTAGCTGATATATTTACTAAGCCACTTAATCAAGACAGGTTTGAACTAATTAGAGGTGAATTAGGACTTTGTGATCCTTTTTAAATTCTCTAATCTAATTCCTTCAAATTTAAGGAAACATCATCTAGAAAACCTCCTGATTTCATTCTCTATCATAGAGCCTAAATTTCCTTTGAAATTTTCTCCAAAATCTCTCAAAATTGTGATCGAAATTTCCAAAACTTGATTTCTCTGTTCGAGTCAACTGGTTCTTAAATCGAGTCGACTAGAAATCTCTTAGATTTGTGATTGAAATTTTCAAAACCCTGATTTCTCTGTTCGAGTCGACTAGATTTTCTGTGTTTTGGGCGAGTTATGACCTAGCCGGCTCGAGCCTCTCTAGGGCTTTTTCGAGTCGACTGGATTATCATGCCTGAGTTGTTTATTTTGGGGCATAAACCCCATTTCGAGCTTTCTAACCTCCACTTCAATTTTCTAACCATTCATTCCTCTCCTAATCATATTCCAAATACTCCTCTCACCCTTCTAAGCTCTCCAATCTCTTATTTCTTCCTCTTTCCTAGCAATGGCTCCAAAATATGCTATCGGGAAATGCTCCTTGCGGGCTGCTCCATCCGTGGAAAGGGAAAGAAGAACTAAGAGATGACAAGAAGAGCCGACTGCCACTGTTCATAGTGAAGAACTTGTGGAAGAACCTGCAAGGGCCGCTCCAAGTGCTCCAAGCCAAATCTCTTCAATGTCCACAAGACTGGTAACCTCTGGCCGTCGTATCAACTTTGAATTTATTAAGGAGATTGGGTTAAAGATTGGTGATTTGATTGAGGATCAAGGTTGGAGGACATTTTGCTCCCTAAATGAAAAAACCTACCCCTCTCTTGTTAAGACATTTTATGAAAATTTGAGATTGGGTACAAATCATGTAGAATCTACAATTAAAGGAAGAAGAGTTATTGTCAATGAAGATGTTCTACACAACCTATTGGATTTACCTATTGATGGGGTGAAATTCTTAGTAATTGGGGATAGAGAAAAGGCCTTGAGGACTATTTTAAACAAGGAAGATGTCAGTGGGATTGGAACTGTATTTGCCAACACCTTATCACTTGAAATGAGGTTGTTACATAATTTTATCAGTAGGATATTTGTGCAAAGGACTGGAAGATTTGATTAGGTAACGGAGAAGGACCTGAGCCCTATGGAACATATCTTAGAAAAGACTCCTGTGAACTTATCACATATTATCATTATGCAAATGAAGGAGACTGTTAGAAAGGCTAAGGCTTGCTTACCCTATGGAATGATGTTAACCCTACTATTCAAGTCTCAAAGAGTGAGTTTGGAAGGTGAAGATGGAGTTGAACTGCACCATACGGATGTCTACACCTCCAAGTCACTAGAAAGAATGGGTTACACTCAAGTTGAAGGTGTTTGGAGAAAGAAAGGAACAAATGTCAGGGCAATTGGTAGTTCGAGCAGTGAAGAAGAAGAAGAGAATGAAGAAATGGTTGAAACCTCTACTGCACCTGCACCTGAACCAGAGTCTCTATTTTCGGAACCTGCTGCCACTTTTGAAGAGACAGATGTACCTTTTCCTGATCTTGATATGCCTGCACTTGAATTTGATTTTCTTGTAGTTGATGTACCTTTACCACACTTCACTCCTGCAGCCTCACATCCTCCAAACATTCAAAGTCAAATTGAGAATCAGATGAAGGCTTTGACTAATTCACTAACAGACACTATCACTTCACTTTTTGGTGATCTAAAACAGTCGGTGGATAGTTGACTGTCTCAACTGGAAGAACAAGTTACCAGTTTGCAAGGAAAGGTTGAAGCAATAGAAACTTCAAGATCTACACCTCAAGTTGAACTTCAACCTATCCTAGACCTTATATCTTCTAATTCTGAAGGCATAAAAAATTCAGTTGATGCAACATTAAATGAGTATAGAACTGAGTTGAATGAAGCCAAATGCATTTTGGGAACAATTGCAAAAACAAGACAAATGGCAGATGACTACATACGAGGCATTGGGATTATCAGGTCAGAACTTGGAAGACTCAGAGGATCTGTTGAAGCTTTTGCTAATGTCCAAGCTTCTGAACTTATATCAATGCAAAAAGAAATTGGTAAAATGAAAGAGGCTATGAACAAGGTACCTACAAGCCTCAAGGACATGGAACAGCAACTTGGTGCAATATGGATGGAGATGGTTTCAATCTGTGGCACTGTTGGATCCTTGGAGATCACTGCTAGGACTAGACCTCTATATGATCCTTCTCTTATTTCCTCTAGGCGTCCTACCACTTCTCACCATCCTAGAGCACCTCCACCTCATGCATCTTCTAGTAGACCTCCTAGACCTGCTTCTTGGTATGGTACTAGTATGCATACCAATGTACATAAGGAAGAATCTGATAGTGAGTAGGTCTTTGATAAATGTATTTTTTTTGAAATTTTTTAAAGAATGCGTAATGTTTAATGTGCTGAATCTTTTGATGGAAATACAATGAATATCTTTTTGGACACATGTGTGTATTTCTTTTATCTTGCTAACACTCTCTAATATTTTTTTTAAATAGGATTCTCTCTTTAATTTAAGAAAGTGAAATTATCTCAAACAAATCTTAATACAATCTCAATCTATTTAAAATCTGAGCTTAATTGAATAACTTTTTGATTTGATGACAAAAAGGGGGAGAACTATTATATAATAAAATGCATGAAAGAAGAAACTTAATGAATTGAAATAGAACTGCTAAAGTTAATTAGACATGGGGAGCTTAATGAATATTGCATACCTTTTCTGCTAAAGTGTTCAAATAAATGATAAAGGGGGAGAAGTTTTATGTTGATTAAAAATTTTATAAAAGGAGGAGAAATACAAGTTTATTTTGCTTCAATATTTCATATTCTGCTCTCTACTAATTACATCTATCTGTCAATGCTTAATGTTGCTTAATATACACAAGCACTTATTCTTTGACACTTACATATTATAGAGTTGGCTTTGTGTATAACTATATAGCATACATTGATACTCATTTAAGAATACAGTTAATATTATGATACGTCAAACAAGTGTAAATGCTTACTATGATATACATCTATACTTGTGAATAGAATAGATTTTTTTCATACCCAGTGTTTTGTCATCATCAAAAAGAGGGAGATTGTTGAACCCTGAAGTGATTTTGATGATCATAAAATATTGGAGCATATATTTGGTTATCTAACAACTCTTCAAATGGTTGACAAGTTTTTGTAAGATGACTACTTTGATACATTTTTTAAACCTTACAACCTTTATTTCTGTGTTGAGTTGTAAGTAATTATAATCTTGCAAAGAAGAACCCAACAAAAATTTCCCTATTTAAATCAAAGATAAAGGGTTTCTTCTACTAGTTTTCAAGCTTCAATTTCTCCTAATTTTGGTGTAAGAAGATCTTAACGAAGTCTTCAAAGCTTGGCATGTGAGATCTGGAGAATAGGAATTGGTCTGGCTGAAGAACCAAGCCAACTAGCACCTAGTCCCAGCTGACTCATCCAGAACTTGGTTGATAATAGTCTGAGAACCTCAGGGATCCGAGCTGACAGGATTTCAGCCTAGCCGACTCGTCCAGAGTGAGCTATTTTCTTGCCTCTGGAACCTAGTCGACTAGATTTCAGCCTAGCTGACTTGTCCAGAGTGAGCTATTTTCTCGACTGTGGAACCTAGCCAACTGGTTTTCAACCCAGCCGACCTGAACCTGATCAAAGCTGACTCGAAGAATGTCCGAGCCAACTGGAATGATGGGATCTCTTCCAATGGCTAGTTCCAGACTTATAATTTTGAATTCCAAAAGTGCTCCAATGGTAACCTGTCACTTCCCAACGGTCTACAACATTCAAAATCAAGGGAAGGCAGTTGAAGTCTCTATAAATGAGGTATGAGAACATCCTTAGAGGAGGCTAATGAGTTGTTGAACATTTATTGAACATTTATTGAAGTAAGAAGAGAGAGCACTTGAGCTTTGAAGTCAGTCTTCAAGCCTTCACCAACTCTTATCGAAAGCCTGAAGCAACTTTTGAGAAAAGTAAGGAAGCCATTGAAGTGCATTGAAGAGCATTCAATTGAGCTTCACTCGATCTGCATTGGCAACCACCAGACAATTTAGTTTGTCATTTCTGTTGCTTTTCTTTCTACTCCTTAAATACTTGGGTTATTGGTGAGCCCAGTTGTAAAAACCAAATAGGTTTCTTTGGTGAGCCTACTGAAAACCAAAGTATAGAGGTTCTAGGTGAGCCTGTGAAAAACTAGTATGGGTTTCTTTGGTGAGCCCGGTTTAAAAACCAAAGTGTAGAGGTTGGGATTGTGAGCCTGTAAAACAATCCAACTGTATTATGGTTTGGGGGATATAGTGGAAATCCTGAGTGGTGAACTTGGGTAGTGGACGTAGGAGCTAGGTTGCTCCGAACCACTCCAAACTTGCTTTGTTTGTGTTGTGCTTTACTTACTTTTCAGCTTCCGCATTTAATTCTGATTAATACAACACTCAACCACTAATGTGCACATATTTGCAAGAAATTTTGTAATTCCCAATTCACCCCCCTCTTGGGAAAAGCCACCTAGGCAACATATTCAAATTCAAATGAGGGTTGGAAAGGTCTATAAATACCACCCTCATTTCTTTGTAAATAAGAGGTGATGAAAATAAGTTTTTAGAGAAGAGAGATTCTTCTTTCGCTCCATATGGAGAGGGTGAGATGCCTACTTTTTGCTCCGCAAGGAGAGCACGTAAGGTGCAACACCGGGACATGATGCAAGATCATGTCTAGTTATTCCCTTCCCTAATTCCACCTTCTTTACCGCCCTTAGGTCCTTTCAGATTCATGCTAACGGCTCCAATAGTGAGGTGGGTAGGATACCTTAGAGGTATGAGATCTCTCCATATGGCTCCATTAGTGAGGTGGGTAGGATGCCCTAGAGATGTGAGATCTCTCTATACGGTTCCATTAGTAAGGTGGGATACCCTAGAGGTGTGAGATCTCTCTGTGAGTGTGAGTCCTAAAGTTCATGAAAGCCCTGACCCCTGTCTTCCATCTCCATTATTCCTTCACCACCTCCCTACAAAAAAAAATCAAAAAAAAAATTAATGGTACCCTAATCTCGGTGACTTCTCAGCTCGTCGACGATCCTCCCCTGATCCTGTCCCCCATCATAGCCTTTGTCCGACGCTTTGCCTCTTGAACAGATGGTCGAGGTCTCCATACAAGTTGTTTTCTAGGACCCATTTCCAAGAAAACAAGAGGAAGAACAAATAGGGGAAGGAAAGATGAGTTTTTCTCAGTGAAAATCATGAACAACGGTTGCAGAATGGAGAGAAAGAAAGGGAAAAAGGCTTCAAACAAAAATCAACACTAATGAATAGTAATTGAAAGGAAATGGATGGTTTGGAGGGGCTTACCAATGAGTCGGTTCACGGATTTGGGAACAAAAAGTGAGAAGAAAGTGAACGGTTACCCTATTTGATTTTGGAAATCCATTGGTCAAGTATCGACTCATAACTGAGAGTCAAGTGTCGACACTTGCAGGTGTCGACACTTCACTGTCTCAACACTTATACAAATAATTCGAAGGAAAAAAGGGAAAAAACCACAAAAAATCATGGAAATTTATTTCAAAGGATTATGAATGACTAAATAAGATTTTTAAAAGGGTTTGATCAATAAAAAATAAAAATTAAAGAGTCATGAAAAGATCAAAATTTAATCAAATGGATTAATGATCCCTAACTCTCTTCTAATCATACTGTTACAGCCGTTACGATGACGTGGCGTGTCTTAGATTCCGCCAGGCGTGACCCGAACCACGTGGATTTTTTCGGCAGTGCGGGAGCGGTCCAGCAAGGTTGGATGTTGCTTCACCGTGGCCGAAGTCGAGGTCGGGCCAGGCCTTCCTGCTCCTTCGCCAGGTGGCGCTCGAACGCGGGTCCACCTCGGTCGAAGTCGAGCACCCCTCTACCACTCTGCCAGGTGTCCGCCCAGGAGGGGCCCACCTTGGCCGAAGCCGGCGGCCCCTTGCTCCCTCGCCGGGTGGCGCCCTGAGATGGTTCCACCTCGGTCGAGGTCGAGTCGGGCCTTCCTGCTCCTTCACCAGGTGGCGCCCGAACACGGGTCCACCTCGGTCGAAGTCAAGCGCCCCTCTGCCACTCCGCCAAATGTCCGCCCAGGAGGGGCCCACCTCGGTCGAAGCCGGCGACCCCTTGCTCCCTCGTCGGGTGGTGCCCTGAGATGGTTCCACCTCGGCCGAGGTCGAGCCGGGCCTTCCTGCTCCTTCGCAAGGTGGCACCCGGACACGGGTCCACCTCGGCCGAAGTCGAGGGCCCCTCTGCCGCTCCGCCAGGTATCCGCCTAGGAGGGGCCCACCTCGGCCGAAGCCAGCGACCCCTTGCTCCCTCACCGGGTGGCACCCTGAGACGGTTCCACCTCGACCGAGTTCGAGCTGGGCCTTCCTGCTCCTTCGCCAGGTGGCGCTCGGACACGGGTCCAACTCGATCGAAGTCGAGCACCCCTCTACTGCTCCGCTAGGTGTCCGCCCAGGAGGGGCCCACCTCGACCAAAGCCAACGACCCCTTGCTTCCTCGTCGGGTGGCGCCTTGAGACGGTTCCACCTCGACCGAGGTCGAGCCGGGACTTCCTGCTCCTTCGCCAGGTGGCACCCGGACACAGGTCCACCTCGACCGAAGTCGAGCACCCCTTTGCCGCTCCGCCAGGTGTCCGCCCAGGAGGGGCCCACCTCGACCGAAGTCGGTGGCCCCTTGCTCCCTCGCTGGGTGGTGCCCTGAGACGGTTCCACCTCGGCTGAGGTCGAGCCGGGCCTTCCTGCTCCTTCACCAAGTGGCGCCCGGACACGGGTCCACCTCGGCCGAAGGCGAGCACCCCCCTGCCGCTCCGCCGGGTGTCCACCCAGGAGGGGCCCACCTCGATCGAAGCTTGTGACCCCTTGCTCCCTCGCCGGGTGGCACCCTGAGAGGGTTCCACCTCGGCCGAGGTCGAGCAGGGCCTTCCTGCTCCTTCGCCAGGTGGTGCCCGAACACGGTCCACCTCGGCCGAAGTCGAGTGCCCCTCTACCACTCCGCCAGGTGTCTACCCAAGAGGGGCCCACCTCGGCCGAAGCCGACGGCCCCTGGCTCCCTCACCGGGTGGCGCCCTGAAACGGTTCCACCTCGACCAAAATCAAGCCGGGCCTTCCTGCTCCTTCGCCAGGTGGCGCCCGAACATGGGTCAACCTCAGTC
The DNA here is from genome assembly GCA_021397845.1 of Areca catechu. Classification (NCBI taxonomy): domain Eukaryota; kingdom Viridiplantae; phylum Streptophyta; class Magnoliopsida; order Arecales; family Arecaceae; genus Areca; species Areca catechu. The sequence continues at coordinate 155,664,427 of CM038039.1, read as the reverse complement.
GAAGTCGAGCACCCCTCTACCGCTCCGCCAGGTGTCCGCCCAGGAGGGGCCCACCTCGATCGAAGCCGGCGGCCCCTTGCTCCCTCGCCGGGTGGCGCCTTGAGACGGTTCCACCTCGGCCGAGGTCGAGCCGGGCCTTCCTACTCCTTCGCCAGGTGGCGCCCAGACACGGGTCCACCTCGACCGAAGTTGAGCGCCCCTCTATCGCTCCGCCAGGTGTCCGCCCAGGATGGGCCCACCTCAGCCGAAGCCGGTGGCTCCTTGCTCCCTAGCCGGGAGGTGCCCTGAGACGGTTCCACCTCGACCGAGGTCGAGCCAGGCCTTCCTACTCCTTCGCCAGGTGGCTCCCGAACACGGGTCCACCTCGATCAAAGTCGAGTGCCCCTCTGCGGCTCCGCCAGGTGTCCGTCCAGGAGGGGCCCACCTTGCCCGAAGCCGGCTACCCTGCATGGTGAGGCCGCCGAGAAGCAGGGACACGAGTTTCGAGACCTCCCCTCAAGCAGCATGCACCACACCTCGAGAGGAGCACCGGTACAGTCGACGACAATGTACGAAACCTCGTTTACATCGGCCCGATAGGTTCCGCAGTCGAGAGGCGAAGTCCTGGCAAGACAGGACCCGGTAACGGACGTTGTTGATGTATAGGAAGGAGAGCGCTCGCGCTCGGCCCAAAGTATGGCCGGTGTCCTCCCTCTACCCTTTCCTCGCTGGGCTCGGCAAGCAAGACAAGGAGGCCACCGGGTTCCTGGACCTGAAGGGGAAAGGGGAAAGAGAGAGAGAGAAGGAGGTAAAAGTGAAGAAGGGGCCTCCCAAGGGCGGGAGGCCGGAGGGAGCATGATGGGATAAAAGGATGGGAAGAGCGGACGACCAGGTAAGGGGAAAAAAAGGCTGGGAAAAGAAAAGGCACCGAGAGCAGGATCCAAGATCCCATGAGGGGTCCCTTGGCGCAAGCTCGGTGAAGGAACTTGGCCCAATTTCCACTCTTCTAGAGACCTTTTTTGCTAAAGATAATCTCTAAGCCTGGGACTCCTTCGAGGGCCCGTCTTGGAGATTCTGTTCCATCTCACAGTTTTCTAACTTGCTCATCGGAGCTCCCTCACCGAGATCCCCGGCCAAGGTTTCTGACCTTGTCTTGCAGGATCGGGAGCCCAGAGACCTCGAGGAGAGACGGTCTGATCCCGCCACCATCTCTGAAGTTACAGGCCGCAGCGGCGAGATCGACAACAGATTGGCGCACCAGGTAAGGGGTAGGACAACACCCCCAATGCGAGCTAGCTCTCTGTGGGACGAAATGCGCTCTGGCCATGGTGGTCACACGCGGGCGCGAAGCATCCACCAGCCAAGTAGGAGAGGTCCCCTCCCCTCATGGGCCACGCAACCCGAAGCAGGAGCTTCCTGCTCCACCTCCTCTTCCACCGCAGCCGACCTCGGTGGACGGACCTTTTGCAGCTGTCATCCAACAGCTGCAAATCCTGACTACAGCAGTTCGGTAGCTACAGCACCAGCAGCGCTCCCTGGCCACGTAGCCCTAGCCAGGGACCCGCGCGGCTCAGGCCGCGAGGCCGCGCGAAAGCCTGTGCTCCATCCAAGGCAGGCCTTCCAAACCGCGGGCAGCCTCCAACCCCCGCGGGAGCCACCAAACCCACACGAAGAAAAATTACTCCAGTTCGATGGATCATGAGAGTCGATCCCCGACCGATGATGCCGAGATGGCGCGCTGTAGTAGGCGACGTCGGGGCAAAGCCCCCCGTCGAGACCGATCAGCGCCCCCTTTACCTGCGGCCTCGGTGGAAGATTTCACTAACGAGGCCATCAGGCGCCAGGCCGAGAGGCGCCTGGAGGAGCACGAGCGCAAACTGGCAGAGTTCGCCCGTCGATTTGCCAACCTACAGAACTCCTCGGTGGACCCGGCGGGCTACGATGCCCGGCCACCCTTCTCCCAGGAAATCCAAGAGGAGCCGATCCCGAGTCAGTTCTGCATGCCGCAGGTGGATCCCTACGATGGGACCACCGACCCTTTGGACCATCTGGAGAGCTACAAGGCTCTCATGAGGGTCCAGGGAGCCATGGATGCTCTCTTATGCATTGCCTTCCTCGCTACCGTCCGGAAGGCTGCTCGAGTCTAGTTCACCCGTCTCGAGCCGGGATCTATTTGCTCCTTCCATCAATTGGAAGGAAGGTTCGTGGCGCACTTCGACGCTTGTCGGAAGGTTTCGAGAGAGGTGGACAGCCTCTTCTTCATCCGCCAGCAGGACCAGGAGCTGCTTCGGGACTATATTACCCGCTTCAAGATCGCCGCCCTGGAAATCTACAGCCTGGACGAGCCCGTTGCCATGTTGGCATTAAAGCACGGGCTCAAGACGTCCCGCCTGACTTATTTCCTAGACAAGAAACCCCCTAGGACATATTTTGAGCTCCCCTCCATGTCCACAAGTATATCCGAGTAGAGGAGGCCGATCGCACCCGGCGAGAGCTGGACGGGAGGACCTTGAAGAAGCCGACCCCGAGAGATGTTCCCGGGACCCGAAAGCCCGGGCCACCTGCTAACCCCCGTCCAAATTCGAAGCCGAAGGGCGGAGCCACCCCGGAATGAAGTTTCACCACTCTCCTTGTTCCCAGAACGAAGATCCTCATGGAGATTGAGGGCGAGCACTACCTCCGCCGACCTCCCCCTCAGAACCCAAGGAGCGCCCGCGATAAGTCAAAGTACTGCCAGTTCCACTGCGAGCACGGCCATGACACGGAGGAGTGTCGCAATCTAAAGCGGGAAATCGAGGAGCTGATTAAAAGAGGCTACCTCAGGAAGTTCATGAGGAACGAAGCTCCGGCGGAGTGACAGCCCCTCGCAGCCCTACCCCCAGTCCCTACGATCGATAATCGCCAGACGAAGAAGCCGGTGGGCATGATCTCTTGTGGAATTAGGCGGGCAGCAAAGAGAGCCCGGGAGGTGGGGGACCCGGAGAATGTATCCCCCTTTGAGGGGACTGAAAATAAAAATGTAAATAATGATGCTGTGGTGGTTGAGATGACCATCGCAAAGCATCCTGTACATCGCATTATGGTAGATAGTGGGAGCTCTACTGACATACTTTTTTATAATGCTTTCTCCCGAATGAACCTGTCTCATGATCAGCTAAGACCGGTGCACACCCCTCTTGTGGGCTTTACCGGGGACTCGGTGGGGGTCGAAGGGGAGATCACTCTCCCTGTCACCGCTGGATCCCCACCTTGATAGACCACCGTCATGATGACGTTCACCGTCATTAAACTCCCCTCGCCTTATAATGCGATCCTCGATCATCCAGGGCTCAACCAGCTAGACTCCATGATTTCCACGAAACGGTTGCTAGTACAGTTCCCCACGGCCTCCGAGCTTGGGGTGATGAGGGGGACGACCCAGCCAGTCCAGCATTGCCTTCAAGCGATCCCGGGTGCCCGAGGCACCGAGCTCGGCCCCGACGTCGACGACCTCGACTTAAGGGAGAAGGAATCCAGGGAAGGACCCGTGGAACATCTGCTAGCGTATCCCCTCGGTTCGGACCCTCAGAAGACTATGCATGTGGGGGCCCAGCTCTCGGAGGAAGAGCGGACCCGCCTGCTGGATTTCCTCCGCGCGAATGCGGATGTGTTTGCATGGTCCGCGGCAGACATGCTGGGCATCCCCCCTAAAGTCATCACCCACAGGCTAAACATGGATCCGATGTGCCGCCCGGTCCGCCAGAAGAAGAGGAGCTTCACCGCAGAAAGGCAGAGGGCCATCAACGAAGAGGTGGAAAAGCTCCTCGCCGCCAGTTTCGTGCGGGAAGTACAATATCCCGGCTAGTTGACGAATATGGTCATGGTGAAGAAGAGTAGTGGCAAGTGGAGGATCTGTGTGGACTACACCGACCTCAACCGAGCCTGCCCGAAGGATAGCTTCCCTCTTCCAAAGATTGACCAGCTGGTAGACACCACTTTGGGGCATCGCCTCCTCTCTTTCATGGATGCCTTCTCTGGGTACAACCAGATTCGAATGCACCCGGAAGACGAAGAGCACACCACCTTCGTCATCGATCGCGGAACTTACTGTTACAAGATGATGCCATTTGGCCTCAAAAATGCCGGGGCCACGTACCAGCGACTGGTCAACAAAGTCTTCAAGGATCAGATGGGCCGCATCATGCAGGTGTACGTGGATGACATGCTGGTAATGAGCAAGCCCCTTTCAGATCATGTTGGCGACCTGGCGGAGACCTTCGGCAACCTCCGACTTCACCAGATGAAGCTAAACCTGGTGAAGTGTGCCTTCGGCGTCTCCGCCGGGAAATTCCTAGGGTTCATGGTGACCCAAAGAGGGATAGAGGCCAACCCGAAAAAGGTCCATGCCATTTTGGACTTGGAGCAACCCACCTCCAAGAAGCAAGTGCAGCGACTCACCAGTCGGATAGCCGCTCTGAGTTGGTTTATCTCGAGGTCGGCCGACCGCTGCAAGCCTTTCTTCAAAGTACTGAGGAAGATGAGTGACTTCACTTGGACCGAGGAGTGCCAGGAGGTGTTTGACGAGCTAAAGAAGATGCTTACATCGCCCCCACTGCTCTCCAGGCCTGAAGGAGAGGAGCTCGTCCTCTACCTGGCGATCACCCCGGAGGTCGTCAGCTCGGTCCTGGTTTGGACCGATGACCAGAGAGTTCAGAGGCCGGTGTACTACACGAGCAAACTCCTCCGTGATGCGGAGCTCAGGTATTCCTGGTCTGAAAAGCTCATTTTTGCATTAATAGTGTCTGCCCATCGTCTCAGGCCCTATTTCCAAGCACATCCCATTGCCGTTCTGACTGATCAGCCGCTGAAAGCGATACTCAGCCGATCCGACACATCCAGGTGATTGGCGAAGTGGGCACTCAAGCTCAGCGAGTTCGATATCGCTTATCGGCCAAGGTCGGCCATGAAGGTGCAAGTGCTCGCCGACTTCTTGGTCGAGTGCGCAGGCCTAGGCAAGGGGATAGAGGAGGACCCTCTAGACCGGCAGTTGAAATCGGGACCCGAGGAGGACATATGGATCCTTCATGTGGACGGAGCCTCGAACTCCGATGGGAGTGGAGCCGGTCTCATCCTCGCCAATAGCGATGGGGTCATCGTCGAATGTGCACTCCATTTCCAGTTCACCGCAACTAACAACCATGTAGAGTATGAGGCGCTCCTCGCCGGGCTGAGAGTGTCCCGCGAGTTGGGCATGGCCAACCTGGTGCGGGCACCAGACTCAGAAGAAGACTTCAGAGCTCCATCTGGATCTCTGATTAACCTTGCCCGAAGAATTAGGGTTTTTTGGTTTTTAATAAGAGTTGACTAGATCAACTTAATTTAGCTTGAGTTTACATTACCTGCATTTTATTTTGTTGAGTCATGTTGACTCAGTAGTGGACTAGGGTTTCAAAATGGGATGTTACACTTTCTTCCAAGACCAGGCAAGTGGACACCACACTCCCAGCCACACTCCCAGTCCAGGGGGCGCCATATCCACATCCAGCAGCTTTTGGTCCCCACTCCACAGATGGCAACCTCCTTCTCTCATGCGCCAGATAAGGAGAAGTCCACCAAGAGACCACCAATCAAGGGGGCGGCCAAGACTTTCCCAAGAAAATCCAAGCAAAGAAGGGAAGAAATTTCTCTTGGAAGAGCATATCAAGGGGCGCCCATTACCTGCCAAAAAAACCTAAAACAAAGATGGGAAGAGCCTTGACTTAGGGAGGAAGAAAAGGAGGAGTCCAAAAGAGTTCATCCAGGGAAGGAAGAAATTTTTTCTTGAAAAATCCAAGCAAGGTGGCGCCATCTACCTGCCATTTATAACCCAAATCCTAATTTTTGGTATTTTGGCCGACCATATGTAAGGGATTTGCCCTAATTTGGAGATCCCCTCCTTTAGTCCCACATGGGAAAATATGAAACCCTTCTCCCTTGTAAAGCATTATAAATTAAACCCTCTTGTAAGTTGAAAGAAATATAGATGAATGAAAGAAATTTTTTCTTGAGCAAACTTGTGTTTTCTCTTGTCCGCACTTGCTTCCAGGTGTTGAGCTCCATGAGGGAGTAAATCCGGGTTCCCCTGAAACCTTGAGGAGGTGAGAGATCTCCAAAACCCTAAACCCTAGGTTAGCCACTCAATTCCCAAACCCTAGCCGCCATCACCCTTCTCTTTCCACCAAGCCCTAGTCTTTTCCTCTTCTCACGGCCACCTTCTCCAAGTCCTGGCCGACCACCAGCATCCGACTCCAGTCCAGCTACTGCAGATCCATAGCAATTCTAAGAGGAAGTCAGATCGGTCTCCAGGAGAATTCGATTTCAGCAACTTCAGCTTTCAAGTTCTTCAACCTGGTAAGATCTTTTCTTGAGTTTCTGAATTCCATCATTTGTTCCTCTTCTTTTCCAGATCTTGAGTCCAGGAGAAGCCGACCAAACCACGAGACCAGTATTGGAGGATCCATTGCGAAGATAGCCGACTCCGAGGATCCCACAATCTGCTCGAGAGAGTTCTTCCACCAGAATCCTTAGAAGATCACTGTCTGGTGAGTAAACCGTCCCTCCTCTCTATTTCTGTTCTGTTGAAAGTTCAGAGCGAAACCCTAGGTCTGGGAGTTTCTCAACCCCCAGCGATCCGTTACTTCTGAATTACTCTGATAATTTGGTTCCTTCTAAACTGTGCTTTCAATCTTTACTTAGTTTCCTTCAACATAGTTTAGCTTTACTTTGAGTCAAAGCCAATTTCTGAAATATATATATATAAAAAAAAAAAAATTAATCTTAATTTTACTTCCACATACACTTCTTTGTTCTTTGTTCTGCATCATTTTTGGTATCAGAGCCCTGTCTAGGATTTCTGTCTGATTGTTTGTTTGAGTCCCTCTCTTTTTACTTTGTCTGCTCAAAGTAGACTCCCCAGGACGTCCGGTCCAAAGAACGAAGCGGGGTGCAAACCTCCTCCTCCCATTCCACGGGGTGTTCCTAGGGCGTGTAGGGGATCCGTTGGGTTACAACTTCGTAGCAGAAATTGTAAACGGGGAAGTGCTCTATTTTTAGCCTGTAATTGCCCTGTTGCAGGAATTATTTCTCACTACAGGTAACTCCAAATTCAGTTATTTTTATTTTTCTGAAACCAGTATAATTGAAACTAATTTACATAATTTTCTCATGATTTATTGGTTTCCGTGCAATTTCTGAAAATTAAATTATTGCAACTCTGTTTTTGTGTTCTGCAATCCTTTTATTTTTGAGTGTTTATCACTTAATTCAACTTAAGGGCATTTGAGTATCTAAGATAAGGGGAGGAGTTGATAACCTCTCCTTAGCCCAAAACCACCACCCCTCATTCGAACCTAAGCCTTTAGTCTAAAATTGATTAGACCTAATTTGCCCTAGTGGGCTAGGGACATCAACAAGTCGGGTCAAGGCTAGTGTTGAGTCAGTTTGTCTAGTTACTCTGTGTGTGCTTTGTACTCAGTGTCTAGAACGGTGGTTCAGGGATTCCATCCCGAAGGGCTTGTGTGCTGGTCCGCCTACCTGGCCAATCTCTGATTGGTGTCTAGGATTGGCATTCAGGGACCTAACACTCCCCTTACACCTGCCTGGCTGAGTCCTGAGTTACTACAGGCTAGCTTGCCACTCTGATTGGGCACCTAGTTTGGGCTCTAGGTCTAGTTAGCCCGTAGTCGTTCAGTTGAGTCTCATTTTGTGTGTTTGCTTGCATCATGTCTACCCGGAATGGAGTGCCCTACCAACCTGGTCAAACCCAACCTGATTTAGAGGCCATGGTTAGAGCTCTTACAGAGAGTATGAACAAATTAAGCCAGGATATGAATGAGAATTTTGCCCAGCTTAGGGATCGAGTCCAAGTACTTGAGGAACCTAGGCATCGGGATTGGACTCCTGACCCAGATTTTAATGTGCCTCAACCTCGCCCACACCAAGAGCCTAGAAGACCTTTATACCGAGATCCTGAACCTAATCATAGGAGGCCTGACCCAGAGCCTGAGGATAGAGATGATAGGTTCATTCGGAACATCAAGTTAGATGCACCCACTTTTGATGGTAGCCTAAATCCTAAGGTGTATTCTGATTGGGAGGGTGAGATGGACCAGTACTTTGAGTGGTATGCCATGTCTGAGGAGAGGAAATTCAAGTTTGCCAAAATGAAATTAATACGTCAAGCTAGGTTATACTGGGGGAACATTGAGCTGACCACTAGAAGACGAAATGTAGAGCCCATAACCACTTGGCAGGGTATGAAAGAGAAACTTAGAGACAAGTACCTACCCATTTCATACCAGCAAAATCTGTTAGACCAATGGCAGACTTTGAAACAAGGGAACCGATCTGTTTCAGACTACATAACCACCTTTGATGAATACCTGATGAGATGTGATGTGAGTGAAGCCCATGAAGTCACTTTGTCTAGATTTAGGGCTGGGCTTAGAGAAGATATTAAGAGAGAGTTGTTTCTGAGAGAGGTTACTGACCTAGACCAAGCCTATCAGATTGCACTGAACACTGAGAAATTTCAGAGAGGACCCATGCCTTCTAGGATTAGTGCCCCAATCCCAAGAAATGGACCTAGCCAGATTACTCCTAGCAAGCCTAATCAAGGTATTCCCACCCCTAGGCCCATGGACAAAGGTAAGGCACCTGACACCCAGAGAACCCCTGGTATCATCTGCTTTAAGTGTCAGAAACCCGGTCATATCTCCACTCAGTGCACAGCCATAGCTGTTTTAAGTGTCATAAGGTAGGTCATGTTTCTAGCTAGTGCCCTCGTAGATCCCTATATATAGAAGAGGGAGGAGAAGAGAATTCCGAGCCTAATGAGGAGTTTGAAGAAGAAGTTTATGAGGCCGGAATGAATTTGGTTGATGAGTATGAAGGAGAGGAAGAATCCACTGAATCTGACCACTTAGGGGTTGTGAGATGCATCCTGTCCCAGACTAAAGTTCAAGAAGATTGGCTTAGGACTAACATCCTACAGACTTTCCTTAAACTAGGGGATAAGGTATGTAAAATCATCATAGATAGTGGGAGCTGTGTGAATGCCATTTCTACTAGCACTGTCAAAATGTTAGGCTTAACCCCAGTCCCCCACCCCAACCCCTATAAGGTTTCTTGGGTAGACTCTACCTCTATACCCATCCAGTCTAGATGTCAGGTCCAAATCCAAATGCAATCCTATCAAGAAAAGATTTGGTGTGATGTCTTGCCCATGGGGGTGAGCATTATAATTCTTGGAAGACCTTGGTTGTATGATCATGATGCCACCCTCTTAGGAAAATCCAACACCTGTGTCTTTAGTTTCAATGGGAAGAAAATCACAATCCATTCAGTCCCTCCTAAGGACAAGGTAGCTAAAGGAACTAGTAAGGTCAGAGAAATGAAGACTGGAGTGAACCTAATTAGTGCCAAGGATCTAGAACAAGATATTCATAGTGGTTCACCCATTTGGATGTTGACTGCTAAGGAACTTAGGACTCCTACACCCTCAGAGCCTCCTCAGGAAGTTAAGCCTTTATTAGAAGAATTTGAGGATGTTTTTCCCGAGGATCTGCCAGACCACCTTCCACCTCTTAGGGATATTCAGCATTCCATAGATTTAGTCCCAGGAGCTACTTTACCCAACTTGCCCCATTATAGGATGAATCCATCGGAGCATAAAGAACTGCAGAAGCAGGTTGGCGAATTATTGAGGAAGGGGTTCATTAGAGAGAGTCTTAGTTCTTGTGCAGTCCCTGCACTTCTAACCCCGAAGAAGGATGGCACGTGGAGGATGTGTGTTGACAGTCGTGCCATCAATAAGATCACAATCAAGTATAGGTTCCCCATCCCTAGACTAGATGACATGCTTGATATGATGGCCGGTGCCATGGTTTTTTCTAAAATTGATCTCAAGAGCGGCTATCATCAGGTTAGGATTAGACCAGGGGATGAGTGGAAAACTGCCTTCAAAACTAAGGATGGCCTCTTTGAATGGGTTGTTATGCCTTTTGGGTTGTCCAATGCCCCTAGTACTTTCATGAGGATTATGACCCAAGTACTTAGAGCTTTCATAGGAAAGTTTGTAGTGGTCTATTTTGATGATATCCTGATCTATAGTAAGACCCCTGCAGATCACCTAGGCCACCTTAGACAAGTCTGTCAAGTTTTGAGGAATGATAGTCTCTACAGTAATCTCAAAAAGTGTGAATTTATGACCAGTAGAATTATCTTCCTTGGATTTGTTGTAACCCCTGACGGCGTGGCTGCCGACCCTGAAAAGATTAGGTCCATAGTAGAATGGCCAGAGCCGACCAGTGTGCATGAAGTCAGAAGTTTCCATGGCTTGGCTACCTTCTATAGGCGATTCATCAAGGGGTTTAGTACCGTAGTTGCTCCTATCACAGACTGCATCAGGAAGGGAGAATTTTAGTGGATCAAAGCAGCCCATAAAGCCTTCCTAGATCTTAAGGATAGGATGACCTAGGCACCCATTTTGAGACTACCAGACTTTTCAAAGGTATTTGAGGTTTCCTGTGATGCTTCAGGAGTAGGTATAGGTGGAGTCCTAAGCCAAGAGAACCATCCCGTAGCATTCTTTAGTGAAAAACTTAATGATGCTAAGCTTAGGTATTCTACCTATGATAAGGAATTTTACGCGGTAGTGCAAGCTTTGCGTTACTGGAGACATTATTTACTACCGCAAGAATTTGTGCTGTTTTCGGACCATGAGGCTCTTAGATTCTTGAATTCTCAGAAGAAGCTTAACCCTAGGCATGCTAAGTGGGTAGAGTATATCCAGTCCTATACTTTTGTTTTGAAGCATAAGGCTGGGTCTGAAAATAAGGTAGCTGATGCCCTTAGTCGTCGATCTTTGTTGTTGAATTCTGTTAGGGCTGAAGTCATAGGGTTTGAGCAAATCAAAGAAGAATATGGGTCATGTCCGAATTTCAAGACTGTATACCAGGATCTAACTCAAGGACCATCTAGTGAACATAAGGATTATTCCCTTATAGATGGCTTTCTGTTCTTTAAGAATAGGCTTTGCATCCCTAGAACCTCTCTTAGGGAATTCTTGATTTGGGAAACTCATGCTGGAGGTTTAGCTGGCCATTTCGGAAAAGATAAGACCACCCTGGCTATTGAAGACCATTTTTTCTGGCCTAGCTTAAAAAGAGATGTAGCACACATTGTGGCTAGGTGTCGGACCTGTGCTGTTGCCAAACAGCGAAAACAAAACACCAGCCTTTATACCCCACTCCCTGTCCCAGATCGTCCTTGGCAAGATGTGAGCATGGACTTTGTGTTAGGTTTGCCTAAGACCCAGAGGAGGCATGACTCTATCTGTGTTGTAGTAGACCGATTTTCCAAGATGGCCCATTTCTTGCCTTGTTTCCAAACATTTGATGCGTCTAAGGTAGCCACCCTGTTCTTTAATGAAATAGTTCGACTCCATGGCCTACCCAAGACCATTGTTTCAGACAGGGATGTTCGGTTCACCAGCTATTTCTGGAAAACCCTTTGGCATAAGTTAGGGACGAAACTTAAGTTTTCAACTGCCTATCATCCCCAGACTGACGGCCAAACTGAAGTAGTGAACCGTAGTTTAGGCAATCTGCTAAGGTGTCTTGTTGGTGAAAACATTAGGAACTGGGATTTGTACTTACCTAGAGCTGAATTTGCATATAATGACTCGGTCAATAGGTCTACGGGTAAAAGTCCATTTGAAATTATGCATGGTTACAAACCCCACACACCTCTTGACCTAGCTCCTTTACCAGTCCACACACGGGTCTCCGAGTCTGCCGAAGTTTTTGCACAGCATATAAAAGACTTGCATAAAGAAATTCAAGCCAAAATAAATTTAAGTAACGAAACTTATAAGAAATTGGCTGATTCTCAAAGGCGAGTCAAAACTTTTGACGAAGGAGACTATGTAATGATTAGGTTAAGGCCTGAACGGTTTCCTCCTGGAACCGTTAGAAAGTTACATGCTTGGGGAGCTGGACCATTTAGAGTGATAAAGAGAGTAGGATCCAATGCCTATGTGCTCGAGTTGCCTCCAGAACTAGGCATTAGCTCCACTTTCAACATTACAGACCTAGTAGAGTATAGGGAGCCAACTGTGATTCCCAGTAAGGCTTTTGAACCTAATCCTACTCTTGAGAGTGAACCTGACCCTGTGTGTCCACCAACAACTTGGCCTGTGAGGAAAGAGCAGATTGAAAAGATCCTGGATGATCAGGTTATCTCTACTCGTAATCGAGGATACCAAAGATACCTGGTCCGCTGGCTAGGAAGGCCAGATTCTGATGACTCTTGGATCTCCCGAGAAGAGTTACAAGAGCTGGACCCAGACCTCTTGGAGAGATACCAGAGCCAACTTGATCCATACTCGACAGGGTCGAGTTCCTCCCACCCTGGGAGAATTGGTGCGGGCACCAGACTCAGAAGAAGACTTCAGAGCTCCATCTGGATCTCTGATTAACCTTGCCCGAAGAATTAGGGTTTTTTGATTTTTAATAAGAGTTGACTAGATCAACTTAATTTAGCTTGAGTCTACATTACCTGCATTTTATTTTGTTGAGTCATGTTGACTCAGTAGTGGACTAGGGTTTCAAAATGGGATGTTACACTTTCTTCCAAGACCAGGCAAGTAGACACCACACTCCCAGCCACACTCCCAGTCCAGGGGGTGCCATATCCACATCCAGTAGCTTTTGGTCCCCACTCCACAGATGGCAACCTCCTTCTCTCATGCGCCAGATAAGGAGAAGTCCACCAAGAGACCACCAATCAAGGGGGCGGCCAAGACTTTCCCAAGAAAATCCAAGCAAAGAAGGGAAGAAATTTCTCTTGGAAGAGCATATCAAGGGGCGCCCATTACCTGCCAAAAAAACCTAAAACAAAGATGGGAAGAGCCTTGACTTAGGGAGGAAGAAAAGGAGGAGTCCAAAAGAGTTCATCCAAGGAAGGAAGAAAATTTTTCTTGAAAAATCCAAGCAAGGTGGCGCCATTTACCTGCCATTTATAACCCAAATCCTAATTTTTGGTATTTTGGCCGACCATATGTAAGGGATTTGCCCTAATTTGGAGATCCCCTCCTTTAGTCCCACATGGGAAAATATGAAACCCTTCTCCCTTGTAAAGCATTATAAATTAAACCCTCTTGTAAGTTGAAAGAAATATAGATGAATGAAAGAAATTTTTTCTTGAGCAAACTTGTGTTTTCTCTTGTCCGCACTTGCTTCCAGGTGTTGAGCTCCGTGAGGGAGTAAATCCGGGTTCCCCTGGAACCTTGAGGAGGTGAGAGATCTCCAAAACCCTAAACCCTAGGTTAGCCACTCAATTCCCAAACCCTAGCCGCCATCACCCTTCTCTTTCCACCAAGCCCTAGTCTTTTCCTCTTCTCACGGCCACCTTCTCCAAGTCCTGGCCGACCACCAGCATCCGACTCCAGTCCAGCTACTGCAGATCCACAGCAATTCTAAGAGGAAGTTAGATCGGTCTCCAGGAGAATTCGATTTCAGCAACTTCAGCTTTCAAGTTCTTCAACCTGGTAAGATCTTTTCTTGAGTTTCTGAATTCCATCATTTGTTCCTCTTCTTTTCCAGATCTTGAGTCCAGGAGAAGCCGACCAAACCACGAGACCAGTATTGGAGGATCCATTGCGAAGATAGCCGACTCCGAGGATCCCACAATCTGCTCGAGAGAGTTCTTCCACCAGAATCCTGAGAAGATCACTGTCTAGTGAATAAACCGTCCCTCCTCTCTATTTCTGTTCTGTTGAAAGTTCAGAGCGAAACCCTAGGTCTGGGAGTTTCTCAACCCCCAGCGATCCGTTACTTCTGAATTACTCTGATAATTTGGTTCCTTCTAAACTGTGCTTTCAATCTTTACTTAGTTTCCTTCAACATAGTTTAGCTTTACTTTGAGTCAAAGCCAATTTCTGAAATATATATAAAAAAAAAAAAAAAAATTAATCTTAATTTTACTTCCGCATACGCTTCTTTGTTCTTTGTTCTGCATCACAACCTCAAGGCATTCACCGATTCCCAGCTGGTGGCCGGGTAGATCTCCGGAGAGTACGGTGCACACGACCCATAAATGGCAAAATACCTGGAGCTCATGAGAACGAGCGCGGCCATATTTCGGTGCTTCAGCATCTCCCACATACCCCACGAGGAAAATGCTCGCACGGACGCTCTCTCCCGGCTAGCAACCCTGCCAGACTCGTTGCTGGGCCACGCTCATGTTGAGCGTCTCAAGGCCCCGAGCTACGAGACCCCTGTGGAGGTCCAACAGGTCAGCCAAAAGCCCAGTTGGATGGACAAGTACAACGAGTACATTACCAGCGGCACCTTGCCGGAGGACTGCACGGTGGCCCGCCTTATCAAGAAGAAGGCCGCGCGCTTCGTCCTGATGGATGGGCAGCTATACCGGAGGTCCTACTCCTACCCCCTCCTCAAATGCCTGAGACCCGCGGAGGCCGCACTCGTACTCCAGGAAATCCACGAGGGCATCTGCGGGAACCACGTGGGGGGCAAAATGCTAGCGTACAAGGCCCTCCGCCAAGGTTATTTCTGGGAGACGATGAAGAAGGATGCCGCCGACTTCGTGAAGAGGTGTGATCGGTGCCAGCGGCACGCCATGGTGCAGCGGCAGCCCTCCACTCTACTTTCCCAGCTCTCGGCTCCGTGGTCGTTCGCTTAGTGGGGAATGGATCATTTAGGATCCTTTCCCCCGGCGTCCGGGCAGCGGAAGTTCCTGATCGTGGCCATTGACTACTACACGAAGTGGGTCAAGGCCGAACCCCTAGCATGGATCACGGAGGCAAACATCATCAAGTTTCTCTGGAAGTCAATCATTTGCCATTTCGGCATGCCCCATACCATTATCACCGATAATGGCATCAATTCGACTGTCAAGAGTTTGAAGAATTCTGCAGCAACCTCGGCATCCACCATCGCTTCACCTCAGTGGCGCATCCGCAGACAAATGGAGAAGCCGAGGTGACGAATAGGACCATCTTGCAGGGCCTCCGGACGAGGCTAGATCAGGCCAAGTGTGGGTGGGTAGAAGAGCTCCCGAGCATCCTGTGGGCGTACCACACCACCCCGAGGATGGCCACCGACGAGACCCCATTCAACCTCATCTTCAAAGCCGAGGCGGTTATCCCGATTGAGCTCAGCCTGCCCACCCTGCGCGTGGAGCAGTACGATGAAGTGGAGAACCCCTCCAGGATGATGCTGAACCTGGACCTCCTTGAGGAGACAAGGGACAAGGCTCGAGTCCAGATGGCGGTGTACAGGCAGCGAGTGGCCAGGTACTATAACTCCCGGGTGCGATCGAAGTCCTTTCGCCCAGGAGATCTGGTGCTCCGGCATGCTGAAGCTTCCCAGCCACGGGAGTGCGGGAAGCTCTCCCCGAATTGGGAGGGCCCGTACAGGGTGACGGAAGTTCTCCCTCACGGGGTCTATTATCTGGAGGAATTAGGAGGGTCCAGATTCCCTCGAACCTGGAATGCCTCAAACCTGAGAATGTATTACCAATAATGTAAGGTTCCTCGAACTCCTGCAATGAAATCCTTTTACTTCAAATGCTTCTTCTCACCTCGTAGGACGAGAGACACTTAGCTCTGAGTTCGGCAAACACGGCTATGGTCGAAGACCCGAGAAGGCGAGAAGTCCTGGACTTCGGTCCGTAAGACAGGGCAGAGCCAAACTCGCCCACGCAATCACGGAGAACAGCCCGGCAAGCCCACAGGGCTCGGATAAAGCCTACGGCCCCGAGGTTCAGTTCGGAAGTCTCGGACTTCGGTCCAGAAGGTGGGGCAGAGCCAAACTCGCCCACACAATCATGGAGGATAGCCCGGCAAGCCGTACAAGGCTCGGATAAAGCCTGCGGCCTCGGGGTTCAGTTCGGAAGTCCCGAACTTCGGTCCGGAAGGTGGGGCAGAGCCAAACTTGCCCATGCAATCACGGAGAACAGCCCGGTAAGCCGCACAGGGCTCGGATAAAGCCTGTGGCCCTGAGGTTCAATCCAAAAGTCCTGGATTTCGATTCGAAAGGCGGGGCAGAGCCAGGCTCACCAACGCAGTCCCAGAGGACAGGCCGGCAAGCTTGGAGGACTCGCGTAAGGCCTGCTCCACCGGCGTCCAACCCGGAAGTTCAGAACTTTGGTCTGAAAGCTGGACGTGACTCAGTCTGCCAGCGACCTCAACTCGGAGCACACCATGGGGCTTATTCCCGGCACTCAAAACCAACACTCAATTTCAACAAAAAAAAAAAAGAAAGAAGAACAAAGAAAAGGCAAAGATGAGACTTGGCAAAAAGAAGATTTTTCATTAATCTAAAGAAGGATTACAATGAAGGAGTCCCGACAGGCCGGGAGTCCTCAAGAAAAAAAAAAAAAGAGAGAGAGAGAGAGAAGCAAAAGAAAAGAAATAAAGGTGGGGAGCTAGTTTGGCGCAGTGGCAATGTCCTCGGGCAGGGGTGCGCACTCTCCACCTGCACTGTAGACGGGTGGCTGCACGGGGGGCTGCTCTGGAGTTGCAGCCACGTCGCCTGCTGCCGCTAGAGCCTCTCTGCTGGACTCCTGCCTCCTTCCGCCGAGGACCACCCCACTGAGGTCGAGCTCGGGGTAGAAGGAGCCCACCTTCTCCCGGCACACCTGGAACCCCTTCAGGAAGGAGTCCACGGTGGCCTCCCGAACCTCCGCGATGTACTCCTCGAAGGCCCGGAATTTCGGGACGGCCTCCTTCACCTCCCGCTTTGAAGCTTCTAGCAGCCCATTGACATAGGAGCTCCGCTCCTTGGCTGCGTTCATCTCCCTCCGAGCCTCCTCCACCCGGCGCTCCAATGACCGGGACTGAGCTTGGAGGCGAGCCTTCTCCGCCGTGTCCTCCTCCGCGCAGTGCTGGTTGGAGATCCTCTCCTCAGATAGAGAGGTCTCCAATTCTTTGATGCACCCCTCGGCGCACGCCAGGTCGGATTGGAGGGCCTGGTTGCTCCCCCGCAGCTCGACCCCCTTCTCCATGAGGTCCTTCACGTCGGCCGCAAGTTTGCTGAGCTTTTCCTCCTTCTCGGCGTCCTTCTTGGCGTACCCTGCAAGAAAGTTCCTCAGCAATAGTACGTCGGTCCCGATCTGCACCAGAAAAGGAGAGGTCAGTCAAGATCCAACTAGATCTTTAAAGGGAGGGTTCCGAGTCATGGACTCACCGTGAAGAGCTACAGAAGGATTCCGAGCAGGGCGTCGGCGTAATCCCGGCCGCCCCTCAGTCAGCGATCCTGGGAGGTGTAGGCGAACTCCATGACCCTCTCCGCGAGGACCTGATCACGGATCACGGAGCACCGGCTGGTGAGATTTGGCGGCGAGGCAGATAGATCGACCGCGGCAGGGGCGACCGTCCCCTCGCCGGGTGGAACTGCCACCGACGGAATGGCTGGAGCCACGCGGGCACCGTCGAGGCGACGGTTGAGGCAGGCACTGCCCAGGAGGGGGCTGGCCCTCCCTCTTCTACAGCCCTGTCGAGGTCGACGACAGGGACGTCGGCAACCTGGGCTTGAGGTGGCCTGGATGCGGGAGCTGCCACCACTGGACCGGAGGTGGGAGTAGGCACGGCCTCCCGGCTCGCCTCGGTGCAAGCCCTCTTCGTCGTGGGCTCATTTCCCTCGGCAACGTCCCTCTAAGCGACGCCCTCCAAGAGGTTTTCTAAGGAGAACTTCATACTTGAAAGAAAACGGAGGTTGGTCAGCTGATGCAGAACAAAGAACAAAGAAGCGTATGCGAAAGTAAATTTAGGATTAATTTCTTCTTTTTTTTTTATATATTTCAGAAATTGGCTTTGACTCAAAGTAAAGCTAAACTAAGTTGAAGGAAACTAGGTAAGGATTGAAAGCACAATTTAGAAGAAACTAAATTATCAGAGTAGTTCAGAAGTAACGGATCGCTGGGGGTTGAGAAACTCCCAGACCTAGGGTTTCGCTCTGAACTTTCAACAGAACAGAAATAGAGAGGAGAGATGGTTTACCAACCAGACAGTGATCTTCTCAGAATTTGGGTGGAAGAACTCTCTCGAGCAGATTGTTGGATCCTCGGATTCGGCTATCTTCGCAATGGATCCTCCAATACTGGTCTTGTGGTTTGGTCGGCTTCTCCTGGACTCAAGATCTGGGAAGAAGAAAAACAAGTGATGGATTCAGAGACTCAGGGAAGGATTTATCAGTTCGAAGAACTTGAAGGCTGATGTCGCTGAGATCCGGATTCTATTGAAGGCTGATTCGACTCCCTCTGGAAAGAGATTTGGATCTGAAGTACCCGGACTGTAGCTGGATGCTGGTGGTCGGCCTGGACTTGGAGAGAATGGCCGTGAGAGGTGGGATATGCTAGGGCTTGGTGGAAAGAGAAGGGTGATGGGCGGCTAGGGTTTGGGAGTAAAGTGGCTAACCTAGGGTTGGGGTTTTGGAGATCTCACACCTCCTCAAGGTTCCTGGGGAACCCAAATTTACTCCCTCATGGAGCTCAACACCTGGATGCAAGTGCGGAAGAGAGAAAACACAAAGTTTGCTCACAAAAAAATTTGGTTTCATTCATTTGATTTTTTTTCAAACTTACATGGGGGTTTAATTTATAGGCCATTACAAGAGAATAGGGTTTTACATCTTCCCATGTGGGACTAAAGGAGGGGATCTTCAAATTAGGATATCAATCCCTACTCATATGGCCGGCCAATTAATTCCAAAGTTGATTGAAGCTTCAAAAAGGAAAGTGGGTGGCGCCTCCTTGTCTTGACCTCCAAGAAAATATTTTTTTCCTTCTATGCTTGGCCTTATCTGGAAGTGTTTGGGCGCCTCTTAACCTTGCCCTCTAAGAGAAAATTTGTTGCCTTTTATATCTGGCTTTAGTTGGAATGATTAGGGCGCCTCCTAACCTTGCTTTTCAAGAGAAATCCCCTTCCTTCAATGGCTCAACCCTTTTTGGATACCTCCTTTTCTTTCTCTCCAAGTTATGGCTCCTTCTAACTTTGTTTGAGTATTTCTAGCAGGTAATGGGCGCCTCCTTGAATCTCTCCCCAAGAGAATTTTTTCCCTTTCATAGTTTGGTTCTTTTGGGAAGTCTTGGACCGCCCCCTTGATTTTGTGGACCCCTGGTGGATTTCTCCTCAATTGGTGCATGAAAGAGGGGAGCTGCTATCTGTGGTGTGGGGACCAAAGCCTGCTGGATGGAGATGTGGCACCTCCTGGACTCAGGCGTATGGCTGGGAGTGTGGCTGGGAGTGTGGCGCCCACTTGCTTGGCCTTGGGAGAAAATGTAACACCCCAGGTTGAAGCCCTAGTCCACTACTGAGTCAACATGACTCAACAAAATAAAAATGCAGGTAATATAGACTCAAGCTAAAATTGAGTTGATCAACTCAACCCTTATTACAAGCCAAAAAACCCTAATTCTTCGGGCAAGGTTAATCAGAGATCCAGATGGAGCTCTGAAGTCTTCTTCTGAGTCTGGTGCCCGCATCATCAGCCCAGTTAAAAAGGAAAAGGGAGAAGGGGAGGGTGCGGAGTAAAAAGGAAGGCTGAGCCTCACCCAGCTCCCGGATGGGACTGATCCCTGCCTCGAACAAGTTCTGCTCCGAGAGCAGAACATCGAGCATCGGGACCGCGTCACTCAGCAGCAGGGAATGGACCTCTTGGTCCGCCGGCTCGACTTGAGAGTTCCGATTCGGGGACCGATCCGGCTTGCTCCAGGCCCAGTCGACGTCCTTGATCGAGGCAAAAAAGAACCGGTTCTTCCAACCCTTAATAGAGGAAGGGAGGTCGAACCGGAGGCATCTAGGCCGAGGTGAAATGTACCACCAGCCATCATCGATGGAATAGTGCTTCAGGGTGAAAAGAGCCTTGAAGAGAGGGAAGCGGGCAACAAACCCGTGGAAGTGGCAGAAGACAATGAAGGCGAAGATGACCCGGATGGCGTTTGTAGACAACTGGGCCGGGACCAGGCAGTAGTGACTGAGAAAGGAGAGGAAGAAAGGGTGTAGGGAGAACCGAAGACCCCCAAGGAGGAAGTCCTCGTAAAAGGCTATTCGCCCGGGGTCGCTTAAGGTCACACGATCCCCGGGCCGCTGGAGAGAAAGATGGATCGACTCCGGGATGCCATAGACTTCTCGGAGCAAGGAAAGGTCACCTTCGGTCATCGATGAGATGTGACCGGAGGGACCAGCAGAAGAAATGGCTGGAGGAGGAAGAGAAGAGATGGGATGGGCGGAAACTACAGGGGGAGACCTAGGACCCCTAGGGACGCCTATGGTTACACCCCCAGGCTGGAGCCGCCTGCGGATCTCTTCCGAGATCACCTCCCCTTCTGAGGAAGAGGACGATGGAGTCCTCGGCCAGGATGGACCGGCCTCATCCGGGTTAGATGAAACATGATGACGGCGTGCCATGGGGAAGGAAATGGTGAGGAAAAGTTGCTAAAGAAAGGGGACGGAAGAAGGGAGCAGACGTAGGCACTCACCGAAACAAACTGTGCAAAAGATGTGGCAACCCAGGGAAGTGAAGGATAGCCCACTGCAACCATCGGCGGAGCGCGAGAAAGGGAAAGGGCCTCGTTTCCGGAAAGTCCCCCTCCTTTTCAAATTCGATTGATAGCGGCCAAACCCCTCATTCTGTTCCGGACCACCAGATGGATGCCGCGTGGACGCATGCCCAACATCGACGCTTTGGTTACGTGGAAATGGCCTCCTTTTCGAAGCGACGCATTAAATACGACCGAAAAGGTGACGCATGGCAGCCTCTCATAGGACCTCGGGCGCAATGAGGAATGGCAACGAGGATCGTGGCAATCATGGCATGAGATCTTCGCCTTCCCCACGTCATCTCTGCATTAAATTCCCACGTTCCGAGCCATGACGCCTCAGTGGAATGTGAGGATGGGGGGCAACTGTTACAGATGTTACGATGACGTGGCATGTCTCAGATTTCGCCAGAAGCGATCCAAACCACGTGGATTTTTTCGACAGTGCGGGAGCGGTCCAGCAAGGTCGGATGTGGCTCCACC
Source organism: Areca catechu (assembly GCA_021397845.1). Lineage (NCBI taxonomy): Eukaryota > Viridiplantae > Streptophyta > Magnoliopsida > Arecales > Arecaceae > Areca > Areca catechu. The sequence goes on along the minus strand of CM038039.1, from coordinate 155,643,385 downwards.
GTGGCCGAAGTCGAGGTCGGGCCGGGCCTTCCTGCTTCTTTGCTAGGTGGCGCCCGAACACGAGTCCACCTCGACCGAAGTCGAGCGCCCCTCTGCCGCTCCGCCAAGAGTCCTCCCAGGAGGGGCCAACCTCGACCGAAGCCGGCGGCCCCTTGCTTTCTCGCCGGGTGGCTCCCTGAGACGGTTCCACCTCGGCCGAGGTCGAGCCGGGCCTTCCTGCTCCTTCGCTAGGTGGCACCCAGACACGGGTCCACCTCGGCCGTAGTCGAGCGCCCCTCTGCCGCTACGCCAGGTGTCCGCCCAGGAGGGGCCCACCTCGGTCGAAGCCGGCGACCCCTTGCTCCCTCGCCGGGTGGGACACTGAGACGGTTCCATCTCGGCCGAGGTCGAGCCGGGCCTTCCTGCTCCTTCGCCAAGTGGCACCTGGACACAGGTCCACCTCGACCGAAGTCGAGCGCCCCTCTGCCGCTCCGCTAGGTGTCCGCCCAGGATGGGCCCACCTCTGCCGAAGCTGGCGACCCCTTGCTCCATCGCCGGGTGGCATCCTAAGATGGTTCCACCGCGGCCGAGGTCGAGCCGGGCCTTCCTGCTCCTTCGCCAGGTGGCGCCCGGACATGGGTCCACCTCGGCCGAAGTCGAGCGCCCCTCTGCCGCTCTGCCAGGTGTCCACCCAGGAGGGGCCCACCTCGGTCGAAGCCGGCGACCCCTTGCTCCCTCGCCGGGTGGCGTCCTGAGACGGTTCCACCTCGGCCGAGGTCGAACCGGGCCTTCCTGCTCCTTCGCCAGGTGGCGCCCGGACACGGGTCCACCTCGACCGAAGTCGAGCGCCCCTCTGCCGCTCCGCCAGGTGTCCGCCCAAAAGGGGCCCACCTCGGCCGAAGCCGGCGGCCCCTTGCTCCCTCGTCGGGTGGCGCCCTGAGACGGTTCCACCTCGGTCGAGGTCGAGCCGGGCCTTCCTGCTACTTCGCCAGGTGGCGCCCAGACACGGGTCCACCTCGGTCGAAGTCGAGCGCCCCCCTGCCACTCCGACAGGTGTCCGCCCAGGAGGGGCCCACCTCGACCGAAGCCGGTGGCCCCTTGCTCCCTCGCCGGGTGGCGCCCTAAGACGGTTACACCTCGGTCTAGGTCGAGCCGGGCCTTCCTGCTCCTTCGCCAAGTGGCACCCAGACACGGGTCCACCTCGGCCGAAGTCGAGCGCCCCTCTGCCGCTCCGCCAGGTGTCCACCCAGGAGGGGCCCACCTCGACCGAAGCCGGTGGCCCCTTGCTCCCTCGTCGGGAGGCGCCCTGAGACAGTTCCACCTCGGCCGAGGTTAAGCCGAGCCTTCCTACTCCTTCGCCAGGTGGCGCCCGGACACAGGTCCACCTCGGCCAAAGTCGAGCGCCCCTCTGTCGCTCCGCCAGGTGTCCGCCCAGGAGGGGCCCACCTTGGCCGAAGCCGGCTACCCTGCATGGTGAGGCCGCTAAGAAGTAGGGGCACGAGTTCCGAGATCGCCCCTCGAGAAGCGTGCGTCGCACCTCGAGAGGAGTGCCGGTACAGTCGGCGGTAATGCACGAAACCTCGTTTACATCGGCCCGACAGGTTCCGCAACCGAGAGGCGAAGTCCTGGCAAGACTGGACCCGATAACAGACATTGTCGACGTCTGGGAAGGAGAGCGCTCGCGCTCGGCCCAAGGTCTGGCCGGTGTCCTCCCTCTACCCTTTCCTCGCTGGGCTCGGCAAGCAAGACAAGGAGGACATCGGGTTCCTGGACCCGAATGGGAAAGGGGAAAGAGAGAGAGAGAAGGAGGTAAAAGTGAAGAAGGGGCCTCCCAAGGGCAGGAGGCCGGAGGCAGCGTGATGGGATAAAAGGATGGGAAGAGCGGAAGACCAGGTAAGGGGAAAAAAAGGCTGGGAAAAGAAAAGGCACCGAGAGCATGATCCAATATCCCAGGAGGGGTCCCTTGGCGCAAGCTCGGTGAAGGAACTTGGCCCAATTTTCACTCTTCCAGAGACCTTTTTTGCTAAAGATAATCTCTAAGCCTGGGACTCCTTCGGGGGCCCGCCTTGGAGATTCTGTTCCATCTCGCCGTTTTCTAACTTGACCGTCGGAGCTCCCTCGCCGGGATCCCCGGCCAGGGTTTCTAACCTTGTCTTGCAGGATCGAGAGCCTTGAGACCTCGAGGCGAGACGGTCTAATCCCGCCACCAGCTCTGAAGTTACAGGCCGCAGCGACGAGATCGGCAACACATACAAAACCCATCTTCTTGAAGTGGTTTGGTCAATATATCAGCTAGTTGCATTTTGGTATACACAAATTCAATCATAACATCATTATTTTGCACATGATCTCTTATAAAGTGATGTCTTATTTCAATATGTTTGCTTCTTGAATGTTGAACAAGATTCTTAGTTAAGTTAATTGCACTTGTCTTATCACATCTTATAGGTATTTTAGTTAATTTAATTTCAAATTCTTTAAGTTGTTGCTTAATCCATAAGATTTGAGCACAACAACTTCCTGTTGCAATATATTCAGCCTCAGCTATAGATAATGCAACAAATACTTCTTCAGTATTATATCCATTTAAAAATATACTTTTAACATCCATTTGAAAAAGTTTAAAATTCATAAAATATACAAATGCTAAAAGTAATCTAATTGCTTCAAGTCTAGCAACTAGAGCAAAGGTTTCATCAAAGTCAATACCCTCTTCTTGATTATAACCTTTGGCTACTAGTCCAGCCTTGTTTCTAGTTACAATGCTATTTTCATCTAGTTTATTTCTGCATACCTATTTTGTACCAATAATTAAAACATTATGTGGTCTTTCTGTTAGGATCCAAACTTTGTTTCTTTTAAACTGGTTTAATTCTTCTTGCATAGCCATTAACCAATTAGGGTCTTTCTTAGCTTCTTCAATACATTTGGGTTCTATTTGAGAAACGAAAGCAATGTAATCACATTCATTTCTATTAGAAGATTTAGTTCGTATCTCTCTCGATGGATCCCTAAGATTAATTTCTTAGGATGTCCATGAGCATAACTCCATTCTTTGGATAGATCTTGATGCTTTGATAAGGTTTGAGTAGCTTTTTCTTCTTCATCATTCTTGCTTTGAGCTTCTTCAGCTTCTTTTAAGGGAGAATCATCTGAAATAATCTTCTTCAGTCCTTCATCACCTGTACATGCATCAGAAGTATCCTCTTTTCTCGGAGATTTGTAAGTAGATTCTTAAAATACTACATGCACTGATTCTTTAACCACCAGTATTCTTTAATTAAAAATTATGTATGCCCTACTAGATGTAGAATATCCTAAAAAGATACCTTCATCTGACATGGCATCAAATTTACCTAACTTATCTTTACCATTATTCAAAATAAAGCACCGACAACCGAAAACTCAAAAATATTTCAATGTAACTTTTCTTTCTTTCCAAAGCTCATATGGGGTTTTCTTTAAAATAGATCGAAACAAAACATGATTTAAAATATAATAGGCAGTATTTATGGCTTTAGCCCAAACATATATCGGCAAATCATTGTCACAAAGTATTATGTGTGTCATTTCTTCCAAAGTACAATTTTTCCTTTCTACTATCCCATTCTGTTGAGGTGTCCTAAGTACAAAAAAATTATGCTTAATTCCTTTTTCATTACAGAAATTTTCAAAATCTTGGTTTTCAAATTCAGAACCATGATCACTTTGAATACAAATAATTGAAGTGATGGGGAACTAATATGCATGCCATTTTTTTTGTATACTTTACATGTTGAGTTAGGTGATTAATTCCCAAATTTTAGATCAAAATTATTTGTAGGGAATTTTGTATGAATTTTTGAAGATCAGCATGCAGATTAGGACCTAGAAAAGTAGCAAAGAAGGATCGTCGGGGCTGAGAAGCCTCGGTTAGGGCAAGTTCTCCTACAATAAAACTACTGGAGGTAGAGGGGTGTACCTGACAATGTCTGTGAAGATCGCAGCGAAGGGGTCTCTCGTTCCTCGATGGATGTGGCCTGGAAAATCGAGCCAAAGACCCGCGGATACCCGGCTTTCTGCTCGGTGATCCGATTGAGGCTTGGTTGGAGTCGTTGGATTCGTAGGAACTCAGGGACCTGCAAATGACCTATCAGGGGTTAGAAAGCTCACAAAGGAACAAGAAAACAAAGTAAAAATAGCAAGGGAAGGCTTCTTTTGGAGTGGGCGTCCAAGGATCTGGAGGGTTTGTTGGCAGCAGGAAGATGATTGCAAACACCGGGAAGAAGAACTCTCACAAACCCCTTTATGCACACAGCAGGGTATCACACCACTCAATAGAAGAACTCAAGGTTTTCATTCATCAAAAATTCTCCTCATACAAGAGGCTAGGGTCCCTTAAATAGACCCTTAACCTTGGGCTCCAAGTAAGGGTACATAAGTCTTTACATAAGAATCCTTTTCCCTCTCAAACCCTAGCTAGAAAATAAGGAAATATTAAGTAGAAAAATCCCTAAAAATTTTCTTGACTTGGTCAAGAATCCAAGGATGCCTAGGGGGGCGTGTTGGGCTTCTAGGAGCAGCAAGGGGCCGGCCCAAAGGGGCCCGGGTGCATGGGTTTGAGCCTCTGGAAGCTGGGGTGGCCTGGTAGCCAGGTAGTAGGAATATTCCCTGGTATCTTGCTTCTTAGGGGCTTGGGCTTGGCACCTGGGCTTGATTTCTTTGGGATAGGATGTAGATGGACCTCTGGAATCATGGATGCCCTTATTTATGAATATACTTTGGCATCTGGAAGGGAATCTGGGCATCTGGAGGGCATCTGCAAGAAATCAGGGTTTTTCTGAATTTTCCTCTTGGGGTCTTCAAATCTTCAAGCTGGGTTGGACTTGGGCTATACTTCCATGTCTTCAATCTAGTTGGACTTGGTCTTCACTTGTATGATATAGTCTTGAGTCTTTGGTATGCTTGGATAGGACTCAAAAAAATAAAATTAGCTCAGCATGAGCTGACTAGCATTGGACTGAACTAGCTCAACATGAGCTGACAAGTACAGAACTGAAATAACAACTCAAAATACTCAAATAACAACTAAAATGGACTCAGATGAGCTAAGCCCTTATTACAGATGGACTCATAAATTATTGATCAATTCACAGAAGATTGAAAAGCCTCTATCTTATTCTGGTGCCTCCGGTGTCCCCACCAATTCTCCCGGGGTGGGAGGAACTCGACCCTGTCGAGTGAAGGTCAGACTGGCTCACATATCTCTTGAGAAGGTCTGGGTTGAGGCATTGCAAGTCCTCTCGAGAAATCCATGAATCGTCTGACTCTGGCCGGCCTTGCCATCGGACCAGGAAGCGTTGATAGTCATGGCCCTAGGTCGTGATGGCTTGATCGTCCAGGATACGCTCGATCCGTTCTCCTCTCTCAGGCCAAATTTGTTTGTGGACACTCTAGGTTAGGGTCACTCACAATGAAAAGGAATAGGTCCAAAGGCCTTACTAGGTAGCGCTGCTGGTTCCCTATACTCAACCAGGTCTGTAATATTGAAGGTAGAACTAATGCCCAAATCCGAAGGCAAGTCTAACACCTAGGCATTTGATCCAACCTTCTCTATCACTTTAAAAGGTCCGGCTCTGCGAGCATGAAGCTTCTTTTAGGCCTAAGCCTAACCAAGATAGAATCCACTACATCAAATTCTTTGATCCATCTTCGGGAATTAGCCAGTTTGTTTAAAATTAGTATAGGTGGTGAACATGCTGGGCACATGCAGACTCCTAACAAAATGATGCAAAGGACTCAAACTAACACCTAATATACTCGACTTTGCATTCCTATCGAAGGAAATTTATTAGACTTTTATGGGCCTAAACCTAAGAGACTATAGACTATCTAGGTCTGATCCTAGTGTGGTGTGCACAAGAGTATTTACAATGGACTCCAAGCAAATGCCAGAGGGTATGCCAGAAGTATAATGCAAACCTAACATGCGTAATGAATGCATGCAGTACGCTAATCTCAGTTAAATGCAATCTAATAATCCTAGAAATGCTGGAGGTGTCAGGAAAGGGCAGAAAATAGGAAGTGGGTTCAGAATTAGTTGGTAGGGTAGAGAAAAATGTTCAAGGTTAGTTGGATAAAGTTCGATATAAGAAGGCATGTCAAGGACTAATCCTAGACTAATGAGGTTAACCTTACGAGGTTGAGCTATATCTACAGGGTTTGCATAATGGAAGGATGGGTCACCAATTTCGGGGAAGAGGTCCTTAATGGGAATTATAGGAGGGGACTCATCTTGAAGGTATTGATTCAAAGAGATCAGGTCCTTAATAAATTCTTCTGGTTCTTGTATTTTTGGACTAGACTCTATAATTTGGCTCTCCTCTATGGTTTCCTCAGGTAGGGCTCTAGTAGCAGTACCTAGGTTCTCTTCCTCTATTTGTTCTTCCATTATAGCTTTAGGTTGGATGTGGTCAAGGTCAACTAGCTCTGGGTTGGTTTCTACCTGGGTATCTACTGGGTCAGCTAATTCGAGGTCTACTAAAGGTGCCTCCTCTTCTCCCTCATACTCATCCACTAGGCTCACATCAGCTTCATACACTTCAGTGTTAATGTAAGCCTTGTCAATCTCAGGAATGGTTGGAGAAGGTCGGCTAGGGGAAAATTGGCTAGGTCCTGGTTTCTGATTATGGACACTAATCCTAGTAGGTTCAGGTTGCCTAAGGGGTAGTGGCTCACTACTGGGCTCATATTTAGGGGTGCTAATCCTATGGGGTTCAAATTGACTAAGGGAAACCTGACTAGTACTAGGCTGATACTTAGGGGTTATGGGTTCTCTGGGCTCATAGGACAAGGGTGTAGATCTATGGGTCATGGGATTATAGGATCTGGGGTCATAGGATTTTGGGTCAGTTCTATGGTCAGGTTCTAAGGATGGATCATGGTATGGAGTCCTCCTAAGGTTGGGCTCTCTATATGGGTCAGGATATTGGGTCCTCCTAGGGTTGGACTCCCTATATGGGTCAGAATACTGGGTTCTCCTAGGGTTGGACTCCCTATATGGGTCAGAATATTAGGTTCTCCTAGGGTTGGACTCCCTATTTGGGTCAGAATATTGGGTGTTGGATCTACTAGGCTCATAGGGTGTGGGTGCATAGGATCTATGATCATGGGATCTAGAGTCATAGGATCTAGGTTCATAGGTTATGGATTCATAGGTTCTAGGTTCATAGGATTTGGAGTCATAAGATCTATAGGTTGTAGGTATACTAGGCTTGTAGGGAGAGGGTAAATAGGATCTATCTTCCTGGTCTATAAAATCCTGATTGAGTCTTCTAGGACTAACCTTAGGGATTGGGTCATGACAATGGGCTCTCCTAGGTTCAGCCTCAAGGTATGGATCAGGGTTTAGGGTCCTCCTTGGTTGAGGATTGTAGTACGGGTCAGGATAAGGGGCTCTCCTAGGTTCGACCTCATGGTATAGATCAGGGTTTGGGGTCCTCCTAGGTTGAGGGGAATCAGGATCTGGCTCAGACCACCCATGGGTTTTTCTTGGGGTCCCTACCCGGACTTTTAACTGATCAAACCTATTGGCAAGATGGTCAATTCTATCATTGGTTTGAATACGAGATTGAGTTAACTGGGTCATCTGGGTAGTTATCTGGGCCATTTGATCAGCTAGGGCTTTTATTTGGGCTTGTAAATTTTCCATGGGTTCAGACATTTCTGAAGGAGGTGGGTGATATGAAACTCCTGATCTAGTGCTCATGCAAGACTCGATCAGACCGACTATAGCTGACTAGACCTAAAGTCCAAACTAGATGCTCAATCAAGGTGGCAAACTAGCCTATAGTAACCCTGAACTCAGCCAGGCAGGTGTAAGGGGAGTGTTAGGTCCCTGATTGCCAATCCTAGACACCAATCAGAGATTGGCCAGGTAGGCGGACCAGCACACAAGCCCTTCGGGATTGAATCCCTAAACCACCGTTCTAGACACTGAGCACAAGACACACACAGGTTAACTTGACACAGTGATCTAACACTAGCCCGGACCCGACCAGTTGGTGTCCCTAGCCCACTAGGGCAAATTAAGTCTAATTAATTTTAGGTTAAGGCTTGGGACTGAATGCAAGGGATGTGGTTTTGGGCTAAGGAGAGGTGATCAAATCCTCCCCCCATCTGATATAGCAAGAGTGCCCTTAAAAGTAAATTATGCAATGATGGCAGGCAGATGAGGATGCAAATTAGGGTTTAGATATTTTTTTTGGTATTTTTAGAAAATATGTATATTTTAAATAGAAGAAAACTTGCAAATCATGGCCTAATATACTGGAAATATACTAAAATTAAGAAATATGCAAAAACTCCTAAACAAAACCCTAAAACTTCCAAACTTGTCTTGCTAAAAAAAATAGAGCCGAAAATTTGCAGGCCCTATTTCGGCTTGCAGAAAATTCACAGGCCATAATAAGATCTGAAAAAATTTTTAAAATTACTGTGAATTATGTAAATCCAGGAAAATAAATTTCAGAATTTTTGGAGTTTTTAACAGGGAGAAATAATTAAAATAACAGAGTATATACAGACTGAAAAATTACAGAAAACAAGCTCTAATCTAAGCTCTGATACCAAATGATGGGGAACTAATATGCATGCCATTTTTTTTGTATGTTTTACATGTTGAGTTAGGTGATTAATTCCCAAGTTTCAGATCAAAATTATTTGTAGGGAATTTTGTATGAATTTTTGAAGATCAGCATGCAGATTAGGACCTAGAAAAGTAGCAAAGAAGGACCGCCGGGGCTGAGAAGCCTCGGTTAGGGCAAGTTCTCCTACAATAAAACTACTGGAGGTAGAGGGGTGTACCTGACAACGTCTGTGAAGATCGCAGCGAAGGGGTCTATCGTTCCTCGATGGATGCGGCCTGGAAAACCGAGCCAAAGACCCGCGGATACCCGGCTTTCTGCTCGGTGATCCGATTGAGGCTTGGCTAGAGTCGTTGGATTCGTAGGAACTCAGGGACCTGCAAACGACCTGTCAGGGGATAGAAAGCTCACAAAGGAACAAGAAAACAAAGTAAAAACAGCAAGGGAAGGCTTCTTTTGGAGTGGGCGTCCAGGGATCTGGAGGGTTTGTTGGCAGCAGGAAGATGATTGCAAACACCGGGAAGAAGAACTCTCACAAACCCCTTTATGCACACAGCAGGGTATCACACCACTCAATAGAAGAACTCAAGGTTTTCATTCATCAAAAATTCTCCTCATACAAGAGGCTAGGGTCCCTTAAATAGACCCTTAACCTTGGGCTCCAAGTAAGGGTACATAAGTCTTTACATAAGAATCCTTTTCCCTCTCAAACCCTAGCTAGAAAATAAGGAAATATTAAGTAGAAAAATCCCTAAAAATTTTCTTGACTTGGTCAAGACTCCAAGGATGCCTAGGGGGGCGTGTTGGCCTTCTAGGAGCAGCAAGGGGCCGGCCCAAAGGGGCCCGGGTGCATGGGTTTGGGCCTCTGGAACCTGGGGTGGCCTAGTAGCCAGGTAGCAGGAATATTCCCTGGTATCTTGCTTCTTAGGGGCTTGGGCTTGGCACCTGGGCTTGATTTCTTTGGGCTAGGATGTAGATGGACCTCTGAAATCATGGATGCCCTTATTTATGAATATACTTTGGCATCTGGAAGGGAATCTGGGCATCTGGAGGGCATCTGCAAGAAATCAGGGTTTTTCTGAATTTTCCTCTTGGGGTCTTCAAATCTTCAAGCTAGGTTGGACTTGGGCTATACTTCCATGTCTTCAATCTAGTTGGACTTGGTCTTCACTTGTATGATATAGTCTTGAGTCTTCGGTATGCTTGGATAGGACTCAAAAAAATAAAATTAGCTCAACATGAGCTGACTAGCATTGGACTGAACTAGCTCAACATGAGCTGACAAGTACAGAACTGAAATAACAACTCAAAATACTCAAATAACAACTAAAATAGACTCAGATGAGCTAAGCCCTTATTACAGATGGACTCATAAATTATTGATCAATTCACAGAGGATTGAAAAGCCTCTATCTTATTCTGGTGCCTCCGGTGTCCCCACCAATTCTCCCGGGGTGGGAGGAACTCGACCCTGTCGAGTGAAGGTCAGACTGGCTCACATATCTCTCGAGAAGGTCTGGGTTGAGGCGTTGCAAGTCCTCTCGAGAAATTCATGAATCGTCCGACTCTGGCCGGCCTTGCCATCGAACCAGGAAGCGTTGATAGTCATGGCCCTGGGTCGTGATGGCTTGATCGTCCAGGATACGCTCGATCCGTTCTCCTCTCTCAGGCCAAATTTGTTTGTGGACACTCTAGGTTAGGGTCACTCACAATGAAAAGGAATAGGTCCAAAGGCCTCACTAGGTAGCGCTGCCGGTTCCCTATACTCAACCAGGTCTGTAATATTGAAGGTAGAACTAATGCCCAAATCCGAAGGCAAGTCTAACACCTAGGCATTTGATCCAACCTTCTCTATCACTTTAAAAGGTCCGGCTCTGCGAGCATGAAGCTTCTTTTAGGCCTAAGCCTAACCAAGATAGAATCCACTACATCAAATTCTTTGATCCATCTTCGGGAATTAGCCAGTTTGTTTAAAATTAGTATAGGTGGTGAACATGCTGGGCACATGCAGACTCCTAACAAAATGATGCAAAGGACTCAAACTAACACCTAATATACTCGACTTTGCATTCCTATCGAAGGAAATTTATTAGACTTTTATGGGCCTAAACCTAAGAGACTATAGACTATCTAGGTCTGATCCTAGTGTGGTGTGTACAAGAGTATTTACAATGGACTCCAAGCAAATGCCAGAGGGTATGCCAAAAGTATAATGCAAACTTAACATGCGTAATGAATGCATGCAATATGCTAATCTCAGTTAAATGCAATATAATAATCCTAGAAATGCTGGAGGTGTCAGGAAAGGGCACAAAATAGGAAGTGGGTTCAGAATTAGTTTGGTAGGGTAGAGAAAAATGTTCAAGGTTAGTTGGATAAAGTTCGATATAAGAAGGCAAGTCAGGGACTAATCCTAGACTAATGAGGTTAACCTTACGAGGTTGAGCTATATCTACAGGGTTTGCATAATGGAAGGATGGGTCACCAATTTCGGGGAAGAGGTCCTTAATGGGAATTATAGGAGGGGACTCATCTTGAAGGTATTGATTCAAAGAGATCAGGTCCTTAATAAATTCTTCTGGTTCTTGTATTTTTGGACTAGACTCTATTTGGCTCTCCTCTATGGTTTCCTCAGGTAGGGCTCTAGTAGCAGTACCTAGGTTCTCTTCCTCTATTTGTTCTTCCATTATAGCTTTAGGTTGGATGTGGTCAAGGTCAACTAGCTCTGGGTTGGTTTCTACCTGGGTATCTACTGGGTCAGCTAATTCGAGGTCTACTAAAGGTGCCTCCTCTTCTCCCTCATACTCATCCACTAGGCTCACATCAGCTTCATACACTTCAGCGTTAATGTAAGCCTTGTCAATCTCAGGAATGGTTGGAGAAGGTCGGCTAGGGGAAAATTGGCTAGGTCCTGGTTTCTGATTATGGACACTAATCCTAGTAGGTTCAGGTTGCCTAAGGGGTAGTGGCTCACTACTGGGCTCATATTTAGGGGTGCTAATCCTATGGGGTTCAAATTGACTAAGGAAACCTGACTAGTACTAGGCTGATACTTAGGGGTTATGGGTTCTCTGGGCTCATAGGACAAGGGTGCAGATCTATGGGTCATGGGATTATAGGATCTGGGGTCATAGGATTTTGGGTCAGTTCTATGGTCAGGTTCTAAGGATGGATCATGGTATGGAGTCCTCCTAAGGTTGGGCTCTCTATATGGGTCAGGATATTGGGTCCTCCTAGGGTTGGACTCCCTATATGGGTCAGAATACTGGGTTCTCCTAGGGTTGGACTCCCTATATGGGTCAGAATATTGGGTTCTCCTAGGGTTGGACTCCTTATATGGGTCAGAATATTGGGTGTTGGGTCTACTAGGCTCATAGGGTGTGGGTGCATTGGATCTATGATCATGGGATCTAGAGTCATAGGATCTAGGTTCATAGGTTATGGATTCATAGGTTCTAGGTTCATAGGATTTGGAGTCATAAGATCTATAGGTTGTAGGTATACTAGGCTTGTAGGGAGAGGGTAAATAGGATCTATCTTCCTGGTCTATAAAATCCTGATTGAGTCTTCTAGGACTAACCTTAGGGATTGGGTCATGACAATGGGCTCTCCTAGGTTCAGCCTCAAGGTATGGATCAGGGTTTGGGGTCCTCCTTGGTTGAGGATTGTAGTACGGGTCAGGATAAGGGGCTCTCCTAGGTTCGACCTCATGGTATAGATCAGGGTTTGGGGTCCTCCTAGGTTGAGGGGAATCAGGATCTGGCTCAGACTGTGACCCATGGGTTTTTCTTGGGGTCCCTACCCGGACTTTTAACTGATCAAACCTATTGGCAAGATGGTCAATTCTATCATTGGTTTGAATACGAGATTGAGTTAACTGGGTCATCTGGGTAGTTATCTGGGCCATTTGATCAGCTAGGGCTTTTATTTGGGCTTGTAAATTTTCCATGGGTTCAGACATTTATGAAGGAAGTGGGTGATATGTTACTCCTGATCTAGTGCTCATGCAAGACTCGATCAGACCGACTATAGCTGACTAGACCTAAAGTCCAAACTAGATGCTCAATCAGGGTGGCAAACTAGCCTATAGTAACCCTGTACTCAGCCAGGCAGGTGTAAGGGGAGTGTTAGGTCCCTGATTGCCAATCCTAGACACCAATCAGAGATTGGCCAGGTAGGCGGACCAACACACAAGCCCTTCGGGATTGAATCCCTAAACCACCGTTCTAGACACTGAGCACAAGGCACACACAGGTTAACTTGACACAGTGATCTAACACTAGCCCGGACCCGACCAGTTGGTGTCCCTAGCCCACTAGGGCAAATTAAGTCTAATTAATTTTAGGTTAAGGCTTGGGACTGAATGCAAGGGATGTGGTTTTGGGCTAAGGAGAGGTGATCAAATCCTCCCCCCATCTGATATAGCAAGAGTGCCCTTAAAAGTAAATTATGCAATAATGGCAGGTAGATGAGGATGCAAATTAGGGTTTAGATATTTTTTTTGGTATTTTTGGAAAATATGTATATTTTTTTTGGTATTTTTTAAATAGAATAAAACTTGCAAATCATGGCCTAATATACTGGAAATATACTAAAATTAAGAAATATGCAAAAACTCCTAAACAAAACCCTAAAACTTCCAAACTTGTCTTGCTAAAAAAAATAGAGCCGAAAATTTGCAGGCCCTATTTCGGCTTGCAGAAAATTCACAGTCCATAATAAAATCTGGAAAAAATTTTAAAATTACTGTGAATTATGATAAATCCAGGAAAATAAATTTCAGAATTTTTGGAGTTTTTAACAGGAAGAAATAATTAAAATAACAGAGTATATACGGACTGAAAAATTGTAGAAAACAAGCCCTAATCTAAGCTCTGATACCAAATGATGGGGAACTAATACGCATGCCATTTTTTTGTATGTTTTACATGTTGAGTTAGGTGATTAATTCCCAAATTTCAGATCAAAATTATTTGTAGGGAATTTTGTATGAATTTTTCAAGATCAGCAAGCAGATTAGGACCTAGAAAAGTAGCAAAGAAGGATCGCCGGGGCTGAGAAGCCTCGGTTAGGGCAAGTTCTCCTACAATAAAACTACTGGAGGTAGAGGGGTGTACCTGACAACGTCTGTGAAGATCGCAGTGAAGGGGTCTCTCGTTCCTCGATGGATGCGACCTGGAAAACCGAGCCAAAGACCCGCGGATACCCGGCTTTCTGTTCGGTAATCCGATTGAGGCTTGGCTGGAGTTGTTGGATTCGTAGGAACTCAGGGACCTGCAAACGACCTGTCAAGGGTTAGAAAGCTCACAAAGGAACAAGAAAACAAAGTAAAAACAGAAAGGGGAGGCTTCTTTTGGAGTGGGAGTCCAGGGATCTGGAGGGTTTGTTGGCAGCAGGAAGATGATTGCAAACACCGGGAAGAAGAACTCTCACAAACCCCTTTATGCACACAGCAGGGTATCACACCACTCAATAGAAGAACTCAAGGTTTTCATTCATCAAAAATTTTCCTCATACAAGAGGCTAGGGTCCCTTAAATAGACCGTTAACCTTGGGCTCCAAGTAAGGGTACATAAGTCTTTACATAAGAATCCTTTTTCCTCTCAAACCCTAGCTAGAAAATAAGGAAATATTAAGTAGAAAAATCCCTAAAAATTTTCTTGACTTGGTCAAGACTCCAAGGATGCCTAGGGGGGCGTGTTGGGCTTCTAGGAGCAGCAAGGGGCCGGCCCAAAGGGGCCCGGGTGCATGGGTTTGGGCCTCTGGAAACTGGGGTGGCCTGGTAGCCAGGTAGCAGGAATATTCCCTGGTATCTTGCTTCTTAGGGGCTTGGGCTTGGTACCTGGGCTTGATTTCTTTGGGCTAGGATGCAGATGGACCTCTGGAATCATGGATGCCCTTATTTCTGAATATACTTTGGCATCTGAAAGGGAATCTGGGTATCTGGAGGGCATCTGCAAGAAATCAGGGTTTTTCTGAATTTTCCTCTTGGGGTCTTCAAATCTTCAAGCTGGGTTGGACTTGGGCTATACTTCCATGTCTTCAATCTAGTTGGACTTGGTCTTCACTTGTATGATATAGTCTTGAGTCTTCGGTATGCTTGGATAGGACTCAAAAAAATAAAATTAGCTCAACATGAGCTGACTAGCATTGGACTGAACTAGCTCAACATGAGCTGACAAGTACAGAACTGAAATAACAACTCAAAATACTCAAATAACAACTAAAATGGACTCAGATGAGCTAAGCCCTTATTACAGATGGACTCATAAATTATTGATCAATTCACAGAGGATTGAAAAGCCTCTATCTTAGTCTGGTGCCTCCGGTGTCCCCACCATGAAGTACCTTTATCATTTGAAACTTTTCGAAAAAACTTCATAAATGCTAAAAATGATTCATCTTTATGAGCCAGAAATAAAATCCATGTAAATCTAGAAAAATCATCCACTATAACAAATCCATATCTTTTGCCTCCTAGGCTTGTTGTCCTAGTTGGTCCAAATAGAGATCCATATGGAGTAGCTCTAATGGTCTAAAAGTTGAAGCAAAACCTTTTGATTTGAAAGATGTTTTTACTTGTTTGCCAAAACATGCTTCACAGATTTTATCTTTTTCAAAATAAAATTTGATAAATCTCTTACTAAATTTTTTTTGCATAATTTTGATAGTAAATGCATGCTTGCATGACCTAATTTATGATGCCAAAGCTAGGTAGTCTCATTAATTTTGGAATTCATTGCAACTAGGCATTCACCATCATTTAAATATAAATTATCAAAATCAACAAGATAGATGTTGCCATGCCTATTTCCAATAAATTTCACTTTATTATTGTCAGGACTAGCAATCATGCAGAGAGATTATCAAAAATAACTTTAAAACCTTTATCGCAAAACTGGCTAATACTAAGCAAGTTATGTTTCACACCTTCAACTAGTAAAACATTATCAATAAATGTAGAAGGGGAGATGTAGACTTTACCGATACCAATGATTTTTCCTTTGTTATTATCACCGAAAGTCACACTCCCTCTATTCAGTGCCTCAAGAGAGGTGAATTGCTTCACATCTCTTATCATGTGCCTTGAGCAACCACTATCAAGATACCATAATCTTTTTTTTTTCTTGGTTGCAAGACACACTTGCAAAAATAAGTCACGTTTTGGTTTTAGGTCCCAAGCCATCTTGGGTCCTTTAAGGTTAGTGGCAAGAGTGGTACCTTTTGGAATCCAAATCTTTCTAGAATTATTGATTTTTCTAAAATCACATTGATATGCTTTATGACCTAACTTTTTACATGAATAACATGTGATGCTTGATGATGTAGGGATAAAGAAATTCTTAAGATATTTTTACTATTTTTGAGGTCTAAAACCTAAACCAGCTTTGTTGAAAATAGCTCTTTGATTGTTCAATAAAAGATTTAATTTTTCAGAACTATATGTAAATTTTTTAGCAAAAGGTTTTATTCTTTCAAGCTCATCTTTATATTGCTTATTTTCAGTCTCAAGGTCCTTATTTTTTTTCTAAAGTTCATTATTTGAAATAGTAATCTTAGGCCTTTTCAAAACATCAATTTCCATTGATAAAGCATTAATTTGTTTTTTAAAACATCAATCTTTGTTTTCAAATCCTTGTTTTCATTTGAAAGGTCAGCATTTTCATGAGAAAATAAGTTTGCATGCTTTTTTAATTTTTTATTTTCAATTATTATTAATTTGTAATCATGCATGAGCTCATCAAATACATTTCTAAGTTCATCAAATGTAAAATTAACTTCAAATTCAGAGTGTACCTCTTCTTCTTGTTCCATGAAGCAAAGATTGGCAACTTCAGTTTATTCTTCTTCTAGGCTGGAATCCTCACTATCACTCCAAGTTGCCATCATTGCTTTCTTTCTGAGCTTTTTCCTTGACTTCTTCAGGAGAGGGCAATCATACTTATAATGTCCTGGCTTCTTACACTCGAAGCATATTGGTAGTTTCTTCTCCTTATCCTTTTTTTTCTATTTTTCTTTTTCCTTTTTCTTGCTTGGTTGGGGCTTTTTCTTGTAAGGGAATTTCTTTTTCTTCATAAATCTTCTGAATTTTCTCGCAATCATAGCCTTTGTATCATCATTTTCTTCTTCTTCCGATTCTTCAGTAGAAGACTCATCTGGTGTAGTAGACTTGAAAGCTATGGTCTTCTTCTTCTTTTCCACATCCATTGCTTTTTGCTTCAAGTTCAACTCAAAAATCATGAGTGAACCAATTAATTGCTATAAAGGAAGTTTCTCAACATCTTTGGCTTCTTGAATAGCAGTCACTTTAGCATTCCAAGATGTTGGCAAAGACTTGAGGATTTTATTCACAAGATCAGCATTAGATAAAACTTTTCTAAGACTTCTCATACCATTTACAATTTTAGTGAATCTAGTATATATATCAGTAATAGATTCATTTGACTCCATTCTAAACATTTCATATGTATGAATAAACATATTAACTTTAGTATTTTTTACTTGATCGGTACCCTCATGAGTGACCTCAAATGTGTTCCATATTTCTTTGGCTGAGGTGCATGTAGAAATCCTATTGAACTCACTAGGATCCAATGCATAATAAAGGAGATTCATTGCCTTAGCATTGATCTCGAATTGTTTAATATCATTTTCATCCCAATCCTCTTCGAGTTTTGGAATGGAGATGCCATTAACAACAACCGAAGAAATATGGGACCTTTATCAACAACTCTCCATAAATTGTAATCTATAGAGTGCATATATATTCTCATGCGTGTTTCCAATACATATAATTTGTGCCATTAAAATAAGGAGGTCTATTTGAGACTTGTCCCTCAACTACACTAGAACCAAGTGGGGTTGCAATAGATCTTTACTCAAGGTGGTTAGACCTATATACTGAGAACAAGGCTCTAATACCACTTGTTGCCCAGTTAGCAGCCCAAGAAGGGGGGTGAATTATTTTTTGAAAAAAAAAAACTTTTCAAGATATGTGCTGATGAAACATAATTCAGGTGCTAGTGTATTGCAAGTGTTTGTGTGCAATGCAATTATATTCAGCGAAAAGAAGTAAGCAATTGCAAAGTAAATTAAGCAAATAGAGACAAAGCAAGCAATCACAAATACAATAATTTATAGTGGTTTGGTGCACACCAAGCACCAACATCCACTTCCCAAGGTCCACTTGGGAATTCTACTATAATCTTTCTTGATTACAGTCGATTAGTTTTTTGGGCTCACTAATCAAAACCCAACTTATTTTTATCAGGAATAAAGTCAAAACCCCTTGATTTTACAAAGCTAACCAAAAACCTCTATTAGTTTTCTAGGCTTACCAGTAACCTAACTTGATTTTTACAAGGCTAACCAAAAATCTATTTGGTTTTCCAAGGCTAACCAAAAATCTCTTTGATTTTCCAAGGCTAACCAAAAACTTCTTACAAGAGAATCAAATAAATGTAAGAAATACAAGTAAGCTTTCAAATAAAGATAGATATTTCTTTGAAGCTCCTTGTAGATGCTTGTCTTAAAGTGGTTGAAGCCTCAATCAATTCTTGAATGGATGGACTTGAGTATTCTTGAATGCTTTGGTGCTTGGAGGCTCAACTTCACTTGAAGGTAGATGAACTCTTAATGAATAATCAATACAAAACTAATCCTCTACTTCTCTCTTGAGTTTAAATCATTTTAAATACCTTTCCAAGCTTCAAATAGCCCTTTCTGATCATTGGAGAGGTGAAAAAAGTCGATGGGGGCAAAAAGAAGAAGTTCTGCGTTCGAAAAAACTAGCCATTACTGTCTGCAGAACTTCAAGTGTCGATATTTCAGCTCATGAGTCGACACTTAGATCGATACTTTGCTTCTATGAGTCAACACAAAGTTCAAAAATTGTCTCTTGAAACTCTCTAGAAATCTCAGGTGAGTCAACACTTGAATCGATACTTAGCTTCTGTGAGTCGACACTTGAGAAAAATTTCTGAATTCAGCATGTTCTGTATAACTTTTGTCTCAAATCTTGAGTCGATACATGAGTCGACACTTGATTTTTGTGAGTCGACACTTCAGGCGTGTCGGCTGAAACTTCATTCTATGTATCAGCTAAAACTCTTGTGAGTCAATACTTTGATTTTCATGAGTCAACACTTGACTGAAACTGACTTAAAACCCAACTGAAACACTGCTAAATTTTCTTCAAACTTCAAACTTGAGTTCCTCCAAGTCAATCTCACATTCTTAAGTCCATTTACCTTGAAATTCTTCATTAAAAAGAGGACTTCTTCAACCATTCAATAAGCAGTCAGATAACTAATTTGATGAGTTCCTATTTCTGATAAGACATACTTTAACAACTAATTAGTACTCAAATATACTTAAGTATTTTGTTAATCATCAAAATCAATACAGGAGTCAACACGAGGTTAGGACAAGAATGCATTGAAAGATGTGGGAAACCATCGACATGCAAGAGAGCTTTACACGATAGTGGAAGGCTCCGTCGCCCTTTGCGAGATCTGGTAGAATCCTGTTTAAGACTAGATTCTCCCATGTGTCATAGCCTGTAAAAGGATTCTCTGTGAATTCCTACTGTATGCAAGCCTTCCTATTCACACTCTATCTATTGATATCCATACTGACTTGAGCATTAGAGTGCCATCACTAAGGCTAGTACTAGTGGGACTATTTTATAGGTACCTCTTCTTGGAGACTGGCCTCACTGCCAACTCTAGCACCCACTCCAGCTCTTCCACCAGTATGTAATGAATTTTGGCACCAATAAAGTCCTTAAGTCGATACGTGGATTGTTCTGAAAAATAGTGCTCTTTGGAATCACCTTGTGATATCGACACTTGGTCCATAAGTCAATCCTTGAGTAGACACATTGAGTCGATACTTAAGTCTTGGTGTCAATACTTAAGATTGTGCTGAAAATTTTAGCTTTCTATTAATTCCTGTTACATCAATACTTGGAGCTTGAGTTGACCCTTGAATTGACACCTTGAGCTGACACTTGAATCCAGGTGTTGACACTTAACCATGCCAGCCAAAACTCTGCATGTCAAACTAGCTTCTTTTCTAGATCTTTTCTGAGTATAGACATTTAACTTCCTTGAGTCAATACTTACCTGTGTCATCTTTAATAACATACCAATCAAAAAGTTTTGAATTGTTGACATGATTCCTTCCATTCCAAATCTTAATTGTCCATTAAAATGAGATTTCCATAGCCTCTCCATTTGAGAAGACTATCAAAACACGTAATTCTTATTACCTAGTAATTGATCATTTTGATACATTACTTATAGGACTTGAAGGGTAGCTGAAACATTAATCTTACAACTCCAACAAACCATTGGTACCTCATATATATTCAAACATTTTGTTATTCATCAAAATCAAGGCAGGAGCCAACAGAAACCTCATCAAATGAGGTGAAAGAGAATTCCTTCTTGCATGCTTGGGGCTCCGTGGTGCACTTGGATGAGTATGCTCCTCTCGATCAAGACTTCATGGGAGTGAGAGTCGCCACCACCCAGTCGTAATATCCACAATGTTGTTGGGGTATGGGGTGGTACTACCTACTTCGCCTTCAATTGTAGTGCCACCAGTGGTACTACTAACATCACTGGGCCTTAGCACTAGATCCCTAGACCACGGCTACCAATGCTTGTATCTACTAGGAAAGCTGTTAGAAGTGGTCAAGTTGAACCCCCTACTGGGCGATGCCAGCCTAAGGTTCTGGAGCAAAATTTCTAGTAGGTTGACTAGCTTGCCAGGAGGTGATGGCATCGGAATGTCAGGTGGACACACCTTTAGGTGGCATAAAGTTTTGCTCATTGTCTTCCTAAAAGCAAGCGATGCAAGAGTAGTAGGCCCTTCCTTTACCTATTATCACTACTTCCTTCCTAAACATCAGAGATTATTAGAGGAGAGGTACTCATGGACTGTACCTGCAAGAAAAGCCCTGGCTAGAGATTGCTCCGACGAAGGCCCTCCAATGATCAAGTCAGGTGGTAGGTAACGAGAGGAAGAAAGTAGAGCGAAAAGGAAAGGAGAGAGTGTGTGTGGCATTTTAGAGATATTACATACCTTGGGAGCAACCTGGGATCCCTCTTTATAGGCAAGTGATGAGGATATTTTTGGAATGCAAAAGGTCTTAGCTAGTTTGGTGAGAAGTGATAAGGTTGCAAATCTCGTCAAGGGATCTGGCAAAAGATCATTCTATCCACCCAAGATGTCTGCCTCTCATTAATGGAAACCTTATCCTTTCTCGCATTGCCAGCCGCATTTTTTAATGGTGCTAGGGACTATAGCTTGGAATGAGTCACATTCTCCTTGATTGAGAGGATTTGCTAGATATTATAGGATATGACCTCTTGATCATACTATTAAATATATGAAAATGAGCATTGAAAGATTCCTCCTTAGGTTCCCTAGAGGTATGCTGCCCTAGAATTTTGACTTCCTTTGAGTGCAAGTGTCCTAGGTCAGACCTGGTTCTCCTACCAAGGCCGAGGGTTGACTAGAGCCAAGGGTCTTGGGGCACTATATTGGTGCACTCGAGCTGTTGAAGCTTGACGACTAAGGGCAAGATGAACCTTCACCAAGGCCAAAGTTCAACTAGGTCGAGGGTCTAGAAGGTCAAAGAACTCGAGGCACATTTATATCCCCTCCAGGGGGTTATGCTGTTAAGAAAGTGAGTCATCTTCCGCCAGTCTCGTAGACTAGGGAGCTTTTCCTAGATAACCGAGGATTAATTGGTGTCCAAGGGTTAGACGGGGTGAGGGTCGCTAGGGGATGCTGTTTGTTGGATGATCATCGAAAGGGAAGTGGTCCCCTAGCAGGACCGAAGGTCAACTAGACTGAAGGGGCTTGGTAGCACATCTATATTCCGCCCAAGAGATAATTAGCCTTGGACACCACTGAAGAACCTCGGATGTTGGACTTTCAGCATACACCACTCCCATGCTTGTCATACTATCTGAAAACTATCATATACAAAGATATGGCATATAACTAGTATTGTTCTACCAAGAAACTCAGAATAACTCTACTGACACTTTTCCATCTCACAAACCTCATCATAGATATATGGTTAATGCTCTATTTGAATAAATGCTCCGCATATAAATATTCCGATGATGAAGAACCCGATGCCGAAGATCTAGAAGGTCAAAGGGGGTCTGAGTGCAACTTTGCATTGTCCAAGAGATAATGAGTGATTGAATGGACCAACATCTGACTCAAGGATCCTCGGAATATCCAGGGTGGAGTGTTAAAGCCCCACATCACTAAATGAATCATTAATTGAGTCAATTATCAAAATTAGTCTTTTACATTGTAGCTAATAAACTTGAAGAAGCAATTCACAGCACCAACATCACGTTAATCCAAGGATTGTTCCAAAAATTTATCATAATACATCAATAAGTTTCAAATGAAAATAAGAATTGCAATATAGCTTACTTGATCATTTCCTTCATGCCCTTCTACTTTAGATTGGTAAAAGAAGTTTTGAATTTGAAAAATGCTTTTATTTGGTAAAAGATGCATTGGAAGCCTGGAAAAAAAGAGAATTTAAAATTGAGTGAAAATAAATCCTAAATCTCTATTTTTAGATGAATTTGCGCTCTCATTGCATAGGTAGGTAATGGAGCAGCACAGTATCTAACAGAGCGATCCTCAAGTGGGTTAACTAATATTTTTTAAACTAGATGAGCTTAGCAAAATCAGACTTTATCACAAGTTGGTAATCTATAATCATCTCCAGTTCAATTTTAGCAGCCTTCTCTTAAAGGTAGAGAGCTAGGTGCCTTTCGTGTTGCATGGGATATTACTAAAAATATTGTGGTTGTTCGGGAAATACTGCGTTCCATTAATGATAGCAGAGAACATGCACCCAACGTGCCCCTCAAAGTGAGACATGGAGAAGACTTACTGTCCGGCTAAGCTTCCGAGTGTACCATACAGACATCATGTCTTCCAGTTTTGGAGTAGGACAATTTTATATGGTTATCTAGGTCTTCCATTCTATCTTGTAACCTCAAATTTTATGTTGACTTGCTCAAATGCAAATATATTGATTAGCAACTAACCTAACATACCATGAGCTTACTAAAATGTAGACGGGTGCTTTCCCATCTTTTGCTCAAATAAAGAATCATCAAAACAATAAGGCTATGATGCCTATGAATAAGTTTCCTACAAACAATGACTGAATGCAAAATGACAACCAATCCAGGGGACAATCTGGGTGAGCAAATGGAGTACCAGTCAGTAAAATCTAAAAGCATTGATTGGCTGCAACAAATGCTATTTATCTGCCATATGAACATCCCTAAACAATCATACATGAGAATACAAAGATTTTCCACTGCAACTTTACACTGTTAAAATCTGTTCAATGTTCCCTAACCGGAGCAACACAGGCATAAACGTTTCAACAGATATAACACAAACAAATGACAGTATAAATTTTTAGTTCATCAAATCACAAATCATTTGCTGAACAAGCTTCTGTCAATGTGAAATTAGTTGTGAAGGGTAAACCAGCGAGTTGGCACAGAAGCTCAACGTAAAGGGTCTAGAACAGCATAAACTTCCACTGCTTTAAGTGTACTTGTATAAGTGTTTCTTTCCGTTGCTTGTTTAACCCTACATGCATTAAATGAAAAAAAAAACAAAAGATAAGTTGAGACATGAACTTTGGATCCACGAATAGAGTAGAATGATACATGCCTGTTGGTTCATGAGAATTTCAATGGCAACACTTGGATCTCCATCAGCGGCAGCAAGGGCAACTTCAGCCTGGGTCTGCGGCAACAACAAGGAACCCATCTCATATGTTATCAGTCAAGAAATTTGATGCTCATTTTATACCAAAACAACATCCCGAACTTGAATAGACACATAATGCTTTTATCAGAAAATAAGAGACTGCAACAAAAACTATTATCAGAACAGAAGACTAATTTGCCATTAAATGGAAAGTTCAGCGTTGTGTATTAGAAGGGGTCAAAACTTCATCAACTAACCCTCTATGCAATCTGTTTTAATAATACAGAGAAATCTAAAGTGAAGCCGATTGCCACTATTGCTAAATTCTAGTGCTTCCTGGGTTCTTACAACAATAGTGCTCTCTTCCACTAGCCACTATCAAGAACCTTTGTTTCATTAGGTTTGGCATAAAAAACAGTGTCATGGGTTCATTCTTTGCAAGAAAAGTTTGACCCCTAATGTGAGCCTTGTCTAATCTTTTTGAACAAATTCTGTTTAGTCTTTCCCTCTCAAGTAAAATACAAGTGTGTAATGTGCTTTTCAAATGTTATGTTCTAAACTGATATATGTATTGGACAAATTTTGTGCTAAATGAATCAATGGAGTAGAAATTATGATATTTTGAAAACTTATAAAGGAACAAACTGGCAAATGTAACTTCAAAATTCCATTTCTGCTATGCTTATTGTATTTTTAGAAAATGATTCTACCATGGCAGGATTACAGAAAAAGGTGAGAAAACACAGATAACATATTAATGATTATTCACACTAGAATAAAAGAGGAAATCAAGATCAATGCAGGAACCTTCTCAAAACCCATCGCTACTAGTTTCTTTAGCTCTTCTTCAAAGTTATCTACACCCTGTAGAAGAATATGCTAAATAAAGGTCACCAAAGACGGAAAACAAAAGCAAAATAAAATGTAAACTATCTGGACTACAAGTCAAGGGATCCAACCTGATTTTGCGCAGCTAATACAGCAATGCTCTCGCCATCTCCAGTTAAATGCCTAAAATCACAAAATGGTAGAAATGATAAGCATATATCATCTGTACACATAACAATATTTTATTGAAGGCATTTACCAGATACAAGTAGCCAATGGATATAAGAAATGTTATTTTAGACCATATAGGTGACAAGCATGACATGCATTTCAAAACAAAAATGGGTTAAAGAAAAAGTTTATATATGCAAACAAACCAAAAAATAAAGAACAAAACATTTTAAAAAAGGAAAATTTGAGAACTTTAAACTTGTATAATGTGATAAATTTGAGAACTTTAAACTTGTATAATGTGATCCAGTTTTTTAATGTTTAAACATATTTTAAGCATCCAACAAGCATTGATGACCACCTATTGCCTCACCAGAGCAACCTTATCAGAACCAATAAGATGGAAAAAAACCAAACTAAGATTAAACTCATGTAAAAACACCTCTAACAAGCAGAAAAGTAAGTTGAACCATCAAGTTGGTGAACAATGAACACAGTCACAGAATTATAAATTAAAATAACATTAGGTATAGACAGAAACCAACACAAATAAATTCTTATTTCTTAATTAGCATTTGCCATTGCTTGTCATACAAAAGAGTTGCAGAAAATGTATGCGAACTTTATTAAACCAAAAAAGACATGGTCAAATGAGTTCCTACCATCAAAATTCAATGTTCATTAGTCAAAAAAAGTTCCATGATTTTGCCAAATAATAGTGTATCATAATACATAAAATAAACCAAAGTTTGTCATATTTTAACATTTGATTAACGGATACTCTATCTTATGCTTTCCATATTGGCTAGTGTTCCTCAACTGATACTCTATCTTATGCTTTCCATATTGGCTAGTGTTCCTCAATATGATCTTTATCTGACAGTTGAGCATCATCATAATCCCAATCATCTACAAGCTCAGCTCAACTATGCACCTCTCCAACCTCATTAACATTATCCTCTCATTCTAGAGGCATCTTTTCAATGTCCAATTAAAACAAAAGAAACAGTCAATATTGCTGATATGCATTTTCGTTCCTAGGCCATAAATTCCAACATATTGTAAAAAATAATTGATGTTGAAACGGTTTCTGTTCATTTTCTTTCCTATCACAATGGCTGTTAATTGGCATATTGGTGTATAGGCGATCAGGGTTGACTAAATCTAGAATATCATACAGTTTAAAGTTTATTTCAGACAAGAAGAATTGCAAAAATATGAATATAAATTCAGATGATCAAGGAAAATCAGTGTAGGGAACAGTTGTATGCTCCCAAGAGTGTTCGTTTCCAAAATGTGCAGTTATTTGTCAAGCCCAAATAGAGAATATAGAAGTTAGAGACAGATGCAGACGGGAAGGAAGAAGCATCATGATTCATTATTCATCACCAAAAACCACCTAAACTGGACAGTATTTAACTAGAATACCTCTAGATTTTTCCCCTAAAAAAAAAATTAAAAAAGGAAAAAAAAGGGAATGGTACTTTGAGGCTTTTTGTGTTTTATTATGTGAATTAAGAAATGTCAATGAATAGATCATTAAAGTGCATGATTTTGACCACGATCATGGAATTGATCTTCTTTGTGATAACCAAATCTGGTAGATGTTCATTTCAAGGTTGTCATAGGTGACTGCCTAGCTGCCTTTGTGGTCTTGCACTGGTGATTGGGCAATGCAACAACCAAGGAACCTGGTGCTTTCTAGGCCTTCAAGCAAGGCGGCCACCAAAGTGCCTAGGTTGGCTCCTAGGCAAGTCCTAGGCTGCCTAAGGGCAGCCTTTGCCTTGAACAGGAATCTTGTTCATTGTTTCATTTAAGCAAGGTTCGCCAAACCATGCCGAACCGGCCCGATGCCAAACCTTGCCGAACCGGCTATAAAAAAAGGTTCTCCCCTTATAAATGTTTATAAAAAAAAAATTAAAAACCAGTCCGAACTGGCCCGAACCGTGCTGAACCGTCAATTCGGCCGGTTCGAACTGGTTTGCAGTTTTTTTAATGGTTGTTACTGTTTGATTTTGGGGGGTTGATAAAAATGAACTGAGAGCCCGAGAACTCTCAGTTTTCAGTCCAAACTTTGAGGAAAGGTTGCAGAACCCATTTTTCCTAGATTTGAAGCCAATCAAACACCAAAATAGCAAAAAAGGTGGATTCAAAGTACACATGTG
This sequence comes from Areca catechu, assembly GCA_021397845.1. NCBI lineage: Eukaryota > Viridiplantae > Streptophyta > Magnoliopsida > Arecales > Arecaceae > Areca > Areca catechu. The sequence continues at coordinate 155,616,840 of CM038039.1, read as the reverse complement.
CTTCTCTTCTCTCTTTCTCCATCTTTCCTCTTTTTTTAAAATTCATGGAAAATGAAAAAATAAGGAGAAATGCTATCAAAAAAAATTTTGGTATGATTTGAGTATGTTGTAGATCTATAAAAAATCTACACAATGATGCTAAGATCATAATTTTTTATAAGTATATGATTTTTAAAATTAAAAAATATTTTTGGATTAAAAAATTAATAAAAAATAAAATAATTAATTAAAAAATTATAATTATAGATTATTATTATAAACCTCGTAAGCTATTTTTACTATAAATTTTGTATCGATTTATCCAAGTTTTGATGCATCTTACAAATAGTGCTTTAAGTCTAATATTAAAGAAAAAATGACCATTCATGTCCAGTTTTAAAAAAATATGTAGCATCTATGATAAAATCATGCATAAATCTAATATCAAATTAAATTTTTATAATATTATAATTTTTCATAATTTTTAAATCTAAAAAATTTTTAAAAATTATATAATTAAATAAAAAATAAAAAATTAAGTAAACAAAATACTAATTAATTTATGTAATTATTGAGCTATATATTTTTTAAATATTCAGGAATGGATCCATCGAGGAGGAAGAAGGATCTGGAGCATGACATTGGTTGGTTGCACGGATGCTTTCGAGTCGGCATCATTGGAAGTGTAAATGGTATAATGTAGAATTCAAAGATGATGGAATAACGAGATTGAAGTAGTACTTGGCTGATGACTATTTTGATGTATCTGCATGTCGATGTATCCACAAGAGGTCCATCAGTTGATGAAAAAGTATTTTGCTAATTTCAGAACAAGAAAAAAAATATTAAAAAAAGATAGAGATGGACCGCAAAGCCGCAAATCCATCTTATCACTCTAAGAAGTCAGAGAGAGCATCTATTCCTTCCGATGAGGCACAAATAGCGGCTGCCATTTAGGCGAGCTTGTATGAGTAGACAGCTAAAGGAGATGCCAGGCATAGAGAGTGATTTAGACCATCAGGTTTTGAGTCGAGATCGGAGTCGAGCTTTGCGAGTGTTGCAGGAAAGTCTAAGACACGGTTTAGGAGGACCTTCTCAGTCAAAGAGCCCATTAGAAAAGACACCAACTGTATTGATCCATGTTAGGAGCATTTGGTAATAGAAAGAAGTCTTCCAGGAACATTCCAGCAGGAGCCGCTATCCATGATGTCGATCCACATACCTTTTCTAGCAAAGATTCCAAACAACAAAGGATTAATAGCATGCTGAAAAAGGATAAGAAAGATATATGGCGGGCCACCGGATCCTGATTTTATTTTTACTCATTCCAGTGCATACAGCAAATAACCCATATTATCGCTCTGCTATTATATCTATACAGGCTGCTAGTGTAGGTATAGATCCTCCAGGATCAAGAAATATTTATGGTCAGCTTCTAAACAGCAATAAGGAGAAGCTAAAAAATTGGATGACCTCCTATCAGAGTAAGTGATCCGTGTATGGATTGACAGTGATGTGTGATGGTTAGACTAGTCCTACTAGATAACATCATCAACTTTTTGACTTATTGTGATGAAAAAAAAAAATTTCATAAATCTATTGATGCTTCAAATCAGATGCACGACAGCAGTTATATCCTCAGATTGATGGAGATGATTGATAAGGTGGGAGAGCAGAATGTCATACAGGTCATTATAGATAATGAACCATAGTATAGGACCACAGTTCAGCTCTTGATGCAGCGGCGACCGTATATTTTCTGGATCCCTTGTGCTGCATATTATAGATAATGAATCATTGATGAGAAACTTTACTGGGAGAAAAATATTGAAACCAAAGATCACACGGTTTACTACAAATTTAAAGTACTTGATAGTCTTCTTGGCAAAAAAGTAGAATTGCGTTAGATGTTTGTCAGTCAAGAATAGTAGCAGAATAGATATACAAGGACAAATACTAAGGGAAACACTGTGGAGAATTTAGTGACAAGACATTCTGGTAGCGGGCCAAGAGGATAGTAGAAGCTATCAAGCCTCTATATGAAATACTTCGGACCGTGGACTCTAATAGATGCTCAGATAGACTTCTTATATTTCATGATAAAAAGGATAAGAAAAGATCGAAGAAGCAGATCTAGTACATACTAATGAATATATCCGGATCATTGATGGATGGTGGAGTTATTAAATAAGTTCGGATTTGCATCTAGCAGGTACACAATAAATCATGAATGCTGTAAAATTTTAAATTAAATTATATTTGTACAAGTATACTTGGCTAATTTTTAAACCATGTATAGCTTACTATCTGAATCCGAGATTCCAATACTTCATACTGGACATTGCCATAAATGAAAAGCTATTGTTTGCCCTATGCAATGTTATATATAAGATAAAGTCCGATCCAGATATCGTAGCCAAGAATTGCTGAACCGATACTGAAACCCATACCAATCAGTGATTGGTACGGTACGGTACGTATTGGTAGATGTACCGGGCTTGGTGAATTGAGAAAAAACTATCTTCCTCCCCCTCTCAAGCAAGGATAGCTGAAGTGGACCTGAACCGTACCCGAACCAAGCCTAAACCAGGCCGTACCGGTCCAAACTGATACGTACCATATCGAACCTACCTGTACAGGTCCAGTTTAGGTCATTTTTTATGGTTCGGATCCCGAACCATTTTTTAGGGCTAAACCGTACCGGTTCTTGACTGGTATGGTACGGTACGTTCCAAACTGGACAGTTCGAGATGGTATCGAAAATCCTTGTCGCAGCTATATACCTAGAACAAATAAGTTTAGTTAAGATTATTGAGTGATTTTTATTAGCATTAATTTCAACAAGTAGCACATGATAACAATAATTTTTTTCTAGATAATTTTTAGGAAGGGCACAGATTCTTTTTTAGAGAGGGCACAGATTTTTTTCCACTCGATGTGGCTATCTTGGCACCATTTGTATGTTTTCTTCTCATTTTCAAATTGTCTATTTTGCATCATGTTAGTCATACAGTATAGTTTGTATTTCATGCTTAATATGGTAAGATTCTTATAAACTTAAATCAAGTACATCGCAAGTGTTGAATTTCAAAATGATTGTATTAAAAAATATCAACGACTTAAGCTTTGGTAAGTAGGTGGATTGAAATATAGACTTTTTTCTTGCTAAAGTGGTATATGTCTTGATTTCCTTTGTTAAGCAGAAAAAATATTTGATGGATGTGAACATAAGTATGAATCGCATGTACACTTGCATTACCTTCCATTTGATATATGTGGTTCTGTGATTGGTGGTGCTGTTTCCAAGGGATGATCTGGAGTAGAATTATCTAAGAGTCTAGCCTGCAAGCTTATATCAGAATCAGCTGTAGTAGCTGATTGACTTCGTGCAGAGCCAAGGGTTCTTCCCCTCCCAGGAAATCTGGGGTCTTGTGCTGGCTACAATATAAAGAAATAATGCCATCTGAGAAGCATGAATCTAGTTTAAATGATTACAAATGAAGGAAATTTAGCAGTAAAGAACTATAAGTAGAAGATTCTAGATATGTGGTAACGGCAGCAATTTACAGTGAAATCCAAAGAGAGGCATGCATAGTCTAATTCAAGAGTCTAGCCTGCAGGTTCTCATCACCACTTGCAGAGTTCATTAATTTCAACTAGAACACAGAAACCTTCCTCCAAGGAATTCAAGGTCCAGGGCTGACACCAAGTTACATAATAAGTACCAACATAGATTGAAAGTAAAGGCATAATCACAAAGTTAATTTAAACATTTAATAAAGCAAGGATAATGATTAATGTGTAGCAAAAACAGATCTGCAGAAAAAAATAGTATGATAAAGAGTGCCATATTGCAAGAAAAATAAAAATTCTTTCCACGGTACAATTTCTTGAGCATGTAGTTTAACTTGAAAACCAATTCATTCAATGTTCTATATGGGTTCATGACTTTTTTATAGCTAATATAGACAACAGACCAAGTAGCGTACAGCACAAGGCTAGTGCAACAGCAAGCATTCAAATGCTCTATCCTACCATATCTGGCTGATAGATCTCCCAAGTGTCAAATGAATAGGTGTTCATGAGCAGCTTGTGTTCGGCTTAGAATTCAACTCAAAATGAGATCATGCAATGAGTAAATGAACCAAACATGAGTCAAATATTTGAGCTTGCAAATTAAATGAGCCGAACATGAGCTGAGCAATACATCACTCATATTCAGATCAATCACAAAATTAATATATGAATATACAATACAAATATAATATAAATATATAATACATAAACATAACCATTTTCATAAATATTTTTTATTTTTAAGTTACAAAGATGAATGATGAATAAAAAATTTGCCACCAAAAAATTATAGGGCTAACTGCCAGTGTTGACTTGGGAATTTAGAAGATGAAATGAGTTTGTCACAGATCAGCTCCTATAGATATATTAAAAAATCACTATAGAAAGACACTTGTCATAAATAATGTCAATTGCTAGACCTCAATCAAATAGTTGGGACAAGATTAACAAACTCCAGGATACCAGTGTCAAAACTAAAGTTTCTCATGTCCCTCCACTTTCTGAATGACCTCTCTCTCTCTCTCTCTCTCTCTCATGTTCTGCAGGTGGTAAACTAAAATTAGCTACCAATATTCCCCAGCTCTGCTTCCTTCCAGTGGGGTTGATCTTGATGTCTTCTTGACTATTATGTTGAGCCATTAATGTTGCCTCCTACATAACCTCCTATGACTCAATTTACATTTAATGCTTCATCTCCTTCACTTGCACTAGTCACATCACATCAGGATCCTTCATTCTCTTTCCACTTTCTCTCAACAGATCTCTAGTAGCAAGCTAGCGAAATTGAGCTTGAGTTAGCTTAGCTACATATAAGGCAAACTTGATTGTATGGTCATACACTGGCTGATAATGGGGTGATGCAAGGGTTTATAAGCATGGGCCGGTCCTCCAGCCCTTATCAGCATATGGATCCCTTGTTGGGATACAAGGATCACATAGGACCTAAGCCAATGGCTGGGGCCCCTTCTCAAGTAGGAGCCAATCCATGACAAGGGTGTTACGAGGTTGGGTTGGGGAGATTGTTAGACTTATAGTCCCACATCAAAAGATTAAGTGGGTGCCACATGGGTTTATAAGCCTAGGCCAGTCCTCCATCCAATAACTTCAGCTTTTACATTGTGGATCTAAGACACTGAACTGATCCTTGCCAACTTGTATCAAGCTGAAACAAGCTCAAGCCAACCTTGGGTTGCTTGTATACAACACTAGGATGGATAAACTAAATCCTCGCTTCTTGCATAGTTTAAGTTCATTGTACATATCTTCCACAATGATGCATCATTGCCTAGTCCCTTAATATCAACATGCAGGAGAAACCCACCAAAACAAACACGTGGAACAAAAGTTGCAAGAGCTTATCAAATGACTTCCATGAAACTTGCTATTATTTAGTTAGATCATTTCATATATATACACGTATACAAGGTTTGCCATGCCAACCTGAACCACCCTGCCTAGGGCATACTAAACAGAATCGATGAGGAACTAGAACAGTTCGCCCTATCGGCTCAGTAAATAGGTCAAACCCATTAAAAAGCCCCCTTTCCCTCCCCTCGACATTCTTCAAACCCCTTTGAAGCCCCCTTAAAAATAAAATAAAATAAAATAAAAATCACAAATCCCCCTCCTCCAGCCATTTCACCCCCTCCTTTGCTCATGATTGCTGCCCACCCTACCCAGCATCCTTTGAAACCCTTCAACACCCCCCCACTACCGCGCCTCCCTTATTAGATGTATGCTCTAAAAGTCAAGTTAGCATGACACATTATAACTTTTCTAGGACAATTTTGTACTTAATTTATTGAAATCAATAAAATTGGACTTTATTCTTTTTATTTATATCTAACATGTCTATGAATCATCCATGGAGTTAATGAACAATGACACATATTCTCATGAGTTGATAATTTAAAATATATGCCATTATAGATTAACTCCTAAAAGCTCTCGATCATTGTATCATCATGAGAACGGCGATCGATCCGTCAAGATTGGTGCATGATCGCCTTCCTTCTGGGTAGACGAGTCTTGAGTCTATAGTGTAAAGATACCGGAGCAAGAGTGAAAAGGGTTATTAGTAAATAATGGTACTAAGCGTGACCAAATTCAAGAAGTCGCATAGATATCTACTCACTCATTAGTATCTTCTCAAATGCTGTAATTGTGTGAGTAATTCCTTGACCTATGGCATCTCGACCACTCACGACGAGGTTGCTATGGTTCGATAGCACATAAACATGGTTCCTATCCATTCAGAACCTTGTGATATTCGTTGACTGCAGTAGCTTCACTATAGGAGTAGGGTGTTCACTTATATGAGATCTATCGACTTTAGTAGTTAAGATATAATCCTATGTGATCTAATTGGCTAAGACCTTCAATATGTAGCCATAGTAATGTAATATTGAAAAAAAGTTTTTATGCAAATCACAACCGGACTCAAGCTAATTAAGTTTGACATATGACAGATGCTTAGGATTTGACGAGTTTCTATGACCTGCATCCTATTGGAATTTTTGATAGAAAAGTTTAATAACACAATAACTACACCTAGGGATTTATTTTTGTTCTACTGGGTTACCACTGTATACTGCTAGATATCACTAGTGGATTGCAAAAGCTCACTATGATCGTTTTCAGATCCACGATCCAAGTTAGGGTTGAGCTGAAATTATTTCAGTCTATTGAAAGAATTTCGATGATACTATGATAGAGATTGTAGTATATCTCACTACTAGATGGAATAGAACTTAAGGGATTACACATAAAAGGAATCAACCTAAACATGAGCATGGATCCAAGTAAGAGTTATATATTTAGTACCTGCTAATTTTGGCACTTGCTGAAACTAGCACATGCTAATTTCAACACTTGCTAATTTTAGCTTAATGGACCTATTTACAAATGTTATAATAATTTTTGCCTTCATTATTTAACTTAATTAAATCAGATTTAATTATTATTGCTTTATTTAAAGTTAATTAGATTGGTAATCAAATATGACTTGAATTTTTCAAATTGGGTCAACAATCTTTTTTGATTTTGATTGAATCCAGGCATGAAAAGGATTTCAAACTCAATCAAAAATTAGTCAAAATTGACCAGCAGCTAGGAGACCCAATTGACTAGGTCTCTCTCTTATTTCACGCAAAAAACAAGAGTGAAAAATGCGCACCTCGTCTTGGCATGCACGGTAAGAAGAAGAAGGTACCAAGTTGGCACCCTTCTTTCTCATCTAAGACTCTCTCCTACTAGATAGAATTGCTCTTATCTAGATTTGAAGTTTGATTAAATCAGATAACAAATCAATTTTATCTAGATTTTTAAGAGGCATTTTTGAAGAAATTTTTTGTGGTTTTTAAGATACGCAGAAACTAGGCTACGCATAATTAATTCTAACATAGATCCTTTCTGAAATTTGTCCCAATTTTTCTCCTCCACAAAAAATAGAGTATAATACCTCTATATAAAGCTAAGAGGCAAAAGTTTCACAAAAAATATCAAAAAAATACTCTTTTGTTTTGTTGATATTTAATTCCTTGAAAGAAAAAGAGAGAAGGCTGCTGAGTTATGGTTTAGACTAGAAGGTCTATCTCTGTGCTTGAAGAAAGACCTACAAGGATCTAGCATCCAGGGGTCTTGGTGATTTGATGAGAAAAGCTCCATGTGGATACCAGTAGAGGCCGAGCGCATGCGTGGCTCCGACGAATCCCAATTGATCCAATTGATCCGACAAATCCAGTACTAGAAGAGAGAGTTAAGCGATCTAGGTAAGTGGATCATTCATCTTATAATTTTATAAGATTTCAGATCTGATATTATTATTATTCCAGCATATTAGAAGGTTAAAAAAATGATTTATGATTTAATTTTAAATCAACATGCTTATGAAAATTGTTTTGCACGATCTATTGCATCCAGGATTTAGAACCTAGTTCTGCATGCTAGTCATCTATGAATGAATCCTCACAATGGTACTAGAGCCACGTTTTGATATGTTTGGAATAAACTCACATCTAAAACCCTTTTCGATCTAAAGGATTTAAATGGATTTGAACTAATTTGTGATGATTGAAAAGGTTTTAAAATTGCAAGTTTTGCTATTTCTGAAAAATTGTTTTTAAAACTAATATTGATATGTTTAGATCTATTTTTTTTGATATATGGCTGATGTATCATGTTTGTAATTTAGATATAAAAATGATTAAATTAACTTTATAATTAATTAATCACAATTGATCTAGCCAAGTACTCGGATTGGATGCAACCACTATAGCCATCTAGTCATAGAAGCCAAGTAGGGTTTAAAGGCCCTCTCTTCCCATTTAATGGTCTCCTATGGCATGTAGGGGTGCCGCTTGTAACTTGATCCATGAAAAAGAACATAGCTAAGTAATTAGGTCCGTGTTTAAATCTAAAATAAATTACATAAGATATAACTTAATCGGTTTGATCTAAAACATTGTATGAGATGCATGAGTTAAGGTATAGATCTGAACCAATAATTCATGATCATAAACCATTAATTCCATGAAATTAAACATAATCTTAAATCGATTTAGGTTCTAAATTTTATTTCATGGATACGGATATGGGTTTCTGAATTAGGTTGATTAGGCTATACATTAAGGTCTTGATTAGATCAGGCTAGAACCCTGTTTCAATTTTGAACAGTTGACTAAACCCAATCAATGATTGATTGGGATTAGATCAAAGGGGCTCAAAATTGATCTTAAATGTAGTTTGATCACATCGATTCATACGATGTGAATGAATCAATTAAGACCTAATTTGGCTCAATGGCGAGCCCAAGTCACTAAGTTGACCTAATCGATTCTCATTGATCAATTGGTATATAAGGCAAATTCAGATCATGGTCATTAATTGGGGCTAATTCTTATCTGGCCAACTCGATCTAAGAGGCTAAAATGACGGAACCCTTCCATGGATCTAACTTACCTGACCAACTTGGTCAATTAAGATTTTGATTAGGTCGCTTTTAATTCAACATTATCCATGCCAACTAGTTTTGTCAGACATGAGATTGTGTTGACCTAAATATGGTTAGTCAGACATGTGATTGGGTTGACTAATATAGAAGATACCTGAATTCAAACCTTCTTATTAATATTAAGTCTTAGGTCTTCCACCATTGTAGGTTTGCGAGTGTCCTACCGGTGTTGACTGTTCTCAGCTGGTTACAGTAGTTCAGTTGCACCGGAAAGATACAACCACCTTATTAGCATGAGATATTGCTAGGTATAAATGAGGTTGGGTCCAATAATCAGGCACAATGAGGGACCCGATGATGGCTTTGCCTATGCATGAATAGTGGGTCAGACTTAACTAAGGATTGGACCAATAACCGAGTATGGTGAGGTTTCATGACTTAAACACCAACTCGCTGCAACATCCATGAGTTGCATTGGACAAGAGTTATTCACCCATCGGTATAGCGAGTTATCAATAACTAAGCACGGTGAGATACCGCATATCAATGGGACCGCGCACCCACTAGAAACCTTGGTCGCGTAGAGATTTCTACATCTCTATAGAGTGTATGAGATCCATGAAATTAGTGGAAATCTAAATTGTTTCTTAAAGTCCCTAGAAGTCTCGAATAATTTTTATTATTAAGTCTTTCGAATGCATGGAGATGAGCATCGGTCAAACCATCCTTTGGGCTATCCGAGGAAGCACTACCTAAGAGTTCTCGTTTGCCAAGATCGGCCCGAGTGCTTTTATTAGAGGCCAAGGGATTCAAGGTGTGACTCTGCTCCACCCGAAAGACAACAAGTCCTGGTTACCGGAGGTGAGGTTCGGACTCTACTGGTATCCACACAGGACATGTTCCTAATCGAGTCATGAAGCCACTACAGTGCCAGCTCCTTCACAAGCCTCTCATCTGGCTTGGATCTGGATCTCTCTTCAAGACAATCGCAAAGAGAAAGGCTGCAACCATTGCAGTCGTTGCACGAACCCTTCGCACAAGATGTCGAGACCTCTTCTTGGATGCCAAGAGAGAAGAAAACCTTTTTCCTCCCTTGATCTCCTCTCTCAAAACCCTCTCTCAAAGGTTTTCATGGCATGGAATAGGATGAAAAAACAAGAGGTGGGTGATGGAGAAGGTGGGGCTAGGAAGGATCGAAACTAAGGAATAACACATGACAACTTAGATCCTCCTTTTATGTGACTATCGCACAACCAAAAGCCAGCCCCATTCTTCATGCCACACCAGGTTAAGAGTCCATCCTAATTTGAATAGAATTCAAAACAAATAAAGGAGGGTGACAAGAAGTTGGCTTTGAGAAAATACTATGGTGAGAAAGAATTAGCACTAGTCTTCTCATATTTTCTTCTGTCACACGACCACAACCACAAGAACTCCATGCCAATTATTCATGCCTTATTAGATTAAGATCTCATCTTAATCCAAAAAGAACCCCATTCAAAATAGAAATAGAGCAAAGATTAAAATTGGCGCTGAGAAAAACTTATGGCAAAAAACATAGAGATGCCAGTCCTCTTTCATATTTCATTTTGTTGCACAAAAAGAAATCCCATGCCCCATAAACTAGATAAATCCCATCCTATTCAAAGTTCATACAAGGTAGAATCTGATTTAGGATGAGGTTTATCAAATAGATAGAGATAGAGACCTAGTTGGCACCCTCTCTCTCAAGATTTGCGACGCCAGCATTTCAACTTCTCAAAATCACCATACAACACCTATTCCATGCCAAATTAGAGAGGTTTAAACCCAATCAATTTAGGTTTAGGTATCCTATTTTATTTAGATTTAATTTAGTTCAAATTGATTCTAATTCGAGCCTGATTCAAATCGAATTCGAAAAGACTGTCAATCCTATTCCAACTTGGATAATTAAACATAATTTAGCTTAAATTAAGTCAAGCCTAGTTAAAATAAATCTAATTTAAATTAATTAGGACTTGATCAATAACTAAGTTCAATTATATTACAACTCTTGCAATTAAGTTTCTAGAACTAACAATTAGCAGTGGCTAAATTTGTAACCCTTACAAAAATAGCAATTAATAAATATGTAACTTACATAATTAGCAATTTTTATATTGATCCAAGCTCATGATCAGGTCAAGCCTCTTTTGTGTGTGATCCCTTAGATTCCATTCTATCTAATAATAAGACATACTATGATCTCCATCATAGTATCATCAAAACTCTTTCGATGGATCGGAACAATTCCAGCGCAACCCTAGCAAGAATCGTTAATTCGAAAATGATCCTAATGAGTTTCCACAATCCATCAGTGACACTTGACAATATGTAGTGGCAACCCAGCAGAATAAAAGGATGAACCCCTAGGTGTAGTTATCATATGATCAAGTTCCTCTATCAAAAGTCCCGAAAGGATGCAGGTCATGAAATCTCGCCAAACCTTAAGTATCCGTCATATGCATGACTTAATTAGCTTGAACTCAATCGTGATTCTTATGGAAACTCCTTTCTACTACACATTGCTATGGTCATAAACTTAAAAGACTCAGTCTCTTAGGTCTCATTAAACTACTCAACTACTAAGACCGATAAATCTTCTATAGGTACTCCCTACTTCTATAGTGAACCTACTACAGCGAACATATACCACAAGGCCTTGAATGCTTGTTAAACTACAGCAACCCCACTGTGTTTGATTGAGCTACCGCAGGTTAACTATTCATATAACTATAGCATCGAGAAGTCACTAATAAGTAGACAGTAGACATCCATGTGACTTCTCGTACTTGGTCACACTCAGTACTGTTGTTCCAAACAACTACCTGCACTCTCTCTCTAATGTCCTTACATCGTAGACTCAAGACTCATCTATCCGAAAGAGAAGCGATCCGTGCACTAATCTTAACGGATTAATTAGACCCCGTGATAATCAAACGATCAAGAGCATTTAGGAGTTAATCTATACGTCTCAAATTCTCAACTTTTAAGAATGTGTCATTGTCCATTAACTCCTTAGACGATATATGGATACATGTATGGATAAAACAGCCTAATTAAGAATATTAAATACAAAATTATGTCCTAATAATAAAATATATGTCAGCCAGATTGGCTTCTAGGACATATCTAACACGAGCTTCCTGCTAGGGGATCCAGGCCTTATGGTTCCCCACCCTCGCTGGCGGCACCCTCCATTTGGGTCGGCGCATCGTTCCCCGCTGAGACCTTGACCTAACTCCCTGCTGACAAGAAGGCAGCCCTTCAAGCCACATGACCGGGGGGTCCACAAATTGAGAACCTACAGCCCCAAGATCACCTGTCTGCATGCCCTTGAGGTCCTAACCGCCGCTGCAGAAGCCCTGCCCATGGCCGGCCTGACTCTGGAACTATCACCAGCTATAAGTTCGACGATCCTCTGGTGGGCAGACTCTAACTCCTAGGTCAGCTCCTCAACTCTAGCAGTGGAGTGATCGAGCTGACATTGGAGCATCTCCCAGGCATCTTCGACTGCAAACTGATCGAGCTTTACACCCGAGCACCCGAGTTCCACGACTTTTAGCTTGCATTTGACCTAGGCGAGCTCCTCTTCCATGTTCTTGGCCTGGTCCTAGATCCATATAACACAAGTCTCCAGGACATGCCAAAAGGAAGAAGCTATCAGCCAACTCGATAGGGCCCTAATAGGTGCGGTCCTACCTACAGGCATGGGTGGTGCAGTCAGTTGCCCTTCCAAATAATGGGTCAGGCATTGGGTCAGCAAGGGATAGGGAGCCGCGAAGCCAACTACTACTACCCCTACTGCCACGAGGAATATACTTGCCAGGTGTCCCGCTCCGGATGATGCCTTCGCAGGAGTTGCAATCACCCCATGTGCTCGATATAGCCTTGCCCGTTGCTTCTCCCACCACCTCACCCATTAGCAAATCAGCGACGGCTGGGAGGACTTTGACCGCAGCCTGGATCGCTAACAGATCCACTGTGTCAGGCCCTTCTTCGACGATCACCTTGACAATGGCCAGTTGTGCTGGCAACGCCAGTACTGGAAGATCAATTGGCCGCACCTCCATGACCATGGGGAGGGTGAGTGGTGCAGTCACCAAGGCCATCACCACTTCGATGTCCAATGGGGTGGGCAGAGCAGCCTCCATCTCTTTGGTTGGGTCGCCCGCCTTGGGCTCTGTGGTGGGCAGCCCCGGGACCTCTTCCATGATGCTCTCCAAGGGGGCCGGTGGACACCAACTACTACGGCACCTACCTTCTTTTCCTCAGCCTCGCCGCTATCCCTTTTCCTCTTCCAAGTCTTCCTCTTTTTGGCGAGACACCCGATCAGCTCATCAAGTGAGAAGTCCATTGCCTGAACAGCATGGCAATGAATCCGGTTAACTTGCAAGCAAGAAGAAAGGAACAGTAAAGTTCAATGAGAATGAAGTTTAACAAATAAAAAATTTCATTACACTGACTTTTAGATGTTCTGTACAAGCCTCAATGGCCATTACAAAGGAAAAAAGAAAAACAAGTGTGCAGGTCACATGAGGCTGGCCGAATCTTAGCCCTCCTCTAAGTCTTTTTCATCAAAGCTTGCGGAGTCTTCGCCACTGCTTACAAGCAGCTCTATTGACAATTTTCTAATGTCAATACCCGAGAACTGCTCAGTGACCCACTTCTTAAAAAGCTCGAAGATCTGCCAAAATGCCTTCTTGCACGAGTTAAGTACCATTTGACGATACTCCCCTCCTGTTTTGAAGCTCCCCACCACTTCTGCTACTGCCTTGGAAGCTTGCACTTCTGCTACCCGCACCTCCTTTGCAATTGAGGCCTGATTCTTAGCCTCACCAAGCACTTCTTCCACCACCTTGGCCCTTGCCTTTGCCTTGGCGACCCTTGCCTCTGCCTCGCCAAGGGCCATTTAGGTTTCAACAAGGTCTATCCCCATCTGGCATTGAATGTTTACCAGCAAAAAGCAGAGTTTTGCACACTCCACCGTGCTCTCATAAAGGCAGACAAATTTGGCTGCCAGAGAGGCCTCTACCCCTTCTGTCCTTGCCCTCTCAATTGCTAGCCGCTTGCTAGTTAGGCTGAGTTCCTAAGTCGCCTTGTCAGGCTCTGCTTCCGCCGTCCCAGTGAGCTTCTGCAGCTATTCCAACTCATTAAGGCAGTCCGCATGCTGCAACAGCCCCCAAGCTTCCAAAAAGCCCTACATCCAGAAGACGTACTTAGCAAGGTCTCTTTCCTTATTAGAGAATCAATAGTAAGAAGGATCTTTGAAAGAGGACTTACTGGCATGGCAACCTAGGCAAACCACCGCAAGCCTTCGCTATAGGGCCTCTCCAATGCCTCCTCTATCTTCGAAAGAATGGAATCCTCCAAGAGCTTGAGGCACCCCTCCATCTCTAGAAGGCGAGCCTCACCAAGGGTAGAGCCATTCTTTCGAGTAATGGGAGGCCCTGCCTCCCCTCCCTTTGCCAACATCCGCAATAGGAGCCGCCGCCTACCTCACCTTGACGACAACCGCTTTGGCCCGCATGGCCGCTCTGGTCGCCCTCGTTGAGGCCTCCTTTGCGGGTACCTGAGCATTGCTGGCCTCTGCCCAAGCCTCCGTGATGGTCATCAGCCCTTCCTTTCTTTCGAAGCCTCGCCCGCGCCTATCGGAGTAGCTCTTGCCACGGCCAGACGTGCCCCATCCTCTACTCCCAACTCTGTAATGGATGCTTCGCCAAGGCCCGATATGAGGTCCTGAGGGAGGGATGCCCCCCTACTCTTCTTCGCCCTCTTTGCAAGAGATGGAAAACATGCCCGCTTCCCCTTTGAGTCAGTCGAAGGTGATGAAGGCGACCTCCTGATTGCCACCACCTTTAGATCAGCATGGACCACCAACCTACACCAGAAAATGGAGTTATCCCACTTGCCGAAGGGAGACTAATGCTTGGTCGCAAGGAAATTGGATGGCTTACCTTGGGACAGGTTGATCCCCGTCGCATAAAAGGCCTCCAACAAACCTTCCAAGAGAAGAGTATCAGTGGTGGGACTTGAATCGGCATCAACTCGTCTACCATGATCCTCTCCCATTCCTGTAGCACTGGGTATTCCAATCACCGCATGGCCTCGACTTCGCCCCATTTCCCCGAGAATGGCCACACTATCTGGGAAACCACGAAGAACCGTGATTTCTAGCCATGGAACTTCGCTGGGCTAAACGGGAAACTGAACCCCTTGCGGGAGATGTACCACCAACCTTGGCTTTTAGGATGGGCCTTCACCTGAAAGAACATGCGGAATACCCGTGCCCTGAGCTCCATGCCCTAACAGACTATCAAGCTGAAGAACCCGACGATTGCCCTCCAAGCATTGGGTACCAACTACGCCGAGCACAGCCGATACCACCGCAGCAGTTCCGCCATCGCTAGGAGCATGGGAATCCTAAGCCCGCCTTCAAGGACTAATCTAACAGGACCCTCGTCAATGTTCCCTCGATGATGCATTCATCTTCTTCAGGAGCCTCCAATTGGATGTCTACTACAGAGCCGCACTTCTCTCCAATCCAACAGACCTCTTCTATGGAAAAAGCCACAGTCTCTGGCATCAATTCCGGCTCCATCGCCATAACCATCGTGCACAAAATACAAAGAGAAAGAGAAAAGACACACCGTTGGTTGTCGCCAGTGCTCCTCTTCCACCGCCCAAGAACCTTCCTCTTTGCCACTCTACCACCCTATTTACCAGATGCAACAAAAGTAGTAGAGACTCAACGAACTCACCTTTTGATAGTCATCGAAAGGACCCATCCTTTTCTCGATAAAAGGGCACCAGAATCTACCTCACTATTCAGAGTATCACATATCGACTCATCATTAAAGGCATCGTTTTGGGAGATCCATCATAACATCCCAGGGGTTCAAATCATCACAGCATTTTTAAATCTGCCACCATAACTAGTGACATCACCATCCCATAAAACATGCCTGCTCTCCTCAACCACATGCCAATCCTAGCACAGATCTTGAAGGATGCAGCCTCACTTGCCTAGCCACGAGCTGCCTCGTCCAACACCTACCCGCAAGCCGCCTTGCCTAGCACCTACCCGATCTACGTCGCCACAAGCAGCCTTGCCTCAAGCTAGCCTTGCTAGCCTCTCGTCGACACAATAGGCTTCTATGCCATGCCAAACCATTTGAGTCTCTACTTCCTTCACCCAAGGCCCTAAAAAGTATGGCTACTTGGACTTGAAAGTGGGAGGCATTTGATACATCAGGATTTGGTTGGTCTAGCATGTGCTAGAGCTCCAATCCATACCAAACACGTGTCAACTAGCCTGGATGACTGAGCCACCTCTCAACACTTCGTCACCTAGACATCAAGCCGTGTGCTCACCAACTCTCTGCTATGGACACTGACCACTATCATGTTCATCCCGATTTGTCCTAGTCTGCGTACTCCAGGAGCGGCAGTAATTAATGCTCACCGCTTGAGGGACGCCCTATCGCAGGGACATGCTAGTCTCCACTCCCTGCTCCAACCATGATATGGCCCCTGTTACAAGCATGCCTACCACTATTGGGACATGCCAGATGCCACTCCCCTGCAACACACCATGCCACTTCTAGGCATAAGGTACACGTCTATAAAATTCTTTCCTGGGACCCTCCAGGTAAGGCCAAAATAAGGAGAAGAGAAGAACAAGGAGAGAAGACAGAGACGGAATCGAGAGATCCCTCTTTTCCAAGAGCACTTCCTTTCAAACAAAGAAACCCTCTCCTCTCAAAGCCATACCCTGAGCTCCCTGATAACCTTCGAGTCCTTCATAGCTCAAACAGCCCTATGAACTCTAGGCCTCAACTTATGTTCATTAAGACATTTGCAAGCCATCCTACACTTTCCACTGTGCACAGTGTCCTGGTCTCTAAAACTCTACTCATCTATGTGCCTTCTTGGAAGCGAGACTCATACGTACTAAGATCCCCTTCTTCCACAAATTACGTTATCTCTCTCCTCCGCTACTTCTCCGGCTCCCCTTGCTCTACTCTAAATCTAGGGGGACTTCGAACCTCCTCTGTTTGCCTTTTTGGAAAATTGACTTAGACATCGAAGGGTCCACCACTGGAGAACCCTCCATTGTGTGGACTTTCTAATCTTCTGTCTTGCAAAAACCGACTCCCAGCGATCGGATCCTACAAGATCTAGCTCCATATCAACAGCCCCTCAGCTCTAGTCATGCACGAGCCAAGCCCGAGTCAGCCCATCTTCTAGTCCGACAATAATATGTATACATACACATGTATATATGTATATATATGTCGTTGGATTTAGATGTTTTATGCAAGCAGATTTTTAATTTTCAAGAAACTTGCAACAAAAGCTAATTAAAATAGATTTTAACCAAAACATGCAAAATATAATCTTTAAAACATGTAAACTATCTACTTCATATGCTGAAAATAAAGTTTACAAGATCCGATTTCAAAGATATAAATATAACTAGTGATCAAATCACCTACCTGTTATGCTAAAACCCTTCTTCAGATCGGATCTGTGGATATCTCTAGATTTTGATGTAGCCGCACACGTACCCAGCCTCTGCAAGTATCCACATGGAATTGATATAGATCAGGAATCTCCAAAACCACCAAGGTGCTAGCATCTTGCAGGTCTTGCTCCTTGAACTTAGATCTAACCCTCTTCTTCAAGAAGAACTAAAGAGGATAAGAGGAACTCGTGCGAACTATTTCACGCTGGATCAAGAGAAAAGGGAGGTAGGAAGCCTAAAAAAAGAAAGAAACCCTTTTCCTTCTTCCCTTTTCTCTCTCTGAAACCCTCTCTCTTTTGCATGTGGAAGGGAGGCATGAAGGAAGAAAGGGCGCACGGCAGAAAGATGGAAGATTAGTGCTAAGAAAAATTCGTGAGAAATTAATTTGTGCCACCCTTCTCCCTTTCTTAAAACCCATGCCCAAAACAAATTAACGCCATCCCTAATAACTTGATAAGCTCTTCCTTTATCTAAGTTTTGAATCAAATTCAAATTCAAATAAAAATAAGACTTATCCAAAGGAGAGAATGCTAGAGAGGCGTTAAATTTGGTGCACCCTCTTCTCTTTTGCATGCAAGAAAGGAGGGGTGCGCTTTCATGCGCGCCCTCTCCTTTTTGCATGAGTGGAGAGAGAGTCCCAATTTAAGTAGGACTCTGGCCCTCTCCTTTTTGCATGAGTGGAGAGAGAGTCCCAATTTAAGTAGGACTCTGGCTTCCTTCTTCAAGTGGATTTAATTTGGGTTCAATTCGAATCCAAATTTGAACTAAGACCAATCCTAATCCAATTAGGACTCAAATCGAAGTCGTACTTGGATTATGAAACCCAATTCGACTTGAATTAGGTCAAGTCTAATCAAATTAAACTTAATTTAATTCGATTAGGACTTGAACCCTAATTTAATTAAGTCAAATTGCATTGCAACAATTGCAGTTAAGTCCTCCTTGCTAACATTTAGCGATTCCTCCATATTTAACTTTTACAAATTGATCCAAATCATCAATCTAATTGATAATTTGATTAGGATCCAACTGATTGATCAGGTCAAACTTCTATTATGCATGACCCCATAGGTTATATTCAATCTAGTAGTAAGACAAACCACAATCTCCATCATAGTATCATCAAAGTACCTTCCGATGGGTTGGAACGATTCCAATTCATCCTCAACAAGGATCATTGATCCGAAATGATCCTAATGAGCTCTCACAATCCACCAGTGACACCTAGCAACATGTAGTGGCAATCCAGCAAAACAGAATGTATAAAAACCCTACATGTAGTTACGTGTGATTAAATTTTTCTATCGTGAATCCCGACAAGATACAGGTCATGGAATACTCGTCAAACCCTAGCATCTGTCATAAACAAGACTTAATTAGCTTAAGTCTAAATCATGAAACTCATGGAAACTTCTTTCCATCAATAACAATGTTGTGGCCAATCTTAAGGACTCAGTCTCTTAAATCACATAGAACTACTCAACTATTAAGGTCGATAGATCTCGTCTAGGTGTACACCCAACTCCTACAATGAACCTACTATAGCCAACATACATCACAAGGATCCAAATGGCTATGAAACCAAGTTTATGTGCAACCAAACTATAATAATCACACTACAAGGCACCGCGGGTTAAAGAACTATTCATACAACTATAACATTGAGAAAGTCACTGACGAGTAGACATCCAAGTAACTTCTCATTTTGGTCATGCTCGGTATCATTATTCTCTAACAACTACTTACACTCTCGCTCCAGTATCCCCATATTATAAACTAGAGACTCATCTATGTTAAGGAAAGCAATCTGTGCACCAATCTTGACGGATCAATCACCATTCCCGTGATGTTCAATGACTAGAAGCAATTTAGGAATTAATCTATAATAACACGTCTCAAATTCTCAACTCTTTAAAAATGTGTCATTCACTATAAACTCTTTAGACGATTCAAGGACACATTACATAAGAATGGAATAAAAACTATTTATTTATTAATATTAAATAAATCAAGTACAAATTTATATCCTAGAAAGATATAATGTATCTACCATATTGGTTTCTAGGATATACATCTAATATATGTTTGTATGTATGTGTATGTATATGCATACATACATATATATGTATGTATATATATATATATATATATATATATATATATATATACATACATATATATGTATGTATGTATATATATGTATGTATGTATATATATGTATGTATGTATATATACATATATATAGCTAAGCTAGAATAAGGTCAACTGAATTTGGACTCAAGTCCAACCATGTCAAAACTTTACAATAAGGATCCTACATTGATGATCCGAGTCACTAGATGTGATCTACTATCTCAAAATTATTTGCACACCAAAAATCATATGATTTGAAGCTCCTAGCCTATAACCAAGTGGTCAAAAATTGGACAGTCAAAACAAAATTAAATCATATGTATTTTTTGATCACCTGATGCATATACTAGGGATCTCCAAATCGTATGATTTTTGGTATAAAAGTAGTTTTGAGGTAATAAATTATATTCAATGGCTTAGATCATTGATGTAAGACTCCCATTGTCTAATTTTGACATGACCGGATCTGAGCCCAAATCCACTCAATCTTGTCCAAATCTACCCCTATACATATATATATGATTTAAGCCCAAATCCACTCGATCTTGTCCAAGTCTACCCCTATATATAAAAAGAGTCTTCCCCTATATATATATATATATATATATATATATATATATATATAGAGAGAGAGAGAGAGAGAGAGAGACAACTATGTGATAGGGACAACTAGCAAATCCTCCTAAGCATCCAATATAGAATGCTTGTTGAAATAATTCTCCATCATAGATAACATAGAATAAATTTTGGAGAAAAACCCTTCAAAATATCTAGAAGTTTTTACAAAGAAAATATAGAAGTTATCCTAATTTAGCCCTACAAAATCTTAAAGAGCCAAAATTAATCAAAATTTGGTCTTAAAACAAATCCTATATCAAGAATCACCATAATCAGCTTTCTAAAGCAACTTCATATCCTATGCTTCGGTCTGTACAAAGTTAAGCTACAAGAGCAGGAAGTAACTCATCATAAACAGCACATACCTTTTAGTTCCATAGAACATATAAGAAAAATCTAACCATATCACCTAAGGGGAGGTTTGAAATTTTGAAAAGATTTCATGTGTTATTCTGACATGTTAACCTTAACTAATACAAGTAATAAATACTGAACTGTACTAAATGAGACAATGCTGAAACTAATCTTATTATGTTATATATAAAATAATTTCATTTTTTTCAAAATTCTCAAGTTAATTGTCAAACACAGATGATTTTTTTTCTTTTTTTGAGTAAAGATGTATTTAATGTTTCATATATAGGTATGTATGTATTCCCATGTACATCAAATGTGTCCACAAACTAGTACAAGAACAAATAAGAATCAAAGAATAACAGTGGATCACCTAGAAGCAATACATAGCTTTTCACCTTTTTCTTGCTATCCACGGACCACATAGCTGTTCAATTTAAACTTCAAGATTTTTCATATGTTTTTGCAGTGCTAACTACTTACCTGACCGGTTGATGTCTCCCTTTGTGGCATCCATGAAGAAAGATTCCTCCATATGTTTCCTGGGCTTAAACCACTGCATCAAGGCAGAAATAACAACATAAATGTTAGCTAACAATGACTAATCGGCAAAATTTGGAGATATCAGTTTACCTAGATGCTGTAGTTGCGTTCAAATACGTAGGAAGCTGACCATATGTAGTCCCTCCAGTGCACAAAATAAATCCAGGATGCCGTATACAAGCAGACTAGAAAAAAAAATAAAAATTTAATTTTGATACGTCAAGAGCTAGGATAACTCTAAGCATACAGGTATGTCTCAAATTTCACGAATATTTCAAATTCTTATTTCCCATTTCTTTTTACTTCATGTAACCTTAATTTCTGCAATTAAAAAAAACCAGAATAGGAAAATGCCTGCATTGATTATGCTTATTACACAGTGTTTCTATGCAGAGAATCAATATGAAAACTCACAAATGCCATGAAGAATGATTTTAAATTCAAGCAAACATGTTCACATGCTTATATCACATTGACATAAGTGAGTTCAAAAAAACTTACTAGAAGAGAGGAACTTTCAATGGACGAATAGAAAGATGGTCCTGGTAGCCAGTAGTTGAACAATCCATACATGTCTGGTGAGAAACAGAAACAATCCTATAAGCATTATGAGTACCTCTTCCCTGCCATTCTGGCTTCATGTCTTAAACAAAAAATAGGTAATGGATTAAAGCAAATGCAAGAACAAACATGCAAACCCAGATAAAATGCCGCACAAGTGTCCCAGTAATGAAACATTGGTTGCTAGAAGTTGGAATAGTATCAATAAGATCCATGCATACCTGAATGCAACATTTTTTTCCTTAGTGAAGATTCAGAAGTCTATAACTAGATGAAAAGGCTATGAGACCGGAAAACTAAGAAAATTTATTTCATGAAATGTATAGGCTAAATACCACTTGGCCGGGACACTGAAGAGTCCAAAAACACTGCAAAACAAAAAAGAAAGGAAACATCAACAGATTGGGGTATAATGAATAAACTGGAAATGTACCATTTCACATTTTCTGAATTATTATAATCTGAACTCTACAGGTGAGGAAGTCTTTATGTTTTTAAGACTATGAACCACCAATTATATTGGGTGTCAGCCAGTCAAGTTTAAATTGTCCTCAGATGAAGAGGTTTCTGCTTCAAAGCAGTTCCCTATCCACCAATGATCTAAATGGCGGTATAGGGCCTGTCCTGGTTTGTCCCAGTAGGTATGGAACTAAAATGGGTAGGGAAGAACCAGAATGATCATTAGCAACAAAAGTGAAGAGAAAAAAATTGTGTCCAGGATGTCCACCTAAGGTGTAGGGATGAAACCATCCCAACCCGTCTTGGCCAGGACAGAGCAGGATGACCCCGTCTAAAGAGACCCAGGTCCCACATACATCCTGGGATCCAGTTTATCACCAGTCTGGTATGGCACTGCTGGGACAAACTGGGATGGAAATCCTTACAATGCAATAAAGTACTGTAATTTTTATGCTGGTGTATTTCATGAAAAGAGAGAACATTTATGAAAAATTCTAACAGATAACACACCTTCTAGACTGTACACCACTTAGGTATGTCTCTATGACGATCATTGAGAATATGATTCCAGAGAAACCAATGGCACATTTATTCATCAGGAATGGATCAGCGTATAATGGATTGTGGGCCACAACTAAAGCAATAATAAGATGAAAAATAGCATTGGCTGTAGCAAGCAAGAACATTAAATACAACAGCCGGATGGAACCCATAATTCTCTCCAACCCTGTACCCAGAGGAACCAATGCCAACATATTGAAAAGAACATGCAGCAGAGATCCATGAAAAAGAATGGAAGTGTAAATCCTGTATACTATAAAAAAGAAAAATGAATGTTAGAGCTCAATATAAGATATACAACGTGAATGTAACAGAATTGAATATATCAGCTAGTGAATAAATAATCGTTGGAGAGCTCAGCCCAAACAGAAAAAAGAAAGAAAAGAAAAAGGCAAACTTTAAATGCCAGGGATAACTAAAACTTCATATCCATTTTCCTTTTAATGTGTCTCAGTTTTTTTCTTCCATATATACATTAGCCGGATACAAATGATAGATATCAGATTGGAAAAGTTTCTAGTGTATAACATGAACATGAGCTTTGGTTATTAAAAAGAATGATCCTAGGTCCTTCAATGCATGCAATAGCAAGCAAATAACAGAGACAACTATTCTATTTGAGAGCTCAGCTAGTGAATTGAATATATCAGCTAGTGAATAAATAATCATTGGAGAGCTCAGCCCAAACAGAAAAAAAAAAAGAAAAGAAAAAGGCAGACAAACTTTAAATGCCAGGGATAACTAAAACTTCATATCCATTTTCCTTTTAATGTTTCTCAGTTTTTTTCTTCCATATATACATTAGCCGGATACAAATGATAGATATCAGATTGGAAAAGTTTCTAGTGTATAACATGAACATGAGCTTTGGTTATTAAAAAGAATGATCCTAGGTCCTTCAATGCATGCAATAGCAAGCAAATAACAGAGACAACTATTCTATTTGTATGTTCAGTTTTATCAGATAATTTTTTGTATTCTGCTCCAAGGAGTTTGTTGGAAGAAAAGAAAAGATTATGCTTTCTTCCTAGCAGTTCAGATTGGAAAGAAAACAGAGCAGCACATTAACTTACAAGTTACAACACAAATAGTTGGTTCTGATAAAAGGTGAGCACATTGATTTCAAGAGGATCACAACTACAGGGGCTTACAGATCTGCCAACAAGTATTAAAATACTCTGGGCCAAGCATTACTCATCTGCACTTCCCGACTTACTTTAATCAGGGATAATAAGTATCATAGAAGACCGATGAAAATTTCTCGGTGATGTCCTTCACCTTTTTCATTGATCATGACCTAGGTTTGGTGTGCAGAAAGTCATCTTGAACCTAGAGTTCGATAAAAGTCAAGTCTTTAGGAGATTACTCTGTCTGGAGAATGGCTCAAGCTACAACTATTGGAAACATTGACAAATTCAATAAAAGTGTACATCATGTAATAAAGGCGAAATGACAAGGTTTGCCATGATGTACCATACTGTCCTGATACCGAACCGATACATAGTCTATATTGTACCAACAGTCAATATGCTCCACTGTCTCATACCGTACCACATACTAATACTATAATAAGATGGTACCAGTATGGAGCTTGATACCAAGATGGATAATCTTGGCAAAATCATTTCTTGCCATTTATTCTACATTTAACTTATATGAGGAAAGAATTAACAATTGCAATTTATTGATTAAAATTGGAGATAATTGCTCCCAATTTTTGTATGCTAACCCTTTTATACCTGATTGTCATATTTCATTTCTTGTGTCATCCTATATCCCATTTTGGACTAATATACAAAGTCTATTTTTTTATGATCAAATGGAACTGTCCAGTTGGTTCTGTTGATTGCTGAGTTCTATTTTTTTATTCTCTTAATAACGCCACTTATGACTATGTTCCATTATGTGCCATCACATGACACTACCGAACAAACATCCGATAGACACTCAAAAGTTCCCATCATGTATGACTTATATCATGTTCTTAAAATTATTCTGGATTTATTTTTATACCAGGTTTTATGGGAAACCAAAATTCTGAACCCTTTGGTAAACTCTTGCTATGGAAGTTCTAGCTTTACAAACAGAAACGAATTTGCAAAAGCCATGGCTATTTTCTAATCAAACTTAACTCTGCATAAATCGATAGTTTGCTTTGCCAATGAAGAATCACATGTTAATGATGCTAACATATGCAAGCAGATGGTGAGATACTAAAAATCCTTTAATTGAAGTTAGTGAAATACAAACTTCATTACAAGAATTGAAGTTCTGCTAGCCACACCACAATTAGACATGGCTAACCCCTGTTCTGTGCTGATACCTGGTCAAATGGTACAGACTGTATTGTATGGACAATTACCTAAATAGTTGGTTTCTTGAGAATTTTCCATCAATCTTATATCCTGTTCCTTGTTCATTGTTTTGCATGCTAAAATATTTTTTTGAGAGAGACAAGAAATCTGGAGTTAATCATAATACTGTGAATAGTAGGATCAAATTTGAGATTGTTCGGCAACACAAATTACTGTTTTGCACTTCTGTTCTTGGTTTAGTTACTCATTTTAGGTTATTTAGCTTACAAGAGTCATGAAACTCTACAATCACTATAAATATACAATACACCCAACTTGGTAAGCATCATTATGGCATTACCCAATTATGGGCCTGACAACTGAGGGGCAGACTGAGAACAGACCCAACTTCTGGCATTTTTGCACAAAGTGGCTGCCCAAGACTCGATGCTCTGCCATCATGCTCGTCATCCCTGGCCTTTTACTACCCTAGTACACTAAACATGGTCCAGAATATTAAGATTTGTACCAAAATCAAGTGAAACATTTGGATAAGATATTTTTTTTTCTCAATACAAAACGCGTTCTGTTTTGGGAACAAGCCTTTTTCTCTTAGATGGTTATCTTGCCTCACAACTTGAGGCATGGCTTAAGGAAGTATTTTTGGTTCAGCCATATAAAACGGTTCGGCTCCCGGATCGTTAAAAAAATAAAAATATATATATATTTCTGTACCAGTACGGTACAGTACGTACCGCCCGGTACACTCCGGTTCGGGCTCATTTGGCTCGGTTCGGGTCCAGTTCAGTGATTTTTGCTTGAGAAGTGGAAGAAAGACTTTTTTTTCCTCATTTTTTATTACTGGTACCTTGACCGGTACGGACCATACCGTCTGCTGACTAGTACGACCCCCGGTACCGATTTAGCGATCCTTGGTCATGAGAGTTGCAATTGCTCGAGAGTCAACTTATCAAAAGGTTATAATCCATCATTTTCAATAATAATATCAGTCATATTAAAAAATCTCCCTTGTGTAGATTCTTAAAGAAAAATTAAAGAAGAAAAGGATAAATACAAGCCATGTCAAATCTTTTAACAAACCCTTCAGTAAACTAGCACTCTTCCCTGAACAAATGTAAGCTCCACTTGATCTTCAAATACGGTCCATTGATGCTTCATCCAGTCCTTGATAACCTTCAAGCACCATATATAGATTAGGACATCTTTTAGGCTAAGTTTTACTGCCTGTTACATTGACTGCATTGTAGAATATTTCAAATGCTGGTTGCATCCATGTTTTGCCCACAAGTGATCTTGATGAAGTCAGTCTCTTGGATGCTTTGACATGCTCAAAACAAAGTCTAGACCTAGAAAAAGGGGTCAATATTCAGGCCACCCACACTTAACGCAAGTTGTTGAGGACTTGATTAAGTTTAGTCATGTGATCTGGAATGTTTTACAACAACATTAAGAATTCTTGAGGTCTTCTGGATGTTCCAAAAAGCTCAAAACCATATTAGGACCTGGAAGAAGCAAATTATATAGTTGCCCACCTCTAGGTATGCTGTTATCTATTATGATTTGATTGTTGTAAAGTGTAAACAATGCTAGAAAACATGAAATAATAATGTTACCATCTTTTAGATACAATGAATGCTTGAAAAAAAAAAATCAGGACATCTGGGAAGGAACCAATATTGTAGTTGCTTAACCTATAGGGACAGTTATGATTTGATTTTTATGCACTGGGTGATCTTGATGGAGTTCAAAGTCTTTTTAATTCCCTTAAAAGGCCCAATTGGGAGTGGGTATACGTCTAGGATACCAGTGATCAAAACAAAAAAGGGTGGCCTGGTGCATGATGCTCCCACCATTGCAAGGTCTAGGGACGGTCAAATATACACAGCCTTACTGTGCAGAGAGGCTATTTCTGTATTTAGAAACTGACTTTCAGGTCATAATGGAGCAACCTTACTATTATGCCAAGGCTCACCCTCTCTACACACATCACATCTTGCTTCCTTTCCACATCTTACATCTTGCTTTCCTTCCACATAACGTTTTTATTTCTCTACACAATTTTTATGAAAAAAAAAAAAAACAAAGAAGATTATACGTTACTTCTTATAGCATATGCCTTGCTTCATTCAGAGTTTAAACATGCCATCTTACACCTTGACCTTTTGAAACATTCATCATTCAGTTATACTCAATCCAGGCAGAATGGAGGAAAAGGATTCACATAGGCAACAGCAATAAGTTTGTGATTACCGCTTAGTTGATTTTAGTTGAGTTCTATTATTCAATTGTACTTCATCACACTTCACCAAGAATTGAGAACTTGGTATTTCTGGTCACAGATTGAACTGATGTGATAAGGAGTCCTAGAACATGTTTAGAACCCTCATGCCGAAGATAGGAATTCTCCCAATTGTTGCCACCAAGTGCACCCACCTATCTAGGATGGATTGGAGATC
The DNA here is from genome assembly GCA_021397845.1 of Areca catechu. Taxonomy (NCBI): domain Eukaryota; kingdom Viridiplantae; phylum Streptophyta; class Magnoliopsida; order Arecales; family Arecaceae; genus Areca; species Areca catechu. Next base: position 155,589,285 of record CM038039.1, on the reverse strand, counting down.
GAGACACATTGATACCAGTCAAGACGTGAAAAAAGAGGCCCAATCCCTTTTCTTTTCCTTGTTTGATTTTCACATGAGAGGGGTAAAGAGAGTCTCAAAACCATAAAACAAACATGGACCTCTAGACCTCATAGTGGCCCTCAACCACTGGGCTCAAAGCTTAAGGCAAGGCGTTGTGCCAATAGGCCCAATACATCTTCGAAATACAAGACATAACATAACAAGACAAGAGGAAAAGAGCATTTGCACCAACACTGGTATTAGTGCCAATACCAATCGCATATCAATATCGAAAACAACACCTATATCCTACTATGAGCTCAAAAACCCTTCTAATGATAAATCATGGCCTAAACAACCTTGAAGAACCTCCGAATAACCATTAAAGGAAAACAAGAAATAAAATTAAAAATAAGGCATAAAAAATGTGGGCATGCTGATGCTGGTATCGTTCTAACCTAGTCCTGATGAATACTAGGTCTAGGACCAAGATTTCAAACCTCATGCTTCACTAACAAAAATATTAATGCATTAGAAGATGTCTAATAAAGATCTTAGAGAGAGAAATTAAGCTGGATTGGCTCAGGGAAGATCATTTGATACACATCAATTTTTGGCTTGACATAGATGAGAAGTAACAAAAACATATAAATGGTAAAAAATATCAATACATTAGATGATGGCTAATAAAGATATCATAGTAGGAAATTGATCTGAATTGGCTCAAGGAAGATCATTTGATACACATCACTTCTTTGCTTGACATAGATGAGAAGTAACAAAAACATATAACTGGTAAAAAATATCAACACATTAGATGATGGCCAATAAAGATAACATTGAAGGAAACTGATCTGAATTGGCTCAAGGAAGATCATTTGATACCAAGGATCACTGAACCGGTAACAGGAGCCATACCAGTTAGCAACCGATACGGTACGGTACGGATACCCGACTGACTTTGTGAAACTAAGGAAAAAAACCTCCCCCTCCCCCATGGCGACATTGTCTGACTTGAACCAGAACTGAACCCGAACCAAACCAGATCCGAACCGGGCCCAAACCAAGCCAAATCGGGCGAAACATGCCAGTACGGTACCATACTATATCATACCTGTCCAATACAGGTATTTTTGGATGATCTGGGGTTCCGAACTATTTTTCATGGTCGAATCACACCAGTTCTTGGCTAATACGGTTCAATATACCCCAAACCAAGCAGTTCGGGATGGTTTCGAAAACCCTTTTTGATACACATCACTTCTTTGCTTTACATAGATGAGAACTAATAAAAACATATAAATGGAAAAAAGAAAGACAGCTATAGTTTATTCTAAATCAGCATTACTTAGGTTCAACATCCTTGACAAAAAGGAAAAAAAATACCTTGGAACCGTGAAAGCACTTCAGAAGGCAAGAAGCATATCTCGATAAAGGAGTCATACCCAACCAATAGGCACACCAAGTAAATTACTCCACATAATACAACCACACCAGAAGTGATGAATGGAACACTAGCCCACCATTGACTTAGCCTAGTTGGCAATCCAGCCTATGAACCAGTTAAGAAAATAGGAAAAGTTGAATTTTGAAAGCATATTAATCATTAAAGAACATAATGAATCTTGCATTATAAGAAACATGTTGACAAACTTGATTTTGTCACCCTTTAGTAATCAAGATTGGCATCACATCATCAAATAACAGCCTAATATGGACAGCATTGTCAATGTTTTCATCCTTTTTTGTATTTGGTATGAAAAAATCCATAGTAATTTGTTATGAACTAGAAAAGTAATATTATTTAGCATGAATAACAACAATTGTTCATTTTAGATAACATAAATGGGAAAATCTCTAAAATTATGCAAGATGGTATTGTGTTAAGGCCAAAAAAACTAAATGAAATATGGAAAACTACAAAAACCACAACGTTTGATAAATTTAATGCAGAATAATCAATGAGAATTTAAATATTAAGAATAGCATAATTATATTTCTTCCAACATCCAAACGTTTGTATTATCCATAAGAGAATGAACAATCCTTTTAGCCAAAAGAAGGGCTGATGTACAAAGTTTGCTATTTGATTCTCATAGACAATGAAGCAATTGATGATCTATTTAATTCTCTTGTATTGCTTGGCTGCATTTGGATGACGCTCATCCTTCTTACCAAACAACTGGTGGTAGTGGTACATTTTCTTCACTAATGGATTGGGATATAGTTGCATTCCTTCAAAAGCAACAAGAAGAATGGGAAATTAAATGCATACCTTTTTCTCATAGATTCTGAAGGGAATGCATTGGTGCTTTCCAAATATGAGCTTTAACAAGGACAATACAAGCAAATTATATTATGCATGTGATTTGGTCAAGAATCCTTTTCTATGTTCCTTGGAAAGCAATCTCCATTATTTAGGTCTTTTTCTCATTTTAGTGATCTTTTTGTATCATCTTTTCTCATCAACCTTTACATGGTGAGATTCTTCTTTAGTATCGCCTCTTTAACTTTAAAGGACATAGTTTTACAGTTCCGTGGCTTAAAAAATAAAAAATAAAAAATAATGAATATAAATCACTAATATAAAGTGATTTCAAAACTAGTTTAGCTTCTTCTAAATTGCATTAAAGATTAATGTGAAGGTGCCCACCTATCAACTCCTAGGTAGCTGGACCAAGAGACCTAGAATCAAATCCTGGCCTTCACCAGGGTTTGGGCAGTTAGGGGCATTTAAGAAGTATATAAATACATACATATATATAGATAGATACGTACATATATATATACATGTATGTATCTATCCATATATATGTATCCATCCATCTATATATATATATATATATATATATATATATGTATATGTATATGTATGTATGTATGTGTGCATGTACATATGTATGTATGTATATGTATGTACGTTTGTGTATGTGTATGTGCATACATATGTATATGTATGAACGTTTGTGTATGTCTATGTGCATGTACATGTACAACGTTTGTGTATGTGTATGTGCATGTACATGTACATGCACATACACACATACATATACATATACATATATATATATATATATATATATATATATATGTATATGTATATATATATGTATATGTATATGTATATATATATGTATATGTATATATATATGTATATGTATATGTATGTGTGTATGTGCATGTACATGTACATGCACACATACATACATACATACATGCACATGCACATGCACATGCACACATACACATACACATACACATACACATACATATATACATATACATATATACATATTGATGTAGCAAGACCACTGACATGGACAGCGGACAGGCGTCACGTTAAGGGAGACTGCCACGCCGGACACCAAGGCAATAGCTCAGCCCGGAGCACCTTGCCGAGCCGGGCCGAGCTCCTCCAACGCCGCAAGTTGAGCTCAGTCCTCCGCCAGGTCGAGCTCGTGAGCTCGACGACTAGGTCGGAGCCGATATCTACCCTCCAGAGGAGATCCTCGGAGGTTAGTGCCCCGCGGTCGAGGTCGAGCCAAGAGCTCATCCACCGAGGTCGAGCCTCTCCGAGCGCGCGCCCTCTGGACCGGGTCCGCCGACATCTGCCCTCCAGAGGAGACCCTCGGAGGTTAGCGCCCCGCGGTTGAGGTCAAGCCAAGAGCTCACCCGCCAAGGTCGAGCCTCTCCGAGCGCGCGCCCTCTGGACCGGGTCCGCCGACATCTGCCCTCCAGAGGAGACCCTCGGAGGTTAGTGCCCCGCGGTCGAGATCGAGCCAAGAGCTTAGCCGCCGAGGTCGAGCCTCTCAGAGCGTGCCCTCTGGACCGGGCCCGTACTTTGCCCTCCTCCACCAGGCCATCCCCGCAAGCCCGGAGCGCCCAGATCGGAACCGACCCTGCCGTCCCGAGACGCCGGCGAGCCGCCCGAGGACCATGGAACGGCGCCCCCCATGCCGCCATAACTACCTGTCCGACCGTACTTCCAGGAAATGGGCCGGCCAGAGAGCACGCACCCCTAGGACGGCGGCTCCCGGATCAAAGCGCTGCCAAACTTCCCGAAATTGAGCAACCAGAGAGAATGTCAGAAGGAATGGGAGCTTCCCCTACCACCTGTCAGGAAAGGCGTCCCGTTCACGACACGGAATCCAGCCCCATGCGCCTACCAACCCAGCAGAGATCTCGAGGCGAGCCCCCAATGGCCAATCTTCGACTACAAAGAACGATTGGCACCCCCCAAGGGGGGAGAAGTAACAACCACAACAACAACAACAAAAAAGAACAAGACAGAACCAAAAAAGAAGAAAAAGACCACCAGCATCAGGGAAGAAGGAAAGCCATTGGGGGATAAGGAGAAACCCGAGGAACAGGGAACCCCTCTGTCCCCTCGATCACTCTCCCCCTGCTACTCTTCTCTTCCTCCAAAAAAAAAAAGAAACATACTCCACATCCCTCCTAGTGCGGAGTCCATCAAGAGGGGCCCGACCAGGAGGATCTGTTCTCCTGGATCGTCACTGACTTGACCGTCGGAGTGCCCCCGCCGGAAACCCCGGCCCGGGTCTCTGACCCCTGTTTTGTAGGTCCAGGAGTGGAGGACCGGCAGGTGCCGAGTGGAGCGCGCTCCAACGCAGTAGCTACAGGCCACGACGGTCTTGGAGACAACAGTTTGGCATGCCAGGAAGGGGGGGCAGAACGATCAAGCCCTTCATTTCACCACAAGCAAGCCAGGTGGAAGCATGGTGACAACAAGAGCAAGGGAGGCTTCCACCAGTCATGCAGGGGACTCCCCCACTCAGGGAAACCCGCACCGCCAAGAAGTGGAGCCACCCGCTCCAATCCACCCACCTCCACCAGAAGCCCAGTTAGCCGCACTCGCCTAGCAGATGCAAGTCGTTGCTATGGCGGTGCGCCAGCTTCAGCACCAGCACCGGTCCATGGCAACCCACCAATAGCCAGGAACCCCGGCGGCCAACGCCGCAGCTCCCCGCGACAGCCTGCGCTCATTCCAAGGAAGGCCATCGCAGCCGCGGGCCACCACAGACAACCGGGGCAGCCATCAAGCTCCGGCGAAAAGACAACGAGCCGGCTCAGCCGACAGAGTGAGCCGTTCACCAAACCTCGAGCGGGAGATGCTCAGACCCCGCCGAGGCAAGAAAAGTAAGACCCTCCGCCACGGGTGCCATGCATCCATGTTACCTTCTCCGTCTCCTTCGACGGAGGGGTCTACTGACGAAACCTCCAGGTGCGTGACGGGCAGGCGCCTGGAGGAGCATGAGCGCAAGCTGGCGGAGTTTAACCGCCGGTTCGCCAGCATGCCGGGCTCCGCTAGCGAGGCAGCGGGCTACGATGCCCGTCCCCCATTCTCCCAAGAAATTCAGGCGAAGCCGATCCCACACCGGTTTCGGATGCCGCAAGTGGACCCCTACGACGTGACCACCGACCCCTTAGACCACCTGGAAAGCTACCGGACTCTCATGAGGGTCCAGGGAGCCGCCGATGCTCTCCTCTGCGTCGCCTTTCCTGCTACTCTCCGGAAGGCAGCCCGGGTGTGGTTCACCCGTCTGGAGCCGGAGAGCATCACCTCCTTTGCCAAGCTAGGGCAGAAGTTCGTGGCTCACTTCGATGCTTGTAAAAGTTGCCACAAGAGGCAGGCAGTCTCTTCTCCATCCGGCAACAGGACCGCGAGCCCCTACGGGACTACATGGCCCGCTTCAAGGCCGCCGCGCTGGAGATTTACAATCTTGAAGAGCCAGTGGTCATGCTGGCACTCAAGCGAGGCTCAGGACCTCCTGCCTGACCTATTCGTTGGACAAGAAGCCCCCCAAGACCTACGCCGAGCTCCTTCTCCGGGCCCAAAAGTACATCCGCGCCGAGGAGAAGGACCGTGCAAGGCAGGAGCTCAACGGAGGACCTCAGAAGAAGCCGGCCCCTGCCGAAGTGTCCGGGACCCGGAAGCCAGCACCTCAGGATCAGAGCTCCCGGAGGGATCGGCCGAGACCGAGGGGAACCCCTATCCCTGAGAAAAACTACACCCCTCTCCTCGCCTCAAGGACTAAAATTCTTATGGAGATCGAGGGCGAGGACTACTTGAGACACCCACCTCCATTGAAGCCCTTCGCTGGCCGTGACAAGACGAAGTACTGCCGCTTCCACCGCGACCACGACCATGACACCGAGGAATGCTGCAACCTCAAGTGGGAGATTGAGGAGCTTACTGCCGCTTCCACCGCGACCACGACCACGACACCGAGGAATGCCGCAACCTCAAGTGGGAGATTAAGAAGCTCATCAAAAGAGGCTACCTCAAGAGGTTCATGGGCGGCAGATCTCAAGCGGAGTCTCAGGCACTCGTCACTCTCCCGCCAGCTCCAGCCATCGACAACCGCCCCACCGAGAAGCCGGTGGGCATGATTTCCCAGGGAGCAGCACGCGTGTCCAAGAAGGCCCGGGGGGCAGAGGACTCTGAAAATGTACTCCCCTTTATGAGGGAGGGGGAAGACGGGGGGAAAAATATAAATAATGATGCCGTGGTCGTCGAAATGACGATCGCGAAACATCCTGTAAAGCGTATCATGGTTGATAGTGGAAGCTCGACAGACGTGCTTTTTTATGATGCCTTCTCCAGAATGAATCTTTCCCCGATCGGCTTAAGCCCATGCACACGCCCCTTATCGGTTTTCCGGGCGATTCTGTGGGAGTGGAAGGAGAAATCACTCTCCCGGTCACTGCCGGAACTCCACCTCGGAAGAGCATCGTCATGATGACTTTCACTGTTGTGAGGCTTCCTTCCGCCTACAACGTGATATTGGGTCGACCTGGGCTCAACTTGCTTGACACTGTTGTCTCCACCAAAAGGCTGCTCATGCAATTCCCAACCCCAAACAGTGTTGGAGAGATGAGAGGAGCGCCCCAACCGGTGCAACACTGCTTCCAGACTCTCCCCGGGGCCAAGACCCCTCGGGACGACCCCAGCATAGATGACCTCGACCAAAGGGCCCAAGACCCCCGAGGAGGCCCGGTCAAACGCCTACTTTCCTATCCGCTCGGAGACGATCTCACAAAGATGGTACAGATCGGAGCTCAGCTGCCTGAGGAGGAGAGGACGCAATTGCTGGGATTCTTGTGGGCGAACGCGGACGTGTTCGCCTGGACGGCGGCGGACATGCCAGGCATCCCTCCTGACGTCATTACTCAGAAATTGAGCCTCGACCCAAAGCACAAGCCAGTTCGTCAGAAAAAAAGAAGTTTTGCCCCGGAGAGGCAGGCGGCCATCAAGGAAGAGGTGGATAAACTCCTGGCTGCCGGCTTCGTTCGAGAGGTCCAGTACCCGAGCTGGCTGGCAAATGTGGTGATGGTCAAGAAAAATAATGGCAAATGGAGGATCTGTGTAAACTACACCGACCTCAATAAAGCTTACCCAAAGGACAGCTTTTCTCTCCCGAAAATCGATCAACTAGTGGACACCACCTCAAGCCACCGGATGCTCTCCTTTATGGATGCTTTCTCTGGATACAATCAAATCCGCATGCATCCGGAGGACGAGAAGCATACTGCCTTCGTCACTGACCAGGGGACATAATGCTACAGGATGATGCCTTTTGGCTTGAAGAATGCAGGGGCCACCTATCAGCGCCTGGTCAGCAAGGTCTTCAAGGACCAGATTGGCTGCAACATGCAAGTGTATGTGGACGACATGCTCGTCATGAGCAGGCCAAGCTCAAGCCATGTAGCCGACCTCACCGAATCCTTCCACAGCTTGCACCAGCATCAGATGAAGCTGAACCCGGCGAAGTGCGCCTTTGGGATGGCCGCAGGAAAGTTTCTCGGCTTTATGGTCACCCAAAGGGGGATCGAGGCGAACCCGGAGAAGGTGCAAGCCATCACCGACATGGAGCATCCGACCTCCAAGAAGCAGGTCCAGCGATTAACGGGATGTGTCGCCGCCCTTAGTAGATTCATCTCGAGATCGGCTGACCGTTGCCAGCCATTCTTCAAGGCACTGCGCAAGATGCACGACTTCAACTGGACCGAGGAATGCAGGACGGCCTTCAAGGAGCCGAAGAACTTCCTTGCCTCCCCTCCGCTGCTCTCCAGGCCGGAGGAGGGGGAGGAACTCCTACTGTATTTGGCGGTGACACCGGAGGCTGTCAGCTCGGTTCTCGTCCGCACAAACGAGGACAAATCTCAGAAGCCGGTGTATTACACCAGCAAGATCCTCCGTGATGCGGAGATCAGGTATACTCGCTCCGAAAAACTCATTTTTGCATTAATAATTCTGCTAAGCGCCTCAGGCCCTACTTCCAAGCACACCCAATAGTGGTGGTGACGGACCAGCCGTTGAGGACTATCCTCACCGAACCTGAAACATCCGAGAGGTTGGCTAAGTGGTCCTTGCTACTCAGCGAATTCGACATATCGTACCGCCCGAGGTCGTCACAAAAGGCCCAAGTCTTGGCCGACTTCGTAGTCGAGTGCGCCGGGTTCGCCGAGGAGCCAGAGCAGACAGCAACGGAGCCTGAGCCGAGAGAAGAGCCCTGGATTCTTCACGTAGATGGAGCGTCCAATTCCGGCGGGAGCGGGGCCGGCCTCATCCTCACCAATGAAGATGGGGTTGTGGCGGAATGCGCCCTCCGCTTCAAGTTCGCCGCGACTAACAACCAGGCGGAGTACGAGGCACTTCTCGTGGGCTTGAGAGTCTCCCGTGAGTTGGGCATGCAGGACTTGAAAGTCTTCACTGACTCCCAACTGGTCGCCGGGCAAGTATCCGGGGAATACGAAGCAAGAGACGCCCAGATGGCGAAATATCTGGAACAAGTCCGGGCGAGCATGGCAGGCCTCCGGCACTTCAGCATTTTCCACATCCCTCGAGGAGAAAATGTGCGCGCGGATGCGCTGTCCAGGCTCGCGACCCTACCGAACTCGTCGCTAGGACGTGCCTACATCGAGCACCTCGAAAGTCCCAGCTACAGGGACCGGACGGAGGTGCACCAAGTCGTCCCCGAGCCAAGCTGGATGCACAAGTACATCCAGCATATCATCGACGGCACCCTGCCAGGAGACCGTGCGGAGGCCGCCCTCGTCAGGAAGAAGGCCTCTCGGTTCGTCCTGATGGAGGGCGAGCTCTACCGCCGATCTTACTCCTACCCACTCTTGAGATGCCTCGGGCCCGCCGAGGCAACCTACGTGCTCCAGGAGATACATGAAGGCCTCTGCGGGAATCACGTGGGAGGAAGGACACTGGCCTACAAAGCCCTCCACCGGGGGTACTTCTGGGAGACCATGAGAGAAGACGCAGTCGACTTCGTCAAAAGGTGCGATAAGTGCCAGCGCCACGCCAACATCCAGCGTCAACCGGCGACGCCGATCTCCCAGCTCTCGGCCCCTTGGCCCTTTGCACAGTGGGAAATGGACATCCTGGGACCGTTCCCCCCAGCGTCAGGGCAGCGAAAATTCCTGCTGGTGGCGATCGACTACTTCACCAAGTGAGTCGAGGCAGAGCCACTGACTCGGATCGCGGAGGCCAACATCCGCCAGTTCTTCTGGAAGTCCGTCATCTGCCGATTCAGGCTCTCCCGTTGCATCATCACCGACAACGGGCGACAGTTCGATAACCGCGAGTTCGAAAGGTTCTGCGCAGCCCATGGCATCCAACACCGGTTCACCTCAGTGGCTCATCCCCAAACAAACGGGGAGGCCGAGGTGACCAACCGGACCATCCTTCAAGGGCTCCGAACCAGGCTGGATCAAGCTAAAGGCCTATGGGCAGAAGAGCTACCTAGCGTCCTGTGGGCCTACCACACAACGCCCAGGACGGCGACTGGTGAAACGCCCTTCAGCCTCGTCTTCGGTGCCGAAGCAGTCGTCCCTATCGAGCTCGGCATGCCTACACTGCGAGTGCGGCAGTACGATGAAGCGCGGAACTCGGCGCACCTCCTACTCAACTTGGACCTCCTTGAGGAAGCAAGGGATAGAGCCCGCCTACGGATGGCGGCCTACCAACAAAGAGTCACCCGATACTACAATGCCCGCATCCGAACAAAAGCCTTCAAGCCCGGAGACCTGGTGCTGCGGCGGGCGGAAGCGTCCTAGCCTAGGGAGTCCGGCAAGCTCTCCCCGAACTGGGAGGGCCCCTACAAAGTGGCTGAAGCCCTATCTCAAAGGGCCTATTATCTTGAAGACCTCGACGATATCAGGTTCCCCAGAACATGGAACGCCTGCAATTTGCGAAAATACTATCAATAATGTAAGGTTCTCCAACAATAAATAACAATGGTCTTTCCCTGTGCAAGTGTTTGTCTGTCTTGCAGGAGAACGCCAAAGGCGTCCTTGAGCCCAGCTCCAGGACGTCAAAGAAATCTCGAGCCACGTAGCTCCCACTTCCCGGCACCCCCGAGCCTAGCTCCATGATGCCAGAGGGACTTTGAGCCACGTAGCTCTCCAACTCCAAGCATCCCCGAGCCCAGCTCCAGGATGTCAAAGAAATCTCGAGCCACGTAACTCCCACTTCCCGGCGCCCTCGAGCCTAGCTCCAGGATGCTAGAGGAACTTTGAGCCACGTAGCTCTCCAACTCCAAGCATCCCCGAGCCCAGCTCCAGGATGTCAGAAATGTCGAGCCACGTAGCTCCCACTTCCCGACGCCCCCGAGCCTAGCTCCAGGACGCCAGAGGGACTTTGAGCCACGTAGCTCTCCAACTCCAAGCGTCCCCGAGCCCAGCTCCAGGACGTCGAAGAAATCTCGAGCCAAGCAGCTCTCCATCTCAAACGCCTCCGAGCCTAGCTCCGAGACGCCAAGGGATCACAGGGCCACGTAGCTCCCGTCAACGCCTCGAGCCTAGCTCCAAGGCGCCAAAGACCTAAGCCAAGATCTCAGGCAATCCCTGGGCCCAAGCCTAGCTCCACGTCCAGGAAGGCCTCGAGCCTAGCTCCACGTCCAGGAAGGCCTCGAGCCTAGCTCCAAGGCAACCAAGACCGGTAACCTCCCTACCCTGATCTCCCTCCTCGAAAAGAAAACGGGAGGGGAAGGAAAGAAAAGGAAAAAAAGGGGGGAAGCCCGGCAGCCCTCCTCTCTGATCTCCCCTCTCAAAAGAAGGCGAGAGGGGAAGGAAAGAAAGAGAGCAAAAATGGAGGTCCAGCCAGCATTCTCTCTTCTGATCTCCCCACTCTAAAAAAAAAAAAAGAAGAAGAAAATAGAAATGAAAAGAAATATGAATGAAAGAAGAGCGGGAAAGGAAAGAAAGAGGGGGTGAGAAGAAAATACAGCACCATCAAAACTACAGCTCTCAGTAATCTCCGTCCTCGAGCCCAGCTCCAGGACATCTTCTCAAGACCGGAGCTCAGATCTCCGACCAAGGAAATTTCGAGCCAAGCCGCTCTCAGCAATCTCCGTCCCCGAGCCCAGCTCCAGGACATCTTCTCAAGACCAGAGCTCAAATCTCCGGCCAAGGGAATTTCAAGCCAAGCCGCTCTCAGCAAACTCCATCCCCGAGCCCAGCTCCAGGACATCTTCTCAAGACCGGAGCTCAGATCTCCGGCCAAGGGAACTTCGAGCCAAGCAGCTCTCAATGATCTCTGTCCCGAGCCTAGCCCCGGGACACCAGCTTGTGACACCAACGCAAGATCGGAGCTCAGATCTCCGGCCCAGAGACCGCCAAGCTCAGCAGCCCTCGGGTACCCCCTACCTGATCTCCCCATACATTAAAAAGAAAAACAAAAATAGAAAGGGAGTGAAGGAGGGGAGGAGCTAGATGAGAAGAGCAGTTTCAAGAAAAATATGCATTTCATTGATCAAGTGTCAAGTACAGGAATCCTATCACGGGCCCCCGACATGACGGGCAGCCCTGTTGAATACAAAAAAAAAAAGAGAGGAACAGATAATAACTATCTCCTAGCCGAATCGCTAGGCCAGGAATCTCCATCACCAAGGGCCTCTAGTCGCGCGGCTTTGGTCTCAGCTGGCGTGGCCTCCTCAACACCCGCCTCCTGATCTGAAGTACCAGGGTAGTCGAGGTAGACGCGGCCTTCGGCTGAGACGAACTCCTCGACTAGGCGACGCAAGTACATGAAACCTTTGAAGGAGTCCAACGCCGTCTGCTGGATTTCGGCGAGGAACTCCTCCGAAGCCCTGTACCTCTCCACTGCCTCCTCGGCTCCCTTCTTTGCGGCAGCTCCCTCGCGCCTAGCGTCCGCGACCGCCCTGGTCGCCTCATCTGCTGCCCTCTGAGCCACGGCTGACCGCTCCTCCTCTGCCGTCAGTCGAGCTCGGAGAGACTAGGCGATCCATTTCTGACGGGCTGCCTCAGACATAAACAAGCCCAAGTTCTGCTCTGAGTCAGCGATCTCCATGGCTTTTTTCTTCGACTCCCCCTGCTCGAAGTCGAGCCTCTCCTGGAGCTCCTTCGCTCGCCCCTCGGAGTCGGTGAGCTGCCTCTCGAGGTCCTTAACCCGCCGGTCAAGCACCTCCTCGGAGTCGGTGAGCTGCCTCTCGAGGTCCTTAACCCGCCGGTCAAGCACCTCCTCGGAGTCGGCTTTCTCCTTTAGATCGGTCTTCAACGATGCGATCATGGCCATATGCTGTTGCGCGGACTGCTCCCAGTTCCGGTAGCAGCTTCTAATGAAGAGCGCCTCGACACCCATCTGCAGTACCTAGAAGTTCAGACAAAAGGGGAAAGAGGAGGAGGGAAAGGACGAAGCTGCCTACCGTGTACAGATGGGAAAAAATGCTGTCGATTACGAGCCCGACCGGCAATCCGTCCATGTTCTCCGGGTCGCGGCGCGGGACGGAGAAGTCCATCATTTGGTAGGCCAGCGCGCGGTTGTCGACCAGGAAACTCTCCGGCCCTAACTTGAATGGGAGGCGACGCCTCGCCTCGTCCCTCCAGCTCTCCCTGGGGGCAGCTGCGTCCGCCACTCCCTCAGCAGGACTCCCGAAGACCGGCCGAGGGCCCGGCACCGTCATGATTGGAAAGCCGTCAACTTCGACCACCCCCGAGCCCGGGGAGTGAAGTGGAGCGGCGGCGATAACGGGCCGGACGACCTCTACGGGCTCTGGGAGAGGAGGTTCCGCCCGCGGCTCTGCCCGTTGGGTAAGGACTCCCACGACCCCTTTCTTCTTCGAGGCCGCCGGCACAGCAAGAGCAGGTACCAGCGCCTCCTCAACCCGAGCCCGCTTCGGAGGGGGCTCGGTGACCGCCCCGGTGGGCGGCCTCTTCCTAGAGACCGGCGACGCCTCGCCCTCTAGAAGGCCCAACCCTGCATACGGGAACCGGGAAAGTCAAACCAAAAAAAAAAGAGAAAAAAGAGAAGAGAGAGAAGAAAAAGGGGGACTGCATGCAGGGGAAAAAGCTGAACCTACCCAGCCCAGCCGATGAGTCGATCCTGGCGTCGAGGAGATTTTACTCTGATAACAGAACCTCCAAGGAAGGGATTTGGACGGTGCGAAGCTGCTCGTAGTCGTCCTGATCGGCAGCCTCGATCGCTGAGATCCGGTTTGGGGATTTGTCTGGTTCGCTCCAGGCCCAGTTGACTCCCTCGACGTCCGCGAAGAAGAACCTACTCTTCCATCCCTTGACAGAAGAGGGAAGTTCGAACCTAATTCCCTTCGAACGGGAAGACAAAGACCACCACCCGTCTTCTGTCGGGTGGCATTTCAGGGTAAAGAATGCCCTGAACAGGGAGAACCAGGCAACGAACCCATGGACGTGACAGAGTATAATGAAAGAAAAGATTACCCTGATGGCATTCGGCACCAACTGGGTGGGGACCAGACGATAGTTGCTCAGAACAGACAAGAAAAAAGGATGGAAAGGGAATCGGAGACCTCCAGAGAAGGTCCCCTCATAGAAAGCGAGACGCCCTGGGCCGCTGGAAGTGACCCGCTCCCCAGGGCGGGGAACCATGAGCCGGACAGAAGCCGGGATCCCGTAAGCATCCCGAATGGCCTCCAGTTCCGTGGCAGAGATCGTCGAAGCGACCCCGCCCGGACCTGTCGACCGAACCGGCTCAGGGGCTGGTTCAAGCAGAAGAGGAGGAACGACGAGAGGAGTGACCTCCAGCCCCCCAACGGACGCGGGAGGGGCGGCAAGGGCTGGCCTCACACTAATCCTAAACCACTGCCCCTCTGATTCCTCGTCGGAAGAGGAAAGCACCACCCTTCGAGCGTAGGACTTAGGACGAGACATACTGAATCGACAGAGAAGGACCTGGACGCAGCAACGAGCGCGAGGGATTCTGAGAGAAGCCTTTGCGTGAGGTATTTTTCTTGTTGCTTCGAAAGGCCCGCCAGGCCTGCGCTGTTATGACTCCCTCGCCAACGGATCTGCGCCACGTGCTGCCCATCGGCGAATGAGGAATCTCGGTCGCTCAGAATTCTGCACCGGCATTAATCGTTCCTCGAGCGTGGCCACGCGACGTTCCCATACTGGCCTGCGGGGCCGTCCCTCGAAGCGCCAGCAACTGCAGCCATTATGGCACCGGATTTTCGCCTCTCCACGCCAGCGTTACAGCTACTCCCTTCGCCCTGAGCGCCGCACATTAACGAGCCTCGAAAGTGGAGGGCAAATGATGTGGCAAGACCGCTGACGTGGACAGCGGACAGGTGCCACGTTAAGGGAGACTGCCACGCCGGACACCAAGGCAACAACTCAGCCCGGAGCACCTTGCCGAGCCGGGCCGAGCTCCTACAACGCCGCAAGTTGAGCTCAGTCCTCCGCCAGGTCGAGCTCGTGAGCTCAACGACTAGGTCGGAGCCGATATCTACCCTCCAGATGAGACCCTCGGAGGTTAGTAACCCGCGGTCGAGGTCGAGCCAAGAGCTCACCCATCGAGGTCGAGCCTCTCCGAGCGCACGCCCTCTGGACCGGGTCCGCCGACATCTGCCCTCTAAAGGAGACCCTCGGAGGTTAGCGCCCCACGATCGAGGTCGAGCCAAGAGCTCACCCGCCAAGGTCGAGCCTCTCCGAGCGCGCGCCCTCTGGACCGGGTCCGCCAACATCTGCCCTCCAGAGGAGACCCTCGGAGATTAGTGCCCCGCGGTCGAGGTCGAGCCAAGAGCTCACCCGCCGAGGTCGAGCCTCTCCGAGCGCGCCCTCTGGACCAGGCCCGTACTTCGCCCTCCTCCACCTGGCCGTCCCCACAAGCTCGGAGCACCCAGATCGGAGCCGACCCTGCCGTCCCGAGACGCCGGCGAGCCGCCCGAGGACCACGGAACGGCGCCCCCCATGCCATCATAACTACTTGTCCGACCGTACTTCCAGGAAATGGGCCGGCCAGAGAGCACGCACCCCTAGGGTGGCGGTTCCCGTATCGAGGTGCTGCCAAATTTCCCGAAATAGAGCAACCAGAGAAAATGTCAGAAGGAATGGGAGCTTCCCCTACCACCTGTCAGGAGAGCCGTCCCGTTCACGACACGGAATCCAGCCCCATGCGCCTGCCAACCCAGCAGAGATCTCGAGGCGAGCCCCCAATGGCTAATCTTCGACTACAAAGAACGATCGGCACTCCCTAAGGGGGGAGAGGTAACAACAACAACAACAAAAAAGAACAAGACAGAACCAAAAAAGAAGAAAAAGACCACCAGCATCAGGGAAGAAGGAAAGCCGTTGGGGGATAAGAAGAAACCCGAGGAACAGGGAATCCCTCTGTCCCCTCGATCACTCTCCCCCTGCTACTTTTCTCTTCCTCCAAAAAAAAAAAAGAAACATACTCCACATCCCTCCTAGTGCGGAGTCCATCAAGAGGAGCCCGACCAGGAGGATCTATTCTCCTGGATCGTCACTGACTTGACCATCGGAGTGCTCCCGCCGAAAACCCCGGCCCGGGTCTCTGACCCCTGTTTTGCAGGTCCAGGAGCGGAGGACCGGCAGGTGGCGAGAAGAGCGCGCTCCTACGCAGCAGCTACGGGCCACGACGGTCTTGGCTGCAACACATATACATATACATATATATATATATACATATACATATACATATATATACATATACATATATATACATATACATATACATATATATACATATACATATATATACATATACATATACATCTACATATACATATACATATACATCTACATATACATATACATATACATATACATATACATATACATATACATATATATGCATATATATGTATATATATAGGTACATACACAAATATATACATGTATGCGTATGTGTACATGTGTATGTGCATGTACATACATATATATATACACATGCACATATGTGCATATATATGTATATATATACACATGCACATATGTGCATATATATATATATATATATATATATATATATATACATATATATGCATATATATACATATGTATGTATGTATATATGTATACATATGTATGTATGTATATATGTATACATATGTATGTATGTATATATGTATACATATGTATGTATGTATATATGTATACATATGTATGTATGTATATATGTATACATATGTATGTATGTATATATGTATGTATGTATATATGTATATATGTATACATATGTATGTATGTATATATGTATACATATGTATGTATGTATATACACATACACAAACATACATACATATATGTACACATACATACATGTATGTGTATGTATGCATGTACATGCACATGCACATACACATACACTAAAATACATACATATATGTATATATATATATATATGTGTGTATATATACATAATGCATATATACATACATAAATATTGATATGATGACATCCGCTGACGTGGAGCCTGCAGACGGCCACAACGGCAAAAGACCCGCCACCTGTGCATATATATATATATATATATATGTATACATATGTATGTATGTATATACACATACACAAACATACATACATATATGTACACATACATACATGTATGTGTATATGTATGTATGCATGTACATGCACATGCACATACACATACACAAAAATACATACATATATGTATATATATGTGTATATATACATAATGCATATATACATACATATTGATATGGCGACATCCGCTGACGTGGAGCTTGCAGATGGCCACAACGGCAAAAGACCCGCCACCTGGGCAAGGCTACATGACGAAGAACCGAGGCGGACCACCCGGCCGAGATCAGCTCTCGATCGAGGTCGAGTCCATCCCTCAAAGGCGAGCCCCCCGACTGAGGACAGCTCCCGGTCGGGGTCGAGCTCATGCTTCCAGAACGGACCACCCTGCCGAGGTTACTCCCAGTCGAGGCAGAGCTCATTGGACGAGCCCCCCGTCTGAGGTCAACTCCCGATCGAGGTCGAGTCCACCCCTCCGAAGCGAACCCTCATACCAACAGAAGCATGAATTCCCACCAAAGGCATAAAGAGGCCAGAATTCAAAACGAAGACAATGGAGTACCTGATCACGCAGAGCCTCCGAGAGGTGGCGCATGCCATGCCATGGGCGCAGGCCCCCTGCGGCGCGCCGTGCGCACGATCTGCACAATCCGGACGACCCCAGGCTCCCAGCCTTATGGTGTGCCAACACGTCAACGACCGCACGACTGGGAGACTGTGACTTTTATAACAGAGCGCCTGGACCCTAAGGCCCTAGCCCCTGTGGTACTCGGACAGCCTCCTTCAAAATGGCAACATCCCTTTATGGCCGAAGGCTCAGGTACAGAACTGGCCCGACAGAGAGACGACAGCAGGCAACGGAAAGCCTCCTTCGAAGGAGGGAACCTGGAAGCCAACAAAGGCCACTCACCTATATAAGACCCGCAAGAAAAGGTAAGTAAAGGCAAGAAGTAGAAAGCCAAGCTCTCTGCTACAGAGACTCTTTCGTTTCCCGCATTTTATCTTCTCTTATCACCCTCTCGATGCGAAGAGTCCCCCAAGCTCTCCGCCAGAGAGGTTTTTGTTCCCCTCGATCGTCCCACTGACTTGATCGTCGGAGTGCCTTCATCGGAATCCCCGGTCCAAGATTTTCCTCTGTCTTGCAAGACCCCCGAAGCGAGCAAACGAGCCGATCGCGAGACGGAGAGCCAAACACCTGGCAGGAACCCAACGCGTCAGAGCTACAGGCCACGACGATCCAGGCGGCAACAGATTGGCGCGCCAGGAAAGGAAGAAGAGCTGGAAGAAAGCATCATCCCTCCCACAGCAAGAAAGACCACGCAGACACCCACAGTCCGATGGTGACTACGCGAGCCCGTGAAGCCTTCGCCAATCGAGCGAAGGACCCCCCTCACCACGACGACCAATGCCCGAAGGGGGAGCATCTTGCCCCGTCGCAGCCATCTTCGACGAACCCCCAGTACACCGCACTCGCCCACCAGGTCCAGCTCCTGGTTGCGGCGGTGCATCAACTCCACCAGAAGCATCGCTCCCTGGAAACACAACAGCAGCCAGGGACTCTGACAGCTCGTGCAGCTGATCCCCGCACCAGCCTGTGGTCCTTCCAGGAGGGGCCACTGCATGCGGCATCCCCCCCTTGGGGCCTACCAGGCGGGCCCCAGGCGGGCGGCAAGCAGCTGCAGCATGATCCGACCGGCCAGAGGAGCTGCTCCCCAGTCTCGAGCCACTGCGTGCCCTCGTGCCAGCAGCACCAGCGTGGTTGGGAACTCAGGCACGAGTTCCTCCGCTCTGGTCCTCCCTCACCCCCTGCATCCTCTGCCGAGGGGTCGACTGACGAGGCCATCGGCTGCTGAGCGGAAAGACACCTCGAGGAGCATAAGCGCAAGCTGGCGGACCTGGCCCGCCGATTTGCAGAAGTTCAAGGCGCCCCCAGTGAGCCCACGAATTATGATACCAGTCCACCCTTCTCGAAGAAAGTCCAAGAGAAGCCGATCCCCAGCCGATTCTGTATGCCACAGGTTGATCCCTACGACGGGGCAACCGACCCCCTAGACCACCTAGAAAGTTATAAGGCCCTCATGAGGGTCCACAGGACCACCAATGCCCTCCTTTGCGTCGCCTCCCGGCCACTCTGCGAAAGGCTACTCAGGTCTGATTTTCCAGACTCGAACCTGAGAGTATAGACTCCTTCCTTCAGCTAAAGAGAAAGTTCGTAGCGCACTTCGACGCTTGCAGGAAGGCACCGCGCAAGGCCGATAGCCTCTTCTCGATCCAACAGCAGGACCGAGAACTCCTCCAGGACTACGTGTTCCAGTTCAAGATCGCCGCCCTGGAGATCTACAACCTCGACGAGTCCCTACTCCCTCGATAAAAAGCCCCCAAAGACATACTCGGAGTTCCTCCTCTAGGTGCAAAAGTACATCCGCGCCAAGAAGGCGGATCGTGCCAAGAGGGAGCTGGACAAGAGGCCCCCGAAGAGGCAGGACGTCGGGGGAGACCTTCGGCCACCCGACCCAGAGGATGGTGCGGGTCCCACGACCGGAGTCAAGGTCCAAGGCTGGCCCTGCCAACGAAGAGAGTTTCACTCCTCTCCTCGTCCCTAGAGCAAAGATCCTGATAGAGATCGAGGATGAGTGTTTCCTGTGCCGATCTCCACCACTGAAGCCATATGCTGGGCAGGACAAATCCCGCTACTGCCGTTTCCACCGAGACTACGGCCATGACATAGAGGAATACCGCCACCTGAAGAGGGAGATCGAAGAGCTAATCAAGCGCGGCTACCTCGGCCAGTATGTGGAGAGGAAAGCGCCCCCTACAGCCCAGACTGAAGGGCCTCAGCCCCTCGCCATCGACAACCGTCCCACCGAGAAATCGATAAGGATGATATCCTGGGGGGAAGAAAAAACCCCAAAGAGGGCTAGGGACGAAAGGGGAGTGATGATGTACTCCCCTACGTGGGAGAAGGGTCAGCTGGGATAGACAACCCAAATATGATGCTGTCATTGTCAAAATGACGATAGCCAAACATCCTATAAAAAGAATCATAGTAGACAGTGGGAGCTCCTCGGACATCCTTTTTTACGATGCTTTCGCAAGGATGAATTTGTCCACTGACCAAATAAGACCGGTATTCACGCCTCTGGTAGGCTTCACCAGAGACTCAGTTAGAGTCGAGGGAGAAATTACGCTCCCAATAACCGCTAGGACACCACCACAGCAAAGCACCATGCTGGTGACCTTCACTGTTGTAAAGCTTCCCTCACCCTACAATGCCATCTTGGAGCATCCGGGACTCAATCTGCTCGATGCCACCATTTCCACGAAATGCCTCCTTGTCCAGTTCCCAACCCCATGGAGGACCGGAGAGATGAGAGGGTCCCGGCAATCGGTGCATCACTGTTGGCAGACCGTCCTAGACTTAAAAGGAGCAGATTCCAGCCTTGCCGTAGACCAGCCTGATCCGGTGGCACTAGAACCAAAGAGCGGGCCAGTCGAGCCCCTATTATCTTTTCCATAGGGGAAGATCCCTCAAAGATGATACAAGTCAAGGCCTTGTTGACTCAGGAAGAAAGAACCCGTCTGCTCGGCTTCCTGTGGCCTAATGCAGATGTTTTTGCTTGGATCGCCGCCGACATGCCCGGTATCCCACCGGAGGTGATAACTCACAAGTTGAATGTCGACCCCAATCATCGCCCGGTCAGGTAGAAGAAAAGGAGCTTCGCCCCGGAACGACAGAAAGCCATCAACGAGAAGGTCGATAAACTCCTCATGGCAGGCTTCATCCGAGAGGTACGTTATCCTGACTGACTTGCTAACGTGGTGATGGTCAGGAAAGCCTCTGGGAAGTAGAGGATCTGTGTAGACTACACCAACCTCAACAAGGCATGCCCAATGGACAGTTTTTCCATCCCAAGATTGACCAGCTGGTGGACGCGACTTCAAGCCACAAGTATCTCAGCTTCATAGATGCATCCTCCGGATATAATCAGATCCGCATGCATCCCGAGGATGAGGAGTGCACAGCGTTTGTGACCGATTGAGATACGTATTATTACAAGATGATGCCCTTAGATCTTAAGAATGCAGGGACCACCTACCAGTGCTTCGTCAGCACGGTCTTCAAGGACCAGATTGGCCGCAACATGCAATTGTACGTGGATGACATGCTTGTCATTAGCGGGCCGAAGGAGGACCATATTGTCGACCTGGCGGAGGCTTTCAATAACCTCCGCCGCTACCAAATGAAGCTAAACCCACTAAGTGCATCTTCGATGTGGCAGCGGGAAAGTTCTTGGGGTTCATGGTGACCCAGAGAGGGAGAGTCCAACCCCGAGAAGATCCAAGTGATCACAGACATGAGACGTCCCACCTCCAAGAAGGAAGTCCAGCATCTGACTGGGCGCATCGCGGCTCTGAGCCGCTTCATCTCACGCTCTACCGAGCGTTGCCAACCATTCTTCAAGATCCTCTAGAAGATGAATGACTTTACTTGGACGGAAGAATGCCAAGAAGCGTTCGAGGGACTGAAGAAGCTCCTCGCCTCACCACCAATAATATCCAGGCCGGAGCCCGGAGAAGAGCTCCTCCTATACCTAGCTGTCTCACCAGAGGCAGTCAGCTCCGTGCTGGTTTGTGCTGACAAGGACGGCTCTCAACGGCTAGTCTACTACACTAGCAAGCTACTCTGTGACACCGAAACTAGGTACACCCAACCCGAAAAAATCATTTTTGCACTAATAATGTCTGCACAGTGCCTCAGGCCTTACTTTCAAGCACATCCCATCACCGTCCTTACTGAACAGCCCCTGAGGGCTATCCTGAGCCGCCCCGACACTTCTGGGCGCTTGACCAAGTGGGCGTTGAAGCTCAGCAAATTCGACATCACCTATCGCCCGCGGCAGGCATAGAAGACCCAGGTCCTAGCCGATTTTGTGGTTGAATGCACCTGGGCCGAGGAAAGTTCAGAGGGGGCGGACCAACCGACCAAGGTCGGGCAAGACCCGACCCCGGTGGAGGAGACGTGGATACTCCATGTGGACGGCGCGTCCAATGTGAGAGGAAGCGGAGCTTGCCTCATCCTTGCCAGCCCTGACAGGGTCGTCGCGGAATGCGCACTGCGTTTCCTCTTCAAGGCGACCAACCACCAGGCGGAGTATGAAGTGCTCCTCGCGGGGCTAAAGGTATCCCGCGAACTGAGCGTCAAGAGGCTAAAGGTCTTCACAGACTCATAGCTAGTAGCGGGCCAAGTCTCCGGCAAGTACGAAGCACGGGACCCTATGATGGTAAAATATCTGGACCGGGTGCGCTCTCATGCGTCGACCCTCCAGCACTTCGACATCTCCCATATCCCGCGAGCAGAGAATGCCTGGGCCGACATCCTTTCTAGGCTGGCCACCCTGCCAGAGACCTCGCTAGGGCACGCTTTCGTCGAATGTCTCGAGACCCCCAATTGCAAAACTGTGGCCGAGGTCCAGCAAGTCTCCAATGAAGCTAACTGGATGGATCCCTACATTAAGTACATCACCGCTGGTATTTTGCCAGAGGACCGAAAGGAGGCCGGCCTTCTCAAAAAAAAGGCCGCACGTTATATGATTTTGGATGGGCAGCTCTACCAGTGGTCCTACTCCTACCCCCTGCTGAAGTGCCTGAAGCCCTCAGAAGCTGTTTACGTGCTCCAGGAGATACACAAAGACATCTGTGGCAACCATGTAGGGGGCAGGGCTTTAGCCCACAAGACAATCCAGTAAGAATACTTCTAGGAAACCATGCGGGAAGACGCAGCCGACTTTGTGAAGAAATGCAACAAGTGCCAGTGCCACGCATGCATCTAGCGATAGCTAGCCGCCCCTATCTCCCAACTATCAGCCTCATGGTCGTTCCTCAGTGGAGAATGGACATCCTAGGCCCCTTTCCTGCGATGTCCGGCTAACGGAGGTTCCTGATTGTGGCCATCAACTACTTTACCAAGTGGGTCGAGGCCGAACATCTAGCACGGATAACAGAAGCGAAGGTCCAGTCTTTCTTTTGAAAATCCATAATCTGTAGATACAGCATCCTGCACATAGTCATCACTGACAACGGGAAGCAGTTCGACAAACAAGCCTTCGAAAAATTTTGCTCCAATCTCGGCATCCGCCACCGCTTTACCTCGGTGGCTCATCCTCAAACAAATGGGGAGACCGAAGTAACTAACTGTACCATCCTGCAAGGGCTCCGTATGATGCTGGACGAAGTCAAAAGTCGATGGATGGATGAACTGCCCAGCATGCTGTGGGCCTACCACACCACTCCCCATACGGCCACTGAGGAGACGCCCTTTAACCTCGTCTTCGGGACTGAAACGGTAATCCCAATGGAACTAGGCCTGCCCACGCTCCGAATAGAGTAGTACGACGAAGTCGAAAATCCGGCACGTCTCCTCCTCAACCTGGACTTGTTGGATGAGACAAGGGACAAAGCCCGACTCCGAATGGCGACCTACCGGCAACGAGTTGCGCACTGTTACAACTCCCGCGTGCAGCCTAAGGTGTTCCGCCAAGGGGCCTAAAATTTAAAATTAAATTATATTTGTACAAGTACACTTGACTAATTCTTAAAATATATGTACAGCTTATTATATGAATCCGAGATTCCAATACTCCATACCAGACATTGCCATGAATGAACAGCTTATATCTGCCCTATGCAATGTTATATACAAAATGGAGCCCGATCCAAATGTCGCAACTATGTGCCTAGAAGAAGTAAGGTTAAAATTGTTGAATGATTTTTATTAGCACTAATTTCAACTAGTACATGATAACAATAATTTTTTTCTAGACGAGATTTTTTAGGAAGGGCATAGATTCTTTTGGATCCATTGTAGCCATCAAAAATAAATCAAAAATGAATCCTAGTAGGTACTACTAAGTACTAAGTCTAATATTAGATTCAGATTGATTTTTTTAATTTTGTTGAATCTAAAATTCTAAATGATTTAATATCTTTTGCAGCTAAATAATGGATGCATTTTGGTGCATCTGCAAAACATCTGAAAGTTCTTGCAATCAAGATCCTCTCCCAGACTGTATCATCTAGTGGATGTAAGCGTAACTGGTCTATATTTGGCCTTATCCACTCCAAGCAGAGGAACCATCTAAAACAGAAACGTCTCAACGATCTTGTTTATGTACACTATAATTTAAGGTTGAGACAAAAATGCATTCAGGAGGAAGTTGAATTGAAATACTCCGATCCCACTACAAGTACATATGTTGATAAGGATGAAGATCCAATGATTGGATGGGTCGTGAGTCAACAGCAGGAGCCAGAGCTTGATGAGCCAGGATCACCTCCTCAACCAGCTAGTTTTGTAATTAGCGAGACGGGTAGATACTAAATAATGGGCAACAAGCAATATTCTTCACAGGGCTCCAGCAGATACAGCACATCATCCCTCTCCGCCATCTATTCGGCCCAGAGACAGAGAAAAAGGAAAGGCAATTGCACCTCTATCAGAGTACTCGGTTCATTCAGATTCAGATATCAGAGAGAGTGGTGCTAGTGCTTCTTCAGATTGTGAAGGATCTAGTGATCATAGAAGGGCTGGAGGACAGGTGTCGTAGCAGCCTATTAATCTTCGATTCACTGATGAATCACAGTTTAACCATGCCACACAGGATACAGATCATGTAACACTAGCTAGTAGACCCCGTGGTAATACAATTCTATATAGGCGATGGGCTCCGCGACATCGTTCGGAACACGATGCAGTTGCAATTCTTGCACGTGGAGTAGGATCCATGGATGTATCAGGGTCATCCTTATATTCAAAATCCTCTTACCCACAGCTACCGGTAGCTTATGATCCATATGGTCCATATGGTACATCTGAGATATCATCTTCCAGTGATTATTATTTCATGCAGTCCGGAGCATCTTATGGATCTGATTTTATTGCTAGCATATTTGGATGGGCCCCTGTACAGCCATATCACCAGTCTCTGGATATCTCTCAGAGTCGAGATTTCAGCGAGGGATATGCGATGAGTTACGATCCATCACGCATACCTTCTGGGATGACCTTATAGGAGTATCATGCTGCCTTTTTAGAGAAATTTACTGATCTTCCTACACAGTATATAAATGATCCCTATATTTATAGACATCAATATTCTACCCGATTCTAGATACAGTATATAATTATATTTATATTTTACCTTTCATTTTTATTAATTGCTACTAATCTTACATTAATTATCATTTTATATTTTATTTTAATTAGAATTAATGTATTAGCATTTTTTAAATCCTAAATCCTAAATCTTGAATCCTAAACTTTAAATCTTAAACCCTGAAGGCCTAAACCATGGTAGTTAGGCTCTAAACACTAAATCCTAATGCCTAAACCCTAAAAAAACAAAAAAATCCAAAATTCATCAACCAAAAAAATTGGACGTGTCGATTCATACGGCATGCCCATCGTACCAGCCCAACACCGGTACGGGTCCCGGTACCGGTACCGGGAGCCTTGGGTATAAGCCTTGACCGACACAGTTAAAACTATTGGCTCGCAGTAAAGGCTGCTTTACCGGTCCTCATCGTGGCCCCAACCCCCTTCTTTTCGAACCCGGATGCTTTCATGTTAATTGTCTGGACCAATAGTTTCCCGCTCTCTAAGTCTATGTCGGAGGTCTTATGTGCAGGTTGACTCTTATTTTAGCAAGCCCTCCATAGACTCCATCCTCGACATGGCCGGCTAGAGTTTGGCCTGCAATCTACATGGCTCTTTGAGGGCCCACTTCTAAATTTCAGCCACCCAAGCCTTCTTTGCAATAAGCTGGTTCTTGGCACTTTCGAGCAACTCTTTCAAACAACTAACCTCATCCGAAGCCCCAAAGTTACTCCTAGCTTAAGTATTTGTCCTTCTAGCAGTGGAGCCTTTCAAAGAATAAGCCTCAATAGAAGCACCGCCTCGGCTCCTCTTTCCCTTTTCTTCATCCAAGGCTCTCAGACACTATTTCATCACAAGCTTCCAAGTAATCTCTTTTAGACCCGATGGCTTGTCTCTCTAGGCCTTTATTCTTCTCTTCTACCCTCCTTCCTCGTCTCGTCGATCAATCTTTTCCTAGGCTTCCCGGAGAGCTTTCTCATAGTAATCAAGAATGTTTTAGATAAAAGGGTGGAACGGAAGTCTAAGTCTTGCACAAAGGAACTCTTTGTACAAGACAATCCTACCCGACGGACTCGACATCACTCGATCATCCAGCCCAAGGGCGAAGCCCTGAAATTGACTTGGGAACCAATATTGTGTTCCCGCAATCAGAGGGCTTTAGACTTTGCCATCGACGAGGCAATGCTCGTCGGACCTGAGGGAACGGGAATGTCCAGACTAGCAAACCGACTAGCCTGGAGTGTCTCCCAAAAAGAAGCGATCCCGACCTCTCCCATATTTGGAGAAACCGCTTCTTTCCAAGACTCCCAAGAGCCCAACAGATGACAAGCATGACTGCCCAAGTAGCTTTCGCTATCCGAAGAAGTCATCTCGCTAAAGTAAAGAAAATAAGGAAGATCAAGCAAAAAGAATAAAAATACAAGAAAAATGGTGGGAAAATCCCACCCAAGAACTAGATAAAGATTCAAGGAAGGTAGAAACTATCGAGAATGGCTTCACCAAGGATATCCTAAAGAGACTCTAAAGGAAGACAGAAGCAGAAAAGAGGAGCAAAAAGCAAGAAACAAAGACCAACCTAGAGAGATTAGCCTTTCAGAGGGGGGAACGGGTTTGGAGCTCAAGCAAAGTTTCCTCCTGTTGATTCTACAAAAAAGCGATCCCTGCAGCAATGGCAGGAAACCTCCTTTTAAACCCAGCCCAAATGGTTGAGATCAAAATCTCGATCTGACCGAAACCCTCAGATCCAAACACATGGTCCACTCCCAGCCGATTAATGCCATGCTACTTCAAAAATGCCACTGGCCAATTAACTCTCAACGTTGAGATATGTGCGAATCATTTAAAGGTTGCAGCCATCAAGCCACGTGGCACAACCCCTTTGATCAAGGGAGAACAGTCGAATCGTCAACCATCCAAAGAGTTATTGCGCGGTCCCTTCGAGCATTGTGCAAATAACTTCCTCTCCCCCGTGATCAAGATGACATAATGCCTGGCAACAATTTCTAAGAGATCAATGAGTGCCTAGCCGATGACAGGATCTACCCAACTCTCAAGGCCGAAGAAGTAACTACTTCCTTCACCCAGAAATGACAAAGCCTAAAAAGGTTATTCAGTGATGTTCTGAATTCAGAAGTGGGGGGCAACTATTATGGCAACTACTTACTTGGTCTCGAGAATCAATCGGATCACCGACCAAGGAGGAGATAACTAAGCTAGCCACTACATCAACTAAGGAAGAGATGGCTAAGCCAACAACTACACCGAGTAACTACAACATCTGAAACTAAGAAGCTACAAACAATTAGGCCCAACTGACATGACATCTTTTATGCACAATCATCGAATAATTACTTGGACCCGACTAACAACCAAGACAGACTCAGTCAGGCACACTGGAATATATATCAAGACCCCTTCGTCAGCAATGATCAAACTATCTTGATACCTGAAATCCAAGATGTCTGAACAACTGGCAGACATAGACCGACCACAGTAACCCCACCAAAGATCATGGTGGACAGGATCTTAACAAAAAATGCCTCCCTAATAGAAAGATTTCAACAAAAAAATCCAGGTGACAATATCCCAACATCCTAACAAAAAGTGGTTATCCATGTCAAAGGAAGCCACCTCTCCAATAGAATTCAATTATCCCGAGTAACCCTATAAATAGATAAGAGGGAACCCCGATGAAGTAAGCCATCATTATCATCACACGCTCATTCAATCTTTCCCATCGCCCTCAACTCCGGCTGCTATAGCTCATTTCACTTTCTCACTGTCTTGAACGATGGAGGGTCCCAGCTGGTCATCACCGGTCAAGTGATTGTTCTTGTAAATCTCTGTTCACGAGACGTCCAGGAGCAGCACCGCATGCCACTAGAGAAGGCCAA
The DNA here is from genome assembly GCA_021397845.1 of Areca catechu. Taxonomy (NCBI): domain Eukaryota; kingdom Viridiplantae; phylum Streptophyta; class Magnoliopsida; order Arecales; family Arecaceae; genus Areca; species Areca catechu. Next base: position 155,561,427 of record CM038039.1, on the reverse strand, counting down.
GAGATCCTTAGACACTACCGGAGTTCCAATAAAAAGTGATTTGATGGCAACAGTTGTAGAATGACAATATTTGGTATGCAAAGAAATATTATGTTGCACCAAAAAGGTGTTGGTACTCCACAAATTCTGAAAGATTGGAGTTTCAAAGTACCACTCTTGGTTGTCATTATCCGGGGAGAAGATTGACTATAACACATAAACCATTGCAGGTGCAATACCTTCTCTCAAGTAGTTGATTCTCAAATATGCCTTGATCAAAACTGATCCCTAACCTCATCTGGGCTTTCCATGCAAATTTACACTTACATGTTTGGTAACCAGGATTGGAATTCTACGCACTGCAACAATCCTGAAAAGATTGTATTAACTTAAACTTAATTTATAGGGTAAATTTAAACAGCATCTATCTGTTTTTCCCCGGAATAAACTACTTCCACAACCTTTTTTCTCGCAGTGCATGATCATGGCAAGTAACAGCTACCCGTTAGCATGTTCCTCTTTCATAAGATGAAGATACCAGTTAACTTACTTATCTATCCACTATAATTGAAAGCGAAAACAAAAACTAAAAACAACCAAAGGCGAAGAAAAATGAAACCCTCTTCATCCGCCAATCCAATTTTGTTTCCGTAAACAAATCAACAGATACAAGAAATTATCGATACATGCCGCAAATTAAAGATTTCAGAGTCATCAAATGCCTCAGAGTGCCCTCGAGGTTTTCATTCTTCACACCATCACAGCTCGATAAAACCCAAATCATTCGAAGAAACTTAAATAGGAGGGCAGATCAACGGTTTGAGAGTGCCGAGATATCAGAATTTCCATAGAATACTTAGAAATCTAAGTGGAAGGGAGATCGATCACTCCCAGATCTAGAGGAAGGTTGGGACGGGATCGCTCGAAGACCCTTACCTCGGTGACTGTGTTCGGTCTCATCTCGCCCTCTTCGCTGCGTCGGTTTCTTCTTCGTTCTTTCCTCTCCCGCTCCGGTGCCTTCGGTTTTTGGCCGTGGTTTGTATGGCGACCGCCCTCTCCTTCCCCTTCCCGCTACACGGCACCGTTATCTTGCAACGGCGGACAACGGCGATAGGCTTTGCTACATGGGAAAGCGACCTCGCCGTTAGCGAGCCCGTGCTTGTGCCTTCTCAATAAGTGGGCAAGGCCGGGGCCCACTTGTTGGTCCGGTTTAGCTACCAGCCGAAGCTAGTTTGGTGTTTATTTAAGCAATTCTTTATAAAGACCAAGCGCTCGGCATGGTTTACGTATTGTACGGCTTCTAAAAATTTTTTAAAAAATAAAAATAAGTATCGCTAAGATAGTAATCCAGTTGATAGAGATTGTCTCATTATCAATCGATCATGAATTGATCCCGTGGATAACTTAATTAAATCCAGTAATTTTTCTAGAATCCATGATCGCTGACTCGATTAAATTCAGAAATTTTCTTATAATTCATTATCGCTGACTCGATTAAATCTAGGAATTTTCTTAGAATCCATGATTGCTGACTCGATTAAATTCAGAAATTTATCTGAAATCTAAGGGGCATATTTGACATTGTCTTGATGTGGAAGTTAACCCTATCTAAAGGTGATGAGATAAGGTCAGTCTCCTTGATCCTCGAAAAAAAGTCAAGAAAATACTTGATGTAATGTAAGGGGCATATTTGACTTTGTTTTGATGCGGAAGTTAAGCCCTCTCTTAAGGGTTCCAGGTCCTCGACATCGGGCCTTTCATCCTTAGAATGTTTATATGCGAAGCATTTATTTAAATAGAAAATCAACCAAATAGTTATGACATGGTTCATGAGATGTGAAAGCATCAGTAGAGCTGCCTTTTAAGTTTCCTGGTGTTGCCGCCAAGATCGTCGTGGCCCGTAGCTACTGTCAATATCGGATTGCCCCTCGTCTCTTCGGGACCACTCCGCACTTCAAGATCTGCAAAACAAGGTTAGAGACCCAGGCCAGAAATTCCGACGGGAGCACTCCGACGGTCAAGTCAGTGAAGATCCAAGGGAACAGATCTTCCTGGTCGAGCCTCTTGAGATGGACTCCATATTAGGAGTGTATGATGTGTGAGTAGAATGCAAGTGTGCTAGGAAGGGTGATGGCCGAGGTAAATCGGAGGTGGCTCTCCTGTGTGACATCACCTCCCTTACTTGCTTGAGACCGTTTTTCGGTGTGTTATTGTTATTGTTCTTCTTACCTCCCCGTTGGGGCGCAGAAGGCTTTTATAAGCCCAGGTGGTTGCTGGGCGCATACCTTGGGATCATTGTCGTGCCAACAGGCGCGTGCAGCAGTATCCCGTACTGTGGACGATACGTCTTTCCCAGTTCATGATAAGGGAACCTACTGTGTGCTCTGACATTTCTTCCGGTTGCTCTGTTCCGGAAAACTTGGCAGTGTCTTAATCGAGGGATCTCCGCCCCCGGGATTCGAATCTCCTGGTTGACTTCTTCTTTCGGGTGGTGCAGGCGGTTGGTGGAGAGCATGGCGCCTCGATCATGGAGCTTCTTTCTTCTCTGGTATAAGTGGTAACTGTGGGCAGTTATTATGGCCTGGTGGGCGCTCCTTTGCGATCCTTGGGTGACTCGCCGATGTCCAGGGAGGACGATGTCGCCCCTTTGGTTGCTGGTGCCTTCGTCCGAGGTGGAGGCCAAGTTGGAGTGGCAGGGCTCGACTCCGAGGGGCTCAACCTCGAAGGGGCTCCACTTGGCGAAGGAAGGTTGGGCTCGACTCCAGACCAAGGGGCTCGACCTGGCAGAGGAGGGCAAGGCTCGACTCCGAGGGGCTCGACCTCGAAGGGGCTCCACTTGGCGGAAAAGGTCTGGGCTCGACTCCGGACCACGGGCCTCGACTTCGAGAGGGCTCGACCTGACAGAGGAGGGCAGGACTCGACTCCGACCTCGAAGGGGCTCCATTTGGCGAAGGAGGGCTGGGCTCGACTCTGGACCAAGGGGCTCGACTTCGAGGGGCCTCAACTTGATGGAGGACGGCAGGACTCGACTCCAAGGGGTTCAACCTTGAAGGGGCTCCACTTGGTGGAGGAGGGCTGGGCTCGACTCCGGACCAAGGGGCTCGACCTCTAGGGGGCTCGACCTGGCGAAGGAGGGCAGGACGCGACTCCGGCCCAGAGGGCTCGACCTCAAAGGGGCTCCACGTGGCAGAGGAGGACTGAGCTCGACTCCGGACCAAGGGGCTCGACTTCGAGGGGCTCGATCTGGGGAAGGTCGCTCGGCTCCGACCTAAGCATCTCGATCTCGCGGGAGCCGACCTGGCGGAGGACGGAGCTCGACTTCAACAGGCCATCCCGCCACTCTGAGGGAGCTCGGCCCAACAAAGGAGTCCGAGGAGTAGTATCTGGCATGGCATCCTTCTCCAACGTGATGTCTGACAGGTGTTCCATGTCAACAGTCCTGCCACATCATTTGCCCCCCACTCCCGAAGCCCGTTGGTGCATGGCGCTCGGGTCAAAGGGAGTAATTACAATGCTGACGTGGAAAGACATAGATCCAATGCAATAATGATCTCGATCGCTGGCGCTTCGTGAAGCAGTTTCCCGAGCCAGTATGGAGATGCCACGTGGCCTCGTCCGAGGAGCAGTTATTACTGGCATGGAATTCAGAGCAGCTGCAGTTGATGAAGAGTATCCCACTCGTCGACGGTCGGCACGTGGCACAAATCTATTGGTGGAGAGGCTGTAACGGTACAGATGCATCAGGTGACTTTGAAATGAAAGATAGATTTTTTCCAAAACATCCACTCTTTCGAATTTTGCATGCCCGTCATCATACCCAGGCTTTCTCTTCTCTCCGATTACCTTAGGCTTCCCTAGGAACCAGGTTCGTCTCTTTCTTCCTCCTTCCCCCAATAGAGTAGGGTTTCTCCTTTTGAGGTTTGGGTCTTCTCAGACATAGTCTATCCTCATCTTCTTCTTTTTCAACCTTCATCTCTCCCATCTTTGAGATGTCTCGCTTCGATCCCAACTTCCGCCCCTCAACCAATCAGGCTGAAGCGAGGCCTTCTGTGCCGAGACCGCCTTCTTCTTCTTCCAATGAGGAGGGGGAAGAGGTGTGTTTCGAGTTCAGTAGGAGGCATCCCCCTAGTGGCATGGTTATTAAAGAGCTTGGATCTAGCCCCACTCCTTCTCTAGCCGAACCCGTTTCTGACCATGCTTGGTCCACAAGTCCTAGCGAGATTACTTCGACAATCTCAGCTGAAGAACTAGGGACCATCCGGGATGTCTATGGCATCCCTCATTCCGTCCGGCTCTTGATCCCTCAACCAGGGGGTCAGGTTACTTCCAGTAGCCCGGGCCGGATCGCCTTCTATAAGGAGACCTTCTCAAGAGGACTCCACTTCCCTTTCCACCCTTTCTTCTTGTCAGTGTTGAGCAACTATCGTCTGGTCCCTGCTCAACTTGTCCCAAATGCCATAAGGACCATCTTTTGCTTTATAGTGCTATGTTATTTCCACGGGATTGTCGCCCGTTTTTTCTTGTTCAGAGCCTTCTTCACTCTGAAGCGCCACCCTACCGAGGACGGGTGGTGGTCCATCTCTTCTCGTCCAAAGGGCATTAGATTTGAACTTCCCTCTTCCATTAAAGGGTGGAAAAGCAAATTTTTCTTTGCCACCATCGAGGGGATCGACTGGGTGTGGAGTGACCCAGATCGGTCCCCTAACTGAAACTCCACGGTCGAAGCAGCTGACTTAAATGTCTACGAGCTGTTCCGCATTGCCCAGATTCCTTCCCTCGAGGTTCTGTTATTGGAGTAGAACCTCGCCGAGGCCGGGGTCGACCCAACGAGAGAGTTGGGTGAGTTCGGCTCAAGTTCTTCTTCTTGTGCCTCTTTACTCTATTTCTCCAAACTTGGAATTGATATTGCATCCTTCATATGCATGTATGAAGTTCTCGATGGACGACCTGCTCTCGATCACCAGGAAGAGGCCTCCATCGGAATTGGTTGAAGAGTCCTCCTCGAAGAGGGCTCGCGACGAGAGTGTGTCGGCGGCCACTCCCACCGTGCCGACTGAGCCGAGCAGGAGGGAGACCGAGGCCACCCCTGCACAAGGAAAGAGGGTGGTTGCTGTGATGCTGGAACCGGGTCAGAGGGCAGCCGGGACCATGCCAGAGCGGCCGAGACGATGAGAACCGGCTCCTGCCCCGGAACCTAAGGTGGTCGTCCGGGCCAGGGCGGCGGTCGTAGCCGTTACCATCATGTCTCCTCCTCCTCCCCAAGAGCTCATTGTCGTCGAGGGGGAGGAGGTGCGAGGAGGAGCAGAGCTGGTGCCTGGGGCACCGTCTGAAGGGGTACCGAGCTCCTATCCTACCCCCGAGGCCTCTTCTACTAGCGGAGTAGGCAATTCTGCCTCGGGGGCGAGCAGGAGAGAGGGACTACCGCCGGGTCCCATTCAGACTGGTGCCTGACATCTCGTTGCTCCAGGACTAGAGGCTGGCCGAGCGCATGATGGATTTTTCAATCCAATCATGCGACCAGTGGGAAATGGTTGGAAAGCTGCTGGGGGATGTGATTAGCAGCATCTTCCCCCTACTCTTCTCGATAAGTCATTTCGCCTTCTTGATTTCTTTCTTCTTCTCTCTCTCTCTTTGTGCATTGGTTGCTGATGTCTTGTTTGGTGCAGATCAGCGCCAAGACCCTCCTGATCAGAGATTGCTGCAGGAACTGGTTGAAGAATGACCAGTAGCAAGTAGCAGAGGTTGATCCTTGAGGACCGAGCAGAAGGAGAAGACTGACGCCTCCCGGGAGCTCGACCTGAAGAACAAGGAGCTCCAGAAAGAACTCACCAGTATCGAGAGGCACTCGAAGGAGCTCCAGGAGAACCTTGACCAGGAGCGGGGTCAATCAAGGAGCAAGGCTGAGGAGCTCACAGCTACCGAGAAGAGGCTGACCGAACTAGATGCGACGAAAGAGAGGCTGGTCGCCGCCGAGAAGAGGGCCACAGCTATTGAGAAGAAGGCAACGGCAGTGGCCAAGTCAGCTAAGGTGGCAAAAGAGCAAGCCGCCAAGGCGAGGAAAGAGGCTGAAGAGGTCATGGCAAGATACAGGGCCTCGAAGGAGTTGGCCACCGAGTTCCATGAAATGGCGTCGGACTCCTTCTACAAAGGCTTCATGTACCTGTGCTCTAGGGTTGAGGAGTTCGTTTCTGACAAGGGCCGAGCTTTCCTCAGATATCTCAGTGCTTCGAACGCGGAGCCGACCCCAAACTCGGGCGTTGCTGAGGTGTTGGCGGCCATCTCCGAACCTTCCCCGCCGGTAGTGGTCCCTAAAGCCGGAGCTGCATAGCCCAATGCCCCGGAAGGTGACGTCTCGCAGCCACATAGCCCCAACAAGGGACCACCTGAGTAGGGTAGATTTCCATTTCTGTTCTTCTTTTCTTCTATCTTTGACTTGGGCTGCCCGGCATGTCGGGGGCCCGAGGATGCTTGTAATGAACAACAAATTTTTATTGAAGCAGAAATTTCCAACTATCTCGGCCTAAAAATTCTGTACCTCTTTCCTCTTTCTTTTCTTCTCTTTTTTTTTGGCATGTAATGAGATTAGAGAAGAGGTTTCCACTTTGTCTCTGAGTGTTTCAGAGGTGGGTTAGTGTTCCCGAGTGCCGGAACACTGGGCTTCAAAGCTTCAGTGCTGGAGAGCTGGGCTCCAGGCTTGATAGCCTGAGAGCTGGGCTCAAATCATCAGTGCCGGAGAGCTGGGCTCTGGGCTTGATTGCTGGAGAGCTGGGCTCAAAGCTTCAGTGTTGGAGAGTTGGGCTCCGGGCTTTGGTGCCGGAGAGCGTGGGATCTGGGCTTTGGTGCCGGAGAGTTGGACTCCGGTCTTCAATGCCAGAGGGTTGGACCCCGGTCTTCAATACCGGAGGGTTGGACTCCGGGCCTCGGTGTGCCGGACCTTGGGTTGGGCAGCGACATCCCTGCAAGGCAAAAATTGTTTGCACAAAGGGGTATCTCTATTATTATCAGGAAAAGACCTTACATTACTGGTGGTATATCCTCAGATTTCAGGCATTCCATGTCCGCGGGAATCTGGTGCAGTCTAGGTCCGCGAGGTAATAGGCTCCATGTGAGAGAGCTTCGACCACCTTATAGGGGCCTTCCCAGTTCGGTGATAACTTGCCGCACTCCCGGGGTTTAGATGCCTCAGCACGGTGTAGTACCAGGTCGCCCGGGTAGAAGACCTTCGGCTTCACTCGCGTATTGTAGTTTTGAGCTACACGCTGTCGGTAAGTAGCCATCCATAGTCAGGCCTTGTCTCTGGTTTCCTCGAGGAGGTCTAGGTTGAGGAGGAGGCACACCGTGTTCTCCGACTCATTGTATTGATGTATCACAGTGTGGGCACGCTGAGTTCAACTAGGACAACAGCTTCTATGCCGAAAGTAAGGTTGAAAGGCATTTCGTTCGTCACCATCCTGGGCATTGTGTGGTAGGCCCAGAGGATGCTGGGGAGCTCTTCCGCCCACCTATCCTTGGCTTGGTCCAGTCTGGTCCTAAGTCCTTGGAGGATGGTCCGGTTGGTCACCTCAGCTTTTCCATTGGTCTAGGGGTGGGCGATCGAGGTGAAGCAGTGCTGGATGCCGAGCTCAGCACAAAATTCTTCGAACTCCTAGTTGTCGAACTGCTACCCGTTGTCAGTGATGATGCTATAGGGAAGCCCAAAGTGAAAGGATTCCAGTGCACCACAGTGAAAAGATAATTTCAAAAATGATGAAATTTACACCAAAACCCTTAGCCAGGATCTCCTTATTCAGGATTAAAACATATGAGAAACATGCAAACCTACACTATTAGAATTAGGGCACCAACATGTTATCGCTAAATCCAATTTTGATGTAGAATCAAAACTTGATGTTGAATGACCCTTTTGAATTTATCAGGCGTCCAAATGTCCACCCTCCAATGGTGATCCATAAGAAAATTGATCAAGATGCTTGCTTCTTCAAAAGTTCCTTCACTTGAATTCTTCTCCTAGAACTCAAGAGGACTATGGCTGAAAAACTCCACGGTAGGGACTTCTTACTTCCTTTCTTTCTTCTTCTTCTCCCTTTCTTAAGACCTTGTCCTAAGAATACACTCTTGTCTTGAAGGAGGAGGAGGATTTAAAACACTAATGTCTTAATGTAAAAGGAAATAAAACAGAGTATATATTCTTTTCTTTTACCGTTCGAGAGATTCTTCCTATCTCTTGTTTTAGACTTGAGTTTCAACAGAGAAGAGAACTCTGTAAAAAGGAAACTCTTGTGTCCTAAACAAGCTAAGGAGGAATCAGTCTCCTGGAAAGGAAAGAAAAATAGAAAAAAACTTCTGTCGTACATCAGAAAAACACCCGAAGCCTCTGTTCCTTAAATAGACTACAAAAAATGTCTTTTCAAAAGAACACAACTCTCCGTAAACTATTTCTCTCGGCTTTCCACATTTCTCACGCCCTCTCCTTCCTTCTCACGGCCCTTCAGATTCAAACTCATGGCTCTTCCTAAAAGAAAAGTCGTGAAGTTTTAAGAAGAAGGAAGTCACGATGTTTCGGTCTCCGAAGAGACGTTATATCGCGCAACCGGGAAGAGTTAGCACCTTTTGTCTTTCTCAAAATCCCCCAAACCGTTAGATGACCATCTAATGGTCATTAGGAGATGCGCTAATAGGGAATAACCGGCCAAAAGGAAAAAATGCGGTGAAATAAGAAGACTTCACGCGCGCATGAAGAGTCCATGCGCGCGTGGAGTCTTTCCTCTTATCCACGTGCACAAAAAGTTTTTTGGGCGACCTATATGGATGGGCTTGGGTGTTAATTAAGATGTAGTCTTAGCCATGGGTTAGCCCAAAGTCCTATATATTTTAATTAGGGTCTAATTAGGTCCAATTAGAACCCAAATTGATCCACAAGCTTAAAGTATTGAAGGAATGTGACTTCAATCTCTACGGATCGGGTATACCTGATCTCGGCATCCTGGAGGAGCTTACTGGCATAATACACCAGATTCTGGGATCTATCCTTATTCGTACAAACGAGAACCGAACTGATGGCTCCAGGGGTGACCGCCAGGTAAGCAGGAGCTCTTCTCCTGTCTCCGGCCTATAGAGCAGTGGTGGTGATGCCTGGAATTCTTTTAGCTCCTTGAAGGCCATCTTGCACTCTTTCGTCCAGGTGAAGTCATTCATCTTGCATGGCACCTTGAAGAAGGGGAGGCAGCGGTCTGTCGACCTTGAGATAAACTGGCTTGATGTAGCGACCCGACCCATCAGGCACTGTACCTGCTTTTTCAAGGTCGGGTGCTCCATGTCGATGATCATCTGGACCTTCTCTAGGTTCGTCTCGATCCCTCTTTGAGTTACTATGAAATCGAGAAACTTCCCTGCTACTACCCCGAAGGCACACTTCGCTAGATTCAGCTTCATCTTGTGCTCGCAGAGGTTAAGGAAGGCTTCCGCAAGGTCGGCTACATGGTTCGAACTCAGCTTGCTCATGACGAGCATGTTATCCACATAGACCTGCATGTTCCTACTGATCTGGTTTCTGAACACTTTGCTGACCAGGCGCTGGTATGTAGCGCCATCATTCTTCAAGCCGAAAGGCATCATACGATAGCAATACATCCCTCGATCAGTGATAAAGGTAGTGTGCTCCTCATCCTCTGGGTGCATCCAGATCTGATTATATCTGGAAAATGCATCCATAAAGGAGAGCAAGCGGTGCCCCGAGATGGCATCTACTAGCTGATCGATCTTTGGCAGGGAGAAGCTATCCTTAGAATAGGCTCGGTTGAGGTCGGTGTAGTCCACATAGATCCTCCACTTCCCATTATTCTTTTTTACCATGACCACATTTGCCAGCCAGCTCGGGTACTGCATCTCCCGAATAAAGCCGGCTACAAGAAGTTTGCCCACCTCCTCGTTGATTGCCTTTTGCCTCTTCGGCGCAAAACTTCTCTTCTTCTACTGAACAGGGCGGTACTTCAGGTCGATGCTTAGCTTGTGGATTATTATTTTTGCTGGGATCTCGGGCATGTTGGCCACTATCCAAGCGAACACATCGACATTCGCCCAGAGAAACTCCAGAAGGTGGGCCCATTCATCATCTTGTAGCTGCCCCCCGATCTGCACCGTCTTCGCTGAATCGATTCCGAGGGGATACGATAGCAGTCACTCGACTAGGCCACCTCTAGAGTCCTGCACCCTTCGGTCGAGGTCATCTGTGCTGGGGTCGCCCTCGGTAGCCTTGGCCCCAGGGACAGTTTGGAGGTAATGCTGAATGGGCTGAGGTGCCCCTCTCATCTCCCCGACATCGTAGGGGGTCGATAATTGCACCAACAACCACTTTGTGGAGATGACCGCGTTGAGCAAGTTGAGCCCGGGTTAGCCAAGGATCACGTTGTAAGCCGAAGGGAGCCTAACAACCATGAACGTCATCATGATGGTACTCTACCGGGGTGGTATCCCAACTGTAACGGGGAGAGTAATCTCCCCTTCGACCCATACGGAGTCGCCCGTGAAACCAACGAGGGGTGTGTGCATGGGTCTGAGTTGAGCAGGGGAGAGGTTCATCCTGGAGAAAGCATCATAAAAAAGCACGTTTATGGAGCTTCCACTATCAACTATGATGCGTTTTACAGGATGTTTTGCAATCATCATCTTGATGACCATAGCAATATTGTTTACATTTTTATTTTCATCCCCCATTCCCTCGTAAAGGAAAGTACATTCTCAAAGTTTCTCCTGCCCGGGCTTTCTTTGAAGTGCGCTCGGCTTCCTAGCATATCTTCCCCACCAGCTTCTCGGTAGGGCGGTTGTCAACTGCAGGGACTGGCGGGAGAGCGATGAGCGCCTGAGGTTCCGCTGGAGGCTTGCCCTCCATGAACCTTCCAAGGTAGCCTCTCTTGATGAGTTCTTCAATTTCCTTCTTGAGATTATGGCATTCCTCGATGTTGTGGTCGTGGTCGTGGTGGTAGCGATAATACTTCGTCTTGTTGTGGCCAGTGGACAGCCTCATTGGAGGTGGGCACTTCAGGTAGGGCTCACCTTTGATCTCCATGAGGATCTTCATCCTCGAGGCGAGGAGAGGGGTAAATCTCTCCTCCACAGTGGGAGCACTCCTTGGTCTCGGCCCCTGGCGGAAGTTCGGAGCTGGGGGTCCTAATGCAAGGTTAATATGCATGCGATTATTTTTATGTGTTTTATATGTGGGGTGAGGTGGTTAAATCCCGAATATCATATCAAAATAAGATGTAGAGAGTTCTATATAAATTTTAGAAACTACGCATACAGATCAGGACCTAAGAAAGCAGTAAAAAGGGATCGCCGGGGCTGAGAAGCCTCGGTTAGGGCTAGTTTACCTACAATAAAACTACTGGTGGCAGAGGGGGTGTACCGAGCAACGTCTGATGTGCCTGGTGAAGATTGCAGCGAAGAGATCATTCATTCCTCGATGGATGCGGCCTGAAAAATCAAGCCAAAGGCCCGTGGATTCCCGGCTTTCTGCTCGGTGGTCCGATTGCAGATCGGCTAGAGTCATTGGATTCGTAGGAACTTGGAGACCTGCAAATAACTATCAAGTGTGATAAAATAAAGGCTGGAAATAAGAATAATTTCAGAAAAAGGCAGCAAGGGCGTGTTGGAAGAAGTGGCTTGGAAAAAGGTTGGTCATCTAGTACTTCGTCAGGACTTCAAGCTCACACAAGATCCCTTAATGCATATAGCAGGGAGGCACACAGCAATTGGAGAATCAAGAGTATTTCATATATCAAAATTCAACTTTCATACAAGTGACTAGGGCCCTTTAAATAGACTCTAAGAACTTGGCCCCCAAGTAAGGTTAAAATGACATTACATAGCACTTTGAATCCCTTCCCAACTCTAGCTAGAAAATAAGGCAACTTAGGTAGAAAAAATCCCTAAAAACTCTCCCTTCTCCTCTTGCCTTGGTTGACCAAGGGAGGTGACCCTAGTGTCCGACCAAGGGTGGTGAGCTTAGCTCCTTGGTGCCACTTTCTTTTCTCCTGGGCCTGGGCTGGCCCAGATTGCTTCAGGCTGCATTTTAGGGCTTCTGGATCTTTTGATTTCTCCTTCTGAGGTCTTCGAATCTTCAGGCTAGGTTTGGACTTGGGCTTCACTTGTATGAGGTGGTCTTGAGTCTTCAGTATACTTGGACAAGACTTAAAAAAATAAAATTAGCTCAACATGAGCTGACTAGCACTGGACTAAACTAGCTCAACATGAGCTGACTAATACTGAACTGAAATAACAACTCAAAAAGACTCAAATGATAAACTAAAATGGACTCGGGTGGACTAAGTGATCCACAGAGGGTTAAGAAGCCTCTGTCTTATTCTGGTGCCTCTACTGTCCCCACCAGGTCCTGGCTTCCGCATCTCGGATGTCTCGGCGGGAGTTGGCTTCTTCAGCTACTTCCCATCTAGCTCCCTCCTCGTCCGGTCCATCTCCTCGGTGTAGATGTACTTCTGAGCTCGAAGGAGGATCTCGAAGTAGGTCTTTGAGGGTTTCTTGTCGAGCGAGTAGGTCAGGCGGGAGGCCCTGAGCCCTCGCTTTAGTGGCAGCATGGCAACTGGCTCATCATGGTTATAGATCTCCAGCGCGGTAGCCTTGAAACGGGCCACGTAGTCCCGTAGGAGCTCATGGTCTTGCTGCCTGATGGGGAAGAGGCTGTCCACCTCTCATGGCACCTTCTAACAGGCATCGAAGTGGGCCATGAACTTCTGCTCCAGCTGACGAAAGAGCTGATGCTTTCGAGCTCGAGGCGGGTAAACCAAACCCAAGCCACCTTCCGTAGGGTTGCCGGGAAGGAAATGCAAAAAATGGCATCGGTGGCCCCCTGGACCCTCACGAGGACCTTGTATCTTTGTAGGTGGTCCAGGGGGTCAGTGGTCCTGTCGTAGGGATCCACCTGCGGCATACGAAACTGGCTGGGAATCGATTCCTCTTGGATCTCTCGGGAGAAGGGGGGACGGGTGTCATAGCCCGCTGGCTCGTCAGCGGAGCCCTGCATGTTCGCAAATCGGTGGGATAGCTCCACCAGCTTGTGCTTGTGCTCCTCCAAGCGCTTCTCGGCCATGCACCTGATGGCCTCATCGGTCGAACCCTCCGTCGAGGTTGAAGGAGACGGAGAAAGTGACATGAAACGATGTCCATGAAGGGGGGTCTTGCCTTTTCGACCTCGGTGGGGTTTGGCTGTTACCTGCTCGAGGGTTGGGGACCAGCTCTCCCTGTCGGCAGATCTGGCCCGTTGTCTCTTCATCGGAGTCAAGTGACTACCCCAGTGATCGGTGATGGCCCGCGGTTGCGAAAGCCTTCCTTGGAAGTAATGCAGGCTATTGCGGGGTGCTGTGGCATGGGTCGCGGGAGTCCCGGGCTACTGGTGGGTAGCCAAGGACTGTTGCTGGTGTTGGAGCTGGCGCACTACCATGGTGAGGACCTGCATCTGTTGGACGAGTGCGGTCAGCTGGATATCCACCGGAGGTGGTTGAGTAGGAGCGGGGAGCTCCCCTTCTGGACCGTGCCGGTCCCTCGAGAAGGGGGATCTCCCGCATGGCTAGTGGAGACTTCTCTCGCTCGCATCATCACTATCCTCCCGGTGAGCTACTTGCAGGGGGTTTAGGTTGGATCAATATGCATCCTCTGGACCCCCTTCTTGGCGCACCAATCTATTACCGCCAAGATCGTCATGGTCCATAGCTGCTGTCAATGTCAGATTGCCCCTCGTCTCTTCGGGACTGGTCCATGCTTCAAGACCTACAAAACAGGGTTAGAGACCCAGGCTGGGAATTCCAGTGGGGCACTCTGACGGTCAAGTTAGTGACGATCTAGGAGAATAGATCCTCCTGGTCGAGCCCCTTGAGATGGACTCCATACTAGGAGGAGTGTATGATGTGTGAGTAGAATGCAAGTATGCTGGGAAGGGTGATGGCCGAAGTGAATCGGAGGTGGCTCTCCTGTGTGACCTCGCCTCCCTTACTTGCTTGAGACTGTTTTTCGGTGTTGTTGTTATTGTTCTTCTTACCTCCCCGTTGGGGCACATATAGCTTTTTTAAGCCCAGGTGGTTGCTGGGCACATATCTCAGGATCATCGTCATACCAGCAGGCGCGTGCAGTGGTGTCCAGTACCATGGACGGGACATCTTTCCCAGTTTGTGATAAGGGAACCTACTGTGCGCTCTGACATTCCTTCCGGTTGCTCCATTTCGAAAAACTTGGCAGTGTCTCGATCGAGGGGCCGCCACCCCCGGGATTCGAATCTTCTAGTTGACTTCATCTTTCGGGTGGTGCAAGCAGTTGGTGGAGAGCGTGGCGCATCGATCATAGAGCTTCTTTCTTCTCTGGTATAAGTTGTAGCTGTGGGTAGTCATTACGGCCTGGTAGGTGCTCCTTTGCAATCCTCGGGCGACTCGCCGACGTCCAGGGAGGATGATGTCACCCCTTTGGTTACTGGCACCTTCGTCCAAGGTGGAGGCCGAACTGGAGTGGCAAGGCTCAACTCCGAGGGGCTCGACCTTGAAGGGGCTCTACTTAGCGGAGGAAGGCTAGGCTCAACTTCGGATCAAGGGGCTCGACTTCGAGGGGGCTCGACCTGGCAAAGGAGGGCAGGGCTTGACCTCGAAGGGGCTCCACTTGGCGGAGGAGGGCTGGTCGACTCCAAACCAAGGGGCTCGACTTTGAGGGGGCTCGACCTGACAGAGGAGGGCAGGACTTGACTCCGAGGGGCCCGACCTTGAAGGGGCTCCACTTGGCGGAGGAGGGTTGGGCTCGACTTCAGACCAAGGGGCTCGACTTCGAGGGGGCTCGACCTGATGGAGGAGGGCAGAACTCGACTCCGAGGGGCTCCACTTGGCGAAGGAGGGCTAGGCTTGACTCCAGACCAAGGGGCTTGACCTCGACGGGGCTCGACCTGGTGAAGGAGGGCAGGACGCGACTCCGGCCCAGAGGGCTCGACCTCGAAGGGGCTCCACGTGGCGGAGGAGGACTGAGCTTGACTCCGTACCAAGGGGCTCGACTTCGAGGGGCAAGATCTGGGGGAGGTCACTAGCTCCGACCTAAGCATCTCGATCTCGCGGGAGCCAACCTGGTAAAGGATGGAGCTCAGCTTCAACGGGCTACCCCTACACTCTGAGGGAGCTCGGCCTGGCAAAGGACCCCGAGGAGGAGTATCCAGCATGGCAGCCTTCTTTGACATGGTGTCTGACATGTGTTCCACGTCAGCGGTCCTGCCACATCACCTGGTAAAACATTAGTTATATGCCTTGTCTCTTTATATATGATAGTTCTTCGGATAATAAAGCCAAAGGTCTAACGATCAAGGTTTATCTCTGGCACTCAAAATAGATTACTCAAGCATGGTGGAGAAATGCCACCAAGCCCCTTCGGC
This sequence comes from Areca catechu, assembly GCA_021397845.1. Lineage (NCBI taxonomy): Eukaryota > Viridiplantae > Streptophyta > Magnoliopsida > Arecales > Arecaceae > Areca > Areca catechu. The sequence continues at coordinate 155,546,039 of CM038039.1, read as the reverse complement.
CTGATTAACCTTCGGTCCTGACAAAGGATATTACCCCTCCAACATCCAAGATCCAGTCCCCTCTTGCTAGATTGAGGTAGCGCCTTGAGACTCTCAACCTAGTTGACCTTCGGCCTCAACAAATGTTCACCTTGCCTTTAATAGTAAAACTCTGGTGCATCATAATCATTCCTCGAGGCCCTCGACCTTACTTGACCTTTAGCCTCGATAGGTGGGCTAGATTCAATCCAGGACCCTTATGCCCAAAGAAAGTTCAAATCTCATGATAGTATACTTTTGGGCATCTTATAGAGGAATCACCCGATACTCGTTTCCACGCATTTAATGACATGATCAGGAGGCCATATCTCATAATCTCTAGCAAATCCTCTTAATTAAGAGGGACATAACCTATTTCAATCCACAATCTTTGTCACCATCAAGGAGAGTAGCTGGCAATGCGAGTAAGACAAAGTTTTAATTAATGAGAGGTAGACATTCTAGGTAAACAGTATAATCCTCTGCTGGATCTCATAGAATTTCATGCCCTGTCACTTCTCATCAAATTGATTGAGAGTTTTTGTATTCCAAAAATGCCCTCATCATTTGTCTATAAAAGGGGGCTCCTTGGAAGCTCCCAAGGTATGCATGTGCGACATACTCTCTCCTCTCTCCTCTCCACTATACTTTCTTGCTCCTGTTGCCTACCACCTAACTTAATCGCAAGAGGGCCTTTACCGGAGCAATCTCTGGCTAGGACTTTTCTTACAGGTACAGTCCATGAATATCTCTCCTCCAGCATCCTCTAATGACTAGGCAAGAAGTAGCGTCAACAAATAGAAGAAGGGCCTACTTGATGGGGATATCGCCTGCACGGATCTCGGAGCAAGCACAAATCCTAGAGCTACACGAATCTCGAAGGATATCCAGAATAAATTTGTTTGGGATTTATTTTTATCTTTTGTTTGAATTTTGAATTAGGATTTGGTTGGTTAGGATTGAGATATGGATAGGCTTATCTTATCCTATCTTGCATTTGAATTTGAATCATTCCTATCATTTTATCTTGTATTCAAATTTAAATGAGGGTTGGACAGGTCTATAAATACGATCCTCAGTCCTTTGTAAGAAATCAGTTTGGTTAATCAAGTGAGTTTTTAAAAAAGAGCTTTTCTTTTTGTTCGCCTCGTATGGGGAGGGTGAGAGGCCTGTCTTTCCTTCGCCTTCGGGTTCGAGGGATGAGAGATCCTAGTCCTTTGCTTTCGAGCGTCAAGGGGTGTGAGACCCTAGTTATCCCCTTTTCCTCATTGAGTCCCCTCTATGGTCTTAGGAATTTTCTTTTACGACCCCAGGTAGCGATTTAGGTGGGATGCCCTAGGCTCCGCATATAGTGCGATGGGTGGGATGCCCTAGGTTACATGTAGTGGGGTGGGTAAGATGCCTTAGAGATGAGATGTCTCTCCATGAATGTAAGTCCCACATCCTAGAGTATCCAATTTTCCTACCCTCCATCTCTATTTTTCCTTCGCCACTACCATAGAAAAAAAATCAACAAAAAAAGTAGGATACCCTAATTTTCGGCAACTTCTCAGCTCGTCGACGATCCTATCCTGATCCTATCCCATATCACTACTGCTCTTGTACCATCCAAAGGTGTGTCCACCCAGCATTCCGTACCACTATCTCTTGGCAAGCTAGTCAACCTACCGAAGGTTCCATCCTAGAATCATAGGCTAAAGTCATCTAGCAAGGGGGTCAAGCTGATCACCTAGAGTAGCTCTCCCAATAGATTCAAACACTGATAGGCATGGTCCATGCAACTCAATGCCAAGGTCTACTGGTGTTGGTAGCACCACCGGTGGTTTGCAACTAGGGGCAGACCAGGTGGTACTATCCTAGACCCAAGTAGCACTAGGGACATTACAACTAAAGCGGGGTGACTCTCCCTCCCATGAAGTCCCGAGCAGGAGGAGTATACTAATCAAGTGCACTATAGAGCCCCAAGCATGCAAGGAGGCATTCTCCTTCATCTCGATCTGATGAGGGTTCGACACCAACTTGATTCCCCCCTGATTTTCCGAGACATACTACTAGAAAAGTGAAGGTAAATCAAAAGCTCCAGGAGCTGGATTAGTGCATTGAAACTTTGTGAGGTCTGACCCTGAGCAAAGATGAGGGCCTCAGCTTCACTAATGATCCACCTTTTAGAGCCCAAATTATGCAGAAACAACTACTGAACATTTTAAAATGTCGTAGTTATAGATATATGATGAATCCATTGATCCGATGGATCATTTGGAAAGTTTTAAGGCCCCGATGCTTCTTCATGGGGCCACTAATAGAATCCTATGCCGGACCTTCCCTTCTATCCTCAAGAAGTTAGCCCGATATTGGTATTCCAATTTAAAGCCAAACTCCATCTACCTTTTCGACCAGTTGAGTCAATCTTTTGTCTCTTATTGTGCCAGTAGTAGAAGGCTGCACCAGGGTTCCAACTCTCTAATCAATATCAAGCAAGGAGACCAGGAATCCCTTCGATCTTATGTAAGCTAATTCAATGAAGCGACTCTAGAAGTATAAAATTTAAACCATGATATTGTCATGACTACCATGAAATGTGGTCTCCAGCAATCCCCTTTCCTTTTTTTCTTGAAAAAGAGGCTGATGGTGGACTTCTCCTATATGTTAGCCAAGGTAGAGAAGTATGCACTCGTTGAAGAAGCATATGGTGCATCTGGTCCATTACATGCCCTAGTGACTCCGACTGCTCTAGTAGTTAAGGAGTGGCCCCAACTCAAGAGTTCTAGACAAGGAGAGAGGACTGAGGGAAGAGGAGACAGAGAAGCCAATCTCTCCCCTGGCACTGAAGTTCACTCCGTTAGATCCAACACTATCAAAATCCTCAGGATCAACAAGACATCTCAACACTAAAAAGGTTTAATTAATATACTTCTCTGAATGCCCCTCGAACTCAAGTTTTGATGCAGGTCAAGGAACAATTGCCTGATGCAAGGAGGTTGTAGACGAGGCTAAATAGGCATAATCTATGTAAGTTTTGCCTTTATCACTACGATCACAACTACAATACAAAAGAGTGCATCCAGCAACAGGACAAGATCGAAGATTCATTCACCACGACCAACTTGAAAGATTATTTTGGGACCAAAGGGAGAAGCATGAGCCCCATGATGTGGCTTGACCGTCGATGTGGTGTCTGTGTCTGGTCCAGCTGGTGGATAGGCTAGTGGAGGTGCTACCTGGATGCCATCATGGAAGCCGAGGTCGAGCTCCCTACCGAGGTCGAGCTCCCTGCTGAGGTCGAGCTCCCTCCCAAGGTCAAGCTCCCTACCAAGGTCGAGCTCCCTACCGAGGTTGAGCCCCCTATCGAGGTAGAGTTGCTGGTCAAAGTCAACCTTTCTCTAAAGACAAGCATGGATAGAGTCATGCAGACTCAGTCCTCACCTCGAGCAATCTTTGAAGTGGCCAAGAGAGTGACCACCATAGATAGTGTCACCATCCCCGCCAGAACCCCATGACGCTTAGAGATATCACCGCCTGCAACCTCTATGGAGAGGCACTCCGCTAGGGCTCATCGCTTTTGACCTCTATGGAGGCACTCCGCCAAGGCATGCCGCCTACAATCTCTATGGAGTGATGCTCTACCTTGGCACACCGCCTGTATCTCCTACGGAGGAGCACCCCACCAGAGTGCCAGGCCTCTCAGCCCATTGTCAGCACCTTCTATGGAAAGATGCCTCGCCCGGGGTATTGCACCCCTCAACCTACCATCTGCACCACCCGGAAGATAAAAGTTTTACCAGAAGATGCAGATCTTATAGCATCACCTGTCGGGCTAGTGCTCTGCACAAGTTCCCCCAAACACGGTGGCATGATGCTGCCCTGTCGGGGTGTCAGGCCCTGTGGCATGCTACTCACATTATTAGAAAATGTGTCCCAAAGTTAATTATCTAGCTTGTAGAGGGTTGAGCTATTATTGTAATTGTATGTAAATTATATTGAATAAAATATTTATTCTGGCTATTCATCACATTTTACATCTTCCTGTAATGAACTCTTGTATGATAAAGTCCTTAGGACTACTTTGATATGATATAGAGAGAATATATCATCTAGTTCTTAAATTGGTCCATGACCAAATGATACATTATCACATGATGATAGTGTATCAAGTGTAGGTCGTTGTATGTCATAGTTGTTGGTTGTCCTCTCAACCTAGGAGTATCGAGCCACTGATATGGCATGCAGGTGTTGTGTATGACATGTCACTGGACGTGACCCATTTGTAGAACATTCTTTCTGCCAAAGAGTAGTTCGCTTTAGGATATGGATATAAGTATTCCTCTGACTTGAGATCACCATAGTAGCTTGCAAGCAACTCACTGTGCTTAGGTACCGGACTACCTAGATTTCTAATCCAGTGATGAAAGGTTGCTGGGTATAATCAAGTACTTGTATAACAGTGGTTGGATCAAGATGGGATTAACCCCTCCAAAAGAGTTTGGAGTGAATGACTCATTTTGTCTCAATTGAGTAAAACTTCTTGTAAGCTGTTACAGGAATTTTGAGTTTGAGACATTATGATGGACTATTCTAGGGTTGGGTAGTTAAACCCTAAGTCATCTGGTGCATTGAGGGTTTAAGGAATGTATTATATGATTATCATATCCATTTGGTTCTTGATAGTTTTTCTGCAACCTTCGACCAATCCGGATGCTGGGTGTCATTGCTAGATGGCGACTTTGGCTGGTACTGGAAGTGTTCAAGTTCTATCGACTTAGTGTTCGAACATATGAGGTCACACACCATAGAGATTTCTGATTGACCTAATGGTTATTGAATGATTGGAAATCATGTTGGACTCTTTGGATAATTTGATTGTCCATCTATATTTCGGAGTCGACTCGAATCATGAGTCGACTCGGTTGTAGGGATTTGATGATTTGTTAAGTATTGACATATCATGTTACAAATATTGTGATAAAGGTTTTAATTACTAAATATTGGTGATTATATGGAGGGTTAGTGGTAATGTGATTGCTTAATTAACTCAATTTAAATGAAGAATTTAGTTTGGGTCAAACCGAATGTGATTCGGTTTGGACTCGGGTTAGGTATAATGTGATTGGGCTAAATCATTGCATCCCATTTCAGATTTAAGTTTGAATTATGAATTCAAATTTTGATTGAAGTTTTAAATTCAGAATTTAGTTTGAATTTATAAGGATGTAACTCCCAGGGCCTTGAATCTTTTGTAACACCCTATTATTATGCAATCCCATAATTTATGTAACTCTCCCCTTTTCTTCTCTCCCCACTTACCTACATATGGAGACTTGATGAGGACGTGAGAGAGAGACATTTCTGAAATTTATTTGCTGGAGAAATTCTTTAAAAGGAAAAAAAAGAGAAAAGAAGAAGGAGAGCTTGAAACCTTTGTGTGGGGAAGAAAGGTTTGGGTTTGGGTGTGTGCTACCTAGTGTTCTAGGCTTGGGAAGAGTCTCTTTAGAAGGGTTCTTGAGTGCAATTCTTAAATCCTCCATAGTGCTTCTTCATCTCCTGGAGCATCTTGAAGAAGAAGAAGAAGAGTCCATAGTCTAATTTATTCCGGCGAAGCTAGCACTTCAAAGGAAGAAGGTCAAGGAAAAACTCCGGTGTGGATTATCTATAGAGGCCAGACACGTATGCAGCTTCCAAAGCAATCGTCTTCCTTGGTGATCTTTTCCTTAACCAGGCAAGTGTTGCATCGAATTAAAGGTAAGGTTCTTGGTGAGTTTGCTAAAGAAGTGTGCTTTAGCAAGTGCATCGAATATAAAGTGGTTCTATGTGATGCACGACTTTGTGTGCTTATGTTTTCTTTCATTTGCATGTTAATATTCATACATGATCCAGTTTGTAGACCTATATTAGAAATGTTCTAATATTATTTATTGATTAATATGATTAATCTAGTCTTCCGCTGCGATGCAAGGTTAAAAAAAATTAAAGTTGCATCACTATTGCCTACATAATATTTCCTTATAATGGTATCAGAGCCAGGTTTATTTGTATGATTATTTAACATGTAGATATGAAATCTTAGTTTCCTTTCACATAGGAAGTACTTAGATTAAGGTGAATTCGGCATGACCGTCCGGTTATAGGAGAGAAGTAGGGTTTAAAGGCCCTCTCTTTCCATTCAATGGGATCTCCTATAGCGTGCAGGGGTATCGCTTACATCATGATCTTATGAAGAAGAAAAGTGAAAGGTTTAGAAGATTAAAATAGCTTTAATCTTGTATGTTAGATCTTTAATTTATTTAGATATGATCTAATACAATGATATGATCTAAATCCACTGAAAAGTTTTGTGAAAATCTTTGAATTTTTGTAAAATTGTTTCACATATTTGAAATTGTTTCAAATAATAAGTGATCAATTGAAAATGTTTCAATTAGAATTGATAAACTTAATTATGAATTAAGTTGTCTAATAACCTTTTAAGATTTTGGAATGTGATTCAAAATCTTAAGACATGATCATAACCTTGGGTTAATTGGGTTAGCTATGATTAAGTCCTTAATTGGGTTAGACCTAAGTTTAGATGAAATGGATTAAATAGAGAATAAGTCTAATCAAATATTGCATTAGGTCTCTTCTCTATAGATCACTCTAATTAGTTAGTTTGATCGATCCATACATTTAAATGGACTTGATTTTTGGCTTTATGGTGAGCCCGAGTCTTTTGGTTAGTCTAATTGAGTATGGTAAACCAATTGGTGTCTAAGATAAGTGTGGCATCATGATCAAGGTTCTTTGAGACTAACTCTTACTTGGCCAACTCAAGGTTAGTGTCAAAGGCAAGAGGCTTACTGGGAAAATGTCAAACCCATCCCTTAATCTCACTTACCTGGCCAATGTGGTGAACCAGAATTGATTGGATAACTTGTTGATTCAAGTTAACCCATGTTAACTAAGGTTAATCAGTCATGACTGGTTATTAGGTGCCTATGAACCAATTGATCATGAACCCCTCTATGAGATGGTGGGAGGTTTCTTGATTTGGTCCATGTCTTCTCTTAATGTGTCACAATGAATTAAATCCTCTAAATTATTAAGTCCTTTAAAAAATAAAGTTATAGGATAACATAGTCTTTGCCTCCAATTAAGTGGATGGTAATGAGTCCATTAGTTAGGTGATCATCAACAGATCCAAAGATCAAGTGGTCATCAGGCTGGTGGAATTGCCATTTATAATATGATGGCTTAGTGCAACTATCTTAACAAGTGGTCAGGTTAGCTAGTCAAAGTCAGGCTTGATCATTCATTAGTTAGAAATATTGAATTCGGTCATGTTAATGGTTAGACCTAACCAGGACCTTCAGTTGGAGATCCAAAGGTTGATTGATTGGCACTCTAGGGCAAAAATTATTTACTATAAATTGCTTCGAGAATTAATTGGTTGTGAACCTACCTTTAGGTGCACATGGGTTGGCCGGCCAAAGTTGGGCTCATGTGTAATATATTGGATTCTAGTACCCGCTAAGGAATAAGTGTTATTCTTCAGATTGAAGTGTAGAGGCTACTAGTCTGTACAAAATAGTGGGAGAAATCTTTAGACTAAAGTCCATGTCTTTAGGATGTTAATAATTCATATACACTAATATTTTTTTTACCTTTTAGATTATGCCTACTAGTCTATCGCTCCGGTCATTGCTTGATAATGACAAACTTATGGGTCCCAACTTCGATAGCTGGTATCAAAGACTCAAAATAGTTCTGGAGCACAAAAGGATTCTATATGTGATATCGAATCCTGCACTTGAGGAACCTGCTACCAATGCTCGTACTGCAATCAGGGATGCTTATCAGAAGTGGCTCTTTGATCACACTACAGTGCGATGTATTATGTTGGTGGCGATGAACGACGAGTTCAGTCGCAGGTTCAAGGAAGCCCAGCCACAGGGGATCCTTCAAAAGTTGAAGGAGTCTTTTTGCACACCTGATGATATTGAGCGGTATAGAATTTCCTCTACCTTTTTCAGCACTCGAAAGCATGATGGAGCGTTAGTCACTGATCATGTACTGTACATGATCGAGTTGATTGAGCATTTGGGCAAGCTCGAGTTTTTCTTGCATGAGCAACTAGGGAAAGATGCAATTTTGAATTCCCTACCTCCCTCCTACTTGGACTTTCTCGATCATTATAGATTGAATAGGCCTATAGTAAACTACCATGATTTGTTGGGTTTACTGCAGACCTATGAGAAAGATCATCAGCTCAATAAAGGATTGGTGAACCTAGTGGGAGGCAGTGCGGCAGGATGTCATCCCTTTGGGAAAGGGAAAAATAAAAAGAATAAATCCAAGAAGGCGCAAAGTGCTGGGCCTAGTCAGATGAGGAAGAAGGCTGATCAAAGTAAGGCAGAGTGCTTCCATTACAAGAAGTAGAGTCATTGGAGGAGGAATTGTCCTACCTACCTTGCTACTCTTGACCCGAACAGGCCAAAGAAGAGAAAGCAATAAGCTATTGCTACACAAGGTAATTATATGATAATACCTTATAATTTCTCTATATGTGATGCTATTAATTGGGTATTGGATACTGGAAGTCCTATTTATATTTGTAATTCTTTGCAGGGGCTTCAAGTTTGTAGGAGATTCGAGGATGGTGAGAAATTCTTGAACGTGGAAAATGGAAGCCAAGTTTCAGTCCTGGCATTGGGAATTATCAAGTTAGTTTTCGAGTCTTGTAATATCATTTTGAATAAACTATCATTACTGTCCATCTTTTCTTCTGAATGTCATTTCTGTAGGCCAGTTGGTTAATGAAAATTATGATTTTTCAATAAAGAATGATGTTTTTTCTATCATTATGAATGGTGTGAAACTTATGGATGGACATTTAAGTAATGGCATATATTTACTATCATGACCTGTTATAGTAATGACTATTTCTTGCAAATGCTTTAGGATAGATAATGTCAGCGATACTTATCTTTGGCACTGTAGGCTAGGTCATATTAACAAAAACAGGATCAAAAGTTAGTTGGAGGTCTCCTGAATATCAGTGATTGTGAATCACTGCCAACTTGTGAATTTTATCTTAATAAATGACAAAGTCATCTTTTACTAGAAAAGGTGAGCAAGCCAATGATATTCTTAGTCTGGTACATACTAATGTATGTGGACTAATGAATATCAATGCAGGGATGGGTATAACTATTTCATTAGTTTATAGATGACCTGTCCAGATATGGCTATGTCTTCTTAATAAGACATAAATCTGAGTCATTTGAAATGTTCAAATGATATCGTAATGAAGTAGAAAAATAAACTAGAAGTTTATTAAAACCCTTCGATCAGATCGAGGTGGTATCTTCTAATGAGTTTCTGATTTATCTTAAGGAGAATGGGATTCTTTCTCAATGGACTCCTCCAGGGACGTCTCAGTTAAATGAAGTATTTGAAAGGAGGAATCAGACTCTATTAGATATGGTCCGTTCTATGATGGGCTTAGCCACTCTACCTATATCCTTTTGGGGATATGCTCTTAAGTCAACATGTTATCTTCTGAATAGAATTCCTAGTAAATCCGTTGACAAAACTCTATATGAGATATGGACTGGGTGTAAGCCAACACTTTCATATCTTTGGGTTTGGGAGTGTCCGACTTATGTCAAACATTTGCAGAAGGATAAAATTAGACCTAGGTCTGACAGGTGCCTCTTTATTAGGTATCCAGAGTATAAATGATATTTCTTCTATTTGCTTGAGGAACATAGAGTGTTCGTCAGTCTTAGGACTACCTTTTTGGAAAGGGAGTGCCTTATTGAAGGCACTCAAGCTACTAAGGTTGAACTTGGGGAAGTTCAATAGGTAAAGGAAACAACACATTCTAGAATCGCTATAGAACCAGATTTGATAAGATATGAGCCTATTATGCAACCATTAAGGAGATCAGGTAGAGTATCGTGTCAGCCGAATATATACTATGATTTTCTAGTCCAGGACGATGATCCTATTGAGCTCGATGAGAACAACGAGGATCTGATCACCTATATGATGCAATGTAAAGGTCTGACTCTAAGAAATGGCTTAAGGCCATGAAATCTGAATGGAGCCCATGGAAATCAACAATGTGTGGACATTGGTTGATCTACCTGAAGGGGTAAAACCTATCGGGTGCAAATAGATCTTCAAAAGGAAGAGGGGCGTAGACGGGCAGATGGAGAACTATAAAGTCCGTCTAGTTGCCAAAGGATATCAGTAACGTTATGGTATAGACTATGACGAGATATTTTTTTCTATGGCAATGCTCAAGTCTATTCGGATTATGCTTATTATAGCAGCATATCTAGACTATGAAATCTAGCAAATGGATGTTCTAACAGCTTTCCTAAATGGTGAACTGGAAAAGGAGGTGTATATGATGCAACCTGAAGGGTTCACATCCTCAGATGAGTCTAAGGTGTGTAAGCTACAAAGGTCCATTTATGGACTCAAGCAGGCATCTCGGAGTTGGAACATGTATTTTGATAAATGTATCAAGATGTATGGCTTCATTAGGAATGGAGAAGAACCCTGCATATATAAATTGGTTAATGGTTATGTAGTTGTGTTTCTTATTTTGTATATGGATGACATTCTCTTAATCGGCAATGACATTCCTGCATTACAGGGAATAAAGGTCTGGTTGTCATCTCAATTTTTTATGAAGGACTTGGGTGAAGCTTCCTACATACTTGGTATAAAAATCTATAGAGATAGATCTAGGAAGCTTTTGGGATTGTCTCAATCTACGTACATAGACATTATGCTGAAACGGTTTAGCATGGAAAATTCCAAGAAAGAGTATCTTTCGATAGGCCATGAAATTTGTTGCTCAGTTGGCCATCCCAAAAGGGGGGTGAATTAGGTTTGAAAACAATTTCCACAAGTATGTGCCTTTTGAAAACTTTGTGCGGTGAGTGAAGTGTATAAAGTATTGTGTGCGGAAGCAAATGAGTATACAAAGACAAAACAATCACAAATATCACAAATTTAGAGTGGTTCAGAGCAACCCAGCTCCTACGTCTACTACCTAAGGTGCACACTTGGGATTTCTACTATATTCTTCCCGAATATAGCCGGATTATTGTTGGGGATATCAGCTCGCATGAAACTTGAAGCTGCAAGAAACTCAGAGTAGCACAAATCCTGGAGCAATACAAATTTCGATGCATATCTAGTACTAGAATAAATTAGTTTAGGATTTATCTTTGTTAATTATTTTGAAATTTGATTTAGGATTAGTTTGGTTAGGATTGAGTTATCTAGTATGGATAGACTTTGTATTTGATTTGAACCATCCTTATCTTTCTATCTTGTATTCAAATTCAAATGAGGGTCGGAAAGGTCTATAAATACCACCCTCCTTCCTTTATAAATAATTGGTGAATGAAAATAAGTTTTTAGAGAAGAGTGATTGTTCTTTCTCACTCCACATGGAGAGGGTGAGAGGCCTAACAATCACTCCATAAGGAGAGCACGAGAGATACAACCCCAGGACATAATGCGAGGTCATGTCTAGTTATCCCCTATCCTTTGATTCCACCTTCTTTACCACCCTCATGACTTTTGAGATTCACCCCAATGGTTCCATGTAATGAGGTGGATGGGATGCCCTAGAGGTGAGAGGTCTCTCCATGAGTGTGAGTCCCAAAGTCCATGAGATCAGGTTTGTCTTCCATTCCCATTGTTTCCTTCCTCATCTCCTTAGATAAAAACAAAAAAAAAATCTAGTGGTACCCTAATCCCTGGTGACTTCTTAGCTCACCAACGATCCTCCCCTTCATCCCGTCCCCCGTCAATTTGGTATCAAAGCCAGAAAATTAGGGTATGGTTCCTATCCCCCTCACCAGCCCCACCGTTCTCATCTCTCACCTGTTCAACTCCCAAATACTCCATCCCATCACCTATCCCTTCCACCCGTTCCATCATCGTACAACACCTTATCTCTGATTTTGTTTCCACTGCCAGTCTCCCATGCCCACCATCAACCAGACATCACACCTCCCTCGATCGTGTTCTCTACCATCCTCCTCCCTTCCATCGTTCGTCGCTGACCGCACCACCATTTGGACATCATTCTCATAATATATCCATCACCTTCTGGCCATCATCCACCATCCCATCTCCACTCCCATGCTTAATCCCGTTAATTGATAGTCAATCTCAGTGCTTCCATCACCGTCGCCATCTCTGCCTCTCTCCTATCTAAAAATTCATATCCAAACCCACCTTGGTGCTACACCTCAAGAGCCTCTCGGGCTGCTACCTCACCGCCACCAACGATGCCCTTCGCTCCTCCGATTCATTGCCTCCACCGTATCTTCCCCCCACCATCTCCATAGTCGTCGAAGACCCAGTTTTCTGCTTGGAGTCATCCACAGCAGCCGACGATCACCACCAATGCTAGCTGAGCCCGTCGTCATCCTCAACCCCCCGTAGATCGTGTCCGGGGCCCCACAGCCGCTCCCTCCCATCCAGAAGACCCATGACCAAGCCAACTGTGCCGCCCGGCTGCTACAGCATGTCCAATCCCTCATCTCCCTACCAGATCGACACCGTGCCACCCATCGCCATTCACTTATGTCACTTGCTCTTAGCCTCCTGCCCTGTCAAGCGACACCACCGAACCGACTCCAATCGATCTTTCCCGTATCTACTCGATGCCAATCCTCTTCGAATCCACCTGATGCCTCGCCCCATCTCCTTGTTGCTGCGACGGCCTTTTGTTTGCCATCACCGACACCATCGTGAATGACCGGAGCCGAACCTTTTCCCATCATGTGCTACAGTTTCCCACCCGCTGTCGAGATGCCAGATGCCCTGTTCCATCTCTGCCACGATGCCAACTCCCTGTTTCTAGCCAACTCCCTACCCAGCATCGATGCCGGTGACCTCCTCTAAAGTCCCTCCTCTGGTTTCCATCTGTGTAGAAGGAGAAGGGAGCGCACGAACGTGAAAGCATCCTCCCTTTCTGTTGCTGATTTCAAGTCCCCTTTATCGATTTTAGAGTTTCATGCTCCTCAAAGCTGCACAGATTTTAATGCTACATAAATTTTAGAGCCACACAGTATTTAGAGTAGAATGTTCTCTTGGGTTTAATTGGTCTACAGGCCTTGTGCATCTGGAGCCAGAAGATTTTAGAGCCTGACTCGACGGAGTCGAGTTCTCCCCACCTCAGGGAAATGATGGGGACATCGACCCACACGAATCTCGGAGCTGCATGAATCTCGAAGCAACATGAATCCTGGAGCAATACGAGTTTCGATGCATATCCGGTACCAGAATAAATTAGTTTAGGATTTATCTTTATCAATTATTTTGAAATTTAATTTAGGATTAGTTTGGTTAGGATTGAGTTATCTAGTATGCATAGACCTTATCTTATATTTGAATTTAAACCATCCTTATCTTTTTATCTTGTATTCAAATTCAAATAAGGGTTGGAAAGGCTCATAAATACCACCCTCATTCCTTTGTAAATAATTGGTGAATGAAAATGAGTTTTTAGAGAAGAGTGATTCTTCTTTTTTACTTTGTATGGAGAGGGTGAGAGGCCCAACAATCGTTCCATAAGAAAAGCACGAGAGGTGTAACCCCAGGATATGATGCGAGGTCATGTCTAGTTATCCCCTACCATTTGATTCCACCTTTTTTACCACCCTCATGACCTTTGAGATTCACCCCAATGGCTTCATGTAGTGAGGTGGGTGGGATGCCCTAGAGGTGAGAGGTCTCTCTGTGAGTGTGAGTCCTAAAGTCCATGAGATCAGGTTTGTCTTCCATTCCCATTGTTTCCTTCCCCATCTCCTCAGATAAAAAAAAAAATCTAGTGGTACCTTAATCCCTGGTGACTTCTCAGCTCATCAACGATCCTCCCCTTCATCCCATCCCCCATCAATTATTTTCCTATGGGCTCACAATCCAAAACCCAATACAATGTTAGTTTTTCTAGGCTTACTAACAACCGAACTTAGTTTTCAAGGCTCACCAATAACATAAAAACAATTCACAAGTTACAGCCACCTACTGTACTTGAAACGGCTCAAAATAGATGATGTGGGACTAATATGCATGCAATTCTTTTTGTATATTTTATATGTTGGGTTAGGTGATTAATTCCCGAATTTTAGATCAAAATTAATTTTAGGGAATTTTGTATGAATTTTTGAAACCAAGCATGCAGATTAGAACCTAGAAAAGTACTAAAGAAGGATCGCTGGGGCTGAGAAGCCTCGGTTAGGGCAAGTTCTCCTACAATATAAAGATTGGAGGTAGACGGGGTGTACCTGACAACGTCTGAAGCGCCCGGTGAAGATCGTAGCAAAGGGATCTCTCGTTTCTCGATGGATGCGGCCTGGAAAACCGAGCCAAAGACTCGCGGATACCCGGCTTTCTGCTCGGTGGTCCGATTGAGGCTTGGCTGGAGTCATTGGATTCGTAGAAACTCGGGAACCTACAAACGACCTGTCATGGGTTAGAAAACTCAGAGAAAATCAAGAAAACAAAGGAAAACAGCAAAGGGAAGAAAGTTTTGGAGGGGGTTGGAAGGATGGTAGGCGGCAAGAAGATGGTAGCAAACACCGGGAAGAAGAACTCTCAAACCCCTTTATGCACACAACAGGGTAATCACACAAAACTATATAAGAACTCAAGGTTTATTTCATATCAAAAATCAAACTTCATACAAGAGGCTAGGGTCCCTTAAATAGACCCTTAACCTTGGGCCCCAAGTAAGAGTACTTTAGACTTTACATAGGACTCCTTCTCCCTTTCAAACTCTAACTAGGAATACAAGGCAGCCTAGATAGAAATCCCTAAAGCACTTGGACTCCCTCTCCTTGTCTTGGTCGGCCAAAGGGGTGACCATAAGTGGCCGACCAAGAGGAGGGTAATCCTAAGAAGTGGCGCCCTAATTCCTCTTCTTGGGCCTGGGCTGACCCAGTTTGCTTCTGGCTGGATCAGGGCTTCAAGTTTGTTCATGTTTTCATTTTCTCTTCCTGGGATCTTTAGGTCTTCAAGTTAGGTTGGATTTGGGCTCAACTTCCATGTCTTCAATTAGGTTGGACTTGGCCTTCACTTGTATGATGTGGTCTTGAGTCTTCGATATACTTGGATAGGACTCAAAAAAATAAAATTAGCTCGACATGAGCTGACTAATACTGAACTGAACTAGCTCAACATGAGCTGACTAATCACAGGACTCAAATAAAAACAACTCAGCTAGACTAAGCTTTATTACAGTGGACTCAAATGTCAATTAAGTAATCCACAGAGGGTTGAAAAGCCCCTGCCTTATTCTGGTACCTTTGGTATCCGCACCAATTCTCTCGGGATGGGAGGAACTCGACCCTGTCGAGTGAAGATCAGACTGGCTCTCATATCTCTCGAGAAGGTCTGGGTTGAGGCGTTGCAAGTCCTCTCGAGAAATTCATGAATCACCCGACTCTGGCCGGCCTTGCCATCAGACCAGGAAGCGTTGATAACCGCAGCCCCGAGTCGTAATGGCTTGATCATCCAGGATATGCTCGATCAATTCTCCTCTCTTAGGCCAATTAATTGGTGGACACTCTGGGTAAGGATCACTCTCAACAGAAGGGGTAGGTCCAAAAGCCTCACTGGGTATCATTGCCGGTTCCCTGTACTCAACCAGGTCTGTAATATTGAAGGTAGAACTAATGCCCATATCCGAAGGCAAGTCTAACACATAGGCATTTGATCCAACCTTCTTTAACACTTTAAAAGGTCCGACTCCACGAGCATGAAGCTTCTTAACGGTCCCAGGTGGGAACCACTCAGGCTTAAGCCTAATCATGACAGAATCCCCTACATCAAATTCCTTGATCCTTCTTCTGGAATTAACCAATTTTTTATAAGTTTCATTGCTTATGTTTATCTTTTGGCTAATGTCCTTGTGCAAGTCTCTAATATACTGTGCAAATGACTCTACAGACTCTAAGACTCATGCATGAATAGGTAAAGGAATTAGATCAATGGGACGATTAGGCTAGTACCCATGGACTATCTCAAAAGGACTCTTACCCGTTATCCTATTTACTGAACTGTTGTAGGCAAACTCTGCTCTAGGTAATAATAGATCCCAAGTTCCAACATGTTTACCTACCAGGCATCTAAGGAGGTTTCCTAAACTATGGTTCACCACTTCAGTTTGGCCATCTGTTTGAGGGTGGTAGGCTGTAAAAAACTTAAGCTTGGTCCCTAACAGGTGCCATAAAGTCTTCCAAAAATAACTGGTGACCCTAACATCCTTATCAGATATGATGGTCTTGGTTAGGCCATGGAGTTTAACCACATGATCTAAGAAAAGCTTGGCTACTCTAGATGCATCAAAGGTCTGGGAACAGGGGATGAAGTGAGCCATCTTAGAGAACCTATCGACACTACAAAGATGGAATCATGTCTGGGTCTTAGGTAATCCTAACACGAAGTCCATACTTAGGTCCTGCCAAGGGCGATCAGGCACTGGTAAAGGTGTGTAAAGACCAGTATTCTACTTTTGCTATTTTGCAACAGCACAAGTTCTACACCTGGCTACAATCTATGCAACGTGCCTTTTCAATCCTGGCCAAAAGAACTAGTCCTCTATTGCTAAGATCGTCTTATTTCTACCAAAGTGACCAGCTAAACCCCCAGCATGGGTCTCCCAAATTAGGAATTCTCTAAGGAAAGTTTTGGGTATACAGAGTCGATTGTTCTAGAAAAGGTAGCCATCTTGAAGGGTATACTCACTATGGGTACTAGATGGTCCTAGCCTAAGGGTCTGATAAATGTCTCCAAAGTCTGGGCAGGTTTCATATTCATTCTTTAACCTATCAAACCCTATGACTTGGGTGCTAACTGATCCTAACAGTAGAGACCTACGGCTCAGGGCATCTGTTACCTTATTTTCAGTGCCGGTACGGTGCTTCAGGACAAAAGTGTAAGCCTGAATGTACTCAATCCATTTACCGTGCTGTGGGTTTAGTTTCTTTTGGGAGTTCAGGAATCGGAGTGCCTCATGGTCAGAAAATAAGATAAACTCTTGCGGTAGTAAATAATGTCTCCAATATCTAAGGGCCTGGACTACCACATAAAACTCCTTATCATAGATAGAGTACTTAAGTTTAGCCTCATTCAGTTTCTCACTGAAGAAGGCTACAGGATGATTCTCTTGACATAGTACCCCACCTATTCCTACTCCCGAGGCGTCGCAAGCGACATCAAACACCTTAGTAAAATCAGGTAATCTAAGGATGGGTGCATGGGTCATCTTATCCTTAAGCTCTGGGAAGGCCTTATCAGTTGCTTTGGTCCACTCAAATATACCCTTCCTAATGCAATCAGTGATAGGGGCGACGACTGTACTAAAATCCCTAATAAATCTCCTGTAAAAGGTTGCTAGGCCATGGAAACTACATACATCATGGACATTAAAGGGTGTAGGCCACTCAACAATTGCCTTAACCTTTTCAGGATCTGCAGAAACTCCCTCATGGGTAACAACAAAACCTAGGAAGATAACCCTATGTGTCATGAAATCACACTTCTTAAAGTTGGCATAGAGGCTATTCTCCCTAAGGGTCCGGCATACTAGTCTTAGATGACTAAGGTGGTCCTTCTTGGTCCTGCTATAGATCAGAATATCATCTAAGTAGACCACAACAAATTTTCCTGTAAACTCTTTCAGGACTTGGGTCATAATCCTCAAAAAAGTACTTAGTGCATTGGAAAGTCCGAAAGGCATTATAACCCACTCAAACAGGCCATCCTTAGTCTTGAAAGCAGTTTTCCACTCATCCCCAGGTCTAATCCTAACCTGATGATAGCCACTCTTAAGGTCTATCTTAGAAAAAACTCTGGCTCCGGCCATCATGTCTAAGATATCATCCAATCGGGGGATGGAAAATCTATACTTCACAGTTATCTTGTTGATAGCTCTACATCTACCCACATTCTCCAAGTACCATCCTTCTTAGGGGTTAGTAGAGTAGGGACTGCACATGGACTCAGGCTCTCCCTAATGAAACCCTTCCTAAGCAATTCTCCCACTTATTTCTATAATTCTTGATGTTCACTGGGATTCAGTCTATAGTGAGGAAGGTTTGGTAAAGTAGCTCCTTGAACTAAGTCTATTGCATGCTGGATGTCTCTAAGGGATGGTAGTTGATCAGGTAAATCCTCAAGGAAGACATCCTCAAATTCTTTTAGAGCTTCAACAATTTCTTTAGGGTGTTCCTTTTGGGTTGGTTCAAGTATTTCCTTGGAGGTCAAGATCCAAACAGGGTTACCCTTAATAATCTTCTTTTCTAACTCCCTAGCCTTAATCAGGTTAACTCCAGGTTTCTTGTCCTTAAGGCTACTAGAACCCCTCTTAACTAGGTCCCTAGGGGGGGCTAGATTGATAACAAACTTATTCCCATGATAGTTAAAAGCACAAACATTGGTTCGACCATACAGGGTTGCATCGTTATCAAAAAGCCAAGGTCAACCTAGAATGATACTACTTACTTCCATGGGGATGACATCACACCAAATCTTTTCCTCATAGGTCAGCAATCTAATTAAGATTTGGCACCTAACTTGAATCTGGATGGAGGTGGAATCTATCCAAAAAACTTTGTACGGGCTAGGATGGGGAACTGTGATCAACCCTAAAGATTTAACTATCTTGGCAGAGACGACATTGACACAACTTCCACTATCTATGATGATCTTAAGAACCTTACCCCCTACCTTAACAAAAGTCTGTAGGATGCTAGTCCTACGCTAATCTTCCTTAACTGGGGTTTGGGCTAAGATGCACCTAACCACTCCTAATTGGTTCTTAGACTCAGGTTCCTCCTCCTCACCTTCATATTCATCTATTAACTGATCATCAGCCTCATAAACTTCTCCCTCAGGTTCGACTATGGATTCAGGCTCTTCTTCCTGCAGTTCACCTAGGTGTAAGGCACTAACTAGACATTGGCTCATAAAGTGGCCTGGTTTATTACATCTAAAACAGGTCTTCTGGGGAGTGTAACTCTTATTGACTTCTACAGATTTTCCTCGATCATCCTTATGGGTCAAAGGATTACTAGGCT
Source organism: Areca catechu (assembly GCA_021397845.1). Lineage (NCBI taxonomy): Eukaryota > Viridiplantae > Streptophyta > Magnoliopsida > Arecales > Arecaceae > Areca > Areca catechu. Next base: position 155,526,930 of record CM038039.1, on the reverse strand, counting down.
GGGGTCGACTCGGGCCTGACTGACTAGGACTAGGTCGATTCTGGCCTGGCTGACTAGGACTAGGTCGACTCGGGCTAGGTCGGCTGGGCATGGGTCGGCTCTGATTGGGCTGGCTAGCTCCTGGATACTGACTAGGGTATCTAGTGGGTTCAGGTCTACGGTAAACGAGCCCTCTATAAAAATGCTCATGATCCCTAGCAATCTGGTAAGCATGGTCCAGGTCTCTAACCTCTCTCAGATAGAGCTCTTTCTTAATGTCATCTCTCAGTCCAGCTCTAAACCTAGATAAGACAACATCCTCAGACTCCCTCAAATCACATTGCATGGAATACTCATCAAATTTTGAGATGTACTCATCTATACTCCTGTTACCCTGATTAAATTGTTGCCATTGATCTAGTAACCCACTACGATATGAAGCTGGAACGTATCTTGTCCTAAGCTTACCCTTCATGGCCCACCAGGTGGTTATAGGATCACACCCTCCTAGACTAAGAGTTCTCTCAACACTAGCCCAATGTAACCTGGCTTCCCGAACCAACTTAAGCTTAGCAAACCTGAATTTACGCTCCTCCATCATATCATACCACTCAAAATATTGATCCATCTTTCCCTCCCAATCTATATAGACCTTAGGATCTAGACAACCATCAAAAGTTGGGGCATCAAGCTTAACATGTCTATAGGATCGGTCCTCCTGGTCTACAAAATCCTGATTGGGCCTTCTAGGACGAACCTCAGGGATTGGGTTAGGGCGATGGTCTCTTCTAGGTTCAGCCTCAAGATATGGATCAGGGTTTGGGGTCCTCCTAGGATCAGGATTATAGTATGGGTCAGGCTGAGGGGCTCTCCTAGGTTCGACCTCTTGGTATGGATCAGGGTTTGGGGTCCTCCTAGGTTGAGGATTATAGTATGGGTCAGGATGAGGGGCTCTCCTAGGTTCGACCTCATGGTATGGATCAGGGTTTGGGGTCCTCCTAGGTTGAGGGGACTTAGGATCTGGCTCAGACTATGACCCATGGGTTCTTTCTATGCTCCCTACACGGCCTTCTAACTGGTCAAACCTATTGGCAAGATGGTCAATTCTATTGTTGGTTTGGGTACCAGACTGAGTTAATTGGGTAGTTATTTGTGTAGCCATCTGGGCCATGGATTGGGTTGGTTGCTCAGTGAGTGCTTTCATTTGGGCTTGCAAATTTTCCTTGGGTTCAGACATTTGTGAAGGAGGTGGGTGATATGAAATCCCTGATCTAGTGCTCATGCAAGACTCGATCAGACCAACTACAGCTGACTAGACCTAGAGTCCAAACTAAGGGCTCAATCAGGATGGCAAACTTGGTGCGGGCACCAGAATCAGAAGAAGACTTCAGGGTTCCATCTGGATCTCTGATTGACCTTGCCCGAGAAAATTAGGGTTTGTAATAAGGATTGACCTGATCAACCCAATTTCGAGTCTGTAATTTTGTCATTTCAATTTTTGTTGAGTCATGTTGACTCAGTCCAAGTCCAGGTCTAGGTTGGCGCCATTTCCTTTGCCATAGGGTGCCACATTTTTTCTTCCATGGTCCAGCTACAAGTGGGTGCCACACTTCCTGCCACATCTTCATCTAGTGTCTTTGGTCCCCGCACCATAAGAAGTAAGTTCCCCTTTTTCTTGCACCACTTGGGGGAGAAATCCATCAAGACACTTTAATCCAAGGAGGAGCCAACTTCTTTCCAGATAAACCTAATCCAGGATGGCAAGAATTTTTCTTTAAGAGAGGATCAAGGAGGTGCCCCACAATGTTCCATAAAAATCCAAGTTATAAAACGGAAGAGAGCATGTCTTGGGGAGAAAATCAAGGAGGCACCCAAAAGTTTCCTAAAGTGCCAAATCCATGAAAAGAAGAAGCCTAAACTTGTGGAGCAAGACTAGGAGGTATCTAAAAGAGCCAAACCATGAAGGGAAAATCCTTGATTCATGGAGAGATACTAGGAGACACCCCCATAACCTGCCATTTGGAGCTGATTTTCAAGTTTTCTTGGAGTTTTTGGGCCGCTCACTCATGGAAGGAGTCTTGGTTGGCCAAGGGAAGAGAATTTGATGCCTAAAGTGTAGATTAGTCCTATTAGTCCCACATGGAAACTTGTATGGTTTTGATTTTTCTTATAGGTCTATATATTAGGCCCCTTTTGTAACTTGAACTTATCTTATGAAATCTTATGAATGAAATTCCCTGTTTTTGAGCAAAGTCTTGTTCTTCCGCACTTATTCTGAGTGTTGAGCTTCGTGAGGGAGTAAATCCGGGTTCCCTAGGAACCTTGAGGAGGTGTGAGATCTCCAACCCCAAAACCCTAGCTTAGTCCACCCATCTCTACTCCACCACTACCAAACCCTAGCCTCTACACCATCCCCAAGGTTCTTCTTCCAAAGGGTGGCCGACCACCAGGACCCCAGTCCAACCATCTTCAAGTCAGCTACCATTGCTTCAGAGTCCATCCAGCAGATCCAGGAGAAGAAGTCCCAAATCCGTAGCCTAGGAGTTCCAGATCAGCTGAAGACCTTCAGATCCCATCCTTTCTTCTACTCTGGTAACTCTCTTCCCTGAGTCTCTTGTTCCTAACCTTGTTCTTCTTCTCTCCAGGATCCAGGGTTCAAGAAGAGGCCAACTTTGCCAAGGACCATTATCGGAGGATCCATTGCGAAGATACCTTGACTCCCGGGATCCAATAATCTGCTCGAGAGAGTCTTTTTCCACCAAATGGAGAGATATCACTGCTAGGTAACAAGAACCTTTCCCTTCTCACTTTGTCTGTTTCGTTGAAATTCAGAGCAAACCCTAGATCTGGGAGTTTCTTAATCCCCAGCGATCCTACTTCTGAGTTACTCTGATAATCCACTCCTTTTAATTATGCTTTCTGTCATTTCTTAGTTTCTTTCAACATTAGTTTATCTTTCCTTTGAGTCAAAGCCGACTTCTGAAAATATATATATATAATACATTAATTTTAATTTGCTTCCGCATTCCACATTTTTGTTTTGCATCATTATTGGTATAAGAGCTTTCGTTCTGCATCAAAACTAGCCTATAATAATCCTGTACTCAGCCAGGCAGGTGTAAGGGGAGTGTTAGGTCCCTGATTACCAATCCTAGACACCAATCAGAGATTGGCCAGGTAGGCGGACCAGCACACAAGCCCTTCGGGATTGAATCCTTGAACCATCATTCTAGACACCAAGCACAAGGCACACACAGGTTAGCTTGACACAGTGATCTGACACTTAGCCCGGACCCGACCAGTTGGTGTCCCTAGCCCACTAGGGCAAATTAAGTCTAATCGATTTTAAATTAGGCTTGGGATCGAATGCAAGGGAGGTGGTTTTGGGCTAAGGAAAGGTAATGACCTCCTTCCCTTATCTGGCCTAAAGAGAGTGCCCTTAAAGTAAATTATCCAATGATGGAAAGCATATGATGATGCAAATTAGGGTTTAGATATTTTTGGTATTTTTGGAGAATATGTATATATATATATATTAATATATTTTGGTATTTTCTTAAATAGAAGAAAACTTGCAAATTATGGACTAATATGTAAGAAATATACTAAAATTAAAAGATACGCAAAATATGCTAAGCAAAATCCTAAAACTTCCAAACTTGTCTTGCTGAAAAAAAATAGAGCCAAAAATTTGTAGGCTCTATTTCGACTTGAAGAAAATTCACAGACCGAAATAAAATCTACAAAAATTCTGAAAAATACTTTGAATTATGATGAATTCAGAAAAATAGATTTCAGAATTTTTAGAGTTCAAGATAGGGAGAAATAACTAAATTAATAGAGCATGTATGGACTAAAGAATTGCAGAAAACAAACCCTAATCAAAGCTCGATATCAAATGATGTGGGACTAATATGTATGCAATTCTTTTTGTATATTTTATATGTTGGGTTAGGTGATTAATTCTCAAATTTTAGATCAAAATTAATTATAAGAAATTTTGTATGAATTTTTGAAACCAAGCATGCAGATTAGAACCTAGAAAAGTACTAAAGAATGATCGCCGGGGTTGAGAAGCCTCGGTTAGGGCAAGTTCTCCTTCAATATAAAGACTGGAGGTAGAGAGGGTGTACCTAACAATGTCTGAAGCACCCGATAAAGATTGCAATGAAGGGATCTCTCGTTCCTCGATGGATACGCCTGTAAAATCGAGCCAAAGACCCGTGGATACCCGGCTTTCTGCTCGGTGATCCGATTGAGGCTTGGCTGGAGTCGTTGGATTCGTAGAAACTCGGGGACCTGCAAACAACCTATCAGGGATTAGAAAACTCATAGAAAATCAAGAAAAAAAAGGAAAATAGCAAAGAAAAGAAAGTTTTGGAGGGGGCTGGAAGGATGGTAGGCGGCAAGAAGATGGTAGCCGGCAAGAAGATGGTAGCAAACACCGGGAAGAAGAACTCTCAAACCCCTTTATGCACACAGCAGGGTAATCACACAAAATAATATAAGAACTCAAGGTGTATTTCATATTAAAAATCAAACTTCATACAAGAGGCTAGGGTCCCTTAAATAGACCCTTAACCTTAGGCCCCAAGTAAGGGTACTTTAGACTTTACATAAGACTCCTTCTCCCTTTCAAACTCTAACTAGGAGTACAAGGCAACCTAGGTAGAAATCCCTAAAGCACTTGGACTCCCTCTCCTTGTCTTGGTCGGCCAAAGGGGTGACCATAAGTAGCCAACCAAGAGGAGGGTAATCCTAAGAAGTGCCGCCCTAATTCCTCTTCCTGGGCCTGGGCTGGCCCAGTTTGCTTCTGGCTGGATCAGGGCTTCAAGTTTGTTCCTGTTTTCATTTTCTCCTCCTGGGATCTTTAGGTCTTCAAGTTAGGTTGGATTTGGGCTCAACTTCCATGTCTTCAATTAGGTTGGACTTGGTCTTCACTTGTATGATGTGGTCTTGAGTCTTCGATATGCTTGGACAGGACTCAAAAAAATAAAATTAGCTCGACATGAGCTGACTAATACTGAACTGAACTAGCTCAACATGAGCTGACTAATTACAGGACTCAAATAAAAACAACTCAGCTGGACTAAGGTTTATTACAATGGACTCAAATCTCAATTAAGTAATCCACAGAGGGTTAAGAAGCCTCTGCCTTATTCTGGTGCCCTTTGTATCCGCACCAATAGAGTATTAAAAGAAGCAACACAAAGACAAACCAAAAAGTGTTAGATGGTAGGATAAATATATGAAACTTATTCTATGAGCATATTGATACACTACAATGATCTTAGAATTGTAGGATAAATGATTATCCATTTGAAACATTCTACAAAAACTTCTTAAACATTTGAAAAGTGTCAGTATCAAATACATGCTCCAATATTTTGTTATCATCAAAATCATTCCAGGGATGAATAATCTTCCCCTTTTTGATAATGACAAAATATTGGGCATGAAAATATAACATGTATCTTTACATTTTAATTATATCAGAGTAAATGATAACTGTAATAGAGTAAATAAGTTTAAAATGCTATATAGTATATCGAGCAATTCAAATTGTCTGTTCAAATTATGATCCAGTATATGACAACAGTATCACAGCTTGATTGAAGTATCAAAGCTTTGCAAGTTTAGCACCTAAGCTATATAAGTATCATAGCTTCGCAAGTTAAGTATTAGAGCTGTCAAGCATTCAATTTATAAAATGATTGAAGTATCAGAGCTTTATATAAGAGTTCATTTTATAATTTAACTTAAGCATCAGAGCTTTTGCAATTTGATTGAAGTATTAGAGCTTTAATAAAAGTATCAGAGCTATCAAAGCTTTAACAAAAATGTCGGACCTTTTAAAGTGAAATATCAAGGCTCATTGTAATTTTTCATTGTAATCCATATTTTTCTCATAATTTTTGTGCATTTGATATTATCATATTAGATGATCATGCTTCACATCATGCTTCACTTATATGATTATTTTCCATGCTTTATAAATTTCTCCCCCTTTTTGTCATCAACAAAAAGTATAAATGCTCCCCCTTATTATAGAATTCAACAGCATCACACATTTAGAGAGAAACAAGAATAAATAACTATATTTGCCATAAAAAGTGAAATTTCATAAACATTAGATTTTCAGTTCAATACATGTAATACAGTGAAACACAATATACATGAGACACAACAAAAGACATATGTGAGGCTAGTCCTCATCAGATGGAAGGTTTAATACAATGTTAGCCATAATCCTATGTGCAGTGAATCTAGGAGTCTAGTGTGTCAAGTTCCTAGTCCTAAGTGAGGGTCTGGCTCTAGGAACTCTAGTCCTATGGTACTCACTCGAAGTGTCTCGAGTGGGTGCTAGAGGAGTAGGTTCTGGAAGTACAGGAGTCCCCTGATCTATGAAGGCATATGATAAAGTAAGTGTACTAGTCCTAGTGAGTATCTAAGTAGCTGGGGTATCATGAAAGCTCTGCTCAAGCTGCTCAGGCTCAGGTACTATAGGTGTCTCCATACCATGCTCATCTGCCTGGTGATCAAAGTCCTGATCATCATCAAGAGGTGCTGGAGATGATATGAAAGGTCCAGCCAAAGAGGTTCGATGAATAGCTGCCAGAATCTGACTGAATCCCTCTTGCATCTCTGTATATAGCAGATCAATCTTAGAATGTAACTCTATATAGAAAATATGTAAATCAGATCTCAGAGTTGAAATATCTACCCGAAGCATCTATATCTGCTCATCATCATGAAGCCCACTAGTACTGGACTTAGATGGAACTGTCGGAGGAGGTGTAGTAGGAGCTGGCTCTGAAGGTCCAGCCTCACCAACTGGCTCATCCTCATCCTCAGCAATATCTGCACCAGTTGGAACACCATCATCACTGTCATCACTATCAGAATGTGCTACCCTCTGTCCTAAAATCTTCCTCATCCAAACTCCCTCTACTCGGTGGTATCCCATCCTATGTAAGGATTTTTCTGAGTATCTGTTTGTACGAAGTAGAGGTCTGCTATCCTCACCAGTGAGATCTATACCCCAATCATGGAATAGAACAGTAAAAGCCATGCCATAGGGCAGACATGCCCTGGCCCTCCTAGCTGTATCCCTGATCTGGCTCATCATAATAAAAACTAGATTGACGGCCTCCCCCTCAATTAGGTACCTTATAAACATCATATCTCTCTCAGTTACCCAGTCGAACCTCTCAGTCTTGGGTAAGAACACTCTACTAATAATGTTATGTAGTAGCCTCATTTCCAATGAAAGAATGTTAGCTTGTACATTTGTAATTCCATCAACATTACTTCTTTCAATCACAGTCCTCAAAGTCTTTTGCTTATCTTTGATATTTAAATAACATTTTCCAACTCTAGATAACTGTAAAACCCTACTTAGCCTGACTTCATCAACTGAAATTGTAATCTCTTTTACTGTGGAGAATATTTGATTTGCTCCAAGTGTGAGATGATCAAAAAATGTTTTAACTAAAGCGGGGTAAGTATGAATGTCTAGTGAACAAAAATATTTCCAACCTTGAGTTTCAATCCAAACTCCAATCAGAAATTAAAGAGTTAGAGAAGAGTTTTTAATTTTACCAACGATGATTATATCCCTCTGATGTGGATCCGACAGGACTCTCAAGGAACTTGCGGCAGGGCTTCAAGAAGGTCGATCTTCAGGCTTTGAACTTCCATGATATTGATTCCAAGGCAAGAAAACCCTGACTTCGAATTCTTGATCATCTGTAATCACACAAAGAAACTCAAATTTGATGGTTGTAGAAAGGAAAGGAAGAAGGAAAAGGAGGAAGGGAAGGGATGGAAGATAGTGGCTAGGATTTTCTGATTGTTGGATATGTAGGGCCTCACACCCCGTGATGCTTCGAAGAACAAAGGAAGGGCCTCACTATTGGGAATTGTGTCCCAAAGCCAATCACCTAGGCTATAGGCGGTTGAGCTGAGTATTGTACCTTTTGTATGAATTAATAAATATTATTTTGGTAGCTCATCACATTCTGATTTTTTCCTGTAATGAGCTCTTTTTCATGTGATGAAGTCCTTAGGACTACATTGACTTTGATATAGAGAGGATATATCGAGTGATCCTTAAACCAGGTTAATGACCAAAGGATATATTGTACTGGACGGCAATGTATCAAGTGTTGGTTGTTGTGGTTCTTATCGTTTGGTTATCCTCTTGACCAAAGGAGTGTGGTGATACTGATGTGATATATAAGTGGGATATATGATATCTCATTGAATATGACTCCGTGTAGCCCCTTTCTATCAAAGGGATACTCACGATTGGATATGGGTATATATATCCCTCCGACCTGAGGTCATCATGGTAGCTTGCAAGCAACTCCCTCTACTTTGGTGCTGGACTACCCGGATTTCTAATCCGGTGATGGAAGGTTTCTGGATACAGGCAAGTACTTGTGGAGCAGTGGTGGACCAAGATAGAATTGACCTGTCCAAATAGTTTGGATTGAATGTCTTGCAGTGTCTCAATTTAGAAAATCCTCGGTCGGGGTAGTTCTAGTGAGGAGTCACTAGACTTGCGAGCTTGAGACATGTTATGGATTGACTCAGCTAGGGTTGGCAGTCTAACCCTAGGTCATCTTGAGCATTGGACGTCAAAGGGATGAATTATACGGTAATCGTATGCCAGAGGTTCGATTGATTGCTCTCGCATCTTTGACCTATCCGGATGCTGGGACCCATTGCTAGATGGTATCTTGTGCTAGTACTGGAATTATTCCAGTGCTACTGCCTAGGTTCAAACCTATGAGGTCACACGCCATAAAGGATCTCTCCCTGATCCAGGTACCGATTTATGATTAGAAGTCATTTCGGTAATGGTTTGATTGAGCACACATTGGATTGACCCAATTTTGGATCGATTAGAAATTGTTCAGGTCCACCAGGAATTGTTTCTAGGTGACCGGGACTTGACCAAGCCATCTATTAATTTGATTTTGATCTAATTATTTTTTGAACCGGTTTTGAACCGTTTGGGATTTTTTAAACCCGTTGTGAACCGTTTTGAACCATTCACACGGTGATTTTGGCTTGGGCGAATAGGGATTCAAGACATCTCTTCTTCTCCCGTTTCTCTCCATTTTGGCCGAAATAAAATCATGGTTTATGCCTCTTCAATGCTTGATTGAAAACGAGATTGAATGATTCTGAAACTTGCTGCCTTCTCGCCTTCCCAGCTCGTCTTCTCACCTCCCCAAAAACATCGTTTAAATGTTTCACGCTGGTTATAATTTCTGGGCGCTAAAAATTTCAGAGAAGTTTTTCTTCCTTTGAGAGCTTGATCCATCCTTTTCACCGGTGGTTCTGGGGCTGGGCATTTGTTAAGAGATTGGGAGTGAAACAATCTCTTGATTCCCTGTTTGATCTGTGCTTAATCGGAAGGAAGAAAATTCTGTTTTGGAGAAAACAATCACTGAACTCAGAGTTCTATTTTCTTCCTCCCCTCTTACCGTTCCAAGTGCTTTCCAGCGACTAGCATCGCGCGAGAAGCCGGATCAGAGGAAGCCCAGGCATGTCCCCCCTCTAGAGGGTGTTCACTTGAGCACTTGAGAGCTGCTGCAACCTCCCTTGCTGCTGGTTTTGGTTTCCCCTGCTTTTGGTTACAGGACTTGTTGTTCTGAAATTTCTGGATCAAAGGACTTCAACGATGTTGGAAGATTGATCCAAACGCTCTCCCTCGAAGCAACATTCATTAAGAAGTTCCCTTGCTGTTGTTGCAGAAGAAGAGACCAATGTTTTGCTGTGTTGGTTTGAGGTTGCTGCACTTGTAAGAGAGGAAGAAGAAACCATTTCAAAAGGTTGCTGGCAGAAGAAGAAGACTGGAATAAAGTTATTCCAGATATTCCAGCTATTCAAGTGTTATCCCTATTTTATTCCAAGCAGGAATAGGTAAAATTTCTGGTTTTATTTTTTCATGCATGCCTAGATCTACGTTTATAAATATGTTTATAAATATTATATGCCCATTTCATGCCTTGCTATGCCTGTACATGCATCTTGAACATGTTAGATCTTTTGCAGAGTAGGTTATTTCCGCTGTTATTTTAAAAATATTTTAAAATACATACCTACTCCCTATGCTGTTTCATGCTTAGTGTAGGCACTTGCAACCCTGTTTTACTTTCAGTGGTATCAGAGCCAGGTTCAGGTGTAACATTTCTTGATTGCATGTATAGTAGATTAAAATGTTTAATCTTTTGAAATGTATCAGTATATTAATTATAGGATATGATTAGGGAGTACTTTTAGGAACCTAGTTAAGACCTTCACCATGATCGTGTGTCTTTGGCACGATGCGGTTCATCTGTGTTGGCCTTTTCAGAAGGATCTTTTAAGGAAATCAAAGGAATTAAAATTGTTTTAATTCATATACATATTTGGCATGTCTTATAAATTTCTTTTTGGCCATGTAATATTTATAAAAGCATTAAACTAGATATGATGCATGAAATGATATGTAAAAGGAGTTTTACATGTTTTAATTAAAATTGTTTTAATTAAAATATTGGCTTATATTCAAACAATTTTAAATTGTATGATTAAATTAAATGACAAGTTATCTTAGGGTTTATGAAACCTAATATCATTTAAATAAGCCAATTGGGTTAATTGGGTTAGCTGTCTAATTGGGTCCATATTTTGGGTTAGACCTATGTTTAGTTGAATTGGATAACACGAAGACTAATCAAAAGTTGATTAAGGTCCTTCTTTTAGAACTATCTAATAGTTAGATAAGTTAGTCTATTCATCTAAAATGGATCTAATTAGTGCCTCCGTGAAAGCCTGAGTTTTTAGGCTAGTCTGATCGAGTATGGTAAATCGGTTGGTGTCGAGATAGGTTTGGCATTGTGATCATGATTGTATGAGGCTACCTCTTTCCTAACCAACCTAGTTGGTGTCTAGGAAAGATGGTTAATGGCGGATACTCATCCATTATCTCACCTACCTGGCCAGTCGAGTCGACCAGAACTGATTAGAAAAGCTTATTGATTCAAGTTAATCCATGTCACCCTGGTTGATCAGTCTGACTGATCGGTAGGTGCCCATGGATCAATTGTTAAATTGTTTCAACCTTCCTGAAAACTGATTCGTTCAGTAGGAAGATGATCCATGTTCTTCTCTTTTTCATTTGTCACAACCTAAAATCCTCTAAAATTATTAGGTCCTGAAAAAGACTAAGTCAAAGAGTTGATGGTGTCTTAGCCTTCCATTAAGTGAGTTAGTAATGTGTCCTTTAACTTGGTGTTCATCGGCAGTTTCATAGAACGGGTGTGTATCCGGTTACTGGAATTACTCTCTTATAGATAATGGTTTAGTGCAACCTTCTTAACGGTGATTAGGTGAGCCGATCATAGTCGGGCTTAGTCATTCATTGGCTGGAAGTATTGGATTTATCATGTTAATGGTTGGACCTAACCGGAGACCCGCAATAGGAGGCCCCTAGACCGATTGGGGTGCTCTTTGGGGTAAAATAAATTACTGGAAGTTGCTTAGGGAAGCAATTGGTTGGTGAACCTACCTTTAGGCGCGTATGGGTGAGCTGGCCATAGTCGGGCTCATACATGGTCTATTAGATTTTAGTACCCACTATGAAATAGTGATTTCACAGATTGGAGTTAGAGGCTCCCAATCTGAAAAATTAGTGGGAGAGACCTTTAGACTAAAGTCCAAGTCTTTTGATTAATTGATTAATTCATACTCTAATAGGTCTTGTTTTTTCTTTCAGATGTCTTCAAATCTTTTGCTCCGGTCATTTCTCGATAACGAGAAGTTGAAGGGTCATGACTTCGATCGCTGGTATCGAAGGTTGAGGATTGTCCTGGAGCATGAACGGATCCTTTATGTGATAACGGATCCGGCACCTGAAATCCCCTCTGCTAATGCTCAGAGTTCAGTCAGGGACACTTATCAGAAGTGGGTTTTTGATCGAACTACTGTCGATGCATTATGCTAGTGGCAATGAACGACGAGTTCAGTCGCAAGTTCGAGGAGGCCCATCCAGATGAGATTCTTCAAAAGTTGAAGGAATCTTTTGACACGCCAGATGATATAGAGCGGTACAAAGTATCTTATGCCATCTACAATGCTAAGATACTGAATAGTGGTTCTATCACTGATCATGTATTGTACATGATCGAGCTGATTGAAAAGTTGGGCAAGCTTCGATGTCCCTTGCAGAGCAGCTCGGCAAGGATGTGATCTTGAATTCTCTGCCCTCCTCATATCTTGACTTTCTCGACCATTACAGAATGAACAAGCCTGCAGTCAATTACCATGGTTTGATGGGATTACTACAGACTTTCGAGAAAGACCACCAACTAAATATGGGGGTGGTGAATTTAGTGGGAGGTTCTAGAGGTCGTCGTCCCTTTAAAAAAGGGAAGAATAAAAGGAAGGGAAAGAAGGTGCTGAATGCTCCTGGCCCAGTTAGACCAGGAAAGTGAAAGCTGACCAATCTTCTGTATAGTGCTTCTACTGCAAGAAGCGGGGACACTGGAAGAGGAATTGTCCTCTTTACCAAGCATCCCTAGATCCGAATAGGCCAAAGAAGGGAAAGCAGTAGACTGTTGGACAAGGTATTTATATGATAAAACCTTGTAATTTCTCTATTTGTGATACTACTAACTGGATATTGGATATCGGTAGTCCTATTCATGTTTGTAATTCATTACAGGGACTGCAGGTTAGCAAGAGATTCGAGGATGGGGAACAGTTCCTAAGCGTCGGGAATGGAAATCGTGTTCCAGTACTGGCGATCGACCTTCTGAGTCTTGTCTTTGAGTCCAGTACTATCGAGTTAGTCGACTGTCATTACTATCCTAGTTTCATTATGTGCATAATCTCTGTAGGCCTTTTGGGCAATTATGGTTTTGAACTATCAATAAAAGGAGATATTTGCCAAGTTATTTTAAATAACTCTGCGATAATGAAAGCTAAGTTAAATAATGGCATTTATGTATTGTCACGGCCTGTTAGTGTAATGTACACATCTAGCAAATGCCCAAAGTTAGAAAATGTCAGTGATCTGTATCTTTGGCACTGTAGGCTAGGTCATGTAAACCAGAATAGGATAAACAAGTTGCGAGGAGATGGCCTCCTCAAGGTCAGTGATTCTGAATCACTGTCTACTTATGAATCCTGTTTACTTGGTAAAATGACAAAGTCACATTTTACTGGAAAAGGTGAACGAGCTACAGAACTTTTAAGTCTCATACATACTGATGTATGCAGACCCATGATAGTTAGTGCCAGAGGTGGATATAGATATTTCATTACATTTACAGACGACTTTTCGAGGTTCGGTTATGTCTTTTTGATGAGACATAAATCTGAGTCGTTTGAAATATTCAAACAATATCGTAATGAAATAAAGAAATAAACTAGAAAAAGTATTAAAACCCTTCGATCTGATCGAGGCGGTGAATACCTATCTGGTGAGTTTTTGACATATCTTAAGGAGAATGGGATTCTCTCTCAGTGGACTCCTCCGGGAACACCATAGTTGAATGGTGTGTCTGAAAGGAGGAATCGAATCCTGTTGGACATGGTTCGATCCAGATGGGCTTTGCAACTCTGTCACTATCCTTTTGGGGATTTGTACTTGAGACAGCTTGTCAATTGTTAAATAATGTTCTGAGTAAGTTTGTTGTCTCCACTCCATATGAGATGTGGACTGGACATAAGCCCTCAATCTCACACCTTCTGGTCTGGGGTTGTCCAGCTTATGTAAAGCATTTAGACTCAAATAAAATTGGTCCTAGGTCTGATCGGTGCCTGTTTATTGGTTACTCTAAGGAAACCAAAGGATATTTCTTCTACTTGGAGGATGAACAGAAAGTGTTCATCGCTCTTAGGGCTATCTTTTTGGAAAAGGAGTTCCTTGGAGAAGGAACTGTAGCCTCTAAGATTGAACTTGGTGAAGTTCAGCCAGTAGAAGAACCTGCACACTCTAAGGACATCATAGAACTGGCTGTGATTGGATCACACCCAGAACCCATTATTAGGAGATTCGATAGAGTACTGCATCATCCAGACAGATACTACGATTTCTTGGTCCGGGACGGTGATCCCATTGAGCTCAACGAGAACAATGAGGATCCGATCACCTATATGGATGGACTTCAGAGATATGACTTTAAGGCATGGCTTGGAGCCATGCAATCCGAAATGGAGTCCATGGAGATCAGCAATGTATGGACATTGGTTGATCCGCCTGAAGGAAAAAAACCCATCGGGTGCAAGTGGATCTTCAAGAGGAAAAGGGGCGCATATGGGAAGGTAGAGACGTATAAAGCCCGTATGGTTGCCAGGGGGTATCGTCAACGATATGGTATCGATTATGATGAGACTTTTTCCCCTGTGGCAATGCTCAAATCTATTCGGATCATGCTTGCTTTAGCAATATATTTTGATTATGAGATCTAGTAGATGGATGTCCAAATCGCTTTCCTAAATGGGGAGCTGCAAGAGGAGGTGTATATGATACAGCCTAAAGGGTTCACATCCTCAGATGAGTCAAAAGTATGCAAGTTGCAGAGGTCCATTTATGGACTCAAGCAAGCATCTCAAAGTTGGAACTTATGGTATGATAGGTGTATCAAATCGTATGGCTTCGTTAGGAATGAAGAAGAACCATGCATCTATAAGTGGGTTAATGGTTCTGTGATTGTATTCCTGGTACTGTATGTTGACGACATTCTCTTAATCGGGAATGACGTCACGACATTACAAGAAATAAAGGTTTGGTTATCATCTCAGTTCTCCATGAAGGACTTGAGTGAAGCTTCTTACATACTGGGTATGAAGATCTATAGAGATAGATCTAAGAGGCTTCTAGGAATGTCCCAGTCTACGTACATTGATACCGTGCTGAAACGGTTTGGCATGGAAAATTCTAAGAAATGCTATCTTTTGATAGGTTCTGTAATTACTCTTTTCAAGAAGGATCGTGCGACAACTCCTGAGACAAGAGAGTGCATGAGTATAGTACCTTATGCTTCTGCAGTAGGCTCTATCTTATATGCTATGACATGTACTAGACCAAACATGGCATACTCACTAGGAGTAGTGAGCAGATACCAATCTAACTCAGGAGAGGCGCATTGGAAGGTGGTTAAGTCCATCCTGAAGTATTTGAGAAATACTAAAGACCAATGGCTGATTTATGGAGAATCTGACTTGAAACTTGTGGGGTATACTGACTCCAGTTTCCAGTCAGACAGAGATGATAGCAAGAGTGTGTCAGGATTTGTATTTACCCTGAATGGAGGAGTGATATGCTGGAAAAGTTCCAAGTAGGTGACAGTTGCAGACTCGGTATGCGAGGTAGAGTACCTTGCAGCATCAGATGCAGTGAAGGAAGCCATGTGGTTGCAGAAGTTTCTTGGAGAGCTAGGGATGGCATCTTCCTTAGATGGTCCTGTTCTAGTGTACTACGACAGCACTGGAGCCATAGCTCAAGCTAAGGAGCCAAAAGCTCATCACCGCACCAAGCATATTCTGCGGCGCTACCACATCGTACGAGAGATCGTAGAACAAAGCGACATCTATCTTATGAAGATCAATGGAAAGGAAAATCTGGCCAACATTTTTACTAAAGCCCTCGAAATAAAAGAGTTCGCCTTTTGTAAAAGGAAAATGGGTATTAGATACTATTTAGATTGGCTTTAGTACAAATAGGAGTTGTTGGGAATTGTATCCCAAAGCCAATCACCTAGGCTGTAGGCGGTCGAGCTGAGTATTGTACCTTTTGTATGAATTAATAAATATTATTTTGATAGCTCATCACATTCTGACTTTTTCTTGTAATGAACTCTTTTTCTTGTGATGAAGTCCTTAGGACTACATTGACTTTGATATATAGAGGATATATCGAGTGGTGCTTAAACCAGGTTCACGACCAAGGGATTTATTGTACTGGATGGCAATGTATCAAGTGTAGGTTGTTGTGGTTCAGATCGTTTGGTTATCCTCTTGACCAAAGGAGTGTGGTGACACTGATGTTATCTACAAGTGGGATATATGATATCTCATTGAATGTGACTTCGTGTAGCCCCTTTCTGCCAAAGGGATACTCATGATTGTATATGGATATATGTGTCCCTCCGACCTAAGATCATCATGGTAGCTTTCAAGCAACTTCCTATGCTTTGGTGCCGGACTACCTGGATTTCTAATCCGATGATAGAAGGTTTCTAGGTACAGGCAAGTACTTATGGAGCAGTGGTGGACCAAGATGGAATTGACCTGTCCAAATAGTTTGGATTGAATGTCTCGCAGTGTCTCAATTTAGCAAATCCTCAGTCGGGGTAGTCCTAGTGAGGAGTCACTGGACTTGCGAGGTTGAGACATGTTGTGGATTGACTCAGCTAGGGTTGGCAGTCTAATCCTAGGTCATCCCGAGCATTGGAGGTTAAAGGGATGAATTATACGGTAATCGTATGCCAGAGGTTCGATTGATTGCTCTCGCATTTTCGACCTATCCGGATGCCGGGACCCATTGCTAAATGGTATCTTGTGCTGGTATTGGAATTGTTCCAGTGCTACCGCCTAGGTTCGAACCTATGAGGTCACATGCCATAGAAGATCTCTCCCTGATCCAGGTACCGATTTATGATTAGGAATCATTTCGGTAACGGTTTGATTGAGCACACATTGGATTGACCCGGTTTGGATTGGATTGATTAAAAATTGTTCAGGTTTACCAGGAATTGTTTCTGGGTGACCGGGACTTGACCAAGCCATCTATTAATTAGATTTTGATCTAATTATTTTTTGAACCGATTTTGAACCGTTTGGGATTTTTTAAACCCGTTGAGAACCATTTTGAGCCATTCACACGGTGATTTTGGCTTGGGCGAATAGGGATTCAAGACTTCTCTTCTTCTCCCATTTCTCTCCATTTTGGATGAAATAAAACCACGGTTTATGCCTCTTCAATGCTTGATTGAAAATGAGATTGAATGATTCTGAAACTTGCTGCCTTCTCGCCTTCCTAGCTCATCTTCTCACCTCCCCAAAAACACCATTTAAATGTTTCACGCTGGTTATAATTTCTGGGCATTGAAAATTTCAAAGAAGTTTTTCTTCCTTTGAGAGCTTGATCCATCCTTTCCACCGATGGTTCTGGGGCTGGGCATTTGTTGAGAGATTGGGAGTGAAACATTCTCTTGATTCCCTGTTTGATTTGTGCTCAATCGGAAGGAAGAAAATTCTATTTTGGAGAAAACAATCACTGAACTCAGAGTTCTATTTTCTTCCTCCCCTCTTTCCGTTCCAAGTACTTTTCGGTGACTAGCATCGCGGGAGAAGTCGGATCAGAGGAAGCCCAGGCATGTCCCCCCTCTATAGGGTGTTCACTTGAGCACCTGAGAGCTGCTGCAACCTCCTTTGCTGCTGGTTTTGGTTTCCCTTGTTTTTGGTTACATGACTTGCTATTCTGAAATTTCTGGATCAAAGGACTTCAATGACGTTGGAAGATTGATCCAAAAGCTCTCCCTCGAAGCAACATTCATCAAAAAGTTCCCTTACTATTGTTGCAGGAGAAGAGACCAATGTTTTGTTGTGTTGGTTTGAGGTTGCTGCACTTGTAAGAGAGGAAGAAGAAACCATTTCAAAAGGTTGTTGGAAGAAGAAGAAGACTAGAATAAAGTTATTCCAGCTATTCTAGCATTATTCCTATTTTATTCCAAGCAGGAATAGGTAAAATTTCTAGTTTTATTTTTCCATGCATGCCTAGATCTTCATTTATAAATTTGTTTATAAATATTACATGCCCATTTCATGCCTTGCTATGTCTGTATATGCATCTTGAATATGTTAGATCTTGTGCGGAGTAGGTTGTTTCCGCTGTTATTTTAAAAATATTTTAAAATACATACCTGCTCCCCGTGCTGTTGCATGCTTAGTGTTGGCACTTGCAATCCTGTTTTACTTTCACTCACACCCCGCGATGAACACAGTAAAGGAAATTTGATAGAATGTCGACTTTATTTCATCAATAATAATTGTATTTACATGGGAAATTAATGGTGGTATTTATAGACCACCAACATGAGTGGTACTAGGGGTTGCTAATCCTATGGGGTTCTGGTTGACTAATGGAAACCTGACTGGTACTAGACTGATACCTAGAGGTTATGGTTTCCTTGGGCTCATAGGACATGGGCTTGGATTTATGGGTTATGGGTTCCTTGGGTTCATAGGAGCTGGGTTCAAAGGATCTGGGTGCATAGGAACTAGGTTTATATGATCTGGGTAGGTACTTTTTCCTAAGTTTAAGTTCATGTTGCTCCAAGTAGTTATGGGTATGTCTCTTCTTCGTCTGATCATTCTTTCAACATCATCCCAGTAAATTCTAGCCTGGCATACTAACTTAAGCTTAGCAAACTTAAACTTTCTTTCATCAGACACTAGTTCCCTCTCAAAATATAGATCCATACCTTCTTCCCAATCAATATAATTCTCAAGATCAAGATCACCATCAAATGTAGGCGCTTCCACCCTAAAGTTCCTAGTGGCTCTCTCATCTTGGTCTATGGAATCATAATTGGGTCTCCTATGGCTAGATTCCCAAGTTGGGTCATGGTGTGGGGATCTCCTAGTATCGAGTTCCCCGATTGGGTCATAGTGTGGGGGTCTCCTAGGGTTGGGAGGTGTGGGTAAGGGTGTCTCAAGTTTAGGTTCAGGATGGGTCTTACGGGTTTTCTCTAGGTTACCTAATCGTTGGTCCAGTCAGTAAAACTTATGGTTCATTTGGGCACATTGTTCATCTAAGGTCCTTAGTAAGGTTTCCATTATGGACTCTATGGTCAAATCAGACTGGGTTGGGTT
This sequence comes from Areca catechu, assembly GCA_021397845.1. Classification (NCBI taxonomy): domain Eukaryota; kingdom Viridiplantae; phylum Streptophyta; class Magnoliopsida; order Arecales; family Arecaceae; genus Areca; species Areca catechu. The sequence continues at coordinate 155,508,072 of CM038039.1, read as the reverse complement.
TGGGTAAGACTACTGGTATGAAGTTCCTAATCTAGTAGCCATGCAATGCAGTCCCACAAATCGAACTAGGGTTTCCTAGACCTAAAGCTCAAGTAGAATGGGTCAGCTCAATTTACAGCTAATTCAGCAATTACCTTGTCCACTGGCCAGGTAAGAGGTGGGATCGTGGGAGGTTCCTCCTGCTTTCACAGGGTCCTAATTAAAAACCACGAGTCCGCTTAGGGCATTTGCCTTTGGATCTCTAGCATAAGACACCAAATTCAAGTGATAATCAAAGGATTGGGTGCACTAACTTTCACACAATACTTGGAACCTGACCTTGTTGGTGTTCCTAAGCTGTTTTAGATTTCTATTTAATTTTAATTAGGGTTAGGTTCTATGCAAAGGTGGTGGTTGTGGGCTCAGGATAGGTGATGAGATCCTGCCCTAATATGAGATAGTCAAGTGCCCTTAAGATTAGGTTATGTATGATGCAATCACACGATATAAAACCCTAATATGCAATGAAGCTAAAATAATTAAAAATAGCAAAAAATAAATTATTATTTTTTTAATTTCAGATCTGATTAATTTTAGATTTTCGATCTCGGGATATCACGTCCGGCCGTAGCTCATTACTTCCATGGGTCATGATAGTATAATTGCGTATACCCGCTCAGGAGGTGTGCTTTCCTTCCACCAGAAAAAATAGAAAATAATTTTTTTTTCTGATTTTTTTCTGAGATTAGTAGAGGATTAACAACAAATTTATTTATATTTTTTTAAAGATGGTTTTTATACAGTTTAATTTCAGCCTAGTTCTAGGTATGCAGAAATTTCAGAACTAGAAGGTAAACCCTAGTTTAACCTTCGCTCTGATATCAAAAATGATGTGGGACAATATGCAAAAATTAATCTACTAATTATTAAGCTAATTATCTGATATTAATAGCAATTAACTTTTTCTGGATTTTTAGATTAAAATACTCAATCAATAAAACAAAACTAGTCACTAGTTATCTACCCGCAAAGTGGATTTAACAAAATAAACTAGAAAAACTAGGAATTGGTGATTAAGAAATCACCATAAACTAGGGTTCTACTTATCAAGAAATCAGAAATTGAAGAGTTAGAGAAGGGTTTTTAATTTTATTAATGATGATTATATCCCTCTGATATGGATTCAAAAGGACTCTCAAGGAACTTATGGCGGCAGGGCTTCAAGAAGGTCGATCTTTGGGCTTCGAATGCGATGTTGGTTCCAAGGCAAGAACACCCTGACTTCGAATCCTTGATCACCTGCAATCACTCAAAGAAACTCAAATTAGATGGTTGTAGAAAGGAAAGGAAAAAGAAGGAAAAAGAGGAAGGGAAGGAATGAAAGATGGCAGCTAGGGTTTTCTGATTGTTGGATATATAGGGCCTCACACCCCGTGATGCTCCGAAGAATAAAGGAAGGGCCTCACACCCTACGATGCACACAGCAAAGGAAATTTGATAGAATATTGACTTTATTTCATCAATAATAATTGTATTTACAAGGAAGATTAATGGTGGTATTTATAGACCACCAACATGAGTTGTATGGGTTACAAAGTCTTACATTGGTTTCTCTTGGGCAACAACTCCTTGAATCCTTGCTTCTGGTGTCTTGGACTGTAGTCTTTGGGCTCTCCTTGGCCTTTAACTAGCTTGGGTGACAACTTGAGATGTGCTTCCTCAAAGTGGGTGACAACATGGAAATTTCATTCATTTGGGGTGCCAAAATAAGATATAGAATCCTTCTCACTCACTCCTTTTAAAATTAGCAAACCACTTCTTAATTTTGGCGACAATTAAGATGTGGATGGCATATCTTCCTCCTCCTTTGAAATTCAAATGCTCTCTTTTAAATGGGGCTCTAGAGTTTTTGGTCTCTTGAGGTAAGAAATTCTCTTGAACTTCTCCAATTTGGGCGACCAAGATAGAATTGAGATGCTCCTTGGATGTGGGCGACAAATGAGATGGGAATTGTAGAGTCCTTCTGCTTTTCTCATCTTAAAATTGGATTTCTCTTGGAATTGGCAACAATATTGAGAAGAGATGGTGCTAAACATGGTTGGACTCCTTCTCATTTACTCCTCTTGAAAAGTGGCGACATGGAGTGGTTGGCGCTGATTTCTTTCTTCATGTGGCCGACCAAGGTAAGTGACATGGCATGTGATGTTGTCATGATGAGGTGGCAAGTGATGTCCAAACATGTCATGTGATGATGTCCAAAATCTTGAAAAGGTGGTGCAAATAAGTGGTTGTATTGACTCCGTTATTGATTTTGATGATAAGCAAAATGGTTAAGTATAAGTTCAGTACTAATGATTACTTTGAAGTGTGTTTTTATAGAAAAAGGTGCTCATCAATTTGACGAATGTTATTTGATTGAAGAAGTCAAAGTTTAGATAAAAGTTCTGCTCAAAGAAGACTTGGACAGTTGAAGATTGCATGAATGGATACTTGAGTTCAATACATACTTGATTCAGCACAAGTTCAGCTGTTTATATGAAGATCTCAGTGAAGTATTGACACATGACACCAAGTGTTGATACATGACAGTGAAGTGTCGACTTAAGCCGGTACACAAAGAAAGTTTCAGATGGCATGGCTGAAGTGTGAACACATGGACTTGAAGTGTCGACTCAAAGTGTCGACACATGGATCAGCTCATCGCTTGAGATTTTTTGGTCATAGAACTTGCTGAAGTTGAATATCTGGTTGAAGTGTCGATACATGGATGCTAAGTGTCGACTCAAAGTGTTGACTCACCTGAAGAAGTATTGACACATCTGAGATTTTCAAAAAGCTATATTGAAGATTTTTGAACTAGGTGTCGACTCAAGAAGTTCAAGTGTCGACCTGAAGTGTCGACTCACACCTGAAGTATCGACACATGTAGTTCTGGGAATAGTAACGGCTAGTTTTTCAAATACAGAACTCATCCCTCTTGGCTCCCAATGGCTAGTTTTTTGTGTTTAATGGCTAGAAACTAGATTTGAGGCCTTGGAAAGGTATTTTTATGATCTAAATCAAATCAAAATAAATAATTATCAAGGGAATGAAAAAGAAATAACCAAGAGAGAAGAAAAGAGAGCATTCACTCCTATTCATTGAGTTCAACTACTTTCAAGCAAGAAGAAGCCTTCAAGCATTCAAGAGCCATCAAGAGCATTAAGATTAATCATTCTTGAGCAATCAAAGAGGCTTCATCAAGTTGAAAGCATCACAACAACGAGCTTCAAAGAGAAACCCGCTTTCTATTAGAAAGCTTTTATTGTCTTTTTACTTCAAAACCTTATTTGTTATAAGGGTTCTTGGTTAGCCTATTGCAAAACCAAGGGAGGTTAATGGTGAGCCTTTGAAAATCAATTAAGTTCTTGGTTAGCCCGCAAAACCAAGAGAGGTTGATGGTGAGCCTTAAAACTATTTAGGTTCTTGGTTAGCCCATAAAACCAAGTGAGGTTTTGACTTGTGAGCCTTGTGAAAACAAGTCGGGTTTTGATTAGTGAGCCCGAAAAACTAATCAGTTGTAATCGGTTGAGATTATAGTGAATTCCCAAGAGGATCTTGGGGAGTGGATGTAGGTGCATTGGATAGCACCGAACCACTATACTTCTTTATGTTTGTGATTGCTTGTCTCTTCTACTTGCTCTTAGTTTGATTGCTTTATATTTTTGCTGCACATTTACTTAAGAGTAATTCATTTGCATTCATAGTACTTAGTTTAATTGTTGAATTGGATCACACACTCTTGCATTTCGTCAAATAATTTTTAGAGATCCAATTCACCCTCCCTCATGGGTTGCTTATTGGGCAACAAGTGGTATCAGAGCCCTGTTCTCAGTTTATAGATCTAACCGCCTTGAGTAAAGATCTATGGTAGCCCCTATTGGTACTAGTGTAGTTGAGGGACAAGCCTCAAATATACCTTCATTTTTCAATGGATCAAATTATACTTATTGGAAAACTAGAATGAGAATATACATGCATTTAATTGATTATAACTTGTGGAAGGTAGTTGATAAAGGTCCACATTCCCTCGATTGTGGTTAATGGTATTTCCATTTCAAAGCTTGAAGAGGATTGAGATGAAAATGATATTAAACAATCCGAGATCAATGCAAAAGCAATGAATCTCCTCTATTGTGCATTAGATTCTAGTGAATTTAATAGGATATCTGATGCGGGACCTATATGCATGTAATAAGCTTTTTGTATATTTTTAATTAAGTTGGATGATTAATCTCGAAGAGCAGACTAATAAATGATGTAGAAGGTTCTATATTAAAATAAGAGGCTACAACATGCATAACATAACCTAAAGAGCAAAAGAAAGAGGACCGCCGAGGCTAAGAAGTCTCGGTTGGGCTCGTTCATCGTCAATAAAACTACTGGTGGCAGAGGGGGTATACTTGGCAATGTTTGATGTGCCTGGTGAAGATCGCAGTGAAGGGATCACTCATCCTCGAAGGATGAGGCCTGGAAAACTAAGCCAGAGACCCGCGGATTCCCAGCTTTTTGCTCGGTAGTCCGATTGTGGCCTGGCTGGAGTCGTCAGATTCGTTGGAGTTGAGGGATCTATAATCGACCTATCAGGGGTTAGAAAACTTAAAGGAGATGAAGAAACAAGAAGAAAACAACAAGGGATGAAGTGTTTTCGGAGTGGTCGGCCAGGGCTCTGGAGGTTTGGATGGTGGCTGGAATCAGTTGCAACACTGGGAAGAAGACAACTCTCAGATGATCCCTTAATGCACACAGCAGGGAGACACACAGCAATTGGAGACTCAATAATATTTCATATATCAAAATTAGTTCTCATACAACAGACTAGGGTCCTTTTAATAGACCCTTAGTCTTGGACCCCAAGTAAGGATACAAAAGTAATTACATAGGAGTTTTATTCCCATCCAAACCCTAGCTAGAAAATAAGGAAACATTAGATAGAAAAAATTCCAAAAAATTCTCCTTCTCTCCTTGCCTTGGTCGGCCAAGAGGGTGACTCTAAGTGTCCGACCAAGGGTGGTCACCATAAGCTCTTGGCACCCTAGCTCCCTCCTGGGCCTGGGTTGGCCCAATTTGCTTCTGGCTGGCCCAGGGCTTCAGGGTTTCTAATTTCTCCTCCTGGGATCTTCAAATCTTCAAGTTGGGTTAGACTTGTGCTACTCTTCCATGTCTTCAATTTGGTTGGACTTGGTCTTCACTTGTATGATGTGATCTTGAGTCTTCAGTGTGCTTGGACAGGACTCAAAAAAATTAAAATTAGCTCAACATGAGCTGACTAGCACTGGACTGGACTAGCTCAACATGAGCTGACTAATACAGGACTCAAATAAAGATAACTTAGATGAACTAAGATTTATTACAATGGACTTGAATGTAGCTAAGTGATCCATAGAGGGTTGAGAAGCCTCTGTCTTATTCGGGTGCCTCCGGTATCCCCACCAATTCTCTCGGGATGGGAGGAACTCGACCCTGTCGAGTGAAGATCAGGCTGGCTCACATACTCTCGAGGGGGTCTATGTTGAGGCACTGCAAGTCCTCTCGAGAAATCCATGAATCGTCCAACTCTGGCCGGCCTTGCCATTGGACCAGGTAGCGTTGATAGTCGTGGCCTCGAGTCATTATGGCTTGATCGTCTAGGATACGCTTGATCTGTTCTCCTCTCTTAGGCCAATTTATTAGTGGACACTCTGGATTAGGGTCACTCACAATGGAAGGAGTAGGTCCAAAGGCCTCACTGGGTATCACTGCCGGTTCCCTATACTCAACCAGGTCTGCGATATTGAAGGTAGAACTAATGCCCAAATCCGGAGGCAAATCTAACACATAGGCATTTGGTCCAACCCTCTCTATCACTTTAAAAGTCTGGCTCTGCAAGCATGAAGCTTCTTTTAGGCCTAAGCCTAACCATGACATAATCCACTACATCAAATTTCTTGGCCCTTCTTCGGGAAATTAGCCAATTTCTTTCAAAATTAGTGCAGGTGGTGAACATGCTGGGCACATGCAGACTCCTAACAGGTGATGCAAAGGACTCAAACTACATCTAACAGACTCGACTATGCACTCTTATTGAAGGAAATTTTATTGAACTCTTTAGACCTAAACCTAAGAGATTATAGGTTCTTTAGGTTTGATCCTAGCTTGACATGCACATGAAAACTTACAATGGACTCCTAGCAAATTCCAAAGGGTATGCCAGAAGTATAATGCAAACATAACATGCATAATGAATGCTTACAGTATGCTAATTTCAACTAAATGCAATCTAATAATCTTAGAAATGTTGGAGGTGTCTGGAAAGGATAGAAAATAGGACTGGGTGTTGGGGACTAATCCTAGACTAATGGAAGAATGGGTTGCTAATCTCAGGGAAGATGTCCTTAATGGGAACTATAGGAGGAGGCTCATCCTGAGGGTACTAATTCAAAGAGATCAAGTCCTTAATAAATTCTTCTGGTTCTTGTATTTTAGGACTAGACTCTATAATTTGGCTCTCCTCTATGGCTTCCTTAGGTAAGGCTCTAGCAGAGCACCTAGGTTCTCTTCCTCTAATTGTTCTTCCACCATAGCTTTAGGCTGAGTACAGTCAAGGTCAACTAACTCTAGGTTGGCTTCTACCTGTGTACCTACGGGGTCAACTAATTCTAGGTCTTCTAGAGGTGTATCCTTTTCTCCCTCATACTCATCCGCTAAATTCACATCAGCTTTATACACTTCTGCATTAATGTAAGCCTTGTCAATCAAAGGGATGGTAGGGGAAGGTCGGCTAAGGAAAAATTGGCTAGGTCCTGATTTTTTATTATGGGCACTACTCCTAGTAGGTTCAGGTTGCCTAAGGGGTAGTGGCTTACTACTGGGTTCATATTTAGGGGTACTAATCCTATGGGATTCAAGTTGACTAGGAGAAACCTAACTAGTACTAGGCTGATACCTAGGGGTTATGGGCTCTCTAGGCTCATAGGGCAAGGGTGCAGATCTATGGGTCATGGAATTATAGGATCTGGGGTCATAGGATTTAGGTTCAGCTCTATGGGTCTTGGGTCTACTGGGCTTATAGGATATGGGCTCATAGGTTCTAGAATCATAGGATTTGGAGTCATAAGATCTATAGGTTGTAGGTATACTAGGCTTATAGGGAGAGGGTGCATAGGATCTATGTTCATATAATTTGGGTAGTGTGGGTAAAGGTGGCTCGGGTTTGGATCTAGTCTGGGTCCTACGGGTTTTCTCTAGGGTTCCTAGTTGGGCATCTATTTGATCAAGTCTACGGGTCAACTGGGCGTTTGATTGATCAAGCCTAAGATTGATGGATTGAGCTAGTTGATCAGTAAGGGCTTTCATTTGGTCTTCAAAGTTATCCATGGATTCAGTCAAAGGTGAAGATGGTGGGTGATATGATGCTCCTGATCTAGTGCTCATGCAAGACTTGATCAAACCACTACAACTCCCTATACCTAGAGTCCAAAACTAGATGCTAAATCAGGGTGGCAAACTAGCCTATAGTAACCCTGTACTCAGCCAAGCAGGTGTAAGGGGAGTGTTAAGTCCCTGATTGCCAATCCTAGACACCAATCAGAGATTGGCCAGGTAGGCGGACCAGCACACAAGCCCTTCAAGATTGAATCCCTGAACCACCATTCTAGATACTAAGCACAAGGCATACACAGGTTAGCTTGACAAAGTGATTTGATACTTAGCCCGGACCCGACCAGTTGGTGTCCCTAGCCCACTAGGGCAAAATTAAGTCTAGTTAATTTTAAGTTAGGCTTGGGATGGAATGCAAAGATGGTGGTTTTGAGCTAAGGAAAGGTAATGACCTCCTTCCCTTATCTGGCATAAAGAGAGTGCCCTTAAAGTAAATTATGCAATGATGGCAGGCAGATGAGGATGCAAATTAGGGTTTAGATATTTTTGGTATTTTTGATTATATGTATTTTTCTTAAACAATTTTCTTAAATAGGAAGATATTTGCAGATTATGCTCTAATATGCAAGAAACATACTAAAAATAAAAGATATGCAAAGAAATACTAAACAAAACACTAAATCTTCTAAAATTGTATTGCTGAAAAAACAGAGCCAAAAATTTGTCACCAGCTTATAGAAATTGCACAAATCAAAATAAAATCTTCAAAAATTTTGTAAAATACTTTGAATTAATATGAATCCAAAAAATTAAATTTTAAAATTTTTGGAGTTCTAAGCAGGGAGAAACAATTAAAAGAACAGAGTATATTTTAAAAGGACCGAAAATGAAAAACCCTAAGAACTCCTTGTGTTCTTCTTCACCGGTCAATTCACAGCGGCACCTCTACCACCATAGGAGTTCTCTTTGATTGGGAAAAAGGGTTTCAAAGCCCTAATAATCTCCTATGATCGGACGGCCATGGTGAAGTGCCCGATCCGAGTATCCAAAGAGAACCGAGCCCAAATAGGCTCTGATACCAAATTAATGCGGGACCTATATGCATGCAATGATTTTTTTGTATGTTTTTAATTAAGTTGGATGATTAATCTCGAAGAGCAGATTAAGAAATGATGTAGAAGGTTCTATGTAAAAATAAGAGGCTACAGCATGCATAACATGACCTAAAGAGCAAAAGAAAGAGGTCTGCCGAGTCTAAGAAGTCTCGGTTGGGCTCGTTCATCGTCAATAAAACTACTGGTGGTAGAGGAGGTGTACCTGGCAATGTTTGATGTGCCTGGTGAAGATCGCAGTGAAGGGATCACCCATCCTCGAAGGATGAGGCCTGGAAAACTAAGCCAGAGACCCGCGGATTCCCAGCTTTCTGCTCGATGGTCCGATTGTGGCCTGGCTGGAGTTGTCGGATTCGTTAGAGTTGAGGGATCTATAATCGACCTATCAGGGGTTAGAAAACTTAAAGGAGATGAAGAAACAAGAAGAAAACAACAAGGGATGAAGTGTTTTTAGAGTGGTTGGCCAGGGCTCTGGAGGTTTGGATGGCGGCTAGAATCAGTTGCAACATTGGGAAGAAGACAACTCTCAGATGATCCCTTAATGCACACAGCAGGGAGACACACAGCAATTGGAGACTCAATAATATTTCATATATCAAAATTAGTTCTCATACAACAGACTAGGGTCCTTTAAATAGACCCTTAGTCTTGGGCCCCAAGTAAGGATACAAAAGTAATTATATAGGAGTTTTATTCCCATCCAAACCCTAGCTAGAAAATAAGGAAACATTAGGTAGAAAAAATTCCTAAAAATTCTCCTTCTCTCTTTGCCTTGGTCATCCAAGAGGGTGACTCTGAGTGGCCGACCAAGGGTGGTCACCATAAGCTCTTGGCACCCTAGCTCCCTCCTGGACCTGGGCTGGCCCAATTTGCTTCTGGCTGGTCCAGGGCTTCAGAGTTTTTGATTTCTCCTCTTAGGATCTTCAAATCTTCAAGCTGGGTTGGACTTGGGATACTCTTCTATGTCTTCAATCTGGTTGGACTTGGACTTCACTTGTATGATGTGGTCTTGAGTCTTCAGTGTGCTAAAAAAAAATAAAATTAGCTCAACATGAGCTGACTAGCACTGGACTGGACTAGCTCAACATGAGCTGACTAATACAGGACTCAAAAAAGATAACTTAGATGAACTAAGCTTTATTACAATGGACTTGAATATAGCTAAGTGATCCACAGAGGGTTGAGAAGCCTCTGTCTTATTTTGGTGCCTCTGGTGTCCCCACCAATATCTACTTGCACATCCGTCAAGGAAATATGTGACATACTTGAAGTTACCCATGAGGGTACTGATCAAGTGAAAAATACTAAAGTGAACATATTAGTGCACACATATGAAATGTTCCGAATGGAACCTAATGAATTTAGAAAGTTCATGAAGAGAAGAAAGTTTCATTACAAGAAGAAGTTCCAATCAACTAAAGAGAAGGGAAAAGGGAAAGAGAAAGAAAAAGAAAAAGAAAAGGAGAAGGAGATACCTACTTGCTTTGAGTGTAAGATGCCGAGACACTATAAATTTGACTGCCCTCTCCTAAAGAAGTCAAGGAAGAAGCTAAGGAAGAAGGCAATGATGGCCACCTGGAATGATAGTGAGGACTCCAGTTCAGAACGAGAACAAGCTGAAATTGCAAACCTATGTCTCATGGCACATCAAGAGCAAGAAGAGATAAATTCCGATACAGAAATATATTTTACTTTTGATAAATTAAAAAATACTTTTGATGAACTAATGCATGATTACAAATTAATTTTATCTAAAAATAGAAAATTAAAAAAGCATGTAAATAGTTTTTCACATGAAAACAATTCTTTATTAAATGAAGTTAGTGATTTAAAAACTGAACTAGATGTTTTAGAAAAGAAAAATAATGCTCTAACAATGAAAAATGAAGTTTTAAAAAGACCCAAAACTATTATTTCAAATGGTGATCTTTTGAATAAAAATAAGGATTTGGAATTGGAAAATGAAAAGTACAAAAATGAGCTTGACAAAATGAACCTTTTGTTGAAAAGTTTACCTATAGCTCAGAAAAATTAAATCTTCTTTTAAACAGCCAAAGAGCAGTTTTTAACAAAGTAGGATTAGGTTATAGGCCCCAAAGATAACAAAAGTATTTCAAAAACTTTTTTTGTACTGGCATCATCTAGCATAACATGTTTTTCATGCAAAAGACAAGGTGATAAATCTTTTCATTGTAATATGAGAAAAATTAATTCTTATAAAAAAGTTTGGATTCCAAAAGGAATTAATTTAAGTGCTAACCCTAAAGGACCTAAGTTGGCTTGGGTACCTAAAAACAAAGGTTCATTTGTATTGCAGGTGTGTCTTGCAACCAAGGAGAATAAAAGACTTTGGTATCTTAATAGTGGTTGCTTAAGGTACATGACGGGAGATGTGAAGCAATTCATCTCTCTTGAAGCAATGAATGGAGGGAGTGTGACCTTTGGGGATAATGGTAAAAGAAAAATTATTGGTATTGGTAAGGTTCACATTACTCCTTCTACTTGTATTAGTAATGTACTCTTAGTTGAAGGTTTAAAGCATAATCTTTTAAGTATCAGTCAAATTTACGATAAAGGTTTTCAAGTTATTTTTAAATCTTCTTATTGCATGATTGCTAGTTCGGATAAAAATGGAGTACAATTCATTGAAAAAAGGCATGGTAATATTTATTTGTTAGATTTAGATGATCTATCTTTACCTAATGGAGAATGCCTAATTGTAATGAATTCTACTAAAGATGAGGCTAGTTAGCTTTGGCATAGAAGACTAGGTCATGCTATTATGTATTTACTTTCAAAATCTTACAAAAAGAATTTAGTAAGAGATTTATCGAAACTTAGTTTTGAAAAAGATAGAGTTTGCCAAGCATGTCAATTTGGAAAATAAGTTAAAACTTCTTTCAGATCTAAAGGTTTTGTTACTACTAGTAGGCCACTAGAACTACTTCATATGGATCTCTTTGGACCAATTAGAACATCCAGTCTAGGAGGCAAGAAATATGGATTGGTTATAGTAGATGATTTTTCAAGATTTACTTGGATTTTCTTTCTAGCACATAAAGATGAATCATTTTCTACATTTGTAAAGTTTTACCAAAAAGTTTTAAATGAAAAAGGTATTTTAGTTATTTGTATACATAGTGATCATGGTTCTGAATTTAAAAATCAGAATTTTGAAAGTTTTTGTAGTGAAAAAGGTATAGAATATAATTTTTCTGTACCTAGGATACCTCAGCAGAATGGGGTAGTAGAAAGAAAAAATCGTATTTTAGAAGAAATGGCATACACTATGCTTTATAAAAATGATTTGCCAAGATATTTTTGAGCTGAAGCTATTAATACTGCATGTTATATTTTGAATCGAGTTTTAATCTACCCTATTTTGAAGAAAACTCTTTATGAACTTTGGAATCAAAGAAAACCAACTTTAAAGTTTTTTAGAGTTTTTGGTTGTTAATGTTTTATCTTAAATAATGGGAAAGACAATCTTGGAAAATTTGATGCCAAGTCTGATGAAGGTATCTTTCTAGGATACTCTACATCAAGCAGGGCATACAGAGTTTTTAATAAAAGAACCCTAGTTGTAGAGGAGTCTGTACATATTATTTTTGAAGAATCTACTAACAAATCCTCTAGAAAAGAGGATACTTCTGATGCATGTGCAGGTGCTGATAAGCTTTAAAAGTTGACATTGAATGATCAACCCTCTCAGCAAAGCAAAGAAAATCAAGATAAAGATGAAAAAGGTGAAGACACTCCAAAGCACCAAGATCTACCTAACGAGTGGAGGTATGCTCATGGACATCCTAAGGAATTAATCCTAGGTGATCCATCTAAAGGGATAATAACTCAAGCTTTAATTAGAAATGAATGTGATTATATAGCTTTTGTTTCTCAAGTAGAGCCTAAATATTTTGAAGATGCTGAAAAAGACCTTAATTAGATAAATGCTATGCAAGATGAATTAATTCAATTTGATAGAAATAATATCTTGACATTAATATAAAGACCATCTAATGTTTCTATTATTGGCACTAAATGGGTATTTAGGAATAAGTTAGATGAAAATAGAATTGTTGTTAGAAATAAAGCTAAGATAGTTGCCAAAGACTACAATCAAGAGGAAGAAATTGATTTTGATGAAACTTTTGCTCCTGTTACTAGACTTGAGGCAATTAGACTACTATTATCATTTGCTTGTTATATGAATTTCAAACTCTTTCAAATGGATGTTAAAAGTGCTTTTCTAAATGGTCTTATAATAGAAGAAGTTTTTGTTGAACAACCACCTTGATTTGAAAATCACACACATCCTGATTATATTTTTAAATTGCACAAGGCACTTTATGATTTAAAGCAACCACCCCGAGCATGGTATGAAAGACTCAGCAAATTTCTGATTAAAAATAAATTTTTTAGGGGCCATGTTGATAAAACTTTGTTTCTAAAGAAGAAAAATGATAATTTATTAGTAGTGCAAATCTATGTTGATGATATTATTTTCTGTGCTACTAATGAAATTCTTTGCCAAGAGTTTGCTAAGCTAATATAGGGTGAGTTCGAGATGAGCATGATGGGAGAACTCAATTTCTTTCTCGAACTCCAAATCAAGCAAACTAAAGATGGAATCTTCATTAACCAAGCTAAGTATACCAAAGAAATTCTAAAGAAGTTTGGGATGGAGACTACTAAGTCAATAGGTACACCTATAAGCCCCTCTTGTAAACTTGATAAAGATGAGCATGGTAAATCTGTAGATCAAAAATTATACAGAGATATGATTAGCTCTTTATTGTACTTAAGTGCTAGTGGACCAGATATAATGTTCAGTGTATGCATGTATGCTAGATATCAGTCTAAACCTAAGGAATCACATCTATTGGCTGTTAATTTTAGATATCTATCTAGTACAATTGATATTGGCTTATGGTATTCTAGAGACTCATCTACTGAATTAATTGGATATTCTGATGCTGATTTTGCTGGATGTAAATTAGATAGAAAAAGTACTAGTGAAACTTACAAATTTCTTGGAGTTAACTTAATCTCCTGATTTAGCAAGAAACAGACTTTAGTTGCACTATCCACAGCTGAAGCTGAGCATATTACAACAGGAAGTTGTGCTCAAATCTTGTGGATTAAGCAATAACTTGAAGATTTCGGAATCAAGTTAACTAGTACACCTATAAAATGTGATAATACCAGTGCTATTTGCTTGACTAAAAATCATGTTCAACATTCTAGAAGTGAACACATTAAAATTAGACATTATTTTATTAGAGATCATGTTGAAAATAATGATGTTGTGCTTGAATTTATTTATATTGATTGTAATTAGCTGATATTTTGACTAAGCCTCTCCAAGAAGATTAGTTCAGTATGATTAGAAGAGAACTCGGGATCATTAATCCTTTTAATTAAAAACTTTTTCCTCTCTTTGACCAATGAAAGATCAAATTTGGCATCATTCATATTCAATTATCTTTAATTTTATTGAATTTCCAGTGATTTTGATCTGCCTATCATATTCTTTTTTTTTGGTTTTTAAGTCATTATGTCGACACCTTTATGTCTCGATACCTTCATGTGTCGACACATGGACCTGTGTCGTGAGTCGACACATGGACCTGTATTGTGAGTCGACACATGAACGACAGAAGATCGAGAATAAAGTCAGATTCAATCATTTTCTTTGGCACTTTCCTCTCAAATTTGTACCGTCACTTGCCCTACAATAGTTACAACTACCATTTCCCTCCAAATCTAGCCAAAAACCCTCTCAAATCCCTGTTCTAGATGATTCGTGGTTCAGTTTTGCCACTTTTCCTCCTTGGATTTTCCATTTTGGCCGTTGAAATCATAGTTCCCTCCTTTTAGTGCTCAATCCATGATTTAGAGGAATGGGACCCCAAAAGCAGGTTGTTCATCACCCTCGACCATCTACCCAGGAAGAAGAGAGAAGGACGAAAGCAAGACATGAAGCTAGAGCTCCAGATCCACCTGTTTGACCACTATTCACTGCATCCAGTTGGATGAGCTCGAAGACGATTGTCGGAGGATGCCATGTGGATTTTAGTTTTGTCGACCAGCAACACTTTAGGATTGGATAGTGGATTAGAGACGCTGGTTTAGTTTCATTATGTTCATTATCTGAGAGTTCTATATAGGGCTCATATAAGAGTTCTACGAATCTTTAGCTCGTGGGAGTGATGGCTAGATAGCTCAGGTCAGAGGCAGGGATATCCTCGTGACTTCAAAGATATTGAGCAGGGTATGGGATATTCCTATGACTGGTTCAGTAGTTGATAGTCTGATTGACAGAGTGAGTAGACTTTAGTGCATATTTGAGTCAGATATTTTGCCTAAGGGAGCCACTGTGCCTACATCCCGTTTGTTTGCCGAGATAAGACTTCTGTATCATATTGTCACCCAAATTATTCTACTGAAGACCGGCCATTTTGATTATATCACTGAGAGAGAGTTGCTCGTGATGGTCTCATTGGTTCAGCACACACCCGTCTGCCTTTTGGCACTCATGATACATCAGATGACGGAGGCTTCACGAGTCAGAGACTCTGCTTACCCTATGGGATAGGGTTGACACTGCTGTTTAGAGAGTATGGTGTGAGCTTTGATGATGAGCCCTTCTGGATGCTCCTACATACTGATGTCTATGACATCAGGTCATTACATCAGATGAGGTATCAGCTGTTCAGAGGCCAGTGAAGATGCAAAATATCTGGTCAGGCTGATGACAGAGATGATGATGCTGTAGAAAAGGAGCGTATACTTTTCGAAGAGGCAGGACCTACAGAGGCACCTCTTCCAGAGAGTCAGCCTAAGCCAGCAGTGCAGTCAGAGTCTGCTTCTCAGTCGAGCCTACATCTTAGCCTTAGCCTCAGCCAGCTCAGTCAGATGCTCTAGGAGTTTCAGAGAGTCTTTTGGACAAAGTCAATCACATAGAGAAAATGTTGGCCCATAAGTGATTTTGATGATAACCAAATATTGGAGCATGTACATTTATTTCTGACAACTCTTCAAGTGTTTCACAAGTTTTTATAGGATGAGTTAATTGTTCAAACTTCAACTCCTACACCTTTGTTTCTTGTTTGAGTTGTGTTGTAATGTGTTTTTGTAAAGAAGAACCCAATGAAAAAGCTAAGAAAAAATCATGTTAAAAAGGGTTACTTCTGTGTGTGTTTGCCATAAAAATTATTTTGAGTTGGTATGCTTGAAAATGTTAAAAGTTGGTGAGAGTTTTTCTTTGAGTTCAAGTGTAAAAATCCTGAAGAAGATACTCGAGCCAACCCAGCATGTTGAAGAGCCGACTCTACTTCATGGCACGCAGCAAGGATTCTGGTACGCAGCAATCTGAGCCGACTCGAAGGTAACCGAGCCGACTCCAATGAATCTGAGTCGATTGGAATTTGTCCGAGCTGTCTCCTCCAGAGTCTAGTTTCTAAAGATGTCTGAGAACAGCCAAGTGAGTCGACCCGAACTAGAAAGAGCCGACTCTGCCAGACCTAATTTTGAAGACCTGAGAAAGCGAGCCGATCTGAACTGCATCGAGCCGACTCTTCTAGAGTAAGGATTTCCAAACCTGAGAAGAAGAGCCGAGCCAAGCTGAAAAGAGTCGACTCCTAGAGTTCAAGTTTTTTAAAGAAAGAAATTTGAGCCGACCCGAGCTATCCAGAGCCAACTCGTCTAGAGTGAAGTTTTGCATCCTAAGACAATGAGCCGACTGCACTGAAGATTTGGTGACTCGACCTATCGACTTGAAGGATCCGAGCCGACTCGATGGAATCCGAGCCGACTCGAACATCATTTCCAGGTATCCAATGCTAGTTCCAGAAATTATTTTTGAATGCCAAAAAGTGCTCCAACGGTCACAAATCATTTCCCAACGGTTTACAACGGCTAGAACTACTTTGGAATGTTAGAAGACTTTATATTTGAAGGATTTGAACTTCCTTGAAGCAATCAATTAGAAAGTTCTTCAAAGAAAAGAGAGCTACATTGAACATCTTACCTACCAATAGCAAGAGAGCACAAGAGCATTCAAGTCAGCCTTCAAGTCTTCACCAACTCTGATCTGAAGCTTGAAGCAACTTTGGAAAGAAGCCACTGAAGCAATTAAAGCTTATTCAAGTACAATTCAAGTGGACTTCCATCAAGCTGCACCGGCAACTATCCAACAAATTGAATTTATCATTTTTGTTGCATTTACTTCAATTCAGTTTTTGAATTATTGTTGTGTTATTGGTGAGCCCAGTTGAAAAACCAAATAGGTTCTTGGTGAGCCTTGATAAAAACCAAGTGTTGGGTTCTTGGTGATCTTGGTAAAACCAAGTTAGGTTTCTTTGGTGAGCCTATTTAAAACCAAAGGGTGTTGGGTTTTCTTTGGTGATCCCTTTAAAACCAAAGTGTAGAAGTTTTGGATTGTGATCCTACAAAATAATCCTACTGTATTTGGGTGTGAATATAGTGGAAATCCGAAGTAGTATCTTGGGTAGTAGATGTAGGAGCTGGGTTACTCCGAACCACTATAAATTTTGTGTGTTTGTGTTGTGCTTCCTTGCTCTTACTTAGCTTCCGTAATTTACTACTTTGTCACTGCACTTACCACTTGCAAAGGATTTTTAATTGCATATTACTTGCTTTAATTTTTTAAAAGTTCCAATTCACCCCCCTCTTGGATAGCCACCTAGGCAACAGACAGATATCATGATTGTTCGACAGCGACTTGATAGCTTTATTATGGAGACGAGAGATAGCCATAGAGGATTGAGTGATGGAATTTCTGCTATTTTATCTGCACTATCCAGACTCTCTTCTCAGAGTGTTCCAGATCCAGCTCCACCTGCTCCAACTCCAGCACCAGGATCAGAGAGTGACACTGATGGTGATGAGGATACTGACTCTGACGGCTTTGACTTTCCAGACTTGATGTCAGAGCCAGTGTTAGAGGCAGCAGAAAACTTGCCTAGGAGTCCCATTCGAAATCCTTCCAGTTCACCCATTCAGACTCTTGTTCTATCCTCTCCACCATCTAGATCTGATGATCATACTGCTATACCTATTCTTTCACCTGTTATTGATTCACCTATCATTGATACCCCCATCATTAATACTCCTATTATTGACTCACTGATTACAGATACACCTATTGATTCTTCAGCTGATACGCCTATCATTGATACGTCTATCATTTCTTCAACTGATACACCAACCCTTCATACATCCTCTCTTATTCGAGAGCTAGGTTTTTACACACCTGGCTTTCATTATCTTGATTCCGGTCCATCATTTGATCATACACTACATCCGACAGTTGTAGAGATTATCGCTCTGATCTACTCTATTCCTGTTGATGACATAGCCTCTATCTCTTCTGCTTCAGCTAGAGGCAGGATATATGTTCGATACAGAGGATGTGGTCATCGTACTCCTTTGCAACCGACCAGGACCCGTCTTCGTGATCTCATATCGATGTGGCCCCGAGCTCATTCCTTCACTGACATTGGATCGATTGAGATCAGATCTTCAGAGGATGAGGATTAGGATACTTTTTATGTTTAGTTAGTTTGCTTTTCTGCACTTTTTGTATGTTTTGATATTCTCTTTATGTACAAAATTCTAACCTGGAATGAAATCTTCTGTCGTACTTCATGTTATGAATGAAATGCATTAATTTCCTTCAATACTTCATTGTCTTCATTTATGAATGATTAAATGAATTATTATGTTATACTTCACTATTTTATCTTGAATGACTTACTTATTCTTCCTTCCTTCCTTTTTAATGATAACAAAAAGGGGGAGTAATAAGACTAAAGTTTAAATGTGCGGGGGAGTAATAAGAGTAATGGTATAAATGTGCTTGGAAATTCATGTTTAAAAATTCTTTTAAGAATTCTTTGAGCTTAAATTGAAAATTCTTTACAAAATTCATTAAGTAAGGGGGAGCAATACCTCCTTTGTATTGAAAATCTATTTTGAATTAAATTTCATGTCAAATCTTTTCTTTAGATGTTTAAAAAGATGTTTACAATTTTATGAATCATCTACTCTAGGGGAGTCTAGTCTATTGCTAAATTTGTCTCTCCTAAGCATGTTTTCTTTTAGAGTATCACGATACATGAATTTATATCTCATATATTCCAAGCTCTGATACTTTTAGCCATTATAATGCTCTTACTCTGATACATCATTGTAATATTGCAATTACTCTGATACATATATTGTAATTAGCTCTTCGCATCTTGAAAAGTTCTTTTGAAAGCTTTTTATGCAATTTATACTTAAAGGTTTTGTCATCATCAAAAAGATAGAGATTGTTGACTCCGTTATTGATTTTGATGATAAGCAAAACGGTTAAGTATAAGTTGAGTACTAATGATTTCTTTGAAGTATGTTTTTATAGAAAAAGGTGCTCATCAATTTTATGAATGTTAATTGATGGAAGAAGTCAAAGTTTAGATGAAAGTTCTACTCAAAGAAGACTTGGATAGTTGAAGATTACTTGAATGGATACTTGAGTTCAATACAAACTTGATTCAGCACAAGTTCAGCTATTTATGTGAAGATCTCAGTGAAGTGTCGACTTAAAGTATCTACATATGATACCCAGTATCGACACATGACAGTGAAGTGTCAACTCAAGCCGGTATGCAAAGAAAGTTTCAGATGGCATGGCTGAAGTGTCAACGCATGGACTTAAAGTGTCAACTCAAAGTGTCGACACATGGATCAGCTCATCGCCTAAGATTTTTTGGTCATAGAACTTGCTGAAGTTAAAGATCTGGCTGAAGTGTCGGCACATAGATGCTAAGTGTCACTCAAAGTATCGATTCACCTGAAGAAGTGTCAACACATTTGAGATTTCTAGAAAACTACATTGAAGACTTTTGAACTAGGTGTCAACTCAAGAAGTTCAAGTGTTGACCTGAAGTGTCGACTCACAGCCTGAAGTGTCGACACATGGAGTTTTGAGAACAGTAACAGCTAGTTTTTCAAATGTAGAACTCATCCCTCTTAGCTCCCAACGGCTAGTTTTTCATGTCTAACGGCTAGAAACCAGATTTGAGACCTTGGAAAGGTATTTATATGATCCAAATCAAATCATAATAAATAATTATCAAGGGAATAAAAAAGAAATAACCAAGAGAGAAGAAAAGAGAGCATTCACTCCTATTCATTGAGTTCAACTACTTTCAAGCAAGAAGAAGCCTTCAAGCATTCAAGAGCCGTCAAGAGCATTAAAGATCAATCATTCTTGAGCAATCAAAGAGGCTTCATCAAGTTGAAAGCATCACAACAACGAGCTTCAAAGAGATACCCACTTTTTATTAGAAAGCTTTTATTGTCTCTTTACTTCAAAACCTTATTTATTGTAAAGATTCTTAGTTTGCCTATTGCAAAACCAAGGAAGGTTATTGGTGAGCCTTTGAAAACAAATTAGGTTCTTGGTTAGCCCACAAAACCAAGGAAGTTTGGTGGTGAGCCTTAAAACTATTTAGGTTCTTGGTTAGCCCATAAAATCAAGTGAGGTTTTGACTTGTGAGCCTTATGAAAATAAGTTGGGTTTTGATTAGTGAGCCCGGAAAACTAATTGGCTGTAATCAGTTGAGATTATAGTGAATTTCCAAGGAGATCTTGGGGAGTGGATGTAGATGCATTGGATAGCACCAAACCACTATACTTTTTTGTGTTTGTGATTACTTGTCTCCTCTACTTGCTCTTAGTTTTATTGCTTTATATTTTTGCTGCATATTTACTTAAGAGTAATTCATTTGCATTCATAGTACTTAGTTTAATTATTGAATTGGATGACACACTCTTGCATCTCATCAAATAATTTTTAGAGACCCAATTCACTTTCCCTCTTGGATTACTTACTGGGCAATAGGTTGTCATGTGGCAAGTGACTTGGGCTAGCATATGGAGTCACATGGCTTGACTTGAGCTAGCACATGGAATCACATGGATCTTGACTTGGGTCCCCTCTTGTATTACAGGACTCAACTAATAATTAATTAAAAGCCCAATTTGATCAAATTGATCAAAAGGCATAACCAACTAAATAAAAGGGCTTAAGCTGGTAAATAGGGTTTGGCCCAAAAGTGCTTAAATAGGGTTTGACACCACTTGATAAATAGGATTTATATACAAAACCCTAATTGGTAAAAAGG
The DNA here is from genome assembly GCA_021397845.1 of Areca catechu. Classification (NCBI taxonomy): domain Eukaryota; kingdom Viridiplantae; phylum Streptophyta; class Magnoliopsida; order Arecales; family Arecaceae; genus Areca; species Areca catechu. Next base: position 155,487,392 of record CM038039.1, on the reverse strand, counting down.
GCTAACTAACACTGGACCATTATAATAGAATTTATGATCCAATTAAAATTGGATTTTTTTTTTACAAACTCAACTTTGGGTCCAGGGATTTTTACAGGGACTCAATTTTGGGATTTAGGGCTAAACCCAACTAATCTAAAATAACAAAATTTAAGATAACTATTTAAAAGTGATCTGGGGTTTGGGCTTCGGACTTCGTTCACAGGTGATCCATAGGGATGTGGGTTCATCCTGCCATTTTCTTCTGGCCTTGGTGTCCGCACCATCATTGGTTGCACCAAAGATTATATCATGAATATATATCTATACAACAACAATTCATCATCTTTTTCTTTTGATAAACAAAGTTATATCTACTTTACTTCTTTTGAAATCATTTTCTAAGAAAAAGTTTGCTCAACCTCTCATACCATGCTCTAGGTGTTTATTTCAAACCATGTAAAGCTTTGTTTAGTTTGAAAACATGGTTTGAAAAAGAGTGATTTTCAAAACCTGGAGGTTGTTTAACAAAAACTTCTTCAATATAGCCATTTAAAAAAGTACTTTTTACATTCTTTTGAAAAGTCTAAGTTCCACATGATATGCAAATGCAAGTAAGAGTCTTATGGCTTCTAATCTTGTACAAGTGCATAAGTTTCATCAAAATCTATTCCTTCTTCTTGGTTATATCCTTTAGCAACTAATCTGGCTTTGTTTCTAACTACATTATCTTTGTCATCTAATTTATTTCTAAAGACCCAATTTGAACCTATAACAGGATGTTCTTTAGGTCTAGCTACTAAAGTCCTCACATTGTTCCTTTCAAATTGATTAAGTTCCTTCGGGATAGCCATTATCCAATATGGATCATTTTTAACTTCCTTTATGTAGTTAGGTTCAACTTGAGAAACAAATGCTAAGTAATCAAAGGTGTCTCTAAAGGATGACCTAGTTCTTATTCCTTGTGAGGGATCACCAATAATCAACTCTTTAGGATGAGAATGTACGTACCTCCAATCCTTTGGTAGCTCATCATGTTGTGTACTTACCTTTTCCTTTTCTTGATCAACTTGCTTTTTTTTCAAGCTCAAGTCCTTCACTCCATCATCCAGGGAACCTACATCATTATCAATACATTCTTCTTTTCTTGAAGGTGTAAGGTTAGACTCATCGAAAATAATATGAATTAATTCTTCAACAGTTAAAGTTCTTTTGTTGAAAATTCTATATGCTTTACTAGTAGTTAAATATCCAAGAAATATTCCTTGATCAGATTGTGCATCAAATTTACCTAAGTTATCTTTTCTATTATTTAAGATATAGCATTTACATCCAAAAACATGAAAGTAATGAATATTTGATTTTCTATCATTCCAAAGCTCATAGGGGGTTTTCTTCAAAATTGGTTTAATCAAAATATGGTTTAATATATAACATGCAGTGTTTGCAACTTTTATCCAAAAATATCTTAGAAGATTGCCTTTACACAACATGGTTTGGGCCATCTCTTCCAATGTTCTATTTTTTCTTTCCATAACACCATTTTGTTGTGATGTTCTAGGGGCTGAAAAGTTATGATCAATGCCATTTCTGTGCAACATTTTTCAAAGTATTGGTTTTCAAATTCAGTACCATGATCACTTCTAATTACAATAATTAAAAGATTTTTCTGATTTGAAACCTTTTTATGAAATTTTTATAAATTTTAAAAGCTTCATCTTTGTGTGCAAGAAACAAAACTCAAGTGAATCGTAAAAAATTATCTACTATCACAAGTCCATATTTCATACCTCTTAGGCTTGTGGTCCTAGTTGGTCCAAATAAGTTCATGTGTAGCAGCTCTAAGGGTTTTGATATTGAAACAATATTTTTTGATTTAAAACTTCCCCTAGTTTGTTTACCATATTGACATGCATCACAAACATGATCAAAATCAACTTTAAACTTTGGTAAACCTCTAAGTCTTTGGAAATCAATTTTGTTAATGTATGTATGCTAGCATGACCCAATCTTCTATGCCAAAGTAAACTAGATTCCTTGGTTTTAGCATTCAAAGCCATTAGACTTGTACTACTTGACACTGCTAGATCATTCAAGTCTACAATATAGATATTTCCAAGTCTAAGACTAACAAATCTAATGCTAGAATCAAGTGAGCTAGTTATTATATACATTGAAGATTCAAATACAACCTTGAAGCCTTTATCACATAATTGACAATACTCAATAAATTATGCTTCAATTTATCTGCTAGCAATACATTTTCAATATAAGTAGAAGGGGTTTTTTTGATCTTACCAACTCCAATGATTTTCCTCTTGCCTTTATCACCAAATGTTACCATTCCACCATCTTTCATTTTAAGGGTGATGAATTGATCTTTGTCACCCATCATATGCCTTGAACAGCTGCTATCTAGATAACATCTCTTCTTTGAATTTTGGGCTGCAAGACATTCCTGCAAAATAATTAAGTTGAATTTTTAAATACCCAAGCTTTCTTGGGTCTTTGAAGGTTAGTAGTTGTGGTTCCTTTAGGAATCCAAATCTTTTTTACTTTATTTTTATTCTTCCATCTCAGATTACATTCATAAGCTTTATGTCCAACCTCATTACAATAAAAATAGATTACTTTTGGCTTTTGAAATGAAATGGATGTTGAAATCTTTGATGCATAATGTTGTGGAGCTGAAAACTTGTTTGTAAGCTTTGAATTATACCCAATTCCAGCTTTATTATTAGATATCCTTTGATTTTTTAAAATTAACTCAAGTTTGTTAGAACTTAAAGTCAATTTGTCAATAAGAGGTTTGAGTCTATTCATTTTATTTTGCAAACTTTTATTCTTTTCAAAACATTCATTTTTTTCAGTTTGCAACACTTTATATTTTTCATAAATACTAATTAATTTCTTTTGTAATAGATTGTTTTTTTTTGATATTTCATTCTTTTCTTTCAATAACATATCATAATTATTTTTCATGGTTTTAATTTTCAAACCAGCTTCCTTGTATTCAGTCAGAAGTTCATAAAAAGCAATATGTAATTCATCATAAGTGAATTCATCAGTGGTTCAATAGATGTTTCCTCATCTTCTAGATCCATCAAACATATATTTGTAGATTTTAAGGTCTCTTCCTCTTCATTTGAAGTAGATTCATCGCTGTCACTCCATGTAGCCATCATGGCTTTCTTCTTCTTTTTCTTATATCCCTTCTTCAATGTAGGACACTTTGAATGATAGTGCCCTGACTTTTTGCACTCATAATATATGGGTTGTTGCTCCTTTTTTATCTTTATCTTTCTCCTTCTCTTTACTTTGTTCACCTTTGCCAAGGTGCTTCCTCTAGTACCTTGACTTTTTTCTGCCCATAAATCTCCTAAATCTCCTCATGACTAAGGCAATATCATAATCTCCTAGTTCTTCATCCAAGGAGGGGCTTTCTTCTTCTTTTTCTTCTACTTGCTTCTTGATTTCAGTTGTAGCCTTGAATTCTGTAGACTTTTTTCTTGTTGTCTTCTTTGCTACGGCGCTACATTGTCAGCTCATGTGTAATTAAAGAATTAAGAAGTTCATCAAGTGAGAGTGTGTTTAAGTCCTTGGCCTCTTGAATTACAGTGACCTTGGGATCCCATTTATATGGTAAAGGTCTTAGTATCTTTTGAACAAGATTAGCATTAGAGGATACCCTGCCAAAACTTTTCAAACCATTAATAATATCTGTAAATCTAGCAAACATTTCAGATATTGTTTTATTTGGCTCAACTTTGAAAAGCTCAAAATTGTGCATAAAAATATTAATTTTGGAGGTTTTCACTTGTGTTGTGCCTTCATGGATAACTTGTAGTTTATCCCAAATTCTTTTTATCGAAGTACAAGTGGAAACCCGGTTAAACTCATTAGCATCCAAAGTATAAAAAAGAAGATTCATGGCTTTGGCATTTAGTTCATCCATTTTCATGTCATATTCATCCGATTCCTCTTTTGATTTTGGGATGTCTATGCCATCAACTTTCTCCATCAGTATGTGAGATCCTTTCAAAATGATCTTCCATAATTAAAAATCAACAGCTTGAATATAAATTTTCATTCTAGCTTTCTAATAAGTATCATTGGTGCCAGTGAATAGTAGAGGTCTATTGCTTGATTGACCTTCGACCAAAGAGGTGCTCATTTGGGTTGCCATTGACCTTTTCTCTTAATCGTTAGATTAATGGCACTGAGACGTGGCTCTGATACCACTTGTTGCGAAGTTGGCCAATCCAAGAGGGGGGTGAATTGGGTTTAAAAATAATTTCCATAAGTATATGCCTTTTGAAAACTTTGTATGGTGAGTGAAGTGTATAAAGCATTATGTACGGAAGCAAATGAGCATGCAAAGATAAAACAATCATAAATACCACAAATTTAGAGTGGTTCAGAGCAACCCAGCTCCTATGTCCACTACCCAATGTGCACACTTGGGATTTCCACTATATTCTTCCCGAATACAGCCGTGATGCGGGACTACTTTGTTGGAGCAAGGTCACTCCGCGGAAACCCGGGATCCTCCTTGATGCCGTCATGGCAGAAAGGGAACTCATGATTAGGGAAGAGATGGGGCATGCCGTCTGCTCCTACCATGGAGGTGTGCCCCCATGGGGCTGAACACACGAGAGAGAACCAAGGAGAGGGAGAAGGAATAATGACGGCTAGGGAGAAAGGGCCATGTATTTTCTCATTACATTTAATATATCCTACTACATGTATATATACCCATACATCAATAGGTCAAACCTTGCTCAAAACTTCCCCCAGGCCAACTCATAGAAGTCTGAATCTCATCAGGCAAGTCGACTCGTCCAGGTCATGAGTCAAGTTGTCAACATCCAAGTCGACTCGAACACCTGAGAGTCGACTCGTCTAGAACATCCTCTTTCTATCAACCTGCAGGAGTTGGCTCTTGCAGTAACCGAGCCGACTCGACCCAACTAAGTCGACTCCTGCAGAGCCCGAGCCAACTCCAACCCTTAAGACCCCCAAACCCAGATCTCAAGCCCGTGGAGTGCCGAACTCCATCCTAGGACCAAACCCATCCTAGACGTAGGACCCAAACCCATCCTAGACATCCATGAATACATCATGAGCTCTCAACCCTGGGTCAAGCCCCCTTGATCCAATAGAACTCAAAGAACCTTGGGAACTTATAAACCATCTCCCAAACCTGTGTGGACTCTGAAGACTTGGAGCACCACATTTGCCCCAACAATCTCCACCTTGGTGCTATAAGTCTTGACAAGCTTTGCGTGACCGTCTGCACACTCCCTGTTGTCTCCTGAGCTGACATCTTCCTATCGAAGCCACCTCGTCTCCCCAGCTGGAACATCGACCCGTGCTTTATAGCTCCTGAGACTCGTGCTCCCTCGCACTCCTGACCTCAAATTGATGTCTTCCATAGTATACCCAGCTAATTGTGCAAACCTGTACCTGCCTCATAGCATCACCTGGATATTTTTGTTGTAGGCTTTCTTCTGCTAAGCAGCTGCATCACTCACCCTGGACTTCCTGGAGAGACCGCAACGATCCTAAATCGGCACTCGCTGCACCCAGACCTCTACCTGACATGGTCTTCACAAAGCCATGCCAATCTCTGCATACTCTGCTCCACCTGGCTAAGTGCATCCCTGGCGCTCGTGCTAGGATCTGGCCAATATCCTTGCACCTCCCACTCTAATCTCATGCCAAAGCTCTCTCTCCTGCCATGAAGACACCTCCAACCAGTGCTCCACCTGAAACCAAAGTCCACATAATGCCGCAGAAGTCCCATCAAGGTCAACATCCCAATGCTACACTGCTGCGGTATATCCCTGCACCTCGAATCTCGTAGCTAGTCGCTACCTCCTCGGATCCTTCGCATCATCGTGGACCCCTCCGAGACTGTTTTGAAAACCCATGAGCTCATCCCAACTCCTTTAACCCAGCGACTAAACCCAGCAACCATCTCCACCTGGCTACTCCATCATGCCCAGCCTGTCTCCCGGCTGCATGATGTTTCTAGAGCTCCCTGAGACCTGTCACCGGTCTCCCTGAGACCTATCACCGGTCTCCCTGAGCTGCTATCTCCATCAGCTCCAGTCTCTGTCCCTAACCCAATACTGCCATACCAGCACACTCCAGACTGCTTGATACCCTCGGCCCTCCCTAAGACTGTCTCCTGTCTTCCTGAGCTGCCTCTGGCATCGCCTCTGCTGATATGCTCTGGTCTCCCTGAGATATCCATTTCTCGAGACCCATCTCCAACCACACGGGATACCACACCCATGTACAACTCCATCATGATCAAGGTAGCTAGAGTACTACCGATCGCTTGCCTTCATAGTGACCAAGACCCTAGTTCACTATCGATGGAGCTACCACTCGTACTCTGAAAGATCCCTGGTATGTATCGCTCCACCTATGCTAAACCACAGATCACCCGACCTGCCATTGCCCCATAACATAGAACCTACAGCTCTGCACCACCGTCATGAGCTTCTGCACCACCAGATCCATCATCTTCGACAAGATTTGCTTCACCAGCAGACCTCCATACTACTCCTGATACCATGAACCTCTGTCCCTAGGGAGAGTCGAAGATGGAACCATCCTGCACGTGCTGCCCACACATACGACCGTTGCACCATGATCTCCATATACACATCACGTATGATTTGACTCCATCACCTGATCCATCCCAGCTCAACATGAAGAGCTCGTAAAATGGAATCCAACGGTGTAGATGGGGCTTGAAGGCCCACGTAGGCAACCCAAGAGGGGGGGTGAATTGGGTTTTATAAAACTTTTATACTATTTAAAAGATGAACTAAAGCAAGTATATGCTAATGCAATTTAAGTGCTTGTGTATTTCAAATAAATGCACCGAAAATAATGAAATAAAAGCATAAAGAGAACAATCACACAAACACAAAGATTTATAGTGGTTCGGTGCCAACCAAGCACCTACATCCACTCCCCAAGAACCCCTTGGGAATTCCACTAAGTTTGGTTTTATAACTTAGGCTCACCAACAACCTTTACAACTTATTTTGTCTTCGGGCTCACAAGTCAAATCCTAGTTGGTTTCAAGGCTCACCAACAACCACCCTTGGTTTTACGGGATAACCAAGAACCTAAACAACTTGTTTTGGCTTCGGGCTCACAAGTAAAACCCTAGTTGGTTTCAAGGCTTACCAACAACCACTTTGGTTTTCCAAGGCTCACCAAAAACCTCTTTGGTTTTCCAAGGCTCACCAAAAACCTTAAGTAAAACAATGTAAGAGAAAGTATAAATGAATACAATAAAAAGCTTTCTAAAATAAAGCAAATATCTCTTTGAAGCCCGTTGAGAGTTGATGAAGATCTTGTCTTCAAGTTGATGAAGCCTTTGATTGATGCTTGAGGATGTGAACTTTGGATGCTTTCTTTGAAACTTGGAAGCTTGAAGGCTTGAACCACTCAACTCTTGAATCCTTGAAGAATATTCAAAAATCTCACCAAATGATTACTTCCCCAATTGATTTTTGATGTTTATATAGCCTCCCAACACTTAAATGACCGTTTATAGCCGTTAGGGAGGAAAATATGACCGTTTGGAAGCAAGTTGGAGAAGTTCTGCAGCCTAGAAAACTAGCTGTTACTGTTTAAGTGTCGACACTTCACCTTCAGGTGTCGACACTTCAGTTTCAAGTGTCGACACTTCAGTTTCTAGGTGTCGACACTTCACTTCCAAGTATCGACACTTCAGCTCCAGGTGTCGACACTTCACTGAAAGAGCTTTCTGAAGTTTTCTGTTTGTCTCAGGCCTTGAGTCGACACTTCACTCTTCAAGTGTCGACACTTGATCCTCAGGTGTCGACACTTCATTTCCAAGTGTCGACACTTGCCTGTGCCATTGCTGAAACATCTTCAAATAGAAACTTTAACCTCTTCAAGTTCTTCCATATTAATTCCAAAGTCCATATAATTGATTTTCCATTAATTTAAGGACTTTTTCAACTGAAATACAAGCATTTCTTCATTCAACATGGTTGAGTACTAAGATCTGAAAGATACACTTAAAATACAATTAGTACTCATATATACTTAAACATTTTGTCAATCATCAAAATCAAGACCAGAGTCAACAATCTCCCCCTTTTTGATGATGACAAAACCTTTAAGTATATGAATAGGGTAAGCTTAAAAGGATTAATAATAAGATTAACATGTAAGCTTAAAACAATAAGCACCAAGCTCCCCCTCAAAATATGATCCAAAAAATCTTAAAAAATATTTTTCAAAATATGCAAAAAATTTTAAATTTTCAAAATTTCTTCTTCTTACTAATTCTTTCCTTTAGATAAAAACATTTTACATTCTTCTCCCCCTTTTGCACTTTCTTTCATTTCTCAAATGATTTTTCATGTTTATCCAATCTTTCCCTTTTCATACTTAACAATTTTCTCCCCCTTTTTGACATCATGAAAAAAGGGTGAAAGGCAATACAAAGTGGGAATGAAGTTGGAAAGAATGGCAAGTAGGTCATCAAAATCAATGCATGAAATCAAATATTTATGATATCAATTGAATATGATATAAATTGAACAAGATACCAAAGAATGTAAGCACATGCAAGAAATGATTTGATGTATATTATCCATTCGCCTTACTTGTTCACGGGATAAGGTCATAGCGGCACCCCTACACATCATAAGAGAGCCCGTTGAATGGGAAGAGAGGGTCCTTAAGCCCTACTTATCTCCTATGACCGGACGGCCATGGTGACTAACCCAATCCGAAGCAGTTACTAGGAATTCTTTTAAAATAATTTTGATACCAATAGAATATGATACCATTTGAATGTAACTCCCCTCAAAGAATTAGATTTGAAAACAAGGAGTATCAGAGCAATATAAGCAAAGCATGATATCAACAAGATATTCAAAGCATCAAATATGATAACAAATCTTTGGATGCTCCCCCTGAATGTTATTCCTCCTTTAAAATATGCATTTATTTCAGGAATAAAACATGAAAGCTTATGCATCAAGATTTGAAATTTTTCAAGATATTCATGATTTTCAAAATACAAAGCATTTATATCACTTAAAAACTTTTAGCATGATTTCAAATTCATTTTAAGATGATTTGATATCCATACAAATGCTAGAAGTAATATGATATCAAGTCTAGCTATTAGAGCAAGGGTTTGTCAATAAGCATACATTCTTCTTAAAAGTAACCCTTAACTACTAGTTCTATACTTGATCCAAATCATTTCTAGATTATGCATAGATGCCAAAAATAAAAACATATAAATCATAGCATTTCACTTGAAATAATTTAGAAACTATATTAATCAAAATCAAGTGAAGATCTAATAATCACAAGTTTGATCATGAGAGCTTGAAATCCATTAACATCAAAATGGTCATGATAACAACAAATGATTATTAGTCTAAGCTTGATTCTAATCAATCAATTAAAACATTTTTAAAATCAATATGCATCTTTAAAAGTATTTTTCATTAAATACATTAATCAAAATCAAGTGAAGGTCTTAAAATCATAAATTTAATCATGATAGCATGAAATTCATCAACACCAAAAAGTTCATGATCATAGCCAATGATTATAAGTCCAAACTTGATTCTAATTAACTATTTAAAATAATTTCTCAAAGTAATTGATGCAATAAAAATTAATCTACATTTTTAATTATGGAAGGAGATGTTTAGAATTTACCAATATACATAATCCTTCCTTTTACCATTTAGTCCAAAATGTAGCTTGTCTACTTCTTTAAATTATCTTGTACAACCTCTTTTCAAGAACTTCCTTTCTTCATGTTGGGTTGCAAGACATTCCTGCAAAACAAATTAAGTGGACATTTTTGGTACCCAAACTTTCTTGGATCCTTTATGATTAGTAATTATGGTTCCTTTTGGAACCCAAACTTTTCTTAATCTAGAAGGATAAGCATTGAACCCACATTTATAAGAAAAATTGAAAGAAGCAGGAATATTGAAGTTCTTCAAAAGTTTTTGCTTCTTTTCCTCAATCAAAATATTTTTCTCATTAAAAACTTTATCACATAAATCTTTTAAAATAACATTTTCTTTTTCTAAAAATTCTTTTTCTTTAGAAAAATTATTCTTTTCATTTTTCAAAATATTAATCTTGGCATTTAAATCATCATTTTTATTTGCAAGATTGGTGTTGTCAAGAGAAAATGAATCTACATGCCTATTTAATTTCTTGTGCTCAATTTTTAGCAATCTATATTCATGCACAAGATCATTAGATGCATCATGTGATTCTTTAAAGGTAAAATCATAATTATTTTTATCACATACCTTTTCCTCATTTGCCATGAAACAAAGATGGGCAACTTCATCATCCATATTTGAATCTTCGCTATCACTCCAAGTTGCCATCATTGCCTTGAATTTCTTTTTGGCCTTGAGAGCTATTATTTTCTTTTCTGTATCATCTTCCACTATCCTTTGCCATAAGCTCAACTCATAGGTCATGAGTAAACCGATAAGCTCCTCCAAAGATAAGGTTTCTACATCTTTAGCTTCTTGGATCGCCGTCACCTTTGGATCCCATGATTTTGGCAAGGATCTAAGAATTTTGTTCACCAAATCAGCATTAGTATAGATTTTGCCAAGACTTTTTAATTCATTAATAATAGTCATAAATCTTGAAAACATATCAGATATAGATTCATAATGCATCATTTCAAAAATTTCAAAAGAATGTATAAGCAAATTAATTTTAGTGTTCTTCACTTGAAGAGTACCCTCATGAGTAACTTCAAGTGTGTCCCATATTTCCTTCGCTGATGTGCATGTAGAAATTCTATTAAATTCATTTAAGTCCAATGCACAATAAAGCAAGTTCATTGCTTTAGCATTGATTTCAATTTGTTTAATGTCATATTCATTCTAATCCTCTTCGAGCTTTGGAATGGAAATGCCATTAACCAAAATGGAAGGAATATGAGGACCACTAACAATAATTTTCCAAAAAGATAACTAATAGATTGAATATAGATGCGCATGCGAGTTTTCCAAAATGTGTAATTTATGCCATTGAAAAACGGTGGTCTAACACTAATACCTACAAGGGTTGCCATAATCTTTAACTCAAAATCGATAGATTTTTAATCAGAGCACCGAGCTCTGATACCAATTGAAGGCCCACGTAGGCAACCCAAGAGGGGGGGGGTGAATTGGATTTTATAAAACTTTTGTACTATTTAAAAGATGAACTAAAGCAAGTATATACTAATGCAATTTAAGTGCTTGTGTATTTCAAATAAATGCACCAGAAATAATGAAATAAAAGCATAAAGAGAACAATCACACAAACACAAAGATTTATAGTGGTTCGGTGCCAACCAAGCATCTACATCCACTCCCCAAGAATCCCTTGGGAATTCCACTAAGTTTGGTTTTATAACTTAGGCTCACCAACAACCTTTACAACTTGTTTTGTCTTCGGGCTCACAAGTCAAATCCTAGTTGGTTTCAAGGCTCACCAACAACCACCCTTGATTTTACGGGATAACCAAGAACCTAAACAACTTGTTTTGGCTTCGGGCTCACAAGTAAAACCCTAGTTGGTTTCAAGGCTTACCAACAACCACTTTGGTTTTCCAAGGCTCACCAAAAACCTCTTTGGTTTTTCAAGGCTCACCAAAAACCTTAAGTAAAACAATGTAAGAGCAAGTATAAATGAATACAATAAAAAGCTTTCTAAAATAAAGCAAATATCTCTTTGAAGCCCGTTGAGAGTTGATGAAGATCTTGTCTTCAAGTTGATAAAGCCTTTGATTGATGCTTGAGGATGTGAACTTTGGATGCTTTCTTTGAAACTTGGAAGCTTGAAGGCTTGAACCACTCAACTCTTGAATCCTTGAAGAATATTCAAAAATCTCACCAAAGGATTACTTCCCCAATTGATTTTTGATGTTTATATAGCCTCCCAACACTTAAATGACCGTTTATAGCCATTAGGGAGGAAAATATGACCGTTTGGAAGCAAGTTGGAGAAGTTCTGCAGCCTAGAAAACTAGCTGTTACTGTTTAAGTGTCGACACTTCACCTTCAGGTGTCGACACTTCAGTTTCAAGTGTCGACACTTCAGTTTCTAGGTGTCGACACTTCACTTCCAAGTATCGACACTTCAGCTCCAGGTGTCGACACTTCACTGAAAGAGCTTTCTGAAGTTTTCTGTTTGTCTCAGGCCTTGAGTCGACACTTCACTCTTCAAGTGTCGACACTTGATCCTCAGGTGTCAACACTTCATTTCCAAGTGTCGACACTTGCCTGTGCCATTGCTGAAACATCTTCAAATAGAAACTTTAACCTCTTCAAGTTCTTCCATATTAATTCCAAAGTCCATATAATTGATTTTCCATTAATTTAAGAACTTTTTCAACTGAAATACAAGCATTTCTTCATTCAACATGGTTGAGTACTAAGATCTGAAAGATACACTTAAAATACAATTAGTACTAATATATACTTAAACATTTTGTCAATCATCAAAATCAAGACCAGAGTCAACAATCTCCCCCTTTTTGATGATGACAAAACCTTTAAGTATATGAATAGGGTAAGCTTAAAAGGATTAATAATAAGATCTAATAATCACAAGTTTGATCATGAGAGCTTGAAATCCATTAACATCAAAATGGTCATGATAACAACAAATGATTATTAGTCTAAGCTTGATTCTAATCAATCAATTAAAACATTTTTAAAATCAATATGCATCTTTAAAAGTATTTTTCATTAAATACATTAATCAAAATCAAGTGAAGGTCTTAAAATCATAAATTTAATCATGATAGCATGAAATTCATCAACACCAAAAAGTTCATGATCATAGCCAATGATTATAAGTCCAAACTTGATTCTAATTAACTATTTAAAATAATTTCTCAAAGTAATTGATGCAATAAAAATTAATCTACATTTTTAATTATGGAAGGAGATGTTTAGAATTTACCAATATACATAATCCTTCCTTTTACCATTTAGTCCAAAATGTAGCTTGTCTACTTCTTTAAATTATCTTGTACAACCTCTTTTCAAGAACTTCCTTTCTTCATGTTGGGTTGCAAGACATTCCTGCAAAACAAATTAAGTGGACATTTTTGGTACCCAAACTTTCTTGGATCCTTTATGATTAGTAATTATGGTTCCTTTTGGAACCCAAACTTTTCTTAATCTAGAAGGATAAGCATTGAACCCACATTTATAAGAAAAATTGAAAGAAGCAGGAATATTGAAGTTCTTCAAAAGTTTTTGCTTCTTTTCCTCAATCAAAATATTTTTCTCATTAAAAACTTTATCACATAAATCTTTTAAAATAACATTTTCTTTTTCTAAAAATTCTTTTTCTTTAGAAAAATTATTCTTTTCATTTTTCAAAATATTAATCTTGGCATTTAAATCATCATTTTTATTTGCAAGATTGGTGTTGTCAAGAGAAAATGAATCTACATGCCTATTTAATTTCTTGTGCTCAATTTTTAGCAATCTATATTCATGCACAAGATCATTAGATGCATCATGTGATTCTTTAAAGGTAAAATCATAATTATTTTTATCACATACCTTTTCCTCATTTGCCATGAAACAAAGATGGGCAACTTCATCATCCATATTTGAATCTTCGCTATCACTCCAAGTTGCCATCATTGCCTTGAATTTCTTTTTGGCCTTGAGAGCTATTATTTTCTTTTCTGTATCATCTTCCACTATCCTTTGCCATAAGCTCAACTCATAGGTCATGAGTGAACCGATAAGCTCCTCCAAAGATAAGGTTTCTACATCTTTAGCTTCTTGGATCGCCGTCACCTTTGGATCCCATGATTTTGGCAAGGATCTAAGAATTTTGTTCACCAAATCAGCATTAGTATAGATTTTGCCAAGACTTTTTAATTCATTAATAATAGTCATAAATCTTGAAAACATATCAGATATAGATTCATAATGCATCATTTCAAAAATTTCAAAAGAATGTATAAGCAAATTAATTTTAGTGTTCTTCACTTGAATAGTACCCTCATGAGTAACTTCAAGTGTGTCCCATATTTCCTTCGCTGATGTGCATGTAGAAATTCTATTAAATTCATTTAAGTCCAATGCACAATAAAGCAAGTTCATTGCTTTAGCATTGATTTCAATTTGTTTAATGTCATATTCATTCTAATCCTCTTCGAGCTTTGGAATGGAAATGCCATTAACCAAAATGGAAGGAATATGAGGACCACTAACAATAATTTTCCAAAAAAGATAACTAATAGATTGAATATAGATGCGCATGCGAGTTTTCCAAAATGTGTAATTTATGCCATTGAAAAACGGTGGTCTAACACTAATACCTACAAGGGTTGCCATAATCTTTAACTCAAAATCGATAGATTTTTAATCAGAGCACCGAGCTCTGATACCAATTGAAGGCCCACGTAGGCAACCCAAGAGGGGGGGTGAATTGGATTTTATAAAACTTTTGTACTATTTAAAAGATGAACTAAAGCAAGTATATACTAATGCAATTTAAGTGCTTGTGTATTTCAAATAAATGCACCAGAAATAATGAAATAAAAGCATAAAGAGAACAATCACACAAACACAAAGATTTATAGTGGTTCGGTGCCAACCAAGCATCTACATCCACTCCCCAAGAATCCCTTGGGAATTCCACTAAGTTTGGTTTTATAACTTAGGCTCACCAACAACCTTTACAACTTGTTTTGTCTTCGGGCTCACAAGTCAAATCCTAGTTGGTTTCAAGGCTCACCAACAACCACCCTTGATTTTACGGGATAACCAAGAACCTAAACAACTTGTTTTGGCTTCGGGCTCACAAGTAAAACCCTAGTTGGTTTCAAGGCTTACCAACAACCACTTTGGTTTTCCAAGGCTCACCAAAAACCTCTTTGGTTTTTCAAGGCTCACCAAAAACCTTAAGTAAAACAATGTAAGAGCAAGTATAAATGAATACAATAAAAAGCTTTCTAAAATAAAGCAAATATCTCTTTGAAGCCCGTTGAGAGTTGATGAAGATCTTATCTTCAAGTTGATGAAGCCTTTGATTGATGCTTGAGGATGTGAACTTTGGATGCTTTCTTTGAAACTTGGAAGCTTGAAGGCTTGAACCACTCAACTCTTGAATCCTTGAAGAATATTCAAAAATCTCACCAAATGATTACTTCCCCAATTGATTTTTGATGTTTATATAGCCTCCCAACACTTAAATGACCGTTTATAGCCGTTAGGGAGGAAAATATGACCGTTTGGAAGCAAGTTGGAGAAGTTCTGCAGCCTAGAAAACTAGCTGTTACTGTTTAAGTGTCGACACTTCACCTTCAGGTGTCGACACTTCAGTTTCAAGTGTCGACACTTCAGTTTCTAGGTGTCGACACTTCACTTCCAAGTATCGACACTTCAGCTCCAGGTGTCGACACTTCACTGAAAGAGCTTTCTGAAGTTTTCTGTTTGTCTCAGGCCTTGAGTCGACACTTCACTCTTCAAGTGTCGACACTTGATCCTCAGGTGTCGACACTTCATTTCCAAGTGTCGACACTTGCCTGTGCCATTGCTGAAACATCTTCAAATAGAAACTTTAACCTCTTCAAGTTCTTCCATATTAATTCCAAAGTCCATATAATTGATTTTCCATTAATTTAAGGACTTTTTCAACTGAAATACAAGCATTTCTTCATTCAACATGGTTGAGTACTAAGATCTGAAAGATACACTTAAAATACAATTAGTACTCATATATACTTAAACATTTTGTCAATCATCAAAATCAAGACCAGAGTCAACAATCTCCCCCTTTTTGATGATGACAAAACCTTTAAGTATATGAATAGGGTAAGCTTAAAAGGATTAATAATAAGATTAACATGTAAGCTTAAAACAATAAGCACCAAGCTCCCCCTCAAAATATGATCCAAAAAATCTTAAAAAATATTTTTCAAAATATGCAAAAAATTTTAAATTTTCAAAATTTCTTCTTCTTACTAATTCTTTCCTTTAGATAAAAACATTTTACATTCTTCTCCCCCTTTTGCACTTTCTTTCATTTCTCAAATGATTTTTCATGTTTATCCAATCTTTCCCTTTTCATACTTAACAATTTTCTCCCCCTTTTTGACATCATGAAAAAAGGGTGAAAGGCAATACAAAGTGGGAATGAAGTTGGAAAGAATGGCAAGTAGGTCATCAAAATCAATGCATGAAATCAAATATTTATGATATCAATTGAATATGATATAAATTGAACAAGATACCAAAGAATGTAAGCACATGCAAGAAATGATTTGATGTATATTATCCATTCGCCTTACTTGTTCACGGGATAAGGTCATAGCGGCACCCCTACACATCATAAGAGAGCCCGTTGAATGGGAAGAGAGGGTCCTTAAGCCCTACTTATCTCCTATGACCGGACGGCCATGGTGACTAACCCAATCCGAAGCAGTTACTAGGAATTCTTTTAAAATAATTTTGATACCAATAGAATATGATACCATTTGAATGTAACTCCCCTCAAAGAATTAGATTTGAAAACAAGGAGTATCAGAGCAATATAAGCAAAGCATGATATCAACAAGATATTCAAAGCATCAAATATGATAACAAATCTTTGGATGCTCCCCCTGAATGTTATTCCTCCTTTAAAATATGCATTTATTTCAGGAATAAAACATGAAAGCTTATGCATCAAGATTTGAAATTTTTCAAGATATTCATGATTTTCAAAATACAAAGCATTTATATCACTTAAAAACTTTTAGCATGATTTCAAATTCATTTTAAGATGATTTGATATCCATACAAATGCTAGAAGTAATATGATATCAAGTCTAGCTATTAGAGCAAGGGTTTGTCAATAAGCATACATTCTTCTTAAAAGTAACCCTTAACTACTAGTTCTATACTTGATCCAAATCATTTCTAGATTATGCATAGATGCCAAAAATAAAAACATATAAATCATAGCATTTCACTTGAAATAATTTAGAAACTATATTAATCAAAATCAAGTGAAGATCTAATAATCACAAGTTTGATCATGAGAGCTTGAAATCCATTAACATCAAAATGGTCATGATAACAACAAATGATTATTAGTCTAAGCTTGATTCTAATCAATCAATTAAAACATTTTTAAAATCAATATGCATCTTTAAAAGTATTTTTCATTAAATACATTAATCAAAATCAAGTGAAGGTCTTAAAATCATAAATTTAATCATGATAGCATGAAATTCATCAACACCAAAAAGTTCATGATCATAGCCAATGATTATAAGTCCAAACTTGATTCTAATTAACTATTTAAAATAATTTCTCAAAGTAATTGATGCAATAAAAATTAATCTACATTTTTAATTATGGAAGGAGATGTTTAGAATTTACCAATATACATAATCCTTCCTTTTACCATTTAGTCCAAAATGTAGCTTGTCTACTTCTTTAAATTATCTTGTACAACCTCTTTTCAAGAACTTCCTTTCTTCATGTTGGGTTGCAAGACATTCCTGCAAAACAAATTAAGTGGACATTTTTGGTACCCAAACTTTCTTGGATCCTTTATGATTAGTAATTATGGTTCCTTTTGGAACCCAAACTTTTCTTAATCTAGAAGGATAAGCATTGAACCCACATTTATAAGAAAAATTGAAAGAAGCAGGAATATTGAAGTTCTTCAAAAGTTTTTGCTTCTTTTCCTCAATCAAAATATTTTTCTCATTAAAAACTTTATCACATAAATCTTTTAAAATAACATTTTCTTTTTCTAAAAATTCTTTTTCTTTAGAAAAATTATTCTTTTCATTTTTCAAAATATTAATCTTGGCATTTAAATCATCATTTTTATTTGCAAGATTGGTGTTGTCAAGAGAAAATGAATCTACATGCCTATTTAATTTCTTGTGCTCAATTTTTAGCAATCTATATTCATGCACAAGATCATTAGATGCATCAAGTGATTCTTTAAAGGTAAAATCATAATTATTTTTATCACATACCTTTTCCTCATTTGCCATGAAACAAAGATGGGCAACTTCATCATCCATATTTGAATCTTCGCTATCACTCCAAGTTGCCATCATTGCCTTGAATTTCTTTTTGGCCTTGAGAGCTATTATTTTCTTTTCTGTATCATCTTCCACTATCCTTTGCCATAAGCTCAACTCATAGGTCATGAGTGAACCGATAAGCTCCTCCAAAGATAAGGTTTCTACATCTTTAGCTTCTTGGATCGCCGTCACCTTTGGATCCCATGATTTTGGCAAGGATCTAAGAATTTTGTTCACCAAATCAGCATTAGTATAGATTTTGCCAAGACTTTTTAATTCATTAATAATAGTCATAAATCTTGAAAACATATCAGATATAGATTCATAATGCATCATTTCAAAAATTTCAAAAGAATGTATAAGCAAATTAATTTTAGTGTTCTTCACTTGAAGAGTACCCTCATGAGTAACTTCAAGTGTGTCCCATATTTCCTTCGCTGATGTGCATGTAGAAATTCTATTAAATTCATTTAAGTCCAATGCACAATAAAGCAAGTTCATTGCTTTAGCATTGATTTCAATTTGTTTAATGTCATATTCATTCTAATCCTCTTCGAGCTTTGGAATGGAAATGCCATTAACCAAAATGGAAGGAATATGAGGACCACTAACAATAATTTTCCAAAAAAGATAACTAATAGATTGAATATAGATGCGCATGCGAGTTTTCCAAAATGTGTAATTTATGCCATTGAAAAACGGTGGTCTAACACTAATACCTACAAGGGTTGCCATAATCTTTAACTCAAAATCGATAGATTTTTAATCAGAGCACCGAGCTCTGATACCAATTGAAGGCCCACGTAGGCAACCCAAGAGGGGGGGTGAATTGGATTTTATAAAACTTTTGTACTATTTAAAAGATGAACTAAAGCAAGTATATACTAATGCAATTTAAGTGCTTGTGTATTTCAAATAAATGCACCAGAAATAATGAAATAAAAGCATAAAGAGAACAATCACACAAACACAAAGATTTATAGTGGTTCGGTGCCAACCAAGCATCTACATCCACTCCCCAAGAATCCCTTGGGAATTCCACTAAGTTTGGTTTTATAACTTAGGCTCACCAACAACCTTTACAACTTGTTTTGTCTTCGGGCTCACAAGTCAAATCCTAGTTGGTTTCAAGGCTCACCAACAACCACCCTTGATTTTACGGGATAACCAAGAACCTAAACAACTTGTTTTGGCTTCGGGCTCACAAGTAAAACCCTAGTTGGTTTCAAGGCTTACCAACAACCACTTTGGTTTTCCAAGGCTCACCAAAAACCTCTTTGGTTTTTCAAGGCTCACCAAAAACCTTAAGTAAAACAATGTAAGAGCAAGTATAAATGAATACAATAAAAAGCTTTCTAAAATAAAGCAAATATCTCTTTGAAGCCCGTTGAGAGTTGATGAAGATCTTGTCTTCAAGTTGATGAAGCCTTTGATTGATGCTTGAGGATGTGAACTTTGGATGCTTTCTTTGAAACTTGGAAGCTTGAAGGCTTGAACCACTCAACTCTTGAATCCTTGAAGAATATTCAAAAATCTCACCAAATGATTACTTCCCCAATTGATTTTTGATGTTTATATAGCCTCCCAACACTTAAATGACCGTTTATAGCCGTTAGGGAGGAAAATATGACCGTTTGGAAGCTAGTTGGAGAAGTTCTGCAGCCTAGAAAACTAGCTGTTACTGTTTAAGTGTCGACACTTCACCTTCAGGTGTCGACACTTCAGTTTCAAGTGTCGACACTTCAGTTTCTAGGTGTCGACACTTCACTTCCAAGTATCGACACTTCAGCTCCAGGTGTCGACACTTCACTGAAAGAGCTTTCTGAAGTTTTCTGTTTGTCTCAGGCCTTGAGTCGACACTTCACTCTTCAAGTGTCGACACTTGATCCTCAGGTGTCGACACTTCATTTCCAAGTGTCGACACTTGCCTGTGCCATTGCTGAAACATCTTCAAATAGAAACTTTAACCTCTTCAAGTTCTTTCATATTAATTCCAAAGTCCATATAATTGATTTTCCATTAATTTAAGGACTTTTTCAACTGAAATACAAGCATTTCTTCATTCAACATGGTTGAGTACTAAGATCTGAAAGATACACTTAAAATACAATTAGTACTCATATATACTTAAACATTTTGTCAATCATCAAAATCAAGACCAGAGTCAACAATCTCCCCCTTTTTGATGATGACAAAACCTTTAAGTATATGAATAGGGTAAGCTTAAAAGGATTAATAATAAGATTAACATGTAAGCTTAAAACAATAAGCACCAAGCTCCCCCTCAAAATATGATCCAAAAAATCTTAAAAAATATTTTTCAAAATATGCAAAAAATTTTAAATTTTCAAAATTTCTTCTTCTTACTAATTCTTTCCTTTAGATAAAAATATTTTACATTCTTCTCCCCCTTTTGCACTTTCTTTCATTTCTCAAATGATTTTTCATGTTTATCCAATCTTTCCCTTTTCATACTTAACAATTTTCTCCCCCTTTTTGACATCATGAAAAAAGGGTGAAAGGCAATACAAAGTGGGAATGAAGTTGGAAAGATTGGCAAGTAGGTCATCAAAATCAATGCATGAAATCAAATATTTATGATATCAATTGAATATGATATAAATTGAATAAGATACCAAAGAATGTAAGCACATGCAAGAAATGATTTGATGTATATTATCCATTCGCCTTACTTGTTCACGGGATAAGGTCATAGCGGCACCCCTACACATCATAAGAGAGCCCGTTGAATGGGAAGAGAGGGTCCTTAAGCCCTACTTATCTCCTATGACCGGACGGCCATGGTGACTAACCCAATCCGAAGCAGTTACTAGAAATTCTTTTAAAATAATTTTGATACCAATAGAATATGATACCATTTGAATGTAACTCCCCTCAAAGAATTAGATTTGAAAACAAGGAGTATCAGAGCAATATAAGCAAAGCATGATATCAACAAGATATTCAAAGCATCAAATATGATAACAAATCTTTGGATGCTCCCCCTGAATGTTATTCCTCCTTTAAAATATGCATTTATTTCAGGAATAAAACATGAAAGCTTATGCATCAAGATTTGAAATTTTTCAAGATATTCATGATTTTCAAAATACAAAGCATTTATATCACTTAAAAACTTTTAGCATGATTTCAAATTCATTTTAAGATGATTTGATATCCATACAAATGCTAGAAGTAATATGATATCAAGTCTAGCTATTAGAGCAAGGGTTTGTCAATAAGCATACCTTCTTCTTAAAAGTAACCCTTAACTACTAGTTCTATACTTGATCCAAATCATTTCTAGATTATGCATAGATGCCAAAAATAAAAACATATAAATCATAGCATTTCACTTGAAATAATTTAGAAACTATATTAATCAAAATCAAGTGAAGATCTAATAATCACAAGTTTGATCATGAGAGCTTGAAATCCATTAACATCAAAATGGTCATGATAACAACAAATGATTATTAGTCTAAGCTTGATTCTAATCAATCAATTAAAACATTTTTAAAATCAATATGCATCTTTAAAAGTATTTTTCATTAAATACATTAATCAAAATCAAGTGAAGGTCTTAAAATCATAAATTTAATCATGATAGCATGAAATTCATCAACACCAAAAAGTTCATGATCATAGCCAATGATTATAAGTCCAAACTTGATTCTAATTAACTATTTAAAATAATTTCTCAAAGTAATTGATGCAATAAAAATTAATCTACATTTTTAATTATGGAAGGAGATGTTTAGAATTTACCAATATACATAATCCTTCCTTTTACCATTTAGTCCAAAATGTAGCTTGTCTACTTCTTTAAATTATCTTGTACAACCTCTTTTCAAGAACTTCCTTTCTTCATGTTGGGTTGCAAGACATTTCTGCAAAACAAATTAAGTGGACATTTTTGGTACCCAAACTTTCTTGGATCCTTTATGATTAGTAATTATGGTTCCTTTTGGAACCCAAACTTTTCTTAATCTAGAAGGATAAGCATTGAACCCACATTTATAAGAAAAATTGAAAGAAGCAGGAATATTGAAGTTCTTCAAAAGTTTTTGCTTCTTTTCCTCAATCAAAATATTTTTCTCATTAAAAACTTTATCACATAAATCTTTTAAAATAACATTTTCTTTTTCTAAAAATTCTTTTTCTTTAGAAAAATTATTCTTTTCATTTTTCAAAATATTAATCTTGGCATTTAAATCATCATTTTTATTTGCAAGATTGGTGTTGTCAAGAGAAAATGAATCTACATGCCTATTTAATTTCTTGTGCTCAATTTTTAGCAATCTATATTCATGCACAAGATCATTAGATGCATCATGTGATTCTTTAAAGGTAAAATCATAATTATTTTTATCACATACCTTTTCCTCATTTGCCATGAAACAAAGATGGGCAACTTCATCATCCATATTTGAATCTTCGCTATCACTCCAAGTTGCCATCATTGCCTTGAATTTCTTTTTGGCCTTGAGAGCTATTATTTTCTTTTCTGTATCATCTTCCACTATCCTTTGCCATAAGCTCAGCTCATAGGTCATGAGTGAACCGATAAGCTCCTCCAAAGATAAGGTTTCTACATCTTTAGCTTCTTGGATCGCCGTCACCTTTGGATCCCATGATTTTGGCAAGGATCTAAGAATTTTGTTCACCAAATCAGCATTAGTATAGATTTTGCCAAGACTTTTTAATTCATTAATAATAGTCATAAATCTTGAAAACATATCAGATATAGATTCATAATGCATCATTTCAAAAATTTCAAAAGAATGTATAAGCAAATTAATTTTAGTGTTCTTCACTTGAAGAGTACCCTCATGAGTAACTTCAAGTGTGTCCCATATTTCCTTCGCTGATGTGCATGTAGAAATTCTATTAAATTCATTTAAGTCCAATGCACAATAAAGCAAGTTCATTGCTTTAGCATTGATTTCAATTTGTTTAATGTCATATTCATTCTAATCCTCTTCGAGCTTTGGAATGGAAATGCCATTAACCAAAATGGAAGGAATATGAGGACCACTAACAATAATTTTCCAAAAAAGATAACTAATAGATTGAATATAGATGCGCATGCGAGTTTTCCAAAATGTGTAATTTATGCCATTGAAAAACGGTGGTCTAACACTAATACCTACAAGGGTTGCCATAATCTTTAACTCAAAATCGATAGATTTTTAATCAGAGCACCGAGCTCTGATACCAATTGAAGGCCCACGTAGGCAACCCAAGAGGGGGGGGGTGAATTGGATTTTATAAAACTTTTGTACTATTTAAAAGATGAACTAAAGCAAGTATATACTAATGCAATTTAAGTGCTTGTGTATTTCAAATAAATGCACCAGAAATAATGAAATAAAAGCATAAAGAGAACAATCACACAAACACAAAGATTTATAGTGGTTCGGTGCCAACCAAGCATCTACATCCACTCCCCAAGAATCCCTTGGGAATTCCACTAAGTTTGGTTTTATAACTTAGGCTCACCAACAACCTTTACAACTTGTTTTGTCTTCGGGCTCACAAGTCAAATCCTAGTTGGTTTCAAGGCTCACCAACAACCACCCTTGATTTTACGGGATAACCAAGAACCTAAACAACTTGTTTTGGCTTCGGGCTCACAAGTAAAACCCT
The DNA here is from genome assembly GCA_021397845.1 of Areca catechu. Classification (NCBI taxonomy): domain Eukaryota; kingdom Viridiplantae; phylum Streptophyta; class Magnoliopsida; order Arecales; family Arecaceae; genus Areca; species Areca catechu. The sequence goes on along the minus strand of CM038039.1, from coordinate 155,463,655 downwards.
AGTTGGTTTCAAGGCTTACCAACAACCACTTTGGTTTTCCAAGGCTCACCAAAAACCTCTTTGGTTTTTCAAGGCTCACCAAAAACCTTAAGTAAAACAATGTAAGAGCAAGTATAAATGAATACAATAAAAAGCTTTCTAAAATAAAGCAAATATCTCTTTGAAGCCCGTTGAGAGTTGATGAAGATCTTGTCTTCAAGTTGATGAAGCCTTTGATTGATGCTTGAGGATGTGAACTTTGGATGCTTTCTTTGAAACTTGGAAGCTTGAAGGCTTGAACCACTCAACTCTTGAATCCTTGAAGAATATTCAAAAATCTCACCAAATGATTACTTCCCCAATTGATTTTTGATGTTTATATAGCCTCCCAACACTTAAATGACCGTTTATAGCCGTTAGGGAGGAAAATATGACCGTTTGGAAGCTAGTTGGAGAAGTTCTGCAGCCTAGAAAACTAGCTGTTACTGTTTAAGTGTCGACACTTCACCTTCAGGTGTCGACACTTCAGTTTCAAGTGTCGACACTTCAGTTTCTAGGTGTCGACACTTCACTTCCAAGTATCGACACTTCAGCTCCAGGTGTCGACACTTCACTGAAAGAGCTTTCTGAAGTTTTCTGTTTGTCTCAGGCCTTGAGTCGACACTTCACTCTTCAAGTGTCGACACTTGATCCTCAGGTGTCGACACTTCATTTCCAAGTGTCGACACTTGCCTGTGCCATTGCTGAAACATCTTCAAATAGAAACTTTAACCTCTTCAAGTTCTTCCATATTAATTCCAAAGTCCATATAATTGATTTTCCATTAATTTAAGGACTTTTTCAACTGAAATACAAGCATTTCTTCATTCAACATGGTTGAGTACTAAGATCTGAAAGATACACTTAAAATACAATTAGTACTCATATATACTTAAACATTTTGTCAATCATCAAAATCAAGACCAGAGTCAACAATCTCCCCCTTTTTGATGATGACAAAACCTTTAAGTATATGAATAGGGTAAGCTTAAAAGGATTAATAATAAGATTAACATGTAAGCTTAAAACAATAAGCACCAAGCTCCCCTCAAAATATGATCCAAAAAATCTTAAAAAATATTTTTCAAAATATGCAAAAAATTTTAAATTTTCAAAATTTCTTCTTCTTACTAATTCTTTCCTTTAGATAAAAATATTTTACATTCTTCTCCCCCTTTTGCACTTTCTTTCATTTCTCAAATGATTTTTCATGTTTATCCAATCTTTCCCTTTTCATACTTAACAATTTTCTCCCCCTTTTTGACATCATGAAAAAAGGGTGAAAGGCAATACAAAGTGGGAATGAAGTTGGAAAGATTGGCAAGTAGGTCATCAAAATCAATGCATTAAATCAAATATTTATGATATCAATTGAATATGATATAAATTGAATAAGATACCAAAGAATGTAAGCACATGCAAGAAATGATTTGATGTATATTATCCATTCGCCTTACTTGTTCACGGGATAAGGTCATAGCGGCACCCCTACACATCATAAGAGAGCCCGTTGAATGGGAAGAGAGGGTCCTTAAGCCCTACTTATCTCCTATGACCGGACGGCCATGGTGACTAACCCAATCCGAAGCAGTTACTAGAAATTCTTTTAAAATAATTTTGATACCAATAGAATATGATACCATTTGAATGTAACTCCCCTCAAAGAATTAGATTTGAAAACAAGGAGTATCAGAGCAATATAAGCAAAGCATGATATCAACAAGATATTCAAAGCATCAAATATGATAACAAATCTTTGGATGCTCCCCCTGAATGTTATTCCTCCTTTAAAATATGCATTTATTTCAGGAATAAAACATGAAAGCTTATGCATCAAGATTTGAAATTTTTCAAGATATTCATGATTTTCAAAATACAAAGCATTTATATCACTTAAAAACTTTTAGCATGATTTCAAATTCATTTTAAGATGATTTGATATCCATACAAATGCTAGAAGTAATATGATATCAAGTCTAGCTATTAGAGCAAGGGTTTGTCAATAAGCATACCTTCTTCTTAAAAGTAACCCTTAACTACTAGTTCTATACTTGATCCAAATCATTTCTAGATTATGCATAGATGCCAAAAATAAAAACATATAAATCATAGCATTTCACTTGAAATAATTTAGAAACTATATTAATCAAAATCAAGTGAAGATCTAATAATCACAAGTTTGATCATGAGAGCTTGAAATCCATTAACATCAAAATGGTCATGATAACAACAAATGATTATTAGTCTAAGCTTGATTCTAATCAATCAATTAAAACATTTTTAAAATCAATATGCATCTTTAAAAGTATTTTTCATTAAATACATTAATCAAAATCAAGTGAAGGTCTTAAAATCATAAATTTAATCATGATAGCATGAAATTCATCAACACCAAAAAGTTCATGATCATAGCCAATGATTATAAGTCCAAACTTGATTCTAATTAACTATTTAAAATAATTTCTCAAAGTAATTGATGCAATAAAAATTAATCTACATTTTTAATTATGGAAGGAGATGTTTAGAATTTACCAATATACATAATCCTTCCTTTTACCATTTAGTCCAAAATGTAGCTTGTCTACTTCTTTAAATTATCTTGTACAACCTCTTTTCAAGAACTTCCTTTCTTCATGTTGGGTTGCAAGACATTTCTGCAAAACAAATTAAGTGGACATTTTTGGTACCCAAACTTTCTTGGATCCTTTATGATTAGTAATTATGGTTCCTTTTGGAACCCAAACTTTTCTTAATCTAGAAGGATAAGCATTGAACCCACATTTATAAGAAAAATTGAAAGAAGCAGGAATATTGAAGTTCTTCAAAAGTTTTTGCTTCTTTTCCTCAATCAAAATATTTTTCTCATTAAAAACTTTATCACATAAATCTTTTAAAATAACATTTTCTTTTTCTAAAAATTCTTTTTCTTTAGAAAAATTATTCTTTTCATTTTTCAAAATATTAATCTTGGCATTTAAATCATCATTTTTATTTGCAAGATTGGTGTTGTCAAGAGAAAATGAATCTACATGCCTATTTAATTTCTTGTGCTCAATTTTTAGCAATCTATATTCATGCACAAGATCATTAGATGCATCATGTGATTCTTTAAAGGTAAAATCATAATTATTTTTATCACATACCTTTTCCTCATTTGCCATGAAACAAAGATGGGCAACTTCATCATCCATATTTGAATCTTCGCTATCACTCCAAGTTGCCATCATTGCCTTGAATTTCTTTTTGGCCTTGAGAGCTATTATTTTCTTTTCTGTATCATCTTCCACTATCCTTTGCCATAAGCTCAACTCATAGGTCATGAGTAAACCGATAAGCTCCTCCAAAGATAAGGTTTCTACATCTTTAGCTTCTTGGATCGCCGTCACCTTTGGATCCCATGATTTTGGCAAGGATCTAAGAATTTTGTTCACCAAATCAGCATTAGTATAGATTTTGCCAAGACTTTTTAATTCATTAATAATAGTCATAAATCTTGAAAACATATCAGATATAGATTCAAAATGCATCATTTCAAAAATTTCAAAAGAATGTATAAGCAAATTAATTTTAGTGTTCTTCACTTGAAGAGTACCCTCATGAGTAACTTCAAGTGTGTCCCATATTTCCTTCGCTGATGTGCATGTAGAAATTCTATTAAATTCATTTAAGTCCAATGCACAATAAAGCAAGTTCATTGCTTTAGCATTGATTTCAATTTGTTTAATGTCATATTCATTCTAATCCTCTTCGAGCTTTGGAATGGAAATGCCATTAACCAAAATGGAAGGAATATGAGGACCACTAACAATAATTTTCCAAAAAAGATAACTAATAGATTGAATATAGATGCGCATGCGAGTTTTCCAAAATGTGTAATTTATGCCATTGAAAAACGGTGGTCTAACACTAATACCTACAAGGGTTGCCATAATCTTTAACTCAAAATCGATAGATTTTTAATCAGAGCAACGAGCTCTGATACCAATTGAAGGCCCACGTAGGCAACCCAAGAGGGGGGGTGAATTGGATTTTATAAAACTTTTGTACTATTTAAAAGATGAACTAAAGCAAGTATATACTAATGCAATTTAAGTGCTTGTGTATTTCAAATAAATGCACCAGAAATAATGAAATAAAAGCATAAAGAGAACAATCACACAAACACAAAGATTTATAGTGGTTCGGTGCCAACCAAGCATCTACATCCACTCCCCAAGAATCCCTTGGGAATTCCACTAAGTTTGGTTTTATAACTTAGGCTCACCAACAACCTTTACAACTTGTTTTGTCTTCGGGCTCACAAGTCAAATCCTAGTTGGTTTCAAGGCTCACCAACAACCACCCTTGATTTTACGGGATAACCAAGAACCTAAACAACTTGTTTTGGCTTCGGGCTCACAAGTAAAACCCTAGTTGGTTTCAAGGCTTACCAATAACCACTTTGGTTTTCCAAGGCTCACCAAAAACCTCTTTGGTTTTCCAAGGCTCACCAAAAACCTTAAGTAAAATAATGTAAGAGCAAGTATAAATGAATACAATAAAAGCTTTCTAAAATAAAGCAAATATCTCTTTGAAGCCCGTTGAGAGTTGATGAAGATCTTGTCTTCAAGTTGATGAAGCCTTTGATTGATGCTTGAGGATGTGAACTTTGGATGCTTTCTTTGAAACTTGGAAGCTTGAAGGCTTGAACCACTCAACTCTTGAATCCTTGAAGAATATTCAAAAATCTCACCAAAGGATTACTTTCCCAATTGATTTTTGATGTTTATATAGCCTCCCAACACTTAAATGACCGTTTATAGCCGTTAGGGAGGAAAATATGACCGTTTGGAAGCAAGTTGGAGAAGTTCTGCAGCCTAGAAAACTAGCTGTTACTGTTTAAGTGTCGACACTTCACCTTCAGGTGTCGACACTTCAGTTTCAAGTGTCGACACTTCAGTTTCTAGGTGTCGACACTTCACTTCCAAGTATCGACACTTCAGCTCCAGGTGTCGACACTTCACTGAAAGAGCTTTCTGAAGTTTTCTGTTTGTCTCAGGCCTTGAGTCGACACTTCACTCTTCAAGTGTCGACACTTGATCCTCAGGTGTCGACACTTCATTTCCAAGTGTCGACACTTGCCTGTGCCATTGCTGAAACATCTTCAAATAGAAACTTTAACCTCTTCAAGTTCTTCCATATTAATTCCAAAGTCCATATAATTGATTTTCCATTAATTTAAGGACTTTTTCAACTGAAATACAAGCATTTCTTCATTCAACATGGTTGAGTACTAAGATCTGAAAGATACACTTAAAATACAATTAGTACTCATATATACTTAAACATTTTGTCAATCATCAAAATCAAGACCAGAGTCAACAGGGCTTAAATCAAAGTTCAATTAAGCCTAGAATCTTCAAAATCAGTCAGCACACATTTCAAAGTAGAGTGTTTGAAGCTGCCGGTCCACTATGAACCAATCCAATGGTTCACGCATGCCAAGCCAATCCTTGGTTGCCATTACTGTCGATCCACGATAGAGATCCGTGGATAACAACCTCTCTCATCCACTACCATCGCCACCAGCCATTTCACCTCGCCTCTGGGACTGCCCGCCTGCCGAACAATCTGGTGATTACCTATTACCATGCCATGCCCGATCTACTCCGATCGGGTCCATCATGGTTTTGCTGCTCCTTGCATCAACCACAACCAAGCTCGTGGCCAGCACTGCCCTACGACCGATGAGCCCGCACCCTCCGCTGAGCCCAAGGCCATCCATAGAGCCCTGTATCCGACAATCCCGTGCTCTCCGTCGTCTCCTTCAACGCGATCAATGCCCAGTGATGCCTTATGTTGCCCTGCAACCAGCAAGCAACCATCTCCTTGCACTCGAAATCTAGCACCCATGATGACCATTTCATTGGATCTTCTCCATCTCCATAACGAGGACTACATCCTCATCATGGTGCCGTTGGATCTGGCGAGGGTGACGCCCTTAAGTCCTCTCTGCTAGTACTCCGCCCAAACCAGCACCATCGATGTCACATCTCTCTATTTTCAGGGAGGGAAGCAGGACCTCACCTTCAGATCTCAGCACCAAAGATCTGCTCCATGCGATCGTCAACCTCCACCAGACCTCACCACTAGAGATCTGCATGCCGTATCATCACGACATCCTCTTCCACTCTTCCTTCATGCCATCGCATCAAGATCGGCTCTGATACCAATTGTTGGAGCAAGGTCGCTCTGCAGAAACCCAGGATCCTCCTTGATGTCATCATGGTGGAAAGGGAACTCACGATTAGGGAAGAGATGGGGCACGCCGTCCGCTCCTATCATGGAGGTGTGCCCCCATGGGGCTGAACACATGAGAGAGAACCAAGGAGAGGGAGAAGGAAGAATGATGGCTAGGGAGAAAGAGCCCTGTATTTTCTTATTACATTCAATAAACCCTAATTATGTATATATACCTATACACGAATAGGTCGAACCCTACTCAAAACTCCCCTTAGGCCAACTCACGAAAGTCTGAATCCTGTCAGGCGAGTCGACTTGTCCAGCTCACTAGTCAACTCGTCGACATCCAAGTCGACTCGAACACCTGAGCATTGACTCATCCAGAACATCCTCTTTCTGTCAACCTACAGGAGTCGGCTTTTGCAGTAACCGAGCTGACTCGACCCATCCGAGTCAACTCCTACAGAGCTCGAGCTGACTCCAACCCTCAAGATCCCCAAACTCGAATCTCAAGCCCGTGGAGTGTCGAACTCCACTCTAGGACCAAACTCGTCCTAGACCTAGGACCCAAATCTGTCCTAGACATCCATGAATACATCATGAGCTCTCAACCCTGGGTCAAGCCCCCATGACCCAATAGAACTCAAAGAACCTTGGGGACTTATAAACTAGCTCCCAAACTTGTGTGGACTTTGAAGACTTGGAGCACCACATTTGCCCCAACATACTTATGCATGCAAACTATTTTTTGTTATTTAGGGGCGAGTTGAGATTATTTATCCCAAAGTTAGAGCCAAAGTTCTAAGTAGGGGATCCTATAGAAAATCTAGAAGTTCATGCATGCAAAAATAGACCATTAAGTGAAAGAAATAGGATCACCGAGGCTAAGAAGCCCTGGTAGGGCTAGCTCTCCTACAATACCATAACTTGTGAGTCAAGGGGGTGTACTTGGTTGTGATTTGAAGATGAATCCATGAAGGGGTCGCTCTATGCTCCCGGATGCGCATTGGAAGATCAAGCCGAAGACCCTGCGGATCCACGGCTTTCTATCCACTGACCCGAAAGTTGGTTGGATGGAATCCTAAATTTGTGAACTTTGAGAGACCTGCAAAATGCCAAGGGAGGGATAGAAAACAATGGAGAAGTGGGTTATATAGTTGAAAGAAGAAAGGGAAGAGGGGTTGTAAGAGGGGAGGCCAAGGGGTTAAGCATCCAAGGCTGATGGGGTTGCAGGGCTATTAGGGTTTCATTGGGGCTTGCAGGCTTGGCACAGGATGCTGGTTAGGGATTTAGGGTCTCTCACCCACTCCTTAAGGAGGACAAAGCATGAAGCAATTCTCAAGAAAACTCCTTTTTTTTCATTAATAAGAAGATTATCGAAATTGCATACAAAGGGATCCCTAATTTAGAGTCATGAGACTTAGGGCCCAAGAAAATGAAAATAAAGAAAATATGGGGTGCCCACTTTCTTTCTAATGTGTGGAACTGAATACAAAAAAGAAAATTCTTTCATGCCATACAAAATTTTTCCAAATAAGGCATATAGTGGGTGGCCAAGAGGAAACCATGAGGGGCACCAGAAAGCTTCCATCTAGGGCTGGGTGTGGTCCATAACTTCCTTAAACAGGCATCCATGAATCTGGGGATTAAAGTATATCCATTGGCGTGTGGACTTGGAGTGCTTGCAATGTGGAAGGGGTATGCTGGTGTGTGGACATCAACTCTTCATGCATGGGGCCAACCTCATGATCTTCCAAGTAGTCCTATGGTGTCGCATTCTAGGGAGTGATTGGGACTCCATATAGTCGTTGAGGTGGCACACTCGGTGTGGTCCTTCACATGCTTGGGTCTTCTCAGACTAGACTTAACCTCATAAGCTGAACATGACTATAAGACTCAAAAGAAAAGGCTCAACATGAGTTGACTTAACCAACTTAACTCAAGACTCAATTGAACTTGACTCAACTGAACTGACCATATCCCAAGACTGATCCAAAACCCTAATAGTATGGATCGAATTCTAAATACAAGACTCAATGATATCAAAACATGACTCAAACCCTAAGTTGGGCCTAAATGGGCCATGTCTTTATTACAGGACTCAAAATAAATAAAACCCTAATGACTCTGGTCAGATAACCACAGAGGGTTTAAAAGTCTCTACCTGATCTTGGTGCCCGCACCAATTCTTCGGGGGTGAGAGGAACTCGACCCTATCGAGTAAGGGTCACTCTGGCTCTGGTATCTCTCAAGAAGGTCTGGGTCGAGGTGCTACAAGTCCTCTCAAGTAATCCACAAATTATCAAATTCAGGTCAACCTTGCCAACGGACTAAGTAGCATTGATAGCCTTAGCCCCGGGTCGTGATGGCTTGATCATTCAGGATATGCTCGATCCGTTCTTCTCTTCCAGGCAGATTTAATGGTGGACACTCTAGGTTTGGTTCGCTCTCAAAGGATGGGTTAGGTCTAAAGGCCTCACTAGGAATCACTACTAGTTCCCTGTACTCGACTAAGTTCGCGATATTGAAGGTAGAGCTAATGCCAAAATCCGAGGGCAGATCTAGCACATAGGCATTGGGTCCGACCTTCTTTATCACTATAAAGGGTCCAGGTCTGCGAGCATGAAGCTTCTTAACAGTCCCTGGTGGAAACTGCTCAGGCCTAAGTCTAATCATAATAGAATCCTCTACATTAAATTCTTTGGCTCTTTTTCGGGAATTAGCCAGTTTCTTATATGTTTCATTACTTAGATTAATCTTTTGGCTAATGTGCTTATGCAAGTCTCGAATATGCTATGCGAATGACTCTATAGACTCTGAGACTCGTGCATGGATAGATTAGGGAATCAGATCGATGGGGCAATTAGGCTTATACCCATGGACTATCTCAAAAGGACTCTTGCCCGTGGACCTATTTACTAAGCTATTATAGGCGAACTCTACTCGAGGCAACAATATGTCCCAGTTTCCTGTGTGTTCACCTACAGGCACCTAAGGAGATTTCCTAGGCTACGATTCACCACTTCGGTTTGGCCATCTATCCGGGGGTGGTAGGATGTAAAAAACTTGAGTTTGGTCACTAACAAGTGCCAGAGAGTCTTCCAGATATAACTAGTGAACCTAACATCCCTATCAGATACGATGGTCTTGGGTAGGCCATAGAGTTTAACCACATTGTCTAGGAAAATATTGGCTACTCTAGACGTATCGAAGGTTTGCGAGCATGGGATGAAGTGATCCATCTTAGAGAACCTATCGACCACTACAAAGATGGAATCGTGTCTCTTTTGGGTCTTAGGTAATCCTAATATGAAGTCCATAGTGAAATCTTGCCATGGGTGATCAGGCACTGGCAAAGGTGTATATAGACCAGTGTTTTGCTTTTGCTATTTTGCAATAGCACAAGTTCTACATCAAGCTACTATCTAGGCAACATGCCTTTTCAGCCCCGGCTAATAAAACTGGTCCTCTATCGCTAAGATGGTCTTATTCCTACCAAAGTGACCAGCTAAACCTCTAGCATGTTTCTCCCAAATCAAGAATTCTTTAAGTGAAGTTCTAGGGATGCAGAGCCTATTGTCCTTGAACAGGTAGCCATCCTGAATGGTATACTCGCTATGGGTACTGGATGGTCCTAGCCTAATGGTCTGGTAAATGTCATCGAAGTCAGGGTAGGCCTCGTACTCATCCTTTAATCGATCGAACCCTATGAATTTTGTGCTGATCAAACTCAAAAGCAAAGACCTATGACTAAGGGCGTCTGCTACCTTGTTCTCTATCCTGGCATGGTGTTTCAGGATAAAGGTGAAAGCTTGGATGTACTCGATCCATTTACCATACCTAGGGTTGAGCTTCTTTTGGGAGTTTAGGAACTGGAGTGCCTTACGGTTATAATATAAGAAAAACTCCTACGATAGTAAATAGTGTCTCCAATACTTGAGGGCCTGGACTACCGCATAGAATTCCTTGTCATAAGTAGAGTACTTAAGTTTAGCCTCATTCAGGTTCTCACTAAAGAAGGCTATTGGATGACTTTCTTGGCTCAGTACCCCACCTATTCCTACTCCCGATGCATCGCATGTGACCTCAAACACCTTCAATAAGTCTGGTAACCTAAGGATAGGTGCGTGGGTCATCTTATCCTTAATTTCTAGGAAGGCCTTATCAGCTACTTTAGTTTATTCAAAAGTGCCCTTCCTAATGCAGTCTGTTATGGGTGTGACGATGGTGTTAAAACCCCTAATGAATCTTTTGTAAAAGGTTGCTAGGCCATGGAAGCTATGAACTTCATAGACACTAGAGGGTACAGGCCACTTGACCATAGACCTAACCTTTTCAGGGTCTATGGAACTCCTTCTAGGGTGACAACAAAACCTAGGAAGATAACCCTATATATCATGAACTCACACTTTTTAAGATTGGCATAGAGGCTATTCTTCCTAAGGGTCTGACACACTAATCTGAGGTGACTAAGGTGGTCCTCTCTAGTCCTGCTATAGATCAGTATATCATCGAAATAGACCACAACAAATCTTTCAGTGTACTCCTTCAGGACTTAGGTCATGATCTTCATGAATGTACTTGGTGCATTCAAAAGTCCAAAAGGCATCACAACCCACTCAAATAGGCCATCCTTTTTAAACACGATTTTCCTCTCATCCCCAAGTCTAATCCTAACCTGATGATAGCCACTCTTAAGATCAATCTTTGAGAAAATTGTAGCACCGGCCATCATATCTAGCATCTTGTCCAATCAGGGGATGAAAAACCTATACTTCACCGTAATCTTGTTGATGGCTCTACTGTCTATGCATATCCTCCAGGTACCATCTTTCTTAGGAGTCAGTAGAGCAGGGACTGCACATGGACTTAATCTCTCTCTAATGAAACCCTTCCTAAGTAATTCTCCCACTTGTTTTTGTAGCTCCTGATGCTTGATGGGGTACATTCTATAGTGGGGAAGGTTCGGCAAAGTGGCTCTTAGGACCAAGTCTATGGCATGCTAGATGTCTCTAAGGGGTGGTAATTGATCAGGTAATTCATCAGGAAAGACATCCTCAAATTCCTTTAGAGCCTCAACTACTTCTGGAGGGTGTTCCTTTTGGGTTGGCTCATGAATTTCTTTGGTGGTCAAGATCCAAATAAAGTTACCTTCAGTAATCTCCTTCTCTAATTCCTTAGCCTTAATTAGATTAACTCCTAGTTTCTTTTCCTTAAGGCTACTAGAACCTCTCTTAACTAGATCTCTAGGTGGAGTTGGATGGATCACAAACTTGTTCCCATGATGACTAAAGGCACAGATGTTGGTTCGACCAAACAGGGTTACATCATGATCATAAAGCCATGGTCGACCTGAGATGATACTACTGACTCCCATGGGAAGGACATCATACCAAATCTTTTCTTCATATGATTGTAGTTTAATCAAGATTTGGCACCTAGACTTGATTGGGATGGAGGTGGAATCTACCCATGAGACCTTATAGGGGCTAGGATGGGGAACTGTGATCAATCCTAAAGATTTGACTATACTAGCAGAGATGGCATTGACACAACTTCCATAATCTATTTTGATCTTGCACACCTTATTCCCTAACTTGATGAAGGTTTGTAGGATGTTAGTCCTACGCCAATCTTCCTGCTCCTTAGTTTGGATTTGGGTCAAGATGCACCTAACCACTCCTAGTAGGTCTTCAGACTCAAGCACTTCCTCTTCTCCATCATACTCATCTAGCAATTGGGTCTCAGCTTCGTAGACCTCTCCCTCAAGCTTAACTATGGGTTCAGACTCATCCTCGTCTAGCTCACCTATATGTAGGGCTGTGACTAGGCACTGGCTAGCATAATGTCCTAGTTTACAACATCTAAAGCACACATCCTAGGGACTGGGACTCCTCTGAACCTCTATAGACTTACCTCTATCCTCTCTAGGGCCATAGGGGTACTAGGCTGGGGTTGACTTAGTTCGGGATGGCTCGAACTGGGTCAGCTCGGGTTGGGTTGACTCGGGTAGGCCTGGCTAGATCTTGGGTACTTACTAGGGCTTTTAGTGGGCTCAGGTTTACGAAAGATTGGCCCTCTCTGGAAATGCTCATAATCCCTAGCAATTTGGTAGGCACGCTCTAAGTCACTAACCTCTCTCAAGAAAAGCTCCCTCCGTATGTCATCTCTAAGGCTAGCTCTAAACCTAGACAGGGTGACTAACTCAGATTTGTCTATGTTGCATCGCATGGCATACTCATCAAATTTTGCGATGTACTCAGCCACACTCTTGCTACCCTGACTCAATCTTTGCCACTGGTGGTATGATGCTGGGAGGTACTCATTCTAAGCCATGGCCTTCCAGGTGACTATGGGTTCATGACCTCCTTGTCTAAGTACTCTCTCAACACTAGCCCAATATAACCTAGCCTGGCAGACTAACTTAAGCTTGGCAAACTTAAACTTGCGCTCCTCAGACATATCGTATCACTCGAAATACTGGTTGACTTCTCCCTTCCAATCTATATAAACCTTTAGGTCAAGACAACCATTGAAAGTGGGTGCTTTAAATCTAATGTTCCTGAAGGCTCTCTCTTCCTGGTCCATGAAATCCTGATTGGGTCTCCTTGGGTGAACCTCTAGGACTAGATCACGACAAAGGGTTCTCCTAGGTTTAGCCTTGAAGTAGGGATCATGGCATGGGGCTCTCCTGGGATGGAGAGGTGACTCAAGGCCTGGCTCAGTGTGAGGCCCATGTGCCTCCTCTAAGGTTCCTAGCCTAGTCTCCACCTGATCAAATCTCCGATTCATCTGGGTAAAAGATTGGGCCATTTGATTAGTGAGGGCTCTAATATGGGCTTCAAGATTTGGAATTTCCATGGGTTCAGTCGACGGTGGGAGTGGTGGATGATATGCAACTCCTGACCTAGTACACATGCAAGACTCAAGGACAATCGAATATAGTTTCCTAGACGTAGAGCCCAAACAAAATGGATTGACTCAACTTACACACAACACAACCCCTAGTCCTTCCACTAGCTAGGTAAGAGGTGGGATGGTGAGAGGCCCCTTTGCTTTTGCATTGACCTAATTAAGGAACCACCAATTTGCTTAGGGTGTTTGCCTCTGGACCCCTAGCCTAGACACTAGCTTCCAGTAATAGGAGAGGTATTGGGTGCATTAGTCTTCTCACAAAGGTTGGACCCGACCTGTTGGTGTCCCTAGCTCAGTAGAGTAAAGCAAATTAGGTCAAATTGATTTTAAATTAGGTTTTGGGTTCGAATGCTAGGATTGCTATTTTGGGCTAAGGAGAGGTAATCAACTCCTCCCCCCATCTGACATATTGAGAGTGCCCTTATAGTGATTTATGCAAATGATGGCAAGCAAATGAAACCCTAATGATACCATGTCTCTAAAGTTTCTCTTTTTTTTTTGCAGAAATATAATATACAGGAAATTACCTAATATGTAGGAAATATGCAAAAAAATTAAAGATGCAGAGATTATGCAGAAAGAACCCCAAATATGCTGAAATTAGATTTGCTGAAATTTTAGGGCAGAACTATTCTCAGGCAGTAATCAGGCGTGCAAAATTTCTACAGATCGAAATAAATCATAAAAAAATTTTGATAAATAGTATCAAATATGAGAAATCCAAAAAATAAGAATCAAAATTTTCTAATCTACCTAGATATAGAAACAATTAAATGAACAGACCATATACTAGGATGAACGTGATGCAGAAAAAAGTATCTATCTCTTTAATTTCTTCTTAAAGGATCAATCACAGCGGTACCCCTATATGCCATAGGAGATCCCATCGAATGGGACGAGAGGGTCTTGCAGCCCTATTTCTCTCCTATGACTGGATGGCCATGGTGAAGCATCCGATCCGAGTACTTAAAGAGAAACTAAGCCTTAAAAGATGCTCTGATACCAAATGATGCGGGACTACTTATGCATGCAAACTATTTTTCTATTATTTAGGGGTGAGTTGAGATTATTTATCTTGAAGTTAGAGCCAAAGTTCTAAGTAGGGGATCTTATAGAAAATACAGAAGATCATGCATGCAGAAATAGACCCTAAAGTGAAAGAAATAGGACCGCCGAGGCTAAGAAGCCCCGGTAGTCCTAGCTCTCCTACAATACCATAACTTGTGAGTCAAGGGGGTGTACCTAGCAGTGATTTGAAGATGAATCCATGAAGGGATCGCTCTATGCTCTCGAATGTGTCCTGAAAGATTAAGTCGAAGACCCCGCGGATCCACAGCTTTCTATTTGCTGACCCGAAAGCCAGCTGGATGGAATCCTAAATTCATGAATTCTGGGGGACCTGCAAAATGCCAAGGAAGGGTTAGAAAATAATGAAGAAGTGGGTTATATAGTTGAAAGAAGAAGGGGAAAAGGGGTTGTAAGAGGGGTGGCCAAGGGGTGGAGCATCCAAGGTTAATGGGGTTGCAGGGCTGTTAGGGTTTCGTTGGGGCTTGCAGGCTTGGCATAGGATGTTGGTTGGGGATCTCGAGTCTCTCACCCACTCCTTAAGGAGGACAAAGCATGAAGCAATTCTCAAAAAAACTCTTTTTTTTTTATTAATAAGAAGATGATCGAAATTGCATACAAAGGGATTAGAGTCGGCTCGGATGCTCAGAGAGAAATTTTTGATGTTCTGTGAGAGTCAGCTCATTTCAGCTAGAGTCGGCTCAAATGACTAGATTCTTAGAACTCATTTTCTGTCACTCTAGAGGAGTCAGCTTTATTCCTCCTTGAGTCGGCTCAGATGACTGTATCATGAAATTTTCTGTGCCATGCCAAGGAAATGATTAGCTATAATTATTTAGTTGGCTAGAGTGAAACTTCTCCAAATGCTTCCAAATAATTTCAAACTTCTTCCAAACAACTTCTTAACTTCTAAGATCTTTAAACTTAAAATTACATTACTTTGGCCCTTTTTACATGAATATACAAAAAATTTACCTAGGGCTCTTAAATACATGAAACTTATTCTATGAGTACATTGATACACTACAATGATCTCAGAATTGTAGGATGAATGATTGTCCATTTGAAACATCCTACAAAAATTTCTTAAACATTTGAAAAGTGTCAGTATCAAATACATGCTCCAATATTTTGTTACCATCAAAATCATTCCAGGGATCAACAAAATTACTCTTTCCAAGAAGGATTGTGCGACACTCTTGAGGAGAGAGAGCATATGCATAAGATTCCAAATACTTCGACGGTGGGTTCTATTATATATGCCTTGACATGTACTAGCCAGACATGGAATACTCACTAGGGGTAGTGAGTAGATACCAGTCTGACCTAGGTAAGGCATATTGGAAGGTAGTAAAGACTATCCTTAAGTATTTGCGAAATACTAAAGAGCAATGGCTAATTTACGGAGAACCTGACTTAAAACTTATGGGGTATACTGATTCCAATTTTTAGTCAGATAGAGATGACAGCAAGAGTGTATCTAGATTTATGTTTATCCTGAATGGAGGAGCTGTTGGGCAAACCTAAGTGGGCCGATACATGCAATTTAAAACTTTTCTAAAATACATGATGTAGTAAAAGGAGATAAAATAATTTTATCTAATATGTTAATCTAATTAACACTGGCCTTACACAGATCTTTATGCATATAGAGTAATACATATATAAAATCAAGCATGCAAATTATGCGACTCATAGAACCATTTTATGAATCACATAAAAGGATGCCGAAAAATATATCTTTGGATCCATGAGATGGGAGTACAAACCTTTTATGCGAGGTGATGATCACCGGGAGGGGAGGTACTTCAAGCATGAGCAATAGCCCTGTGAGCAGCAGAAGCATCCTGCCTTTACAGGTTGTTCACACAGGGGGAAGGGGATTCTCCTCCTTCCTTCGAGGTGCTAGCCTTTCAGGAAACGATGTGGCCGTGGCAAACTCCTTCTTCAACACCTTGAAGATCTGGTTGTTGAACTAAAATGGAATAAAGTATCCAAGAACCCTTCCCTGAATACTTTGTCCCAAACCTTCAATAGAAGGTAAGCACATAGAAATCCTAAAATCCAAAACTCACACTATTTTGTTAGAACCCTTCTCACAAAATGAGATCAGATCTCACAATCTCTCAAAGGTCAAGACTTCTAACCAGGAGAGAAAATGGCAAAGTCATGACCTAGGTGAAGAGAGAACGATTCCCCAATCAGCCATTTTCAGCTCACCCAAAACAGGTCTTAAAAACAAAGCCATGAAGGGGAGGTAATGAGAGATTAATGGTGAGTTTTGGAGTCTCTTGGGATTCAAGGGTGTTACAAACCCTTGGGATTTAGCAACTGGTGTGATTAAAACCCTGTAACACGAAGCATTAATTCTCATAACGATTACGGGGATTAATGAACCATTTTTGATTTTTAGTAGAGTTCGTCAGACGAGCCGGCTCGCCATGAGCCAGCTCGCCACAAGTCAACTCGCCTCAGGTCAACTCGATTGGCAGTTTGACAACTTCTTATCAAATGAGTCCGGAATGATTCCCAATCATTCCCAAGATAACAAGTCAAGAAGAAATCCCACGATGTGTGATGCCGTAGGTTCAAACACTAAACCGGTAGCATAAGAATATTTCTAGTACCAGCTAAAGTCACCATCTAGCAATGACACCCGGTGTCCGAATAGGTCGAAGGTTACAGAGCAATAAGAACCTGTTGAATATGGAATACCACTGAACTTATTCTTTTGATATCCTAATGCTCCGGATGGCTTAGGGTTAAACTACCCAACCATAATAAGTCCATCTCAATATGTCCCAAACAAAGAATCCCTGTAACTCCTTACAAGGAATTCCCTGGCCAAGAACTTTATTAATTAAGGCATATGAAGCATTCGATCCAAACCATTTGGAGAGATCAATCCTGTCTTGATCCTACTACTGCTATAGAAGTACTTGATTGTACTTAGCAACCTTTCATCACCGGATTAGAAATTTGGGTAGTCCAGCACCTAAGCACAGTGAGTTGCTTGCAAGCTGCCATAGTGATCTCAAGTCAGAGGAATAATTCATATCCACATTCTAATGTAAAACTTCTCTTTGGTAGAAAGAAAATCTCGCATGAGAGTCATGCTCATTGAAGTGTCGAACACAACACCTGATGTCATACTAGCATTTCCATGCTACTTGGTTAAGAGGACAACTAGCAACATGACATCAATGACCTACTCTTGATACACCATCATCTTGAAATAGTGTATCCTTTGGTCATGAACCAGTTTATGAACTACATGACGTATCCTCTCTACATCGCATATAAGGTATTTCAAAGGACATCATCATACAAGAGTTCAATTAGAAAGATGTCATGTAATAAACAACCATAATAAATTCAATAATTCATATATATATACATGAGTCGCACAACTGTCTACAACCTAGATAATTGATTTTGGGACATACAATTCCCAATAACTCCCACTTAGACTAAAGCCAATCAGAACAAAATCTGATTCCCATCTTCCATTTACAATCATTGAACTCTTACATTCCAACAGCTTTAGTGAAGGGGTCAGCCAAGTTCTCCTTACCATCAATCTATAGAAGCTTGATGTCACCTCGTTCAATAATCTCCCGGACAAGGTGATAATGATGTAGAATATGCTTGGTCCGCTGATATGATTTTGCTCTTTGGCTTGAGCTATGGCCCTAGTGCTATCACAATACACCGGAATAGGACCATCCAAGGAAGGTGCCACTCCCAGCTTGCCTAGGAACTTCCATAACTATACAGCCTCCTTTGCTGTATCCAATGCTACAATATACTATGCCTCACAAATAGAATCAGCCATTGTATACTGCTTGGAATACTTCCAGCAGACTGCTCCACCATTAAGGGTAAAGATAAAACCAGACACACTCTTACTATCATCACTATCTAACTAAAAACTGGAGTAAGTATAGCCCATAGATTTTAAGTCAGAATCTCTATAAATAAGCCATTGGTCCTTAGTATTTCTTAAATACGTAAGGATGTTCTTAACAACTTATCAATGAGCTTCACCTGGGTCAGACTGGTATCTGCTCACTATCCCTAGTGAGTATGCATTGTCTGATCTAGTACATAACATAGTGATATAATAGAACCCATTGCTAAAGCATATAGAATCCTACTCATACGCTCTCTTTCCTCAGGAATTGTCGCACAATCCTTCTTGAAAAGAGTAATTCCATGACCTATTAGAAGATAGCCACTTTTAAAATTCTCTATGCTGAACAGCTTCAGCACAGTGTCTATGTACATAGATTGGGATAGTCCCAGAATCTCTTAGATCTATCTTTTTAGATCTTCATACCCAATATGTATGAGGCTTCACCCAAGTCTTTTATAAGAAATTGAGATGAAAGCCAGACCTTTACTCCTTGTAATGCTGGAATGTCATTCTTGATTAGGAGAATGTCATCCATATAAAAAACAAGAAATACAACTACAGAACCTTTTATCCACTTATATATACAAGGTTCTTCTCCATTTCTAACGAAGCCATACATCTTGATATACTTATCAAAGCGCATGTTCCAATTCTGAGAAGCCTACTTCAGTCCATAAATGGACCTCTGAAGCTTGTACACTTTAGACTCATATGTGGATGTGAACCCTCTAGGTTGCATTATATACACCTCCTCTTCCAGCTCACCATTTAGGAAAGCTATTCGGACATCCATTTGCCAGATGTCATAATCTAAATGTGCTGCTATAGCAAGCATAATCTAAATGGACTTGAGCATTGCCACAGGGAAGAACGTCTCATCATAGTCAATACTATAATACTGACGATATCCCTTGGCAACCAGACAGGATTTATAGGTCTCCACCTGCCCATCTGCACCCCACTTCCTCTTGAAGATCCACTTGCACCCAATGGGTTTTATCCCTTTAGGTGGATTAACCAAAGTCCATACATTATTGATTTTCATGGACTCCATTTCGGATTTCATAGCTCCCAGCCATGACTCAGAATCATACCTTGATATTGCATCTATATAGGTGATCGGGTCCTCATTATTTTCATCGAGCTCAACAGGATCACCATCTCGAACGAAGAAACCATAGTATCTGTCTGGTTGATGTGGTACTCTACCAGATCTCCTTAATGGTTGCATTATGGGCACTGGATCTGATTTAATCAAATCTAGTTCTATAGTGGCCTTAGAGTGAGAGGGTTCTTCTATCTGTTGAACTTCCCTGAGTTCAACCTCAACAGCTTGAGTGCGTTCACCAAGGTACTCCTTTTCTAAAAAGGTTGCTTTAAGACCCACGAATAACTTTTGTTCCTCAAGTAGATAGAAATAATACCCTTTGGATTCTTTGGGATACCCAACAAAAAGATACTTATCAGACTCAAGTCCTAGCTTATCCATCTCCAAATGCTTGACATAAGCCAGACACCCCCAAACCCAAAGGTGAGAGAGAGTCGGCCCGTGCCCAGTCCATATCTCATATGGTATTTTATCAACAGACTTGGAACCCTATTTAGAAGGTAGGATGTTGACTTAAGAGCATATCCCTAAAAGGATTTAGGCAGACTTGCTAAGCCCATCATGGATCCAACCATGTCCAATAGAGTTCAATTCCTCCTTTCAGACACACCATTTAACTGAGGTGTTCCTAGAGGAGTCCATTAAGAGAGAATCCCATTCTCCTCAAGATAAGCCAGAAACTCATTGGAAACATATTCACCAACTTGATTTGATCGAAGGGTTTTAATAAACTTCTCAATTTATTTTTCAACTTCATTATGATAACGTTTGAACATTTCAAACAAATCAGATTTATGTCTCATCAGGTAGATATAATCTTACCTTGATAGGTCATCTGTGAATGTAATGAAATAATTATACCCACCTCTTGCACTGATATTCATAGGTCCACATACATCAGTATGTACTAGACTTAAAATATCATTGGCTCTTTCACCTTTTCTTGTAAAAGGTGACTTGGTCATTTTTCCAAGAAGACAAGATTTACAAGTTGGTAAAGATTCACTCTCAGCGATATCAAGGAGACCTTCTCCCACCAACTTATTTATACTATTCTTATTTATATGACCTAGCCTATAGTGCGAGAGATAAGTATCACTGACTTTGTCTAACCTAGGGCATTTATTAGCAATGTACAATATAGTAACGGGCTGTGATATTACATATACACTATTCTTCACTTATTCAAACATCACATTAGAACCATTCAACATGATTTTGTAAATATCATTCTTTATAGATAATTCATAACCATCTTTGGCCATCAGGCCTACAGAAATGATATTCACTAAAAAGGAAGGACAAAAATGACAATCATTAAGAATGACAGTACAAGACTTGAAATACAAAGAAATAGTTTCCAACGCCAATACTAGAGCTTGACTTCCATTCCCAACATTCAGAAACATTTTATCACTTTCAAATCTCCTACTAACTTGAAGTCCCTGCAATGAATTGAAAATGTGGTAAGGACTTCCGGTATCCAATACCTAACTAGTTGTATTACAAATAGAGAAACTACAAGGATTTATCATATAAATACCTTGACAAGCAATAGTTTGCTGCTTTCTCTTCCTTTGCCTATTCAGATCCAAAAAAGCAAGGTAAGCAGAACAGTTCTGCTTCCAGTGACCTGGCTTTTTGCAGAAGAAGCACTCTGCCTGACTCTTGTCAGCCTTCACTCTTTTAGTCTAACTATGTCCAGCACTTTGTACCCTTTTATTTTTTATTCCTTTTCTTTCTTTTTCTAAAGGAATGATAACCTACTCTAGAACCTCCCACCAAATTCACCAACCCTTTGTTGAGATTGTGATATCTCTCATAAGTCTGCAGTTACCATAACATCTCATGGTAGTTTATTGCAGGCCTATTAATTCTAAAATTATCGAGAAAGACATGGCAGGAAAGGGGCAAAGAATTCGGTATCGCATCCTTGCCGAGCTATTCATGCAAAGGACATCCAAATTTGTCCAAATGTTCAAATAACTCGATCATGGACATTACATGATCAGTTACCGAAGCTCCATCATCCATACACGTGTTATGGATGGCCAAAGAGATTCAACATCTCTCCTATCATCTAGAGTGCCAAAAGATTCTTTCAACCTTTGAAGAATCTTCTCCTGTTGGGCCTCCTCAAATTTGTGACTGAACTCATCATTCATTGCAGCCAACATAATACAACAAACCGTGGTACTGTCAGAGATCCACTTTTGGTAAGTGTCCTTGATAGTTCCATGAGTGTGGGGGTTGGGATCTCAAGTATCGGATCTGTTATCACATAAAGGATTCGCTCGTGCTCCAGGACTATCCTGAGTTTTTGATACCATCTATCAAAGTTAGGTCCAGAAAGTTTGTCATTATCCAATAATGACCCGAGCGACAAAGTGGTCGATATTATCAGAAAAATGAGAACAAGACCTATTAGTATATGAATCATTTTAGACATCCTAAAGACATGGATTTTAGTCTAAAGGGTTTCTCCCACTATTTTATTCAAACTAGTAGCCTCTACACTCCAATCCAAAGAATAACATTTATCCTTTAGTGGGTATTAGGATCCAATAGAATACACATGAGCCCGACTTTGACCGGCCCACCTGACCACGTGTTAAGATAGTTGCACCGAGCCATCATATGCTGAATGGCAATTCCACTCACCTGATGACCACTCATTCTTTGGAACTATCGATGATCACCCAACTTATGGACTCATTACCGATCCAACTTAATGGGAGGCTAAGACTTAAGCTATCACATAACTTAGTTTTTTTATGGACCTAATAATTTAGAGGATTTAAATTTTGTGACATTTGAAAAGAAAGCATGGACCTTGATCAAGAAGACTTCCACCAAACTCTTAGAGGGTTTTTGTTGCCCAATAAGCAACCCAAGAAGGGGGGCAAATTGAGGTTCTAAAAATTAAATGCAAATATATGAACCAATTCAATAAACAACTTAAGTGCAATGAGATGTAAGAGTAAAGTGCTCTTAAAGAGTATGCAGCAAAAACTTAATTACAATAAATGTAAGAGCAAGAGAGAGAGACAAACAATCACAAACACAATCCAAGTATAGTGGTTCGGTGCTTTCCAATGCACCTACATCCACTCCCTAAGGTTCACTTGGGAATTCACTATAATCTCCATCGATTACAGTCGATTAGTTTTCTAGGCTCACTAATCAAAATCCCTTTTGATTTTTACAAGGCTCACCAAAAGAAACCTCTTGATTTTCAAAGACTAACCAATAACCTCCTTGGTTTTCAACTAGGCTTACCAAAAACCTCAGTTTTCCAATAGACTAACCAAACACCTCTTTGGTTTTCTAATAGGCTAACCAAAAATCTCCTTGGTTTTTCAATAGGCTAACCAAAAACCTTTACAACAAAGATAGTTAAAGTAAAGCAACAAGAAAAGATTTCTTAATAAAAGTAGATATCTCTTTGAAGCTTTGAAGAATTACTGTCTTCAACTTGATGAAGCCTCAATCAATGTTTAAGAATGTTGGACATAAATGCTTTTGAAGGCTTTGAATGCTTTGAGACTTTTTTTTGGTTGAAGGTGGTTGCTCTCAATGAATGAGAGTGAATGCACTTTCTTTTTTTCTATTGTTGATCCTCTTGTGTTCTAATTCAATTTGAATCACTTAAATACCATCCCAAGGCCTTAAAGTTAGTTTATGACCGTTAGACATGAAAAACTAGCCATTAGGAGCCGAGAGGGCCGAGTTCTGCGTTTGAAAAACTAGCTGTTACTATTTTCAGAACTCCAAGTGTCGACACTTCAAGCTGTGGATCGACACTTTGGGTCAACACTTAAGTTCCATGAGTCAACACCAAGTTTAAATTTCTTCATTGAAGCTCTCTAAAATTCTCAGGTGAGTCGATACTTCTTTTGGTGAGTCGACACTTGAGTCAACACTTGACATCTATGAGTCGACACTTCAGGCAAGTCTTCAATTTCAACAAGTTCTGTATCAAAATTTTCTCAGGCCTTGAGCCAATCCTTAAGTTAACACCTTGAGTCAACACTTGACTAGCATGAGTCGACACTTCAACTATGCCATCTGAAACTCTTTCTGTATATCGCTTGAGTCGACACTTTCACTATCATGAGTCGATACTTGAGTTGTGAGTCAACACATTGAATCGACACTTGTTGAGATTTCTTTAAAAACCATTGAACCTCTACTGAAATCAATATGTGCTGCACTATCTAAGTCCTTTCAAGCAATCTTTAAGTACTTAAGTCCATTTAAAACTAATCTTTCATTCATGGAAGGGACTTCTTCATTTTTGACAAGCAATCAAATCTTGTTGAGTTGATGAGTCCATTTTTCTATAAAAACAGACTTAAAAGAAATAGTTAGTACTCAACTTATACTTAAGTATTTTGTTTATCATCAAAATCAATAACGGAGTCAACAATCTTTTCCTTTTTGATGATGACAAAATCTTTAAGTATAAATCACATAATAAACTCTTAAAAAAAAATTTCAATAGACATATAGCTTATTACAATATGTATTCAAATAAAGAAAGGTATGAGATGAAGTTTAAAAGCTCATTAGAATCTAATTTGAACTAAGAGTATCAGAGCTAAAAAAAAGAATTGATGTATCATGATAATTTAAAAAGAACATGCTCAAGAATAATAAATTTAGCAATGAAACAAGGTGAAAGTAATCAAAGAAGAATTTCTTGAACAATAGATTGAAGAGTTAAATACTCTCCCTCAAGAGGTGATACGAAAAATTGATTTTCAAAGATCATTCAAGACAAAAAGCTAAAATTAAACATCCAAAATTGAGGATTTTGCATGAAATTTTAGCAAAACAGATTTTGCAATTCAAAGGAGGGATTACTCCCCCTTACTCAATGCTCAAAATATTTTTCTCAAACACAAATAGATTTTTCATTTTATCTTCATTGCAAAACTTATCTTCATTGCAAAAGAAATATATATATCTTATATATATCTTTCATCTCTCTTATCTCACCTTCATCTTTTATACTTACCTCTCCCCCTTTTTGTCAACATTAAAAAGGAATAGAGAAAATAGATTAAATAAAATACTGAAATTAAGTAATATAATTCATTCATTCAGAGGAGATAGCAACCAAAGACATAGAATGAAGTAGAACATTTCAATCATTCATAATGTTTCATACATTGATACAAGTTTGATACATAAGAGTAAATAAACATAAAAGTATACAGGGAGTACAAAAATATAAACTAGCTAAACATAAAGACTATTCTAAGCACTGTCCTCGTCATCCGAGGATCCAATCTCGATTGGTCCTTTATCAGTAAAAGCACGGGATCAAGGCCACATAGAATGAAGATCACGAAGATGGATCATGGTTGGTCTCAATGGAACACGATGGTCTCGTCCTTTGCATCTAACATAAGTCCTACCTCTAGCTGGTGCAGAAGAGATAGAAGCTATGTCAGCAGCAAGAACAGCACTGACGAGAATGGTAGTGTCAAAATCAGTATGAAATAGTGAATGATCAAAGATAGGTCCTGAATCAAGATCGTGGAAACCAGGGGTATAAAATCCTTGTTCCCTGATAAGGAAAGATGTATGCAGTGGGGGAGAATGAATAATAGGTGTATTAGAAGCTGAAAGCATGACAGGAGTGGTACAGGAATGGGAGTATGATCAGCAGGTCTAGAGAGAGGAGTGGGTAGAATAGGTGTCTGGAAAGATGAACTAGATGGATCATGAATGGAACTCCTAGGAAAGTCAGTTGTAGTCTCCGGTACTGGCTCTGTCATCAGATCTGCCATGTCAAACTCATCATAGTCAGTCTCATCATCATCCAAATCTAGTCCAAGAGCAGGTGGTATTGGAGTTGAATCAGCTGGAGCCAAAGTATCAGGAGCTTTGCCGGAAGAGGGTCTATCCGAAGCAGACAAAATGGCAGAGATCCCATCTCTCAGTCCTCGATGGCTCTCTCTCATCTCCATGTGAAACCTGTCAACCCACTAATGAATAATCATCACCTCAATCTCACTGCAAGCGACCCTGTCCTCTAGACTCTTTGAAACTTTAGGTATATTAAACTGTGCTAGCTCAGGCCAAGGAGCTGGCTCTGGCTACGCTAAAGGCTTTGGCAATGTCTCATATGTCTCTCTGTGAACCTCCAAATGGCCTCGCTTGTCCAGAAAAGATGTGCTCTTCCTTCGCTATATCCTCATCTCTGTTAGTGGCCTGACCAAATATGCATCATCTCCACTAGCCTCTGACAAGCTGATATCCCATCCGGTGCAATGATCTCATGTCATAGATATTAGAGTGCAGTAGCTACCGGTAGGGCTCATCATCCATAACTACTCCATAAGCTCTAAATAGTAGAGTCAACCCTATCCCGTAGGGCAGACACAAACTCTAGTTGATTGATGCCTCAGTCAGCTGATGTACCATGAGTACCGGGAGGCATACTGGCATGTGCTGATCTAGAAAAACCATCACTAACAGCTCCTGCTCTATGATGAAGTCGAAATGACCGGTCTTCGATAGAAGAATCCAAGCTACTATATGATGCAGCAACCCCATCTCAGGCCTCAGCCTTGAAGCTACTATAGTGGCTCCCTCAGGTAAGTCATCTATCTCAAAAATACAACGGAGACCACTGACTCTGTCCACTAAGCAGTCCACAATGGTTCCTCTCATGGGTATGTCCCATACTCTGCTTAGAATCTCTGTAGACACGGGACATCTCTACCTCTCACCTGAGCAACCCATCCATCGCTACCTCGGGCAAGCGAACCATAGAACTCTTGAATCAAACCCGGGTAGAATCTCTCTATCAAAGAGCAAAATGGCACCAATCTTGCATCCCTGAGCCACTGACCTATCCTAAACTGCTGCTGATCAATGAAATCGAAGTCCATATGATGTCCTCCGATGATGGTCTTCGATCCCATGCGATTCGCTACAGGAAAAAGAGGTATGACCGGAATCTCAGGCTCCACAGCTACTCTAGCCTCATGTCTTGCCTTTATTCTTCTTTCTTCTTCTTGATTGGATGGTTTTGGATGATGGACAACTTGCTTCCTAGGCCCCATTCCAAAGATACAAGATGGAAATGCAAGAGGGGAACAAATCTAGGGTTTCTATGGTGCTAAATCAAAGAGGAAGGGGGAAAACAGTAGAACCTGAAGGAAAATCCATCCTAAATGAGGATTTGAGAGGTTTGGATTGAAATCTAGAGGGAAGAAGTCATTGGAACAGTGTTAGGGATGAGTCGGCTCGATTTGGAAGGAAGAAAATAATGAAAACACTTATTTTCTTATTTTTATCTCGGTCTATCATCGCACAAGTGTCGACTCACAACACAGAGTCAAGTGTTGACACTTCCAGGTGTCGACACTTCCAGGTGTCGACACTTCCAAGTGTCGACACATCAACTTAAAATCGAAAGAA
Organism: Areca catechu; assembly: GCA_021397845.1. Taxonomy (NCBI): domain Eukaryota; kingdom Viridiplantae; phylum Streptophyta; class Magnoliopsida; order Arecales; family Arecaceae; genus Areca; species Areca catechu. The sequence continues at coordinate 155,436,974 of CM038039.1, read as the reverse complement.
AAATGGGAAAAAGAGCATTGATCAAAATGAATAGAATTTCAATGGAATTCAAGGAGATTAAACATAATTAAGAGCAAATTTGATCATTCAAGGGTCAAAGAATATGAAGAGTAAAATTTTTCAATCAAAAGGGTTGATGACCCCAAGTTCTCTTCTAATCATACTGAACCGATCTTCTTGGAGAGGTTTAGTCAATATATCAATTAATTGCATTTCAGTATTAACAAATTCAAGCACAACATTATTGCTTTCAGCATGATTTCTAATAAAATGATGCCTAATTTCAATATGTTTACTTTTTGAGTACTGAATAGGATTTTTAGTTAAGCTTATTGCACTAGTATTATCACATTTTATGGGTATCTTAGTTATTTTGATTCCAAAATCTTCAAGTTGTTGCTTAATCCACAAGATTTGAGCACAATAATTTCCTGCTACAATATACTCAGCCTCAATTATGGATAGTGCAATTGAAGTTTATTTCTTGCTAAACTAAGAGATTAAGTTAACTTCAAGAAATTTGCAAGTTCCACTAGTACTTTTTCTATCAAGCTTACATCTAGCAAAATCAGTATCAGAAAATCTAATTAAATCAATAGATGAATCTCTAGAATACTACAAACCAATATCAATTGTACCAGATAAGTATCTAAATTGCGCTTAACAGCCAATAGATGAGATTCTTTAGGATCAGTCTGATATCTAGCATACGTATAGATACTAAATATGATATCTGGTCTACTAGCCGTCAAATATAATAAAGAGCCAATCATTCCTCTATATAGTTTTTGATCAATAGATTTACCATGTTCATCTTTATCAAGTTTACAAGAGTGGCTCATAGGTGTACCTATTGACTTAGTAGTCTCCATCCCAAACTTCTTTAAGGTTTCTCTTGTATACTTAGCTTGGTTGATAAAGATCCCATCCTTAGTTTGCTTGATTTGGAGTTCGAGAAAGAAATTGAGTTCTCCCATTATGCTCATTTCAAACTTTTCCTTCATAAGCTTGGCAAACTCTTGATAAAGGATTTCATTAGTAGCACCGAATATAATATCATCAACATAAATTTGTACTACCAATAAATCATCATTTTTCTTCTTTAGAAATAAAGTTGTGTCAATATAGCCTCTAGAGAAATCATTTTCAATCAAAAACTTGCTGAATCTTTCATACCATGCTCGGGGTGCTTACTTTAAACCATAAAGAGCTTTGTGTAGTTTAAAAACATGATCAGGATGAGCATGATTTTCAAAACTAGGTGGTTGTTCAACAAATACTTCTTCTACTATATAACCATTCATAAAAGCACTTTTAACATTCATTTGAAAAAGTTTGAAGTTCACAAAACATGCAAATGCTAAAAGTAATATAATGGCTTCAAGTCTAGCAACAGGTGCAAAGGTTTCATCAAAATCAATGCCTTCCTCTTGATTATAACCTTTAGCAACCAGTGTAGCCTTGTTCTTAGTAACAATACCATTTTCATCCAATTTATTTCTAAATACCCATTTTGTGCCAATAATTGAAATATTAGATAGTCTTTCTATTAGAGTCCAAACATTGTTTCTTTGAAACTGATTTAATTCTTCTCGCATTACATTAATCCAATTACGGTCTTTTTCAGCATCTTCAAAACATTTTGGTTCAATTTAAGAAACAAAAATAATATAATCACATTCATTTCTAATTGAAGATCTTGTTCTTATCCCTTTTGATAGATCACCTAGGATTAACTCTTTAGGATGTCCATGAGCATATCTCCACTCCTTGGATAGATCTTAATGCTTTGTTGTGGATTGTATGGCTTCTTCTCTTTCATTTTTGTCTTGATCTTCTTTACTTTGTTGAGAAGGTTGATCATCTAAAATCAGCTTCTTTAACTTTTTAGCACTTGCACATGCATCAGAAGTATCCTCTTTTCTAGAAGATTTGTTAGCAGATTCTTCCAAGACTACATGTACAGACTCCTCTAGTACTAAGGTTCTTTTGTAAAAAACTCTATATACCTTGCTTGATGTAGAGTATCCTAAGAAAATACCTTCCTCAGACTTGGCATCAAATCTTTTCAAATTATGTTTACTATTATTCATGATAAAACATTTACAACAAAAAATATGAAAATATTTTAAGGTTGGTTTTCTTTGTTTCCAAAGCTCATATGGAGTTTTCTTTAAAATATGATGAATTAAAACATGATTCAAAATATAGCAAGTAGTATTAATTATTTTAACCCAAAAATATCTTGGCAAATCATTTTTACAAATCATAGTGCATGCCATTTCTTCTAAAGTATGATTTTTTCTTTTTATAATCCCATTCTGTTGAGGTGTCCTAGGTGTAGAAAAATTATGTTCAATCCCTTTTTCTTTGCAAAAGTTTTCAAAATTCTGATTTTCAAATTTAGAGCCATGATCACTATGAATGCAAATTACAGAAGTACCTTTTTCATTTGAAACTTTTCAGTAAAACTTCATGAATGCTGAAAATGATTTATATTTGTGAGCAAGAAATAAAACCCATATAAACCATAAAAAATCATCCATTATAACTAATCCATATCTCTTACCTCCTAGCCTAGATGTTCTAGTTGGTCCAAAAAGATCCATATAGAGTAGTTCTAATGGCCTAGTAGTTATAACAAAACCTTTAGGTTCAAAAGATGTTTTTACTTGTTTTCCAAATTGGCATGCTTCACAAACTTTATCCTTTTCAAAACTAAGTTTTGGCAAATCTCTTACTAAATCCTTTTTGATAAGTTTTGAAAGTAAATATATGCTAGCATGACCTAGTGTACGATGTTAAAGCCAACTAGTCCACTCATAGTAGAATTCATTGCAATTAGGCATTCTCCATTAGGCAAAAATAGATTATCCAAAACTACTAGATAGATATTATCATGCCTTTATCTAATGAATTTTACTCCATTTTTATCAGGACTTGCAATCATGCAATAAGATGATTCGAAAACAACTTGAAAACCCTTATCATAAAATTGACTAATACTTAAAAGATTATACTTTAAACCTTCAACTAAAAGTACATTATTAATGCAAGTAGAAGGGGAGATGTGAACCTTACCGGTACCAATGATTTTTCCTTTACCATTATCTCTGAAGGTCACACTCCCTCCATTTATTGCCTCAAGAGAGATGAATTGCTTCACATCTCCTATCATGTATCTTGAACAACCACTATCAAGATACCATAGCCTATTATTTTTCTTGGTTGCAAGACATACCTATAAAACAATTCAACTTTTGTTTTTATACTTGGATCCTTTAGGATTAGTGCTTAAATTGGTTCTTTTTGGAACCCAAATCTTTCCAAAATTATTAATTTTTCTTAAATTGCATTGAAAAGCTTTATGGCCTAATTTTTTGCATGAAAAATATGTAATGCTTGATGATGCAGGTATAAAGATATTTTTGAAATATCTTTACTATTTTTGAGGTTCATATCCTAATCCTGCTTTATTAAAAATAACTCTTTGATTGTTTAAAAGAAGATTTAATTTTTCAAAACTATAAGTGAACTTTTTAACAAAGGATTTTATTTTATCAAGTTCATCTTTATAATTTTTGTTTTCTATCTCTAGATCTTTATTTTCTTTAAAAGGTCACCATTTGAAATAATAGCTTTAGATCTTTTTAAAACTTCATTTTCTATTGTTAAAGCTTTGTTTTTCTTTTTGTTGCCCAGAAATGGAGCCCAAGAGGGGGGGTTGAATTGGATCTTTGAAAAAAAAATTAAAACAGTTATGTGCTGGCCTTGAAGCGTTTGTGAAATAAAATGATTAGCTCTAAAAGATATGCAGCGGATAATCAGCAAATTAAATGCAAGTAATAAAGAGCAAGTAGGAAAGCGAGCAATCACATACAAACATAATGTTTTATAGTGGTTCAGTGCACTTCAAGCACCTACGTCCACTCTCCAAGCTTTTCCTTGAGAATTTCACTATAATCTCTTCAAGATTACAGCTGACTTGTTTTCCAAGGCTCACAAGTCAAAACCTAAGTTGGTTTTATCACCTAGGTTCACCAACAACCTTTACAACTTGTTTTGTCTTTGAGCTCACAAGTCAAATCCTAGTTGGTTTTATTCTTTGGCTCACCAACAACATTTACAACCTAGTTTCAAAAATCTTGAAATCTAGGTCAACAAAGCAAGAACAAGAATATAATAAAGAGAACAATAAAAGCTCCTAGAATGAGCTGAAATGAAGATCATTGAAGCTCTCTTGATTGCTTGAGTTGACTTCTTCTTGGAATTTCTTGAATGCACAAATATGGCCTAGCACTTGAAATCTTAACAACTCAAAAATGGAAGGCTTTTGTAAGGAAATCTCTTTAAACATACTCTTCTTGTCTTTTCAAATGATTGGAGTTTGTCTTATATGAATTCACTCTTCCTAGTTGACTTTATGAGGTCTGGTGAGTGTTAAATATCTCAAATCTTCTGAAAAGACCGTTGAAGACCGTTAAAATTCGAAAAATAACCATTTAGAACCATTTGGAAGCAAGTTTGAAATTCTGAAAAACTAGCTATTAGACCTTGAGTCGGCCTCATGAGTCGACACTTGGTTTATGAGTCGACCTCATGAGTCGACACTTGCTACAGAATTCAGAAAACTTAAAGTTCTGTCCCGGAAATTTTCTCAAGCGATGAGTCAACCTCATGAGTCAACACTTGGTGCATGAGTCGACCTCATGAGTCGACACTTGGACGTGTCACTTCAGATTTGCATGCCAGTCTTCTAAAATTTTGAATTTTTCTTCATGAGTCGACCTTGTTAGTCGACACTTGCTTCTGTGCCATCCAAAAAGCATGCCAAACTTGAATTCCTTAAGAATTTGTCCATGAATCCATTTGATCATTCTTCATAAAGTCCAAAGAGATTGTTTTGATGATGTTCCAAGGTGAAAAATTCAATCAACCATAAGAAACTTCTTGCTCTCAAAATTTTAAACTTGTTACCTTCTTGTAGGAGAAATTGATATACCTAAGGCCTAAAATTCATACTCCAATTGAAACATTAGTTTAAACATATACTTAGCATTTTGTTATTCATCAAAATTAAGGAGCCAAAGCCAACAATCTCTCCCTTTTTGATGATGACAAAATCTTGAGTATATAAGCAAATAAATTTCAAAGATTGATAAATATGGTATCAAGAATTTTGGAAATATATGAATTTATCAAAGTATCTTCACATTTGACAACAAACAAGGTTCATACACTTATTTTATTGAGAAAAGATCAGATTTTCAGTTCATATACCAAAGTTTTAAAGAGTTTCAAGGTGAGAGAGAACAAAAGTCTCCCGCTATCAAAAGTAATCTGTGAAACATTAAAAAATTCTAAAAAAATTCTTTATTGTTTGATTTATTATCTTTTATCTTCCTTACTCCCCCTTTTTGTTAACATCAAGCATTAAAAAAAAGTAATCTCCTCTTGAATTAATGCATTAAGGTAAATAAAGAAGGTTAGAGGCTAATATCAGCAAACAACAGTTAGTATCAAAGCAAATAGATAAGAGAAGAATAATAAAAGCAAGTTTTTATATATAATGAGTGAATTTCAGTACAAAATTGCTGATATAGCAGACACTGAAATGAGTCAATCATCTGATATAGTAAAGGCAAACTAATACATAAACAAACATAACAAGATAAATATCTGTAAGGCTACTCCTCATCAAAAGGGAGATCAAGGAAAAAGAGAGCACTGATCCTAGTCCTAGGTGCAAGGGCTCTAGGGGTCTTATAGATGCTCTAGCTCCTGGTCCTAAAGACAGGTCTAGAATGGGAATAAACCCTAGGGGACCTAGAGGAAGGAGTAGGCAAAGACTCTGCTGGAGTCACAAAAGTAGGTGTAGTCAAAATCTGAGCATCAGAAAGATCAGCTAAAGGAGCAACTGGACTCTGGATCTCTCGGCTGACTATCTTGTAGTCTCTTGCTCTATCATCATTGCCACTAGAACATCTATATCTCTCCCAGTCTCATCGCCACCATCTCCATTACCACCATCATGAAAATCATCATGTCGATCTGGGTGGTCGTCGTCATCATCTGCTGGTGGAGGAGGAGGTAGACTTGAAGGTATTGCTTGAGGTAAAAGTGATCTTAACAGATCTCTGATTTCAGTAAAGCTTGCCTCCATGGTTTGCCAAATGCTTGATAGCTGAGAGTCAGTATGAGCTCTCAATCCCTCAATCTCAATCTTGAGCTGGGTAGACCTGACTGCCAGACCCAAGATCTCACTCCTAACCTCAGTGAACTCCTACCTAACATGCTTTTCGAAAGATGTCTCTATAGCTGAAGGAGGAGCAGCAGTAGGTGAAACAACTGGTGCTAGTGTGACAGGCTCAGACTCAGATGCTGCTGCTAGTGCCAATCTAGGAGGTGTAGGATAAGCAGAAGGCCCAGATGGCCCTGCCTTTATTGCTCGAAGCTCATCCTCCTCATCTGGCTCCTAGCCAGACTCTCTGTACACCCACCGACCACTGATCTGTCTGAATCCCATCCTATGAAGAGATCTATCTCCATACATGTCCGTATGGAGGATCTCTTTGGAGGGTTCCCACTTCAATGGAACTCTGAAATCTCTGAAAACCTGGGTCAGTGCCATGCCATAAGGAAAACATAATCTCTGCTGGGTGGTAGCCTCACCCATCTGATGGATCATAATCATTGACAAGTTGATGGGGTTCTGCTATCTCAGAGCCACCATCAGAACCAACTCTCTCTCAGTAATAAAATCGAATCGCCCGGTCTTCGAAATCAGAATCCTAGCAATGATATGATAAAGTACTCGCATCTCAACCGAGAGCTAGTTTGCCAAAACAACTGAAATACGAGCCACATCATCCCGCTCCAGAATACACCGAAAGGCTGTCTCTCGGTTCCCAACATAGTTTACGGCTCTGCTATGGAGTGGGATCTGCCATATCCTGCTAATCACCTCAGGGGTCACCTGTATCTCAACTCCCTTGACTACAGTTGTCCAACTAAGGTCATCAGTGGCCATACTGCCACAAAACTCTCTGATAAGCAGAGGATAGTAGCGCTCTCGCATAGTATTGAAGTGTATAAGGCCAGCTGCCCTCAGTAAATCTCCAATGATAAAGCTATGTGAATCCCAGAAATGAATGTCTACTCGCCTACCACAAGCAATGGTCATCCCCATGACTCTAGCTGCTCCAGGGGAAGAAGGAGAAGACTGCTCTTGAGTAGCATGCCCTATCTGCTCAGTCAGAACCTGATGAGCCTTAGTCCTCCTCTCTCTACTAGATTGTCCCTACTCAGATCTTCTTTATCAGTAAGCCAATTGCTTTTGGGGAGCCATGCCTCACAGAGACAACAAGGAAGAATAGCAAGGAGTAAACTGGAGTGGCTAAGAGGGAAGAAGGAAGTGTTGGCCAAGAGGAAGGGAAGAGAAAAGAAACAATGGACCGAGAGAGAGAACCAAAGAAGGGGAAAAGAAATGAAGAAGAAACCATGAAAAAGAAGGAGAATGAGGGAAGAAACAGATCAAATCTAATAAGAAACAAAGAAATCGAGCTGAAATATGGAAAGCTTGGGTCGACCGGAAGCAAGAATGAAAAGTGAGTGAAGAACACACGGTTCGACCATAAAAATCTAAGAAAAAGTGGAGAAAAATACCTAAAATCAAAAGGTTAGAAGAGGGATTCCGCTATTCTTGGAGGCTCGCATGATTTTTGGGGACCACACGACTCCAAGAGAAGGGGAAAATTAGGTTAAAAAGGGGTTATGGAAGCCCTAAAAATCTCAGTCTCGATATCATGAGTCGATACTTCGAAAATGCTCAAGTGTCGACACTTCACGTGAGTCGACACTTGGCAATTTTTCAAGTGTCGACACTTGATCCAAGAAAAGCAAAATTAATTCCAAAAAAAATTAGAAAAAATCCAGGAAAATATATAGGAGATATTTTAGAAATTTTGAAATATTTTGAAGGATTTTAACAAGAATTTGAAGGGGTTTAGGCAAAAGGATCAATGACACTGAGCTCCCTTCTAATCATGCAAAATCTATCTTCACTAAGAGGTTTTGTGAAAATATATGCTAATTGATTATCAGTACATACAAAATCAAGCATTATATTATCATTTTGTATATGATCTCTTATAAAATGATGTCTTATTTCAATGTATTTGCTTCTTGAATGTTGCACAGGATTCTTAGTAAAATTGATTGTACTAGTATTGTCATATCTTATGGGTGTCTTAATTAGTTTAATGCCAAAATCCTCGAGTTGTTGTTTGATCCATAAGATTTGAGCACAACAGCCTCCAGTTGCTATATATTTGGCTTCCGTCATAGATAGAGCAACTGAATTCTGTTTCTTGCTACTCCATGAAATCAAATTAACTCCAAGGAACTGACAAGTTCCACTAGTACTTTTTCAATCAAGTTTACACCCAGTAAAATTAGTATCAGAATAAGCAATCAATTCAAATGAAGAATCTTTAGAGTACCATAGACCAATATTAATAAAACTAGACAGATATCTAAGTATGCATTTAATAGTCAAAAGATGAGACTCTTTAGGGGCAGACTGATATCTTGTACACATATAAACACTGAACATAATATCTGACCTACTAGCAGTTGGATAAAGCAATGAACCAATCATGCCTCTATATAATTTTTGGTCTACAGATTTATCTGATTCATCTTTGTCAAGTCTACAAGAGGAGCTCAAAGGCATACTTAATGGCTTGGTGCTCTCCATCCCAAACTTTTTTAATATTTCTTTTGTGTACTTGGTTTGGTTGATGAAGATCCCCTCTTTTGTTTGCTTTATTTGGAGTCCAAGGAAGACGTTAAGCTCTCCCATTATGCTCATCTCGAACTCTTCCTGCATTAACTTTGTAAACTCTTGACAAAGACATTCATTAGTAGCACCGAATATGATATCATCTACATAAACTTGTACTACTAAGAGATCATCATTCTTCTTTTTCAAAAACAAAGTAGTATCTACATTTCCTTTGAAAAAAATATTTTTAAGCAAGAAAGAGCTCAATCTATCATACCAAGCTCTTGAAGCTTGTTTCAAACCATACAAAGCTTTATGAAGTTTAAAAATATGATTCAAAAATTCATGATTTTCAAAATCGAGGGGTTGTTTAACATAAACTTCTTCTTCGATAAGATCATTCAAAAAGGCACTTTTGACATCTATTTGAAATAGTTTAAAATTTATAAAATATACAAATGCTAATAATAGCCTAATTGCCTCAAGTGTAGCAACAAGAGCAAAGGTTTCATCAAAATCAATTCCTTCCTCCTGATTGTAGCCTTTAAAAATTAGCCTAGTTTTATTCCTAGTGACCAAACCATTTTCATCAAGCTTATTTCTAAAAACCCATTTTGTACCAATTATTGAAACATTAGTAGGTCTTTCAACTAAAGTCCAAACATTATTTCTTCTAAATTGATTTAGTTCATCTTGTATAGCATTCATCCAATTACAATCAGATTCAGCTTCTTCAATAGATTTAGGTTCTACTTGAGAAACAAAAGCTAGATAATCACATACATTTCTAAGAGATGAACGAGTACTTACCCCTTTTGATGGATCACCAATTATAAGTTTTTTGGGATGTCCATGAGCATACTTCCATTCTTTAGGAAGTGGATTTTGTGTGGTGCAGGCACCAGAATCAGACAGAGACTCCTTAACCCTCTATGGATCTCTAATTAGGGTTCTTAATATTTTGGGTTCTGTAATAAGGCTTCAAGCCTAAGAAATTTTTAATTTAAGTCATGTATTTTTGTTTTAGTCCTGTACCTTGATCAATTTGGTCAAGTTGGGTTAGTGGGTCCTGTATTTAGCTAAGTCAGTTCTAGTCCAAGTCTACTTGAAGATTGGGCCCAAGCTTGGAGTGGTCATTGAGTCTAGTCCATTTATTAAAAGGTCAAACCATCTCCCAATCTTTGAAAGATGCCACTTCAGCCCTTGAGTGCCACCTCATCCATCCCATATGGTGCCATATTACCATGACAAGTGGGTGGCCAAGGCAAGAAGGAAATGCTGAATTTGTGGGCACCATTCCTTGATTCTTTTCTCCCTTCCCTCCACCTATCAAGCCTCTTTCTAAAGGAGCTATGGGTAGCCAAGGAAGGTCAATGGGTAATGGAGACATGATCCTTGTTTCAAGCCCCATATCAAGCTTACTTCCCAAAGAGCTTGGTCGGCTATGGAAGAAATGCATTGATCCAAAAATCAAGGAGACAACTCCCATCTTTCAAGCCCTAAATCAAGCCACAAAACCTTGGTCGGCCAAGAGAAGAAGAAATCTAAATTTGGGCACCCTCTTCATGAATCTTTGTATTTCTTTTCATTTGAATTTGAATGGGTTTTAAGATGCCTATATAAAGGGCCTTACCCCTCCCTTGTATGGACTAATTTTGAATGAATGAAAAAGAAAAGTTTGAGTGATATTCTTCTAGTTTGTCTTTTTTCTTAAGAACGTCGATCTCCGTGAGGGAGCGCTTTCGCCTTTGGGCATCGAGGGGTGTGAGGCCCTAAGCTACCATCTCTTCCGCATAAGCCATCTTCCATCTTCGAGTTTGGAGGCCATCTGGATGATCCATCTGGCGCCTAGCAAGAAGATCCCCCAACACCACCATCTTCAACTTTTGTTCCTTCATTGCTTCTTGTTTCTTGTTGACCCCTAACATTGATCTTGATTGCTCGCAGGTCCTCAAGGTGACACGGACACGAAGTCGGTCTCCCTTGCCTTCACGACCTTCGGACGGAAAGTCGGCACATCCGCAGGGTTGAAGGCTTGATCCTCCAGGTTGCATTCATGAGAGCAAGTGAACTCAGCATCGGGCATATCAGAGCTTTACAAGGTTTTCAACCCTAAACTCCTAAGTTGGTATTGATCCAAGAGCTAAGTCCTACGGGGTTTCTCAATCCTGGGATCCTCTTTTTATCCTTGTTTAGGAACTTATTTGCTTGCTTGAAGTTCTTATTATTATAGAAACCCTAGATATACTCTTGCTCATCTTCGGGAATCCTTAACCTCATTAAAACCTAAAAATCATAAAAAAAAAATCACTTGCATCATTCCATCTCATCCTAGCCTCTAGTTAGTCTCGTATCAAGGATACTTTAACTCCTTGTACTATTCTCCTTCATTGTCCTGATTGTCATCTTGCTTCTTGGAAGGTTCTTAATTTTTGTTCACTTTTTTAGATCTTTGCATACCTGTTTCATCATCAACAACATCTTCTTTTCTAGAAGATTTTTGATCAGTCTCATCAAAAACTACATGAATGGATTCTTCAACTAGAAGTGTTCTTCTGTTGAAAACCCTGTATGCCTAGCTAGAAATAGAGTATCCTAAGAAGATACCCTCATCTAACTTGGCATCAAATTTGCTAAGATTATCTTTACCATTATTTAGAATGAAATAATGGTAACCAAAAACACAAAAATATTTAATAGTAGATTTTCTATTTTTTCAAAGTTTATAAGGTGTTTTCTTTAGAATAGGATGGATTAAGATACGATTTAAAACATAGCAAGCAGTGTTTATAGCTTCCGCCCAAAAATATCTTGGCAACTCATTTTTGCAAAGTATAGTGCATGCCATTTTTTCAAGAATTCTATTTTTTCTTTCTACTACCCCATTTTGTTGAGGTGTCCTAGGTACAGAAAAGTTGTGATGAATACCATTTTTACTACAAAACTTTTTAAAATCATGATTTTCAAATTCTGCACCATGATCACTTCTTAAAGAAATAATTGAAATACCTTTTTCATTTGAAACTCTTTTATAAAATTTAATGAATGCAGAAAAAGTTTTAACTTTATGAGCTAAAACAATGACCCATGTAAAATATGAGAAATCATCTATAATAACTAGATCATACTTCTTACCACCCAAACTAGATGTTCCAGTTGATCCAAAGAGGTCCATATGAAGTAATTCTAAGGGTCAAGATGTAAAGACTACTCCTTTAGGTTTAAAAGATGATTTAGTTTATTTTTTAAGTTGGCAAGCAGTACAAATCTTATCCTTTTCAAAACTAAGTTTTGGTAAATCTTTTATTAAACTCTTTTTGCAATGTTTTGAAAGCAAATGCATACTAGCATGTCCTAGTCTACGTTGCCAAAGCCAACTAATTTCATTGATCCTGGCTTCCATAGCCACTAGGCACTGACCATTTTGAACTGGAAGATCATTAAGATCAACCATATAAATATTGCCATGTCTATGACCAATAAACTTGATGCCATTGTCATCAAGACTAGAAACAATGTACATGGAAGATTCGAAAACAACTTTGAAATCTTTGTCACAAAACTGACTAATGCTAAGTAAATTATGCTTTAAACTATCAACAGAAAGAATATTATCTATATAAGTAAAAGGGGTGATATAGACTTTAACAATGCCAACAATTTTGCCTTTTCCATTATCTCCGAACGTTACATTTTCACCATTTTGATATTCAAGTGAAGAGAACTGCTCTACATCTCTAGTCATGTGCCTTGAGAAACCGCTATCGAGATACCACATTCTTATTTTGTTGGTTGCAAGGCACACCTACAACAACAAATTAGGTGGAGACTTTAGGTACCCAAGTCATCTTGGGTCCTTCAAGGTTAGTAGTTATGGTTCCTTTTGGAACCCAAACCTTTTTAACTTTCAATTTTCTTCTATTGCACAGATATGATTTATATCCTATATCGTCACAAGAATAACAGGTAATAGAAGATGAAGCAGGCACAAAGAAGTTCTTGAAAAGCTTTTATTATTTTTGAGTTTTGAAGCCTAACCCAGCTTTGTTGAAAATAGCTCTTTGATTATTTAAAAGCATGTTAAGTTTTTTAGAACTATAAGTAAATTTCTCCATAAAAGGTTTTAGTTTTTCAAGCTCATCCTTGTATTTCTTGTTTTCATGCAAAAGCACTTTATTTTGTTTAGTAAAATTTTCATTTGAAAAAAAGAATTTATCTTTTTCAAATCTTCCTTTTCCTTTTCCAAAAAGATAATTTTAGTATTTAGCTTTTTGTTTTCTTGGAGCAAACAACCATTTTCAATCAAATACTTATCATTTATTTTAAGCAAATCCAGATTTTGTTTTCTTAGTTCCTTGTGTTTTATTTTAAGTTTTTGAAATTCAACAACTAATTCATCAAAAACTTCATGTAATTCTTCAAAAGTAAATTCTTCTTTAGGTTTAGACATTACCTCATCACGATTGGCCATTAAATAGAAATTTGCAATCTCTTGCTGTTCTTCATCGAAACTAGAGTCCTCGTTGTTACTCTAGGTTGCCATCATTGCTTTCTTTCTTAATCTTCTTCTGCTCTTTTTGAGTAGGGGGCAGTACAACTTGAAGTGGCCGGGTTTCTTGCACTCAAAGCATGTGGGCTACTCCTTTTCTTTCTCTTTGCTAGGCTCTCCCTTTTGAGGTTTCTTCTTGAAATTATATTTCTTCTTTCTCATAAACCTCCTAAACTTTCTTGCTATGAGAGCCGTCCCATCTACATTCTCTTCTTCAGATTCATCACTTGACTCTTCTTTTGTAGTGGACTTGAAGGTAATTACTTTCTTCTTCTTATCATTATCCATGGTCTTTTATTTGAAGGAGAGCTCATAAGTCATTAATGAGCCCAAAAGCTACTCGAGAGGAAGTGTGTTGACATCTTTTGCTTCTTTTATGGCGATGACTTTAGCATCCCATGAAACTGGAAGAGACCTGAAGAGCTTATTCACAAGTTCATCATTAGAAATAACCTTACCTAAACTTCTCATACCATTTACAATATTAGTGAATCTAGTATGCATTTCACTAATAGATTCAGAAGGTTCCATTCTAAATATTTCATAGGTATGAATGAGCATGTTCACTTTGGTAGTCTTCACTTGATGTGTACCCTTATGGGTAACTTCAAGCATGTCCCATATTTTCTTGGCGGAAAGATAATTTGAAATTCTATTGAATTCACCAGGGTCAAGTACATAAAATAATAAGTTCATAGCTTTAGCATTGATTTTAGCTTGCTTAATGTCATTATCATCCCAATCTTCTTCAAGTTTAGGAGTGAGAATGCCATTAACCAAGTGAGTGGGCTGATAAGGCCCTTTAACTATAATTCTCCATATATTGTAATCAATAGCTTGTAAATAAATGCGCATGTGTGTCTTCCAATATGTGTAATTTGTGCTATTAAACAATGGGAGATGGTTAGATGCTTGCCCTTCTACAACACCCATACCAATTGGGGCTGCCATGATTTTTTACTCAAGATTGTTGGACCTACAAGTAGAGTACCGGTGCTCTGATATCACCTGTTGCCTAGAAATGGAGCCCAAGAGGGGGATGAATTGGGTCTTTAAAAAAAAAATTAAAACAATTATGTGCTAGCCTTAAAGTGTTTGTGAAACAAAATGATTAGCTCTAAGAGAAATGCAGCGGATAATCAGCAAATTAAATGCAAGTAATAAAAAGCAAGTAGGAAAGAGAGCAATCACACACAAACACAATGCTTTATAGTGGTTTGGTGCACTCCAAGCACCTACGTCCACTCCCCAAGCTTTTCCTTGGAAATTTCACTATAATCTCTTCAAGATTACAGCCGACTTGTTTTCCAAGGCTCACAAGTCAAAACCAAAGTTGGTTTTATCACCTAGGCTCATCAACAACCTTTACAACTTATTTTGTCTTCGAGCTCACAAGTCAAACCTTAGTTGGTTTTATCCTTTGGCTCACCAACAACCTTTACAACCTAGTTTCAAAAACCTTGAAACCTAGGTCAATAAAGCAAGAACAAGAATATAATAAAGAGCACAATAAAAGCTCCTAGAATGAGCTGAAATAAAGATCGTTGAAGCTCTCTTGATTGCTTGAGTTAACTTCTTCTTGGAATCTCTTGAATGCATAAATATGGCCAAGCACTTGAAACCTTAATAACTCAAAAATGGAATGCTTTTGCAAGGGAATCTCTTTAAACACTCTTCTTGTCTTTTCAAATGATTGGAGTTTGTCTCATGTGAATTCACTATTCCTTATTGACTTTATGAGGTTTGGTGAGTGTTAAATACCTCAAATTCACTGAAAAGACCGTTGAAGACTATTAAAAATAAAAAAATAACCGTTTGGAAGCAAGTCTGAAATTTTGAAAAACTAGCCATTAGACCTTGAGTCAATCTCATGAGTCGATACTTGGTTAATGAGTCGACCTCATGAGTCGACACTTGATGCAGAATCCAGAAAACTTGAAGTTCTGTTCCAGAAATTTTCTCAAGCGATGAGTCGATCTCATGAGTCGACACTTGGTATGTGAGTTGATCTCATGAGTCGACACTTGGGCATGCCACTTCAGATTTGCATGCCGATCTTCTAAAATTCTGAATTTTTCTTCATGAGTCGATACTTGCTTCTATGCTATCCAAAAAAGTGTGCCAAACTTGAATTCCTTAAGGATTTGTCCATGAATCCATTTGATCATTCTTCATAAAGTCTAAATAGATTATTTTGATGATGTTCCAAGATGAAAAACTCAATCAACTATAAGAAACTTCTTGCTCTCAAAATTTTAAACTTGTTACCTTCTTATTGGAGAAATTAATGTACCTAAGGCCTGAAATTCACACTCTAATTGAAACATTAGTTCAAACATATACTTAGCATTTTGTTATTCATCAAGATTATGGAGCCAAAGCCAACACTTTTCTAAAACATCAAGTTTACTTTTCAATTCATTAACTTCATTCAAAAGAGAATTATTTTCATATGAAAAACTATTTGCGTGCTTTTTCAATTTTTTATTTTCAAAAAGAATCAATTTATAATCATGCATCAATTCATCAAATGCATTTTTCAATTCATCAAAAGTAAAATCCACTTCAGAGTCATAAATTATCTCTTCTTGTTCTTGTTGTATAATGAAACATAGATTGGCAACTTTAGTTGGTTCTTCATTTGAGCTGGAGTCCTCGCTATCACTCTAGGTCGCCATCATAGCTTTCTTTCTAAGCTTCTTTCTTGATTTCTTTAGGAAAGGATAATCAAACTTATAGTATCCTGGCTTCTTGCATTCGAAGCATATAGGTAATTCCTTCTCCTTTTCTTTTTCTTTCTCCTTTTCTTTTCCCTTGTCTTTACTTGTTTGGAACCTTTTTTTGTAAGAAAATTTTCTTCTTTTCATAATCTTCTGAACTTTCTTACTAGAAGAGCTTCCTCACTCTCATCCTCCTCTTCTTCTTCTTCTAATTCTTTATTTGAGGATTTTTCTTGAATTGTAGACTTGAAGGCTATCCCCTTTTTCTTTTTATCCAAGTCCATCGATTTTTGCTTCAGATTTAGCTCCAAAGTCATGAGAGATCCCACTAGTTGCTCTAAGGATAATTTGTCAATATCTTTGGCTTCTTGTATGGTGGTCACCTTTGGATCTCATGAAATTGGAAGTAACATGAGAATTTTGTTGACAAGATCGGTATTAGACATGACTTTACCTAAACTTCTCATGCCATTAACAATGTTTGTGAATCTAGTGTATATGTTAGTGATAAATTCATTTGGTTCCATTTGGAATATCTCATAAGTGTGTACTAACATATTTTACTTTTGTGTTCTTCACTTGATCAGTACCTTCATGGGTAACTTCAAGTGTGTCTCATATTTTCTTAGCAGATATGCATGTAGAAATCCTATTGAACTCACTAGGATCTAATGACAATAAAGGAGATTCATTGCTTTTGCATTAATCTCGGATTGTTAAATGTCATTTTCATCCCAATCCTCTTTGAGCTTTGGGATGGAAACACCATTAACCATAATCAAAGGAATATGTGGACATTTATCAACAACTTTCCATAAATTATAATCTATTGAATGCATGTAAATTCTCATTCTAATTTCCTAATAAGTATAATTTGTTCCATTAAAATATGGAGATCTTATTGAGGCTTGTCCCTCAACTACACTAGTACCAAGGGGGGTTTCCTTAGATATTTACTCAAGGTGGTTAGACCTATATACTGAGAACATGGCTCTGATACCACTTGTTTCCCAGTAAGCAACCCAAGAGAAGGGGTGAATTGGATTTCTAAAAACTAAATGCAAATGTGTGAACTAATTCAATAAACAACTTAAGTGCAATGAGATGCAAGAATAAAGTGCTCTTAAAGAGTATGTAGTAAAAATTTAAATGCAATAAATATAAGAGCAAGAGAAAGAGACAAACAATCATAAACATAATCCAAGTATAGTGGTTCAATGCTTTTCAATGCACCTACATCCACTTCCCAAGGTCCACTTGAAAACTATAATCTCTACTAATTACAGCCGATTAGTTTTCCGGGCTCACTAATCAAAACCCTTTTTGGTTTTTATAAAGCTCACCAAAAGAAATCTCTTAGTTTTCAAAGGCTAACCAATAGCTTCCTTGGTTTTCAACTAGGCTTACCAAAAACCTCCTTGGTTTTCCATTAGGCTAACAAAAAACCTCCTTGGTTTTCTAATAGGCTAACCAAAAACCTTTACAATAAAGATGAAGTTAAAGTAAAGCAATAAGAAAATATTTCTTAATAAAAGTAGATATCTCTTTAAAGCTTTGAGGAATTGCTATCTTCAACTTGATGAAGCCTTATTCAGTGCTCACGAATTTTGGACATGAATGCTCTTGAAGGTTTTGAATGCTTTGAGACTTCTTTTTGCTTGAAGGTGGTTGCTTTCAATGAATGGGAGTGAATGCACTTTCTTTTCTTTCTTTATTGTTAATCCTCTTGTGTTCCAATTCAATTTGAATTACTTAAATACCATCCCAAGGCCTTAAAGTCAGCTTATGACCATTAGACATGAAAAACTAGTCATTGGGAGCCAAGAGAGCCGAGTTCTGCATTTGAAAAACTAGCCGTTACTATTCCCAGAACTCCATGTGTTGACATTTCAAGCTATGAGTCGACACTTAGGGTCGACACTTAAGTTCCATGAGTCAACACCAAGTTCAAATTTCTTCATTAAAGCTTTCTGGAATTCTTAGGTAAGTTGACACTTCTTCTGGTGAGTCGATACTTGACATCTATGAGTTGACACTTTAGGCAAGTCTTCAATTTCAGCAAGTTCTATATCAAAATTTTTTCAGGCCTTGAGCCAATTTTTGAGTCGGCACCTTGAGTTGACACTTGACTGGCATGAGTCGATACTTCAGCTGTGCCATCTGAAACTCTTTTTGCGTACCGGCTTGAGTCAACACTTCCACTATCACGAGTCGATACTTGAGTTGTTAGTCGACACTTACTGAGATTTCTTCAAAAACCATTGAACCTCTGCTGAAATCGATATATGCTGCACTATCTAAGTCCTTTCAAGCAATCTTCAAGTACTTAAGTCCATTTAAAATTGATCTTTCATTCATGAAGAGGACTTCTTCATTTTTGACAAGAAATCAAATCTTGTTGAGTTGATGAGTACATTTTTCTATAAAAACATATTTAAAATAAATAGTTAGTACTTAACCTATACTTAAGTATTTTGTTTATCATCAAAATCAATAACGGAGTCAACAGTTTCAAGATCAAATTGGTCCATGGGCACTTTAAACCAGTCAGACTAATTAACCTTAGTTGACATGGGTCAACTCAAATCAATAAATAATCTAATCATATCTGATTCACCATATTAGCTAGGTAAGTAAGATCAAGGGATAGGTTAAGCCAAGAAAGCCTCTTGCTTTAGTCACCAACCATGAGTTGGCTAGGTAAGAGTTAGCTCCAAAGAACCTTGATCATCAATGTCAAACTTACCTTAGATACCAAGTGGTTTACTAGACTCAATCAAACTAACCTAAAGACTCGAGCTCACCATGAAGTCACCAATCAAGTCCATTTAGATGATGGACTGATCTAACTAACTATTAGAGAGATCTATAGAGGAGAGACCTAATTCAACTTTTGATTAGCCTTCTCTCTATTTAATCCATTCATCTAAACTTAGGCTAACCCATTTAAGGACCCAATTCTAGTCAACCCAATTAATCCATGGTTTATCAATCATGACTTAAGATTAGAATCACATCCTAAGTCTTAAAAGGTTTCAAAAATACAACTTAGTTCTCAATTAAGTGTAACGTGCCGATTGAAATATTTTTAATTGACCCAAATTTTGAAATAATTTCAAAAACCAAGTGAAACAATTTCACAAAGATATCATGAACTTTAAATTTATTGTTTTTAGGTTTTTTCTTTGTTCTTTTGTTCTCAGATTCAAGTTAACTCATGGATGGAGGAGTCAGCTCAGACAGAATAATTTTCTTTGTTCTATAGAGACAAGTCGACTCGAGCAGGAGGCGAGTCAGCTCATCTACATGGGCAGAAAATAATAATTTTGAAATTCATCATTTTTCACTTGAACTTTTAAAATCTTAGATCATGCATCTTTTAGATCTTATCTAAACATAGTTATGATCTACAAACATAGATTAAAACTATTTTAACCTATCAAATCTCTCACTTTCTTCTTCATAAGGTCATAACGCAGTGGCACCCCTACACGCCATAGGAGAACCCCATTGAATGGAAAGAGATGGCCTTTAAACCATGCTTCTCTCCTATGACCATAAGATCATGGAGAATCAACCTTAATTCAAGTACTATGTGAAAGATATCAAGCCGATTTCATATAAAAGTATTAAACTAAATATGCATTCAACTTGTAGCTCTAATACCATTGTTGGGCGAACCTAAGTGGGTCGATACATGAAATTTAAATGATGTAGAACGAAGGACACGAAGAAAACCTATTGTTATTTTAAAAAGAGGAAAAAAACCTAAAGCAAACCAAGGATCATGGGAGGGCTAAGAAGCCTCCGGGACTAGGATAGAATGACCCCTGAAAATCCTAAAACGACTGGGCTCTTTTGGTTTTTTTAAATTTTCTTGGCGGAGATGGCGAAGGAACGATGGGGATGGGAGGCTGGGATGGGAACTCCTAGACCTTGGGACTCATCCTAATGAAGAGACCGTCCACCTCTAAGGCATTACGCCCTCCTCAATACTTAGAGGCGCTAGGATGGATCTCAAGGTCGCGAAGGACGGGGGTGGGGGAGAACTCCTAGACCTTGGGACTCATCCTAACGAAGAGACCGTCCACCTTTAAGGCATTACGCCATCCTCAATACTTAGAGGCGCTAGGATGGATCTCAAGGTCACGAAGGATGGGGGGTGGGGGAGAACTCATGGATCTTGGGACTCATCCTAACAAAGAGACCGTCCATCTCTAAGGCATTACGCCCTCCTCAGTACTTAGAGGCGCTAGGATGGTTCTTAAGGCCACGAGGGGAAGACACGAAGGTGGGAGGGAGAAAGGAGATACTTGGGGCCTCACACCCCTCGACGTCCCGAAGGACGAAGGAAAAAGAAGGGCCTCAGCCCAGAACCACACACTGGAAGAAGACTCAAAAATTTCATTCAACTGTTTTATTACAAGAGGAGTATGGGTATTTATAGATACCCATATCCCTTTTAAATTCAAAAATAAAATCCCCTGAAATCCTCCATTGATTTTGAAATCAAATTTAAAATCAAAATCCCCAAATTTCCCAAATTACATTTATTAAAAAAAATTACCAAATAAATCCCGTTTATTTGAATTTTGAAATCCCCTCCGCTCTGAAACTTGTGCTACTCCAAAAATCATGCAAAACAACTCTTCTTCCACCGCTTTGAGAAGCATGCAGAAGCTTCATTTGGCTGCTCTGAAAAGTGTGCAGAAGCTCCTTCACGGTCGAGCAACAGGGGCACCTGGACCTTCGGCACCCGGCCCAGTGGGCGACGGCGGGGCGGCCTGGTGGCGCGCCGGCGGGCGGACGGCGGCGGCGGGGTGGCACGGTGGCCAGGCGGCAAAAGGCGGCGACGGCGGCCGTGGGCGACCATTGGTCTTCCACGGGCCGCTGGACTTCCCACGGGCGTGAGGCCCCGGGGCTGCCGGCGGGGCGGCAGGGTGGCGGATCGGCGGCGCGCCGGCGGGTGGGTGGCAGCGGCGGGGTGGCACGGCGGCCAGGCGACGAAACGGTGGCGGCGGCCATGGGCGACCGTTGGTCTTCCACGGACCGCAGGACTTCCCACGGGCGTGAGGCCTCAGGGCTGCCGGCGGGGCGGCAGGGCGGCGGATTGGCGGCGCGCCGGCGGGCGAGCGGCAGCGGCGGGGTGGCGCGGCGGCCAGGCGGCGAAACGGCGGCGGCGGCCGTGGACGACCGTTGGTCTTCCACGGACCGCAGGACTTCCCACGGGCATGAGGCCTCAGGGCTGCCGGCGGGGCAGCAGGGCGGCGGATCGGCGGCGCGTCGGCGGGTGGGCGGCAGCGGCGGGGTGGCGCGGCTGCCAGGCAGCGAAACGGCGGCGGTGACCGTGGGCGACCGTTGGTCTTCCATGGACCGCAGGACTTCCCACGGGCATGGGGCCCAGGGACGCCGGCGGCGCGGCAGGGCGGTGGATCGACGGAGCACCGGCGGGCGGTCGGCAGTGGCGGGGGTCGGGCACGGCATATCGCGGACCGGTGGGGCAAAAAATCGGGAAAAAAAAAGACCTCTGCGATTTTTCCTGGAGGTTGAAGGAGATAGGAATAGCCTGGAATAAAGTTGGAATAACATCGGGATAACACGGGAATAAAGGGAATAGATGGAATAGCGGGAATAACTAAAATACAAAAATTCTAAATTTTTTTTAAAATTCTAAGAAAAATAAAAGGTAAAATCCGGATAGGTTTCGGGTCTCCCATCATTCTCCTGCAGCACGAAGAACTCGACTCCGTCGAGTTCGAGGACTAAGCAAATCCTAGCCCGCTGCTAGCTCTGATACCAAATTGATGTAGAACGAAGGACACGAAGAAAACCTATTGTTATTTTGAAAAGTGGAAAAAAACCTAAAGCAAACCAAGGATCATGGGAGGGCTAAGAAGCCTCCGGGACTAGGATAGAACGACCCCTGAAAATCCTAAAACGACTGGGCTCTTTTGGTTTTTTTAAATTTTCTTGGCGGAGATGGCGAAGGAACGATGGGGATGGGAGGCTGGGACGGGAACTCCTAGACCTTAGGACTCATCCTAACGAAGAGACCGTCCACCTCTAACGCATTACGCCCTCCTCAATACTTAGAGGTGCTAGGATGGATCTCAAGGTCGCGAAGGACGGGGGTGGGGGAGAACTCCTAGACCTAGGGACTCATCCTAACGAAGAGACCATCCACCTCTAAGGCATTATGCCCTCCTCAATACTTAGAGGCGCTAGGATGGATCTCAAGGTCACGAAGGACGGGGGGTGGGGGAGAACTCATGGATCTTGGGACTCACCCTAACGAAGAGACCGTCCACCTCAAGGCATTACGCCCTCCTCAGTACTTAGAGGTGCTAGGATGGCTCTCAAGGCCATGAGGGGAAGACACGAAGGTGGGAGGGAGAAAGGAGATACTTGGGGCCTCACACCCCTCGACGTCCCGAAGGACGAAGGAAAAAGAAGGGCCTCAGCCCAGAACCACACACTGGAAGAACACTCAAAAATTTCATTCAACTATTTTATTACAAGAGGAGTATGGGTATTTATAGATGCTCATATCCCTTTTAAATTCAAAAATAAAATCCCCTGAAATCCTCCCTTGATTTTGAAATCAAATTCAAAATCAAAATCCCCAAATTTTCTAAATTATATTTATTAAAAAAAATTACCAAATAAATCCTGTTTATTTGAATTTTGAAATCCCCTTCGCTTTGAAACTCGTGCTACTCCAAAAATCATGCAAAACAACTCTTCTTCCACCGCTTTGAGAAGCATGTAGAAGCTTCATTTGGTTGCTCTGAAAAGCATGCAGAAGCTCCTTCACGGTCGAGCAATAGGGGCACCTGGACCTTCGGCACCCGGCCCAGCGGGCGGCGGTGGGGCAGCCTGGTGGCGCGCCGGTGGGCGGACGGCGGCGATGGGGTGGCATGGCGGCCAGGCGGCGAAAGGCGGCGGCGGCCTTGGGTGACCGTTGGTCTTCCACGGGCCGCTGGACTTCCCACGGGCGTGTGGCCCCGGGGATGCCGGTGGGGTGGCAGGGCGGCGGATCGGCGGCACGCCGGCGGGCGGGCGGTAGCGGCGGGGTGGCACGGCTGCCAGGCGGCGAAATGGCGGTGGCGGCCATGGGCGACCGTTGGTCTTCCACGAACCGCAGGACTTCCCATGGGCGTGAGGCCTCAGGGCTGCCGACGGGGCGGCGGATCGGCGGCACACCGGCGGGCGGGCGGCAGCGGCGGGGTGGCGCGGCGGCCAGGCGGCGAAACGGTGGCGGCGATCGTGGACGACCGTTGGTCTTCCACGGACCGCAGGACTTCCCACGGGCGTGAGGCCTCAAGGCTGCCGGCGGGGCGGCAGGGTGGCGGATCGGCGGCGCGCCGGCGGGCGGGCGGCAGCGGCGGTGTGGCGCGGCGGCCAGGCGGCGAAACGGCGGCGGCGGCCGTGGGCGACCGTTGGTCTTCCACGGACTGCAGGACTTCCCACGGGCGTGAGGCCCAGGTACGCCGGCGGGGCGGCAGGGCGGCGGATCGGCGGAGCGCCGGCGGGCAGTCGGCAGTGGCGGGGGTCGGGCACGGCAGATCGCGGACCGGTGGGGCAAAAAATCGGGAAAAAAAAAGACTTCTGCGATTTTTCCTGGAGGTTGAAGGAGATAGGAATAGCCTGGAATAAAGTTGGAATAACATCGGGATAACACGGGAATAAAGGGAATAGGTGGAATAGCGGGAATAACTAAAATACAAAAATTCTAAAATTTTTTAAAATTCTAAAAAAAAAATAAAAGGTGAAATCTGGATAGGTTTCGGGTCCCCATCATTAAAACTTTTCTAAACTAAATGATGCAGCGGAAGGAGATAAAACAATTTTATCTAACATGTTAATCTAATTAACATTAGCCCTACACAGATCTTTATGCATATAGAGTAATACATGTATGAAATAAAGCATGCAAATTATGTGACTCATAGAACCGTTCTATGAATCACATAAAAGGGTACTGAAGAACATATCTTTAGATCCATGAGTCGACTCACCTCGGGTCGATTCGATTGGCAGTTTGACAACTTTTTGTCAAACAAGTCCGAAATGATTTCCAATCATTTCCAAGCCAACAAGTCAAGAAAAAACCCCATGATATATGGCCCCGTAGGTTCAAACACTAAACTGGTAGCACAGAAACATTTTCAGTACTAGCCAAAGTCGCCATCTAGCAATGACACCTAGCGTCTGGATAGGTCGAAGGTTGTAAAGCAATAAGAACCTGTCGAATATGGAATACCACTAAACTTATTTCTTTGATCTCCTAATGCTTTGGATGGCTTAGGGTTAAACTGCCCAACCCTAATTAGTCAATCTCAATATATCTCAAACAAAGAATCCCTGTAACTCCTTACAAGGAATGCCCTGGTCAAGGTCTTTCTTAATTAAGGCATACTAAGCATTCGATCCAAACTATTTGGAGAGATCAATCCTATCTTGATCCTACTACTGTTATATAGTACTTGACTGTACCCAGCAACCTTCCATCACTGGATTAGAAATCTGGATAGTCTGGCACCTAAGCATAGTGAGCTGCTTGCAAGCTGCCATAATGATGTCAAGTCAGAGGAATAATTCATGTCCACATTCTAATGCAAAACTTCTCTTTGGTAGAAAGAGAATCTTGATGCGCGTCGCAACGCACCGATTTAATTATCTTAAAACTACTATTCTAGAATTGGATAGCAGGAGTAAGGGTCAAATCCATAGGGGCTTTCTTGATTACTTTGAAAACAATAAATGTGCAACATAAATTGAAATCTTAAAACTAAAAAGAAGATTAACAAGTAATTAGCAGTAAAGGTAACTCAAGAAATGATCTATCCGAGTGAGAGCATAGCCCGTATCCGTGAATCACGGCCCGTCCCTTTTTGGGAATAGACTGATCTAAATGCTAGTGAAATAACAAGATATGATCTATCTCACGAGAGTACAGCCCGTACCCACTTGGGAATAGATCAGTCAGGATTAATTTCACTTGACTTACCTCCAAAGCTTTGCCCTAGCAACACATCTAATTCAAAAACAAAAGAACA
Organism: Areca catechu; assembly: GCA_021397845.1. NCBI lineage: Eukaryota > Viridiplantae > Streptophyta > Magnoliopsida > Arecales > Arecaceae > Areca > Areca catechu. The sequence goes on along the minus strand of CM038039.1, from coordinate 155,411,861 downwards.
TGAATTAATCAAAATATACTTTTATTTCTGGTAAAAATCCCCTTTTACCAAGTGAAGCTCTGGCCTCCAGTGATTTCTGCATGCTCAAAAGTTGAAGATGACGCTGACCGGTGGAGAATAGGACTACTAGAATAGGATTGGGATAAGGTTGGAATAGTGCTGGAATAGTGGGAATAAGGTTGGGATAACTAGAATAGCAGAAAACCAAAAGAATCACAGGGAAGAAACAATGGATCTCTGGACAATGACTGAGCCGAGAGTTTGGGAGAATGAAGAGATGGACTGTACTCTGGGATGGGGTCGACCTCTATAACTAAGCTGGAATGGTGGGAAGAAAGCTCACTGCTCTCTGTGGAATGGAGAAGAAAAGAACACTGCTCTCTGTGATGGAGAAGAAGAGGCACAGAGAAGAAAAACATAGGAGAAGAATGGCTGAATGCTCGACTGGTTGAATCATTGAATCCCTGGATGATCGAATACCCCTCTCTGGCTCTCCTAGACCCTTTTTTATAGGCTCTCCCTGCTCCCAACCCGCTCCACCATTTGAACCAACCCGCTCCACCGTTGAACCAACCCGCTCCACCGTTGCACCAACCTGCTCCACTATTGCACCAACCCAACAGAACAACAGACATCGCTCCACGATTGCAATGAAGCTCGAGCTCCCATCGATCTCCAGCTCATCCGGCGAAGCTCTAGAATTTTCTCCCCAGTTCGGTCCAACCCAGCACACGGTTTGGTCCATAATTGATTCAGACAGAAAGAAATCTCCCATGGCTGCAACTCACCGTGAAGACCCTCCCAGCGACGAGGAAGAGCACTCCGCCGTCATCTCCGGCCGACGGTGGACTGGGTAGGAGGTCTGGCAGCATGAGACGGTGGTTTTGGCGAAGTTCGACCAAGAGAAAAGAAGAATGAATAGCAACCTCCTTTGGAAGTGTTTTTCCGGCCACCGGGGCTTCTTCCGGCCGGCGGTGAGCATGCCGGCGACGTCCCCAGTGGTGGGGGCGGCTCTCCGGCGAGTCTTGGCGGACTAGGGCATGGGGGTCTACGGCTCTGCTTCCATGGACCGCATCAATGGCAGATCACGGCCCACGGGCTGGGAAATGGATTGAGCGATCGATCCATGGTGGACCGGCTGCTTTAAACTTCGTGCAAACTCTTAGAAAATTCTTTAAAAATTTATTTTGGGCCCATTTTAAGTCCGATTTGAGTGTCGTTTGTGTTATTGGACTTCTAAAATTGGGCTCTCCATGTTGGCGATGTTCTTTCCTATAAATGACATATAAAAGTATTAGTTTTGAAGGAATAATGATATAAAATTAATACTTTTATATTTATGCTTAATGTAGTTATCAAATCTCAGATGAGAGTCATGCTCAATGAAGTATTGAATACAACACCTGATGTCATTCCAGCATTTCTATGCTACTTGGTTAAGAGGATAACCAACAAACATGACATCAACAACCTACTCTCGATACACCATCATCCTGAAATAGTGTATCCTTTGGTCGCAAACCAGTTTATGAACTACACGATGTATTCTCTTTATATCACATACAAGGTAGCTCAAAGGACATCATTACACAAGGGTTCAATTAGGAAGATGTCATGTGATGAACAACTAGAATAAATTCAATAATTCATATATATATACATGAGTCGCACAACTATCTACAACCTAGATGATTGACTTTGGGACATACAATTTCCAATATGAGCCATCTACTGAAAAAGTTTCAAGTAGCATACAATGACAGACTTAGTATGCGAAGTAGAGTAATGCTGCAAAGGAGGCTGTGTGGTTGTGGAAGTTCCTAGATGAGCTAAGAGTGGCACCTTGGATAGTCCTATTCCGATGTACTGTGATAGCACTAGAGCCATTGCTCAAGCCAAAGAGCCAAAGTTTCATTAGCGTACTAAGCATATTCTGCATCGCTATCACCTTGTACGAGAGATCGTGAAATGAGATGACATCGAACTTATGAAGATCGATGGAAAGGAAAATCTGGCTGACCCTTTCATTAAAGCCGTTGGAGTTCAAGAGTTCAACGATTGTAAATGGAAGATGGGAATACGATTCTCTTCTGATTGACTTTATTCCAAGTGGGAGTTGTTGGAAAATGTATCCCAAAGCTAATCATCTAGCTTGTAGATGGTTAAGCTATTGATGTAATTGTACATGAATTATATTGAATAAAATACTTATTCTACTTGTTCATCATATTTTACATCTTCTGTAATGAACTCTTGTACGATGAAGTCCTTAGGATTACTTTGATGTGATATAGAGAGGATATATCATCTAGTTCCTAAATTGGTTCGTGATTAAATGATACATTATCACAGGATGATAGTATATCAAATGTAGGTCATTATATGTCATAGTCATTGGTTATTCTCTCAACCAAGGAATGTAGAGACACTGGTATGGCATACAGGTGTTGTGTATGACACTTCACTGGATTTTACCCATCTGCAGAACATTCTTTCTACCAAAGAGTAGTTTGCATTAAAAAATGGATATAAATGTTTCTCTGACTTTAGATTTTCATGGTAGCTTGCAAGTAACTCACTATGCTTAAGTACCGGACTACCTGAATTTCTAATCTGGTGATGAAAGATTGCTGGGTACAGTCAAGTACTTGTGTAGCAGCGGTTGGATCAAGATGAGATTAGCCCCTCCAAAAGAGCTTGGAGTGAATGACTCATTATGTCTTAATTGAGTAATACCTTGGTCAGGGTAGTCCTTGTACTCAGTTACAGGGATTTTGAGTTTGAGACATATTGTGATGGACTATTCTAGGGTTGGGCAGTTAAACCCTAAGTCATCTAGAGCATTGAGGGTTAAAGGAATGTGTTATATAATTATCATATCCATTGAAAGAAAAGTGCCCTAAAAGCCAATCTTTGTAAGGGCATTTTTTGTAATCTTCCAACTCTTGTATGACATTATTGAAAGAAAAATGGTGCAGGTGGTTTGACATGGTCCTACACTAGGCATGCAAACAGCTGCGGGAGCAGAATGGATTTTAAAACTTTTTTAAAAATTCTCGCAGCGGAAAACTGCTCCGTCCAGAACCTAACCTATTCATGTTGCATGTAGGCATGTATGATGATATAAAATATTTGCAAAAACTTAAACAAATAAATCTATTTATGCATGATTAAAAAAAATAATTTTCCATACCTTTATTCTGCTTGGAATAACTCTAGAATAAACTTGGAATAGGCTGGAATAGCTGGAATAAAACTATTCCATCCTTCTTCTTCCTTGGGCTGAAATTTTGCTCTGTTTTGAGCTTGAAAAACAGCAGTGAAACACCACTTTCTGGACCTCCGTTTGCTCCCGAATCGCAGCAGCGGTAAGGTGGATAAGTGTTCTTCGATCTCTAATGGAAATCTGCAAGGAAAATACAGTATACATGATGTACAAAATGGCCAAAAACCTGATGCCAGAATTTCTGCAGCAAAACAGGACAGCTGGTTCTTCCTTCGTTTTGGAGCAGTAGAAGTGATCCCGGCTCACGTGGCTTGCTCCCAGGAGTAGAAGGGTACTCCCTCTAGAGGGGAGATGCGCCCGGGGCTCTCAGATCCCTCTCCACACACGGTGCTAGCCGCTAGAAGATGATATGATCACAATGAGCTGCAGCAAATCCTGTTTGCTGCAGTGCAGATTTGAGCACCACAAAAGGCAATGAAAAGGCCCTTGAAACACTCACTCACACTCTCCAAATATCACCCTACAAGCACCCAGTGGAAGCAAGAAAAATAATCTCTCAAATGGGCCTCTCAAAGAAACCCCAGGAATTCTCTCTTCTCACGGTGAGATACTACTCTGAAAACAGGGCTGTTGTTGGGGTTTATATAGGCTGCAGGGAGGAAAATGAAGAGACTGGGAGAGGAAGAGGCAGCCGGATGCGTTTCTCCCATTTAACAGCCATTTAACAGGGATTAAAATCATCCGGTGGAGGAGAGGAAGAGATGAGAGTTTTTGCCATCGTTCGGTTCATATGCTTGGATTTCTCCCAACGCCAGGACTTCTTTCCAGTGTAAAGAAGTAATCCAACGTGATACCGTGTAAACGGTCCAAGGGAGAAAACACCGGTTCAATTAATCGGTCCAAGCCAATTTGGTTTAAACCCATTTAAAACCAATTGGTCCAACCCAATTAAAAAATTGGTTCAATTGGTTCACAACCAATTGGAGGCCGAAACGAGCTCTGAATCAGTTCAAAACTGTTTCAGAAAAAACTTGGCGCAGTCCTGGTCAGCCCGGAATAATTTTTGGTTGACACAGACAAGGGCAAGACGGGGAAAAGAGTGCTCAAAAATACTGTGACCATAAAATCGAGATGATTTCCGATCGTAATCGGTAACCGGATCAGAGAGTAATCCTCTGTGACATGTGACCTCATAGGTTCGAACCTAAATGGTAGCACTAGAACAATTCTAGTACCAGCACAGGAAACCATCTAGCAATGGGTCCCGGCGTCCGGATAGGTCGAAGATGCGGGAGCAAACTATCAAACCTCTGGCATATGGTTACCGTATAATTCATCCCTTTGACCTCTAATGCTCAGGACGACTGAGATTGGGCTGCCAACCCAGACTAAGTCAGTCGACTACGTGTCTTAACCTCGCAAGCCCAGTGACTCTTCACTAGGACTACCCCGGCCGAGGATTTGCTAAATTGAGATACTGTGAGACATTCAATCCAAACTGTTTGGGCAGGTCAATTCCATCTTGGTACATCACTGCTCCACAAGTACTTGCCTATACCTAGAAACCTTCCATCATCGGATTAAAAATCTGGGTAGTCCGGCACCAAAGCACAGGGAGTTGCTTACAAGCTACCGTGATGACCTCAAGTCAGAAGGACACATATACCCATATCCAATCATGAGTATCCCTTTGGCAGAAAGGGGCTGCACGGAGTCACGTTCAATGAGATATCACATGTCCCACTTGTAGATCACATTCGTGCCACCACACTCATTTGATCAAGAGGACAACCAAGCGATGTGAACTACAATAACCTATACTTGATATATTGTCGTCCAGTACAATATATCCTTTGGTTATGAACAGGGTTTAAGGACCACTCGATACATCCTCTCTGTATCGAAGTCAGCGTAGTCCTAAGGACTTCATCACATGGAAAGAGTTCATTTCAGGGAAATACAATATGTGATGAGCTGCCAAAAAATATTTTATTAATTCAAAGAAAGAGTACAATACTTAGCTCAACCACCTACAACCCAGGTGATTGGCTTTGGGACACAATTCCCAACAACTCTCACTTGTACTAAAGCCAATCAGAAGAGTATCTAATACCCATTTCCCATTTACAATAGTCGAACTTTTTTATTCCGAGGGCTTTAGTGAAGGGGTCGGCAAGATTTTCTTTTCCATCGATGTTCAGAAGATTGATGTCGCCTCGTTCCACGATCTCTCGTACGAGGTGGTAGCGCCGCAGTATGTGCTTGGTGCAGTGATGAGCTTTAGGCTCCTTAGCTTGAGCAATGGCTCCAGTGCTGTCACAGTACACCGGAACAGGACCACCTAGGGAAGGTACCACCCCTAGCTCTCCAAGGAACTTCCACAACCACACAGCTTCCTTTGCTGCATCTGATGCTGCAATGTATTCTGCTTCACATACCGAGTCTGCAACAGTTGCCTGCTTGGAACTTTTCTAGCAGATCGCTCCTCCATTCAGGGTAAATACAAACCCAGACACACTCTTGCTATCATCTCTATCTGATTAGAAACTGGAGTCAGAGTACCCCACAAGTTTCAAGTTAGGTTCTCCATAAATCAGCCATTGATCTTTGGTATTTCTCAAATACTTAAGGATGGACTTAACCACCTTCCAATGCACCTCACCTGGGTCAAACTGGTATCTGCTCACTACTCCTAGGAGTATGCCACGTCTGGTCTAGTACAAGTCATAGCATACATGATAGAGCCTACTGCAGAAGCATAAGGTACTCTACTCATGCGCTCTCTTAAATCAGGAGTTATCGCACAATCCTTCTTGGAAAGAGTAATTCCAGAACCTATCGGGAGATAGCCTTTCTTGGAATTTTCCATGCTGAACCGTTTCAGCACAGTATCAATGTACGTAGACTGGGACAATCCCAAAAGCTTCTTAGATCTATCTCTATAGATCTTCATACCTAGTATGTAAGAAGCTTCACCTAAGTCCTTCATGGAGAACTGAGATGATAACCAGACCTTTATTCCTTGTAATGTTGCGACATCATTCCCGATTAAGAGAATGTCATCAACATACGGTACTAGGAATACAATCACATAACCATTAACCCATTTATAGATGCATGGTTCTTTTCCATTCTTAACGAAGCCATATGATTTGATACACCTATCAAACCGTAAGTTCCAACTTTGAGACGCTTGCTTGAGTCCATAAATGGACCTCTGCAACTTGCATACTTTTGATTCATCTATGGATGTGAACCCTTCAGGCTGTATCATATACACCTCCTCTTCCAGCTCCCCATTAAGGAAAGCGGTTCGGACATCCATCTGCCAGATCTCATAATCAAAATATACTACCAAAGCAAGCATGATCCGAATGGACTTGAGCATTGCCATAGGGGAGAAAGTCTCGTCATAATCGATACCATATCGCTGACGATACCCCTTGGCAACCAGACAGGCTTTATAGGTCTCTACCTTCTCATCTGTGCCCCTTTTCCTCTTGAAGATCCATTTACACCCGATGGGTTTTATTCCTTCAGGTGGATCAACCAATGTCCAAACATTGTTGATTTCCATGGACTCCATTTCAGATCGCATGGCTCCAAGCCATGTCTCAGATTCAGATCTCTGAAGAGCATCCATATAGGTGATCGGATCCTCATTGTTTTCATCGAGCTTAATGAGATCGCCGTCCCGGACCAAGAAACCATAGTATATGTCCGGCTGATGCGGTATTCTACCAGATCTCCTAATGGGTTCTGGGTGTGATTCAATCACAGCCGGTTCTACGATGTCCTTAGAGTGTGCAGGTTCTTCTATTGGCTGAATTTCATCAAGTTCAATCTTAGAGGCTATAGTTCCTTCTACAAGGAACTCCTTTTCCAAAAAGATAGCTCTAAGAGCAACGAACACCTTTTATTCATTTTCCAAATAGAAGTAATACCCTTTGGTTTCCTTAGGATAACCAATAAATAAACATCGATCAGACCTTGGACCAAGTTTGTCTGAGTCAAAATGCTTTACGTAAGTCGGACAACCCCATACCCGAAGGTGTGAGATTGAGGGTTTACGTCCAGTCCACATCTCATACGGAGTGGAGACAATAGACTTACTTGGAACATCATTTAACAAGTAGCAGGCTGTCTGAAGCGCATATCCTCAAAAGGATAGCGGCAAAGTTGCAAAGCCCATCATGGATCGAACCATGTCCAACAAGGTTCGATTCCTCCTTTCGGACACACCATTCAACTGTGGTGTTCCTGGAGGAGTCCACTGAGAGAGAATTCCATTCTCCTCAAGATATGTCAAAAATACACCAGATAAGTATTCACCACCTTGATCAGATCGAAGGGTTTTAATACTTTTTCCAGTTTATTTTTCTACTTCATTACGGTATCGTTTGAACATTTCAAATGACTCAGACTTATGTCTCATTAAGAAGACATAACCGAACCTTGAAAAGTCATCTATAAAAGTAATGAAATATTTGTATCCTCCTCTAGCACTAACTGTCATCGGTCCACATACATCAGTATGTATGAGACGTAGAAGTTCTGTAGCTCGTTCACCTTTTCCAGTAAAAGGTGACTTGGTCATTTTACCAAGTAAACAGGATTCACAAGTGGGCAGTGATTCAGAATCACTGACCTCGAGGAGTCCATCTCCTCGCATCTTGTTTATCCTATTTTGGTTAATATGACCTAGCCTACAGTGCCAAAGATACAAATCGTTGACATTATCTAATCTTGGACGTTTGCTAGAAGTGTACATTACACTAACAGGCCTTGATAGTACATATATGCCATTATTTAATCTAGCTTTCATTATAACAGAGTTATTCAAAATAACATTGCAAAAATCTCCTTTTATTGATAGTTCAAAACCATAATTGGCCAAAAGGCCTACAGAGATTATGCTCATAATGAAACTAGGACAATAGTGACAGTCGACTAGTTCGACAGTACAAGACTCAAAGACAAGATGCAGGACTCCGACCGCCAGTACTGGAACACGATTTCCATTCCCGACGCTCAGAGACTGTTCTCCATCTTCAAATCTTCTGCTAACTTGAAGTCCCTGTAACGAATTACAAACGTGAATTGGACTACCAGTATCCAATACCCAGTTAGCAGTATCAACAATTGAGTAATTACAAGGTTTTATCATATAAATACCTTGTTCAGCAGACTTCTGCTTCCTCGGCCTGTTCGGATCAAGGGACGCAATATAAAGAGGACAGTTCCTCTTCCAGTGTCCCTTCTTCTTGTAGTAGAAACACTCTGTAGAAGATTGATCAGCCTTATACTTCCTGGTCTGACTAGGGCCAGGAGCACTCTGCACCTTCTTTCCCTTCTTATTTGTTTTCTTCTTCCCTTTCTTAAAAGGACGACGACCTCTACTACCTCCCACTAAATTCACCACCCCCTGATTCAGTTGGTGGTCTTTCTCGAAAGTCTGCATCAACCCCAAAAGACCATGGTAGTTAACTACAGGCTTGTTCATTCTATAATGATCGAGGAAATCAAGATAGGAGGAGGGAAGAGAATTCAGGATCGCATCCTTGCCGAGCTGCTCGTGCAAGGGGCATCCGAGTTTGCCCAACTTTTCAATCAGCTCGATCACGTACAATACATAATCAGTGACTGAACCGCCATTCGGCATCTTGGAATTGTAGATGGCACAAGACACTTTGTACCGTTCTACATCATCCGGGGTGCCGAAGGATTCCTTCAACTTTTATAGGATTTCATCAGGTTGGGCCTCCTCAAATTTGCGACTGAACTCGTCATTCATCGCTGCTAGCATAATGCACCGGACAGTAGTCCAATCAGAGACCCACTTCAGATAAGCATCTCTGACCGCACTCCGTGCATTAGCGGGAGGGATTTCAGGTGCCGGATCCATTATCACATAAAGGATCCATTCATGCTCCAGAACGATTCTCAATCTTCGATACCAACTATCGAAGTTGTGACCCTTTAACTTCTCGTTATCGAGAAGTGACCGGAGCGATAAATTGGAAGATATCTGAAAAGAAAATAAGACCAAATTAGTATATAAATTAATAATTTAACCAAAAGACTTGGACTTTAGTCTAAAGGTTTCTCCCACTAATTTTTCAGATTGGTAGCCTCTAACTCCAATCCATGAAAACACCTTTTCAAGTGGGTACTGAAATCAATAGGCCACGCATGAGCCCGACTTTGGCCGGCTCACCCATACGAGCCTAAAGGTAGGTTCATAATCCAATTGCTTCCCTAAACAATTTTCAGTATTTCATTTTTCCCCAGAGAACACCCCAATCGGCCTTGGGGCCTCCTATTGCGGGTCTCTGGTTAGGTCTAACCATTAAAATGACAAATCCAATGCTTCCAGCTAACTAAAGACCAAGCCCGACTTTGGCCAGCCCACCTGGTCCCGTTAAGAAGGTTGCACTGAACCATCATCAATCAGATAGAAATTCCAGTCACCGAATGTACACCCGTTCTTTGGAACTGCCGATGCACACCAAGCTAGTGGACACATTTCTATCCAACTTAATGGGAGGCAAAGACACTATTAACTCTTTGACTTAGTCTTTTTAAGGACCTAATAATTTTAAAGGATTTTTTAGTTTTGACAGAAGAAAAAGACAAGGACATGGATCATCCTTCCACTAAATCAATCAGATTCTAGGAGGGTTGAAATAAATCAACAAATGATCTATGGGCACCTATAGATCAGTCAGACCGATCAATCTGGGTGACATGGGTTAACTCGAGTCATTGAGCTTTTCCAATCAGTTCTGGTTAACTCGACTAGCCAGGTAGGTGAGATCATGGGTGAGTATCCGTCATTAACCATCTTTCCTAGACACCAACCAAGTTGGTCAGGAAAGAGGTAGCCTCATACAACCATGATCACAATGCCAAACCTACCTCGACACCAGTCGGTTTACCAGACTCGATCAGACTAGCCTAAAGACTCGGGCGTCCACTGAGCCACTAATTGGATCCATTTTAGATGAACGGATCAACTAATCTAACTATTAGATAGTTCTAAAGAAGGGCTTTAAACAACTTTTGTTTAATCTTCTTGTTATTCAGTTCAACTAAACTTAGGTCTAACCCAATTAAGGACCCAACTAGTCAGCTAACCCAATTTAAGCCCAAAATGGCTTATGCAAATTGTATTAGATTTCATAAACCTAAAATTTTTTTAATAAGCCAGACACTTAATTAAAATAATTTTTAATTAAGTCACTATGTAAAACAATTTTACATAACTAATCATGCATCTAGATTCAAAATTTTACAAATATTTTATATCCAATATAAAACATGCCTAAAAACATGTATCAACAAATTTAAACTTTTTTAATTTTAATATTCTTTAAGGATCCTTCTGAAGAGGCCAACACAGACGATCCGCATCGTGTCAAAGACACAGGGTCATGGTGAAGGTCTCAACTTGGTTCCAAAAAGAAATCAGGATACATATTTAGATTAAACAATTTTTAATCTATAAATATGCATACAGGAATAGATTACACATGCAACCTGCTCTAATACCACTGAAAGAAAAATGGTGCAAGTGGTTTGACATGGTCCTACACTAGGCATGCAAACAGCTATGGGAGCAGAATGGATTTTAAAACTTTTTTAAAAATTCTTGCAGCGGAAAACTGCTCCACCCAGAACCTAACCTATTCATGTTGCATGTAGGCATGTATGATGATATAAAATATTTGCAAAAACTTAAACAAATAAATCTATTTATGCATGATTAAAAAAATAATTTTCTATACCTTTATTCCACCTGGAATAACTCTGGAATAAACCTGGAATAGGCTGGAATAGTTGGAATAAAACTATTCCAGCCTTCTTCTTCCTTGGGCTGAAATTTTGCTCTGTTTTGAGCTTGAAAAACAGCAGTGAAACACCACTTTCCGGACCTCCGTTTGCTCCTGAATCGCAGCAGCGACAAGGTGAATAAGTGTTCTTCGATCTCCAATGGAAATCTGCAAGGAAAATACAGTGTACACAATGTACAAAACGGCCAAAAACCTGCTGCCAGAATTTCTGTAGCAAAACAGGACAGCTGGTTCTTCCTTCATTTAGGAGCAGTAGAAGCGATCCCGGCTCGCGTGGCTTGCTCCCAAGAGTAGAAGTGTACTCCCTCTAGAGGGGAGACATGCTCGGGGCTCTCGGATCCCTCTCCACACACGATGCTGCCGCTAAAAGATGATATGATCATAATGAGCTGCAGCAAATCCTGTTTGCTGCAGTGCAGATTTGAGCACCTCAAAAGGCAATGAAAAGGCCCTTGAAACACTCACTCACACTCTCCAAATATCACCCTACAAGCACCTAGTGGAAGCAAGAAAAATAATCTCTCAAATGGGCCTCTCAAAGAAACCCCAAGAATTCTCTCTTCTCACGATGAGATACTACTCTGAAAACAGGGCTGTTGTTGGGGTTTATATAGGCTGCAGGGAGGAAAATGAAGAGACTGGGAGAGGAAGAGGCATCCGGATGCGTTTCTCCCATTTAACAGCCATTTAATAGGGTTTAAAATCATCCGGTGGAGGAGAGGAAGAGACGAGAGTTTTTGCCATCGTTCGGTTCGGATGCTTGGATTTCTCCCAATGCTAGGACTTCTTTCCAGCGTAAAGAAGTAATCCAACGTGATACCGTGTAAACGGTCCAAGGGAGAAAACACCGGTTCAATTAATCGGTCCAAGCCAATTTGGTTTAAACCCATTTAAAACCAATTGGTCCAACCCAATTAAAAAATTGGTTCAATTGGTTCACAACCAATTGGAGGCCGAAACGAGCTCCGAATCAGTTCAAAACTGATTCAAAAAAAACTTGGCGCAGTCCTGGTTAGCCCGGAACAATTTTTGGTTGACACAAAAAGGGCAAGATGGGGAAAAGAGTGCTAAAAAATACTGTGACCATAAAACCGAGATGATTTTCAATCGTAATTGGTAACCGGATTAGAGAGTAATCCTCTGTGGCGTGTGACCTCATAGGTTTGAACCTAAATGGTAGCACTAGAACAATTCTAGTACCAGCACAGGAAACCATCTAGCAATAGGTCTTGGCATCCGGATAGGTCGAAGATGCGGGAGCAAACTATCGAACCTCTGGCATATGGTTACTGTATAATTCATCCCTTTGACCTCTAATGCTCAGGACGATTGAGATTGGGCTGCCAACCCAGACTGAGTCAGTCGACTACGTGTCTCAACCTCGCAAGCCCAGTGACTCTTCACTAGGACTACCCCGGCCGAGGATTTGCTAAATTGAGATACTGCGAGACATTCAATCCAAACTGTTTGGACAGGTCAATTCCATCTTGGTACATCACTGCTCCACAAGTACTTGCCTGTACCCAGAAACCTTCCATCACCGGATTAAAAATTCGGGTAGTCCGGCACCAAAGCATAGAGAATTGCTTGCAAGCTACCGTGATGACCTCAGGTCAGAGGGACACATATACCCTTATCCAATCATGAGTATCCCTTTGGCAGAAAGGGGCTGCACGGAGTCACGTTCAATGAGATATCACATGTCCCACTTGTAGATCACATCAGTGTTACCACACTCATTTGGTCAAGAAGACAGCTATACGATGTGAACTACAACAACCTATACTTGATATATTGCCGTCCAGTACAATATATCCTTTGGTTGTGAACAGGGTTTAAGGACCACTCGATACATCCTCTCTGTATCGACGTCAGTGTAGTCCTAAGGACTTCATCACATGGAAAGAGTTCATTTCAGGGAAATACAATATGTGATGAGCTGCAAAAAAATATTTTATTAATTCAAAAAAAGAGTACAATACTTAGCTCAATCGCCTACAACTCAAGCGATTGGCTTTGGGACACAATTCCCAACAATTATTATTTTAATAAAAGGTATTTTTGTTTCATCATACTGCTATGACTTATTTAAAGATTATGATGAACCCCATATATTAGGACAAAGGAATTAGGGTTATGATGGTCATAATGGTGAGACCTAAGTTTCTATTAACTCTAATCTTAAATGTTCCTAGTTATTGGATCATCAATTCGAGGATCGATGCTTCCGGAAAGACTAGCTTATCCTATGTATGCACGATGGAGAGGGTGGTTGGTCTCATAGCTACTCATGTAGAGACACTAATACAAGGATAAGGGTGCTCATTAGGGTATAAGTTCACTGAATTGATTCGTACTGAGAATATCTTATGGAAGTCTTACTACTTAACAAGAGATAGTTCTCATAGTGGAAGTTGTGCAAGTAATCTTTAAACCTGAGGTCACCATGGTTCCTTATGCACACTAAGCCATGTTTTAGTTTATACTCATTCATGACATATGGAGTGTTCTCAGATATGGTGGAAGGTGTATGAAGGATGTGAGTGGACCAATTGGGAATCGATCATTCCAAGTAAGAGAAAATGTTATCCCATGTATCTCTCCGAATGATGACTTAGGGAGTCTTTGATCAAAGCAGGATGAGATTAGAAGTATTTTCTAATCAGTTATCAACAGAGTCTTCATTATCAAAGTGAGATTCGAAATGATTAAGTACTAGGGTTTGACAATTTCCATACCCATCACTTATTCGGGATAAAGGGAGATCGAAAGATTGAATTGCATGGTAACATTCCATTGAAGGGTATTTTGATACTTTCTACTAAATTCCACATCTTCCGAGTAAGCATGAAACATTGCTAGATGTCAATCATGTCTTGTAGATTTTTACAAATTAATTCGATTAGATTCATGAGTCAATTTGAAAGCTAGTTTGAATTGGCAACTTAGGTCAGCTCAATTTGACTAATTAGGTCAGCTCAATTTGACCTAATTAGGTCAATTGGATTCGATTGGATCGAATCGGCTTAGACCTAGATCTATTACTGGCTAAATGTGGAACCCAAAGGGTCACACACATTAGAGAATTGTCCTAGAAAGTTGTTGCTGCTGAATCTCCCAGACCAGGTTCTTTTAAACTGGCTAGAGTGCGCGTCTCCCTGGTTCCTGCAAAAATGTCCCACGGGCCAGTGATGTTTCGATGGGGGACACTTCGATGGCTAAGTTAGTGGGAGCCTTAGAGCAATAGAATGGAGGAATCAAAAGAGATAGCTCATGGGGAAAGAAAAGCTCTCTTACCGCTCGGAGTCCCCCTTTTATCTTATATAGGTGCGGAACTTCACTAGAATCTATTAGGGGCCAGGCTGGGAATGGCCAATCTATCCCTAGAAGAATCTTAGTAGTGGCCAGGTGGCACCAGATGGACTTGTAGAGTAACGGCGCCAAGATCGTGGGATCCATAAAGTAATGGCACCGAGATGTCAGGATTCTATTGTAACAGAATCCTGGTACAAGATGGAAGGAGCCTCTGGAGCCTCCGGGCCATCCTTGGAGCGGCCCACCTCGGGCCGATATGGGCCCAGCTGAAGTGGGTCGGTCGGATCTCTGGTGGGTCGGTCAGATCTCAAGTGGGTCAATCGGACCCCTGGTGAGTCGGTCAGACCTTCGGTGGGTCAGCCAGACCTTTGGTCCGACTCGATCGAAGGCCCATTGGCTTTGGTCTGGTTCAGAAGAAAGCCGATTGGGTATAACAGTTTCCCCTCTTGCTCTTGGCCTTTAGGAGGGCTTGTAGCTTCGAAGGATGAGAGCATCATTCTCGTATTGAATGCATTTGTCCTTAAGGTGATTGCTGGTCTGATTGGGCATGCTGTGTCTGGTCATTTCCCACTCTAAAAACTCGTGCTCGAGATAGGTGTCGACACCGCATTGGAGGCCAAGGGAGCAGTAGTTAATGCAGAAGGGGTGCAATGATAAGTGGCCAACCTATCATGCTCGGCCATCGGGCTTCGAAGGTGACTTGAGTGACGTGGAAACATCTAGGCAGTTGGTGCCACGCTGGGGGCAACCCCTCCACCGCTGATTTGGCGATCACATGGATCACGGCTCTAATGCGCTTCTTTCCGTAGCATCGGCTTTTACTGCATGGCGAGTCGTACTGCCTGACGCCTGGGTTGCGGCACTCGAGGGATGGTGAGAACCGGTTCTTCCTGGGGCTATAAAAAGGAGGTGTTGAGACTCTGGGTGGAGTTTCTTGCTGCATCTGCACTTGGAAAGAGAGTGCCACATTCCACCAGCTCCATCCTCTTGGGAAACCAGTCCTCAGGTTAGTCCTCCTTCCCTTCAAGCCTCATAGTAATGGCCTCTGGTAGCCGAAGCTCCAACCGTAGGGAGAAGGAGCTAGGTCCCAATCAGGTACAGTCTGAATTGATGCGGATCGAGTAGAGGCCTTTAGGGTTAGGTATAACATTCCCTCCACCCTGTACCTCACTGTTCTGAAACAGGAAGGGAGGGTGACCAGGCCACTGAGCCCTGGAGCCCTTTCGGTATATGAGGATCACCTAAAGGCTGGCCTTAGGTTCCCCTTATGTGACTTTTTCATCTAGGTCTTCAACCTTTATAGAATTACCCTTGCATAACTAACCTCGAATAGCATTTGGGCCATCAGCTGCTTCATCGTTCTGTGCCAGAGAGCTGGAGTAGAGCCTAGGACCTCCCTGTTTACCACCTTCTTTGTTCTGAAGAAAGACTTTATGATGCGGCACGCATATGATTAATGTTTTTAATATGGTGTTTGTAGAGCAATGAAACCTAATTATACTTAGCATTGTACTCATCTTAATAAGATTTAAGGATTATATGAAAAGGGACTATTACATGATTAGACACAACTCTAAAACTAAGAAGGAAGAAGATCTAGACAATAGGGGCTAATGATTGAGGACTTACCTTGATGAGTTTTCCAACCTTCCTATGATTCAAAACTTGAAACTACTGATGCTCTGGACTGGAGAACTTGGATAACAGTGATCAGAACCCTGGACTTGGGCTTCAGCTTGTTGGTTCATTGTCAAGGGAAACCCTGTTCACAACTTAAGGACTTCGAAGGACCCTGCAATGAAGATCAAAATTAAGGTTGAAGGATGCAAACATAAAGAAGGGATGGGAGAACTTGTGAACAAAGAAAAGATAGTTGAGAAGATCTGGCCGACTCCAATGCCTTTGCCTTGAGCTTGGATGATGAATTGCTAGGGAAGAGAGTGGCTTTGGGCGTGGAAGAAGAAGATAGGAAAAATTTTACACATAAAACTCAAGACAACTTCACTTCAAACTTCATTCATTTCCAAAATCAATCTCTTTTACAATGGGCGTCCAAGGCTTTTAATAGCCTCACAAAGCTAGCTTTTGAAATTTAAAAACTTCCCAAATCGAGGAGGATTACAAGGGGGGTTAGAGGATTTGGTGGAGAGTTTGGAGGGATGTGGGGGGGGTTGGAGGATTTGGTGGAGGACTTGGAGGGATGTGGCCAACCTCCTTGAATTTGAATCTCCCTTGTTGGCGCCCAAAGGGTGATGAGGTGGCTGGTGAAGTGGTACCTGATGATGTGGCATGGTGAGGTGGTCTTCTACTTGGATAAGAATGACATGTGGCGCCCAGTGGTCCTAGTTGATGGTCCTTTTCTCTTGCTTGGTTGATGTGTCTTCTCTTCTTCATGTGGTCAAATTCTGGGATCTAGAATTTGAGTCTTGTTGCTGGCTTTCATGGCTTTAAGACTTGATTAGACTTAACTCAACTGAATTAGACTTAACTCAACTGAACTGACTTGACTGACCTAGACTTTAAAACTTGAAATGGACTTACAAGAAATGAAATTTTAAAAGTAATTACAGGACTCAATAAACACTCTTGATTTGAAACTCAAAATTAATTACAGGACTCTTGAAAAGGAAATGACTCTTGAAAATAAAATATTTTTGAACTAAAGGATACAAGGTAACCTAATTATCTTCGATCCAAATTGGGATAAGGCTAACCTTGTTGGAGTGAAGTTTCTTTCGGCTTCTGGTGTCCACACCAATTCTCCTGGGGTTGGCAGAACTCGACCCAGTCGAGTATGGTTCAGTTTTGCCCTGGTAATGCTCGAACAAGTCTGGGTTATGTCTTTGCAGGTCCTCTCGAGTAATCCAAGAGTTGTCGGACTCAGGTCGACCTTGCCATTGAACCAGGTATCGCTGATAGTCCTTATTCCTGGTAGTAATGATCTTGTCATCTAGGATTCTCTCAATTCTCTCTCTCTGCTCAGGTAAGGTTGGTGGTGGACACTCGGAAATATGTTCACTCTCAATGAAAGTTTCTGGCTCAAAAGGCTCACTAGGTATTAGTAGTGGTTCTTTGTATTCTACTAGGTCTGAAACATTGAAGGTTGTACTAATACCCATATCAGGTGGAATTTCCAAAACATATGCATTAGGCCCTATTTTTTTTAAGATCTTAAAAGGTCCCGCTCCGCGGGCATGCAGCTTCTTTATGGTTCCAGGGGAAACCATTCAAGGTTGAGCCTAATCATCACATAATCCCCTTCACAGAATTCTTTAGCCCTCTTATGTGAGTCAGCTAAGTGTTTGTAAGTTTCATTGCTCAGGTTGATCTTATTACTGATTTCTTTATGTAGATTTGTGACATGCTATGCAAAAGACTCAGCAGACTCAGAGACTCGTGTGTGAATAGGTAGTGGGATTAGATCTAAAGGCTTCCTAGGCTTGCAACCATGGACTATCTCAAAGGGACTTTTGCCCGTAGATCGATTGACCGAACTGTTGTAAGCGAACTCAGCACGTGGCAATAACAAATCCCAGTTCCCTAGACTTTCTCCCACTAGGTATCTCAGTAAGTTCCCTAGACTTCTATTTACAATCTCGGTTTGTCCATCAGTTTGGGGATAGTAGGCAGTAGAGAATTTCAGTCTGGTTCCTAATATGTACCAAAGGGTTTTCCAGAAGTAACTTGTGAAGCGGACATCCCTATCAGAAATAATGGTTTTTGGTAACCCGTGGAGTTTGACTACTTGATCAAGAAAGAGTTTGGCTATCCTAGAGGCATCGGAAGTTTGGGAGCAAGGTATGAAATGGGCCATTTTTGAAAACCGGTCGACCACCACAAAGATTGAATCATGTTTTCGAATGATCTTGGGTAATCCTAGAACAAAGTCCATGCTTAGATCCTGCCATGGACACTCAGGTACAGGTAATGGAGTGTATAGCCCGGTATTCTTCTTTTGTTGCTTTGCAACAGCACATGTCCTACATCGGGCTACAAGGTTTGCTACTTGTTTCTTATAACCTGGCCAGTAAAATTGTTCCTCAACAGCCAAGATAGTCTTGTTTCGTCCGAAGTGGCCAGCCAAACCTCCCGCATGTATCTCCCAGACTAAAAAATCTCTTAAGAAGGTTCTTGGGATGCAAAGCCTATTCTCTCTAAAAAGATAACCATCTAGAAGGGTATAGTCACTATGATCACTAGATGGTCCTTGACGCAAAACCTGATAAATTTCACCAAAATCTGGACAGGTTTCGTACTGCTCCTTAAGTCTTTCAAAACCTATGACTTCAGTACTGACTGAAGTTAAAAGTAACGTTCTACGACTTAGGACATCAGCTACCTTATTATTGGTTCCTGATTGATGCTTTAGGACAAACGTATAGGATTAGATGTACTCTACCCATTTGGCATGCCTAGGGTTTAGTTTCTTTTGGGAACTCAAAAACCTAAGGGCTTCATGGTCTGAAAATAAAATAAATTCTTGCGGTAGGAGATAATGCCTCTAATACCTTAATGCTTGCACTACCGCATAAAGCTCCCGATCATATGTGGAGTATTTCTTCCTGGCTTCATTCAATTTCTCACTAAAGAATGCTACGGGATGGTTCTCTTGACTCAGAACTCCACCAATACCTACTCCCGAAGCATCGCATGCTACTTCAAAGACCTTAGAAAAATCGGGTAGTCTTAAGACTGGTGCTTGCGTCATCTTATCTTTGATGTGAAGGAAGGCCTTATCAACTGACTTCGTCCATTCAAAGTGGCCCTTCCAAATACAATTCGTGATAGGAGCAACTATGGTGCTAAACCCTCTAATAAATCTTCGATAAAACGTAGCGAGGCTATGAAAACTTCTTACTTCATGAATATTATTGGGTGTTGGCCACTCTACAATTGCCTTAACCTTCTCAGGGTCAGCGGATACTCCTTCAGGGGTCACAACAAATCCTAGGAAGATAACTCTAGTAGTCATGAAAGCACATTTCTTTAGATTGGCATAGAGGTTATCTTTCCTAAGTGCTAAACATACCTGCCTCAGATGTTGTTGATGATCTTCTCTAGTCCTACTATAGACAAGTATGTCGTCAAAGTAAACGACAATAAATTTTCCAATAAAGGCTCGTAGGACTTGGTTCATGATTCGCATAAAAGTGCTAGGGGCATTTGATAACCCAAAAGGCATGACTACCCATTCAAATAACCCGTCCTTTGTTTTAAAGGCAGTCTTCCATTCATCCCCTGGTCTGATCCTAACTTGATGATAGCCGCTCTTCAGGTCAATCTTAGAAAATATAGTTGCACCGGCCATCATATCTAACATATCATCCAAGCGGGGGATGGGAAACCTATACTTCACTGTGATTTTATTTATGGCATGACTATCAATACACATTCTCCATGTGCCATCTTTCTTAGGGGTAAGTAAGGTTGGGACTGCGCATGGACTCAAACTCTCCCTAATGAATCCTTCCTTTAGGAGTTCTCCTACTTGACGTTGTAATTCTTGGTGCTTGGTAGGGTTCATTCTATAATGAGGAAGGTTCGGTAGGGTTGCTCCGGGGACTAAGTCTATCGCATGTTGTATATCCCTAAGAGGTGGGAGTTGGTCGGGCAAGTCATCGGGGAACACGTCTTTGAACTCCTCTAGCACTTCACTAACTTCTAGAGGTTGTTCTTTTGAAAGAGGTTCTTGATAATCCTTAATGGTCAAAATCCAAACAGGTGACCCATTGCTAATTTCTTTCTCCATTTCTCTAGCAGTGATCACGTTTATCCCCTTTTTCTTATCACTCAATTGGCTTGATCCTCTCTTAATGGGGTTCTTAGGTGGAGAAGAATGGATTACAATCTTCTTTCCATTATGAGTAAACGAGCACGAATTAGAATGACCATAGAGTGTTACGTCAAGATCGTACAACCATGGTCGGCCTAAAATTATGCTACTTACTCTCATTGGAAGTACATCACACCATACTTTCTCCAGGTAAGATTGGAACTGAATGGTTACTAGGCACCTAGACTTAATGGAAATCGTGGTTGAGTCTATCCAGGATACCTTATAGGGATTAGGATGGGGTACGGTGGGCAATCCTAGGTTTTTAACTGTGTTGGTGGATATGGCATTGACACAGCTACCACTATCTAAAATGACTTTGCATACTTTCTCACCTATCTTAATGAATGTCTGTAGGATGCTAGTCCTACGCCAATCTTCTTGGGTTTTAGCTTGGGTGAGAATACACCTAACCACTCCTAACAGATCTTGATCTACCAAGACTTCCTCATCCTCATACTCTTCAGCCAAGTTCTCATCTGCCATGTATACTTCCTCCTCAAATTCACCTTGGGATTCTACGACTTCCTCTTCTACTTCCCCTATGTGTAGGGCTCTATTAGGACAGTTGCTAGAATAGTGACCCACTTTGTTACACTTGAAACATGCGTTTGGAGTTCTTTGGGTCTCAGGTGTTTTCCCCTTGTCATCTCTTCGGATCACAGGCACATTAGGATTGGGTCGGTTGAATCTAGGCTGATTGGATCCTGACTGCTGATAAGGTGCATTAGTCCTAGGGGCTTCGGGCCTACGATAGACTGGATCTCTATGGAATCTCTCAGCATCCCTAGCTATCTGATAGGCCAATTCTAGGTCATGTACCTCTCGCATGAACAATTCTCTTTGAATTTCTTCCCTCAGTCCGGCTCTAAATCTAGACAAGGTCACCGACTCAGATTCATCAACATTGCACCTCATAACGAATTCATCAAACTTTGCTATGTACTCTGTGACACTCCTATTTTCTTGAGTAAGTCTTTGCCATTGATCTAGGAGTCTTTGGTGGTAGGACATAGGAAGGTATTTCTCCCTAAGCTTAAGTTTCATAGCTCGCCAGGTCACTATGGGCACATCACCTCTCTATCTAGTGAGTCTCTCAACGTTTCCCCAATATAACCTAGCTTGGCGCACAAGTTTAAGCTTTGCAAACTTACACTTGCGCTCTTCACTCATCTCAAACCAGTCAAAATACTGGTCCATCTCACCTTCCCAATCAATGTAGATCTTTGGATCTAAAATTCCATCAAAGGTGGGAGCTTCCAGCCTAATGTTCTTCATGGTTCGGTCATCTTGATCAAAGTGAATTGGGGTGGGTCTCCTGACATTGGGTTCATAGTTAGGCTCATGATGGAATCTCCTTGGGTTGGGCTCGATGGTTTGATCAGGGTGGGGTCCTCTAGGAATTGGATCATAAAACTGATCTTGGGGAGCTCTCCTAGGGTTTGTTTCGTAGAGAGGGTTTTGATATGGAATCCTTTTAGGGTTCAATGGGGTCTCGAGTTCAGGTGCAAGACTAGGCTCAGGCTCAGTCTGGGCTTCATGATTGCTTTCAGGGGTTCTAGCCTCTAACTGATCCAACCTAGTAGTGATGTGGGCTAACTGCTCATTCATGTCTTTGTTGGTTTGTGCCACATTCTGATTTGTTTGGGCCAATTGCTCAGTTAAACTCTTAGTCAGTTGGGCCACTTGATCATTTAGGCCTTTGATCAAATTCCCTAAGTTTTGGTCCATGGCTACACTTGACTGGGCTTGGATTGGTGAATACGGTGTCCCTGCTCTAGTTGTCATGCATGCAAATGGACTCAAGTTTGAGCTAAGGTTTCCTAGACATAGAGCACAAATTAGAAGTCTAATTAAGTGAACCAACTAGTTAGTAGTACTTATGGGACTTAGCCAGGTAGGTGGAGGGGAGTGAAGGTCCCTGATTGCCAACCTTAGACACCAATCTGAGATTGGCCAGGTAGGTGGACCAAATCACAAGCCCTGATGCACCAATCCTAGACACCAAGCCAGTAAGCACACACCAATTAGCTGACACAGTTAACTTGACCCTAACCTGAACCCAACTTGTTGGTGTCCCTATCCCACTAGGGCAATTAACATTCTACTCAATTTTAAATAATGGGCTGGGATCGATATGCTGGTTGGTGATTTTTGGGCTAGGGATAGGTGATGAAACCCTGACCCTATGTCAAATTGATGCCCTTAATTTGATTTCCCATAAGATGAATGAAATGCAAAGGTGTTGCAGAAGTGTGTTGCAGTTTGAAAGTGGTGTGGAAAACGTGATGAAAAAAATATCCAAAAATTCTGAAAAATTCACAGAGGATTCCTAACTTATATGTTTCAATGAGGATAAAAGGAAATTTAAAACTAAAATCTATACTACTCTAAGAAGATCCTACAAATGAAGATAAATAAAAAGGACATAACAGAACCCTAATGACAGTGTCGAACTGCAAAACTTTTCATTTTTTTTATAATTTTTTTCTGATGATGAAATTTAATATGGTGATAACTGACTTAAAAAGGAACAAGAAAAAAAATATTTCAATAAAAAATTAGTGACTTGCCTTTGGAGCTGCAGACGGATTACGGTAAACAGATGCAAGTTTTTAGAAAACAGAACCTAATCAAACAAGTGCAATGGCTTACCCAAAACCTCAATCTAAAAACTCACGTCCGGCAGGGGCTCATTATTCCCATGGGTCGTGACAGTGTACTGGAGTACACCCGCTCAGGAGGCGTGAATTTTAGATCTTGCTTGGATTTAAAGAAAACTATTCTACCCTAATGCAACCATGCTCTGATACCAATTTGATGCGGCACGCATATGATTAATGTTTTTAATATGGTGTTTGTAGAGCAATGAAATCTAATTATACTTAGCATTGTACTCATCTTAATAAGATTTAAGGATTATATGAAAAGGGACTATTACATGATTAGACACAACTCTAAAACTAAGAAGGAAGAAGATCTAGACAATAGGGGCTAATGATTGAGGACTTACCCTGATGAGTTTTCCAACCTTCCTATGATTCAAAACTTGAAACTACTGATGCTCTGGACTGGAGAACTTGGATAACAGTGATCAGAACCCTGGACTTGGGCTTCAGCTTATTGGTTCATTGTCAAGGGGAACCTTGTTCATAACTCAAGGACTTCGAAGGATCCTGCAATGAAGATCAAAGTTAAGGTTGAAGGATGCAAACATAAAGAAGGGATGGGAGAACTTGTGAACAAAGAAAAGATAGTTGAGAAGATCTGGCCGACTCCAATGCCTTTGCCTTGAGCTTGGATGATGAATTGCTAGGGAAGAGAGTGGCTTTGGGCGTGAAAGAAGAAGATAGGAAAATTTTCACACATAAAACTCAAGACAACTTCACTTCAAACTTCATTCATTTCCAAAATCAATCTCTTTTACAATGGGGGTCCAAGGCTTTTAATAGCCTCACAAAGCTAGCTTTTGAAATTTAAAAACTCCTCAAATCGAGGAGGATTACAAGGGGGGTTGGAGGATTTGGTGGAGAGTTTGGAGGGATGTGGGGAGGGTTGGAGGATTTGGTGGAGGACTTGGAGGGATGTGGCCAACCTCCTTGAATTTGAATCTCCCTTGTTGGCGCCCAAAGGGTGATGAGGTGGCTGGTGAATTGGCACCTGATGACGTGGCATGGTGAGGTGGTCTTCTACTTGGATAAGAATGACATGTGGTGCCCAGTGGTCCTAGTTGATGGTCCTTTTTTCTTGCTTGGTTGATGTGTCTTCTCTTCTTCATGTGGTCAAATTCTGGGATCTAGAATTTGAGTCTTGTTGCTGGCTTTCATGGCTTTAAGACTTGATTAGACTTAACTCAACTGAATTAGACTTAACTCAACTGAACTGACTTGACTGACCTAGACTTTAAAACTTGAAATGGACTTACAAGAAATGAAATTTTAAAAGTAATTATAGGACTCAATAAACACTCTTGATTTGAAACTCAAAATTAATTACAGGACTCTTGAAAAGGAAATGACTCTTGAAAATAAAATATTTTTGAACTAAAGGATACAAGGTAACCTAATTATCTTCGATCCAAATTGGGATAAGGCTAACCTTGTTGGAGTGAAGTTTCTTTCGGCTTCTGGTGTCCACACCACTTTAGGAGCAAAGAGTGGTGGGTGCTTAGCCCCCGTCCTGGGTGGAAGATACTCGGAGGTCTTCCATCAGCCATCCACGGATGAAAATCCTAGTTCTTTTTCGTGCATAGCCTTCGACCTTGGGGCTTTGACTTGTCATGGGGTGAACCAAGGCTGAAGGCTAATGAAGGGAGGGTGGTGCTGATGGCCGACCAAGCTGACTTCAATGAGATGGAGGCGGTCGGCATCACAATGGTAGCGAAGTTGCTTTGGGAGGATAGCCTCCACTTGGCCGGAGTTAGCTGCCATGGATGCCTAGGAAGGGTAGAAGCCATTGCCATCAATCCCTTTTTCGTTCTATAGGCTTTATTTTCTTCTTTACTTACTTCGGTTTTGCCCTTGCAATAAGAGAGAAGATGAAGCCCGATAGAGCGAGGGTAGCAGAGCGGGCGACAAAGAAGAGGGCTGCCCAATCCATGGAGCCGACCGCGAACAAGCCAAAGAAGAAAGAAGTAGCGGGCGGAGGAACGACCCGTGATCGTAGTGGCATCAAAATCCAACGAGGACAATGTACCCTTGTGGGAGCGGTTGGCGATGAAGGTGTCGGGACCTCCACCCACTATCAAGGAGTCGGTTGTCCGATCAAAGCTGACCGCATCGGAGCCGATCGAAGAGGGGATGGCCCTAGCCTTGCCATCAGCCAAGTGGAAGGAGGTAGTCCACCCCACAAGCGAAGAGAGAGGGGCAACCGAAGGGGTGGAGGCTGAAGAGGTCAGCCACGACACCTATCAACGTTGGCGTGCTCTTCATAACCCCCAGCAGGTGAGGGACCTACTGAAGGGGGCTATCATCGATGCCAACTAGGAGGAGATGAGTAAGCATAAGATGAACGAGGTGGCGAAAGGCACCTACCTCAGTCTGCTTAAGGTATGTCTGTTATCCATTTGTTTTCTCCCATCTTTTTTTTATCTTTTGTACATGACTAGCATGGTCTGTTTCCTGCAGCTCCTCCACGAGGTCTCGATGATGGATGAGGGCCTCGACGGGATGGTCCGTGCGGCAGAGGCCTCAGCTGGGGAGGTTGAAGCACTAAAGTTGGCAAGAGCGGCGGTGCTGGCATCGTAGAAGGCCGCTGAGGAGGGACTTTCGACCAGTTTGGCTGAAGTCGAGTAATTGAAGAAGTAGGCAGAGGACCTGCAAACCCGGCTGACCGCACGAGAGGCCCAGTTGAAGAAGAAAAAGATATAGGTCAAGTCCTTGACCTATTAGCTATCCAAAGAGGAGGAGTGGTCTACCGATGCAAAGACGAGCGCGCGGTTTTACAAGGCACTGGCGGGGAATTATCTGACCGACTTGAGAGAAGCGATGGAGCTGGCAGAGGAGCAGGTCCATGATGTTGTCGCAAAATACAAGTTTTTCGCCAGCTTCAATGATGAGATGAAGGAGGTCGGAGCAGCGAGCTACGAGTACAGCTTCGATGATTGCCTAAAGAAGGTAGCCGAAGCCTTTTTGGAGCTCGACTTATCTACCATATAGTTGAGGTAGTCGATGGAAGAAGAAGGGGGGCCGACCGACATCGTGGTGATGCCCAAGCTGCTACCGACATGGGGCCGATGGAGGCATCGATCGAGACTTCGGATGCAGTGCAGGAGGTTGAAGCCGAAGCTCCTCCAACCAGTACCCCCATGTACCCACAGGGCAAGACTTAAGATCGATTGTAAAAGTTTGGCCACTCTTGTACAAGAACTTTTTATCAATGAATGAAATGACTTCTTCTTTTGGTATATGTCTTCGATGTTTATTTTTCTGAATATGGAACAGTCGGCTTAGTCCGAACTCATCTCTTTTGGAAACATTTCAAAGTATCGAGAGGTTGGTTTAGCCTGAACTCATCTCTTTTAGAAATATTTCTAAGGAACCTTTGAACCAATCATTTATAAGGAAATCCCTCAAGTGTTTAAAGATCCCACAAAGTACTTTCCGATCGAGGTCAGATTCTGAGAGGGCTACACTAAAGCCTTGTCGATCGGGATCAGACTTTGAGTGGGCTGCCCTAAAGCCTTGCCAAGCGAGGTTGGACTTTGAGTGGGCTGCCCTAGAGCCTTGCCGATAGGGATCGAACTTTGAGTGGGCTACACTAGAGCCTTGCCGATAGGGATCGGACTTTGAGTGGGCTATCCTAGAGCCTTGCTGAGCGAGGTCAGACTTTCAGTGGGTTGCCCTTAAGCCTTGTTGATAGGGATTGGACTTTGAGTGGGCTACCCTAGAGCCTTGCCGAGTGAGGTCGGACTTTGAGTGGGCTACCCTAGAGCCTTGCCGATAGGGATCGGACTTTGAGTGGGCTGCACTAGAGCCTTGCCAATAGGGATCGAACTTTGAGTGGGCTGCCCTAGAGCCTTGCCGAGCGAGGTCAGACTTTGAGTAGGCTGCCCTAGAGCCTGCCGATAGGGATTGGAATTTGAGTGGGCTGCACTAGAGCCTTTGTTAATTGGAATCGAGCTTGAGTGGGCTACACTAGAGCCTTTGCCGATCAGAATCAGGCTTCTTTGTAGTGTAAATTGCTATCTTTATTGATAATATTTATGAAGGTTATCTACATTCCAAGGACGTGCCACCTGCCATCCGTCTAGATGCTCAAGTCGGTAAGACATCATTTTGTTTCTTCAAGGATTTAATTTTAACTCCAGCTTTCTTGAATTCAATAAGTAATCATGAAATGCAGAATTCTATTCATCATATGTAAATTTAGTTTGAATCTCAAGGGATGATACCTCATTTTCAAGACCCATCAGACATAAATTTGCAGATTTTGTGATCTCTTCTTCTTCAGTGGATGAGGATGCTTCGCTGTCGCTCCACGTCGCTACCATAGCTTTCTTTTTCTTTTTTTTTTAAACCCTTTTTTAATAATGGACAATCTGGTTAGATGTGCCCTGGCTTTTTGCATTCATAGCAGACGGGCACCTCTTTTTCTTTTTCCTTTTCCTTGTCCTTCTCCTTACTGAATTCTTTGTTCTTGTGAAATTTTCTAAAATATCTTCCTTTTCTTCTTCCCAAGAACCTTCTAAATTTCCTAATGACCATGGAAACATCTTCATCTTCCATGTCGCTTTCAATAGAGAAGTATTCTTCTTCTGATTCTTTATCCTTTCTAGAATCTATAGCAGCTTTGAAGGCAATAGATTTCTTTTTCTTTTGATCATCTTCAGTTCGGTGCTGCATGGTCAGTTCATGTGTGATTAGAGATCCTAGTAGTTCATCCAGCAGTAAGGTGTTCAAATATTTTGCTTCCTAGATGGTTGTCACTTTCAGATCCCATTTGTCCGAAAGAGATCTTAGAATCTTCTGTACTAGATCTGCATTTGTATATATCCTGCCAAGACTCATTAAGCCATTAATAATATCAGTGAAATGTAAAAACATGGCAAAAATTATTTCATCAGGTTCCATTTTGATTAATTTATAACTATGCACAAAAAGATTAATTTTAGAAGATTTCACTTATGAAGTTCCTTCATGGGTCACTTCGAGTTTATCTCAAATTTCTTTTGCCGAGGAGCAAATAAAAATTTGATAAAACTCATTACTATCCAAAGCACAGTATTAGAGATTCATTTCTTTGGTGTTTAACTCACCCATCTTCATGTCATGTTCGTCCCAATCTTCTTCAGGTTTTGGAACGTCTATTCCATCAATTTTAATCATGGGGATATAAGGACACTTTAGAATGACCTTCCATAATTGAAAATTAATTGCTTGAACATAAATTTTCATTCTAGCTTTCCAGTATGCATAATTTTTGCCAGTGAAGAGTGGAGGTCTATTGGTTGATTGGCCTTCTGCCAAGGACATACTCATTGGATGAGCCATCGATCTGTACTCTTACGTATTTAGAAACACTGCTCTAATACCAATTGTTGCCCAGGTGGCTACCCAAGAGGGGGGTGAATTGGGAATTTAAAAAATTTAAAGCAGATAATGTGCAATTGAAATTCCTTTTCAAAGTGTTGTGTGTTGTGATTAAAAGTCAAATGCAGAAGCTAAAAGAAATTAGAGAATCACAATACAAACACACAAGATTTATAGTGGTTCGGAGCAACCCAGCTCCTACGTCCACTACCTAAGATACCACTTAGAATTTTTACTATATTCACACCCGAATATAGTTAGATTGTTTTGCAGGATCACAATTCAAAATCTCTAAACTTTGGTTTTAATGGAATCACCAAAGAAAACTCAATACCCTTTGTTTTTGAACAGGCTTACCAAAGAAACCTAACTTGGTTTTACCAGGATCACCAAGAACCCAACACTTGGTTTTTATCAAGACTCCCTAAGAACCTATTTGGTTTTTCAACTGGGCTCACCAATAACCCAACAATAATTTAGAAAAAGAATTGAAGTAAATGCAACAATAAATGACAAACTCAATTTATCGGATAGTTGCCGGTGCAGCTTGATAGAAGTCCACTTGACTTGCACTTGAATAAGTTATAAATGCTTTAGTGGCTTCTTCCTTAATTGCTTCAAGCTCCTGATCTGAGTTGGTGAAGACTTGAAGGCTTGCTTGAATGTTCTTGTGCTCTCTTTCTTTTTGGTAGGTTAGATATTCAATGTAGCTCTCAAACTTTTAAGTACTTTTTCTCAAAACTTAAAACTTTCTTCTCACTTCCTTGAAAGAAGCTCAAATCCCTCAAATATATGATCTTCCATCACTTCAAGGCAATTCTAGCCATTTTAGACAGTTGGGAAGTGGTTTGTGACCGTTGGAGCACTTTTTGGCATTCAAAAATAAATTCTAGAACTAGCCATTGGATACCTGAAAATGATGTTCGAGTCAGCTCGGATTTCTTCGAGTCGGCTCGGATCCTTTGAGTCGATAGGTCGAGTCGCCAAATCTTCAGTGCAGTCGGCTCTTTGTCTCAGGGCACAAAACTTCACTCTGGACGAGTCGGCTCTTGATAGCTCGGGTCGGCTCGAACTTATATCTTTGAAAAACTTGAACTCGAGGAGTCGACTCTTTTCAGCTTGGATCGGCTCTTCTTCTCAGATTATGAAAACATCACTCTGGAAGAGTGGCTCGATGCAGTTCGGGTTGCCTCGCTTCTTAGATCTTCAAAATTAGGTTTGGTAGAGTTGGCTCTTTTTGGTTTGAGTCAGCTCGCCTGGCTGTTCTCAGAAATGTTCAAAAACTAGACTCTGGAGGTGTCAGTTCGAACAAATTCTAGTCGACTCGGATTCACTGGAGTCGGCTCGGTTAACTTCGAGTCCACTCAGATTGCTACGTACCAGATGCCTTGCTACGTGCCATGAAGTAGAGTCGGCTCTTCAACATGCTGGGTCGGCTCGAGTATCTTCTTTAGAATTTTTATAATTGAACTAAAAGAAAAAAACTCTTACCAATACTCTTACAACTTTTCAATCATACCAACTCAAATTAATTCTAAGGCACACACACAGAAGTAACCCTTTTTACATGATTTTTTCTTAGCCTTTTCATTGGGTTTTTCTTTACAAAAATAAATTACAATACAACTCAAACAAGAAACAAAGGTGTAGGAGTTGAAGTTTAAACAATTAACTCATCCTACAAAAACTTGTAAAACACTTGAAGAGTTGTTAGTAATAAATGTACATGCTCCAATGTTTGGTTATCATCAAAATCACTTATGGGGTCAACACCACCTCAGGAATTATTTAAGAGAGGGTCTAGCTCACTTAAGGAAAAAAGGTCTGGAGTTAACTTAATCACTGCAAAAAAGCTAGAGAAAGAGATATCTGAGGCCACAACTGTTTGGATGTTAGCTGTAAAGGAAGTATCTGATCCTGTTGATAAAGGTACCCTCGGGAGGTCAAGGGAATCCTAAGTGAATTTCATGATATATTTCCTAGAGATTTACCTGACCAATTACCACCCCTTAGGGACATCCAACATGCAATTGATTCAGTCCCAGGGGCTACCCTACCTAACCCACCTCATTATAGGATGAACCCAACTGAACACTTAAAACTTCAATGACAGGTAGGTGAGCTTCCTACAAAAGGATTTATTAGGAAGAGCCTGAGTTCTTGTGCTGTACCTGCCCTATTAACCCCTAAAAAAGATAGCATATGGAGAATGTGTGTTGATAGCCGTGACATAAATAAGATAACTATGAAGTATAGGTTTCCCATTCCCTACTTGGATGATATGTTTGATATGATGGCAGGAGCCACAATCTTTTCAAAGATAGACCTTAAGAGTGGCTACCATCAGGTTCGAATTAGACCTGGGGATGAATGGAAAATAGCTTTTAAAACCAAAGATGGTCTATATGAGTGAGCCGTAATGCCTTTTGGGTTATCCACTGCCCCTAGCACTTTCATGAAAATTATGACCCAAGTCCTTAGGGTGTTCATAGGTAAATTTGTGGTAGTGTATTTTGATGACATCCTGATTTATAGTAAAACCAAGAAAGATCATATAGAACATCTTAAACAAGTTTGCTTGACCCTTAGGAAAGAGAACCTCTATGCAAATTTAAAGAAGTGTGATTTCATGACCCATAGAGTTATCTTCCTAGGCTTTGTGGTGACCCCTGAAGGTGTAGCAACTGACCCTGAAAAGGTCAAATCCATTGTAGAATGGCCAGTACCCACTAGTATCCATGAAGTTAGAAGTTTCCATGGTTTAGCCACTTTTTACAGAAGATTTATTAGGGGATTTAGCACCATAGAAGCACCAATTACTGATTGTGTTAGGAAGGGTACTTTTGAATGGACCAAAGCTGCAGATAGAGCCTTCCTAGAGATCAAGACCAAAATGATACAAGCACCTATTTTGAGGTTACCTGATTTCACCAAAGTTTTTGAGGTAGCTTGTGATGCTTCGAGAGTCGGCATAGGGGGAGTTCTGAGTCAAGAAAGCCATCTAGTAGCCTTTTTCAGTGAAAAACTTAATGATGCTAAACTTAAGTACTCAACCTATGACAAAGAGTTTTATGCGGTAGTACAAGCTCTTAGATACTGGAGACACTATTTACTACCTTAGGAGTTTGTTCTATATTATGATCATTAAGCACTCCAATTTTTGAACTCCTAGAAGAAATTAAATCCTAGGCATGCTAAATGGGTAGAATTTATATAAGCCTATACCTTTGTACATAAACACCAAGCTAGAACTGAAAACAATGTAGCTGATGCCCTTAGCAGACGAGCCTTACTGTTGAATACCATTAGCACTGAAGTCATTGGATTTGATAGGTTAAAAGATGAATATAAAAGCTATCCAGACTTTAGTGAAGTTGTCCAATTCTTAGCCTAATGACCATCTAGTATCCACAGCGAATACACCCTTCAAGATGGTTATTTGTTTAGGAACAATAAGTTGTGTATTCCCAAAACATCCCTTAGAGAATTCTTAGTCTGGGAAACCCATGCAGGAAGCCTTGCTGGTCACTTTGGACGAAATAAAACAATCTTAGCTGTAGAAGACCAGTTCTTTTGGCCTACTTTAAAGAGGGACATTGCCAATATTGTGTCCAAATGTAGAACCTATGCTGTTGCAAAATAGTAGAAACAAAATACTGGATTATATACCCCTCTACCCATACCATGGCAAGACTTAAGCATGGACTTTGTTTTAGGCCGACCTAAGACCCTCAGGAAACATGATTCAATATTTGTAGTGGTCGATAGGTTTTCTAAAATGGGCCACTTTATACCCTGCTCTCAAACCTTTGACACAGCTAGAGTAGCCCATCTTTTCCTTGACCAGGTGGTTAGATTGCATGGATTGCCTAAGACAATAGCATCAGAAAGGGATGTTCGTTTTACCAGTTACTTTTGGAAGACCCTTTTGCACTTATTAGGAACCAAGTTGAGATTTTTCATAGCCTACCACCCACAAACTGATGGTCAGACCGAGGTAGTGAATAGAAGCTTAGGAAACCTTCTTAGATGCCTCGTAGGTGAAAACACGGGAAATTGGGACCTATTGTTACCCCGAGCTGAATTCGCTTATAATAGTTATGTTAATAGGTCCATAGGGAAGAATCCTTTTAAGGTTGTGCATGGATACAAACCCAATAAACCTCTTGATTTGATCCGGTTACCCTCACATGTATGAGTTTTTGAGTCAGCTAAGTCTTTTGCACAGCATGTTAGGGATCTGCATAAAGAAATTAGCCAAAAGATAAACCTAAGCAATGAACTATATAAGAACTTGGCTAATTCTTGAAAGAGAGCTAAAGAATTTTCTGCAGGGGATTTTGTGATGATCAGGCTTGGGCCTGAACAGTTCCCTCCAGGGATCGTAAAGAAACTTCATGCTCGTGGAAATGGCCCATTTAAGATAATAAAGAGAGTTGGACCCAATGCCTATGTACTTGAGTTACCACCCGACTTAAGTATCAGTTCCACCTTCAACATCTCATATCTTGTAGAGTATAAGGTGAAGGTGAAAAACACCTATACCTAGCATACAATATGCAAGAAAGCATGGCACAAAGATATGCAATTTAAAATAAATTTAAATCTTGTACAGCGGAAGGCTCAGTAGATAGATCTAAAAGATCTACCGATCTGCCTGCAACAGGAACTTGTATGAAGATCTAGCATTCATATAACATCAAAAGCAAGAGAGGAACATAACTATAAAAGTACCATACCTTTATTCCTCTAAGAGAAATAG
The DNA here is from genome assembly GCA_021397845.1 of Areca catechu. NCBI lineage: Eukaryota > Viridiplantae > Streptophyta > Magnoliopsida > Arecales > Arecaceae > Areca > Areca catechu. Next base: position 155,378,842 of record CM038039.1, on the reverse strand, counting down.
TGGAAGTGCTGTGAGAAGGAAGAGGATACTCGAGCCACATACACATCTAGCCTCTACAGGATATCCACACTTGTGCTCGACTCTGATCAACTCCCTCGGAGTGCTAGCTCTTCAGGATCCTTGACCGATCTTCTTCTTCCAGGAAAACTAGGAGGAGAGTAGAAACCCCTTCCCGAAACCTCTCTTCCCAAGACCTAGCTTGAATGATAGGTAACTCATTCCTAATCCCAAGACCTCTCACAAAGCCCTTCTTCTTCCTCTCAAAGAACTATTAGCATAACCTCTAGCAGCCTTTGAAATGACCTTCATTTATAGGGGTAGCCATGAGAGGGAGAAGAAGGAAGGAGGAGAGAATGGGGGAGAGGATCAAGGCCATACCAAATGGGTCCAACCCATTAAGGTAAGTATGACTTTCATACCATTAAGCCTTGGAGCCAAAACTAGTTTGAATTCAAAATTCAAACCAAGTCAAAACCTGCCCAAAAAATATTCACGAAATCCTTCCAGAATTTCTGTTTGTCACAGGAAGTGTCGACATCTGAAAATTGCCCAAGTATCGATACTTCACCAAGTGTCGACACCAGCAAAATTCCAAGTATCGACACTTGGAACAAAGTCAATCATATTGACTTCCGATGATGGCAAACGATTCTCAATCATTGATTAGCCAAAAGATCAGATAGAAATCCTTTATGGTGTGTGACCCCATAGGTTCGAATATGTAGGCTCAGGTAGGCAACCCAAGAGGGGGGGTGAATTGGGTTTTATAAAACTTTTGTACTATTTGAAATATCTATGAACTAAAGCAAGTATGTGCTAATGCAATTCAAGTGCTTGTGTATTTCAAATAAATGCAGCGAAATTAAAAAAATAAAAGCACAAGGAGAACAACCACACAAACACAAAGATTTATAGTAGTTCGGTGCCAACCAAGCACCTACATCCACTCCCCAAGAACCCCTTGGGAATCCCACTAAGTTTGGTTTTATAACTTAGGCTCACCAACAACCTTTACAACTTGTTTTGTCTTCGGGCTCACAAGTCAAACCCTAGTTGGTTTCAAGGCTCACCAACAACCACCCTTGGTTTTACGGGATAACCAAGAACCTAAATAATTTGTTTTGGCTTCGGGCTCACAAGTAAAACCCTAGTTGGTTTCAAGGCTCACCAACAACCACTTTGGTTTTCAAAGGCTTACCAAGAACCTCTTTGGTTTTCCAAGGCTCACCAAAAACCTTAAGTAAAACAATGTAAGAGCAAGTATAAATGAATACAATAAAAGCTTTCTAAAATAAAGCAAATATCTCTTTGAAGCCCTTGATTATTGATGAAGATCTTGTCTTCAAGTTGATGAAGCCTTTGATTGATGCTTGTAGATGTAGACTTTGAATGCTCTCTTTGAAACTTGAAAGCTTGAAGGCTTTTAATCACTCAACTATTGAATCCTTTAAGAATATTCAAGAAACTCACTAAAGGATTACTTCTCCATTTGATTTTTGATGTTTATATAGCCTCCTAACACTTAAATGACCGTTTATAGCCGTTAGAGAAGAAAATATGGCCGTTGAAGCCAAGTTGGAGAAGTTCTGCAGCCCAGAAAACTAGTCGTTACTGTTTAAGTGTCGACACTTCACCTCCAAGTGTCGACACTTCACCTCCAAGTGTCGACACTTCATAACCCAGGTATCGACACTTCACTTCCAAGTGTCGACACTTCAGCTTCAGGTGTCGACACTTGACTGAAAGTGCTTTCTAAAGTTTTCTGTTTGTCTCAGGCCTTGAGTCGACACTTCACTCTTCAAGTGTCGACACTTGATCCTCATGTGTCGACACTTCATTTCCAGGTGTTGACACTTGCCTGTGCCATTGCTGAAACATCTCCAAATTGAAACTTTAACCTCTTCAAGTTCTTCCATATTAATTCCAAAGTCCATATACTTAATTTTTCATTAATTTAAGGACTTTTTCAACTAAAATACAAGCATTTCTTCATCTAACATGGTTGAGTACTAAGATCTGAAAAATATACTTAAAATATAATTAGTACTCATATATACTTAAACATTTTGTCAATCATCAAAATCAAGACATAGTCAACAATCTTCCCATTTTTGATGATGACAAAACCTTTAAGTATATGAAAATGGTAAGCTTAAAAAAATTAACAATAAGATAAACATGTAAGCTCAAAACAATAAGTACCAAGCTCCCCCTCAAAATATGATCCAAAAAAAATTTTCAAAAATATTTTTTAAAATATGCAAAATTTTCAAATTTTTAAAATTTCTTCTTCTTACTATTTATTCTCTTTAGATAAAAATATTTTACATTCTTCTTTCTCTTTTGCACTTTCTTTCATTTCTCAAATGATTTTTCATGTTTATCCAATCTTCCCCTTTTCATACTTAACAATTTTCTCCTCCTTTTTGACATCATGAAAAAGGGTGAAAGGCAATACAAAGTGGGAATGAAGTCGGAAAGAATAGCAAGTAGGTCATCAAAATCAATGCATGAAATCAAATAATTATAATATCAATTGAATATGATACAAATTGAACATGATACCATTTGAATATAACTCCCCTTAAAAAATTAGATTTGAAAACAAGGAGAAAGAGTATCAGAGAAATATAAGTACAGCATGATATCAAGCAAAATATTCAAAGTATCAAATATGATAACAAATCTTTGGATACTCTCCCTAAATGTTATTCTTTCTTTGAAAATATGCATTTATTTGAGGAAAAAAACATGAAAACTCATGCATCAATATTTGAAGTTTTTCAAGATATTCATGATTTTCAAAATACAAAGCATTTATATCACTTAAAAACTTTTAGCATGATTTCAAATTTATTTTAAGATGATTTGATATCCATACAAATGCTAGAAGTAATATGATATCAAGTCTAGCTACTAGAGCAAGGGTTTGTCAATATGCATACCTTCTTCTTAAATGTAACCCTTAACTACCAGTTCTATACTTGATTCAAATCAATTCTAACTTAAGCATAGATGCCAATAATGAAAGCACATAAATCATAACATTTCACTTGAAATAATTCAAAAACTGTATTAATCAAAATCAAGTGAAAGTCTAATAATCATAAGTTGAGATCATGAGAGCATGAAATCCATTTACATCAAAATAGTCACGATCACAACTAATGATTATTAGTCTAAGCTTGATTCTAATTAATTAATTAAAATATTTTTCAAATCAATATGCATTTTTAAAAGTATTTTTCATGAAATACATTAATCAAAATCAAGTGAAGATCTTACAATCATAAGTTTAATCATGATAGCATGAAATTCATCAACACCAAAAAGTTCATGATCATAGCCAATGATGATAAGTCCAAACTTGATTCTAATTAACTATTTAAAATAATTTTTCAAAGTAATTGATGCAATAAAAATTAATCTACATTTTTAATTATGGAAGGAGATGTTTAGAATTTATCAACATACAAAGTCCTTCCTTTTACCATTTTGTTCAAAATGTAGCTTGTCCACTTTTTTAAATTATCTTGTATAACCTCTTTTCAAGAACTTCCTTTCTTCATGTTGGATTGCAAGACATTCCTGCAAAACAAATTAAGTGGACATTTTTGGTACCCAAACTTTCTTGGATCCTTTATGATTAGTAATTATGGTTCCTTTTGGAACCCAAACTTTTCTTAATCTAGAAGGATAAGCATTAAAACCATATTTATAAGATAAATTGAAAGAAGCAGGAATAGGAAAATTCTTCAAAAGTTTTTTCTTCTTTACCTCAACCAAAATATTTTCTTATTCAAAATTTTATCACATAAATCTTTCAAAACAATATTTTCTTTTTCCAAAAAAAAATTTTCTTTAGAAAAATTATTCTTTTTATTTTTCAAAATATTAATCTTGGCATTTAAATCATCATTTTTATTGGCAAGATTGGTATTCTCAAGAGAAAAGGAATTTACATGCCTTTTTAATTTCTTGTGCTCAATTTTTAGCAATTTATATTCATGCACAAGATCATTAGATGCATCATGTAATTCATCAAAGGTAAAATTATAATCATTTTCAGCACATACCTTTTTCTCATTTGCCATGAAGCAAAGATGGGCAACTTCATCATCCGTACTTGAATCTTCGCTATCGCTCCAAGTTGCCATCATTGCCTTGAATTTCTTTTTTGGCTTTGAAAGCCATTATCTTCTTTTCTGTATCAGCTTCTACTATCCTTTGCCATAAGTTCATCTCATAGATCATGAGTGAACTAATAAGCTCCTCCAAAGGTAAGGTTTCTATATCTTTAGCTTCTTGGATCGTCGTCACCTTTGGATCCCATGATTTTGGCAAGGATCTAAGAATTTTGTTCACCAAATCAACATTAGTATAGATTTTGCCAAGACTATTCAATTCATTAATAATAGTCATAAATCTAGTATATATATCAGAAATAGATTCATAATGCATCATTTCAAAAATTTCAAAAGAATGTACAAGCAAATTAATTTTAGTATTCTTCACTTAAAGAGTACCCTCATGAGTAACTTCAAGTGTGTCCCATATTTCCTTCGTCGATGTGCATGTAGAGATTCTATTAAATTTATTCAAGTCTAATGCACAATAAAGCAAGTTCATTGCTTTAGCATTGATTTCAGTTTATTTAATATCATATTCATTCCAATCCTCTTCGAGCTTTGGAATGGAAATTCCATTAACCAACATGGAAGGAATATGAGGACCACTAACAATGATTTTTCAAAGATGATAACTAATAGATTGAATATGGATGCGCATGCGAGTTTTTCAAAATGTGTAATTTATGCCATTGAAAAACGATGGTCTAACACTAATACCTACAAGGGTTGCCATAATCTTTAACTCAAAATTGTTAGATTTTCAAACAGAGCACCTGCTCTGATATCAATTGTAGGCTCAGGTAGGCAACCCAAGAGGGGGGTAAATTAGGTTTTATAAAATTTTTGTACTATTTGAAATATCTATGAACTAAAGCAAGTATGTGCTAATGCAATTCAAGTGCTTGTGTATTTCAAATAAATGCAGCGAAATTAAAGAAATAAAAGCACAAGGAGAACAATCACACAAATACAAAGATTTATAGTGGTTCGGTGCCAACCAAGCACCTACATCCACTTCCCAAGAATCCCTTGGAAATTTCACTAAGTTTGGTTTTATAACTTAGGCTCACCAACAACCTTTATAACTTGTTTTGTCTTCGAGCTCACAAGTCAAACCCTAATTAGTTTCAAGGCTCACCAACAACCACCCTGGGTTTTACTGGATAACCAAGAACCTAAACAACTTGTTTTGGCTTCGGGCTCACAAGTAAAATCCTAGTTGTTTTCAAAGCTCACCAACAACCACTTTGGTTTTCAAAGGCTTACCAAGAACCTCTTTGGTTTTCCAAGGCTCACCAAAAATCTTAAGTAAAATAATGTAAGAGCAAGTATAAATGAATACAATAAAAGCTTTCTAAAATAAAGCAAATATCTCTTTGAAGCCCTTGATTGTTGATGAAGATCTTGTCTTCAAGTTGATGAAGCCTTTGATTGATGCTTGTAGATGTAGACTTTGAATGCTCTCTTTGAAACTTGGAAGCTTGAAGGCTTTTAATCACTCAACTATTGAATCCTTTAAGAATATTCAAGAAACTCATCAAAGGATTACTTTCCCATTTGATTCTTGATGTTTATATAGCCTCTCAACATTTAAATGACCGTTTATAGCCATTAAGGAGGAAAATATGGCCGTTGGAACCAAGTTGGAGAAGTTTTGCAGCCTAGAAAACTAGCCGTTACTGTTCAAGTATTGACACTTCACCTCCAGATGTCGACACTGAAAGGATTATGTCCTATAAGCCAATATCTGTATCTCCCAGACCATTGTAAATTGACAAATTAATAAAGGCAATAATTTTTCATCATTCGCTGTGTCATTATATGATGAACCCCATAGATTAGGGCTATGGTTGTAGGGCTATGATGAGATCATACCAGTGAGATCTAAAGGCCTTAAAACCCTAATCTAGAATATTCCTAGTCATAGGAACCCTGAGTTGGGGATCAGGGTTTCCGGTAAGACTGGCACATCCTATGTATGCTGAAAAGGGTGACTGCTCTCACAGTCACTTGTGTAGGACACTAATACAAGGATGTGGGTGCTCATTAGCAAATGAGTTCACTGAATAGATCCAGTTTGAGAACATCTAATGGAGCCTTAGCTACTTGTCAATAGATATTTCTCATAGTGGGAGTTGTACAAGTAGTCCTATGACCTGAGACTGCCATAATACCTTATGTACATGAACCCATGCTTTGGTTCAATCTCATTCATGACACTGGGTCATGCACAAGGTTGACGCTGGGTGTGGTGAATTGTATATGAAGGAAATGAGTAGGTCAACAAGGAATTGATCACTCCTAGTAGGAGGAGATTGCATCCAGCCAAATTAGGTCAGATGATGATTCAGGAAATCTTTGATCAAAGTACAGATATTAGAAATGATTTCTAATATCGAATTAATTGAATCATTAGTGTATGACTGAGCTGGGAATGAGTATAAACTGGATTTGACATGATTCCATATCCATAATTATATTCGGGATGCAAGATGATTGAAGGATCGAATTGTACGGGAACTTTCCACTGAATGGTAGTTTTGGAATTACACCAGAATTTCCATATCTTCCGGGTAGACATGACACGTTGCTAGACGTCAATCTTGTCTTGTGGGTTGATCAAATTAAATGGTTTAATTGGATCACTAATTAGGAGGAGTCCTAATTGACTGACTCGAGTTAGCTCGATTTGACCTAAATCGATTAGAATGAGTTCTGATCAGATTAGGTCAACTTGCACTCGGACCCACTGCTGGCTAAGTATGGAACCCAATGGGTCACACACTTAGGACAGATAATCAAGGTTTTAATTTGGAATTAAATCTCGTTTGCAGATGAACACACTAGCATGTGTTGCAAACCATGGCTTCTACTTGAATCGGATTCGAGTTAGGGTTCCGATTTGGTCTTTTTTAGATCCAAATTCATTCCGGTTTGAATCTAATTGAAGATTCAACACATTGGGCTAATAATAGGCTAGCAATTGGGCTAACCTAAGAGGCTAAACCCCTTTCCCACATCGCCTAAGTCCCTCCCCTTTTTTTCCCACGCGCGCGCGCAAGGAGAAGAGTCCACGCGCGCGTGGACTCTTTCCAAGTTGCGTCTTTGCATGAAAAGAAAGAAAAAAGGGCCGGTGTTTTTTGAAGAGGAGTGGAAGAGAGTCCACCTAGGCGTGGACTCTCCAAAAAAAGGGAAAATACCGTGAAAAGAAAAGGAAAAATACCGAAGGGGCGCGACTCTTCTTTCTGCGCGCGCCCTTCTGTGTTTTTCGCGATCCTTCTTCGCGTCTTCCCATCCCAAAGGCCGTGAGATTAATCCCAAGGGCCGTGAGATAAAGAGAGAAGACGTGAGAAGGGAGAGAGGGACGTGAGAGGATGATTAAAAGGTGAGAAGGCGCCTCTCTGTCGCCTATTTAAGGAGAAGACTTCACCGTGAAATTAAATTTCCAGATTTTCTACGGCGAAGCCTTACTTCTTTTTCCCTCTCCCTCTCCAGAAGACTGTTTCCTCCTCCTCTCTTTCCTCTTTGATTCCTTTACAGAGCCTAGGCTCTGTCGAATCTCAGAACGGAAGGAGAGTCAGAGAGAGAAACTCTCCGACGGTAAAGGAAGAAGGCGCCCCTCCTTCCTTTCTTTCTTACATTAAGACAATCTTGTCTTAATTCTCTTCTCCCTCCAAGACAAGCCTTGTCTCATTTTAGGACAAGGGCTTATTCTTAAGACAAGAGTGCCTTAAGGGGCCAAAGTTGCTAGAAGACGAGGAGAAGGGTAAGAGAGAAGGTTTAGTCCCAGTTTGGCTAGAGGAGTCCTAGCCAATAGCCCATATATCAAGTTCTTAGGGTAGAGCTTGATTGGAAGGAACCCAATTAAGGAGTCAGTGTCTTGATCATCTGCCCGTGTGGATCACCATCGGAGGGCGGACAAGTGGACGCCTGGTGTGTTCAAAAGGTTACTCAATTTGGAGATTATTTCTACATCAGACTGGAAATAGCAATCTGAGGTTAGTATCTAAACTATGTTTAAATTTGGACATGCATGTAGTTACAGTTTTAATTGCTAATAAGGAGATTTTGGGATTAGGGTTCGGACCTGATTTCATAAAATTTTGAAATCCACGCTTCCGCACTGGTTCACGAACCCAACAGTGGTATCAGAGCCTCCTTATTAGGATTAAAACTTATGCAGTTCAATTCATGATGTAGTATCATGTTAAAGTTTTTATATTGATGCACAATGCATGTCCTTGATTGAACATGAGTTTGATGATTGCCACCAGTTAGGGTTTTCCACTGAAACCCTAATTGTCTTAGAGATATGATTAGCCCTGGAGCCATCATACTGAAATAAGGTTGCCCTGGCATAATGGTGTATCCATTATGTGGTAAATGGTTGTCCTAGTATGATGGCACACATTTCACATATTTGCTTAGTTTAAAGCATGTATTAATATATGTGATAGCTTTTAATTGAATGTGCTGGCATTGCATGAAACCCTCTTAAAAATTATATTAAGTGGTAGTATAGTTAACCGATAAGCATTATTAGTCATGATGGATAATTAGTCATTTCGGTGTCTAGAAAGGTGGTTCTGGGAAGGTAAAGGGAATCGTGGTTTTTAATTGGTTCCGTTGACTGACCTGGCCAATTTTAAATTGGTGTCTAGGAAAGCAACGGGGGGACCCCCACATCTCTTCCACTAGCCTGGCCGATCTGATTGATTTAATTCTTGACTAACATGCTTGGTGTTAAAATACTATTATTGGCCTTCCTTCATGATAGGTCATTATTGTGTTACGATCTATACTAGGTTTGTTGTGTACACACAAGACCTAATATGGTGACTAACATAATTTTTGGCCTAATACAATTATTTGTTTATGGCATGATTTAAAGTAATATTTTGTTGTGTACACACAAGGGTATTACTATTAAAGTCATGACTATATGGCTATGAAGGGTCTTACTTAACTAAAATATTATAGTTTGTTGTGTATACACAAGGCTATTAATATTTTAGAGGCCGAGATAAGTTGAGAATTGTACGGGTTACAATTGGAAAGAGCTTTCCTACCTATGAACTTATATAAGATTTGTTGTGTACACACAAGGTCTTTTATAAGGGATTGGGATCTCAACCCCACTAAGAAAGACCAATTAAGGTTTTCTCGATCATCGTATAGAGGGTTATGATGCTCGATAAAATAGTGGGAGACATAATTAAATTAAAGTCCTAATTTAATTATGTGTTGTCATTTCATGGTTGTTTGCTTATGTATTGTTCTTTGTTTAAATGTAGATAAATGGCCTCTTCATTCTCACTCCGTAGTATTTTAGATGCCAACAAATTGACTGGGCCTAATTATGTTGATTGGCTGAGAAATTTAAAAATAGTACTCAGTCAAGAAAGAATTTCCTATATTCTTGATACCCCAATTTTGGAACCACCAAGGGAAGATGTCTCGCAAGAGGAGAAGACCACATATAATATGTGGCAAAATGACTCACTTACTGTCAAGTGCATTATGCTTGCCTCTATGACCAATGAGTTGCAGAGGCAGCATGATAGCATGGATACTAACTCCATACTGCTCAATTTAAAAGAGCTTTATGGAGAACACAGTAGAACTGCTAGATATGAAATATCTAAGCAGTTGTTCCGTGCAAGGATGACAGAAGGTACATCAGTACAAGACCATGTATTAAAGGTAATTGATCTAATCACTCGATTAGGTCAATTAGGTTTTGTAATGGATGGGGAGTTGAATCAAGACTTGATCTTGCAATCACTCCCAGAGTCATTTTCACAGTTTGTTCTTAATTACCATATGAACAAACTTAATTCTTCCTTGCCTGAGCTGTTGAATATGTTGAAGACAGCAGAGAGCCATGTAAAGAAAAATAAGGCTCCAGTTCTTCTTGTGGATAAGAAGAAGACAGGCAAAAGGGGTTCCAGTAAGAGGATGAATCCCAAAGGGGGCATTAAGAAGAAGAAAGGAAAGAAGGCCTCCGGACAGATGACCTGCTTTCATTGTGGCAAGCCGGGTCATTGGAAAAGGAACTGCAAGGTTTACCTTGCAAGTGTGAAGCCTGGTGCATCAGAGGCACCAAAAGGTATGAAAGAAGTTCATACTATTTTGTCATTGGATTCTTCCATTTCAAATACTTGGGTGTTGGATACCGCCTGTGGTCATAACATCTGCAAATCATTGCAGGGACTTCCGGGGCTTAAAGTATTGAAGGAAGGTAACTTTGAGCTCTACGGTGCTGGAGGGGACCCCATCCAAGCAGAAGCTGTAGGGACTTATATTTTGAAGTTACCTTCAGGGAAGATCTTGGAGCTAAGGAATTGTTACTATATGCCAAAAATCATTAGAAATATCATATCTGTACCCTTGTTACTTAAACAAGGATATACTATGAATGTAATGAGCAGTGGCTGCTCAATTTCTTTATCTAATGAAATTATATGTTATGGCATATTCTGCAATGGTCTATTAACTCTTTCCACTAATGACAATATTTTTCATGTTTCTAACAAACGGAAAAGAGATGATGTTAACAATACCTTACTTTGGCATTGTCGACTTGGACATATTAGTGAGACTAGGATTAACAAGTTATACAAAGAAAATTTCTTTGATCCTTATGACTATGAGTCATTAGGAACTTGTGAATCATGTCTCATGGGTAAGATGACCAAGACTCCATTTAGTGGACATGGAGAAAGGACAAAAGAGTTATTAGGACTCATACACACAGATGTATGTGGGCCTATGACAACTCAAGCCTATGGCGGATACTCATACTTCATCACATTTACTGATGATTTTTCAAGGTATGGATTTGTGTATCTAATGAAACATAAGTCCGATGCTTTTGAAAAACTTTTAGAGTATCAAAGTATGGTAGAGAAACAGACAGGAAAAAGTATAAAGATCCTCCGATCAGATAGAGGAGGTGAGTACTTATCCACTGAGTTTCTTGATCACCTTAAAGATAAGGGGATCATCTCTGAATGGACTCCTCCTTACACACCACAATTAAATGGTGTTGCTGAAAGGAGGAATCGTACTTTATTGGATATGGTACGGTCCATGATGTGCTTCACGGAGTTACCTTTTTCTTTCTGGGGATATGCTTTGGAAACAGCAACTTATATCTTGAATAGAGTACCATCTAAAACTGTCTCTAGCACTCCATATAAATTATGGAGAGGTAAGAAGCCCAATCTTAAGTATATTAAGATATGGGGATGTCCAGCCTATGTAAAAAGAAATTTTGGACATAAACTAGATGCTAGAGCAGACAAATGTCTATTTATGGGATATCCTAGAGATAGTATAGGATATCTGTTCTACCACCCTACTGAACAAAAGGTTTTGGTCAGTAGGCATGCCACTTTTATGGAAAAGGAATTCATCCTACAAAAGGGCACTAGTAGAAATATCGAACTTAATGAGATTCAACAAATAGACACTTCTCAGTCAAGTAACAACATAGTTAATATAGAACCTGAACACACTCCTATCCGTAGGTCTGATAGGGTGCGACAGGCACCTGAGAGGTATGGGTTCATAATTGAAAATAATGAAGCCCAAATCATTCAAAATGATGAGCCTCTAACCTATACGGAAGCAGTCATGAGTAGAGACTCAGACAGATGGCTTGAAGCCATGAGATCCGAGATGGACTCCATGTATGTCAACCAAGTATGGTCTTTGGTTGATGCACCAGAGGGTATTAACCCTATTGGGTGTAAATGGGTCTATAAAAGGAAGATTGGGGCAGATGGCCAAGTTGAAACTTATAAAGCCAGATTGGTGGCTAAGGGTTTCAGACAAAAGCAGGGAATAGATTATGATGAAACATTGTCCCCTGTTGCCATGCTCAAATCTATTCGAATTATGCTTGCTATAGCAGCATATCATGATTATGAGATCTGGCAAATGGATGTAAAAACTGCATTCCTCAATGGTTTCCTTGAGGAAGAGGTTTATATGTCACAGCCAGAAGGTTTTGTCTTGGAGACTAAACCTAATCAGGTATGTAGGCTAAAGAAATCCATTTATGGATTAAAGCAAGCATCCAGGAGTTGGAACATCCGATTTGATAAAACAGTCAAAGAATTTGATTTTTTCAAAAATGAGGATGAACCTTGTGTGTATAAGAAAACTAGTGGGAGTGCCATAGTTTTCTTAGTTCTATATGTTGATGATATACTTCTTATTGGGAATGATATCCCAATGCTACAATCAGTCAAAGTGTGGTTATCGAAACAGTTTTCCATGAAAGACTTGGGAGAAGCATCCTATATACTGGGTATAAAGATCTATAGAGAAAGATCAAGAAGGATGCTAGGCTTGTCCCAGTCTAGGTACATTGACCAGGTGCTAAAGAGATTTAGCATGGAGGAAAGTAAAAGAGGTTACTTACCTATTGGTCATGGCATACGTCTTTCTAAGAGGATGTCTCCTAAGACACCTGAAGAAAGAAATAGAATGAATTCTATACCTTATGCTTCGGCTATAGGGTCGATTATGTATGCTATGTTATGTACCAGGCCTGATGTGGCATATGCCTTGGGTGTAACCAGTAGATTTCAGGCTGATCCAGGAGAGGATCACTGGAAGGCTATGAAAAATATTCTTAAGTACCTGAGAAGGACTAAGGATATTTTTCTTATATACGGAGGATCTGATCTTAAACTAGAAGCCTATTCAGACTCTAGTTTTCAATCAGACCCAGATGATAGTAAATCCATTTCAGGGTATGTCTTTACCTTGAATGGTGGAGCAGTAAGTTGGAAGAGCACTAAACAGCAGACTGTAGCTGACTCAACTATCGAGGCAGAGTACATAGCTGTCAGTGAAGCCGCCAAGGAAGCTGTCTGGATGAAGAAATTCATCACAGAGTTGGGAGTAGTTCCTGAGATTGAGAACCCGGTGCCACTCTATTGTGATAACACTGGAGCAGTTGCTCAAGCTAAGGAACCGAGAGCCCATCACAAGTCCAAGCACATTCTGAGATGCTTCCATCTTGTCCGAGAGATAATCGAAAGACAAGAAGTCTGCATCAATAGAGTGGATACAAAGAACAACATAGCAGACCCGTTCACTAAGGCTCTACCACAGCGGGATTTTGATCGCCACCTCGATTGTATGGGGTTAAAGAATAAGAGCGATTGGCTTTAGTGCAAGTGGGAGATTGAAAGGATTATGCCCTATAAGCCAATATCTGTATCTCCCAGACCATTATAAATTGACAAATTAATAAAGGCAATAATTTTTCATCATTCGCTGTGTCATTATATGATGAACCCCATAGATTAGGGCTATGGTTGTAGGGCTATGATGAGATCATACCAGTGAGATCTAAAGGCCTTAAAACCCTAATCTAGAATATTCCTAGTCATAGGAACCCTGAGTTGGGGATCAGGGTTTCCGGTAAGACTGGCACATCCTATGTATGCTGAAAAGGGTGACTGCTCTCACAGTCACTTGTGTAGGACACTAATACAAGGATGTGGGTGCTCATTAGCGAATGAGTTCACTGAATAGATCCAGTTTGAGAACATCTAATGGAGCCTTAGCTACTTGTCAATAGATATTTCTCATAGTGGGAGTTGTACAAGTAGTCCTATGACCTGAGACTGCCATAATACCTTATGTACATGAACCCATGCTTTGGTTCAATCTCATTCATGACACTGGGTCATGCACAAGGTTGACGCTGGGTGTGGTGAATTGTATATGAAGGAAATGAGTAGGTCAACAAGGAATTGATCACTCCTAGTAGGAGGAGATTGCATCCAGCCAAATTAGGTCAGATGATGATTCAGGAAATCTTTGATCAAAGTACAGATATTAGAAATGATTTCTAATATCGAATTAATTGAATCATTAGTGTATGACTGAGCTGGGAATGAGTATAAACTGGATTTGACATGATTCCATATCCATAATTATATTCGGGATGCAAGATGATTGAAGGATCGAATTGTACGGGAACTTTCCACTGAAGGGTAGTTTTGGAATTACACCAGAATTTTCATATCTTCCGGGTAGACATGACACGTTGCTAGACGTCAATCTTGTCTTGTGGGTTGATCAAATTAAATGGTTTAATTGGATCACTAATTAGGAGGAGTCCTAATTGACTGACTCGAGTTAGCTCGATTTGACCTAAATCGATTAGAATGAGTTCTGATCAGATTAGGTCAACTTGCACTCGGACCCACTGCTGGCTAAGTATGGAACCCAATGGGTCACACACTTAGGACAGATAATCAAGGTTTTAATTTGGAATTAAATCTCGTTTGCAGATGAACACACTAGCATGTGTTGCAAACCATGGCTTCTACTTGAATCGGATTCGAGTTAGGGTTCCGATTTGGTCTTTTTTAGATCCAAATTCATTCCGGTTTGAATCTAATTGAAGATTCAACACATTGGGCTAATAATAGGCTAGCAATTGGGCTAACCTAAGAGGCTAAACCCCTTTCCCACATCTCCTAAGTCCCTCCCCTTTTTTTCCCACGCGCGCGCGCAAGGAGAAGAGTCCACGCGCGCGTGGACTCTTTCCAAGTCGCGTCTTTGCATGAAAAGAAAGAAAAAAGGGCCGGTGTTTTTTGAAGAGGCGTGGAAGAGAGTCCACCTAGGCGTGGACTCTCCAAAAAAAGGGAAAATACCGTGAAAAGAAAAGGAAAAACACCGAAGGGGCGCGACTCTTCTTTCTGCGCGCGCCCTTCTGTGTTTTTCGCGATCCTTCTTCGCATCTTCCCATCCCAAAGGCCGTGAGATTAATCCCAAGGGCCGTGAGATAAAGAGAGAAGACGTGAGAAGGGAGAGAGGGACATGAGAGGATGATTAAAAGGTGAGAAGGCGCCTCTCTGTCGCCTATTTAAGGAGAAGACTTCACCGTGAAATTAAATTTCCAGATTTTCTACGGCGAAGCCTTACTTCTTTTTCCCTCTCCCTCTCCAGAAGACTGTTTCCCCCTCCTCTCTTTCCTCTTTGATTCCTTTACAGAGCCTAGGCTCTGTCGAATCTCAGAACGGAAGGAGAGTCAGAGAGAGAAACTCTCCGACGGTAAAGGAAGAAGGCGCCCCTCCTTCCTTTCTTTCTTACATTAAGACAATCTTGTCTTAATTCTCTTCTCCCTCCAAGACAAGCCTTGTCTCATTTTAGGACAAGGGCTTATTCTTAAGACAAGAGTGTCTTAAGGGGCCAAAGTTGCTAGAAGACGAGGAGAAGGGTAAGAGAGAAGGTTTAGTCCCAGTTTGGCTAGAGGAGTCCTAGCCAATAGCCCATATATCAAGTTCTTAGGGTAGAGCTTGATTGGAAGGAACCCAATTAAGGAGTCAGTGTCTTGATCATCTGCCCATGTGGATCACCATCGGAGGGCGGACAAGTGGACGCCTGGTGTGTTCAAAAGGTTACTCAATTTGGAGATTATTTCTACATCAGACTGGAAATAGCAATCTGAGGTTAGTATCTAAACTATGTTTAAATTTGGACATGCATGTAGTTACAGTTTTAATTGCTAATAAGGAGATTTTGGGATTAGGGTTCGGACCTGATTTCATAAAATTTTGAAATCCACGCTTCCGCACTGGTTCACGAACCCAACAGACACTTCAGTTTCAAGTGTCGACACTTCATTCTCCAGGTGTCGACACTTCATTTCCAAGTATCGACACTTCAGCTCCAGGTGTTGACACTTGACTGAAAGTGCTTTCTGAAGTTTTCTGTTTGTCTCAGGCCTTGAGTCGACACTTCACTCTTCAAGTATCGACACTTGATCCTCAAGTGTCGACACTTCATTTCTAGGTATCGACACTTGCCTATGTCATTGCTGAAATATCTTCAAATTGAAACTTTAATCTCTTCAAGTTCTTCCATATTAATTCCAAAGTCCATATACTTGATTTTTTATTAATTTAAGGACTTTTTCAACTGAAATACAAGCATTTCTTCATCCAACATGGTTGAGTACTAAGATCTGAAAAATATATTTAAAATATAATTAGTACTCATATATACTTAAACATTTTGTCAATCATCAAAATCAAGACAGAGTCAACAGAACACTAAGCCGGTAGCATTGAAACATTTTCAGTACTAGTCAAAGTCCTCATCTAGCAATGATACCCGATGTCCGGATAGGTCGAAGATGCAGAGCACCTCACAAGAACCTCTGGCATATGGTTGCCGCATAATTCATCCCTTTGACCTTATAATGCTTAGGATGACCTAGTGTTCGATTGCCAACCCTAATTTGGTCTATACAGATCATGTCACAACCTCACAAGTTTTGTGACTCCTCATAAGAACTATCCTGGCTAAGGTTTTGCTGAATTGAGACATAGTGAGTCATTCACTCCAAACTATTTGGAGAGATCAATTCCATCTTGATCCACCACTGCTCCACAAGTACTTAACTATACCTAGAAACCTTCCATCACTATATTAGAAATCCAGGTAGTCCGGCACCAAAGTATAGCGAGTTGCTTGCAAGCTGCCATGGTGACCTCAGGTCTGAGGGACACATATACCCATATCCCTTCGCGAGCAATCCTTTGGTAGAAGGGAGCTCCACAGATGGTCATGTTCAGTGAGATGTCATACATTTCACTCGCATGTCACACCAGTGTCTCCACACTCCTTGGTTAAGAGGACAACCAACAAATATGACATACAACAACCTATACTTGATACATCATCATCCTATAATAATGTATCCTTTGGTTGTGAACCAGTTTAAGAACTACTTGATATATCCTCTCTATATCAAACAATGTAGTTCTAAGGACTCCATCACACAAGAGTTCTTTATAGAAAAATGTAAATATGATGGACAACCAAAAATAAATAACTTTTATTTATTAAAGAATTCATATACAAAATATAAAATAGCATAACCGTCTACAGCTTAGACGATTGGCTTTGGAACATAATTCCCAACATAGGGAACCAGCAGCGATTCCCAGTGAGCCTTTTTGATGCGTGACTAACTAGATGCAAGATGAGAGGAATGATGCAAGTGATTTTGTTCTTTGTGATTTTTAGTTTTTTTAGGATTTAGAATTTTCGAAGACAGACAAAAAGTAGATCTAGGGTTCTACAATAATAAGAAATTCAAGCAAGCAAGTAAGTCCCTAAACAGGATAGGAAGAGGACCCCGAGATTGAAAAACCCCGTAGGACTTAGCTCTCGAATCAATATCAACTTCAGAGTTTTAGGGTTGCAAACCTTAAAAGCTCTAAAGCATTCGATGCCGAGTTCACTCGTTCTTGTGGATGCGGCCTGGATGATCGAGCCTTCAATCCCGCGGATGTGCAGGCTTTTCATTCGAAGGTCTTGAAGGCAAGGGAGACTGACTCCATGTTCGTGGTACCTGGAGGACCTGCGAGCAATCAAGGGAAGGATTTGGAATCAATAGGTAGCAGGAAGAAATAATGGAAGAAAGGTTGAAGATGATGTTGATCGTGGGTCTTCTTGCTGGGCGCCTAGATGGATCATCCTGTTGGCCTCTAAACTTGAAGATGGAAGATGGATTGGTGGAAGAGAAGGTAACTTGAGGCCTCACACCTCTCGATGCCCGAAGGTGAAGGCGCTCCCTCACGGAGATCAACGTTCTTAAGGAACGAAGGCAACTAACAAGAAGAGTAGCACTCAAATGTTTTTCTTTTCATTCATCAAGATTAAATTTTACAAGGAAGGGGTAAGGCCCTTTATATAAGCACCTTAAAACCCATTCAAATTTCAAAAGAAAATATAAAGCTTCATGAAGAGGGCACCCAAATTCATATTTTTTCTTCCTTTGGCCGACAAAGGTCTTGTAGCTTGATTTGGGGCTTGAAAGAAGGGAGTTGTCTTCTTAATTTGAGGGTCAATGCTTTTCTTCCATAGCCAACCAAGCACTTTGGGAAGATGGCTTGATATGGGGCTTGAAATAAGGGAGTTGTCTTCTTGATTTAAGGGTCAATGTTTTTCTTCCATAGCTGACCAAGCACTTTGGGAAGAAATCTTGATATGGGACTTGAAACAAGGATCATGTCTTCATTGCCCATTGACCTTCCTTGGCTGCCCATAGCTCCTTTGGAAAGAGGCTTGATAGGGGGAGGGAAGGGCGGAAAGAATCAAGGAATGGCACCTAAAAATTCCAGCATTCCCTTCTTGCCTTAGCCGCCAACATGTCAAGGTGATGTGGCACCACATGGGATGGATGAGGTGGTGCCAAGTGGCATCTTTTATGGCTTGGGAGATGGTTTGACCCATTACAAATTGGACTAGACTCGAAGACCACTCTAGCTTGGGCCCAATCTTCAAACAGACTCGGACTGGAATCATTACAAGACCCATAGACACAACTTGACCAAATTGGTCAAGGTACAAGACTAAAACAAAAGCAATTAAGAATAAATTCATGACTAAAAAATACAATTCCTAGGCTTGAAGTCTTATTACAGAACCCAAAAGATGAAACCCTAATCCAAGATCCTCAAAGGGTTGAGGATCCTCTGTCAGATCCTGGTGCCCACACCAATTCTCCCGAGGTGGGAGGAACTCGACCTTGTCGAATAAGGATTGATTTGGCTTTGATATTTCTCTAGAAGGTTGGGGTCGAGGCACTGCAAATCCTTTCGGGTATCCCATGAATCATCGAACTACGGTCAACCTTACAATCGGACCAAGTAACGCTGATAGCCTTTGCCTCGGTTGGTCATAGCTTGATCATCCAGGACACGCTCAATCCACTCTCCTCTCCCAGGTAAAATTGGAGGTAGACACTCTGGGTCGAGTTCGCTCTCAAATGAAAGGTTAGGCCCAAATGGGTCACTAGGTATGTTTGCTGGTTCCCTATACTCGACTAAGTCCGGGATATTGAAAGTCGAGCTAATGCCATAATCCGGGGGTAGCTCAAGCATATAGGCACTAGGGCCAACTCTCCTTATCACACTAAAGGGGTCAGCTCCACGAGCATGAAGTTTCTTAATGGTTCTCGGTGAAAACCGTTCAGGCCTAAGCCTAATCATCATAGAATCCCCTTGATCAAACTCTTTGGTTCTCTTTCAAGAATCAGCCAAATTATTTTATAATTTGTACTTAATGCAGAATTCTATCATGATGCAAAATGCTGACTCAACTATGCATTCCTATTGAGAGGAATTTTATTTGACTCTCTAGGGCCTAAACCTAATAAATTATTGACTCTCTAGGTTTGACCCTAGTCTGGTATACACAAGAAAAATTACTATGGATCCCTAGCAAGTGCCATAAGGTATACCATAAGTAGGTAGCAAAAGGGATAGGCTCTAAGGATTCATGCAATCTAGTAATCTCAACAAAATGTAGCCCCATGGCTCTAGAAACATGAGAAGACTCAGGGAAGGAGAGGAAATAGGAATCAGAGTCTTGGTGGAATCTATGGGAAGCATGAAACAGACCCTGGGTATTCAAGATAATCTTAAAATTTGGACATTATTCTATGGGTGTCATATGGTCCTCTTGTTTCGGTAGTTCTTGGAGCTCGGTAGGGTTAGTCCTATAGTGAGGAAGGTTTGTTAAAGAAGATCCTGGAACCGAGTCTATAGCATGCTGGATGTCCCTCAAGGGTGGTAATTGATCAGGTGAATCATCAGGTATAACATTCTCAAACTCTTTCAGAGCCTCAACTACTTCCTGGGGGTGTTCTTTTTGGGTCGGTTCAGGAATCTCTTCAGTGGTAGGGGATCTTATAGTAATCTCAGCAGGTGGTAGTTGCTTAGCTAACTCATCGGGAAATACATCATCAAATTCTTTTAGAGTTTCAACTACCTCTTGACGGTGTTTTCTCTGGATCTATTCATGAATCTCTTTGATAGTAAGGGTTCCCTCAGTAATCTCATCAAGTGGTAGTTGATTAGTTAACTCATCGAGAAATATGTCATCAAATTCTTTCACTTTCAAGGCTTCAACTACCTCTTGAGGGGGTTCTCTTTGGGTCGATTCATGAATTTCTCTAGTGGCAGGGGCTCCCTCAATAATCTCTTTCTCTAACTCTTTGTCACTGATTAGGTTGACTTTAGGTTTCTTTTCCTTAAGGCTACTCTATCCTCTTTTAACTTGCTCCTTATGCTGAATTGGATTGATTATAAATTTCTTCCCATGGTGGTTAAAGGTAAAGTATTGGTTCGATCATAAAGGGTGGCATCGTGATTGTAAAGCTAGGGTCGACCTAGGATAATGCTACTGACACCCATGGAAAGGACATCACACCAAATCATCTCTTCATATGATTGTAATTTGATCATGACTTGGCATCTAGACTTTATGGGTATGGAAGTTGAATCTATCCATGAGACCATATAAGGGTTGGTGTGAGGAACTAGGATCAATCCTAGGAATCTGACAGTACTTAAAGAAATAGCATTGACATAGCTCCCACTATCAATTATGATCTTGCATACCTTATCCCCAAGTTTGACTAAGATTTGTAGGATGTTGGTCCTATGCCAATTTTCTTGCACTATGTCCTGGGTAAGGATGCACCTAATTACTCCTAAAAGGTTTATAGAATCAAACTGTTCTTCCTCTCCCTCATACTCTTCTAGCAATTGCTCTTTTGGCTCAACCTCTAAGGAAGGATCACGCTGAGGGTATTCCCTAGGGTGGGGAGTTGACTTAGGCTCAAGTTTAATGGATGATCTATTGTCCTTTTCTAAGGCTCCAAATCTATCTTCAAACTCATCAAGCCTTTTGTTTATCCTAGCTAACTGTTCAGTGATGACCCTTAATTGATCCTCGTCGGTGTTCTCCATGGGTTCACTTGACTGGGAATGATGGGGGTGATAGGGGACTCCTGACCTAGTCGACATGCAACACACAATGGATGGTGTTACGGGTTTGCTAGACCTAGGAGCTCAATCACAATGACTCTACGTAGAAGACACATAACACAATCAACTAGCCCTTTCACCGGCCAGGTAAGAGGTAGGAGTGTGGGAGGCTGATGCAGACATTGAGATGAATATTGAACCTGATCAACTGACTCATATATTAGGACAGCCCGGTGATAGTTCGGCGAAGCCCAACCCAGACGTTTCGGTTCAGCTTCCGGCCCATGATGATTTGGGGTCACCAGCCTCGCCAGCAGGAAACGTGCGCAGGTCCAGACACCTTCAAGGGAAGCAAGTTTCAAATCTGACCCATTTTTGGGATGAAAACAATTAATTGAGAATTGGGCCGAAGGCCCAATACACTATTAGCGCCCATGGAGTTTCGGATCCGGGAAAATACCAGAGTCTTTAGTCTTATTATTATTATTATAATTTTATTTGTGGCATGATCTCTTGATTTTTTTTTAAAAAAAATAATAAATAAATAAAAATTTGTTTGAAGTGTTTCATGCAAGAGTCAGCGTGTTGAGTTTTGTTTACATTTGTTTTTCCTCCCTGTTAGTCACGTGGGGGACATTAACTTGTATTGCTTTTTTTAAAACCTGAACCAAGGAAAGAAGGAGCATTTTTGTTTTGGAATTTGGCATTGGATGGTGCTGTTGTTTTTTTTTTTTTCCGTGGAAGGCCGCCGGCCTCTCTTCTTCCCCCTCGCACGTACCAGGTCAAAAGCCTGGTTGGGAGAAGACGATTCCGTGAGGAATCTCTTCCTTCCGTTCCTAGTTCTTGTTTTGGAAAAAAAAACATAAAAAAAGAAACAGGGACTCACGGTGAGAAACCCACCGTTCGTTCCTTCCATTCGTGAAGACCCGGATTGAAATCCGGTAGAGGGCTGGCAACGTGAGGAATCACGCTGCCCTTCCAGCGCTTGATCATTGCAGGTTTCAAAGGATCTTCCCCATCTTGCTCAATCTTAGTATCCAAGAATTCTCAGAACCCGTTCTCGCAGAGCCGGGGTTTTGGTCGCTGCAGGCATTTGACATCCGCCCTGCACCAGAGGCCCCTCTTGCTTTCGCAAGGACTCGATTAAGGAACCACAACACCACTTAGGTCATTTGATACTAGACCTCTTGCCTTAGACATCGGCTTCCCGGTACCAATTAAAGTGTTGTATGCAACCAGCTTCCCCAAAATGGTCAAACCCAACTCGTTGATGCCCCTAATCTATTAGGTTGCTACTAGGTTTTCGATTTGGTTTGGGATCGAAATACAAGGGTGGTTGTTTTTGGGCTAAGGAAAGGTAATGACTTCCTTCCCTTATCTTATGATATTGACGCCCTTAAGTAAATTATGAGAATGATGGCATACAAATGATCTAATGAGATGTACCTAAGTTTTGTTTTTGGATTTTTAATGTATCATAGCATAAATAAGATGCTGGAAATAACAAGATATGATCCTAAATACAAAATTAAACTATTTGAGAAATGAAAACATGAAAAGATGCACTTGCTGAAAATCTCATAATAGATTTTGTTCTCAGGTAGTATTCCAGTATGTAAAAATTCAACAGGCTGCAATAAAATCTAAAAAAATTCTCAAAATTACTTTCAATTATGTGGAATCTGGAAAAATAAAAATCAGAAACTTTAGAGGTTCCTACAAATAGAAACACCTAAAACAATAGACCATGTACTGAGATGAAAATATGTAGAATTTAAAAAAGATGAGATCTAATGATGCAAAAATTTTCTTTAGGATTTTAGAAAAAACTAACTCCTTGTGTTCTCCTTCAAAGGTCAAACACATCGGCACCCCTGCACACCATAGAAAATTTCCGTGGAATGGGATGTGAGGGTCTTGTAGCCCTTCTTTTTTCTATGACCGGACAGCCATGGTGAAGCACCTAATCAAAGTACTTAAGAAGATGCTAAGTCCTAACCATGCTCTGATACCAGATGATACGGGACTAACTAGATGCAAGATGAGAGGAATGATGCAAGTGATTTTGTTCTTTGTGATTTTTAGTTTTTTTAGGATTTAGGATTCCCGAAGATAGATAAAAAGTAGATCTAGGGTTCTACAATAATAAGAAATTCAAGCAAGCAAGTAAGTCCCTAAACAGGATAGGAAGAGGACCCCAAGATTGAGAAATCCCACAGGACTTAGCTCTCGAATCAATATCAACTTTGGAGTTTTAGGGTTGCAAACCTTAAAAGCTCTAAAGCGCTTGATGCTGAGTTCACTCATTCTCGCGGATGCGGCCTGGATGATCGAGCCTTCAACCCCGCGGATGCACCGGCTTTCCGTTCGAAGGTCTTGAAGGCAAGGAAGACCGACTCTGTGTTCGTGGTACCTGGAGGACCTACGAGCAATCAATAGGAAGGATTAGGAATCAACAGGTAGCAAGAAGAAATAAAAGAAGAAAGGTTGAAGATGATATTGATTGTGGGTCTTCTTGCTGGGTGCCTAGATGGATCATCCAGTTTGCCTCCAAACTCGAAGATGGAAGATGGATTGGTGGAAGAGAAGGTAACTTGAGGCATCACACCTCTCGACGCCCGAAGGCGAAGGCACTCCCTCACGGAGATCGACGTTCTTAAGGAACGAAGGCAACTAACAAGAAGAGTAGCACTCAAATGTTTTTCTTTTCATTCATCAAGATTAAACTTTATAAGGGAGGGGTAAGGCCCTTTATATAGGCACCTTAAAACCCATTCAAATTTTAAAAAAAAAATACAAAGCTTCATGAAGAGAGTGCCCAAATTCAGATTTCTTCTTCCTTTGGCCAACCAAGGTATTATGGCTTGATTTGGGGCTTGAAAGAAAGGAGTTGTCTTCTTGATTTGAGGGTCAATGCTTTTCTTCCATAGTTGACCAAGCACTTTGGGAAGATGGCTTGATATGGGGCTTGAAATAAGGGAGTTGTCTTCTTGATTTGAGGGTCAATACTTTTCTTCCATAGCCGACCAAGCACTTTGGGAAGAAGTCTTGATATGGGGCTTGAAACAATGATCATGCCTTCATTGCCCATTAACCTTCCTTGGCTACCCATAGCTCCTTTGGAAAGAGGCTTGATAGGGGGAGGGAAGGGAGGAAAGAATCAAGGAATGGTGCCTAAAAATTCTAGCATTCCCTTCTTGCCTTGGCCGCCCACATGTCAAGGTGATGTGGCACCACATGGGATGGATGAGGTGGCACCAAGTGGCATCTTTCATGGCTTGGGAGATGGCTTGACCCATTACAAATTGGAATAGACTCGAAGACCACCCTGCTTGGGTCCAATCTTCAAACAGACTCGACTAGATTCATTACAGGACCCATAGATACAACTTGACCAAATTGGTCAAGGTACAAGACTAAAACAAAAGTAATTGAGAATAAATTCATGACTAAAAAATACAATGCTTAGGCTTGAAGTCTTATTACAAAACCCAAAAGATGAAACCCTAATTCAAGATCCTCAAAGGGTTAAGGATCCTCTGTCAGATCCTGGTGCCCACACCACTTTTGGACCTATCCCTTCCATTAAGACTGAGCTTGCCCCAGAGTGTCCACCAACCAATTGGCCAAATAGTGAGAAAAAGATTGAGAGAATCCTGGATGATCAAGCTATAAGTACCTATAATAAAGGCTATTAGAGGTATTTGTTCCAGTGGCAAGGTCGGCCAGAATCTGAGGACTCGTAGATCACATGTGAGGATCTGCAACACCTCAACCCAGACCTACTCGAGCACTATGAGAGCCAAGTTATCCCATACTCGATGGGGTCGAGTTCCTCCCACCCCAGGAGAATTGGTGGGTGCAATAGAATCAGACACAGATCATTGGGCCCTATCTAGTTTACTTAGTCATGTATCAAAGTTTTAGAAAATTTTGTAATCAGTTAAGATTGAGTCCCGTAATAAGTTGAGGTTAGTTGATTTGTCTCAACCCTCAACCTAGTTAGTATTTTGAATCCTGTACATTAGTTATGAATCCAGCATGAGTCCAATTTTTGTACAAGAGTGGAGGTTACCCTATTTTGGAGTTCCACCAGACCACATTCAGGAGTCAGAGTCCACCACATCAGTTTATTGGAATTTGTGTGACAACCCAGGATCCAAGATGCCTCCAAAAACCCTGATGTTCCAAACCAGGTCACATCAGGAATCCAGTGGTCCATCTATGCCCCAAAATAATAAAATTAAGTCTAGATGCCAGGCCCAAAGCCCACCAGAACCAAGATTCTTTTTTATTCCAAGAATATTCCACCTAGGGTGCCCCAGATTCCAGGAGGCCCAAAGTGATGGGGGACTGACTAAGTGCAAAATGAAGAATGATGCAAGTGATTTGTTGGTTTTGTGATTTTTAGATTTCTATGATTTTCTTTAGATTCTCGAAAAATTAGTAAGAGTTGATCTAGGGTTCTATAATAACAAGAACTATCAAGCAAGCAAGTAGTCCCTAAGCAATGATAAAGAGAGGACCTCGGGATTGAGAAACCCCGTAGGACTTAGCTCTCAGATCAATACCTACTTAGGAGTCAGGGGGCGAACCTCAAAGATCTGAAGCACCCGATGCCGAGATCCCTCACTCTGGTGGATGTGGCCTAGATGATCAAGCCGTCAACCCTGCGAAGCGCCGGCAGGCTGTCTGAAGATCTCGATGGCAAGGGCAACCGTCTCCGTACTCGTGTCACCTGGAGGACCTGCGAGCATTCAAAGAAGGGTTAGGTTTCAATCGGAAGAAAGCAATCGAAGAAAGAAAGAGAGTTGTTGTAGAGATGGTGGAGTTCTTGATTCGAAGTCGGATGATGGAGTCGTGGAAGTGATGGTAACTTGAGGCCTCACACCTCTCGACGCTCGAAGGCGAAGGTGCTCCCTCACGGAGATCGATGTTCTTAGTGAACGAAGGCAACTAAAGAGAAATTGGACTCAAGAAATGTAGTTTTTCATTCATCAAAGATTAGCTTTACAAAGGAGGGGTTAGGTCCTTTAAATAGGCACCTTAGGACCCCATTTGAAATTCAAATGAAAAATTACAAGATTTCTTGGATGGGCGCCCAAAAATTTTGACTTTCTTCTCTCCTTGGCCGACCAAGAGCTGGACTTGATTGGGCATGGCATGATGCAAGGCTTGGAGGAGAGATCTTGGTGCCTTGAACTTGGAAAGTAGCTTCTTTGTTTTGGAAGAAAACACGAAGTGAGGCTTGGAGCAAGGCATGTGTTCTTCTTCCTTCCTTGGTTGTGCATCCCCTTTTGGTACAAAGCATGACATGGGGAGTGGGAAGTGGAGGCACCCATGGATCTTGTCCCTTCCTTCCAAAGAGGTTCAAATAATTTGGGAAGAAGACTTGATTGGAGGGCTTGAAGCAAGGG
The DNA here is from genome assembly GCA_021397845.1 of Areca catechu. Lineage (NCBI taxonomy): Eukaryota > Viridiplantae > Streptophyta > Magnoliopsida > Arecales > Arecaceae > Areca > Areca catechu. Next base: position 155,352,478 of record CM038039.1, on the reverse strand, counting down.
ATTTGAATTCCCAACTTCAACTCCCCTTTGACCTTCCCTTTGGCCGACCACCCTTGTTTGGAAAAGAACTTGATAGGGGGAGGGAAAGAGGGCTAGTGTCAAGTGATGTTGTCTTCCTTTAAGCCTCCAAAATTCAGATTTTGTGCTGCCCACATGGCAAAGTGAAGTGGCGCCATATAGGATGGTGATGTGGCATCCCAGGGTTAATTTGGCATCCATCATGTCTTGGCCCAAAAGTGACTTGGTTTCGAGACCAATCTAGCTTGGGCCCATACTTCCAACAGACTCAGACTGGACTCGATTTATGACTGAACTTAGTACAGGATAAATTTGATCCAATTGGTCAAAGTACAGACTAGACATGAGACTTAATTCAAAGCAAAAGAAAATTACAAGATTGAGACTAGGCTTGAAGCCTTATTACAAGACCTGAAAAGTTGGAACCTTACTTGGACATCCATAGAGGGTTGAGGAGCCTCTGTTGAATTTTGGTGCCCACACCAGTTCTCCCGGGGTGGGAGGAACTCGACCTTGTCGAGTAAGAGTTGAGTTGGCTTTGGTACTCCTCCAGAAGGTCAAGATCGAGGCACTGCAAGTCCTCCCGAGTAATCCATGAGTCATCGGACTCAGATTGGCCTTTCTATCAGACTAAGAAACATTGATAACCTTTGCTTTGGGTAGTGATAGATTGGTCATCCAGGACACGCTCGATCCGCTCTCCTCTCTCAGGTATAATTGGAGGTGGACACTCAGGTTCGGGTTCACACTCAAAAGAAAGGTCAGGCCTAAATGGCTCGCTAGGTATGTTTGCTGGTTCCCTGTACTCGACGAAGTCTGAGATATTGAAAGTCGAGCTAATGCCATAATTCGGGGGTAGCTCTAGAACGTAGGCATTAGGGCTAACTCTCTTTATCACTCTAAAGGGGCCAGCTCCACGAGCATGAAGTTTCTTAACGGTTCTGGATGAAAACCGTTCAGGCCTAAGCCTAATCATTATAGAATCCCTTTGATCAAACTCTTTGGCTCGTTTTCGGGAATCAGTCAAATTATTTTAAAAAATTTATATTTGATGCATGAAACAAAATGTAGACCTAACGATGCATTCCTATAGAGCAAAATTTTATTGGACTCTCTAGTGATAGGGGACATGTAGCTATTCTACGTAAAAGAAATAGAATTATATGAAAGGAACATAAGGAAAAGAACTAGACTAGAAAAGAATCTCTCAAAGTAATTAAGAAGGGATCTTCGTGGTTAGGAAACCACACAGGTTAGGGCTAGCCTACTTTCCTATTTCAGATCTGAAAGAAGATTATAAAGATGGCTATCCGGCTATTAATAATCTGAAATTCAGAAAAGGGACACTCAAGATGAAGTACTAAGAATAGCAAGGAGTTACTATAGATCTAAAGGCACCTTATTTATGATTTCTTGGCACAGTAGACCTTCACCTTGAAAACTAGGAGACCTGGGGATCCTGCATAGATACATAGTAAAATTAAAAGATTTAGGTGGAAGAATGGAGAAATGGAAGAGGAAATTAGGAATGGAAGAAATGGCTTAGATTTGGCTTTAAGTAGATCTCCTTTGGCGTCCTTTGCTTGAATCATCTATAATTGTTGGCATGGAGAACTCCATTATAGATGATCTCTTTTGGAAGATGGGAAGGTTGAAATTGGAGAGGCTTGAAGAGGATTCTTCAAGGGTGGCCGAATGAGATTGGAAAAGGGACTAGTAGCTTGTTTGGTTAAGTATCCTAGGTCTCACACCTACCTTCTCTCAAGGGTCTTTGGCTAGCAAAGGAAGAAAGCTTTCTTAGAAAAAAATTTCATTTCATTCATCATTCCCATTACAAGAGAATTCTAGGAGCTTTTATAAACCTTAAGCTCCTTTACAAATTCAAAATGCAACACTTTTCATGGAGAAAATCAAGGGGTGTCCCATGAAGATAGGAGTGGCCCATTCAAATTTAAATCTCCTAATTACAAGGTGGGCACCCATAAAGAGTGGAGCTTCATTCAAATTTGAAAATTCATGGTTGATGTGTCTTGGTGATGTGGCATGATTTATCCTCCAAGTTGGCATGACTTGTCTTCCAAGGTGGCATGGTGCTTTGATGATGTGGTGCTCCAAGTAGTTGGTGAAGTTGGTTGCACTCATTCTTGCTTAATTGACGCCCAATGCAAGTAGATATTGAACCCGACTCAATACAAAGCCAATTTAACTCTAATTGGACCCAAATTAAAATAAAACAGGACTCAATTATTCAAATAAAATAAATACAGGACTCATAGACTTATTACAGGACTTAAATTTCTAGTCTTCTATCCATAAAGAACTTGGCATTAGCTGAAGCCTCTTCCTGAGCCTGGTGCCCGCACCATCTAGGGTCTAAACCTAACATACTAATGACTCTCTAGGCTTGACCCTGGTCTGGTATGTACAAGAAAAATTATCAAGGATCCCTAGCAAATGCCATAAGGTATGCCAAAAGGAGGTAGCAAATGGGATGGCCTCTAAGGGTTCATGCAACCTGGTAATCTCTACGAAATGTAACCCTATGGCTCTAGAAATATGAGAAGGCTCAGGGAAGGGTAGAAAATAGGAGTCAGAGTCTTGGGAAAATCTCTGGGCATCATGAAACAGACCTTGGTTATTCAGGATAATCTTAAGATGTAACATTGTTCTATAGGTGCCATATGGTCCACTTGTTCCGGTAGATCTTGGGACTCGCTAGGGTCAATCCCACAGTGAGGAAGATCTGTTAAAGAGGATCCTGGGACCAAGTCTAAAGTATGCTGGATGTCTCTCAAGGATGGAAGTTGATCAAGTAATTCATCGGGAAGTACATCCTCAAATCCCTTCAAAGCTTCAACTATCTCTTGAGGATGTTCTCTTTGGGTCGATTCATCAAGGGTTTGTTCCTGAACTCCTTCTGTGGACAAGACTGGCGAACCCTCATGTTCATTTACTAAATGTGATCCTAGCTCGATCATTTCTTCTTCAAATTCTTTAGTGGGTTAAGGATCTTTTTCCTTTGATTCCTCAATGATTTCAACCTTGGGTCCATCTTCACCATACTCCTTTACTAAACTTGGCTCATATATGTTTTCATTGGATTCTTTGATGGGCTCCAGAGTTTCTTTCTCTATATTTTCAATGGGTTCAACCCTTTCAAACTTAAAGACTTCAATGGGCTCAGGGGTTTTCTCCTTTAAATTCTCAGAATGTTCAACCTTTTCTCCCTGAAATTTGTTAAAGGGTTCTTCCTCAGTAACCTCTTTCTCTAACTCCTTAGACTTGATCAGGGTGACTCCAAGCTTCTCTTCCTTAAGGCTACTTGATTCTCTTTTAACCTGGTCCTTAGGCTGAATTGGTTTGATTACAAATTTCTTCCTATGGTGACTAAAGGCACAAGTATTGGTCCGACCATAAAGAATGACATCATGATCATAAAGCAATGGTTGACCTAGGATAATGCTACTGACTCCCATGGGAAGGACATCACACCAAATCTCTTCCTCATATGATTGCAATTTGATCAAAACTTGGCACCTAGATTTTATGGGTATAGAGGTTGAATCAATCCAAGAGACCTTGTAAGGGTTGGGGTGAGGAACTGGGGTCAATCATAGGGCTTTGATAGTACTTGAAGAGATGGCATTGACACAGGTCCCACTATCAACTATGATCTTATGTACCTTATCCCCTAACTTGACAAAGGTTTGTAGGATATTAGTCCTACGCTAATCTTCTTGCACTATGTTTTGGGTAAGGATGGACCTGACTATTCCTAAAAGGTCTTCAGACTCTAAGGAAGGATCACGCTGAGGGTATTCCCTAGGGTGAGGAGGTGACTCAGACTCAAGCTCGATGGATGGTCTAATGTTCTTTTCGAAGGCTCCAATTCTATCTTCAAACTTATCAAGCCTATTGTTTATCCTAGCTAACTATTCGGTGATGACTCTTAAGTGATTTTCTTGGGTGTTTTCCATGGGTTTACTTGACTGGGAATGATGGGGGTGATAAGGGACTCTTGATCTAGTCGACATGAATCAAGCACGCAAAATTGTCTATGATCTACTAGACCTAGAATCTCAACCAGTTGCCTAAGTCAGGGTGGCAAACCAGTCCATAGTAACTTTGTTCTTGGCCAGGTAAGTGTAGGGGAGTGGAGGTCCCTGGATGCCAACCTTAGACACCAATCTGGGATTGGCCAGGTAGATGGGCCAAACTCACAAGCCCTGAATCACCAAGCCTAGACACCAAGAGCAACAGCACACACAGAATGGGCTGATGCCAAGAATAGACACTTAGTCTTGACTCGACCAGTTGGTGTTCCTAAGCTCTCTAGAGCAAAATTAGTGTCTACTAGATTTTAATTAGAGCTTGGGTTCATGATGCAGGTTCATGATTTTTGGGTTAGGGACAGGTAATGAAATCCTGACCTTATGTCAAATTGCCGCCCTTAAAGTGATTTATGAAAAATGATTGCAAGCAAATGATCTAATGAGATGTCTCTAAATTATATTTTTGGGTTTTTGATGTATGATAATAGAGTTATGTTGATGCAAATGAAATGATATGACTCTAAATGCAAGATTAAACTATATGAAAAATGAAAACATAAGAAAATGCAAATTGCTGAAATTCTCATAACAGAACTTGCTCTCAGGTAAAATTTTGGCTTGTGGAAACTTCATAAACTGAAATAAAATCTGAGAAAATTATCAAAAAAACTTTGAATTATATGTGATTTAAAAAAATAAAATTCATAAGATTTGGAGATTCCTACAGGTAGTACCACCTAAAAAAACAGACCATGTATGGAAAGGAAAACTGCAGAAATTAAAAGATGAAATCTAAGATACAAAATCTTTTTGTTCTTTTAAACCTATTCTTCTTGTATTCCTCTTCTAAGGCCTATCATAGTGGAACCCCTACATGCCTTAGGAGACCCCGTGGAATGGGAGGAGAGGGTCTTGAAACCCTACTTTTCTCCTAAGACCGAACATCCTAGTGAAGCACCTTATCCAAGTACTTTAAGAAGTGCTAAGTCCTAACCATGCTTTGATACCAGAAATGATGGAGGACTAACTAAGTGAAAAATAAAGAATGATGCAAGTGATTTTTTGATTTTGTGATTTTTAGATTTTTATGATTTTCTTTGGATTTCCAAAAAATTAGTAAGAGTTGATCTAGGGTTCTATAATAACAAGAACTATCAAGCAAGCAAGTAGTCCCTAAGAAATGATAAAGTGAGGACCCTGGGATTGAGAAACCCCGTAGGACATAACTTTCATATCAATACCTACTTAGGAGTTAGGGAAAAAATCTCAAAGATCTGAAGCGCCTGATGCCGAGATCCCTCACTCTGGCGGATGCAGCCTGGATGATCGAGCCGTCAACCCTGTAGAGGCGCCGGCTGGCTATCCGAAGATCTCGATGGCAAGGAAAACTGTCTCCGTACTCGTGTCACCTGGAGGACCTCCAAGCATTCAAAGAAGGGTTAGGTTTCAATCGAAAGAAAGAAATCGAAGAAAGAAAGAGAGTTGTTGTAGAGATGGCAGAGTTCTTCTTGATTCAGAGTCGGATGATGGAGTTGCGGAAGTGATGGTAACTTGAGGCCTCACACCTCTCGACACCCGAAGGCGAAGGCGCTCCCTCACGGAGATCGACGTTCCTAGTGAACGAAGGTAACTAAAGAGAAATTGGACTCAAGAAATGTAGTTTTTCATTCATCAAAGATTAGCTTTACAAAGGAGGGGTTAGGTCCTTTAAATAAGCACCTTAGGACCCCATTTGAAATTCAAATGAAAAATTACAAGATTTCTTGGATGGGCACCCAAAAATTTTGACTTTCTTCTCTCCTTGGCCGACCAAGAGCTGGACTTGATTGGGCGTGGCGTGATGTAAGGCTTGGAGGAGAGATCTTGGTGCCTTGAACTTGGAAAGTGGCTTCTTTGTTTTGGAAGAAAACATGAAATGAGGCTTGGAGCAAGGCATGTGTTCTTCTTCCTTCCTTGGTTGTGCATCCCCTTTTGGTACAAAGCATGACATGGGGAGTGGGAAGTGGAGGCGCCCATGGATCTTGTCCCTTTTTTCCAAAGATGTTCAAACAATTTAGGAAGAAGACTTGATTGGAGGGCTTGAAGCAAGGGATTTGAATTCCCAACTTCAACTCCCATTTGACCGACCACCCTTGTTTGGGAAAGAACTTGATAGGGGGAGGGAAAGAGGGCTAGTGTCAAGTAATGTTGTCTTCCTTTAAGCCTCCAAAATTCAGATTTTGTGCCGCCCACATGGCAATGTGAAGTGGCACCACATAGGATGGTGATGTGTCATCCTAGGGTTGATTTGGCATCCATCATATCTTGGCCCAAAAGTGACTTGATTTCAAGACCAATCTAGCTTGGGCCCATACTTCCAACAAACTCAGACTGGACTCAGTACAGGACACAATTTGACCCAATTGGTCAAAGTATAGACTAGACGTGAGACTTAATTCAAAGAAAAAGAAAATTACAAGATTGAGAATAGGATTGAAGCCTTATTACAAGACTCGAAAAGTTGGAACCCTAATTGGACATCCACAGAGGGTTGAGGCGCCTCTATCGAATTTCGGTGCCCACACCATAAAGTACCTGCACCCAACTCAAGGCCCAAGCGCCAAAACCTCCTTTGGCCGGCCCACTTGCTACCCTTGAAGCCCAACATGCCATTCAAAGAGAGATTAGGCATCCAAAGGATGTTGACCAAGTCCAAGTGTGAAGGAAGTAGGAGAAGAAAGTCAAAGCTCTAAGCCTAATAAGGATTACTCTTCCTAAAGCCTTATGGAGTGGTTATCTCTATCCTAAGTATAACCCTGGTTAGGAGAGGGCATGGGAGCTCTATAAATATCCCACCCCTCTTCCTCTTGTAATCAACTTTTTCTTATGAATACAACTTTGCTGAAATTTTGAGTTATTGCCTTGTGTTTGGTGTTCTAGTATTGGTTCTCTTATTTTTGTGTGCCCTCCTTGTATACCCTGGCTTAATCCTTGCTACCCTAGCACCCTTCTGCATCCTTGGAGATTAGACACACCCAAAAGAAGATGCCCTAGCTGCTACCCCAATCAAGCAACTGCTTCTTCGCTAGGACGCCCACACCTAAACCTAGTTTCTTTCAATTCTAAACCCTAGTTTATATCCCTTTGTTTAATTGCTATTTTGATTGACCCTTGACACTTGCAGGATCCCCGAGGTGTTTCACCTCCCCAGAGGAGGCCTTCTTTGCTTCAAGGACTGCCTAGATCAGCCATCAGATTCAAGGGAACTGAGGCTTCTTTATCCAGGCTCCAATAAAAGTGTGAGTGATCCCTTCAATTACTAAATTTATAATCTCTGACTGGTAAGAAACCTTCCATTCTCTAAATTTTTGATTTATTGAAGATTAACTATCCTAAGCCAGGAATTTCTCAATTTTCGGGTCCTGTCTTTTAATTATCTTGCATGATTAAGCCTGCGATATGATGATTCTTAGAATTACTGATTACCTGCTAGTCTTTACTTTACTTTTAAGAAATTAGCCTACAAATTAAATTATAAAAATCATAAAAAAAATTAGTTTATTAATTTTTTTTCTAAATGTTTAGCATTCCTAGAGTCATGCCACATCATGAGGGCACTCTAATGATCAAGTCAGTGGGCAATCAAGGGGAATAGATTTTCTATGATGGATCCCGGTATGGTCTCCATGTTCAAAGGATTCGGCACAATATAGAATGAAAGTTAGAGCAATGGGAGCTAAAGTCATGGGGGTTGCTGCAACACAGGCTCTTGGGAGAGTTTTTGGGTGTTTCTCCTGGCCTTGAGCTTCCCTTGCTTTTCCTACCTCTTGCTTACCTTCTTCGAAGGCCCCCTTGAGCTTCTTATAGAAGCATAGTTATCTCGTAGGGTGTAGAGCCCTGGTCTGGCATTTTCTAGGAATGCCTCATGTAGGGGAGGCGTAGGCCTGTTCCCCCTCCCCTCTAAGGAGGGGACAGGATTCGTGGCCTTCAAGGAGGTTCTACCATGGGTGCAGGTGAGGTACTATAAAGTATGCATTCCTCCCATGGTGAGTGTGAGTAGTGTGCCACGGGACGTGACACCCTGACAGGGTACTACTTCTTTCGGGCATCGTGCCACCGTGTTTGGGGGAATTTGGCAGAGCACTAGCCTAGTAGGTGATGCTACAAGATTTGCATCTTCTAGGAAAACTTTCCTCTTTCGGGTGGTGCAGATGGTAGGTTGAGGGGTTCAATGCCCTGGGCGAAGCATCTTTCCATGGAAGGTGCCAAGGGTGGGCTGTGAGGTCTGGTGCTCTGATGGGGTGCTCCTTCGTAGGGGATACAGGTGGCATGCCATGGCAGAGTGTCACTCCACAAAGATTGCAGGCGGCGTGCCCTAGCGGAGTGCCTCTCCATAGAGGTCACAGGCGGCGTGCCCTGGCAGAGCACCTCTCTATAGAGGTTGCAGGTGATGATATCTCTGAGCGTCATGGGGTTCCGACAGAGATGGTAACACTACCTACGAGGGTCACTATCCTGGCCACTTCAAAGGTTGCTCAAGGGGAGGACTGAGTCCACATGACTCTATCCAAGCTTGTCTTTAGGGGAAGGTTAACTTTGACCAGCAACTCAACCTCAATAGGGGGCTTGACCTCAACAGGGAGCTCGACCTTGACAGGGAGCTCGACCTCGGTTGGGAGCTCAACCTCGGCTGGGAGCTTGACCTCGACAGGGAGCTCGACCTCAACTGGGAGCTCGACCTCGAATGGGAGCTTGATCTCGGTAGGGAGCTCGACCTTGGCTGAAAGCTCGACCTCGGCTTCCATGATGGCATCCATGAGGCACCTTCCACCAGCCTATCTGCCAGCTAGACCAAATGTAGACTCCATGTTGGCGATCAAGCCACATCAGATGGCCCCCACTCTTGAGTCCAAAGCATGATGCGGTGCTTAAGGCGAAGGAAGTTATGGTATTGCTGACATGGATGGACACTTCAACCTATGCTATTAATGCCCCGATTGCTGACAACTCACAGATCGTGCCTCGAAGCCAATGAGGGAGTGCCATATCAGCCTGCACCAGAGAGGAGTAATGATTTGTGCTCACCCTAGAGTGGCTTTTGGCATGTTGAAGCACCGTTTCTAGTATATCTCAATGCAAGGCGAGCATCAGGCGGTCTGCACTTGGCTCGGGGTGACTCCATGCATACCAAAGCACCGATCCCAATAGATTTCGACATGTGGCTAGCATCCATTGGGCAGAGAGGTGAAAGGATGCATGTTTCAATTGGTATGATGTGATGAGGTGCTGTCAAGCTATTTGAAAAGAGGTTGTTTTGCCTTAGCCATTTCTTTAAAACCTTCAAGCAAGGGAGTAGGGAGAACCAGGGTCCTTTTTCATTCAGTTCAGCTTTATCACCAGAGGCACCCAAGTTTGTCTCCCCTTCTCCTTGCTTCTTCTCTACTCCTTTGACCCACACTAGAGGGGCTTATCTAGAGTTTTTGGTCCTTCCTCTTTCATTATTCTTTCATCTTTGTTGCCCAGAGAGGCTAGCCCAAGAGGGGGGGTGAATTAGGTTTGCAAAAACTTTTGACAACTATGTGCCAATTAAAAGCAATGAATCAATTTAAGTAAAATAGGTGCTTGTGTATTTTAAAGGTGTTTGTGTAATCAAGATAATATGCAGCAAAAATAATAATGTAAATACAAAGCAAATAACAAAGAAAAGCAAGCAATCATAAACACAATAAATTTATAGTGGTTCAGTGTACCGCTTGGCACCTACATCTACTTTCCAAGCTATCCTTGGGAATTTCACTATAATCACCCTTGATTATAGTCGATTAATTTTTCGGGCTCACTAATCAAAATCCAACTTATTTTCATGAGCTTACAAGTCAAAACCCCTTGGTTTCTGGGCTAACCAAAAATTTCGTGGTTTCTAGGCTAACCAAAAATTTCTTGGTTTTCTGGGCTAACCAAAAATCCAACTTGTTTTCATCGGGCTCATAAGTCAAAACCCTTGTTGGTTTTGTCACTTAGGCTCACCAACAACCTTCTTGATTTTTATCACATGGGCTAACCAAAAACCTAGATGGTTTTCACAAGGCTCACCAACAACCTAAATACTAGTTTCAATTCCATTGAAACTAGTAAGCAATACAAGCACAAGTATGACAATGAAAATATAAAAGCTTTCTTACAAAAAGCATATATTTCGTTAAGGCACTGATTGATGTTGTTGAGCTTGTCTCCATGTTATTGTTGAAGCTTCAAAGGATGCTTGAAGATGAGGACTTGGAAGCTTCTTCTCACTTTTCAATCCTTAAAGGCTTGACTCTCAACATTTTGAATCCTTAAAGTATTTTTAATTGGATCTTCAAAGGATTCTTTCAGTCAATCCATTTCTTCTTCTTTCCCTTGAGCTTGGTGGTGTTTAAATAGCCCTCCAAACCTTGATTGACCATTTATGACCATTGGAGGAGAAAATCTAGCCGTTTGAGCCAAGTTGAGGAAGTTCTGCACTTCAGAATAACTAGCCATTACAGTCCAAGTGTCGACACTTCATCACCATGAGTTGACACTTCAGTCCATGAGTCGACACTTGACCAAACCCTGAAATCTATTCATTCTGTCTTTTGTTTCGTCTCAGACCTTGAGTCGACCTGTGAGTCGATACTTGGATGAACACTTGGATTTCATGAGTCGACACTTGGCTGTACCAATCCTGAAACTTCTCTAAATTCAAATCTTGAGTACCTATAACTGATTAACACACTTAACACATAATTAGTACTTAAATATACTTAAGTGTTTTGTCATAATCAAAACTAGAGTCAACAATTTCCCTTAGGATGAGTCCTTCCGGCCAGAGATGCATCGCCCAGATCATTATGATGAGGTGTGGCCATCCTGGTCAAGGCCTCCTTCCTCCGATAGCGAGGAGGAGGAAGTCCCTATCAGGATTCATAGGGATCCCCGACATACAAGGATATAGGTCCCCCTAAGGTTCCTTCTCTTCCTTCTCCCTCTGATCTTCAGCTGGCCATCATTTGGCTAATCCTACTGGCATTACTTCGACGATGACTCAAGATGACCTTCTCCAGCTCCAGAGCATGTACGAGATCTCGGACTCCATCCAGCTCTGAATTCCGAGGTCAGATGAGTGGGTCACTTCTAGTGGCCCAAGCCAAATTGCCTTGTATGAGGAGTTCTTCCTTGGTGGTGGGGACACCAGAGGCACCAGAATAAGACAAAGGCTTCTCAATCCTCTATGGATCACTTAGTTCATCTGAGTCCATTTTAGTTTGTCATTTGAGTCTTTTGAGTTGATATTTCAGTTCAGTATCAGTCAGCTCATGTTGAGCTAGTTCAGTCCAATGCTAGTCAGCTCTTGTTGAGCTAATTTTATTTTTTTATGTCCTGTCCAAATACACTGAAGACTCAAGACCACATCATACAAGTGAGGACCAAGTCCAACTAGATTGAAGACATGGAAGTGTAGCCCAAGTTCAACCCAGCTTGAAGATTTGAAGACCTCAGGAGGAGAAATCAGACACCTTGAAGCCCTGGACCAGCTGGAAGCAAATTGGGCCAGTCCAGGCCCAAGAGGGAGCTAGGGTGCCAATTGCTTAGGGTGACCCACCCCTTGGTTGGCCACTTAGTGTCACCCTCTTGGCCGACCAAGGCAAGGAGAGAGGGAGAGATTGCAGGGATTTTTCTACCCTGGGTTTCCTTTTTTTCTAGCTAGGGTTTGGGTGGAAATAGAATTCCTATGTAATTACTTTTGTATCCTTACTTGGGGCCCAAGACTATGAGTCTATTTAAAGGACCTTAGTCTCTAGTATGAGAACCAATTTTTGATATATGAAATTCTATTGAGTTCTTCTCTTGCTGTGTGCCTCCTTGCTATGTGCATTAAGTGATCCCGTGAACCTGAAGTCCTGTCGAAGTGCTGCCCGAAGAAACCCTAGCCGACCAACCTCTTTCAAGTCTTTTCTTCCACACGCCCCTTGCTGTTTTCCTGAGATTCTTCTTGTTTCCCACCTTGTTTTCTCATCCATGATGGTTGTTTGCAGGTCCCCGAGTTCCTACGAATCCAACGACTCTAGCCGGGTCGTAATCGGACCACCGAGCAGAAAGTTAGGAATCCGTGGGCCTTCAGCTTGATTTTCCAAGCCGCATCCGTCGAGGTACGAGTGATCTCTTCACTGCGATCTTCACCAGGTGGATCAAACATTGCCAGGTACACCCTCTCTGCCACCAGTAGTATTATTGTAGGTAAACTAGCCCTAATTGAGGCTTCTCAGTCCCGGCGATCCCTCTTTTAGCTTTCTTAAGTCCTGATCTGCATGCGTAGTTTCTAAAATTTATATAAAACTCTCTACATTTTATTTTAATCTAATATTCAAGATTTAACCACCTCACACAACATATAAAATACACAAAAATAATCACATGCATATCTATCCCGCATCATCTGGTATCAAAGCTTAGATTAGGGCTCATTTCTGCACCCTTCATAGTCTATATATGCACTGTTATTTTAATTGTTTCTCCCTGTTCAGAGTTCAAAAATTATGATTTTTGTTTTTCTAGATTCATTTTAATTCAAAGTATTTTATAAAATTCTTGCAGATTTTATTTCGGTCTATGCAGTTTCTGCAAGCTGAAATACAGCCTATAAATTTTTGGCTCTATTTTTTTCAGCAAGGCAACTTTGGAAGGTTTAAGGTTTTGTTTAGCATCTCTTTGCATATCTTTTATTTTAGTATGTTTCTCGCATATTAGGTCATTGGTTGTAAATCATATTTCTGCTAAAGAACAAAAAAAAATATTAAATATATAAAAGCTACCAAAAAACAAATACTTAAACCCTAATTTTGCATCATCTGCCTGTCATCATTGCATCAACTACCTTTAAGGGCACTCTTGCTATGTCAGATGGGGGGAGGATTTGATCACCTCTCCTTAGCCCATAACCACATCCCCTGCATTCGGTCCCAAGCCTAACTTAAAATCTATTAGACTTAATTTGCCCTGGTGGGCTAGGGACACCAACTGGTCAGGTCCGGGCTAGGTGTCAGATCACTGTGTCAAGCTAACCTGTGTCTGCCTTGTGCTTAGTGTCTAGAACGGTGGTTCAGGGATTCAATCCTGAAAGGCTTGTATGCTAGTCCGCCTACCTGGCCAATCTCTGATTGGTGTCTAGGATTGAAATTCAGGGACCTAACACTCCCCTTACACCTGCCTAGCTGAGTACAGGGTTACTATAGGCTGGTTTGCCATTCTGATTGAGCACATAGTTTGGACTCTAGGTCTAGGGAGCTGTAGTTGGTTTGATCGAGTCTTGCAAAAGCACTAGATCAGGAGCGTCATATCACCCACCATCTTCACCTTTGACTGAACCCATGGATAACTTTGAAGCCCAAATGAGAGCCCTTACTGATCAACTAGCCCAATCCATCAATCTTAGGCTTGATCAATCAAACGCCCAGTTGACTCGTAGACTTGATCAAATAGATGCCCGACTAGGAACCCTAGAGAAAACCCATAGGACCTAGACTAGATCCAAACCTGAGCTACCTGTACCCACACTATCCAAATTATATGAACCTAGAACCTATGTACCCTAAACCTATGAACGTAGATCCTATGCACCCACTCCCTATAAGCCTAATATACCTACAACCTATAGATCTTATGACTACAAATCCTATGACTTTAGAACCTATGAGCCCATATCCCATGAGCCCAGTAGACCCAAGACCCATAGAGCTGAACCTAAATCCTATGACCCCAGATCCTATAATTCCATGACCCATAGATCTGCACCCTTGTCCTATGAGCCCAGAGAGCCCATAACCCCTAGGTACAGCCTAGTACTAGTCAGGTTTCCCCTAGTCAACTTGAACCCCATAGGATTAGTACCCCTAAATATGAGCCCAATAGTGAGCCACTACCCCTTAGGCAACCTGAACCTACTAAAAGTAGTGCCCATAATCAAAAACCAGGACCTAGCCAGTTTTTCCTTAGCCAACCTTCCCCTACCATCCCTTTGATTGACAAGGCTTACATTAATGCAGAAGTGTATGAAGCTGATGTGAATTTAGCGGATGAGTATGTGGGAGAAGAGGACACACCTCTAGAAGATCTAGAATTAGTTGACCCCGTAGGTACCCAGGTAGAAGCCAACCTAGAGTTAGTTGACCTTGATTATACCTAGCCTAAAGCTGTAATGGAGGAACAATTAGAGGAAGAGAACCCAGAGACTGCTGCTAGAACCTTACCTGAGGAAACCATAGAGGAGAGCCAAATTATAGAGTCTAGTCCTAAAATACAAGAACCAGAAGAATTTATTGAGGACCTGATCTCTTTGAATCAGTACCCTCAAGATGAGCCTCCTCCTATAGTTCCCATTAAGGTTCTCTTCCCTGAGATTAGTAACCCATCCTTCCATTATGCAAATCCTATAGATATACCTCAACCTCATAAGGTTAACCTCATTAGTCTAGGATTAGTCCCTGATGCCCCTTCTTTTATCCTACTTTATCCAACTAACCTTGAACCATTTTTCATACCCTACCAGACTAATTCTGAACCCACTTCCTATTTTCTACCCTTTCTAGACACCTCTAGCATTTCTAGGATCATTAGATTGCATTTAGTTGAGATTAGCATATTACATGCATTCATTATGCATGTTAGGTTTGCATTATACATTTGGCATACCCTTTGAAATTTGCTAGGAGCCCATTATAAGTTTTCATGTGCATGTCAAGCTAGGATCAAACCTAGAGAACCTATAATCTCTTAGGTTTAGGTCTAAAGAGTTCAATAAAATTTCCTTCCATAGGAATGCAGAGTCGAGTTTGTTAGGTGTAGGTATGAGTCGTTTACATCATCTGTTAGGAGTCTGCTTGTGCCCAGCATGTTCACCACCTGCACTAATTTTAAAAGAAATTGACTAATTCCCGAAGAAGGGCCAAGGAATTTGATGTAGTGGATTCTATCTTGGTTAGGCTTAGGCCTAAAAGAAGCTTTATGCTCACAGAGCCAGACCTTTTAAGGTGATAAAAAAGTTTGGATCAAATGCCTATGTGTTAGATTTGCCTTCGGATTTGGGCATTAGTTCTACCTTCAATATTACAGACCTGGTTAAGTACAGGGAACCGGCAGCGATACCCAGTAAAGTCTTTGAACCTATCCCTTCTGTTGAAATTGACCCTTACCCAGAGTGTCCATCAATTAATTGGCTTGAGAGAGGAGAACGAATCGAGCGTATCCTGGATGATCAAGCCATAATGACCTGGGGCTGTGACTATCAACTCTACCTGGTCCGATGGTAAGGCCGGTCAGAGTCGGATGATTCGTGGATTTCTCGAGAGGACATGCAGCACCTCAACGCAAACCTCCTCAAGAGATATGTGAGCTAGCCTGATCTTCACTCGACAGGGTCAAGTTCCTCCCACCCTGGGAGAATTGGTGAGGACACCAGAGGCACCAGAATAAGATAGAGGCTTCTCAATCCTCTTTGGATCACTTAGTCCATCTGAGTCCATTTTAGTTTATCATTTGAATATTTTGAGTTGATATTTCAGTTCAATATTAGTCAGCTCATGTTAAGCTAGTTCAGTCCAATGCTAGTCAGCTCATGTTGAGCTAATTTTATTTCTTTGAGTCCTGTCCAAATACACTGAAAACTCAAGACTACATCATACAAGTGAGGACCAAGTCCAACTAGATTGAAGACATGGAAGTGTAGCCCAAGTCCAGCCAGCTTGAAGATTTGAAGACCTCAGGAGGAGAAATCAGACACCTTGAAGCCCTGGACCAGCTAGAAGCAAATTGGGCCAGTCCAGGCCCAGGAGGGAGCTAGGGCGCCAATTGCTTAGGGTGACCCACCCCTTGGTCGACCACTTAGTGTCACCCTCTTGGCCGACCAAGGCAAGGAGAGAGGGAGAGATTGTAGGGATTTTTTTACCCTCGGTTTCCTTTTTTTCTAGCTAGGGTTTGGGTGCGAATAGAATTCCTATGTAATTACTTTTGTATCCTTACTTGGGGTCCAAGACTATGAGTCTATTTAAAGGACCTTAGTCTCTTGTATGAGAACCAATTTTTGATATATGAAATTCTATTAAGTTCTTCTCTTGCTGTGTGCCTCCCTGCTGTGTGCATTAAGGGATCCCGTGAGCTTGAAGTCCTGCCGAAGTGCTACCCAAAGAAACCCTAGCCGACCAACATCCTTCACGCCTTTTCTTCCACACGCCCCTTGCTGTTTTCCTGAGATTCTTCTTATTTCCCACCTTGTTTCTTTACCCTTGATAGTTGTTTGTAGGTCCCCGAGTTCCTACGAATCCAACAACTCCAGTCGGGCCGCAATCGAACCACCGAGCATAAAGCCAAAAATCCGCGGGCCTCCGGCTTGATTTTCCAGGATGCATCCGTTGAGGTACGAGTGATCTCTTCACTGCGATCTTCATTAGGTGCATCAGACATTGCCAGGTACACCCCCTCTGCCACCAGTAGTTTTATTATAGATAAACTAGCCCTAACCGAGGCTTCTCAGTCCCGGCGATCCCTCTTTACTACTTTCTTAGGTCCTGATCTGCATGCGTAGTTTATAAAATTCATATAGAACTCTCTAAGTCTTATTTTGATCTAAAATTCAGGATTTAACCACCTCACCCAACATATAAAACATATAAAAATAATCGCATGCATATCTATCCCGCATCACTTGGTGGTCTCCATCTTCCCCTTTTTCCATTCTTTCTCTCCTTCATCGAAAATTTTTGCCTTGTCCCAACCCAACTTGCTCTGAATGTAGTTAAGGACATCTCTTTTTTTGCCATCTTTTGTCACTTCTATGGGATAGTTGCCCATTTCTCTTTGTTCAGGGCCCTTTTTATCCTGAAATGCCATCCGATTAATAACGGGTGGTGGTTCATGGCTCCCCACCCAGGGACCATCAAATTTGACTTACCTTATTCCATCAAAGGATGGAAGAACATGTTTCTCTTTGCCTCGATTGAGCGGGTGTACTGGGTTTGGAGTGACCAGATACTCTCCATCTCCATTGACCTCGGAATAGATGATAACCCATCCTGTGTAATGACCTGATATCATACACATCAGTATGAAGTAGCATGCGGAAGGGCTCATCCTCAAAGTTGATACCATACTCTCTAAGCAGTATAGTCAACCCCATCCCATAGGGCAGGCAGAGTCGCTGACTCGTCGATGCCTCCATCATCTGGTGAACCGTGAGCACGGGAAGGTAGACAGGTGTGTGCTGAACTAATGAGACCATCACTAGTAACTCTCGCTCAGTGATGTAATTGAAGCATCCGGTCTTCAGCAGAAGGATCCGGGTGATAATATGGTGCAATAATCTCATCTCTGCTAACAATCAAGATGCAGGTACGGTGGCTCCCTTAGGCAATATGTCTGACTCGAAGATACACTGGAGACCACTCACTCAATCAATCAGGCTATCCACCACTGATCTAGTCATCGAAATGTCCCATACTCTGCTCAGTATCTCTGATGTAACTGAGATATCCCGGCCTCTCACCTATGCCAGCCAGCCATCACTCCCATGGGCTAGTGATCTATAAAACTTTCGAATAAGCCCTGGGTAATATCTCTCACTCAGTGAGCAAAATTATGTCAAACCAGCCTCTCGAATCCACTATCCAATCTAGAAGTGCTGCTGAAGTCTACACGTCATCCTTCGACGACGGTCTTCGAACTCATCCGGATAGAAGCTACGATAAAAGGTCGTGCAGGTGGATCTGGAGCTCTAGCCTCGTGTATGGCCTTCATTCTTCTTTATTCCTCCTGATTGGACTGATGAGGGTGACAAACTACTTGCTTTCAGGGTCCCATTACTCAGAATAACAAATTGGACAAGTTTTGAGGGAAAACCTAGGGTTTCTAGGGCTCAAAATGCAAATGGGAGATGGAATGTCGCAAAATCTGAACAAGAAGGTGCTCCGAACAATGAATCAGGGGAGTTTAAAGCATGAAATAGAGGGGAGGAGTATGGAGTACCTTAGGTTATGTGTCGTCTCGAGAGGGAAGACAAAATTGAGAAAAAAAAAATCTTTCTGAATGTCCTTATTCTCGGTCTACGGCCGTTCATGTGTTGACTCATGAATGTGTCGACACATTAATGTATCGACACATCGACTTAAAAATCAAAAAAATAAGAGAAGAAAGGGTTGAATAAGATCACTAGAAATATGCTTAAATTCAATGAAATTCAACATAATTAACAATGATTGATGTCAAATATGACTGATTTGAGTCAAAGATAGGAAAAATTTAATTAAAAGGATTAATGATCCCGAAATCTCTTCTAATCATACAAAACTGATCTTTCAGAAGAGGTTTAGTCAAAATATCAGCTAATTGAAATTCAGTACTAATAAATTCAAGCACAACATCATTATTTTCAACATGATCTCTAATAAAATGATGTTTAATTTCAATATGTTTACTCCTAGAATATTGAACAGGATTTTTAGTCAAGCAGATAGCACTGGTATTATCACTTTTTATAGGTGTAATAGTCAACTTGATTCCAAAATCTTCAAGTTATTGTTTAATCCACAAGATTTGAGCACAACAACTTCCTGCTGCAATATAATCAGCCTCAACTATGGATAGTGCAACTGAAGTTTATTTCTTGCTAAACCAGGAGATCAAGTTAATTTCAAAAAATTGGTAAGTACCACTAGTACTCTTTCTGTCCAATTTACAACCAACAAAATCAGCATCAGAATATCCAATTAATTCAGCAGATGAATCTCTAGAATACCATAAACCAATATCAACAGTACCAGATAGATATCTAATAATATGCCTAACAGCCATTAGATATGATTCTTTAGGTTCAGACTGATATCTAGCACACATGTATATACTGAACATTATATCTGGTCTACTAGCAGTTAAGTACAGTAAGGAGCCAATCATACCTCTGTATAACTTTTGATCTACTGATTTACCATGCTCATCCTTATCAAGTCTACAAGAGGGGCTCATAGGCATACCTATTGATTTAGCAGTCTCCATCCCAAACTTCTTTATAATCTCTCTTGTATACTTAGCTTGGTTGATGAAGATTCTATCTTTAGTTTGCTTGATCTGGAGTCCGAGAAAGAAATTGAGTTCTCCCATCATGCTCATCTCGAACTCACCCTGCATTAGCTTAGCAAACTCTTGACAAAGAATTTTATTAGTAGCATCGAAAATGATATCATCAATATATATTTGTACTACTAATAAATCATTATCTTTCTTTTTCAAAAATAATGTTTTATCAACATGGCCTCTAGAAAATTCATTGTCAATTAAAAATTTGCTGAGTCTTTCATACCAGGCTCTAGGTGCTTGCTTTAATCCATAAAGTTCTTTGTGTAATTTAAAAACATGATCAGGATGTGCATGATTTTCAAATCCAGGTGGTTGTTCAACAAAAACTTTTTCTGTTATAAAATCAATTAGAAAAGCACTCTTAACATCCATTTGAAATAGTTTAAAATTTATAAAACAAGCAAATGCTAATAATAGTCTAATTGCTGCAAGTCTAGCAATAGGAGCAAAAATTTTATCAAAATCAATCCCTTCCTCCTGGTTGTAGCCTTTAGCGACTAGCCTAGCTTTATTTCTAACAACAATTCTATTTTCATCTAATTTATTTCTAAATACACATTTAGTGCTAATAATAGAAATATTTGATGGTCTTTCTCTTAATGTCCAGATATTATTTCTATCAAACTGAATTAGTTCATCTTGTATGGCATTAATCCAGTTAGAATCTTTTTCAGCTTCTTCAAAATATTTAGGCTCTACTTATGATACAAAAGCCATATAATCACATTCATTTCTAATTGAGGCTCAAGTTTTTACCCCTTTAGATGGATCACCTAGGATTAATTCCTTAGGATGTCCATGAGCATATCTCCACTCCTTAGGTAGATCTTGGTACTTTTGAGTGTCTTCACCTTTTTCACTTTTGTCTTGATCTTCTTTATTTGGTTGACGAGGTTGATCATTCAGTGTCAACTTTTGAAGCTTGTCAGCACCTGCATATTCATCAGATGTATCCTTTTTTCTGGAGGATTTGTTAGTAGATTCTTCAAAAACAACATGCACTGACTCCTCTACAACCAATGTTCTTTTGTTGAAAACTCTGTATGCCCTGCTTGATGTAGAGTATCCTAAAAAGATACCTTCATCAGACTTGGCATCAAAATTTTCAAGATTATCTTTCCATTATTAAAGATAAAATATTTACAACCAAAAACTTGGAAATACTTTAAAGTTGGTTTTCTTTTATTCCAAAGTTTGTAAGGAGTTTTCTTCAAAATAGGGCTGATCAAAACTCGATTAAAAATATAACATGCAGTATTAATAGCTTCAGCCCAAAAACATCTCAGTAAATCATTTTCATAAAGCATAGTGCGTGCCATTTCTTCTAAAGTGCAATTTTTTCTTTCTACTACACCATTCTGCTAAGGTATCCTAGGTGCAGAAAAGTTGTGTTCAATACCTTTTTCATTACAAAAATTTTTAAAATTCTGATTTTCAAATTCAGTTCCATGATCACTGCGAATGCAAATAACTAAAACACCTTTTTCATTTGAAACTTTTCAATAAAACTTTATAAAAGCAAAAAATAATTCATCTTTATGTGCTAGAAAGAAAATCCATGTAAATCTCAAAAAATCATCTACTATGACTAATCCATATCTCTTGCCTCCTAGACTTGATGTTCTAATTGGTCCAAAGAGATCTATATGTAGTAGTTCTAGTGGCTTACTAGTAGTTACAAAGCCTTTTGGTTTGAAAGAAGTTTTAATTTGTTTACCAAATTGACATGTTTGACAAAGTCTATCTTTTTCAAAGCAAAGTTCAGGTAAATCTCTAACTAAATTCTTTTTGCAAAGTTTTGAAAGTAGATACATACTAGCATGCCCTAATCTTCTATGCCAAAGCCAACTAGTTTCATCTTTAGTATAATTCATTATAACAAGGCATTCTCCATTAGGCAAAGATAAATTATCCAAATCTACCAAATAAATATTACCATGCCTTTTTCCAATGAGTTGTACTCCATTTTTATCAGGACTAGCAATCATGCAATATGATGATTTAAAAACAACTTGAAAACCTTTATTGCAAAATTGACTAATGCTTAAAAGATTATGCTTTAAACCTTCAACTAACAATATATTACTAATACAACTAAAAGGAGTTATGTGAACCTTACCAATACCAATGATTTTTTCTTTGTCATTATCCCCGAAGGTCACACTCCCTCCATTCGATGCTTCAAGAGAAGTGAATTGCTTCACATCTCCCGTCATGTGCCTTGAGCAACCACTATCAAGATACCAAAGTCTTTTGTTTTCCTTGGTTACAAGACACACCTATAATAAAATTCAAGCTTTGTTTTTAGATACCCAAGCCAACTTGAGTCCTTTAGGATTAGCACTTAAAATGGTTCCTTTTGGAACCCAAACTTTTTCAAAAGAATTGATTTTTCTCAAATTACATTGAAATGATTTATGACCTTGCTTTTTACATGAAAAACATGTTATGCTAGAAGATGTAGGAACAAAAAAGTTTTTGAAGTACTTTTATTATTTTTGTGGTCTATAGCCTAATCCTGCTTTATTGAAAATGGCTCTTTGACTATTCAAAAGTAGGTTCAATTTTTCAGAACTATAGGTAAATTTTTTATCAAATGGCTTCATTTTATCAAGTTCATTTTTATACTTTACATTTTATATTCCAAATCTTTATTTTTCTTCAAAGGACCACCATTAGAAATAACAGTTTTCGGGTCTTTTCAAAACTTCATTTTTCATTGTCAAGGCATTGTTTTTCTTTTCCAAAACATTTACTTTAGTTTTCAAATCACTAACTTCATTCAACAAAGAATTGTTTTCAAGAGAGAAATTGTTTGCATACTTTTTCAACTTTTTATTTTCAAATAAAATTAATTTATAATCATGCATAAGTTCATCAAAAACATTTCTTAGTTCATCAAAAGTAAAATCTATTTCGATGTCAGAATTTACCTCATCTTGCTCTTGATGTGCCATAAGACAAAGATTTGCAACTTCAGTCTACTCTTCTTCAGAACCGGAGTCTTCACTATCACTCCAAATGGCCATCATTGCTTTCTTTCTTAACTTCTTCCTTAACTTTTTTAAGATAGGGCAATCAAACTTGTAGTGACCCGGCTTCTTGTACTCGAAGCATGTAGGTATTTCCTTCTCCTTTTCTTTTTCCTTTTCTTTCTCTTTCTATTTTCCTTTTTCTTTTGATTGAAATTTCTTCTTATAAGGAAACTTCCTCCTCTTCATGAATCTTCTAAATTTTCTAGCAAGGAGGGCTTCTTCACCTTCATCTTCTTCTTCTTCTTTGGACTCATCGATTGAGGATTCTTCTTTTTTGTTTGATTTGAATGCTATCCCCTTTTTCTTTTTGTCTATGTCCATTGACTTTTGCTTCAAATTCAGTTCATAAGTCATGAGCAATCCAACCAGCTGCTCTAAAGGTAGCTTGTCAACATCCTTTGCTTCTTGGATTGCGGTCACCTTCGGATTCCACGATGTTGGAAGTGACCTAAGGGTTTTATTCACAAGATCAGCATTAGACATTACTTTTCCTAGACTTCTCATACCATTTACAATATTTGTAAATTTAGTGTACATGTCAGTGATTGACTCATTAGGTTCCATTCGGAATATTTCATAAGTATGCACTAACATGTTCACCTTAGTATTCTTCACTTGATCGGTACCCCCATGGATAACTTCAAGTGTATCCCATATTTCTTTGGTAGAAGTGCAAGTAGATATCCTATTGAATTTACTATGATCTAATGCACAGTAAAGGAGATTCATTGCCTTAGCATTGATTTTGAATTGCTTAATATCATTTTCATCCCAATCCTCTTCAAGATTTGGGATAGAAATACCATTAACCACTACCGAAAGAATATGAGGACCTTTATCAACAACTCTCCATAAATTATAATCAATAGAATGTATATAAATTCTCATCTTAGTTTTCCAATATGTATAATTTGATCCATTAAAAAATGAAGGTCTATTTGAGGCTTGACCCTCAACTACGCTAGTACCAATAGGGGCTGCCATAGATCTTTACTCAAGGCGGTAAAGCATATACACTGAGAACAGGGCTCTGATACCACTTATTGCCCAGTAAGCAACCCAAGAGGGGGGGTGAATTGGGTCTCTAAAAAATTATAACTTAATGCAATGTAATAGGATGTAATCCAATTCAACAATTGAACAAGATACTATAAATTCAAATGTAATGCTCTTAAATAAAAGTGCAGCAAAAATAAAGAGCATTAAATGAAAGAGCAAGTAGAGAGAACAATCAACCACAAAGACTAAGAAATATGTGGTTCGGTGCTATCCAATGCACCTACATCTACTTCCCATGATCCTCTTGGAAATTCACTATAATCTCTACCGATTACAGTTGATTAATTTTCTGGGCTCACTAATCAAAAACCCAACTTGTTTTCATAAGGCCAACAAGTCAAAACCTCACTTGGTTTTACGGGCTAACCAAGAACCTAATTGGTTTTAAGGCTCACCACCAACCTTTCTTGGTTTTCCGGGCTAACCAAGAACCTAATTGGTTTTCAAAGGCTCACCAATAACCTCCCTTGGTTTTACAATAGGCTAACCAAGAACCCATACAACAAATAAGTTTTTGAAGTAAAGAGAATAAAAGCTTTCTAATAAAAAGCGGGTATCTCTTTGAAGCTTGATGTTGTGGTTCTTTTGAACTTGTTGAAGCCTCTTGAATGCTCAAGAATGGTTGATCTTTAATGCCCTTGAAGGCTCTTGAATACTTGAAGGCTTGCTTTTGCTTGAGAGTGTTTGAATCTTCAATGAATAGGAGTGAATGCTCTTTTTTCTTCTTTCTTGGATGCTTCTATTTCATTCTCATGAATAATATTATGTTTTGATTTGATTTGGAGCATATATATACCTTTCCAAGGCCTCAAATCTGGTTTCTAGCTATTAGACTTGAAAATCTAGCCATTGGAGGGTAAAAGGGTCGAGTTCTATATTTGAAAAACTAGCCGTTACTATTTCCAGAATCCCATGTGTCGACACTCAGGCTGTGAGTCAATACATAGGTCAACACTTGAACTTCTTGAGTCGACACCCAATTCAAAAATCTTTAATCTGGTTCTTTAAAAATCTCAAATGTGTCGACACTTCCTCAGGTGAGTCGACACTTTGAGTCAACACATTGCTTCCATGTGTCGACACTTCTGCAGTTCTTCATTTTCAGCAAGTTTTATGGCTTGAAAATCTCAGGTGATGAATTGATCCATGTGTCGACACTTTGAGTCGACACTTCAGGTCCATGTGTTGACACTTCAGCCATGCCATCTAAAACATTCTTTGCATACCGGCTTGAGTCGACACCTCACTGAAATCTTCACAAAAATATCTGAACTTGTGCTAAAATAGATTTATACTTCACTCAATTAACCTTTCAAGCAAACTTTGACTGTCCAAGTCCTTTTTGAGCAGATCTTTTCATCTAAGCTCGGCTTCTTCAATCAAACAAAATTCTTCAAATTTGTGAGCACCTTTTTCTATAAAAATATACTTCAAGGAAATCACTGGTACTCAACTTATACTTAACCATTTTGCTTATCATCAAAATCAATAAAAGAGTCAACAATCCTGAACCCACTATAGTAATTGAAAAACAAGTGATTAAGCCAGGATCGAACATTATAGATGAAATTGAGGGTTCACAAGAGTTGTTCATAGAGGAAATCCAAGTACAAGTCCCTAAGGAACAACCCTGGAAGTAGATATGGGTAGTGAAATAATATTTGGTTTTGAGTCAAACAAATCCACATACCAACTTCATCTATCTACACCTGTACTAACCTCTGCACAGCATTTGCATCGAGAAATTAGTCTAAAGATGAACACAAGTAATGCACCCTATAAAAACTTGGCTAATTCTCGAAAACAAGTTAAAGAATTTTCTGTAAGGGATTATGTGATGATCAAGCTTAGGCCTGAGCGGTTCCCTCCAGGGATCATAAAAAAATTTCATGCTCTGAAGCTAGACCATTCAAAATAATAGAGAGAGTTAGATCTGATGCCTATATGCTCGAGTTGCCACCTGAATTAGGTATTAGTTCCATCTTCAATACTTCAGACCTTATGGAGTTTTGGGAGCCAACAACGATACCTAGCGAGTTGTTTGAACCTCTCCCTTCCATTTAGAGAGAACCTGTTGACTCCATTAATTGATTTTGATGATAAGCAAAATGGTTAAGTATAATTTGAGGACTAATGATTTGCTTTGAGTATGTTTCTATTGAAAAGGTGCCTACAAAATTTGAAGAAGCCCAATTGTTTTGAAGAAGCCAAGTTTGAATGAAAAGATTGCTCAAAGAAGACTTGGACACTCTAGAGATGGTTGATTGGATGGCTAAGACAAATGAAAAATTGTTCCAGCTCAAATTCAGCACTTTCTTTGAAGTTTTTAGAGAAGTGTCGACTCAGGCCGGTACGCAGAAATGTTTCAAATGGCATAGATCAAGTGTCAACACATGGACCTGAAGTGTTGACTCAAAGTGTCGACACATGGATCAATATATCGCCGATACTTTCAAGCCACAGAACTTACAGAAGTTGAAGGAACAACTGAAGTGTCGACACATGGAAGCAAGGTGTCGACTCAACTGAGAAAGTATCGACACATCTGAGATTTCCAGAGAATTTGAATGGAGCAATTTGAACTAGGTGTCGACTCATGAAGATCAAGTGTCGACCTTATGTGTTGACTCACAGCATGAAGTATCGACACATAGAGTTCTGACAACAGTAATGGCTAGCTTTTCATACGCAGAACTCACCCCAAATGCCCTCCAACGGCTAGTTTTTCAAGTCTAATGGCTAGAAACTAGTTTTGAGACCTTGGAAAGGTATTTATATGCTCCAAATCAAATCAAAACTTAATGATATTGAAGAACATTAAAGAGTTTTGAGAAGAGAGAAGAAAAGTGAGCTTTAACTCCTATTCATTGAAGTTTCAACCACTCTCAAGCAAAAGGAAGCCTCCAAGCATTCAAAAGCCTTCAGGAGCATTGAAGATCATCCATTCTTAGGCATTCAAAAGGTTTCAACAAGTTCAAAGCAACTCTACATCGATCTACAAAGAAATATCTGCTTTATTTTAGAAAGCTTACATTGGTTCTTTACTTTTAAACCATATTTCTTGTAAGGGTTCTTGGTTAGCCTATTGTAAAACTAAGTGAGGTTATTGGTAAGTCTTGGAAAACCAATTAGGTTGGTGGCTAGCCCGCAAAACCACTAAGGTTCTTGGTTAGCCCGGAAAACCAAGGGAGGTTGTTGGTTAGCCTTATGAAAACCAATTAGGTTCTTGGTTAGCCCGTAAAACCAAGTGAGATCTTGACTTATTGGCCTTATAAAAACAAGTTGGGTTTTTGATTAGTGAACCCACAAAACTAATCAACTATAATCGGGTGTGATTATAGTGATTTCCCAAGGAAATCTTGGAGAGTGGATGTAGGTGCATTGGATAGCACCGAACCACTATATTTCTTGGTATTTGTGATTGCTTGATCTCTCTATCCTTGCTCTTTACTTATTGCTCTTTATTTTCGCTGCATTTTTTTTAGAGCATTGCAATTATTTTAATAGTACCTTGCTAATTTATTTGTTGAATTGAATTGCATTACTTAGTATCAAGTAATCTTAAGTGTTAAATTTTTAGAGACCCAATTCACCCCCCCTCTTGGGTTGCTTACTGGGCAACAAGTGGAATCAAAGCCCTGTTCTCAGTGTATAGGCTTTACTGCCTTGAGTAAAGATCTATGGCAGCCCCAATTGGTACTAGCATAGTTGAGGGACAAGCCTCAAATAGACCTCCATTTTTCAATGGATCAAATTACACTTATTGAAAAACTAGGATGAGAATTTATATGCATTCTATTGATTACAATTTATGGAAAGTAGTTGATAAGGGTCCTCATATTCCTTCGGTAGTGGTTAATGGTGTTTCCATCCCAAAGCTCGAAGAGGATTGGGATGAAAATGATATTAAACAATCCGAGATCAATGCTAAGGCAATGAATCTCCTCAATGTGCATTAGATCCTAGTGAATTTAATAGGATATCTACATGCATATCAGCCAAAAAAATATGGGACACACTTGAAGTTACCCATGAGGGTACCGATCATGTGAAGAACACTAAAGTTAATATGTTAGTGCACACTTATGAGATGTTCCGAATGGGACCTAATGAATCAATCACTGATACGTACACAAGATTCACAAATATTGTTAATGGTATGAGAAGTCTTGGAAAAGTCATGTCTAATGCTGATCTTGTAAATAAAATTCTCAGGTCACTTCCAACATCATGGGATCCGAAGGTGACCGCAATTCAAGAAGCCAAGGATGTTGACAAGTTACCTCTTGAGCAGTTAGTTGAATCGCTCATGACCTATGAGCTCAATCTGAAACAAAAATCAATGGACATGGATAAGAAGAAGAAGGGGATTACTTTCAAATCCAACATACAAGAAGAATCCTCAATAGATGAGTCCGAAGATAAAGAGAAAGATGAAGGTGAAGAAGCCCTCCTTGCACGAAAGTTTAGAAGATTCATGAAGAGGAGGAAATTTTATTGCAAAAAGAAATATCAATCAAAGGAAAAGGGAAAAGAAAAAGAGAAAGAAAAAGAAAAGGAAAAGGAGAAGGAAGTACCTATATGCTTCGAGTGCAAGAAGCCGGGACACTACAAGTTTGACTGTGCTCTCCTCAAGAAATCTAGAAAGAAATTAAGGAAGAAAGCAATGATAGCCACTTGGAGTGACAGCAAAGACTCCAGTTATGAAGAAGAGCAGACCGAAGTTGCAAATCTCTGCTTAATGGCACATCAAGATAATGATGAGGTAAATTTTGATACTGAAATTGATTTCATATTTGATGAACTTAGAAATGCTTTTGAAGAACTTTTGCATGATTACGAACTAGTTTTATCTGAAAACAAGAAATTCAAAAAGTATGCAAATAGCTTCTCTTTTGAAAACAATTCTTTACTAAATGATGTTAGTATTTTGAAATCTAAACTAGATGTTTTAGAAAAGAAAAACAATGCTTTATCTATGGAAAACAAAGTTTTGAAAAGACCTAAAAATGTTATTTTTAACAATGATCTTTAAAGAAAAACAAGGATTTAGAACTTGAAAATGTTAAATACAAAAATGAACTTGAAAAGATAAAACCTTTTGTTAAGAAATTTACTTATAGTTCAGAAAAGTTAAACATACTTTTAAACAATCAAAGAGTAGTTTTCAATAAAGCAGGTTTAGGATATAAACCACAAAAGTAACAAAAGTATTTCAAAAACTTTTTTGTAACTGCATCATCTAGGGTTACTTGTTTTACTTGCAAAAAGTCAGGACATAAATCATTTCAATGTAATTTTAGAAAAATTGTTTCTTTTGGTAAAGTGTGGGTTCCAAAAGAAATCATTTTGAATGCTAACCCTAAAGGGCCCAAGTTGGCTTGGGTACCTAAAAACAAAGCTTGATTGGTGGGGACACCAAAGGCACCAGAATAAGATAGAGGCTTTTCAACCCTCTATGAATTGATCAATAATTTATGAGTCCATCTGTAATAAGGGCGTAGCCTATCTGAGTCCATTTTAATTGATTTTGAGTTTCAGTTCTGTACTAGTCAGCTCATGTTGAGCTAGTTCAGTCCAGTGTTGTCAGCTCATGTCGAGCTAATTTTATTTTTTTGAGTCCTATTCAACCATATTGAAGACTCAAGACCACATCGTACAAGTAAAGACCAAGTCCAATCAGATTGAAGACATGGAAGTTTAGCCCAAGTCCAACCCAGCTTGAAGATTTGAAGACCCCAGGAGGAAAATCAGAAACCCTGATTCCTTGCAGATGCCCTCCAGATGCCCAGATTTCCTTCCAGATGCCAAAATATATTCATAGACCAAGGAATCCATGATTTTAGAGGTCCATCTGCATCCTAGCCCAAAGAAATCAAGCCCAGGCGCCAAGCCCAAGCCCCTAAGAAGCAAGATACCAGGGAATATTCCTGCTACCTGCTACCTGGCTACCAGGCCACCCCAGCTTCCAGAGGCCCAAACCCATGCACCCGGGCCCCTTTGGGCCAGCCCCTTGCTGCTCTTAGAAGCCCAACACGCCCCCCTAGGTGTCCTTGGAGTGTTGGCTAAGTCAAGAGAAATTTTAGGAATTTTTTCTACCTAATGTTTCCTTATTTTCTAGCTAGGGTTTGAGAGGGAAAATGATTCTCATGTAAAGACTAATGTGCCCTTACTTGGAGCCCAAGGTTAAGGGTCTATTTAAGGGACCCTAGCCTCTTATATAAAGGGAGAATTTTTGATGAATGAAAACCTTGAGTTCTTCTATTGAGTTGTGTGATACCCTGCTGTGTGCATAAAGGGGTTTGTGAGAGTTTTCTTCCCAGTGCTGCAATCATCTTCCTGCTGCCAACAAGCATCTTAGATCCCTGGACGTCCACTCCAAAAGAAGCCTTTCCTTGCTATTTTTTCTTTGTTTTCCTGTTCCTTTGTGAGTTTTCGAACCCTTGACAGGTCGTTTACAGGTTCCCGAGTTCCTACGAATCCAACGACTCCAGCCAAGCCTCAATCGGATCACCGAGCAGAAAGCCGGGTATCCGCGGGTCTTTGGCTCGATTTTTCAGGTCGCATCCATCGAGGAATGAGAGACCCTTTGCTGTGATCTTCATAGACATTGTCAGGTACACCCCCTCTATCTCCAGTAGTTTTATTGTAGGAGATCTTGCCCTAACCGAGGCTTCTCAGCCCCGGCGATCCTTCTTTTCTACTTTTCTAGGTCCTAATCTACATGCTGATCTTCTAAAATTCATATAAAATTCTCTATAACTTATTTTAATCTCAAATTTGGTAATTAATCACTCAACCCCACATATAAAACATACAAAAAAAATTGCATGCAGATTAGTCCTCCATCATTTGGTATCAGAGCTTAGATTAGGGCTTATTTTCTGTAATTTTTAGTCCGTATATACTCTATTTTTTTAATTATTTCTCTCTGATGGAAACTCTAAAGATTATGAAATTTATTTTTCTAGATTCATCATAATTAACTGTAACTTTAAAAATTTTCTCAGATTTTATTATGGCCTGTGAATCTTTTTCAAGCCAAAATACAACCTACAAATTTTTGGCTCTATTTTTTCAGTATGACAAGTTTGGAAGTTTTAGGGTTTTGTTTAGCATTTTTGCATATCTTTTAATTTTAGAATATTTCCTGCATATTAGGCCATAATTTGCCAGTTTTCTTCTATTTAGAAAAATACCAAAAAAAAAACATATTCTCCAAAAATACCAAAAATATCTAACCCTAATTTGCATCCTCATCTGCCTGCCATCATTGCATAATTTACTTTTAAGGGCACTCTTGCTATATCAGATAAAGGGAGGAGTTGATAACCTCTCCTTAGCCCAAAACCACATCCCTTGCATTCGGTCCCAAGCATTAACCTACAACTAATTAGACTTAATTTGCCCTAGTGGGCTAGGGACACCAACTGGTCGGGTCCGGGCTAGTGTTAGATCACTGTGTCAAGTTAACCTGTGTGTGCCTTTTGCTCAGTGTCTAGAACGGTGGTTTAGGGATTCAATCCCAAAGGGCTTATATGCTGGTCCACCTACCTGGCCAATCTCTGATTGGTGTCTAGGATTGGCAATCAGGGACCTAACACTTTCCTTACACCTGCCTGGCTGAGTACGGGGTTACTATAGGCTAGTTTGCCACCCTGATTGAGCATCTAGTTTGGACTCTAGGTCTAGTCAGCTATAATCGGTCTGATCGAGTCTTGCATGAGCACTAGATCAGGAGTTTCGTATCACCCACCTCCTTCACAAATGTCTGAACCCATGGAAAACTTACAAGCCCAAATAAAAGCCCTAGCTGATCAAATGGCCCAGATGGCTACCCATATGACTACCCAGTTGACTACCCAGTTAACTCAGTCTGCTACCCAAACCAATAATAGAATTGACCATCTTGCTAATAGGTTTGACCAGTTAGAAGGCCATGTAGGGACCATAGAAAGAACCCATGGGTCACATTCTGATCCAGATCTTGAGTCCCCTCATCCTGACCCGTACTACAATCCTGAACCTAGGAGAGCCCATCATCATGACCCATACTATAATACTGAACCTAGGAGGACCCCAAACCCTGATCCATACCTTGAGGCTGAACCTAGGAGAGCCCATCGTCATGACCCAATCCCTAAGGTTAGTCCTAGAAGACCCAATCAGGATTTTATAGACCAGGAAGATAGATCCTATTTACCCTCTCCCTACAAGCCTAGTATACCCACAACCTATAGATCTTATGACTCCAAATCCTATGAACCTAGAACCTATGAATCCATAACCTATGAACCTAGATCCTATGACTCTAGATCCCATGATCATAGATCCTATGCACCCACACCCTATGAGCCTAGTAGACCCAACACCCAATATTCTGACCCATATAAGGCGTCAAACCCTAGGAGAACCCAATATTTTGACCCATATAGGGTTGGAAGGAGTCCAACCCTAGGAGAACCCAGTATTCTGACCCATATAGGGAGTCCAATCCTAGGAGGACCCAATATCCTGACCCATATAGAGAGCCCAACCTTAGGAGGACCCCATACCATGATCCATCCTTAGAACCTGACCATAGAGCTGATCCAAAATCCTATGATCCCAGACCTATAATCCCATGACCCATAGATCTGCACCCTTGTCCTATGAGCCCAGAGAACCCATAACCCCTAAGTATCAATCTAGTACTAGTCAGGTTTCCCTTAGTCAACTTGAACCCCATAAGATTATCACCCCTAAATAAGAGCCCAGTAGTGAGCCACTACCCCTTAGGCAACCTGAACCTACTAGGATTAGTGTCCATAATCAGAAATCAGGACCTAGCCAATTTTCCCCTAGCCGACCTTCTCCAACCATTCCTGAGATTGAGAAGGCTTACATTAACGCGGAAGTGTATGAAGCTGATGCAAACTTAGTGGATGAGTATGAGGGAGAAGAAGAGACATCTTTAGATGACCTAGAATTAGCTGACCCAATAGATACCCAGGTAGAAGCCAACCTAGAGGTAGTTGACCTTGACCACATCCAACCTAAAGCTATAGTGGAAGAACAAATAGAGGAAGAGAACCTAGGTACTGCTACTAGAGCCTTACCTGAGGAAACCATAGAGGAGAGCCAAATTATAGAGTCTAGTCCTAAAATACAAGAACCAGAAGAATTTATTAAGGACTTGATCTCTTTGAATCAGTACCCTCAGGATGAGCCTCCTCCTATAGTTCCCATTAAGGACCTCTTCCCTGAGATTAGTAACCCATCCTTCCATTATGCAAACCCCATAGATATACCGCAACCTCGTAAGGTTAGCCTCATTAGTCTAGGATTAGTCCCTGACATGCCTTCTTATATCGAACTTTATCCAACTAACCTTAAACCTTTTTTCCTACCCTTCCAAACTAATTCTGAACCCACTTCCTATTTTCTGCCCTTTCCTGACACCTCCAGCATTTCTAGGATTATTAGATTGCATTTAACTGAGATTAGCGTACTGCATGCATTCATTACGCATGTTAGGTTTGCATTATACTTCTGGCATACCCTTTGGCATTTGCTTGGAGTCCATTGTAAATACTCTTGTGCACACCACACTAGGGTCAGACTTAGAGAGTCTATAGTCTCTTAGGTTTAGGCCCATAAAAGTCTAATAAATTTCCTTCGATAGGAATGCAAAGTTGAGTCTATTAGGTGTTAGTTTGAGTCCTTTGCATCATTTTGTTAGGAGTCTACATGTGCCCAGCATGTTCACCACCTACACTAATTTTAAACAAACTGGCTAATTCCCGAAGATGGATTAAAGAATTTGATGTAGTGGATTCTATCTTGGTTAGGCTTAGGCCGAAAAGAAGCTTCATGCTCGCAGAGCCAGACCTTTTAAAGTGATAGAGAAGGTTGGATCAAATGCCTAGGTGTTAGACTTGCCTTCGGATTTGGGCATTAGTTCTACCTTCAATATTACAGACCTGGTTGAGTATAGGGAACCGGCAGCGATACCTAGTGAGGCCTTTGGACCTATTCCTTTTCATTGTGAGTGACCCTAACCTAGAGTGTCCACAAACAAATTTGGCCAGAGAGAGGAGAACGGATCGAGCGTATCCTGGACGATCAAGCCATCACGACCCAAGGCCATGACTATCAACGCTTCCTGGTCCGATGGCAAGGCCGACCAGAGTCGGATGATTCATGGATTTCTCGAGAGGACTTGCAACGCCTCAACCCAGACCTTCTCGAGAGATATGTGAGCCAGTCTGACCTTCACTCGACAGGGTCGAGTTCCTCCCACCCTGGGAGAATTGGTGGGGATACCAAAGGCACCAAAATAAGATAGAGGCTTTTCAACCCTCTATGAATTGATCAATAATTTATGAGTCCATCTGTAATAAGGGCTTAGCCTATCTGAGTCCATTTTAATTGATTTTGAGTTTCAGTTCTGTACTAGTCAGCTCATGTTGAGCTAGTTTAGTCTAGTGTTAGTCAGCTCATGTCGAGCTAATTTTATTTTTTTGAGTCCTATTCAACCATATTGAAGACTCAAGACCACATCATACAAGTAAAGACCAAGT
Source organism: Areca catechu (assembly GCA_021397845.1). Lineage (NCBI taxonomy): Eukaryota > Viridiplantae > Streptophyta > Magnoliopsida > Arecales > Arecaceae > Areca > Areca catechu. The sequence continues at coordinate 155,318,632 of CM038039.1, read as the reverse complement.
CCAATCAAATTTAAGACATGGAAGTTTAGCCCAAGTCCAACCCAGCTTGAAGATTTGAAGACCCTAGGAGGAAAATCAGAAACCCTGATTCCTTGCAGATGCCCTCCAGATGCCCAGATTTCCTTCCAGATGTCAAAATATATTCATAGTCCAAGGCATCCATGATTTTAGAGGTCCATATGCATCCTAGCCCAAAGAAATCAAGCCCAGGCGCCAAGCCCAAGCCCCTAAGAAGCAAGATACCAGGGAATATTCCTGCTACCTGGCTACCAGGCCACCCCAGCTTCCAGAGGCCCAAACCCATGCACCCGAGCCCCTTTGGGCTAGCTCCTTGCTGCTCTTAGAAGCCCAACACGCCCCCCTAGGTGTCCTTGGAGTGTTGGCCAAGTCAAGAGAAATTTTAGGGATTTTTTCTACCTAATGTTTCCTTATTTTCTAGCTAGGGTTTGAGAGGGAAAAGGATTCTCATATAAAGACTAATGTGCCCTTACTTGGAGCCCAAGGTTAAGGGTCTATTTAAGGGACCCTAGCCTCTTGTATGAAGGGAGAATTTTTGATGAATGAAAACCTTGAGTTCTTCTATTGAGTTGTGTGATACCCTGCTGTGTGCATAAAGGGGTTTGTGAGAGTTTTCTTCCCAGTGCTGCAATCATCTTCATGCTGCCAATAAGCATCTCAGATCCCTGGATGCCCACTCCAAAAGAAGCCTTCCCTTGCTATTTTTCCTTTGTTTTCCTGTTCCTTTGTGAGTTTTCTAACCCCTGATAGGTCGTTTACAGGTTCCCGAGTTCCTATGAATCCAACGACTCCAGCCAAGCCTCAATCGGATCACCGAGCAGAAAGCCGGGTATCCGCGGGTCTTTGGCTCGGTTTTCCAGGATGCATCTGTCGAGGAACGAGAGATCCTTTGCTGCGATCTTCACAGACGTTGTCAGGTACACCCCCTCTACCTCCAGTAGTTTTATTGTATGAGAACTTGCCCTAACCGAGGCTTCTCAGGCCCGGCGATCCTTCTTTTCTACTTTTCTAGGTCCTAATTTACATGCTGATCTTCTAAAATTCATATAAAATTCCCTACAACTTATTTTAATCTAAAATTCGGGAATTAATCACTCAACCCCACATATAAAACATACAAAAATAAATTGCATGCAGATTAGTCCCCCATCATTGATCTTATTGCAGGTGTGTCTTGCAACCAAGAAGAACAAAAGACTTCGGTATCTTAATAGTAGTTGCTTAAGGCACATGACTAGAGATGTCAAGCAATTCACTTCTCTCGAAGCTTTGAATGGAGGGAGTGTGACCTTCGATGATAATGGTAAAGAAAAAATCATTGGTATCGGTAAGGTTCACATAACTCCTTCTAGTAGTATTAATAATGTACTTTTAGTAGATGGTTTGAAACATAATCTTTTAAGCATTAGTCAGTTTTGCGATAAAAGTTTTTAAGTTGTTTTAAAATTATCATATTGCATGATTACTAGTCCGGATATAAATGGAGTACAATTCATTAAAAAAAGGTATGGAAATATTTATTTTGTAGACCTAGATGATCTATCTTTGCCTAATGGAGAATGCCTTGTTGCAATGAATTCTACTAAAGATGAGGCTAGTTGGCTATGGTATAGAAGATTAGGACATGCTAGTATGTATCTTATTTCAAGACTTTGCAAAAAAAATTTAGTTAGAGATTTACCTGAACTTTGTTTTGAAAAAGATTGAATTTGCCAAGCATGTCAATTTGGTAAACAAGTTAAAACTTCTTTCAAACCAAAAGGATTTGTAACTACTAATAGACCACTTGAACTACTTCATATGGATCTTTTTGGACCAACTAGAACATCAAGTCTAGGAGGCAAGAGATATGGATTAGTCATTGTGGATGATTTTTCAAGATTTACATGGGTTTTCTTTTTAGCACAAAAAGATAAATCATTTTCTGCATTTATAAAGTTTTATAAAAAAGTTTCAAATGAAAAAGGTGTTTCAGTTGTTTGCATTCATAGTGATCATGGAACTGAATTTAAAAATCAAGATTTTGAAAACTTTTGTAATGAAAAATGAATAGAACATAATTTTTCTGCACCTAGGATACCTCAGCAGAATGGGGTAGTAGAAAGAAAAAATCATACTTTGGAAGAAATGGCACTCACTATGCTTTGTGAAAATAATTTGCCAAGATATTTTTAGGTTGAAGCAATTAATATAGCATGTTACATTTTAAATCGAGTTTTAATCCATCCTATTTTAAAGAAAACTCCTTATGAGCTTTGGAACCAAAGAAAATTAACTTTGAAATATTTTTGAGTTTTTGGGTGTAAATGTTTTGTTTTGAACAATGGAAAAGATCATCTTGAAAAGTTCGATGCCAAATCTGATGAAGGTATCTTCTTAGGATACTCTATATCAAGCAGGGCATATAGAGTTTTTAATAAATGAACTTTGATTGTAGAAGAGTCAATGCATGTTGTTTTTGAAGAATGTACTAACAAATCCTCTAGAAAAGAGGATACATCTGATGAATGTGCAGGTGCTGACAAGCTTCAGAATCTGACATTGAATGATCAACCTCAACCAAATAAAGAAGATCAAGATAATAATGAAAAAGGTGATGGCACTCCGAAGCATAAAGATTTACCTAAGGAGTGGAGGTATGCTCATGGACATCCTAAGAAATTAATCTTAGGTGATCCATCTAAAGGGATAAGAACTCGAGCCTCAATTAGAAATGAATGTAATTATCTAGTATTTGTATAAGTAGAACCTAAATGTTTTGAAGAAGTTGAAAAGACTCTAATTGGATCAATGCTATGCAAGAAGAACTAATTCAATTTGATAGAAATAATATTTGGATACTTATAGAAAGACCATCTAATGTTTCAATTATTGGCACTAAATGGGTATTTAAGAATAAATTAGATAAAAATAATATTATTGTTAGAAATAAAGCTAGGCTAGTTGCTAAAGGCTACAATCAGGAGGAAGGGATTGACTTTGATGAAACTTTTGCTCCTGTTGCTAGACTTGAAGCAATAAGACTATTATTAGCATTTGCCTATATTATGAATTTTAAATTATTTCAAATGGATGTTAAGAGTGCTTTCTTAAATGGTTTTATAACTGAAAAGGTTTTTGTTGAACAACCACCTAGATTTGAAAATCATGCACATCCTGATCATGTTTTAAAATTACACAAAGCACTTTATGGATTAAAGCAAGCACCTCGAGCATGGTATGAAAGACTCAGTAAATTTTTGATTGAAAATAAATTTTCTAGAGAAAATATTGATAAAACACTATTTTTTAAAAGAAAAGATAATGATTTGTTAGTAGTGCAAATATATGTTGATGACATCATTTTCGGTGCTACTAATAAAATTCTTTGTCAAGAGTTTGCTAAGCTAATGCAGGGTGAGTTCAAGATAAGCATGATGGGAGAACTCAATTTCTTTCTCGAACTCCAGATTAAGCAAACTACAGATGGTATCTTCATCAACCAAGCTAAGTATATAAGAGAAATTATCAAGAAGTTTGGGATGGAGACTACTAAACCAATAGGTACGCCTATGAGCCCCTCTTATAGACTTGATAAAGATGAACATGGTAAACTAGTAGATCAAAAGTTATATAGAGGTATGATTGGCTCTTTATTGTATCTAACTGTTAGTAGACCAGAAATAGTGTTCAGTGTTTGCATATGTGCTAGATATCAGTCTGAACCTAAAGAATCACATCTTATGGCTGTTAAGCACATAATTAGATATCTATCTGGTACTATTGATATTGGTTTATGGTATTCTAGAAATTCATCTGCTGAATTAATTGGATATTCTGATACAGATTTTACTGGTTATAAATTGGATAGAAAGAGTACTAGTGGTACTTGCCAATTTCTTGGAGTTAACTTAATCTCATTGTTTAGCAAGAAACAAACTTCAGTTGCATTATCCATAGCTAAGGCTGAGTATATTATAGCAGGAAGTTATTGTGCTCAAATCTTGTGGGTTAAGCAATAACTTGAAGACTTTAGAATCAAGTTGGCTAGTACGCCTATTAAATATGATAATACTAGTGCTATTTGCTTGACTAAAACTCCTATTCAACATTCTAGGAGTAAATACATTGAAATTAGATATCATTTCATTAGGGATCATGTAAAACACAATGATGTTTTGCTTGAATTTATTAGTACTGAATTTCAATTAGCTGATATTTTAACTAAACCTCTTCTGGAAGATCGATTCTGTATAATTAGAAGAGAACTCAGGATCATCAATCCGTTTGATTAAATTCTTTCCTTATATCTGACTCAAAGTAGATCAATTCGACATTAATCATGATAAATCTTGCTCAATCATTATTGATTTCACTCTAAAATTATCACATTTCAATTGATTTTGATCTACCCTTGAAATTCCTGAATTTTTGGTTTTTAAGTCGATGTGTCGACATATCGATGTGTCGACACCTAAATGTGTTGACACATGCGTGAGCCGACACATGAACGACAGTGGACTAAGATTAAAGGGGTTTTCGAACCATTTTTCTTCCCATTTTTTTTCTCCTTCGAGCTGACACAAGCTTTCAAGGTATTTGATGTGGGACGATGCTAAGATTACTAAACATGCAGGAAAAATAGTAAAATATTTTTTTTGTAATTTTATAATTTAGTTTGTAAGCTAAATTCTCAAATAAAAGTAAGAACTAGCAAGAAGAAGAGCAATGCATAGAATCATCGTATCGCAGGCAAACTAATGCAAAATAATAAATTACCAGGACTCGAGAATTGAGAAACTTCCATATTAGGATATCTTATCTTCATCAATTCAAAAATTAAAAGAAGGGAAGGTTTCTTACCAATCAGTGATTGAAAACTTTGCAGTGGAAAGGATCACTCACACTCTGATTGGAACCTGGATGATAAAGTTCGGTTCCCTTGATTAGATGGCTGATTTGGATGGTTCAAGAGGCAAAGAAAGCCTCCTATGGAGAGGTGAAACACCTCAGGGATCCTGCAAAATGTCAAGGGTCAATCAAAACAGCAAGTAAGAAAAAGAAAGGAAACTATGTTTAGAAGGAATCAGGTTAGGGTTTAGAAGCTGGGCTGTTTGAAGCTTGTTGAAGATCTCCTTGCTTGATGACCTAAGGCACTCCTTCTTCGATGTGTGAAGGCTTGGATGGTAGTGAGTTAGGGTGTGGAAGGATGCTAGGGCAGCAAGGAAACACAAACACAAACCAAAGAACCAAAAAAAATAAAGTAACACAAGCTCGCAAGCTCAAAATAAATTCACCAGGGTTTTGATATCATGAATAAAAGTTGATTACAAGAGGGGGAGGGGTGGGGTATTTATAGAGTTCCCTTGCCCTCTAACTAGGGTTATACACTTAGGTTACAAGTCCTCTCCTAATTAGGTTAGAAAAACAAATCTTAAAACAATTAGGAACATAAGTCCCAACTAGGTTAGGATTTGACCTAGTATTCTCTTTCTCCCTTCATGCTTTGACTATTTCACTCAAGGACACCCCTTGGACTTGGTCAACACCTCAAGGATTCCTAGAGTGGTGTGTTGGGCCTCTAGGAGCAGCAAGGGACCAGCCCAAAGGGGCTTGGGTGTATGGGTTTGGGCCTCTAGAAGCTGGGGTGGCCTGGTAGCCTGGTAGCAGAAATATTCTGTAGAATCTTGCTTCTTTAGTGCTTGGGCTTGGCACTTGGACTTGATTTCTTTGGGCTAGGATATAGAGGGACCTCTGGGATCATGGATGCCCTGGTTTGGGAATATGCTCTGGCATCTAGACTAGAATCTGGGCATTTGGAGGGCATCTGGAAGGAATCAGGATTTCTGGAAGCATCTTGGATCCTGGGTTGTCAAACAAAATCCACTGGGCTGATGTAGCAGTCTCTGACTCCTGGATGTGGCCTGGTGGAACTCTAAAATAGGGTGACCTCTTCTCTTGTATAAAAATTGGGCTCGTACTGGACTCATAATTGATGTACAGGACTCAAAATACTGACTAGGTTGAGGGTTGAGACAAATCAACTAATCTCAACTTATTACAGGACTCAATCTTAATTAATTACAAAATTTTCAAAACTTTGACACATGACTAATTAAACCATATGGGATCCAGGGATCTGTGTCTGATCCTGGTGTCTCCACCAATTCTCCCAGGACGTGAGGAACTCGACCCCATCGAGTATGGATCAATTTGGCTCAAGGAGGGTCTGGGTTGAGGCGCTGCAGATCCGCACCAGCGTTCCACAAGTCCTCAAATTCTGGCTGACCTTGCCACCAGACCAAATACTGCTGACAGTCTCTATCCTAGGTACCGATAGCTTGATCATCCAAAGCTCTCTCAATCGTTTCCACACCATAAGGCCAAGTTATATGTGGTCGCTCTAGGGTGGGTTCTCTCTCAAAGAACGGGAGTGGCTCAAGGGGCTCGCTGGGTATCACTGCTGGCTCCCTAGACAAAGTCTGAAATAATGAAGGTGGAGCTAATACCTAAATCAGGTGATATCTCAAGCACATAAGCATTGGGTCCACTACTATTCATTATTTTGGATGGATCAGCTTCACAAGCAGAAAATTCTTTGACAGTCACATATTCCTCTGCATAAAAATCTTTATCTTTCTTTTGGAAATTAGCCAAGTTATTATTTAGTTCATTAATTATGTTCAACTCTTAACTAATTTCATGATGCATATGTTATGCAGAGGCTAGTACATGTATGGACAGGTAGATTAGGTCTGTAAATTTATTGGACTCTAGGCTAACACCTAATAGACTCGACTAGACTTCCCTATCAAAAAAAAAATTTATTAAACTCTAGAGACAAAACCTAACAGACTATTGACTTTTTAGGTTTGACCTTAGCATGGCATGCACATGAAAACTTACTATGTATGCCTACTAAATGCCAAAGGGTATGCAAGAAGTAAGATGCAAACCTAACATGTACAATAAATGAATGGAACATGCAAACCTCTACATGATGCAGGTGAATGATTAAAGAAATATAAGAAAAGGCAAGAAAAGGCAAGAAATATGAGGTGGATTTTGGGTTAGTCTGGTGGGGTAGAAAGGGTTCAAGGTTGATTGGATAGAATAAGATGTAAGAAAGGGTGTCAGGGATTAAATCTAGACTAATAAGATTGATCCTATGGGGTTGATGTCTATCTACTGGGTCTGCCTTATGGAAGAATGGGTCACTAATTACAGGAAAAAGATCTTCAATTGGGAGCAAGGAAGTGAGTTCATCTAGAGGATATTGGGTGAGATAAGCCAAGTCCTCAATAAACTCTTCTGGCTCAGGAAATTTAGGACTAGGCTCTATAATTGGATCCTCTTCTAAAGTCTCCTCTAATTGCTCTTCCATTGTAGCTTAGGTGTGATCTAGGTCATCTAACTCTGGGTCGACTACTATGTGGGTATGATCAGGGTCAACTAATTCTAGGGTGGCTTCTACCTGGATATCTATTGATTCAACTAGCTCTAAGTCTTCTATGGAAAACTCCTCTTCTTCCTCATACTTGTTCACTAGGCTCTCATCTGCTTTATATATTTCCTCTTCAAGGTCATTCTGGTGAACCAATGGGGTGGTAAGAGGGGTAGACTAAAGATAAATGGACCAATACTAGGCTCACAGCTAGGGGTACTAATCCTATAGGGTTCAGGTTGACTGAGGGATAGTGGGTTACTATTGGGTTCATATCTAGGGACTATGGGTTCCTGGGGCTTATAAGGCAAGGGTTCAACTCTATGGGTCTTGCCTAGGGTTCTTAACTGATCTCCTACTTGGTCAAGACTAGTGGTTAACTGGTTGATCCTAATAGTTGCCTGGTCAAATCGTTGGTCTACTTGGTTGAATCTATGGTTCATTTGGTTCTGGGATTGGGTCAATTGGGTTAACTAATCTTTGATTTGGTCAAGTTTAGCATTAATTTGGGTATTGGATTGGTTTAGTTGGGTAAACTGGTTTTGAGATTGGATATTGGCTTGGTTCATTTGGATAGTTAACTGGGCAAGCTGGTTCATAATGGCTTCAAAATTGGGATCTATGGCTAAGTTGGTTTCGGGTTTAGTTTTATGGTATTGGGTTCCTAATCTAGTGGTCATACACTCAATCAAGCAATCAGAATGGAATGGTGTAGCCAAGCATGCAAAATAGGTTAGCTTAATCTAGGATTTCCTAGACCTAAAGCCAAAACTGGATGGGTCAGCTCAACTTACACTTAACCCAGCAGCTAATCCTTCCACTGGCCAGGTAGGGGGTGGGGTGGTGGGAGGCTCCCCCTGCTTATCACAAGGTCCTAATTATAAACCACCAGTCCACTTAGGTCGTTTGACTCTGGACCCCCAGCCTTAGACACCAGCTTTTAGTAATAGCTAAAGGATTAAATGCACTAGTTGGCCCACACGGTTTGGACCTGACCTGTTGGGTGTCACCTAACCCACTAGGACAAATTAAGTCTAATTAATTTTAATTAAGGCTTGGGTGGAAATGCTGGATGGTTGTTTTGGGCCCATGATAGGTTACAACCTCCTGCCCTGATATTATATTGATTGTCCTTAAGATTAGATTAAAAGATGATGAACATTCAATGATCCTGATGCAATCTAAAACAATCAAAAAATAAAATAATTTTTAATTAATTTATGAGATGTCAAGTTAAGTTTAAGTTTACTGGGGTTAGCAAACAAAATTTAGCTTGGGGTTGGGGGGTTTGGAAGTTGATTAGGTTAGGTTGAGTCAAAATGCAGAAATAGCAGAATTCAGGATATTAGGATTTCAACCGATGCAGAATTTGATATAGATTTCGATGCAAAAAAAAAAATCAAAAAAAATCTAGAGCAGAGGATGGACGGTGATGATTCTACTTCATGAAGAAAAAAATCAAATGATGATGCAAATCTTAGGGGTATTGGACTGCTACATAAATTTTTAGGATTCTATTAGGGTTCCTATGATACTAACTTTTAGGACTTTAGGGTTTCTATAAAAATAATTAAAAATTATGATAATTACTAGGATAGAGCACAAGAAAAGTAGTGAAAATCTCATAGAAAAATAAAATGTTTAGGATGCCAAAATCAAATGAAAACTAGACACCTAATGTAGTGGATAGAATACAGAATTAGGGTTTGTGAATGCGATGCAAATAAAAAACTATCCTAAACCCACTTTGATACCAAACTAATGCGGGACAACTGTAAGATTGCTAAAAATGTAGGAAAAATAGTAAAATAATTTTTTTGTGATTTTTATAATTTAATTTGTAAGCTAAATTCCCAAATAAAAGTAAGAACTAGCAAGAAGAAGAGCAATGCATAGAATCATCATATCGCAGGAAAACTAATGCAAAATAATAAATTACCATGACTCAAGAATTGAGAAACTCCCAGATTAGAATAGCTTATCTTCATCAAATCAGAAATTAAAAGAAGGGAAGGTTTCTTACCAATCAGTGATTGAAAACTTTGTAGTGGAAAGGATCACACACTCTGATTGGAACTTGGATGATGAAGTTCGGTTCCCTTGATTAGATGGCTGATTTGGATAGTTTCGGAGGCAAAGAAAGCCTCCTCTGGGGAGGTGAAACACCTCGGGGATCCTGCAAAACATGAAGGGTCAATCAAAATAGCAAGTAAGAAAAAGAAATGAAACTAGGTTTAGAAGAAATCAGGTTAAGGTTTAAAAGCTGGGCTGTTTGAAGCTTGTTGAAGATCTCCTTGCTTGATGGCCTAGGGCACTCCTTCTTGGATGTGTGAAGGCTTGGATGGCAGTGAGTTAGGGTGTGGAAGGATTCTAGGGCAGCAAGGAAACACAAACACAAACCAAAGAACCAAAAAAAATCAAGTAACACAAGCTCGCAAGCTCAAAATAAATTCACCAGGATTTTGATATCATGAATAACTGTTGATTATAAGAGGGGGAGGGGTGGGGTATTTATAGAGTTCCCATTCCATCTAACTAGGGTTACAAGTCCTCTCCTAACTAGGTTAGAAAAACAAATCTTAAAATAATTAGGAACATAAGTCCCAACTAGGTTTGGATTTGACCTAGTCTTCTCCTTCTCCCTTCATGCTTTGACTATTCCACTCAAGGACACCCCTTGGACTTGATCAATACCTCAAGGATGCCTAGGGTGGCATGTTGGGCCTCTAGGAGCAACAAGGGGCTGGCCTAAAGGGGCTTAGGTGCATGGGTTTGGACCTCTGAAAGCTGGGGTGGCTTGGTAGCCTGGTAGTAGGAATATTCCATAGAATCTTGCTTTTTTAGGGCTTGGGCTTGGCACTTGGACTTGAATTCTTTGGGCTAGGATATAGAGGGACCTCTGGGATCATGGATGCCCTAGTTTGGGAATATGCTCTGGCATCTAGACTGGAATCTGGGCATCTGAAGGGTATCTGGAAGGAATCAGGGTTTCTGGAAGCATCTTGGATCCTGGGTTGTCACACAAAATCCATTGGGCTGATGTAGCAGCCTCTGACTCCTGGATGTGGCCTTGTGGAACTCCAAAATAGGGTGACCTCTTCTCTTGTACAAAAGTTGGGCTCATATTGACTCATAATTGATGTATAGGATTCAAAATATTGACTAGGTTGAGGGTTGAGACAAATCAACTAACCTCAACTTATTACAGGACTCAATCTTAATTGATTACAAAATTTTCAAAACTTTGACACATGACTAATTAAATCATATAGGATCTAGAAATCTGTGTCTGATCCTGGTGTCCCCACCAGTATCTATACTGTTTCCATTCCTTGTTCCATCCTTTTAGCCGTTATTTCTTTGATTTGGATGATCGGTAGCCAGTTTTTTTGGTTAGATTTCTCCTAGGTTTTGATTTCTAAACCCTAGAAACCCTAGATTTCAACCAAAACCTTGCCCAATCTTTCAATCCAAGAAATGGGACCTCGCAAGCAAGTTGTTCATTGACCTCGTCAGTCAAACCAAGAAGAAGAGTGAAGGACGAAGGCCCGACATGAGTCTAAAGCTGCAGATCTGCCCGCATGACCCTTGTTTGTACCGTCCAGCCAGATGAGCTCGAAGACTGTAGTTGGAGGACATCGAGTAGATTTTTCATTTGTCGACCAGCAGCATTTTTGGATTGGAGAGTAAGTCAGGCTGGTTTGACTACATTCTGTTTACTCAGTGAGAGGTATTACCCCGAGCTGATAAGAGAGTTTTATGGATCACTCGCCCATGGGATAGATGGTTGGTTGGCATAGGTCAGAGGACAGGATATCCCTGTTACTTCAGAGATTCTGAGCAGAGTATGGGATATATTGATGACAGGATCTGTTGTTGACAGTTTGATGGATCGAGTCAGTGGACTTCAGTGCACCTTTGAGTCTGATATTCTACCATAGGGAGCCACTGTACCAGCATCCAGGTTATTTGCTGAGATGAGACTACTGCATCACATTGTCGCCCGGATACTTCGATCAAAGACCTGACGTTTCGACTATATCACTGAGCGGGAGTTGCTCGTGATGGTCTCACTGGTTCAGCGTACGCCTGTCTGCATTCCAATACTCATGGTACATCAGATTACAGAGGCATCGACTAGCTAGTGGCTCTGCTTACCTTATGGCATGGGACTGACAGTATTGTTTAGGGAGTATGGAGTCTACTTTGAGGATGAGCCCTACCGTACTCTACTTCATACTAATGTATATGATATCAGGTCATTGCATCGGATGGGATATCATTTGTTCTGAGGCCAGTGGACTCATAGGATATCGGTCAGGCCGAGGATAGAGCTGATGATGATGATGCAGTATAGGAGCGGATTCTCTTCGGTGATGTAGGACCCAGCGAGACTCAGCCTGAGATGGCATTGCAGCCAGTGATTGCTTCTCAGCTTGATCCTTCTACCTCAGCACAGCCTCAGCTAGCACAGACGAAGACTCCAGGGACTTCAGATAGTTTAGAGGACAGAGTCAGACGCATCAAGATTGATGTTTTTATCATGAGGCAGCATCTTGACGTATTCATAGCTGAGATGAGAAAGAGCCATATTGGACTTAGTCATGGCATCTCAGCTATTCCTTCTGCACTGTCTAGATCTTCAGTGAGTGCTCCAGTTGCTAACACTGCTCCTACACCTACTCATGTACCTGCTCCTGCACCAGCTGATGACATTGATGATATTGATACTAGTGTTGATACTACTGCTGTTGATGGTGATACTGTTGGTGATACAGTCATTGGAGATATTGGAGATGATGATGGATACGACGAGGAGACTGACTCAGACATATTTGACTTTGCTGATCTTGCTTCAGAGCCAATATCGGAGGTGATGGCTGACTTGCCTACGAGTCCTGTTCTTGACCCATCTTGTTCACCTGCCTAGACTCCTGTTCCATCTTCTCCTTCTAGATTGGATGATCGCACTCCTGTTCTTATTCCTATTCTCTCTCCAGTTATTGATACTCCTATTTCTATTATTAATTCCCCTGATATTGATACTCCTATTATACATACACCTATCATTGAGACCCCTATTGTTGATACATCGATTATAGATATACCGGTTCATTCTATAGCTGATACTTTTATTTTTGATACGCCTGTTGTATCAGCAGCTGTTACCCCTATCCTTGATACATAGATTATTGAGAGTCCTACACTTCACACATCCTCGCTTATCCAAGAGCTTGGGTTTTATACACCCGGATTTCAGTATCTTGACTCCGGCCCTTTATTTGATTGCACACCTCTTCCATTGGTTGCTCTATTTGTTGATCCTATCACTTCCGTTCCTATGGAGGACATTGCTTCTACCTCTACTGCTCCAGCCAGAGGTCGGACATATGCTCGTTGCAGAGGACGTGGTCGTCGTACCCCTCCATAGCCGACCAGGATCAGACTTAAAGATCTTCGATCGAGATGGCTGTGAGCTCGAATCTTCACTGATACAGGATCGATTGAGATCAGTTCATCTTTTGATGAGTCCATGGATGAGGATTAAAACTTTTATGTACTTTTAGATAGTTTGTTTTTATGCTTCTATGTACTTTTATCCTTGTTATATATCTATTGTACAAGTTCTAAGTTTATATGAAAAACTTTGTTATTCCTCATCTCTATGTCTTTGATGCAAATGAATGATATATATTGAATTACTCTTCAATGTCTTAATTATTGAATGAATGAATAAATTTTAAACTCGATGCTACATCTTGTCTACTCAATCTATTTGTTTTCCTACTTTTTTAATGATAACAAAAAGGGGGAGTAGTTTAGTAATGAGATTTAAGTATAAATGAGTATACCTTCACAAAAAGGGAGAGTAGTTTTGGTGATTTATATTTGTAATGTGCAAGGGGTAAATAATTTTTTTTTGAAAACTTGAATTAAAAATTATTTACAAAATTCTTTAAGAAAGGGGGAGCTTTACTTTATTTTCATTTGGAAATTCTTTCAAAATGAATTTCATCTTAAAACCCCTCTTTAAATGTTTGAAAAGATTCTTATAAATTATGTTATGAATCATTGATTCAGGGGGAGCTTTGTTGTTTGCTGAAATTTTTCTTGTAAAGTATCATGATATATATTTTCGATGCTTTAAATGTATTCCAAAACTCTAATACTCTCTATCTTTATAACAAGCTCTAGCACTATTACTCATGTTCCGAATTGTCATATCATTAATGCAAGTAATGTTGATATACTTAATGCTTTCAGTTTTATACACCTTGATGATTTCGTTTAAAAGCTTTGTTTTAAAGCAATTTATACTTAAGGATTTTGTCATCATCAAAAAGGGAGAGGTTGTTGACTCTATTAATTGATATTGATGATAAGCAAAATGGTTAAGTATAAGTTGAGGACTAATGATTTGCTTTGAGTGTGTTTCTATTGAAAATGTGCCTACAAAATTTGAAGAAGCCCAATTGTTTTGAAGAAGCCAAGTTTAAATGAAAAGATTGCTCAAAGAAGACTTGGACACTCAAGAGATGGTTGATTGGATGGCTAAAATAAATGAAAATTTGTTCCAGCTCAAATTCAGCACTTTCTGTGAAGTTTTCAGAGAAGTGTCGACTCAAAGTGTTGACACATGATATGAAGTGTCGACACATGAAGATAAAGTGTCGACTCAGGCCAGTACGCAGAAATGTTTCAAATGGCACAGATCAAGTATCAACACATGGACCTGAAATGTCGACTCAAAGTGTCGACACATGGATCAACACATCGTCTGAGACTTTCAAGCCACAAAACTTGCAGAAGTTGAAGGAACAGCTGAAGTGTCGACACATGGAAGCAAGGTGTCGACTCAACTGAGAAAGTGTCGACACATCTAAGATTTCCAGAGAATCTGAATGGAGCAATTTGAACTAGGTGTCGACTCATGAAGATCAAGTGTCGACCTTATGTATCGACTCATATCCTGAAGTGTCGACACATGGAGTTCTAACAACAGTAACGACTAGTTTTTCAGATGCAGAACTCATCCCAAATACCCTCCAACGGCTAGTTTTTCAAGTCTAACTACTAGAAACTGGTTTTGAGGCCTTGGGAAGATATTTATATGCTCCAAATCAAATCAAAACACAATGATATTGAAGAACATTAAAGAGTTTTGAGAAAAGAGAAGAAAAGTGAGCTTTAACTCCTATTCTTTGAAGTTTCAACCACTCTCAAGCAAAAGGAAGCCTCCAAGCATTCAAAAGCCTTCAAGAGCATTGAAGATCATCCATTCTTGGGCATTCAAAAGGCTTCAACAAGTTCAAAGCAACTCTATATCGAGCTACAAAAAGATATCCACTTTGTTTTAGAAAGCTTACATTGGTTCTTTATATTTAAACCATATTTCTTGTAAGGGTTCTTGGTTAGCTTATTGTAAAACCAAGTGAGGTTATTGGTAAGCCTTGAAAAACCAATTAGGTTGGTGGTTAGCCCATAAAACCACTAAGGTTCTTGGTTAGCCCGGAAAACCAAGGGAGGTTGTTGGTTAGCCTTATAAAAATCAATTAGGTTCTTGGTTAGCCTGTAAAACCAAATGAGGTTTTGACTTGTTGGCCTTGTGAAAATAAGTTGGGTTTTTGATTAATGAGTCCGCAAAACTAATCAACTGTAATCGGGTGTGATTATAGTGAATTCTCAAGAAAATCTTAGAGAGTGGATGTAGGTGCATTGGATAGCACCAAACCACTATATTTCTTGGTCTTTGTGATTACTTGATCTCTCTCTCCTTGCTCTTTACTTATTGCTCTTTATTTTCGCTGCATTTTATTTTAGAGCATTGCAATTGTTTTAATAGTACCTTGCTAATTTATTTGTTGAATTGGATTGCATTACTTAGTATTAAGTAATCTTAAGTGTTAACTTTTTAGAGATCCAATTCACCCCCCCTCTTGAGTTGCTTACTGGGCAACATAACCCATCCTAGAGAGTCCACTTACAATCTGGCTTATTAATGAGGAAAGGATTGAGCGCATCCTAGATGATTGAGCCATCAGTACCCGGATAAATGACTATCCATGGTATTTGGTCCAATGGCGAGGTCATCCAGAATTCGAGGACTCGTGGATCACCTGTGAGGATCTGCAACACCTCAACCCAGACCTTCCTTAGCCATATGAGAGCCATATTAACCCATACTCGATGAAATCGAGTTCCTCCCATCCTGAAAGAATTGGTGGGGTACCAGGATCCGACACAGATTATTGGGCCCTATCTGGTTTATTGGTTAGGATTTTGAGCCCTTGCTTATGTGTCAAATCTTATAATCAAGTAAGATTGAGTCCTGTAATAAGTTAAGGCAAGATGCCTAAGTTGGTTTGTCTCAACCCTAGTCTAGTTCAGTTGAGTCCCATTGAGTCCTGTACATTTGTATTAGTCTAGTACCGGTCCAATTTTGTACAAGAGAAGAGAATACCCAATTTTGGAGTTCTACTAGGCTTCATCAAGGAGTTAGAGGCCCTCACATCAGCCATAATGGGCCCTTGCTTGCCATCCCAAACGTTTTGATGCCCTAGATGCCAAGATTCCTTCCAGATGCCCAGAGAATATTCCAAGGACCAAGGCACCCCATGATTTCATGAATATAGCATGCACCTCAGCCCAAGAGTCTCTCAAGCCCATATGTCCAGTAAGAGGAGGCATCCCAGGCTTTTTTTCAAGCCCATATGAAGATTTCAAAAACCAAGATACCCAGGGAATATTCTAGGCACCCCAGTCCAAGGTTTCAAGCCCACTTAAAGGCCCATGCACTCAAGCCCTTTGGAGGCTGCCCAAGCCCAATGGAGGATGCCCCTTGCTGCCCTAAAGTCCAAGCCCAAGCCATCTTGGTGTCCAAGCCCAAAGAAAGCTCTTTGACCAAGTCAAATAAGGAGAGAAATCCAATTAGAACAAGGAGAACAAGTTTTAATTTCATTCAAAGTGTATACTCCTAATTCTAAACCCCTTTGTATTCCCTCTCCGACTCTACTTTGTGATTCTATCCTAACAAGGAGAGGACATGGGAAAACTCTATAAATACCCCACCCCCGCTCTTGTAAATAACTCTTTTCATGAATGAAACCTTGCTGAAATTTAGTTCAATTATGTTCAATTATGTTCTTGTGATTGAGGTGTGTGAGTGCTACTAAGTGTGCCCTAGTTCTTCCAAGCCTTGACTGACCAAAGCATCAGCATTCAAACCCTAATACATCCCAAGGAAGAGAGCCCTAGCCATTCTTCAGCCTGAGTCTTCTTCCACCTCTAGCCACTGGCAACAGAAACCCTGATTCCTCTTTTCCCAAACCCTAGTTTTTTTTTTGGATTTTTTATTTATTCTCTTGCTAACCTCAGATGCTTGCAGGATCCCCGAGGTATTCACCTCCAAGGAGGAGGCCCTCTTTGCCTCCAAGACCGATCCCAAATAGCTGCCTGAACCGAGGAACTTAAGGCTTGTCTTCCAGGAAACAATCCCAAGTGCTGTGTGACATTTCATCAACAGGATCTTCTAATTGGTGCTTGGTAAAATCCTTTCCCTCCTAATTTCTAATTTGTTGAAGATACTCTATCCTAACCAAGGGTTTCTCAATCTTCGAGATCCTTTATTTTATTATTTTGCATGAGTTCTTTTGCGGGTATGATGTTTCTTTTCATTACTAGTTTTCCTGCTCATCTTTACTTGATTTTGGGTCATTAGCCTGCAAATTAAAATTCTAAAAAAATTACAAAAAAAATTAGTTTTCATTTTCCTGCAATCATGGTAGTCCTAGGATCATCCCACATCACTATGAATCAAGCAGTAGATAGTGGGACTTCAAAAGTTTCCCGGCTTACATCTCTGGACTATGAGTAAGGCAGTTGAGTGCGGGGCTTCTGAAGTTTACCGACTTGATTTGCCAAACTGTGAGTCAAGCGGTAGATAATGAGACTTTGAAAGTTTCCTGGCTTACATCTCCAAATAGTGAGCAAGGTAGTTGAGTGCGAGGCTTCTAGAGTTTCTCAGCTTTGCTTTGCCAAACTTGGAGTCTGATGGATAGAGTGTGGGGCTTCTGCAGTTTCTCAGCTTTGTTTCACCAAACTTAGAGTCCAACGGATATAGTGCAGAGCTTCTAGAGTTTCTTCGATTTTCTTCACCGAACATGGAGTTTGATGGATAGAGTGCAGGGCTTTTGGAGTTTCCTGAGTTTGCTTCGTCGAACTTGGAGTCCGACAGATAGAGTTCAGGGCTTCTATAGTTTCCCAGCTTTGCTTCACCAAACTTGAAGTCTGATGGATAGAGTATGGAGCTTTTGGAGTTTCCCAGCTTTGCTTCACCGAACTTGAAGTTCGATGGATAGAGTGCGGGGCTTTTGGAGTTTCCGAGCTTTGCTTCGCCGAACTTGGACTCCGATGGATAGAGTTCCTGCATAGGTGGGAAACAGTGTTGCACCAAAAAGGAACTTTTATTATTGAGATAGAGTCTTACATTATTGGCAGTACATCCTCAGGTTACTGGCATTCCAGGTCTAAGGGAACCGGGCACCATCGAGTTCGACGAGGTAGTAGGCTCCATGTGGCAGAGCCTCAACCACCTTGTAGGGACCTTTCCAGTTTGGAAAAAGTTTGCCACATTCCCTAGGTTGTGAGACTTCTGCTCGTCATAAGACCAAATCACCCGGGTGGAAGGCCTTTAGCTTCAAGCGAGAATTGTAATACCGAGCCACCCATTGCCTATAGGCTGCCATTTGGAGCCGAGCCTTATCCCTCATCTCTTTAAGCAAATCCAGGTTAAGCAGGAGGCAGGTCAAGTTTTTAGCTTTGTTGTATGCTCCACTTGCAACATGGGTAGGCCCACCGTCACCGGAATCATAGCCTCAAAACCAAAAATGAGATTGAAGGGTGTCTCACATGTTGCCATCCGAGATATGGTGTGGTAGGCGCATAGCACACAGGGGAGCTCCTCGGTCTATTAGCCTTTGGTCTCATCTAGTCTAGTATGGAGTCCTTGGAGGATGGTCTGATTGGTCACCTCAGCCTCCTCATTGGTTTGAGGGTGAGCCACTGAATTGAAGTGATGGTGGATGTTGAGATTGGTATAGAACTCCTTGAATGCCTGATTATCGAACTGCCATCCATTGTTAGTGATGATCAAGTGAGGAAGACCAAAATGACAGATGACTAACTTCTAGAGGAAGGATCTGGCCTTGGCTTTAGTGATCTATGCTAGAGGCTCGACTTCGATCCACTTAGTAAAGTAGTCGATGGCCATAATCAGGTACCTCCGTTGACCAGATATTAGAGAAAAGGAACCCAAGATGTCCATCCCCCATTGGGCGAATATTCACAAAGCAAAGAGTTGGGAGAGAGGCATGGTTAGTTGATGCTGGATTTGAGCATGCCATTGGCAACGGTCATACCTTCTTACAAAGTCAGCCGCATCTTCCCGCATGGTCTCCCAATAGTATCCTTGCCGGAGGGCTCTGTATGCTAGCATCTTGCCCCCACATGGTTCCTATAGAGGCCTTCATGTATCTTCTAAGGTACATAGGCCACCTCCGAGGGCCTCAAACACTTCAATAGGGGGTAGGAGTGGGACCTCCGATAGAGCTACCCATCCAATAGTACAAAGTGCATAGCCTTCTTCTTGAGGAGGCCAGCCTCCATGCAATTCTTGAGCATGTGCCATCGATGATGTACCTGATATAGCGGTCCATTCAACTGGCTTTGAGGATGACCTACTGGACCTTGCCTGAGACCTCGTAGCTGGGTGTCTCCACATATTTGATATAGGCACACCCTAGCGACGAGTCCAGTAGGGTTGCGAGCTTGGAGAGGGCATCGGATGATCGGTGCGAGCATTTTCCCTATGAGGGATATGGGAGATGCTGAAATGCTAGAAGCCTACCGCACTCGAATGCACCTTGCTCTAGATATCTCACCATGTAAAGATCTCAAGCTTCAAATTCTCCTGAGACTTGACCCAAAACTAGCTACGAGTCGATGAAAACTCTCAGGCTTGATACGCCCAGCTCGCGGGACACCTTCAACCTATGAAGAGCACTTCATACTTAGCCTGGTTGTTTGTTGCTTTGAAAAAAAAGTGCAGTGCACACTCGGCCACGACCCCATTAGGGTTTGCGAGGATGAGGCCAGCTCCACTTCCTCTCATGTTGGATGCACCATCCACACGGAGGATCCATGTCATCTCATCTGCTGGTGGTTCCGTGGGATGCTCGAGAGAGGCTTCTTCCAGCTCTTCACTCATCCAGGCGCACTCCACTAGAATGTCGGCTAGCACCTGAGCCTTCTAAGAGGGCCTTGGTCGGTAGGTAATGTCAAACTTGCTGATCTTTATTATCCATTTATCTAGACATTCGGACATGTCTGGATAGCTAAGAATGACCCTTAGAGGCTGGTCGGTAAGGACCGCGATCAGGTGCACTTGAAAGTATGGCCTAAGATGTTGAGCAGACATAATGAGTACAAAAGTTATTTTTTCAGAGCGGTGTACCTGGTCTCCAAGTCTCGGAGTAGCTTGCTGGCATAGTACACTGATCTTTAAACTCCATCTCCGTCTATGCAAACAAGTATCGAGCTGACGTCCCTGGGGAGATCGCTAGATACAAGAGGAGTTCCTCCCTAGTCTTGGGCCTGGAGAGCAGTGGTGGAGACATGAGGAATTTCTTCAGCTCCTCGGAGGCTTCTTGACACTCCTCCATCTAGGCGAAGTCATGTATCTTGTACAGCACCTTGAAGAAAGGCAAGCAACGGTTGGTGGAGCATGAGATAAACTAGCTCAGAGTCACGATCCGATCGGTCAGGTACTATACCTATTTCTTTGAGGTAGGGTGCTCCATGTTGACAATCACCTGGACCTTTTTGAGGTTGGCCTCGATCCCTCTTTGGGTGACCATGAACCCCAGAAATCTTCTAGTAGTGATGCCGAAGCATACTTGGCTGGATTCAGCTTCATCTTATAAAGGTGGAGGTTATGGAAGGCCTCAGTAAGGTCTACGATGTGGTCTGACTCCTAACCACTCATGACGAGCATGTTGTCCACGTAGACCTGCATGTTATGATCGATTTGGTCTTTAAAGACCTTGTTGACTAGATTCTAGTACGTGGCCCCATCATCTTCAGACCAAATGGCATCATCTTTTAGTAGTAGGTCCCTCGATCCATGATGAAGGCAATATGCTCCTCATCTTCTAGATGCATTCGGATCTGGTTATACCAAGAGAATGCATCCATGAAGGTGAGTAAGAGGTATACCGAGGTGGCATCCACCAACTGGTCGATCTTGGGGAGAGGAAAGCTATCCTTTGGACAGGCTCGGTTGAGGTCGGTGTAGTCTACTTAGATCCTCTACTTCTCATTGGCCCTCTTAACCATGACCATGTTCGCCAGCCAGCTGGGATACTGGACCTCTTGGATGAAGCCCGTAGTGAGAAGCTTTTTCACCTCTTCATTGATGGCCTTCTATCTCTTCGGGGTGAAGCTCCTCTTCTTTTGGTAGACCGGTCAGCATTTCGGGTCAACGTTTAACCTATGGTTGATAATGTCAGAATGAATCCTGGGCATGTCCACCATGGTCCAGGCAAAAACATCAACATTTTCCTAGAGGAAGCTCAGGAGGTATGCCCTTTCATCTTCATATAGCTGGGCTCCCACCTGTACCATCTTCGAAGGGTCCGTCCCGAGGGGAAAATATAATAGATGCTCAACCAGACCACACTTGGTGTCCTACATCCTTTGGTCAAGCTGGTCGGTGATCGGGTCCTCCTCGGCATTCCTGGCCCCAGACATCCCATAGGCAGTGCTGAATTGGCTATGGGGTCCCCCTCATCTTTCCTACTCTGTAGGGGGTTGGGAACTGAACTAGAAGCCATTTGGTTGATATGACCACATTGAGCAAGTTGAGCCCAGGGTAGCTGAGGATCATGTTATAGGCTGAGGGGAGCCTGACAACTATGAAAGTCATCATTACAGTATTCTACCGGGGAGGCATTTCGATGGTGATAGGGAGAGTGATCTCCCCTTCCACCTCCACTGAGTATTTAGTAAAACCAACTAGAGGGGTGTGCATCGGCCTCAATAGGGTAGGAGATAGGTTCATCTTGGAGAAAGCATCATAAAAAAGAACATCAATCAAGCTTTCACTATCGACCATAATTTATTTTACATGATGCTTAGCTATCATCATCTCGATGATAATAGCATCGTTATTTACATTCTCCACCCTGATTTCTCTTTTTCTCATGAAAGGGAGTACATTGTCAGACCCTTTCCCCACCCTAGTTCTACTCGAGCTATGCTCTATCCCCCAAGAGATCATGCCCACGAGCCTTTTAATGGGCTAGTTATCGATGGGAGGAAGAGCCGCAAGTGCTTAGGGTTCAAACGAGGTCTTGCCCCCCACAAACTTTTTGAGGTAGCCCCTTCTAATGAGGTATTCGATCTCCCTCTAAAGATGGAAACATTTCTCAGTGTCGTGGCCATGGTGGCGATAGAACTTGCAATACTTCAACTTGTCGTGACCAACAGATGGCCTTAATAGGGGAGGGCAGTGCAGGTAGTGCTCATCCTCGATGTTCATGAGGATTTTGGATCTTGGAACAAGGAGAGGAGTGTATCTTTCTTCTTGGGCAGGAGCGCTCTTCGACTTGGGCTCGCTCAGAGATTCGGGGTTGTCTTGGGCCCGTGTGTCCCGAAGGGCTCCCCCTAAGGCTGCTTCTTTGGGGACCTCCCATCTAGCTCCCTTTTAGTCCAGTCCACCTCCTCTGCTCAAATGTACTTGTGTGCCAGGAAGAGGAGCTCAGAGTAGGTCTTGGAAGACTTCTTGTCGAGGGAGTAGGTGAAGCGGGAGGTCCTGAGCCCCCTCTTTAGTGCCAATATGGTAATGGGCTCATCCAGGTTGTAGATTTCCAAGGTGACAACTTTGAAGCAGGACACGTAGTCCCGCAAGGACTCATGGTCCTATTGGTGGATGGAAAAGAGGCTATCAACTTTACGTGGCACCTTCCTATAGGCATCGAAGTACGTCACGAGCTTTTTCTCCAATTGCTTGAAAGAGTCAATGCTCCTTGGCTCAAGGAGGGTGTACCAAACCCGAGTAGCCTTCTGGAGCGTAGCTAGAAAGGAAATACAGAGAACGACATCAATGGCCCCCTGGACCCTCATGAGGGCCTTGTAGCTTTCGAGGTGGTCCAGGAGGTCAGTGGTCCCATCGTGGGGATCCACCTAAGGCATGCGGAATCGGCTAGGAATTGGTTCCTCTTGTATTCCATGGGAAAAAGGGAGATGGGTGTCATAGCTCGTAGGCTCGCATGAAGAGCCCTACAGATTAGCAAACTGGTGGGATAGCTCGGCCAGCTTGCACTCTTTTTCCTCCAGGAACCTCTTAGCTCGATGCCTGATAGCCTCGTCGGTGGAACCATCTACCAAGGCTATTGGAGGAGAGGGAGGAGAAGGCTGGAGGAAGTCACGCCAGGGAGCCTTACCATGGCAGTGCTTGTGATGCCATGAGGCACCGTGGTCCAAGATCGGGGACTGACTCTCCCGGCTAGCTAAACCACTCCATTGCCTCTTCATTGGGGTCTGGAGGCTTCCCTGGGGATAGGATGTGGCCCTCGGGTGTGATGGCCTTCCTTGAAAAGATCGTAGGCTACCGTGAGGGCTAGCAGCTTGGGTCGCAGGGGTTCCAGGTTACTACTGGGTTACTAGGAATGGATGCTGATGCTGCAGCTATTGCACTACCACAACCAAGGAATAGACCTTCTGGGCAAGTGTAGTGAGCTGAGGGTCCACTAGAGGTGGAGGTGGTAGAGCGGGGAGCTTCCTCTCCAGGGTATGCAGGTCACTACGGTGTGGAGGGTCACCCACGTGGCTGACGGAGGCTTCCCGCATGCATGTCACCACCATTTTGTTGGCAAGAATCTTCTTGCAACGAGGGACTAGTCTAAGCTGGCTGCCCGACACACCCTTTCCTAGCAAGCTATCTGTTATCGCCTAGATCGCCATAGCCTACAGCTCCTATATGGCACCGATGGATGAACTTACTGTCTGGTACCTTTTGAGCATGACCGGCCCTGCAAAAAAGAGGAGACCCGGGCTAGGGATCCCAGCAAGGGCACTCCGATGATCAAGTCAGTGGGTGATCAAGGGGAACAGATCCTCCATGATAGATCCCGGTATGGTCTCCATGTTTAGAAGATTCGACAGAATATAATTGGGAAGTTAGAGTAATGGGAGCAAAGCCATGGGGGTTGCTGCTACATAAGCTCTTGGGAGAGTTTCCGAGTGTTTCTCTTGTCCTTGAGCTTTCCTTGCTTTTCCTACCTCTTGCTTACCTTCTTCAGAGGCCCCCCTGAGCTTCTTAAAGAAGCATAGTTATCTCGCAGGGTGTAAAGCCCAGGTCTGGCATTTGCTGGGAATGCCTCATGCAGGGGAGGCATAGGCTTGTTCCCCCTCCCTTTTGAGGAGGGGGACAAGGTCCGCAGCCTTCAGGGAGGTTCTACCATGGCTGCAGGTGAGGTATTGCAAAGTACACATTCCTTCAGTGGTGAGTGTGTGTAAGGAAACATTATGTAGGCAATAGTGATGCAACTTTAAAAATTTTTTTAACCTTGCATCACAGTGAAAGACTAGATTAATCATATTAATCAACATAATATTAGAACATTTCTAATATAGGCCTACAAACAGGATCATGTATGAATATTAACATGTAAATGAAAGAAAACACAAGCACACAAAGTCGTGCATCACATAAAACCACTCTATGTTCGTTGCACTTTCTAAAGCACACTTCTTTAGCAAACTCACCAAGAACTTTACTTTTAATATGATGCAACACTCACTGGGTTGAGTAAAAGCTCACCAAGGAAGACAATCCCTCTGAAAGCCACACACGTGTCCGGCCTCTATAGGTAATCCACACCGGAGTTCTTCCTTGACCTTCTTCCTTTGAAGTGGTAGCTTTGCCGGAACAAATTGGCTTATGGACTTTTCTTCTTCTTCTTCTTCGGGATGCTCCAGGAGATGAAGAAGCACTATGGAGGATTTATGAAGTGCACTCAAGAACCCTTCCCAAGAGACTCTTCCCAAGCCTAGAACACTAGGCAGCACACACACAAACCCAAACTTTTCTTCCCAATACAAAGGTTTCAAGCTCTCCTTCTTCTTTTCTCTTTTTTTTCTTTTTAAAAGATTTTTCTAGCAAATAAATTTTAGAAATGTCTGTCTCTCACGTCCTCATCAAGCCCCTATATGTAGGTAAGTGGGGAGAGAAGAAAAGGGGAGAGTTACATAAGTTATGGGATTGCATAATGATGGGGATTACAAAAGATTCAAGGCCATGGGAGTTATATCCTTTTAAATTCAAACTAAATTCTAAATTTAAAACTTAAATCAAAGTTTGAATTCATAATTCAAACTTTATTTTGAAATGGGATGTGTTGCCCAGGTGGCTTCCCAAGAGGGGGGTGAATTGGGATTAAAAACTTTTTGCAAGTATGTGCACTTTGAAATTCTTTTAGTGTAGAAGTGAAGTGTGCAAAGCGGAAGTAAGCAAATTAAAGCAATCAAGCAATGAAATCACAATCACAAACACCAAGAAGTAGAGTGGTTCGGAGCAACCGGCTCCTACATCCACTACCCAAGGACCACTTGGGATTTCAACTATATCCCCCAACCGGAATACAGTCGGATTATTTTACTAGGCTCACAATCCAAACCTATACACTTTGGTTTTACTGGGATCACCAAAGAAACCCAAACTCCCTTTAGTTTTACACGGGATTACCAAAGAAAACCCAAACACTTGGTTTCAAACCGAAAAAACCAAGAACTCAAACTTAAGTTTTACAAGGTTCACCTAAAACCTTCAACTCTCTCTCTAAATACAGCCCCTTGCTGTTCTAAGAGAGCAAACCAAGATAAAGAATGTAAAATAAGCAACTACAACAAACCAAAGTTGTTTCGATGTTGCCGATGAAGATCAAAATGAAGTCAAGCTTTAAATACACTTCAATGCTCTTCAAAGCTGCTTCTTCCCTTCTTCAATGAGTGGATTCAATGATGTAGTGGAGTTGGTGAAGCTTTGAATCTCACTTGAATGCTCTTTGAGGTAGGTGAAGGAATGACTTGGAAGCTCTTTGTTCTTTCAAGAATATTCAGCAATAAATCTCCATTAATTCATTAATCCTTCAGAAATGATACCCTTTATAGTTGTTCAAGTGATATGGCCATTATAGGGCCTTGGGAATCGTGAAATTGCCGTTGGAGGTGATTTGGCATTCAAATTTCAATTTCTGTAACTAGTCGTTGAAGTGCAGACAACGGCTCTACGAGCTGGCTCGAGCTTCAGGAGTCAGCTCGAAATCTTAGAAATGCCAAACACAAAGTTCTGTAGGAGCCGGCTCTTTGACTAGGAGTCGGCTCTTGCCTTCAAGCTTTCAGTCTTGACAAACATGCATACCTGGAGTCTGCTCTTGATCTGGGAGTCAGCTCTAGTTCTCAGAACTTCAAAAACTATATTTCTGTAAGAGTTGGCTCTTGAGCTGGGAGTCGGCTCTTAGTTCTGAAACTCTAAATTTTCCTCCATGCCGTGCCATTTTGAGTCGGCTCTTACAAGTCTTTAAAAATTTGCTTCAAGCTTCCAAAAAACTTCATCATTGAAACAACTAGAAGCTACTTTACATACTTTGTCAAATTATTTACACTTTTAAGCCCATTCTTCATGATTACAACATTCATAACTAAGGGCCTTTGCAAACTCAATTGAATTTCCTTAAGTGAATTTGAATACCATTTTAAAACCAAGGTAATTCATTCCTGCATAAACTTCTTAAACATTTGTAAAGAGTTAGTATCAAATACATGCTCCAATATTTTGTGATCATCAAAATCATTCCTGTTGGGGTTTCCGGTGCACCGTAGCGGAAGTGTAATTTCAAAATGATGAAACTTGCACCATAATCCCTTAGCCAAAATCTCCTTATTCAGGATTAAAACATATATTGAACATTTAAACATACATTGTTAGAATTAGAGTACCAACCTGTAATCGCTAATTCCAACAAAGTTGATGTTGAAGGGGCTGATTGAATTCACCAGGCATCTAAGTGTCCGCCCTCCGATGGTGATCCACACAGAGCAGTGATCAAGACAACTCTATCTTCTTTTCAAAGGTTCCTTCTATTGAGTTCTTCTTCCTAGAACTCAATTGCTTGGACTATGGCTTGAATTCCTCCACACAAAAGCTTGCTTTCCTTTCCTTGACTCCTTCTCCTCCTTCCACCAAGACCTTGGCCCTTTAGACACCCTTGTCTTGAAGGAAAAGACCTTGTCCTAAGAGGACATAGGCTTGTCTTAAGTTGGAGGAGAAATTAAGACAATGATGTCTTAATGTAAGAAAGAAAGGAAGAAATCATAACTTCTTTCTTTCCTTTACCATCGGAGACTTTTACTTTTATTCTTGTTCAGTAGCAGAGTTTCGACAGAGGTTTACCCTATAAAGGAAACAATGCAAGAGCAAGAAAAAATAAAAGAGTCTTCAGGAGAGGAAGAAAGAAAAGATTACTATGTTCTGAATTTTCCCGACCCTTTAAATAATTCTCAGATAGGCGCCTACACACCTCTCCGTAATGACTTTCTCACACCCTTCTCAATTTCTCACGCCCCATCCTCCCATCTCACGGCCTTCCAGATCAAATCCCATGGCTTTTCTTAAAGGAAAAACCGCGGTGTTTAAAAAGGAAAGGGGTCGCGACTTTTCATCTCCGAAGAGATGTTATTTCGCGCGCCCGGGAGGAAACAGCGACTTTTGTCTTTCTTAAAAGACTTCTAGCCATTGGATTCCCATCCAAAGGGAGGTATTTGAGGGCTAATGAGTAAGCAAGGAGGCCGCCCCAAATAAAATCATCGGAAAAATTTTTGGGGCGCGCCAAGAGTCCATGCGCCATGGACTCTTCCTTAAGGCACGCCAAGAGTCCATGCGCGCATGGACTCTTGGCATTTGGCGTGGAGAAATAAAGGGGGCAGGTGGGGAGGCTAGCCAAGCTACATGGCTAGCCAATAGGGTTAGCCATATTCTGGTTTTCTCAATTAGGGTCTAATTAGGTCCAATTAGAACCTAATTTGAACCAATCCGGAACCCTAATTCGAATCCGATCCGAATAGAAGTTAGGGTTTGCAACACCTACTAAAGTGTTATCCTGCAAAGATGATTTAATTCCAAATTAAACTCTTGATCAATCCTCTTAAGTGTGTGACCCATTGGGTTCCACATCTAGCCAGCAGTGGGTTCGAATACAAGTTGACCTAATTTGATTAGAACTCTTTCTAATCGATTTAGGTCAAACCGGGCTTACCCGATTCGATCAATTAGGACTCTTCCTAACATGTGATCTTTGAACTTGATCAACCCACAAGACAAGATTGACGTCTAGCAACGTGTCATGTCTACCCGGAAGATATGAAAATTCTGGTGAAATACCAAAATTACCCTTCAGTAGAGAGTTACCGTACAATTAAATCTTTCGATCAGCCTGCACCCAAAATATAACTATGGATATGGATATATGTCAAATCCAATATTATATTTATTTCTAGCTCAATCTTATAATGATGATTCGATTATCTTGATATTAGAAACCATCTCTAATATCTTCACTTTGATCAAAGATTTCCTGAATTATCATGCGATTGTTGACTAGCTGGATGCAATCTCCTCTTGCTAAGAGTGATCGATTCCTTGTTGACCTACTCATTACCTTCATATCCAATTCACCATTCCCAGTATCAATCCTGTGCATGGCTCAGTGTCATGATTAGGATTGAACCAAAGAATGGGTTCATGTACATAAGGTACTTATGGCAGTCTCAGGTCAAAAGATTACTTGTACCACTCCCACTATGAGAACCTTCTATTGACATGTAGCTAAGACTCCATTAGATGTTCTCAAGTTGGATCATATCAGTGAACTCATTCTCCAATGAGCACCCACATCCCAGTATTAGTGTCATACACAAGTGACTGTGAGAGCAGTCACCCTTTCCAATATACCCGGGATGTGCTAGTCTTTATCGGAAAAACCCTGATCCCCTACTCAAGGTTCCTTTGACTAGAAATATTTTAGATTAAGGTTTTAAGTTTTTAGGTCTCACTGGTATGATCTCATCATAATCCTAAAATCATGGCCCTAATCTATGGGGTTCATCATAGAATATAAACACAGCATATGATGAAAAATAATGCCTTTATTTAGAAAATTGTCAATTACAATGGTTTGGGAGATACAACATAGATTGGCTTGTAGGGCATATCCCTTTCAATCTCCCACTTGCACTAAAGCCAATCGCCTTTAAATATTAATCCCATACATTCGAGGTGGCGATCAAAATCTCGCTGTGGTAGAGCCTTAGTGAACGGATCTGCTACATTATTCTTTGTATCAACTCTATCTATGTAGACATCTTATCTCTCTACTATTTCTCGGACGAGATGGAAGCGTCTCAGAATGTGCTTGGACTTATGATGAGCTCTCGGTTCCTTAGCTTGAGCAACAGCCCCAGTGTTGTCACAGTAAAGTGGCACTGGGTTTTCAATTTGAGGAACAACACCCAACTCTGTGATGAACTTCTTCATCCAGACTGCTTCCTTGGCGGCTTCACTAACAGCTATGTATTCTGCCTCTGTGGTTGAGTCAGCTATAGTCTGCTGCTTGGTACTCTTCCAACTCACTGCTCCACCATTTAGGGTAAAAACATATCCCGAAATGGATTTGCTATCATCAGGGTCTGATTGAAAACTAGAATCAGAATAAGCTTCTAGTTTAAGATCAAAACCACCATAAACCAGAAAAATATCCTTAGTCCTTCTTAGGTACTTAAGAATATTTTTAACTGCTTTCCAATGATCCTCTCCTGGATCAGCCTGAAACCTACTGACAATGCCTAAAGCATATGCCACATCAGGCCTGGTACATAACATGGCATACATTATGGATCCTATTGCCGAAGCATAGGGTATAGAATTCATTCTATTTCTTTCTTCAGGTATCTTAGGAGACATCCTTTTAGAAAGATGTATGCCTTGACTCATAGGAAGATAACCTCTTTTACTTCCTTCCATGCTGAATCTTTTCAGCACTAAGTCAATGTACCTAGATTGGGATAAACCTAGCATCCTCTTAGATCTATCTCTATAGATCTTAATACCTAGTATATAGGATGCTTCTCCCAAATCTTTCATGGAAAACTGGTTTGATAGCCAATGTTATTACATGCATAACATACAATCCTTGAATTTGAATAATAACTACGAGATGTTGCAAATTTAGGTCTAACATATTTAGAACTAATAAATTTAGGAGCATATGAAGTAGAAGCAGAAAATGTGTTTGAAATAGAGCTTTTATAACCAATTCCAAATCTATTATTTGTTTCTTTTTGATCTTTCAAAATTAGCTCAAGTTTGTTAGAACTTAGGGTTAATTTTTCAACTAAAGGTTTCAATTTTTGAACTTCTTTCTTTAGTTCATCATTTTCATTTTTCAAATTCTTATTTTTATCAAAAAGTTCTTCTTTTTCAATTTGAACAATCTTAAGTCTTTCACAAACCAAATTTAGTTCTCTTTGTAAGATTTTGTTTCTTTCACAAGATTCATTTTTGTCATTTTCAAATACATCACATTTGCTTTTTAAATCTCTGAATTTCAAACCAGCTTTTTTATATTCTATCAATAATTTGTGAAAAGCATTATGCAATTCATCATAAGTGAATTCTAAGTTAGGTTCAGAAGTACTTACCTCATCCTCCAAACCCATAAGATAGATTTGCGTTGTTTTTGTTGTCTCTTCATCCTCTTCGGTAGATGTAGTTTCATCACTGTCATTCCAAGCAGCTAGCATTGCTTTCTTCTTCTTTCTAGAAAATATTTTCTTCTTTCCTTCAGGGCAATCAGGCCGGATGTGTCCTGGTTTCTTACATCCATAGTAGATAGGTACTAGTTCTTTATCTTTTTCTTTATCTTTTTCTTTGTCTCTTTCCTTTTCTTTTCCAAAGTCACCTTTTCTGTAATGCTTTCTCCATCTATTCATTTTTCTTCTGCCCATAAACCTTTTGAATTTCCTCATAACTAGGGCAATTTCATTACTTCCAAGATCATCATCATCAGAAGAATCAGATTCTTCATTCTTATCTTCCTCAGTTGCTTTAAATGCAATGGCTTTCTTTCTTTTTGTATCTTCTTCAGTCCTTTGTTGCATAGCCAATTCATGTGTAATTAAGGATCCAAGCAGCTCATCCAGTGGCTATGTATTCAGGTCATTTGCTTCGTGAATTGCTGTCACTTTGGCTTCCCACTTATCTGGCAAAGATCTTAATACTTTTTGGACAATATCAGCATTAGAATAAGTTCTACCTAGACTCTTGAGACCATTTATAATATCGGTAAAACAAGTATACATGGCAGATATAGTCTCACTAGGATCAATCTTAAACAACTCATAATTATGTACAAGCAAATTGATTTTAGATGTCTTAACTTGAGAAGTGCCTTCGTGTGTAATTTCTAATTTGTCCCAAATTTCTTTAGCAGAATTACAGGTTGAAATTCTGTTAAACTCATTTGGGTCTAAAGCACAATACCATAGATTCATCGCTTTGGCATTTAACTCGGCTAATTTCATATCATTCTCATCCCAATCCTCTTCTGGCTTGGGAACCTCTACATCATTAACTTTAATTATGGGTGTGTGAGGCCCTTTCATGATAATTTTTCATAGATGAAAGTCTACGTCTTGAATGTATATCTTCATTCTTGCCTTCCAATAAGTGTAATTAATTCCGGTGAAGAGTGGTGGTCTATTTGTGGATTGACCTTCGGCCAATGAAGTACTCATAGGATTTGCCATATGTCTTTACTCTAAGTAACTTTCAGAGATTCTGCTCTGATTCCACTTGTTGCCCAGGTGGCTTCCCAAGGGGGGGTGAATTGGGATTAAAAATTTTTTGCAAGTATGTGCACTTTGAAATTCTTTTAGTGTAGAAGTGAAGTGTGCAAAGTAGAAGTAAACAAATTAAAGCAATCAAGCAATGAAAGCACAATCACAAACACCAAGAAGTAGAGTGGTTCGGAGCAACCGGCTCCTACATCCACTACCCAAGGACCACTTGGGATTTTTACTATATCCTCCAACTGAAATACAGTCAGATTGTTTTACTAGGCTCACAATCCAAACCTATATACTTTGGTTTTACCAGGATCATCAAAGAAATCCAAACTCCCTTTGGTTTTACACGGGATTATCAAAAAAAACCCAAACACTTGGTTTCAAACCGAGAAAACCAAGAACCCAAACTTAGGTTTTACAAGGTTCACCTAAAACCTTCAACTCTCTCTCTAGATACAACCCCTTGCTGTTCTAAGAGAGCAAACCAAGATAAAGAATGTAAAATAAGCAACTACAACAAACCAAAGTTGTTTCGATGTTGCCGATGAAGATCAAAATGAAGTCAAGCTTTAAGTACACTTCAATGCTCTTCAAAGCTACTTCTTCTCTTCTTCAATGAGTGGATTCAATGATGGAGTGGAGTTGGTGAAGCTTTGAATTTCACTTGAATGCTCTTTGAGGTAGGTAAAGGAATGACTTGGAAGCTCTTTGTTCTTTCAGGAATATTCAGCAATAAATCACCATTAATTCATTAATCCTTCAAAAATGATCCCCTTTATAGTTTTTCAAGTGATATGGCCATTGTAGGGCCTTGGAAATCGTGAAATGGCCATTGGAGATGATTTGGCATTCAAATTTCAATTTCTATAGCTAGTCATTGAAGTGTAAACAATGACTCTATGAGCCGGCTCGAGCTCTAGGAGTCGGCTCGAAATCTCAGAAATGCCAAAAATAAAGTTTTGTAGGAGCTGGCTCTTTGACTAGGAGTCGGCTCTTGCCTTCAAGCTTTCAGTCTTGACAAACATGCATACCTAGAGTCTGCTCTTGATCTGGGAGTCAGCTCTAGTTCTCAGAACTTCAAAAACTATATTTCTGTAAGAGTTGGCTCTTGAGTTGGGAGTCGGCTCTTAGTTCTAAAACTCTGAATTTTCCTCCGTGTCGTGCTATTTTGAGTCGGCTCTTACAAGTCTTTAAAAATTTGCATCAAGCTTCCCAAAAACTTCATCATTGAAACAACTAGAAGCTACTTTACATACTTTGTCAAATTATTTACACTTTTAAGCCCATTTTTCATGATTACAATATTCATAACTAAGGGCCTTTCCAAACTTAATTGAATTTCCTTAAGTGAATTTGAATACCATTTTAAAACCAAGGTAATTCATTCCTGCAAAAACTTCTTAAATATTTGTACAGAGTTAGTATCAAATACATGCCCCAATATTTTGTGATCATCAAAATCATTCCAGGGGTCAACAGGATGCAATGATTTAAACCAATCACATTAGACCTAACCCGAGCCCAAACCGAATCACATTCGATTTGCTCCAAACTAAATTGTTCAATTAAATTGAGTTAATCAAGCAATCACATTGCCACTAACCCTCCATATAATCACCATCATTTAGTAATTAAAATCTTTATCACAATATTTATAACATGATGTGTCAACACTTGACAAATCATCAAATCCCTACAATTGAGTCAACTCATGCTTCTAATCGACTCTGAAATGTAGATGGACAATCAAATTGTCCAAAGAGTCCAACAAGATTCCCAATTATTCAATAGCCATTAGGTCAATCAGAAACCCCTATGGTGTGTGATCCCATAGGTTTGAACATTAAGCCGATAGTACTGAAACACTTCTAGTACCAGCCAAAGTCGCCATCTAGAAATGACACCAAGCATCCAGATATGTCAAAGGTTGCAGAGCAACTATCAAGAACCAAATAGGTGTTGGGTTTCAGTGGCACAATGGAAGAATGGATTTCAAAGATTTTCATTTTGAAACTCCAAACAACTTGAAACCCTAAGCCCAAGATCATTTATTCATTACAATTAACAAGTCATTCAATTAGGATTTGGAAGAATACCTGGAATGCTAATTCCATTTTCTTTCCACTAGGCACACAAGTGCATGCCCTCCAGAGGTGATCCACACAGGAATTGATCCTAGAAAGCACTCCTTAGTAGGTTGCTTAAACCATTGGGACTCTTTACTTTGGCCTTTCTTCCTTTGGCAGCCTCTCCTTCCTTGCTCAGACCCTTGCCCTCCAGTAGAGCACTCTAAGCCCTCTTCAAAACCTCTCTTCACTCTCTTTATCACTTCCTAAATCTCTTCCTAAACCCTTGTCTTAAAATTGTGGACTTGTCTTAAGACAAGACCTAAGTTCTAACAAGAGAAGGAGGATACAAGGATAGTCTAAGTGGCAAAGTGTAAGAATGCAGGAAAGAAAAGATGAAATCAGATTGCCTTCAGCCTAAACACTGAAGGCTATTTATAGGAGATGGAGAGGCACCAATTATGGCTCTTCATTAGCCCTTGATCTGTCAAATAATAAATCACATAAGACCCTTCATTAAGAAGGAGTCTTATCTTGAAAGATCATGACTCTTCCTACGCCTAAAGCCATGGTCCTTCCTGTGCCAAATGCCTTTTCTCCTTATTCCATGTGGCATGTAACTGGCTGATAAGGGTCTTAAGATGGCATGGAAGCATTGTGACTTATCCAAGAGTCAAGTTCCTTCAATGAGAAGGACTCGTGGAATTAAATCATCTATGGTTAACATGAAGGGATGCAACCCTTCATGTGAGCGCCAATGTTTCTTCACTGCCCATCCATTTTCCATCGATAATTAGCCATAGCATTTGGACATGGGATAAGGCTAGGGATGCCATGTTTCATCTGGAAACCAAATCCCATAAGCAGAAGGACTCTAGGTCCTTTTCTGCATGCCATATATTCCTATGCACAAAATAAATTGGTGCTAAGAGTCCCTTCAACTTTGGACTCTTCATATAAATTAGATAATGGCTGATAAAATCTAGATAAAACTAGATAATTGCTGCCCCACTTTAGACTCAACCCAATCTAGGAATCCCTCAAATTGGTTAGCCCATTAAGCAACCTTATGGACCTAATTCAATTGGGTCAGGAGTTAAGTTAGCCTACACATGCTAGTGTGTAATCTAGCTAACCAATTAGGATCCCATTGTTGGGTTTCGGTGGCATAGTAGAAGAATGGGTTTCAAAATTTTTCATTTTGAGACTCCAAATAACTAGAAACCTTAAGTCCAAGATCCCTTATTCATTACAATTAACAAGTCACTCAAATAGGGTTTGAAAAAATACCTGGAATGCTAATTCCTTCTTCTTTCCACTAGGCACATAAGTGCATGCCCTCCAGAGATGATCCACACAGGAATTAAACCTAGGAACCACTCCTTAGTAGGTTGCTTAATCCACTGGGACTCTTCCAATGGCCTTTCTTCCCTTGGTAGCCTCTCCTTCCTTGCTCAGACCCTTGCCCTCTAGTAAAACATTCTGAGCTCTCTCCAAAATCTTTCTCCACTCTCTTTATCAATTCCTAATTCTTTTTCTAAACCCTTTTCTTAAAATAGTGGACTTGTCTTAAGGCAAGACCTATGTCCAAACAAGGGAAGGGAGAGACAAGGAAGTCTAAGTGGCAGAGTGTAAGAATGCAGGAAAGAAAGAATGAAATCAGATTGTTTCGATCTAAACACCGAAAGCTATTTATAGGAGATGTGGGGTTACCAAAAGTGGCTCTTCATCAGCCTTTGACCTGTCAAATAATAGATCATATAAGACCCTTCATTAAGAAGGAGTCTTATCTTGAAAGGTCAAAACCTTTCTGTTGAGTCTCAGGTGGTGCATCCAAGGCTCCAGGGAGCCAAGATTTAGGTCTTGGTCCATTCTATCATGGTCACACATGATGTATCTAGGGCTAGGGGTGAGTCTGGGATGAGTCCTAAATGTTAGACTGAGTTTTGGTCAGTTTGGACATTAGAGCCGGCTCGGTTTTGGTTCGAGTCAACTCTAATGGTTGGCACGGTAGGGTAGTAAGGAAAAGTTATGTGGAATGGCATTACATAAACCTCAGCACACAATCCAGAAGTTGATGAGATATGGCATGGATGAGAATATTTCTTATGCTCTCATATCTATGAATGAAGATCTAGAAACATTCAAGGAGGCCATGGATAGTCCTGATAAAGAATCATGGATACAAGGCATAACGAAAGAGATGGAATCTCTCAGGAGGAACAAGACATGGCAGCTGGTGGATCTACCTAAAGATGCTCATGCTATTGGCTCCAAATGGGTGTTCACAAAAAAATCTATACCTTCAGAGCAAGGTGGAGTGAGATATAAAGCAAGGCTAGTTGTAAAAGGATACTCATAAAGGGAAGGAGTTGACTACACTGAGGTATTTTTTCCTGTGGTATGCCATACTTTAACTCGGGTGTTGCTGTCATTGGTGGCAGAACATGATATGGAATTGGAACAGATGGATGTGAAGACAGCTTTCTTACATGGAAGTCTGGAAGAGAAGATCTATACGAAGTAACCTGATGGCTTCATAGAGATTGGACAGGAGGATAAGGTATGTCTACTCCAGAGGTCACTGTATGGTTTGAAGCAATCACCTCATCAGTGGTATCGGAGATTTGATACTTTTGGATGGGGGACGAAAATAAAATGATGAATGAAGAGTTTTAGCAAGCTAACCAGCAAGCAAACTTAAGCAATTAATTATCAAATAAATGGTCTAAATTAATCCAAGAAAAGAATCTTTATAAGAAGACTAGTTGATCTAAATTACAATACCTGAAATGTAGATCTAGTTCAAAATAGAGATTAGGATCTTCATGGCAAGAAAACTATCACTACTATGGTAAGTTAACCTTCAAATGATCAGATCTAATGAAGCTTAGGAAGAGTTTTCCTACCAACAATGATGGCTAATTATTTGGTGGAAGAAGGAGCTCTCATCACTCAAGGATTGAGGTCTAAACCATAAGACTAGCACTCCCTACTTTTAGGACTCACCTTGGCCATGATCCTTGGCTTGGAGACCTTCATCTTGGACTTTGAAAATTAGAGAAAACCTGCATCAAATCAGAAATTAGGCATGGAAGGAGAATTCAAAATTGGAATTGAAACAAGAAGAAGAAGAAAGGGAAAACAAGGAAGTAGAAGATGGCGCCTTCAAGGAATGATGCTTGATTCTTGGATCAAGCAAGGAGCACTCTACCTTTCAAACACTCAAGGGTATTCTACCCTTCAAACACTCATTCAAGAACCTCACACTCTTTTCTCAAACCTATCTTCTAACTCTCAAACTCAAGAACTCCAAATAAGAGAACATAGGGGAACTAGAACAAGAAAGATAGCTTTCTTCATTTAATCCAAAAATAGAATGAATCATAGAATGAATACAAGAGAGGGCCTAGGGCCCTATTTATAGGCTTTTAATCCAAGGGGATTTCATCTGAGCTCGTTCTTTCACTGATACAGGACCGATCAAGATCGGTTCATCTTCTGATGAATCGATGGATGAGGATTATGACTTATTTTGTATTTTTAGGATTTTGATGTACTTCTAGATAATTTACTTTTATGCTTATATGTACTTTGACCTTTGCTGTGTACTTGATGTACAAGTTCCTGGCATATATGAAACACTTTTTGATTCCTCTTATCTTTGTGTTTGATGAGATTAAGTATTATATCTTGAATTGCTCTTATAATTATATATCTTCACTCTTTATTGAATGTATTTCCTAAAGAAAAAGAGTGAGTAGTTTCAAAAACAAATTTATAAACTCTATGATATATCTTATATTTATTTTTCTACCTTTTTAATGATAACAAAAAGGAAGAGTAATTTAGTGAGATTTAAGTATAAATATGTTTACTACTCAAAACTAAAGGGGGAGTAACTTTTAATTTTGAGTATTTTTGAAAAACCTGAAAATCATTTACAAATTTTCTTAAGAAAGGGGGAGCTTTACTTTATGCTCAAATTCAAAGTGAGTTTAATTCTTGAATTTAATGCTCAAATTCAAAGTGAGTTTAATGTTTTATGCTCAAAGTAGGTGTAACAGCTGATGATACAGGCGTATCAAGAACAACAGTGTCAGCTATAGAAAGTATCGGTGTATCTATAATAGATGTATCAATATAGGGCATCTCAATGATAGGTGTTTGAATGTCAGGAGAATCAATAGTAGGTAAATCAATAATAGGTATATCAATAATAGGACTAAGAATAGGAATAGAAACTGGAACTGGAGTGTGATCAACTGATCTAGGAGGAGAGGATGGATCAGGAATCGAGACAGGTGAGAAGGATGGGTCAACAATAGG
Source organism: Areca catechu (assembly GCA_021397845.1). Lineage (NCBI taxonomy): Eukaryota > Viridiplantae > Streptophyta > Magnoliopsida > Arecales > Arecaceae > Areca > Areca catechu. The sequence goes on along the minus strand of CM038039.1, from coordinate 155,280,838 downwards.
GCTTGCAGGCATGTCATCCATCACCTCCGCAACTGGCTCTGACGTAAGATCAGCAATATCAAACCAGAATGAGTCAGTCTCCTCATCTCCATTAATATCTCCAATAATAGTATCTCCATCTCCATCTCCAACAGTAGTCTGAATACTAGTATCAAGATCCATAATGTCATCAGCTGGTGCAAGAGCAGGTACATGAATAGATGCAAGAGCAGTGTTTGTAGTAGGAGCACTCGTCGAAGATCTGGATAGTGCTGAGAGAATAGCCGAGATGCCATTGCTCAGACCCATATGGCTCTCTCTTGTCTTGGTAATAAATACGTCAAGACGTGTCCTCATAATGAATACATCGATCTCGGTGCATCTAACTCTGTCCTCTAAGGTATCCGAAGTACCAGGAGTCTCTGTCTGCACTTGCTATGGCTGGGCTGATGTAGAAGGATCAGGCTGAGCTGGCTGTGCTACCGTCTTAGGCTGAGTCTCGCTAGGTCCAGCCTCACCTAAAAGAATCTGCTCCTCCTCTACTGTATCCTCATCAATATCAACTCTATCCTCGGCCTGACCTGATATCCTCCATGTCCACTGACCTCAGACTAAATGATAACCCATGCGATGCAACGACTTGATGTCATATACATCGGTATGGATCAAAGTATGATAAGGCTCATCCTGAAAGCTGACTTCATACTCCCAAAATAGTACTGTCAATCCCATGCCATACGGTAAGCAGAGCCGCTAGCTAGATGATGCCTCAGTGATCTGATGAACCATCAGAATAGGAAGACAAATCGACGTGCGCTGAATCAGTAAGACCATCACTAACAACTCCCACTCGGTGATATAGTCAAAGCGACCAATCTTCGGCAGAAGAATCTGGGCAACTATATGATGTAGCAATCTCATCTCCGCAGACAACCTCGAAGCTAGAACAGTGGCTCCCTCTGGTAAGATATGGGACTCAAAAATGCACTGGAGACCACTAACTTGATCCATCAGGCTGTCAATAACTGATCCAGTCATGGGTATATCCCATACTCTGCTCAGAGTCTCTGAAGTGATGGGGATATCCCATCCTCTAACCTATGCAACCCAACCATCTGATCCGTGGGCAAGTGATCCGTAGAACTCTCTCATCAACCCGGGATAGTATCTCTCACTGAGCGTGAAAGGAAAAATGGTGGGTTTGCAGGTGCCTACCCTAAGCATGCAACAATAGGGAGCAGGTAAGTATTCTAAAACGATTTTAAAATGCACAGCGAAAACATGCTCCACCCAGGATCTAACGCAATCAGGAAGCATGTACAGATTAAAACATGTTGTAACATGGGCATGTAATGTTTATAAAACATTTTAAATCTATAGATCTACGCATACATGAAATTAAAAACAAAACCCATACCTTATTCCTACTGGGAATAAAACTGGTATAAGCCTGGAATAGGCTGGAATAACTGGAATAAAGTTATTCCAGTCGTCTTCCACCTTGGGTTGAAAACTGGGCTTCCGAAAAGTCCCCGGAACGTCGCCTTCCGGACCTCCGATCGCTCCCAAATTTGAGCTGTAGATTCTTAAGGAAGTCCTCTTCGATTTGGCACTAGTTTCTGCAAGGAAAACTAAGCAAATAAATCGTAAAAATTTGCCGAAGTCTGCTGCACGAAAATGGCAGCAGAACAGAGTAGCTGTCTTCGACGTTGGATTTCGGGCAACTGGAACGATCCCGGCTCGCGTGGTTTGCTCCGAGGAGTAGAAGAATACTCCCTCTAGAGGGGAGACATGCCGGGGGTTCACTGATCCTCTCCTTTGCACGGTGCAAGCCGCAGAATGGAGCTCAGTCACGGTGGAAGGCAGCAATCCTGGTTTGCTGCAATGAATGATTTGAGCACTTCTATCAACAAGGATCAAAGCTTGTTTCTCTCCCTAGATCTCTCCAAACCACAGCCCCCAACTGCACCGGTGGAATTTGGGAAGGGATATACTTCTAACACAAGAAACTCTCACAGCCCTTTTGACCTCACACGGTAAAAAAATTTGGAACAGAGCACCCCCTTTTTTTTTTCTTACACGGTGACGTCCTTATAAAAAACAGGGGACTGCAGGTTTTAAAGGGGAGCAGCAGCCAACGGAGAAAAGAAAACAAAACGTTGGGAGGCCAAAGGATTTCGGAGGCTAAAACCACCCACTAAACCAGCCATTAGGGAAAAGAAATGGGGTTAAAGGCTAATGGGTGGAGGGGAGAAGAAGAGGCGCCGAATGGGCTTCCACCGCATGGAAAATGCCCAGCGAAAAAAATCAGCGTGCAGAGCGTTCAATGGAGAAAAACGATCCAAATGAAATCCGGTTTAATCCAATTAAAACCGGTCCAAATGAAATGGGTTCAAAATAATTTAACCCAAAGGTTGAATCCCAAAAATGGTTTAATTCAAATTGAACGGTCCAAGCCCAATAAATAAAATTCAATTGGTTCACAACCAATTGAAGGCCGAATTTAGCTCCGAATCAGATCCAATCTGATTTAGAAAAATCCTGACACAAACCTGGTCAGCCCGGAACAATTTTCGGTTGACCCAAACAAGGGCAAGACCAAAAAAAGGTGCTCAAAAAAATACCGTGACCATAAAATCGAAGCGATTCCCAATCGTACTCGGTATCCGGATCAGAGAGTTATCCTCTGTGGTGTATGACCTCATAGGTTCGAACCTAAACGGTAGTACTGGAACGATTCCAGTACCAGCATAGGAAACCATCTAGCAATGGGTCCCGGCGTCCGGATAGGTCGAAGATGCGGGAGCATACTATCGAACCTCTGGCATATGGTTACTGTATAATTCATCCCTTTGACCTCTAATGCTCAGGACGACTGATATTGGGCTGCCAACCCAGACTAAGTCAGTCGACCACGTGTCTCAATCTTGCAAGCCTGTGACTCTTTACTAGGGCTACCCCGGTCGAGGATTTGCTAAATTGAGATACAGCGAGACATTCAATCCAAATTGTTCGGATAGGTCAATTCCATCTTGGTCCATCACTGCTCCACAAGTACTTGCCTGTACCCAGAAACCTTCCGTCACCGGATTAAAAATCCGGATAGTCCGGCACCAAAGCACAGGGAGTTGCTTGCAAGCAACCGTGATGACCTCAGGTCAGAGGGACACATATACCCATATCCAATCGTGAGTATCCCTTTGGCAGAAAGGGGTTTCACGGAGTCACGTTCAACGAAATATCATATATCTTACTTGCAGGTCACATCAGTGTCACCACACTCATTTTGGTCAAGAGGACAACCAAACGATGTGAACTGCAACAACTTATACTTGATATATTGCCGTCCTATACAATATATCCTTTGGCTGTGAACAAGGTTTAAGGACTAGTCGATACATCCTCTCTGTATCGAAGTCAAAGTAGCCCTAATGACTTCATCACATGGAAAAAGTTCATTTTTAGGGAAATTCAATATGTGATGAGCTGCCAAATAACAATTTTATTAATTCATAAAATAAATACAGTGCTGAGCCCAACCGCCTACAACCCAGGCGATTGGCTTTGGGACACATTTCCCAACAACTCCCACTTGTACTAAAGCCAATTAGAGGAGTATCTTATACCCATTTCCCATTTACAATAGTCGAACTCTTTGACTCCAAGGGCTTTAGTGAAGGGGTCGGCCAGATTTTCTTTCCCATCGATCTTCAAAAGATTGATGTCGCCTCACTCCACGATTTCTCGTACGAGGTGGTAGCGCCGCAAAATGTGCTTGGTGCGGTGATGAGCTTTTGGCTCCTTAGCTTGAGCAATGGCTCCAGTGCTGTCACAGTACACCGAAATAGGACCTTCTAGGGAAGGTGCCACCCCTAGCTTTCCAAGGAACTTTCGCAACCACACAGCTTCCTTTGCTGCATCTGATGCTGCAATATATTCTGCTTCGCATACCGAGTCTGCAACAGTTGCCTGCTTGGAACTTTTCCAGTAGATCGCTCCTCCGTTCAGGGTAAATACAAATCCTGACACACTCTTGCTATCATCTCTATCTGACTGGAAACTGGAGTCAGTGTACCCCACAAGTTTTAAGTCAGGTTCTCCATAGATCAGCCATTGATCTTTAGTATTTCTTAAATACTTAAGGATGGTCTTAACCACCTTCCAATGCGCCTCACCTAGGTCAGACTGGTATCTACTCACTACTCTTAGTGAGTATGCCACGTCTGGTCTGGTACAAGTCATAGCAAACATGATAGAGCCTACTGCAGAAGCATAAGGTACTCTACTCATGCGCTCTCTTTCCTCAGGAGTTGTCGCACAATCCTTTTTGGAAAGAGTAATTCCAGAACCTATCGGAAGATAGCCTTTCTTGGAATTTTCCATGCTGAACTGTTTCAGCACGGTATCTATGTACGTAGACTGGGACAGTCCCAAAAGCTTCTTGGATCTATCTCTATAGATCTTCATACCTAGTATGTAAGAAGCTTCACCCAAGTCCTTCATGGAGAACTGAGATGATAACCAGACCTTTATTTCTTGTAATGCTGCGACGTCATTCCCGATTAAGAGAATGTCGTCAACATACAGTACCAGGAATACAATCACAGAACCATTAATCCATTTATAGATGTACGGTTCTTCTCCGTTCTTAACGAAGCCGTACGATTTGATACATCTATCAAATCGTAAGTTCCAACTTCGAGATGCTTGCTTAAGTCCATAGATGGACTTCTGCAACTTGCATACTTTTGATTCATCTGTGGATGTGAACCCTTCAGGCTGTATCATATACACCTCCTCTTCCAGCTCCCCATTAAGGAAAGCGGTTCGGACATCCATCTGCCAGATCTCGTAATCAAAATATGCTGCCAAAGCAAGCATGATCCGAATGGACTTGAGCATTGCTACTGGGGAGAATGTCTCATCATAATCGATACCATATCGCTGACGATACCCCTTAGCAACCAGACGGGCTTTATAGGTTTCTACCTTCCCATCTGCGCCCCTTTTCCTCTTGAAGATCCATTTACACCCGATGGGTTTTATTCCTTCAGGCGGATCAACCAATGTCCAAACATTGTTGATTTCCATGGACTCCATTTCGGATCGCATGGCTCCAAGCCATGCCTCAGAGTCAGATCTCTGAAGTGCATCCATATAGGTGATCGGATCCTCATTGTTCTCATCGAGCTCAATGGGATCGCCATCCCGGACCAAGAAACTGTAGTATCTGTCCGGCAGACGCAGTATTCTATCAGATCTCCTAATGGGTTCAGGGTATGAATCAATCATAGCCGGTTCTACGATGTCCTTAGAGTGAGCAGGTTCTTCTATTGGCTGAACTTCATCAAGTTCAATCTTAGAGGCTATAGTTCCTTTTCCAAGGAACTCCTTTTCCAAAAAAATAGCTCTAAGAGCAACGAACAATTTTTGTTCATTCTCCAAATAGAAGAAATACCCTTTGGTTTCCTTAGGATAACCGATGAATAAACACTTGTCAGACTTAGGACCAAGTTTGTCTGTGTCTAAATATTTTACGTAAGCCGGGCAACCCCAGACCCGAAGGTGTGAGATTAAAGGTTTACGTCCATTCCACATCTCATACGGAGTGGAGACAACAGACTTACTCGAAACATTATTTAACAAGTAACAGGCTGTCTGAAGTGCATATCCCCAAAAGGATAGCGGCAGAGTTGCAAAGCCCATCATTGATCGAACCATGTCCAACAAGGTTCGATTCCTCCTTTCGGACACACCATTCAACTGCGGTGTTCCTGGAGGAGTCCACTGAGATAGAATTCCATTCTCCTCAAGATATGTCAAAAATGCACCAGATAAGTATTCACCACCTCGATCAGATCGAAGGGTTTTAATACTTTTTCCAGTTTGTTTTTCTACTTCATTATGGTATCGTTTGAACATTTCAACTGACTCAGACTTATGTCTCATTAGAAAGACATAACCGAATCTCGAAAAGTCGTCTGTAAATGTAATGAAATATTTGTATCCTCCTTTGGCACTTATTGTCATTGGTCCATATACATCAGTATGTATTAGACTTAGGAGTTCTATAGATCGTTCACCTTTTTCAGAAAAAGGTGACTTGGTCATTTTACCAAGTAAACAGGATTCATAAGTGGGCAGTGATTCAGAATCACTGACCTCGAGAAGTCCATCTCCTCGCATCTTGTTTATCTTATTTTGGTTAATATGACCTAGTCTACAGTGCCAAAGATACAAATTATTGACATTATCTAACCTTGGGGGTTTGCTAGAGGTGTACATTACACTAACAGGCTTTGATAGTTCAAATATGCCATTATTTAATCTAGCTTTCATTATAACAGCATTATTCAAAATAACATTGCAAAAATCTCCTTTTATTGATAGTTCAAAACCACAATTGGCCAAAAGGCCTACAGAGATTATGCACATAATGAAACTAGGACAATAGTGACAGTCGACTAGTTCGACAGTACAAGACTCAAAGACAAGACGCAGTACTCCAACCGCCAGTACTGGAACACGATTTCCATTCCCGACGCTCAGAAAAGTTCTCCATCTTCAAATCTTCTGCTAACTTGAAGTCCCTGTAACGAATTACAAACATGAATTGGACTACCAGTATCCAATACCCAGTTAGCAGTATCAATAATTGAGTAATTACAAGGTTTTATCATATAAATACCTTGTTCAGCAGACTTCTACTTTCTCGGCCTGTTCGGATCAAGGGACGCAATATAAAGAGGACAGTTCCTCTTCTAGTGTCCCTTCTTCTTGTAGTGGAAGCACTCTGCAGAAGACTGATCAGCCTTAAACTTCCTGGTCTGACTCGGGCCAGGAGCATTCTGCACCTTTTTTCCCTTTTTATTTATTTTCTTCTTCCCTTTCTTAAAGGGACGACGACCTCTACTTCCTCCCACTAAATTCACCACCCCCTTATTCAGTTGGTGGTCTTTCTCGAAAGTCTGCAGCAACCCCAAAAGACCATGGTAGTTGACTGCAGGCTTGTTCATTCTATAATGATCGAGAAAGTCAAGATAGGAGGAGGGAAAAGAATTCAGGATCGCATCCTTGCCGAGCTGCTCGTGTAAGGGGCATTCGAGTTTGCCCAGTTTTTCAATCAGCTCGATCATGTACAATACATGATCAGTGACTGAACCACCATTCGGCATCTTGGAGTTGTAGATGACACAAGACACTTTGTACCGTTCTACATCATCCGGGGTGCCGAAGGATTCCTTCAATTTTTGAAGGATTTCATCAGGTTGGGCCTCCTCGAATTTGCGACTGAACTCGTCGTTCATCGCAGCAAACATAATGCATCGGACAGTAGTCCGATCAGAAACCCACTTCAAGTAGGCGTCTCTGACCACACTCCGTGCATTTGCAGGAGGGATTTCAGGCGCCGGATCCATTATCACATAGAGGATCCATTCATGCTCCAGAACAATTCTTAACCTTCGATACCAAGTATCGAAGTTAGGACCCTTCAACTTCTCGTTATCGAGAAGTGACCGGAGCGACAAGTTGGAAGACATCTGAAAAGAAAACAAGACCAAATTAGTTTATGAATTAATGACTTAACCAAAAGACTTGGACTTTAGTCTAAAGGTTTCTCCCACTAATTTTTCAGATTGGTAGCCTCTAACTCCAATTCGTGAAAACATTTTTTTTTCAAGTGGGTACTGAAATCCAATAGGCCTCGCATGAGCCCGACTATGGCCAGCTCACCCATACGAGCCTAAAGGTAGGTTCGTAAACCAATTGTTTTCCTAAACAATTTTCAGTAAAAATTTTTGCCCCAGAGAACACCCCAATCGGCCTAGGGGCCTCCTATTGCGGGTCTCTGGTTAGGTCCAACCATTAAAATGATAAACCCAATGCTTCCAGCTAACTAAAGACCAAGCCCGACTATGGCCGGCCCACCTGGTCCCGTTAAGGAGGTTGCACTGAACCATCATCGATCAGATAGAAATTCCATTCGCCGGATGTACACCCGTTCTATGGAACTGCCGATGCACACCAGGCTAGTGGACATATTTCTATCCAACTTAATGGGAGGCTAAGACAATGTCAACTCTTTGACTTAGTCTTTTAAGGACATAATAATTTTAGAGGATTTTTAGTTGTGACAGAAGAGAAGAGACAAGGACATGGATCATCCTCCCACTGAATCAATCAGATTTCAGGAGGGTTGAAATGAATCAACAAATGATCCATGGGCACCTTAAAGATCAGTCAGACCGATCGACCTGGGTGACATGGGTTAACTCGAGTCATTGAGCTTTTCCAATCAGTTCTGGTTGACTCGACTAGCCAGGTAGGTGAGATCATGGGTGAGTATCCGCCATTAACCATCTTTCCTAGACACCAACCAAGTTGGCCAGGAAAGAGGTAGCCTCATACAACCATGATCACAAATGTCAAACCTACCTCGACACCAGTCGGTTTACCAGACCCGATCAGATTAGCCTAAAGACTCGGGCGTCCACAGAGCCACTAATTGGATCCATTTTAGATGAACGGATCAACTATTCTAACTATTAGATAGTTCTAAAGAAGGACCTTAATCAACTTTTGATTAATCTTTTTTTATCCGGTTCAACTTAACCTAGGTCTAACCCAGTTAAGGACCCAATTAGATAACTAACCCAATTAACCCAAAATGGCTTATTCATGTCAAATTAGATTTCATAAACCTAATAATTTATTTTAATAAGCCATACATTTAATCAAAACATTTTTAATTAAGTGTTAATGTAAAACATTTTTCTTTTTACATTACAAAATCATGCATCATATCTAGATTTTATTTCATAAACATTTCATGGCCCAATTATATAACAGACATGTCAAAATTTTGTCTGAACTAAAACAATTTTAATTCCAAGATTTCCTTAAAGGATCCTTCTGAAAAGGCCAACACAGACGATCCGTTTTGTGTCAAAGATACACGGTCATGGTGAAGGTCTCAACTAGGTTCCTAAAAGTACTATCAAGATACTAGAATAGATTAAACTATTTTTAATCTAACATGCATCAAGATTACGTTACATCTGTTAACCTGGCTCTGATACCAGTGAAAGGAAAAATGGTGGGTTTGCAGGTGCCTACCCTAAGCATGCAACAACAGGGAGCAGGTAAGTATTTTAAAATGATTTTAAAATGCACAGCGAAAACATACTCCACCCAAGATCTAACGCAATCAGGAAGCATGTACAAATCAAAACATGTTGTAACATGGGCATGTAATGTTTATAAAACATTTTAAATCTATAGATCTACGCATACATGAAATTAAAAACAAAACCCATACCTTATTCCTGCTATGAATAAAACTGGTATAAGCCTGGAATAGGCTGGAATAACTGGAATAAAGTTATTCCAGTCGTCTTCCACCTTGGGCTGAAAACTGGGCTTCCGAAAAGTCCCCGGAATGCTCCCTTCCGGACCTCCGATCGCTCCCAAATTTGAGCTGTAGATTCTTAAGGAAATCCTCTTCAATTTGGCACTAGTTTCTACAAGGAAAACTAAGCCAATAAATCATAAAAATTCGTCGAAGTCTGCTGCACGAAAATGGCAGCAGAACAAAGTAGCTGTCTTCGACATTGGGTTTCGGGCAACTGGAGCGATCCCGGCTCGCGTGGTTTGCTCCGAGGAGTAGAAGAATACTCCCTCTAGAGGGGAGACACGCCGGGGGTTCACTGATCCTCTCCTTTGCGCGGTGCTAGCCGCAGAATGGAGCTCAGTCACGATGGAAGGCAGCAATCCTGGTTTGCTGCAATGAATGATTTGAGCACTTCTATCAACAAGGATCAAAGCTTGTTTCTCTCCCTAGATCTCTCCAAACCACAGCCCCCAACTGCACCGGTGGAATTTGGGAAGGGATATACTTCTAACACAAGAAACTCTCACAGCCCTTTTGACCTCACACGGTAAAAAAATTTGGAACAGAGCACCCCCTTTTTTTTTTCTTACACGGTGACGTCCTTATAAAAAATAGGGGACTGCAGGTTTTAAAGGGGAGCAGCAGCCAGCGGAGAAAAGAAAACAAAACGTTGGGAGGCCAAAGGATTTCGGAGGCTAAAACCACCCACTAAACCAGCCATTAGGGAAAAGAAATGGGGTTAAAGGCTAATGGGTGGAGGGGAGAAGAAGAGGTGCCGAATGGGCTTCCACCGCATGGAAAACGCCCAGCGAAAAAAATCAGCGTGCAGAGCGTTCAATGGAGAAAAACGGTCCAAATGAAATCCGATTTAATCCAATTAAAACCGGTCCAAATGAAATGGGTTCAAAATAATTTAACCCAAAGGTTGAATCCCAAAAAATGGTTTAATTCAAATTGAACGGTCCAAGCCCAATAAATAAAATTCAATTGGTTCACAACCAATTGAAGGCCGAATTTAGCTCCGAATCAGATCCAATCTGATTTAGAAAAATCCTGGCACAAACTTGGTCTGCCCGGAACAATTTTCGGCTGACCCAAACAAAGGAAAGACCGAAAAAAGGTGCTCAAAAAAATACCGTGACCATAAAACCGAAGCGATTCCCAATCGTACTCGGTATCCGGATCAGAGAGTTATCCTCTGTGGCGTGTGACCTCATAGGTTCGAACCTAAAGGATAGTACTGGAACGATTCCAGTACCAGCACAGGAAACCATCTAGCAATGGGTCCCGGTGTCCGGATAGGTCGAAGATGCGGGAGCATACTATCGAACCTCTGGCATATGGTTACTGTATAATTCATCCCTTTGACCTCTAATGCTCAGGACGACTGATATTGGGCTGCCAACCCATACTAAGTCAGTCGACCACGTGTCTCAATCTTGCAAGCCTGTGACTCTTCACTAGGGCTACCCCGGTCGAGGATTTGCTAAATTGAGATATTGCGAGACATTCAATCCAAACTGTTCGGATAAGTCAATTCCATCTTGGTCCATCACTACTCCACAAGTACTTGCCTGTACCCAGAAACCTTCCATCACTGGATTAAAAATCCGGGTAGTCCGGCACCAAAGCACAGGGAGTTGCTTGCAAGCAACCGTGATGACCTCAGGTCAGAGGGACACATATACCCATATCCAATCGTGAGTATCCCTTTGACAGAAAGGGGTTTCACGGAGTCACGTTCAACGAAATATCATATATCCCACTTGCAGGTCACATCAATGTCACCACACTCATTTTGGTCAAGAGGACAACCAAACGATGTGAACTGCAACAACCTATACTTGATATATTGCCGTCCTATACAATATATCCTTTGGCTGTGAGCAAGGTTTAAGGACCAGTCGATACATCCTCTCTGTATCGAAGTCAGAGTAGCCCTAAGGACTTCATCACATGGAAAAAGTTCGTTTTTAGGGAAATTCAATATGTGATGAGCTGCCAAATAACAATTTTATTAATTCATAAAGTAAATACAGTGCTGAGCCCAACCGCCTATAACCCAAGCGATTGGCTTTGGGACACATTTTCCAACAGAGCGAACAAAAAGTAACCAACCCAACATGTCAGATCCACTCTCCTATCCAAAAATGCTGCTGGTCTAAGAAGGAAAAGTCCACTCGGCATCCTCCAACCACTGTCTTGGAGCTCATCCAGCTAGAAGGGGCAAACAGGGGTCATGCAGGTGGATCTGGAGCTCTAGACTCGTGTCGGGCCTTCGTTCTTCGCTCTTCTTCATGCTGTGACCGGCGAGGTCGGTGAACGACTTGTTTGCGAGGACCCATTGTCAAGAATCAAAGTTTGGGCAAGGTTTTTGGTGGAAAAAGAGGGTTTCTAGGGTTTAGGAGCTAAAACCTAGATAGAAATCCAACAAAAAAGGCCACCGAACCTTCAAATCTGAGAAAATGGCAGGTAAAAGCAAGAACATGACAAGATGAATAATATGGGTACCTTGAATCAGTGTGTCAGCTCAAAGGAGAATGAAATTTGTAGGAAAAACGATTCAGAAATTCCTTATATCTTAGTTTGCCGTTGGTCATGTGTCGACTCATGCATGTGTCCACACATTTTGGTGTCGACTCATGATGTGTCGACACATCGACTTAAAAATTGAAAAATTAAGAATTTCACAGATGGATCAAAATCAATTAAGATAACATGTATTTAGAGTCAAATTAATAATGATTATTCATGATTTATCATAAATAAGGTTGAATTGATCTAATTTGAGTCAAATTAAGGGAAAAACTTAATCAAATGGATTGATGATCCCGAGCTCTCTTCTAATCATACAGAATTGATCTTCTAGAAGAGGTTTAGTTAAAATATCAGCTAATTGAAATTCAGTATAGATAAATTCAAGCAAGACATCATTGTTTTCTACATGATCCCTAATGAAGTGATATCTATTTTCAATGTGCTTGCTCCTAAAGTGTTTAACAGGATTTTTAGTCAAGCAAATAGCACTGGTATTATCACATTTAATAGGAGTTCTGGCCAACTTGATTTCAAAGTCTTCAAGTTGTTACTTAATCCACAAGATTTGAGCATAACAACTTCCTGCTGCAATATACTCAGCCTCAGCTATGGATAATGCAACCGAAGTTTGTTTCTTGCTAAACCATGAGATTAAATTAATCCCAAGAAATTGGCAAGTTCCATTAGTATTCTTTTTATTTAATTTATAACCAGCAAAGTCTGCATCAGAATATCCAATCAATTCAGTAGAAGAATTTCTAGAATACCACAAACCAATACTAATAGTACCAGACAGATGTCTAATAATGCGCTTAACAGCCATAAGATATGATTCCTTAGGTTCAGACTGATATCTAGCACACATGAAAACACTGAACATAATATCTAGTCTACTAGCAGTCAGATACAGTAAAGAGCCTATCATGCCTCTATATAACTTCTGATCTATAGATTTACCATGTTCATCTTTATCAAGTTTACAGGAGGGGCTTATAAGCGTACCTATTGGTTTAGTAGTCTCCATCCCAAATTTTTTGATAATTTTTCTTATGTACTTAGCTTGGTTGATGAAGATACCATCTGAAGTTTGCTTGATCTGGAGTCCAAGAAAGAAGTTTAGTTCACCCATCATACTCATCTCGAACTCACCCTGCATAAGCTTAGCAAACTCTTGACAAAGAATTTTATTAGTAGCACCGAAGATAATATCATCAACATATATTTGCACTACTAATAAATCATTATCTTTCTTTTTCAAAAATAAAGTCTTATCAACATTTCCTCTAGAAAATTCATTTTCAATAAGAAATTTGCTTAACCTTTCATACCATGCTTTAGGTGCTTGCTTCAATCCATAAAGTGCTTCGTGTAATTTGAAAACATAGTCAAGATGTGCATGATTTTCAAATCCAGGTTGTTGTTCAACAAAAACCTTTTCAGATATAAAACCATTTAAAAAAGTACTTTTACCATCCATTTGAAATTACTTGAAATTCATAAAACAAGCAAATGCTAATAGCAGTCTAATTGCTTCAAGTCTAGCAACAGGAGCAAAAGTTTCATCAAAGTCAATCCCTTCCCCCTGATTGTAGCCTTTAGCAACTAGCCTAGCTTTATTTCTAATAACAACACCATTTTCATTTAATTTATTCCTAAATATCCATTTAGTGCCAATGATTGAAACATTATATGGTCTTTCTATAAGTGTCCAAACATTGTTTCTATCAAATTGTATTAGTTTCTCTTGCATAGCATTGATCCAATTAGAGTATTTTTCAGCTTCTTCAAATATTTAGGTTCTACTTGAGATACAAAAGCTATGTAATCATATTTATTTCTAATAGAAGCTCGAGTTCTTATCCCTTTCAATGGATCACCTAAGATTAATTCCTTAGGATGTCCATGAGCATACCTCCACTCCTTAGGTAGATCTTGATGCTTTGAAGTGTCATATTCTTTCTCATCCTTGTCATGTTCTTCTTCACTTGGCTGAACTTGATCATTCAGTGTCAGCTTCTGAAGTTTGTCAGCACCTGTACATTCATCAGATGTATCCTCTTTTCTCGAGGACTTGTTAGTAGTTTCTTCAAATATAACATGTACTGACCTTCTACAACCAAGGTTCGTTTATTAAATACTCTATATGCCTTGCTTGATGTAGAGTATCCTAAAAAGATACCTTTATCAGACTTGGCATCGAACTTTCCAAGATGATCTTTTCCATTGTTTAAAACAAAATACTTGCAACCAAAAATACGAAAATATTTCAAAGTCGGTTTTCTTTGGTTCCAAAGTTCATATGGAGTTTTCTTTAAAATAGGGCATATCAAAACTCGATTTAAAACATAACAGGCTGTATTAATAGCTTCAGCCTAAAAATACCTTGGCAAATTATTTTTACAAAGCATAGTGCATGTCATTTCTTCTAAAGTACGATTTTTCCTTTCTACCACCCCATTCTGCTGAGATGTCCTAGGTGCAGAAAAATTGTGTTCAATACCTTTTTCATTGCAAAAGTTTTCAAAATCTTGATTTTTAAATTTAGTTCCATGATCACTACGAATACAATTAACTGAAATACCTTTTTCATTTGAAACTTTTCTACAAAACTTTACGAATACAAAAAATGATTCGTCTTTTTGTGCTGAAAAGAAAATCCAAGTAAATCTTGAAAAATCATCCATAATGACTAATCCATATATCTTGCCTCCTAGACTTGATGTTCTAGTTGGTCCAAAGAGATCCATATGGAGTAGTTCAAGTGGTCTACTAGTAGTTACAAATCCTTGTGGTTTAAAAGAAGTTTTGACTTGTTTTCCAAATTGACATGCTTGGCAAATTCTATCTTTTTCAAAACAAAGTTTAGGTAAATCTCTAACTAAATTCTTTTTACTAAGTTTTGAAATAAGGTACCACTAGTATGCCCTAGCCTTCTATGCCATAACAAACTAGTCTCTTCCTTAGTAGAATTCATTGCAACAAGGCATTCTCCATTAGGCAAAGATAGATCATCTAGGTCTACCAAATAAATATTTCCATGCCTTTTTCCAATGAATTGTACTCCATTTAAATCTGGACTAGAAATCATTCAATATGATGATTTGAAAATTACTTGAAAATCTTTATCGCAAAACTGACTAATGCTTAAAAGATTATGCTTTAAGCCATCTACTAAAAGTACATTACTAATACTATTAGAAGGAGTTATGTGAGCCTTACCAATACCAATGATTTTTTCTTTACTATTGTCACCGAAGGTCACACTCCCTCCATTCAAAGCTTCAAGAGAAGTGAATTGCTTCACATCTCCAGTCATGTGCCTTGAGCAACCACTGTCAAGATACCAAATTCGTTTGTTTTCCTTGGTTACAAGATACACCTGCAAAAAGATCAAGCTTTGTTCTTAGGTACCCAAGCCAACTTGGGTCCTTTAGGGTTAGCATTCAAAATGGTTCCTTTTGGAACCCACACTTTACCAAAAGACGTGATTTTCTAAAATTGCATTGATATGATTTATGTCCTAATTTTTTGCAAGTAAAGCAAGTAATACTAGACGATGCATGCACAAAAAAGTTTTTGAAATACTTTTATTATTTCTGTGGTTTATATCCTAAACCTGCCTTATTAAAAACTGCTCTTTGATTGTTTAAAAGCAAATTCAACTTTTCTAAGCTATAAGTAAATTTGTCAACAAAAGGTTTGATTTTTTCAAGTTCATTTTTGTACTTATCATTTTCAAGTTCTAAATTCTTGTTTTTCTTTAAAAGCTCATTGTTAGAAACAATATTTGTAGATCTTTTTAAAACTTCATTTTTCATAGCTAAAGCATTATTTTTCTTTTCCAAAGTATCTAGTTAGATTTCAAAGAACAAAGATCATTTAGTAAAGAATTATTTTCTAAAGAAAAACTATTTGCATGTTTTTTTCAATTTCTTATTTTCAGATAAAACTAACCTATAATCATGCATTAATTCTTCAAAGACATTTCTAAGTTCATCAAAAATAAAATCAGTTTCAAAGTCGGAACATACCTCTTCATTGTCCTGATGTGCCATGAAGTAGAGATTTGCAACTTCAGTCTGCTCTTCTTCTGAACTGGAGTCTTCACTGTCACTCCAAGTGGCCATCATTGCTTTCTTAATTTCTTTCTTGATTTCTTGAGGAGAGGACAATCAAACTTGTAATATCCCGGCTTCTTGCACTCGAAGCATATCGGTACTTCCTTCTCCTTTTCTTTTTCCTTTTCTTTCTCTTTTTCTTTTTCCTTTTCCTTAGATTGGTATTTCATTTTGTAGGGAAACTTCCTCCTCTTCATGAATCTTCTAAACTTTCGTGCAAGGAGGGCTTCTTCACCTTCTTCTTCTTCTTCATCTTCGGACTCATCAATCGAGGATTCTTCTTGAATATTTGACTTGAAAGAAATCCCCTTTTTCTTCTTATCAAGGTCCATAGATTTTTGTTTCAAGTTGAGCTCATAAGTCATGAGCGATCCCACTAGTTGCTCAAGAGGTAGCTTGTCCACATCCTTTGCTTCTTGAAGCATGCCTCCCATTGATGGACCAGAAACCCCTTGTTGTGGGGCCACACACTTCCCACTAGCATCTTCAGTTAGGGTCTCCGCATCAAGCCTTGCAAAAGCCTTAGGATCCTCTATTTGTATATCCACGGAGAATTTAGCCACTACTACTAAAGTTTTGCCCATGCCCGACCTTGTTCCGACACTCTTTGAGAACTGGATGAATTTATAGTGGGCGGCCTTCAGCTCCTGAGTCAAATCCTCATTTATGCTTATGTATATGTCCAACCAGTACTAAGCCGTCAGCCTAGCTTCCTTCATTACGGACCAATCACATTCTAAAAAATGCATACATTCTTTGCAACTTTCAATTTGCATCTACCATTAGTGAGTTCTCTTCACGCTTTCGACTTCTTCCCAAAGTCGCATGGCGCTGGTCTCTGCCACCTGCCAAGAAAAATGAAATCATCAATCAGGCCGAAAGAGAGAGCTTATAGCAATGATAGGCACCACCCTACCTGTAAGCTATCAATAAGGCAATCAATTGGTCTCTCAGGTAATGGGTCGGCATTCTATTGGCATGAGGAGGGGAGTCGTGAAGCTGACTGTTGCTACTATCTCTAGAAGTGCCAACATAGATATTGTAGCCTCTCCGTGCTCACTAACCTCTCCCACAATCTCTCCTGCCACCTCGATCACTGGCAACTAAACTATAGTAGAGAGAACTCTGGCCAATACCTACTGGACCGCTAGTGAACATACTGTTAGTATACCATAGAAGTCAAATTGACATGACATATTATATATTTTCTAAGATATATTTGTACTTAATTCATTCGAATCAATAAAATTAAGCATTTTACTTTTTCATTCATATATGATATATCTTTGAATTGTTCATAGAGTTAATGGATAATAACACATATCTCTAGAGTTGAGAATTTGAAACATATATCATTATAAGTTGACCTTAAATGCTCTTGGTTATTGAATCATTACAAGAATAGTGATTGATCCATCAAGATCGGTGCATGGATCGCTTCCCTTCTAAATAGATAAGATAGGAATTCTAGAATGAGAATGCAAGTGGTTGTTAAAGAATACTGATACTGAGCAGACCAAGTAACAAGAAATCACATTGATGACTACTCACTCGTCAGTGACTTCTTCATATTGTAATTACATGAGCAGTTCCTTGACCTGTACTGCCTCGGCTACTCACAGTGGGATTACTATAGTTTGACAATACATAAACATGGTCCCTAACCATTCGAGATCTTGTGGTGTTTATTGGTTGTAGTACATTTATTGTAGGAATAGGGAGAGCACTTATAAGACTTGATTAAATTATAATTAAGTTTTAATTAATTTAAATCAGATTTAAATTAATTGAACTTGATTTAATTAAAATCTTATTTGATTTAATTTTTCTATTTGGACTAGATATTGAATCTTATTTAGAATAAGATTGATAGTCTTTTTGAATTCGATTCGAATCAGGCTCAATTTAAGTCCAAATTGAGTCAAATTTTAACCTAATTAAACTAGACACCTAACCCAATTAGATTGAATCTTATCCTCCCAAATTGATTGACTAAAAGAATGATTGTATGATGATTTTTTATGCTGATATTTTCTTGGCATGTGTTTTGAATAAGAGGAGGCGCTAATGAGATATCTTCTTCTATTAGGATTTCTATTTAGATTAAAACTTATCCTAATCTTTTGGTATTTAAATTAGGATGAAATTTATCTATTTTAGACATGGAATATTAGATTTTTGTGTGACAAAACATCATGTTAAAAGGGGAAAGAAAGTGGACGTGCGACAATCCTAATTCCCTTATGCAAGTTCTGATTTTCCATCTCTCTTCTTCCTTTGTTCCATGCCTAAAAACCTTGGAAATCAGAGAAATAGAGAGCCAATTGAAAAAGGATTAAGAGAAAAAAAATTTAAATTTTTTCTTTAAGTGTTCTAGGAGAAATACCTTTCGTAGTGCGAATTGTTCGATTTTAGCATTCTAGTTCTAATTCTAGAAGTGGCTATAGATCCGCCAGAAGAGGGGCCTGTGAAAGAATTAGCATTTTGGGAGCCTTAGAAACTCGATCAAGACCTTGTCTTATGTGAATACCAATAGAGGTTGCATATTTTTGCAGCTCCAATAGAAACCGTAGAATTTAATAGGATCCAGATCTGAATAGAAAAAGAAAAAAGATTTGTGCTTCAGGTAAGTATTTTTCTTCTTATTTAATTTTTATTAATTCAATTCTAAATTTTTCTATGGTCCTAAGAATTTTCTTTTATAATTTAAATGAATATTTAATTAATTCTAAATATGTATGCTACTATGAAAAAGGTTTTTCATAGTTATGTTTTCGCAACTAAGATTTTTTATGAACTAGTTTCAGCATGCTTTCATTTAATAAATCAACACTTGCCATGGTAGGCACCACCATTTCTCCTAAGGCCTCATCCCACCATGCTTCGGTGGTGGCCGAGAGAACTTCCACTACAACCTCGATTGCCGGTGGATCCACTGTAACAAGCCCCTTTTCTTTGACTACCTCAGCAACAACGGATTCCCTTGGATTATAGACACTGTGGGCCTGGCAACCTGCATCTCCCCCTCTTCTGCAATAGCAAGAATGTAGGTGAGGCAACCACCGAAATCATCTCCATCACCCCAATATCCATCAGGGCAATCAAAGCCATCACTGCCCTTCCAATCGAGATGTCCATCCTAAGATCAATGGCACATCCTTGGGATCACCTCAGCGACACCCTCTACAAAAGCTAGTGCCTCTCCACTCGTGACAGCACCCCCTTCTCTGCCTTAGCCTCGCCATTACTTCTCTTTCTCTTCCATGACTCCTTAGAAAGATCCTTGATCAACTCCACAAGTATAAATCTGAACCTCATTGTCTAACAAACACAACAGTGATCAAGGTTAACCCACAAGAAAAGCAAAAAGCAAAATACATAGAAACTAGAGTTTAGTGAAATTAAATTTTATTTTGATAGATTTTCAAATATTTTGTACAAAGTCATAGTGGCCAACATAAAAGAAAGGAAAAAGAAGAAGCAAAAAGATACATAGGCCAATCATGGGGAACCAGCCTGATCTTCTCTAACTCCAAGGCCCTCTCCACCAGAGCTTGAAGAATCCTCGCTACCACCTGAAGGTAACTCCATCTTCAACTTTCCAATGTCAACATTTGAGAATAGCTCGATGACTTGTCTCCTCAAAAACTCAAAGCTCTGCCGGAAGTCATCTTGCTAGCTTCTAGTACCACCAAACGGTACTCCTCCCCGGCCCTAAAGGCCTCGATAGCCTTCGCTGCTGCCTTGGAGGCTAGCGCTTCTACTAGCAGCGCATCCTCCTTTGTGGCCGAAACTTGATCCTTGCCCTCGCTTAGTGCTTCTTCTACTACTCGGGTCCTCATCTCGACTTTCATGACCTTTGTCACAGTGCTGGCGACTCTCGTGTTAGCCCTGGCACCTTTGGCCTTTACCTCGTCAAGCGACCTCTTTACCTTTGTAGTTGATTGCTGTCGTAGGAGGTCAAAAATAAAACCTAACTCAATACTATAGTTAGGATAAGTAGGGATCGTATCCTTAAGAATCAAGGATAATTATTTCACGAAGAAAGTAAAAAAAATAAATATTTAGATTTTTTAAAAGTGAGATGATGGTTTAATTAAAACTAATAAATTAAAATTAAACATGAGATTGAGAGATTTATATGATAAAAAAATATCTTTGGATTTCCGGGTAATCACAAACACAAGTCATGCCATATGTTCTAATCTAAGCAATCAAAGTGCATAATTATTTCAAAATCTTTTAAACTAATCCCTAGCATAGACTATCTTGTTGAGTACGAACCATATCTTGTTAGGATCATGGCCCGTCTCATAAGTATAGGCTATCCAACGATTAAGTTAAAAAGACTATAACAAGATAAGTGGATGAAAATCCTAGAATTAATTATCTATATTGAGCATGAATTATATCATGCTAGGATCATAATTCATCCCACCAAGATAATTAATTTTAGAAGATAAAATAAAAAAGAATTTAAAAGAAATTAAAAGCTTCATTTAATTACATAGAATAGAAAGACAAATACAAAATTAAAGTTCGAAAACATGTACTTCCCTACAGACTACATCTTAGTTGAGCATGGCTCCTGAATACACTTCCTGGAGATTTAGGGCTTTGTCACCACTCCTCTCCTGAAGAATCTCTTTTCTCTATTCATCTCCTTCTCTTAAATCCTAAACTAATTACAAGAAAAAAAATAAAATAAAATATTACTAGTGGAATCGATAATGGCTTTCTAGATTCCTAGGATCCTCCTTTTATAGATCTTGTTTAGGACTTTCTCCTGATCAAATTTGGAGTCAATTAGACTCAAAATCAATCAAATATTGCAAAAAACCTTCACAGCCATCCATTCTGCATTACAGGCCTCAAATCATACTAAAAATTGTGTAAAATCAGTCGTTCCTTCCTGCTTAGGCAAACAGAGTTTGAAATGGACTCCCACTAAATCCCAGATCTCCTCCCAATCAGACTCCACCACTGCTAGCTCCTCTTAGTCCATGACGGGTGGTGACGAGGATCGGCCGGCAATGGCAGGTGGTGCAAAGGTGGTGGACGGTGTTGATGAACGGTAATGGAAAACACTGGACGATGGCCGGTTGTAAGGACTGATTAGATGGACTGGAGGCCATGGGTGGAGCAGGGAGGAGCGATGGCTGACGGATGATGGTGGACAAGGAGGCAAACAGTGATGGGAGGTAGGGATGGTAATAAAATCCAAATCCATGGATATCTGACCCGGCCCGACCCGATTAGGCCAGGTAGTCAATGCTTTGACTAGGTTTGGACGAATTTGAGTAAAACCCGAATGCTTAGATTTGGATCAAGACTAGATAGATATGCACCCGACCCAAACCTGATTCAAATTATTTTAATATTTAAATATATATAATTAATATATTTTATTAAATATATTTTATTAATTATTAATTATTAGTTATTAAATTTAAAAATACTTAAATCCTTTATCCTAATCATTATTTTTTAAAAAAAGAATTTGTAATTTGTAATTAGCTAATCCAAATTAATCTCCATTAATCTCTCGATTGTTTCATCGATTCTATTCAACCCTTTTTGATTCTCCATCTTTCCAGGCTCTAGCCCCCTCTTCGACTCTTCCTCCTCTCGGATCAGGTGAAGAATGATATTGCAACTAAGGATTAATTATGAGTTATTTTTTATATTTGTTTATAACTTGAAACTTAGAGTTAGATGTACTTTTAAATAATATTTATATCTTTATTTACTTCAGAAGTATTGAACCAAGCCTTATTGAATTTTATTTGTTTAAGATAATTTAAATTTTATTTTGATTGAATATGAAATTAAGTACTGTTGAACTAAAAATATAGTTGAGTTTTATTTGTTTAATGTATGTATGATTTATAAAATGATAGATGATTTTAAAGTTGACAAAAATAAAAAATTATTTAGTATAACTCAATTGGATTTGGGTCGGGTAAATCCAAATTATCCGATACCCAATTGAGATGAGTTTGGAAAAAAAGAATCCAGTCCCGATAGTATTTGGACCGGGTTTGGATAGTTTATTGAGTATTCGGATTTGGTTTGAATAGTTATGCACCCAGCCCGAACCCGGCCCATTGCCATCCCTAATGGGAGGCATCTGAATGGCAGAGACTAGTGAAGTTGGTGGTGACCTAATTGAGAAGAGAAGGAAATACTAGCTAGCCAGCAAAGTACTCTTTCGGTGAGCTCTCCAGTCTGAGGACGCTCCCGGCGGCAAGGGGGATGGCGGGGGACAACTCCGGTGGCCGGGTGGCATGAAACAGAGATGGTGGCCCATGGATAAGGGTCATGGGCCAACAATAATGGCTATTAGTGGACCAATCCTCATTTTGTAGACCCGGCGGTGGTCCATGGTGAACCGGCTGCTTTAAAATGCAAGCAATTCTTTAATAGATTTTAAACTTCGATTCCGGGCTCATTTGAACTCCAATTTATATACCGTCTACATTGTTGGACTCCAAAAATAGAGCTCTTTCAATCCATGAACTCCTTTTCTATAAAACATTAATATAAAGTATCAATTTATAATAAATATAATATAATTAATATTTATTTAAATGTCTAAATTAGGATAATTACTAGACTTATCAGCGGCTCTAGCTTCAGCCTCGCTAAGTGCTACCTACGCTCCAGTAAGGTCCTTCTCCCTCTAGCCCCATGCCTCTACCAATAGTGACCAAGCTCTGCATAGTTTTCTACGCTCTTATCAAGACAAGTGGATGTGATAGCCATTGAGGCCTCAGCCATGTTCGCTCTTGCCCTCTCAGCTGCCAGTCGACCACTGGCTAGACTACGTTCTTGGACAACTGTGCACGCTCTCCTTCTGCCATTTTAGCAAGCTTCTATGATAGCTTTGCCTCCTTGAGAAGATGGTCCACATATTGCAATAGACCCTAGGCCTCCATGCAGCCCTACAATCAGATGCTTTATTCAAAATGGGTCTATATCCTTGAAACAGAATTAATATTCAAAGCCCTCAGGTAGAACACATACCGACTCTGGGTCCCAGATGAACTGTTGCAGGCCTCCCCAGCGAACCTCACAAGCACCTCTTCTTTGACCTCTGAAGGGATGGAGCCATCCAAGAACCTGTGACACGTGTCCACCCCTACCAGGTGAATCTCGCTAGGGGCAGAGATACTCTTTTGGGCAATGGAAGGCCTCACCTCTCCACCTTCATCCATATCGATCGTGGGGGCCACCACTTGCTTTACCTTAGCGATGGCCACCCTAGCCTTTGTAGCTAACCTAGTCAGTCGCATCGAAGACTCCACCACCGATGTCAAAGCTTCGTTGACCTTCGTCTGAGTCTCTCCAATGGTCATCGGCCCCTCCTCATTCCCCTCCAAAGTTTTGCTTACACCGACCAAGGTGACGACCTCTAAGTCAGGGGGCACCGTGACCTCCACTATCATTTCTATAATCAATGCCTTGTTGGAGCTCTAAGTGAGGTCCAAGGGGAGAGACGACTGATGTGGGACAGGAGCGAAGGATCGTTGGCGAGCTAAGAAGTCATCAAGGATTAGGATACCACTAGAATTTTTTTCTTTTATTCTTTTCTTCTATGAAGGTGGTGAAAAAAATAATGGAGATGGAAGACATAAGTTTGGACTCTCATGGACTTTGGGACTCACTCTCATGGAGAGGCTTCTCACCTCTAGGGCACCCACCAAGACATCTCACCTCTAGGTCATCCCACCCATCTCACCTATTAGTCTAGGGCATCCCACCCATCTCACTAACAAAGCCGTGAGGGTAAATTCAAAGACCATAGAGGGGGTAAAGAAGATGTAAACTCTCATGAGCTTTAGGACTCACATTCACGGAGAGACATCTCACCTCTAGGGCATCCCACCCATCTCACCTGTTAGTCTAGGGCATCCCACCCATCTCACTAACAGAGCCATAAAGGTAAATCTCAAAGGTCATAGAGGTGGAATCAAAAGGAAGGGGATAACTAGAGGGGCATCACACCCTCTCCACAATACAAACAAAAGGGTATCACACCCTCACCAAGAAAGAAGAACTCAAGCTGATTTAAATCTCTATTGATTGATTGATTCATTCTTATAAGGGTTGATGGGATATTTATAGGCCCCAATCAAGAGATAAGGATGGGGTAAATAACCTAAGGGAGTTATAACAAGAAACAAGAATTAGTTGTAATAACTACTTCTAGTTCTAACTACTAACTAGTTTAGTTAGGGAGTTGTAATAAGAAACTACTTCTAGTTTTAACTACTAACTAGTTTAGTTAGGGAGTTGTAACAAAAAACTAGAATTAGTTGTAATACATGCAGCACCTATGTGGATGATGAAGTGGTTGGAGCTGATAAAGTGGCGTCCAAGTAGGATAAAGTGGCCCCCAAGATAGGTTGATGCGGCTCAAGAAGAATAGGTTGAGTCGGCTCAAAGATGAAAGATTAAGTCGGCTCAAAGTTGAAGTTGAGTTGGCTCAAATGCTTCCTCGGTTTTGCTCATGAATAATTGGATAGCTCTTGGTTCTCCATCATTCCCCTGGAGTGGGGAGAACTCAACTCCATCGAGTTTGGGTCAGCAAGGACTTTGCTGAACCACATCCAATCAAAGAAGCTCTGCTTTGGGATCTGTGCTGCTCTGAGATCTATACTGCTCTGAGATCTATGCTGCTCTGAGATGTTATGGCTTTGAAATCCATGTAACTTTGAAATCTGTGCAGAGCTTGAAGTTGGCAAGAGGGAGGGGGATTTGCTTCCATGTTTGTGCGATCCCTCTCCTTCTTCACGGACCGAACCAGGAGGCTCATGGAGGGGGGGTTTCACCAGTGGGCTCTCCAGCAACGGTGCTGAGTGAAGATGGCAAATGAATGGAACGATGGCCAGTGCGGAGATCGTTATGGTCGGTGGAGGGGACGGGTGGCCGGAGTCCTTGTCACAGGCGAAAGGGAGGTGGCAGCGAGCGACACGATCTCAGGCGGCTCCAGTGAGATCAGCGATCGAACAGCGGAGGAAGGGGCTTCAGGCTAGAGCATCGGTGAGCTTGATCCCGCGGGAGGCGAGGGCACCGGATTTGGCAAGGACGATGGCCTCAGTGACTGGTGATGGGTGTTCGCAGCAGCAGGGGGTTCCAAATGGCGGTGATCATGGTCAGAGATGGTGGAACTAAGATGGACTTGGATCTGGGCGAACAGTGGTGGTCGACACTATCTGGGCGATTGTCTGGAGGGGTCCATCGTTTGGAAGATCTCAAAGATGATAGGGTGGGGTCGGTGAGATTCCGTGGCTCTATTCCATGAATTTATGGAGTGGTGGAGGGCCAGCGGTCATTGGAGGAATGCTTGGCAGTGGGAATGCTCGGGATGGCCGACAGTAATGAAGTTCTCCTCGAATATGAGGAGGGAAAAGCGACAGTCGACGACGGAGTGGTTCCATGGTCAGATTCAACGGTGGGACGACACAGGAGGAGATGGAAGATGATCGAAGAAGCTTTTGGGCGGCGTTGGCAGGAAACTACAGCGGACTCTTGGTGAGATCTGGACTGGAGAGTGGTAGCGATGGTAGAGGGAGCTTGATGGGCTATGGGTGGTGGATCGAGTGTTCTGGGCTTTCAATTCGAGTAGATTTAGGAAGAAGATGATAGGAATAAGTCTGAAATAGATGAGGAATAAGGTCAGGATAGTGGGAATAATGAGAATAGAGGAATATGCAGAGGAGAGGGAATAAGAGGGAAAGATATAGAATAACTTAATCAACCTACTCTAATACCAAAATTGATGCGGGACAAGAGCGAAGGATCATTAGCGAGCTAAAAAGTCACCAAGGGTTAGGGTACCACTAGAATTGTTTTCTTTTATTCTTTTTTTCTATAAAGATTGTGAAGGAAACAATGAAGATGGAAGACATAAGTTTGGACTCTCATGGACTTTGGGACTCACTCTCATGGAGAGGCTTCTCACCTCTAGGGCATCCCACCCATCTTACCTATTAGTCTAGGGCATCCCACCCATCTTACTAACGGAGCCGTGAGGATAAATTTCAAAGGCCATGGAGGAGGTAAAGAAGATGGAAACTTTCATAAGCTTTGGGACTCACAGTCACAGAGAGACATCTCACCTCAGGGCATCCCACCCATCTCACCTATTAGTCTTGGGCATCCCACCCATCTCACTAACAGAGCCATGAAGGTAAATCTCAAAGGTCATGGAGGT
The DNA here is from genome assembly GCA_021397845.1 of Areca catechu. Classification (NCBI taxonomy): domain Eukaryota; kingdom Viridiplantae; phylum Streptophyta; class Magnoliopsida; order Arecales; family Arecaceae; genus Areca; species Areca catechu. The sequence goes on along the minus strand of CM038039.1, from coordinate 155,254,593 downwards.
GGAATCAAAGGAAAGGGGATAACTAGAGGGGCATCACATCCTCTCCACAATACAAACAAAAGGGCATCACACCCTCATCAAGAAAGAAGAACTCAAACTGATTTAAATCTCCAATGATTGATTCATTCATTCTTACAAGGGTTGATGGGGTATTTATAGACCCCAATCAAGAGAAAAGGATGGGGTAACTAACCTAAGGGAGTTATAACAAGAAACAAAAATTAGTTGTAATAACTACTTCTAGTTCTAACTACTAACTAGTTTAGTTAGGGAGTTTTAATAAGAAACTACTTCTAGTTCTAACTACTAACTAGATTAGTTAAGGAGTAGTAACAAAAAACTAGAATTAGTTGTAATACATGTGGCGCCTATGTGGATAATGAACTGGTTGGAGCTGATGAAGTGGTGTTCAAGTAGGATGAAGTGGCCCCCAAGATAGGTTGATGCAGCTCAAGAAGAATAGGTTGAGTCGGCTTAAAGATGAAAGGTTGAGTCGGCTCAAAGTTGAAGTTGAGTTGGCTCAAATGCTTTCTCGGTTTTGCTCCTGGGTCGTTGGATAGCTCTTGGTTCCCCATCAAAAATGTGCTCCAAATACTTAAAGAGCTAGAAATAAACACTCAACTCCTTCACTCACATACACAGTTGACAGAGACATAATCACACATTTTATTTCTCTCTAAATTTAATCTATTTGGTATATTTATTACCATATTATGATGATTAATACATAAGTTTATGTATGATGATTAATTTTCAGCATTGTATAATTCTCTGGTTTCTTATAGATTTTTGATAATTTTAGAGTTGGAATTGGAAGAAATGGTCTTCAATGAAGTTGTAGGGGACATCATAAGCTTTCCAGAGAGCTATGGTGCATTAAAATCCAAATTCATTTGGACCTCCAAACTATGCTTGAAAGTGATGTTTGGAAAACTGGAATGTCTGTCTAAAGGCTGAAGCTTTAAAGGGGAGTATCTTGAGCTTCCAAGGGCCAAATGATGTGATCGAAAGGCCTAAACTCAAGTGCATTCGATTGGCTACAAGTTTCATGATGAGCTCAAGGCCTAACAATGTGGTTATCATATTAAAAAAAATTGGTGACACAAGTTTCATTTGGGATGTGCTGGGCTTCAACGGTTCACCACTCAAACAAGTAGGCCAAATTAAATAATGCCATAATGGGACCCAGCTGAAGCTTTTCCAAAATACAAGGAAAATGGTCTACTGAAGCAATGGAGTGGTCCATCAGCCATTAATCGTCGGTCGACGAATTTATATATGGACCACAAGCCAAATAATGCTAGAATCAGTGTGGAAGGAGATTGGAATGCCGGGATTTGACATGAAGATGGTTAGAGTTTTGCATAATTAAAACAGAGAAGGTTGGAATGGGCTTCAACGAATAACCAGAATAGAAGATTCGAGGCCGTTGAGATTTGTTTTGAATGGGTGTTGAAGCGAATAAGGTCCAAGCCATCACAGTCAAGGGTTGCTGGGATTCTAGGATGGAATGATTCCTCGAATTGTGGAACATCGGAACAAAATTTTGGGATGTGTGGAAAATGTTGGAATAGGTAGATCGGATGGGATTTGCTGTTGGAGCCGCTGCAGATTGGGACACGGAGTCGATCACGGAGGAAACAAAAATGCGGAGGGGACGCGGAATAGGTTGTGGAGGCAGTCACGGAATAGAAGAGTTGTTTGGTTTGTTGGGAGACCATGAAGAAGCTTTTCAAGTGCTGGACTCATGTGGCTGAAAGAGTGTTCGGGGAGAGAACAGCAGAAGTTGGAGGCAGAAGTGTGTTCTTGGAGCAAGTGGAGAACGCAGCAAGAAGAGAACGAGCTCTATTTTTGTTGCAACAGAGATCTATTTTATTGCTGGTAGAAGTGGGATTTCTGCAGCAGAGCAAGAGCAGAAGTTTTCAGCAGCAGAAAGCAGCAGTAGCAGAGGTTTTGAAGCAGCGAGAGTTTTATTTTTGGGAGGAGATTGTTGTTGGAATAGAGAAGATTTGAGCGTTATTTGCTGCTGGGATTAGCAACGGAAATTAGCAAAGAGTTTAGCAGTTGTATCAACAGAGAAGAAGATAGTTATTTCTGTGGGAAAGGAGAAGAATTGAGCATTATTTCTGCTGGATTTCTGTTATGAAAAGGGGAGGAAATCAAATCAACTTTATGTTATTTCCCTTTCCTATGATTGAGTAATTTCTTTGTTTCGATTTAAGGGATAGCTAGCTATATTAGAAAGGTTGTGAGATTGTGATGTTAATTTAATATTATTTTTTTGCTGAATATCTGTGTTTCCTTGTTTTTATTATTGATTTATTGTGTAGATTAATTGATTAAGAGGCCTATTAATTGATTGTCTACATGATTGATTACTAAAACTAAGTTCTTAATCCGTAATTGTTATGTACTTGGTTAAAGTAGTACTTAGGCAAAATGATTATGATCCCAGTTTTCATCTTTATCTAAAAAGGAAACATAGAATGAATTAAATAATTTATGCTTGTCTAATTATTGTTCATTCTTAGCTAATCCTAGTATGTAATGCTATCAATGAATGCATGAGGATTACTTAATACCAATTGGTTCATTGATAAGAATTTAATTTGGGCGCTTGACTTGAATTAATGAACGTGAGGATGATTAGATTTACCTAGCTTCTAGGTAAATCCTCGGCTAAGTATTCAGAGAAAGAATAATATGTTTATATACCAATGATCAACCTACAAACTAGCGCAAAAACCCCTTGAATCGAACTTAAGTTGAATTTAAAACAAATCTAAATTTAATTAAAGTTTTTCCTTATTTGCATAATTAGTTAGTTGATTTCATAATTATTCAAAACCTCCCATCTAATTGTTAATTTGATCATCATATTCAGTCTCTAGGGTTCGACCTGGACTCAACAGTAATTAATTTTGGTGAATTCGACAAGCATCAAAATTTTGGCACCATTGCCGGGGACTGAATTTTTCTAATCAAATTATTTGTGGTTTGTAGATCTTAATTTAGTACTTTGGTGGTAATTTCTACTGGTTTATGGTTTATGACTTGAGCCTCTCATATGGGTGAATTGAAATTTGATCCAGAAATTGAAAGGACCTTGCATAGATTAAGGAGAGAAGCTAGGCAAACTTCGGCAAAGAAAATTCAACATTTAGGAGAGCACTTGTTTCTTTGCTGGGCATCAACATAGCTCTTGAATTAGATTCTGACAGTGGTTCAGAAGTAGAGGAAGTCATGGCTGCAAATAATAGAACTTTAAAGGAGTTGGCTGCCCCTGATTTAAATCAACAACCTTTGTGTATTGAGTACCCTACTTTAGATGCTGCATTTGAATTGAAATCGGGACATACATTTATTACCCACTTTTCATAGTCTTGCAGGAGAGGATCCACACAAGCACTTGAAAGAGTTCCATGTGGTGTGTTCAAGCATGAAACCGCAAGGAATTTCAGAAGAACAAATCAAACTACGAGCTTTTCCATTTTTCTTAGCAGACTTGGCTAAAGATTGGTTGTACTACCTTCCATCTGGTTCCATTGATTCGTGGAATGAGATGAAGCGGTTATTTTTAGAGAAATATTTTCCTGCATCCAGAGCTGCCAACATAAGGAAAGAGATATGTGGTATTTGGCAGAATAATGGAGAAACATTTTATGAATATTGGGAGTGATTTAAGAGATTATGTGCTAGCTGCCCTCATCATTAGATTAGTGATCAGCTCTTGATTCAATATTTTTATGAAGGTTTGATACCAATGGACAGGAGTATGATTGATGCTGTTAGTGGAGGTGCCTTGGTAAATCTAACACCGGAGGCTGCGAAGAATTTGATTTCCAACATGGCAGTGAATTCTCAACAATTTAGGACAAGAACGGATCATACACTTAAGAGAGAATGAGGAAAGCACATCTTCTCTTGAACAAATAGTAGAAGAACTAACCTCTCTTATGCATCAATTTGTTGTAGAAAATAAGCAGCAAGTCCAGGCATGCGGTATTTGCTCGATCACAGGTCATGCTACAGATATGTGTGCAACTTTTTAAGAAGGAGAACCAGTCTAGTAAGCAAATATCAAAGGTAGCTTTCTAGGATAGCCTCAACGTAGATATGACCCATATTTCAACTCATACAATCCTGGATGGAGAGATCATCCAAATTTAAGCTATGGAAACCAAGCTACTCAGAATCAGTACCAACCTTCATTACAAGCTAGGCAGCAAGCAAATCTAGGTTCAAATATGTCACTTGATGAGATTGTTAAGGTGCTGGCAACCAATATACAATAATTTCAACATGAAACAAGAAACAACATTCAAAACTTGGAGAAGCAAATTAGTTAGCTAGCAACATCAATGAGCAAGCTTGAGGCTAAAGACTTTGGAAAATGGCCCTCTCGAATGATCATAAACCCACGTGAGAATGCAAATGCTATTACACTACGAAGTGGAAAAGAAATTGAAACTTCTGCTCAGAAACCTTTAGAAGTGACTAAGAAAGATCAAGTGGAGAAGGAGACCAAATTCAATGCTGAAAGTTTCTCCAAGATAAAATCTCAAGCTGTTGTGCATAATTCTATTAATTCTGTTCCTCTTCCTTTTCCAAGAGGTTATCTAAATTTAAGAAGGAAGATCAAGAAAGGGAAGTCCTTGAGACTTTTCGAAGGGTAGAAGTAAATATTCCTCTATTAGATGCAATCAAGCAAGTCCCAAGGTACAGAAAATTTCTAAAAGAGTTATGCACTACGAAAAGGAAGCTAAAAGGTAATGAGAAAATCAATGTGGGGGAAAATGTGTCTGCAATGATTCAACATAAGTTATCTCCAAAATGCAAGGATCCATGTACATTTATAATTCCATGTGTGATTGGTAATACTAAGTTTGAACATGCCATGCTAGATTTAGGTGCATCCATAAATGTTATGCCATATTCAATATATGCATCTCTGAATTTGGGTCCATTAAAAGAAATAGGTGTAATTATCTAGTTAGCTGATCGTTCTAATGCATACCCTGAAGGGGTAGTTGAGGATGTTTTGGTATAGGTGAATAAGTTGATTTTTCCCTTCGATTTCTATATTTTGAATATGGAAGACAATACCTCTCCAAATCTTGCCTCAATTTTGTTAGGAAGGCCATTCCTCAAGACAGCAAGAACAAAGATTGATGTTTATGATGGTACCCTTACCATGGAGTTTGATGGAGAGATTGTAAAATTTAATATTTTTGAAGCAATGAGATATCCTAACGATAACCAATCTGTATTTTCTATTGACATGGTGGATGTGTTTGCACAGGAGGCATTTGAATTGACATATATGGATGAGTTGGAGGTGGTACTTAGTGAAGGATTAAGGGAGTTTGATCTAGCAAAGCAACTAAATCCTGAAGTTGAAGAGATGATTATGGTCCTTGCCTTTGGTTTCGAAAAGGTATGATATTTGTAAAATTGAGTTACCACTTGTCTACTCAAATTTGTTACCTTCTGTGGTGCAGGCACCAAATTTGGATTTGAAACCTCTTCCTGATCATATGAAGTATGCTTATTTGGGAAATGATAAGACATTACCAGTTATCATCACAAAGAATTTGACCTTAATGCAAGAAGAGAGGCTTATGAGAGTGCTAAGAGACCACAAAGCCATTGGATGGACTATAGCAGACATCAAGGGTATAAGTCCATCAACGTGCAAGCATCAAATTTTGTTGGAAGATGATGCCAAACCAAGTCGAGAAGCTCAAAGGAGACTGAACCCTATGATGATGGAGGTGGTAAAAAAGGAGATTTTGAAGCTATTGGATGTAGGAGTCATCTATCCAATTTCAGATAGTAGATGGGTAAGTCCAGTTCAAGTTGTGCCAAAGAAGTCTGGAGTCACGGTGGTCAGGAATCAAGATAATGAGCTTATTCCAACAAGAATTCAGAATGGATGGTGCATGTGCATATACTACCAAAAGCTAAACCTAATGACAAGGAAGGATCATTTTCCTCTACCATTCATTGATCATATGCTTGAACGGTTGGCAGGTAAGTCTCATTACTATTTTCTTGATGGATATTCTGGTTATGATCAAATTGTGATTGCACCTGAGGATCAAGAAAAAACAACATTTACATGCCCAATTGGAACTTTTGCATTTAGAAGGATGCCCTTTGGACTTTGTAATGCACCAGGAACATTTCAAAGATGCATGGTAAGTATTTTTTCAGATTTAATAGTAAATTGCATTGAAATATTCATGGATGATTTTACTGTTTATGGTGACTCTTTTAATACTTGTTTGGATAATCTATCTCGTGTTATTGAACGTTGCATTGAAACAAACCTTGTGTTGAATTTTGAAAAATGTCATTTTATGGTAGAACAAGGAAGTGTCTTAGGTCATGTTGTTTCATGTAAAGGTATTGAGGTAGATAAGGCTAAGATTGATTTAATTATGAATTTATCTTATCCCATAAATGTGCGAGAAGTGCATTCATTTCTTGGCCATGCAGGTTTTTATAGAAGATTTATCAAGGACTTTTCAAAGATTGCCCTACCGTTATCTAGATTGCTACAAAAAGAAGTACCTTTTGAGTTTGGCCAAGATTGCAAGGAAGCTTTCGATAAGTTAAAATCTGCATTAACCACAGCTCCCATAATTCAACCTCCTAATTGGACTTTACCATTTGAAGTAATGTGTGATGCCAGTAACTATGCAGTAGGAGCTATTTTAGGGCAACGAGTTGGCAATCAACCTCATGTGATTCATTATGCATCCAAAACACTCAACTCAGCTCAGTGCAATTATTCTACAACTGAAAAAGAGCTTTTGGCTATTGTGTTTGCATTAGATAAATTTTGATCATATTTGCTTGGTTCTATTTTCTGACCATGCAGCTTTGAAACATCTCTTGGCAAAGGAGTCGAAGCCTAGGCTGATCAGATGGATTCTTCTTCTACAGGAGTTTGATTTGGAAATCAAAGACAAGAAGGGAGCTGAGAACCTAGTTGCTGATCATTTGAGTAGACTGGTGAGAAAAAAGAATCCTGAACCATTGCAAGAATTTTTTCCTGATGAGCAATTTTTGCTCTGCAAGATATGGCTCCTTGGTATGCTGATTTGGTAAATTATTTGGTGAGGAAGATCTTAAATAATGACATAAGTAGAGCTAAAAAAGATAAAATCAAGAGTGAGACAAAATATTATATTTAGGATGATCCATACTTATGGAAATATTGTTCGGATCAGATTATTAAGAGATGTGTACCTGATTCTGAAGTCCAGTCCATCCTTGCCTTTTGTCATGCTTATGCTTATGGAGGTCACTTTGGACCTAAGAGAATGGCTAGGAAAGTGTTAGATAGTGGTTTTTATTGGCCTACACTATTTCATGACTCGTATGTATTTTGCAAAGCTTGTGAACAGTGTCAAAGGACTGGAGGGTTAACCCATAGGAATGAGATGGTACAAACTCCTATATTGGTATGTGAAATCTTTGATGTGTGGGATATTGATTTTATGGGTCCATTTCCTTCATCTTTTGGTTTTGTTTATATATTGCTTGCAGTAGATTATGTTTCAAAATGGGTGGAAGCAAAGGCCACCAAAACTGACAATTCCAAAACTGTTGTTGGTTTTATCAGGTCCAACATTTTTTGCAAGTTTGGCATACCAATAGCAATGATTAGTGATCAAGGAACTCATTTTTGCAATCGAGCGGTAGAAATTTATTGAAGAAATATGATGTTTTTCATAAAACATCTACAGCTTATCATCCCCAAACAAATGGTCAAGCTGAGATATCTAATAGAGAAGTAAAGTCCATTTGGAAAAGACAGTAAAGCCAAATAGAAAAGATTGGAGCCTCGGACTTGATGATGCATTATGGGCATACAGGACAGCATATAAGACACCTATGGGATGTCTCCATATAGGTCGATCTTTGGTAAGGCATGTCATCTTCCTGTCGAGCTGGAACACAAGGCTTATTGGGCAATGAAGAGTTGCAACATGGATATAAATGAAGCTGGTGTGCAAAGAAGGTTGCAATTGCAAGAATTGGAGGAGTTAAGACTTGAGGCATATGAGAATTCAAGAATTTACAAGGATAAGACAAAGGCATTTCATGATAAAATGATTGTTAGGAAGCAATTTGTGGTTGGACAAAAAGTTTTGCTTCATAATTCATGACTTAAATTAATGCCTGGTAAATTACGTTGGCCCTTTTAAAGTTACTAATGTGTTTTCTTATGGTGTAGTTGAAGTGCAAAGCTTCGAGACTAACAAAGTGTTCAAGGTTAATGGACATAGACTCAAACCATTTTATGAAGTTTTAAGGAGCATACGACAAATGAAGTACAACTAAAGGATCCGGTTTATCCAGATTGAGGAGAACTGCAACATCGGGGACATTAAACAAATGCGCTGCTTGGGAGGTAACCCAAGGGTAGCCAACTAGCCATGATCAGATTTGCATTCTTTATCCCTTCTCTATTTATATTTGTAGGCATTAAATCTATTTTCTTCTTTTCTTTGCATTTAGAGCTTTGCATTGAGAGTTAGAAAAAAAAAGAAAAAAAATATTTGAGTGTTTTTAAGATGTTTCCCCAATGATATCTATGGATTCATGTGCTACAAACTTGGATAAAATTGAGATAAGAATGTCATAACAAGATTGAATGAATAATTTAAATATTTAGGCTAAAAGTTAACTTGAGCTTGATTTAGGAATGTATTAACTTGTTTTGGTAGACTAAAAATATGTTTGGGTGAGCTTTTGAACCATATATATATATATACATGTTTCTGTTGTAAGTGTGTTCATTCATACTAGGTTACTCTAGAACTTGCTTGTAAATGCTAGTCAATGTTACTAAATTCACATGTACACATAGAAATGATAATGGCATATAGGATTTTACACCACTTAGCTTAAATGGCCAACCTTGAATCAATTAACTTTAGTGAACCGACTTTGAGCTTTTAAACTCTTTTGTTGATTGAAGCCCTTATTTATGAGCCTTGAGCCAATTTATTATCCTTATATTTTACCTACCTCAAGAGATAAGCATTGAGATTTGTTTGATGGGTTTTGAGACAAAAATATATATTGAATAGGTGTGGGGGAGCTATTGTTGATTGCTACACCTCTATTTTGAAAAATAGAATACAATGGGAGTAAGATGTCTTGCTATGTTTCAATGTCTTTTTGCTGAAAAAAGAGGGGCTAAAAGAAAAAGAAAGAAAAGAAAGAAAAATAGAAAGCTATGGTGGTGAGATTGTGGGGAAGATCACAAATATATGGGGAGACAAATGTATCACCAAGACCCCTGGCAGTAAGTTCAGTTCAAGAAATTTACATGTCTTATCAATTGTGCACAGTGTTACATAGACATAAGCTTTCTCATCATGAAACATTTTCAGTCTATGCAGCAAATGAGAAGAAGAAACTAGAATGGTTGAATGTTGGAGCATTTAATGTCTTAATTTATCCAATTTATATCTTAATGCTTTATTAGTCTCTTGGGTTTTAACCTCATTATCCCTTTTTATTCCTACCATGAACCTAAGCCCCATTACAATCCTGATTAAAGACCATTGGATCGATGTGTGACAAGTGATACAAGTGATGGAGATTGGATAAACAAGTAAGCCTATGGTAATGATTTGGTTTGAATTGAATTTTGAATGAAATTTTTTTTCTATCCTTCGAATACTTGAGTGAATTGAGAGTGACCTATGAGTGTTTACCAATCTTGTTAATTACTTTTTGAATGAAGGTTTCTTGTTTCTTTTAGTTTAAATTTGTTAAGTATATTTAATTCATATTGTGTTATGGTATTTGAATTCTTAGTTATGTTTAAGAATTATGGTTTATAATATCTGTATGATATTATTGGGAGAATTTATTGAATTATGAGTTGTTTGAGTGTGTTTATAAATTGTCTAGCCTAGTTGCCCAAGGATGTGCAAAAATTAAGTGTGTGGGAATTTGATAGAGACATAATTACACATTTTATTTCTTCCTAAATTTAATCTATTTGGTATACTTATTATCTCATTGTGATGATTAATGTATAAGTTTATGTATGAGGATTAATTTTCTGCATTGTATAATTTCGCCTCTATAGTTTCTTATAGATTTTTGATAATCTTAGAGTCAGAATTGGAAGAAATGGTCTTCAATGAAGTTGTAGGGGACATCCTAATCTTTTCATAGAGCTATGGGGCATTAAAATCCTAATTCATTTGGACCTCCAAACTATGCTTCAAAGTGACATCTAGAAAACTAGAATGTCTATCTGAAGGCTGAAGCCTTGAAGAAAAATATCTTGAGCTTCCAAGAGCCAAATGACATGATCCAAAGGCTTAAATTCAAGTGCATTCGATTGACTACAAGTTTCATGAAGAGCTCAAGGCCTAACAATGTGGTTATCATAATAAAAAAATTGGTGCAACAAGTTTCATTTGAGATGTGCTGGGATTCAACGGTTCACCACTCAAACAAGTAGGCCAAATTAAATAATGCCATAATGGGACCCAGCTGAAGCTTTTTCAAAACACAAGGAAAATGGTCTACCAAAGCAATGGAGTGGTCCATTAGCCATTAACCATCGGTCCACGAATTTTATGTGGACCACAAGCCAAATAATGCTAGAATCAACGTGGAAGGAGATTGGAATGCTAGGATTTGACATGAAGATGGTTGGAGTTTTGCTTAATTAAAATAGAGAAGGTTGTTGGAATGGGATTCAATGAATAACTAGAATAGAAGATGCGAGGCCGTTGAGATTTGTTTCGAATGGGTGTTGAAGCGGATAAGGTCCAAGCCATCACAGTCAAGGGTTGCTGGGATTCTAGGATGGAATGATTCCTCGAATTGTGGAACACCGGAACAGAATTTCGGGATGTGTGGAAAATGTTGGAATAGGTAGATCGGATGGGATTTGCTGTTGGAGCCAATGCAGATTGGGACGTGGAGTCAATCACGGAGGAAACAAAAATACGGAGCAGACGCGGAATAGGTTATGGAGGCAATCACGGAATAGAAGAGCTATTTGGTTTGTTGGGAGACCACGAAGAAGCTTTTCAAGTGTTGGACTCATAAGGCTGAAAGAGAGTTCGGGGGGAGAACAACAGAAGTTGGAGGCAAAAGGAAGTTCTTGGAGCAGGTGGAGAACGTAGCAAGAAGAGGAGAACGAGCTCTGTTTCTGCTGCAACAGAGATCTGTTTTGCTGCTTGTAGAAGTAGGAGTTCTGCAACAGAGGAAGAGTAGAAGTTTTCAGCAGCAGAAAGCAGCAGCAGGAGAGGTTTTGAAGCAGCGAGAGTTCTATTTTTGGGAGGAGATTGCTGTAAAAATATAGAAGATTTGAGCATTATTTGCTGCTGGGATTAGCGGCAAAAATTGGCAAAGAGTTTAGCAGCTGTTTCAACAGAGAAGAAGAGAATTATTTCTGCTAGAAAGGAGAAGAAGAACTGAGCATTATTTCTGCTGGATTTCTGTTATAAAAATGAGAGGAAATCAAATCAACTTTATATTATTTCTCTTTCCCATGATTGAGTAATTTCTTTGTTTCGATTCAAAGGACAGCTAACTACCTTAGAAAGGTTGTGAGGTTGTGATGTTAATTTAATATTATTTTTTTACTAAATATTTGTGTTTCCTTGTTTTTATTGTTAATTTATTGTATAGATTAATTGATTAAGATGCCTATTAATCGATTGTCTATGATTGATTACTAAAACTAAGTTCTTAATATGTAATTATTATGTAACTTGGTTAAAGTAGTACTTAGGCAAAATGATTATGATCTCAGTTTTCATCTTTATCTAAAAAGGAAACATAAAATGAATTAGATAATTTATGCTTGTCTAATTGTTGTTCATTCTTAGCTTCATCCTAGAATATAATGCTATCAATGAATGCATGAGGATTGCTTAATACCAATTGGTTCATTGATAAGAATTTAATTTGTGCACTTGACTTGAATTAATGAACGTGGGGATGATTAGATTTACCTAGCTCCTAGGTAAATGCTCGGCTAAGTTTTCAGAGAAAGAATAATATGTTTATACACCAATGATAAACCTACAAACTAGTGCAAAAACTCCTTGAATCAAACTTAAGTTGAATTTGAAACAAACTAAATTTAATTAAATTTTGTCCTTATTTGCATAATTAGTTAGTTGATTTCATAATTATTCGAAACCCCCCGTCTAATTGTTAATTTGATCATCATATTCAGTCTCTAGGGTTTGACCTGGACTCACTAATACTACAAGAAAAATTATAAGAATTAGTGAAACAGTAATTAATTTTGGTGAATTCGACAAGCATCAACAGTCTATTGCAAAGCTAGAGATCCAGATAAGTCAGCTAGCTATAGCTTTTAATAAGAGAGAGGAGAGCAAACTGCCTAGCCAACACATCAGTAATATAAAAGGCCAGTACATGGTTGAGAGCTTCATTAGCCCTGAGACTTTTTCTGAACATGCCAAATTAGTTATAACCCTTAGAAGTGGAAAAACTTTAAGTCAGCCTGAGGTAACTTAAAAACTAGAGTTGGCTAAGCCATAAAAGAAAAACATTGAGGAGAGAAAGGAACCCATTAGCCCAGCACCTATACTTAAGGCTCCATTTTCTAGTGCTTTAGAATCCCTCTTGTCTCTCGATAAGAAGAGTCTAAAAATGAATTAGATGCTTGAGCTATTTAAACAAGTTCAAATAATCTTACCTCTTCTTGATGCCATCAAGCAAATTGATGGGGACATCGATCTGCATGAATCCTGGAGCAGCACAAATTTCGAAGTAGCATGAATCATGATGCAGTATGAATTTCAGTGCAAAAAACTTAAATTTAAAGATCCTTTCATCCTCCATATAAGAAGGTCCCCACATGAATGCCAAGTGGCGCCCAACACATGATGACACATGAATGCCTAAATGAATGCCAAGTGGTGCCCAATACATGATGACACAAGAATGCCCATATGAATGCCAAGTGGCGCCTAACACATGATGACTCATGAATGCCCACATGAATGCCAAGTGGTGCCCATGCATGCAGATTTTTAGATTTGCCACCACAAGGAGATACTTGGCACCCATGCATTTTGCCACCCCTTTTCATGAAACTTGAAATTCAAATTTTTAGCTACCTTCCCCCTCTTTCCATGTAAAACTTGAATTTCAAATGGAACTTATAAGGCTATAAATAGGCCCCTAATCTCTTTGTAAAAAGATGCTATTGATGAATGAAAGTTTTTCTTAGAGAAGAGTGACTCTTCTTTTGCTCCGTGAGGAGAGGGTGTGAGGCCCAACCCTAGAACGTGATGTGAGGTCATGTCTAGTTATCCCCTTCCTTGATTCCATCTTCCTTACCACCCTCATGTCCTTTGAGATTCACCCTAACGACTCCATTAGTGAGGTGGGTGAGATGTCCTAGAGGTGAGAGATCTCTCCGTGAGTATGAGTCCCAAAGTTTATGAGAGTCCAAATTTCTACCTTCCATCTCCATTGTTCCTTCACCACCTTCTACAAAAAAAAAAGTAGTACCCTAATCTCGATGACTTCTCAGCTCGTCGATGATCCTACCCCTAATCCCGTTCCCCATTAATTTGGTATCAGAGCCCATTAATTTGGTATCAGAGCCCAGAGGATTAGGGTATTCTATATCTTTTCCTCTTTTTCTCTTTCCTCCACTTATTCCCCTTATTCCCATCATTCTTGCTATCCTGACCTTATTCCTCCTCTATTCTAGGTTTATTCCTGTCATCCTCTTCCTAAACCTACTCAAATTCAAAGCCTAGAACACCCGATCTACCACCCATAGCCCACCACCAAGCTCCCTCCACCACCGCCGCCACTCTCCGATCCGGATCTCATCAGAGACATCCCCGTCCTCTCCGTCCTGTGCCACCATCGAAGCTTCTTCCATGTTGTCCCTCTTTCCCCATGTATGTGCTCACCATTGTCTTCCTCACCGGCGAAGCTGCTACAATCAAAGATCCTCAGATCGGTGCCTCCATAGCCACTGGAGCCACCGCCTCTTCGTGCCTTCCTGCCCCAACCATCGAAACCCCCTGTGCCGTAGGTCTGCACGATGCCTTCCACGGGATCTCTATCCTCCTCTCCTTCCACTGATGAAGACAAACATGGATGGGGAGAAACACCCGCTACCTCCTGATGGGGACATCGACTAGCCCAAAATCTGAAGCAGCCCAGAGCCTGAAGCCCAGCCCAGCCCAAAACCTGAAGCCAGCCCAACCCAAAAACCAGCCTAGAACCTGAAGCCAACCCAGCCCAGCCCAAACCCTGAGGCCCAAGATTCTGGAATCGATGAGCACACATCTCGGAGCAGCACAAATCCCGGAGCATATCCAAATGAAGATAATGTAAATTTTTTATGGGTGTACGAGAAATTGGGATATTAGGCTTTTTTAGGATTTATCTCGATTGTTTAAAAGTTGTTTTAGGATTGGAGTTTTAGTTTCTAAGATTAGTTTTTTAGATTAGTTTGTTTCGAATAAATTTGTTTTAGGATTTGATTTATCGTTGTTTAGAGATTTGTTTTATCGGATCCCTAGTTTGTTGGAAAGTTTTGATTATTTTAGTCTATTTAAAGTCTTTTCTCGTTGGGAATAAAGTTAGCAAAGAATTTATTGAGAAAAGAGCTTGGGTGTGTCCCGACTCCTTCCCCTCCTCTCCTTCTTTCCCCCTTGCTCTTCTCTCTTCTGGTTCTTCCCTCTGTGCTCTCCTTCTTCTCTCGATTTCTTCCTGCTATTTCCCCTCTTCCCGGTCCTTCCTCTCTCTCCTCTGTGTTCCCCCCTTCCTCTCTGCCACTTAAAACACCAAAAAATCATCCTTCCGAAGCCTCCATAATCCCACTACTACCAACCGTCCGGAAGTCTCCGCAAGACCGTCACTGTTCCACTGCCACCTGAATCACCGTGGTCCAGCCCCTTCTACATTTCAGCCGCGCCACCGATCGAAACCCCATCACCCTGGCTTGCCCACGCCCGTGCCGAAGGACCGTGCCATTCCACCCGATCTTCCTGTCCGACAGACTGAGCAAACCACCCCGCCGATAGGAAATCTCCCTCTGGCCCAGCACCCTCATCCGTCTCCTCTGCTCCCTGTCTCCGCTCATGATGCTACGTCAATGCCCGCCAGACTCCCTGCTGCCATGATGCCTGTCATCTGCCAGAGAGCTCGTGCCACCATCTTCCCGAGCCGCCGTCTTCCTCCCCCACCGCCGTCACTGGTGGAGAGCCCGTCAGAATCCCCACCAAAGACCTCCCTTGTGTCAATCCACAGACGGGAGCTTCCACACGATCATGAATGCACACAATCGTTAATGCAAAGCTGGCTTCCCAATGCCGACTTCAAGTACAGAAAAAAAATGAAGGGAAAAAAAAGAGAGAAAAAGAAAATCATAAAAAAAAAGAAAAGAAAATATGGGAAAAAGAAAAAAAAGTGTATTTGAATAAAAAAAATTGGGTTTTGGTTTAACCTAGCCTAGGGTCGTTTTTTAACGACCAACGATCCGATCTCTTAGAATAAATTTTGATTGGGGTCTATCCCACACCACCTCCTCCCCGTCACCGGTCGTCGAAGCCATCGCCTTTGCCAAATCCGGTGCCTCGCCTCCCGTGGGATCAAGCTCACCTCCGCCACCGTTGACCCTCTGTTTGCCATCACCTATGATGCCACCAAATCCCTCTTCCGTTGAGCGCACCACCATCGATCCCTTTCATGCCGACCTCCATCCAAGACAACCTGTAGTCCGGCCCCCCTTCCACGGTCACTAATAGCCACTAGAACCGCCATCCTTCCATCTATGCCACCACCAGCAGCCAAAGGAGACCATGCCTTTGCCTCCCCGCTCCGTTGCCTGCCCTTTAGTGCCATCGCCGGTGAGATTCGGCCGGAAGACCCCCTGCTCCGTTCCCCTTCAGTCCATGGAGAAGAAACCCAGCTGCACAAACATGAAAGCACTTCACATTCCTGTTGCCAACTTCAGGTCCTGCACAAGTTTCAGAGATGCACGCATTTCAAAGTTACACAGATTTCAAAGCTGCACGGATCTCAGAGCTATATGGATATTAAAGCTTCGTAGTCTCAGAGCAAGGCTGTCAAAAAAAAATATCAAGCAGAGTCCCAGAGCCTGAAGTCAAGCTAAAGCTGGAGTCTGAGCCTGACTCGATGGAGTCGAGTTTTTCTCACCTCAGGAGAATGATGGGGACATCGATCTGCATGATTCCTGGAGCAGCACAAATTTTGGAGTAGCGTGAATCATGATGCAGTATGAATTTCAGTGCAAAAAACTTAAATTTGAAGATCCTTTCATCCTCCATATAAGAAGGTCCCCACATGAATGCCAAGTGGCGCCCAACACATGATGACACATGAATGCCCAAATGAATGCCAAGTGGTGCCCAATACATGATGACACAAGAATGCCCATATGAATGCCAAGTGGCGCCTAACACATGATGACTCATGAATGCCCACATGAATGCCAAGTGGTGCCCATGCATGCAAATTTTTAGATTTGCCACCACAAGGAGACACTTGGCATCCATGCATTTTGCCACCCCTTTTCATGAAACTTGAAATTCAAATTTTTAGCTACCTTCCCCCTCTTTCCATGTAAAACTTGAATTTCAAATGGAACTTATAAGGCTATAAATAGGCCCCTAATCTCTTTGTAAAAAGATGCTATTGATGAATGAAAATTTTTCTTAGAGAAGAGTGACTCTTCTTTTGCTCCGTGAGGAGAGGGTGTGAGGCCCAACCCTAGGATGTGATGTGAGGTCATGTCTAGTTATCCCCTTCCTTACCACCCTCATGTCCTTTGAGATTCACTCTAACGACTCCATTAGTGAGGTGGGTGAGATGCCCTAGAGGTGAGAGATCTATCCGTGAGTATGAGTCCCAAAGTCTATGAGAGTCCAAATTTCTACCTTCCATCTTCATTGTTCTTTCACCACCTTCTACAAAAAAAAATAGTAGTACCCTAATCTCAGTGACTTCTCAACTCGCCGACAATCCTAACCCTGATCCTGTTCCCCATCATAAATTCCTACTTATACCAAGTTTCTTAAGGATCTATGCATGCAAAAACGTAAATCTAAAGCACATATATCAAAGAAAGTCCAACTTACCAAGCAAGCTAGCTCAATCTTTTAACACAACTCCATCCAAACTCAAGAACCCTGATACCCTAATTATCTCATGTGTAATAGGGGGCTTGACCATTAAGAAAGCTCTATTAACTTTGAGAGTGAGTGTTAACCTTTTTCCAAGCTCAGTATAAGAACCTTTTGATTTTGGAGAATTAAAACCCATATCAATTATCCTTCAACTAACTAATCAATCTGTTAAAGTACCACATGGAATGATAAAGAATGTTTTAGTTAAAGTTGAATTCTACTTTCCTGTTGATTTTTTGATCCTAGATATGAAATTTGGTGGTAACCCTAGTCAAATCCTGATTATTTTAGGAAGACCATTTCTAGCCACCGCTAATGCTTGCATTAATTATAGGACAAGAGTCATGGATGAATCATTCGAAAATAAAAAGCCAAGGTTAAATGGTTTTAATGCTACTTTGGGACCACCTATAAATGATTATGGTGAGGTTAATGCCTTAGAAAAGCTTGTAGAAGAAACTGAGCTCATCGTCCTTTTACAAGATCCTTTACAAGCATGTCTGGCTCATGTCAATGAAAATAACTTTGATATAGATGGGTGTATAAGAGAAGTGAATGCTTTATTAGAGCCATCAAATACAAAGATCACTCTTCCATGAATTGTAAAATATGAACAACTATTGAATCAATTGAACCCTTTAGTACCATCCTTGGAAGCACCACCTTTCCTAGAGTTAAAGCCTCTTTCTGTCATGCTAAAATATTCTTTCCTTGGACCCAATGATACCCTCTTGATAATCATTGCATCCATCCTAACCACTGATTAGGAAGACAAACTTGTAGATGTACTTAAAGAACACAAAGAGACTATTGGATGGACAATTACCGATTTAAAAGTTATTGATCCTTCTATTTGCATGCATCACATTCACTGTGAAGCTCAAGCCAAGCAACATAGGGGTATGCAATGGAGGCTAAATCCGAATATGCGAGAAGTTGTAAAAAAAGAAGTCATAAAGTGGCTTGATGTCGGCATTATTTATATAATTTTGGATAGCCAATGGGTCAGTGCAACCCAGGTAGTATCTAAAAAATTAGATATTACTGTAGTACAGAATGATAAGGGTGAGCCAATCCCTACCCATACAACAACTTGTTGGAGAGTATGTGTTGACTATCAAAAATTGAATGCCGTCACTAGGAAAAACAACTTTTCTTTAGTTTTTATTGATCAAATTTTAGAATGGCTAGAAAGATAGAGTGTCTTTTATTTCCTGGATGGATATTCATGATATAACTAGGTCCCAATATTCTCTATCGATCAAGAAAAGATCACCTTCACATGCCTATTTGGAATGTTTGTTTTTAGATGCATAGATGCATGCCGTTCGATCTCTGTAATGCACCAGCTACCTTTCAGCAATGAATGTTGGCCATCTTTTCTAATATGGTTGATAAATTTCTTGAAATTTTTATGGATGATTTTTGGTATTTAGTTTTACATTTGACGACTACCTTCAAAACTTAACTAAGGTACTTAAGCGATGTACGAAGATAAATCTAGTTTTAAGTTGGGAGAGAAGTCATTTTATAGTTCATAAGGGAATCATGCTCGAATATATTATTTCTGAGCGAGGGATTGAAGTAGACAAAGCTAAGGTCGAATGAATCTCAAAACTGCCTCTCCCAATCTCGGTTAAATAAGTACAATCCTTCCTTGGCCATGCAGGTTTGTATAGGCATTTCATCAAGGATTTCAGTAAAATCTCATGACCCTTATGTTGCTTATCAAAGAAAATTCTTTTGATTTTAATGAAGGTTGTATAGCTATCTACAATACTTTCAAAATTGCTTTAACCACTACACCAATTATTAAGCCTCCAGATTGGACCTACCATTTAAAATCATGTGTGATACTTCTGATTATGCTGTAGAGGCAGTTTTAGGACAAAAGCTTAATCAGAAACCATATGTATTTATTATGCTAACAAAACTTTCTCGAATGATCAATCAAATTATACTACTATCGAAAAGGAGTTACTTGCAGTTATTTTTGTCCTTGAAAAATTTCGACCATATCTATTAGAATCTAAGGTCCTAGTTTACTTTGATCATGTAGCATTAAAATATTTGTTATCCAAAAAGATACTAAACCTAGATTGATTAGATGGATCTTCTATTACAAGAATTTGATCCAGAAATTTTTAATAAGAAGGATTCTGAAAACGTGGTAACAGATTATATTTCTAGGATCTTGGTAGAATACAGCAAGAAAACAATCAGAGATCGATTCCATGATGAATAACTTTTCTCCATTTTTTTCAATAATCTTTCTTGATTTGCTCATATTATTAATTACTTAGTAATAGGACAAATTCCTTCTCACTGGTCCAAACAAGAAAATGATAGATTTTTTTCATAAATCAAATATTATTTTTGGGAGGAACCTAAACTATTTAAGTACTATTCAAATGATTAGATGTTCTGTCCCTGAGTGTAAATGTAAAAGTATACTAACTTTTTGTCACTCCCTTGCCTATGGGGGATACTTTAGTATAAAGAAAGCTATAGCAAAGGTACTATAGAATGGATTTCAAATATTCAAATCCCAATATGCAAGAAAATCAATAAGAATGATTCTATGCTAAGAAAAATGTTAGTAATATTTTTTTTCTTCTTTTCTCTTGTTTTTTAGCATGAATGTTAGAGTCATAGCCCTTTATCATAAAAAGGCCCATAGCCCACCAAAATGAAAAGCCCATAAAAGAGTTCACGCTAAGAACTAATCTTAGCCTCAACATTTCATGTTGAAGAGTAGTCTTTGTGCACCGCATGCAGTGCAAGAAATCCAACATGACTCGCACTACTATTTTTTATTGGTCCACGTGTATCCTAACTAGCTTGATAGGATGGGGCGGGAGTCGTATCTCTGGGATTATATTATCTAAGCATCATCGCGTCTGCAGTCATTTAAATTATAGAAAATGATCTTTCTGCCCTCTTATTTTTTAGAAGAAGATACGTGCTTTTGATCTGAAAAATGGTTCTTCTTCTACAAATGAAAAAAAAATCTAGGAATAAAGCAACACCCCATCCCAGAATTCCTTCCATTGTTTTTACCTATCCTAGAGTTCTCCATTTTTGTATTTTTGCTCTTCTCTTTGGTAGTCTAGAAGCCCTAGTGAGCTGGATGTTCTCGAGCATACCATGAAAGATACGCCTTCGAAATCAAGAGTCAAAGGAGAAAAGTGGTTTCATCTTTCAATGTAGATGGCGAATATAAAAACATCCTTAGAAGAAAATGCAAATGGAGGAAGGAAGCACTGCACTTATTATTTATTCAGGAGAGGATGAGACCCCCTTATGATCCATCCCAAAAGAAGTTACAGAACTAGAAATATGTAATAAAATTATATATTTTAATAAAAATTTTTGAAATTTATCTCTACAGAGGGACGTCATGATATATTTTTAAAAATATTAAGTCTTCATGGTATAAAATTATGACACCATGTACAATTTCATGATACTGTAGTTCAGAATTTACAACATCCAAGTTAAAAAACTACGATACTCTAGTTAAAAAACTACGACACCTATACAAAAATTATAAAATAAAAGTTTCTAACCCATTCTACCTCTAATACATATCATCCGTGGCTTGGTTTATGACTCCCAAAGTGTCATAAAATTATCACGAATACTATAAGATTATTCAAAATGGCCAAAATAGTTTTACGATATTCCAGTTTAAAAACTATGATACCCTAGTTAAAAAACTATGACACCCATGTAGAAATTATAAAATAAAAGTTTGTAACCCCTTCTACATGTAATACATATCATTCATGGCCTGGTTTATGACTCCCAGAGTATCAAAAATTATCACGAATGCTATAAGATTAATCAAAATGGCTGAAATAGTATTATGACATCCCAGTATAAAAACTACAATATCCTAGTTAAAAAACTATGACACCCTTGTATTAAGTATAAAACATAAGTTTCTAATCCCTTGTACATGCAATACATGTCATCCATGGCTTGGTTTATGACTTCCAAAGTATCATAAAATCATCACGGATGCTATAAGATTATTCAAAATGGCCGAAATAGTATTACGATATCCCATTTTAAAACTTATGATATCCTGGTTAAAAAACTACGACATCCATGCATAAATTATAAAATAAAAGTTTCTAATCCCTTCTACATGTAATACATGTCATTCGTGGCTTGGTTTATAACTCCTAGAATATCAAAAATTATCACGGATGTTATAAGATTACTCAAAATGGCCAAAACAGTTTTATGACACTCCAGTCTAAAAACTACGATATCCTAGCAAAAAAACTATGACATCTATGCAGATATTGTAAAATAAAAGTTTGTAATTTCTTCTACCTTTAATACATGTCATCCATGACTTGGTTTGTGACTCTCAGAGTGTCAAAAATTATCATAGATGCTATAAGATTAATCAAAATAGCTGAAATAGTATTATGATACCCCAATATAAAACTATGGCATCCTAGTTAAAAAACTATGATATCCTTACAGAAAGTGTAAAATATAAGTTTCAAATCTCTTGTACATGCAATGCATGTCATCCGTGACTTAGTTTATGACTTTCAGAGTATCATAAAATTATCACGAATGCTATAAGATTACTCAAAATAGCCAAAATAGTATTACAACATTCTAGTATAAAAACTATGAAACCCTAGTTAAAAAACTACGACACTCTTGCAAAAAGTATAAAATCAAAGTTTCTAACCTCTTATGCCTGTAATATATGTCACCTATGGTCTGAATTAAAATTCTTATAATCTCATGGGGCTGGAGAAGTTGATAGCGTAACTTCATTCATCAAACATACAAGAAGATGTCGAGGACACCGTAAGACTTTGGATCGCATACATGTTTGCACTGTTTTTATATTCAAAATCAAATCAAGCTTGTCTAAGATATGTCATCCCTTACTTGGATGATTTATCTCAGTTGAGATAAATTGATTGGGCTTCTACAATAAAGGAGTTGATTGTTATGGCTCTCCCAGATGTTACTTATTGCTTGAGATTTAAGGAGCTAGTCCAAACCAAGAGAAGTGACAAGGTTAGGAGGCAGCCAACCTTGTATGGATGTTCAGCTACTTTGGTGGCAAAGATCATTAATATGCAATAAAAGTATAATTATATTTATTTTAAATCTTCCATATTTTTAAAGTATATAATTATTATGTACAGGTTTGGTTTATCGAGCATAACATCTGAAAACTGCCTGCACATCCAAATAAGCTACCTAGGTTGTTAAAGTGGTATGATAGTTAGTTGAAGACACAGAATGTTCAGCTTGCAAACTTGCAACCTCATGAGTTGGTCAGATAATCCATTATTTCATAAATGTAATGAACAATGTATCATTATCATTAATATAAAGTTATTTTGTTATTATTCTTGGCTTGCAGGTGGAGGGAGCTATTGAGCCTATGATAACGGAATAGTAACTATCATTAAAGGAATAGTAGCATCCTTGAAATCCAAAAATAGTTATGCAAGCAGTGCACAATTGAAGAAAAAAGTAGAAGATATAAAGAAAGGCCTATCATAGTTGAAACCCTCCTCAATTCATTAGTAAAAAAAGATAGCAATGCCAATAAAGAAGGGAACAAAAGAATGGAGGGAGATGATACTGAGGATGAGGTGGAAGTCATGGGGCACGATCAACCTATGATGGAGGAAAAAGTTTATGACATCCCTGTAACTGAACTTGAATATAGGATAGAGAAAAAATTGAAGGACATCCCTATAAGTGAGGATGTTGAGGGGGAGAAAGAAAAATCTCTAGTTCCTTCACTTATCAAGAGGGTGAAAAACTAACATAGACTGTATAAGGCCTCACAAATGATATCAGATTCTACTTTTAAAACAAGTCAACCCAAAAAAAGACGAAGATAGTGGGCACATCTCAATCTGATGAATCAAATTTGAATCTTCAATTTGAAGATGATGAAAATTTGATTAAAATCTTTTTAAAAGAAAAGATTAATTCATAAGTTATATCTATTTTTCTATTATGTATGCTACTTTATGGTTGAAAATGTATAATATTCTTTATATTTATTAATTTTAGAGAGGTCATCTACACTAATAAATTTCGAGGCACTATCACAAGAACAAATATTTTTGATCTGCTAAATAGTGACATGATAGTTGATGATGTAAGTAGTAAAGTATTACTTTATTTTATTCTTATTTTTTATGTATGTTATCATATATTTTTTAATAATCTTTATATTAATTTTTAGAATTGTATGAAATCATGTTACTTATAATTAACCAGTTTATATTACATTGCCAGATAATTGATGCCAAGCAGGAGTTCATTAGAAATAATTGGATAGAGCATCCGAAAAGATATCATAAGTATATCATTACACATGTAATGACTTCCGACATGTGCTTGACATCAGTATCACCATTTCAAGAACTTGCTAGGATAGCCAGGACTATGATATTTGATGGAGTCAATGATCAAGATAAGAAGAAATTTTAATTTCTGTTCACCATCATCAACTCAAACAATTCTCACTAGTACTTGGTTGCGGTTAACATGCAAACAAAGCTATTGATGCATCTGAATTCAATAAAACATAATTTCAGGAATAAAGCGAATGCAAGTGACACAAGATACTCGGGCTAATGTTTCATATATTCTGTGATAATGTTGAGGTGAAGAATTGGTCCATGATAGAGATTGCTGAATGCCCTTCCTAGCCTACAGGATCATTAGATTGCAGATTGTATTGCTTGAAATACATGGAATTCTTTGCTCACAGGGATAAGCTTGATAGTTAGGATTTCATAGAAAAAGATATAAGTATCTACCAGTTCTAGTTAGCAGCAAGATTATTAAAAGAGAGTCTGAATCAGAAGATTGATAGTGCTGTTAAAATTTAGCATGTAAAAGTAATTTTTTTTAATGCACTTATTCTCTTCAATTCATACACTTCTATAATATGTTACAAAAATTTGTAAGTCAATTGATATTTATATTTTAAGCATCATTCCCAAAAAAAATTATGTAATTCATTGAAACAGTAATATTTAAATATTATTTTTTCATTACATGAAGTTTTTTTTATTTTTCATGTTATGTTTACTTCCAAAATATCAAATTTCTTCATTGATGTGATGATGTTATAAAAGAATATTATATTTTTTGACAGGGTATCATAGTTTTCTAATATTAATGTTATAACTATAGATCTAGGATGTCATAATTATGTTTCAACATTTACTAAAACTTTATTTGTTAGAAATCTATCATGATATTATAAGACTTTTAATCAGATCACATATTAAATGTATTACAAGCAGAAGAAGTTAGAAAGTTTGATTTTATATTTTCTGCAAGGATGTCGTAGTTTTTTAACTAGGATGTCATAGTTTTTAAATTGGGATGTCATAATACTATTTTGGTTAATTTGAGTAATCTCTAGCAGTCATGGTAATTTTATGACATTCTGGGAGTCATAAACTAAGCTATGAATAATATATATTAGAGGTAGAAGAAGTTAGAAACTTTTATTTTATAATTTCTATATGAGCGTCGTAGTTTTTTAACTAGGACATCGTAGTTTTCGAACTTAGATATCGTAATATTATTTCAGGCTATTTGATTAATCTTATAGCATCCGTGGCATATTTTTATACTCTAGGAGTCATAAACCAAGCCATGGATGACATATATTATATGTGGAAGGGGTTAGAAAGTTTTATTTTATATTTTGTATATAGGTGTCATAATTTTTTAACTAGGATATCATAGGTTTTGAATTTGGGTATCATAATATTGTTTCGAGATATTTGATTAATCTTATAGTATTTGTAATAATTTTTGATACTCTGAGAGTCATAAACCAAGCCATGAATGATATGATTATAGGTAGAAGGGATTAGAAATATTTTTTTTTATATTTTTTGCATAGGTGTCATAGTTTTTTAACTAGGATATCGTAGTTTTTGAACTGAATATCATAATACTATTTCGGTCAATTTGAGTAATCTTCTAGCATTCATGGCATTTTTTGATACTCTTGGAGTCATAAATCAAGCCACTGATGACATGTATTACAGGTAGAAGTGGTTAGAAAGTTTTATTTTATATTTTATATATAGGTATCATAGTTTTTTTAACTCGGGTGCCGTAATTTTTAAACTAGTGTGTTGTATTACGATTTCGGTCAATATGAGTAATCTTCTAGCATCCATGATAGTTTTTGACAATCTATAAGTCATAAACCAAGTAATAAATGATATGTATTACAGGTCGAAGGGGATAGAAACTTTGATTTTACATTTTCAGCATGGGTGTCATAGCTTTCTAACTAGGATATCGTAGTTTATGAACTTGAGTGTCATAATACTATTTTGGACTATTTGATTAATCTTATAGCATCCGTGGTAAGTTTTAATACTCTGGGAATCATAAACCAAGCCACGGATAACATGTATTATAGGTAAAAGGGATTAGAATTTTTTATTTTACATTTTCTGCATGGGTGTCAAAATTTTTTAACTAGAGTGTTATAGTTTTTAAAATGGAATGTTGTAACGGCTAATTTGAATAATTTTCTAGCATCCGTGGTCTTTTTTGACATTCTGGGAGTCATAAACCAAGCCACCGATGATATGTATTATAGGTAGAAGTTGTTAGAAAGTTTTATTTTACATTTTGTGCATGGGTGTCATAGTTTTTTTAGCTAGGGTGTCATAGTTTTTAAACTGGAATATCGTATTACGGTTTTGACCATTATGAGTAATCCTTGAGCATCAGTGGTAATTTTTGATAATCTGAGAGTCATAAACCAAGCAACGGATTACATTATACAGGTAGAAGGGGTTATAAACTTTGTTTTTACATTTTCTGCATGGGTGTCATAGTTTTTTAATTAGGGTATCATAGTTTATGAACTTAGGTATCATAATACTATTTCAGGCTATTTGATTAATCTTATAACATCTGTGGCAATTTGGCACTTTGGAAGTCATAAACTAAGCCATGGATAACAATATTACAGGTAGAAGGGGTTAGAAAGTTTAATTTTATATTTTTTACATGGACATCATAGTTTTTTAACTAGGATGTCGTAGTTTTTATATTGGGGTGTCGTAATACTATTTCAGCTATTTTGAATAATCTTTTAACATCCGTGATAATTTTATGATACTGTGGGAGTCATTATTCATAACATGGATGATGGAAAGTCCTGCTAGGAGCAATTATTTACTTTACTTTCTTGTTTTATGCTGAGGTATTCTAATTTTGTAAATGGATGTCATCTATTATATCAAGGGGTGTCATAATTTTGTTATCCCTGTTTTAATCTTTGGGCACTTAAAGTACTACTAAAATTCATATTTGAAATAAATAGATTCAAGCACATGTCCAATACATCCTATTTTAAATTTCTCCAGATAATATAAATATATATAGGATTATACGAAAATTCAGTATTTTATATCCTCTATATATTAGTTAACTGTATACATAAGCATTAAATTTATCTAAAAAAGGATTAGAAGATGGTACAGTAGGTTCAATTACTTGTTCTGGTACTTCCACAATATTATAGAAAGTTTGCCTTTTGCTTGTACTATCTTTTTTTTATTTTGTACAGGAGTATCAACGGAAGTCTTATCCATATTTTTTATTGATCTCTTTGATTTCTTCTCGACTCCACTCTTAATTCTATTTTCTCTTGGACGACCTTTCATAGTAATTTAGTCAAGATCTTAGATTAGAAGTTATGTGCTTTGCTTAGCTTCACAGTTAGTATCTACATATCTTCTGAATAATGGTGTAAGATCTTCCATCACTAAATTAAATGCATCTTCAGGCATGGAGGCTATCTCTGCAAACTTCATCATTCGATGACTCATTAATATATATCTACGATCAATAAAATATAATATTTATTTTAGAATTTCATGACATATGATAGGTTTATGTAAACTTAAAATAAGATATCTGAATTTAAATAATTCCTTGACTGCGTACCATGAGTTTCATGTGCTTTTATCATAAAATTAAGTATTGCATTCGAGATCATTGAATTGGTATTTCATGTCCTTGCACCATCTATTTAAGAAATACTTATCCAGGATATGAAATACATTACTTTGATGAAGAACCAATAAGGCATGCCTATAAGGTAACCCTTGTACTAAAAGGATCCACACTGGCATTGAACTTCCTCCAAAGTTTTGTCATATAAAGATGTTTATTCCTATCTTAATTTTGATGAATAACAAAATACTTAAGTATATTTGAATACTAATTGTATGTTAAAAGTATGTTTACCATAACATAGTACTCATCAAAGCTATTTTGTGTTAAAAATTCAAAGCTTGTTATCTTGTTGAAGAAGCCAATTAAATTGATGGAATTTCAAGTTTAATGGACTTTGATATATAAGAATAACTTTAAAGAACTCAAATCTTGAAGTTAGAGAAGTTTCAATAGAGTTTCGAGTTTTAGGAGAGTTTCAGCCAAGTGTCGACTCATGGAAGTGAAGTGTCGACTCACAGAAGCTTGAGCTGATATGCAGAAGAAGTTTCAGCTGGCATGCATGAAGTTTTGGCTCATGAAGATGAAGTGTCGACTCACCAAAAGAAGTGTCGATATACCAATGCTTTCCAGAGAGATTTAGAAGATATTTTTGACCTACTGTTGACTCAAGTATCGACTCATGACCTAAAGTGTCGATATCTACAGGTCTGCATGAACAGTAATGGCTAGTTTTTTGAAGCATAGAATTGGTCCTTTTCGTCTCTAACGGCTATTTTCTTCTCTCCAATAGTCAAAAACAGTCATTTGAGGCTTGGAAAGGTATTTAAAGTGGACCAAACTCAAGAGAGAAGAAAAAAATAAGAAGTTATGAGCATTCACTCAAATATTCATGAAAAAAAATTACTTTTGAGAAAAGTTGAGCCTTCAAGTATTTTAGAGCATTCAAGAAGTATTCAAGTCCAACTTCAAGCACTCATTAAGGCTTCAATAACTTGAAGACAAGATTTCTTAATAGCAATCAAAGAGATTCAAAGAGATATTTGCTTTTATTTTTGAAAGCTTATTGTATTCTTACTTTAAACTCAACTTTATTGTTATTCCTAGTTTCAAGTGGTTTAAAACTAGTATTTAGATTGTTGGTGAGCATTGAGAAAACCAACTTAGATTGTTTATGAGCCTTGTTTGAAAACCAACTTAGATTTTTTGTCAGCCTTGTGAAAATCAAGAGATTTTTTGTTAGCCTTGAGAAAACCAAGAGGTTGTTAGTGAGCCTTGTGAAAATTAACAAGGTTTTTGGTTAGCCTTATAAAAATCAAGAAATTTTTGGTTAGCCTTGTGAAAACCAAGAGATTATTGGTGAGCCTTATAAAAAATAAATAGATTTTTGGTTAGCCTTGTAAAAACCAAGGGGTTGTGATTAGTGGGCCCAAAAAAACTAATCAGATATAATCAAGTGGGATTATAGTGAAATTCTC
The DNA here is from genome assembly GCA_021397845.1 of Areca catechu. NCBI lineage: Eukaryota > Viridiplantae > Streptophyta > Magnoliopsida > Arecales > Arecaceae > Areca > Areca catechu. The sequence continues at coordinate 155,225,900 of CM038039.1, read as the reverse complement.
AAGTGGACCTTGGAAAGTGGATGTAGGTGCTTTGGTATACACCGAACTATCATAAATCTTTGTGTGTTTGTGATTACTTTTATTCTTCTTGCTCTTATTAATTCTGCTGCATTTTATCATCAAGCACACATATTCTTGAAATCACTAGCACCTTCATTATTTTTGAATTGGCACATACTTGCAACAAGTTTTAAAAACCTAATTCACCCCCCCTCTTAGATTGCTTCGCTGGGCAACAGAAACCACATAATTTTTTATAATCTCCATCTTCATTCCATCAACTTCAATTATTTCAAATGATTTAACAAAATATACATCACAGTTATCAACTTCTTTAATTAATTTAGTATTTGATGCAACCATTTCAAGGACCTCATTTTAAAATTTTTTGAATATGCACCTTCTTGCCTCTCAAAAGGAGAGGATGTCTTTAGAAAAGTATTTATTTGCAGCATTTTATTGTCTTTCTTATTTTATGCTTCATATCTTTTTTCCAAGATATCTTCGTACTTATCGATGAATTCCTTGAGTATAGTCTTCAAGTTTATAAACCCATCAAAGAAGTAATTGATGCTCTCACTTCTTTGTGAAGTTGACATCCCTACTCATAAATATTCAAAAAATAGAAGCAATAAAGATACAAATTTGTTAAAAATTTACAAACATGAACATTAATCAATCATAATGACTTACAAACCTGCAAAAAATATATCCTTAAGATAAACTGGAACCCATTTATCCCGATATTTATAAATATCATTTAACCAATATACAGCATTTCATTCTTCATATTTCTCTATTAAATGTGTCCACATTTTCTCGAAAGATACTATGGTAATTCAATCATATATCGTCTCTTCAAACTCAACCATAAATTTGGGATTTATAGCACAAATATGGTCAATCTTTTCAGAACTCTTCTTCAACATATGCTAAAGACAAAATCTATGTCGTACATTAGAAAAAATATCTCTAACAGCAATCTCGATTGCCTTATCTTGATCAATTATGATGGCATTAGGTGGTTGACCACCATTTGCATCAGCCATTATTAAAATATATATTTAAATATCTCAGTCCTCTCATCTGATAACAATACACAACCAAGCAATGTAGACTATCCATGATAGTTGACTTCGATAAATGAATAAAAAGGTATTTGATATGTATTTGTCAAATAGGTTGAGTCAAAGATTAGTACATCACTAAAGTACTTACCAATCGTGACCTAGGATAGATCTAGAAGATAGACCTAAGCTGTCCATTATCATTTAGGTCCAAAGTATAAAAGAAATTTAAATTTTTTACTTGTATTTGTATGAAATGGATTATCATTGACTGTGCATCTCCTTCTTTCTATTAACTCTAACGTTCCTGATAGATAAAATTTTTAGCATCCTTCTCTGTAAAATCTAATTATCATATATCCCCTTTTCTTCTAGCCATGGTAGAGTATACTTGAGTTATGAAAATATTCATGGCATGTAAATTGCTGATCTTTGCCTTTTTCGATATGCTGATCCTCCTATGGGATCATAAATAACTAGCTGATGATATGGACAGCTAATGGTTATATTCTAGAAAAATATTATCCAATATCCACTTATCATTTTTAGAATTTAGTCTTGCTTTTATCGAAGCCTTATAATCAATTTTGTCAGTATTCCAAGGATTCATGGAGTTATCAATTTTTCTAGATTTTCCTTGCCTCCAATATGTCAGGTGCTTGAAGCATATTTTATTGTTGTTGTTGGACCTACTATACACTGTTGTGATTCCAAAACCTACTCTCCTTGTATATCCATTATATAAATTATATACATCATTTACAGAATTAAACTCCATTCCAATTTCAAGATCAATAGACTCGTTCTCTGCATTCGGGGTGACAGGAGAAGGTGCATTCATGTAAACAATACCAGCAACCTCATCAAAATGATCACCTTCAATTATTTCTAGATTTCTAATTTCAATGCTATATATAAAAATATCTCTAAAAATATTATAAATATTGATATACATAGTTTTAGATGACATTTTATCTACAGCATAATAAATAATATGTTATGTATTGGATAGAATATGACACGACAGTGTAATAATACGGGTATAGAACCAAATATTTCTAAAAAAAGATATTTGAACTTATGACACCCTAGTTTAGAAGTTACGACACCCTAGTTAAAAGATTATGACACTCGATCATAAAATATGAAACTAAATATATTAACCCCTACTACCAGGAGAACCTATCACTTATGGATTGAGTTATGACTTCCAGGATGTCATAACATGCTATGGATGCAAAAAGATCACAAATATATGCTAAAACAGTATTACAACATCCCAGTTCAAAAACTATGACATCCTAGTTAAAAAACTATGACATCCCTATACAAAATCATAAATCAGATATTTTGATCCTTCGTGATAGAAGTGTTTCAGTATGCATTGCTGATGTATGACACCCACATTGTAATAAAATACTTCTAAGAAACTTTAGTATCAAAAACTTCAAAACATGAATAACTCAGTAAAAATAGAAATGAAAGCTTTTGTCCTCCATTATAGGACATTTCAATCATACATTAGCTTGAATAAGATTGTTAGATTATGATAAAAAGACCAGAAGGAAAAAAATATTTCTTAAAAAAGAGTTTTCAAGGAAGGATCCTTAGTTCAAGAATTACGACATCCTAGTTAAAAGATTATGACACCCAATCATAAAATATGAAACTAAATATATTAACCCCTACTACTAGGAGAACCTATCACTTGTAGACTGAGTTATGACTCATAGGATGTCATAACATGCTATGGATGCAAAAAGATCGCAAATATATAATGAAATAGTATTACGACATCTTAATTCAAAAACTACGACATCCTAGTTAAAAAACTACGACATCCCTATACAAAATCATAAATTAGATATTTTGATCCTCCGTAATAGAAGTGTTTCAGTATGCATTGCTGATATATGACACCCACATTGTAATACAATGCTTATAAGAATACTTCAGTATCAAAAACTTTGAAACATGAATAACTCGATACAAAATAGAAAATGAAAGCTTTTGTCCTCCACCATATGACATTTCAATTATACATTGGCTTGAATAAGATTGTTAGATTATGATAAAAAGACCAGGAGGAAAAAAGAGTTTTCAAGGAACGACATCCTAGTTCAGAAGTTATGACACCCTATTTAAAATATTATGACATCTGATCATAAAACATGAAACTAAATATATTAACCTCTACTACCAAGGGAACCTATCACCTGTGGACTGAGTTATAACTCCCAGGATGTCATTATTGAAAATTATGTCCAAAAGCCAATCATCTAGGCTATAGACGGTTATGCAACTCATGTATATATATATATATATGAATTATTGAATTGAATAAATTATTTATTCTGGTTGTTCATCCCATGTCATTTTCCTAATTAAACTCTTGTGTGATGATGTCCTTTGAGCTACCTTGTATGCGATATAGAGAGGATACATCATACAGTTCATAAACTGATTCGCGATCAAAGGATAAGCTATTTCAGGATGATGGTGTATCGAGAGTAGGTCGTTGATGTCATATCTGTTGGTTGTCCTCTTAACCAAGTAGCATGTTGATGCTGGTATGACATCAAGTGTTATGTTTGACACTTCACCGAACGTGACTCTCATGTGGGATTCTCTTTCTACCGAAGAGAAGTCCTCATTAGAATATGGACATGAATTATTCCTTTAACTTGAGATCACTATGGCAACTTGCAAGCAACTCACTATGCTTAGATATCGGACTACCCAGATTTCTAATCCAGTGATAGAAGGTTGCTGGGTACAATCAAGTACTTGCATAGCGATAGTAGGATCGAGATAGGATTGATCTCTCCAAATGATTTGGATTGAATGCTTAATATACCTCAATTGAGAAAGACCTTGGCCAAGGCATTCATTGTAAGGAGTTACAGGGATTCTTTATTTGAGACATACTCAGATGGACTGATTAGGGTTAGGCAGTTTAACCCTATGCCATCCGGAGCATTAGGAGGTTCAAGGAATAAGTTCAATGCTATTCCATATTCGACAAGTTCATGTTGCTCTACAACCTTCAACCTATCTGGATGCCGGGTGTCATTGCTAGATGGCGACTTTGGCTGGTACTGAATATGTTCCCGTACTACCAGTTTAGTATTTGAACCTATGGGGTCATACACCGAGGGTTTTTTCTTGTTTTGTTGGCATGCGAATGATTAGGAATTGTTCTGGATAGTTTGACAAAATGTTGTCAAACCTGTGTTCGAGCCAACTCATCTGGATGAGTCAACTTGAGTCGAGTCGACTCGAATGGTCGAGTCGAGTCGACTCGAATTGTCGAGTCGACTCAATTGACAAGTTCTGGCAAAAATTGAAACTACTTCATTAATCAATGCAATCGTTGTGGATATTAATAAGGGGAGTTTCTAGTTTTTATGCTGATCGGTTGCTAAATTCCAAAAGTCCTAGGAATTCCAAGAGACTCATAACTCCCTATTAATCTCTCATTAAGCCTCTTAATGGTTTTGGGGGCTACTGTTATAAAAACAGGGCTCAGGAAGGTGAATGGTTCATGCTCAAGGATCTGATTTCCTGTTCCACCTATTTTAAGGTTGAGACTCTCTCCATTCCTTTGGAAGAGATCTTCTCAGACCTGTGAGAGATTGAGAGATTGGATCTCAGGGTTGAGTGAGTTTTGGGAGGGAACCTTGTGTGTTATCTTCTATTGAAGGTTAGGAATAGAGTGATCTGGGAAAGGTCTTGGGTCCCTATTCCAGTTGTGATTCAGCAATCAGGTCTTTAAGAAGTTGAAGACTGAGTCCATCCTTCTTCAAGGAGTTGAAGAAGCAGCCCTTGATGCTGACATCGTTTACGGAGAGGCTAGCACCTCGAGGGAAGAAGAAGAAACTGCACTACATAGTGTGAACGACCCGTAGAGGCAGCACGCTTGTACTGCTGGCAAAGCTCTGTGGTCCTCATTGCAGTACTGTGCTTGGCAGTCATTCTCACTTTGTAGAGGCCCTCGTTCACCCAGGAGAAGTACCATTCGGAACTGCTCCCACCTCTTCTTCTTCCAGTTGGTGATTTCCTGATAATCGTCGTCCAGGTACACTTTTAGATTATATGTTAGACATATTTTTTTTTACCGTATCATTATATGGTTATATGAATAGTTCCATATTTCATACTATGGATACATAATTTCATATTTACATTACTCTAGATGCATCTAGATCCTGGTAGGGGGTTGTGTTAATCAGATTAACATCTTGAGATAAAATAGTTATATCGCTTTCCACTGCTGCATGCCTTTAGAAAAGTTTTAAAATACATGTATCACTCCTAAGAATAGTTTCTTACAGTCTTAACATGCTACGGATGTAAAAGGATCACAAATATATGCTGAAACAATATTACGATATTCCAGTTCAAAAACTATGACATCCTAGTTAAAAAACTACGACATCCCTGTTCAGAATCATAAATTGGATATTTTGATCCTTCGTAATAGAAGTATTTCCGTATGCATTGCTAATATATGACACCCACATTATAATAAAATGCTTATGAGAAAACTTCAGTATCAAAAACTTCAAAATATGAATGACTTGGTAAAAAACAGAAAATGAAAGATTTTATCCTCTATCATAGGGCATTTCAATCATGCATTGGCTTGAATAAGATTGTTAGATTGTGATAAAAAGACCAGAAAAAAAAATATTTCTAAGAAAAGAGTTTTCAAGGAATGACATCCTAGTTTAAAAGTATAATATCCTAGTTAAAAGATTATGACACCTAATCATAAAATATGAAACTAAATATATTAAGCCCTACTACCAGGAAAACCTATCACTTGTGGACTAGTTATGACTCCTATGATATCATAACATGCTACGGATGCAAAAGGATCACAAATATATGTTGAAATAGTATTACGACATCTCAGTTCAAAAACTATGACATCCTAGATTAAGAACTATGACATCCCTGTACAAAATCATAAACCAGATATTTTGATCCTCTGTAACAGAAGTGTTTTAGTATGCATTGTTGATATATGACACCTACATTGTAATAAAATACTTTTAAGAAAATTTCAATATCAAAAACTTTGAAACATAAACAACTCAATACAAAATAGAAAATGAAAGTTTTTTTCTCCATCATATGATATTTTAATCATGCATTGGCCTGAATAAGATTGTTAGATTGTGATAAAAAGACCAGGAGGAAAAAATATTTCTAAAAGAAGAGTTTTTAAAGAACGACATCCTAGTTCAGAAGTTACGACATCCTAGTTAAAAGATTATGATATCTGATCATAAAATATAAAACTAAATATACTAACCCCTACTACCAAGAAGACCTAACACTTGTGGATTGAGTTATGACTTCTAGGATATCATAACATGCTATGAATGCAAAAAAATCATAAATATATGTTGAAACAGTATTACGACACCCTAATTCAAAAACTATGATATCCTAATTAGAAAAACGATGACATCCCTGTACAAAATCATAAACTAGATGTTTTGATTCTCTGTAACAGAAGTGTTTGAGTATGCATTGCTGATATATGATACCCACATTATAATAAAATGCTTCTAAGAAAATTTCAGTATCAAAAACTTTAAAACATGAACAACTCGATACAAAATAGAAAATGAAAGCTTTTATCCTCCATCATAAGACATTTCAACCGTGCATTGGCTTGAATAAGATTGTTAGATTATGATAAAAAGATCAAAAAAAAAAATATTTCTAAAAAAAGAGTTTTCAAAGAATGACACTCTAGTTCAAAAGTTACGATACTCTAGTTAAAAGATTATGACACCCAATCATAAAATATGAAACTAAATAATTAATCTCTACTACTAGGAGCACCTATCACTTATGGATTGAGTTATAACTCCTATGATGTCATAACATGCTATGGATGCTAAAAGATAATAATAATATGTTGAAACAGTATTGCGACATCCTAGTTCAAAAACTACAATATCCTAGTTATAAAACTATGATATCCATGTAGAAAATATTAAACTATATTTATTATCCCCTCCTACCATGGATACCTATCACCTGTGAACTGAGTTATGACTTTCAGAGTGTCATAAAATTTCATGGATGCTAAAGAAGTACTATATGGTTTCCTATATCATTAACTTTCTCTAACTACCAAAACAGTTGGTGGAATAAAGGAACTATAAAAAGAAAACTAAACAAGAGTCTATGAAGTTCTGGTTTACTTCTTGTTAGAGATGACATTTTATTTTGAAGTTATAGAAGAAGTTTTCGATGGCTTATTCCAATCTCGGACCGAAATAGAGTACTTTTTCAGAGCAAGGAAGAAGCTTATATCAACATTCGAAAGTTGATTCCTATGACAGGACTCTCAAAGCATATTTCAAATCGAGGAAGATTCTTCCTTCAACCTTTGACCGATTCCTTGAACCAAAATCAGAGCATATTTTAGACTAAAATATTTAGCTAGAAGTACTGGAAATAATATTTTAGATTCATCAAAATCCAAGCAAGAAGGCGGGGAAAAGTAGGTTAGAGGGAAAGGATATTTTGGTCTGCACAAAAAATTAAAAAATAATGTTGAATGGTAATTAATGAATGTCATGCTCAACTTTTAACCTGTTATATACCCCATCCTGTCAAGCCAGTTAGGATATATATGGACCAATAAGAAATAGCGATGCCAGCCATGTTGGATTTCTTGCATCGCGTGCAGTGCACAAAGACTTACTCCATGCTGAAAGTAATTCTCACGTGAACTATCCACGTTGAGACTTATTCTCACGTGAACAGTTCAAGAATGTTTCCTTTTTTTAATTTTAAATTTTAAATTCAAAAATAAGAATAGGGTCATGACTAAAATTAGATTTGAATCCTAATCATTAGAACTCAAACACAATCTCTTCTAGAATCCTTATTAAAAATAAGATTAAAATTGATCCAAAAAACAAATCCTAATCAAATTAAGATTGAAACCATTTTTTTAAAAAAAATCTTGGATTATAAATTAATCCAATTGCAATCCCAGAATTAATCCTATAATAAGTATCTAGTACTGCTAAACATAGCCAGTATTTAATTTTGTATGATCTATAAATTAGTTCTTAATTAATTAAGACCATTTATTCAATCAAATCATCTACTTCTAAATTGAACAAATAGATCTTAGGTTAAGTCTTCTCCTATATTACTCGACTTATGTGCATGACTCCGTAAGTTCAAATACTAAATTGGTAGTATAGAAATAAATTCTTGTACTAATCAAGGTAACCATCTAGCGATAATACTTGACATACAGATAGGTTGAATATTTGTAAAGCAATATTCAAGAACTTAGGCATATGGTTTCCACATAATTCATCCCTTGGATCCTCAATTCTCAGGATAACTTCAGAGTTAAAATGTCAACCATTAATCAGTACATCCATATTGTGTCTTAACCTTATAAATCTCGTGACTTCTTACAAGGTTTATCTTGGTCAAGGTTTTGCTAAATTGAAATGCAATGAAATATTATCTCCTATAACTTGGAGTAGTCAATCCCATCTTGATTCACACATAGACTTTGAAAGTATACCCAGAAACCTTCCATCATTATATTAGAAATATAGATAGTCTAGCACCAAGCATAGTGAGTTGCTTGCAAGTCATCATGATGATCTTAGGTCAGAGGAATACTTATACCCATATCCTTCGTAAATTGCTTTTGATAGTAGAGCGCTCTACAATTGAGTCATATTCAGTGAAATGTGCTCATATATTTTACCTACATGTCATACCAGTATCTCTACAGTTTGAAGACAATCAACCCATATAACACACAACAACCTACACTTATAAATGTTATCATCCTAATATATTATTTAGTCACGAATACATTTAAGAACTATCCGATAAATCCTCCTTTATTGATTGTAAGTAGTTCTAAAGGACTTCATCATAAAAAAGTTCATAAAAGTAAGATACACAGATGACGTTGAACTACTAAATAACTTTTATTAATTAATAATTTACATATAAAATTATAATGAGCACAACCGTCTATAGCTTAGATAATTAGCTTTAGGACATAATTCCCAATAGAACTTTTAATGGATGGAGGAGTGCCAGGCCTCCTTCGAGTAGCTCAAAACCTACCTCGCCACCATGCCGCTCCTTACAAGGCCAGTCATTAAAAAAATGCTTTACTTTTATTTAGCTATCTCCCCATGGCTATAAGTTCTGTACTCATTCAAGAGGAGGGTGGAGTGTAGAAGCCGGTCTACTACATTAGCCAGATCCTGAAGAATGTAGATACCCAGTACCCAAACATGAAGAAGGTTGCCTTTACCCTCTGAACTTTAGTGAGGTAGCTTCTCCCATACTTCCAGGTGCACTCCATCATGGTCCTAACCAATCTGCCCCTGCGATAAATTCTGTAAAAGATCAATAGTATTCTTACCTTAGGATCTTGTAGGCCAAGGTGCAGCCTCCAATGTGGCTACTGTAGATTCCTTCATGAACTTCCTGCAAGATGAAATTCACTTTTGAGGGTTGAAGGCAGCGAAGGAGTGGCATTGAGTAGGCTCGCTTATATAGCTTTCCGTCAAGCACCATGAAGAGGGTAGATTGGTGCCTGAGTTTCTTGCCTCAGCCACATCCTATGGCAACGCTACTTATAGATAATGGATTATGGGGTCCATCCAGCAAGGTTCATTTCTCACCTACAAGACCGAGATTGGCTCTTCCTCGATACTTGACTCCTTAAGGTTCTTTAGATATGTGGTCTTCAGAATATCCACATGACCAAAAGTGGTCAGCCTTGACAGTAGGTCCACCTGGGTGTTCTCTATCGAGGGATCTACATAATTTCCAAGGAGAGGAAAGACAGGGTGATCTCCCTTACTTGTCAAAGGTATTTCTTCATGATAGGGGCTCTGGTGTCGAACTCTCCGTGAACCTACCCCACTATCAGCTAGAAATTGCTAATAAGCTTTGTGATGTTGAACCCTGAGTGCACGATCAAGTCTCACCCCCATGAGGAGGGCTCAGTATTCCATCTCGTTGTTATAGGCCTTGAAGTTGAAGTGGAGTGCCTACTCGATGACAATCCCTTCTAGGTTAGCGAGTATAATCTTGGCCTCGAACCTTTTACCATTAGAAGTACCATCAACATGGAGAGTCTAGGGCTCGTCCACCTACTTTGGCTCTACCTAAACCGGTCTGATCCCTACCTCATCAAGGATAATGCACTCCATAATGAAGTCATCCAAGATTGTGGAGGGTCTGAAGTGGCTTTGGAGGGGTCCATAGAGCGTGGAGGGTCTGAGGGGGCAGCGATGATCGAGGTGCAATGGTAGACCCAGTAGGGCAGCATTGGGTAGCTGGCTTTGGATACAGGATTGACTTTTGTAGCATTAAATAGATTTGAGATTCAGGTGGAACATCGGGCATAGGTAGCTTCACGGGTGGAGGGAGTTGTGACATAAGTTCAAAGTGGTCAAGTGTAGGGGAAGAACGATATCCCAGTACTAGTGCTAGAGCTGCATAAAGCTAGGTAGAGCAGAGTGTGTAGATAGAGAGGTATGGCTTTAAGGAGACTGTATTAGGTAGAGCATTAGTTACAGCGAGAGCTAGCATAGAACATTATGGTTTCTGTAAGGAAGTCCAAGGCAACAAATGGTGCAGTTGCCAAGTAGAAGAGAGCCTATAACAAGTTCCAAGGTGGTTCCAAGAAGTAAGCAAAAAGATAAAAATGGGTTTTAAAACTAAAGAACTTAAAAGTCTAAAGAGAACAATGATTCTACCATATATCAGCAAGTTTCATTCGTAAGAGAGCAAATGAGCTTAATGAAACCGACTACTAGAAAGTTGTTACCCGTAATAAAGGTTCATTCATTCGAAAGTAAATGGATCTAATGGCTGAGAAACCATTCTAATTAGGATAATTAACTTCAAGAAATCAGACCTAAGAATTTAGGAGGGGATTATCTTACCAACAATGAAATCTCAACTTTGTAGGAGGCTCAAACTTCAACACTCAAAGGATTAGCAGCTGGATGAAAAGACTACCACTTCCTTAATTGAAGACACCTAACGCAGTTGATTCCAGGGCAAGGTAGACTCTATCCTCAACTCGTGGCCATGGAGGGATTCCTGCAATAAATAACATCAGTGGGAGTGGAAGGAAAGAGAAGGAAGGAAAATGGTTGAAGAAGGGGAAGAGAAGGATTGTTGGCAATTTCATAGAGCTTAGATGAACTGGCTGGGCCTCACACCCTTTCACTCACGGAGTGACAATGCAATAAAGCAATGGAAAAGAAGAAAGACTTTTTTTTCTTTTTTTCATTCATTCAATGGCTTCATTACAAGAGGGTTAGGGGATTTTTATTAACTTCCCTAGCCCTTTAAAATTCGAATTACATGCATGAAAAGTGGAGTGATAAGTGGGGCATCCCAACTTGAATTCAAATTCGAATTCTTTATGCTTTGGATGCAAAAATGGAGCTGATGTGGCGTGGGAGTAAGGTGGCATCCCATCTTGGCATGGAGGGTGAGGTGGCATTCCATCTTGGCATGGAGGTTGAGGTGGTTTTCTCCATCCAATCTTGATGCTTCTTTACTTGGGTTCAAGCTTCATTCCATGCTTTCCTCCAATGGTCTTGATCTTGTCTTGACTAATTTGAATCCAACTTGACCAATTACAAGACTAAATTGAACCCAACTTGCCTCTTATGACTAATTACAGGATTTTTGCTGAAATTAAAATTGACTTGACTCTAATTACAGGACTCATGTTGAAATTCTTAAGCTGAAATTAACTTGACCCTATAGGATTCAGCTGAAATTAAAAGTTGAAACTGAAATGGCTTATTCACTAGTAATCTATAAGGAGTCTGGATTGATTGGGTTTGATTGAAGTATCTTTCGAATTCTGGTGCCCTCACCAATTCTCCTAGGATGGGAAGGACTCGACCCTGTCGAGTTTGGATCAACTTGACATTGGTAATGTTCTAGTAAGTATGGGTTGATCCTTTGCAGATCCTCTCGAGTGATCCACAAGTTTTCAGATTTTGGTTGACCTTACCAACGAACCAAATAGCATTGATATCCATTGTTCCGGGTAGTGATAGCCTGGTCATCCAGAATACGCTCAATCTTATCTCGATGTTTTGGTAATGTGGCTGGTGGACAATAAGGAGTAGGTTCACTCTCGAAAATGGGATCAGGTCCAAAAGGCTCACTGGTATCATTGCTGGTTCTTTATACTCTACTAGGTCTGAGATATTGAAAGTTGAACTGATACCAAAATCAGATGGTAACTCAAGCACATAGGCATTAGATCCAATTTTCTTTATTATTTTGAAAGGACCTGCACTGCAGGCATATAACTTTTTTATGGTTTTGGATGGGAACCATTCAGGTCTAAGCATAATCATCATATAATCTCCTTCAGTAAACTCTTTGACTCTCTTATGGGAATTAGCCATATGCTTGTAAGTTTCATTGCTCAAGTTAATTTTCTTACTGATCCCTTCATGCAAATCTCTAACAAGTTGTGCATATGACTTTGCGGATTCAGAAACTCATTCATGTATGGGTAAAGGGATAAGGTCTATGGGCTTTTTGGTTTGTTTTTATGGACAATCTCAAATGGGCTTTTTCTAGTGAACCTATTAACTGAGCTATTGTAGGCAAATTCAGTACATAGTAGCAAAAGGTCCCAATTTCCAGTACTCTCACCAACTAGACATCTCAACAGGTTTCCAAGACTCCTATTTACAACTTCTATTTGGCCATCAATTTGTGGGTGGTAGGTGATAAAAAACTTCAGTTTGGTTCCTAACATGTGCCATAAAGTTTTTCAAAAATAGCTAGTGAATCGAACATCCCTATCAGATACAATGTTTTTGGGCAAACCATGTAACATATCCACTTCATTTAGAAATAGCTTAGCCACTTTTGAAGCATCAAAAGTTTGTGAACGAGGTAAGAAGTGTGCCATCTTAGAAAAGTGATCGACCATAATATAGATAGAGTCGTGTCTTCACATGGTCTTTGGTAACCCTAACTTAAAATCCAGACTAAGGTCTTGCCATGGATAATCAAGTATTGAAAAGGGGTGTATACGCCGGTGTTTTGTTTCTGCTATTTGGAAATAGCACAGGTTCAACACTAGGCCACTACTTGGGCCACATTTCACTTGAGGCTAGGCTAAAAAAACCGGTCTTCAACTGCTATGATGGTTTTGTTCCTACCAAAATGGCCAGCTAAACCCCCTGCATGGATTTCCTAAATTAAGAATTCTTGGATGGAAGTTTGAGAAATGCACAACTTATTTCCTTTGAAAAGGAATCTACCATGAAAGGTATAGTCACTACACAAACTAGATGGTCCTTGGTGAACAGATTGAAAAATCTTGTTAAAGTCAGGACAATTTTCATATTCTTCTTTCAACTTGTCAAATCCTATGACTTCGGTGCTTACAAAGGTCAAGAGCATGGAACGATGACTGAGCGCATCGGCAACTCGATTTTCAGTGCCAGCACAATGTTTCAAAATAAAGGTATAAGCCTGGATATACTTTATCCACTTTTCGTGCCTAGGGTTCAACTTTTTCTGAGAATTAAGGAATCAGAGCGCCTCGTGGTCTGAATATAAAATGAATTCCTGCGGTAGTAGATAGTATCTCTAATACCTTAAGGCTTGAACTACCGTATATAATTCCTTATCATAAGTTGAATATATTAACTTCGCTTCATTTAGTTTTTTGCTAAAAAAGGCTACAAGGTGATTCTCTTAACTCAAAACTCCTCCAATTCCAACTCCAGAGGCATCACAAGCAACCTCAAAAATCTTTGAAAAGTCAGGTAGCCTCAAAATTGGTGCTTAGGTCATTTTCTCTTTGATCTCAAGGAAGGCTCTATTGGCATTCTTAGTCCATTCAAAAGTTTCCTTCCTAATACAGTCAGGTGCAACAATCATACTAAAATCTCGAATGAATTTCCTATAAAAGGTGGCAAGGCCATGGAAGCTACGTACATCATATATGTTTTTGGGTACAGGCCACTCAACTATGGACTTAATCTTTTCTAGGTCGGTAGACACTCCTTCGGGGGTAACAACAAAACCTAGAAAAATGATTCTAAGGATCAGGAAGCTGCATTTCTTAAGATTGGCATAGAGACTATCCTTTCTAAGACTTGGCATACTTGTTGAAGATGGCTCAGATGGTCTTTCTTAGTCCTATGTAGATTAGGATGTCATCAAAATAAACTATGACAAACTTTTCGATGAACAATCTTAGGACTTAGATCATGATCCTCATGAAAGTATTAGGGGCATTAGAAAAGCTAAAAAGCATCACTACCCATTCGTAAAGGCCATCCTTAGTCTTGAAAGCTGTCTTCTACTCGTCCCCAAGCCTAATCCTAACTTGGTGGTAGCCACTCTTAAGGTCAATCTTAGAGAAAATTATGGCTCTGACCATCATATCTAATATATCATCAAGATGGGAAATAGGGAAATAATACTTTACCATTATCTTATTGATGGCATGACTATCTACACACGTTCTTCAAGTACCATCCTTTTTGGAGGTCAAAAGGATAGGTATCGCACAAGGGCTCAGGCTTTTCTTAATGAATTCCTTTAGGAGGAGATCTCCAACTTGCTTTTGTAACTTTGAGTGTTCAGTGGGATTTATCCTATAATGTGGAAGGTTTTGGTAAGGTGGCTCCTGGGATTAAGTCTATGGCATGTTGAATGTCCCTTAATGATGGGAGGTGATCAGGAAGATCTTTTGGAAACATATCTTAAAAATCTTTCAAAAACTCTACTATTTCCTAGGGTTGCTCTTTCTGGGATTGATCCTGGACTTCCTTGGTGGACAATATCTAAACTTGTGAACCCTTATTAATATCTCATTCTAAATCCTTAGCATTGATCAAATTTAATCCTTGTTTATTTTCCTTCAGATTACTAGACCCTTTTTGGTGTTGTCCTTAGGTGGTGTCGAGTTTATGATAATTTTCGTTCCATGGTGGTTAAAAGAACAGGAGTTGGAACGACCATACAGGATAGCATCATGATCATATAACCAAGGTCGACCTAGAATAATATTGCTAACCCCCATAAGAAGAACATCACACCAAACTTTCTCTTGATAAGATTGGATTCGGACTGTAACTTGGCATCTTAACTTAATGAGAATGGAGGTTGAATCAATCCAAGATATCTTATAGGGGTTGGGATGGGGAATAGTAGGCAAACCTAAATTTTTGACAGCTTTAGTAGAAATAGCATTAACACAGCTCCCATTATCTATGATAGTTTTGCAAACCTTCTTTCCTAATTTGATAAAAGTTTGCAGGATGTTGGTCCTATGCCAATCTTCATGTTCTTGAGTTTGAGTCAGAATACATCTAACGACTCCTATTAGCTCAGATGAATCTATAATTTTCTCATCTCCCTCATACTCATCTACTAAGTTTGATCCTGACGTACACTTCTTCCTCGAATTCTTCATCGGGCTCAGGAGCTCCTTCCTTTAATTCTTCTATGTGTAGGGCTCGGGTAGGGCACTGAGTAGCATAGTGGCCAACTTTATGACACTTGAAACAATGAACATTTTGGTAATTATCCCTTTGAACTTCAGGAGCCTTACCTCTGTCATCCTTGCGACCTATGGGGTAGTAGGAGTGGGTCGGGTTAAGGGTACTTGACTAGAACCTGGCTATATCCAAGGGTACTAATCCTACTAGGTTCAGGTCGATGGATCATGGGTCCCCTCTGAAATCTTTCACAATTCCTAGAAACTTGATAAGCTTGTTCTAGGTCATGGACTTCTTTCAGGAATAGTTCCCTCTGAATTTCCTCATGAAGGCCTGCTCGAAACCTAGATAGGGTGACGGCCTCCGACTCAACCATGCTACATCTCATGATAAATTCATCAAACTTAGCAATGTACTCGGATACGGTTCTATTACATTGGCTCAATCTCTGCCATTAATCTAAAAGCCTCTGCTCATAGGACAAGGATAAGTACTTCTCCTTAAGTTTGATCTTCATGGCCCTCTATGTGACTATGGGCATGTCTCCTATTTGACGACAAATATGCTTAATATTTCTCCAATACAACCTAGCTTGTCGGATTAATCTAAATTAAGTGAATTTGAACTTCCTCTCTTTCGACATCTCATACAACTTAAAGTAGATCCATGTCACTCTCCCAATCAACGTACACCTTAGGGTCTAGATTTTTATTAAAAGTGGATGCATCAAGACGTATGTTCCTAAGGGCTCTTTCCTTAGAATCAGTAAAATCTTGGTGTAGACATCTAGGGTTATGTTCAGGGTGGGATCATGGCGATGGGTTCTTAGGCCAAGGGGAGTTGGTCTAGGTGATTCAGATTCAGTATGGGTTATACGGGTCTCTTCAAGGATCCCGATTCGCTCCTCCATTTGTCAAACCTATTATTTAGTTGTCTGAATTGCTCGGTCATGGTCTCATCAAAGTTTCAAGATTTGGGTCCATGGTGAGACTTGGTTGAGTTTGGGAATGTTGGTATGGAGTTCCTGATCTAGTGGTCATGCAATACAAAACCTAGTCTCTAGGACTCCTAGACCTAGAAGTTCAAGGTAGCATGAAGCACCAATCAAGATTGCAGTCACCCTTTCAACTAGCTAGGTGGTGGGGACACAAGAGCTAGGAAGAAGAAGCAAACCTTTTCCAATTCAATTTGGATCACTAATGAGTACTTCCATGTGTTCTTCACAAAGAACACTCGAATCCCAATTATTTTGAGTTGTAATTAGGACAAATTGAGTTACAATTTGATCAAATTGAGTGTAATTTGGTCAATTAGGGTTGTTGGGTTACCAATTGAGTCCATTGAGTCCATCAATTGGTTTAAGAGTCTTGTAAATAGCATTAATTTTGCTTTGTTTGATGAATTGTCTAGTTTGAGTCCTGTAATTAGTGTTTGAATAAGTTAAGGGGTGTCATAGGTATCCAAGACCCAAGTCGTCATTACCTTGGTAGATCCATTCTAGGTAAAAAAAGGGTTGTCCAAATTTTCATTCAGACATCAGACATTCAGACATTCAGACATCCAGATACTCAGACATCTGGACATCCAGACATCTAGATATTGGGACAACATTCAAAATCCATTTTTATCCAAAAGAGGCACCCCATCCCATTTTTCATCGCCCATTTGAGATTTCAAGGAGGTGCTAAATTGGGAGGAGTAAAGCAGAAGGACTCTACTTCTTATCTGGCGCCCCCCCTTATTTTTGTCGCCCACTCCAGATGACGTCCACCTATGATCTATTCAAAAATTAAATGGAAGGAAGAGTCCAAGATAAGTGAAGTTATCTACTACATCTAAATTTCAAATGGAGTCCAAGATAAGTGGAGTTATCTACTATATCTAAATTTCAAATGGAGTCTTATCCAAGTATCAAGGGAGGATTAAGCAAACCTTTTTCAAATTCAAGTGGAGGGTTCAAATTCAAATGTTTTTTATCCCATGTTGATGATCAAGGAGATGAGACACCAATTGAGAATAAAAAGAAAATTAGCGCCAAATGAAGAAGGATTAGTGTCAAGGAAGGATTTGCGTGCCATTTTTTCACACATTTTCTCAAGTTGTCGTCCAAGTCAATTCAAATTTCAAATTCAAGGAGTGTTTGAATTTAAATGTAATTTAAATTTAAAAAAGTTCTATGATAACTTCATGTGTGAAGAACTCTATAAATAGGACCCCATACCCTTTGTAATTATTGATTATTGTTTTATGAAATGAAATTCTATTTTTTTCCATAAAGCTGGGTAGGCTTAGTGATTTTCTCTAAGGGCGGGAAGGTCCTTAAGAGCTCAAGGCAGGGAGGTCCTTGAGAGCTCAAGGCGATGAGGTCCTTGAGTGGAGGTTCTGTCGGATTTGATAATTGCTACCGATCTTCTTTTAGCTCTTTGTATCCAACCTTTCGTTTTTCCATTTTGAATATGAATTATGTCAATCTTAAGTTTTGTTTGCTGCCTTCTTTGTAGATCCCAGGTGTTCAAGGACCTTAGAGGACAGATCCTTTGCTTCTGAACTAAGATCTGATGGTGGATCTGAAATCTGGAGTCCTGATCTTCATCCTACAGCGAAATCTGAGCGACCAAGCAGCAAATCCATCTCGATTCAAAGTGAATCTCCATTGGGATAAGTAACCAATCCTTTTCTCGTTAGATTTGGTAATTGAAGCATGGAATAGCCTGATCTAAGATGATTTCCTAGCCATCGGGTCCTTATTCTTCATAGCTTGTGGAGCGGATTGTGGGTAAGTAGTTAATTGCCTTCTTTACTCTCTTCAATCTATTACGTTAGTTGCTTTACTATGATCATTGCTCTCTAAATCATCTAGGCTAAAATTGAATCATCCTACACCGTATCATAACTGTCCCGCATCATCTTATTGGTATCAGAGCTATGTGCCCCATCATTTTTGGTATCAAAGTTATGTGCCCCATCATTTTTGGTATTAGAGCTATGTGCCCCATCATTATTGGTATCAGAGCCTTAGGTTAGATTGGGGTTTTATGCTTGCTAAATTCTGCACATACCTGAACTTGACCTGCATAGAACACCATATTAGATTAGTTATTTTTATTTGAAATTGATTTTCTGTTAATCCCCAGTAAGTCAGTAATTAGCATCTCAAATTTTATTAAAAAAATAAAAAAATATTTTTCTGCATTTTTTTTAATCTCTGTTGCATAGTTTAGGTCTGCTGCAATTTTTTTACCTAGTTTCGATAGCTTTCATCATAGCTATCCGAAACTTAGTTCATTTGATTTTTTTCATTAATCCAAGCCGAAACAAACTCAGATCTAAATCTTCCTCATTGATTTCATATCTGAGGGTTTTTTTAAAAAAAAAAATAAATATTTTTTTAATTATTTTAGACTACTTTGGTGGAAGGAAATCATGCCTCCTGAGCGAATATACAAAAGTATATTTATGACCCATGGAAGTAATGAGCTATGGCCGGAATGATAACCCGAAATTGAAGTTTGTTTTGTGCTTAAGTGTATGCTTGCTTGCTGGAATTTTTTGTGATTTGTGTGTTTAAGATTGCTTGGTTAATTTCTTAAGCACAAATTAGGATTTCTTTGGCACATTCGATCTATTTAGATTCCACTAAAATTTAATTCCTGCAATTTAAATCTAAAATTTAAAATTTAAAATTTAAAATTTGAATCTGAAATCTAAATTTAAAATTCAAAATTTAAAGTTTAAATTTTGAGTTGCTAGTATTATCTTATCTTATCTTGGTAACTAGAATTGATTGTGCATTCATATTTTAAACCAATTCTAAGGGCAAGCAATATAACATAAAGGAAGGATTGAGACCCTTTCCTTAGTCCAAAACAACCAACCCCATTTGCATTGTCCTGAGCCTTAATTAAAATAGAGTAGCACTTAAAGCTAGGGACAGCAACAAGTCGGGTTTTATATACATGTTAACCCATTATAGTAGTCACTTCTGTGTGTGCTTCTAAGAATTGGTGTTTAAGGCTAGAGGTCCAGTGGCAAACACCCTAAGCGGACTGGTGGTTCTTTAATTAGGACCTCATAAAAGTGAGGGGAGCCTCCCACCACCCCACCTCTTACCTGGCCAATCGAGGAGTTACTACAGTCTTGGTTATTACCTTGACTAAGCACTATATTAGCCCTTAGGTCTAGGAACCCCAGACTTAGGTTATTTTGTAATGTTTGCATGCATGACCACTATAGCAAGCCAAACCCAACCCAGTCTGATCATGGAGTCCACTATAGAAATTTTATTGAGGACCTTCAATGAACAATGTGCCCTGATGGACAATAGGTGTGACCGACTAGATAAGCAACTCGACAACCTAGAAAGAACCTGTAGGGCCCGGACTAACCCTGGTTCACCTAAACCAACTTTCCCTGGACCCAAAATTCATTGGCCATAACCCATTTGGATTAGTACCCCTTATCAAAAATCAGGATCTAGCCTAGTCCACCTAAGTTGACCCATTCTATAATAGAGTCAACCTAATTTTCATCAGAGCTGACTAAACCCTAATCCGAGCCGACCCACTCCTGTGACCCCATTTGTTCCTAAGAATGACCCTGAAGAGAAAATATCTATTGCAAACTCAGAGTTAATTGACCAAAAGGTTACTCAAGCTGAAACCATAGTGGAAATATATGAAGCTGGAGAAAACCTAATGGATGAATACGAAGGAGAAGACTTCGAGGAGGACAACTCTAGTACCTTACCTGAGAAAATCCTTGGAAAAGAAGAGATTGTTGAGCCTAGTCCTGAAACATCAAAACAATAGGAAATTAGTGAGGACTTGGTTCTTGTAACTCAATGCCCTCAGGAAGAACCCAATCCTTTAGCCTCGACACAAGACCTCCTTCAAGTCCCTGAGGAACAACCCCAGGAGGTCGACATTATTTTAGAAGACTTTCAAGATGAACTTCCTTAAGACCTTCTAGATGACCTTCCGCCACCTAGCAGCATCCTGCCTGCCATAGATCTTACGCCAATAGATCAATATTCAAATCTTAAGGTCATCCTAAGTAACCAAGGTCTGTTTCATGCTTCCCCTAAGTTATCCCAAGACTCCGATTCCTATTTCCTACCCTTCCCTTATCATGCTTCTAGAGCCATTAGGTTTCATTTTGAAGAGATTACCAGGTTGCATGAGCCCTTAAAGCCCATCCCTTTTGCTACCTACTTTTGGAAGACCTTATGGCATTTGCTAGGGATCCATGATAACTTTTCATGTGCATACCAGGCCAGGGTCAAACCTAAAGAATCAATCGTCTCTTAGGTTTAAACCCTAAGAGTCCAATAAAATTCCTCTCAATAGGATTACATAGTTGAGTCTATTTTTTGTCAAGTGTCAGTCTGAGTCCCAAAGTCCACAGAGTCATTTGCACAACATGTCAAAGCATTGCATAAAGAAATTAGTAACAAAATTAAAAAGAGCAATGAATCATATGAGCATGAGGCTAACTTACATAAGAGATTTAAAGAGTTTAACGAAGGAGACTTCATCATGATCAGGTTATGACCTGAACGGTTTCTAATTGGAACCATGAAGAAACTACATGCCCGTAGTGCTGGACCGTATAGAATTATAAATAAGATTGGACCTAATGCTTATATGCTAAAATTACCATCTGAGTTAGGTATTAGTCTGACCTTCAACATATCTGATCTAGTCGAGTTTAAGGAACCAATGGTGATACCTAGTGAGCCATTTGAGCCTGATCCCATCTTTAAGAGTGACCGTATCCTAGAATGTCCACCAGCCAAATTAATAGAGAGGAGAGAAAAGATTGAGCAGATCATGGATGATAAGATCATAACTACTAGAAATAAGAACTACCAAAGATATCTGGTTCATTGGCAAGGGAGACCTGAGTCTGAGGATTCTTGGATCACCAGAGAGGATCTTCAAAAGTTGAACCCTGACTTGCTAGAACATTACCAGAGCCGAATTGACCCATACTCGATGGGGTCTAGTTCCTCCCACCCCGAGAGAATTGGTGGGGACATAAGAGCTAGGAAGAGGAAGCAAACCTTTTTCAATTTAATTTGGATTACCAATGAGTAAGTCCATGTGTTCTTCACAAAGAACACTCGAGTCCCAGTTATTTTGAGTTGTAATTAGGTCGAATTGAGTTGCAATTTGATCAAATTGAGTGTAATTTGGTCAAATTGAGTGTAATTTGGTCAATTAGGGTCGTTGGATTACCAATTGAGTCCATTGAGTCCATCAATTGGTTTAAGAGTCTTGTAAATAGCATTAATTTGCTTTGTTTGATGAATTATCTAGTTTCAGTCATGTAATTAGTGTTTGAATAAGTTAAGGGGTGTCATAGGTATCCAAGATCCAAGTCGTCATTACCTTGGCAGATCCATTCTAGGTAAAAAAAGGGTTGTCCAAATTTTTATTCAAACATTCAGACATTCAGACATTCAGACATCAGATACTCAGATATCCAGACATCCAGACATTGGGACAACATCCAAAATCCATCTTTATCCAAAAGAGATGCCCCATCCCATTTTTTATCGCCCATTTGAGATTTCAAGGAGACGCTAAATTGAGAGGAGTAAAGTAGAAGGACTCTACTTCTTATCTGGCGTCCTCCCCCCCCCCCCCCCCCCCTCATTTTTGTCGTCCATTTTAGACGATGTCCACCTATGATCTATTCAAAATTAAATGGAAGGAAGAGTCCAAGATAAGTGAAGTTATCTACTACATCTAAATTTCAAATGGAGTCCAAGATAAGTGGAGTTATCTACTATATCTAAATTTCAAATGGAGTCTTATCCAAGTATCAAGGGAGGATTAAGCAAACCTTTTTCAAATTCAAGTGGAGGATTCAAATTCAAATATTTTTTATCCCATGTTGCCGATCAAGGAGATGAGACGCCAATTGAGAATAAGAAAAAAATTAGCGCCAAATGAAGAAGGATTAGCGTCAAGGAAGGATTTGCGTGCCATTTTTTGTCATCCAAGTCAATTCAAATTTCAAATTTAAGGAGTGTTTGAATTTAAATATAATTTAAATTTAAAAGAGTCCTATGATATCTTCATGTGTGAAGAACTTTATAAATAGGACCCCATACCATTTGTAATTATTGATTATTGATTTATGAAATGAAATGCTGTCTTTTTCCACAAAGCTCGATAGGCTTAGTGATTTTTTCTAAGGACATGGAGGTCCTTAAGAGCTCAAGGTGGGGAGGTCCTTGATAGCTCAAGGCAGTGAGGTCCTTGAGTGGAGGTTCTGCCAGATTCAATAATTGCTACCGATCTTCTTCTAGCTCTTCGCATCCAACCTTTCGTTTTTCCATTTTGAATCTAAATTACGTCAATCTTAAGTTTTGTTTGCCACCTTCTTTGCAAATCCCATGTGTTCAAGGACCTTAGAGGATGGATCTTTTGCTTCTGAATCAAGATCTAATGGTGGATATGAAATCTGGAGTCCTGATCTTCATCCTACTACGAAATTTAAGCGACCGAGCAGCAGATCCATCTCGATTCAAAGTGAATCTCTATTAGGATAAGTAACAAATCCTTTTCTTGTTAGATTTAATAATTGAAGCATAGAATAGCCTGATCTAAGATGGTTTCCTAGTAGTCAGGTCCTTATTCTTCATAGCTTATGGAGCGGATTGCGGGTAAGTGGTTAATTGCCTTCTTTACTCTCTTCAATCTATTATGTTAGTTACTTTACTATGATCATTGCTCTCTAAATCATCTAGGCTAAAATTGATTCATCCTACACCACATCGTAACTGTCCCGCATCATCTTATTGGTATTAGAGCTATGTGCCCCATCATTTTTGGTATCAGAGCTATGTGCCCCATCACCAAGTAAGAGATGGGATTGTAGAAGGCTCCCCTCGCTTTCACGAGATCCTAATTAAAAATCACATATCCACTTAAGGTGTTTGCTATTGGATCGCTAGCCTTAGACATCAATATCCATGAGTAAATATAGAATTAACCAATACTAAGTCTCAACAAGAAACATGAACTTGATTTGTTGATGTCCCTAGTTTAGATTCTTACTCAGTTTTAGATTAGGCTTAGTTCAATGCAATATATGGTTGGTTATTTTTGGGCCAAGGAAAGGTGATGAAATCCTTCCCTTATTTTATAATAGGATTGCCCTTAAGTGTTTTAGAATGAATGCACAATCAAGAATTTAACTAATCAATAGAATGCAAAGACTAAGATAGACATTCATTTCAAAATTTAAATTTCTATAGGTCTCTTCAAGGATCTCGATTCGCTCCTCCATTTGTCAAACCTATTATTTAGTTGTCTGAATTGCTCAGTCATGGACTCATCAAAGTTTCAAGATTGGGATCCATGGTGAGACTTAGTTGAGTTTGGGAATGTTGGTATGGGGTTCCTGATCTAGTGGTCATGCAATACAAAACCTAGTCTCTAGGACTCCTAGACCTAGAAGTTCAAGGTAGCATGAAGCACCCATCAAGATTGCAGTTACCCTTTTAACTAGCCAGGTAAGAGGTGGGATTATAGGAGGCTCCCCTCGCTTTCACGAGGTCCTAATTAAAAACCACATATCCACTTAAGGTGTTTGTCATTGGATCCCTAGCCTTAGACATCAATATCCATGAGTAAATATAGAATTAACCAATACTAAGTCTCAACATGAAACATGAATTGGATTTGTTGATGTCCCTAGTTTAGATTCTTACACAGTTTTAGATTAGGCTTAGGTCAATGCAATATATGGTTGGTTATTTTTAGGCCAAGGAAAGGTGATGAAATCCTTCCCTTATTTTATGATAGGATTGCCCTTAAGTATTTTAGAATGAATGCACAATCAAGAATCCAACTAATCAATAGAATGTAAAGACTTAGATAGACATTCATTTCAAAATTTAAATTTCTAAATTTGAAATTTCATATTCAAATTTCAAATTTAAATTTTCAATTTTCAAAATTCAAATTTTAAATTTTAAATTTTGAATTCTAAAATTATGGTTAGGAGAATTCAAATTTAAATTGTACCAGAAATTTAGAACCTTGGTTGTGCTAGAGGAGAAAACATACAATGTAGCATTCATTAATTTCAATTATGCAAGCATGCCCTTTGATGCGAGACGACTCTAAGACTGCTAAACATGCATGGAAAATAACAAAATATTTTTTTTTATAATTTTTATAATTTTATTTACAGGCTAGATTTTCAAAATAAAGTAATAACTAGCAAAAATACTAGCAGTGCAAAGAATCATCAGATCGCAGGCGAACTCATGCAAACTAATGAAATAACCAGGACCCGAGAGTTAAGAAACTTCCAATTTAGGATAGTTTATCTTCATCAAATCAGATAACAAGAGAAGGGAAGGTTTCTTACTAGTTAGAGATTAAAATTTAGTAGCAGCAGGGATCACACGTACTCTAATCGGAGCCTGGAAGATGAAGCCTCGGTTCCCTTGAATCTGATGGCGGATATGGGCGGTCCGAGCAGCAAAGAAGGCCTCCTCAGGGGAGGGGAAGCACCTCAAGGATTCTGCAAGCATCAGAGGTTAATCAAAGCAGCAAATAAAAATTAGAAAATGAACTAGGTTTGAAGGGATTCAGGATTAGGGCTAAAAGCTAGCAGTCGGGGAAGAAGGAGCTCTTGGGCTTGGACGGTAGTAAGGACTCCTGTTCTTTGGGCATGGCTGATCTCCACGGATGCTAGGGCAGCAGGGTATCAATCCAGGAACACAAGGAGAGCACTCAAAGAGATAACCAAAACTCAAACACAAGGCAATTCAATTAAATTTTAGCAAAGGTTTATTTATAAGAAAACGATGCTTACAAGAGGGGGAAGGGTGGGGTATTTATAGAGTTCTCATACCCTCACTAACCATGGTTACACTTGGATTATAAGTCCTCTTCCCAATTGGAATACAAGTCCATTCCTAGCTATGTTAGAATTATAAAGTTTTAAAAGGACTAGAAATCCTAACTATGTTAGAATTTTGACCTAGTCTTCTTTCCTTTCCCCACTTGGCTTGGACTTGGTCAAACTCCTCAAATTCATTTTTGGACCTTGGGGCAGCAGCAAGGACGCCTCCTTCATGGGCTTGGATGAAAATTTGAGGGGTTCAGGTGGGCTTCCAGGGGTTGGGCGCATGGGCTGGCATATTCCAGGGAATCTGGCTGGAATCTTGCTTCTTAAGGGCTTGGGCTTGGTGTCTGAGCTTGATTTTAAGGCCTGGAGTGCTGAGATAGCCTGGTAAACATGGGCTCCTTGTATATGAAATATTTTGAAAATATCTGGAGGGAATCTGGTATCTGAAATGGTACCCGAAAAAAATCAGGGCATAATCAGGGCACCTGGGTGTCGATTGAACTCCCCTAAGCTGGTGTAATTGCTTTTGGTTTCAAAATGAGGTCTGGTGGAACTCCAAAATAGCATAGCCTCCTCTCTTGTACAAGAAGTGAACTCATACTAGACTCATACTGGTATACAGGACTCAATGTACTGGACTAAGTTATGGGTTGAGACAAATCAACTAACCTCAACTTATTATAGGACTCAATTCTAGTTGATTACAAAATTTGACACATGGCTAGATAAACCAAATAAAGACCAGTAATCTGTGTCTGATCTTGGTGCCCCCACCAATTCTCCCAGAGTAGGAGGAACTCGACCCCATCGAGTGTGGGATAACTTGGCTCTCATAGTGCTTGAGTAGGTCTGGGTTGAGGCACTACAGATCCTCATGGGTGATCCATGAGTCCTCATATTCTGGTCAACCTTGCCACCGGACCAAGTACCTCTAATAGCCACGATTCCAGGTACATATGGCTTGATTGTCCAGGATTCTCTCGATCTTTTCCTTACTATTTGGCCAATTGGTTGGTGGACATTTTGGGGTGGGTTCTCTCTCAAAAGAAGGGATAGGCTCAAGATGCTCGCTAGGTATCACTGCTGGCTCCCTAGACTCTATAAGATCTGAGATGATGAAGGTGGAGCTAATACCTAAATCATGTAGTATCTCACGCATATAGGCATTGGGTCCACAGATATTCATTATCTTGGATAGGCCAACTTTGTGAGCAGAAAATTCTTTACAACTATAAAACCCTCTGCAAAATTCTTTATCTCTCTTTTGGGAATTAGCCAAGTTGTTACTTAGTTTATTAGTTATGTTTAGCTTTTGACTAATTTCCATATGCTGTGCAGAGGGTAGTGCAGGTACAGACATATAATTCTGGTTGTGCATTTATTGGACTCAACTAATACCTAACAGACTCGACTAGACATCTCTATCAAAGGACATTTTATTGGACTCTAAGCGACAAAACCTAATAGCTTATAGACTCTTTAGGTTTGACCCTAGCATGGCATGCACATGAGAATTTACTATGTATACTTACTAAATGCCAGAGGGTGTGCAAGAAGTAGGATGCAAACCTAATATATACGAGACATGTATGCAGTATGCTAACTTCTATAAAATGCAATCTAATAATGAAAAAATTAAGAGAAGTTTCAAGAAAAGGTAGAAAATAAGATGTAGGTTCAGGGTTAGTCTGATTGGATGGAAAGTAAGAAAATGGTTCGGGGTTAGTTGGATAGATTAGGATATAAGAAGGGGTGTCAGGGATTAATCCTAAACTAATAAGGTTGACCTTAAAGGGTTGGTGTCTATCTACTAGGTCTGCCTTATGGAAGAATGGGTCACTAATTTCATGAAAGAGATCAATGGGAGTCAATGAAATGATTTCATCTTGAGGGTACTGATTCAAATAGATCAAGTCTATAATAAATTCTTCTGCCTCTTGAATCAAAGGACTAGGCTCTATAGTCGGGCTTTCTTTTAGTATCTCCTCAGGTAAAACTCTAATAGTAGGATTGGGCTCCTCATGGTCTTCTTCCTTTAAGGGTTCTTCCATTACATAGTCAGCTAACTCTATGTCGGTTACTGTCTGGGTATAGCTAGGGTTAGCTAAATCTAGGTCTGCTCCTACTTGGGTATGGTCAGGTTCAACTAATGTTGGATGGTCTTCTACCTGGTCATCTAATGGTTCAATCCTATGGGACATTTGGTTATTCGATTGGATCACTTGGTCAAACATTTTATTCCTTTGGTCAAACTTGTGTTCCAACTGGTCAAACTATTCCATCATGGCCTTAAAGAGGGTTTCTAGATTGGACTCCATGGTTGAACTGGGTTGGTTACACTGGACTTCTGGTTCAACTAATTCTGGGTTGGTTTCTATCTGGGTTTGGTCATAGTCAACTAATCTTGGGTTTTTTATGGGATACTCTTCTAGATCTTCAATAGACTTATACTCCTCTACCATACTTAGGTCAGCCTCATATATATCTTCTTCTAAGTCATCTTGGTGAACCAATGGGATGGTAAGAGGGGTTTGGCTAATGGGAAATTGACTAGGATCTAGGGTAACAGGGGTGGATAAACTAAAGGTTATGGGTTCATAGGTTATGGGTTTAAAGGTTATGGGTTCAAAGGATATGGGTTCA
Source organism: Areca catechu (assembly GCA_021397845.1). Classification (NCBI taxonomy): domain Eukaryota; kingdom Viridiplantae; phylum Streptophyta; class Magnoliopsida; order Arecales; family Arecaceae; genus Areca; species Areca catechu. The sequence continues at coordinate 155,197,786 of CM038039.1, read as the reverse complement.
AATCTAGAGGTATCAATCTTATAGGGTTCAGGTTGATTGAGGGATAGTGGGTTACTATTGGGTTCATATCTATGGACTACGGGTTCCTGAGGTTTATCTCTATGGGTCTTGCCTAGGGTTTTTACTTGGTTGAGTCTTTGGTTCATTTGGTCAAGCTTAGTATCGAACTGGTCAAACCTACGGTCTATTTGGGTAAGCTGATTTTGGGTTTGGGTGTTGGATTGGTTTATTTGGGTAAACTGGTTTTGAGATTGGGTAGTTAACTGGGCAAGCTGAGCTTGGATTTGGGTATTGGCTTGGTTCATTTGGGTAAGCTGTGCTAGGATGGCCTCCAAAGTAGGATTCATGGTTGGGCTGGGCTGAGATTTGGACTTTAGATATTGGGTTCCTAGTCTAGTGGTCATGCAACAAATCAAACAATCAAAATGAAATGATGCAACCAAGCATGCAAAAGAGAAAGAAAAGGCTAGTATAATCTAGGGTTTCCTAGACCTAGAGACAGAAACTAGGTGGGTCAGCTCAACTTACACCTAACCCAAAAGTTAATCCTTCCACTGGCTAGGTAGGGGGTGGGAGTGTGGGAGGCCCCCCCTATTTTCACAAGGACTTAATTAAAAACCACAGCACCACTTAGGTCGTTTGACTCTGGACCCCCAGCCTTAGACACCAGCTTTCAGTAATAGCTAAGAGGTTAAATACACTAGTTGGCCCGCACAGCTCGGACCCGACCTATTGATGTCTCCTAGCCCACTAGGGCAAATTAGGTCTAATTAATTTTAATTAGGCTTGGGTTAGTATGATGATGGTGGTTTTGGGCACAGGACAGGTGAAATCCTGCCCTGATCTGAGATAGAGAGTTGCCCTTAAGATTAGATTAAGAATGATGGCAATTGATGGCCCTGATGCAATCTAAAACAATCAAAAAATAAAATATTTTTTAATGATTTATGATGTGTCAAGTTAGATTTAAGTTAACTGGGGTTATCAAACAAAGTTTGGCTTGGGATTGGGGGTTTGGTAGTTGATTAGTTTAGGTTGAGTTAAAATGCAGAATGTAACAAAAATTAGTGAATTAGGGTTTTAGTTATTGCAGAGTTTGATATAGATCGTGATGCAAAAAAAAAAAAATCAAAAAAATCTGGAATAGAGGATTGATGGTGATGATGAAGCCTACCAAATTTCATGCAGAAAAAAAATCAGATTATAATGCAAACCTAGGGTTTTCTGGACCGCTATAGAAATTATCAAGATTCTGTTAGGGTTCTATTATACCAAATTTTAAAGATTTAGGGTTTCAATAAAAATAATTAAAAATTTAAATAATTACTAGGATAGAACAGAGGACATTCAGTGCAAATTTCATAAAAAAATAAAATATTTATGATGCCAAAATCAAATAAAACTTAGACACCTAATGTAGTGGATAGAATGCAGAATTAGGGTTTGTGAATGCAAAGCAAATAAAAAACTATCCTAAACCCGCACTGATACCAAATTGAGGCAGGACAAATCTAATACTTCTAAAGATGCATGAAAAATAACAAAATAACTTTTTTTTGTGATTTTTATTATTTTATTTGTAGGCTAGATTCCCAAAATAAAGCAAGAACTAGCGAAAATACTCGCAGTGCAAAGAATCATCGGATCGCAGGCGAACTCATGCAAACTAATGAAATAACCAGAACTCGGGAGTTGAGAAACTTCCAGTTTAGGATAGTTTATCTTCATCAAATCAGATAATAAGAGAATGGAAGGTTTCTTATAAGTCAGAGATTAAAATTCAGTAGCAGCAGGGATCACACGCACTCTGATCGGAGCCTGGAAGATGAAGCCTCGGTTTCCTTGAATCTGATGGCGGATCTAGGCGGGTTAGGGCAGCAAAGAAGGCCTTCTCAGGGGAGGGGAAGCACCTCGGGGATCCTGCAAGTGTCAGAGGTTAATCAAAGCAGTAAATAAAAATTAGAAAAAGAATTAGGTTTGAAGGGATTCAAGATTAGGACTAAAAGCTGGCAGTCGGGGAAGAAGGAGCTCTTGGGCTTGGATGGTAGCAAGGACTCCTGTTCTTTGGGCATGGCTGATCTCCAGGGATGCTAGGACGGAAGGGTATCAATCCAGGAATACAAGGAGAGCACTCAAAGAGAGAACTAAAACTCAAACACAAGGCAATTCAATCAAATTTCAGCAAAGATTTATTCATAAGAAAAAGATCCTTACAAGAGGGGGTGGGGTATTTATAGAGTTCTCATTCCCTCACTAACCATGGTTACACTTGGATTACAAGTCCTCTTTCTAATTGGAATACAAGTCAATTCCAAGCTAGGTTAGAATTATAAAGTTTTAAAAGGACTAGGAATCCTAACTAGGTTAGAATTTTGACCTAGTCTTCGCTTCTTTCCTTTCCCCACTTGGCTTGGACTTGGTCAAACTCCTCAAATTCATTTTTAGACCTTGGGGCAGCAGCAAGGATGCCTCCTTCATGGGCTTGGATGAAAATTTGAGGGGTTTAGGTGGGCTTCCAAGGGTTAGGTGCATGGGCTGGCATATTCTAGGGAATATGGCTGGAATCTTACTTCTTAAGGGCTTGGGCTTGGCGCTTGGCTTGATTTTAAGGCCTGGAGTGCTGGGATAGCCTAGTAAACATGGGCTCCTGGTATATGAAATATTCTGGAAGCATCTAGAGAGAATCTGGCATCTGAAATAGCATCCGGAGAAAATCAGGGCACCTGGGTGTCGATTAAGCTATCCTAAGTTGGTGTAACTGCTTCTGGCTTCAGAATGAGATATGGTGGAACTCCAAAATAGCATAGCCTCCTCTCTTGTATAAGAAGTGAACTCACACTAGACTCATACTGGTATACAGAACTCAATGTACTGGACTAGGTTGAGGGTTGAGACAAATCAACTAACCTCAACTTATTACAGGACTAAATTCTAGTTGATTACAAAATTTGACACATGGCTAGGTAAACCAAATAGGGCCCAGTAATCTGTCTAATCCTGGTGCCCCCACCACCCTTAGCATAATGGACCCTCCAATCATGGGATCTTACGTCTGGCCTTGGCTCATTACTCCCATGGGTCATAAGTATACTTTTGTATACTTGCTCAGGAGGCATAATTACTTCGATTAGAGAGTAAACTAGGAAAACAATTAATTTTTTTTTGAAAATTCAGATATGAAATCTATGAAAAAAAATTCCGGGTCTGGTTTGATTTGGAAAGGTTACTTAGGAAATGCATTTTAAACTAAGATATGAAAAGCTATGAGATGAGCATTCAGGTCTAGTCCCTATATGATGCAGAAATTTTTAGCAACTGGCATATCTTGTCCTAATTAACCATGCTCTGATACCAAAAATGATGTGTGATGAAAAATAGGTTTTAAAACTAAAGAACTTATAAGTCTAAAGAAAATAATGAGTCTACCATATATCAGCAAGTTTCATTCATAAGAGAGCAAATGAGCTTAATGAAACGGACTACTAGAAAGTTGTTACTCACAATGGAGGTTCATTCATTCGAAAGTAAATGGATCTAATGGCTGAGAAATCATTCTAATTAGGATAATTACCTTCAAGAAATCAGACCTAAGAATTTAGGAGGGAATTACCTTACGAACAACGAAATCTCGACTTTGTAGGTGGCTCAAACTTCAACACTCAAAGGACTAGCGACTGGATGAGAAAGCTACCACTCCCTTGATTGAAGACACCTAACATAGTTGATTCTAGGGCAAGGTGGACTCCATCCTTAACTCGTGGCCATAGAGGGATTCCTGCAATAAAGAACATCAGTGGGAGTGGAAGGAAAGAGAAGAGAGGAAAATGATTGAAGAAGGGGAAGAGAAGGATTGTTGGCGATTTCTTGGAGCTTGGAAAGAGAAGAGAGGAAAATGATTGGGCCTCACACCCTCTCCCTCATGGAGTGACAATGCAACAAGGCAATGGAAGAGAAGAAAGACTTTTTTTTCTTTTTTTTCATTCATTCAATGGCTTAATTACAAGAGGGTTAGGGGATATTTATTAACTTCCCTAGCCCTTTGAAATTCGAATTACATGCATGAAAAGTGAAGTGATGAGTGGGGCATCCCAACTTGAATTCAAATTCGAATTCTTTATGCTTTGGGCACAAAAATGGAGCTGATGTGGCATGGGAGTAAGGTGGCATCCCATCTTGGTATGGAGGGTGAGGTGGCATTCCATCTTGGCATGAAGGTTGAGGTGGTTTGCTCCATCCAATCTTGATGCTTCTTTACTTAGGTTCAAGCTTCATTCCATGCTTTCGTCCAATAGTCTTGATCTTGCCTTGACTAATTTGAACCCAACTTGACCAATTACAAGACTAAATTGAACCCAACTTGCCTCTTATGACTAATTACAAGACTTTTGCTAAAATTAAAATTGACTTTACTCTAATTACAGGACTCATGTTGAAATTCTTAAGCTGAAATTAACTTGACCCTACAGGACTCGGCTGAAATTAAAAGTTGAAACTGAAATGGCTTATTCACTGGTAATCTACAAGGAGCCTGAATTGATTTGGTTTGATTAAAGTCTCTTTCAAAATCTGGTGCCCGCACCATTTAGCTCTAGAGGCAGTCATCTTAAAGGTCTCCAAGGGAGCTCAGAAGCTGAAGAAGGTTGGCAGTGGTAACGATGTTCACACGAGGGGCTATCAGGGTATGCAGTGATAGTAGGATCATGCAGGAGGACATTGCCAGGCTTGCTAAGGCTTGGAGGCACTAAGATAAAGATTGTAGGAGTTGCTATGGTACTCCTAAGCCTTGGAAAGCTAAGAAAGGAGTCATGGGCTTGACTCCAGAATTCTATGACTGGTTTGGATCATAGGAATAGGATAGTTTAGTCCTATGGTGGAGGTTCAACCTCCATGAGCTTAAAGCCAAGAAGATTTAGGTCTCGGAGGGGCTAATCTAGTTTTGGACCAAGTTTGGGTCTAAGAGAGTGAGAGCACATCATGTACTTGGGTTTGGATTTTTTGGGCTAGGTTATTTAACCCATTGTAATTTAGGTATAAGGGTCTTGTAATACTAAGCAATGAGTCGAATGAATATTTTTCCCTTGAAACCCTAGCCTCCTCTCTCCCTCTCTTCATTCCATAATGAAGAATTCATTCCAAGAGAAACTAAGATGTCCCAAAATAGTTATCAATATTCTATTTTCAACGCTGACAGGTTTCTGTTCTCGAGATTATTTTCTCTCTCCACGAATCTCTATTTTGGGTGAAATTAAAATAATAAGGAGGGCTCAATTAGAGGTCTCTAATGTTTTAATTTCACACTCAAAGGACCTTTGGATGAGTGCTAGCGAGATCGATAAATTATTGGTCATAGAATAGAGCTCTACAGAATAATATGCAGGCATATTCAACATGTTAAGTTGGTTTTTGCCTCAATCCCTTTTTAACACCCCAAATAAGTTTGCTAGGGTTGTAGAGGCATGAGTGGACTCCCTTCTGGTGAAGTTTCATAGTGTTTTGGATCCCGGGTAAAGTGCATAGCATCTTGGAACCTATGCAAGCATATTCAACATGTTAAGTTGGTTTTTGCCTCAATCCCTTTTTAACACCCCAAATAAGTTTGCTGGGGTTGTAGCGGCATGAGTGGACTCCCTTCTGGTGAAGTTTCATAGTGTTTTGGATCCCGGGTAAAGTGCATAGCATCTTGGAACCTAAGACATGTGTAGTGCAAAATTCTGTTGAAACATATTGGAGGGATTTCCAATCATGTTTGGGTTTTCCCTTGTTTCCTCTGATATTCTCGTTTAACACCCAGGTTCCCATATAAGAAAATGGTCCATGGCTAGTACTGGAGTGATACTAGGTCCTAACATTAATCATCTACCTCATCACTCAGTTTCTCCTCCACCATGACCCATCTTCGTCTTCGATGGCAAACGGGCCTGCAATAAGTGCAACTTCAAGAACCTGCTCTACTCAATGATTGATGGGTCCATACGAGGAATGCATGGGGGTGGCTCTTCATCATCTATGATATGGTTCTAGGCCACCTCAGGTAGGACCTAGCTCTCTGAGAAGAGGTAGCCAGGTCAGGAGTGGAAGCAACCTCTAGAAAGTTGCCTTGCTCGATATCTAGTAGATTCGTTCTAGGGCCATGGCAGGGGATGTCCTTTAGCATCTTTGATGCATGCTGAGGCTTTCCTCTATATCTTCAATGGAAGAGGCTTTGTAATACTCGTGGCTCACCCCACATCTTGCATGCCGATCGGGTTGCAATGCATACCTTCTCTTTGCCGGTCGATCTTGCCTTCATGTGTCATCAAAGGATCTAGGAGCCCTTCAGAACCTAAAAAAGGGGCTTCATAGCTTTTCCAGGGGGAACCTCTTCAAGGCATGAATGGAACTTTGATGCTCTTGATCCATCGCTTGTCGGTGTGACGCATAAAAATAACTTTGGAGCTTCAGGGAGTCATGTCTTGCTCTCTAGAGCTAGTGTAATTTGTCCCTGTCCTCCATCTACCTCTTGAGGCAATCTCAAAGCAATGTAATCTTGTTAGAGTCATAAACATGTATACTTTATATTCTTTAATGAGAAAAGTCTTCATCTCTTGTTATACATCTGCATTTGCTTGAATGTTTCGGATGCCTTGAATGGAGGGAGCAATAACCTTATAGAATAGATGGTTCGCCAACCTCGCTTGGGGCAACCTCACCCAGACTTTAGGAAAAGGGTGTTGAAACCCTACTTGGGACAACCTCATCCAAGACTTTATGCCTTGAAGATTGACTGCTTAGCTAGGGCTTATAGGATATCGGAACCCAATCTGGACGTCTGACTACTCGACCATGGTACCTGGGATAACCTTGCCCGAGACTTTGAAACTTGGAAGACTAACTACTTAGTCATGGCTTACGGGTATCGAGAGCTAACTTGGATATCTAACTGCTCGACCAGGTTGTTTGGGATAACCTCACTTAAGACTTTTTGGAATAAGGGATGTCAAAACCCCATCTGGGAAGGACTTTAAGAATTGGGGGTGTTGAAACCTCATCTGAGATGGCCTCACTCAGGACTTTTTGGAATAAGGAGTGTCAGAACCCTACTTAGGATGGCCTTACCCAGGGCTTTAGGAATAAGGGGGTTAGAACCCCACCTGGGATAGCCTAATCTAGGGCTTTAGGAATAAGGGGTGTTAGAACCCCCTGGGATAGCCTCACCCAGGATTTTAAGAGATGACCTTAACTTTCACTGTACACTCTCCTTAGAGTTAAAAAAGGAAGATTTCTATTAAAGAAATTGAGTACAATGACTATGGATACATCTCACTGATAGCATGGCCAGAGATTATCAAAATTCCATGTGCGAATAATAGGGGTGCTATCAAGCTGCTCCAAGCAGTAGGTTCTAGGTTAGACCACTTCGACAATACAATAGGATCCTTCCTAATTTGAAAAATATATAATATTATATATTTAAATAATATATAATATAATATAATATAATATAATATAATATAATAATATTATATTTATAATATTATATACTATAATAATATTATATTTATAATATTATATACTTTATAATATATTAAATAATATAATATTATATTATATACTATAATAATATTATATTTATAATATTATATACTATAATAATATTATATACTTTATAATATATTATATAATATTATTGCATATTATATTAGTATAATATAATATAATATAATATAATATAATATAATATAATATAATATTGTATTATATTAATGTTATATTATATTTTTTATTATGTTATAATATGAAAAGAAGGGAGAAGGGAATGGTAATATTGTCTAAAATATTCTTTTCAGAGATAATCTAGATTACTTCTTGAGAGGCAATTTAAATTACTGGATTTTATTAAATTATTAGTGATGTGGCAGGATCGCTGACATGGGACCTCAGTCGGATGCCATGTCGGATAAAGCTGCCACATGGCACGTCCCAGTCCGAACTACTTCGCCCGGCCGCTCTCCCTGCAAGTCGAGACATCGAGGCGAAGCCGAGCTCCACCCTCCTTTGCCCGGCTGTGCTCCCTTCAGGTCGAGACGCCGAGGTCGAAGCTGAGCTCTGCCCTCCTTCGCCCGGCCACGCTTCCTTCGCCCGGCCACGCTTCCTTCGCCCGACCACGCTCCCTTCGGGTCGAGACGCCGAGGCCGAAGTCGAGCTCTGCCTCTCCAGATCAGCTCCACCTCGGACAAAGAGATCTGCTGCTGAAGGAGGTCGCTGCTCTCCCGGGACGATGGCCCGACGCCCAAGGACCTTGAAAAGATGCCTACCGGGCCGTGATGGTGACCCAAGCGGCCACTTGCACCAGAATAGAAGGAATCCTCTGATCGAGACTCTACATTCTCCACCAACCATCTACACCCTCCAAATTGGAAGTCAACTAATAGATCCGAATCCAGGAGGCAGCGGCCCATCGATCAAGATCCTGCAAAGTTGCCCAAAAGGGAGTGACCAAAAGGAATGTCAGCACGAACAGTAGCTTCCATGTCACCAAAATGGAAAGACAACCCATTCGCAGCACGAAACATCACCGCACGTGCCCATAAGCATGGGAAAGATCCTGAGGTAAGCGGCGGGCAACGCCCCAACAAAAAGAGCTCCCATGTTCAAACGAGGTAAGACGCACACATTCAAGCTAAGTTTCAGACGAGCGAGGTCCAACGAGCAAGAAGGGGGCAGCGCATAGGAAGATAACGCTCAAGGCTACCACGAAACCCCCAGAAGGGGTCTAGACGGACACAACCATCCAGTTCGAGCTTTCCTCTACTATCACTCCCGTAATCTGTGCTCAGCCCGCTCGCACTCTTTCATTTCACAAATTCTCTTCCTAGCATGGAGTCCATACTCGGGGCTCGACCAGGAGGATCTATTCCCCTGGATCATTACTGACTTGAGCATCAGAGTGCCCCCACCGGAATCCCCGGCCTGGGTCACTGACTCTATTTTACGGTTCGGGTGATCGAGCAGGATCCTATGAGATGGCGGTGAGTTTTGACCTCAACCTCAGCTACGGGCCACAACGATATTGGCGGCAACAGATTGGCACACCAGGAAGGGAGGTGATAGGATGCACTTTAATCAACCCAAACCCCTTGCAAGCAGCTCACAGGGAGGATGGTGACGATGCGGGCAAGAGAAGTCTCCACCAACCGTACAGGAGATCCCCCTTCCCGTGGGGATTCGCACAGTCCAGAAGGGGAGCTCCCCGCTCCAGCTCAACCACCTCCAACAGATATCCAGCTGGCCGCACTCGCCCAGCAGATGCAGATCCTCACTGCGGTAGTGTGCCAGCTCCAGCACCAGCACCGATCCTTGGCCACCCATCAGCAGTCAGGGACCCCCGCGGCCCATGCTACAGCACCCCGCAATAGCCTGCGTTCCATCTAAGGAAGGCCTTCGCAATCACGGGCCATCACTGACCACCAAGATAGTCACCGGACTCCGGTGAAGAGACAACGGGCCAGATCTGTCAATCGGGAGAGCCGGTCCCCGACCCTCAAGCGAGTAACGGCTAGAGCCTGCTGAGGTCGAAAAGGAAAGACCCCCCATCATGGACACCATCTCATGTCACTTTCTCCATCTCCTTCAGCCTCTGTGAAGAGTTCCACCGACAAGACCTTCAGGCGCATGGCAGAGAAGCACTTGGAGGAGCAGGAGCGCAAGCTGGCAGAGCTTACCCGCCAGTTTGCAAACATGCAGGGCTCCACTAGCGAGCCGACGAGCTACGATGACCATCCCCCTTTCTCTCGAGAAGTCCAAGAGGAGCCGGTTTTAAGCCGGTTCTGCATGCCATAGGTGGATTCCTACGATGGGACCACCGACCCCCTAGATCATCTTGAGAGCTACAAAGCCCTTATGAGAATCCAGGGGGTGACCGACGCTCTCCTCTGCATCGCCTTTCATGCTACTCTCCGGAAAGCAGCTCGGGTGTGGTTCACCTGCCTAGAGCCGGAGAGCATCGGCTGCTTCATTTAGTTGGAGCGAAAGTTCGTGGCTCACTTCGATGCCTACAGGAAGGTGCCACGAGAGACGGACAGCCTCTTCTCCATTAAGCAGCAAGACTGTGAGCTCTTATGGGACTACGTGGCTCGTTTCAAGGTTGCCACGCTGGAGATCTACAACCTTGATGAGCCAGTTGCTATGCTGGCACTGAAGAGAGGGCTTAGGACTTTCCGTCTAACCTACTCTCTTAACAAAAAGTCCCACAAGACTTATTTTGAGCTCCTCCTTCGAGTCCATAAGTACATCCACACCGAGAAAGTGGATCAAACGAGGAGGGAGCTGGACGAAAGGCCTCCGAAGAAGCCATCTCCCAGGGAGAGCTCTGGGATGTGGAAGCTCGGACCAGCCTTACCGGACTCCCACTAGAGGTCGAAGCTGAGAAGAGACCCCATCCTGGAAGGGAGCTTCACTCCTCTTCTCGCCCCAAGGGCGAAGATCCTTTTGGAGATCAAGGGTGAGCGCTACCTGAGGCACCCACCTCCGTCGAAACCATCCAGTGGTTGCGACAGGACGAAGTACTGCAACTTCCATCATGACTATGGCCATGACACCGAGGAATGCCACACCTCAAGAGAGAAATCGAAGAACTTATAAGGAGAGGCTACCTCGGGAGGTACATGGGGAGCAAGGCTCCGACCAAATCTCAGGCGCTCGTCGCTCTTCCGCCAATCCCTGCAGTCGACAACTGCCTTACTGAGAAGCCGATAGGGATGATATGCTGGGGAGCCTGGTGCGCTTCCAAGAAGGCCTGGGGGGTAGAGTGTACTGAAAATGTACTCCCCTTTATGAGGGAAGGGGGAAATGGGGGAGAGAATGTAAATAATGATGCTGTGATCGTCGAGATGACGATCACAAAATATCCTATAAAAAGCATCATGGTTGATAGTGGAAGCTCCATGGATGTAATTTTTTACGATGCTTTCTCCAGGATGAATCCTTTCTCTGCTCAGCTCAGACCCATGCACACGCCTCTTGTTAGTTTCATGGGTGACTCCATAGGGGTCGAAGGGAAGATTACCCTCCCCGTTACTGTCGGGACACCACCTCGGCAAAGCACCATCATGATGACATTCACGGTTGTTAGGCTCCCTTCAGCCTACAACATGATCCTTGGCCGATCCGGGCTTAACCTGCTCGATGCGGTCATCTCCACAAAGCGGCTATTGGTGCAGTTCCTAACTCCCTACGGTGTCAGGGAGATGAGGGGGGCACCTCAGCCTGTTCAACATTGCCTCCAAACCATCCCCAGGGCCAAGGCTGCCGAGGACGACCCCAGCGCAGACGACCTCAACCAAAGGGCACGGGACCTAGAGGTGGCCCGATTGAGAGCCTGTTGTCGTATCCCCTCGGAATCGACCCGACGAAGACGGTGCAGATTGGGGGGCAGCTACAAGATGATGAACAAGCCCACCTTCTGGAGTTCCTCCGGGCGAACACTGACGTATTCGCCTGGACAGTGGCCGACATGCCTGGGATCCCACCAGAGATCATAACCCACAAGCTAAGCATCGACTCGAAGTACCGCCCTGTCCGGTAGAAGAAGAAAAGTTTCGCACTAGAGAGGTAAAGGGCAATCAACGAGGAGGTGGACAAACTCCTCACAGCCAGCTTCGTTCGGGAAGTGCAGTATCCAAGCTAACTGGCAAATGTGGTCATGGTGAAGAAGAATAATGGAAAATGGAGGATCTATGTTGACTACACCGACCTCAACCGAGCCAATCCAAAGGATAGCTTCCCTCTGTCGAAGATCGACCAGCTAGTTGATGCCACCTCGGGGCATCGCTTGCTCTCCTTTATGGATGTATTTTCTGGATATAACTAGATCTAGATGCACCCAGAGGATGAGGAGCACACTGCTTTCATCACCGACCGAGGGACGTACTGCTATCGGATGATGCCATTCGGCTTGAAGAATGCTGGAGCCACATACCAGTGCCTGGTCAATCGGGTCTTTAAAGACCAGATCGGCAGGAATATGCAAGTCTATGTAGATGACATGCTTGTCATGAGCAAGCCAAGTTCAGACCATGTAGCTGACCTCGCGAAAACCTTCCACAACCTCCGAGAACACAAGATGAAGATAAACCCGGTGAAGTGTGCCTTCGAGATAGCAGCGAGGAAGTTCCTCGGCTTCATGGTGACCCAAAGGGGGATCAAGGCAAACCTGGAGAAGGTGATCATCGACATGGAACATCCGACCTCGAAGAAGCAGGTCCAGCACCTGACGGGTCAGATCGCCGCATTGAGCCAATTCATCTCGAGGTCGGTGGACCACTGCCTTCCCTTCTTCAAGATGCTGTGCAAGATGAGCGACTTCACATGGACGGAGGAGTACAGGACAGCCTTCGAGGAGCTTAAAGACTTACTGGCATCACCACCACTACTCTCCAAGCCAGAGACGGGAGAGGAACTCCTGCTATACCTAGCGGTCACCCCTCGAGCCATCAGTTTGGTCCTCGTCCACATGGATCAGGACGGGTCCCAAAAGCCGGTGTACTATGCTAGCAAGCTCCTCCGGGATGCTGAGACTAGGTACACCCGATTCGAAAAACTCATTTTTGCACTTATCATATCTACTCAACTTCTTAGGCCATACTTCCAAGCGCATCTAATCATGGTCTTGACGGACCAGCCCTTGAGGGCTGTGCTCAATCGTCCTGACACATCCGGATGCTTGGCCAAGTGGGCATTAAAGCACAATGAGTTTGACATCGTGTATCGACCGAGATCATCCCAGAAGGCCCAGGAGATGGCTGACTTCCTGGTCGAGTGCACGGGACTCATCGAAGAGCCAAAGAAGACGATCCCGGAGCAATAAGAAGAGCCCGGTGCTGAGGAGGAGCCCTGGATCCTCCATGTCAACGGTGCGTCCAATGAGGGCGGAAGTGGTGCAGGCCTAATCCTCACCAACAGCGATGGAGTTATGGCTGAATGTGCACTCTGTTTCAGGTTCACTGCGATAAATAACCAGGCGGAATACGAGGCACTCCTTGTGGGCCTCAGGGTCTCTCGCGAGCTGGGTGTACGAAGCTTGAAGGTCTTCACCGACTCCCAACAGGTGGCCGGATAGGTTTCTGAAGAATACGAAGCCAAGGGCCCCCAGATGATGAAGTACTTGGAGCAGGTCCGCTCGAGCATGACAGGTTTCCAGTGCTTCAGCATCACTCATATCTCCCGAGGTGAGAATGCTTGAACCGATATGCTGTCAAGACTTGTGACCTTGCCGGACTCGTCACTAGGGCGGGCCCACATCGAGTACTTCAAAAATCCAAACAACGAAGCTCCAGCAGAGGTGCAGTAGGTCTCCCCGGAGCCGAGCTGGATAGATAGGTACATCAGATACATTACTGATGGCATCCTGCCGGAAGATCGAGCAGAGGTAGGCCTTATCAAGAAGAAGGCCTCGCAGTTCATCCTCATGGAGGGACAACTCTATCGCCGATCCCACTTCCATCCGCTCTTGAAGTCCTTGAGACCCACAGAGGCAACCTTTGTGCTCCAAGAGATCCACGAAGGCCTTTGTGGAAACCACATTGGGGGGAGGATGCTGGCGTACAAGACCCTCTGCCAAGATTACTATTGGAAGACTTTGAGGGAGGATGCCGTTGACTTTATGAAGAGGTGCGACCGGTGCCAGTGCAATGCCCACATACAGCATCAACCAGCGGTGCCCCTCTCTCAGCTCTCTGCTCCATGGCCGTTCGCCTAGTGGGGAATGGACATCCTAGGTCCATTTTCCCCTGCACCAGAGCAACGGAAGTTTTTGATAGTGGCCATCGACAACTTCACCAAGTGGATAGAAGTGGAGCCACTAGCACGGATCACGGAAGCCAAGGTCTGCCAGTTCTTCTGGAAATCGATCATCTGCAGCTTCAGGCTTCCCCACAACATCATCACTAATAATGGATGGCAGTTTGACAACTGGGAGTTTGAAAAGTTTTGTGCTAAGCTCGGCATCCAGCACCGCTTCACCTCGGTCACTCATCCCCAGACCAATGGAGAAGCCGAGGTGACCAACCGGACCATTCTCCAGGGACTCAGGCCAGGCTGGACCAAGCCAAGGGCAGGTGGGCAGAAGAACTTCCTAGCATTCTTTGGGCCTACCACACAACACCCAGGACGGCAACGAATGAAACGCCCTTCAACCTCACTTTCGGTGCAGAAGCTAATGTCCCAGTCGAACTCAGTGTGCCCACACTGCGGATACAGCAGTACAATGAAGCAGAAAACCCGGCATGCCTTCTCCTTAACCTGGACCTCCTCGAGGAAACCAAAGACAAGGCCCGACTCTGGATGGTAGCTTACCGATAGTGTGTAGCTCGGTACTACAACATGCGAGTGAAGCCGAAGGTCTTCTGCCCCGATAACCTGGTGCTGCACCGAGCTGAGGCATCCCAACCTCGAGAGTGCGGCAAGCTCTCGCTAAATAGGGAAGGCCCCTACAGGGTGGTCGAAGCCCTCTCGCATGGGGCTTTTTATCTTGCAAGTCTGGATGGAGCTAAATTCCAGCAGACATGGAACGCTTGCAACCTGAGAACATACTATCAGTAATGTAAGGCCTTTTCCTAATAATAATAAAGATCCCCTTTTGTGCAAACTATTTTTGCCTTGCAGGGATGTCGCTGCCCGGCCCAAGGCTCGGTACACAGAAGCCCGGAGTCCAGTCCTTCGGCACCAAGTCCTGGAGCCCAGCTCTCCGGCACCGAAGCCCGGATCCCACACTCTCTGGCACCAAAGCCTGGAAGCCCAACTCTCCAACAATCAAGCCTGGATCCCATGCTCTCCGACACTCGAGCCTAGAAGCCCAGCTCTCCAGTACTCAAGCCCGGATCCCATGCTCTCCGGCACTCAAGCCCGGTCCCACGTCTCCAGCACTCAAGCCTGGAAGCCCAGCTCTCCAGCACTCAAGCTCGGATCCCACGCTCTCTGGCACTCAAGCCTGGATGCCCAGCTCTCCAGCACTCAAACCCGGAGCCCGGCTCTCCGGCACTGAAGATTTGAGCCCAGCTCTCTAGCACTCAAGCCCGGATCCCATGCTCTCCGGCACTCAAGCCTAGAAGCCCAGCTCTCAAACACTCAAACCTAGAGCCCGGCTCTCCGGCACTGAAGCTTCGAGCCTAGCGCTCCGGCACTCAAAAACATTCATCCACTTCTGAAACATTTATGAACAAAGTGGAAACAACTCGGCAACTTGTGAAACTTCTCTCTAACTTCATCACATAAAAAAAAAAAGAAAAAGAAAGAGAAGAAGAGAGAAGAGGAAGGAGGAAGGAGTTCTGAGCCGAAGTGTCTGGAAGAAGTTACTTCATTAAAAACCAACTATTTGATACAACGGCTTCTGGGCCCCGACACGCCGGGTAGCCCAGGTCAAAAGCAAAGAAAATAAAAACACAAAGGGGAATTACTCAGACGGCCCCTTCCTGTGACTGCGCTCCACCGGGATGTCATCCTTCGGGGCCTCAGGCTGTGCAGCTTCAGCTTTGACGGCCATCGCTGGCAGAGCAGGCTCGGAGTCTGCGACCGACTTCTCAGCGATGCCCGAATCTGGTGCTGACTCCATGTCTGAAGCCTTGGGATATCTGAGGAGACTTCAACCCTTGACTGTGACGAAGTCCTCCACCCTGGAGCGAAGATACATGAAGCCTTTGTAAAAGGAGTCCGATGCCATCTCATGGAACTCGGCGGTGAACTCCTCCGAGGCCCTGTACCTTGCCACGGCCTCCTCAGCCTCCTTCTTTGCCTCGATAGCTTGCTTCTTCGTTGCCTCTGCTGACTCGGCCGCCGCTGCTGCCTCCTTCTCAACAGCGATGACCCACTTCTCAGTGGTGATCAGCCTCTCCCTGGCCGCCTCCAACTCGGCATGGAGAGACTAAGCGCGCCCCTTTTGCTAGACGGCCTCGGCATTGAACTTAGTCAGCCTTTTCTCGGTGGCTGTGAGCTCCTCAGCCTTGCTCCTTGACCGGCTTCGCTTCCGGTCCAGGCTCTCATAGAGCTCCTTCGAGTGCCTCTCAACACTCGCGAGCTCCTTCTGAAGCTCCTTATTTTTCTGACTGAGCTCCCAAGAAACATCATTCTTCTCTCTCAGCTCGGTCTTCAAAGACTCGAGCTCCACTGCCCATTGCCGGTCATTCTTCAGCCAATTCTTGCAGCAATCTCTAATTAAGAGGAGCTCAACATCGAGCTGGACCAAAGGAAATCCCGGTAATCAGTACAAGAAAGAAGGAAGAAGTTGAGAGAATGAAGTTACTTACCGAGAAGAGCTGGGGGAATGTGCTGCTAATTGCATCCCCTAGCAACTTTCCAGCCTTTTCCCATCAGTCGCATGATTGGATTGCAAAATCCATCATGCGCTCCACTAGCCCTTGGTCTCGGACCAGGGAGACATTCGGTCCAAGTTTAAATGGGACTTGGCGGTAGTCCCTATCTCTCTTAGTCGCCCTAGAAGTGGAGTCGCCTGCTCTGCCAGTAGAAGAGGCTTCGGGGGCATGGTGGGAGCTCGGTGCCCCCTCGGACGGTGCCCATGGTGCCAACTCTATTCTCCCTTGCACCTCCTCCTCGACAACAATGACCTCCGGGTGAGGAGGAGATATTACAGTGATGGCTGCGACAGCGGCCCTTGCCCAGATGACCACCTTGGGCTTTGGGACCGGGACCGGCTCTCGCCGCCTCGGCCGCTCTGGCACGGGCTCAGCCACCTTCTGACCTAGCTTGGGCTTCACCTCAACCGCCCCTTCTCGTCCAGGGACGGTCTTGGCCTTCCTCCTCCTCGGCTCAGTCGTCGTGGTGGGAGCGGCCGCCACCGCGTTCTCGTCGCGAGCCCTCTTTGAGGAGGATTCCTTAACCAACTACGATGGAGGTCTCTTCTTGGTGATCGAGAGCAGGTCATCCACCGAGAACTTCATACCTGCATACAGAAGAGGCAATGTCAATCCCAAGTCTAGAGAAACAGAGTAAGAGGCACAAGGAAAAAAATTCGAGCCGAACTCACCCAACTCTCTGTTGGGTCGACCCCGGCCTTGGAAAGGTTCTGCTCTAATAACAGAACCTCGAGGAAAGGAATCTGGATGGTGCAGAGCTGCTCGTAGACCTCTCGATCAGTTGCTTCGACCATAGAATTTCGGTTAGGGGATCGATTTGGATCACTCCAAAACTAGTCGACCCCCTTAATGGTTGCAAAGAAAAATTTGCTCTTCTACCCTTTGATGGAAGAGGGGAGTTCAAATTTAATGCCCTTCGGGCGAGAAGAGATGGACCACCACCCCTCCTCAGAAGGGTGGCATTTTCAGGATGAAAAAGATCCTGAACAGGGAAAAACAGGCTATAATCCCGTGGAAATGGCAGAGTACTATGAAACAAAAAATGGTCCATATAACGTTCAGGACGAGTTGATCAGGGATGAGGCAGTGATTGCTCAGGACCGAAAGGAAGAAAGGGTGAAATGGGAACCGAAGTCCTCCTGCAAAGGTCTCCTCATAAAGGACGATCCGGCCCCAGCCATTGGAAGTGACCCATTCCGCCGGTCGCGGGATCAAGAGCCAAATGAAGTACGGGATACCATAGACATCCCGAATGGTCCCCAGTTCCTCAGTAGAGATTGTCAAAGCAATCCCACCAGGACTTGTTGATTGAGCAGGTTCGGGGGCGAGTTCAGATGGAGGGGGAGGAGGGGGGCTGGCTCTGGGCTCCCTAATGACTATCCCGATGGGGGGACGCCTCCTACTAAACTCGAAGTGTTCTTCTTCCCTCTCCTGATCGGAGGAAGAAGAAGGTGGCCTCGGCACAGAAGGCCTCGCCTTGGCCTGGTTGGTCGAGGGACGGAAGGTGGGACCGAAATGAGACATCTAAAGAGATGAAGAAGATGAAAGCTCAAGGAGAGAAGGAAGACGGACTGCGTCCGAGAAGATCCTAAACTCAAAAGAAAAGCTCTGCTCTGTTGAGAGATGGAAAAAGAAAGAGACGAACCTGGTTCCTGGGGTAGTCTAAGATGGCCGGGGGAGAAGAGAAGACTTGGGTACGTTGGCGAGCACACATTATTCGAAAGAGTAGATGTTTTGAAAAAAATCAGCCTTTCATTTCAAAGTGACCCGACACCAACCGTACTGTTACAGCATCTCCACTGATAGATTAGCGCCACATGCCGACCATCGACGAGTGGGACGTTTTGCTTCGATTATGGTGGCTCTAAATTCCATGCCAGCAATAACTGCTCCTCAGACATGGCCACATGGCTCTTCCGCACTAGCTTGGAAAAATCGCCTCGTGAAGCACCACCGATCGTGGTCATTATTGCACCGGATATTTGCCTTTCCACGTCAGCACCGCAATTACTTCCTTTGTACCGAGAGTAGGGGCAAATGATGTGGCGGAATCGCTGACGTGGGACCTCAGTCGGACGCCATGTCAGATAAAGCTGCCACGTGGCACGTCCCAGCCCGGACTCCTTCTTCCAGCCACGCTCCCTTCGGGTCGAGATGCCGAGGTAAAAGCCAAGCTCCGCCCTCCTTCACCCAGCCGTGCACCCTTCGGGTCGAGATACTAAGGTCGAAGCCGAGCTCCGCCCTCCTTCGCCCGGCTACGCTCCCTTCAGGTTGAGACACTGAGGTCGAAGTCGAGCTTCGCCCTCCTTTGCCCGGCCGCGCTCCCTTCAGGTCGAGACGCCGAGGCCGAAGTCAAGCTCCGCCCTCCTTCGCCCAGCCACGCTCCCTTTGGATCGAGATGCTGAGGCCAAAGTCAAGCTCTACCTCTCTAGATTGGCTCTACTTCAGACAAAGAGATCTACTGCTGAAGGAGGTCTCCGCTCTCTCGGGATGATGGCCTGATGCCCGAGGACCATGAAACGATGCATGTCGAGCCGTGATGGTGATCCAAGCGGCCACTTGCACCAGAATAGAAGGAATCCTCCGATCGAGGCTTTGCATTCTCCACCAACCATCTACACCCTCCGAAATTGGAAGTCAACCAGTAGATCCGAATCCAGGAGGCGGCGGCCCACCGATTGAGATCCTGCAAAGTTGTCCAAAAGGGAGCGACCAAAAGGAATGTTAGCACGGACGATAGCTTCCATGTCACCATAACGGAAAGGCAACCTGTCCATGGAACGAAACATCACCGCACGCGCCCATAAGCATGAGGAAGATCCCGAGGCAAGCGACGGGCAACGCCCCAGCAAAAAGAGCTCCTAGGTTCAAACGAGGTAAGACGCACACATTCAAGCTAAGTTTCATACGAGCAAGGTCCAACGAGTAAGAAGGGGGCAGTGCACAGGAAGATAATGCTCAAGGCTACTGTGAAACCCCTAGGAGGGGTCTAGACAGACACAGCAACCCAGTTCGAGCTTTCCTCTACTGTCACTCCCGCAATTTGTGCTTGGCCTGCTCGCACTCTTTCATTTCACAATTTCTCCTCCTAGCATGGAGTCCATACTCGAGGCTCGACCAGGAGGATCTGTTCCCCTGGATCATTATTAACTTGAGCATCGGAGTGCCCCCGCCGGAATTCCTGGCCGGGGTCACTGACTCTGTTTTGCATGTTCGGGCGATCGAGCAGGATCCCGATAGACGGCGATGAGTTTCGACCTCTACCTTAGCTACGGGCCATAACGATTTTAGTGGCAACAATTAGTAATTTGGATAGATTGCCTTAATGTGGCAAGCCACTAACATGGCACCCATATCCGACATAGCTAGCTGATGAGGTGGTGGAGAGCACCACTTGGCCAGCTCTCCATCGAGATGAGCTCCCGACCGAGGTGAGCTCAGTCCAAGATAAGCTCCCAGTCGAGGTGAGCTCCCATCCGAGGTGAGCTCCCATCCAAAGTGTGCTCCCATCCGAGGCGAGGTCCCATCCGAGGTAAGCTCTCATCCGAGGTGAGCTTCAAGATGAGGTGATCTCCCAGCCAAGGTGAGCTCACGTCCGAGGTGAGCTCCCATCTGAGATGAGCTCTTGGCCAAAGAGAGCTTCGATTCAATAGAGCTCCCAACCGGACCAAGCCCTCGGAGGCAAGAAGACAACTTTCTAGTTATGGCAAAACGAACAGTAGAAGATGAGACATGACCCCTGGAGGACAGACACGAAAGAGATCCAGATAGTGATATAGGGGTGTGTTGTCACCATCTCCGCTGGACTGGCCGCAACTCTCATGAGGGCACGTGCTCCACTAAGGCTCTAGGCCCTGCAGCATGCCACTCGCATCCCCTATAAGAGAAGTGCTCCACCAAGGTTCCGGGTTCTGCAGCATGCCGTCCGCATCCCCTATAAGAGAAGTGCTCCACCAAGGCTTCGGGTTCTGTAGCACGCCGTCTATACTTCCTGTGAGAGGAGTGCTGCACCAGGGCTCTAGGCCCTGCAACTAGCATCTACACCCCCTGTAAGAGGAGTGCTCTACCGGGCTCCGGGCCCTGCGGCATGCCATCTATACCCCTGCAGGTGGAGTGCTCTGTCGGGGCTCCAAGCCCTGTAACATTCCGCTTGTGCCCTTCACAGGGGATTGCTCTACCAGGGGACAAGCTTTATAGCACACCGGCTACACCCTTTTCAAGAAGGCCCTCTTCTAGAAATCTCGGATCCTGTCCATCGAGGCTTTGACGAGCTTGTATCCCTTATATAGAGAATGCCTCAGGAGAAGCACCCAACCAAGGCTCCAGACCCAGCATGACAAAATCGGTTCCTATATAATGGCTAGAAGGACCTCCAAGATGGAGGGAGCGAACATAAGGAGAGCAAGCAAGCAAAGGCAAAGGGCTAAAGCAGTGAACAATCTCACCCCAAAAACTCTAGTTTTATGTTCTCTTCTATCTCCTTCTTCAGTAGAGGGACTATTCTCCTTGATCGTCTTACTAACTTGACCATCGAAGTGTCCTTACTGGGATCCCTAGTCTGGGTCTCCTTTTTTTACAGGATCGACTAGCCGTGAGGATGTAAGGATGAAGTGCCCAACATCCCCAAGGAAGGCCAGCTTCAATGGGCCCCACTATAGCTACAAGTCACGGCGATCTAGACAGCAATAGATTTGTATGCCAGGAAGGGGGCGAGGCTGATGCAATCTACTCTAGCCAAGAATCACCAATCGACCTCCAGCAATCTCATGGTGGTGACCCGTGCTCGAAAGGCATCTGCCAGCCGCATGGGAGACCCATCCCACCATGGTGACTGATGTTTCTAGGAGGTGGAACTCCCTGCTCCACCTCCACCTTTGGTTGATTAACCCATGCAAATCGCCGTACTCGTGCAGCAGGTCCAAGCCCTAACTATAGCAGTGCACCAGCTATATCACCAGCACCAGTCCCTGGTGATGTAGCAACAGCTGGGGATACCTATAGCCCATGCCACCGACCCTCGCACCAATTTGAGATCCTTCCAAGAAGGGTCGTCCCATGCATGGGCGGCATCATATCCATGAGGGAGCCTGCGGATGGCTAGAAAGAGATGTTGGGATAGTTTGGCCGACTAAGAGAGTCACTCCCCGATCTTGAACCACAGTGTTGTATTGCATCGACGGTGCTAACATGGCAAGGGGATAAAGCACGAGCTTCTCTGGTCACCACCCTCTTCTCCCCTGATGGTCTCCATGGAGGGGTCAACTAACAAGGCCATCCAACGGTGGGTGGAGAAGTGCCTTGAAGAGCAAGAGCATAGACTGGCTGATCTCGCCTGCTAGTTTACCGATATTCAAGGCTCCCTATGCTAGCCCGCAGGCTATGATGCTCGCCCTCCTTTCTCCTGTAGAGTATAAGAGGAATCGATCTCCAGCTAGTTCTGCATGCCCTAGGTGGATCCCTACAATGGGTCCATAGATCTCTTTGACCATCTCGAGAGTTACAAGGCTCTCATGCAGGTTCAAGGGGCCATTGATGCCCTCCTTTATATTGCTTTCCCAGCTATGCTCTGCAAGGTAGCTTGAGTATGGTACTCTCGCCTTAAGCTAAGGAGCATTAACTCCTTCGAGCAGCTAGAGAAGAAATTCGTGGCACACTTCGATGCTTGCTGGAATGAACCGCATGAGACTGATAGCCTCTTCTCTGTTCGACAGTAGGATCATGAGTCCCTTAAGGACTACATGGCCTAATTTAAGGTAGCCATCCTGGAGATCTACAATCTAGATGAGCCCATTGCTATATTAGCACTGAAGAGAGGGCTCAAGACCTCCCGCTTCACTTACTTCCTTAATAAGAAGCCTTAAAGTCCTACTTCGAGCTCCTTCTCCATGCCCATAAGTACATCTACATGGAGGAGGCCAATCGTAGCTGGAGGAAGTTGGATGGGAGGCCCCTGAAGAGGCAGGCCCAAGGGGAGGCGAGCGGGCCACAAGGGCCTAAGGACTCCCCAACCCCCTGAATGGGCCCTAAGTCGAGGGATGTCCCTACCAAGGATAAAAAGTATACACCTTTTCTCCCCCTTGAGAGCTAAGATCCTAATAGAGATTGAGGGCAAGCATTACCTATATCGCCCTCCCCCATTTAAGCCATCCAATGGACACGACAAGTCCCGGTATTGTCAGTTCCATCGTGACCACGGCTATGACACCAAGGAATGCTGTCATCTAAAGGAGGGAGGAGTTGATCAGGTGAGATTATCTTGGGAAGTTCGTGGGAGGAAGAGCTCCACTCGAAACCCAGGGTGTTGAGGCCCGTCATGCTGCCATCGACAACCAACCTACGAAGAAGTCGATATGGATGATCTCTTGGGGGGTAGGGTGAGAACTGAAGAGAGTTAGGGTAAGGGAGAGGGTTGATGTCATGCTTTCCTTCATAGGAATGGAGCAAGCTGGGGTAGAATATTTAATTAATGATGCTGTTGTCATAGAAATGACAAATAACTAGGCTGAGTATGAAGCGCTTCTCGTGGGCTTAAGGGTGTCTCGCGAACTAGGCATAATGAGCCTAAAGGTCTTTATGGATTCGTAGCTTATGGTGGGCCAAGTCTCTAGCGAGTTCGAAGCTCGAGATCCTATGATAGCGAAGTACCTAAATCGAGTATGCTCGTACACAACAGGCTTCCGGCATTTCGACATCCTCCATATTCCCCGTGGAGAGAATGCCATGCCAACACCTTCTTCAGGCTTGAAACCTTGCCGGACTCATTGCTGGGCACACCTTCATTGAATAAGTGGAGGCCCCCAGCCATGAGGTCACAGGTGAGGTCCAGTAAGTAGTCCCCACGATGAGCTAGATGGATCCCTACGTTAGGTATATAACCGACGGCACCCTGTCCGAAGATTGCACGAAGGCCAACCTCCTAAAGTGGAAGGCCGCTCACTCCATACTAATGGATGGGCAGCTTTATCGAAGATCCTACTCCTACTCCTACTCCCTACTTAAGTGCTTGAGACCTTCGAAGGCCACTTACATCCTCCAGGAGATACATGAAGGCATTTGTAGAAATCATGTGGGGAGCAGGGCACTACCCCATAAAGCCCTAAGGTAGGATTACTATTGGGAGACTATGCAGGAAGATGCGGTCAAGTTTGTGCATAAGTGTGATCACTACCAGCAACATGCCCACATCCAGCACCAGTGGGCTTCACCGCTATCCTAGCTCTCCTCCCCCTGACCATTCTTCCAGTGGGGGATCGACATCCTAGGACCATTTCTCCCATCATTCAGTCAGTGGAAGTACCTAATTATACCCATCGATTATTTTATCAAGTGGGTGGAAGCCAAGCCCTTGGCATAGATCACTGAGAGTAAGATAAGATCTTTTCTCTAGAAGTTGGTCATCTACCACTTCGGACTCCCCCATACTATCATCATGGACAACGGGTGACAATTTGATAACCAGGCATTTGATGAGTTCCGCACCGACCTAAACATTTGCCACCACTTCACGTCGGTGGCTCACTCGCAAACTAATGGAGAAATCGAGGTGACAAATCGAATCATCTTCCAAGGGCTCCATACCAGGCTAGATGAGGGGAAATGTCGGTAGGCAGAAGAGCTCCCCAGCATGCTATGAACCTATCACACCATGCCTCGGATGGTGACTTTTCGAGACACCTTCAACCTGATCTTCGGCATTGAAGCCATGATCTTGGTTGAGATGGGCATGCCCATACTACAGGTGGAGCAGTATGATGAAGCAAGCAATTCGGCATGCCTCCTCCTCAGCCTCGACCTACTGGATGAACAAGAGACAAGGCTCGACTTTGCATTGCAGCATACCGACAGCAGGTGGCCCACTATTACAACTCTCGCATGAGGTCCAAAGCCTTCGGCCCAGGAGACCTTGTCCTGAGACATGCGGAAGCCTCCCAGCCTGGCCAATGCAGCAAGCTATCCCCGAACTAGGAAGGCCCCTACAAAATGGTCAAAGCTTTGTCCCAGGGAGCCTCTCGAATCGTCGGACGTGATGGTGCTCAGCTTTCCTGGATGTGGAATGCTATAAATTTGAGGATGTACTACCAATGATGTACACCCCCTACTTAAGGATGAAATGGAATGCTCATTTGGTGGCACAGTTTGAATTTGCCTCTCCAAAGTGCACTTACCCATCGGACCCTAAGTTTTGTGAAGGAAGCTGGGAGCTCCAAAGCCCCGCACTTACCCGTCGGACCCTAGGTTCAGTGAAGGAAGCCGGCAACCCCAAAGTCTCGCACTTATCCATCGGACCCCATGTCCGACGAAGGAAGCCAGGAGCTCCAAAGCGCTGCACCCATCCATCGGACCCTAGGTCTAGTGAAGGAAGCCGGGAGTTCCAAAGCCCAGCACCCATCTGTCGGATCTTAGGTCCGGTGAAGGAAGCTGGGAGCTCTAAAGCCTCGCACCCATCCGTCGGATCCTAGATCTAGTGAAGGAAGCCAGGAGCTCCAAAGCCCCACACCCATCCATGGGATCCCAAGTTTGGTGAAGGAAGCTAGGAGCTTCAAAGCCCCGCACTCATCCGTCGAACCCCAAGACCGGTGAAGGAAGATGGGAGCTCCAAAGCTCCACACTTATCCATTGGATCCTAAGTTCGGTGAAGGAAGCTGGGAGCTCCAAAGTCCCACACTTATCCATCGAGCCCCAAGTCCGGTGAAGGAAGCCGGGAGCTCCAAAGCTCTACACTCATCCGTCAGCTTCCAGGTTTAGTGGAGAATGATAGGAAGCCTGATAGCATTGCCTCTTCGGATGGCCTGCTTCGCAGCCTTGTCTCACCAAGAAAGAAGAAGAAAAAACAACAAAAAGAAGACTCAACCTGAAAGAAAAAATAATTTCATTAATCTAAAATCTTTTTACAAGACTTAGGCCCCCCGATAGGCTGGAGAGCACCATGAAGAATACAAGGCAAAACAAAAAAAAAAAGAAAGAGATGAGAAAAGGCTCCAGGTTACTCATGGCCCTGGAGGCGGGGCGGAGGGGGATGTACATCTCCTCTCCCCTCGGCATCATCCGGCACGATGTCCCACAAGTCCAGATGGTCAAAGGTCAATGCCACTTTCTTCTTGTATTCTTTGAAGCCCTTGTAGAATGCATTGTAGATGGATTCGCTGACATCATCCTTAAAGTCTTTCGAGGCCTTGTATCGCATGATGACCTGCGCTGCTTCTTCCCATGCCACTCCGATCACCATCTCGAAGGTGAGCACCTTCTCCTCCATGATCGCGGCACAAGATTTTGAGAGATTCGACTGCATCCAGAGGGTGTGGAGCTCCTCGTCCTGGTGGAGAACCATGGCAGTGGAGTCTACCAGTCGATTCTCCCAGTCATGGAAGAGCTCCTCTCGCTTTGTAGCCTTGACCTCACGATCCTTCACCCGGTCCTTGAGCTCCTTGATGGTATTCTAGGAGGCCTCGAGCTCGGTCTCTAGTGACTTCACCCGTGCCTCCAGGTTGAGCACCAGGTTAGCTAGGGCCTAGGCCTTGGCCTCCGTAGCATCGGCCTTGGTGTGAGACTCCGTGTCCCACTTGACCATCCTCAGGCAGCAGTCCCTCACCAAGAGGGCATCCTGGGCCACCTGTAATCAAAATCGAAGAAGGATTAGCATGAGTTCTACTAGCCCCCAAACTTGGAATCCAATCAAATAACGAAGGACTTACCATAAGAAACTAAGGGAGTATCCCAACGATAGTTTCCCCCAATGTTTGGATGGATCTCTCCCAATGATCCTGAGACTGCAAGATGAAGCGAAGCAACCTCTTTGCCAGACCTGCATCGAGCATCACTGTCGCGTTGGGCGGGACCATGGTAGTGGCCTTGAGCACCCTCGGAGGAGGCACAAAGGAGGTCAAGGGCCCGACAAATGCTGAATTTGGCACATGGATTTCTATCACTATCAAGGGTGCCATGGGAGGAGCATCTGCACCCTTAGGCCCTGCAGCAATGCCTGCCTCAGGAGATGATGGTACCGGCACAACCTTGATGATGGCAGTAGGGGGTTGTGTATCCCTCTCCCTCGATGTAGCGGCCCTATCGATCGACGAGACCATGTCTCTGGCCACCCTTGCCATCGATGCCGGGACCTCTTCCCTCTCCGCCTCCTCGCCTCACCCCGATGGCTCCCCATGGGGCCTTTTCTCCAGCTCCCCATGGGGCCTTTTCTCTGGCTCCCCGCAGGGCCCCCTGGTCGATGCCCGCTTTCGGGACATCTGGTAGATCTGGTCCATAGAGACTTTATGCCTGCACTATTCACAAGAAATTGGTTAGTCATCAGACAACACAAAAGGAAAAGAAACTTTGGTCCTTATCTAAGGACCATATTAGGCTAATGCTGGCATCAAACATTTTCTACTTAGAGAGAAGGTCTTGCCTGTAGGGAATCTTTAATGTGATGAGCTAGTCGTACACCTCTCGATCAGCAGGCTCCATCGAAGCATCCTGGTTAAGAGACTGATCAGGATCACTCCAGACCTAGTTGACACCCTCGAGGGAAGCAAAGAAAAACCGGGTTTTCCACCCCTTGATGGAGGAAGGAAGGTCGAACTGAAGGCCCCCGGGCCATGGGGCAATGAACCACCAGCCCCTCTCTGTGGGACGGTGCTTCAGGATGAAGATGGCCCTGAACAGAGAAAAGCATGCCACCACGTCATGAAAGTAGCATAGGACTATGAAAGAGCAGATTGCCCTAAAGGTGTTTGGGGTCAATTGGATAGGGACCAACCTATAGTGGTCTAGGAAAGAAGAAATGAAGGGATGAAGAGGGAGCTAGGAACCGGCAAGGAAGAAGTCTTTATAGAGGGTGACCCTACCAGGCCCACCAGAGGTGACCTGATCATCCAAGTCCGGGGTTGTGATCCGAATGGATTCAAGAATCCTGTAAACCCCCTGAGGCGTAAGGCATCCTCTCTGGTCATCATCGAGACTATACTCGATGGACCTGTCGGTCTTGACTAGTAGAAGGTGGTGGGGGAGGCAAAGCAAGGACATCGGGGTCCATCGCCTGCCGAGATCCCACCGGACTCTAAAGAGGACATCATTCTCCTCGCTATCTGAGGGAGGAGGTCGAGGCGAGAATGGACCAATGACCCTGGGAGGATGCTTAGGTGAACGACGATGGCTATTGGAAGAACTCATTGGGTGCTAAGCACAAGATGAGAGAAGAAAGGACCTAAAGGCTTAGACTAGGGACACCGGAAGGAACAGAGGAGTCAAAGAAAGGACCAACCTGGGTGGGGCTCTCGGTCAGGGTCTTCTCCAGGTATGAGTGGGAGATCTTCCTCTTTTTTCTCTCCTTCCCTCTCTAGAAAATTCAAAAGGATGCAGGGTGGTTGCAAATCCTTTTGAAAGGGATGCTAAAGCCTTTTTTCAAGCCCATCACCAACGGTCAGACACCTCTTCCTCTTTCCCTTGGATCAACAGGATTGCAACACGTGTCAATGCCCATTATGCGAATTGCTTCAGGCCACGAACCATCGCTTTGGGAGGAATGAAGGTGTTATTGCGGGTCATCACTTCCTACCCACGTGGCAACCTCTCAGTGGCAAAAGAGGGGGTCCGCGAATCGTCGCTAGCTCGAATCTTGAACCGCCATGCCAAGAGGGATAAAAACATCATTACTGATTTTCACCCTTCGTCCACATGGCGGTCCCTCAGGTGTGGATCAATGATTTGCGAATTGCCAAGTGATTGCGGTAATTAATGAGGGGCCTGGAGGCCCTCCACGTCAGTGGTGTCGATCTACTCCCTTCGCCCCGGGCCTGAGGGCATCCCAGACTTAGGAGTGGGGGGCTTCTGATATGGCAAGTCGCTGACATGGCATCCACGTCTGATATAGCTGGCTGATGAGGTGGCGGAGAGCACCACCTGGGTAGCTCTCGATTGAGGTGAGCTCCCGTTCGAGATGAACTCCCAGCCGAGGTGAGCTCCTAGTCGAGGTGAGCTCTCAGCCAGGTGAGCTCCCATCCGAGGTGAGCTCCTGGTCGAAGAGAGCTTCAGTCTAGTAGAGCTCCCGGCCAGACCAAGCCCTTGAAGGCAAGAAGACAACTCCCTGGTCATGGCGGAAGGAATAGTAGAAGGCGAGACACAAGCCCCGGAGGACAGACATGAAAGAGGCCTAAATAGTGACACAGGGGCGCGATGTCACCATATCTACCGTATCGACTGTAATTCTCGTGGGGGTGTATGCCTTACCGGGGCTCCAGGCCTTGCAGCACGTCGTCCGCACCCCCTATAAGAGAAGTGCTCAACGAGGGCTTTGGATCATGTAGTACGCCGTCTACACTTCCTACGAGATGAGTGTTACACCAGGGCTTCAGGCCCTACAGCACTTCGTTTGCACCCCCTACAAGAGGAGTGCTCTATCGGAGCTTTGGACCTTGCGGCATGCCATATGTACCCCCTGCAAGAGGAGTGCTCTATCGGGGCTCCAGGTCCTGTAGCATCCCACTTGTGCCCTTCACAGGGGATTGCTTTACTAGGGGCAGGCTCTGTAGCATGCCGCTTGCATCCTTTGCAAGAAGACCCTCTCTTGGAAACCTCGAACCCTATTTATCGAGGCTATGATGAGCTTGTATTCCTTCCGCAGGGAATGCCTGGGGAAAAGCACCCAACCAAGGCTTCAAATCTAGTTTGACAAAATCGGCTCCAATATAACAGTCAGAAGGACCTCCAAAATGGAGGGAGCGAACAGAAGGAAGGTAAGCAAACAAAGGCAAAGGGTTAAAGTAGTGAACAATCTCATCCCATAAACTCTAGTTTTCTGTTATTTTCTATCTCTCTTTCTAGCAGAGGGACTGTTTTTCTTGGCCGCATTACTAACTTGATTGTCAGAGTGTCTTCGCCGAAATTTCTAGTCTGGGTTTTTTTTTTTTTGCATGATTGATCGGCCGCGAAGATGCAAAGACAAAGTGCCCGACATTTTTAGAGGAGGCTAGCTTCAATGGCCCCGTCATAGCTATAAGCCGTGATAATATAGATGGAAATATGCCTGTTATCAAATATAATCTTGGAAATAAACTAGTTTGTCTCCAGAAAGATAATCTTGATTACTAAATATGATAGACTGCCATTTAAGAAAAATTGTATCAAATATAGTTATATGGTTTGCCGATGGATTTCATGTTACCAAATAAGGATGGTAATTTTTACTGATTCGATAGATATCCGACCTGACCCGATTCCAATGGGGCGGGTAAAACCCGACCCGTCAAATTTATAAATGGATATGGATCATATAAAAAAAATCCAACCCGGGTTCGGGTCAGGTACGGATAGTAGTACGCTCCGACCCGAACCCTACCAATTTATATATAAAAAAGATTATGTTTATAAAATATTTAAATAAATTGAATATGTAACTGATATATCCGATCCGATCTAATTTGATCCGATCCGTTTAGGCTTTAAATAAATTAGATTTTATGAATCCGAATATATTCAATCCGATCCGATTCAAGATTTTTATATATTCGACCTGATCTGATCTGTGATGGATATAGAATGAATATGGGATGGATAAATTTTTAATAGTATGGATATGGATTTTGAATGATCGATGCAAATCCGATCCTGTTTCCAAACGCGAGGATCTTAATTAATAATAAAATTCGCTCAAGTGCTGGGGTTTCCTCCCATTGTGGCTGTTTCCAATACCCTTTTTGCCCTCCCATACCACATCCCAGCTACCTCTTCTCAGAGCAAGAAGCCTCAGAGGGGGGAAGAAGCGATGCTCGACATCAAGCTTTTCAGGGCGGAGAAGGGGTTCGATCCCGAGTGAGTCCGCGAGTCGCAGCGCCGCCGCTTCGCCAGCGTCGACATCGTCGACGAGATTATCCACCTAGACAAGGAATGGCGCCAACGTAATATAAAAAGAGATCTTTTTTTCGGTTTTTCCCCTTCTTCTCAGTTTCAATCTCCGTTATGTTGCAAGATTCCCTACGTTTAATTTCTCCAGGCCAATTCGAGCTCGAGAGTCTAAGGAAGGACTTCAATCGCATCAACAAGGAGGTCGCCCGCCTCAAGATCGTGAGTTATTCTGTCGTTTTCGTTTTCTTCTGCTTTGGCGCTTCGGAATCGGTGCAACGTTGTGTTATGTTTTGCTTTGGATTTGTTCAGGCAAAGGAAGATGCGACGGAGATGATAAAGAGCACGGAGGAGAACAAGAAGCTGACAACCACTAAGGAGGTCGAGGTCCAGGAAGCCAAAGCCGCGCTGGACGCGAGGCTTGAGACCGTTGGCAACGTCGTCCATGTCTCCGTCCCCGTTAGCAATGATGAGGTCTCCCGCCGGATTCCATCTTTTCATGTTTTTTTTCTGTTTTGGAAGCTGATGATTGTTGATAGATGTAAAAATGGTTTTTGCAGGCGAACAATGAGGTGATTCGGACATGGGGAGAGCGGCGGATGGAGGGGAAGTGGATGAATCATGTTGACCTTGTTAGGCTTCTCGATATTGTCGATTTGGAAAAGGGTATGCTTAAGTTGGACTTCTTTGTGGTTCGTGTTTCTGTTATTTGAGTTGAAATGCACTGTGCTAAGCAATGGCAAGCTTATCTGATGCTAAGTAAAATACTTTTTTGGATTGGATATTAAGGATTCGCAATGCTTTTGTTCATAAAAATATTATCTTATTTGTTGGTGGTTGCTAAATTGTTATGTTCGGACTGTTGCAATCAATATCATCGACGCTTATCATATCTTCTGATTAAACACTTAATTTATACCTTATAAGATTGGAATCAATAGACTAAAAAGCACATATATATTTAACCTGACTACTTCTGAGTTGACTTGTGTCTATCTAGTGTCCAGATGCAAAGGACTTTATCACTGCCATTTTATTGCATTTGTGAGAGACAAAGATAATGATATATTACAAACCCATGTTTAACAAATGTAGAATTTAACTGTAGTAGGTTTTATAAAGTAGCTACTTTCTGGCATGGTTGACTTGTTTGGTGCGCCCTACTGACCCTTTGTTCAAAGTAGACCACATTTGATCTATAAGTAATATCACAAAAGTTTTAATGAGGAAATAACTTTGATAAATGAATGGCTATCATATCTCTTAAGTTCATACTTCGTTGTAATGATGTCCAGAAGTGAAACATGTAAATGTCATGCTTTTGGTACGTGTAGGTGCTGATGTAGCTGGCTATTGTATTTCTTAAGTTCATTCTTTGTTGTAATGATGTCCAGAAGTGAAACAACATGTAAATGTCATGCTTTTGGTACGTGTAGGTGCTGATGTAGCTGGCTATTGTATTTCTTAAGTTCATTCTTTGTTGTAATGATGTCCAGAAGTGAAACAACATGTAAATGTCATGCTTTTGGTACGTGTAGGTGCTGATGTAGCTGGCTATTGTATTTCTTAAGTTCATTCTTTGTTGTAATGATGTCCAGAAGTGAAACAACATGTAAATGTCATGCTTTTGGTACGTGTAGGTGCTGATGTAGCTGGTGGCAGAGGTTTCTATTTGAAGGGTGAAGGTGTCCTCTTAAATATGGCACTTATAAACTTTGGATTGGCATTTTTGAAGAAAAGAAACTACCAACCAATGCAGACTCCTTTTTTCATGAGAAAGGATATAATGGCCAAATGTGCTCAACTGGCTCAATTTGATGAGGAACTTTACAAGGTAAGCAGTAGATATTATTTTTTGTAGTTTGTATTAGTGCAGCTGATGTTTTGGGCTTTCATGTTAGTATTGTTTGAGAGTTTTGGGATCACACTAGTTGTAGTTTTTTGGAAATCTGAGATGTGATTGTTCTTATGATATATACTCATTATATTGTTTTGTTCAAAGCCCTAAAATTACCTCTGCTCAGAGATTCTGTTTTAAGCATGACATATGTAGAACTCTGATAAGGCACATGAAGGAATTAAACCTTTGCCATTGGTCATGTTACCATCCATTTAGTTATCGAATTGAATCTCATTCATAGTGGTGAAAATTGAAATAATGTAGCAAATCTTGAGGATGAATTTGCTAATTTCATCCCTCAGGGTAACATGTTTTGGAGCATTGTAATAGTGTAAGGAGAACAATTAATAGGCTTTCTTTTTAATCTTGCAATTTGTTCTCAATTGAAAAAGTTGGACAGTTTGGATGCTACTTGTAGTTTTGTATATGGAGAACTTAGCTACCTTATGGGTGCAAAAGGTAATGCGGGTGTGGCCATGGGGAAGAAGATCTCTTGTTAACATTACTTGAGTGCTTTGGAAGCTGGTGTAGGAGCAACTTTCTTGAGGAGTTTTGAAGTGACTGTGGCACCTCATATAGAAATTTTTTGGTATTGAGCTTTAGATGCAAGTTTTGGAACGAGCAAATCATGAATGAGATCACCTGCAAATGGAGTTGCCATCCTCTACAGTCTGATTGGTGGTTGAAAGAAATCCAATCCTGTAAAGAAAGAAAGAAAAAGTATTGTTTTCCCCTTGGAAAAGGAAATGTTCAGCTTCAAGAAGGTTGGTAACTAGGAAGAGTATGAGAAAAGGATGAGAAAAACATGTTTTATATGGACTTTCATAGGTCTAGAATGGTGGAGAAGTTATTTTACTTTTCTTTAAAAGTGTTTGATAGGAAACAAAAAGTTTAATTTCCTTATCAAATGGAAGAAGGCTTTTGGATTATTAAACTTTCTTTGAACCAAATTAACAGAATGCTGGGCTTTTTAGGGAAAGCATTCTTTCATTTTTCTCTTGCAGCCAGCTATAGTCTTTAGAGAATATCTTCTTTTTTTTTTGGTTTTTTTGGGGGGGGCGGTTAGAGCAAGAAGATATATATGTAAAGGGGGTTAGTGGTGATGTTTCAAAGGTATCATGCTGTGCAAAAGTAACATGAATCATGTATCGAGCTAGAAAAACTAACAAGTGATATTCCTCAACATTAGTAGCATAAGGTTACAGTTCTCCGTAGGTTTCGAACCAAATCCTAAGTCATTTCCTATCCTTTTTTGATTCTAGTTGTAGCATTCAGAGATCATAACTTTAGATTCAAGCATTTGTTTCTTTCATGTTATATATTTTTGTTGTGATGGATCTTGATGAAACTGAAGAAGAATAAAGAGATTCGAGAAGATAGAAGAGAAATGTATAGATTGACATGGACTGGCTACAAACCTACATCGATTGGTGAGGATAGAGAAGAGATTCCACTATCATCTAAAAGATGGAGTATGAGAATAAAGCCTCCTTTCAATAAAACCCTAAGCCCAGCACATCTTAGTCTCAAACTCTCCTAACGAGACAAAAACTAGATATACATAAAAAACTGGCTCGGGTCTTAAGACCTATGTGCATGAGACCTGCAATCTGTTTGGCCAGCACATGCATCATGCACGATTCTGTGAATTTGATAGCCATCATAGGCACTCCAATCTTGCACCCTGTGCGGTTGGGATGTGAGACCAATGAGGATTATGGTCGGAGCCATGCCTTGCACACTCGTTGCGCTTCTTCAAATTTCTCAAATGGAATCATGTATTAAGGTAGATCAAGGAATTCAAGGCACACTTAACAATTATTCTGCAGTTTCTTGATAAGATACATTTTTTGGATATAGTTGGTGTAGTAACTGTCCATTCTTGACCAAGCACTTATGGTATGAAATTACCGAAATGGGATCTAGGTGCAATTTTTTGGTTGTATCCGTAGTTTAGGGACTAGGATTAATTTAGATGATCAATATTAAAGATAAAGTCTAGGTTATTAAGGGTTTAAGTGACTCCAACCTATATACATAGGGGAAAGGCTGTCTAAGATGGAAATTTTTGATGAAGTTGATAAGTTCTGGTTTCTATCTTCTTTTTCTATTTCCTTTGTCTGCTTATTCCTTTTAAGGTAGTCATGGTTGGCTGCCTAGGTGCCCAGGCAGACTTGCCTAGGTGCTTTTACAGCCCATTAGCATAGGCATCTTGTGCTTTCTAGACCTTCAGGCAAGGCATGGCCCAAGTGCCTAAGTTGGTGCTTAGGTGTGAATATCTGCCTCTGTCTTAGATACCCACCTTGTTCATTGATTTGTGAAGGCCATTGAGTTTTTAACTAGTCTTTTCATTAGGTTAATAATTGTTTATATTAAGTGATGAAGTAGTTGGATCCATGTTGCTATCTTAGATGCTAATCGATGCTTGAACATATTATGCTTATTTGAAGCTTTGAGTACTCTAAATTGCTTTGATATGTCTTTTTAGAAAATGTCAAGTAAAAATAAAGTAATCAAATCATGGATTTTACTATTGCATAATTTAATTAGTTGACAACCTTGGTGTGTATTTGATGTAGGGAGCCAACTCCCCACCATCATCATCCCAAGTCTTTGCAAGCCGAACTTCATCTCCAGTAGTTTGAACCTACCATCCTTAGGCAGAGGAGAATCGCGCGCCTTGGGACCCTTGGCTTGCTTGACCCTCGGCTTTGGCAAGGGCACTTGGGCTGACCTTGGGCCCTTGCATCTAAGGGTGGACTGGGATTTTGGACAGGGATTCTTAGGCAGTGCTCCTCAAAGCGATCGAATGATGCTCATTTCCATGATCAGGAGATCATATCCCATAATTCTCAGCAAATCCTCACAATCAAGGGGAGCATGACTAGTCCCATGCAATGGTCCACATCACCATTAAGAGATATGGTAGCTCCGCATAAAAGACAAAATTTCAATTAATGAGAGGTGGACATTCTGGACAAACAAAATGATCCTCTGACATTCTACGTGATGGGATCTTCAGATTTGTTACTTCTCACTAAACCCTTGCCGAAAGTGTCCGTCTCTTGCCTATAAAAAAGGATTCTTTGATAACCCCCAAGGTAGGATGAGCTAACCCTCTCTAGTCTCTGCTCCATTTTTTCCTTTTGTTGCTTGCCACTTGACTTGAGCATTGGAGAGTCTTTGCCGAAGTAATCTCCGGTCGGTACTTCCTTGCAGGTACAATCCGTGAGCACCACCCTTTAACGACCTCCGATGTCCAAATGGGAAGTGGTGACAATAGTATTGATGATATTCTTTTTTGAAAACCTTAGTTTATCGGTGATATTCTTTGGCATGCTTTTTATGAAATATATATAATTCTACATACAAAATGTTTTTTAATGACCTATATAATTTTCTATATAAAAACATATAATTTTATCAATTTCTGTGAATTTTTTTAACTCAAGTGTGTGCCTTGCGGCCGAGGCATTCTGCCTATGCCTTTTTAAGGGTCCAATGCCTAGGACTGCCTAGGTGATTTGCGAACCCTTTTTTGTCACTTTGTTCTCTTTCCCCACATTAAGTCATGGTTGTGATTACACTACTAGAATGCTTTTGTGCCTCTTTTAGATTTTTTTGCAATTATCTAAATTTGTTTGCAACTTCAGCTAGTATTGTCAAAGATAGATTCTCTAATAAATTAATATTTGAAGATCTAATTGAGAGGTCCACTAGCAAAGATCTGTCTGTCAGGTTTTCAGCCAGTGGTCTGGCCATTGAAGATACAGTCTGTAAGTGGAGTAGGTATCACAATTATTGGCTTAATTAAAATGACTCAATTCTTGGATGGGAAGACCTGTTGCCTGTGAATCTTTTAGGTCCATCTCTCTGCAACATTCAGCAAATGATCAAGGCCTTGTGATTGATTGAAGTACATCAAAGCAACATTTCAATTGTTTAATCACAAGGAAATCCTGTGAATGAGGGTCCAATAGTGGGGCACATGTCTGAATGCCGTCAATAAGATCTCAGAATTAAATCTGTGCCACAAAATCATCTGAGTTAGTGCAATAGTGTTGGAATTGTTAGTTTAATAGTGTTACACAATTCCTTTAGTGGAGTAATAATCCTGATTACTATCTTAAGTTTTGATCTAATTAGAACTTTGGGGGCGGTAGCTTGATTTTTATACACTAACTTGCTTGTGCAGACCCAAAACCATGATATTTTGGGCCTGCTATATTCTGTAATATCCTTCCACTTATTCAGTCTACGGCCCCTTTTGCCATCCTTGTAAATCATTGTTCAGAGGTCAGATTGCTAAGCCTATTTTAGCTGCATCCAAAGAAGTATTTGAAAGTTGCAAAATCAGCTTTCTTTAGATTTTCTTTTTGGATCTTCATTTTCTTCCAGTAATAGGGGTGCTCTCAGATCGGATTGGGTCTGGGTTTTGGTAAATCTAACAGAGAATCATTGGGGTTTCTGGTCAAAATTTTGTTTCACACCCATCCTTTTGATGGATTGGATCAGGTCTGGGTTTGGGTGATAAAAGTATCACAAAGCCCATTGGGTCTTTTGGTTGGGTTTGTATATGTTACATCTTGGTTCCTATCAGTGTCAAATTATAGAACTTGAATAATTAACAAAACTAAAAGCATTCATGCATTGAGAAATTTATAAAAGATGCAATTGTATGCTCTAAAAAAAGTGAAATCATGACCAAAAGCACTTAATAGTTAACTACAATGATTGACAAAAAATTAAAAGGATATACTTAGCTTAAAGTCAAGTATAAATACCCAAATATATTCTAACATGTGATTAGTTTATTCTTTCCATCACACTTTGGAGGCATTTGGTGACCTGGATGGGATCACCATGGGGAAATTTTTTGGTAAAAAATATATTTTTAGTGATCACCAGTGATCCAAATCCTAAGGTGATCCGATCCCTAGTGATTTGGTCCATCATAATATAGTGATTAAAGATCCCCAGATATATACGAGCAATTTGTTTGATATATTATAGGAATAGAAGATCACAGAGCATATAATACCAAAAATATCCCTGACAAAGTCATTTAACAAAGTTAAATGTAAAAAATTCAGTAAAAGAAATATGACCTTACCTCGTGTAAGAAAAATGTGGCAAAAAAAGGGATAATACTTCTCCTCCCCTTTTTGTTGATTTATTCAAATACTTGGTCTTCTTTTTTTCCACGGGCTCTTCTCTTTTTAATCAAAAAAGAGGATGATGCTAAGAGGAGATTTCTCCTCTCTGGGAGATAATGCCCCAATTGCCCACCTTCTTATGAAAAAATATCATGGTGTAGAAAATTATTATGGCAAAAAAGAAGAATAATTTCTTCTTCTGTGGGGTTTTTTGTGATTACGAGGGTGTTGGGGATAATTTTGTTTGGACCAAGGATATAAAACTAAGATAGCAAGTCTGGTCGGTCCCTAATTAGCCAACGATTTTTTTCGGTTTTGGCATTACTACATCTATGAGCTAAAGCTCTTCCAGCAAGCTAAATCATCAAAAAATGACTAAGTCATGCGGTCGTCTGATCCCAGGAACGGTCAATCCAATCCTAGGAACGGTTAATCCAATCCCAAGAGCAGTTATCCGATCCCTGGAGCGGTCAATCCACTTCCAGGAGCGGTCAATCCGATCCTAAGAGCGGTCAATCCGATCCCATTCATGTTAAAGCATGCAAAAATGATCAATGTTTATTTAGGCTGAGGGTCATCCATAAATGACCAAAGCTCATCCAAGCTGATCGAGGGTCATCCAGAAACGATCGAGGCTTACCAGGTTGATGAGGGTCATCCAGAAATGACCAAAGATCATCTAGAAATGACCAACACTCATTTAGGTCGATCGAGAGTCATCTAGAAATGATTGAGGCTTATCCAGGCCAATGCTCATTCAGGTCGATCGAGGATCATTTAGAAATGACCAATGATCATCCAGGCAACCGAAGGTCATCCAAAAATGACCGAGCTCGTCCAGGTCAATGCTCATTCAGGCCGATCGAGCGTCATCCAGAAATGATCAATACTTATCCAGGTCGAGGGTCATCTAGAAATGATCATTGCTCATCCAGGCCGATCGAGGGTCATCTAGAAATGATCGAGGATCATCCAAGCCGAGGGTCATCCAGAAATGATCAATACTCATCCAAATCGATGGAGGGTCATCCAAAAATGATCGAGGCTCATCCAGGCCAACGTTCATCTAGGCCAATGCTCATCTAGGCCGTCCGAGGGTCATTTAGAAATGATCAAGGCTCATTCAGGTCGACCGAGGGTCATCCAGAAATGACCAAGGTTCATCCAGGCTAATGCTCATCCAGGTCGATCAAGGGTCATCCAGAAATGACCAAGACTCATCCAGGCCAATGCTCATTCAAGTCAATGGAGGGTCATCCAGAAATGACCAAGGCTCATCTAGGCTAATGCTCATCTAGGTAGATCGAGGGTCATCTAGAAATGATTGAGGTTCATCTAGGCCAACGCTTATCTAGGCTGATCAAGAGTCATCTAGAAATGATCAAGGCTCATCTAGGACGATCGAGGGTCATCAGAAATGATCAAGGCTCATCCAGGCTAATGCTCATTTAGGCTGATCGAGGGTCATCTAGAAATGACCAAGGCTTATCCAGACTAACACTCATCCAGGCGATCGAGGGTCATCAAAAATGATCAAGGCTCGTCCAGGTCGATCGAGGTTCATCCAGAATTGACCAATGCTCATTCAGGCCGACCAAGCCTCTTTAGGTTGCCCTAGGCTCTCCAAAGGCTAAGCCGACCAGGTCTTTTCTAGCCGATCAGGTCTCTTCTAGCCGATCAAGCTTTTTCATGCCATATTTCCTTAGTCAACTAAGGGCTAACTGATGCTTATCTCTCCGTATTCAAATAGCCTGACAAGTCACATCATCTCTTATGATTGCTAGCCACTGTCAAATCCTTGCATTTAAGAGGAGCACAGAAGTAATCCATGCCACAAGGAAGTATGGTAGAATTCTACAAAAGAATAGTCTTCATTTAATAAAGAGTGGACGTCTCTTGCAAATAAAAGACCCTTGACAACCTGCATGTTGGGCTTGGTCATTTCTCATGAGATCCACTAGGATCTCCATCATTCCGGAAATGCTTGTCTTCCAATTATAAAAAGGGACTTCATGCAAGTTCCCAAGGTATGCACTCTTTTTGCTTTCTCTCTTCAATACTGTTGGCCTGAAATTGACTTGAGTATTGGAGTGTCATCTCTGGGGCCATCCTAGGTTTGGCTTCTTTTTGTAGATATCACCTCTCGGAGATTGGCTTGCACCATCTACTCCAGCACTTCCACCAGCTCTAGCTTTCTTTGATACTTGATGAATTTTCTCACAAACAAATTAGAGGAAGGGCCTATAAAATATTGAGGAGTGTCAAACAAAGGCAGAAAGTTGCATCTTGCCACATAGGCACTATCACCTCTCGATCGGTAGAGAGTCAGGCCAATGGCCTGGTCCCGTTGCCAATGCCAAGAATTTTCTTAATCGGTGGGAGTAAGGTGGCTCTATTCATCTTGCTCCTGTAGCAGGCTTCAAACTTGATGTTGGTAGTTCAACTTATTCTGGCCGTCCCTGTATTGCTCCTTGCAGTACAACCTCATCCCGCGGTGCTGCGGCCTAACATGACACCACAAGCACCGCCACAAGTTGGGATAGTGAACAATCATGGACACCAGTTAGGATGGTGGACACCATCACTGGGAGGTGCCATGGCAGAGACCCTGTTGATAAGTAGAGAATGGCACTAGGAGGGCCCCTTCAGCCGTACCCCGGCCATATGCGGGCTCCTTCCTGACTACAGGTGGTTGTGGTAGAAATCAAGAGGGCGCCTCTAATCCCATAGCAATCTCAGCAATCGATGCACAATCGTCTAGTTCCTCGGATTGACATAGCAATAACATTTTCATACTACCAGAAACAAAAACCATATAGATAAAAGCTTCTTTATTTATATTTTTTTAATTATTGGTAGAAGTGCCCAAATGCTGCAAAGTGGCTGCCATCCGAGCGATTACAAAAAAAAAGAGAAAAAGGAAGAAGAAAAGGTTAAAAAAGAGAAAAGAAAGAAAGAAGTGAGATCTCTCTGACACTATCAGTCCCAAAGAAAAGAAGAAAGAGAGAAATGACATTTCTTTGATTCTCCGTCACTTCCTGCACGTACCTTTTGTATACAAAAAAAAGAAAGAGAAGAAAAAAAAGGAAGAAGAAAAGAAAGAGAGAAGTGGCTTCTCTTTGGTTCGCTGTCACTTCTAGCAAGTACCTTTTGTATAAGAAAAAGGAGGGAGAAGAAATGAAGAAGTGGCATCCTCTTGTCACTTCTAGTATCATCCAAACAAAAGTTCTAGGGGCTTCCTCGCCACCATCTCCATCTATTTTCTCCATGATTGCAGAAAATCGATAGAGGTCCGTCGCTCAATGAGTCACTGAGATCCATTTCAGGAAGATGGTGGCCCACTGTCCTTCTGCCCCATGCCTCGAGGTGCTCATGGGGCGTGCACTGGATAGATGGAACCGAGAGACTAGCGGGTCTGGGGGGTGGATACAGAGGGATGCCTTGACTATCGCCTAGAGATACTGTATCCAAAATTGGCACTAGAGGAAGAGAATCAGGTCTACAAGTGCCTCGCTGCTTGATGCAAGAAGGATCATAGAGGTAGACAAGTTAGGGAAGGTGTTCAGACCCGTTAAAAGCCCCCAAGATGTTAAATCTTTTTCTCACCATTTGTTTGTTCCTCAGCCTTAGGGTCACTGCCAGTCCCTGGCGGACTACCCGAACACATCTCCAACGATAATTGTTCAAGCACTATGGCCTGGAGCCATGGGTGGAGCTGGACCAAATCTGCATGATTTTACTCCTTGGCAATGATTGGGTGTATGGTTGCGCACTTAGCATGTCTGCCGGACTCCGGGCTCACGACATGTCAGGGGAAAAGAAGCGGGTCAGTATGGTCCATTGACATGACCAAGGCTAAGTCAAGATGAAGTCTGAGCCAAAAGGAATAAAATCAAAGCTGAGCCAAGTTTGTAAGTTTACGGGAAGTTACAAGAAACCAGCCTATAGTTCAGGTGATAAATGTTATCACCGGGGGTAGCTTAGCAATAAATTTAAAAGCTTGATGGGACCTTGTTGCCTTGACCATGGAATTTTTCCAATCCATCGATGATAAAACCACTTTTCTTCAAAAAAAACTCTAAATTTATTATTTAATGTGCATAATTTTGCATGATTTATATTTTGAAAAATAGCGAGGGCTAACCATCAAAACCCTCACCCATTGGTGCGTCGGGCATTGAGCTAAGCATTAGAACCCTCGCGTCTCAGCGCGTCGGGTGCCCTTGCATGTTAAACGCATTCATTAGATAATATTGGACTCAATATATTTACTTCTCAAGACATCCTCCAACAATCCATTCCTGAACTCTTGATTAAAGTTAATTTTCTGGAGAACCACCATCTGCTACTCTTTCCTTCTTTCTCGTAGGTCCCCGAGATTGCGAAAAGCTATGGAAAATCAACTTGCGGCAAGGGTAATCAGAAGTCACTACTAGGGGTGGCTCGGCGGAGGATCCGGAAAACTCCTTGGGACTTTGCTACGACCCTTGAATCCCAAATCGGCATCGTCCGAGCTAATCATGGCATTCTTAAATATATGCGTTGAGTTGGACCGGCATTATTATAATGATGACTACCTTTGAGAACGGCTCCAATGAGAACTTGGTGACTGCCTTCAACTGAACATGGTATCCTTGGTCACATAGAACACGCAGACTACTACAATAAAATTAAGAGGAGACCGAAAGAAGGCATCCGCAATCGACCATGACTCAGCATAATTATTTTTCTTGATTACAATAGAGATGAATAATTAAGCCCAATTGATGGCATGAAGCCTCGAGGCTAGAGCATGATTAATGGCAAAAGTTTTTCGTAGGATATATATTGTAAACATCGTCCTCAGTTTCCAAAAAATGGCATGGTTCCAGGCTGTCTGGCAAATTCAAATCACCTAAAAAGAAAAGCAAAGGTGACATTTCTTCATCTTCGGTCACATCCGTTGCCCTCCAAAAACCTCGTGAAACTTCGTTTCCATGTCTCCTTTGCCTATAGGAGGTCCATCGGAGACTCCAGTGGGAAATCCACCAATCTCCGCCTCATCTCCTCCTTGTGAGAAGCCGCCAAAAATAGCTAGCTGGGAGCCCTCCATTTTCGTCTCCTCTTCATCCAGGACAAGACCAACATCCTCCGATGCCTCCGCCTACTTCATTGGCTTCGCCCAGGTCTCCGCCCTCGGCATCTCCTCCAGTACGGTCGGTACCCAAAAAGGATCCCATTTTGGCCTTTTTTCCATTCCGAGTAAGATGCTCACGAGAGATCCTCCCATGGTTTGACAGTCGAGAGAAGTTCTTCATTCGCAACCCATGGAGAGAACGATCGGCATCCACAGAGGGACCCCCTCGGCTCCATCTGTTCGACAACCACCAAGAGGACGACTGGCATCCATAGGGAAAAGATCTTGATTGGCACCCTCACCGACCATAAGAAGGTCCTATCTCTGTCTCCTCCGGTTCGAATAGCGTCTGCAAGAAGCCGACCACCCCTCTCTGCTTCGATCGACACCAACAAGGACTTCGTTGGCTTCAATGCTTTGAGCGACACCCTCCATTTCAGCTCCAGTTGGGATGACTGCAGGGTGCCTTAGCTCAGCCCCGATCGGCACCCACGAGGAGAGTGGTCGGCACCCACAAGAGCCACCTTGGCTTTGCTCTGGTCGGCACCCAGAGGGGAAATGATCGGCACCCATGGGAATCTCACCTCTCGGCTCTTCTCCGCTTGGGTCATCGATCGCAAGGCGCCCTGGCTCGGCTTTGCTCGATGCCCATGGAAAAACCTCACCTTGTGTTCTCTAGCTTAGCCTCCTTGACCACCTCTTCGGTAGGATCGGCAACCAAACGCCGCTTATCCATCGCCTTGATTGGCCAGAAACAAAGGGAGGAGTTGGGCGATAAGGAGAAAAGACATGGGAGAGAAGGCACTACGGTCGTGTCAGAACTAGGAGAGAAAAAGTACCAAAATTCATGGCAATCACTATCAGTGATTATAGACATTTTGTGCACCATGGGGTGTTGGGCTATTTCTTGGCGCTGGTCTAAGTTGACATCCCATAAGCCAATGTACATGTAGTAGCCTAAGCCAAGGCGATAAGATCGAGCCTTCAAGCTTAAGGCCAATATAAAGGCCGATTTTTCAAAGCTAACTGCCCAAAAGCTGAGCCTCCAAGGAGCTTAAGCTCCAAAGAAAGTAAGCTTCTGATGGTTTTGTGGTATGAAGCGTTTAAACCCTCCTAGCATTTTGTCTTTCATTATAGATCCGGAGGCCTACAAAGCCACAGAAAGCAAATTCATAGCAAGGGTGATAAAAGTCTTCACTGAATAACTTGGCCATGAATCCTGAAGCTTGATAGGATTCTACCACATAGACCATGGAATTTCTCCCATCCATCAAAAATTGAAGAAGCCTCCAAAGCTCCAAGGCAATCAGTGCCCAAGACTCCAAGTGATCTTAGATCGGTCAGAGCCTCAACGGCCCCTCGATAGCCTGCGAAATGGAAGGCCATAGTGCCTATTGGCTCCAAGTGACCGAGTAGCTCTCGGTTAGAGCTCCAAGGTCACTCAGCATCCACTAGCTTCAAGTGATTGAATAGCTCTCGGTCAGAGTCCCGAGACCACTCAGCGCCCACTGGTTTCAAGTGATCGAGTAGCTCTCGGTCAGTTCCAAGGCCACTCAGCATCCACCGGC
Source organism: Areca catechu (assembly GCA_021397845.1). Lineage (NCBI taxonomy): Eukaryota > Viridiplantae > Streptophyta > Magnoliopsida > Arecales > Arecaceae > Areca > Areca catechu. Next base: position 155,153,870 of record CM038039.1, on the reverse strand, counting down.
TCCAAGTGTTCGAGTAGTTTTTGTTCAGAGCTCCAAGGCCATTCAGTGCCTACTGGCTCCAAGTGATGAGTAGTTCTTGGTCAGAGTCCCAAGGCCACATACTGCTTATTGGCTCCAAATGACTGAGTAGCTCTTGGCCAGAGTTCCAAGTCCTCTTAGCACCCCTTAGCTCCAAGTGACTAAATAGCTTTCTGTCAGAACCCCAAGGCCACATAGCGTCCACTGGCTCCAAGTGGTCGAGTAGCTCTCGGTTAAATCCCCAAGGCCACTCGGTGCCCAAACTCCAAGTGATCTTTGATCGGTCAGAGCTTCAACGATCTCTCTATAGCTTCCAACATTCAAGGCTTCTCAATGGCTCGCGGTCCCAAATGATTTTTGATTGGACAAAGCCTTAACAGCCTCTGATTAGCCCATTAAAGGAGCCTTTGATCAGCCTTGGCTCCACTTCCTTGGCATCCATTGAATAAGTACTCCTATAGCTTGATCAAAGCTCGAATTAGGAAGTAGGGGGTATCTGCTGGGAATAATTTTGTTCGGATCAAGAATATGAAGCCAAGATAGCAAGTCCAGTCTGTTCATGATTAGCCAATGATTTTTTACGATTTTGGCATTACATCTATGAGCTAGAGCTCTTCCAACATGCTAAAGCATCCAGAAATGACTAAGTCATGCTGGCATTCGATCTCAGGAGCGGTCAATACGATCTCAAGAGAGGTCAATCCGACCCTTTGCATAGTCTGGTCGAGCATTCCTCTTTCAGCAGGCTAAAGCATCCAGAAATGATCAATATGCATCCAGGCTGAGGGTCATCCAGAAATAACCAATGCTCATCCAGGCTGAGGGTCATTCAGAAATGACCAATACTCATCTAGGTCGATTAAGGATCATTCAGAAATGATTGAGGCTCATCCAGGCCAACGCTCATCCAGGTTGATCGAGGGTCATCTAGAAATGACCAACGCTCATCTAGGTCGATTAAGGGTCATTCAGAAATGATTGAGGCTCATTTAGGTTAAGGGTTATTCAGAAATTATCAATTCTCATCCAGGCCGACCGAGGATCATCTAGAAATGATTGAGGCTCATCCAGGTTAATGCTCATTCAGGCCGATTGAGGGTCATCTAGAAATGATCGAGACTTATGTAGGCCAAGGGTCATTTAGAAATGGTCAACACTCATCCAGGCCGATCGAGGGTCATCCAGAAATGATCGAGGCTCATCTAGACCGACCGAGGGTCATCCAGAAATGATCAATGCTCATCCAGGTCGATCGAGGGTCATCTAGAAATGACCGAGGCTCATCCAGGCCAACACTCATCCAGGCCGACGAAGGGTTATCCAAAAATGACCAATGCTCATTCAGGTCGAGGGTTATCCATAAATGAGCAACGTTCATCCAGGCCAATCATGTCATTTAGAAATAATCGAGGCTCATCTAGGCCAATGCTCATCCAGGTCGATCGAGGCTCATTCAGAAATGACCAACGCTTATCCAGACCAAGCCTCTTCAGGTTGCCCCACGCACTCCATGCAGGCTAAGCCGACCAGGCCTCTTCTAGCCGATCAAGCATCTTCAGGCCACACTCCCTTAGTTAACTAAGGGCTAAATGATGCTCATCTCTACATCCAAATGGTGTGACAAGTCACATCATCTCTTATGATTGTTAGCCATTGTTAAATTCTTGCATTTAAAAGGAGCACAGAAGTAATCCATGCCATAAGGAAGTATGGCAGAATTTCACAAAAGGACAAAGTCTCCATTTAATAAAGAGTGGACGCCTTCTGCAAGTAAAAGGCCCTTGACAACCCATATGCTAGGCCTGGTTATTTCTCACGAGATCCACCAAGAGCTCCATCATTCCGGAAATGCTCGTCTTCCAACTATAAAGAGGGGTTTCATGCAAGTCCCCAAGGTATGTACCTTTTCTACCTACACTCTTGGCCTGAAAGTCGACTTGAGTATCAACGTGCCATCGCTGGGGCCATTCCGGTGGGGCTTTTTGCAGGTATCGCCTTCCGGAGATCGGCCTGCACCACCACTCCAGCACTTCGACCAGTTCCAGCTCTTTCTTTGGGGCTTGACAAATTTCCACACTAACTGAGCGGTATTTTGGTTAATGTATTTTAATTTAAGATCACTGTGATAGGGTGATATTGGATATCCATACTTAAGAGTGGGTTTCCGATCACTGTGTTAGATGTTGATCTAAAAATGAGGTGATCCAAGATCACTAATACATGATTATTAGGTTGCAACCAAACAAAGTGATTCTATTATCTTTACATGGATTACCCTTGATCTTGGGATCATCACCCCATACCAAGTGCCCCCTTAAGTTATAAAGTTTCACATGCCAAGAGTTTAGAAATTGAAGGGTATCTGCATAAAACTAATATTTTATACATATGAATAAACTAGGTAATTGGTTGGAACTGGGCTTTGTTGGATCTGCAAATGCCAAGAGTTTTGAAATTGAAGGGAATGTAAGCAAAGCTAATGTTACATGCATATGAATAATTTGGGTAATTGGTTGGCACCCGATTGTGTTGTCTAAAGACTGGAAAGATGGATTTGACTTGAAATTTTTAATGGGTCTGACTTGGGTTTGCAGATTGGAGTGCCAGTCCTGGCTGGTAGTTTACTTGCTCTGATAATTTAAATATGATGTTAGTGAATATCATATATTGCATTATGGTAGATCAAATTAGTTGAATTGTATTGCTTTTAATCTCTTTAACTATTTTTGCCCTATTTTGATTTTATGTTATTGTATATTATTAGTGTTTAACACTCTACATTGAGATTTAAGTCTCATTAGTTGCATGGTTTTCAGAATCGTGTGATTTGTGCCGAGTCGTACCCGGAATGAACTGGGATGGTTCAGCCCTGGATTTCGGTCTGGGCTCTGGACCGATCGAAACTGTGCTGAATCGGGTGGTTCAGCTTGGTTTTGGTGTTTTTTCTTTCAAGGTGGCTAGGATGAGAGAAGGCTCGAGACTTCTCTCCTCTTTCAACTTGTTTTCATAATAAAAAAAAGAGAAAAACATAAGAAAAACATTGGAGAAATCAAAGATTAGTTATAGAAGAATTTTTTTCTACTCCATCCTTGCAAAAATTTACAAATATTTTGTTTTGCCCATATGAATCTTTTGAAGTGCTTGATTTTGAATGACCAATTTATCAAAAATCTCGATGATATTATAATCTATATCTATCAAACATGACTGATTCCATATCCTATCCTATTTTTAAGTTGATTTTTATTAAACAAAAATTTATTTTTTAATTCATTAGGATAATATTGATGAAGATCAATGCATCTCATATGGAAGGATTTATAACAATTTATTACTTATTTTTATTTAAATTTTTTTGTAGATTTTTCCATCACGAGTACCACAGTTATTAAAATTTGCAAGTTTTTTGCATAAAAAATGCTTGCTTGCATAGAATTTCTTGTTTCAATTGGCTGTAGATACTCATGAATATTCCGGTCTAGCCATTATTATAGGAAAGTAATGTACCACTATGGCTATTATGTGAAAATGGAGGAAATTACAACTATGGTTATATAAAGATGGAAAGGCATTAACATATTTGAAAAAAAAGGAAATAGTACGAGAAAAAAATCATATTTAGTCATTCAGTATTATAATAGTATATTTCATAGTAATCCTTGATTTATGATGATTTAGCTATAGCTATCATATGAAAATGGAGAAAAGTATGTTATAAAAGATGGAAAGATATTAAGATATCTGGAAAAATAAGTAACTACATTAGTCATTTCATGCTATAATAGACATTTGGAAAAACAATTAACCATATTTTTGCTCGTGCTATAATATGAAAAAGAGGAAAGTATGTTATATAAAGAAAAAAAAGGCATTAACATATTTGAAAAAAAAAGATAGCACGAGAAAAATCATATTAGCCTTTTCATATTATAATAGTATATTTCATATTAATCATGATTTAGCTATCGCTATTCTATAAAAATGAAGGAAAGTATGTTATATAAAGATAAAAAGGCATCAAGACATTTGAAGAAACAAATAACCACGTTAACCATTTCATAGCATAATATATATTGGAAAAACAAGTAACTATATTTTTATCATATGAAAATGAAGAAAAGTATGTTAAATAAAAATAGAAAAGTATCAACATATTTGAAAAAATAGGGATAGCACGAGAAAAAATCAGATTAGTCATTTCATACCATAATAGTATATTTTATAGTAATTATTCATGATTTAGGATGATTCAGTTATGGCTATCATATAAAAATGAAGGAATGCATGTTATATAAAGATGGAATTATATTAAGACATTTGGAAAAACAAGTAACAAGATGAAAATGCATCAATTTAGATTTAAAATCATTTAAAAAATCCTAAGAAATTGATTACATACTCTAAGAAACAAAAAATTTTGAAAAATAGAAAACAAAAAAAGAAAATTGGTATGCCGGTCAAACTGGCACACTTGCCTGTGCTACCATATTGGCTAGTGATTGGTACGGGTAATGGTATGGTTCAAAAAATCTTGATTTGTTGTATATCTTGAATTTGCATCATTATAGTTTAGCATATAGAGTGCCTTATCGGTCTTTATGTCATTAAATAAGCGAGGAGGAATTGGGTGAGGTTATTAAGACATTTGCATGGGCAAGGCATAAAGAACTTCAAATTATTCCAAAGAGTTGGGCCACGAACATCAAATAATTGAGCCTTGTATCCATTGTCCATCCAACTCACCTTAACTACCCACAATCTTAGAGCAGAGTTGGGCCACTAAAATGCAATAGTTGAGGCTTGTCTTCATAGTCCAACCAACTTGTGGTAATTTCCAACCACGACAATCTTTGAGCATGTAGTTTGAGCTTGGGTGTGTTTTTCTCTAGTGGTTTACATGACGCTCAATTATGGATATAAAAGGATTCTCTTTTATATTTTCAGACCCCTCTCTTCTTGTTTGTTTCATTCCCTCAATTATATTTATATCAACTAAATTCTGTATTCTTGTGTTCTTAAAGGTGAATTGAGGTAGTAGACCCTCGATGCTATTCTTACTCTTAAATGGTGGGAAGACAATTAACCCAAAAGTATGGTAATTGTATATGTCTGGAAGAATTAAAAGCTTGTTGGACTTTGATTTCTTTTTTATGATAATTTTTCTTGGTAGCTGTGAAACTGGTTGGACATATAACTAGTGTAACCAAATTTTAGATGTCCAGGAGGCATTTGGTGGAGTACCTAGCAAAGATGCTTTAATTTTTCGTTCAAGCAAATGGATAGGAAAATATCCAATGTAATAAAGTAAAAGTTGACCATGTGCTACTGCTACATGCTTCTCAATTGGTGTCTCTATAAGTTGGTTCCATTTGAATGCAAGTAAATGCAAAATTGGACCTAATGGTGTGGCTAAACACAAAAGATGGAAGATTGAATAAGGTAAGGGAATGCGGTATTTTACTAGTCAATAAACAGGCCTTACTATATGTATAGGAAGTGTAATGAGAGTTTAGGAGTATCAGTACATCAACAAGTTCTATGCACATACAGGTGCACACAAAAAAATTAACTACATTTTGTGCGTTTGTAGTTACAGAGACCTAAGTTTGGAAATTTCGGACCAAAACCTTGCTAAGACCAAAGCCTATAGCCACGGTTAGTGTTGTATTAACGACTTCAGACTAGAACCATTTTGGTTATGTAGGAGAAGGCTTCTCTTTAGTTCCGCTCTGGTCATAAAGCATACTCTCATATGGAATATCTCTGTGGAAGTTAAGAGATTCCTAGGATCAAAGCAGAGGGGAGAGAAGCATGGAATAATGCAATTTAGGCTGCTGACTGGTTTGTCTTCTGGAATCCAAGGGGAGAAGTGATAAGAAAATTAAGTGACCCAAACTTTTTAATTTTGATGTATGTTCTATCTTGAGAAAAAGAGGATCCTACGAGGAAAATGAGTTATGTATGGTGGGTTTTTAGCATGAATTGGGCTTGCATTTTCAGTCAGAGAATAAAGATAAAGCTTATTCCAAAGAAACTCTAATAACTCTGACATGATAGGTTTGCAAGATGTGCATACATGCATGGGCGTGCATGCGTGCATAAAGAGTGAACTTGAGATTTCATAAAGGTGGTTTAGTTGGGTAATGATTTGGATGTGGACTTGGCATAGTGGAGGAGATTTCAGTTGAACTACTTCAAAGCCACAGATCTGAAACTAGTGAAACTGTGGATAAACACAAGGACTTTGCTGAGTCCTGGTGGATTTTTTCTTAGTGCTTGATAAATACAGGGAACACTTATGACCATTATTAATTATTATTCAAAACAGAAACTGCTATGACTTTGTAATTGTAAATGATCTAAGAGGCCTTTTTTATATTGCATATGCACATAATGGGCATTTTAATATGGCTGTTGTTTAGCTTTTGTTCCATTATATTAACTGTTAGATAAAGGCATTGCAGCCATTTTTTGGTCTTTTAATGTCTACAGAAAAGAAGTACTAGTTCATGTTATCTTTAATAAATACATAAAGGTATTAATGTGCAGATTTCTGTAGCTATTCCAATTCAATAAGAAGTACAAATGACTTTTATGGCTATTCTTACTCAACAAGAAGTATAAGTGACTTTTGTACTTTTAGTTAAGTTTGAGAAATCTAGACCAGTATATTGATTTATGGCAAAGGTTAGTAAAATGACACAGATCATTTAAAGGGCAAAAGCTCAACACTTGCAGATTCTTTACTCAAAAAAAAAAAAAAAGAAAAAGAAAAAGAAAAAGAAAAAAAACACTTGAAAGGACCATGCAGTATTATTAGGTTCAAAAACATCACTAGGGTCAAACATATTAAAACACGTGTAGAAGGTTACATACCTAATGAGGAATGTAGATGTATAAATCCTATCTAGGCATCCAACTCTTCCCCTTTTCCTCCCTTCTCTTCCTCCTTTCGCTAGCTTAGCCACCTTTCTCTCTCCTTCCCTTGCTTGCTCTCCTTGCCTCTATTTATGGGCAAGGTACATTGGTTCAAAAAGTTGTGGTCCATTGGGTCTGTTCCATCCCAAGGTGGTTGTAAGCAAGTTGTCAGTTTGGTTGCACAAAAAGGTCCAATAAGTTGGTGAGTTAGTAAGCAGACCAGCAAGAACAGATAGACAGGCTGCTAGGCGCAAACTTATTTACGTAAATATAATTTCTGTAAATATCTTTACATTCTTTAACTTATTTTCTTTTTTCATTTTCATTTCCATTTACTTATGATGTTACTATTAAATACATATGTACCCCCATTTGAAGTCAACAAAAATATTTACAAATTCGAATTTCTCAAAAATAACAGGTTGGCTTCCAAATTTTAGTTCAAAACCCTGATTTTTTTGCTCTGGGACAAAATTTCAACTTCCAAATACTAAGGTACTTCTCGAATCTTAAGGTTAACAAATCCTGTTGTATCTAAATGTTTTTGGTTAGAAAAGGTTCATAAACTATTCTACATGTATATATATATAGTGTTTTTATGTATATTTTCATTCTACCTATTAAAAGAATTTTGGCCTTTTAACTCATATATTGCATGATTGAAACAATTGACATATTTTCAAAATTTAATTCTCATGGTCTCAGCTGACTTTAGAAAATTATGATGCCATAGGACCTTGACCAAAGGAATCATCTTATTTTAGCATATTTTTTTTTGATTCTGTTATATGGATTGATACTCTAGATATGTCTAACATTTTAATTTTGAATCGGCTCATAATCTGTAATATGCGATGGATCGAGTATAATCTTAACATTGACACATGGAATAAATTTAGGATGTACCTCAGAAGCTAGGAGCCGTGGTTCTTTACATTCCAAGTCTTTGATTCTATCCCTATTGAGTGTGCTTAGTCCCATGTTGTGTGTGCATTTATATCTTGGTGACTTATACAAGGCCAGTGACCCTAAATAATAACATTGGCTAGCCTTTTTGGGTGTTGTCTTGAGTTATTATAAATGGTATCAAAGCCAACACAACCCATAGTTCATGTGTGATTAAGAACACTGCAGCACAGGGCCAGTGACCCTAAATAATAACATTGGCTAGCCTTTTTTGGGTGTTGTCTTGAGTTATTATAAATGGTATCAAAGCCAACACAACCCATAGTTCATGTGTGATTAAGAACACTGCAGCACAGGCCTTTTGATTGTGTTTGAACCTTTGTGATTAGATCCTTCTCATCACAAGGTGCCAAGGCTTAAATGGAGCTTATGTTAGGACCCATGTAGGCATGTGTTAGCCCTACATTAGTTGTGTGTTGGGGAGATCTTGTGTACTTATATAGGGCCAATGATCCTAAATAATAACTTTTGGCTAGTGTTTGTTTGGTAAGGTCATTAATTGTTACAAATGGTCTTAGAGCTGACCCAGCCTACGACCTTTTTTGACTAAATGACATATGGGAAGCATAGATACTTCAAATCACATTTCATGTCTATATTGGATATGTGTCATGTCCATATCAATATGTATCAAATGCCAGTACTTGTTGAATGCTTCTCAGTTACATGCATAATACTTATTTAAGTATCTTATTTTTCATAAGTAAAAAAAGAATTCTGGATACTTTTTGGATGCACTTTGTATATTTTTTTTGTTACCTCCAATGTTGAGGAGGTCCATTTTGTAGTCCGTGATATGAACTTTAAAATATGTAGTTATAGTTTATGGATTTGAATGATTACTAAACAATGAGCTTGTTAAAGATGATGCTATCATAAGCACGCATGCACGCATAGGGCAGTACGACATGTTTCAAGCCATGCCGGTGGCAAACCGGTGCAGTTCAGCCTTTCAAATTGGAACATTGGCAACAAATGGACAAGGGAGAGGGAAATAAAGGAGGAGAGAGAAAGAAGAGGGGAGGGAAAGAGAGGACGAGCTGCCGAAAGGCCGGCGGTGGCCTGCCAAGGCTACTGAAGGGCCATGGAGGTCTCCGAGGCTCTACATCCTCTTTTAGGGCCTCTATTCGAGAGAGATAGAGGGGGAGGGAGGGAACCAGAGGGAGGGGAAGGTGCAGAAAGGCCGCTGGAGAGCTGCCAGGTGGTCGTTGAATAGTGGAGAAGGCTTCTATGGAGTCATGGCTATAGAATACGGGTGATCATCCTTGCTCATTGCCTTTTTTTATAATGATAAAGAATGGTGAAGCTGGCACATCCATTATCGGCTTCATTGTGCATTGTGTTTTTTTTATAATAATGTCTAAAATTGGGGACCTCGCCTTTGTTTTAAGATTGTGGAGCTGCGTGCTGCATTTTTGTTATTCGGCGGCCTCTCTATTGCCTTTCCCTCTCTCTCTTTAAGCTACGATCTCATGAAGGAAGTGGAGGCCTCGGTGGCTTTGCGAGAGCCCCCGCAGCTGTCCAGTAGCCACCATTAGCATCTCTGTTGACTTCCCTCCCTCGCTTCTCCCCCCCCTCCTTCCTCTCTCTTTTTCTTTTTTCCTCCCATGTCCTATTGTTTCTGTGTTGGTTCGAGCTGGAATAGTTCGGTACAGGGTGTTCGGATTCATACTGCTGGCCAGCCGGAATGGGGTCCGGTTCTGGTTTGGTGAACTTTGAAATATATGTATATATTTATATTTATTTATTTATGTATTGGCATGCATGTATATCCTACTTTTTCAAGATTTGTTATGTTGATGTATCTATTGTGTCATATCCATACCCTATATCCGCTTTTGTGCTTTATAGCACAAGCTCATTTGAGGCTGATTGTGAGATGGTCATAGTGATTGCCATTGGACTTTTTGTGATTGGATCCTTCTCATAGCGAGGTTGCTAAGTCGTATAAAGGGGGCTTTCAGGTATAAATTCCAAACTTGTATGGGTACGATTAGTCCCATAGTGGTTGTTGGGAGATCTTGAGTATTTATACAAGGTTAATGAGCTCAAAAATAATTTATGGCTAGCCTTTTTAGGTGAGGTCTTGAATTGTTCCAAATGATATCAAAGCCATCTTGACCATGGCCGATGTGTAACCTAGGGATAGAGTTGACTAAGAGCAGGTTGTAGTGATTGCTATTGGACCTTGTGATTGGATCCCTCTAGCAAGTCTTAAATGAGGGGAGTATATCAACATTCATGTCAACATGTGTTTGGTCTTATATAGGTTGTGCATTGTGGAGATCTCAAGCACTTGTACTGGCGAATGACCCTAACTTTTTAGCTAGCCTAGTTGGGCAAGGTCCCAAGTTGTTATTATGGTTGGTAGAGTTTTTTGGCGTACTTCTTTAGCATTGGGACTATCAAATGACTGAAACCATGTGAAAGCACTCAATTAGCTCTAAAATAGGTTACTTGCATGCTGAATTGAACCTGCAGGTTATGGTTCTAGAAAATCATCCGATATGTCAAACCCCCCCCCCCCCCCCCCCCCCACACACCAAAAAAAAAAAAAAAAAAAAAAAAAAACGGTCCCCTGCCCGTGCGCGGGTTTTTGGCTCACCCAAAAAAAAAGGAAAAAAAAAATCCTTATGTTCTGTGGATAATGATAGCTTGGCAGCCTTATAGCATCTGGACTATCAATGCATTGAAAACACGTGAACTGTGAAACGGAAGGGTTCAGTCAGCTTTCATATAGGCACTACCATGCTATTTTATGTTTCCAGAAAATCATTGGTATATCTGTAGTTCTTAACTGTATAAAAGCAGTTTAATTTGCCTACATTCCAAATAACTCTAATCAGATTACTCTGTTAAGATTTAAAATAATTCTATGATAACTCTAATTACATTTCTCTATTAAAAGGCTTAAAATGTAATAGACCTCTGTAGAAATTATAGTGTGCTATGCTTTAAGAAAAGATGTGGTGTATGTAGGATCTAGCAAGTGGTGAGAGAAAATCTGATTTAGCAAGAAAAAAACAAAACTTCTAGAAAAGATATCTTAATATGTTTGGATTGTTAGGACTTTCAAGGAAGATAGATACTTCTAAACCAAGAACGAAGGTGAGACACTGTGGTAGAGGAAATGCTAGTTATTTTTTCAATACAATATTTAGCAGCCATGAACATTTGCTTGTGCATTATAACTAGTTATAAAAAACTCAAAGTCCTTTTTTCACTTTGAAGGGGTGTTTGGTATGGGGTGATGATTCCAAGATGAAGGGTGATCCGTGTAAAGGTAATGGAATCACCTTATTTGGTTGCGTCATGGTAATCATATGTGGCAATGATCTTGGATCATTTTATTTTTTAAATCACTGTCCAACACGGTGATCGGAAACCCGCTTTCAAGGATGGGTATCCAACATCACCGTATTAAGATGATCTTAGATCAAAATACAATAACAAAATATCCCTCGTAACTGCAGATTCCGAGGGATAATCGCAGACCTCATGGAAGAGGAAACTATCTTTTTTTTTTGCCGCGATAGTTTTCTATGTTGTGTTATTTTTTCATAGTAGGTGGTTGGCATCATATCCACGGAAAATGAGAAATCTTTTCTTAGCATCATCATCTTTCTTGATTAAAAAAGGATAGTCTGTAGAAAAAGAGAAGACCACATTTGAAGAAATCAAGAAAGAGGAGAGTATTATCTTTTTTTGGTCAGATTTTTTGATTATTTTTTGATGGAAAGGACAAAGAAACCAAGAATGTTTTGGCTTTGTGAAATAAATGTTTTTTGATACGATAGAACCGCTGACGTGAATTCCTCTCAGATCTAGCTAATGGCCACGTTGGTGTAGAAGACGCCACTTGGACGCCGCGTCCGGAGAGCCCCCTGGCCGGAGCGGCTCTCCCGAGGTCGAGCCCCCGGTTGAGGTCATGCCTCGCTTCTCGAGCCCTATGGCCGGAGCGGCTCCCCCGAGGTCGAGCCCCGGTCGAGGTCGTGCCTGGCTTCTCGAGGCCCCATGGCCGGAGCGGCTCCCCCGAGGTCGAGCCCGGTGAGGTCGTGCCTCGCTTCTCGAGCCCCATGGCCGGAGCGGCTCCCTCGAGGTCGAGCCACGGTCGAGGTCTTGCCTCGCTTCTTGAGCCCTTTGGCTGGAGCGGCTCTTCCAAGGTCGAGCCCCAATCGAGGTCGTGCCTCGCTTCTCGAGCCCCTGGTCGGGGCGGCTCCCCCGAGGTCGATCCCCTGCCGAGGTTGTGCCTCGCTTCTCGAGCCCCTTGGCCTGGGCGGCTTTTCCGTGGTCGAGCCCCGGTCGACAGTCGGCCTCGCTTCTCGAGCCCTTGGTCGGAGCGGCTCCCTCGAGGTTGAGCCTCGATCGAGGTCGAGCCCCGATCGAGGTCGAGCCCCGATCGAGGTCGAGCCCCGATCGAGGTCGTGCCTCGCTTCTCGAGCCTCTTGGCCTGAGCGGTTTTTCCGAGGTTGAGCCCCGGCCGAGGTCGTGCCTTGCTTCTCGAGCCTCTTGGTCGGAGTGGCTCCCTCGAGGTCGAGCCCTGGTCGAGGTAGTACCCTCGTTCTTCGAGTCCCGAACGGAGTTGGGCTCTGTCGCTCGAGGTCGACCCCCGGTCAAAGTCAACCTCTTCCCTGGGGTCAGGTATGAATTTTTCAGGCGAACAGCCTCTCCCACAAGCGCCTCTAGAGCAGACGGGCAGTGACGTCGGTAGGTGGCGCCACCATCCTCGCTAGAACCCTGGCACGGCATGGAGAGGCTGACACGCTTGAGGGGCAGTGGCACGTCGCCTGGAACCTCTGAAGGAACGACACCCCTCCATGGCACGCCGACTGACCCCTGTTAGATGGCGTTTCATCAGAGCACGCCGCTTACGGAGGAGCGTCAGACCCTCAGCTCTCTGTCGGCATCACCTGGGGAAGGGCACTTCGTTCGGGGCGTTGCACCCCTTTACCCACCATCTGCGCCATCTAGAAGAGGAAGGTTTCACCAGGAAATTCAGATCCTGTAGCATTTGCCTCCAGACCGGTGCTCTGCTAGGTCTCTCCAAGCGTGGTGAGATGACGCTAGAGAGGCAGTGTTTTGTCGGAGTTTTTGGACCCACGGCGTACCTCTTGTACCCGCCACGAAGGGACGCGCACTCCAGGCTCCACTACCACTGTCAGTGACAAGCCTCTCATTTCGAAGGGCCAGAACTCCGAAGGAGAGCAGGCCCACAACTCACCTGCGGGAGAGGTCGCCATTGGACCCTAACTCCCATTTCATCATTTTTCAAGGAGTGGAGACTACGTCCATCGAGTTGGATCGTCGGAGTGCCTCCATCAGGAATGAGGACCGGGCCACCAATCGACGTTATGCGAGAGTTGCACGCCATGACGATCTAGGCAGTAACAGATTGGCACGCCAGGTAGGGGGGACAGTCCCATGTTGAACCAGTCTCGTCATCAAAGTAGTTCCATCGGCAACATGGTGGTGACCCGCACGCGGGAAGCCTCCATCAATCGCATGGGGGATCCTCACGGAGACCCACTCAGTCCAGAGAGGGAGCTCCCCGTTCTGCCACCGTCGTCTCTGGTTTCTCTCACTCGCTACGCTTGTCTAGCATGTTCAGACCTTGATCGTGGCGGTGCGACAGCTGCATCATCAGCACCGGTTCCTGGCAACCCAGCATCAGCCAGGAACCCCTGCGGCTCAGGCCGCCGGATATCACGATAGCTTGCGGTCCTTCCATGGAAGGTCATCGTACCCACGGGCCACATATCATCGGGGGAGCCTTCAGACCCCAAGAGGCAGTGGAGAGAGTCGGCCGATGAGGGAGTCGGTCTCCGGTATCCGACCACGTTGCCTTTAGGCGTCACAAGTGCCGTTGAGGCAAGGCCCCTCGGTATGATCTCCGACCTTCATCTTCCTCTCCTCTGACAGCCTTGGTAGAAGGTTCCATCGATGAGGCCTTCATGCGTCAGGCTGAGAGACGCTTAGAGGAACAAGAGCGTAAGCTGGCTGAGCTGTCCCGCCAGTTTGCCAACCTACAGGGCTCCCCATGCGATCCAGTGGGCTATGACGCCCACCCACTTTTTCCGAGAAATCCAAGAGGACCGATTCCTAGTCGGTTCTGCATGCCTTAGGTGGATCCCTATGATGGGACCACCGACTCCCTCGACCACCTAAAGAGCTACAAGGCTCTCATGAGAGTCCAGGGGGCGATTGATGCCCTTCTCTGCATCGCCTTCCCTGCTACTTTTCGGAAGGCCGCTCGAGTCTGGTACACCCATTTCGAGTCCGGAAGTGTCAACTCCTTTGCGCAGTTGGAGAAGTTCGTGGTGCACTTCGATGCTTGCCGGAGAGTGCCACGCGAAGCCGACAGCCTCTTCTCCATCCGCAATAAGAGCATGAGTCATTGCGGACTACGTGTCCCGCTTCAAAACTGTCACCCTGGAGATCTACAATCTAGACGAGTCCATTGCCATGCTGGCACTGAAGAGAGGGCTTAGAACCTCCCGTCTCACCTACTACCTGGACAAGAAGCCTCCGAAGACTTACTCCGAACTCCTTCGGGCCCACAAGTATATCCATGCGGGGGCGGACCGGATCTGAAGGGAGCTAGATGGGAGGTCGTTGAAGAAGCAACCCTAAGGGGAAACCTCCGAGATGCATAGGCCTGGAGCAACCCCGAACCTCCGGACGTGTCCGAAGCCAAAGAGTATCCTCGTCCAGGAAGAAAGATACACTCCTCTCCTTGCCCCAAGGTCCAAGATACTCATGAAGATTGAGGGCGAACGTTACCTGCGCCGCCCTCCTTCGTTAAGGCTGTTTGGTGGCCGTGACAAATCGAAGTATTGTCAGTTTCACTGTGACCATGGCCATGAGACCGAGGAATACTGCTACCTTAAGAAACAAGATCTTAAGAAGAGGCTAACTCGAGAAGTTCATGGAGGCAAAGCTCTGGCAGAATCTCAGGCACTTGCAGCTCTCCCTCCTGTTGACAACCGGTCTACTGAGAAGCCTGTGGGCGTGATATCTTGGGGGATAGAGCGCATGTCAAAAGGACCAGGACGGGGGAAGGGTCTGAGAATGTACTCTCCTTTACGCGGGAAAGGGGAACTGGAATGGAAAATATAAATAACAATGCCGTCGTCGTCGAGATGACGATAGCAAAGCATCTTGTAAAATGGATTATGGTCAATAGTGGAAGTTCGATTGATGTCTTTTTTTATGATGCCTTCTCCAAGATGAATTTGTCTCCTGCCTAGTTGAAGCCGGTGCACGCTCTCCTTGTCGGTTTTATCGGAGATTTAGTCGGGGTTGAGGAGATCACTCTCTCAGTCACTGACGGGTCACCATCTCGGCAGAGCATGGTCATGATGACCTTCACGGTTGTTAGGCTCTGCTCGGTCTACAACGTGATTCTCGGCCATCCCGGGCTCGCTTGACGCAGTCATATCAACAAAATGGCTCCTGGTTTAATTTCCAACCCCTTATGGCGTGGGAGAAATACGGGGGACCCCCCGGCCAGTTCAGCACTGTCTCCAGGCAGTCCCCGGCATTAGAACCGAGGACCCCGTCATCGATGAGTTTAACCAAAGGGCGTAAGATGCCAAGGGTGGCCCAATTGAGCGCCTGCTGTTATGCTCCCTTGGTGCAGATCCATTGAAGACTGTGCAGATAGGAGCCCAGCTGCAGGAGGACGAGAAGGCTTGCCTACTAAGTTTCCTCCGGACGAATGCGTCTTTGCTTGGACCATGGTGGATATGTCCGGAATCTCTCATGACATCATCACTCACAGGTTGAAACTTGACCCAAAGCACCGCCCAGTCTGGCAGAAGAAGAGCTTCATCCCAGAAAGGCAGAAGGCGGTCAATGAGGAGGTGGAGAAGCTCCTCGCGGTCGGCTTCGTTTGCGAGGTCCAGTACCCCAGCTGGCTGGCGAATGTAGTCATGGTCAGGAAGGCTAACGGGAAGTGGAGGATCTATATAGACTACATCGATCTCAATCGAGCTTGCCTAAAAGACAGCTTTCCCCTTTCAAAGATTGACCAGCTGGTGAATGCTATATTAGGGCACTGCCTGCTCACCTTTATGGATGCATTCTCTGGGTACAATCAGATTCGGATGCACTCGAAAGACGAGGAGCACACTGCCTTCATCACAGACCGAGTGACGTACTGCTACAAGATGCTGTTCGATTTGAAGAATGCTGGAGCTATATACCAGCGTTTGGTCAATAAGGTCTTCTGTTGCCCAGATGACCAATCCAAGAGGGGGTGAATTGGGTTTTAAATTTTTTTGAACAAATGTGCCCTTTTGAAATCTTTGTGTGGTGAGTGAAGTGTACAAAGTATTAAGTGCGGAAGCAAATGAGTATGCAAAGATAAAACAAATACAAATACCACAAATTTAGAGTGGTTCGGAGCAACCCAGCACTTATGTCCACTATCCAAGGTGCACACTTGGGATTTCCATTATATTTTTCCCGAATATAGCCGGATTGTTTTGCAATGGGCTTATAATCCAAAATCCAATGCAATGCAAGGATTCAGGTCCCGGCGGGACATTCCACAGGATACTGGGATGGGATATTATCCCATACGTCAGGATAGGACATCTCATCAGCGTCCCAGTGTCCCAATCGGGACACTTGGGACATTTCCTGTCCCGAGTGCCGGGACGGGCGGGATGCTGACGTGTCCCGTTCCAGGAAAAACTGGGACATCCCTGTCCCACGGGATTTAATACCTTGATGCAATGTTAGTTTTTCTGGACTCACTAACAACCCAATCTTGGTTTTCAAGGCTCACCAATAATCTAAAACAACGCACAAGTTCCCAGTCCCTGCTGTACTTGAAACAACTAAAAAATAGAGTATAAAAGGAAGCAACACTTAAACAACCCAAGATTTTATGGTTGCAGTTGAACTCTTAGAAGCTCTTTAGCCTTCTTCAATGCTCTTTAAGGCTTTCACAATCCTTCATGATTGACTCAAGAATTGGTTGGGAGTTGTTGGAGAATTTGAGTTCTTTTTACTTCAAAGCACTTAGGATATTCAATGCTCATCTTTTTTTCAAAAAACTTGTTTTCCTTAACTTAAATCCTTCATTTATATCCTTTAATGTGTTTCCAGGTAAATATGACCGTTGGAGTGCCTTGGGAGTCGAAAACTTGCTCTGTTGAAAAGCTTAGGAATCAAGAAACTCAATTTCTGGAACTAGCCGTTACTGTTCCAAATCTAGGATTCGAGTCGGCTCGGATGGGTGGGTTGGCTCGGATGCTCAGACAGGTAGAAACTGAACTCCGGAAGTGTCGGCTCGTTTCAGTTGAGTCAGCTCGGTTGACTGGTTTTCTTAGAGCTGATTTCAGTCACTCTAGAAGAGTCGGCTCGGATCTTCATTGAGTTGGCTCGGTGACTGTATATCAGAAATCTGTGTTGTGCCAAAATAATGTATCAGCTCTAATGTTGAGTGGCTCGAGTGAACTTTCTCCAAATGCTTTCAAACTTCTCCAACTTCTTCCAACATCTTCTAAACAACTTCAAACTTCTAACCTAATCTAAGATATTTAAACTTAAAATTTACATGAAATTGGCCTTTTACAAGAATATACATTTAAATTTAGCTAGGGCTCTCAAATACATGGAACTTTTTTTATGAGCAAATTAATACATTACAATGATCTCAGAACTGTAGAGTTAATAGTTGTCCATTTGAAACATCCTTCAAAAACTTCTTAAATATTTGAACAGAGTCAGTATCGAATGCATGCTTCAATGTTTTGTTATCATCAAAATCATTTCAGGGGTCAACATTTTCAAAGACCAAATCGGTCGCAACATGCAAGTTTATGTGTACTTCATGCTCGTTATTAGTAGATCAGAGTTGGATTACATTGTGTTCCTAGCAGAAGCCTTCTATAACCTCCACTTCTATCAGATGAAGTTGAACCCAACTAAATATGCCTTTGGTGTGGCAGTCGGAAAGTTTTTGGACTTGATGGTTACTCAGAGAGGGATTGAAGCCAACCTAGAAAGGTCCAGGTGATCGTCGACATGGAACATCATCAAAATCATTTCAGGGGTCAACATTTTCAAAGACCAAATCGAACATGCAAGTTGTGTACTTCATGCTCGTTATTAGTAGATCAGAGTTGGATTACATTGTGTTCCTAGCAGAAGGATGAAGTTGAACCCAACTAAGCCTTTGGTGTGGCAGTCGGAAAGTTTTTGGACTTGATGGTTACTCAGAAATGCTAGAAAAGGTCCAGGTGATCGTCGACATGGAACATCCTATCTCGAAGAAGCAGGTCTAGCGCTTAACCGGCCGGATTGCAGCCCTAAGCCGGTTCATCTCGCGCTCTGCTGACCGTTGCCTGTCATTCTTCAAGGCGTTGTGCAAGGTACACAACTTCACCTGGATGGAGTGCCGAGAAGCCTTCAAGGAGCTGAAGGAGTTACTAGCATCGCCACCCCTGCTCTCCAGGTTGGAGGACAAAGAGGAACTCTTGTATTTGGCGGTCTTCCCAGGGGTTGTTAGTTTAGTGCTTGTCCGCACGGACGGAGATGGAGTTTAGAAGCCGGTGTACTATGCCAGCAAGCTCTTTCGGGATACGGAGACCATGTACACCCATTCTGAAAAACTAATTTTCGCACTCAATATGTTTGCTGAACACTCAGGCCATACTTCCAAGCTCATCCGATCGTGGTCCTAACCGACCAGCCACTGAGGGCCATACTCAGCCGTCTGAATACATCTGGGCATCTTGCTAAATGGGCGTTGAAGCTCAGCGAGTTTGACATCACCTATCGTCCGAGGTCATCTTAAAAGATGCAGGTGCTGGCTGACTTCCTGATCGAATGTACCAGCATGAATGAAGAGCCAGAGGGGGCTTCCCCGGAGCATCAAGTGGAACCACCGTCCAACGAGGTGGTTTGGGTCCTCCACGTGGATTGCGCATCCAATGTAGGAGAAAGTGGAGCTGGCCTCATCTTCTCTAATCCTCACGGGGTTGTGGTCGAGTGCGTACTATGCTTCATGTTCAAAGCTACCAACAACCAAGACGAATATGAAGCACTTCTCGCGGGATTAAGGGTGTCTTGCGAGCTGGGAGTGTCCAGCCTAAGAGTCTTCACTGACTCGCAACTGGTAGTTGGTCAGGTCTCGGGAGAGTTCGAAACCCGAGACCCTCAGATGGTGAAGTACCTGGAGTGGGTATGCTCGAGTGCAGCAGGTTTTCGGCGCTTTAGCATCTCCCACATTCCTTGTGGAGAGAATGCCCGTATCGATGCCCTCTCCAGATTTGCAACTCTGTCGGATTCATCGTTGGGGCACGCCTACATCGAATATCTGCAGGCTCCCAGTTATGAAGTGCTTGGCAAAGTCCAGCAAGTCACTTCTAAACCTAGTTGGATGGATCGCTATATTAGATACATCACTTACAGTACCTTGTCCGAGAACCGCATAGAGGCCGGCCTCCTTAAGAAAGCCGCGCGCTTTGTATTGATGGACGGGCAACTCTATCGAAGGTCCCATTCCTACCCGCTCCTGAAATGTTTGAGATCTTGAGAGACGGCCTTTATGCTCGAGGAGGTACATGAAGGCCTCTGCGGGAACCATGTGGGGGGTGGGATATTGGTGTATAAAGCCCTCCGCTAAGGATACTTCTGGGAAACCACGAGGGAAGATGCAGCTGACTTTGTAAAGAAGTGCGACTGCTGCCAACGGCATGCTTACATACAGCGTCAACCGGGTGCACCGCTTTCCTAGCTCTCCGTTCCCTGGCCGTTCACTCAGTGGGGGATGGACACTTGGATCCCTTTCCTTCCGTGTCTGGACAACAGAGATACTTGATAGTGGCCATCGACTACTTTACCAAGTGAGTTGAGGCCGAATCGTTGGCGCGATCACTGAAGCTAAGGCCAGATTTTTTTCTAGAAGTCGATCATTTGCCGTTTCGGGCTTCCCCACTCCATCATTACCGATAATGGACGGCAGTTCGACAACCAAGCATTTGAGAAATTCTTTGCTGATCTCAACATTCGTCACCGTTTCACCTCGGTGGCTCATCCCCAGACAATGGGGAGGCTGAGATGACTAACCGGGCCATCCTTTAAGGGCTCCGAACCAGGCTAGACTAGGCCAAGGGTCGGTGGGCCGAGGAACTTTCCAGCATTTTTTTGGGCCTACCACACCACGTCTAGGATGGCGGTAGGTGAGACACCCTTCAATCTTGTCTTCGGTACTGAGGCTGTGATTCCAGTGAAATTGGGTCTGCCCACACTACGGGTAGAGCAATATGATGAAGCTGAGAATTCGGCCCACCTTCTGCTCAACCTGGACCTCCTGGAAAAGATAAGAGACAGCCTAGCTCTGTATGACGGCCCATAGACAACGGGTGGCTCGGTATTACAACTCCCATATGAAGCCAAAGGCCTTCCGCCCAGGCGACTTGGTTCTGTGGCGGGCTGAAGTCTCGCAGCCTGGAGAATGTGAAACTCTTTCCCAACTGGGAAGGTCCTTACAAGGTAGTCGAGACCCTTCCTCATGGAGCTTACTACCTTGTCGAATTTGATGGCATCTAATTTTCACGAACTTGGAATGCCAGTAATATGAGAATGTACTGTACTACCAATAATGTAAGATTTTTTTTATTAATGAATAGTTCCTTTTTGGTGCAACATTGTCTTCACCTGTACAGGAACTCTATCTGTCGGATTTCCAGTCCGGCAACAGCAAGTCGGGAAACTCCAGAAGCCCCGCACTCCAAACCCGGGAAACTCCAGAAGTCCCGCATTCCATCCGTCGGACTCAGTTCGGCAATGGCAAGCCGAGAAACTCTAAGCCTCGCACTCATAAGCCGGAAAACTTCAGAAGCCCCGCACTCAAAAGCTGGAAAACTCTAGAAGCCCCGCACTCCAAAGCCAAGAAACTCCAGAAGCCCCTCATTCCAAAGCCGGGAAACTCCAGAGTCCCGCACTCCAAAGCCGGGAAACTCCAGAAGCCCCGCACTCCAGAGCCGGGAAACTCCAGAACCCTGCATTCCATCCATCGGATTCTCAGTTTGGCAACGGCAAGCAGGGAAACTCCAGAAGCCCCATATTCCATATGTCGGATTCTCAATTTGGCGATGGCAAGCCGGGATACTCTAGAAGCCCCGCACTCAATTCATCGGACTCTCAGTTCGGCGATGGCAAGCCGGGATACTCCAGAAGCCCCGCACTCAATCCGTTGGGCTCTCAGTTCGATGACGGCAAGCCAGGAAACTCTAGAAGCCCTGTACTCAATGCGTCGGACTCTCAGTTCGGCGACGGCAAGCCGGGATACTCCAGAATTCCCGCATCTAATGTTCCGGGCTCCCAGATCGGCGATGGCAAGACCGAAATTTCTTAGGCCCTGCACTCCAATATACAAGTATCCCAGTCTAGCAGGGATAATTTGCAGAATCTCCAAGGTCTCTCCGGTCGCCTGCCAACTCCTGAATTGGATAGGTTGAGCTAGAACTTTGGAGACCCCAAGATGGGCAACCGGTCCTAGCAGGACCCTCGAGGTCCCTTCGGTAGCCTGCCAGTCTTTGAATTGGGTAAGAAGAATTGGAGCTCTAGAAGCCTTAAGGGACTGGCCACCTCAATGAATCCCCCATCCCAGTGGAGATAGTTCATTGAACTCTTAAGTCTCCTCTGGTCACCTGCTAACTCCAAGGGATGACCAAAGAGGGCTGAAACCTGGAAAGCCTTTAGACGGGTGATCATAATGAACATTCATCTTTATGCAAAAAAAAAGGAGAGAAAAAGAGAAATAGAGAACTCATTGAAGAAAGAAAAGTTTCATTAAGTGAAGTTTTTACAGCAAAAGGGATCCCCGATAGGCCAGGTGGTCTTTAAAAAACTCCCAAGTATAGGAGTCAAAAAAAAAGAGAGAAAACCATAAGGGAAGCTCGTGGCGACGTTGCAGGCTCCTTGCCGGGATGACGGGAGATCTCGCCGGCATTCTCCTTGCTCTCCGTCGATGCAGGTGGTGGTTCGGCGGTGGTGGGCGCTGGCTCAGCCTCTTCTGTTGAAGCCTTCGCCCCCTCGGTGCTGGCGCCTAGGAGATCCGGGATGATGGCTTCGAGGTCCTAATCTGGGTGCGCCCGGGCCACCTTCGACTTGCAGTTGGTGAACCCCTTAATGGAGTCCACGACTGCCTCCTGGACCTCTACGAACTCTGCAGAAGCCTTGAACTTTGGCACCGCCTCTGTAGCTTCCTTCTTGGCAGCCTCCATCAGGGCGACGGTCGCCTGTGCCTTCTCTTTCGCCACTGACGTCCTCGCCGTCGCGGCCTCCAGTCGGGCTTGGAGGGTCTGAGAATGCCCCTCCAAGCGAGCCACCTCCACGAGGGACTTCGCCTAACGAGTGGCCTTGTTCTTCTCGACGGCCAAGGATGCCTCCTAGTCCCTGGCCCACCTCTTTGCTCTAGCCGTCACCTCCTTCGCGTCGGCCACCTTTGTCTGGAGGATCCTGGCCCGCTCCTCCAGGACCTGGACCCTCTCCGTCTGCGCCCGAGCCTCAGCATCGAGCGCCTCCTGATGCCTCTTCTTCTGGGCCTCTTGCTTGGCTCACTGGTTACAGAAATCTCGGATAAGGATTACATTGGTGGTGATCTGCAATCACAAGAGTGTTAGCAAGAACAATACAGGCAGTAATAAAAGGAAGTTGAAGGCTTACCGTGAAGAGTTGGGGCAAAATGCTCGTGATGGCGGCTGTCAGCTGCTTGCCGCTCTCTCGGCGGTCGCGGGCCTGGATGGCGAACTCCATTCGCTCGGCCAGCCCAGTGTCTTGGGTAACCGTTGCATTCGACGGTAGCGCAATTGAGACCCGCTTCACCTCGAGTCCCACTGTAGCAGGGGCCATCACTAGTGTCGGTGGTGGGGACACCAAGACCAAGACCAAGCCTCAAGAACCTATTTGGATCACAGAACAAGGATAATAGGATCTGCACTGTCGAGCTGACCCGAGACCGCCGAGTCGACTCAAGACAGTCAAACTGAATCCCAGGTGTCAGAAAATTTCCAAATTTATTTTACTTCAATTTTTGTAATTAAAAAATATATATGAAAAAGACAAAATCCTGCAGAATATTTGGAAGTCGTGGCCGCAACAAACTTTGCAGCCATGTTCTTGATTAGTTAGGATCCTGTAACTAACCTTGGATTAGTTAACACGTAAAACTAGTTTTAGGTGGTTCTAAAAATCCGTTCGACGCCTATATATGAGGGCTCGATCTTTGTACAGAGCATGATAAATTACAATGAAAATTACTGTTCTCCTTCTCCAATTGCCTTCGTTGCCGAGGTAACGTCGACGGGTGCGAGGCCCGGTCTGAGCCTTCGTCGCGATTGCGACGTCGAGAGGTGCGAGGCCTCACCTATCGTCATTGTCCCAATGCCCTCCCTTCCACCTAACTCCATCAACTGCTGCTCCCTTCCACGACTGCCTCCATCTGCTCCAAAACTCCCCTGCTCCAAAGCTTCACCATCCCCTAAAAGATCCATCATCTTTCCAAGCCCACTGCTACCCCACCATCGAGAAGAAATTGCTGCACCCGTCGCATGAGACGCCAAAGCTTCCCTTCCGACCTTCCCGACGCCAGGCCCGCCCTCCTCCGGCTCGTCCGTCATCGGACATCCCTCCGTCTGTCCACCCATCGCCAGACCCTCTCTCCTTTCGCTCCTCCGTTGACCTCTTCCCCCCTCACGGTCTTTCCGAAGCTCAGATCCAAGGCCATCGCCCAAACCTCCTACCCCTGTCACTTGCCGTCCGGAGAAGCCAACCTCCCTCCTTTCGCTCCTCCGCCCGACCTCCCTTCTCTGGTCTACATCGCCGGATCCCCCTCCAGTCCATGACGCCATCCTCAGCTCCAGATCTCCATCCCTCGGAGCTTGACCCACGGCCAGCTTACCTCCCTTGCTCCTTAGACGTCCTCGTCACCGGACTACCCTCCTCCGGCCCGTCCGTCACTAAACAGCCCTGCATCGGTCCTCCATCGCCAGACCCTCCTTCCGGTCTTCCGTCGCCGACCGCCCACCTTCGGTCCTTCTAGCCCGGCTCATCTTCCCGTTCCTCGCTTCCGGACATCCCGTGCATTCGGCCCCACTTCCGACGCCTGCTGCCGTCCTACCACCGAAGGCCAACTTCCCCTCGGAGAACGAAACCCTTGCTTCCCTCCGGGATCGTCCGACGCCACCTTCTTCAGCTCATCGCCCACGAAGCCTCCGCCTAGCCTCCCAGCTCCCCTATTCCACGAAGCCACTGTTCCTCTATCAAAGAAGACAGCCCCAGGCTCGCCTCATCGGACGCCCTCTTTCGGTCCTCCCAACGCCGATCTCCTTTCTCCGTTCCGCCCCGATGCCGTCTTCACCGCCAAGCCACTGCCCCACGAAGCTTCCATCCGATGCAAAGCTCCTGTTCCAAGAAGCGTGCAAGAAGAATCGTGAAGTTACTGTTGAGAGAAGACAGGAATAGCTATTCCGGCTATTCCTTCTATTCCGCACTTATCCCATATTTATTCCAGATTGGAATAGGCCCTGTTTACTTTAATTTGGGTTGTGTTTTTGGCTTTGCTGGTCTCACTTGGACTAATCCAGGGTCAATTGTTTTAGGTCCTTTCCGGTACCGAGCCTTGAAGGGATCCAAGCCATTAACCCGCGTTCCTAATGCCTGTAGTTGGACGATTGACCGTTGATCATCCAGGCCACATCTTCCGAGGATAAGTGAACTCATCACACTAGAAATAGTCATTACTGTCGTAGGGTTTATTTTTTCCTTTCTTGCTTTAGATCTGAAATTTTGAAATGCATGCATGTCCTTGATTAGGGGTTTCTCAATCTCTGAGTCCTGATTCGTTATTATTTTATTGAGTCTAGCATGAGGGAATGCATGATTTAAAACTTGCCCTATTTGAATCTGTCTCTTATAAGCATCGGGATTCGTACGGATTCTTAAGATAATTTTATCAGAGCATAGTTCCTCATCACTTTGTTATCAGAGCGTTTTGTTCCTCATCATTTTCTGGTATCAGAGCGTTAGTTCCGCACCAGTTGGGGTGGACGACTGCACGGGCACCTCGGCCACCGGGGGTGTGGTCGCCGCCGTCGGTCTCCTCTCCGTTGTCATTTTGTTTTCCACTTCGACCACCTCTGGTATCTCCATGGGAGTTGCCGGCCTGACCTGGGCAGTTTTGTCGGGCCCACGGGTCGGGGGTTGGGCCTGCGCCTCGGATGAAGCAGGAGCCGGCCCAGTTCTCCTTCCCTCTGGGCCGGATGAGTAGCCTTCCCTGGCCCCTGTCCAGATTCGTCCCGGGCCCTCTTTGGTGGCTCCTCCCTAGGCCTGGGGATGCGTTCCTCTTTCGGGACATCTCCCAGATCTGGTCCATAATAAACTTCATGCCTATAGAGAAAGAAGAATACCAGTTAGCCTCAAAGCCGAAAAGAACCCATGTAGAGAAGAGAAATGTGATTGTGGGGCTCACCCAAGGCACGAATCGGGCTGATCCCGGCATCGAATAGGTTCTGCTTGGTTAGCAGGTTCTGAAGGGAAGGAATCTATGAGGTGACTAGTTGGTTGTACACCTCCCGGTCTGTGGCCTCCACTTGGGAGTTGTGGTTCGAGGACCGGTCCAGGTTGCTCCAGACCCTGTCGACCCTTTCGACCAAGGCAAAGTACCTGTTCTTCCATCCCTTGATGGAAGATGGGTGTTCGAATTTGATGGCCCCCTGGCGGGGGGCCATGAACCACCACCCCTCATTAGATGGGTGGCGTTCCAGGATAAAGAGTTTCTTGAAAAGGAAAAAATAGGCAACAATCTCGTGGAAATGACAGAGGACGGTGAAACAAGAAATAACCCTAACGGCATTGGGGGCGAGTTGGGCTGGAACTAAGCAAAAATTGCTAAGAAAAGAAAGAAAGAAGAGATGCAGAGGCAGATGAAGACCTCCGAGAAGTCCTTGTACAGGGCAATCCGGCCCGGGCCACTGGAGGTGACCCGCTCCCCCGGTTTTGGAACCGAAAGCCGGACAGAGTCTGGAATTTCGTAGGTGTCCCGGAGCCGAGAGAGGTCCTCCCTGGTCATCATCGAGACGATGCCGGAGGGGCCAGCCATACCAGATGGAATAGAAGGGATAGGTGCAGCAGAAGAGACGGGGGGAGCAGAAAAAGCAGCATGAGTAGGAGGGGGTGCCCTAGGTTGGCCTATGACGATCCCCGTCGGTCGGGGACTTCTGCGAATGCTAAGGGGGACATCATCCTCCTCATCGGAGGATGGGGTCTTGGGTCGAGAGGGCCCTGCCTCACTGGAGTGCTCCGAGTTGAAGCGTCTCCAGTCAGATGGATCCATCCTAAAGCATAGGTGGGGGAGGTGCTAACAGAGAGAAACCTAAAGATTCTAAAAAAGGGGAAATCCCTCAGCGCAGGCCGATGGAGAAGAAGACAAAGGAAGGGAAGACTGACCTGAATGCCTCGGAGAGAAGGGTCGGATTGGGAAAGAAAGGGCTCTGGTTCCTCTGCGAGCTTGAAGGTTCGAAAGAGATAGTTTGGAGAAAGTTTTCTTCCTTTTCAAAAATGGCCCGACAGCACCCGTGCATCTTTTCGATCCTCTCACCACCGGATGCATGGCACGTGTTGAGATCGGCTGAGAATGGTGCCTCGACACGTCGAAGATCGCCTCGGGCCCAGCATCAATCATCATGCTTCCTTGGACTTGCTGACATGGCATCTCCACATTGGCTTTGAGGCACGATCCATGAATTGTCAGCAATCGTGGCATTTAATGGCACCAGATATTTGTCCTTTCCATGTTAGCGTCACTATAACTCCCTTCGTCCTGAGCATTGCATCACGTCGGGACTCGAGAGTGGGGGCAACTGATACATTAGGATCGCTGACGTGGAGTCCCTTTCAGATCCGGCTGGCGGCCATGTTGGCGGAAGATGCCACTTGGATGCCGCGTCCAGAGAGCCCTTTGGCCGGAGTGGCTCTCCCGAGGTTAAGCCCTGGCCGAGGTCGTGCCTCGCTTCTCGCGCCCCTTGGTCTGAGCGGCTCTCCCGAGGTCGAGCCCCGGTCGAGGTTGTGCCTCGCTTCTCGAGCTCCTTGGTCGGAGTGGCTCTCCCAAGGTCAAGTCTCGGTCGAGGTCGTGCCTCGCTTCTCGAGCCCCTTGTCGGAGCGGCTCCCTCGAGGTCGTGCCTTGCTTTTCGAGTCCCTTGGCCGGAGCGGCTCTCCGAAGGTCGAGCCTCGGTTGAAGTCGTGTCTCGCTTCTCGAGCCCCTTACTAGAGCGGCTCCCTCGAGGTCGAGCCTCGATCGAGGTCGTGCCCCTGTTCTTCGAGGCGCTGATAGAGTCGGGCTCCCTCGCTCGAGGTCAACCCCTGATCAAAGTCAACCTCTTCCTCGAGGTCAATTATGAATTTTTTAGGCAAACGCGGCCTCTCCCACAAGCGCCCCTAGGGCAGACGGGCAGTGACGTCGGCAGGTGGCGCCACCGCCCTCTCCAATATCCCTGGCACGTTATGGAAAGGTTGACATGCCTGAGGCGGTGGCATGCCGCCTGGAACCTCTGAAGGAACGGCACCCCGCCATGCCACGCCGATTGTGACTCCTGCGAGATAGCATTTCAATAGAGCAGGTCGCCCGCGGAGGAGCGTCCTGTCGGAGCGTCAGGCCCCTCAGCTCTCTGTCAGCATCACCTGGGGAAGGGCACTCCACTCGGGGCGCTACGCCCCTCTACCCACCATCTGCACTACCCAGAAGAGGAAGGTTTTGCCAAGAAATTCAGACCCTGTAGCGTCTGTCTCCAGATCGGTGCTTTGCCAGGTCTCCCTAAGCGTGGTGAGACGATGCTAGAGAGGGACAGTATTCTGCTGGAGTGTCAGGACCCACGGCGTACCTTATGTACCTGTCATGAAAAGGATGCGCACTCCTTTAGGCTCCACTATCACTGTCAGTGGCAGGCCTCCCCCTTCTCCGAAGTGGGAAAGAAGAGCAGGCCTACGCCTCACTCATGGGAGAGGCGCCCAAAGGAGGCCAAGCCAGAACTCCGCACCCCATCGGAGGGCCCACTCATCTATAAGAAACCAAAAGGGACCTTCGGTCAAGGTAAGCGAGAAGGGGCAGGCAATTCAGCAAGACTCGGAGCACATCCAGAATACACCAGAACTTTCCAGAAAAGTTCCAACGGCTACGGCCATCATTGCTCAAGCCCTCCTCGATCCTGACTCCCATTTCATCATTTTTCAAGATCTCTGAGAGTGGAAACCACTTCGGGATCCACCGAGGAGAATCTGTTCCCCTTGATTGTCTACTGACTTGACCGTCGGAGTGCCCCAACCGGGGTTCCCGGCCCGGGTCTTCCTTCTTTTGCAGGACCGAGCACGTGAGTTGGATGCCAGGCGAGAGGGCTACCAACCGATGCCATGCGAGAGTTGCAGGTCACGTCGATCTAGACGGCAACATTTTTCATTCTTAATTTATATTCATTTAAATTTAACTTTTTTAAATGGCTTTGTCAGGGATATTTTTGGTATTATACAAGGAATACTGAACCGTTATCGAGTCTCATACCGGTCATCGATCGGTACATATGGTATGGTACCATACCATACCTGGCCCTGTACTGAATCCATGGAATTATAAAAAAATGTTTTTCTTTTTCATGGCTATGTTGTTTAACCTGAATCGGACCCGAAATGGGCAAAATATATCGGTACGGTACCGTATCGGTCCGATAAATAATTTTTTGAACGGTCCGGTATTTCGGACCGTTTTTTATGGCTGAACCATACCAGCTCTTGGTCGGTACGGTATGGTACGCTCCGAACTGGGCAGTTCGGGATGGTATCGAGAACCATGGTATTATATTCTCTATGATCTTTTATTTCTATAACATAGCAAACAATTTATACATACTTGGGGATCTTTAATCAATGCACTATGACTGACCAAATCGGATCATATCAGGATTTGGATCAGTGGTGATCTTTGATCATTATGGTGATCCCCTCTAGGTCACTAAATGCCCCTGAAAGGCTTTTGAAGATAAAGTTACCCATAGTCTCAAAATACTTGCTAAAAAAAAAGGAAATTGCTTTTGTTCAACTTATGTCACCTTGGTGGATAAATGTTAGTGCTAGTCAAATCCTCACCCATCAATAGAGGTACATGATGTCTTTACAAACTTCAGAGTCCATTATGAATGAAGCATGATTTGTATCCTAAGCAAAAATATTAAACATAGAATCAGGAAGTTTTTTTGTGTATATGAAACATTGAAAGATGCTCATGGAGAATGAGGAACCATCACAAAGATAAAAGGAGGGTTATTGACACTGCAGATCATCCTCTCTCTTTGTTTGACTAATTGAAATTAATGCATATGTTTTGACTATACTTCTTCAATGTCTATTCTAATCTCTTATATGTTGGTTTGCCATATTGAGGGTTTCTAAGCTACCTACATTTGACTTTTCCGGTTATAAGTTTTTTCAGTTCTACATAAATTTTGTACCTTCTCCTTGCTAGTGCCCTCATTCAAAAACAATTGTGACAAGACTGTTATTTTTCTTTTCCTTTTTTTTTTACGGAGATTTAACTCTTGACTTGTATAAATGCACGTGCATGTGAATGTTGAGCCGAATATCACTTAAATGGGAACTTAGAGGTTTCAAAGTTTAAAATCTGTTACACTTCTTTCTTGTCATAGAACATCAAAAGAGCTATTGAATTTTGTATGTTGTCGGTGAGCACCCTGTTCATGTCATAACAATCGCTCTATTTGGTGCTCTTTTTTCACGGAAACTATACTATAATCTATTAAGTCAGACTTCTCAAAGCAATTCAAAATACATGAACAGAATCTAAAACATTCAAAACTCATGCATATATTTAAAGAGCAAATATTGTTTTTCTCTTATTATGTAATAACAACGTCAACATATTAGAAACATCATAGTTGTTGTTAATGAATTGAGTTGCAAGCAAGCACCACTTAATTTGAAGTACACTCGCACTCTAAATCTGTCAAATTGATAGCTATGAAGTTGAAAATAGTTTTTCCTTTTGACGGCACATTTTCTTTTTGTGAAGGCTTGTGATCTAAGACACACAAACTTACATTCCAAGACATAATTAAGGATAGGGTTGCAAAAGAATGGCATTATGTTTCTTTTATTTACATGGTGCATTGTGTTTTAAGTAATCGAATAATACTGGGTCAATAGAGATGCATGGATGATGCTGATATAAGCATACAAGGTGCTGGTGTGGTTACTCAAGGAGAGTTTGTCTGTTCAAGATTGTGTCAGGGATGGGCATAGGAAAGAAGTAGATGCATGGGAAATTCTTTTGTGATTAATATAAACTTAATGTGCACATGGATTAGGAGAATCATACTTTCTCACATTGGGCATAGAAAACTAGTTATTAAAGAATTTGGATGGCTTGGATGGTTTTAATTAAATGCAAAGCTCAATAGCATTTTTGTGGAAATTACTTGTGCTTTTATAAAATGGTAAGGAGTAGTTTTTTTTTTGGGTGGCCCAAGTTGATATAGGCTCTGTGAACAATCATTAATTCTTTATGTTGTGGCTTGCATATCTTTAAATTTGTAGAGCAGTATTGGATGATTGTTGCAATGATAGTACTTCTTTCACTTGTTTGAGGCAAGGGTTAGAGTGGTTGGTACATGTGATAATGGACTTTCCTAATCACCCTAGGGTACCGATATTGACATGACACGTGCAGGTGCGGATCCATTCCCAACATGCCATCAGCTGCATGGATCATGAATATACCATGGATTGAAGGAGAAGAGGCTAGAGGAAGGGAAAGCGGGGGGGGGGGGGGGTTTGGGGGGTTGAGAGAGAGGAGGCCAGGTGTGGGAGTGAATGAGGGGTGGTTCGAGAGAGAGGGGCCAGATGTGGGACTGAATGAGGGGTGGTTCGAGAGAGAGGAGGCCAGATGTGGGAGTGAATGAGGGGTGGTTCGAGAGAGAGGAGGCCAGATGTGGGAGTGAATGAGGGGATAAGAACAGGTTGGGGATAGGGGGAATGTTGCGGGAAACCCACGTGGGAGGAGACAGGATGTTGGTCGGAGCAATTTGGCTGAGGCTGCTGATGGACAATGTAGATGAGCCATTGACTTTGTTTGCTCTGTGGAGAGGGAATTGCAACTGTGATGCCATCCAAGAGAGGACAGGCCTTATAAGATGGCTGATGGCATGTGGCATGCATGGATATTAAAGTGGATATGGATGGCTATGGTTGATTCACTAAGTTTCAGTCCCTGTTTCATCGACAATTCATCATTTGTTACATGTGAACACAAATCTTTGCTTGGTCCTTCATGATGTTGACAATGTACTTTCAGTTCCTGATCTGTGTTTAAAACATTAAATTGGTTATATCAGAAAGAAAAAACTATGCGTTTACAAGGGTAAATATGTACAAAATATGCTATATAGAGAAAATGTTAAGCAAATATGATTGATGTAATGTGCCCATGTACCCATATCCAATTCTGGGTCCTTTTTTAGCTGGGTCACTGTATCCTAGGATTTGGAAGAAGATGGATCCAACCTCTAGATATGTACCTGCACCTGGGATGTAACACCCATGTAACATTGGTTGATACATGGTGTAGCTTATCTAAGATATGTACCAAGCCTGTTGGTTATTCTTATAACACAAGGGTGCATGCATAGTGTACCGTATCTAGGATATGGACCAAGCCTCTGGGTTCTTCATATAGTAGCACATGGTTGCATACCTCCTCATGTGTGCCTGCTTGTATTGATGTGCATTCAGTGATGCTAAGACCAACCAAAAGGGCTTCTATGGGTCTTATTTTTGAGTCTGGAGTCATGTACTTTATCTCAGATTTAGTTGGTCATATTCAGATTCATTAGGATGTATTTCTGGATTTTCAGGGGTTATTTTGAGAGTAATAGACATCCAACTAATTAAATCTCGGGTACCCGATAGGGATTAATTATGTTCTTTTTTTTTTGTCTGTTGTAGGAGATATTGAAGGACCAGCGCAGGGCATTCTGGTACAGGGTTTCCTCATTGAGAAGTCCTATTAACAATCAAATAAGAGGCTGGTTAACCTGTTGAATGGTCGTGAATGGAAAACAAGCTAAAGATCTCTTTCTTCCTCTATTTTTTTTTTCTCATAGGGCATGTTTTTGCCTTTTGAAGTCATTCTCAAGATTAGCTTCATTTAAGTTCTCAAAATGAAAAAGCTATGTTTTGGTATATCTGGTCCTCAGTATCGAATTTTGAGAAAGTTTGGATCCTCTCCAATTCACACTTCCACTGGAGACTTATTGTGAATCATGGCTGACCATGCACTGCTTGATGGCTGTGATCGTTCACGCCCCATGCAGTACTTGGACCATGCATTGGGCATGGCATGGGGTCTCTGCAATTATGGCTGTTGTGGAGTGCATGGGTTGATGTGATTTGTGAATAGGCCTCTCCAATTGCAACACAAAGTAGAGATGATCTGGAATCCAGATTAATTGTGTAAGCCTTCTTTTTTATTGATGGGATTACCATGTTTGAATGACAAGAACCAATCTCACAAACGAAGCTAGAAGCTAGTTTTTTAAGCTTCTCCTGAAAGTACTTTTTTTTTTGACTTCTACCTCTTTTGGAAGTGCTTTTCAAATGACATTATCACACTTAATTTTGTATAAAGCTTTGTTTTTTTTTCTAAAACTTTAAAAGTCATAAAAGGACTTCTTTTGAGCAACATCAAATACACCCTTGATGCTCATCATCTCCTTCCTCCTCTTCTCCTCCTCTCCCTTATCCTCGTTCTTTTTCTTTCATGTTGTCTTTCCCTATTTCTGTACTCTCTTTTACTTGTATCATTCTTGCTTTCTCTTTTCCATCTTATTTTCCCTGGTTATCTGTGCTAACTTAGCCCAAACCCTAAACAACATATTCTTGCTGTTTGTTAGATCTTGGAATAGTTTGGAGATTCTTTTAATACTAGCACCAAAAAGATGTCAACTAGTGCATAAAATCCAGATTTGAATTTAATAAGACAAGGAATCAGAGCTGTTCCCTATATCCATTGGGGATGGATCAATGTTGAGCCACAACAACGTGTATCTTTCTGATGCAGAGGCCAATTTTTAGCAAGATAGGCTTATACCACAATTTCCCTGCTTGAAACTTTCTCAAAGCATCTTTAAAAACCTATATTTCTGTACTAGTTGGTTAGAAACACATTTCCCCCCCTTGCTTCTAGTGAGGATGTGAAAACCTACTGGAGATAATAATACAACTTGTTATCCGACCTTGTACCAAATGCTAGAAATGTGTTTATAAATTTTTAGCTTGTAACTTTTTATTGTACTATCAAAATACAAGTTTCCCGTGATATTAGAAAAATGTAGACAATGCTTAATATGTCTTGTTAATGCATGAACATAGCTAGGTGTTCCTTTATAGATTTTATTACAGATTTTGAACGTTACTGGCATATAACCCACGTGATCCGTAGGGTACAGTTTTTTCTCCTTTTGCCCATTGTTCTTGAAATGCATTATGGCAAGGTAACAAATTGTAATAAATAAAGGGTTTTAATGCTAAATTTCTGTTGCATATTAAGCAATGAAGTTTAAATACAGCCAAGCAGAGAAATTCTCATCATTAACATTTTGCCCATGTGGGTAATGGAGAACTCTGCACAAGTTGAGCCTCTGTGCAGAAACTCTCGTCATTAATACTGGCCTTGCTCGATGCGCGGGATACAATCTTTTTTCCCCTTTCTCTAACTGTTTTTGAAATGCAACATGTCAATGGTAAATATCATAATAAATAGAAGGTTTCAATAGTCAAATTTTTGTTGCACATGAAGCAATGAACTTTAACAATGGCCAAGCACATTAATACTGATGTCATTAATGTTTGTTGAATATTAAGCAGTGAACTTTAATGATGGCCAGGCACATTAATATTGACATTATTAATTTCGGTGTTCGCATGCCAAACAGAGAACTCCATATAAGCTAAACCTCCATTTTAGATATGTATAATAGGTTTATATCATTAATGTATAAACTAGTTGTAAAATGTTGATCAATGTGACAATTTACTTGAGTATAAATACACATGTTAAATTGCAAGCAGTATGGATGTCTAGAATGATTTGTACTCCTTGATTTCCTAGTGGTACATGGACTTAAGTTCATGTGTTGAGTGTGGGTGGATCTCTAAGCATTAGATCATCACAAATGGTTATCTTGTGGTGCTGTGTTTGAATGTCATACTAGCATCCATGGGTAACTGTTGAGTATGGGAACTTTAGGCTAAACCACATGATCAAGGTAACACAGTAGATTTCTAGAGCTTCTTTGTATTTTATTTATTACAAATTATTTCTATAAACTAGTGCAAAGCAATTAAAGTTAAGCCCATGTGTAGAGTAAGATGAATAAAATAGTGCATCTTAGTTTCTTGGTTGTGAATCCTTTTATAGACTTGCATATCTTGTGTGCCCAGTGTTGGTGTGGATTTGACAATATGTTTTATCATGCTAGCCCTTAACTGGCATGGAATTATTTGCAGTGCTGCAAACTTTGTCTTGTGTGCTTAATTGGGCTATAATATGGTTAAGCTACTAATAGATTGTACAACATG
Source organism: Areca catechu (assembly GCA_021397845.1). NCBI lineage: Eukaryota > Viridiplantae > Streptophyta > Magnoliopsida > Arecales > Arecaceae > Areca > Areca catechu. Next base: position 155,119,313 of record CM038039.1, on the reverse strand, counting down.
CTTAAAATGAGCAATCTACCTCAAAATAACTACTTAAAACTAATAAAAAATTATAAATGATGGCAAACCTATTCAGAATATATTTGTTAGTCTCTATGGTTGTAACCTAGTAATCAAATCTTGCAGCAAGAACAAGGGAAGATAAATATTACTAGTTACAAATATACAATTATAGTGGTGTGGGTAGCAGCAAACAATGTTAGAAGAAGAAAACCAATGAAGAAAAAAGAAATGGAGAAGTTAATAAAATATCCAAGAACTGCATAAATAAAGATGAATAGGAAAAAAAGAGAGAGACTGATGAAGGAGATCAAGTAAATACCTTTCTTCAGTTCTAGCTTATCAATAATATATAAGTGCTAAGTTTGGAGCAAATACAGCAAAAAAGAACTTTTTGCTCGTGTCAGTGTGTGCAGAATTGCCTGTCTGAAATGTTTTTTACATTGTGTGATACATTGAGAGGAGGTAACACTACATATGATGTAAGAACATTATAATTATCAGATCATGTTAGATGGCATATAGATTATTTTGTTTCAATGGAGACCAAGTCAAAGTAACATGTGTATGCAATTTGTTTCGAAACATATAGTATTTGTTAAAGTAGTTCAAGTGGTCATTTGAAGCTTTTGAGAAAGCATTAATAAATGTATTAAACCGACTAAACTTGTGCTAAATGTTTAAAGTTGTTACAGCTTGAGTACTCAAGCATCACCCTTAAGCAGTTGCTGAGTGCTCAAGTGGGTGGTTTCAAGAGCGAAGAAATGACTACATCTTAAGAAAGAGAAAACAAAAAGCAAAATACAACAGAACATACCATATTCTTTAAGATGATCACAGAAGCATCCATGCATGCAGAGTAGAACTTTTGTGTGATACATGTGACTAATTCAAGAGGATTGTTGATGACCCTCTTATCTACTGAAAATTGCAAGGCACATTCATTCATGACTAAAACCAGAATGACTTTGAATATTGGTGGCAGTTCCCCCGAATCAATGTCATGTCTCTCCACGTACATGGTGCATGTGGTTGGTTCAAGAGGAAAGAGTATCTAACAAATGGTTGTGATTTAAGAGGGAATGATGGAGATGGGCGTTTTGGTTTCTGAAGTGGTATCTAAACGTGAAGTGCAGGGGGTGCAACAATCAAACCCCATTATGCATGTTATTTGCATAATGACAAGCTGCCTGTGCATTTATTGACTAAAATCGTTGAATAATTTTAAGTTGGAGATTTTCAGGATCAGGATAATGGTTCATCTTTAACAGGTAACAGGTGAAGGGGAGGACAAATATCTGATTGCTACTGCAGAGCAGCCATTGTGTGCTTATCATCTAAATGATCGAATCTATCCTTCTGAATTACCCATACGGTATATTTCTTCCTTTTTTTTTTGTTTAATTTTATTGATGACTTTTATACTATCACCCAGAGAGAATTACATGGTAAGGTAATGACTTGCAATATATCTGAATGTACTTTCAGATATGCTGGATATTCAACCTGCTTCCGGAAAGAAGCTGGTTCACATGGTAGAGACACATTGGGCATTTTCAGAGTCCATCAATTTGAAAAGGTAGAGCAATTCTGTATTACGAGTCCAAATAATAATGACTCGTGGGAGATGCATGAGGAAATGATAAAAAATTCTGAGGACTTCTACAAGGAGGTGTGCTCTTGTGAAGTCTAGTCATTATTTTTAACTGTTACCTGCTAGTAGATTTAAAGTTTTCTATGGAAATTGTATATTTCAGCTGAACATTCCCTATCAAGTCGTAGCTATCGTTTCTGGTGCTCTAAATGATGCCGCAGCCAAGAAGTACGACTTGGAAGGATGGTTTCCTGCATCACAGACCTACAGGGAGCTAGTCTCTTGTTCAAATTGCACAGATTACCAATCAAGGAGACTAGGAATTGGATATGGCCAGAAAAAGGCAAGAAGCTCGAACTTTTTTCTTTTTGATTTAATAAAAGATGCTGGTTCTGTGTCCAAAGCAAAATAATGTAATTACTAATCTGAGTTCATATGTTTGTACCTGTGCAGATTGATGAGCAGACGAAGCAGTATGTTCATATGCTGAACTCTACCTTAACAGCAACAGAAAGGACATTATGTTGTATTCTTGAAAATTATCAGAGGGAAGATGGAGTTGAAATCCCCAAAGTGTTACAGCCCTTCATTGGTGGCCTAGAGTTTCTCCCATTCAAGCTAAGCCCAGAAACCAAATCTAAAATGACTAAAGCCAAGGTTTTTCTTTCTCCCATACTCTCTTCACTATGTTGAAGTAAATAGCCAATAAAACTGACCAAACTTTTCATTCTTTTTTTATTTTTTTTGTATGATCAAGCAGGGTAACACCGGTTCATAAGATGAGGAACAAAGAGCAAGCACATCTCATCCAAGGGATTGACCCATCTTATTTTTTGACATAAGAAATATTTTTAATTAGTTTTTGGGCTAATATCACCGTTCACTGTTTACAATTATAACAGAAAACCGTGCCAGCTGTTTACAATGAAATTTTTACAGCAGAGGGTTGAAGGTTGAGTGTAATTGGTGTTTTGTCCATTAATGTGATAAACTTGGAAGTTCTTGTTCTGCATCACATGCCTGACATACAATGTTTACATTATATTAGGCTGCATTAGGCATCGCTGTTTTTTTTTTAGTGTTTTGTTTTGTCGGATGATGAAAAAAAAAATTCCATAGGTTGCCAAATCAAGGTTTTAAATTTTGTGGGATAGCTAGGGTTGTCGCAGTTTTTTTTTGGACAGGGAATGTTCCAAGGTATCTCGATTGGGATACTGGGATGCTGATAGGATGTCCTATCTCGATATATGGGATAATATTCCATCCTGGTGTCCTGTGGAATGTCCCGCCGGGATCTGAATCCTTGGCCAAATGTTTAGAAAGAATTGAGGAAGCTGACTTACATTTAAGTTCTCAAGTCATTTCTATCTGGTATGTCAAGCAAGAGATAAATTATGGCAGCGTTTGGATGGCCTATTCCTGGCTGGAATAGGCTCTTATTCTTGATTGGAATATGTTCTTATTCTCAGCTATTCTCACAAACATGCTTAAAAAGGAAGGTGGGCTCCAGGAGAATCTGTAATCTGGTCAAAAGTCTCTTATTCCTATTTTGCTATTCGATGCCCTTCCATGGAAGTCCTATTCACTTTTTTTTATTCGAAGGGCAGTGGAGAGAATAAAAAATAGGTTTTCTTAAATTATCAATATTAATTTAATAGGTTGTAATAATAAACTAATTTATATAACACAATTTTAATATATCATGATCATAAATTAATTTAATTACTTATTTAAATATACCATACTAATAAATTAATGTGAATAAATTAATTTAATGTGAATAAACTAATTTAAATATTTACATATACTAATAATTTTAATGTGAATAAATTAACACAATTTTAATATAACACAATTTTAATATATCATAATTATAAATTAATTTAATTACTGATTTAAATATACCATATCAATATATTAATGTGAATAAATTTATTTAATGTGAATAAATTAATTTACTTATTTAAATATATTAATAATTTTAATGTGAATAAATTAATTTAATTGCTGATTTAAATATACCATACTAATAAATTTTTTTTTGATAAAAGAAATCTTGGTGTAGCTACTCCTTCAGGTCCCTGTCTCGTTAAGCAATGTTTGATTCAAAATCATTTTAATATCTTTCCCTACCAATGGTGAGTACGTCAGCCTGACATCACTAAATGCTGCCGGCAGAACGGGCCGTTCCCATACCGAAGGCGGAACGGGACTATCCTAACCTCTCACCCACACTCACCGTCACGGGCTCTAGAAAATTCCTAGATTTAATCGAGTTACCTGTGGGATCATGTCTCCAACCCGAGACCGGTTGGAGGTAAGGCAAGGCCTCTACCAACCGGACTATCGCCTTAGCGGTTACTAATAAATTATTTGGTATAACATATTTTTAATAGATTATATTAATAAATTAATATGAATAAAAATTATATTTATTTAAATATATAATTAAAAAGGAATTTTATAACTCATTTTACTTTATTTATTGATCAGGGGCATTATTGGGATTTCAGAAAAATTCTTTCCCTATTTCTAGTAGAATACAGGCTTATCCCCATGTCATCCAAACATTATTTGGAATAATACTATATTAATTGCATTGGAATAAGGTAGAATACTAAATTTTGATCCAAATAGAAATTGAGAATAATAATGAGAATAAGCTATTCTTAGAGAATACATATTCCTATTTCAGGAATAATTTTTTGCCATCCAAACGCTACCTATAGGAATACTTATTTGAAGCATGATGGAATCGTAGAGTTTGAACGATAAAGGAAATAATTTTGGCTTTCGATTTGGATTTTTTTTTTTAAAATAATGCAAAAAAAATATGAAAATAGGTGTCCTAGGATATATTTACCAAACTTGGTGTTTTTGGCTGACGTGGACATGCGGCGCCAAAAACACCTGCCACGTGGCAGGGCGGGGTGTCAGCCGGGCTTGAAATCATCTTTGGAAAAGACGATTTCACGCTAAGAAACCAAAGACGATTTCAGCGCACCTTCTCTCCATGCGCCCTAGCTCCGCACTCGTGACACATGGCTGCAAACAAAACTTGTCTTTGCCAAAGCCAAATTCTCACTGAGAAATTGTCTTTGGAAAAGACGATTTCAGGCAACTGAGAATTCGTCTTTGGCAAAAACGAATTCTCAGCGATTTTTCCCCGATCTTTTTTTTTTGAATTTTTTTTAATAATATACGAAAAAAATTATAAAATTAGATGTTTGAATTTCCCTAGCTCGATTTTTAAATTTTTGTTGAATAATGCAAAAAAAATTACAAAAATAAATTTTTAAATTTTTCTCTAGTCTGGTTTATGAGTTTTTTTTGAATAATATGAAAAAAATTATAAAAATAGCTTTTTGAATTTTTCCCGAGCCCGATTTTTGAATTATTTTTCTTTTGTTTCATTTCATTCTCTTTTCCTCCCGCATGCTCCACTACGATTTCTTCCCCTTTGATCCATTGCCGCTCCTTGCCAGAGATGATTTCAAATTATACCAATAAATCATAAACACACGATCGGTGGCTGAACCCTAGATGCCGGACGGAGCATAAGACCAATGGTAGGACTGGGGGCCTGACCGGTGTCCTGACCCTGACGCCCGGATGATTTCATTCGTGACGACTTATCATTTCCACTTCCACGACTCGATGTAAATAATTATTTTTACTAACACAAAATCCTAAACAGTTAAACCATAAACTATCGACCGAACTGGAAATCGTACTAACACTGGGTTGTCAACCGAAGTGGTACCGAGTTGGATATTATTTCAATCTATATTTTCTTTTTCTTAATTATTGTATTACCACATGAGAAATCATGAATTTTATAATTAAATTTTATTTCAAAATATAGTTTTACAAATACAATACATAAAAAAAAAGGTCATAGGTCCCACATGGTGGCCATCTCTTCGTCCAAGGAGGCTGGACACGATGAAGTGGAGGTGCAACTTCAGCTGGTGGCTGATGCTCTGTCATATGCTCCATGACCTGAGATGTCTGCTATGCCGACACGTGATACGACGAACACTCATCATAGGCCTGTCCTCGATGTTCGGAATAATCGTGTTACGTCATGTAGTCCGGTGCAGCGGTAGACTCAAAATGTACAGCAACAACATCAGTAGATGTGAAGTCGGGCATCGGATATGGAGAGGTACTATAATATCGAGTACCTCGTCCGTGCTAGAATGACGAAGGTGCTCCCGATGAAGATGCATTGTGGTAAGGCGAAGGAGTCTCATACTTTTTGTCGACCCTCTGATATAACTCCCGTAACGAGACACGTGCATGCTCGCCGACAGTACGAAGGACAGAATGACAAACCTCCGTAATAGTCTGGGGGTTCGTCGCTATGCAATCTGGATGAGCCAGCTGAAGTATCCGCGTGATGTCACTGCTTTATAAGATAAAAATAAACAATGAATTTCAAGGAATATAAAATTTAATATTAATAAATAGCAAAATTTAAATTTCTTACCATATAATCATCAACCGTGCCAGGACGACCGATGAATTGACGTGTGATGCTGCGGTACCACTGCATATAGGGATCTTGATAATCCATGATACCAGCATCTAGAGCACCATCTACAACATGATCAAGTCGACTCATCCATAAATGAACAAATTCGTGATGAGTAGCGGACCAGTCCTGGTCGGGTCGTCCTCTCAGATCAATGTGTTGTAGAGCCGAACGCGTATCAATCGGCTCAGGCACAACCTGTCGAATCCCGAACTGGCGCATCACTCTATCAGGTAAGTGCCACTCCACTATATGAAAACCGATAAGTGACACTTGAGCACACTAGATATGCTACCCATCTAGACAGTAACCTGGTAACTGTGCAAGTAGATTGGCATAATATGGCTGCCATATCACCTGTTCATAAATAATTTAAAATATAATTCATTAAACAAAAATATATAAGACTAATTGACCGTTTTAAAAAGAATAAGCACTAAAGATTACCTCGTCTAGTCTGAAGTGATCTATCAAGTAACGATAAGAGGAGACAACGTGTTGGTATCCAGGATACAAAGTTGCTAGGGCACGTGAAGAAATGTGCGCTGAAATTGTCTTTGGGAAAGATGATTTCTCAGCATGAAATCGTCTTTTCCAAAGACGATTTCAAGCCCGGCTGGCACCCCGCCCTGCCATGTGGCAGGTATTTTGGCGCTGTGTCTATGTCAGCCAAAAACACAGTTTGGTAAATATATCCCAGAGCATCTATTTTCGTAATTTTTTTTTGCATTATTTTAAAAAAAAATTCTATGATTTGGGGTCTTAATACACCCGTCATCATCATCTCTGCAGACTTTTCCTTCCAGGTCATCTGCAGCGGTCACAGGCTTACTTTTCAGATTCCATACGCAGTTCTTCCCTGTCCCAGCCTACAACTTGGACCGCTGCAAGATGAGGCCTTTATCTTCCAGCAGCCAGACACTGCCGCTACCAACTTCGTCCTGGAAGCATGAACTTTTAGCCCTTTGCGTGCGCGCCCGCCCGCCCCTCTTCCTTTATCCGGTCCGCTGCATGTTACCTCTCTGTCAAGCAAGTTACCTCTCTGTCAAGCAAGAGTTTGATAGTTAGAATGCTGATTTGAAATGTGATGGAATTATTAGAATGCTGATTTGAAATCATAATTAGAATACTGATTTGAAATGTGATGGAATTATTAGAATGCTGATTTGAAATCATAATTAGAATGCTGATTTAAAATGTGATGGGATTAGAATATGTATGTTATACCCAATCGTCTTTCCTCCGAATCAGACCGGAGCCGATGGCCTTTCGGCCGGGTCGGACCAAAGGTCCGGCTGACCCACCGAAGGTCCGACCGACCCACTTGAGATCCGACTGACCCACTTCAGCTGGGTCCATATCGGCCCGAGGCGGGTCGCTCCAAGGATGGCCCGGAGGCTCCAGAGGCTCCTTCCAGCTGGTACCAGGATTCCGTTACAACAGAATCCTGACATCTCGGCGCCATTACTTTGCGGATCCTATGATCTCGGCACCGTTACTCTGTAGGTCCCACGATCTGGTGTCACCTGGCCACTACCAAGATTCTCCTAGGGGCAGATTGGCCATTCCCAGCCTGGCCCCTAATAGATTTTGGTGAAGTGTTTCGCGCTTATATAAGGTAAAAGGGGGACTCCGAGCGGTAAGAGAGCTTTTCCTTCCCCACGAGCTATCTCCCTTGATTCCTCCATTCTGTTGCTCTAAGGCTCCCACTAACTTAGCCATTGGAGGGTCCTCCACTACCGCTGGCCCGTGGGACATTTTTGCAGGAACCGGGAAGACGCGCACTCCAGCCAGGATGAGAGAACCCGGTCCGGGAGATTCAGCGGCAACAGAATGGCGCACCAGGTAGGGGACGAACCTCTGTTCTACTTTTCCTTCTCCAAAAGGAGGAATCCACTGCTAAGTAAAACGATGGCGAAGGGAAGAGCTCAGAATACTTCCAACAGGAGAGGCCGCTCCCAGACAAGCTCGGGAGAGCCTCTCAGGGAGAATGATGCCGCCCAGCTTACCATCACTTTGGGATAGCAGCAGTTCCAGACTCTTCTGAACCGCATCGACACTCTCACTGCCACGGTTCAAAACCTTCAAGACGCGGCCAATGACAGATAGCAGCCGCCCGCGGCGTCCAGAACCAATCATCCACCTACTGCCGAAGGGAGTTGACAGCAAAGAGTCCCTCGACACCACTCCCACGCGACCCCGGAGCCCCGAAGGTCATAGAGGACTCATGCCGATGGGAAAAGAGTGAGGTTCACCTCATACTCTTCCATGGATTCGGTCTCCAACAATGACTAGCGATGCGATGAAGACCCGAGAGACTACACAAGTAAGCTCAGCGCATGGAGGAGCAGATTGTCGAACTTGTCGATCGGCAAAAAGGAGAAGAAGTGCTGGCGTACGACTCCCGCCCGCTATTCTCTCCCAAAATTATGGGAGAAACTATTCCCAGTCACTTCAAGATCTCCCAGGTGGATGCTTACGATGGCATCACCGACCTTGGACCATCTAGGCACTTACAAGGCCCACATGATGGTGTAGGGTGCCTCCGACGCCCTCCACTGCATCGCCTTCCCCGCAACACTTAAGAAGGCGGCTCGGATGTGGTTTTCCGCCATCCGACCAGGTACGATTCACTCCTCCCAGCTAGAAAAGCTCTTTTTGTCCCATTTCAGGACCTGCAACCGGACGCCGAGGAACATAGACTGCCTCTTTCTCGTGCAGTAGAAGGAAGGAGAAACCCTCCGGGAATACATGGCTCGATTTAATTTGGCGACCACGGAGATCCCGGACCTCAACGAGCACGTGGCCATGTCGGCTTTCAAGAAGGGGCTGCAATTGTCCAGGCTCACCTTTTCACTGGACAAAAAGTTCTCGACAAGCTACTCCAAACTACTGGCCCGGGTGCAAAAATATGCCCTGGCAGAAGAACAAGCGGCACGCCGACGCTAGGCTGAAGGGAGGTCAGCTCCCAAGAGGAGGGGTGATAGGGCTCCCGAAGTCCGACCTTCCAGCAATGGCACCAACTCGGCCCGACGCCGCAGCCCTAAGTCGAAGGACTTTCCTAGGAGGTTCGAGACTTACACACCTCTCTCCCTCCCGAGGGAGAAAATTCTTATGGAGATAGAGAAGGAGACCTTCCTACAAATGCCTCGCCCGATGAGGAGCCCCTCCACATCAAGGAACAAGGACAAGTATTGCCGGTTCCACTGTGACCACGGGCACATCACAGAAGATTGCCTCCAGTTAAAGGATGCAATCGAAGACCTGATCAGGCGGGGATATCTGCACAAGTACATCCGACCCCAGAGGAGTAGGGCTGAAACTTCTACTGCTAGAAACCTTTCGAAGGAAATGGAGCTTCCCAACCAATACCTCACCAATGGAAATGTTGGCATGCTCCACCGTCGGTCTGACCGGAAAGACAAGGGAGGTCGGGACATCTCGTAGAGGTCTCGGGGTTCTAATGTAATTAGTTTCGCCGACAAGGACCTCCTAGAGACCCAGGTCTCCAGGAACGATCCCATTGTTGTGTCGGCAGTAATTGCCAATTATGATGTAAGAAGGATCCTCATTGATAATGGAAGCTCCACTGAAGTTTTGCTGTATGATGCCTTTGTCAGAATGAATTTGCCTAGAACTAGGCTGCAAGAATCCCCAATGCCCCTAATCGGGTTCAGGGAAAACTTTGTCGATGTAGAAGGAGAAATAACTCTGCTCATGACCATCGGATCATAATCTTATCAAAAGACCCTCCCTATCAATTTTGTGGTCGTCCGCACGACATCAGCTTACAACGCCATATTGGGATGATCGGTCCTTAACAAATTCCGAGCCATTGTGTCTATCTACCACTTGCTGGCAAAATTTCTGACTCGGAATGGGGTCAGAGTGATGAGAGGGGATCGTAGGATGGCCAGACAGTGTTTGACCATTCAGGACAGGCAATCGGAAGACCGTTCCATCATGGAACAATTTGATCCCAGAGCCGAAACCGACTGCTGTGGACAATTGGTCGAGAGGATCCTATTCGTACCCCTCCGGGAGGACGATCCCACTAGGATCCTACAGATCAGGAGCACGCTTAGCGAAGAGGCCAAATTGAAGCTAATCAGCTTTTTACGTGACAATGCCGACGTCTTCGCCTGGTCGGCATCAGACATGCCAGGCATCTCGTCGGAAGTCATAACCCATCAATTTAAGGTGGACCCCACCTACAAGCTTGTCCGACAGAAGAAGAGGAACTTCGCCCCCAAGAGATAGAGGGCAGCTGATGAGGAGGTCAAGAAGCTTCTTGAAGTTGGCTTCATCAAAGAAGTCCACTACCCTGACTGGCTGGCGATGTCATGATGGTGAGGAAGGCCAACAGGAATTGGAGGATATGTGTGGACTACACTGACCTCAATAAGGCCAGCCCGAAGGACAGCTTTCCCTTACCAAAGATTGACCAGCTAATGGACGCCATTGTTGATCATCAACTTCTGAGCTTCATGGCACCTTTTTTGGGTACAACCAGATTAGCATAGACCCAGAAGACGAGGAGAAGACAGCTTTCATCACTAACAAAGGGCTGTACTGCTATAGGATGATGCCCTTTGGCTTAAAGAACGCCGGAGCCACTTTCCAGAGAATGATCAACAGGGTCTTCGAGGGGCAACTTGGAAGAAACATGGAGGCATATGTTGACTACATGATAGTCAAGAGCCTTCGGAGAGCTGACCACATCAAGGATTTGAAAGAGTCCTTCGATGCCCTGAGACACCACCGGATGAAGTTGAACCCTGCCAAATGTACCTTCGGGGTGATCTCGAGAAAATTTCTCGGCTTTCTGGTCACCCAGCGAGGAATTGAGGTCAACCCTGATAAAATCAAGACCATCATTGATATGGGGCATCCAACCAGCAAGAAACAAGTGCAAGAACTCACAGGTTGGATAGCCTCTCTCAGCCGCTTTATTTCTAAATCATCCAAAAAATGTCTCCCTTTCTTTAAAACTCTATGGCAGTTAGACCACTTCTAGTGGATCGACGAATGTCAGTAGGCCTTCGAAGCACTGAAGGTGTATCTAGAGACGCCTCCCTTACTTGCTAAGCCTGTGGAGGGAGAGCCCCTGTATTTATATTTGTCGGCATCGGATGAGGCAGTGAGCTCCGTCCTCATTCAGATAGGAGAGAACAACCAGCAAAAGCTGGTCTACTACATCAGCAAGGTACTCCATGATACCAAAACAAGGTATCCCAAGATGCAAAAGATTGTCTATTCCCTGGTTATGGTAGCCAAGCGACGCGGCCCTACTTTCAGGCACATCCAATCATCGTCCTCACTGATCAACCTCTCAAGGCAATCCTCAGAAGTCCCGATACCTCTGGGTGACTTGCCAAGTGGGCCATCAAGCTTGGCGAATTTGACATCTCCTTCCAGTCTCGATTGGCCATGAAGGCTCAGGTGATCGTCGACTTCATAGCAGAGTGTACCTGGAGATAGGAAACACCTCTGCAAATGGTTGACAAACCCGAAGATGATACTATTGGAGAGTCAGATCCCGCCTGGACACTTCATGTGGACGGGGCATTTAATCTTTCTGGTTGCGGAGCAGGCTTGATCCTGGCCGACCCTGATGGACAGGGCTTGGAATATGCCCTGTATTTTGCATTCCAAGTATCAAATAACCAAGCAGAATATGAACCCTCCTCGCAGGACTAAGGATAGCCGATGAGCTGGGCATTGGTTGGATCAGAGCCTTCTCTGATTCCCAATTGGTGGTAAACCAGTTGAGGGGCGAATTCAAGGCGAGAGATCTGACCCTGGCCAAGTACTTGAGTAAGGTACAGAGCCACGTGACTCGACTCAAATCTTTAGAGATACTCCATATACCTCGAGTGAAAAATTCTCGGGCGGATGCCCTGTCATGGCTGGCCACTGCCATCACTAACCCCTTTGACCAGATCTTCGTGGAACACCTACAAAGCCCAAGCATTGCTAAAGAGACATCGAGAATCCATCAAGTGAAGCGAGAAGCCTCTTGGATGCACCCCATCCTTGCATTCCTCAATGAAGGAACCTTGCCATAAGATAAGACCGAAGCCAAGTGTGTGCACTGGACTGCCTCGAAGTACATCATCCTCGATGGAATTCTCTACAAATGGTCATTCATGCAACCACTGCTGAAGTGCCTAGAGCCGCCGGACGCCGATATGCATTCAAAGAAGTGCATGAAGGCATATGTGGAGATCACCTGGGAGGTAGATCTTTAGCCTACAAGATCATCTGTTAAGGCTTTTACTGGCCAACTATTCAGAAGGACGCTTCGGACTTTGTTAAAAAATGCAATGTATGCCAGAGGTATTCCAATATTCAAAGATGACCAGCTAGTCAGCTAAATCCGCTGACCACCACTTGGCCATTCGCACAATGGGGAATGGACATCCTCGAGCCATTCGCCCTAGCGTCCAGACAACGGAAGTTCCTGATTGTAGCCATCGACTACTTTACCAAGTGGGTGGAAGTTGAGTCGTTGGCGTAGATCACCGAAGCCAAGATGGAGAACTTCATCTGAAACTGCATCATCTTTCGGTTTCACATACGGCTGGCGATCATCACCGATAATGGAAGACAGTTCGATAACCCAAAGTTTCATGATTTCTGCCAACAGTATCATGTCTTCCACCGGTTAACTTCAGTTGGGCACCCCCAATCCAACGGGGAGGCCGAAGTCACCAATCAAACAATCCTACATGGGTTGAAGACCCAACTGAACGATGCCAATAGACTTTGGGTGAAAGAACTTCATTCGGTGCTCTGGGCCTATCGGACTACCTCCCAGACGACGGGAGAGACTCCATTCAATCTCACCTACGGGAGTAAGGCAGTCATACCGATGGAAGTCTCCTTGCAGTCCTTTCGAATTGATCATTTTGTCAAACCAGCCATTTCTGAGCAGAGAAGGGCTGACCTTGACTTACTCGAGGAGACTCGACTCCAGGCAGGCCTGAGGATGGTGACCTATCATCAAAGAATGGCCAAATATTACAATTCTCGGGTCAAGGCTCGAAGCTTCCGGGTCGGAGACTTGGTTATGCGGAGATCGGAGATATCCAGGCCAACCGAATAAGGAAAGCTCTTCCCTAACTGGGAAGGCCCCTATCGGGTAGTCGAAGTGATCCAGGCCGGAACTTACTGACTCGAGCATCTAGATGGACGACAGGTGGCACGTCCTTGGAATGTAGATAACCTTCACAAATATTATCAATAAAGATAGCAATTTACACTACAAGGAAGTTTGATTCTGATCGACAAAGGCTTTAGAGGTAGCCCACTCAAAGTCCGATTTCGATCGATAAAGGCTCTAGCGTAGCCCACTCAAGTCCAATTCCAATCGATAAAGGCTCTAGCATAGTCCACTCAAGTTCGATTCTGATCAGTAAAGGCTCTAGTATAACGCACTCAAGTCTGATTCCGATCGGCAAAGGCTCTAGCATAGCCTACTCAAGTCTGATTCTGATCGGTAAAGGCTCTAGTGTAGCCCACTCAAGTCCGATTCCGATCGACAAAGGCTCTAGCATAGCCCACTCAAGTTCAATTTCGATCGGCAAAGGCTCTAGTGTAGCCCACTAAAGTCCGATTCTAACCGGCAAAGGCTCTAGTGTAGCCCACTCAAGTTCGATTCAGATCGGCAAAGGCTCTAGCATAGTCCACTAAAGTCCGATTCTAACCGGCAAAGGCTCTAGTGTAGCCCACTCAAGTCCGATTCTGATCGGCAAAGGCTCTAGCATAGCCCACTAAAGTCTGATTCCGATCGGCAAAGGCTATAGTGTAGCCCACTTAAGTCCGATTCTGATTGGCAAAGGCTCTAGTATAGCCTACTCAAGTCCGATTCCAATCGGCAAAGGCTTTAGTGTAGCCCACTCAAGTCCGATTTCGATAAGAAAAGGCTCTAGTGTAGCCCACTTAAGTCCAATTTTGATTAGTAAAGGCTCTAGGGAAGCCCACTCAAAGTCCGATTCTGATCGACAAAGGCTCTTGTGCAACCTACTCAAGTCCGATTCCGATCGGCAAAGGCTCTAGTGTAGCCCACTAAAGTCCGATTCTGACCTGGTCGGCTCTAGTGTAGCCTACTCAAGTCCAATTCCGATCGGCAAAGGCTCTAGTGCAGCCCACTAAAGTCTGATTTCGATCGGCAAAGGCTCTAGTGTAGCCCACTCAAGTCCGATTCCGATCGGCAAAGGCTCTAGTATAGCACACTCAAGTCTGATTCTGATTGGCAAGGGCTCTAGTATAGCCCACTCAAGTCCGATTTCGATCGGCAAAGGCTCTAGTACAGTCCATTTAAGTCTGATTCCGATCGGCAAAGGCTCTAGTGCAGCCCACTCAAAGTTCGATCTCGATCGGCAAGGCTCTAGCGTAGCCCCTTTAGAATCCAACCTCGATCGGGAAGTACTTTGTGGGATCTTTAAATGCTTGAGAGATTTTTCTATTAATGACTAGTTCGAAGGTTCCTTAGAAATATTTCTAAGAGAAATGAGTTTGGGCTAAACCAGCCTCTCGATACTTAGAAATACCTCTAAAAGAGATGAGTTCGGACTAAGAAACATTTCTAAAAGAGATGAGTTCGAACTAAACCGACCGTTCCACATTCAAAAAAATAAATGCCGAAGACATATACCAGAAGAAGAAGTCATTTCATTCATTGATAAAAAGTTCTTATACAAGAATGGGTAGACTTTTACAATCAATCTTAAGTCTTGCCTTGTGGGTACAAGGGGGAATGGTTGGAGGAGCTTCGGCTTCAGCCTCCTGCATTGCATCCGAAGTCTCGATCGATGCCTCCATCGGCCCTGTGTCAGTAGCAGCTTGGGCATTGGCCCCGATGTCAGTCGTTCCCCCTTCTTCTGCCGGCTGCCTCAACTGTATGGCAGATAAGTTGAGCTCCGAAAAGGCTCGGCTACCTTCTTCAGGCAGTCATCGAAGCCGTACTCATAGCTCGCCACTTCGGCCTCCTCGATCTCATCGTTGAAGCTGGCAGAAGCCTTGTATTCTGCCACAGCATCATGGACCTGCTCCTTCGCCAGCTCCTTCGTCTCTCTTAACTAGGTCATGTACTTCATCGACATTGCCTGGTGGTCCCGCGCACTCCTCTCGAAGTCAACCGCTCCTCCTCCTCGCTTAGCCGATGGACTAAGGAGGTATTCTTCACCTTCTTCTTCTTCTTCAACAAGGCCTCTCGTTCGGCCAGCTGAATCTGCAAGTCTTCTGTCTACTTCTTCAAGGACTCGACTTCGGCCAGATTGGTCAATAGCCTCTCCTCCGTAGCCATCTACGATGCCTCTACCACCACTCTGGCCATCTCCGACCCCTCGACCTTCTTGGTCGAGGCGTCTGTTATGTGAACCATCTCGCCAAGGCCCTCATCCATCAACGAGACATTATGGAGAAGCTGCAAACAAGAAACCGTGTTAGTCACACATAAGGGAAGAGGAGAAGAAGAAAGAAGATGAAGGGATAATAAGTTGCCTTCATCAGGTTGAGGTAGGCGCCTCTTGCCACCTCGTTTAGCTTGCACCAATTGGATTCCTCCCAGTCGGCCTCAGTGATAGCCCCTTTGAGGAGATCCCTGGCATGCTGGGGGTTATGAAGAGCATGCTAGCATTTGAAGATGTCGTAGTTGATCTCATCGGCGTTCGCTCCTCCAACTGCACCTTTCTCCTTGTCCGCAGGGCAAACTGCCTCGGTCGGTTCAGCCAATGGTGAGGCTGGGGCCATCCCCTCTTCGGTCGGCTCCGACGTGGTCAGCTCCGGTCGGACGGTCGACTCCCCGATAGTGGGTGGAGGTCCCGATGCCTTCGTCGCCAATCACTCTGACAAGGGTACATTATCCTCGTCAGATTTTGATGCCACTACGATCATGGGTCATTCCTCTACCCGCTGCTTCTTCGGCTTGTCCGCGGTCGGCTCCACGGACTAGGTGGCTCTCTTCTTTGCTGCTCGCTCTGCTACTCTCGTTCTATCGGGCTCATCTTCTCTCCTATTGCAAAGACAAGACCAAAGTAAAGAAGAAAATAAAGCCAATAGAACGAAAAAGGGATCGATGGCAATGGCTTTTACCCTACCTAGACACCCATGGCGGCTGACTCCATCCAAGTGGAGGCTATCCTCTTGAAGTAACTCCGCCACCATTGTGATGCTGCCCGCCTCCATCTCATTGAAGTCAGCTTTGTCGGCCATCAGCATCGCCCTCCCTTCATTAGCCTTTGTAGGGCCAGGTAGGCAACCCAAGAGGGGGGGTGAATTGGGTTTTATAAAACTTTTATACTATTTGCAAAGTGTGAACTAAAGCAAGTATGTGCTAATGCAATTCAAGTGCTTGTGTATTTCAAATAAATACAGCAGAAATAAAGAAATAAAAGCACAAGGAGAACAATCACACAAACACAAAGATTTATAGTGGTTCGGTGCCAACCAAGCACCTACATCCACTCCCCAAGAACCCCTTGGAAATTCCACTAAGTTTGGTTTTATAACTTAGGCTCATCAACAACCTTTACAACTTGTTTTGTCTTCGGGCTCACAAGTCAAACCCTAGTTGGTTTCAAGGCTCACCAACAACCACCCTTGGTTTTATGGGATAACCAAGAACCTAAATAACTTGTTTTGGCTTCGGGCTCACAAGTAAAACCCTAGTTGGTTTCAAGGCTCACCAACAACCACTTTGGTTTTCAAGGCTTACCAAAAACCTCTTTGGTTTTTCAAGGCTCACCAAAAACCTTAAGTAAAACAATGTAAGAGCAAGTATAAATGAATATAATAAAAGCTTTCTAAAATAAAGCAAATATCTCTTTGAAGTCCTTGATTGTTGATGAAGATCTTGTCTTCAAGTTGATGAAGCCTTTGATTGATGCTGATAGATGTAGACTTTGAATGTTCTCTTTGAAACTTGGAAGCTTGAAGGCTTTGAATCACTCAACTCTTGAATCCTTGAAGAATATTCAAAAAACTCACCAAAGGATTACTTCCCCATTTGATTTTTGATGTTTATATAGCTCTCCAAGCCATAGATGACCGTTTATGACCGTTGGGGATGAAGATATGGTCGTTTGAAGCAAGTTGAAGAAGTTCTGCAGCTTTTGAAAACTAGCCGTTACAGTCAAGTGTCGACACTTGACCTCCAAGTGTCGATACTTGGTTCCCAGGTGTCGACACTTGGTCTGCAAGTATCAGCACTTGGTTCTGCAAGTGTCAACACTTGATCTGCAAGTGTCAACACTTGATCTTTAGGTTTCGATACTTGGTTGAGCCAGTACTGAAACTTCTTCAAAATTAAATTTTAAGTCCTTCCAAGTCTTCCTTATATTCCAAAGTCCTTATAACTTGATTTTTCATTAATTTAAGGACTTTTCAACTGAAATACAAGCATTTCTTCATTCAACATGGTTGAGTACTAAGATCTGAAAAATATACTTAAAATATAATTAGTATTCATATATACTTAAACATTTTGTCAATCATCAAAATCAAGACCAGAGTCAACAATCTCTCCCTTTTTGATGATGACAAAATTTTTTAGTATATGAATAGGGTAAGCTTAAAAAGATTAACAATAAGATAAACATGTAAGCTCAAAACAATAAGCACCAAGCTCCCCCTCAAAATATGATCCAAAAAATCTCCAAAAATATTTTTCAAAATATTCAAATTTTTAATATTTCTTCTTACTAATTCTTCCCTTTAGATAAAAATATTTTGCATTCTTCTCCCCTTTTGCACTTTCTTTCATTTCTCAAATGATTTTTCATGTTTATCCAATCTTTCCCTTTTCATACTTAACAATTTTCTCCCCCTTTTTGACATCATGAAAAAGGGTGAAAGATAATACAAAGTGAGAATGAAGTCGGAAAGCATAGCAAGTAGGTCATCAAAATCAATGCATAAAATCAAATAATTATGATACAAATTGAACATGATACAATTTGAATGTAACTTCCCTCAAAAAAATTAGATTTGAAAATAAGGAGAAGTAGTATAAGAGCAATATAAGTACATCATGATATCAAGCAAGATATTCAAAGCATCAAATATGATAACAAATTTTTGGATGCTCCCCCTGAATGTTATTCCCCCTTAAAAATATGCATTCATTTGAGGAATAAGAACATGAAAGCACATGCAATATAATTTCAAATAATTTTAAGATATAAACATAAATTCTAAGTTTAAAATCAAGGATTTGAAATTTTCAAGATATTCATGATTTTCAAAATACAAAGCATTTATGTCACTTAAAAATTTTTAGTATGATTTTAAATTCATTTTAAGATGATTTGATATCCATACAAATACTAGAAGTAATATGATATCAAGTCTAGCTACTAGAGCAAGGGTTTGTCAATATGCATACATTCTTCTTAAATGTAACCCTTAACTACCAGTTCTATACTTAATTCAAATCAATTCTAACTTAAGCATATATGCCAACAATGAAAGCACATAAATCATAACATTTCACTTGAAATAATTTAAAAACTGTATTAATCAAAATCAAGTAAAAGTCTAATAATCATAAGTTGAAATCATAAGAGCATGAAATCCATTTACATCAAAATAGTCACGATCACAACTAATGATTATTAGTCTAAGCTTGATTCTAATTAATCAATTAAAATATTTTTCAAATCAATATGCATTTTTAAAAGTATTTTTCATGAAATACATTAATCAAAATCAAGTGAAGGTCTTATAATCATAAGTTTAATCATGATAGCATGAAATTCATCAACACCAAAAAGTTCATGATCATAGCCAATGATGATAAGTCTAAACTTGATTCTAATTAACTATTTAAAATAATTTTTCAAAGTAATTGATGCAATAAAAATTAATCTATATTTTTAATTATGGAAGGAGATGTTTAGAATTTACCAATATACAAAGTCCTTCTTTTCATCATTTAGTTCAAAATGTAGCTTGTCCACTTTTTTAAATTATCTTGTACAATCTCTTTTCAAGAACTTCCTTTTTTCATGTTGGGTTGCAAGACATTCCTGCAAAACAAATTAAGTGGACATTTTTGGTACCCAAACTTTCTTGGGTCCTTTATGATTAGTAATTATGGTTCCTTTTGGAATCCAAACTTTTCTTAATCTAGAAGGATAAGCATTAAAACCACATTTATAAAATTAATTGAAAGAAGCAAGAATAGAGAAATTTTTCAAAAGTTTTTGCTTCTTTTCCTCAACCAAAATATTTTTCTTATTCAAAACTTTATCACATAAATCTTTCAGAACAATATTTTCTTTTTCTAAAAATTATTTTTCTTTAGAAAAATTATTCTTTTCATTTTTCAAAATATCAATCTTGGCATTTAAATCACCATTTTTATTTGCAAGATTGGTGTTGTCAAGAGAAAATGAATCTACATGCCTATTTAATTTCTTGTGCTCAATTTTTAGCAATCTATATTCATGCACAAGATCATTAGATGCACCATGTAGTTCATCAAAGGTAAAATTATAATCATTTTTAGTACATACCTTTTCCTCATTTGCCATGAAACAAAGATGGGCAACTTCATCATCCGTACTTGAATCTTCGCTATCGCTCCAAGTTGCCATCATTGCTTTGAATTTCTTTTTGGTTTTGAAAGCCATTATCTTCTTTTCTATATCAGCTTCCACTATCTTTTGCCATAAGTTCAACTCATAGGTCATGAGTGAACCGATAAGCTCTTCCAAATGTAAGGTTTCTACATCTTTAGCTTCTTGGATCGCTGTCACCTTTGGATCCCATGATTTTAGCAAGGATCTAAGAATTTTGTTCACCAAATCAGCATTAGTATAGATTTTGTCAAAACTTTTTAATTCATTAATAATAGTCATAAATCTTGAAAACATATCAGATATAGATTCATAATGCATCATTTAAAAAATTTCAAAAGAATGTACAAGCAAATTAATTTTAGTGTTCTTCACTTGAAGAGTACCCTCATGAGTAACTTCAAGTGTGTCTCATATTTCCTTCGTCGATGTGCATGTAGAAGTTTTATTAAATTCATTTAAGTCTAATGCACAATAAAGCAAGTTCATTGCTTTAGCATTGAGTTCAATTTGTTTAATGTCATATTCATTCCAATCCTCTTCGAGCTTTGGAATGGAAATGCCATTAACTAAAATGGAAAGAATATGAGGACCACTAACTATGATTTTCCAAAGATGATAACTAATAGATTGAATATGGATGCGCATGGGAGTTTTTCAAAATGTGTAATTTATGCCATTGAAAAATGGTGGTCTAACACTAATACCAACAAGGGTTGTCATAATCTTTAACTCAAAATCATTAGATTTTCAATCAGAGCATCGAGCTCTGATACCAATTGTAGGCCTAGGTAGGCAACCTAAGAGGGGGGGTGAATTGGGTTTTATAAAACTTTTGTACTATTTGCAAAGTGTGAACTAAAGCAAGTATGTGCTAATGCAATTCAAGTGCTTGTGTATTTCAAATAAATGCAGCAGAAATAAAGAAATAAAAGTACAAGGAGAACAATCACACAAACACAAAGATTTATAGTGGTTCGGTGCTAACCAAGCACCTACATCCACTCCCCAAGAACCCCTTAGGAATTTCACTAAGTTTGGTTTTATAACTTAGGCTCACCAACAACCCTTACAACTTATTTTGTCTTCGGGCTCACAAGTCAAACCCTAGTTGGTTTCAAGGCTCACCAACAACCACCCTTAGTTTTATGGGATAACCAAGAACCTAAACAACTTGTTTTGGCTTCGGGCTCACAAGTAAAACCCTAGTTGGTTTCAAGGCTTACCAACAACCACTTTGGTTTTCAAGGCTTACCAAAAACCTCTTTGGTTTTCCAAGGCTCACCAAAAATCTTAAGTAAAACAATGTAAGAGCAAGTATAAATGAATACAATAAAAGCTTTCTAAAATAAAGCAAATATCTCTTTGAAGCCCTTGATTGTTGATGAAGATCTTGTCTTCAAGTTGATGAAGCCTTTGATTGATGCTGATAGATGTAGACTTTGAATGCTCTCTTTGAAACTTGGAAGCTTGAAGGCTTTGAATCACTCAACTCTTGAATCCTTGAAGAATATTCAAAAAACTCACCAAAGGATTACTTTCCCATTTGATTTTTGATGTTTATATAGCTCTCCAAACCATAGATGACCGTTTATGACCATTGGGGATGAAGATATGGCCGTTTGAAGCAAGTTGGAGAAGTTCTGCAGCTTTTGAAAACTAGCCGTTACAGTCAAGTGTCGACACTTGACCTCCAAGTGTCGACACTTGATTCCCAGGTATGGATACTTGGTGTCGACACTTGGTCTGCAAGTGTCAGCACTTGGTTCTGCAAGTATCAACACTTGACCTGCAAGTGTCAACACTTGATATGCAAGTGTCAACACTTGACCTGTAAGTGTCAACACTTGATATGCAAGTGTCAACACTTGATCTTTAGGTGTCGACACTCGGTTGAGCCAGTGCTGAAACTTCTTCAAAATTAAACTTTAAGTCCTTCCAAGTCTTACTTATATTCCAAAGTCCTTATAACTTGATTTTTCATTAATTTAAGAACTTTTTCAACTGAAATACAAGCATTTCTTCATTCAACATGGTTGAGTACTAAGATCTGAAAAATACACTTAAAATATAATTAGTACTTATATATACTTAAACATTTTGTCAATCATCAAAATCAAGACCAGAGTCAACAGCCTTCATCCTTGGTTCCCTCCATGTTAGGTCAAAGCCCCAAGGCCGAAGGCTGTGCATGAAGAAGAACTTGAATTTTCATCTGTGGATGGCTGACGGAAGACCTCCGAGTATCTTCCGCCTGGGATGGGGGCTAAGCACTCACCACTCTTGGCTCTTAAATTCTTTCTTCAGAACAAAGAAGGTGGTAAAGAGGGAGGTCCTAGGCTCTGCTCCGGCCCTCTGGCACAGAACCATGAAGAAGTTGATGGCCCGAATGCTATTTGGGGTCAGCTACGCAGGGATAATTCTATAAAGGTAGAAGACCTCGATGAAAAAGTCACATAAGGAGAACCTAAGGCCAGCCTTCAGGTGATCCTCATATATCGGGAGGGCTCCAGGGCTCAGTGGCCTGGTCACCCTCCCCTCCCGGTCTGGGATAGTGAGGTACAGGGTGGAGGGAATATTGTACCTAACCCTAAGGGCCTCTACCCGATCCCGCGTCAATTCAGACTGGACCTGATTGGGCCCTAGCTCCTTCTCCCTACGGTTGGAGCTCCGGTTATCGGAGGCCATTACTATGAGGCTTTAAGGGAAGGAGGACTAACCTGAGAACTGGTTTCCTAAGAGGGCGGAGATGGTGGAATGTGGTGCTCTCTTTCCAAATGCGGATGCAGCAAGAAACTCCACCGAGTCTCAACGCCTCCTTTTTATAGCCCCTAGGTGAATTGGTTCTCACTGTCCCTCGAGTGCCGCGACCTAGGCGTCAAGGGGTATGACTTCCCACGCTGTGGAAGCCGATGCGATGGAAAGAAGTACATTCAAGCTGTGATCCGCGTGATCACCAGATCAGCAGTGGAGGGGTCGCTCCAAGTACGGCACTAACTGCCCAAATGTAGCCACGTCACTCAAGTCACCTCCTAAGCCCGACAATCGAGCGGCCTAGGTTGGCCACTCATCATTGCACCCCTTCTGCATTAACTGCCGCTCCCTCCACCTCCAATGCGGCGTTGACACCTGTCCCAAGAGTGAGTTTCCAGAGTGGGAAATGATCAGACACAGCACGCCTAATTAGATCTGCAATCACCTCAAGGATAAATGCATTCAATGCGAGAATGATGCTCTCGCCCTTCGAAGCTACAAGCCCTTTCGAAGGCCAAGAGCAAGGGAGGCAACTGTTATACCCAATCGACTTTCCTCCGAGCCAGACCGGAGCTAACGGCCCTTCGACCGGGTCGGACCAAAGGTTCGGCGACCCACTGAAGGTCTGATCGACCCACTTGAGGTCCGACTAGCCCACTTCGGCTGGACCCATATCGGCCCGAGGCGGGCCACTCCAAGGATGGCCCGGAGGCTCCAGAGGCTCCTTCTAGCTGGTATCAGGATTTCGTTACAACAGAATCCTGATATCTCGGTGCCATTACTTTGTGGATCCCATGATCTCGGCATCGTTACTCTGCAGGTCCCATGATCTGGTGCCACTTGGCCACTACCAAGATTCTCTTAGGGGCAGATTGGCCATTCCCAGCTTGGCCCCTAATAGATTCTGGTAAAATGTTCCACACCTATATAAGGTAAAAGGGGAACTTCGAGTGGTAAGAGAGTTTTTCCTTCCCCACGAGCTATCTTCCTTGATTCCTCCATTCTGTTACTTCAAGGCTCCCACTAACTTAGCAATCGAAGGGTCCCCCGCCGGAACACCACTGACCTGTGGGATATTTTTGCAGGAACCGAGAAGACGTGCACTCCAACCAGGACGAGAGAACCCAGTCCGGGAGATTCAGCGACAATAGTGTATATAAAGAGGCACATGCAAACTTAGCTGGTTTTCCTCTTAGATTTAGTCATATCTAAATAAGACAATGGAAATTTTACATCAATGATCTGACCAAGTTATTTTATATGATCTACTATTTCTAAATTGTTTACATATAAAAATTATGAAATTATGACATCTTTAGCCTACGTATCAGCTGGTCAAAAAATGGGTAATTTACATAACATGAAATAATATATTATTTCATGTTATGTAAATTACCCATTTTTTGAACAATATATATTATTTTGAACACTTGATATATAGTTTAGGGATTTTCAAATTACACAATATTTGGTTTATAATCGAAATTAAAAATTGGTGCATCATATAGAATTAAATAATTGGTTAATTCTGATCCTTATGTGCTAACATTCTTTCTTTTATGTTTGATGTGTGAGAGAGGTTGGGGGATGTCTTGTAGGAAGCTCTGTGAATCCAACTTGTATAAAGTGGTTCTTGTATTCCAAATAAGTCTAAATTTAAAAAAGGGAGGCTATCTTTTTTCATGAATGGGAAGGAGGACGTGTTTGGTAAGATGATCTGGATTTTGTGCTAATTAAAGGTAAAGAGTTGAATAGTTTTATTTAGACTTGATTCTCAATTTAGATTAGATTCCTAGTTCCTTGAATTGGATAAATTTGGCATATGAAATAATCATGCTGTCTAATTGTAAAACAAAAGAAAGGAAGAAAAATGATATTCTAAATCATTTGAAGGTGTTGTTTAGTTGTCGGTTTTATCAAAGTTGTTTTTGAAATACTAGAAATTTGTAAAAACATGTAAAAACATGTTTTCTAACAAAACAGTGAGAAACCGTTCAAGAAAAATGTGGAACCCCAAGTCTCATAAAATTTATGTTTTGGGTTTGTGGGATATCCAGATTACCAAAAATTATTAAAAAAATATAACTTTTAGAAAAGAAAATTACAAAACATTTTAATTAAACAGTGAAGAAAGATTTCTATCAATTTTTTTTCTAGATTTATTTAGATATTTTTTTGACACATAAAGATAATGCATTCACTATTTTCCAGGAATTTCATAAAAATTTTGAATCAAAAAAATCAATCAATTATTTTAATAAGAAGCGATTATGGTATAGAATTTGAAAATCAATATTTTGAAAAAGTTTATAATGAGCATGGCATTGATCACAACTTTTTGAAGAATTTTATAATGAGCATGACATTGATAATAATTTTTTAGCTTCAAATATATCATAACAAAATAGCATTATGAAAAGAAAGAATAGAATATTGAAAGAAATAGCTCGAATAATGTTATGTGAAGGCAATCTTCTAAAATATTTTTGGGCTGAAGCTTTGAATATTGCATGTTACATTCTAAACTATGTTCTTATTAAATCTATTCTAAAGAAAACTTCCTATGAACTTTGGAATGATAGAAAACTAAATATAGTTACTTTGATGTATTTGGTTGAAAGTATTTTATCTTAAACAATGGAAAAGATAACATTAGAAAACTTGATACAAAATCTGATGAAGATATCTTTCTTGGTTATTCAATTTCAAGTAAAGCTTATAAAGTTTTTTACAAAAATTATTTATATTATTTTCGATGAATCTAATCCTTCATCTTTAAGAAAAGAAGAGCGCATAAATAATGATGTAGATACATTGAATAAAAGAATAAAGGACTAAAGTTTAAAAGATAAACTAGTTGAAGAAGAGAAGGAAATGGTAAGCAAAGAGCATATTGATCTGCCTAAGGAATGGGGGTACATACATCACTATTTTAAGGACTAAATTATAGGAGATCTTTGTAAGGAGTTAGAATTAGATCTTTATTTAGAAATACTTTTGATTATTTTGTATTTGTTCTTAAATTGAACCCAATTGTATAGAAGAAGCTGAAAAAGATCCAAATTAGATGATGACTATGTAAGAGGAGTTGAATCAATTTGAGAGGAACAATGTTTAGATTTTGGTTAGTAGAGCTAAAGAACATCTTGTCATAAGTACTAAATGGATATTTCGGAACAAACTAGATGAAAAGATAATATAGTTAGAAACAGGGGCGGCTCCACTACAGCAAAACAGGGTTATCCCGACCCTTTTGTGGCGATGCTTCTCAGAAGCGTTGGGAAGAACCAGAACCCACCGACGGTTTTTGAAAGCATTGGCAAAACTGAAAGTCCGCCGACACTTTTAAGCGTCGGCAATTAACCCTGAGTTTTACCGACGCTTTTAAGCGTCGCCGGACCATCTCGCTGAAATCCGGGATATTTGCCAATGCTTTTAAGCATCGCCGGAGTCTGGGACCTTTGCCGACGCTTTTAAGCGTCGCCAGACTTGGGACATTTACCGATGCTTTTAAGCATCGCGGAGTCCAGGGACCTTTGCCGACGCTTATAAGCATCGCCGGATCGGCCATTTGCCGACGCTTTTAAGCGTCAGGACCTTTACCGACGCTTTAAAGCGTCGCCACAGTTTTGGACCTTTGCCGACGCTTTTAAGCATCGCCGTACTATACATTTACCGATGCTTTTAAGCGTCGCGGAGTCTAGGAACCTTTGCCGATGCTTATAAACGTCACCGGATCATATATTTGCCGACGCTTATAAGCGTCGCCGAAGTCCGTGACCTTTGCCGATGCTTTAAAGGGTCGCCAAAAGTTCCAGGACATTTGGCGACGCTTATAAGCGTCGCTAGAGTTTCTAGGTTATTTAGCGACGCTTATAAGCGTCGCTAGAGTCCAGGACTTTTGGCGACGCTTATAAGCGTCGCCGGACTCCATGTTTCCCCCACCCACCGAACCCTAATTCTTGCAGCCGCCAAACCAACTCCCCCCCCCCCCCCCCCCGAACTCCTCCTCACCCTCCCCCCCCCCGCCTCCTCCTTCTCCTCCTCCTCCCCCCCGCTCGGTCCACCGCCGAACCCCCACCCCCCCCAACTCCCCCTCCTCCTCCTCCTCCTCCCCTCTGCTCGGTCCGCCGTCGAACGCCACCGAACACCCCCCCCCCTCCTCCTCCTCCTCCTCCTCCTCCTCCTCCCCCCCCCCCCCACGCCACCGAACACCCCCCCCCCCCTCCTCCTCCTCCTCTTCCTCCTCCTCCTCCGCTCGGTCCGCCGACGTAGCAGCCGTCCGTGATCTCCCGGTCGATCGAGCCGCTGCCGAACCCCCCCTCCTCCTCCTCCTCCGCTCGGTAATTTTTTTTTTTCTTTTCCAAAGTTCAAAGTTATTGAAGTAATGGCCAGTATATTTTGTAGCTTGAGGTATTGTTTGGTTGATGCAACCATGAAAAGAATTAACAATGCATTGGAGTTCATGGTAGATGCACAGTTAAGCATGCGCCTGGATTATAGTAAGGTAGATGACGGACATTGCAAATATGTTAAACCAGTTAGGAGCCATGGAGATATTTGTTAATGTAAAGCAGAAGATAATATAGTTTGACCACCCTCTATAAACATCATTGCTGCTGGCTAATTAAATGGAGTATAATCTCCTTTTAGGTTACTTCTTAGATGCTTAGCCTAAGAATTTATTTCAACAACCAGTTTCCACGCATTGGATTTTTTTTTTTTTTTTTTTATGTTTCATGTTTCATATCTAAACCGATGTTCTTAAATTAACCCGATCACTTAGTATTCATTAGTAAAATTCTGGCTCTACTACTGACAGGAGCCTCAAAATCAGTGTACGTGGATTTCAAAGGAGAAAAAGTTTTCGACATCGTGTCTGTGCTTCTTCTCATTTTACCATGGCCACAGAAATATTTCATTAGCTTCTGTTTTCTTCTCATGGGAGATGAAACTAGTTTCCATGCCAATACTAAACAAAATCTGAAAATAAAATGTTCCTAAAATGCCAGTCTAAACAATATCGACTGAATGCTGGGTGACATAGGAAGCTACCCAATCCTCGTGGTAGGTGTGCCTAAGAGAGAGATCCCCTTCCCTGCCGTTCACCTAGTTACTTTTATTTTATTTTATTTTTTAAAAGAGAGAGAGAGAGAGAGAGAAAATTGAACACTGGATATCTAGTGATGCAAGATTAACCATTGAACCAACATCGATGGATGATGCCGGAGCCCATTTGTCAATTGGTCCAAGTAGATAGTGGACTTCTAGGAATAACTCTCAAGGGACGGGAGCATCAAGGTCATTGCACCGGCATGAAAGCCGAGATGCCGTACAGTAATCTCTATCTCGATTTCGCATTCTGGTCTCTACGAAACTTTGAAAGCTTGTAAATAATCTTGGCCCCATGCCCTGGAGTCTTCACATCTTAGCGTTGTTTAACATTAACAAGGCCAAATAATACCGGAAGTAGCTTGGTTATTATGTCTGTAGTATTCTCCTAAGTAGGAATCTTGATTAACTGAATGCAATCGCTCGCAACAAATTTCTTGAGCTTGTGATACCGAAAATTAATATGCTTTGTCCTGGTATGATATGCTGAATCCTTTGCAAGATATACGGTACTCTGACTATCACAATATATACAAACAATCTTTTGTGCAATACCAAGTTTTTTTATCAAACCCCGAAGCCAAGCTGCTTGCTTGATAGCCTCAACTATAGCTATATATTTTGCCTCTATTGTTGACGATGCCATGATATCCTGAAGAATTATTTTCTAACTAATATGACATCCACCTAGAGTGAAGGTGTATCTTGTTATTGATCTTCTCCTGTTAAGATCACTTGTATAATCTGAGTGAAGGTGTATCTTTTTCTTGCCATCTTTTTCTTTTCAACATTTTCTTTCTTGATTCAAATCCTTTGTCATCAAACTGTCGCCTATATCATATTTGTGCATAGCCTTATTTGATAGTAAGGTTATCTTGATCTCCTCCATCTTCAAAGTATTTTTGCCATATATATCATAAACCTAAAAACCATCGAAACCCAGTTACAATAAAATTTTAAAATGAAATCTTGTCATCCTCCAACATGGTCGCTTAAGAAGGGTGGAAGTTTGGGTTTATGTAAAGTTAAATGAGCTAGTCATAACCATGAACTAATCCTTTCTCATTAGAAGAACTTAAATATATTTGAAGGAAAGAACATACAAATATTAAAGTGTTTTCCCTCTAAATGCTTCTAAACATGAATCCACACCAAGTTGTAATCTTGTTTCTGGCTCTTCAGTTTCTCATATGATTAATCTAAACTACATATCATCATCATAAAGAAGCATTTCATTTATCATAGATAACAAACATGAGGCAGTTTAGGTGCAATATTAATACTTCAGCATTACATTGCTCGAGCAAGCATATATTTGGTCCATACATAAATAAAAACACGACACTCAGTCACACAATGATTCAATAAGTAGTTTGTAAGATGGTTTACATTTTTTGCATTGATGATTATGTTATCTTTTAAATTGCAATTCATTTCCGTTATAATTTGATTATAATGTTGACTGACTTGTTTTTAAATAATGCAGGTTAGGTACACCATGCCTCGAAGGAAGCGATTAGCAGATGTACAGATACAGTTTTCCCAGACCGAGGCTGGTACTTCTTCAGCACAACAGCCTGAGGGCAATCGATCAGTTTCATATCGGTCTGATGGCAGTCCCTCTATTTCTGCACATCAGCCTCAGGACGACGTTATTCCCTCCGAGTCCATACATCACGATCCTTCTATAGATCATCCTGATGACGAGCCTATCGTCGATGATATACAGATACAGGGTACATAATTTAATAATTCTATCTCATTTCAATTCATGCATATGCAATAGTTTTGATATACAATGTTCTGTATTTTTTTTTTTTTTTTGTAGATGGATCCGGGAGACTCAGGCATAGGCGAGGACCCACATTAGTCCGTGATGTGTGGCAGTTACCTGAGGATGAGAGGATAGTGATAGAGTGTAACAAGCTAGGGCAGCTTATTAAGAAAGCTGCTAGCTTGTTGACTAGCTTTCTGGGGACAGTAGCACGCCATGGTCAGCTATGTCCCCTGAATTATTCGAAGTGGAACGACATGCTTCGTGCATATAAAATAGAAATGCTACGAGTTGTGCAGGTAAAAAAATTAATATATTATTTTATATCTTAGGTTTTTAATAATTGAATTGCTTTTTTCATTTAATATTTATTTTATTGTTTAATTAAATTGTAGAGCAAGTTCGTTCTTCCTTCAGATTCATCTGATTTTGTGCTTAAGTCTCTCAATCACAAGTGGAAAGAATATAGGGCGAAGTTGAAGAGAGACTACAAGCTAGAGGGTAGGACAGAGGAGCAGGTTGTAGCTACCTGTCCTCCTGATGTTCACCCTCATCAGTGGATGGAGCTGGTTGGTTCTCTGAGAGGGCACAGGTTGTGTAGCATCATCAAACACTTTGAAATTTATTAATTTTCACTTGTTATAATTATATTTATATAATATAAAACATTATTTTAATTTTATTTTGCAGACGTATTCTGATATTGGTAGAGCTGCACGAGCTGCTCAGTCTGTTCCTCACACAGCGGGGTCCAAGAGTTATGCACGGCTCAGGCATGAGTTTGTATGTTTCTCATCTCATAATACTAGTAGTATACTTTTAGTTTTAACATAATGTATCATCATGTATCATGCATGTGCCATGTATAATGGTACGGGGATATAAGATGTGTTATTTTAAATTTTTTTATAATATTTATTCTTTATATAGGCTGATCAGCAGGGGAGGGAGCCTGGTGAGGTAGAGTTCTATCGGATGACTCACGTTCACCAGGATGGCAGTTTTGTTCGGGATGAGTCCAGAGATATATATGTATTTTTTTATTTATGTTATATTATGATTTATATTTTTATTTTTATTAAGTATTAATATATGTGTTTTTTGTCAAATATAGAATAGGGCTACCTCTATGATATCCGAGCGTGCTGGCGAGGGTTCATCATCTACACAGAGCAGTCGCATCGAGGCCGAGGTATTCTCGGAGTTGATGGGACCAGAGCGTCCTGGACGAGTGAGGGGTTATGGGATTGGAGTTACCCCTACTCAGTTATCTGAGGTGCGTAGATATACTCGGGATACTAGAGAGAGTCATGATCAGTTACATGTTCGCCAGCTCCAGGAGGAGATAGCAAAGCTCCGACAGACACGTGATGCAGACAGAGCAGAGATGCAGACTATTAGGTCTCAGCTAGAGCATGTTACATCTGTGCTGCATATGTTCATGTCATCTCAGGTAAGTAATTATTTATTAATTTTGTATGTATCTAATAATTGAGAATATATATAATGTATGTATTATAATTCCTGATGTATATCTTGCAGGTTCCTGGTGCATCTGCGAGCCACAGACCTGACGACGACCAGCCTCCCATGGATCAGTGATGCTAGATGGTTTTTTTATTATTTATGTATGTCTTTTTGTTTATTTGAACTTGGATTGATATGTTTATATATATATAAAAAACTTTTTATATTTGGTTTGTATTTGTGTTTGTGTATGTTGGATGTGATATGTGATACAAGTTTGAATATTTTCATTTGTTTGTGTATGTTGGATGTGATACAGGTTTGAATGTTTCTTTTTCGTAATGTATACAGGTTATGGGTTTGTATATATGGCTGTTTATTTTTTTTTTTAAAAAAAAATCTACCGATGCTTTAAAGCATCGCTAGGTTTTGATCTGGCGATGCTTTAAAGCTTCGCTAAAACTGGAACTGGCGACGCTTTAAAGCGTCGCTAGACACCAAGCCTAGCGACGCTTTAAAGTGTCGCTAACTGGCGACGCTTTAAAGCGTCGCTAGGCTTGGTGTCTAGCGACGCTTTAAAGCGTCGCTAACTGGCGATGCTTTAAAGCGTCGCTAGGCTTGGTGTCTAGCGACGCTTTAAAGCGTCGCTAACTGGCGACGCTTTAAAGCGTCGCTAGGTTTCAGTTCTAGCGACGCTTTAAAGCATCGCTAAAACTGGAACTGGCAACGCTTTAAAGCGTCGCTAGACACCAAGCCTAGCGACGCTTTAAAGCGTCGCTAACTGGCGACGCTTTAAAGCATCGCTAGGCTTGGTGTCTAGCGACGCTTTAAAGCGTCGCTAACTGGCGACGCTTTAAAGCGTTGCTAGGTTACAGTTCTAGCGACGCTTTAAAGCATCGCTAAAACTGGAACTGGCGATGCTTTAAAGCGTCGCTAGGTTTGGTGTCTCCGACGTGTTGAAGCGTCAAGTGGGGAGTTCTAGCGATGCTTTAAAGCATCGCTAGACTAAATCCTAGCGACGCTTGGGAAAAGCGTCGCTAGAACTGAAACTGGCGACGCTTTAAAGCATCGCTAGATTTGGTGTCTAGCGACGCTTTAAAGCGTCGCTAATCGGCGATGCTTTAAAGCGTCGCTAGGGTTTAGTATAGCGACACTTTAAAGCGTCGCTAAAAGCCGACGCTTTAAAGCGTCGCTAAAAGCCGACGCTTTAAAGCGTCGCTAGAATTGCGACGCTTTTTCCAAGCGTCGGTAAGTTGCGTCCCAACGCTTGCATAGGCGACGCTTTACAAAACGTCGGGAGATTATTTAGCGACGCTTATAAGCGTCGGTAAAAGTCAAAAAAAATGTCGGTAAAGCCCAGATTCACTGTAGTGCTCAACACACATAGAGGCCTAAAGCTAAATGCTAAAATGAATCATTTTTTTAATTAAAATTTATATAAATTTTTTATTAAAATTTTATTTTTCTAGCTTTTTGAGATGCAAAATTTTTAATTAAATTTTTAAAATTAAGTTCTTCTAACATTTCTTTTTCAATTGATAACATAGCCAATCCATTTAATCTTTCTTGAGACATTGTTGATCTTAAATAATTTTTTATTAATTTTAATTTTGAAAAACTTCTTTCTACCGAAGCAACACTTATTGGAATTGTTAATATTATTCTAAAAGCAATATAAGCATTTGGAAAAGAATCAAGTCTTTTTATATGATTAAGTATATCGATTGAACTATTATCTTCCATTTGTACAATTTCTTTTAAAATTTTTAGCTCTGAAAATAAATCTAAACCATCAAAATCAGAGTAATTATTATATTTTAAGGAACATTCAAGATTAAGGCAATGTTCTTTTAAACTATTATTATCTAACGATTTCAACTTTCTACTGCTAAATAGAAAACCAAAAATATTTTCATATATCTTAAATTGTTCAAATCTACTTTGGAGTGAAAAAATTGCTTGATCTACTATATATAAGAAATAATCAAATCTAAATGATTCTTCAAGAGATCTTATTATTTCATTATCAACATTCTCATCAAATTGCTTTCTTCTATGAATAATATGTTTATCATGAAATTTAGGTTCTATATCCATTTGAGATGCAATTTCTTTAGAAGAAATCATAGCAGATGTAAATCCATTTTCTCTATATTTTTTAAAAAAAGAAAGAAGACTTTTTAATTGTTCTATAGCAATATCAATACACATATCTTTTGATTGTAAATTTTTGCTAACTGAGTTAATAGCAAATAATATATCATACCAAATAGTCATGCCCAATAAAAATTCAAAATTTTCAAGCTCATATGTTGCTAAGCAATTAGCTTCACTTTTAGTTTTAGGATCTTCACTAACTTCTGCTAATTTTAATAAAGCATCTCTTATTTGTGGAGCTTGAAATCTTATTGCTTTAATACTTTCAATACGACTTTCCCAACGTGTTTGTGATTATGATTTAAGAGTTAGGCCAGGTATATTATATTGCAAAATTTTCCATCGTTTAGTAGAAGAAGAAAATAGCGAATATATACGTTGTACCACTCCAAAAAATGATATAGCTTTAGTACAAGAATTAGCCATGTCATAAAGTACTAAATTTAGATCGTGACAACCACATGGTGTATAAAAAGATCTAGGATTTATATCTAAAAGTCTTTTTTGCACTCCTTGTTGCTTGCCCTTCATATTAGATCCGTTATCATATCCTTGCCCTCTTAAATTATTAATATCAAGTCCAATATTTTTTATTTCATCCATAATGTGGTGTGGAGACCAGAAGCCGAAAGAAACTTCACTCCAACAAGGTTAGCCTTATCCCAATTTGGATCGAAGATAATTAGGTTACCTTGTATCCTTTAGTTCAAAAATATTTTATTTTCAAGAGTCATTTCCTTTTCAAGAGTCCTGTAATTAATTTTGAGTTTCAAATCAAGAGTATTTATTGAGTCCTGTAATTACTTTTAAAATTTTATTTCTTGTAAGTCCATTTCAAGTTTTAAAGTCTAGGTCAGTCAAGTCAGTTTAGTTGAGTTAAGTCTAATTCAGTTGAGTTAAGTCTAATCAAGTCTTAAAGCCATGAAAGCCAGCAACAAGACTCAAATTCTAGATCCCAGAATTTGACAACATGAAGAAGAGAAGACACATCAACCAAGCAAGAGAAAAGGACCATCAACTAGGACCACTGGGCGCCACATGTCATTCTTATCCAAGTAGAAGACAACCTCACCATGCCACGTCATCAGGTGCCACTTCACCAGCCACCTCATCACCCTTTGGGCGCCAACAAGGGAGATTCAAATTCAAGGAGGTTGGCCACATCCCTCCAAGTCCTCCACCAAATCCTCCAATCCCCCCCCCACATCCCTCCAAACTCTCCACCAAATCCTCCAACCCCCCTTGTAATCCTCCTCGATTTGGGGAGTTTTTAAATTTCAAAAGCTAGCTTTGTGAGGCTATTAAAAGCCTTGGACGCCCATTGTAAAAGAGATTGATTTTGGGAATGAATGAAAATTGAAGTTGAAATTTTGGAAGTAGAAGTTGTCTTGTATTTTTTTCTTATGTGAAAGTTTTCCATCCTCTTCCTCCACGCCAAAGCCATTCTTTTTCCCTAGCAAAGCATCTTCCAAGCTCAAGTGAAGGCATTGGAGTCGGCCAGATCTACTCAAATTTCTGTTCTTAGTTCATCAATTCTTCCATCCCTTCTATATGTTCCTATCCTTCTTCCTTAACTTTGATCTTCATTGCAGGGTCCTTCGAAGTCTTTGAGTTGTGGGCTGGGTTCACCTTAACAAAGAACAAACAAGCTGAAGCTCCAAGTCCAGGGTTCTGATCTCTGTTATCTAGATTCTTCAGTTCTGAGCATTGGTAGTTTCAAGGTATGAATCAAAAGAAGGTTGGAAAGCTCATCAAGGTAAGTCCACAATCATTAGCCCCTATTGTCTAGATCTTCTTCCTTCTTAGTTTAGGATTGTGTCTAATCATGTAATAGTCCCTTTTCATATAATCCTTAAATCTTATTAAGATGAGTACAATGCTAAGTATAATTAGGTTTCATTGCTCTACAAACCCTATATTCAAAACATTAATCATATGCGTGCCGCATCATCTTGGTATCAGAGCATGGTTGCATTAGGATAGAATAGTTTTCTTTAAATCGAAGCAAGATCTAAAATTCACGCCTCCTGAGCGGGTGTACTCTAGTACACTGTCACGACCCAAGGGAATAATGAGCCCCTGGCCGGACGTGAGTTTTTTAGATTGAAGTTTGGGTAAGCCATTGCACTTGTTTGATTAGGTTCTGTTTTCTGAAAATTTGCATATATTTACTGTAATCCGTCTGCAGCTCCAAAGAAAAGTCACTAATTTTTTATTAAAATATTTTTTTTATTGTTCCTTTTTAAGTCAGTTATCACCATATTAAATTTCATCATCATAAAAAAATTATAAAAAAAATGAAAATTTCTTCAGTTCGACACTGTCATTAGGGTTCTGTTATGTCCTTTTTATTTATCTTCAATTGTAGGATCTGCTTAGAGTAGTACAGATTTTATTTTTAAAATTCCTTTCACCTGCATTGAAACATATAAGTTTGGAATCCTCTGTGAATTCTTTAGAATTTTTGGATATTTTTTTCATCACGTTTTCCACACCACTTTCAAACTGCAACACACTTCTGCAGCACCTTTGCATTTCATTCATCTCATGAGAAATCAAATTAAGGGCATCAATTTGACATAGGGTCAGGATTTCATCACCTGTCCCTAGCCCAAAAATCACCAACCAGCATATCGATCCCATCCCATTAATTAAAATTGAGTAGAATGTTAATTGCCTTAGTGGGTTAGGGACACCAACAAATTGGGTTCAGGTTAGGGTCAAGTTAACTGTGTCAGCTAATTGGTGTGTGCTTACTGGCTTGGTGTCTAGGATTGGTGCATCAGGGCTTGTGATTTGGTCCGCCTACCTGGCCAATCTCAGATTGGTGTCCAAGGTTGGCAATCAGGGACCTTCACTCCCCACCACCTACCTGGCTAAGTCCCATAAGTACTACTAGCTAGTTGGTTCACTTAATTAGACCTCTAATTTGTGCTCTAGGTCTAGGAAACCTTAGCTCGAGCTTGAGTCCATTTGCATGCATGACAACTAGAGCAGGGACACCATATTCACCAATCCAAGCCCAGTCCAGTGTAGCCATGGACCCGAATCTTGAAACCATGCTGAAAGGCCTAAATGATCTAATGGCCCAATTGAACCAAATGCTGGCTAAACAATTTTCCTTAGACCAACCAACTCCTACTTTCCCATTAGCTCATATGAATGATAGGAGTAAGAACCCTGAAGTACAAGTTGAGTTCATGAATACTCAAGACTTAGGGTATCCTCAAACTGAAGGGCTAGGGAAGGAAGAAGGCAAGTCTGAACCTAGTAAATATGTATATGAGACTAACATAAGTTTAATAGATGAATATGAAGGGGAAGACTGTGAAGAGAACAACTTTAATACCTTACCTGAGGAAACCTTTGGTAAAGAAAAGATTGAGCCTAGTCCTGAAACATCAGAACAACCAAAATTTAGTGAGGACTTGGTTCCCGTAAGACAATGCCCTCAGGAAGAACCCAATACTTTAGCTTCGACACAAGAACTCCTTCAGGTACCTGAGAAGAACCCAATCATTATTCTAGAAGACTTTCCTGATGACCTTCAACTACCTAGAAGCATCCCGCCTGTAGATCAAAATTCTAATCTTAAGGTCATCGTGAGTAACCAAGGTCTAT
Source organism: Areca catechu (assembly GCA_021397845.1). Classification (NCBI taxonomy): domain Eukaryota; kingdom Viridiplantae; phylum Streptophyta; class Magnoliopsida; order Arecales; family Arecaceae; genus Areca; species Areca catechu. Next base: position 155,082,714 of record CM038039.1, on the reverse strand, counting down.
TTCAAGATTCCCCTAAATTATCCCAAGTCTCGGATTCCAATTTCCTGCCTTTCCCTGAGTCTTATCATAATTTTAGAGCCATTAAGTTTCATTTTGATGAGATTACTAGGATGCATGAGCTTTTAAAGCATATTCCTTTTGCTACCTACTTTTGGAAAACCTTATGGCATTTGCTAGGAACCCATGGTAAATTCTCATGTGCATACCAGACCAGGGTCAAACCTAGAGAGTCATTAATCTATTAGGTTTAGGTCCTAGAAAGTCCAATAAAATTCCTCTCAATAAGGATGCCTAGTTCAGTCTGCATTTTGTAAGTGCTTATGTAAATTTCTGAGTCTGCTGAATCTTTCGCACAGCATGTCACAAATTTGCATAAAGAAATCAGTAATAAGATCAAACTGAGCAATGAGACTTACAAATATTTAGCTGATTCACATAAGAGGGCTAAAGAATTCTGTGAAGGAGATTATGCGATGATTAGGCTCAACCTTGAACGGTTCCCCTCTGGAACCATAAAGAAGCTGCATGCCCGCGGAGCGGGACCTTTCAAGATCTTAAAGAAAATAGGGCCTAATGCATATGTTTTGGAACTTCCACCTGATATGGGTATCAGTACAACCTTTAATGTTTCAGACCTGGTAGAATACAAAGAACCAGTACTAATACCTAGTGAGCCTTTTGGGCCAGAAACTTTCATTGAGAGTGAACTTATTTCCAAGTGTCCACCACCAACCCTACCTGAGCGGAGAGAGAGGATTGAGAGAATCCTGGATGACAAGACCATTACTACCAGGAATAAGGACTATCAGCGATACCTGGTTCAATGGCAAGGTCGACCTGAGTCCAACAACTCTTGGATTACTCGAGAGGACCTGCAAAGACTTAACCCAGACTTGTTCGAGCATTATCAGGGCAAAACTGAACCATACTCGACTGGGTCGAGTTCTGCCCACCCCAGGAGAATTGGTGTGGACACCAGAAGCAAAAGCAGAATAAAACCTCACTCAAATAAGGTTAACCTGATTCCACTTTGGATCGAAAATCACTAGGTTAAATTTTTCTTGTAAAGGGCAATTTACTTTCAAGAGTCCTGTAATTACTTAGTTTCAATTTCATGAATCCTGTAATTATGTCCAATCGAGTCCTGTAATTATGTCCTGTCTCAATCTGGGTTCAAATAAGAACTCAATTAGAGTTCCATTAGGTTTATTTAAATCAAGTCCAAGCTACTTCAAGTTGAGGTTCACCAAACCACTTGGAGCTTCCAAATCAAGACCTTAGTCCACCAAGCTGGAATTCCACATCACCATGCCAACAAAGCAGCCACCAGGGATGCCACATCATCAGCCACGTCACCTTCAAATGGGCACCTAAAGGGGAGATCGACCAAGCATTTTAAATTCAAAGAAACCGGCCAATCTCCATGAATTTCTCCTTATCCCATGTAACAAGGCCCCATATCCTCCAACCTCCCTTGTAATCCTCCATAATTTGGGGAGAATCTCCATGAATTTCTCCTTATCCCATGTAACAAGGCCCCATATCCTCCAACCTCCCTTGTAATCCTCCACAATTTGGGGAGTTTTCAAATTTCAAAAGTTTTGTAAGGCTATTAAAAAGCCTTGGATGCCCCATTGTAAAAGGGATTGATTTTGGGAATGAATGAAAATTGAAGTTGAATTTTGGAAGTAGAAGTTATCTTGTATTTTTTTTCCTTATGTGAAAGTTTCCCATCCTCTTCCTCCATGCCAAAGCCATTCTTTTCCCCTAGCAAAGCATCTTCCAAGCTCACGTGAAGGCATTGGAGGTCCTTCGAAGTCTTTGAGTTGTGAACCGGGTTCACCTTGACAAAGAACCAACAAGCTGAAGCCCCAAGTCCAAGGTTCTGATCTTTGTTATCCAGGTTCTTCAGTTCTGAGCATTGGTAGTTTCAAGGTATGAATCTAAAGAAGGTTGGAAAGTTCATCAAGGTAAGTCCACAATCATTAGCCCCTATTGTCTAGATCTTCTTCCTTCTTAGTTTAGGATTATGCCTAATCAAGTAAAAATCCCATTTCTTATAATCCTTAAGTCCTATTATGATGAGTACAATGCTAGTGTAATTAGGTTTCATTGCTCTACAAATCATATTCAAAACATTAATCATATGCGTGCCGCATCAAATTGGTATCAGAGCATGGTTGCATTAGGGTAGAATAGTTTTCTTTAAATCTAAGAAAGATCTAAAATTCACGCCTCCTGAGCAGGTGTACTCCAGTACACTGTCACGACCCATGGAAATAATGAGCCCCTGGCCGGACATGAGTTTTTAGATTGAAGTTTTGGGTAAGTCATTGCACTTGTTTGATTAGGTTCTGTTTTCTAAAAATTTGCATCTATTTACTGTAATCCGTCTGCAGCTCCAAAGGCAAGTCACTGATTTTTTATTGAAATATTTTTTTTCTTGTTCCTTTTTAAGTCAGTTATCACCATATTAAATTTCATCATCAGAAAAAATTATAAAAAAAATAAAAATTTTTGCAGTTCGACACTATCATTAGGGTTATGTTCTGTCCTTTTTATTTATCTTCATTTGTAGGATCTGCTTAGATTAGTATAGATTTTAGTTTTAAAATTCCTTTCACTTGCATTGAAACATATAAGTTAGAAATCCTCTATGAATTTTTCAAAATTTTTAGATATTTTTTTCATCATGTTTTCCACACCACTTTCAAACTGCAACACACTTCTATAGCACCTTTGCATTTCATTCATCTCATGAGAAATCAAATTAAGGACATCAATTTGACATAGGGTCAGGATTTCATCACCTGTCCCTAGCCCAAAAATCACCAACCAGCATATCGATCCCAGCCCATTAATTTAAATTGAGTAGAACGTTAATTGCCCTAGTGGGTTAGGGACACTAACAAATTGGGTTCAAGTTAGGGTCATGTTAACTGTGTCAGCTAATTGGTGTGTGCTTACTGGCTTGGTATCTAGGATTGGTGCATCAGGGCTTGTGATTTGGTCCGCCTTCCTGGCCAATCTTAGATTGGTGTCTAAGGTTGGCAATCAGGGACCTTCACTCCCCACCACCTACCTGGCTAAGTCCCATAAGTACTACTAGCTAGTTGGTTCACTTAATTAGACCTCTAATTTGTGCTCTAGGTCTAGAAAACCTTAGCTCGAGCTTGAGTCCATTTGCATGCATGACAACTAGAGTAGGGACACCATATTCACCAATCCAAGCCCAGTCCAGTGTAGCCATGGACCCGAATCTTGAAACCATGCTGAAAGGCCTAAATGATCTAATGGCCCAATTGAACCAAATGCTGGCTAAACAATTTTTCTTAGACCAACCAACTCCTACTTTCCCATTAGCTCATATGAATGATAGGAGTAAGAACCCTGAAGTACAAGTTGAGTTCATGAATACTCAAGACTTAGGGTATCCTCAAACTGAAGGGCTAGGGAAGGAAGAAGGCAAATTTGAACCTAGTAAATATATGTATGAGACCGACATAAGTTTAATAGATGAAAATGAAGGGGAAGACTGTGAAGAGAACAACTTTAGTACCTTACCTGAGGAAACCTTTGGTAAAGAAAAGATTGAGCCTAGTCCTGAAATATCAGAACAACCAAAATTTAGTGAGGACTTGGTTCCCGTAAGACAATGCCCTCAGGAAGAACCCAATACTTTAGCTTCGACACAAGAACTCCTTCAGGTACCTGAGAAGAACCCAATCATTATTTTAGAAAACTTTCCTGATGACCTTCAACTACCAAGAAGCATCCCGCCTGTAGATCAATATTCAAATCTTAAGGTCATCATGAGTAACCAAGGTCTGTTTCAAGATTCCCCTAAATTATCCCAAGACTCGGATTCCTATTTCCTGCCTTTCCTTAAGTCTTATCCTAATTTTAGAGCCATTAAGTTTCATTTTGATGAGATTACTAGGTTGCGTGAGCCTTTAAAGCCTATTCCTTTTGCTACCTACTTTTGGAAAACCTTATGGCATTTGCTAGGAACCCATGGTAAATTCTCATGTGCATACCAGACCAGGGTCAAATCTAGAGAGTCATTAATCTATTAGGTTTAGGCCCTAGAGAGTCCAATAAAATTCCTCTCAATAAAGATGCCTAGTTCAGTCTGCATTTCGTAAGTGCTTGTGTAAGTTTCTGAGTCTGCTGAGTCTTTTGCACAGCATGTCACAAATCTGCATAAAGAAATCAGTAATAAGATCAACCTGAGCAATGAAACTTATAAACACTTAGCTGACTCACATAAGAGGGCTAAAAAATTCTGTGAAGGGGATTATGCGATGATTAGGCTCAACCCTGAACGGTTTTCCCCAGGAACCATAAAGAAGCTGCATGCCCGCGGAGCGGGACCTTTTAAGATCTTAAAGAAAATAGGGCCTAATGCATATGTTTTGGAACTTCCACCTGATATGGGTATTAGTACAACCTTCAATGTTTCAGACCTAGTAGAATACAAAGAACCACTACTAATACCTAGTGAGCCTTTTGAGCCAGAAACTTTCATTGAGAGTGAACATATTTTCGAGTGTCCACCACCAACCTTACCTGAGCAGAGAGAGAGGATTGAGAGAATCCTGGATGACAAGATTATTACTACTAGGAATAAGGACTATCAGCGATACCTAGTTCAATGGCAAGGTCAACCTGAGTCCGACAACTCTTGGATTACTCGAGAGGACTTGCAAATACTTAACCCAGACTTGTTCGAGCATTACCAGGGCAAAACTGAACCATACTCGACTGGGTCGAGTTCTGCCCACCCCAGGAGAATTGGTGTGGAGACCAGAAGCCGAAAGAAACTTCACTCCAACAAGGTTAGCCTTATCCCAATTTGGATCGAAGATAATTAGGTTACCTTGTATCCTTTAGTTCAAAAATATTTTATTTTCAAGAGTCATTTCCTTTTCAAGAGTCCTGTAATTAATTTTGAGTTTCAAATCAAGAGTGGTTATTGAGTCCTGTAATTACTTTTAAAATTTTATTTCTTGTAAGTCCATTTCAAGTTTTAAAGTCTAGGTCAGTCAAGTCAGTTTAGTTGAGTTAAGTCTAATTCAGTTGAGTTAAGTCTAATCAAGTCTTAAAGCCATGAAAGCCAGCAACAAGACTCAAGTTCTAGACCCCAGAATTTGACCACATGAAGAAGAGAAGACACATCAACCAAGCAAGAGAAAAGGACCATCAACTAGGACCACTGGGCGCCACATGTCATTCTTATCCAAGTAGAAGACCACCTCACCATGCCACGTCATCAGGTGCCACTTCACCAGCCACCTCATCACCCTTTGGGCGCCAACAAGGGAGATTCAAATTCAAGGAGGTTGGCCACATCCCTCCAAGTCCTCCACCAAATCCTCCAATCCCCCCCCCACATCCCTCCAAACTCTCCACCAAATCCTCCAACCCCCCTTGTAATCCTCCTCGATTTGGGGAGTTTTTAAATTTCAAAAGCTAGCTTTGTGAGGCTATTAAAAGCCTTGGACGCCCATTGTAAAAGAGATTGATTTTGGGAATGAATGAAAATTGAAGTTGAAGTTTTGGAAGTAGAAGTTGTCTTGTATTTTTTTCTTATGTGAAAGTTTTCCATCCTCTTCCTCCACGCCAAAGCCATTCTTTTTCCCTAGCAAAGCATCTTCCAAGCTCAAGTGAAGGCATTGGAGTCGGCCAGATCTACTCAAATTTCTGTTCTTAGTTCATCAATTCTTCCATCCCTTCTATATGTTCCTATCCTTCTTCCTTAACTTTGATCTTCATTGCAGGGTCCTTCGAAGTCTTTGAGTTGTGGGCTGGGTTCACCTTAACAAAGAACAAACAAGCTGAAGCTCCAAGTCCAGGGTTCTGATCTCTGTTATCCAGATTCTTCAGTTCTGAGCATTGGTAGTTTCAAGGTATGAATCAAAAGAAGGTTGGAAAGCTCATCAAGGTAAGTCCACAATCATTAGCCCCTATTGTCTAGATCTTCTTCCTTCTTAGTTTAGGATTGTGTCTAATCATGTAATAGTCCCTTTTCATATAATCCTTAAATCTTATTAAGATGAGTACAATGCTAAGTATAATTAGGTTTCATTGCTCTACAAACCCCATATTCAAAACATTAATCATATGCGTGCCGCATCATAATGGCATCAAAAAGACCTTTTCCAGTTGTATCATCTACTTTTAAGAATTCAACAAAATATTCTATAACTTTAATTGGACTTGATGAAATATCCACACATCATAATATAAAAGACATTTGCTCTTGATGACTTGCATCTGGAGTACAATCAAGTATTATTGAAAAATATTTTGCCTCTATAATTTTTTTAAAAATTTTATTTCTAATTTCACTTGCTAACAAATTTATCAATTCATTTTGTACATTATGTCCAAGATAATGAGTATGAATTTTATTATCTTTAATATGTCGAACATGTTCTTGCATCACCGGATCAAATTCTGCAATCATTTCAATTAAACTTAAAAAATTTCCACTATTTTTTTGATAAATCTTTTCATTTTTTCCACGAAAAGCCAAATTATTTTTACCAAGAGTTTTTACTACAGCAAGAATTCTTGTTAATACTTTTTTCCAATGTTCTTCATCTCTTTTTATTTGTTCTTGAATACTTTTATCAATTGTTTTATTTTTCAATAATCTCAGTTCTAAATCAATCCATGAACTCATATTAATAATATGCTTATTACTCATCTCATGACTTTTAAGTTTAGCACTAAGGTTTCTCCAATCTCTAGTACCTACATTAGCTAGTTTACTTATACTAAAAGCTGAATTAAATAATTTGCAACAAAAACAAAATACTTTATCCAAGTCTTTTGAATAAACTAGCCATTTTCTTTCATGCTTCTCTCCATTTGCCAACTTTTGAATATAATATGTAGTAAAAAAATGTCTTGAGAATTCATCTTTAGGAAACTCTATATCATTAATTCTAATTGGACCTTTTTCTACTAATAAATCTCTGAAATTTGGATCAATATTTATCCATTGACTTGGATCATAAATATTTTTAGGAATACAATCATTTAAATCAACAGTTTGGTTCTCTTCATCATGATTTTGAGTATCAATTTGAATCACTTCATTAACTTCTTCTTGTTCTAGTATTTCATTATCATCTATTTCTAAAAGATTATTAACTTATTTATTTAAGGAACATTCACCAATATTTTCTGATGTATTATTTTTATTGCTTGTAAAAAATTTATCAAGAGCCCCTTTTTGAGATAGAGTTAAACTTTCAATTCTTCTTTTTTTTTGAAGTTTAGAATAACCAGATTCATATTTTCGAGTTGACATATTTAAATTCTTATTATAAAGTACCAAAAAAGTTAGCTATTATAATTATCTTATATTTTTTAAATGGCTAATACAAGATCAACAATCAAAATTTCTAACTCAATGAATTAACTATTATATAAAATAGAGATAATATAATAATATAATATAAATTTTAAATTAAAAATAAAAAGTTTGCAAAGTTTAGAATAATAGTACCTGATTTTTGAATGCTTATTGTAAATCAGATGAATAATCAAGCAAGCCTTATGTAGGAGTGCGGAAAATATATGTTGAGAGCCTTGAAAGTACTACTAAGGAAAAAAGTTAAGAGAATGAGAAAAGAAGAATTAAGAAGTAGATGTTATAAATTGAAAACAACTTGGTTTTATAGAAAAAAAAGGTATCCGTTTGTACTTCATAAATTCAGTTTACCATTTGTTAATTGGAAATGAGAGAAACAACTTCGTAGTTGAGAAAGAGAATTTGAAAATGATATAAATGCTATTTGCTAATATCTAAGGGTGCCTTAAATGTGAATACAAATACCTATCATAAATGCTATAAATATTTTTTTTTACTAATGGTGCCTATTAAATGCTATAAATATTTTTTTGCTAATGGTGCCTATTCAATGCTATGTAATGGGGGCCTAAAGCAAGGGCTTTAGTGGCTTTATCCTATAGCCAGCACTGGTTAGAAACAAAGCAAGAATAGTGACCAAAGGATATAATCAAGAAGAGGAAATAGATTTTAATGAAACATATGCATCTATAACAAGATTGGAGGTCATAAGACTTATACTTGCATTTGCTTGTTTCATGAATTTTAAGTTATTTCAAATAGATGTAAAAAATGCTTTTCTAAATGGGTATATTTTTGAAGAAGATTTTGTAAAGCAACCCCCTAGATTTGAAAATCTTAATTTGTCCAATCATGTTTTCAAATTAAACAAAACTTTATATGATCTTAAACAAGCTCCAAAAGCTTGGTATAAAAGACTTAGCACGTTTTTGCTTGAAAACTATTTCATAACGGATAGTGTAGATGCAATATTGTTCATTAAAAGAAAAAAATGATGAAATATTAGTTATAAAAACTTATGTAGATGATATAATTTTTGGTACAACTAATGAAGACCTTTGCCAAGAATTTATTGAGCTTATGCAGGATGAATTTGAAATGAGTATGATGGGTGAGCAAATATTCTTCCTTGGATTTCAAGTCAAATAAAGAAAGGGATATTTATCAACTAAATAAGTATATCAAGGAACTATTAAAGAAGCTTGGAATGAAATCCTCAAAAGAAATCGGCACACGAATGAGTCCAACCTGCAGGCTTGACAAAAATGAAAAAGAAAATAACATTAATCAAAAACTATATCGAGATATAATTGGATCCTTGCTACATTTAACTACTAGTAGACCTGATATCCTATTTACTTTATATATATGTACTAGATTTCAAGCTAATCCAAAAAAATCATATATACTTGCTATCAAAAGAATCATAAGATATCTTAAAGGAATATGTAATTTAGAATTATGGTATTCTAAATACTTATCATTATATCTAATTGATTTTTCTAATGCTAACTATGGTAAAGGTAAAATTGATAGAGCACTAATGAAATATGTTAATTTTTAGGATTGAATTTAATCTCATGACATAGTAAGAAACAAAACTCTATAGCACTATCCACTACTGAGGCAGAATATATTGCTGTAAGAAGTTATTATGCTCAAGTGCTTTGGATTAAGCAACAACTATTAGACTTTGGTATTAAACAAACTAAAATTTCTATAAGATATGATAACACCAGTGCTATTAATTTGACTAAAAATCCTATTTAGCATTTGGAACAAAGCACATAGGTAGTATTTGAATGCCTAAAATTTATTCTAGGGATAGGAATACAAATTCTCCAAGAATAGCTTATTTCCCTTATTATTCCATATTTTTGTTTGATTGGAAATTTGGTATTCCACCTTATTTTAGTGTAATTAATGCAGTGTTATTCCAATTGGTGGTTGATTGACATGGGAATAAGCCTCTATTCTATTAGGAATAGAGGAAGAATACGAATTCTCCGAGAATAGCTTAATCCTCTTGTTACATACTTTTGTTTGGTTGGAAATTTGGTATTCCATCTTATTCTAGTGCAATTAATGTAGTGTTATTCTAATTGGTGGTTGGTTGACATGGGAATAAGCATCTATTCCATTAGGAATAGAGGAAGAGTTTTTTAAAAATCCAAAAATGCCCCTGACCAAGTATCTTGCCATGTTATGTATATACATGCATACAGGTAGCAGGAAATATTTGATTATACCTTTGCCAATTTCTGGAGCCCATAGTATAAGTAGAGCAATATATATATATATACAAAAATTAAAATACAAAAATCCTATTTTATTAATTATTGGATCCCGATGAATCAAATAGAAGCATGATATGGCATGATATACTATTGAGATGCCAAATTAGTCACGTGAAAGAAGAACGAAGAATTAAAAAGATATTGTAATTTATAAGAAAAAAGAATAACTTAATTTTAATTATGATTTTCTGTAAATATTCATACAAGACCAACATTTGTACAAAAATAAGAGGGGAACATCTAAACCTACATAATAAAACAGGGAACCCGAGTTCCAAAAATAAATAAAAAATATAGTATTACTGATATTAATAGTAATATGTTCCACCTGCTACATAATAGACCTTAACCATTAGCACCATCTCCTAGTAGAATAGTTAAAAAGATTGTCCCTCCAGATCACGAAGATCCAATATTGTCCTTACAAGAAAAGAAGAACATATATGCCTATAATAGTAACTTGTTAGTAGCCAAAATTTTTTGGTAACTATAAAATTTCTGAATTCAGAACAAATGGATTTAACTTTCATCATTTGGATAATAATAAGACCTATGCATCCAAAAATCATCCATAAGAGGCAGCTGTCAAAATAGTGGCATGCCTGATTCGATATAAAGTTATAAAAAGGAAATAGAAGAACATAACAAGTAGACCCCAGCCAACATCCATCACACAAACTCCAATAGAGTTCCACATAACATACCTAAAATAAGCTTTATTTGTTTATAGTAGAGAAAGTAAAATATTGTAGCATATAAAGGTGAATAAAGATAAAGGTCCTTAACAGAGAACTATCACAGTTATCAACATCCAAAAATCATAGTATGAATGAGTCTAATAATAATTTATATCCTGAACACATCTCAATACAATGCTAAAAGATCTGCTCCATACCATCAACAAAATACCTGATAAGAGGCAAGTGGCATTAATATGAGAAAGCAGCCAACTCTGTACTGGGTGATCAATTTTAAATCTAATATCATCACCACTCAGGTTTATTATCACTAGATATATATTGGGACCTATAAATCATCAAATACAAAGGACCTATAAAATATATCGCCCGAACTTGCATACGATAGCAACATGGATGCAAATGACAATAACATGGATGGTAAGCCAGTTTACATCTCTCATCAAGGGATTAACAAAGTTAAAACCTGTAATCACAACTCTTTCACTATCCTCATTGCATTAGATGCTATGAAACATCAAGTTTATAATCTTCCAAATTCTTATTAATAATTATTGCACATAAAATCATTGCCGCATAAAGTTTAACAATGAATGTAGGCAAGTATCTTTTGCTATTACAAACTTGTCTACTAACAAACAAAACTACTCCCATAAAAGCAGTAGATAGAATATAATAGATAGAAATATGACTTCCAAGTTGCAGTTAGGAAGGCAACTAGTAGATAGAAATATTAAATCATACATCTTTGCAAGTCAACTTTAAAATTTACTTTCATCAAATAACTTGAAATATGACATGGCAATAGATCATTCTTGGTTACAAGAGGAAGAATTGCAAATCTAGGCAATTGGATGAAAAGGCTAGTTTCCTATTGATGACTGAAGGGAATGGCTAGTTCATACTTTTAGACATCTCTGTCCCTAAAAATATATTTACCATGGATCTTCCACAGTAAACCTCCATAGATTTTTCAGTTATATTCTATCCAGTAGCCTTTCACATGATGTATGTATGGGATGTGGAGGGCTGCCAAACAATGAGTAGGAACCCCTCCTTGCATTGATGGAAATAAAATTTCTTAAATTTTTTTCTTAAAAAAATAAGCAAATGCTTATTACCTTGCCTTCTTTCTCAAATGATGCTTCTGATGACAACTAAAACTATTGGCTTCCTTTTTCTCCTCAAATGATGCTACTGATGAGAACAAAGAACCTACATTAAATCCAAACATTGGATGAGAAGAGAAAATTATAAAAAAAAAGGGGAGAAATAAAGGCTTACCAAGAATCAAAAGCTAAAGAAACAAATGCCACTAATGAGCCACAGATGCTTCTGAGAATATCCTCTCTTCCATCCATAATGTGGATGATCTATTTGATAAGATAGTGCTCAATCTTGTCTAAACTATTTTCCTTCTCTCTCACCGATCAAAGCCGACCTCCACCTAGTCTCTACTGAAGAAATCAAATCATGTAGATAGAAAAATAACAAGTCATGCTGCTTTATGGCATGTCCATTTAAAATGAGATGGCACTATAGTTCTGTGTTGGTACAAATATTTCATCCAAGAAGGAAGAGACTAAAGTCTTATAAATTGTTAACCATCCATATAATACATTCTCATAAGCCAACAACATTACCCTAGAAGGTAGCATGTGCAGGTTTAGAAAATGAAAGAATGGTGTAGCACAAAATAATTGAATTATTTTTTGAGTGAAAACTACCATGGGCTTGTGTGTATGATTGATGCAATCATTTGCTAATTCGGTATGTTACCTGAGAGGATGTGAATATCCTGGCATATAACACTCCAAATAATGTCCATAAGGGATGTGAATATCTTGGCACATTAGGGGTTGTCAACATTTTAAACATATTATATAAGAGATGCCATAAAAATTAATAGAAAATGATATTTACAAAATGTGGCTCAGGACATGCAAAGATAATGTCAGTTGAGCATCACGATTACAAGAGAAAAAAATTAATTTTATAGTTCAACTCTTGTCTCCAAGCAGTGCTCAATCAATAGGTAGCCTATCATCATTGCCACAAACTTAAAATGTTTCATAACAAAGTGGATAAAATAAAAATTTTTGTAACTATAAAATTTCTGAACTTAGAATAATTGGATTTAACTTTTATTATTTGGATAATAATAAGACCCATGCATCCAAAAATCACCCATAATAGGTAGCTATCAAAATAATGGCACACCTGATTTGATACGAAGTTATAAAAAAGAAATAGAAGAACATAACAAGCAGACCCCAGCCAACATCCATCACACAAACTCCAATAGAGTTCTACATAACATACCTGAAATAAGCTTTATTTTTTTATAATAAAGAAAGTAAAATATGGTAGTATATAGAGATCAACATAGATAAAGGTCCTAAATAGAGAAATATCATAGCTATCAACATCCCAAACCATAGTATCAATGAATCCAACAAAAACCTATATCATGAACACATCTCAACACAATGCTATAATAACTATTCCATTCCACTAACAAAAAACCAGATAAGAGACAAGTGGGATAAATATGAGAGCTACAAACTCTATATAGGGTGATCAGTTTTAAATCCAATATCATCATTGTTCAGGTTTACTATCGCTAGATATAGATTGGGCCTTACAAATCATTAAATACAAAGAACCTGTAAAATATACAAACTGAACTTGTATATGATAGCAACATGGATGAAAATGACATCAACGTGGATGGTAAGCCAGCTCACATCTCTCATCAAGGAATTAACAAAGTTAAAACTAGTAATCACAAATCTTTCACTATCCACATTGAATTGGATGCCACAAAACATCAAGTTTAGGAAATTTTCCACATTCTCACTAATAATTATTGCAAACAAAATCATTACCACATCAAGTTTAACAAGGAATATAGACAAGTATGTTTTGCTATCACAAACTTGTCAACTAAAAAACCTATCAATTATAACAAATAACCCCACAAGAACAAGTTTCTTTTGCCAACACAATCTATGAAATGAATTTATGCACACCTAGATATGAGACAATCTTAAAAAGCATCAATCGAAGACCAGTTTAAACATAGGATTTAGAAAAGTGTTGATGTAATGACCCAGAAAAGAAAAAAAAAAAAAGGATTGGAGCCCTGCCGGTCCACCTGCTAGACTGGCCCAGACTAGTGTTGCCCATCGTGTAGCCCAGTCGAGCAGGGACGAGCTGGCGAACGGGCACGCGGACGCGAGTGCATGATCGTGCAACACAAGCGGGCGAGCGGGTGCGAGTGACGCGCAGGCGGGCACGACGCATGGGCACACGACGCGCGGGGCACGGCCCACGCCCACGCGCACAGCTTGCGCGCATTCTGGGCTCGGCCCAAATGGATGCAGGCGATGCTGAGACATTTCCCCATCGTATCCTGGGCATTTCCCAGGGGTTTCTTGCGGTCCACCACGGTCTACGCCCTTTCTGCTTGATGTGGACCATTCGATCACTCGATCAAATGGCTGGGATGAGTCCGACTAAGTTTAGGCTTGACCAAAGGCTTTTGGATTTAGATTTTGATGCGATTTGAGGCATCGATCTCATATCAGATAGCCGGGAAGATATCTTGATGATTTTGGACTTCCCAGATGATGATTGAGATGGTTTTGGATTGATTTTGTTTCTTTTTTTAACCAGAGATGTCGAGGATTTTTATTTAGGAGGGCCAATAGTGCAGAGAGCCAGAGAGCCTAGAAGAGAGGAGAAGAGGAGAGAGAAAGATAAGGGAAAAAGAGGAGAGAGGAAGAAAGAAAGAGAAAGAAGAGAAGAGAGAAAGAGGAGAAGATGAGTATAGAGATGATTGGAAAGTCCCCTTTCTTGGAAATTATGAGGATAGAATTTTACGGATGGACTACTGATAAAATTTTGGTAAAATATTTTGAATTTTTATAATTGATTTAGGATTATTATTTACATTAAGAGTTATTTATGGGAATAATCTCCTGAGCAGGAAGTGTTGAGCGAACTCCGGGTATAGATTGATACCAGATATTTTGGATTAGCGATTGAAATTACTAGTATGATCATATGGAAACCTTACTAGGCTGTAAAGCTCACAGCCCTACTTTCCTCTTTCACAAAGTCGTGCAGATATTCGGGCTTGGTGATGAATGAGATTTTTTTTTGAGGTAAGTGACTCTTGTGTACCTAGGCATTGCATGATCTCTAGGATAAAACCTAGGGTATGTGCGACCATTCACGTAGCCGATTCCGGTGCTGGATTTGGGGCATGATAGAGTGGTATCAGAGCTTAGGTTATGATCATTTGGGATGGTGATACAAGTGATTAAAATAATAATAATATGTTGGTTATTAGAATATGTCAAAAATAGTGTTAGAGCTTAGGTTGGGATGATTTGGGACTGTGGCATAAGTGATTATAATAGATATGAGTGGTATTTAATTCAGGTCATGAATGTTTGAGATTGTGACATAAGAGATTAAGAAATTAACATGATGATTAGTAAGACATGACATAAATTTTTGGAAGGATTTATTTAATGAACCTAGATGGTTTAGTAAATTATATCAGAGTGCACAGTGGAAACGTAGTGATTTAAGAATATTAACTCTAACTTTTGAAGTGTTATGATGGGACCAGTGATTTAGATTTCAATCAAGTCAATTACGAGGATGAAATTATTTTAATGGGAGGAGAATGTAACGACCCGAAAAAGAAAAAAGATGGATGGAGCCCTGCCGGCCCACCTGCTGGACCGGGCCAAACCATTGCATGGCCCAGCACACAGCCCAGTCGAGCAGGGGTGAGCTAGCGAACAGGCGCGGCATGTGCGGGCGCGCGGATGCGAGCGCAAGAGCTTGCGATGCAGGCGGGCGAGCGGGTGTGACCGACGCATGGGCATACACGACACGTGGGCGCGCGACGCACGGCCCAGGCCCACGCGGGTGCTGGGCTTGGCCTAGTTGGAGGCGAGCGATGCTGAGGTGTTTCCCCATCATATCCTGGGTTTTTCCCAAGGGTTTCTCGCGGTCCACCGTGGCCTATGCCCTTTTTGCTTGATTTGGACTGTCCGATCGCCCGATCGAATGGCTGCGATGAGTCCAACTGAGTTTAGGCTTGATCAGAGGATTCATATTTTGATGCAATTTGAGGTGTCAATCTCAGATCAGACGGCCGGGAAGATATATTGATGGTTTTGGACTTCCCAGATGATGATTGAGATGGTTTTGGATTGGTTTTGTTCCTCTTTTTAACCAGAGTTGTCGAGGATTTTTATTTAGGAGGGCCAATAGTGCAGAGAGCCAGAGAGCCAAGAAGAGAGGAGAAGAGGTGAGAGGAAGAGAAGGGAAAAAGAAGAGAGAGGAAGAAAGAAAGAGAAAGAAGAGAAGAGAGAAAGAGGAGAAGATGAGTTAGAGAGATGATTGGAAAGTCTCCTTTCTTGGAAATTGTGAGGATAAAATTTTATGGATGGACTACTGATGAAATTATGGTAAAAGGTTTTGGATTTTTATAATTGATTTAGGATTATTATTTACATTAAGAGTTATTTATGGGAATAGTCTCTTGAGCAGGAAGTGTTGAGCGAACTCCGGGTATAGATTGATACCAGATATTTTGGACTAGCGGTTAAAATTACTGGTGTGATCATATGGAAATCTTACTGGGCTGTAAAGCTCACAACCCTACTTTTTTCTTTTACAGAGTCGTGCAGATATTCGGGCTTGGTGATGAATGAGATTTTTTTTGAGGTAAGTGACTCTTGTGTACCTAGGCCTTGCATGATCTCTAGGATAAAACCTAGGGTTTGTGCGGCCGGTCGCGTAGCCGATTCCGGTGCTGGATTCGGGGCATGACAGTTGAAAACCATAAACTTATATCAACTTATTCCATATCTAAAACCTATAATCACAAATGAGTAAATTAAAGCATGCATCACTTTACAATATCACCATATCTCATACCCTCATTGAAATACAAGGAAATCTAAAGTAAAACAACACATAGATTAAGCAACTGGCACATAAAGATAAATGATATGAATACATCTTGTAAGAAAGGAGCAGTACCTCGAAACTTTGATTGCAAGAAATTCCTCGCCATCAAGTTAAACATAGCATACAAAAGGGTTGTCAACAACATAAGCATAATAGCATAGAAGAGGCTTCCAACCACAATACTTAATATAACACACAAGGGGCTGCCAACAAATATTGAACAACCCTTCTTTATAATTTTCCAATTATGAATATCAAAATAGTCTCTCAAAATCATTAGTATCAATAAAAAATGAACAAAAGATAAATAACATACAATTATAGGCTCAGAAGGAGTTGCCAAGAAATTAAACATATCTCAGAAGAGCCTGCCAACAAGTTAAACACTATATATAAGGGGCAGCCACCAAGTTAAACATTAGTAGTGATGGCTTAACAAAATTGAAGTAGTTGTAACAAATTCAAAACTATGACATGACAACAACATAGTATTTACATTATCAATTAATACATGGATAAAGAAGCACCATATGCAGAGCATCATAGAAACTGTAAGTACATAAACCAATGAAGTTTTACAAAATATGCTACCTTGAAATGGTACATATAAAATTCATAACAACCATAAGTTGAAACTAAATATATCTAGCTAGAAATCCAAGTAGAAAGCCTACAAGAAAGGCAAGTACAACCAACATTAATGTATTACAAAGTGCACACACATTCATGGGGTGGCCAATAAGGTACTTTCTCTTTTTAAACTTAATTTCATCAAATTATTCGAGGGAGGGATTATAAGGAGTTTGTACATAGCTCTCAAATGCAGCAATTATCTCTTCTATAGTTTTAAACTTCTTATATAAGGCATGCTTGAACTTGTTAACTTCACGCTGACACTCTGGCCAAGACTCATAGATCCCTCATGTATTCCCCCTGAAAATCATATAGAATCTTTCCAAAGACATCACTATAACTCAATGAAATGAACCTTGATTTCCTGTATTTATGTGCAACCAAAATAAAACTCAGTATGCATAATAATATAAACTATGCTCTAATTATTCTTTTTTTATATAATAAGTTATGAAATAATTAGTATAAAAATGAAGTTAATTAAAGGATCCCAGTTAAACTACTTCGTTGGTTATGAGCAACCCATAGTCTATTAGCTATCAAATTATACAGTTCTTTACCTCTATGGGATTCGTTGTCTCCTATAATCAAATAAGGGTCGACATCATTCTCAACCTGGTCAGTAGGCAAGGATTTTATTGGAAAGTTGAAATATTTATCATTCCTTTGGTTGCATCATGTGAAGATATGAATGATGTAACAAGCCATAACAACACATTTTTTTACCTTGAAGAGATATGGGATGGGACTTCTAAGAACTTATATTACTTTTTCAGAATACCAAAGACCTTTTCTATATAATTTTGTAGTTGTGCATGTCGATGGTTGTATAGATCTCTAGAATTGGAATATTGTTGTGCTTGAGGATTGTTAAAGGTATTTAGTGGTACCTATTACACCAAAATGGACCAAGCAACTTGTCTGTGTTGGCATATCCCGAGTCAACAAGATAATATTTTTCTATACCCCACCGTGCAATGTAAAAATGACTAGAAAAGTCTTTAAAAAATAAATAATATAAAATTTAAGAGTATATGGATACCTCTGGTACATTAAATCCTCTAACTTGACACACCAATAGAGTACCATCATGTTGGTAACTGATCCCTTCCATCCAGTACAAATGAAAAGGAATGAGTGATCAAATGAAACCGTAGCCATAATATTTTGCAAAATGGTGCCCTTTCAATTGTAAAAGCAGGGTTGTTTGCTCTTCTTGATTAAGGCAGGCATATGTGTATCACCAACCATGCCAATATCACTCTATGATACAACCATGTTAAAAACTTCAGCTATAAAGATGGTAATTAAGGACCAAGGTTAGGTAAGTTCAAAGGTACCATAAAATAAGGATGGAAATGGTTATTTTCATGGATGCATGGATACACACCTAATTCCTTGCCAGGTTGGACTATAAACTCTTGCTTCAATAAACAAATGGCTTTCAATACATTGTTAAAGTGTCATGATATTATCTCTCTTGAATGTTGAAAAGTTTTGGCCAAAACTTTATTAGTGACATTATGACCTATGCAGTACAGAAAATATGCTAGTTGCTCCTATGTCATGACATTACAGGTATTAGTGTTGATCCCTGGAATGATTTTGATGATCATAAAATATTGGAGCATGTATTTGATACCAACTCTTTTCAATTACTTAAGTAGTTTTGCAGGAAATTGGTTACCTTTAGTTTAAAATAGTTTTCAAACTGATTTGAGGGTAATGCAATTTTGTATAAAGTTTTATGAACTTGAACTTGTAAAAGCCCTAGTTTTATTAATTTGGAAATCTTGTAAAATGGGCTAAAAATTGTAAAAATTAAAGGTATGTAGATTAGCTTCTATTTGATTCAATGTTGAAGAGTTTTGGAGAGCTTGAAGCATTTTTTTTAAGATTTGCAAGAGCTGACTCTTGGATCAAGAGCTGACTCATGGTGGCATGGCACGGAGGAAGTTTCAATGTTTCAGCATCAAGAGCTGACTCCCATCCTAAGAGCCGACTCATGGAAGAAAGTATTTTTCTAAAGCCTGAGACCTCGAGCCGACTCCTGCCCCAAGAGCTGACTCGTCCAGAGTTATGTATTTTGAACATCTGAGAACTCGAGCCGACTCTGTCCTGAAGAGCCGACTCTAGGTATTCATGATTTTGACTTAACTGAAGGCCAGAGCTGACTCCAGCCAGAAGAGCCGACTCTTACAGAATTTCTTTTTAGACTGTCTGAGACTTCGAGCCGACTCGTGGAGCCATTTTCTGCACTCCAACGGCTAGTTGCTGAAGTTGAAATTTGAACTCCAATTCGTCTCCAACAACTATTTCACGAATCCCTAGGCTTTACAATGACCATATCTCTTGGAAAACTATAAAAGGGATTGTTTTTGAAGGATTAAACAATGATTAGAGCTTTATTATAGAATTATCTTGAGATATTGAAGAGCTTTCAAGTCATTCACCTACCTACCTCAAAGAGCTTTCAAATTGGATTCAAAGCTTCACCAACTCTACTCCATCATTGAATCTACTCATTAAAGAAGGAAAGAAGCAGCCTGAAGAGCATTAAAGAGCATTCAAGGCTTGACTTCATTGTGATCTACATCGGCAACACTTAAACAAACTTGGTTTGTTGTAGTTGCTTGTTTATCATTTATTTATCTTTGTTTTCTCTCTAAGAACAGCAAGGGGCTGTATCTTAAGAGAGGGTTGAAAGTTTTAGGTGAACCATATAAAACCTAAGTTGGGTTTCTTGGTAATCCCGGTATAAAACCAAGTGTTTGGGTTTTCTTTAGTGATCCCATTTAAAACCAAAGGGTGTTAGGGTTTCTTTGGTGATCCCGGTAAAACCAAAGTATATAGGTTTGGATTGTGAGCCTAGTAAAACAATCCGACTGTATTCCGGTCGGAGGATATAGTGGAAACTTCAAGTGGTGCTTGGGTAGTGGACGTAGGAGCCGGTTGCTCTGAACCACTCTAAATCTCTTTATGTTTGTGATTGTGTTCTTATTGAATTATTGCTTTTACTTGATTACTTCCGCATTGCATATTGCACCACAACACCAAAAGAATTTGAAAGTGCACATTATTGTGAAAAGTTTTTTTTAATCCCAATTCACCCCCCTCTTGGAAAGCCACCTGGGCAACAATTAGCTATTAGGCCACATGATATAAGCAACTCTTCTAGTTGTAAGAACATAGTATTTGTCATTCTAAAGTGATCATAACCCCTATCCGGATGGCTACTCAATATGTCTATTATGAGTTTGTGACCTGAGAATGTATGGGTTCGATAAGGGATCTTCCAAATTACATTACAATCCTGGACATTAATGATTCCATTACTTATCAGTGTAGTTATCACGTCTTGCCAATAATTATCCTAATATATTAAAAACTTCATCAGCTCATGCAAGGTATCCATCTATTCAAAAAGGAGAGCAATTAATGATTACACATTTGCATTCAAGTATGTTGACAGACATTAATGATAGATAGTAAAATATATTAACATACAAGTAAGTATCTTAACAAACCCGTTCATATTCATAACAAAAATAGGGCTACTAGAAACATATCTCACTTATGGAGATTAAATATATATAACTCTTGTTTTCCAAAATAACTGTCCATTAACCAGAGAATACAAATATATTAAGGCCAACCATAACTGTAAAACTCATCTGGATGGGTTGGAGGTGCAGATGTGCTAGGCATGAAAGTCCGGGGGCTACCATGAGGAGACTGGGTATTATTCTGAGAAGGGCTACCATGATTGCTTGGCTTGAATGACTATTCCATGATAGGTTTAAGCCCCCTTGATTAACAGCATGCATGGAAGGAGGCATAAAAATATGTGGGCCACCTTGATTGACTCCATGAATTGGAGGAGGCATGAAAACATTAGGGACATGACCATATGTTCTGGAAGGGGTTGTCATGGAAGGTGGGAGATGGTAGAACTCAACCATTTATTTTTCAGCCAAGCTTCCAATAGTGGCCCTTCGTAATGCATAAAAAACCATTGATTTATCTTATTCTTAAAGGTCTCCCCTACTACTTGGCTTGAATGACTGCTGTTGCCCAGCATAGCAACCCAAGAGGGGGGGTGAATTGGGTTTTTTTAAAAAATTAAAGCAAATATGTGCTGCACTTTAAAGTATTTGTGAAGCAATGCAAATGAGCGTACAATGAATAAGATGCAATGCTATGAATATGAGCAGCAAATGCAAGAGAGCAAAGAATGCACACACAAACACAAAGATTTATAATGGTTTAGTGCACACCAAGCACCTACATCCACTCCCTTAGCTATCCCTTGGAAATTTCATTATAATCAACCTAGATTACAACCAACTTATTTTCAAGGGCTCACAAGTCAAATCCAAAATTGGTTTTCTTACTTAGGCTCACCAACAACCTTTACTCAAGCCAACCTAGGCTTGGATTCTAATTCATGGCTTGGAGGCTTGGATTCCAATTCATGGCTTGGAAGGGCCTAACACCTAGTTTCAAACATCCTTGAAACTAGTCACAATAAATAAAATCAGAGATATAAGAATAAAGCATAAGCAAACTCTCTTAAAGAGTAGAAAGTAGAATCTTTGAAGCTCTTGATGATTGCTTGACTTGTCTTCTCTTTGGAATCACTTCAAACACCACTTTTGGAATGCTGATTTGAAGGCTTGGAAGCTTTTTCAGTGGGAATCTTTTCTTTTGCTCTCTTTTTGACTTTAAAAGTGAAGTTCTCAAGGAATGTCTTGTCTCTTATGAGTTAGTTCTTCATGAATGAGTTTGGTGAGGCTTAAATACTTCAAAAACATCTAAAAAATGATTTATGATCATTGGTGGAGCAAAACTAGCCATTTAGAGCTTGTAGAGTTCAAATTTAGCTCTTAAAAATTATAACCGTTCTTGCTATCAGAATCCATGAGTTGACACTTGAGTTTGTTCATGAGTTGATACTTGAGACTTTATGAGTCGATACTTGAATCAGCATGAGTCAACTCAAGGTATAAACTTCTAAAAAACCAGGGTTTTATTCTTTTTTTGTTCTCAGACTATGAGTCGACACTTGAACCATGTGAGTTCACACTTGAACTATGTGAGTAGACACTTGAGTCTTCTGAGCCGACACTTGATAAAAAAAATTCAAAATGGCATAGTTCTGTATCTTCATTTTTCTCAGGCCATGAGTCGATACTTGGTTTTTGTGAGTTGACACCTGACTTCTTCATGAGTCGACACTTGACTTCTATGAGTTGACTTAAGGCGTGCCAAAGAGATTTCTACGTGCCAGTCCTTCTGAAGTGTCAACACCTTGCATGCCATGGGTTGACACTTGACTCTTCTTCATAAAGCCCAGATTGATCTATTTTAAGGCTTTTTCAAGATGAGAAGACTTCTTATACACTGAAGATTGCTTAGCTTCAAATGAGTGCCTTTGATACTTTTATATTGAAAATTTGAGGTCTTGTATCCTGAAACACAACTATAATTGAAACATTCGTATAAAACATATACTCAACATTTTGTTAGTCATCAAAATCAAGGGCTAAAGCCAATAATCTTCACCTTTTTGATGATGACAAAACCTTGAGTATATAAGCATTCAAGTTCAATTAAGGATATTATATCACACATTCAAGTTAGCATATACTTAAAGCTCATGAAAATAGGTTCATACAATATAGTTTCATAGAGGAGAAGTGCCAAACAAGTTTGAAATTCATTTTC
Source organism: Areca catechu (assembly GCA_021397845.1). NCBI lineage: Eukaryota > Viridiplantae > Streptophyta > Magnoliopsida > Arecales > Arecaceae > Areca > Areca catechu. Next base: position 155,059,978 of record CM038039.1, on the reverse strand, counting down.
TCTCCCCCTTTGTGAGTTAAGTTATGAAATATTTTAGAATTTTTAGAAAATGCTTATATAGAACTTACTCCCTCTTTTTTTCAACATTAAATATTAAAAGGAGTATTCTTCCCCTAAATTAATGCATTTTATCATAGAAAAGCATACAAAGTTGGTTGGGGCGATGATCCTACAACTGATATCAGAGCAATTTGATAGAAAGAAGAGTAAACATGAAACAAAAGTGAACTTTCATAAATGTAACAGAGTTTTAGTACAACAAAAATGCTTACATAAGATAAGCATAAACTGAAATATAAGTATAACAGATAAGCAAAAGTACAATCAAAGACTATAATCACAATTGATGTCTGTGAGGCTACTCCTCATCAGACGGAAGCTCAAAGTAAATAGGAGCCACACATCGAGTCCTAGAGGTTGAAGGCCTAGGGGTCTTATGGGTTCGGCTTCTAGTCCTAGTAGAAGGTCCAAAACGGGGTACAACCTTGGAAGATCTAGTAGAAGGAGGAGAAAAGGTCTCTGTTGGTGTCAAGAAAGTTGAGACAGTGTCAAGCTGAGCATCTATAGGAGCATCTAGTGTCTGAGTCTCCCTGCTAACAATCTGATAATCTCCAACTCTGTTATTACTGCCATCACTATCATCATCAAGAATATCTATACCTCTATCATCATCACCACCTCCATCTCTGTCACCACCACCTGGAGTGTCATCATGAGTATCATGGTGGTCATCATCATCTACGGGCGGAGGAGGTGGAGGTCCTGAAGGTGCTGTCGGAGGAAAAAGAGATCATAGAAGATCATGAATCTCAGTGAAGCCAGCCTCCATCATCTGCCTGATACCTAAGATCTGATCATCTATGTGTGCTCTCAGTCCCTATACCTCCATCCTGAGCTGTGTAGTCCTGACTGCCAATGCAATGACTTCTGCTTTGACCTCAGTGATATGATGTCTAATATCCTCCTCAAAGGTAGGCTCTGTAGTGGCACGGGAAGCAGTAGCTGGAGAAGGAACTGGTGTTGGAGTGGCTGGCTCAAATCCTGAAGCTGGTATTGGTGCGGGTCTCGAAGGTGTAAGATGCTCTGCAGGTCCAGAAGGTCCTGCCTCTGCTGCTCGTAGCTTATCCTCCTCATCTGGCTCCTGACCAAACTCCTTGCATACCCATCTGCCAGCAATCATCCTATATCCCATACGATGTAAAGATCGCTCGTCATACACATTAGTGTGAAGTATATCCTTGGAGGTCTCCTCCTCCAAAAGAACATGGTAAGCTCTAGATAGATGAGTCAAACCCATCCCATATGATAGATAGAGATGATGCTAAGTCGTAGCCTCTCCTATCTGGCTCATCATCAGGGTTAGGATGTTGACGGTAGTCCTTTGTGTGAGGCAGACCATCAACATAAGCTCCCGCTCCATGATAAAGTCGAAGCGATCAGTCTTCGACAGAAGTATCCTCGCAATGAAGTGATGGAGACGCATCTCGACTGATAACTAATTTGCAGGATAGTAGTCACACCGCGTACATCATCTCTGATGGGGGACTAACTAGATGTGAAGATGAAATGATGATGCAAGTGATTTTTAGGGTTTTGTGATTTTTAGATTTTAATGGTTTTCTTTGGATTCCTGAAAAAAAAGTAAGAGTTGATCTTGGGTTCTATAATAATAAGAACTATCAAGCAAGTAAGTAGTCCCTAAACAATGATAAAGAGAGGACCCCAGGATTGAGAAACCCCATAGGACTTAGCTCTTTGATCAAGACCTACTTAGGAGTCAGGAGGCAAACCTCAAAGATCTGAAGCACCCGATGCAGAGATCGCTCACTTTGGCGGATGCGGCCTGGATGATCGAGCTGTCAACCCTGCGGAGGTGCCGGCTAGCTATTCGAAGATCTCGATGGCAAAGGCAATCGTCTCCATACTCATGTCACCTGGAGGACCTGCAAGCATTCAAAGAAGATAAAGGTTAAGTTTCAATCAGAAGGAAAGTAATGGAAGAATGGAAGAAAGAGTTGTTGAAGTAATGGTGGAGTTCTTCTTGATTCGGAGTCGGATGATGGAGTTGCGGAAGTGACGGTAGTTTGAGGCCTCACACCTCTCGACGCCCGAAGGCAAAGGTGTTCCCTCACGGAGATCGACGTTCCTAGTGAACGAAGGCAACTAGAAAGAGGTTGGACTCAAGAAATGTATTTTTCTTTTCATTCATTAAGATTAGCCTTACAAAGGAAGGGTTAGGTCCTTTAAAAGACACCTTGGGACCCTTTTGAAATTCAAATGAAAAATTACAAGAATTCTTGAATGGACACCCAAAACCTTTGACTTTCTTCTCTCCTTGGCCGACCAAGAGCTGATTTGATTGGGTGTGGCATGATGCAAGGTTTGGAGGAGAGATCTTGGTGCCTTGAACTTGGAAAAGTAGCTTTTTTGTTTTGGAAGAAAGCATGAAGTGAGGCTTGGAGCAAGGCATGTGTTCTTCTTCCTTCCTTGGTTGTGCATCCCCTTTTGGTACAAGGCATGACATGGGGAGTGTGAAGTGGAGGTGCCCATGGATCTTGTCTCTTCCTTCCAAAGAGGTTCAAACAATTTGGGAAGAAGACTTGATTGGAGTGCTTGAAGCAAGGGATTTGAATTCCCAGCTTCAACTTCCCTTTGACCTTCTCTTTGGCCGACCACCCTTACTTGGAAAAGAACTTGATAGGGGGAGGGAAAGAGGGCTAGTGTCAAGTGATGTTGTCTTCCTTTAAGCCTCCAAAATTCAGATTTTGTGTCACCCACATGGCCAAGTGAAGTGGCACCACATAGGATGATGATGTGGCATCCCAGGGTTGATTTGGCATCCATCATATCTTGGCCCAAAAGTGACTTGGTTTTAAGACCAATCTAGCTTGGGCCCAAACTTCCAACAGACTTAGACTGGACTCGATTTATGACTGGACTCAGTACAGGACACAATTTGATCCAATTGGTCAAATTACAGACTAGACATGAGACTTAATTCAAAGCAAAAAAAAATTACAAGGTTGAGACTAGTATTGAAGCTTTATTACAAGACTCGAAAATTGAAGCTCTAACCAGAGGTCTGGTGCCCACACCAGTCTCTCTCCAATATGCACTGAAATGTCGCCTCTCTATCTCCAACACACATAGTAGCAATCCCATGACAAGGAATGTCCTAGACTTTGCTCAATATGTCCTCAAAAACTGGAATCACCAAGCCTCTAACTGTAGCGCTCCACATCAATCCACTGGTAGCCAGACTCCCATAAAACTCTTTGATGAGATACGAATAATACTTCTCCTTCATAGTATAGAAGGAGGTCAAACTAGTTGCTCCAAGAATCTCTCCAAGATGAAAACCCTCACGGTCGAAGAACTCCAAGTCTACACGTCGTCCAGCTGCGATGATTTTCCCTGACACTCTCTACGGTGGGGGACCGTGGGGGAGGAACTCTCTCCTGCTCATGCTGCTGACCTCTGGCAGGGTCACACTAAGACTTGGTTCTCCTTTCGGTAGAACCTTGGCTTAGTCTCTTCTTAGAGACAACTTGTTTGCAGGGTTCCATAACACCAACAATGGGAAAGACAAAGAAAGGAATGACTGAATGGGAGAAGGCCAAAGAAAAGAGAGGGAGGATTGGGTTTGGTGTGGACCAAAGAGGAAAAAACAGTGGGAAGAAGGAGTGAATCCAAGTGAGAATTGGCCAAAGAGTGGATCAAAATGAGAGGGAAAGGTTTGAGGAAGAATGAACACAGATAAATCCAATAAAAACATGGGCTGAACTACAAGAAATCAAGAATGAACTGAAAGAGAGGGAATGCACGAGAATCGGGCTGAAATCCACGAAAAAATCATGGAAAAGATAGTGAAAAATGGATAAAATGAGAGGGGAAAGCGAGGAAATTACCAAAAAATTGAGGACAATGATGAAAGATCACTATTCTGGGACCAAAGTGATGTTGGGGGACCACTAGGGCAAAGGAAAGACAAAGGACAAGTGGCTATATAATGAACTGAAGATGCCTTAAAAACTCAGATTTTTGATCGTGAGTCGACACTTTGATTTTTGTCAAGTGTCGACACTTGGCATGAGTCGACATGGCCAAAAATCAAGTGTCGACACCTGGCCAGAAAATCCAAAAAAAAATTTAATGAAATTTCCAAAAACATAAGGTTTCTATAGATGGGTTTAAGACATAAATGAGATAATTTTAAGCATAAGAACAAGATTTGAAAGAGTTCTATACAAAGGGATGGATGATACCTAACTCTCTCCTAATCATGCAAAATCTTTCTTTACTCAGGGATTTTGTGAAAATATCAGCTAATTGACTATCAGTACACACAAATTCAAGCATCACATTAGAGTTTTGTACATGATCTCTTATGAAGTGATGTCTTATTTTAATATGTTTGCTTCTTGAGTGTTGAATAGGATTTTTGGTCAAATTAATTGCACTAGTATTATCACATCTTATGGGTGTCTTAGTTAATTTGATGCCAAAATCCTCGAGTTGTTGTTTGATCCATAGAATTTGAGTACAACAGCTTCCAACTGCTATTCCGCCATAGATAGAAAAACTGAATTCTATTTCTTGCTACTCCATGAAATCAAATTAACTCTAAAAAATTGACACGTTCAACTTGTACTTTTTCTATCAAGTTTACACCCAGCAAAATTAACATTAGAATATGCAATCAATTCAAATGATGAATCTCTAGAGTTCCAAAGTCCAATATCTATAGTGCCAGATAAGTATCTAAATATGCATTTAATAGCCAATAAATGAGACTCTTTATGAGCAGACTGATATCTTGCACACATACACACACTGAACATTATATCTGGCCTACTTGCAGTCAAATATAATAATGAACCAATGATGCCTCTATATAATTTTTGATCAACATTCTTACTTGATTCATTTTTGTCAAGTTTACAAGAGGAGCTCATAGGCATACCTAATGGTTGTAAGGAACTATTCCTAGGGATGATACATGCATTTTAAAACTTTTCTAAAGGCATGAAGCAGCGAAAAGCGATAAAACCATTTTATCTATAGATGTTAATCTAATTAACACAACCCCCTACCAAAATCTAGATGCATCTAGAATAATGTAAATATGAAATCATGTATCCATAGTATGAAATATGAAACTACTCATATAACCATACAATAATACAGTAAAAGATAATATGTTTAACATATAATCTAAAAGAGTACATGGACGACGATCACCAGGAAATCACCAACTGGAAGAAGAAGAGGCGGCAGTAGTTTTGGATGGTACTTCTCCTGGGTGAACGAGGGCCTCTGCAAAGTGATAATATCGCCAAGCACAGTACTACAATAAGGACCACAGAGCTTTGCCAGCAGCACAAGCATGTTGCATCTACAGGTCGTTCACACCATGTAGCATAGTTTCTTCTCCTTCTCTTGAGGTGCTAGCCTCTCCAAAAATGATGTCGGTAGCAAGGACTGCTTCTTCAACTCCTTGAAGAAGGATGGACTCAGTCTTCAACTTCTTGAAGACCCAGTTGCTGAAGCATAGCTGGAACAGGGACCTAAGACCTTTCCCAGATCACTATGTCCCTAACCTTCAACAGAAGGTAACACACAAGGTTCCCTCCCAAAACTCACTCAACCTTGAGATCCAATCTCTCAATCTCTCATAGGTCAAAGAAGATCTCTTCCAAAGGAATGGAGAGAGTCTCAACCTTAAAACAGGTGGAATGGGAAATCAGATCCTTAAGTGTGAACCATTCACCTTCCTGAGCCCTGTTTTTATAATAGCAACCCCCAAAATCATTAAGAGGGCTAATGAGAGATTAATGGAGAGTTATGAGTCTCTTGGGATTCTTGGAACTTTTGAAATTCAGCAACCGATCAGCATAAAAACTAAAAACTCTCCTCATTAATGTCCACAACGATTGCAGCGATTAATGAAGTAGTTTCAGTTTTTGCCAGAGCCTATCAGTCGAGTCGACTCGACTATTTGAGTTGACTAGACTCAAGTCGACTCATCCAGATGAGCTGGCTCGAACATAGGTTTGATAACATCTTGTCAAACTAGTCCAGAATGATTTTCAATTGTTTGCATGCCAACAAAACAAGAAGAAACCATCGGTGCGTGATCCCATAGGTTCAAACACTAAATCGGTAGCATGAAAACATTTTCAGTACCAGCCAAAGTCGCCATCTAGCAATGACACCCGATGTCCAGATAGGTTGAAGGTTGTAGAGCAACATGAACCTGTCAAATATGGAATAGCATTGAACTTATTCCTTAAACCTTCTAATGCTCCGAATGGCATAGGGTTAAATTGCCCAACCCTAATTAGTCCATCTGAATATGTCTCAAATAAAGAATCCTTGTAACTCCTTACAAGGAATGCCCTGGCCAAGGTCTTTCTCAATTGAGGCATATTAAGCATTCAATCAAATCATTTGGAGATATCAATCCTATCTCGATCCTACTACCACTATATAAGTACTTGACTGTACCCAGTAATCTTCCATCACCGGATTAGAAAATCGAGTAGTCCGGCACCTAAGCACAGTGAGTTGTTTGCAAGCTACCATAGTGATCTCTAGTCAAAGGAATAATTCATGTCCATATTCTAATGCAAGACTCCTCTTCGGCATAAAAAGAATCCCGCATGAGAGTCATGTTCAGTGAAGTATCAAACACAACACCGATGTCATACCAGCATCTCCATGCTACTTGGTTAAGAGGATAACCATCTCCATGCTACTTGGTTAAGAGGACAACCAACAGATATGATATCAATGACCTACTCTCGATACACCATTATCATGAAATAGTGTATCCTTTGATCGCGAACCAGTTTATGAACTATATGATGTATCTTCTCTATATCGCATACAAGGTAGCTTAAAGGACATCATCACACAAGAGTTCAATTAGGAAGATGACATGTGATGAACAACCAAAATAAACTTTTTATTCAATTCAATAATTCATATACATATACATGAGTTGCACAACTGTCTATAGCCTAGACGATTGGCTTCAGGACACAATTACCAACAATGGTCCAATATTTTTTATTCCAAACTTCTTTAAGATTTCTCTTGTATACTTAGCTTGGTTGATGAAGATCCTCTCTTTTGTTTGCTTGATCTGGAGTCCGAAGAAGAAATTAAGCTTTCCTATCATGCTCATCTCGAACTCTCTTGGCATTAACTTTACAAACTCTTGACAAAGACGTTTATTAGTAGCACCAAAAATAATGTCATCAACATAAACTTGTACTACTAAGAGATCATCTTTCTTCTTTTTCTAAAATAATGTAGTGTCTACATTTTCTCCAGAAAAATTATTTTTAAACAGAAATGAACTCAATCTATCATACTAAGCTCTTGAAGTTTGTTTCAAACCATACAAATCTTTATAAAGTTTGAAAATATGATTGAAAAATTCATGATTTTCAAAACCAGGGGGCTGATCTATATAAACTTCTTCAATAAATCCATTTAGAAAAGCACTTTTGACATCCATTTAAAATAATTTAAAATCCATAAAACATGCAAATACTAATAATAGTCTAATTACCTCAAGTCTAGCAGCAGGAGCAAAGGTTATATCAAAATCAATCCCTTTATCCTGATTATATCCGTTAGCAACTAGCCTAGCTTTATTTCTAGTAACTACTCCATTTTCATAAAGTTTATTTTTGAAAATCCATTTTGTACTAATTATTGAAATATTATAAGGTCTTTCAACTAAAGTCCAAACATTATTCTTTTTAAATTTATTTAGTTCATCTTTCATAGCATTTATCTAATTTCAATAATTTTTAGCTTCTTAAATAGATTTTGGTTCTATTTGAGAAACAAAAGTTAAGTAATTATTGAGTCTCAGGTGGTGCATTCATGGCTAGTTAGGTCAACGTACATGTGTTGATCTGGTCTATCATGATTTTTCATGATGTGTCTAGGGCTAGGATTGAGTCCGATATGAGTCCTAGGTGTTTATGCTCAGTTTTGGTCAGTCTGGATCTTAGGGTCGGCTCTTCTGTGGTAAGAGTCGACTCTGTTGGTTGGCACGTCTCAGAACAAGTGATTGTGATTTGGACAAGTCAGCTCGAATGGATTAGAGTCAGCTCGGATGCACAGTCAGGAAACCTATAGTTTGGACGAGTCGGCTCAAATATATTTGGGTCGGCTCGGATGGACAGTCAGGAAACCTGTGGTCTGGATGAGTCAGCTTGAATGGATTTGAGTCATCTCAGATGGACAGTCAGGAAACCTGTAGTCTGGATGAGTCGGCTCGAATGGATTTGAGTCGGCTCGGATGTCGGGTAAACTATTTTTAACGGTGCCAGCTGGGAGGAGTTTTGTGATCTCGAGCATGTGTGACTGAGGTATATATATATTGTATTCTCATAAGAGGATGATGGTGGTGTAACAAACTTCTTAGAAGTGGAAATCCCTTTCTCTCATGAAAATTTCTCTATTTTCTCCTCTTCTATTCTTGGTGTTCTTGATCTTCACAGACCTGATTCCTATCATGATCTTCAATAGAGATTGCTGGCAGATGGTCATCCACAACCTGGTGATATGCTTCCGTATTTGCTTTGTTGATCAGGGTGTTCATTCTTGATCGGGAACAAAGCTGTTCTTGAAGACTTGGTTCATCAAATCTGGTTGGATTTGGAGTTGAATTCTCAACATTTGGTATTAGAGCAAGGTTCGTGGAAGGAAGATCTCAAGATCAGAGGGTTGGAAGTAAGGTTTCTTGCAGGTAAGGTTTTCAGATCTCTTGAATTCTTAATTGTGGTAATGGCATCAAGTGGGTTCAAAGTAGACTTTGAGAAGTACGATGGCAAGGAAAACTTCACTCTATGGCAGCAAAGAGTTAAAGATTTGCTGGTTCAATAGAGAATCTACAAAGTCTTGGTTAAAAAAAGACCGGAAAAGATTAGTGTTGAAGAATGGAAAGAGTTAGAAAAGATCATTTTCAGCACCATCAGGATGTGTTTGGCTGATCAGGTTTTGCCTGAAGTGTGCTTAGAGACTACTGCAAAAGGTCTTTGGAGAAGACTAGAGAATATATACATGGGAAAGAACATGACTAACAAGCTATGGCTGAAGAAGTAATTATATAGCTTGAGAATGCCTGAAGCAGGAGACCTAGTTGCTTACATTTAGAGGTTCAATCAGGTTTGTTCTGAGGTGATGAGTCTGGATGTGAAGATAGACGAGGAGGATCGGGAATTTTTGCTACTGTGTTCACTCCCTGGATCGTATGATGGTCTTATAACAACCTTGGTCTATGGGAAGGAAACCCTAAACTATGAAGAGGTTGTTGGTGTGCTCAGATCCAATGAGCAAAGGAAAAAGATCTGCAAAGGTAATCCTAATTCAGAGGTTCTTGCTGTGAATGAAAGGCAAGGAAGACCCAAGGAAAGAACTAGGGGAAAGTCCAAGGGCAGATCTCAGTCTCATAACAACAAAAGTGTGAAATGCTACAAGTATCGTCAACTTGGGCATATCAAGAAGAATTGTCCTCTTTGGAAGATAGAAAAGGGGGGAGCCAACACTAGTGGTGCTAATGCTTTGAAAAGCAATGGAGAAGGAGTACTGGTTGTATCAGATGGATCAATAAATTGGGAGAATACCTGGATTTTGGATTCTGCATGCTCATACCACTATACCTCACATCAGGATTGGTATTACACCTATGATAGGTCAGATGGAGGTAGTGTAAGTCTTGGTGATGATCACCCTTGTATGGTAGCTGGAGTAGGCACTATTAGGATGAGGATGTATGATGGAGTGATAAGGACTCTATCAAATGTCAAATATGTACCAGAATTGAAAAAGAATTTGATTTCTTTGGGCTACTTGGAATAGCAGGGATATGCTTTTAGTTGCCAATATGGTAGTGGATGTTTGAGAATTACTAAGGAAGCTTTGGTGGTAATGAGAGGAAGAAGACTAAGCAACAATCTATACAGGATGGAAGGCTCAGTGATAAGTGATAGTGCTGAAGTTCTTGCAGTGGCACAGGAGGAACAGTTGAAATATAAACTATGGAACTATTGAATGGGTCATATGAGTGACCGAGGGCTCATGGAGTTAAGCAGAAGAGGGAACATCCTAGCTTTGGAAAAGGATGGAAATGACCTGTGTGAGTTATGTATCTTTGGTAAATAGCATAGAGTGAAATTTGCTGTTTGTACCAAGCCAAGTGAAGGAATGTTGGATTTGGTGCACTCGGATGTATGGAGACCAGCACCTATTTTATCCAGAGGTGGAGCAAGGTATTTTGTTACCTTTATTGATGACTTCTCTAGAAAACTATGGGTGTATCTGATGAGGGAAAAATTAAATGTATTTGCCCGGTTTAAAGCTTGGAGAGCTGAGGTAGAGAAGGAGACAGGAAGACATGTAAAGTGCCTTCGAACTGATAATGGTGGGGAGTACTCTAGTACAGAGTTTAGGAGTTACTATGAGGAAAATGGTATCAAATGCTATTACACAGTAGGGATGACTCCACAGTAGAATAGTGTCATGAAAAGGATAAACCGGACACTGTTGGAGAGGGCAAGGAGTATGAGGCTACAGTCATCACTGCCAAAAAACTTTTTGGGGTGATGCTATTACTCTAGCATGTTTTCTTATAAACAGGTCCCCTCACTTCAAGTTGGATGATGGACTTCTAGAAGAAGCTTGGAGTGGGAAGAAGGTGGAGCTTGGCCACCTGAAAGTTTTTAGTTGCCCAACTTATGTTCATATGGAGGCAACTGAAAGAAGCAAGCTGGATCCTAAGTCAAAGAAAATGGTCTTTATAGGGTATCCACAAGGAGTCAAAGGTTATCTATTGTGGGATCCATAGTCTTAAAAGGTGGTGATCAGTAGGGATCCCATTTTTGATGAGAGGAGCATCTTGAAGAAACCGAGAACTGCAACAGGAAATGCAGTCAATAAGATGAATAGCAGTGAGAGCCCATCACAGGTGGAGGATAAGCCTTCAACATCAGCTAGAAATGGAGTTTTAGTTGAGGTGGAGTTAGACAGGAAAGATTCTCCAGGAGTGAAGGAGAGGCGAGAAGAATCAGCTATTCAAAGGGAAGTGCAGGAGGAGCCACGAACAATAGACTTGCAGGACAGTGCAAGGGGAGTGGCATTGCATAAGCTTCAACGCACAATCCGGAAGCCGATTGGATATGGCATGGATGAAGTAATTTCATATGCTCTTATATCTGTGAATGGAGATCCAGAAAGTTTTGTAGAAGCCATGGAAAGTCCTGATAAAGAGTCATGGATGCAAGGCATGATGGAAGAGATGGAATCTCTCAGGAAAAATCAGACATGGCAGCTGGTGCATCTACCTAGAGATGCTCATGCTATTGGCTCCAAATGAATGTTCACTAATAAATCATTACCTTCAGAGCAAGGTGGAGTAAGATACATGGCAAGATTAGTAGCAAAGGGATACTCACAGAGGGAAGAGTTGACTATACAGAAGTGTTTTCTCCTGTGGTACGCCATATTTCAATTCGGGTGTTGTTGTCTTTGGTGGCAAAACATAATTTGGAATTGGAGCAGATGGATGTGAAGACAACCTTTCTACATAGAAGATTAGAAGAGAAAATCTATATGAAGCAACCTGATGGCTTCATTGAGATTGGACAGGAGAACAAGGTATGCCTACTTCAGAGGTCATTGTATGGATTGAAACAATTTTCTCGTCAGTGGTCTCACAGATTTGATACATTTATCTTGAACCTTGGATTTCTAAGATGTGAACATGATCATTGTGTCTATGTGAAGGATGTGGATACTATGGATGCTTTGTATTTACTTCTGTATGTGGATGATATGTTGATAGCCAGCAGAAGTATGACAGCTATGAAAGGGCTGAAGAGAGCATTATCTTAGGAATTTGAGATGAAAGATTTGGGATCAGCTCAGAAAATTCTTAGAATGGAGATTTGTAGTGCAAAGGAATACTCCATTTGTCACAAGGTGGGTACATTAAAAGGGTACTCGAGAGGTTTGGGATGGAAAAGGCCAAACTTGTGGAAACACCTTTGCTAGGGCATTTTTCTTTCTCGAAAAAATAGTGCCCCCAATCAAAGGAGGAAAAAGAGTACATGGAAAGAGTTCCATATGCCAATGTAGTGGACAGTTTGATGTATTCTATGGTTTGTTGCAGGCCGGACATAGCATATGCTGTAAGCCAGGTGAGCAGGTACATGGCTAATCCTGGGAAGGAACACTGGAAGGCATTGAAGTGGATTTTGAGATATCTGCAAGGGACTCAAAGACATGGACTGGTATTTGGTGGGCAGCCTGAAGGACATGGATGGAACTCCATAGAATCATGTGTGGATTCAGGTCCTTTGGAAGGGTTTGTTGATGCAAGCTATGTAGATGATCTTGATACAAGAAGGTCTACAACAGGTTATCTCTTCTGCATGTATGGTGGACCGGTTTCTTGGAGATCAACCCTTCAACCTAAAACTGCTTTGTCTACAACAGAAGCAGAGTATATAGGGATTACTGAAGCTGCAAAGGAAGCACTATGGCTAAGAAGGCTAGTATCTGAAATGGTGGTGAAACAGTGTATGGTGGTCCTGCATAATGATAGCCAGAGTGCCATACACTTGACATAGAACCCAGTCTATCATGCAAGGACCAAGCATATAGATGTGAGGTACCATAGAGTCAGGGAGCTGGTGGAGGAAGGAGAAGTGGCACTGATGAAGGTTCATACAATGGAGAACCAGGCGGATGCACTTACGAAGGCTCTACCAAGGGATAGCTTCTACTCTTGCATGTGGTTAATGGGTTTGAGGAGTCTGGCATATGTAGCCTTGAAGCACCAAGGTGGAGATTGTTGAGTCTCAGGTGGTGCATTCATGGCTAGTTGGTCAATGTACATGTGTTGATCTGGTTTATCATGATTTTCCATGATGTGTCTAAGGCTAGGGTTGAGTCCGATATGAGTCATAGGTGTTTAGGCTCAGTTTTGGTCAGTTTGGGTCTTAGGGTCGGCTCTTCTGTGGTAAGAGTCGACTCTGTTGGTTGGCACATCTTAGAACAGGTGATTGTAGTCTGGACGAGTTGGCTCGAATAGATTTGAGTCGGTTCGGATGCACAGTCAGGAAACCTATGGTCTGGACGAGTCGGCTCAAATGTATTTGAGTCGGCTAGGATGGACAGTTTGGAAACCTGTGGTCTGGACGAGCCAGCTCGAATGGATTTGAGTTGGCTTGGATGGATAGTCAGGAAACCTGTAGTCTGGACGAGTCGGCTCGAATGGATTTGAGTCGGCTCGGATGTCGGGTGAACTGTTTTTAACGGTGCCAACTCGGGGGAGTTTTAGGATCCGGGCATGTGTGACCGAGGTATATATATTGTGTTCTCGTAAGAGGATGATGGTGGTGTAACGAACTTCTTGGAAGTGGAAATCCCTCTCTCATGAAAATTCCTCTATTTTCTCCTCTCCCATTCTTGGTGTTCTTGATCTTCACAGACCTAAATCCTACTATGATCTTCAATGAAGATTGCTGGCAGATGGTCATCCACAACCTGGTGATATGCTTTCGTGTTTGCTTTGTTGATCAGGGTGTTCATTCTTGATCGGGAATAAAGCTGTTCTTGAAGATTTGGTTCATCAAATCTGGTTGGATTTGGAGTCGAATTCTCAACAGTAATCACATACATTTTTTAATGAGGAACGAGTACTTATCCCTTTCGATGGATCACCAATTATAAGTTCTTTGGGATGTCCATGAGCATACTCTATTCTTTTGGTAAAGGCTTAGGTGTAGATGAGTCACCAACTCCTTGTACTTGTTCTCCTTCATTATTTTGATTATCATCTTGCTCCTTGGAAGGCTCTTCATTGATGTTCACTTTTTCAGTTCTTTGAATACCTATTTCATCATCAAGAATATCTTCTTATCTAGAAGATTTTTGATCAGTCTCATCAAATACAACATGGATGGATTCTTCAACAAGAAGTGTTCTTCTATTGAAGACCCTATATTCCTTGCTAGATGTAGAGTAACCTAAGAAGATACCCTCATTTGACTTGACATCAAATTTGCTTAGATTGTCCTTGCCATTGTTTAAAATGAAACAATGGTATTCAAAAATACAAAAATACTTAATTGAAGGTTTTCTACTTTTCCAAAGCTTATAAGGTGTTTTCTTTAAAATAAGCCGGATTAAAACTTGATTTAAAACATAGCAAGCAGTATTTATGGCTTCCGCCCAAAAAATATCTAGGCAAATCATTTTTGCAAAGCATAGTGCATGCCATTTTTTCAAGAGTTCTATTTTTTTCTTTCTACCATCATATTTTGTTAAGGTATCCTTGGTACAAAAAAGTTGTGATAAATACCATTTTCATTACAAAACTTTTCAAAATCATGATTCTCAAATTCCGTACCATGATCATTTCGTAAAGAGATAATTGAAATACCTTTTTCATTTGAGACTCTTTTATAAAATTTTATGAATACAGAAAAAGTTTCATCTTTATGAGTTAAAAACATGACCCATGTAAAACATGAGAAGTTATTCACAATAACTAGACCATACTTTTTACCTCCAAAACTAGTTATTCTAGTAGGTCCAAAGAGGTCCATATGAAGTAATTCTAGGGTTTAGATGTAGAGACAACTCCCTTAGTTTTGAAAGAAGATTTAGTTTATTTTGCAAGTTGGCAAGCACTACAAATCTTGTCTTTTTCAAAACTAAATTTTGGCAAATCTTTATTGAGATTCTTTTTATTAAGTTTTGAAAGCAAATGCATACTTGCATGTCCTAGTCTATGATGCTAAAGCTAACTAGTTTCATTGATCTTGGCTTCCATTGCCACTAGGCATTGACCATTTTGTATTGGTAGATCACCAAGATCAACCATGTAAATGTTGCCATGCCTATGACCAATAAACTTGATGCCATTATCATCAAGACTAGAAACAATGCACATGGAAGATTCAAAAATAACTTTAAAATCTTTGTCACAAAAGTGGCTAAGCCATCAACAAGAAGAACATTATCTATATAAGTGGAGGGGGTGATATGGACTTTATCAATACCGATTATTTTGCCTTTTCCATTATCACTGAAGGTTACATTTCCACCATTTTGATACTCAAGAGATGAGAACTGCTCCACATCTCCAGTCATGTGCCTTGAGCAACTGCTGTCGAGGTACCACAATCTTTTTTGTTGGTTGTAAGATACACTATAATAACAAATCAGGTGGAGACTTTAGGTATCCAAGTCATCTTGGATCCTTTAGGGTTAGTAGATATGGTTCCTTTTGGATCCCAAACTTTTTTAACTTGATTCAATTTTCTCTTGTTACATAAATATGATTTATGTTCTACTTTGCCACAAGAATAACAAGTAATAGCATATGAAGCAGGCACAAAGAAGTTTTTAAAATATTATTATTATTTTTGTGGTCTAAAACCTAATCTAGCTTTGTTGAAAATAGCTCTTTGATTATTTAAAAGCATGTTGAGTTTTCAGAATTGTAGGTAAATTTTTCAACAAATGATTTTACTTTTTCAAGTTCATCTTTATACTTCTTGTTTTCTTGCAAAAGCTCTTTGTTTTGTTAAGCAAATTTTTTAGTTGTTCCAAAAGATTTATCCTTTTTCAAATCTTCCTTTTCTTTTTCCAAAGAGTTAATTTTATCAGTTAACTTTTTATTTTCTTGAAGTAAATAATCATTTTCAATCAAAGACTTATCATTTATTTTGATCAAATCCGAATTTTGCTTTCTTAGCTCTTTGTTTTTCATTTTAAGTTTTTGATACTCAACTACCAATCATCAAAAATATCATGCAATTCATCGAAAGTAAATTCATTTTCAAATTTAGATTTTACCTCATCTTCATTAGCCATCAAGTAGAAAATTGCAACCTCTTGCTATTCTTCATCTGAACTCGAGTCCTCACTCTCGCTCCAGGTTGCCATCATTGTTTTCTTTCTTAATTTCCTTCTGCTCTTCTTGAGGAAGGGGCAGTCTATCTTGAAGTGGCCGGGTTTCTTGCACTCAAAGCAAGTGGGTTGCTTCCTTTCCTTCTCTTTTTCTTTTTCTTTACTAGGCTCTCCCTTTTAAGGCTTCTTCTTGAAACTGTATTTTTTCTTTCTCATGAACCTCTTAAACTTCCTTGAGATGAGAGCTGTTTCATCTTCATCATCTTCCTCATCGGAATCATCACTTGAATCATCCTTGGTTGTGGACTTAAATACTATGGTCTTCTTCTTTTTATCATTGTCCACAACCTTTTGTTTTAGTGACAGCTCATATATCATGAGATATCCTAGAAGCTACTTAAGAGGTAGCGTGTTGACATCCTTAGCTTCTTCAATGACTGTCACCTTTGGATCCCATGATGAAGGAAGTGACCTAAGAATTTTATTCACCAATTCAGCATTAGAAATAACTTTACCTAAGCTTTTCATGCCATTCACAAAGCTGGTGAATCTAGTGTACATTTCACTAATAGATTCAGATGGTTCCATTCTAAATATTTCATATGTATGAATGAGCATGTTAACTTTGGTAGTTTTCACTTGATGTGTACCCTCATGGGTAACTTCAAGTGTGTCCCATATTTTCTTAGCGGAGAGACAATTTAAAATTTTATTGAATTCATTTGGGTCTAATGCATAAAATAATAGGTTCATAGTCTTGGCATTAAGCTCAACTTGCTTAATGTCATTCTCATCCCAATCATCTTCCAATTTGGGAGTGGAAATGCTATTAATCAAGGTCGTAGGCTGATGAGGACCTTTAACAAAAGTTCTCCAAATGTTATAATCAATGGCTTGAATGTAAATGTGCATGCATGTTTTCCAATATGTATAATTTGTGCCATTAAACAAGGGAGGATGGTTTGAGGCTTGACCCTCAATAATTCCAACACCAATTTGGGCTGCCATTTAGATCTTTGACTCAAGATCGTTAGACCTATATGCTGAGTACCAGCTCTTATACCACTTGTTGCTCAGCATAGCAATCCAAGAGAGGGGGTGAATTGGGTTTCTTTAAAAAATTAAAGCAAATATATGCTGCACTTTAAAGTGTTAGTGAAGCAATGCAAATGAGCATACAATGAATAAGATGCAATGCTATGAATATGAGTAGCAAATGCAAGAGAGCAAAGAATGCACACATAAATACAAAGGTTTATAGTGGTTCAGTTTATACCAAGCACCTACATCCACTCTCCAAGCTATCCCTTGAAAATTTTACTATAATTAACCTAGATTACAACCAACTTGTTTTCAAGGGCTCACAAGTCAAACCCAAAGTTGGTTTTCTCACTTAGGCTTACCAACAACCTTTACTCAAGTTAACCTAGGCTTGGATTCCAATTCATGGCTTGGAAGGGCCTAATACCTAGTTTCAAATACCCTTGAAACTAGTCACAATAAATAAAATTAGAGATACAAGAATAAAGCACAATCAAACTCTCTTAAAGAGTAAAAAGTAGAAGCTTTGAGACTCTTGATGATTGCTTGACTTGTCTTCTCTTTGGAATCACTTCAAACACCACTTTTGGAATGCTGATTTGAAGGCTTGAAAGCTTTTTTTGTGGGAATCTTCTCTTTTGCTCTCTTTTTAACTTTGAAAGTGAAGTTCTCAAGGAATGTCTTGTCTCTTGTGAGTTAGATTTTCATGAATGAATTTGGTGAGGCTTAAATACTTCAAAAATTTTCAAAAAATGGTTTATGACCATTGGTGGAGCAAAACTAGCCGTTTGAAACTTGTAGAGTTCAAATCTAGCTTTTAAAAATTATAGCCATTATTGCTGTCAAAACCCGTGAGTCGATACTTGAGTTTGTTCATGAGTCGACACTTGAGACTTCATGAGTTGACACTTGGATCAGCATGAGTTGACTCAAGGTATAAACTTCTGAAAAATCAGGGTTCTGTTCTTTTTCTGTTCTCAGGCTATGAGTCGACAATTAAACCATGTGAGTCGACACTTGAACTATGTGAGTCGACACTTGAGTCTTCTGAGTCGATACCTAACAAAAAATATCTAAAAATGGCATAGTTCTGTATCTTTATTTTCTCAGGCCATGAGTCGATACTTGGTTTCTGTGAGTCGACACCTGACTTCTTCACGAGTCGACACTTGACTTCTATGAGTCAACTCAAGGCGTGCCAGAGAGATTTCTGCATGCCAGTCCTTTTGAAGTGTTGACACCTTGCATGCCATTAGTCAACACTTGACTCTTCTTCATAAATCCTAGATTGACCTATTTTGAGGCTTTTTCAAGATAAGACTTCTTATACACTAAAAATTGCTTAGCTTCAAATGAGTGCCTTTAATACTTTTATATTAAAAATTTAAGATGCCTATATCCTGAAACTCATAACTATAATTGAAACATTAGTATAAAATATATACTTAACATTTTGTTAGTCATCAGAATCAAGGGCTAAAGCCAACAACTGCTCCATGAAAGGATTAGGCCCACCTTGATTAACAACATGCATGGGAGGAGGCATAAAAATATGTGGGCCACCTTGATTGACACCATGCATTGGAGGAGGCATGAAAACATTAGAGACATGACCATAAGTTCTAGAAGGGGCTACCATGGAAGGTGGGAGATGGTAGAACTCAATCATTTATCTTTTTAGCCAAGTTTCCAATAGTGACCCTTCGTAATGCATAAAGAACCATCGATTTGTTTCATTCTTAAATGTCTCCCCTATAGCAAGAATGCATTCAGGTATAATCCTAGGGAAACTCTCTAACTTCCACATATACTTATCAATGAAATATATCATAAGATGTGCAAGATCATCTCTTCTGAGGATCTCATTGACAATTTCTAATATCTTTCTTCCTTAATCCACCAAATCTAGGAGAGCATCAGTTGTATCAATATTCATCCTAGTCCTATGTATCGGAGTAATGGAGCTTGACCTAGACCTCTTTCCACCACAAAAGGATGGACGTGGATTAGAAAAAGTTTGGTGGGTAGGTCGAAGCACAGGTAGTCAGGCCATTAAGGGATACATCCCCAAAAACTTCAAAAGGACCAGATGATGAGTAAGAGACTCCACTACTTGGTTGTGATGGTTGCCCAACATTGATGTCCTCTAAGTTGATCTGATCCACCTCCTTATCAGAGGTATCATTGTCTAAAACCCCCTTAAGAATAGCAGATGTATCCCCATATCTACTAGTGGCCATGTTCTTTGAGAAAAAGGATGTCTATGTCATCATAGGCAAGGGATGGTATATCCTTAATCCAAGCATGCTTCTTGTTTACCTATTAGGATATAAAGAAAAAAATGTGATAATGTGATGATAAGCTTGATACCTAAGGTATTAACAACTATCCAGTACTCACCAAGATAACATCCTTCCGCATATGTTCATCACCATATGTAGGCACTTTAAGCACAGGGTCCCATCCCCATCTAGACCGATTTGCTAATTTATAATACAAGTTAAAGGTCTTCTTAAGTACCTTCAACCTATTCTTGAGATTTTTATAAGTGAAGGTCTAATTTGTTCATGCATTGAAGGTATTTGTCATCTTCCAAATTTTTTGTGAGAATATACAATTGTGATAATTGCTTTCATCATTTTCTTGCCTCATCAAGGCAAGCATGATCAGATTAAGGGCATCAATTCAATTCGATGCTCTACTACGGATGATCCTACCCTCACACGTTCTAGTAGATCTTTTTTTGGATTTCGGCATGTTAACTACATATCCACAAACTTTCCACATATTAGAATAAGACATAATTGATTGCAATAATGGGCTTTCTAATGATGCATACAAAATATAAAGACATCTCTGGTTACAAGAAAAACTTTAAAATTATTAGAAAGATGCAAAAACAAATATGCCTCAGGACAAGCAAAGTGAAAGTCAGTGGAGCATCATGATTACAAGATAGAATAACTACTAACTATTAATATAGTTAAACCCTTGTCTCCCAGCATTGGTCATTCTCAAGGCAGCCTATCAGCATTAGCAAAATATAATATAACAAATACATTATCAAACATAAGATAGATACAAAATAGGGACATCACACAAAAAATAAATATGAAGTAATTAAAACCATGAAGTTAAAGAATGCCTCTAGAAAATTAACATGGTTGCCAATCATATATCAATCCAGTGACATATGTAATTGGAGGACGATACTCCAAAGATATAAGGTAGGTACAAAAATAAATGTGCCTCAGGACAAGAAAAGTTAAAGTCAGTGGAGCATCGCATCTATAAGATAGAATAACTACTTATATAGTTAAACCCTTATCTCCAAGCCATGGTCATTCATAAGGTAGCCTATCATCATTGGCAAAATATAATATCTAGAATACATTATCAAAGGTAATATGGATATAAAATAGGGACATGATACAAAATATGAATGTGAAGAAGTATTTAAAAACCATGGAGTTAAAGGATGCCTTCAAAAAATTAACATGGCTGTCAATCAAATATAAAAACAACGACATATGTAATTGGAGGACAAATACCAAAATTTTTATAAAGATTCAAAAACAAATATGCCTCAAGACAAGCAAAGTTAAAGTCAGTGGAGCATCACGACTACAAGATAGAATAACTACTTATGTAGTTAAACCCTTGTCTCCCAGCCATGCTCATTCTTAAGGTAACCTATTAACATTGGTAAAATATAATATAACAAATACATTATCAAACATAAGATAGATACAAAATAGGGACATCATATAAAAAATGAATATGAAGAAGTAAATAAAACCATGAAATTAAATAATGCCTCCAGAAAATTAACATGGCTGCCAATCATATATTAATCTAGCAACCTATGTAATTAGAGGATGGTAGTCCAAAGATATGAGGTAGATACAAAAATAAATGTACCTTAGGATAAGAAAAGTTAAAGTTAGTGAAGCATCATGGCTACAAGATAGAATAACTACTTATATAGTTAAACCCTTATCTCCAAGCCATGCTCATTCATAAGGTAGCCTATCATCATTAGCAAAAATGTACCTTAGGACAAGAAAAGTTAAAGTTAGTGGAGCATCATGGCTACAAGATAGAATAACTACTTATATAGCTAAACCCTTATCTCCAAGCCATGCTCATTCATAAGGTAGCCTATCATCATTAGCAAAACATAATATCCGAAATACATTATCAAAGATAAGATAGATACAAAATAGGGACATGACACAAAATATGAATATGAAGAAGTATTTAAAAACCATGGAGTTAAAGGATACCTCCAAAAAATTAACATGGCTACCAATCAAATATAAATTCAGCGATATATGTAATTGGAGGAAAAATACTGAAATTTTTATAAAAAAATAAAAATAAATATGCCTCAGGACAAGCAAAGTTAAAGTCAGTGGAGCATCGCGGTTACAAGATAGAATAACTACTTATATAGTCAAACCCTTGTCTCCCAGCCATGCTCATTCTTAAGGCAGCCTATTATCATTGGCAAAACATAATATAACAAATACATTATCAAACAAAAGATAATACAAAATATGGACATCACATAAAACATGAATATGAAGAAGTATTTAAAACCATGGAGTTAAAGAATGCCACCAAAAAATTAACATGGTGCTAATCTTATATTAATCCATCGATATATGTTTTAATCTATCGATATATGTATTTGGAGGATTGAAGTCCAAAGATATGAGGTAGAAACAAAAATAAATGAGCCTTGTGATAAGAAAAGTAAAAGTCAGTGGAGCATTATGGCTACAAGATAGAATAATGACTTATATAATAGCTACATAATATAAATTTTGGATTGAACAAGTATTTAAATAAGTGGAGTAAGAAGAACCCTCCAATTAAATAACAACAAGGGGCTGCCAATGCATACAAATTCCAACGATATCACTGATTAGAAGACAAATAACAAAAATATCAAGAAAACTGAAATACAATTATGGCTTTAGCCATGAAGTTAAGGTGTAAACATATACATGAAGTTAAGTTCAATAAAGGATCACATATACATACATAAACTTCAAGCAATATTAGTTTTAGTGTTATTATCGGTATATTTTCTTAGTACAACTCATGAATATAAGATATGTAATTTGAGTAACTAGAAATTAATGACATACCTTCTAATGATAAAGTTGCTCATGACTTTAAAAGCATTAGGCTAATTAAAATGTTAACAATAGTGATAAGTAGAAAAGTGTAAGGGGGATTACCAATACTTGGAGTTTAGAATACAACCAAAAGAGGCTTTTGGAAGGCAGTATTGCTTCGTATAGTAGCAGCCAAGTAGAGAGGGTCTACTACTAATGAGTTTTGCAGGAACAAGGAGATATCAAATGGATCAATCATAAAAAAGCAGTCAAAAGGTTCAGATTGAACATAGAAAAAAATAATGCTAGAGTAGACCTAAATGACAAATCTTACAAATAGAAAGAAAAATAAGTATATAAACTGTATATTAAGATCTATGTGTAAGGGAAAACTGAAAATAGAGGCCTCAACAGAGACATATTCAAAGCTAAAACCAAGATAATTGCATTTGTTCTTCCTTGATAGAGAATAAAAAACAAACACTTAAGAAGAAATAATAAAGCAAAAGCAAATAGAGAAGAACCACACCAACCACTGTGAGCACCTCGAGCCACCACTGATGACATCCAGATAAAAAAGGCAAGACAAAAAAAAGCAACACTCCACCGCCACCTCCCACACATATATATATCTTAAAACCCAGAAAAAGATATCCAAAACTAAGGAGCCATTACAACCACAAAAAGGTACAAAAAAAGGAGAGAAAGAAGAGCACTAAAGCTTACCAAACCTTATTGCAACCCAAGTCAAAATCATAAACAAAATATCCGTTGCCAGCACAAGAAAAGTAACCATAATAAAGATCTCACCTCTCTAATAATAGACAACCTTCTTTTGATCCTCAACCGAATCGAAGAGGCATCGATAAAGATGAAAAACCAGATTAAGAAACCCTATCACTAGGGAAGATGTGTAGTGAAGCTTCGGAAGAGATAATCAAGGGCAAAGATAGGGTTTCAACCCCCCCTCTTTTATTTTTTTGTAATGACACTGAATGCCCCTGGAATACCACAACCAAGAATAACCAATTCCATGGTTCCTAGAATACCACAATTGAGAATAGCCAATTCCATGGTGAACCATGGAATTGGTATTCTAGAATATGGTGGCGTTGACCGAAATAACAATACCTGGGTGGCCCACCATGTAAGTTGAGCATGTTTGGGGGAATAAGATGGAATAACCCCTTATTCTACCTAGGATAAGGCGAACCAAACACTACCATAGAGATTAGATATCATTTTAGTAGGGATTATGTACAGAATGGAGACATTAAACTAGCATTTGTTTGTACTGAAAAATAATTAGCTGATATATTTACCAAACCACTTAGAAAATATAGATTTTCAATGATTACAGGTGAATTAGGACTTTGTAATCCATTTTAGAAAATTTACCTAGAAAATTTTAAAAATTAAGAAAAAAACTTCTAGAGCTTATTTCTTATCATTTCAATCTTGTGCAACTTTATCCAATAGATTTAAGTCCTCAAGAATCCATTCCCAAACTTTTTGGATCCAAGAACCAAAGTTTTTCTTGAGCCAACTCGAGTAGACCTAGCACAGTGCAAGCCGACTTGGAAGCTAGAAACTCTATTTTAAAGTTTCATTGAAAACCTAGGTCACTTTACCTTTTTACTATTTTATAGCCATCCCTTTCCACCTTTCCTCTACACTAAATAGTTCAAAAAACCTAGGAACCACTATTAGGACTTATTCTTGTGAATTCAAAGTACTTTAATATATTAAATATTTTAAAATTCATCTCTCTTATTTGTATCCTTAAACTCTCTATTTTTTTTGAAATTTGATTGGAACAAAATTGTTTATTCATGAAGGGAGGAATGATAAACTACTTTATGATTAAACCTTGATACTCTCTAAATTAGAACTTTAATGACTTGTACTTCATGCAAAAACTTATATTTTAGCAAGGAAAATGGGAAAAGAAAAGTATATTATGAAATCTTGAATAAAATAAATTTGATCTTTTTGAGGAGAATTTACTTTTAAAAAAGAAAGAAAAGTATCTTTTGAAATGGTTTAATTTTTATTCTTCATGTTTGCATTATAACTCTCATGTCATGATGAAATCATCATAATTTTCTCTAAATATTATTTTGAAACCTTTTGATGTTGATAAAAACAAGGAGAAATATAAGTTGAGTATATGCTTGAGCTAAATTTGAATTTTTATTTCATGAGGTATGTTCTTGTGTATTTACTTACTTGCTTCATATTAATTATATATGCATAGATCACTAGAATCCATATTTTAATGTAGTATCATATCTGTGTATCTCTTATTATTTCTTAACTTTGATACTTATCATATATCAAATTTTGTAAATAAAATACCTTGAATGATATATTATATATTTCTTCAATTTCTATGTACATATGTGCTAATGATATTTGTGGTATCATTTTGTATCATATACAACAAAAAGGGGAGTAGTATAATAATATCATGGTATCATGCTTTTCCTTATGAATTCTTCGTTTTATGCTTGTTTTCATTGTTGATGACAAAAAGGGGGAGCAAGAAGAATGTACATGAAATTAAAAGTTTCAAACAAAAAGAGAGAGAATGAGAATGATAATGAGCATGTTTTAGATTACAATCTAAAAATCTGATATGAATACTTGCTTGTGAATGAGATTAATGAATTAAAAAGATTAAAAGAGATGGAAAACTAGAAGAGTAAATGAGCATATGATAGAAACTGAAATGGGAAGCATTGATTATCATAAAGTCTAATAAAATCCTTATTCCTTTTCTCATCATTTAATTCAACAATCTTAATACATATTTTCCTTCTCTGATACATTTTTCCAAGCTCTAATATAAACATGGTTTGCTATGATCATATAAACTCTAAATTATTCTAATACTTGATACTATAATTCATATATACTCTAATATATGATATTTTTATGCTTTGATACATAATATATACACTCTGATACATGAATATATACATTACTCTGATACATTCCCTAAATTATAAAGCTTTTAATCTCCATGTCTAGTATTTGTCATCATAAAAAAGGAAAAGATTATTGATTTCGAGGATGATTTTGATGATTACAAAATATTAGAGCATAAACTTTATACTAATACTTTTCAAATATTTAAGAATGTTTTTATAGAAAGCTTTCTAATGGACAACCTTTAATTAAAAATCTATAAAACATTGGAATAGTTAGTGAGCATATTTGTTTCAATGATAATCCTTTTAAGAACTCTGTGTAACAATTGGGATGTGTATAGTGAACTCTTATAAATCCTTAGAAATATTTTTGAGTATAGAAAGTTCACTTGTACTCATTAGGTTCTCTTAGATGCTTTGAGAGATTTTTGCATCATGAGAAAAATAGAGAAGTTATCTCTTATATTTGAAATAGCATGTGTCTTCTTAAAAATCCTTAGAATCACTTGGAAGATACTTGGAAGCCTTAAAGAGTCGAATCATTTCAATTTCTTGAAATTTTGAAGAACAGGCAACAAGAACTGACTCGCACTAGAAGAACCAACTCTGGCATGGCACGGTCATTGGCATAGTTCAGAAGAGTCGACTCTTGCTCTGGCAAGTCTTCTCTCTCAGATAGGCAAAAAACTAACTTTTCAGATACTATGAAAATGAGCGGACTTTTATTTTACGAGCCTTGTTTCTTAGGAAGGATAGAAAATAAGTTTTTGAAGACTATTAAGAAGAGTCAACTCCGGTTCTGCAAGCTTTCTCTCTCAGGAAGATAGAAACCTGGTTTTCTAGGTGCTGCTAATTTGAGCCAACTTCTTTGCTTCGAGTCAACTCTTATCCCATGGATTACAAAAGTAATGGCTAGTTCCAGAACTTGCAAAATTTGATTTTCAAGATTTCTAATGGTTATTTCTTGGTTCCTAATGACTATAAATAGCTAGAAATGATGATAAATAAATGAAAAAATATTTGAAAGATATAAATTCTTGGATGGAAGCCAAAAGGAATCATTATTGAAGATACTTAAAAAAGAACTTGAGCATTCATTCCAATCATTAAAAACAAGGAGAGTATTCTGAGTAGTCATTGAAAACTCAAGAGGAACTCTAATTTCTTCCCACCTAATCTCTTGAAGCATTAAGTAAGGATTCAAGAGAGCATTAAAGAGCAACTTTTGAAGTCCCTGAGCAGCTATATATCAAGCTTCAATTGCAACAACTAGCTTTTTTTAGAGTGTATTTTTTTTTACTTTATTTTATATTTTTGAGCTGTTGTTTGTTTCAACAGGGAGCTAAACTTTGAATTGGATTTAGGTTTTGATTGGTAGACCTTATAAAACCAATTGGATTGTTTATAAGCATGAGAAATAAATGCATATTTGGATTTTAATTGGTGAGCTTTAGAAAATCAGTTTGATTGTTTGTGAGCCTATAAAATAAACATTGTACTTGGATTTTGGATTGTAAACCTGGGATAAAACAATCTGGCTATAATCTTATGGAATTATAATGAAATCCTAAGTGAATCTTGGAGAGTGCATGTAGGATCTGAGATTGCTCCAAACTACTATAATTTTATTATGTTTGTATAATTATTTGTTTCTCTTACTTTTTCTTTTAGCTTCCATAAATCATACTACACTTGGCTCATATTTGATTAAAATTTTTAAAGGTACATACTTGTTTTATTTTTCAAAAACCTAATCCACCTCCCTCTTAGATTATCGGTCTAGGCAACATATATGGAGCAGGAGGCTAATCAAAACACCAAGGCCCCCAGAGTGCTGGCTTCTTGCAGGCCTTGCTTTTTGGCTTAGATCTGGACCCTTCTTAAGAACTTTGGGAAGCTGCTATGCGAACCCTTCATGCAGATTGAAAGGAGATTGAACTTGGATGCCAAGGAGAGAAAAATTGACCTTCTCCCTATTTCTCTCTGTAATCCTCTCTCTCCTTGCTACTTGCTAGTGGGAATTAAGGAAGAAGAAGAGGAGGGGATGTAGAAAGGTTTGTAGCAAGAAAGATGAAGAGAATAATGAATAGCTCTAACCCCTCTTCTCTTCTTATTTTGTTGCACAAATCCCCATCAATCCCATGCCAACAATACGATAAAAACTATTCCTAAATAAACCCAATTCAAATTAGAATTGATTAGGATTAGTTATTATCAAGAGAGGGACCTAACCAGAAAGGAAAGGTGTCAACTTGCACCTCCTCTTCTTTTCTCGTGCACGCAAATGAGGAGGCACCAAGATTAGCACCCCTACTCCATTTAGTTGGCCAATTGGAGAGACAAATCCATTTAATTTGGGCTTAGGCATCTTAGTTTGACTTGGCTTCAATTTGGGTTCAATTCGAATCAAATTTGAATCAAATTTGAAAAGACTGTCAATTCTAATCTAGTTAGGATTGAATCCAAGTACAACTTGGATAATTGAACCTAATTAGCTTCAAATTATATCAAGTCTAATTAAATTAAATATGATTTAAATTAATTAAGATATTCTAATATTTGTAATTAAGTTCCTTTGCTAACAATTAGCAAATCTAAATTTATAACTCTTATAAATTGATCTAAATCATCAATCCAATTGATAATTTGATCATGATCCAAGATTTTAACTAGGTCAAGTTTCTTTTATGTATGACTAAGGTTCTATTCTATCCGGTAGTGAGATATATCATGATTTCTATCACAGTATTATTGAAATTTCTTTTGATGGGTTGGCATGATTCCAACTTAACCTAACAAGGATCATTGATCCAAAAATGATCTTAGTGAGTTCTCACAATCTACAGTAGCACCTAATAGCATGTAGTGGCAACTTAGTAGAATAGAAAGATGAACCCCTAGGTATAGTTACCGTGTGATCAAGTTCTTCAATCAAGAGTCCTGACTGGATACATGTCATGGAAACTCGTCAAATCTAAAGCACCTATCATATGCAAGACTTAATTAGCTTGAGTCGATTGTGAATCCCATGGAAACTCCATTCTATTATCATGCTGCTATGGCTACAGACTTAAGGACTTAGCCTCTTAGATCCCATAGTACTACTCAATTACTAAGATCGAGAGATACCCTACTTCTAGTGGACCTACTATAGTCAATGAACACCATAAAGTGGACCTACTATAGTCAATGAACACCATAAAGCTCCAAATGACTAGGGACCATGTTTATGTGTTGTTAAACTATAGCAACCCTACTATGAGAAGGCGAACCATTGCAAGTTAAAGAATTACTCACACAATTACATCATCAAGATAGTCATTAATGAGTGAGTAGACATCCAAGTGACTTCTCATTCTTGGTCATGCTTTGCACTATCATTTTCTAACAACTACTTGCACTCTTGCTTTAGTATCCCTATATTGTAGATCGACACTCATCTACTCGAAAGGGAAATAATCTATACATCGATCTTGATAGATTAATCACCATCTCGATGATGATCCAATGATCGAAAGCATTTAGAAGTTAATCTATAATGATACATATCTCAAATTCTCAACTCTTGAGAATATGTATCATTATCCATTAACTCCTTGAATGAATCATAGATATTTCATATATAAATAGAAAAGAAACAAATTATTTTATTAATTTTAATAAATTAATTACAAAAATATATCCTAGAAATAATATAATATGTCATGCCAACTTGACTTTTAGATGTACATCTAGCAATCTCTCACTTGCATTAAAACCAATTAGCCATATACCTAACTCCCATTTTCTCAAGGTGGATTTCAGTCTTTTGCTGGTTCAACTACTTCGTTAGTGGATCTGTCACGTTATCTATGGAGTCTACTCTTCATACCTTAACATACTTCTTGAGGTAGTTGTGTATGATGTAAAACTACTGCTTAATGTATTTGGACTTCTGATGAGACCTGGACTTCTTAGTCAGGGTTATGGTACTGTTATTATTGTAGTATAGGGTGATGGCATCATTCCAAGCTTCATAATGAACTTTTTGTACCAGAAGACTTCTTTTGTGGCTTCTGAGATGGCGATGTACTTAGCTTCCATGATAGAATCAATAATGATGATTGCTTGAAACTCTTCTAGCTTGTAGATCTACATAACAAAGAAACACACATCCTGATATAGACTTTCTATCATTAGAATTAGGCATAAAGTTTGAATCAATGTATCTCTCAACCTATAATTTAGAACTTCCTTCAAAGACCAAGAATAAATTTTAGTTCTTCTCAAGTACTTAAAGATGTTCTTTATAGTAGTCCAGTACTCTTCACCTGGATTTGATTGATACCTACTCATGATACTTACAGCAAGAGCTATATCAAGCCATGTACATAACATGGCATACATGAGGCTTCCGATTATCGAAGCATAAGGGATCTTGCTTATCCTTTGAGTCTCCTCAAGTATGTTAGGACACATCTTCTTGGAGAGATTAATGCCATGCCTAAAGGATAAAAGTCTCCTCTTAGAGTTCTCCATACTGAACCTTTTCAGCACTTTCTCTATGTACATCTTCATGAAATGCGAAGCATCCTATTCGGTCTATCTTTATAGATCTTAATTCCTAGAATATAAGATGCTTCACCTAGGTATTTTATGAAAAATCCCTTGGACAACCAACTCATGACTAAGATCAATATAGGAATTTCATTCCCAATAAGAAGGATTCCATCCATGTAGAATAAGAGGAATGTGATAGCCCTCCCATTAACCTTCTTCTATACACAAGGCTTCTCATCATTCTTGATGAAATCAAACAATTTGATTATATCATTAAAATAAGTGTTCCAACTTCAAGAAACTTGCTTTAATTTATAAATGGATCTATGCAGTTTGAAGACTTTGTAATCTCTATCACTGAAGTAAAATCCAAAGACTACTCCATATAGATATTTTCCTCAAGATATTCATTAAGGAATGTAGTTTTCACATTAATTTGTCATATCTCATAATCATGATATGCTGCAATGGCAAGTAGTGTGTAGATGTTTCAACATGGCTACAAGCGAAAAGGTATCCTGATTGTCAATGCCTTTGCACTGACAATACCCCTTCATCACTAGCCTAGCTTTATAGGTCTCTACCTTATCATCTATACCTATATTTTTTTTGTAGATCTATTTATACCTAATGGATACAATACCCTCTGATGGATCCACTAAGGACCAGACCTAGTTCCAATGCATTATGTTAATTTTTGACTTCATAGTTCTCAACTATTTCTTGGAATCAATATCTGACATTGCCTCATCATAGTTCAATTACTTGATCCCTATCTCCTACGAGGAACACTTCCTCTATATCCTTTGTAAGCATATCTAAGTACTTTTTAGCAGGATGGGAGACTCTATTAGACCTATGAGGTGGTGGAGTAACTTCATCTATGGTTCAAAGGGTTCCACCTGATCTATAGTTGGCCACTCTTCAGAGACTCTCTCTTCGAGCTCAATTTCCTCCCACTACCACCATCTTGAATAAATTATTTTTTCAAGAACATGGCATGCCAGCTAACAATCACATTATGATCCTATGGAAAGTAAAAATAGTATCATATTGATTCTTTAAGATATCCTATAAAGTGAGCTTTCATAGATCTGGACTTTAACTTGTTTTCCATTAATCTTTTGACATAGGTTGGACATCCCTAAATCTTGAGATGACTAAGACTCGATTTTCTACCATGCCATATCTTATATGATATGGTAGGAATGGATATAGAGATAATCCTATTTAAAATATAAATGGAGGTCTATGGGCATTTTTCCAAAAAATATAAGTAGGTTAGTGAAGTTCATCATGGACTGGACCATATCCAATAGGATCCTATTTATTCTTTTTGATATCCCGTTGAGTTGAAGTATACTAGGAGTCCACTATGAGACTATGTCGTTGTCCTTGAGATAACCCATACTAAGAGTCCACTATGAGACTATGCTGTTACCCTTAAGATAACCCAGAAATTTTTTACTAAAGTATTTCCCACCTCGATTTGATTAGAGAATCTTAAGAGGTTTTCCTGTTTATTTTTTACTTCATGTCTGAATTTCTTGAACTTTTCAAAGGTTTCAAACTTATGTCTCATAAGAAACAAATACCTTTACTATGAGTAATCATTAGTAAAGGTAATAAAGTACTGATAACCACCTCTGGCCTACACATTAAATGGTATACACATGTCAGTGTATACCCAGACAAGTAGTTCAGTGGCCCTCTCCTCATGTCCCAGAAAGAGTAACTTGGTCATTTTTCCTTGAAGGCAAGATTCACAAATTAGGTATGATTAGAATTAAAAGAGTTAAGGATCCCATCCTTTTTTAGTTTGTTAATCCTGTCCTTTTTAATATAATCAAGTCTAAGATGCTACATATACTTGTGATTTAGGTCATCTTTAGGTCTTTTATGTCCTACGACATTTACTAATTGCTTGTTAATATTCACAGATGCATCAGTATGCAAATGATAAAAACTATCAATTAAAAGAGCTCTTGCAATCAATTTATTTCTTAAATAAATAGAATAAAAGTCTTTATTGAAATTAAATTCAAATCCATCTTTTATTAGTACAGACACAGAAATCAAATTTTTGCTAACTACAGGTACATAACAACAGTCTTTGAGAATCAATCTAAATCCTAATGGTAATGATAGAGGGTATATTCCAACGGTGACTACAATAATCCTTGCTCTATTACCAAAGCACAAGATCATATCTCCTTCCTTTAGCCCTCTATTCTCTACCAAACCTGCATAGAAGTATGTATGTGAGCACTCGAACTAGAGTTTAATACCCAACTAGAAGTAGAGGAAACAAAAAGTTTAGATTCAATAATGAGCATATTGGACATACCTTTCGAAGGTGTGCTCACTTTCTGTTTCTTCAAGCTCTCTAGGAATAATGGATAGTTTATCTTCCAATGGCCATCTGTATTGTAGTGGAAACACTTTTCCTTGCTAGCATCAGCCTTTTTTTTTGGCTCATTTTCTTTCTTCTGCTTCTTTGTAGGCTTTTTCTTCTTTCAAATAGACTTTTTCTTGGAGGAAGATGCTTGCTCTATAGCTAGAATGGTACCCCTTAAACTTTTCAAGGTCCCCTCATTACTTACTAATATATTATCAACTTAGATAAAGTGTAATTTAATTTGTTCATATTGTAATTCATATCAAACCAAGCAAATGAACTAGTAAGGGACTGGAGGATCAAATCCACTTACAATTCTTTGTGAATAGGAATGCCCAGCTTTTCAAGCTATTCAATATCTTTGATCATTGTCAAGCAATGATCGTGGATAGACTACCCTTCGAGCATTTTAGTATTAATATTTTTTTTAGAGACTTCAAAATGCACAGTACAGCTCTCTTACCGTACAATTCTTGTAGGTGAGTGATCATAATCCTGATAGCTAGTATGTCCTCATGCTGGTTTTGCAACTCATTTGACATAAAAGCCAGTATGTAATAATTTACCTTGTTATTATCCTCCATCCATTTCTCTTATGCTATTGATTGATAAGCACTTGGATAGTCAGGTAAAATGGGGGGGGGGGGGTGGTCCTGGTCAAGCACATAGCCCAACTTCTCTGAACTCAAGGCTATCTTGAGATTTCTAAACCAGTTCTTGTAGTTAAGTCCAATTAGTCGGTTGGCTTCTAGAATGTGGGCTAATGGATTGGAGGTTGACATGGTTAACTACAAGAGCAGAGATTCAAGTTAGACATTTGTATACAATTTTTAAATTTATTCTAGGAACTTTAAGAAACAAATTAGACTTCCACTATTTTCATGGATTTCTCACACTCCCGTGGTGATGCAAAAATCTCTACACGACTAGGATCCCTAGTGAGTACTATGGTCCCATCAATATGCATGCACCTTATTTAACATATATTGGTGATATGCTATACTAATGAGTGGACAACTCTTGTCGAATGCTTCTCAAGCATGTTGCAATGATTGGTCTTTAAGTCATGAAGCCTCACCATGCTGGTTATTGACCTAATCCTTAGTTAAGTCAGACCCACTATTCAGACATAGGTAAAGTTATCATTGGATCCCTCACCATGCTCGGTCATTGGATCCAACTCGATCAATAATTAGTAACATCACATGCTAATAGGGTAGTTACATCTTTCTGGTACAACTGTATAATTGAACCATTATAACCAACGGAGAACAATTAATCTTAGTAGATGCCCGTACTCCTACAATGGTGGAAGACCTATGACTTAACATATGTGAGGAGATTTGGATTCAGGTCTCATTTAAATTAGTCAGCATAATCTCATATCTAACTAATAGGTTTAGGTTAGCATAATCTCATGTCTGACTAACCTAGTCATTATGGGTGAATACAAATCACTAAGCAACTTTATTCAAAACTTAATTAACCATGTTAGCCAGGTAAGTGTGATCGATGGAAGGCAACTCGATGCTTGCCTTAAATACTAATTGAATTTGCCAAGTAAGCATAGTCCCAATCAAAAACCATCGATTGAGACTTGTCTTAGACACCAATTGGTCAATTAGAATTGAATAGGTCGGCCTAGCAACTCAGGCTTGATCCAGTGAGCCAAATTAGATCTTAAGATAATCAATTCATCAAACATGAATAAATGTATTTAACTATAACTGAACTCGATCTTGAGTCCGTTTGACCTAATCCTAATCAACTATTGATTATATTTGATTAATTGCTCAAAATTTGAAAAAAGATTCTAGCCTGATTTAATAAAAAATCCTAGTTATAGTCCAATCACTAGACCTAATTGTTGTACTGATTCCCTTATTCATAAATCTAAAATTCAGATCTTAGAAATATTTTTTAGATCATGTTTAAGTGCATAAACTAATAGTTTATGATCTGGAAATAATTTTCAGATTTAAATATAATGTCATATATCACATATATGATATTTTAGATCTAAAAACTAACTATTATATATCACATATATAACTTTCAAATCTAAAACAAACATGGAACATATCTTATACATGCAAAATCAATTCTAAAATAATGATTAAAATATTTTAAAAACACTTTTTAAAAATTGGTTCACATCATACTAGGATAACCTTTGCAATATAAGGGGTAAACCTTATACTAGGATAACCTTATATCAGTCTGATACATACCTTAATTATCTTAACTTCAAATCTATATAAAAAAAATATTTTATGTACTAAAATTTTAGATCTTAAGTTATTGATTTATTTATTTCAAAAATCATTTTCAAAATCGATCAATCTTATGTTAGGACAACTCTTGCAATATAAGGGATTAACCATATACCAGGATAACTTTATTTTAGCACAAGATTGATTTTAATCATTTTTAACTTTTAGATATGAAAAGAAATCATATTTGAATTAAATTCATGCATGTTAAAAACTATGGCTTTGATACTGTTGTTGGATTTTAAGGTGAATAGGCATGTTGAATTTTTTTGGGTTACTTTAACTTTAGTGAAAGCATAGTAGAAAACATTTCTCCAATCTAGAATACAGATCCAACCATTGTAAATACCTAGGGATCTTTTAACATGCTAAAATATAAATATAACATTTAGATCTAAAATCAAAAATCATAAAGAAGGACATTCAAAGCTTACTTGATTCATAATCCTTCTTTTTTCCTCATCAGTTTGGATCCGATAGATTCTCAAGGTTTCTATTAGAGTCGTATACATGGAGTAGGTGGCTGATCGAAACACCAAGGCGCCTAGAGTGCTAGCTCATTATAGGACTCATTTCTTGGCTTAGATATGGATCCTTCTTCAAGATTAAACTTGGATAGATTGAAGGGAGATTGAACTTGGATAGATTAAAGGGAGATTGAACTTGGATGCCAAGGGAAGAAGAACCAACTTCTCGTTGATCCTTTCTCTATAATCTCTCTCTCTTTGCTACTTGCTTGTGGAAATTAAGGAAGAAGAAGAGGGTTGGTAGAAAGGCTTGGGGCAAGAAAGAGGAATAGAATAATGAATAGTGCTAACCCCTTTTCTCCTCTTCTTATTTTGTCGCACAAAACTCCATCAATCATATGCCAACCGTCAGTTAAAAATTGATTATAACTAATCTCAATTCAAATTAGAATTAATTAGGATTAGTTTTTATCAAGAGAGAGACCCAACCAGAAAGGGGAGGCATCAATTTGCACCTCCTCTTCTTTTCTCATGCACACAAAAAAGAGGGGGCGGAAAGATCAGCACCCGTACTCCATTTAGTTGGCCAATTAGAGAGAGAAATTCATTTAACTTGGACTTAGGTATCCTGGTTTGATTTGGGTTTAATCTGGATTCAATTCAAATTTAATTCAAACCCAATTCAAACCCAATTTGAATCAAATTCAAAAGGCTATCAATCCTAATCCAATTAGAATGAATCCAAGTCCCACTTGGATAATTGAACCCAATTAATTTAAAATTAAATCAAGTCTAATTAAATTAAATCTAATTTAAATTAATTAAGACTTGATCTATAATTTAATTAAATCCAATTGCATTACAATACTTGCAATAAGTACCTTGGCTAATAATTAAGTTTTTAAATTTTTAACTCTTATAAATTGATCCAAATAATCAATCCAATTGATATTTTGATAATGATTCAAGCTTTTGATTAGGTTAAGCTCCTTTTATGTATAACCCCTTAGGTTCTATTCTATCTGGTAGTGAGATATATCATGATCTCCATCATAGTATCATTGAAACTCCTTTTGATGAGTTGGAGCAATTTTAATTCAACCTAACAAGGATTTGAAAGAATAGTTCCTTACAAGCTAATCACATTTCATATACGATAGGGATTTTTCTATAATTTTCTTCCAACTTGTGTATGACATCTATTATTATTAATAATAAAGAGATAATTTTTGATTCATCATATACTATCTTAGTTATTTTGTCTTAAGATTATGATGAATCCCATAGATTAGGACAATAATTTTAGGATTATGATGGGTTCATAATAGTGAGACCTAAAATCTCGAAAGTCATAATCTAAAATATTTTTAGTCGTAGGATATCAAGTCAAGGATTGATATTTTTGGTAAGACTGGCATATCCTATGTATGTTTGATGGAGAGGTTGGTTGGTCTCATAACCATTTGTATAGAGATACTAAAATAAGGATGTGGGTGCTTATTTAGAAATGAGTTTACTGAATTGATCTGCCAAGAGAATATCTTATGGAGTTTTACTTATCAAAAAATGGTTCTCTAAGTGGGAGTTGTGCAGGTGATCCTTGAACCTAAGATCGTTATAAAACTTTATGCATATGAATCCATGTTTTAGTTCATACTCATTTATGATTGAGTCATGTATGAGGTATTCTTGGATATAATGGATTGTGTATAAAGGTTATGAGTAGGTCAACAAGGAATCAATCACTCTTAGTGAGAGAAAAATTTATCCCATGTAATCTCATCATATGATGACTCAAGAAGTCTTTGATCAAAGCATGATGAAATTAAAATGATTTCTTATCTTTCATCGATCAAGTCTTCATTAGTGGATTAATATTTGAATGAATAAAGTAGTAGAATTTGACATATTTCTATATATATCACTTATTCAAGATAAGGGATGATTGCAGGATTGAATTGCATGGTAACTTACCACTGAAGAGTATTTTTGATATTTCTACCAAATTCTTCATCTTTTGGATAGACATGATACATTACTAGACATCAATCATATTTTATAGGTTTTCATGAATTAAAGTATTTAATTTATGATTTAATTAGAAAGAAGTTCTAATTTGACAACTTAGGTTGACATGAGTTTGACCTAATTTGATTAGTAGGGTTCTAATTGAACCGGACCAACATGAACTCAAACTTATTGCTAGCTATATATAGAGCCCAAAGAATCACACATGCTAAAAAATTGATCAAGAAAGTCAATTATATTTTTTTATGGATCATAGGATCCTAATTAGCTAGTTAATTAATATGCTAGCACAAGTTGGCTAGTCTAACTCCTAACCTAATTGGATTTAGTCCATATGCTTGCTATTTGGATTAACCAATTTATGTGGGATTTAAAATAGATAGAGCCTCAAGTGATCAGCCAAAATAGGGTGCCACAAAGCTTTATCCAGGCAGCAAACCTAGAGTCCAAGAGGCATGGACTCTTGGTTCACGTGAGAATAATGGGCACAAGGAATGCATGTAGAAGGACCAAGAGTCCTTTTGCTAATTAATCACCTTTTTAGGATAAAGACTATCTCTTCCTTTCTAATCTCCATGCCTCCTTGATGATGCCTTATTATGGTGCAAAACAATGAATGGCATGAAGAATTAAGCATAAATTTTTTCTTGGTGTGTGGATTAGGACTTAGAGTCCTTTTACATTAGGTTAAGACCTATGTGGTACTTCCTGGCGATCCCTATCTAATCAATGTGCCCCTTTAGTTGATTTTGACTTGGTCTAAGGCCACGTGGAAGGAAAAAAGCCATCAGATTATGAAGAGGCATGCTAGATACATTTTTTGGTGTAAAGAAGTTTAAAATGTCATATCTATACAATTTTTCATCACTAATTTTTTCCACCAGACTCCTTCTATTTGAAGGGACATATCTGATACATAGGATATCAGATAAGTGGCTGGGAAAAGGAATGATCGGTGCCTCCTTTGTATCTATAAAGGGTCTCGATGGAAGAGATCGAAACATCAAAAGTTGTCTAAATAATTTTCTTCCTTTCCTTGTTAAGACAAATCTTTCTAATTAAGACAAGGGCTTAGGAAGAGGATTAGGAAGGACAAAATGATACTTAGAAAAGAAATAGAGAGGTCTATGGATATCCTTTTGAAGGGTATAGGTCCTAGCAAAGGTAAAAGGCTTTGGGAAAAAATTTAGTAAGGTTGAAGGAGTGCTTCCTTGATGAAGTTCCTCTGTGGATCACCTCTAGAGGATATACGCTTATATGCCTGTAGAAAAATAAGAAATTAGTGTTAGAGGTGTTTTTCTAAATCTTTTTATGTTGTCCTAATTAGTTGTTATAATCAAGGAGTCCTGAGTATTAGGTTTCGGTTGACTAGGGTTTTATTAATGCAAAATTTTTGAAATCTAATTTTTCTACTATGCATTCATAACCTAACAGGAACATTGATCCAAAAATGGTCATAGTAAGTTCTCACAATCTATCAGTGATACCTAGCTACATATAGTGGCAACCTAGTAGCATAGAAAGATTAACCCCTAAGTATAGTTACCATATGATCAAGTTCTTCTATCAAGAGTCCCAATAGGATGCAGGTCATGAAAACTCATCAAATCCTAAGCATCTATCATATGCAACACTTAATTAGTTTGAGTATAATCATAAATCTCATAGAAACTCCTTTCCATTATTGTGTTATTGTGGCAATAGACTTAAGGACTCAACCTTTTAGATTTCATAGGACTACTCCTTAATTACTAAGGCTAATAGATCCTCTCTAAGTATACACCCTACTTTTATAGTGAACTTACTATAGCTAATAAACATTGCAAGATCTTGAATGGCTAGGAACCATGTTTATGTGCTATCAAACTACAACAACTCTACTATGAGCAACTAAGGTACTGTAGGTCAAAAAATTACTCATACAACTATGGCATCGAGATAGTTACTAATGAGTGAGCAGAGATCTAAGTAATTTCTTATTCTTGGTTATGCTTAGTACCATTATTCTCTAACAATTACTTATACTCTCACTCCAATGTCCCTGTATTGTAAACTTGAGACTTGTCTATCCAAAAGGGAAGTGATCCATGTACCGATCTTAATGGATCAATCACCTTTCCTGTGATGATCCAATAATTAGGAGCACTTAGGAGTTAATCTATAATGATACAGTTTCAAGTTCTTAACTCTTGAAAATATATATCATTGTCCATTAACTTCTTAGACGATTCATAGATATATTATATATAAATGAAAAAGAAAAATACCTATTTTATTAATTTTAATAAATTAGTACAAAAATATGACCAAGAAAAATATAATAAGTCATGCTAACCTGGCTTCTAGGGCATACATCTAATAGAAACCTATAATCACCCTGAAGCCATTTAGAGAAAATTAGATCAGAGTTACCTTATACAAGTCTAAGAAATTTTTGATAAAGGGATAAAGAGGGAACTATACTCTGACAACGAGTGTGTCCTCATAAAAAGCAACACACCTAGACAGAAAAAATAGAACCCTATCATTTAGGGCCTAGAATAGTCATCCTAATACTATTTGGGGCAAATTACTTTTCCCCAAGTCTTCTGAGGTCTGCTTCCTTAATCTCAGACTTTTCCTACTCTGGACATAGGGAGGCCCTCCTATGACATTTAACGAGAGTACTAGAAGGAGCAAGGTGTCGTTCCTTGATTGGGATTGGACTCATTATGATCCTGATGGGGTCTACCCTAGAGGTTTTCACTTTCCTAAATATTCTTTTCTCCTTGGGGGCCTGGCTATAAGTTGGAGGACAAGAATAGAAAGAAAGCTAAAAATCTCTTATTGAGGATGATGAACCATGCATCTATAAATGGGTTAATGGTTCTGTGATTGTATTCCAAGTACTGTATGTTGACGACAATCTTTTAATCGGGAATGATGTCGCAGCATTACAAGGAATAAAGGTCTGGTTATCATCTCAGTTCTCCATGAAGGACTTGGGTGAAGCTTCTTACATTTTAGGTATGAAGATCTATAGAGATAGATCTAAGAAGCTTTTGGGACTGTCCCAGTCTATGTACATTGACACCGTGCTGAAACGGTTCAGCACGGAAAATTCCAAGAAAGGCTATCTCCCGATAGATTCTGGAATTACTCTTTCCAAGAAGGATTGTGTGACAACTCCAGAGGAAAGAGAGCACATGAGTAGAGTACCTTATGCTTCTGCAGTAGGCTCTATCATGTATGCTATGACTTGTACAAGACCAGACGTGGCATACTCACTAGGAGTAGTGAGTAGATACCAGTCTGACCCAGGTGAGGCACATTGGAAGGTGGTTAAGTCCATCCTTAAGTATTTAAGAAATACTAAAGATCAATGGCTGATTTATGGAGAACCTGACTTGAAACTTGTGGGGTACTCTGACTCCAGTTTCCAGTAGGATAGAGATAATAGCAAGAGTGTGTCAGGATTTGTATTTACCCTGAATGGAGGAGCGATCTGCTGGAAAAGTTCCAAGCAGGCAACTGTTGCAGTCTCGGTATGCGAAGCAGAAAACATTGTAGCATCAGATGCAGCAAAGGAAGCTGTGTGGTTGCGGAAGTTCCTTGGAGAGCTAGGGGTGGCACCTTCCCTAGATGGTCCTGTTCCGGTGTACTGTGACAGCACTGGAGCCATTGCTCAAGCTAAGGAGCCTAAAGCTTATCACCGCACCAAGCACATTCTGCGGCGCTACCACCTCGTACGAGAAATCATGGAACGAGGAGACATCAATCTTCTGAAGATCGATGGAAAAGAAAATCTGGCCGATCCCTTCATTAAAGCCCTCAGAATAAAAGAGTTCGACTATTGTAAATGGAAAATGGGTATTAGATATACTTCTGATTGGCTTTAGTACAAGTGGGAGTTGTTGGGAATTGTGTCCCAAAGCCAATTGCCGGGGTTGTAAGCGGTTGAGCTAAATATTGTACTCTTCTTTGAATTAAAAAAATATTATTTTTGGCAGCTCATCACATATTGTATTTCCCTGAAATGAACTCTTTCCATGTGATGAAGTCCTTAGGACTACACTGACTTCGATACAGAGAGGATGTATCGAGTGGTCCTTAAACCCTATTCACAACCAAAGGATATATTGTACTGGACGGCAATATATCAAGTATAGGTTGTTGTAGTTCACATCGTTTGGTTGTCCTCTTGACAAAATGAGTGTGGTGACACTGATGTGATCTGCAAGTGGGATATGTGATATCTTATTGAACGTGACTCCGTGCAGCCCCTTTCTGCCAAAGGGAAACTCATGATTGGATATGGGTATATGTGTCCCTCTGACCTGAGGTCATCATGGTAGCTTGCAAGCAACTCCCTGTGCTTTGGTGCCAGACTACCCGAATTTTTAATCCACCGACGGAAGGTTTCTAGGTACAGATAAGTACTTGTGGAGCAGTGATGGACCAAAATGGAATTGACCTGTCCAAACAGTTTAGATTGAATGTCTCGCAGTATCTCAATTTAGCAAATCCTCGGCCAGGGTAGCCCTAGTGAAGAGTCATTGAGCTTGCAAGGTTGAGACACGTAGTCGACTGACTCAGTCTGGGTTGGCAGCCCAAATCTCAGTCGTCCTGAGCATTAGAGGTCAAAGGGATAAATTATACGGTAACCATATGCCAGAGGTTCGATTGTTTGCTCCTGCATCTTCGACCTATCCGGATGCTGGGACCCATTGCTAGATGGTTTCCTGTGCTGGCACTGGAATTGTTCCAGTGCTACCATTTAGGTTCGAACCTATGAGGTCACACGCCACAGAGGATTACTCTCTGATCCGGATACCGATTACGATTGGGAATCGTCTCGGTTTTATGGTCACAGTATTTTTTAAGCACTTTTTTCCCCGTCTTGCCCTTGTTTGTGTCAACTGAAAATTGTTCTGGGCTGACCTGGACTGTGCCAGGATTTTTCTGAATCAGTTTTGAACTGATTCGGAGCTCGTTTCGGCCTCCAATTGGTTGTGAACCAATTGAACCAATTTAATTGGGCTTGAACCGGTTCAATTGGATTGAACTAAGTGGTTTAATGGGATTGAACCATTTTTGGGATTGGACCGGTTTTCTTTTGAATCGGTATTTTATTTCTCCCTTGACCGTTTTACACGTTAGAGGGGTTTCTTATGCTGGATGGAGTCCAAGCGTCAAATGAAGCCCAAACGACCGATGGCAACATCCCTTCTTCTTCTCCACCGAATGGCTTTCATCGCTGCTTTATTTGCTGGTTAATGGAATGGCAGCTGAGACTCTCCATCTCCCTCTTCCTCTGCTGCCTCTATTAAACCTTGTTGCAGAGTTTTTAGCCGTGAAAAATAGCGTGATTTGTCTGCTGTTCCTTCTTTGAGAGGTTGAAAGTTCCACAAATTGTCCCTCTTGGCTGGGTTTTGGAGGGTGAGAGGGAGAGTTTCAAGGTCAAGTGCACAAATCAAAGTCTGCAGCAAAACAGAGTTGCTGCAATTCACTATGGCCGAATTCACTTCCAGCGGCTAGTACCGCATGTGGAGTGGGATCTGAGAGCCCCGGGCATGTCTCCCCTCTAGAGGGAGTATCCTTCTACTCCTAGGAGCAAGCCACGCGAGCCGGGATCGCTCCATCTGCTCCAAATCGAAGGCCAAAGCCTGTTGCCCAGTTCTGTTGCAGAAATTCTGGCAGCAGACTTTAGTGAATTTTCATATTTTTTTGGCTGACTTTTTCTTGCAATTTTCAATTGGAGATTGAAGAGCATTTGTCCAAGTTGCTGCTGCTAAATTTTGGGAGCAAATGGACGTCCGAAAGCCATCGTTCCGGTGACGTTTTTCAAGCTCAAAACAGAGCTTTTTTCAGCCCAACGAGGAAGAAGGCTGGAATAGATTTATTCCATCTATTCTAGTCTATTCCAGGTTTATCCCAGAGTTATTCCAGTAGGAATAAGGTATGAAAAATTATTTTTTTTTAATCATGCATGATTTGAATTTTTAATTCAAATATTTTGCAAATATTTTATATTATCTTACATGCCTAATTGCAACTAGAATTAGATTAGTTTCTGGGCGGAGCAGATTTTTGCTGTGCGGATTTTAAAATTATTTTTAAAATCCATTCTGCTCCCGCTGTTGTTTGCATGCCTAGTGTAGGAACATGTCAAACCACTAGCACATGTTTTCTTTCATTAGTATCAGAGCAGGTTCCATAAGTAATCTAATCTAGTATGCATGTTTAATAGATTAAAATTGGTTTAATCTAAAAATGTATCCAAATTTCTTTTTGGAACCTAGTTGAGACCTTCACCATGACCGTTTGTCTTTGACACGATGCGGATCGTCTGTGTTGGCCTTTTCAGAAGGATCCTTAAATAATATTAAAATTAAAAATTATTTTAATTTGGTGATACATGTTTTAGGCATGTTTTATATGAATATAAAATATGTGTAAAATATCTTGATGCATGATTTTTATTATGTAAAATTGTTTTACATAAAGACTTAATTAAAAAATATTTTAATTAAGTGTTTGGCTTATTAAAAAACTTTTTAGGTTTATGAAATCTAATCAAAATTTGCATAAGCCATTTTGGGTTAATTGGGTTAGCTGACTAGTTGGGTCCATTACTATGTTAGACCTAAGTTTAGTTGAACTGGATTACAAGAAGATTAAACAAAAGTTGTTTAAGGCCCTTCTTTAGAACTATCTAATAGTTAGATTAGTTGATCCGTTCATCTAAAATGGATCCAATTAGTGGCTCAGAGGATGCCCGAGTCTTTAGGCTAATCTGATCGAGTCTGGTAAACCGACTGGTGTCAAGGTAGGTTTGGCATTGTGATCATGGTTGTATGAGGCTATCTCTTTCCTGGCCAACTTGGTTGGTATCTAGGAAAGATGGTTAATGGCGGATACTCACCCATGATCTCACCTACCTGGCTAGTCGAGTCGACCAGAACAGATTGGAAAAGCTCAATGACTCGAGTTAACCCATGTCACCCAAGTTGATCGGTCTGACTGATCTATAGGTGCCTATGGATCGTTTGTTGATTTATTTCAACCCTCTTGAAATCTGATTGATTCAGTGGGAGGATGATCCATGTCCTTGCCTTTTCTTCTGTCACAACTAAAAATCCTCTAAAATTATTAGGTCCTTAAAAAGACTAAGTCAAGGAGTTGATAGTGTCTTAGCCTCCCATTAAGTCGGTTAGAAATGTGTCCACTAGCTTGGTGTGCATCGGCAGTTCCAAAGAACGGGTGTACATCCGGCGATTGGAATTTCTATCTGATCGATGATGGTTCAGTGCAACCTCCTTAATGGGACCAGGTGGGCCGACCAAAGTCGGGCTTGGTCTTTAGTTAGCTGGAAGCATTGGATTTGTCATTTTAATGGTTGGACCTAACCAGAGACCTGCAATAGGAGGCCCCAAGACCGATTGGGGTGTTCTCTGGGGCAAAATGAAATACTGAAAATTGTTTAGGAAAGCAATTGGTTTACGAACCTACCTTTAGGCTCGTATGGGTGAGCCAGCCAAAGTCGGGCTCATGCGAGGCCTATTGGATTTCAGTACCTACTTGAAAAAGTGTTTTCTTGGATTGGAGTTAGAGGTTACCAATCTAAAAAATTAGTGGGAGAAACCTTTAGACTAAAGTCCAAGTCTTTTGGTTAAATTATTAATTCATACACTAATTTGGTCTTATTTTCTTTTCAGATGTCTTCTAATTTATCGCTCCGGTCACTTCTCGATAACGAGAAGTTAAAGGGTCACAACTTCGATAGTTGGTATCGAAGGTTGAGAATCATTCTGGAGCATGAATGGATCCTTTATGTGATAACGGATCCGGCACCTGAAATCCCTCTCGCAAATGCATGGAGTGCGGTCAGAGATGCTTATCTGAATTGGTTCTCTGATCGGACTACTGTTCGTTGCATTATGTTAGCAGCGATGAACGACGAGTTCAGTCACAAATTCGAGGAGGCCCAACCTGATGAAATCCTTCAAAAGTTGAAGGAATCCTTCGGCATCCCGGATGATGTAGAATGGTACAAAGTGTCTTATGCCATCTACAACTCCAAGATGCCGAATGGTGGTTCAGTCACTGATCATGTATTATACATGATCGAGCTGATTGAAAAGCTGGGCAATCTCGGATGCCC
The DNA here is from genome assembly GCA_021397845.1 of Areca catechu. NCBI lineage: Eukaryota > Viridiplantae > Streptophyta > Magnoliopsida > Arecales > Arecaceae > Areca > Areca catechu. Next base: position 155,015,088 of record CM038039.1, on the reverse strand, counting down.
CTTGCACGAGCAGCTCGGCAAGGATGCGATCCTGAATTCTCTTCCCTCCTCCTATCTTGATTTTCTCGATCATTACAGAATGAACAAGCCTGCAGTCAACTACCATGGTCTTTTGGGGTTGCTACAGACTTTCGAGAAAGACCACCAACTGAATAAGGGGGTGGTGAATTTAGTGGGAGGAAATAGAGGTCGTCGTCCCTTTAAGAAAGGAAAGAAGAAAACAAATAAAAAGGGAAAGAAGGTGCAGAATGCTCCTAGCCCTAGTCAGACTAAGAAGTATAAGGCTGATCAATCTTCTGCAGAATGTTTCTACTGTAAGAAGAAGGGACACTGGAAGAGGAACTGTCCACTTTATATTTCGTCCCTTGATTCAAACAGGCCGAGGAAGCAGAAGTCTGCTGAACAAGGTATTTATATGATAAAACCTTGTAATTACTCAATTGTTGATACTGCTAACTGGGTATTGGATACTGGTAGTCCAATTCACGTTTTTAATTCGTTACAGGGACTTCAAGTTAGCAAAAGATTTGATGATGGAGAACAATTTCTGAGCGTCGGGAATGGAAATCGTGTTCCAGTACTGGCGGTCGGAGTCCTGCGTCTAGTCTTTGAGTCTTGTACTATCGAACTAGTCGACTGTCACTATTGTCCTTGTTTCATTATGAGCATAATCTCTGTAGGCCTTTTGGCCAATTATGGTTTTAAACTATCAATAAAGAAAGATTTTTGCAATGTTATTTTGAATAACTCTGTGATAACGAAAGCTAGATTAAATAATGGCATATATGTACTATCAAGGCCTGTTAGTGTAATGTACACTTCTAGCAAACACCCAAGATTAGATAATGTCAATGATTTGTATCTTTGGCACTGTAGGCTAGGTCATATTAATCAAAATAGGATAAACAAGATGCGAGGAGATGGACTCCTCGAGGTCAATGATTCTGAATCACTGCCCACTTGTGAATCCTGTTTACTTGGTAAAATGACCAAGTCACCTTTTACTGGAAAAGGTGAACGAGCTACAGAACTTCTAAGTCTCATACATACTGATGTATGTGGACAGATGACAGTTAGTGCTAGAGGAGGATACAAATATTTCATTACTTTTACATACGACTTTTCAAGGTTCGGTTATATCTTTTTAATGAGACATAAGCCTGAGTCGTTTGAAATGTTCAAACGATACCGTAATGAAGTAGAAAAGCAAACTAGAAAAAGTATTAAAACCCTTCGATCTGATCGAGGTGGTGAATACTTATCTGGTGAATTTTTGACATATCTTGAGGAGAATGGAATTCTCTCTCAGTGGACTCCTCCAGGAACACCATAGTTGAATGGTGTGTCCGAAAGGAGGAATCAAACCTTGTTGGACAAGGTTCGATCCATGATGGGTTTTTCAACTTTGCCGCTATCGTTTTGGGGATATGCGCTTCAGACAGCCTGTTACTTATTAAATGATGTTCCAAGTAAGTCTGTTGTCTCCACTCCGTATGAGATGTGGACTAGACGTAAACCCTCAATCTCACACCTTCGGGTCTGGGGTTGTCCGACTTACGTAAAGCGTTTAGACTCAAACAAACTTGGTCCTAGGTTTGATCGGTGTTTATTCATTGGTTATCCTAAGGAAACCAAAGGGTATTTCTTTTACTTGGAGAATGAACAAAAGGTGTTCGTTGCTCTTAGAGCTATCTTTTTGGAAAAGGAGTTCCTTGGAGAAGGAACTACAGCATCTAAGTTTGAACTTGATGAAGTTCAGCCAATAGAAGAACCTGCACACTATAAGGACATCATAGAACCGGCTGTTATTGAAACACACCCAGAACCCATTACGAGATCCGGTAGAAAACCGTGTTAGCCGGACAGATACTATGGTTTCTTGGTCCAGGACGGCGATCCCATTGAGTTCGATGAGAACAATTAGGATCCGATCACCTATATGGATGCTCTTCAGAGATCTGACTCTGAGGCATGGCTTGGAGCCATGCGATCCGAAATGGAGTCAATGGAAATCAACAATGTTTGGACATTGGTTGATCCGCCTGAAGGTATAAAACCCATCGGGTGTAAATGGATCTTCAAGAGGAAAAGGGGCACAGATGGGAAGGTAGAGACCTATAAAGCCCGTTTGGTTTCCAAGGGGTATCGTCAGTGATATGGTATCGATTATGACGAGACTTTCTCTCCTATAGTAATGCTCAAGTCCATTCGGATCATGCTTGCTTTGGCAGCATATTTTGATTACGAGATCTGGCAGATGGATGTCCGAACCGCTTTCCTAAATGGGGAGCTGGAAGAGGAGGTGTATATGATATAACCTGAAGGGTTCACATCCACAGATGAAAAAAAATATGCAAGTTGCAGAGGTCCATTTATGAACTCAAGCAAGCGTCTCGAAGTTGGAACTTACGGTTTGATAGATGTATCAAATCGTATGGCTTCGTTAGGAACGGAGAAGAACCGTGCATCTATAAATGGGTTAATGGTTCTGTGATTGTATTCCTAGTACTGTATGTTGATGACATTCTCTTAATCGGGAATGATGTCGCAGCATTACAAGGAATAAAGGTCTGGTTATCATCTCAGTTCTCCATGAAGGACTTGGGTGAATCTTCTTACATTCTAGGTATGAAGATCTATAGAGATAGATCTAAGAAGCTTTTAGGACTGTCCCAGTCTATGTACATTGACACCGTGCTGAAACGGGTCAGCATGAAAAATTCTAAGAAAGACTATCTCCCGATAGGTTCTGGAATTACTCTTTCCAAGAAGGATTGTGCAACAACTCCAGAGGAAAGAGAGCGCACGAGTAGAGTACCTTATGCTTCTGCAGTAGGCTCTATCATGTATGCTATGACTTGTACTAGACCAGACGTGGCATACTCACTAGGAGTAGTGAGTAGATACCAGTCTGACCCAGGTGAGGCGCATTGGAAGGTGGTTAAGTCCATCCTTAAGTATTTAAGAAATACTAAAGATCAATGGCTGATTTGTGGAGAACCTGACTTAAAACTTGTGGGGTACTCTGACTCCAGTTTCCAGTCGGATAGAGATGATAGCAAGAGTTTGTCAGGGTTTGTATTTACCCTGAATGGAGGAGCGATCTGCTGAAAAAGTTCCAAGCAGGCAACTGTTGCAGACTCGATATGCGAAGCAGAATACATTGCAGCATCAGATGCAAATAAGAAAGCTATGTGGTTACGGAAGTTCCTTGGAGAGCTAGGGGTGGCACCTTCCCTAGATGGTCCTGTTCTGGTGTACTGTGACAGCACTAGAGCCATTGCTCAAGCTAAGGAGCCTAAAGCTTATCACCGCACCAAGCACATTCTGCTGCGCTACCACCTCGTACGAGAAATCGTGGAACGAGGTGACATCAATCTTCTGAAGATCGATGGAAAAGAAAATCTGGCCGACCCCTTCACTAAAGCCCTCAGAATAAAAGAGTTCGACTATTATAAATGGGAAATGGATATTAGATACTCTTCTGATTGGCTTTAGTACAAGTGGGTGTTGTTGGGAATTGTGTCCCAAAGCCAATCGCTTGGGTTGTAGGTGGTTGAGCTAAATATTGTACTCTTCTTTGAATTAATAAAATATTATTTTTGGTAGCTCATCACATATTGTATTTCCCTGAAATGAACTCTTTCCATGTGATGAAGTCCTTAGGACTACACTGACTTCGATACAGAGAGGATGTATCGAGTGGTCCTTAAACCCTGTTCACAACCAAAGGATATATTATACTGGACGGCAATATATCAAGTATAGGTTGTTGTAGTTCACATCGTTTGGTTGTCCTCTTGACAAAATGAGTGTGGTGACACTGATGTGATCTGCAAGTGGGATATGTGATGTCTTATTGAATGTGACTCCGTGCAGCCCCTTTCTGCCAAAGGAAAACTCACGATTGGATATGGGTATATGTGTCCCTCTGACCTGAGGTCATCATGGTAGCTTGCAAGCAACTCCCTGTGCTTTGGTGCCAGACTACCCGGATTTTTAATCCATCGACGGAAGGTTTCTAGGTACAGATAAGTACTTGTGGAGCAGTGATGGACCAAAATGGAATTGACCTGTCCAAACAGTTTAGATTGAATGTCTCGCAGTATCTCAATTTAGCAAATCCTCGGTCGGGGTAGCCCTAGTGAAGAGTCATTGAGCTTGCAAGGTTGAGACATGTAGTCGACTGACTTAGTCTGGGTTGGCAGCCCAAATCTCAGTCGTCCTGAGCATTAGAGGTCAAAGGGATGAATTATACGGTAACCATATGCCAGAGGTTCGATTGTTTGCTCCTGCATCTTCGACCTATCCAGATCCTGGGACCCATTGCTAGATGGTTTCCTGTGCTGGCACTGGAATTGTTCCAGTGCTACCATTTAGGTTCGAACCTATGAGGTCACACGCCACAGAGGATTACTCTCTGATCCGGATACCGATTACGATTGGGAATCATCTCAGTTTTATGGTCACAGTATTTTTTAAGTACTTTTTTCCCCATCTTGCCCTTGTTTGTGTCAACTGAAAATTGTTCTAGGCTGACCAGGACTGCGCCAGGATTTTTCTGAATCAGTTTTGAACTGATTCGGAGCTCGTTTCGGCCTCCAATTGGTTGTGAACCAATTGAACCAATTTAATTCGGCTTGAACCAGTTTAATTGGATTGAACTAAGTGGTTTAATGGGATTGAACCATTTTTTGGATTGGACCGGTTTTCTTTTGAACCGGTATTTTATTTCTCCCTTGACCGTTTTACACGTTAGAGGGGTTTCTTACGCTGGATGGAGTCCAAGCGTCAAATGAAGCCCAAACGACCGATGGTGATGTCCCTTCTTCTTCTCCACCGGATGGCTTTCATCGCTGCTTTATTTGCTGGTTAATGGAATGGCAGCTGCTGCCTCTTCCTCTCCCAGACTCTCCATCTCCCTCTTCCTCTGCTGCCTCTATAAAACCTTGCTACAATCCCCTTTTTCAATGTGAGAAAAAAAAAAAGAGTTTCAGCAATGAAAAATAGCGTGATTTCTCCACCTGCTGTTCCTTCTTTGAGAGGTTGAAAGTTCCATAGATTGAGAGCTTAGACTCTCCTCTTATAGGCTGGGTTTTGGAGGGTGAGAGGGAGAGTTTCAAGGTCATTTTCCTTGTCCCTTTGAGTGCACAAATCAAAGTCTGCAGCAAAACAGAGTTGCTGCAATTCACTGTGGTCAAATTCACTTCCAGCGGCTAGCACCACGTGTGGAGTGGGATCCGAGAGCCCCGGGCATGTCTCCCCTCTAGAGGGAGTATCCTTCTACTCCTAGGAGCAAGCCACGCGAGCCGGGATCGCTCCAGCTGCTCCAAATTGAAGGCCAAAGCCTGCTGCCCAGTTCTGCTGCAGAAATTCTGGCAGCAGACTTTGGTGAATTTTCATATTTCTTTGGCTGACTTTTTCTTGTAGTTTTCAAATGGAGATTGAAGAGCATTTGTCCAAGTTACTGCTGCTGAATTTTGGGAGCAAACGGACGTCCGGAAGCCATCATTCCAGCGACGTTTTTCAAGCTCAAAATAGAGCTTTTTTCAGCCCAAGGAGGAAGAAGGCTGGAATAGATTTATTCCAGCTATTCCAGCCTATTCCAGGTTTATCCCAGAGTTATTCCAGCCAGAATAAGGTATGAAAAATTATTTTTTTTCATCATGCATGATTTGAATTTTTAATTCAAATATTTTGCAAATATTTTATATTATCCTACATGCCTAATTGCAACTAAAATTAGATTAATTTCTGGGCGGAGCAGATTTTCGCTGCACGTATTTTAAAATTATTTTTAAAATCTATTATGCTCCCGCTGTTGTTTGCATGCCTAGTGTAGGAACATGTCAAACCACTAGCACCTGTTTTCTTTCAGTCGCTTGATCTCTAACTCAAAGTATGGGCCACTCTCTTCATGATACATGCATTACCCTTATTGGCTGGGGGGGCATGCTCCATGGATTAAGGAGTCATTGTTGTTTCAAAAACTGCTCATTGCCAAGTCTAATGATATTTTTGCAAAATGTGTGTGCAACATTAAATGCTATACAACATAATGATGGTGTAGGTAAATCAATTATCTTTGCCCCCATCAAAGACCTGTGGAAATCTTTTCATTATACTTTCGAGTTGAATTGAGTAATTCATCTCAAACTCAGAAGTGGGGAGCAACTATTACATGATAGATGCATATTAAAAGAAATTGCTATTGTGTAAAAAAATGTTCAGCAAGGAGCCAATCACTTATTTGAGGTATAGGGTGCCAGATGGCTAGGAGCTGATCACTTATTTAGGGCACCATATATCAGACAGTCAGGAGTCAATCACTTATTTGGGGCATGAGATACTAGATGGCTAGGAGTTGATCACTTATTTGGGATAGGGGGTGTTGCCACCTAGATTACCAGGGCCTGCAGCTCCTACGTGGTATTGGTTAGTAGATATCCTGCCTGGCATCCTCCGTGAGTGCCCGGTCCTGCAAGAGAAGGGAGACCCAGGTCGGGGATTTCGGTGGGGCACTCCTATGGTCAAGTCAATAGATGATCAAGGGGAACATATCCTCCTCGGTGGATCCTGAAGTGGTCTCCACTCTTAGAGGATTTAAGAGATGATGGAAGGAGAGTTGGGATCGAGAAGAAGGGCTTGAGCAGTGATGGCTGCTATCATGGAAACTCTCCTGGGAAGACCTGAGTACTCTTCTTGCCCTCAGAGCCTTGCTGGTTGCTTTCCCCTTTTGCTTACCTTTGCCGGAGGCCCTTTTGAGTTTCTTATAGAAGCATTGTACCTTTAATGAGGTGCAGAGCCTCGATCTGGCACCCTTTGGGAGTCCCCATCCTGGATGAGGCAAAGGCCTGCTCCTCCTCTACTCCCCTTTGGAGGAGGGGACAGGGTCCATAGCCTCCATCAGGGGAGGTCTGCCACAGGCATAGGTGGAGTATTAAAGAGTGCGCATCCCTTTCATGGTGGGTATGTGTGGCACGACGCGAGGCTTGACACTCCGATAGGGCACTTTCCTTTTCTGGCATCGTCCCACCATGTTTGGGGAGACTTGACAAAACACTAGTATGGAGGGAGATGCTGCAGGGTCTAAAACCCCTGGTGAAACCTTCCTCTTCCATGTGGTGCAAGTGATAGGTTAAGGGGTGCCATGCCCCGAACGAGGCATCCTCTCTCAGGAGGTGCCGACAATGGACTATGAGGTCTGATACTCTGGCGGGATGCTCCTCACAAGCAGCATGCTTTGGTGAAATGCCATGCCACAGAGGTTGCAGGTGGCATGCTTCTAGTAGAGTACCACCCCACAAGGGTGCCAGCTTCTCTAGGCAGCTCAGGGGCCTTGATGAGTGTGGCAACATCAATTAATAACATCATGATCCCGGTCGCTCTAGAAGAGCCCATAGAGAAGGTTGCATCCACCTGTGAAAGTCCATGCTTGACCTCGAGTGAAGGCACCAATTTTGAGCAAGGAATTGACCTCGAGCAGAGGGAATGTAGCCCAAGTCGAGGGCTCGACCTCGAGGGAGCTGACCTCGATCAAGGGTTTGGAAAATGAGAGCACAACTGTTGGGAATTGTGTCCCAAAGCCAATTGCCTAGGTTGTAGGCGGTTGAACTGAGTATTGTACTCTTTGTATGAGTTAATAAATATTATTTTCGTAGCTCATCACATTCTTACTTTTCATTGTAATGAACTCTTTTTCATGTGATGAAGTCCTTAGGACTACATTGACTTTGATATAGAGAGAATATATCGAGTGGTCCTTAAACCAGGTTCACGACCAAAGGATACATTGTCTTGGATGGCAATGTATCAAGAATAGGTTGTTGCGGTTCACATCATTTGGTTGTCCTCCTGACCAAAGGAGTGTGGTGACACTGATGTGATCTGCAAGTGGGATGTATGATATCTCATTGAACGTGACTTCGTGTAGTCCCTTTCTGCCAAAGGGATACTCATGATTGGATATGGATATATATGTCCCTCCAACCTGAGGTCATCATAGTAGCTTGCAAGCAACTTCCTGTGCTTTGGTGCCGAACTACCTGGATTTCTAATCCGATGATGGACGGTTTCTGGGTACAGGCAAGTACTTATGGAGTAGTGGTGGACCAAGATGGAATTGACCTGTCCAAATAGTTTGGATTGAATGTATTGCAGTATCTTAATTTAGCAAATCCTCGGCCGGAGTAGTCATAGTGAGGAGTCACTGGACTTGCGAGGTTGAGACATGTTGTGGATTGACTCAGCTAGGGTTGGCAGTATAACCCTAGGTTATCTTGAGCATTGGAGATCAAAGGGATGAATTATACGGTAACCATATGCCAGAGGTTCGATTGATTGCTCTTGCATCTTTGACCTATCCGGATACCGGGACCCATTGCTAGATGGTATCTTGTACTGGTACTGGAATTGTTCTAGTGCTACTGCCTAGGTTCGAACCTATGAGGTCACATGCCATAGAGGATCTCTCCCTGATCTAGGTGCCGATTTATGATTCAGAATCATTTTGGTAATGGTTTTATTGAGCACTCGTTGGATTGACTCGGTTATGGGTCGATCAGTTTTTGTTCGGGTCCACCAGGAATTATTTCTGGGTGACCAGGACTTGACCAAGCCTATTATTAATTAGATTTTGATCTAATTATTTTGTGAACTGGTTTAGAATCGGTTTGGATTTATTGAACCTATTATGAATCAGTTTTGACCCTTTGAACCATTGTTTAAACCTATTCTCACGGTAATTTGGCTTGGGTGAACAGGGACTCAAAGCATCTCTTTCTCTGCCGTATGCATTGTTTTTTGCCAGAATTAAACCTCTATTTAATTGTTATTAATTGCTGTGTTTAAGAATGAACTTGATTCATTCTAAAAACTGTTGTCACTTCATATTCCCAGCCCATCTTCTTACCTCCCATATCACTAATTACTTGGTTCTACCTGAATAAATTCTGGGCCGTGGTACGCTGAGTTTGTTCTTGCTTTTTGAGAGATGTCAACCGGTGGTTTAGAGCCTAAGCTTTCTTGTGAGAGATTGGGAGAGAAAGTGTTCATTGATTCCCTATTCTATTGGTGCTCAATCGGTGGAAGTGAGTGCTGTTTTGGAGAAAACAAGTCGCTGAATAGAGAGTTCTGTTCTTCCTTCTTCCCTCTCACCGTTTGAAGGTTTTCGGTGACTAGCATTGTGTGAGAAACTGGATCAGAGAAAGCCCAGGCATGTCCCCCCTCTAAAGGGTGTTCGCTTGAGCACCTGGGAGCCAAATCTACCTCCTTGCTGCTGTGTTTTGTTTGCTCTATTATTTTTGGATTGCAGAATTTTCTTGCAGTTCTTGGAGAAGAGACAACGGGACTTCTTCCAACGATCCATTACCTCTCTTTTGTAGCAGAAGTTGGTTTGCTGTTGTTGCAGGAGGGAAGACCAAAGTTTTGCTGCACTTGGAAGAGAGGAAGATAACAACGTTCCAAAAGGCTGCTGCAAGAAGAAGAAGACTGGAATAACTTTATTCCAGGTATTCCAGCTATTCCAGTGTTATCCCTACTTTATTCCAAGCAAGAATAAGGTAAGATTTCTGGTATTATTTTTCATGCATGCCTAGATCTAGTTTTATAAAATTATTTATAAATATTACATGCCCCTTTTATACCTTGTTTTGCCTGTACATGCATCTTGAATATGTTAGATCCTGTGCATAGTAGGTTATTTCCACTGTTATTTTAAAATTATTTTAAAATACATACCTGCTCCCTGTGCTGTTGCATGCTTAGTGTAAGCACTCGCAACCCTGTCTTCTGCTCAGTGGTAACAGAGCACCAGGTTCAGGTATAACATATCTTGATTGCATGTATAGTAGATTAAACTTTTAATCTTTTGATATGTATCTGTATCTTAATCATAAGGTATGATTAGTGAGTACTTTTAGGAACCTAGTTGAGACCTTCACCATGACCGTGTGTCTTTGGCATGATGCGGTTTGTCTGTGTTGACATTTTCAGAAGGATCCTTTAAGGAAATCAAAGGAATTAAAATTGTTTTAATTCATATACATTTTTTTGGCATGTCTTATAAATTTGTTATTTTAGGGCAATGTAATATTTATAAGAATATAACTAGATATGATGCATGAAGTGATATGTAAAAGGAGTTTTACATGTTTTAATTAAAATGGTTTTAATTAAAATATTGGCTTATCTTCAAACAATTTTGAATTGTATGATTAAATTAAATGACAAGTTATTTAGGGTTTATGAAACCTAATGTCATTTAAATAAGCCAATTGGGTTAATTGGGTTAGCTGTCTAATTGGGTCCATAATATGAGTTAGACCTATGTTTAATTTAGCTGGATAATAAGAAGACTAATCAAAAGTTGATTAAGGTCCTTCTTTTAGATCTATCTAATAGTTAGATGGGTTAGTCCATTCATCTAAAATGGATCTAATTAGTGGCTCCGTGGAAGCCCGAGTCTTTTGGCTAGTCTGATCTGGTAAATCGATCGATGTCGAGGTAGGTCTAGCATTATGATCATGGTTGTATGAGGCTACCTCTTTCTTGGCTAACTTGGTTGGTGTCTAGGAAAGATGGTTAATGGTGGATACTCACCCATGATCTCACCTACCTGGCCAGTTGAGTCAACTAGGACTGATTAGAAAAGCTCATTGACTTGAGTTAACCCTTGTCACCCAGGTTGATCAGTCTAACTGATCGGTAGGTGCCTAAGGATCAATTGTTCAATTGTTTCAACCCTCCTTAAAACTGATTTGTTCAGTGGGAGGATGATCCATGTTCTTTTCTTATTCTTCTGTCACAACCTAAAATCCTCTAAAATTATTAGGTCCTGAAAAAGACTAAGTCAAAGAGTTGATGGTGTCTTAGCCTCCCATTAAGTGAGTTAGTAATATGTCCTTTAACTTGGTGTTCATCGATAGTTCCATAGAACAGGTGTGCATCTGGTTACTGGATATTCTCTCTCATAGATGATGGTACAGTGCAACCTTCTTGATGGTGATCAGGTCTTGGTCATTCGTTGGCTAGAAGTATTGGATTTATCATGTTAATGGTTGGACCTAACTGGAGACCCGCAATAAGAGGCCCCTAGGCTGATTGGGGTGCTCTCTGGGGCAAAATAGATTACTGGAAGTTGCTTGGGGAAACAATTGGTTGGTGAACCTATCTTTAGGCACGTATGGGTGAGCTGGCCATAGTCGGGCTCATATGTGGCCTATTGGATTTCAGTACCCACTATGAAATACTGATTTCATGGATTGGAGTTAGAGGCTCCCAATTTGAAAAATTAGTGGGAGAGACCTTTAGACTAAAGTCCAAGTCTTTTGGTTAATTAATTAATTCATACTCTAATATGGTCTTGATTTTTCTTTCAAATTCCTTCAAATCCTTCGCTCCGGTCACTTCTTGATAACGAGAAGTTGAAGGGTCACAACTTTGATAGTTGGTATCGAAAATTGAGGATTGTTTTGGAGCATGAGCGGATTCTTTATGTATTAATGGATCCGGCACCTGAAATCCCCTCTGCCTAGGCTCGAAGTTTGGTCAGGGACACTTATCAGAAGTGGATTTTTGATCGGACTACTGTTCGATGCATCATGCTAGCGGCAATGAACAACGAGTTCAGTCGCAAGTTCGAGGAGGCCCAACTAGAAGAGATTCTTCAAAAGTTGAAGGAATCTTTCAGCACATCGGACGATGTAGAGCGGTACAAAGTATCTTGTGCCATCTACAATGCCAAGATTCCGAATGGTGGTTCTGTCACTGATCATGTATTGTACATGATTGAGCTGATTGAAAAGTTGGGCAAGCTCGGATGTCCCTTGCATGAGCAACTCGGCAAGGATGCGATCTTGAATTCTCTGCCCTCCTCCTATCTTGATTTTCTCGACCATTACAGAATGAATAAGCCTACAGTCAATTACCATGGTTTGATGGGATTACTGTAGACTTTCGAGAAAGACCACCAACTGAACAAGGGGGTGGTGAATTTAGTGGGAGGTTCTAGAGGTCATTGTCCCTTTAAGAAAGGGAAGAAGAATAAAAAAAAGGGAAAGAAGGTGCTGAATGCTCCTGGCTCGAGTCAGACTAGGAAAGTGAAAGCTGACCAGTCTAATGTAGAGTGCTTCTACTGCAAGAAGCGGGGACACTGGAAGAGGAATTATCCTCTTTACCAAGCATCCCTAGACCTGAACAGGCTAAGGAAGGGAAAGCAGCAGAATGCTGGACAAGGTATTTATATGATAAAACCTTGTAATTTCTTTATTTGTGATATTGCTAACTGGGTATTGGATACCGGTAGTCCTATTCATGTTTGTAATTCATTACAAGGACTGCAAGTTAGCAAGAGATTCAAGGATGGGGAACAGTTTCTGAGCATTGGGAATGGAAATCGTGTTCCAGTACTGGCGATCGAAGTTCTGAGTCTTGTCTTTGTGTCCTGTACTATCGAGTTAGTCGACTATCATTACTGTCCTAGTTTCATTATGTGCATTATCTCTACAGGCCTTTTGGCCAATTATGTTTTTGAACTATCAATAAAAGGAGATATTTGTCAAGTTATTTTCAATAACTCTGTGATAATGAAAGCTATGTTAAATAATGGCATTTATGTACTATCACGGCCTGTTAGTGTAATGTACATATCCTGCAAATGCCCAAGGCTAGAAAATGTCAGTGATTTGTATCTTTGGCACTGTAGGCTAGGTCATGTAAACCAGAGTAGGATAAACAAGTTGAGAGGAGAAGGCCTCCTCAAGGTCAGTGATTCTGAATCACTGCCTACTTGTGAATCCTGTTTACTTGGCAAAGTGACCAAGTCACCTTTTATTGGAAAAGGTGAACGAGCTATATAACTTCTGAGTCTTATACATACTGATGTATGCGGACCCATAACAGTTAGTGCTAGAGGTGGATACAGATATTTCATTATGTTTATAGATGACCTTTCAAGGTTCGGTTATGTCTTTTTGATGAGACATAAATCTGAGTCATTTGAAATGTTCAAACGATATCATAATGAAGTAGAGAAATAAACTGGAAAAAGTATTAAAATCCTTCGATTTGATCAAGGCGATGAATACCTATCTAGTGAGTTTCTAACATACCTTAAGAAGAATGGGATTCTCTCTTAGTGGACTCCTCCAGGAACACCACAGTTGAATGGTGTGTCCGAAAGGAGGAATCGAACCCTGTTGGACATGGTTCTATCTATGATGGGCTTTGCAACTCTGCTGCTATCCTTTTGGGGATATACACTTGAGACAGCTTGTCACTTGTTAAATAATGTTCCAAGTAAGTCTGTTGTCTCCACTCCATATGAGATGTGGACTAGGCATAAGCCCTCAATCTCACACCTTCGGGTCTGGGGTTGTCCGGCTTATGTAAAGCATTTAGACTCAGATAAACTTGGTCCTAGATCTAATCAGTGCCTATTTATTGGTTACCATAAGGAAACCAAAGGGTATTTCTTCTACTTGGAGGACGAACAGAAAGTGTTCGTCGCTCTTAGGGCTATCTTTTTGGAAAAGGAGTTCCTTGGAGACGGGACTATAGCCTCTAAGATTGAACTTGGTAAAGTTTAGTCAGTAGAAGAACCTGCACACTCTAAGGACATCATAGAACATGCTGTGATTGGATCACATGCAGAACCCATTATTAGGAGATTCGATAGAGTACTGCATCAGCCGGACAGATACTATGGTTTCTTGGTCCGGGACGGCGATCCCAATGAGCTCGATGAGAACAATGAGGATCTGATCACCTATATGGATGCGCTTTAGAGATCTGACTTTAAGGCATGGCTTGGAGCCATGCGATCCGAAATGGAGTCCATGGAGATCAACAATGTATGGATATTGGTTGATCCGCCTGAAGGGATATAACCCATCAGGTGCAAGTGGATCTTCAAGAGGAAAAGGGGTGCAGATTGGAAGGTAGAGACCTATAAAGCCCATCTGGTTGCCAAGGGGTATCATCAGCGATATGGTATCGATTGTGACGAGACTTTCTCCCCTATGACAATGCTCAAGTCCATTCGGATCATGCTTGCTTTAGCAGCATATTTTGATTATGAGATCTGGTAGATGGATGTCCGAATCGCTTTCCTAAATGGGGAGCTGGAAGAGGAGGTGTATATGATACAGCCTGAAGGGTTCACATTCTCAGATGAATCAAAAGTATGCAAGTTACAGAGGTCCGTTTATGGACTCAAGCAAGCATCTTAAAGTTGGTACTTACGGTTTGATAGGTGTATCAAATCGTATGGCTTCGTTAGGAACGGAGAAGAACCGTGCATCTATAAGTGGGTTAATGGTTCTATGATTGTATTCCTGGTACTGTATATTGATGACATTCTCTTAATCGGGAATGACATCGCAGCATTACAAGGAATAAAGGTCTGGTTATCATCTCAGTTCTCAATGAAGGACTTGGGTGAAGCTTCTTACATACTGGGTATGAAGATCTATAGAGATAGATCTAAGAAGTTTCTTGGATTGTTCTAGTCTACGTACATTGATACTGTGCTGAAACAGTTCAGCATGAAAAATTTCAAGAAAGGCTATCTTCCGATAGGTTCTGAAATTACTCTTTCCAGGAAGGATTGTGCGACAACTCTTGAGGAAAGAGAGCGCATGAGTTGAGTACCTTATGCTTCAGCAGTAGGCTCTATCATGTATGCTATGACATGTACGAGTCCAGACATGGTATACTCACTAGGAGTAGTGAGTAGATGCAGTCTGAGTCAGGTGAGGCATATTGGAAGGTGGTTAAGTCCATTCTGAAGTATTTAAGAAATACTAAAGATCAATGGCTGATTTATGAAGAATCTGACTTGAGACTTATGGGGTATACTGACTCCAGTTTTCAGTTAGACAGATATGATAGTAAGAGTGTGTCAGGGTTTGTATTCACCCTGAATGGAGGAGCGATATGCTGGAAAAGTTCCAAGCAGACGATAGTTGTAGACTCAGTATGCGAGGCAGAGTACCTTATAGCATCTGATGCAGTGAAGGAAGTCGTGTGGTTGCGGAAGTTCCTTGAAGAGCTAGGGGTGGTATCTTCCCTAGATGGTTATGTTCCAGTGAACTGTGATAGCACTGAAGCCATTGCTCAAGCTAAGGAACCGAAAGCTCATCACCGCACCAAGCATATTCTGCGGCACTACCACCTCGTATGAGAGATCGTTGAACAAGGTGACATCAATCTTATGAAGATTGATGGAAAGGAAATTTGGCCGACATTTTTACTAAAGCCCTTGGAATAAAAGAGTTCAACTTTTGTAAAAGGAAAATGGGTATTATATACTATTCTGATTAGCTTTAGTATAAGTGGGAGTTGTTGGGAATTGTGTTCCAAAGCCAATCGCCTAGGTTGTAGGCGGTTGAACTGAGTATTGTACTCTTTGTATAAGTTAATAAATATTATTTTGGCAGCTCATCACATTCTTACTTTTCCCTTTAATGAACTCTTTTTCATGTGATGAAGTCCTTAGGACTACATTGACTTCAATATAGAGAGGATATATTGAGTGGTCCTTAAACCAAGTTCATGACCAAAGGATACATTGTACTAGATGGTAATGTATCAATAATAGGTTGTTGCGGTTCACATCATTTGGTTATCCTCTTGACCAAAGGAGTGTGGTGACACTGATGTGATCTGCAAGTGGGATATATGATATCTCATTGAACGTGACTCCATGTAGCTCATTTCTGCCAAAGGGATACTCATGATTGGATATGGGTATATGTGTCCCTCCGACCTGAGATCATCATGGTAGCTTGCAAGCAACTCCATGTGCTTTGGTACCGGATTATCCAGATTTCTAATCCGGTGATGGAAGGTTTCTGGGTACAGGTAAGTACTTGTGGAGTAGTGGTGGACCAAGATAGAATTGACCTATCCAAATAGTTTGGATTGAATATCTCGCAGTGTCTCAATTTAGCAAATCCTCGGCCAGGGTAGTCCTAGTGAGGAGTCACTGGACTTGCGAGGTTGAGACATGTTATGGATTGACTCAGCTAGGGTTGGCAGTATAACCCTAGGTCATCCTGAGCATTTGAGGTTAAAGGGATGAATTATATGGTAACCATATGCCAGAGGTTCGATTGATTGCTCTCGCATCATCGACCTATCCGGACACCGGGATCCATTGCTAGATGGTATCTTATGCTGGTACTGGAATTGTTCCAGTGCTACAGCCTAGGTTCGAACCTATGAGGTCACATGCCATAGAGGATCTCTCCTTGATCCAGGTGCCAATTTATGATTAGGAATCATTTCGGTAATGGTTTTATTGAGCACTCGTTGGATTGACTCGGTTATTGGTCGATCAGTTTTTGTTCGGGTCCACCAGTAATTATTTCTGGGTGACCGGGACTTGACCAAGGCTATTATTAATTAGATTTTGATTTAATTATTTTGTGAATTGGTTTAGAATCGGGTTGGGTTTATTGAACCTCTTATGAACCGGTTTTGACCCTTTGAACCGTTGTTTAAACATATTCACACGATAATTTGGCTTGGGCGAACAGGGATTCAAAGCGTCTCTTCCTCTGCCATATGCATTATTTTTGGCCAGAATTAAACCTCTATTTAATTATTATTAATTGCTGTGTTTAAGAACAAATTTGATTCATTCTAAAACCTGTTGTCACTTCGTATTCCCAGCCCGTCTTCTCTCCTCGCATATCACCGGTTACTTGGTTCTACCTGAATAAATTCTGGGTTATGGTATGCTAAGTTTGTTCTTGCTTTTTGAGAGCTTTCAACCGGTGGTTTAGAGCCTAAGTTTTCTTGTGAGAGATTGGGAGAGAAAGTGTTCATTGATTCCCTGTTCTATTGGTGCTCAATTGGTGGAAGTGAGTGATGTTTTGGAGAAAACAAGTTGCTGAACAGAGAGTTCTGTTCTTCCTTCTTCCCTTTCACTGTTTGAAGGTTTCTGGTGACTAGCATCGTGCGAGAAACTGGATCAGAGGAAGCCCAGGCGTGTCCCCCCTCTAGAGGGTGTTCGCTTGAGCACCTGGGAGCCGAATCTACCTCCTTGCTGCTGTGTTTTGTTTGCTCTGTTGTTTTTGGATTGCAGAATTTTCTTGTAGTTCTTGGAGAAGAGATAACGGGACTTCTTCCAACGATCCATTACCTCTCCTTTGTAGCAGAAGTTGGTTTGCTATTGTTGCAGGAGGAAAGACCAAAGTTTTGCTGCACTTGGAGAGGAAGATAACAACATTCCAAAAGGCTGCTGGAAGAAGAAGAAGAAGACTGGAATAACTTTATTTCAGGTATTCCAGTTATTCTAGTGTTATCCCTGCATTATTCCATGCAGGAATAAGGTAAGATTTCTAGTTTTATTTTTCATGCATGCCTAGATCTAGTTTTATAAAATTGTTTATAAATATTACATGCCCCTTTTATACATTGTTTTGCCTGTACATGCATCTTGAATATGTTAGATCCTGTTCAGAGTAGGTTATTTCCACTGTTATTTTAAAATTGTTTTAAAATACATACCTGCTCCCTATGCTGTTGCGTCTTAGTGTAGGCACTCGTAACCCTGTCTTCCTTTCAACAACCTCAATAGAGGGCCTGACCTCGAGGGAGCTGACCTCGACCGGGGGATCGAAGAATGAGAGCTTGACCTTGGCAGAGGGCTCGACCTCGAGGGAGTTGATCTTGGCTAGGAGCTCAAAGAATGAGAGCTTAACCTTGATCGAGGGCTTGACCTCGAGGGAGCTAACCTTGGTTGGTGGCTTAAATAATGAGAGCATGATCTCAATTGAGGGCTCGACCTCGAGGGTGCTGACCTCGATTGCAGACTTGAAGAATGAGAGCACGACCTCGACCGAGGGCTTGACCTCGAGGGAGTTTATCTCGATTTGGAACTCGAAGAACAAGAGCACGACCTCTGGTCGAGGGCTCGACCTTGTGGGAGTTGACCTCGGTTGGGAGCTTGAAAAATGAAGCACAACCTCGATCGAGGGTTCGACCTCGAGGGAGCTAACCTCGATCGGGGGCTCAAAAAATAAGAGCATGACCTCGGCCGAGGGTTCGACCTCGAGGGAGCTGACCTTTATCGGGAGCTCGAAAAATGAGAGCACGACCTCGAGGAAGCTAACCTCGATCGAGGGCTTGAGAAATGAGAGCACGACCTCGATTGAGGGCTTGACCTCGAGAGAGCTGACCTCGACTGGGAGCTTGAGAAATGAGAGCATGTCCTCGACCATGGTCTCGACCTCGAGGGAGCTGACCTCGATCGGGTGCTCAGCCCAGTGCTCTGTCTTGTCAAGCATCCAGGTGGCACCTCTCACCATGGTGGAAACCATCTGGATCCAACAGGGGTTGGTGGGGGCACCAGGATCAGACACAGATTAATGGGCCCTATTTAGTTTATTTAGCCATGTGTCATAATTTTGTAACAGAGTAAATTGAGTTCTGTAATAAGTTGAGACTAGTTGATTTGTCTCAACCCTAGACAGTCATTGAGTCCTGTACTTAAGTATTAGTCCAATGAGGGTCCAATTTTTGTACAAGAGAAAAGGTTACCCTATTTTGGAGTTCTACCAGGCCTCACCCAAGAGCCAGAGGCATTTACATCAGCTCATGGGATCTTGTTTGACACCCTAGAGCCCTAGATACCCTCTAGATGCTTTCTAGATGCCCTGATTCCTTCCAGATGCTCTCCAGATTCACAGATTCCTTCTAGATGCCAAAGTATATTTTCAAACTAGGGCATATCATGAATCCAGAGGTCCATCTATGCCCAGCCTAAGAGAAATCAAGCTTAAGTGCCAGGCCCAAGCCTTTAAGAACCAAGATTCCAGTCTGATGTCAGGAATATACCGACCCAGGCACCCCAGCTTCCAGGAGGCCCAAAGCCCATGTGCCTCAAGCCCTTGGCCGACCTCTACCTCCAACCTTCATCCATGCCCAAGCACCTTCCAAGTCTTCAAGCATGCCTTCATCCTTTGAGAAGAAGCCCAAGGCCGCCCCCTGCTAAGAGCCTCCTTATCTTCCAGCTGCCAGCACTCCTAATCCTAATCTTTTCCTTCTATTTCATACCTTGATTATTTCAATTAATTGTTGATTTAAACCTAACCTTGATGCTTTGTAGGATCCTCGAGGTGTTTCTCCTCCCCATAGGAGGCTTTCCTTGCCTTCAGACTGGGTATAGATTGCCTTCAGATTCGAGAACCAAAGGCTTCATCTTCCATGCATCAATTTAAGAGCTGTGTGACCCCTTCATCAGTTAGTTCTTCAATCTCTGACTGGTACAAACCTTTCCACTCTTAATTTCTATTTTGATTTAAGGTTAGCTATCATAAGCAAAGAATTTCTCAATTCTTGGGTCCTGAGTTTTATTATTTTGCATAAGTACACCTGCATGATGATTCTTTGCATTGCTATTCATCTTGCTAGTCTTTACTTAATTTTTGAAATTTAGCCTGCAAATTAAAATTATAATTCTAAAAAAACTGGTTTACTACTTTTCCTGCATGGTTAGAAATCTTAGATTTATCCCACATCAGTTTGGTATCATAGCGGGTTTAGGATAGCATTCATCTGCATTAGGATCTCAAACCCTAATTTCTGCATCCTGCTAACTGCATTGGTGTCTATTTTTCATCTGATTTCAATTACCTAGGAATTTTATTTTTTTGTGAAGTTTTCATGTCATGTCCTTTGTTTTGTCTGGATAATTTTCATGATTTTTAATTAATTTTATAGAAAACCTAATTCACTAAAATTCAGCATCTTAGAAACCCTAACTAAAATCTTGATATTTTTGCATCAGTCCGAAAACCCTATTATTTGTATTATCATCTAATTTTGTTTTGCATCAAATTTGGTAGAGTTCATCGTCACCATCCATCCTCTATTTTTTGATTTTTTTTCTACATCGGTAACTATGTCAAAACCTGCATCATCTGAAATCCTAATTTTCTGAATTCTGCTATTTCTGCCTTTTGACTAAACCAAACCTAACCAACTTCCACACACCCCAATCTGAAGCCCAATTTGTTGCTAACCTAATCAACCTAAACTTAACTTGCCACCTCATAAGACACACATAAAATACTTTTATTTTTTGATTGTTTTAGATTGCATCAGGACCATCGATTGCCATCATCTCCTTAACCTAATCTTATCGGCAATTGCTATCTAACATCAGGGTAGGATTTCATTACCTGTCCTGGGCCCAAAACAACCACCAACATTGTGACCCAAGCTTAATTAAAATTAATTAGACCTAATTTGCCCTAGAAGGCTTGGTGACACCAACAGGTCAGGTCCGAATTGTGTGGGCCAACTAGTGCATTCAATTCATCAGCTATTACTGAAATCTGGTGTCTAAGGCTGAGGGTCCAGAGTCAAACGACCTAAGTGGACTGGTGGTTTATAATTAAGACCCTGTGACAAGCAAGGGGAGCCTCCCACCACCCCACCCCCTACCTAGCCAGGGGAAGGATTAGCTGCTGGGTTAAGTGTAAGTTGAGCTAACCCATTCAGTTTTGACTCTAGGTCTAGCAAGCCCTAGATTATACTAACCCTTGCATGCTTGGTTGCATTCATTCCACCTTGATTGTTTGTTTGTTTGCATGATCACTAGGCTAGGAACCTAATACCATGACCCATACTTAGAACCCTACCCTAGAAGAACCCCATACCATGACCCATACTTAGAATCCAACCCTAGGAGAACCCCATACCATGACCCCTACTTGGAGCCCAACCCTAGGAGAACCCAATACTCTGACCCATATCAGAAGTCCAACAATCGAAAGCCCAATTATGAGTTCATAGACCAGGATGAGAGAACCACTAGGAACTTTAGGCCAAAAATACCCATCTTCAATGGCACCTCAGATCCCAAGGTCTACATAGATTGGGAATGAGATATGAAATAATATTTTGAATGGTATGACTTGAGTGATAAAAGAAAGTGTGAATTTGCCGAACTCGGGTTAATTAACCAAGCTAGGTTATACTGGAGAGGCGTAGAGAGCCTCATCAGGTAACAATACAAAGCTCCCATAGATACCTGGATGGCCATGAAGCTAAAACTTAGAGATAAATATGTTCCCCCATACTACCGACAGTGGCTTCTAGATTAATGGAAAAGGTTAAGTCAAGGAAGTAGGTCATCACTGATGTTCACCAAATGAGTGTGGTGACACTGATGTGATCTACAAGTAGGATATGTGATATCTCATTGAACGTGACTCCGTGCAGCCCCTTTCTGCCAAAGGGATACTCATGATTAGATAAGGGTATATGTGTCCCTCTGACCTGAGGTCATCACAGTAGCTTGCAAGCAGCTCCCTGTGCTTTGGTGCCGGACTACCCGGATTTTTAATCCGGTGATGGAAGGTTTCTGGGTACAGGCAAGTACTTGTAGAGCAGTGATGGACCAAGATGGAATTGACCTGTCCAAACAGTTTGGACTGAATGTCTCATAGTATCTCAATTTAGCAAATCCTCGACCGGGGTAGCCCTAGTGAAGAGTCACTGGGCTTGCAAGGTTGAGACACGTAGTCGACTGACTCAGTCTGGGTTGGCAGCCCAATCTCAGTCGTCCTGAGTATTAGAGGTCAAAGGGATGAATTATACGGTAACCATATGCCAGAGGTTCGATAGTTTGCTCCCGCATCTTCGACCTATCCGGACGCCGGGACCCATTGCTAGATGGTTTTATATGCTGGTACTAGAATTGTTCTAGTGCTACCGTTTAGGTTCGAACCTATGAGATCACTCGCCACAGAGGGTTACTCTCTGATCCAGATATCGATTACGATTAGGAATCATCTCGATTTTATGGTCACGGTATTTATTTTTGAGCACTCTTTTCCCTTTCTTGCCCTTGTCTGTGTCAACCAAAAATTGTTCTGGGCTGACCAGGACTGCGCCAGGATTTTTCTGAATCAGTTTTGAACTGATTCGGAGCTCGTTTTGGCCTCCAATTGGTTGTGAACCAATTGAACCAAATTAAAATGGGTTTGAACCAAATGTCTTGGACCGGTTTTTGAACCGGTGTTTTCTCCCTTGGACCGGTTTCCACGTTGGAATACTTCTTTACACTGGAAAGAAGATTAGCGTTTGGAGAAAACCAAGCGTCCGAAGGCCAAACAACACCATGCACTGGTGTCCCTTCCTCTCCTCCATCGGCTGCCTTAAATCCCTGTTTATTGTGGGTGTAACGCAGCCTTTAGCCCTTCCCTCTCCCAGCCTCCCTGTCTCCCTCTCCCAGCTGCCTTTAAATACCAATGCCCAAGCCCAGTTTCAGCGCAGCTTCTTTCACCGTGCAACAGCAATCCAAAAATTTTCTGGGGCAAGGTTTCTCCCATTTTTGAGAGCTTAGTGTTTGTACGAGTTAGGCTGAGATTTGGAGAGTGTGAGAGAGTGTTTTGAAGGGCCATTTCTTTTCTCCTTTGTTGTGCTCAACTCAAGGACTGCAGCAAAACAGAGTTGCGGCAATCCACCGTGATCAACTCTCTTCCAGTGGCTAGCACCGCGTGTGGAGTGGGATCTGAGAGCCCCCGGCGCATCTCCCCTCTAGAGGGAGTACCATTCTACTCCTAGGAGCAAACCACGTGAGCCGGGATCGCTCCAGCTGTTCCAAAACAAAGGCCAAAGCCTGCTGCCCAGTTCTGCTGCAGAAAATCTAGCAGCAGACTTTGGTGGATTTTTATAATTTTTGGCTAATATTTTCTTGCAGCTTTCGATTAGAGATCGAAGACCTCTTGTCCAAGTTGCCGCTACTGAAATTTGGGAGCAAATGCAGGTCCGGAAGGTGGTGTTCCGACACCGTTTTTCAAGCCAAAAACAGAGTTTGTTTTCAGCCCAAGGAAGAAGAAGGCTGGAATAGTTTTATTCCAGCTATTCCAGCCTATTCCAGCTTTATCCCAGAGTTATTCTAGCCGGAATAAGGTATGAAAAAATTGTTTTTTAATCATGCATGAATCAAATTTTTTAATTCAAATATTTTGCAAATATTTTATATCATCAAACATGCCTATTTGCAACTAGAATTAGATTAGTTTCTGGGCGTAGCAGATTTTCGCTGCGCGGGATTTTTAAAATATTTTTAAAATCCATTCTGCTCCCGCAGCTGTTTGCATGCCTAGTGTAGGATCATGTCAAACCACCTGCATCATTTTCTTTCAGTGGTATCAGAGCAGGTTGCATGTGTAATCTAATCTAGTATGCATGTTTAATAGATTAAAATTAGTTTAATCTAAAAAAAAATGTATCCTGATTTCTTTTTGGAATCTAGTTGAGACCTTCACCATGACCGTGTGTCTTTGGCATGATGCGGATCGTCTGTGTTGGCCTCTTCAGAAAGATCCTTAAAGAATATTAAAATTAAAAATTATTTTAATTTGGTATACATGTTTTAGGCATGTTTTATATGAATATAAATTATTTGTAAAATATCTTGATGCATGATTTTTTAGTTATGTAAAATTGTTTTACATAGAGACATAATTAAAAATTATTTTAATTAAGAGTTTGGCTTATTAATTTTTTTTTTTAGGTTTATGAAATCTAATCAAATTTGCATAAGCCATTTTGGGTTAATTGGGTTAGCTGACTAGTTGGGTCCATAACTGAGTTAGACCTAAGTTTAGTTGAACGGGATTACAGGAAGATTAAACAAAAATTGTTTAAGGCCCTTCTTTAGAACTATCTAATAGTTAGATTAGTTGATCCGTTCATCTAAAATAGATCCAATTAGTGGCTCAGTGGACGCCCGAGTCTTTAGGCTAGTCTGATCGAATTTGGTAAACCGACTGGTGTCAAGATAGGTTTGGCATTGTGATCATGGTTGTATGAGGCTACCTCTTTCCTGGCCAACTTGGTTGGTGTCTAGGAAAGATGGTTAATGGCGGATACTCACCCATGATCTCACCTACCTGGCTAGTCGAGTCGACCAGAACTGATTGGAAAAGCTCAATGACTCGAGTTAACCCATGTCACCCAGGTTGATCGGTCTGACTGATCTATAGGTGCCCATGGATCGTTTGTTGATTTATTTCAACCCTATTGAAATCTGATTGATTCAGTGGGAGGATGATCCATGTCCTTATCTTTTGTTCTGTCATAATTAAAAATCCTCTAAAAATTATTAGGTCCTTAAAAAGACTAAGTCAAGGAGTTGACAGTGTCTTAGCCTCCCATTAAGTTGGATAGAAATGTGTCCACTAGCTTGGTGTGCTTCGGCAGTTCCAAAGAGCGGGTATACATCCGGCGACTGGAATTTCTATCTGATCGATGATGGTTCAGTGCAACCTCCTTAGCGGGACCAGGTGGGCCGGCGAAAGTCGGGCTTGGTCTTTAGTTAGCTGGAAGCATTGGATTTGTCATTTTAATGGTTGGACCTAACCAGAGACCCGCAATAGGAGGCCCCAAGGTCGATTGGAGTGTTCTCTGGGGCAAAATGAATTATTGAAAATTGTTTAGGGAAGCAATTGGTTTACGAACCTACCTTTAGGCTCGTATGGGTGAGCTGGCCAAAGTCGGGCTCATGCGTGGCCTATTGGATTTCAGTACCCACTTGAAAAAGTGTTTCACGGATTGGAGTTAGAGGCTACCAATCTAAAAAATTAGTGGGAGAAACCTTTAGACTAAAGTCCAAGTCTTTTGGTTAAATTATTAATTCATACACTAATTTGGTCTTATTTTCTTTTCAGATGTCTTCCAATTTATCGCTCCGGTCACTTCTCGACAACGAGAAGATAAAGGGTCACAACTTCGATAGTTGGTATCGAAGATTGAGAATCATTCTGGAGTATGAACGGATCCTTTATGTGATAACGGATCCGGCACCTGAAATCCCTCCCGCTAGTGCACGGAGTGCGGTCAGAGACGCTTATCTGAAGTGGGTCTCTGATCGGCTACTGTCCGATGCATTATGTTAGCGGCGATGAACGACGAGTTCAGTCGCAAATTCGAGGAGGCCCAACCTGATGAAATCCTTCAAAAGTTGAAGGAATCCTTCGGCACCCCGGATGATGTAGAACGGTACAAAGTGTCTTGTGCCATCTACAATTCCAAGATGCCGAATGGCGGTTCAGTCATAGATCATGTATTGTACATGATCGAGCTGATTGAAAAGTTGGGCAAACTCGGATGCCCCTTGCACGAGCAGCTCGACAAGGATGCGATCCTGAATTCTCTTCCCTCCTCCTATCTTGATTTTCTCGATCATTATAGAATGAACAAGCCTGCAGTCAACTATCATGGTATTTTGGGGTTGCTGCAGACTTTCGAGAAAGACCACCAACTGAATAAGGGGGTGGTGAATTTAGTGGGAGATAGTAGAGGTCGTCGTCCCTTTAAGAAAGGGAAGAAGAAAACAAATAAAAAGGGAAAGAAGGTGCAGAATGCTCCTGGCCCTAGTCAGACCAGGAAGTATAAGGCTGATCAGTCTTCTGCAGAGTGTTTCTACTGCAAGAAGGAGGGACACTGGAAGAGGAACTGTCCTCTTTATATTGCGTCCCTTGATCCGAACAGGCCGAGAAAGCAGAAGTCTGCTGAACTAGGTATTTATATGATAAAACCTTGTAATTACTCTATTGTTGATACTGCTAACTGAGTATTGGATACTGGTAGTCCAATTCACGTTTGCAATACATTACAGGGACTTCAAGTTAGCAGAAGATTTGAAGATGGAGAATAGTTTCTGAGCATCAGGAATGAAAATTATGTTCCAGTATTGGCGGTCGGAGTCCTGCATCTTATCTTTAAGTCTTGTACTATCGAACTAGTCGACTGTCACTATTGTCCTTGTTTCATTATGAGCATAATCTCTGTAGGCCTTTTGGCCAATTATGGTTTTGAACTATCAATAAAAGGAGATTTTTGCAGTGTTATTTTGAATAACTCTGTTATAATGAAAGCTAGATTAAATAATGGCATATACGTACTATCAAGGCCTGTTAGTGTAATGTACACTTCTAACAAATGCCCAAGATTAGCTAATGTCAACGATTTGTATCTTTGGCACTGTAGGCTAGGTCATATTAACCAAAATAGGATAAACAAGATGCGAGGAGATGGACTCCTCGAGGTCAGTGATTCTGAATCACTGCCCACTTATGAACCCTGTTTACTTGGTAAAATGACCAAGTCACCTTTTACTGGAAAAGGTGAATGAGCTACAGAACTTCCTAGTCTAATACATACTGATGTATGTGGACCGATGACAGTTAGTGCCAGAGGAGGATACAAATATTTCATTACTTTTACAGACGACTTTTCAAGGTTCGGTTATGTCTTTTTAATGAGACATAAGTCTGAGTCGTTTGAAATGTTCTAACGATACCGTAATGAAGTAGAAAAACAAACTGAAAAAAGTATTAAAACCCTTCGATCTGATCGAGGTTGTGAATACTTATCTGGTGAATTTTTGACATATCTTGAGGAGAATGGAATTCTCTCTCAGTGGACTCCTCCAGGAATACCACAGTTGAATGGTGTGTCCGAAAGGAGGAATCGAACCTTGTTGGACATGGTTCGATCCATGATGGGCTTTGTAACTCTACCGCTATCCTTTTGGGGATATGCACTTCAGACAGCCTGTTACTTATTAAATGATGTTCCAAGTAAATCTGTTGTCTCCACTCCGTATGAGATGTGGAATGGATGTAAACCCTCAATCTCACACCTTCGGGTCTGGGGTTGTCCGGCTTACGTAAAGCATTTAGACTCAGACAAACTTGGTCCTAGGTCTGATCGGTGTTTATTCATTGGTTATCCTAAGGAAACCAAAGGGTATTTCTTCTACTTGGAGAATGAACAAAAGGTGTTCGTTGCTCTTAGAGCTATCTTTTTGGAAAAGGAGTTCCTTGGAGAAGGAACTATAGCCTCTAAGATTGAATTTGATGAAGTTCAGCCAATAGAAGAACCTGCACACTCTAAGGACATCGTAGAACCGGCTGTGATTGAATCACACCCAGAACCCATTAGGAGATCCGGTAGAATACCGTGTCAGCCGGACAGATACTACGGTTTCTTGGTCCGGGACGGCGATCCCATTGAGCTCGATGAGAACAATGAGGATCCGATCACCTATATGGATGCACTTCAGAGATCAGACTCTGAGGCATGGCCTGGAGCCATGCGATCCAAAATGGAGTCCATGGAAATCAACAATGTTTGGACATTGGTTGATCCACCTGAAGGAATAAAACCCATTGTGTGTAAATGGATCTTCAAGAGGAAAAGGGGCGCAGATGGGAAGGTAGAGACCTATAAAGCCCGTCTAGTTGCCAAGGGGTATCGTCAGTGATATGGTATCGATTATGATGAGACTTTCTCCCCTGTGGCAATGCTCAAGTCCATTCGGATCATGCTTGCTTTGGCAGCATATTTTGATTACGAGATCTGGCAGATGGATGTTCGAACCGCTTTCCTTAATGGGGAGCTGGAAGAGGAGGTGTATATGATACAGCCTGAAGGGTTTACATCCACAGATGAATCAAAAGTATGTAAGTTGCAGAGGTCCATATATGGACTCAAGCTAGCGTCTCGAAGTTGGAACTTATGGTTTGATAGGTGTATCAAATTGTATGGCTTCGTTAGGAACGGAGAAGAACCATACATCTATAAATGGGTTAATGGTTCTGTGATTGTATTCCTAGTACTGTATGTTGAGGACATTCTCTTAATCGGGAATGATGTCGCAGCATTACAAGGAATAAAGGTCTGGTTATCATCTCAGTTCTCCATGAAGGACTTGGGTGAAGCTTCTTACATACTAGGTATGAAGATCTATAAAGATAGATCTAAGAAGCTTTTGGGATTGTCCCAGTCTATGTACATTGTCACCGTGCTAAAATGGTTCAGCATGGAAAATTCCAAGAAAGGCTATCTCCTGATAGGTTTTGGAATTACTCTTTCCAAGAAGGATTGTGCGACAACTCCTGAGAAAAGAGAGTGCATGAGTAGTGTACCTTATGCTTCTGCAGTAGGCTCTATCATGTATGCTATGACTTGTACTAGACCAGACATGGCATACTCACTAGGAGTAGTGAGCAGATACCAGTCTGACCCAGGTGAGGCGCATTGGAAGGTGGTTAAGTCAATCCTTAAGTATTTGAGAAATACTAAAGATCAATGGCTGATTTATGGAGAACCTGACTTGAAACTTGCGAGGTACCCTGACTCCAGTTTCCAGTCAGATAGAGATGATAGCAAGAGTGTGTCAGGGTTTGTATTTACCCTGAATGGAGGAGCGATCTGCTGGAAAAGTTCCAAGCAGGCAACTGTTGCAGACTCGGTATGCGAAGCAGAATACATTGCAGCATCAGATGCAGCAAAGGAAGCTGTGTGGTTGTGGAAGTTCCTTGGAGAGCTAGGGGTAGCACCTTCCCTAGATGGTCCTGTTCCGGTGTATTGTGACAGCACTGGAGCCATTGCTCAAGCTAAGGAGCCTAAAGCTCATCACCGCACCAAGCATATACTGCGGTGATTCCACCTCGTACGAGAGATCGTGGAACGAGGCGACATCAATCTTCTGAAGATCGATGGA
Source organism: Areca catechu (assembly GCA_021397845.1). Classification (NCBI taxonomy): domain Eukaryota; kingdom Viridiplantae; phylum Streptophyta; class Magnoliopsida; order Arecales; family Arecaceae; genus Areca; species Areca catechu. The sequence continues at coordinate 154,986,554 of CM038039.1, read as the reverse complement.
AAAGAAAATCTGGTCGAACCCTTCATTAAAGCCCTCGGAATAAAAGAGTTCGGCTATTGTAAATGGGAAATGGGTATTAGATACTCTTCTGATTGGCTTTAGTACAAGTGGGAGTTGTTGGGAATTGTGTCCCAAAGCCAATCACCTGGGTTGTAGACGATTGAGCTCAATATTATACTCTTTCTTTGAATTAATAAAATATATTTTTTGGCAGCTCATCACATTTTATATTTTCCTGAAATGAACTCTTTCCATGTGATGAAGTCCTTAGGACTACACTGACTTCGATACAGAGAGGATGTATCGAGTGGTCCTTAAATCCTGTTCACAACCAAAGGATATATTGTATTGGATGGCAATATATCAAGTATAGGTTGTTGTAGTTCACATCGTTTGGTTGTCCTCTTGACCAAATGAGTGTGGTGACACTGATGTGATCTATAAGTGGGATATGTGATATCTCATTGAACGTGACTCCATGCAGCCCCTTTCTGCCAAAGGGATACTTATGATTGGATATGGGTATATGTGTCCATCTGACCTGAGGTCATCACGGTAGCTTGCAAGCAACTCCCTGTGCTTTGGTGCCGGACTACCCGGATTTTTAATCCGGTGATGGAAGGTTTCTGGGTACATGCAAGTACTTGTGGAGTAGTGATGGACCAAGATGGAATTGACCTGTCCAAACAGTTTGGATTGAATGTCTCCCAGTATCTCAATTCAGCAAATCCTCGGCCGGGGTAGCCATAGTGAAGAGTCACTAGGCTTGCAAGGTTGAGACACGTAGTCGACTGACTCAGTCTGTGTTGGCAGCCCAATCTCAGTCGTCCTGAGCATTAGAGGTCAAAGGGATGAATTATACGGTAACCATATACCAGAGGTTCGATAGTTTGCTTCCGCATCTTCGACCTATCCGGACGCCGGGACCTATTGCTAGATGGTTTCCTGTGCTGGTACTAGAATTGTTCTAGTGATACCATTTAGGTTCGAACCTATGAGGTCACTCGCCACAGAGGATTACTCTCTGATCCGTATACCGATTACGATTAGGAATCATCTTGGTTTTATGGTCATGGTATTTATTTTTGAGCACTCTTTTCCTTTTCTTGCCCTTGTCTGTGTCAATCGGAAATTGTTCTGGGCTGACCAGGACTGCGCCAGGATTTTTCTGAATCAGTTTTGAACTGATTCAGAGCTCGTTTCGGCCTCCAATTGGTTGTGAACCAATTGAACCAAATTAAAATGGGTTTGAACCAAATGGCTTGGACCAGTTTTTGAACCGGTGTTTTCTCCCTTGGACCGGTTTCCACGTTGGAATACTTCTTTATGCTGGAAAGAAGTATTAGTGTTTGGAGAAAACCAAGCGTCCGAAGGCCAAACAACACCGTATGCTGGCGTCCCTTCCTCTCCTCCATCGGCTGCCTTAAATCCCTGTTTATTGTGGGTGTAACACAACCTTTATCCCTTCCCTCTCCCAGCCTTCCTGTCTCCCTCTCCCAGCTGCCTTTAAATACTAATGCCCAAGCCCTGTTTCAGCGCAGCTTCTTTCACCGTGCAACAGCAATCCAAAAATTTTCTGGGGCAAGGTTTCTCCCATTTTTGAGAGCTTAGTGTTGTACGAGTTAGGCTAAGATTTGGACAGTGTGAGAGAGTGTTTTGGAGGGCCATTTCTTTGCTCCTTTGTTGTGCTTAACTCAAGGACCGTAGCAAAACAGAGTTGCGGCAATCCACCGTGATCAACTCTCTTCCAGTGGCTAGCACCGCGTGTGGAGTGGGATCCGAGAGCCCCCGGCATGTCTCCCCTCTAGAGGGAGTACCATTCTACTCCTAGGAGCAAACCACGCGAGCCGGAATCGCTCCAGCTGCTCCAAAACAAAGGCCAAAGCCTGCTGCCCAGTTCTGCTATAGAAAATATGGCAGCAGACTTTGGTGGGTTTTTATAATTTTTGGCTAATATTTTCTTTCAGCTTTCGATTGGAGATCGAAGACCTCTTGTCCAAGTTGCCGCTACTGAAATTTGGGAGCAAACGGAGGTCCGGAAGGTGGTGTTCCGATGCCATTTTTCAAGCCAAAAACAGAGTTTGTTTTCAGCCCAAGGAAGAAGAAGGCTGGAATAGTTTTATTCCAGCTATTCCTTCATATTCTAGCTTTATCCCAGAGTTATTCCAGCCGGAATAAGGTATGAAAAAATTGTTTTTTAATCATGCATGAATCAAATTTTTTAATTCAAATATTTTGCAAATATTTTATATCATCAAACATGCCTTTTTGCAACTAGAATTAGATTAGTTTCTGGACGGAGCAGATTTCCGCTCCACGGATTTTTTAAAATATTTTTAAAATCCATTCTACTCCCGCATCTATTTGCATGCCTAGTGTAGGATCATGTCAAACTACCTGCATCATTTTCTTTCAGCTAATGGAGGCTTCCCATGCACGCATCACCAGCATGTCACCAGTAGAATTGTTCTAGCAACAAGAAACTGCCTTAACCTAGCTACCCCCCTTCCTAGCACGCCAATCTATTGCCGCCTAGATTGCCATGGCCTGTAGCTCCTATGTGGCATCAGTTGGTGGCTTTCCCGCTTGGCATCGTCCACGCGTGTCCGATCCTATAAAAGAAGGGAGACTCGGGTCGGGGATTCTGGTAGGGGCACTCCAATGGTCAAGTTAGTAGATGATCAAGGAGAACAGATCCTCCTCGGTGGATCCCGAAGTGATCTCCACTCTTAGAGGATTTAAGAGATGATAGAAGAAGAGTTAGGATCGAGAAGGAGGGCTTAAGCAGTGATGGCTGCTACTACGGGAACTCTCCTGGGGAGTCCTGGGGTACTCTTTTTGCCCTCAGAGCCTTGCTAGTTGCTTGCCCCCTCTCGCTTACCTTTGTTGAAAGCCCCTTTGATTTCTTATAGAAGCGTTGTACCTTTAGTGAGGTGTAGGGCCCCAACCTGGCACACTCTGGGAGTCCCCCTCCTAGACGAGGAGTAGGCCTACTTCCTTTCCCCCCTCTAGAGGAGGGGACAGGATCCGTAGCCTCCATTAGGGGAGGTCTGCCATGGGCATAGGTGGAGTACTGAGAAGTGTGCTCTCTTTCATAATGGGTATGTGTGGCACATCGCGAGGCCTGACACTTCGACAGGGCACTGTCCCTTTCTGGCATCGTCCTGCCATATTTGGGAAGACCTGGCAGAGCATTGATTTGGAGGGAGATGCTATAGGGTCTGAAACCCCTAGCAAAACCTTCCTCTTCCGAGTGGTATAGGTGGTAGGTCTAGGGGCGCCATGCCTCGAACGAGGTATCCTCCCTCAGGAGGTGCCGACAATGGGCTGTGAGGTATGATACTCCAGCAGGACACGCCCCCATAGGTGGCATGCTATAGCGAAATGCCATGCCACAGAGGTTGTAGGTAGTGTGCTTCTAGTGGAGTACCGCCCCATAGGGGTGCCAGCTTCTCCAGGCAGCTTTGGGGCCCTAATGAGGGTGGTAACATCACCTGCCAACATCACGATCTCGCCTGCTCTAGAAGCGCCCGTAGAGAAGGCCACACCCACCTATGAAAGTCTATGCCTTACCTTGGGAGAAGGAGCCAATCTTGACCAATGAATCGACCTTGAGCAGAGGGAATGCGGCCCCTATCGAGGGCTCGACCTTGAGGAAGTTGACCTTGGCTGGGGGCTTGAAAAACGAGAGCACGACCTCGATAGAGGTCCCAATGTCGAGGGAGCTGACCTCGGTTTGGGGCTCAAAGAATGAGATCATGACCTCGGCAGAGGGCTCGACATCGCGGGAGCTGACCTTGGCTAGGAGCTTGATAAATGAGAGCATGACCTCGACCGAGGGCTTGATCTCGAGAAAGCTAACCTCGACCGGGGGTTGAAATAATGAGAGCTCGACCTCAATAGAGTTGACCTCGACTGGGGGCTCGAAGAAAGAGAGCATGACCTCGATTAAGGGCTCGACCTTGAGGGGCTGATCTCAGTCAAGGGCTCAAAGAATGAAATCATGACCTTGACCGAGAGCTCGACCTCGAGGGAGCTAACCTCGACCGGGGGCTCAAAAAATAAGAGCACGACCTCGACCGAGGGCTTAACCTCGAGGGAGCTGACCTTGATCGGAGGCTCAAAAAATAAGAGCACGACCTCGGTTGAGGGCTCAACCTCGAGGGAGCTGACCTCGATCGGGGGCTCAAAAAATGAGAGCACGACCTCGATCGAGGGCTCAACCTCGATAGAGATGACCTTGACCTGGGGCTCAAGAAACGAAATCATGACCTCGATCAAGGGCTTGACCTCGAGGGAGCTGATCTCGACCGGGGGCTCAGCTCGGTGCTTTGTCTTGTGAAGCATCTAAGTGGCACCTCTCACCATCGTGGCAGCCATCTGGATCTAACAAGGTTCCACGTCAACGGTCATGCCATACCAGGGGTACTAGATAACCAGGAGCCAATCACTTATTTAAGACACAGGATGCCAGATGGCCATGAGCCAATCACTTATTAAGGCATAGGTTACTAGATGGCTAGCAGTCGATCACATATTTGGGATACAGGAAGCCAGATGGCTAGGAACTAATTTTTTATTTGAGGCATAGGATGCTAGATGGCCAGGAACTGATCACTTATTTGGAATACAGGGTAGTAGATGGCTAGGAATCGATCACTTATTTGAAATACAGGCTGCTCACTACTTATCAGACAGATGCCAACCACTATCTGAGTCAAGTATAAAGTTTCATAACTTTATTTAATGTAAAATATATATCTTAAATTCATTAGAGCAATTATGATAAGGTTGATAAAGTTGTTATTAGGAGTATAATAGATCACTTAATAAACTACTTTACAAACTACTTTACAAACTACTTTACAAACTAATCTTTGAATGGTCTAACTGACTTAACAACTTTCTTACTAGTATAACTATCTTACAAACGATTATAATTATCTACCAACTCGATCTTGAACCTTTATAAATAGGAGATCGAGGGGAACCCTAGGGGACTTCTCTCACATATACGCTCTCTTTATTTTCTCCAGGGAACTCTAGGGACTTCTCCATCTCTAAGTTGATTTAGGCATTGGAGGGTTCCTTATTGGAGAAATCCCACTAATTTTTTCAATAACGAGGATTTCTTTTGCATGTCAAGGAACTGATCGCATCCATTATGGAAGTCATCATTTGGCTTTTGGAAGGACCACTTTAAGACTTCCAGAGGCTCAAAGCTATTTCAATATATCTAGTTTTCCATGTTTGAAGAGGAGCAACAACAATGCCCTTAGTTTCTACCTTAGAGTTTTGATCGTGTAGGAATGAATGGTCAAATCTTAGCAGTTTGAATGGTTGAACCACTACATATCAAGAGCTAATGGGTTCTTGCAATTTTTTAGGCTAATAAACATGCTACAATGGCTGCTGGGTGATGGATGTTTCAAGGGGTCAAGATACCATTGACTACACAAGTTTTAGTATATGTTCGCTGATATTATGTTTCTTGTTGAGATAAGCCGGCTCAGTAAAGGCTAATTACTGGTTCAAGGGTCTAATTAAATTTCTTTTGAACCAGTCACCCAAACTAGAAGGCTCGAAGGTGACTCCACAGGTTGATAAAGTGATGACTTGACATCGCCATTTTGGTCACATCGCAAGGTCAGTCTTCAGCCCGCATCGAAAAGGTCGGTCCTGAAGCATATCCCTGATCCATGCTTGCCAGGTGCCAGGTGGCTGGCCAGTCTTCTTCGCATCAGTCCAAGATGACAGGTCCGAAGAAGACAGCTACTTCATTTTACAACTTGCTTCAAGAAGGACGAGTACGAAGTAAATATTCCAGCCCACTCTGAAGAAGGCAATTCTGATGCAAATGGCAAGGTATCTTCAGCCTACTTCGAAGAGGATAGGCATGAGGTGATTAGCCAATTCAACTTTAGTCCCTTCCGAAAGAGTAGCCCTAAAGTAAATCTCTAATTGATCTTAAATCTCTAGACGTGGATATGGTTGTTGTAATCAACCACGTAGCCACTAACTCCAACAATATCAAAGTGGTCAAAATCAGCCACGTGGCCACTAACTTCAACACCAACAATATCGAAGTGGCCAGAATTAGGCAGCAACCACTTATGGTTATAGGGGCTTAAGCTAACCGATTCCATCTAACTAGAGGCAAGTGGGCTTAACTGTATTTTGGCACATTTATCACTATAAATACTGGTAAGAGGGGACACTCATGGTAAGCAAAAAAGAAAAGGCTAAGGCAAACTCTCTTGAGTCATTTTTACTCTCTCTCTGAGAACTCTCCATTTTGTTGCTCGAACTTTCATTGACATAGGCATTGGAGTGTCCCCCACCAGAGAAAACTCAGTCGGGGACCTGTTTTGTAGGGATCTCGGGAGGCAAGCCAGCAAGCCAGAAATCTAGCTGCTTTGTTTGGTCCGTGGGGGTTTGACGCCAACAGATTGTCATGCCAGGTAGGGGAAGCTGCATGCCTAAGAGCGAGCAAAGCACCATCCCCTCTTAGAAAGGAGAGTTTGAAGAAGCCGTAATGGTGAAAGGTAGAACTCAAAATGCTTCAACAAGCAGGGGACGTCTTCTCTCTTAAAGGAACAATCCCCTAGTGGAGAATAATGTCCCACCTCCTACATTGGTCGTGGGATAGCACCAGTTCAAAACCCTCCTGAACCGGGTTGATGCTCTTACAACCATGGTTCAGAACTTTCAGGAGACTACCCTCCAAGTGGGGCATCTGTTGGCTGCCTCTAGGCATAGTCATCGCTCTAGAGAAAAGAGAGACCACCACCATGAGTCTACCCGGCACTTCCCTCGAGATCGGCCCTCCCACAAGGGCCAAAGCTCCCGACATCTAAAGTAAACTAACGACCGGTATGTGAGGAAGAGATCCAGACGATCTCTTTCTGTATCCTCTGAAGATTCTACTCCCGAAAGTGCTGGGAAGAAAGGAGCCCACTACAATTATAAAGAAAAGTTTAAGATGCTTGAAGTGTAGATGGCGAGGCTCCATGATCAGAAAAGAGATGGCGAGTTCATGGCCTATGACTCGCAGCCTCTGTTCACCTCCATAATAATGGAGGAAGTCATCTCTCGGCATTTTAAAGTCCCTCAGATGGAATCCTATGATGGGATCACTGACCCTCTTGATCATTTGGGTAGCTTCAAGGCCCACATGATGATCCAAGGAGCCTTCGATGAGTTGTACTACTTGGCCTTTCCTGCTACCCTAAAGAAAGTGGCTCAAATATGGTATTCGAGCATTCGCCCAGGTACTATCGATTCCTTCTTTGAATTAGAAAAACTATTTATCTCATATTTCAAAACTTGTCGAAAGATGTCCCAAAATACGGACAGCTTGTTCCTCCTTCAACAAAATGAAGGAGAGAGCCTCAAGGAATACATCACGAGATTTAACTTAGCCACTCTCGAGATTCCCGATCTTAATGAGTATGTGGCCATGTCCGCTTTGAAGAAGGGGCTCCGGTCATTCAGGCTCACAATTTTTTTGGATAAAAGGTTTTCGATGAGCTATGTTAAGCTCCTAGCGAGGGCTCAGAAGTATGCGGATGCCGAAGAGCAAGTGGCAAATCGGTTCTTAATCAAAGGGAAATCTATTCCCAAGAAGAAAAGCAACAGGTGGTCGAATCCCCCTGCACCCCCAGCAACGATGACTCCACTCGACGATGTAGTCCCAAGCCCAAAGCATTGGGAAGAAAATTTGATTTGTATACTCCCCTCAATCTCCCAAGGGAGAGGATCTTGATGGAGATAGAAAAAGAGAGCTACCCCCAATGGTCATGCCCCATGAGGACGTCCCCCTCTACAAGGAATAGAAGCAAATACTACTGATTCTATAGGGATCATGGCCACAATACTGAAGACTGCATCCAACTTAAGGATACAATAGAAGACCTAATCAAGAGGGGATACTTGGAAAAGTATGTCGGTCATCCAGAATCTCGACCTGAAGCTATCGCCCATCAGAGGACCATTGAAGAAGCTGAATTGCCCAACCAGAGGCCCACCATGGAAGGGTGGGCATGCTGCATTGGCAAACCGATTGGAAGAGAGCCGAAGAGGATGTTTCCAAAAGGCTCAAGAGAAATAACTCCATATACTTCTCTGATGATGACCTCCAGGGAGTTCAGCTCCCGCATAACGATCCCATTGTAGTTTCGACCGTCGTGGCCAATTATGATGTAAGACGTATTTTAGTAGACAATGGAAGCTCCGCAGATATTTTACTTTATGATGCATTCTCCAAAATGGGTCTGTCTAGAAACAAACTACAGAGATCTCCTATACCTCTGACTGGGTTTGGGGGCAACCAAGTTGAAGTTGAAAGAGAAATAATACTGCCTGTAACCCTCGACACAAAGCTATGTCAAAAGATGTTCCCCATCAATTTCGTAGTAGTCCGAACCCCATCGACCTACAACGTGATATTGGAATGGCCTGCATTGAATAAGTTTAGGACCGTAGTCTTCACATACCACCTTCTAATACAGTTTCCCACCAGAAATGGGATCGAAGAAGTAAGAGGAGATCAGAGAGCCACCTGACAATGCTTGATGATATAGGACGAGCAGTCGGCTAATCTCATCACATTAGACCAGCTGGACTCAAGAGATCAGACTGAGAATTACAAGAAATCAATGGAGAAGACTGTGTTTGTGTCTTTAGCCGAAGATGGCCCTACCAAAGAGGTGCAGATTGGAAGCCTTCTCGATGAAGGAACGAAGACAAGACTGATTCATTTTCAACGGAACAACATTGATGTCTTCGCTTGGTTGGCTTTGGATATGCCTGGAATTCCTGCCGAAGTAATTATTCGTTGGCTGGAAATTGCCTCTAACTATAAGCCAGTTCGACAGAAGAAGAAAAACTTTGCCCCTGAAAGATAGAGGGCGGTAGATGAAGAAGTGGATAAGCTTCTTAAAGCCAGATTCATTAGGGAGGTACATTATTCGGAGTGGCTATGGTGGGGACACCGGAGGCACCAGAATAAGATAGAGGCTTTTTCAACCCTCTGTAAATTGATCAATAATTTATGAGTCCATCTGTAATAAGGGCTTAGCTCATCTGAGTCCATTTTAGTTGTTATTTGAGTATTTTTAGTTGTTATTTCAGTTCTGTACTAGTCAGCTCATGTTGAGCTAGTTCAGTCCAATGCTAGTCAGCTCATGTTGAGCTAATTTTATTTTTTTGAGTCCTGTCCAAGCATACTGAAGACTCAAGACTATATCATACAAGTGAAGACCAAGTCCAACTAGATTGAAGACATGGAAGTATAGCACAAGTCCAACCCAGCTTGAAGATTTGAAGACCCCAGGAGGAAAATTCAGAAAATCCTGATTTCTTGTAGATGCCATCCAGATACCCAGATTCCCTTCCAGATGCCAAAGTATATTCATAGATAAGGGCATCCATGATTCCAGAGGTCCATCTGCATCCTATTCCAAAGAAATCAAGCCCAGGTGCCAAGCCCAAGCCCCTAAGAAGCAAGATACCAGGGAATATTCCTGCTACCTGGCTACCAGGCCACCCCAGCTTCCAGAGGCCCAAACCCATGCACCCGAGCCCCTTTGGGCCGGCCTTTTGCTGCTCCTAGAAGCCCAAAACGCCTCCTAGGCATCCTTGGAGTCTTGACCAAGTCAAGAAAATTTTTAGGGATTTTTCTACCTAATATTTCCTTATTTTCTAGCTAGGGTTTGAGAGGGAAAAAGATTCTTATGTAAAGACTTATGTACCCTTACTTGGAGCCCAAGGTTAAGGGTCTATTTAAGGGACCCTAGCCTCTTGTATGAGGAGAATTTTTGATGAATGAAAACCTTGAGTTCTTCTATTGAGTGGTGTGATACCCTGCTATGTGCATAAAGGGGTTTGTGAGAGTTCTTCTTCCCGGTGTTTGCAATCATCTTCCTGCTGCCAACAAACCCTCCAGATCCCTGGACGCCCACTCCTAAAGAAGCCTTCCCTTGCTATTTTTACTTTGTTTTCTTGTTCCTTTGTGAGCTTTCTAACCCCTGACAGGTCGTTTGCAGGTCCCTGAGTTCCTACGAATCCAACGACTCCAGCCAAGCCTCAATCGGATCACCGAGCAGAAAGCCGGGTATCCGCGGGTCTTTGGCTCGGTTTTCCAGGCCGCATCCATCGAGGAATGAGAGACCCCTTCACTGCAATCTTCACAGACGTTGTCAGGTACACCCCTCTACCTCCAGTAGTTTTATTGTAGGAGAACTTGCCCTAACCGAGGCTTCTCAGCCCCGGCGGTCCTTCTTTGCTACTTTTCTAGGTCCTAATCTGCATGCTGATCTTCAAAAATTCATACAAAGTTCCCTACAAATAATTTTGATCTGAAATTTGGGAATTAATCACCTAACTCAACATGTAAAACATACAAAAAAAATTGCATGCATATTAGTTTTCCATCATTTGGTATCAGAGCTTAGATTAGGGCTTATTTTATATAATTTTTCAGTCCATATATACTATGTTATTTTAATTATTTCTCCCTGTTAAAAACTCTAAAAATTCTAAAATTTATTTTCCTGGATTTATCATAATTCACAGTAATTTTAAAATTTTTTTCAGATTTTATTATGGCCTGTGAATTTTCTGCAAGCCAAAATAGGGCCTGCAAATTTTTGGCTCTATTTTTTTATGGCCTGTGAATTTTCTGCAAGCCGAAATAGGGCCTGCAAATTTTCGGCTCTGTTTTTTTTAGCAAGACAAGTTTGGAAGTTTTACGGTTTTGTTTAGGAGTTTTTGCATATTTCTTAATTTTAGTATATTTCCAGTATATTAGGCCATGATTTGCAAGTTTTCTTCTATTTAAAAAAATACCAAAAAAATATACATATTTTCCAAAAATACCAAAAAAATATCTAAACCCTAATTTGCATCCTCATCTGCCTGCCATCATTGCATAATTTACTTTTAAGGGCACTCTTGCTATATCAGATGGGGGGAGGATTTGATCACCTCTCCTTAGCCCAAAACCACATCCCTTGCATTCAGTCCCAAGTCTTAACCTAAAATTAATTAGACTTAATTTGCCCTAGTGGGCTAGGGACACCAACTGGTCGGGTCCGGGCTAGTGTTAGATCACTGTGTCAAGTTAACTTGTGTGTGCCTTGTGCTCAGTGTCTAGAACGGTGGTTTAAGGATTCAATCCCGAAGGGCTTGTGTGCTGGTCCGCCTACCTGGCCAATCTCTGATTGGTATCTAGGATTGGCAATCAGGGACCTAACACTCCCCTTACACCTGCCTGGCTGAGTACAGGGTTACTATAGGCTAGTTTGCCACCTTGATTGAGCATCTAGTTTGAACTCTAGGTCTAGTCAGCTATAGTCGGTCTGATCGAGTCTTGCATGAGCACTAGATCAGGAGTTTCATATCACCCACCTCCTTCACAAATGTCTGAACCCATGGAAAATTTACAATCCCAAATAAAAGCCCTAGCTGATCAAATGGCCCATATGACTACCCAGTTAACTCAGTCTGCTACCCAAACCAACAATAGAATTGACCATCTTGCCAATAGGTTTGACTAGTTAGGAGGCCGTGTAGGGACCATAGCAAGAACCCATGGGTCACGATCTGAGCCAGATCCTAAGTCCCCTCAACCTAGGAGAACCCCAAACCCTGATCTATACCATGAGGTCGAACCTAGGAGAGCCCCTTATCCTGACCCGTACTACAATCCTCAACCTAGGAGGACCCCAAACCTTGATCCATACCGAGAGGTTGAACCTAGGAGAGCCCCTCAGCCTGACCCATACTATAATCCTGAACCTAGGAGGACCCTAAACCCTGAACCATATCATGAGGTTGAACCTAGGAGAGCCACTCAGCCTGACCCATACTATGATACTGAACCTAGATCCTATGACTCTAGATCCTATTTACCCACATCCTATAAGCCTAGTATACCCACAACCTATAGATCTTATGACTTCAAATCCTCTGACTCTAGAATCTACGAACCCATATCCCATGAGTCCAGTAGACCCAAGACCTATAGAGCTGAACCCAAATCCTATGACCCCAGATCATATAATCCCGTGACCCATAGATCTGCACCCTTATCCTACGAGTCTAGGGAGCCCATAATCCCTAGATATCAATCTAGTACTAGTCAGGTTTCCCTTAGTCAACTTGAACCCCATAGGATTAGCACCCCTAAATATGAGCCCAGTAGTAAGCCACTACCCTTTAGACAACTTGAACCTACTAGGATTAGTGTCCATAATCAGAAACCAGGACCTAGCCAATTTTCCCCTAGCCGACCTTCTCCAACCATTCCTGAGATTGACAAGGCTTACATTAACGTGGAAGTGTATGAAGCTGATGCAAACTTAGTGGATGAGTATGAGGGAGAAGAGGAGACACCTTTAGATAACCTAGAATTAGCTGACCCAATAGATACCCAGGTAGAAGCCAACCTAGAGGTAGTTGACCTTGACCATATCCAACCTAAAGCTATAGTGGAAGAACAAATAGAGGAAGAGAACCTAGGTACTGCTGCTAGAGCCTTACCTGAGGAAACCATAGAGGAGAGCCAAATTATAGAGTCTAGTCCTAAAATACAAGAACCTGAAGAATTTATTAAGGACTTGATCTCTTTGAATCAGCACCCTCAGGATGAGCCTCCTCCTATAGTTCCCATTAAGGACATCTTCCCTGAGATTAGTAACCTATCCTTCCATTATGCAAACCCCATAGCTATACCGCAACCTCGTAAGGTTAGCCTCATTAGTCTAGGATTAGTCCCTGACATGCCTTCTTATATCGAACTTTATCCAACTAACTTTGAACCTTTTTCCCTACCCTACCAAACTAATTCTGAACCCACTTCCTATTTTCTGCCCTTGCCTAACACCTCCAGCATTTCTAGGATTATTAAATTGTATTTAACTGAGATTAGCATACTGCATGCATTCATCACACATGTTAGGTTTGCTTCTTACTTCTGGCATACTCTTTGGAATTTGCTAGGAGTTCACTGTAAATTTTCATGTGCATGTCAAGCTAGGATCAAACCTAGAGAACCTATAATCTATTAGGTTTAGATCCAAAGAGTTCAATAAAATTTTCTTTGATAGGAATGCATAGTCGAGTCTTTAGGTGTCAGTATGAGTCCTTTGCATCATCTTGTTAGGAGTCTGCATGTGCCCAGCATGTTCACCACCTGCACTAATTTTGAAACAACTGGCTAATTCCCTAAGATGGATTAAAGAATTTGATGTAGTGGATTCTATCTTGGTTAGGCTTAGGCCTAAAAGAAGCTTCATGCTCGCAGAGCCGGACCTTTTAAAGTGATAGAGAAGGTTGGATCAAATGCCTAGGTGTTAGAATTGCCTTCGAATTTGGGCATTAGTTCTACCTTCAATATTACAGACCTGGTTGAGTATAGGGAACCGGCAGCGCTACCTAGTGAGGCCTTTGGACCTATTCCTTTTCATTGTGAGTGACCCTAACCTAGAGTGTCCATAAACAAATTTGGCCTGAGAGAGGAGAACGGATCGAGCATATCCTGGATGATCAAGCCATCACGACCCAGGGCCATGACTATCAACGCTTCTTGGTCCGATGGCAAGGCCGGCCAGAGTCGGACGATTCATGGATTTCTCGAGAGGACTTGCAATGCCTCAACCCAGACCTTCTCGAGAGATATGTGAGCCAGTCTAACCTTCACTCGACAGGGTCGAGTTCCTCCCACCCCGGGAGAATTGGTGGGGACACCGGAGGCACCAGAATAAGATAGAGGCTTTTTCAACCCTCTGTAAATTGATCGATAATTTATGAGTCCATCTGTAATAAGGGATTAGCTCATCTGAGTCCATTTTAGTTGTTATTTGAGTATTTTTAGTTGTTATTTCAGTTCTGTACTAGTCAGCTCATGTTGAGCTAGTTCAGTCCAATGCTAGTCAGCTCATGTTGAGCTAATTTTATTTTTTTGAGTCCTGTCCAAGCATACTGAAGACTCAAGACTATATCATACAAGTGAAGACCAAGTCCAACTAGATTAAATATATGGAAGTATAGCACAAGTCCAACCCAGCTTGAAGATTTGAAGACCCCAGGAGGAAAATTCAGAAAACCCTGATTTCTTGCAGATGCCCTCCAGATACCCAGATTCCCTTCCAGATGCCAAAGTATATTCATAGATAAGGGAATCCATGATTCCAGAGGTCCATCTGCATCCTAACCCAAAGAAATCAAGCCCAGGTGCCAAGCCCAAGCCCATAAGAAGCAAGATACCAGGGAATATTCTTGCTACCTGGCTACCAGGCCACCCCAGCTTCCAGAGGCCCAAACCCATGCACCCGAGCCCCTTTGGGCCGGCCTTTTGCTGCTCCTAGAAGCCCAACACGCCCCCCTAGGCATCCTTGGAGTCTTGACCAAGTCAAGAAAATTTTTAGGGATTTTTCTACCTAATATTTCCTTATTTTCTAGCTAGGGTTTGAGAGGGAAAATGATTCTTATGTAAAGACTTATGTACCCTTACTTGGAGCCCAAGGTTAAGGGTCTATTTAAGGGACCCTAGCCTCTTGTATGAGGAGAGTTTTTGATGAATGAAAACCTTGAGTTCTTCTATTGAGTGGTGTGATACCCTGCTGTGTGCATAAAGGGGTTTGTGAGAGTTCTTCTTCCCGGTGTTTGCAATCATCTTCCTGCTGCCAACAAACCCTCCAGATCCCTGGACGCCCACTCCTAAAGAAGCCTTTCCTTACTGTTTTTACTTTGTTTTCTTGTTCCTTTGTGAGCTTTCTAACCCCTGACAGGTCGTTTGCAGGTCCCTGAGTTCCTACGAATCCAACGACTCCAGCCAAGCCTCAATCGGATCACCGAGCAGAAAGCCGGGTATCCACGGGTCTTTGGCTCGGTTTTCCAGGCCGCATCCATCGAGGAACGAGAGACCCCTTCGCTGCGATCTTCACAGACGTTGTCAGGTACACCCCTCTACCTCTAGTAGTTTTATTGTAGGAGAACTTGCCCTAACCGAGGCTTCTCAGCCCCGGCGGTCCTTCTTTGCTACTTTTCTAGGTCCTAATCTGCATGTTGATCTTCAAAAATTCATACAAAATTCTCTACAAATAATTTTGATCTGAAATTTGGGAATTAATCACCTAACTCAACATGTAAAACATACAAAAAAAATTGCATGCATATTAGTTCCCCATCAGGCTAGCTAATGTTATGATGGTAAGGAAGGCCAATGGCAAGTGGAGGATTTGTATCGACTACACAGATCTTAACAAGGCTTGCCTAAAAGATAGCTTCCCCCTAACGAAGATAGACCAGTTGGTCGACGCCACCATTGGTCACCAGCTACTAAGCTTCATGGATGCTTTTTTTGGCTATAACCAGATAAAAATGAATTCTGAAGATGAAGAGAAGACATCCTTCATAATAGAGAAGGGACTATATTGCTATAAGATGATGCCATTCGATCTGAAAAATACTGGGGCAATATTTCTAAAGCTGAACAACAAAGTATTTGAAAAGCAATTGGGAAAGAATATGGAGACGTATGTCGACGACATGATCATGAAAAGCCTCCTCAAAGAGGAGCACATTAAAGACTTGGAAGAATCTTTCAATGCTCTGCGATGCCACTAAATGAAGCTGAACCTAGCTAAGTGTACCTTCGGGTTGACCTTCGATAAATTCCTAGAACTTCTTGTTACCAAATGAGGGATAGAGACCAACCTGAAAAAGATACAAGCTTTCCAAAGCATGAGACATCCCTCTTGTAAGAATGTGGTACAACAATTGACCAGAAGAATCACCTCTTTAAGCCAATTCATCTCCCGGTTAGCTGAAAGGTGTCTTCCTTTCTTTAAAGTCCTTTGTCAGTCACAAAACTTCAAATGGAATGAGGACTGCCATTGTGCCTTTGAAGAACTGAAGAAGTATTTGGAGAATCCTCCTTTACTTTCTAAGCCCCAAGAAGGAGAAACCCTCTATGTATACCTCTCCACTTCAGACAAGGCAATTAGTTCGGTACTCATCCGAAAGGGAATGGATAACCTTCAAAAGCCAATCTACTACACCAGCGAAGTATTGCATGATGCCGAAGTGAGATGCCCCAGGATATAGAAGCTCATATACTCGCTGGTGATTACAGCAAAATGCTTGCGACCATACTTTCAATCCCACTCTGTTGTGGTCAAGATAGACCAACCTTTAAAAACTATCCTCTGATGCCTTGATACTTCGAGGAGGATTGTTAAGTGGGCCATAAAGCATGGAGAATTTGACATCAACTTCTAGCCTAGATCGATAATGAAAGTACAAGTTTGGCTGACTTCATAGCCGAATGCACATGGGGTCCAGAAGATGACTCGCAACAAGCCAAAGAAGGTGAGGCCATCCGAAAGGATTCAGAGTTTACGTGGATACTCCATGTAGACAGGACTTCTAACTCGACAGGATGCGGAGTGGGCCTCATACTAGCTAGCCCAAATGGGCACATTATAGAATATGCTCTACGCTTCTCCTTCCATACTTCGAACAACTAGGCTGAATATAAAGCCCTTCTTGCAAGACTCCGAATCATGAAAGAGCTGGGGATTTGAAAGATCCAAATCTTCTCGGAACCTCAACTGGTGGTGAACAAGGTAAAGGGTGAGTTCGAAGCTCGAGATCCTACTATGGCTCAATATTTAGGGAAAGTGCGGGTTCTAGTTTTCCAGCTAGAATTCTTTGAGATCACCCATGTCCCATGAATGGAAAACTCCTGAGCCAACATACTATCCAGACTCGCCACCACTACCCTAGATTCTCTCGGTTGCACCTTTATAGAGTACCTCGAAGCTCCAAGTATAGTAGAAGAAACACTAGAGGTGCATCAGGTTGAGACGAGCCCAGCTGGATGGACCCTTTTCTAAAATTTTTGAATGAAGGTACACTATCCAAGGATAAGGTTGAAGCCAAACAAGTCCGTTGGATGGCGTCCCAGTATGTTATCCTAAATAGAACTCTATATAAGAGATCTTTTACACAACCTCTGTTGAAATGCCTGGGGCCATCGGACACCGACTATGCCCTAAGAGAAGTACATGAGGGCATATATGGAGATCACTTGAAGGGCAGATCCCTGGCGTATAAGATAATATGCTAAGGTTATTATTGGCCAACCATTCAGAAGGATTCTGCCAACTTCCTTTGAAGATGTGACCAGTGCCAGAAATATGCTAATATTCAAAGATGGCCCACAAGCCAGCTGACCCAGCTAATGGCACCATGGCCCTTCACTCAATGGGGCATGGATATTCTTAGCTGATGCGGGATGACTCTAAGAATGCTAAATATACAGGAAAAATAGTAAACTAATTTTTTTCATGATTTTTATAATTTAGGTTTGTAGGCTAAATTTCTAAAATCAAGTAAAGACTTGCAGGATATTCAGTAATGCAAAGAATCATCATGATCGCAAAATAACTCATGCAAGAAATGAAAGTCAGAACCTGGGAATTAAAAAAATTTGAGTTTAGGATAGCTTATCTTTAACAAATAAGATATCAAGAGAAGGGAAGGATGTTACCAATCAGTAATTTAAAAAACTTTCGATGAAGAGAACACACAGCACTCTGATTGGAGCCTGGATGATGAAGCTCGGTTTCCTTGAATTTGATGACTGATTTGGATGGTCCTGGAGGCAAGGAAAGCCTCCTCTAGGAAGGTGAAATACCTCAAGGATCCTACAAATGTCAGGAGTCAATCAAAACAGCAACAACAAAATAATAAAAGGAGATTAGGTTTTGTAGAAATCTGAAATCAAGGTTTATATATGGCGGCTTGAAGAAGGATGTTGTTCTTTGCTTTGGGTGGCCTAGGGCACTCTTCCTTTAGGCGTGTGATGGATTGGATAGCAGCAAGCTAGGGCATGAAAGGATGCTAGGGCAGCAAGGATGATTAGGGCACACAAAGTAACCAAAGAAACACAAAAACTCCAACACCAACACAAGAACACAAGTTCTTAAACCAAAATTTTAACAAAGATTTAATTCATGAGATAAAAGTTATTACAAGAGGGGGAGGGGTGGGGTTTATATAGAGCTCCCATGCCCTCTCCTAACTAGGTTGACACTTAGGTTAGGAATAACTCTCCTTAAGGTATTAGGAAAAGTAATCCTTAATAGGTCAGGAAAAAAAGCCTTAAGAGGTTAGGACTTTGACTAGTCTTCTCCTTCTCCCTTCATGCTTTGACCTAGTCTTCAACCAACCCTTGGACCAAGTCAACCAAGTGAGGATGCCTTTCTTAGACATGTTGGGCTTCATGGGGGCAGCAAGGGGTGGCCAAGAGGTGAAGGACGCATGGGCTTGGGCCTCCTGGAAGCTAGGATGGCTTGGTAGCCTGGTAGCAGGAATATTCCTTGGAATCTTGCTTTTTAAGCGCTTGGGCTTAGCACCTGGACTTGATTTCCTTGGGTTGGGATGCTGGTGAACCTCTGGAATCATGGATTCCCTGGTTTGGGAATATGCTCTGATATCTGGAGAGGAATCTAGGCATCTAGAGGGCATTTGGAAGGAATTAGGATTTCTGGAAAGCATTTTGGATCTTGGGGTGTCACACAAAATCCAACAAGCTGATGTAGTGGCCTCTAACTCTTGGATGTGGCTTGGTGGAACTCCAAAATAGGGTAACCTCCTCTCTTGTATAAAATCTGAACTCATACTGGATTCATGGCTGAAGTACAGGACTCAATATACTGACTAGGGTTAAGGGTTGAGAAAAATCAACTAACCTCAACTTATTACAGGACTCAATCTTAATTGATTACAAAATTGTGATACATGACTAAGGTTCTAAAATTAAAACCCTAATCAATAAACCATATAGGATCCAATGATCTGTGTCTAATCCTGGTATCCCCACCAATTCTCCCGGGGTGGGAGGAACTCGACCCCGTCGAGAAAGGGTCAATTTGGCTCAAGGAGGGAATGGGCTGAGGTGTTGCAGATCCGCACCAGCATTCCACAAGTCCTCAGATTCTAGCCGACCTTGCTACTGGACCAAGTACCACTGACAGTCTCTGTCCCAGGTACTGATAGCTTGATCGTCCAAAGCTCTCTCAATCTTTACCTCACTAAAAGGCCAAATTGTATGTAGTCGCTCTGGGGTGGGTTCACTCATAAAGAACTAGAGTGGCTCAAGGGGCTCGCTGGTGCGGACACCAAAGGCACCAGAATAAGGAAAAGGCTTTTCAACCCTCTGTGGATCACTTAATTAACATTCAAGTCCACTGTAATAAAGCTTAGCTGTTTTATTTGAGTCCTGTAATTAGTCAGCTCATGTTGAGCTAGTTCAGTTCAGTATTAGTCAGGTCATGTCGAGATAATTTTATTTTTTTGAGTCCTATCCAAGCATATCGAAGACTCAAGACCACTTCATACAAGTGAAGACCAAGTCCAACCTAATTGAAGATATGGAAGTTGAGCCCAAGTCCAACCCAGCTTGAAGATTTGAAGACCCCAGGAGAAAAATTCAGAAAACCCTGATTCCTTGCAGATGCCCTCCAGATGCCTAGATTCCCTTCCAGATGCCAGAATATATTCATAGACCAGGGCATCCATGATTCCAGAGGCCCACCTACATCCTAGCCCAAAGAAATCAAGCCCAAGCGCCAAGCCCAAGCCTCTAAGAAGCAAGATACCAAGGAATATTCTTGCTACCTGGCTACTAGGCCACCCCAGCTTCCAGAGGCCCAAGCCTATGCACCCAAGCCCCTTTGGGCTGGCCTCTTGCTGCTCTTAGAAGCCCAACACGCCCCCCTAGGTGTCCTTGGAGTGTTGACCAAGTCAAGAGAATTTTTAGGAATTTTTTCTACCTAATGTTTCCTTATTTTCTAGCTAGGATTTGAGTAGGAGTATGATTCTTATGTAATGACTAATGTGTCCTTACTTGGAGTCCAAGGTTAAGGGTCTATTTAAGGGACCCTAGCCTCTTGTATGAAACTTGATTTTTGATATGAAATAAACCTTGAATTCTTATATTATTTTGTGTGATTACCCTGCTGTGTGCATAAAGGGATTTGAGAGTTCTTCTTCCCAGTGTTTGCAACCATCTTCTTGCTACCAACCATCCTTCCAGCCCCCTCCAAAACTTTCTTCCCTTTATTGTTTTTCTTTATTTTCTTGATTTCCTTTGAGTTTTCTAAACCTTGATAGGTCATTTGCAGGTCCCTGAGTTCCTACGAATCCAATGACTCTAGCCAAGCCTCAATCGGACCACCGAGCAGAAAGCCGGGTATCTGCGAGTCTTTGGCTCAGTTTTCTAGGCCGCATCCATCGAGGAACGAGAGATCCCTTCACTGCAATCTTTATCGAGCACTTCAGACATTATCAGGTACACCCCCTCTACCTCCAGTCTTTATATTGTAGGAGAACTTGCCCTAACCGAGGCTTCTCAGTCCCGGCGATCCTTTTTTAGTACTTTTCTAGGTTCTAATCAGCATGCTTAGCTTCAAAAATTCATACAAAGTTTCTTACAACTAATTTTGATCTGAAATTCGAGAATTAATCACCTAACCCCACATATAAAACATACAAAAAGAATTGCATGCATATTAGTCTCGCATCACTCGCTGGATATCACTACTGGCTCACTAGACTCTATAAGATCTGAGATGATGAAGGTGGAGGTAATACCTAAATCAGGTGATATCTCAGGCATATAGGCATTGGGTCCTTTACTCTTCATTATTTTGGATGGGCTAGCTTCACGAGCTGAAAATTCCTTTATCATCACATATTATTTTGCATAAAATTCTTTATCTTTCCTTTGAAAATTAGCCAAGTTGTTATTTAGTTCATTACTTATGTTCAACTCTTAATTAATGTCATGATGCAAATGCTGTGCAAAGGCTAGTGTAGGTGCAAACATGTAATTCAGGTGGTGAATTTATTGGACTCAACTAATACCTAATAGACTTGACTAGACATCCCTATCAAAGGAAATTTTATTGGATTCTACGGGACAAAACCTAATAGACTATAAACTCTTTAGGTTTGATCCTATCATGACATACACATGAGAATTTACTATGTATACTTACTAAATGCTAGAGGGTATGCAAGAAGTAAGATGCAAACATGACATGCTCAATGAACGAATACAACATGCAAACTCCTATAAAATGCAACCTAATAGTGAAAGAAACAAAAGAAGTTTCAGGAAAGGGTAGAAAATAAGATATAGGCTCGGGGTTAGTCTGGCAGGATGAGAAATAAGAAGATGGCTCAAGGTTAATCAGAAAGAGTAGAATACTAGAAGGGGTTTCAGGGATGAGTCCTAAACTAATGAGATTGACCTTATGGGTTTGGGATAGTCCTACAGGGTCTGCATTATAGAAGAATGGATCATTAATTTCAGGGAAAAGATCAATTAGAGTTAAAAGAGTGACTTCATCCTGAGGGTATTGGTCTAAAGAGATCAAGTTCTTAATAAGTTCTTTTGGCTCATGAAATTCAGGACTAGGCTCTACAATTGGATCCTCTTCTAAAGTCTCCTCTAACTATTCTTCCATTGCAGCTTGGGTGTGATCTGGGTCATTTAACTCTGGGTTGGCTACTAACTGGGTATGGTCAGGGTCAACTAATTATAGGATGGCTTTTACCTGGGTATCTATTGATTCAACTAACTATAAGTCTTCTATAAGAAATTTCTCTTCTTCCTCCTCATACTCGTCTACTAAGCTTGGGTCAGCCTCATATATCTCCTCTTCAAGGTCATTTAGGTGAACCAATGAGGTGATAAGAGGGGGTAGACTAAGGAAAAACTGACTAATGACTGGGGTGACAAGGGTGGGTTGGCTAAGGTGTTCCTGACTAACATTGGATTCATATCTAAGGGTACTAATCCTATTGGGCTCAGGTAGACTAAGGGTTATGGGTTCAGTCCTATGGGTCTTGTCTAGGGTTCCTAATCGATCTCCTACTTGGTCAAAACTAGTGGCTAATTGGTCGATCCTAGTGGTTGCCTGGTCAAATCGTTGGTCTACTTGGTTGAATCTATGGTTCATTTGGTTCTGGGATTGGGTCAATTAGGTTAACTGATCTTGGGTTTGGTCCTATTTGAGGTTCATCTGGGTATCGGATTAGTCAAACCTAGTGTTCATTTGGGCAAACCGATCAGTCATGGCTTTCATGAAGGCCTCAAAATTGGAATCCATGACTGAGCTGGGTTGGGGTGTAGACTTCTGGTATTGGGTTCCTAGTCTAGTAGTCATATACTCAATCAAACAATCAAGATGAAATGATGCAGCCAAGCATGCAAAAGAAAAGGATAGTAAAATCTAGGGTTTGTTAGACCTAGAGTCAAAACTGAATGGGTCAGCTCAACTTACACTTAACCTAGCAGCTAATCCTTCCTCTGGCCAGGTAGAGGGTGGGAGTGTGGGAGGCCCCCCTGCTTTCGCAGGGACATAATTAAAAACTACAACACCACTTAGGTCATTTGACTCTGGACCCTCAGCCTTAGATACTAGATTTCAGTAATAATCATAGGGTTAAATGCACTAGTTGACCCACAAAATTTGAACCCGACCTGTTGGGTATCACCTAGCCCTCTAGGGCAAATTAGGTCTAATTAATTTTAATTAAGGTTTGGGTGAAAATGCAAGGAGATTGTTTTGGACCTAGGATAGGTTATGACCTCCTACCCTGATCTGAAATATTGAGTTTCCCTTAAGATCAATTTAAAGAGATGATGAACATAGAATAAGCCCTAATGCAAACTAAAAAAATCAAAGAAATAAAATATGTTATGTGTGTTTTATGAGGTGGCAAGTTAAGTTTAGGTTGATTAAGTTAGCAAACAAATTGGGCTTGGGTTTGGGGTGTGTGGAAGTTGATTAGGTTTGGTTGAGTCAAGTGTGTAGAATTTGCAGAATTCTAGAAATTAGGGTTTTAGAAGATATTGATTTTAACACAGATTTCAATGTAGAAAAAAAAATTTAGGATAGAGGATGCACGGTGATGATGACCTCTACCAAATTTGATGCAAAAAAAAAATCAAATGATGATGCAAATCCTAGGATTTTTGAACTGCTGCAGAAATCTCAGGATTCTTGTTAGGATTTCTAATATGCCAAATTTTAGTAACTAAGGATTTCTATAAAATTAATTAAAAATTATGATAAAATAGAGGACAAGATGGAGAACACTTCTTGCAAATTTCTTGGAAAAATAAAATTCTTAGATGGTCTAAATTAGATGAAGAACAGATACTTAGTGCAGTGGATAGGATGTAGAAAATTCAGGAATTATGGTTTTGTGACTCTGATGTTGATGAATGCTATCCTAAACCCGCTCTGATACCAAACTGATGCGGGATGACTCTAAGAATGCAAAATATATAGAAAAAATAATAAACTAATTTTTTTGTAATTTTTATAATTTAGGGTTGTAGGCTAAATTCCCAAAATCAAGTAAAGACTAGCAAGATATTCAGTAATGCAAAGAATCATCATGATCGCAAAATAACTCATGCAAGATAATGAAAGTCAGGACCTAGGAATTAAGAAACTCCCAGTTTAGGATAGTTTATCTTCAACAAATTAGATATTAAGAGAAGGGAAGGATGTTACCAATCAGTGATTTGAAGAACTTCCGATAAAGAGAACACACAGCACTCTGATTGGAGCATGGATGATGAAGCTCGGTTCCCTTGAATTTGATGACTGATTTGGGTGGTCCTGGAGGCAAGGAAAGCCTTCTCTAGGGAGGTAAAACACCTCAAGGATCCTGCAAATGTCAGGAGTCAATCAAAATAGCATCAACAAAATAATAAAAGGAGATTAGGTTTTGTAGAAATCAGAAATTAGGGTTTGTATGTGGCGGCTTGAAGAAGGATATTGTTCTTTGCTTTGGGTGGCCTAGGGCACTCTTCCTTTGGGTGTGTGATGGCTTGGATGGCAGCAAGCTAGGGCATGAAAGGATGCTAGGGTAGCAAGGATGATTAGGGCACACAAACTAACCAAAGAAACACAAAAACTTTAACACCAACACAAGAACACAAGTTCTTAAACCAAAATTTCAGTAAAGACTTAATTCATGAGATAAAAGTTATTACAAGAGAGGGAGGGGTGGGGTTTATATAGAGCTCCCATGCCCTCTCCTAACTAGGGTTACACTTAGGTTAGAAATAACTCTCCTTAAGGTATTAGGAAAAGTAATCCTTAATCGGTTAGGAAAGAAAGCCTTAAGAGGTTAGGACTTTGACTAGTCTTCTCCTTCTCCCTTCATGCTTTGACCTAGTCTTCAACCAACCCTTGGACCAAGTCAACCAAGTGAGGACACCTCTCTTAGGCATGTTGGGCTTCATGGGGGCAGCAAGGGGCAGCCAAGAGGTGAAGGGCGCATGGGCTTGGGCCTCCTGGAAGCTGGGATGGCCTGGTAGCCTGGTAGCAAGAATATTCCTTTGAATCTTGCTTCTTAATGGCTTGGGCTTGGTGCCTGGACTTGATTTTCTTGGGTTGGGATGCAGGTGGACCTCTGGAATCATGGATGCCCTAGTTTGGGAATATGCTCTGGTATCTGGAGAGGAATCTGGGCATCTGGAGGGCATCTAGAAGGAATTAGGATTTCTGGAAAGCATTTTGGATCCTAGGGTGTCACACAAAATCCAATAAGCTGATGTAGTGGCCTTTGACTCCTAGATGTAGCTTGG
Source organism: Areca catechu (assembly GCA_021397845.1). Classification (NCBI taxonomy): domain Eukaryota; kingdom Viridiplantae; phylum Streptophyta; class Magnoliopsida; order Arecales; family Arecaceae; genus Areca; species Areca catechu. The sequence continues at coordinate 154,961,869 of CM038039.1, read as the reverse complement.
CGGAAGTCCAAAATAGGGTAACCTCCTTTCTTGTAAAAAATCTGAACTCATACTGGACTCATGGCTGAAGTACATGACTAAATATACTGATTAGGGTTGAGGGTTGAGACAAATCAACTAACCTCAACTTATTACAAGACTCAATCTTAATTGATTACAAAATTGCGACACATGACTAAGGTTCAAAAATTAAAACCCTAATTAATAAACTATATAGAATCTAGTGATCTGTGTCTGATCCTGGTGTCACCGCCATCGGCCCATTCCTACCAGCATTTGGACAACGAAAGTTTCTCATTGTAGCTATTGACTACTTCACCAAGTAGGTTGAAGCCGAACCTTTGGCACATATTACTGAAGAAAATGTCAAAAGCTTCATGAGAAACTTCATTATATTCCAATTCAGAATTCCCCATGCCATAGTCACCAACAACGGGAGATAATTTGACACCCCGAAGTTCAAGTACTTCTGTGCTTTATACCATATACTTCATAAATTGACTTCTATCGGTCATCCTCAGGTTAACGGGGAGGCTGAAGTGATGAATCGGACTATTCTCCCCGATCTGAAGACCAGGCTGAACGATGCTAAAGGGCTCTGGGCTGAAGAACTAAATTTAGTTCTTTGGGCATATCGGACAACTCTTAGAACAGCTACCAACGAGTCTGTTTTATTTGGCCTACGACACCAAAGCGGTTGTTCCTGTGGAGGTTACTCTACAATCCTTAAGGATCGACCAGTACAAGGACCTGAGAATTCGGAATGTTGAAGAGTGGATTTGGATCTACTATAAGGCACCAGACTTTGTGCTTAGATGAAGATAGCGATGTACCAATAGAGATTCGCCAAATACTACAACTCTAGGGTAAATGAACGAACCTTCCGATCCAAAGATTTAGTACTGCGAAGGTTCAAAGTATCCAAGCCAATGAAACAAGGCAAGATTTTTCCTAATTGGGAAGGCCCTTACCGAATCAAAGAAGTCGTACATCTCGGGACTTATCGACTTGAGACTTTGGTTTGTTCTGTGCTACCTCGATCTTGTAAAGAATCTTCACAAGTACTATCAATAAAAGTTCTCTCTTGGAAAGACTTCATCAAAAGTCCACAAAGTACTATCAATAAAAGTTCTCTCTTGGAAAGACTTCATCAAAAGTCCATTCGAAGGTAGGCCTGATTAGCTCATTTTAGGTACAGGGATGGTTTAAGTAACCTACTCTATGATAAATCCACTGACATGCTGAGGTGGGCCTAATCGGCCTATCTTATTCTCAATCAAAGGCACAGGGATGGTTCAAGTAACCTACCTTACGATAAATCTGCTGATGTGCCAAGGTGGGCCTAATCAGCCTATCTTATTCTCAATCAAAGGCACAGGGATGGTTTAAGTAACCTACCCTACGGTAAATCCGCTGACGTGTTGAGGTGGGCCTAATCAGCTATCTTATTCTCAATCAAAGGCACAGAGATGGTTCAAGTAACCTACCCTATGGTAATCCACAGACATGTTGCGGTGGGTCTAAACAACCTACCTTATTATCAATGAAATGCCTAAGGACGGTCTCATCGACCTAACTTAATGATGAATTTGATAAAGATGAATAGATAAATCTCTTTATGGCTTCAACGAGCTCAGACTTCTCAGACCAAGAAAAAGACGAGGCCGACACAAAATCTTGAGATTCTTCGTGAATGCTCAGCCTCAATATTTATGATGCCGAAGAGTTTACACTTAGCATTACTTTGGAATGCGTTCACCCATCAAAAGCAAATTTCTACTTTAAAGAAGAAGAATTTCCGTTCATTGAAGGAAAAGTAGTATAGTTGACTAAGTTACATTAGCAAATAAAAAAAGAGATAAAAATAGGAGAGAGCTACAGCAAGAAGCTATTTTTCTTCTTCGGCTAACCCAGCAGCAGGAGCAGGAACGGAGACCTCCTTAGCAACCCCTTCATCAGCTGGAGGGGCTGACACCTCTCCGGCGACAAGTTTTGTTTCTTCCATCTCATCGCCTGGTACGGAAATAGAAGAAATATCCAGGTTCGGGTAAGCCTCCATGACCTTATTCAGGTAGTTTGTGTAACCAATGAGGTAGCTCTCTGCCCCAGCTTCATGCATTTCATCATCAAAGGCTTTGGATTTCTTATAAGCCTCGATGACCTGGGAAGCGCTCTTCTCAGCCTTCTCTACCCTCTGATTGGCTGATGAAACGTCCATCTCCAGCTCGGTGATTTTGTTCTCCAGTTCGACCTTGTGGGCCGTCACTTCCTCAACATTTCGAAGGCAATCCCTTATCATTAGTTCAGCTGAGACTGCCTTCTTCCTTCTCTTTTATAATTCAACCACTAGCTCAGCTGCATACATATCAAGCATCCTCAGTTCCTTTTCAAAGGAACCATTGGCGGTGACAACTTTGTTTAGTTTTTTTTTAGCGATGGCCCGAAGCCCTTCAACCGCTTCTCTCTTGGCTATGGTCGAAGCTAACTGGCTCCGAAGGCTTTCTGATGCGGGACAAGGGATGCATGCAAGCGATTCTTTGTTTTTGTATTTTATATTTTAATGAATTAGCAAATTCCTGAAATCAAACTCAGAATAGATCTAGAGATTTGCATAATGACAAGAAACTTCTAGCATGCAGACATAGACCCTAAACAATGATAAAGAAGGACCCCAGGATTGAGAAATTCCGGTAGGACATAGCTCTAAATCAATACCCTACTCAGGAGATTAGGGAGTGCAAACCTTTTGAGTTTTTGAAGCGCCCGATGCCGAGTTCGCTCACACTTATGGATGCAACCTGGAAGATCAAGCCCTCGACCTTGTGGATTCGTCGGCTATTTGTCAGATGGTCCTGAAGGCAAGGTAGGCCTACTCCTTTGTCCATGGTACTGAAAGGACCTGCAAGCAACCTAGAAATGAGTCAGAAACATAAGAAGGCATAAGATAGTAAAGAAATGAAGGGGAAAGAAGTTGAGGGTGGTGGTCAAGAGGGATTCTTCTTGTTGGGCATCCAAGAAGAGCTTCCAGTGGGTGTCCTAGCTTGAGAGGTGGATTGCTGGCTTGCGTAGGAAGAAGATACCCAGGGCCTCGCACCCCTCGATATTTTGAAGAACAAAGGCTCACTCTCTCATAGAGTTTCAAGTCACAAGACAAGGGCTAGAAAAAAGAAAATTCAAATTTTTTCATTCATCATCAATCATCCTTTACAAGAGGGTTAGGGTCATATTTATAAGCTCCCAAGTCCTCATTTGAATTCAAATAAAAGGAGTTACAAAACTTGATTTGAGGATGAATCAAGGGGGCGCCTAATTTGAATTTGAAATTTCATTCCAAGGGGTGTCCAACTTGAAATTTGAAATCCTTTTTCATGAAGCTTGGCCAACCATGACATGGCTTGATCTTGGTGGAACGGTGTGACTTGGGGAGTGGAGTGAGGATGTTGTCTTGCTTGGATCAAGGGGAGGTTAATGGGCATCCAACATGGGATTTGAATTTGAACTTTTCATCTTGAACTTGGCCGCCCAATGGTGCTTGGTGAAGTGGCACCTCCCATGCCATGTGGCATTAATGATGTGGCATTCCATAAGTTGGCACTCCTAGCTTGGCATGGAGGAGAGGTGGCTTGACTCTTTTTCAATTGGGTTTGACTTGATTGCCTACTTGTGGACCCATCTTCAAATTAGCTTGAACCCATCTTCAAATTGACTTGAGCTTGTGAACCAACTTGGTTAATTACAGAACCAATTGACCCTAACTTGATCAAATTTGTCAAATTACAAGACTAAACCAAAAATGAAACTAACTACATACTAATTACAAGACTCGAATATAAATTACTCAAGCTTAAGTGTCTTAACCCTTATTATTGGACCCAAAAGACTGAGAACCCTAATCAAAAATTCATAGAGAGTTGAGGAGCCTCCGTTTAATCCTGGTGCCCGTACCAATTCTCCCGGGGTGGGAGGAACTCAACCCTATCGAGTAAGGGTTGATCTGGCTTGGTATTTCTCAAGAAGATCGGGGTCGAGGCACTGCAAGTCCTCTCAGGTAATCCATGAATTATCAGACTCTGGCCGGCCTTGCCAATGGACCAGGTAACATTGATAGCCTTTGCCCGTGGTTGTGATAGCTTGATCGTCCAGGACACGCTCGATCCGTTCTCTTTTTTTAGGTAAAATTGGAGGTGGATACTTAGGGTTGGGTTCACTCTCAAAGGATAGGTCAGGCCCAAATGACTCGCTGGGTTTTGTTGCTGGCTTCCTATACTCAACTATGTCTGAGATATTGATAGTCAAGCTAATGCCATAATCTGGGGGTAGGTCAAGCTCATAGGCATTAGGCATAAGGCCAACTCTCCTTATCACTCTAAAGGGGCCAGCTCCATGAGCATGTAGTTTCTTAACGGTCCCTGGTGGAAATCATTCAGGCCTAAGCCTAATCATTACAAAATCCCATATTTCAAATTCTTTGGCTTGCTTTTGGGAATCAGCCAATTTCTTGTATGTATTATTACTCTGATTAATTTTTTGGCTTATCTCCTTATGCATGTCTCTAATATGCTATGCAAATGATTCTGCGGACTCTGAGACTCATGCATGGATGGCTAGGGGAATCAGATCAAGAGGGTGATTAGGTTTGCACCCACTAACAACCTCTAAAGGACTTTTGCCTATGGTCCTATTCACTGAGCTATTATAGGCAAATTTAGCTCGAGGTAAGAGATGATCCCAATTTCTAGTATGTTCACCTACCATACATCTTAGCAGGTTCCCTAGACTATGGTTGACTACTTTGGTTTGGCCATCGATTTATGGGTGGTAGGCAGTGAAAAATTTGAGCTTGGTTCCTAGTAAATGCCAAAGGGTCTTCTAAAAATAACTAGTAAAATGGACATCCCTATCGGACACTATGGGTTTAGGAAGGCCATGTAACCTAACCACATGATCAAGGAATAGTTTGGCCACTTTAGAAGCATCTAAGGTCTGAGAGCAGGGTAAGAAGTGAGCCATTTTAGAGAACCTATCAACCACTACACAAATTGAATTGTGTCTCCTCAAGGTCTTAGGTAACCCTACCACAAGTCCATGCTAAGATCTTGCCAAGGGCGACAAGGTATGGGCAAAGGGGTGTATAGACCAGTGTTTTGCTTTTGCTATTTGGTGACAGCACAAGTTCGATACCTGGAAACAATGTGGGCAACATCCCTCTTTAGGCTTGGCCAAAAGAACTGATCTTCTACTGCTAAAATGGTCTTTTCTCTACCAAAGTGACCAGCTAGACTTCCTGCATGGATTTCCCAAACTAAGAATTCTTTAAGTGAAGTCCTGGAAATGCACAACCTATTTTCTTTGAAAAGGTAACCATCATGGAGGGTGTACTCACTATGGGCACTAGATGGTTCTTGTCTCATGGATTGGAAAATCTCACTGAAGTCAGGACAGGATCCGTATTGCTCTTTCAATTGGTCAAATCCTACAACTTCAGTTCTAACTGTATTCAGAAACAAGGCATGATGGCTAGGGGCATCAGCTACCTTATTTTCAGTACTAGCACGATATTTTAGCATGAAGGTATAGGCTTGGATGTATTCTATCCACTTAGCATGCCTAGGATTTAATCTTTTCTAGGAGTTTAGGAACTGGAGTGCTTCATGGTCAGAAAAAAGGATAAATTCCTGGGGTAGTAGGTAATGTCTCCAGTACCTAAGGGCTTGTACGACTGCATAAAACTCCTTATTGTAGGTTGAGTACTTAATTTTGGCCTCATTGAGTTTCTCGCTAAAGAGGGCCACTGGGTGATTTTCTTGACTAAGTACTCCTCCAATGCCCACTCCCGAAGCATCACAAGCAACCTCAAAGACTTTAAAAAAATTAGGCAATCTTAGGACAGGTGCTTGTATCATTTTATCCTTAATCTCTATGAAGGCTTTATCGATAACCTTGGTCCATTGAAAGTTTCCCTTCCTTATACAGTTAGTGATGGGAGCCATGATGGAACTAAATCCCCGAATAAATCTTCTATAGAAGGTGGCTAAGCCATATAAACTATGAATGTCATGGACATTAGTAGGGACTGGCCACTCAGCTATGGATTTAACCTTTGCAGGATCAGCTGAAACTCCTTCGAGGGTGACTACGAAACCTAGGAAGATAACCCGATGTGTCATGAACTCACACTTCTTAGGATTAGCATAAAGGCTATTCTCCCTAAGGATCTGACAAACTAACCTGAGATGGTTAAGGTGATCTTTCTTAGACCTGCTGTATATCAAAATGTCATCGAAGTATACCACTAAAAATTTCCCAGTGAACTCTTTCAGGACTTGGGTCATTGGTGCAGGGCGGTTGTCAAACGCCTGCAGCGACCAAAACCCCGGCTCTGCGAGAACGGGTTCCGAGAATTCTTGGATGCTAGGATTGAGCAAGATGGGAAAGATCCTTTGAAACCTGCAATGATCAAGCGCTGGAAGGGTAGGGTGATTCCTCACATTGCCAGCCCTCTATCGGATTTCATTCCGGGTCTTCACGAATGGAAGGGACGAACGATGGGTTTCTCACCGTGAGTTCCTGTTTCTTTTCTTTTTTTTTTTTTTTTTCAAACAAGAACTTGGAATGTAAGGAAGAGATTCCTCACGGAATCGTCCTCTCCCAACCAGGCTTTCGACCTGGTGTACGCGAGGGGGAAAAGAGTGGCCGGACGGCCTTCCACGGAATCAAAAAAAACCAAAAGCACCGTCCAATGGAAAATTCCAAAACAAAACGCTCCTTCTTCATTCGTTGGGTTCCATTTTCTTTTTAAAGCATCAATACATCAATGTCCAAGACTTCCACGTGACTAACAGGGAGGAAAACAACCAATTAAACACAAACTCCAACACACAAACTTCAACACGCTGACTCCATGCGTGAAATATTCAAATGGGTTTTTTTTTTTCTTAAAAAAAATCAAGAGATCACGCCACTAATAAAATTATAATAATAATAATAAGACTAAATACTCCGGTGTTTTCCCAGATCCGAAACTCCACGGACGCTAATAGTGTATTGGGCCTTCGGCCCAATTCTCAATTAATTGTTTTTATCCCAAAAACAGGTCAGATTTGAAACTTGCTTCCCTTGAAGGCGTCTGGACCTGCGCACGTTTCCTGCTGGCGAGGCTAGCTGCCCCAAATCGTCTTGGGCTGGAAGCTAAACCGAAACGTCTGGGTTGGGCTTCGCCGAACTTTCACCGGGCCATCCTGATATATGAGTCAACTAATCAGGTTCAATATTCATCTCGATGTCCGCATCACTCTCCCCTTCCTCTGAAAAGCTTGTCCTCAAGCTTGAATTATCACCTGCATAAGAGGTTAGATGTCGAATATTGAATACATCAGAAATAAGGACATCGTCTGGTAATTCAACTCGGTAGGCATTGTCACTAAATTTTTCCAACACCTGACAAGGACCAATTTTCTTTGGTTTGAGTTTGGTGTAGGCCCCCTGTGGATATTGTTCTCTTGGCAAGAAGACCCATACCAAATCACCAACCTCAAAAATCTGCTGTCGACGCGTCTGATCAGCCTTAGCCTTATACTTGGCATAATTTTGCTCTAGATTGGCTTTAACAGTTGCGTGCACCTCACGTAGATCAGCCACTCGATCTTCTATCTTTTTACTTGATTTGTTTGGCACATCAACAGGTAAAATATCAAGTGGTCCTCTTGGCAGAAATCCATACAATACCTGAAAGGGTGCAAAACCAGTAGAACGGTTCACCGAAGAATTGAACTCAAACTCAATCTTTGGCAAGCATACATCCCAGTTTTTAAATTCTTGCACATTGGCTCTTAACAAGTTACCAAGACTTCGGTTGACAGTCTCGGTTTGCCCATCGATTTGAGGATGATAGGGACTACTGAATTTTAATTTTGTACCCAACTTTTTCCATAATTCACGCCAGAAATGCCCCATAAACTTGCTATCTCGGTCCGAAACTATCGATGATGGTAACCCATAATGTCGAACAACTGTAGAAAAATAAAGATTAGCTACTTTCGATGAATTAAATATCATTTTGCATGGCAAGAAACAAGCCATCTTGCTGAACCGATCTATGACTACCATAATTGAGTCTAGACCTCTCACTGTTCGTGGTAAACCTACAACAAAATCCATAGATACCTCTCACCACGGCTCATCTGGAATCGGTAAAGGGGCATATAAACCTTGATTTGTATCTGATCCTTTGGATTCCTGACACAAATGGCATCTCTTTACAAAGGTTTTGACATCTCGGTCAAGCCCAGGCCAATAAAACCGTTGATGAATTAACCATGCAATTTTGTCTCTTCCAAAATGTCTTTGATTATGCAGCTCCTGAATAATCAATACACGTAGTGAAGTGTTAGGAATACAGAGGCAATTACCATGGAACAAATATCCATCATGTAGGACGAAGTCAGATCGACCTCCAGCTTCCAATTCAGTCATAATGCTCTGGAAATGCTCATCTACACGGATATCATCCTTCATGCTTTCAAATCCAAGGGTATATATTTGCATAGCACCTATTAATAAACTCCGTCTACTTAAAGCATCTACCATTTTGTTCAAAGTGCCTGACTTATGCTTGATGCTGAAAGTATACTCCTGTAGAGTATTTATCCATTTTGCATGTCTGGAGCTCAACTTATGCTGTCCCTGTAGAAATTTTAATGCTTGATGATCTGAGTACAGCACAAATTCTCGCTGGATCAAGTAATGTCTCCAATGATGCAATGACCTCACAATGGCGTATAGCTCCAAATCATAAACCGAATACATCAGTTTGGCACCTCCAAGCTTCTCACTGTAGAAAGCAATGGGTCTCCCATCTTGGCTGAGTACTGCGCCAATCCCAGTCTTCGAAGCATCACAATCCACTTCGAATACCTTGTCAAAATTTGGAAGAACCAATAGTGGTGCTTGTGTCAACTTGACTTTCATCTCATCAAATGTTGCATGAGCAGTGTCATTCCATCCAAACTGATTTAATTTCAACAAGTCTGTTATGGGTGCAGCAATCTCACTATACCTCTTCACAAACCTTCTGTAAAAACCTGCAAGACCCAAAAAGGATCTCAATTCAGTCAAAGTTGTAGGTGCTGGCCAGTCCACTATCGCTCGCTCCTTACTTTCATCTGGAAGAATCCCATCACTAGTAACAACATATCCCAGAAAAATTAATTTGTCTACCATCCAAATACACTTCTCTGGGTTAGCAAAAAGCTGGTTTTCACGTAATACTGTTAGAACTTGTGAAACATGCTCAACATGCTCTTGTGCTGTCTTACTGTATATCAATATATCATCAAAGTATGCAACAACAAAAGAACTAAGGAATGGATACAAAACCTGGTTCATTACTCGCATAAACGTATTAGGCGCATTAGATAGCCCGAATGGCATCACCAACCATTCATACAGGCCTTCCTTTGTCTTGAAGGCTGTCTTCCATTCATCACCTGGCTTCATTCTGATCTGATGATACCCACTTTTCAAATCAATCTTAGTAAAGAACACGGCACCACTCAACTGATCTAGCATATCATCCAGCCTCGGTATTGGAAATCTATACTTCACGGTAATTCTATTTATTGCATGGCTGTCAACACACATATGCCATGAACCATTCTTTTTCGGCACCAAAAGTGTTGGTACCGCACACGGGCTAATGCTTTCCCGTACAAAGCCTTTGTCTAAAAAATCTTGAACCTGCATCTTCAGCTCCTCATGCTGCTGTGGGGTCATTCGATAATGAGACTTATTCGGCAGCACAGAACCCGGAATCAGATCAATCTCACACTGAATATCTCGAAGTGGTGGCAAACTCGCAGGAAGCTCACTTCGTACAACATCCCAAAATTCGTCCAAAACTGACACCAACTCCTGAGGAAGATCATGTAGCTCCTGTTCCCCATTCTTGCCAAACTCTTCTGGCTTACTAACCAGGGCAAAACATAAATCTTCTCCCTTTAAACTCGCCTCAAACTCCCTGCTTGGCAAACAAATTACTACCTTCTGTTCAGCCATGTCCTGTAGCGGTTTCAAGATCACTTTTCTCCCATCTGGTCGCAGCATATAAGTATGAGTGTAACCATTATACACTGCTTTATTATCAAACTGCCAAGGTCATCCCAAAATGATGTGTGTCGCATCCATCGGTACAACATTAGCTACTATTGACATCTCAAGCTGAGGACCAAAAGACAAGGCCAACCTACAACATCGACTGACCTGAATATCTGCATCCCGATTCACCCAGCCGAGCTTGTATGGTTGAGGATGGGGCTCAGTCACCAACCCCAATTTCTTCACAACTTCCTCAGCAATCACATTCTCCCAACTTCCAGAATCAATAATTACCTTGCAAGTTTTACTAGCTACAGTGCACTTTGTTGAGAAAATATCGTGCCGACGCCAATCTCCTCCAGCTCTTGGTGCAAGACACATCCTCCTAATAATTAGACTCTCTCCCTGGATGTGGTTTGGGTCAATCACATACATCTCATCCTCGAACTCTTCATCCTAGGGAAATTCAACTTCCTGCTCCTCCTCCATAAGTAACTGGGTACGCGCCTTGGGGCACTCATTAGCATAATGTCCTAAGTCATGACATCGATGGCAGCGAATATTGGCTCGATTGCTGCCCACCCTCTGCTGGGGACCTGAAGCCCCACTCGGCACTATAGGTCTCGGAGGAACTGCCGAAGTTTGTTGCCTCACCACAGGAGGTGCACTCCTAATACCAGAACTCTGCCCCGAAGACTGACCAAATAATTTTCCTCTACTCTGAAACCCTCTATTCCACATCAGGCTCCACTCCACTGCTTGCACCCGCATGTGCGCATCACCAACACTGTCAATCCGATGCAGAGCCAACGCATCCTGGATCGGGAATCGCAGTCCAAGCAAATACATAGCTACCAACCTCGATTCTGACTCCATCAATCGATTTCGAGCCACCTCGGTAGAACTCTGTAGTATAATCTTCCATGCTTCGATTTCCTTGTGTTAAACCATGCAATTTAGAGTAAAGGACCTGTTCATGGTTCTGAGGAAGGAACTCCTGATTCATCTCCTGCTTCAAGGCTGCCCATGATGCAATTGGTGGCCTCCCATCCATATACCTCCGGTAGTGCTGTGCATGCCACCAAGCCACTGCTCGATCTCGGAATCGGATTGTGATAAGCGGCACTTGCTTGTCCAAAGGCACTTCTTTCATCCGGAAAATATCATCAACCTGTAGGGTCCAATCCACATACTCATCAGGATTCAAACCACCTCTGAACTCCGGTATTTCAATCCGAAACCCGGACTCCCAACGAGTTTGATTGTCATGCATAGGCGGCGGTCCGAAATCCCTGGGAAGCGCTACATCACACCGCAGTTGCTGCCCTCTTTGCAATGGTGGAGGATCTTCAATATTCTGGAAAGGGTTGGCATCACCTTCTCGATGTTCATCAGGTACATTGCGATTTTGATGAGGTATAGCACGATCTTGCACCTCCAACCGTGCCATCATTGCTTGCAAAATAGCCATCATCTGTTGTTGGGTCACCACAACGTCACGAAGAGAAGGCTCCTCATTGTTCCGCTCCATGGTTGCCGGCAGAAATTTTTTTTTTTTTTAAATCAAGAACGTATCAAGGATAGATCAAAAACGGATCAGGGATAGATCAAGAACGGATCAAGGCCTTGATCAAGAACGGATCAAGGCCTTGATCAAGAACGGATCAAGGCTCTGATCAAGAATGGATCAAGGCTTTGATCAAGAACGGAATCTGGCTCTGATCAAGAATGGATCAAGGCTCTGATACCAAGATGGTGCAGGGCGGTTGTCAAACGCCTGCAGCGACCAAAATCCCGGCTCTGCGAGAACGGGTTCTGAGAATTCTTGGATGCTAGGATTGAGCAAGATGGGGAAGATCCTTTGAAAGCTGCAACGATCAAGCGCTGGAAGGGTAGCATGATTCCTCACGTTGCCAGCCCTCTAACGGATTTCAATCCGGGTCTTCACGAATGGAAAGGACGAACGATGGGTTTCTCACCGTGAGTCCCTGTTTCTTTTCTTTTATTTTTTATTTTTTATTTTTGAACAAGAACTTAGAATGGAAAGAAGAGACTCCTCACAGAATCGTCCTCTCCCAACTAGGCTTTCGGCCTGGTGTGCGCGAGGGGGAAATGAGTGGCCAGACGGCCTTCCACGGAATCAAAAAAAACCAAAAGCACCGTCCAATGGAAAATTCCAAAACAAAATGCTCCTTCTTCATTCCTTGGGTTCCGTTTTCTTTTTAAAGCATCAATACATCAATGTCCAAGACTTCCACGTGACTAACAGGGAGGAAAACAACCAATTAAACACAAACTCCAACACACAAACTTCAACACACTGACTCCATGCGTGAAATATTCAAATGGGTTTTTTTTTAAAAAAAAAAAATCAAGAGATCACGCCACTAATAAAATTATAATAATAATAATAAGACTAAAGACTCTGGTGTTTTCCCGGATCCGAAACTCCACGCATGCTAATAGTTTATTGGGCCTTCGGTCCAATTCCCAATTAATTGTTTTCATCCCAAAAATGGGTCAGATTTGAAACTTGCTTCCCTTGAAGGCGTCTGGACCTGCGCACGTTTCCTGTTGGCGAGGCTAGCTACCCAAATCATCTTGGGCCGGAAGCTGAACCGAAACGTCTGGGTTGGGCTTCGCCGAACTTTCACCGGGCCGTCCTGATATATGAGTCAGCTGATCAGGTTCAATATTCATCTCGATATCCGTATCAGTCATAACCCTCATAAATGTGCTAGGTGCATTTGATAGCCCAAAAGGCATTACTACCCATTCAAAAAGACCATCCTTAGTCTTAAACGTGGTCTTCCACTCATCCTCGGGCCTAATCCTAATCTGATGATAGCCACTCTTAAGGTCTATCTTGGAAAAGATTGTTGCACCGGCCATCATTTCAAGCATGTCATCCAGACGGGGGATGGGAAACCTATATTTCATCATGATTTTGTTGATGGCTCTACTATCGACACATATTCTCCAGGTTCCATCTTTCTTAGGGGTTAGCAGTGCAAGGATTGCACAGGGACTTAAGCTCTCCCTAAGAAAACCTTTCCTAAGCAATTCTCTCACTTGTTTCTATAGTTCTTGGTGCTCGGTGGGGTTCATCCTATAGTGAGTAAGGTTTGGTAATGTGGCTCTTGGGACCAAGTCTGTAGCATGCTGGATGTCCCTAAGGGGTGGTAGCTGATCAAGTAATTGTTGGGTTTGTTGACCAAGGCGGAAACATAGATTTCAAAATTTTTATCTTATGAAATCTATACCAAACCCTTTAGCCCTAGATCTCCAAAAAAAAATTAAAATATATATCATTCATATACATGATTTAAATATATATATATGTAAGTACTAAACTGTACCGCAATATCCAAAATGCAAATCTCCACCAGGTGCCCAAATGTTCACCCTCCAATGGTGATCCACACGGAGAAGAGATGAAGACAACAACTTCTTGATCTTGGATCCTCTTCTTGAATTCTTTTTCAAGAATTCAATTCTTGGACTTATAGGCTGGAATTTTCTTTCTTGAAAATTCCCTGTCTCCCTTCTTTCTTCTTCTTAATCCTTTCCTCAACTTCAATCCTTGTAGAAAATTCTTATTTGAAGTGGAAGAAAAATTAAGACAAGTAATGTCTTAATTCAAGAAAGAAAAGCAACCCTTCCCGTTTCTTTCCTTTACCGTTCAAGACCTTCCTCTTATTCTTGTTTAGGGTCAGAGTCTCGACAGAGGATACCTCTGTAAGGAAAACAATACCCAACAAGAACAAGGGAAAGGAGTATTCTGGAGAGGAAGAAAGGGAATCTGATCTCTGAATTATCTTACATGAAAACCCCCGAGAACCCAACCCTATTTATAGATATCAGAGGGGTGTCTTTTCAAAAACAACGCAACCCCCTGCTATCCCAAGAATCATGTTCTTTCCATCCTCATGCGTCCCCTCAGATTTTTCATGCCTTTCCTGATTTATTTCAAGATTTTTCGATGAAGAAAAACCTCGGAAGAAACCTCAGAAAAGTCACGATGTTCTGAGACGGAGTTGCGACCGAAAAGCAACAGATTTCTTCTGGCCATCTGATCTTGATCCAAGGGACTCCAGATGAGATGCCTAAAGAAAATATTTCCGCCCCCTCCCATCTGGTTTTCATGGTAAAAGAAGTCCCCACACGCGTGAAGTGGAGTCCACGCGCGTGGACTCTTCCTTTGGTGCGCGTGCATGGGAAAGATGGCTTGGGCGGTCTTGGGAAAAGGGTTTAAATTGATTTTTAATTTATGGGCTCAGCCACGGGTTAGCCCAAAGTCCCAAAATTTAAATTAGACTCTAATTAGGTTCAATTAGAACCCAATTAAGCCCAATTCAGAACCAAATTCAAATCCAATTCGAATAGAAGTTGGGTCTGCAACACATGCTAGTGTGTTTGTCCTGCAAACATGATTTAATTCTAAATTAAATCCCTCATCAACTCTCTTTTGTGTGTGACCCATTGGGTTCCACATCTAGCCAGCAGTAGGTCCGAGTGCTATTTGACTTAATTCGGTTAGATCTCAACTAAGCCGATTTAGGTCAACTCAAGCTAGCTCGACTTGGTCAATTAGAATCTAATTCTAATTAACTGATTTAAATTATCATAATTTAATCATTTCCCTACAAGACAAGATTGACGTCTAGTAACGTATAATGTCTACCCAGAAGATGTGGAATTTTGATGGAATTACCAAAATACCCTTCAGTGGTGAGTTACCGGGCAATTCAGTCCTTTGATCAACTTGCATCCTGAATATGATTATGGATATGGATACCTTGTCAAATCCAATTTCATATTCATCCCTAGCTCAATCTTTTTAATGATGATTCATTAATGAACTATTAGAAACTACTTCTAATATTCATACTTTGATCAAAGATTTCCCGAATCATCATTTGATCGAAATTGGCTGGATGCAATATCCTCTTACTAGGGATGATCAATTCCTTGTTGACCTACTTACAACCTTCATATACAATCTACCATATCCAGTATCACCTCATGCATAACTCAGTGTTATGATTGAGTGTGAACCAAAATGTGGATTCATGTATATAAGGTACCATGGCAGTCTCAGGTCAAAGGACCACATGCACTACTCCCACTATGAGAAATATTTATTGACAAACAGATAAGGTTCCATTAGATATTCTCAATATGGATCTATTCAGTGAACTCATTCTATAATGAGCACCCACATCCTAGTATTAGTGTCAAACACAAGTGACTGTGAGATCAGTCACCCTCATACATAGGAAGTGCTGATCTTTACCAGAAACATTGATCCCCTACTCATTGTCCCATTGACCAGGAATATTTTAGATTAGGGTTTTAAGGCTTTAGGTCTTACTGGTATGATCTCATCATAACCCTAGAACCATAGCCCTAATATATGGAGTTCATCATATAATAATTAAGACACAGCGTATGATGAAAATAATGCCTTTATTGAATGATAATGTCAATACATTGATTTTTGGGATGGATAAGGAAAAATCCCAACGAAATATAATATTTCGATTGGCCTTTAGGGCAAAATCCTTTCAGTAATTCATCGGGAAAAACATCCACAAATTCTTTCAGAGCCTCAACTACTTCTTGAGGGTGCTCTCTTTGGGTCAGCTTATGAATCTCTTTAGTGGCCAAGATCCAAACAGGGGTTCTGGTGCAGGGCGGTTGTCAAACGCCTGCAGCGATCAAAACCCCGATTCAGCGAGAACGGGTTCTGAGAATTCTTGGATGCTAGGATTGAGCAAGATGGGGAAGATCCTTTGAAACCTGCAACGATCAAGTGCTGGAAGGGCCGTGTGATTCCTCACATTGCTAGCCCTCAACCGGATTTCAATCCGGGTCTTCAAGATTGGAAGGGACGAACGATGGGTTTCTCACCGTAAGTCCCTGTTTCTTCTTCTTGTTTTTTTTATCAGGAACTTGGAACGGAAGGAAGAGATTCCTCACGAAATCGTCTTCTCCCAACCAGGCTTTCGGCCTGGTGTGCGCAAGTGGGAAAACAGGTGGCCGGCGGCCTACCACGGAAGAAAATGCCCAAAAGGAAAACGTCCAATTTTCCATGCCGTGCAAATGTTATTCCCAAAACACAAAAAAACAACACGCCGTCCAAAATTTTTCCAAACAAAACAACGCTCCAATTGTATATTCAAAACAAAACAAAAAGGCTGCTGTTGTTTTTGGATTGGGTTTTAAGAAACCACAATACAAAGTATAGTTATCTCCACGTGACTAATAGGGAGGGAATAAAAAAAACTAAACACTAATGTAATCAAATCCAAACACTGACTCTTGCGTGAAACTCTTCAAACAGATTTTTTTTTTTATAAAAAAAATCAAGAGATCACGCCACTAATAAAATAATAATAATAATAATAAGACTAAAGACTCCGGTGTTTTCCCGGATCCAAAATTTCATGGACGCAATTAGTGTATTGGGCCTTCGGCCCAATTTCCAATTAATTGTTTTCATCCCAAAAATGGGTCAGATTTGAAACTTGCTTCCCTTGAAGGCATCTGGACCTGCACACGTTTCCTGCTGGCGAGGCTAGCGGCCCTAAATCGTCATGGGCCGGAAGCTGAACCGAAACGTCTGGGTTAGGCTTCGCCGAACTATCACCGGGCTGTCCTGATAAATGAGTCAACTGATCAGGTTCAATATTCATCTCGATGTCCGCATCACTCTCCCCTTCCTCTGAAAAGCTTGTCCTCAAGCTTGAATTATCACCTGCATAAGGGGTTAGATGTCGAATATTGAATACATCAGAAATAAGGACATCGTCTGGTAATTCAACTCGGTAGGCATTGTCACTAAATTTCTCCAACACCTGACAAGGACCAATTTTCTTTAGCTTGAGTTTGGTGTAGACCCCCTGTGGATATCGTTCTCTTGGCAAGAAGACCCATACCAAATCACCAACCTCAAAAGTCTGCTGTCGATGCGTCTGATCAGCCTTAGCCTTATACTTAGCATAATTTTGCTCTAGATTGGCTTTAACAGTTGCGTGCACCTCACGGAGATCAGCCACTCGATCTTTTATCTTCTTACTTGATTTGTTTGGCACATCAACAGGTAAAATATCAAGTGGTCCTCTTGGCAGAAATCCATACAATACCTGAAAGGGTGCAAAACCAGTAGAACGGTTCACCGAAGAATTGAACTCAAACTCAATCTTTGGCAAACATACATCCCAATTTTTAAATTCTTGCACATTGGCTCTCAACAAGTTACCAAGACTTCGATTGACAGTCTCGGTTTGCCCAGGCCAATAAAATTGTTGATGAATAAACCATGCAGTTTTGTCTCTTCCAAAATGTCCTTGATTATGCAGCTCCTGAATAATCAATACACGTAGTGAAGTGTTAGGAATACAGAGACAATTACCACGTAACAAATATCCATCATGTAGGACGAAGTCAGATCGACCTCCAGCTTCCAATTCAGTCACAATGCTCTGGAAATGCTCATCTGCACGGATATCATCCTTCATGCTTTCAAACCCAAGGGTATATACTTGCATAGCACCAATCAATAAACTTCGTCTACTTAAAGCATTTGCTACTTTGTTCAAAGTGCCTGACTTATGCTTGATGCTGAAAGTATACTCCTGTAGAGTACTTACCCATTTTGCATGTCTAGGGCTCAACTTATGCTGTCCCTGTAGAAATTTTAATGCTTGGTGATCTGAGTACAGCACAAATTCTCGCTGGATCAAGTAATGTCGCCAATGATGCAATGACCTCACAATAGCGTATAGCTCCAAATCATAAACCGAATACAACAGTTTGGCACCTCCAAGCTTCTCACTGTAGAAAGCAACAGGTCTCCCATCTTGGCTGAGTACTGCGCCAATCCCAGTCTTCGAAGCATCACAATCCACTTCGAATACCTTGTCAAAATCTGGAAGAACCAACAGTGGTGCTTGGGTCAACTTGACTTTCATCTCATCAAATGCTGCCTGAGCAGTGTCATTCCATCCAAACTGATTTAATTTCAACAAATCTGTTAAGGGTGCAGCAATCTCACATACCTCTTCACAAACCTTCTGTAAAAACCCGCAAGACCCAAAAAGGATCTCAATTCAGTTAAAGTTATAGGTGCTGGCCTGTCCACTATCGCTCGCACATTACTTTCATCTAGAAGAATCCCATCACCAGCAACAACATATCCCAGAAAAATTAATTTGTCTACCATTCAAATACACTTCTCTGGGTTAGCAAAAAGCTGGTTTTCACGTAATACTGTTAGAACTTGTGAAACATGCTCAACATGCTCTTGTGCTGTCATACTGTATATCAATATATCATCAAAGTATGCAACAACAAAAGAACTAAGGAATGGACGCAAAACCTGGTTCATTACTCGCATGAACGTACTAGGCGCATTAGATAGCCCGAATGGCATCACCAACCATTCATACAGGTCTTCCTTTGTCTTGAAGGTTGTCTTCCATTCATCACTTGGCTTCATTCTGATATGATGATACCCACTTTTCAAATCAATCTTAGTAAAGAACACGGCACCACTCAACTGATCTAGCATATCATCCAGCCTCGGTATTGGAAATCTATATTTCACAGTAATTCTGTTTATTGCCCGGTTGTCAACACACATACGCCATGAACCATCCTTTTTCGGCACCAAAAGTGCTGGTACTGCACACGAGCTAATGCTTTCCCGTACAAAGCCTTTGTCTAAAAGATCTTGAACCTGCATCTTCAGCTCCTCATGCTGCTGTGGGGTCATTCGATAATGAGCCTTATTCGGCAACACAGAACCCGGAATCAGATCAATCTTATGCTGAATATCTCGAAGTGGTGGCAAACCCGCAGGAAGCTCACTTCGTACAACATCCCGAAATTCCTCCAAAACTGACACCAACTCCTGAGGAAGATCATGTAGCTCATGTTCCCCATTCTGGCCAAACTCCTCTGGCTTACTAATCAGGGCAAAGCAGAAATCTTCTCCCTCCAAACTTGCCTCAAACTCCTTGCTTGGCAAACAAATTACTACCTTCTGTTCAGCCATGTCCTGTAGCGGTTTCAAGATCACTTTTCTCGCATCTGGTCGTAGCATATAAGTATGAGTGTAACCATTATACACTGCTTTATTATCAAACTGCCAAGGTCATCCCAAAATGATGTGTGTCGCATCCATCGGTACAACATCAGCTACTATTAACGTCTCAAGCTAAGGACCAAAAGATAAGGCCAACCTATAACGTCGACTGACCTGAATATCTGCATCCCGATTCACCCAACCGAGCTTGTATGGTTGAGGATGAGGCTCTGTCATCAACCCCAATTTCTTCACAACTTCCTCAGCAATCACATTCTCCCAACTTCCAGAATCAATAATTACCTTGCAAGTTTTACCGGCTACAGTCCACTTTGTTGAGAAAATATCGTGTCGACGCCAATCTCCTCCAGCTCTTGGTGCAAGACACATCCTCCTAATAATCAGACTCTCTCCTTGGATGTGGTCTGGGTCAATCACATACATCTCATCCTCAAACTCCTCATCTTCGGGAAATTCAACTTCCTGCTCCTCCTCCATAAGTAACTAGGTACGCGCCTTGGGGCACTCATTAGCATAATGTCCTAGGTCATGACACCGATGGCAGCGAATATTGGCTCGATTGTTGCCCACCCTCTGCTGGGTACCTGAAGCCCCACTCGGCACTGTAGGTCTCGAAGGAACTGCCGAAGTTTGTTGCCTCACCATAGGAGGTGCACTCCTACTACCAGAACTCTGCCCCGAAGACTGACCAGAAAATTTTCCTCTACTCTGGAACCCTCTATTCCGCATCAGGCTCCGCTCCACTGCTTGCACCCGCATGTGCGCATCACCAACACTGTCAATCCGATGCAAAGCCAATGCATCCTGGATCGAGAATTGCAGTCCAAGCAAATACATGGCTACCAACCTCGGTTCTGACTCCATCAATTGATTTCGAGCCACCAGTCGGTAGAACTCTGTAGTATAATCTTCCACACTTCGATTTTCTTGTGTTAAACCATGCAATTTAGAATAAAGGACCTGTTCATGGTTCGGAGGAAGGAACTCCCGATTCATCTCCTGCTTCAAGGCTGCCCATGATGCAATTGGTGGCCTCCTATCCATATACCTCCAGTAGTGCTGTGCATGCCGCCAAGCCGCTGCTCGATCTCGGAATCGAATTGTGATAAGCAGCACTTGCTTGTCCAAAGGCACTTCTTTCAGCCGAAAAACATCATCTACCTGCAGGGTCCAATCCACATACTCATCAGGATTCAAACCACCTCTGAACTCCGGTATTTCAATCCGAAACCCGGACTCCCAACGAGTCTGATTGTCATGCATAGGCGGCGGTATGAAATCCCTGGGAAGCGCTACATCACGCCGCGGTTGCTGCCCTTTTTGCAATGGTGGAAAATCTTCAATATTCTGGAAAGGGTCGGCATCACCTTCTCGATGTTCGTCAGGTATATTGCGATCTTGATGAGGTATAGTACGATCTTGCACCTCTAACCGCGCCATCATTGCTTGCAAAACAGCCATCATCTGCTGCTGGGTCTCCACAACATCACGAAGGGAAGGCTCCCCGTTGTTCCACTCCATGGTTGCCGGCAGAATTTTTTTTTGTTTAAATCAAGAATGGATCAAGGACAGATCAAGAACGAATCAAGGACAGATCAAGAATGGATCAAGGCTCTGATACCAGGCTAGTGCAGGGCGGTTGTCAAACGCCTGTAGCGACCAAAACCCCGATTCAGCGAGAACGGGTTCTGGGAATTCTTGGATGCTAGGATTGAGCAAGATGGGGAAGATCCTTTGAAACCTGCAACGATCAAGCACTGGAAGGGCCGCGTGATTCCTCACGTTAACAGCCCTCAACCAGATTTCAATCCGGGTCTTCAAGATTGGAAGGGATGAACGATGGGTTTCTCACCGTAAGTCTCTGTTTCTTCTTTTTTTTTTTTTTATCAGGAACTTGGAACGGAAGGAAGAGATTCCTCACGGAATGGTCTTCTCCCAACCAGGCTTTCGGCCTGGTGTGCACAAGGGGGAAAACAGGTGGCCGTCAGCCTTCCACGGAAGAAAACGCCCAAAAGGAAAACGTCCAATTTTCTAAGTCGTGCAAATGTTATTCCCAAAACACAAAAAAATAACACGTCCAAAATTTTTCCAAACAAAACAACGCTCCAATTGTATATTCAAAACAAAACAAAAGGCTGTTGTTGTTTTTGGTTTGGGTTTTAAGAAACCACAATACAAAGTATAGTTGTCCCCAACGTGACTAATAGGGAGGGAATAAAAAAAACTAAACACTAATTTAATCAAATCCAAATGCTGACTCTTGCGTGAAACTCTTCAAACAGATTTTTTTTTTTATAAAAAAAAATTAAGAGATCACGCTACTAATAAAATTATAATAATAATAATAAGACTAAAGACTCCGGTATTTTCCCGGATCCGAAATCTCACAGACGCAATTAGTGTATTGGGCCTTCGGCCCAATTCCCAATTAATTATTTTCATCCCAAAAATGGGTCAGATTTGAAACTTGCTTCCCTTGAAGGCGTTTGGACCTGCGCACGTTTCCTGCTGGCGAGGCTGGCGGCCCCAAATCGTCATGGGCCGGAAGCTGAACCGAAATGTCTAGGTTGGGCTTCGCTGAACTATCACCGGGCTGTCCTGATAAATGAGTCAACTGGTCTGGTTCAATATTCATCTCGATGTCCGCATCAGGTTCCCTCAGTAATCTCTTTTTCTAACTCCTTGGCCTTGATCAGGTTAATTCTTGACTTCTTTTCCTTTAGTCTACTAGATCCTCTTTTAACCTGGTCCTTAGGTGGAGTTGGACTGATTAAAAACTTCTTCCCATGGTGACTAAAGGCACAGGAATTGGTCTGACCAAATAGGGTTGCATCATGATTGTAAAGCCAGGGTCGACCTAAAATAATGCCATCGACTCCCATGGAAAGGATATCATACCAAATCTTCTCCTCATATGATTGCAATTTGATCAAGATTTGGCACCTATACTTGATTGGTATGGAAGTCGAATCTATTCATGAGACCTTATAAGGATTGGGATGGAAAACTGGGATCAATTCTATGGACTTGACAGTACTCAATGAGACGGCATTGACAAAGCTTCCACTATCTACTATGATCTTGCATACCTTATCCCTTAATTTGCCGAAGGTTTATAGGATGTTAGTCCTATGCCAATCTTCTTGCACTATGTTCTGGGTTAGGATGCACCTAACTACTCCTAACAGATCATCAGACTAGTGCAATTCCTCCTCTCCCTCATACTCTTCTAACAATTGATCCTCGGCTTCATAAACTTCTCATTCCGACTTAGCAGTGGGTTCTAACTCATCTTCAACTGGCTCTTCTATAAGTAGGGCTTTGGATGTGCATTGGCTAGCATAATACCCAGGTTTATGGCATCTAAAGCATGTGTTGTGAGGGTTGGGGCTTCTCTGGACCTCAATTGACTTACCCTTATCCTCTCTGCTAAAACTGGGTCGACTTGGGTCGGGTCGGCTCCAGTTTGGTGACTCGGAAAGGCTTGACTAGATCCTAGGGTTCGGCTAGGGTTTCTAAAGGGTTCAGGTCTATGATAGGTGGGTGTCCTCTGGAACCGCTCATAATTCCTAGTGACTTGGTAAGCCTACTCCAGGTTATAGACTTCTCTAAAATAAAGCTCCCTTTGGATATCCTCATGTAGGCCAGCCCTAAACCTAGACAGGACCACTGATTCAAATTTGTCTACGTTGCATCGCATGAGAAACTCATCAAACCTAGCAATATACTCGGACACGCTCTTGTTCCCTTGATTCAATCTTTGCCATTGATCCAATAACTTCTGGTGGAAAGACTTTGGGAGGTACTTCTCTCTAATTCTAATTTTCATGGCCCCCCAGGTTGCTATGGGTTCTTCTCCTCTTTGCCTGATCATCCTTTCACTACAATTCCAAAATAACCTAGCCTGGCGAACCAATCTAAGTTTGGCAAATTTAAACTTCATCCCTTCCGACATCATATATCACTCGAAGTATTGTTCCATGTCTCCCTCCCAATCTATGTAAACTTTGGGATCTAAACTGCCATCGAAGGTAGGTGCCTCAAGCTTGATGTTTCTGATGGCTCTCTCTTCCTGGTCCATGAGCTCCTGATTGGGTCTCCTAGGATGAACCTCTTGGGCTGGGTTAGGATGTGGGACTCTTCCGGGCTCAACCTCTAAAGAGGGATCATGTTGAGGGAATCTCCTAGGGTGGGGAGGTGACTCAAACTCTGGTTCAGTGTGAGGCTCCTGGACCTCTCCAAAGTTCCTAGCCTTGTTTCAAATCCATCAAATCTTTGGGTCAAGTTGGCAATTTGCTTAGTAAGGATCATAATTTGATTTTTGAGGTTGCTCTCTATGGGTTCACCTGACTGAGAGTGATGTGGGTGATACTGGACTCCTGACCTAGTTAACATGCAACACATAAAGGAAGGTACTACGGTTTTGCTAGATCTATAAGTTCAAATAGAATGGGTTAACTTAGACTACACACAGCACAATAACTAACCCTTTCATTGGCCAGGTAAGAGGTGAGAGTGTGGGAGGCCCCCTGCTATTCACAGGGATCTAATTAAAGAACTACAACACCACTTAGGTCGTTTGACACTAGATCTCTTGCCTTAGACACCAGCTTCCCAGTGCTAATTAAAGGGTTGCATGCACTAGTTTCCCACAATGGTTAAATCCGACTTGTTGATGTCCCTAAGCTATTAGGTTGCTAATAGATTTTAAGTTTAGCTTAGGTTCGAAATGCAAAGGTGGTGGTTTTCAGGCCAAGAAAAGATAATGACCTCCTTCCCTTATCTTATGATAATGTCGTCCTTAAAGTAAGTTATGCATATGATGGCATACACATAAAATCTAATGAAGTGCACTTAAGTTTTTTTGTGTTTTGATGTGTATTGGCAGAAATATTAGTTGCTGGAAATTAAATGATATGAACCTAAAGTGCAAAAATTAACTATGTAGAATTCATGTAATTAACCCCTAAGTATGCAGAAATTTTCTTTAGGACCTAAGATACCTATCTCCTTACTTTCTTCTTCAAAGGTCAATCACATCGGCACCCCTACACGCCATAGAAAATTCTCTTTGAATGGGATATGAGGGTCTTGCAGCTCTACTTTTTTCTATGATCGGATAGCCATGGTGAAGCATCCGATCCGAGTACTTAAAGAGAAACTAAGTCTGAACCATGCTCTGATACCAAACATGATGCGGGACAAGGGATGCATGCAAGTAATTCTTTGTTTTTGTGTTTTATATTTTAATGAATTGGCAAATTCCCAAAATCAAACTTCAGAATAGATCTAGAGATTCGCATAATGACAAGAAACTTCTAGCATGCAGACATAGACCCTAAACAATGATAAAGAAGGATCCCAGGATTGAGAAACCCCAGTAGGACTTAGCTTTAAATCAATACCCTACTTAGGAGATTAGAGAGTTCAAACCTTTTGAATTTTTAAAGCGCCCGATGCCGAGTTCGCTCACACTTATGGATGCGGCCTGGAAGATCAAGCCCTCGACCCTGCGGATTTGTTGGCTCTCCGTCAGATGGTCCTGAAGGCAAAGTAGGCCTACTCCTTTGTCCGTGGTATCGAAAGGACCTGCAAGCAACCTAGAAACGAGTTAGAAACACAAGAAGGCATAAGATAGTAAAGAAATGAAGGGGAAAGAAGTTGAGGGTGGTGGTCAAGAAGGATTTTTCTTGTTGGGCATCCAAGAAGAGCTTCCAGTGGGCATCCCAGCTTGGGAGGTGGATTGCTGGCTTGCGTAGGAAGAAGATATCCAGGGCCTCGCACCCATCGATGTTCCGAAGAACAAAGGCTCACTCTCTCACAAAGTTCCAAGTCACAAGACAAGGGCTAGAGAAAAGAAAATTTTGATTTTTTCATTCATCATCAATCATCCTTTACAAGAGGGTTAGGGCCATATTTATAAGCTCCCAAGTCCTCATTTGAATTCAAATAAAAGGAGTTACAAATCTTGATTTGAGGATGAATCAAGGGGGCGCCTAATTTGAATTTGAAATTTCATTCCAAGGGGTGTCCAACTTGAAATTTGAAATCCTTTTTCATGAAGCTTGGCCGACCATGACTTGGCTTGATCTTGGTGGAATGGCATGATTTGGGGAGTGGAGTGAGGATGTTGTCTTGCGTGGATCAAGGGGAGGTTAATGGGCATCCAACATGGGATTTGAATTTGAACTTTTCATCTTGAACTTGGCTGCATAATGGTGCTTGGTGAAGTGGCACCTCCCATGCCATGTGGCATTGATGATGTGGCATTCCATGAGTTGGCACTCCTAGCTTGGCATGGAGGAGAGGTGGCTTGACTCTTCTTCAATTGGGTTTGACTTGATTACCCACTTGTGGACCCATCTTCAAATTAGCTTGAACCCATCTTCAAATTGACTTGAGCTTGTAAACCAACTTGGCTAATTACAGGACCAATTGATCCTAACTTGACCAAATTGGTCAAATTACAAGACTAAACAAAAATTGAAACCAACTACATACTAATTACATGGCTCGAATGCAAATTACTCAGGCTTAAGTATCTTAAGCCTTATTACAGGATCCCAAAAGACTAAGAACACTAATCAGAAATCCATAGAGGGTTGAGAAGCCTCTATCTAATCCTGGTGCCTGCACCACTTTCGCCAAAGTTGATGGACTCACAAATGCTCTCTTCTAACAAAGAGACATCACGGGTGACCTGTCAAGGGTAAACACACATAAAGTTAGCTTGACTGATGCTGATGTACTTATGCCACTTACATCGACACTCACCTGTTGTATCCTAGGATAAATAAAGGAAAAAGGGTCCCCTGACCCTTGCTCCTTAGTCTCCTTCCCGTCATTCTGGAGGATGGTTGAAGTCTTTGCCCATCCCAGATTGTTAAGACCAGCATTGGCAACGGACGTGCCATGTCCCCCCGAGCTCTCCCCTTCTATAGTTGGAAGTTTGGGCTTAGTATTCTTAGCAGTGATGGGAGCTCTGCTCATGTCCAGTGAACCTAGCTCCCCTGATGGCCTTGCAAGAGCAGTCCCTGCCAGACGTCCGGCTAGATGCCCAAGCGAAGGAACTTGCTCCTCTTTCAAGGAAGAACCTACGTCGATAGGAACTTCACCATCAGTCCGGACTCGTGGGAGCGCCAGGACGTAGACCCGTTTTTGGTTTGACCTTTTTATCGGAGGATCCATCACCGGCCGCTTCCCCGTCGCTCGTCGAAGCCGCGCTACAACTGGCCTCATGATTGACAAAGACCCTTGAAGCTAGTTATATGAGGAAGAGGAGGAAAGATCGCTCGAGGGGCGACGTTGCTAAAGGCTCAAGAAGGTTTGATCTATGGGGGCATCAGTCTCTTATATAAGGGCCATTAACGGCTCAAATTAATTGCCCATATTTTGGGCAGCCCTTCAATTAAGCCACGTGTGCCTGCCCTAATTAATAGGGGCCTTGATCCATATAAAGATGTTTACGAAAAGTCTTAGAGCTGCGACTGATCCAATTCCTGGCATATGCAGCTTTAATGACTCTGATCATCGTAGTCCCACGACCTGGATAATAACTGCCTCACCAACGGTGATTGGACAACTGTCAGAGATGGAGCGTTGCATTGATTGGTGAGCTAGGATCCCCATCAAACATCGATATTCCTTAATTATGGATCCAAATGCCGAAAAGTCCGACTCATGAGCAGGAAAAAGCTGACTTGACGAGAAGCCGGAATGAACAGTTTGTCTTTGAGGTTAACGATCCTACTAAAGTCAAGTTCAAAAACCTCAGGCAACGAAGAAATTCATATTCAAGCCAAAGGCTTTCTTAAGCCCAAAGATAGCTCTCTATCCAAAAGGCTATAGTCTACTCGAAGACCTCACACTTAGAAAATATATTATCAAGTTGAAGGTTATTGCATGTTCAGAAGCGGCTACCTATCTGCAGAGTCCACACTTTGAAAATTTTGTTGAAGGTTCTTATTCAAAGAATGCCATCTATCAAAAGATGGCTGCCCACTGGAAGACTCCTCACTTGGGAAAGCTTTCGTTCAAGTTATAAGTTATTATATCTTTCAAGATATGGTTATCTACTCGAAGATCTCAATATGGTCGATGACTTCATACTTGAAAAAATTTCATCCAATTAGAAGAAAAAGTGTGCTTTTATTGATATCTAAGCAGACTTGATTACACATCATTTTCTTACAAAATGAAAGACAAAAGGTACAAGGCCTATTTGCCTACTACGGTCGCCATAGGAACTTCCAGATTGGCTGCAGGAAGAGCCTCTTTAGTATGAACCACAAGAGAGACCTCTTCTGCTTGAGCCAAAGTTGTTGGATCAGCCGTGGTTGGCTCTTCAACTTGCTCTTGGCCTTCAGCCATGGCTAGGACTTCTTCAGCCTGTCCCAGTGCTTCTTTAGCTTCAGCGGGGGCCGTGGGCTTGGTTTCGGTGGGGGCATTTGGTCCTTCTTCTTTTTCGACGATCTCGTATGCTAGGATGCTAGAAAGGTCAAGATCAGGGTAAAGCCCTGGTTCCTCTTTGAGCCCATCATTAAAACCATATTGGTAATTGACTATACTTGACTCAGTTACCTCCTCAAACATCGAAGACATTTTGAAATCTTTGACTGCTCTGGCTGCCTGCTCCCTCCAAGCCTCGGACTCCATGACCACTGCTTCGACCCTCTTGGCCACCTAATCGACCTTCTGCTGAATTTCCTTGGCGGAGTTTCTAAGGGTGCATCTGCTTCTTCCTTTTTCAGAGCTTGGACTCCTATTAAGAGATCTTTAATTGAACTTTTTTTAGCTCATTTTTTAGACCCTGAACCTTGGCATCTTTATTGTTAATCTTCTCTTCCATGGCCAATTTTAGCTCTTCGGCCACTTCTTTCTCGGTTTTCACCATCTGAAGCTCTTCTTTCAAGCTCAAGGAAGTTATCGAACCCTTCCACACTTTCTTCCATTAAAGTGATATCATGGATTAGCTGCATTAAATCATCGAAATATGAAGATAGTTATGCTGAAGACCACCATAAGAAGATGAAGGAAGACATCTTACCTTTAGCATGAAAGAGAATGCTGAATCGGACACCTCTACGAGGTGCCGATTCTGGGTGATTGCCTAGTCGAGGCGCAACAGCGTGGCCTTTAGTATTCTCCTGGTCACATCGGGAAGCGCAAGACCCCTCGTATCAGAGAAGAGGGAGAGGTCTATTTTGCAATCCTTGTCTAAAGGAGTGTTCCTCACCAGACTCCCTTCGACTTGAGGTGCCTTGTCTTTATCCTTCCCAGATTGCCAGGGCGGTGGTAGGTCGGCAGTCGGGGCTGTGTTCGAACTTTTCGAGATCTGGATCGGAGAGCTCTCCTTGTGTGGAAGCTCTACCGGTGGGACTTCGTATCTCCCCGATGACTCCCTTGCAGTAGCGATGCTCCTGCTGGCTCCCTCCTCCTGGGATTTCTTTCGGATTTCCGATCTCATTGGAGGAACTTGGGCTGCTCTCCTTTTCGTAGATTGACGAAGCAAGCTGACATCAGGCCTCATCCTGCCACCTGTCAATAGAAACAAATCTCAAGGTCAGTTAGCTGAAATAACTACGAAGCTGGATAGAAGCTGAAGCCATCTACTGGTTATACCTAACGAAAAGAACTCACTAATCTGAGCGAGACGAAGATTCCTCTCTTCTAAAAGTTTCCAGATAGAAGCGACCTCAGACCCAGACAACAATGTGTAGTCTGGTTGGTCAGCCTTTAGAATCTTCTTACTGGTGTTCGCACTCAGACAAGGTTCTCTCCATTCTATATCGAACCCCCATAATTGAGAAGAGGAGACAAACAGAAAGTTGGGTTTCCACCTATGGATGGCACTAGGTATATCCTTCATTATTTTACAGTCAGGATGGAGGCCGATGGCCCACCATCCATAGTCATGGAAGTCTCTCTTCAAAGCAAAGAGAGAAGTGAACAGATTAGTCCTGGGCCTCACATTTGCTATGTGGCAATGGACTAAAAATCCATAAATATTTTGAATACTATTTGGAGTTAACTGCACGGGAACGACATGGTACATATGGAAGACTCTAGCAAAAAAGGGCTGCAACGGAAAGCGAAGACTAGCTTTTAAGTGCTCTTCATATATGGTGATAGCACCGGACGGAGGCCTATTTACTCTCTTTTCGGGTTGTGGAAGTATCAAAGAAAGGTTATCGGGAATGTGGTAGTATTCTCGTAGGCGACCAATCCTATCAAAGGACAGAGAGCTTGGGATTATCTCCGGTCGGGACTCGACAACAGTCCTCCTAATAGGTCTTGGGGCAATGGAAGATTCGACTTCTCCCCTGCCGGAGGGGGTCCTACCGGTGGCAGGGACATCTAAAGTCCTAACCATGGTGGGAAAAGAAGAAGGAAAGGATAGGCCCTACTTGTAGGAGGAAATGGAGACCAAGAAGAAAATAAAAGCTGGGACAGCAGAAAGCAAAATGCACAAGGCAAAGAAGCTTCCTCTGCCAACATGTTCCCCTTTATATGGGGGGGCGAAAGGCGGTTCGGGTAGTCTCCTCTTTCGAGGAGACACCTCTCTAATCATGCCATGTTTGAAGGCACCGATCGTGGATATGAAGCCCCAAACGATGCCAGTCGATTCGATAGGGGAAATACCAAACTGTCAGCCGCGATCCATGTGACCACATTTGACGGCTGGGATGGAGTTCATACCTTATATCTAAAAAACAGGATGATGCCACATCCTCCACCCAAACCAAAGCTGAAGAGCCCGCCAGATTGCCATAATGGAAGGAAGAGACGTGATTCGTCGACTTACCGTCTTCTTTTCATAAGCCAATAAGAGAGCGACATCTATCTTCCACATGACTATCGAATCAGGTGGCAGTTATTGCGAACGATTGAATCGAAGATTCACCATTATTGGTCATACCTTTTTCACCGGTAAACGATAATTCATAAGTACTCATACTTCTCAAAGCAAATAATTGCTTCGAAAACTGGGAGTGAGGGGCAACTGTTGAGATAAGCCAGCTCAGTAAAGGCTAATTACTGGTTCAAGGGTCCAATTGAATTCCTTTTGAACTGGTCGCCCATACTAGAGGCTCGAAGGTGACTCCACAGGCTGATAAAGCGATGACTTGACATCATCATTTCGGTCACATCACAGGGTCAGTCTTCAGCCTGCACTGAAGAGGTCGATTCCAAAGCATATCCCTGATCCATGCTGTACCAGGCACCAGGTGGCTGGCCAGTCTTCTTCGCATCAGTTCGAAGAAGACTGGTCCGAAGAAAACAGCTACTTCATTTTACAACTTGCTCCGAAAAGGATGAGTACGATGTAAATATTCCAGCCCATTCCGAAGAAGGCAATTCCGATGCAAATGGCCAAGGCGTCTTCAGCCTACTCCGAAGAGGATAGGCGCGAGGTGATTAGCCAATTCGACTTCGGTCCCTTCCGAAGGAGTGGCCCTGAAGCAAATCTTCAATTGATCTCAAATCTCCAGACGTGGATATGGTTGTTGTAACCAACCCCGGAGCCACTAACTCCAATAATATCAAAGTGGCCAGAATCAGCTACGTGGCCACTAACTCCAATACCAACAATTTCGAAGTGGTCAAAATCAAGCAGCAACCACTATGGTTATGGGGGGTCAAGCTAATCGACCCCATCTAACCAAAGGCAAGTGGGCTTAATTGCATTTTGGCACATATATCGCTATAAATACTGGTAAGAGGGAATACTCACGGTAAGCAAAAAAGCCACGGTCACTAACTCTAACACTAACATTATCGAAGTAGTCAGAATCAGGCAACAACCACTTATGGTTATAGGGGGTTAAGCTAACCGACCCCAACTAACTAAAGACAAGTGGGCTTAATTGCATTTTGGTACATCTATCGCTATAAATACTGGTAAGAGGGGACACTCACGGTAAGCAAAAAAGAAAAGGCTAAGGTAAACTCACGATAACTAAAAAAGAAAAAGCTAAGGCAAACTCTCTTGAATCATTTTCACTCTCCTTCTCTAAGAGCTTTCCATTATATTGCTCGAACTTTCACTGACTTAGGCATTATAATGTCCCCGTGGGAGAAAATTCAGTCAGAACCTATTTTGCAGGGATCTTAGGAGGCAAGCCAGCAATATAGCCGTTCCATTCGGTCCATCAGCAATACAGCCATTCCGTTCGGTCCACAGGGTTCGATGCCAACAATTCTTATAGTGATCTTATGGTTAATATCTCTGCACTAAATGCCCAGGATCCTTTTATGCTATTGGATGGGGTCTTCTTCACTTTGGCATTTGAATAACGTAAGGCGCTTCGGCCGGTGGTTGATAGCAGTTGTAATTGGACAGCAGCAATATCATCGGGGGTTCGAATAGAAGAGTACGTTTGAAGTAATCTTAGATACATTAGACAATTAAAACCTTAATTAACGTCCCTCGTGAAATTAATCAAAAATCCATGGAATTCCCTTTCCTTTGATAATTGGCCATTGTGGCTTGCCATGAAGAATTATAACGAGTTCATGGGAACGAGGAAACGTAAAAGGGATTTTAAAAGCATGAATTGTCCTTTTATCCAAAGTCCGAGAAATAGAGGCGGTGGCAACTGGAGAAAGAATCGGAAGAGATCAAAGAAGAGAAGCTCTCGTTGCGAGGAGTGCAGAGCCACTGACTGGGCCCTGTGACTGCTGCAGCTGCTGCATCAAAACCCGACAAGTAGCTGCTGAAAGGCTTGAGGCAGTCCCTTTGACTAACGTCAATATATAACTTGGATTCATGTTTGGATGAATTTAAGGTTGAATTCGGTACAGGCAATCTTGAGAAAGTAACATGAATTACAACTAAATAGATAATATTATATAATATAAAATTAAAATTTTAAAATATTATTAAATCAAATTTATATTTTATTTATTTATTAAAAATATAAATTTTTATATTTTATATTATATTTTTATATAAAAATAAATTTTATATTAAATAATTTTAATATAAAATTGATATATTAGATAGATGATGTATTTAATATATTACATAAATATAAAATATTATATTATATATAATATATTATATAATAATATATATAAATATAATTATATATATTATATATAGTTAATAAATATATGTAATAATATATTTATTATATTATATATATTTATATATATATTATATTATATTATATTATATTATTGTATCGTATCGTATCGTATCGTATCGTATCGTATCGAAGGAAAGAGAGAGGGAGAAGGGAAGGGTAATTTGGTAATCTAGATTATCAGAAATATCGTAATCTAGGTTATCAATAATTCAGATTATCTTTTGAAAAGCAATTTAGATTACCGGTTAGGATAGATTGCCATCCAGAAAAATATATCAAATACAGTAATATAATGAGATCCCATTAAATTACCGACAATCTAGATGAATTGTCATGATCTGTATCTTTTAGAGCTTGTGTGTTGACACTTTTCTTTGCAGGCCTTTTCGTATATAATTTTACTGGTACGTGATTTGCGTGTTTTGGCTGCTGAAGCTCTTGGATCTCCATATCATCCAATTTACCGGAGTGGATCAGTTTTTCCAGAATTTTGTTTAAAGAATTCTCATGTTCATGTAAGCCCTTTTCATATCCTTTCTCTGGCGTCTATTTTGAAAACAAAAAAATGTTTGCTCCAAAAAGCTACAAAGATTTCATAAAGAATTTCATAAAAATAAAAGGGTTTTATCATGCATGTTATTCAGTCCAGCTCACGTTATCTTCTTGGGTTTCTGAAATAAAACCAAACTGACTGAGAGGAGTGCTTATACCAACCGGTAGTCAGCAGGGCGTTCGATATAATGAAGTTCCGAGCTTAAAACTAACTCCAATATGTCAATGATAATTTGTGCGTTCTTGTAGAAGTTTTGCATGCCTACCAAGTTTTTCACTAAGTCATAATTCGTAAATGTCAAATGGCCATTAGTTGTTGTTAGGTGGACATTTGGAGTCTTTATGTTTTGACAAGTATTATCATTTAGAGCCTGCTTGGAAAGCATCCATTGTCTGCGGATAAGCTATTGACAGTGAGAATGAGAGAAATGACAATATGGGAGAGAGCCATCTTTGCATGGCATTGGAAATTTAGGAAATGAATGATTCCTTCTCAGAGATGATTCAGTCACGCATAAAATTTAGAGATTAGATAACCTGTCTTTTCAAATCATGCAAATCTTTGCCTCTTCATCTCTTCCTTGCCTCTCTTCCGTTCTTTTATTTCTGATGGGTACTAACCTATATGTGAACGGTGAATGCAAAGGATCTAAACAGAACTACAACACCTAGTGAAAACTTCTGCACCGTGGGAAGCGTTGAGAAACAAAATAATCCGTTTGAGGTGTTTTAAGGTTGGAGGGAGGCTATGGAATCCATTATCCAGTTAATACACCTTTTTAACCAAATGCTTTATTTGAGCAATAATGAAATCGTAAGTCTCGTTGCCTCCTAACATCCCCTTGACTTCTTGTCTCCTTGATCATGCCATCTTCGCTATAGAATTCTAAAAGAAGGTAGAGCGCTAACAGATCTTATCACTGCATCACATCATCCAGAATCCAAGGAGGCCCTAAGATATCATGTACTTTTTGTTTCTTTGCATCTCAGTTGTGTAATTAAGTTATTACTTGGTTGGAATGAGATGTGAAGAAGCATGTCGGCGGTCTTATGATCTGCAAAGCCTAGGATTTATAGGAAAAGAAAGGATGTCATCTAATAAGAGTGCAAGGGGAAACATGGGTATCACCATAGCTTATGGTGGTTGACTTTCAAATATCTGGTAATGAATTAATCTTTACGTTATTGGACTATAAAGGCCAAAGTGATGCTTGTTAGATGCTCTATTCAGTAGATTGAGTATTCTCTTCTTTTTCTCCAGAATGTTATTTTCATATATTGTAATGGTTTTTGATGGCTTATGTGACCAAAGTTTTGTTTGGATAACGAGTCTTTGGTTCTTGTAGTACTAAATCTACAAATTTAATAGCAGATACTCATTACAAGTTTTGATTTGGACGTGCATATCAAGATAAAATTGCAATTATCATGATAATCCTTTAATTAAATAGTTGTTTGATTAATTTTGCTCAAATATAACAGAATGAGTCTTTATGTGGTTAATGTTTTCCAGTGTGGAAAAAAAGATGTGTGGTAATTGAAATTTTTAAATGTAATAATTCGTCATCTTATATATCTGACATACAAAGACGTGGGATTGTAAAACAATAAAACTTATATTAGAATATGTGTAAACGCATGTATGACATCGTTTCTATATATGGGTGTTAAAGCAAAAGATTATTGCACAAGAGTTGGCATAAAATAGATATCATTTTATGCTCGGCCTCCATAGCTTTTGCAAAGGGCTTAAGGATCCAAAACCTTTAGAATGTATGAATATGACTTAAGTTAGCTGGCGATATGGAACTAAAACAATCTGAAGTTTTGCTCTATTTTATATATCCAATCCAAAAAATAATTAAGTGTAAATTTTTGGTCGATCTAGTCTGACTTCAAGGAGTTTTGATTTGGACTGAAACATGGAGAGCTTATGCTTATAATTAAGATTGAGTATTTCGTGATGTCTGGTCCACAGGTCTTAAATTCGAGTATGGATAATTAAAAAAAAAAGAGAGTGAGGAGGAGGAAATGTAACGACAAATATGTCATTTTCGTTGAGAAACTTGTCTGAATCAAAGTAAAAGAGGGCATAAACATTGTATTAATCTTTTAGGATTAAAGTGGACACTTAAGAAACTTGTTGAATACTAAAGAAAATGCTGGTCTCTAGCTGATTGGCACTTGGGGAGCATTTGGGTTGGGAATAAGAAAAAGTGATATAAAAAAGTTGCTTTACAAGTTTGCTTATTTTTGGTTGGCCAAAATTTCTAAAATTATGGTAGACTGAGAGTCTGAGGGTGTTTTTATCTGTAAAAGGGAGGCAGATATAAAAGAAAGCTTTTCAACCTGAACAATCATTTCTCATGACTGCTTTTTTCTGAACTTGTTTAGTAGAAATAGGGTCTATTCTAATCCTTAGTTTTGCTTTATTTTTGAAGCAAATCCCATCATAGAGGATACATGGGCAAATTGAATATTAAAGTGGAATTAGGCTGCATTTGGTTTGGGAATGAGAAAAAGTGAAATAGAGATAGTTTTCAGTAGGATTATTTATTTGATAAGATATTCCCTATTTTCATATGGCTACACTTTTTGAAATAACTTTAGGTTGAATGTGCTTTTTGAGAAAAAAAGATGTGTTTTTATCAATTAAAGAGAGGATGAAAATTTAAAAAAAAAGTCATTAATTCTATGCATAAGTTATATTTTCTTTTTGAGAAGAATATTCTAACTTCTTGCCAAACCTCCATGCTCTCTAGGATGGCTTGAGAAAGAGCAAGCATTAGAAATAATAAAAATGGATCCTAGGAGTTCATTGCTCATCCATTTTTGACATCCAAAGAATTTTTTCATTTGGGGCAGTGTTTGGAAGGTTCACTGACACTTCACATGTATGTGCTATAGAGAAGCGCCTATTAGCAAAAGGCTTCTTGTATCTAAGGGTTAAGGGCCAGTGCAACACATAAATATAGGGACACAAGTAGGGCTGATTACTTCGTACAAATCTTAGACTACAAAAGCACATCCCAAGAAAATATTATCATATAGCTAGAGACTAAAGATTCTCCATTGAATAATTATATCAATCCAGTATTTAGGTTAATCAATCTAGAATAGTTTAATTGCTTTGTGGTGAAGAGTTATATGAGTCAAGTACTTGAAATAAGAAATCAAAAAGAGGTAAGAAAGATAATATGCTACCCCATTCATATAGAGGACATGCTTGTCGATTGGCATTATCTTCATTTTTTTGCTAAAATTCATTGAAGAGAGACTAGTATTTTTGGAAACCCACTAAGGACATTTTATTTTAAAGATGAAAAAAGAATCTAGTGCTGATTGTGCCAGAGCTCAAAACTGTCATGTTTTGATGTATTAGAGATATCAAACACTCTTTGTTAAATGGTTGTCATTTTGCACCGTAGCTTATTTACAAAGGAGTCATTTTAGTTTGACAAAAATTACTCCGAAATAGAATTTAACATAATATATTATTCAGGATCATATTTTTTGTGAGTACTACCTAATCCATTTACCAAGATCTAAATGACATCATTGTTAACAATAGAAGAGAGGAGGATAAGCAGAATTTATCGAAAGATGCACACGTCTGTAATAAGTCTTTACACAAGACTCTAATGATTCACCATATGGCTATGTAAAGCAATTAATTTATCTTTTGAAGAAATGCAAGGAAGATAAAATGGTGCAATATTAAGAGATTTAGCAACTATGAGAGACTTCTTGTGTTCATACTAGCCCGTTTAGAACTTGCAAAGAGCTTACACAAGCTAGAAAAATAACTAAAAACAGTAAAGGTTGTCTCTTTGCATAAACAGACATAGACAAACTCATAATGCAAGGCACAAGCTACTAGGATAATAGCATAAACATGCATAGATAGACACAACACTAACTAGATACGTTCTACCCAAGATATTGTTTATAACAACTTACTCATCTGACATGAATTTCTTCTTTGGGATGAAACGCCGAGCCCAAAGGTGCTTACCTTTAGTCATGAACTTCACTTTAACATTACCATTTAGGATACGCAGCACCGTATCCAATGAGTGGAATGACACATGAGCATAAAGTGGTGGTCTATCTTCTTTCGGTTCTTCCACGAATATCAACTCCACATCTCCATAGTGTCTGTCAAATGCAAGAAACAAAATAATATATATGCAATTGCTAAAGACTGCTTTTATTTAAAAAAAATTAAATGTATTCATATAAAAAGTACTGGAAGAAAATATGCTTTACTTTTTTCCTTTTTCTAGGGTAATATAAATTTGTACCCATATTATGAATCCTATAAAGTCTGGAGAGGTAATCACATCTAGGTTAATTGCTTTTTATTTCCATTTTTAAATTAATATAGGCATTCCTTAAAATAGAAAAGTTTATTACCTTTCAAAATAAATTAATGTTGCTTAGATAAAATGTGCATCACTAATAAAGTAGATAGTTATTCTACAAGATAATTTTAAATGTAAGGCTATTTTTAAACTATCGAAATTACAAACTACATAATCTTCATTCTTTTCTCTGGAAACCTATTCCTATATCAATGGGCAATTAGCAAGTGCTACTTCTTCATAAATAGAGTATCAAAAGTTATAAGCAATATTTTCCAAAACCAAGAAAACTATAAATCATATATAATAAACTACCTCTCCATCGATACATAAAACATGTATCCAACTAACATATTACATTACTTTAAATCACACCCTTAAAAACCAATAGGAATATAACTAGAATAAAACAATCAACTAGAAGGAAAAAAGGCATTAGCTAACCAAAGAAGCTAGAAGATCAAAAGCCATCAAACTCTTCAGTCTTAGAAATCTTTGTTCCATTCGTAAATGATGTTACATGAGGAATAATGTTCTCTCATCTTGGACAGTTTTTTTTTTTAAAAATCTTATATTGTTTTATATGAAATGTCTTAATAGAAATTTATCTATTACATAAAAACAAGAAAAAATTATCAAATATTAAACTTCTTTTAATGATTCATTAGTATATTTCACCTGATCATAGTTACACTTATCTTGTATTTAATTTATTGACGTAGACAAATTGCATTCATCTAATTTCCTTATAAATCTAAATAAAATTTTCTTTCTTTATAAACTTTATCTGTCATTATAAGAATTATAAAAGAAAAGTTACACTCTCCCTATACATGCACATATGTATCCTTATCTTGTAGAAACATAACTAGTACTAGAATATATAATAAAGAAAGTAAAACACTGCTTGTTAGCATTATGAAACACAATCGCCTATATACCCTTATTCATGCCCATCCCCCCTCCTTGAGGATAACTCCAACTAAAGTTTAATCCCTTGCCCTTTTGTTTAAATGGTAAGAGATGTACCATTTGAACTAAAGTTTGGTGGTTGAAACCTATAATTTTCAATTATCAATTACATATCAAAAACAAAATTTAATTCTTGTAGAAAATGCTTAAACAGCAATGCGTATGACTATGATAAAAGAGAGAAGAAAATCATGTCTGCTTATAAAATTATAATATTTCATTCTTGTTTGTATATAGCAAATTGCACATATTGGGCAAGAAATATTTCGTAAAAGGCATAAAGTTAACATCTCTATAATGTATTGTTCTTTAAAATTAAGTAAATAATAAAGGATGATCATGATAGTGATCACCCATAACGATGTTGTTTTTATTGACTTCGATCTCTTTATTCCACCCAAAGTTTTTATTAATTCTTCTAATAACAATTGTTGCCACCAAGATAGTCGTGGGCCTACAGCTCGGTCGCGTCGGGGCTCCTCCTGTCGTTGTCGGGTGCCGTGATGGCCGGGGATCCCGTTCCGTTCCGTTCTGCCTGCCGGACCATAGCTCCTCGCCCGGCTGCGCCGGTCCACCCGTCCTGCAAAACAAGAGAGACCCGGGCTGGGGATTCCGACGAGGAGACTCCAACGATCAAGTCAGTGGGATGATCGAGGGGAACAGAACCTCTGAGGCGTATTGCTTGGAGGACCTGTCTGCTGGGAGGGTGTGACTCGAGATGGAAATGTAAAGGAATGGAAGAGAGAGGGATCGAGAGCGGAGAGCGGGGAGGCTCTCAGGTCGGTGGCTTGCTCGATGGTGCTCAGTTGCCTGCCTACTTATCTCTCCCTCGCTTTCCCTCGCGTGCTTACCTTCCTTGCCTTCTTCCTTCCCTCCGGAGGCCGGGTCAGAGCTCTGAGGTCGAGAGAGAGAGAGAGAGCCAGCCCCCCCTTTCTTGGCTTTGATGCCCCTTATAGGAGGGGCGCTTTTATTTCAGGAGGGACCGCTCAGGCCTTGCAGGTCCTGGGGCCTTGGTTGGATTCTTCTCTTGGGGAAGCTCCGGATGTTATGCCATGATAGTTGGCGACCATTGGTGGTGCAGCTATGGACGTGGCAGCATGTCGCTGAGCGTGGGGCCTGGAGGCACCCACGTCGTACCTCTGGTAGGGCTGGCACCGCCTGTAGACGGCTGCAGGTGGCCAGGCTTTGCTTCACCCTAATTCAAATATCTATTCCTCTAGCGGGAACTCCATACCAGGGGCTCCATCTCGGGGCACGATCATGACCTCGATTGAGAGCTTGACCTTGGCAGGAAGGTTGACCTCAAACGGGGGGCTCGCCCAATGAGCCCGGCCTCGACTAGGAGCTTGACCTCGACAGGGAGGCTTATCTCAAACAGGGGGCTCGCCCAATGAGCCCGGCCTCGACTAGGAGCTTGACCTCGATAGGAAGGCTGACCTCAGACTGGGGGCTATCCCAATGAGCCCGGCCTCGGCTCTTCGCTAGGCTACTGCACCCGGATGGCGAGTCTCCTGTCGTTGTGGTCGCCCGTGTGCTCTACGTCAGCGGATGTCACCACATCAACAATCATAGCAGTTAAAAAATTAATTAAATCTTACATTGATTTTCTCATAATGTTACCCCTAAATAATAATATATTTTTCACATTTTTGTTCTTTCTTTCTCGATTAATCCACCAAGTCCTGCCCCTATCCCCCAACCAATACCTGGACATTGCACTATCAAAAGCCAATTAAACATTTGCTTGATTTCTCTCTTTCTTTCTCTCTCTCTCTAACTTAACCCAAGTTTGTACTTTTATGTCTCTTATGCCTATATTCTTGACTCATTAACTAATTTGCCATTTTAGATGACTTTACTAATAATAATACTATAAATTTCTTTTTCTTTAAGATTTTATAAAGGAAGCAAAAATAAAGTGAAACCATATTTTGATACATGGGATAGAAAAAAGAAAGAGGAAGAAAGGTGGATGTAAAGGCAGGGTTCTGCAAGCATAAGATAGGGAATGAAAGCAGGTATTGACATGGCTACAAGCCCATGGTGTATTAGAAAAAAAAGAAAAATATGAGATTGGGTCTGTTGAACAAGTAATAGTCATAGGATAGAATGATAAGCTCCTATAGTATGATATAGAAAATATAGATACGTGGTTTTATCAAAAAAGAGAAGAGAGGGTGTAATTAATGACAATAAGCTAAAAAATAGGGCATAATTAAGAAAGCTACAATTGGAAAAGCTTAAAAGACAATTTTATTAGGATTTTCTAACTATTGTAATTCTATTAATGAAATTTTATCCTAAATTTTATTAAGAAAATAGGGTAGTCAAATAAATGGCCTCCCTATAGATGCTCTTTATCATAACCCATAAACAAAATTATTTACTCTTTCTCCTTTGTAAGTTACATGTATACTCATCTTTAATAAATAGACTGATTAATTGTTGCTCTTCCTTGAAAGATGAAACAAGAGAATTTATTAGCTAAATACAAACAATATGAATAAATAAATTTGTTGTATAAATTTAAGTTATCAATAACAATATTAAGACTCTTTAATAAATTTGAGAAGCATAGACCATGAAAATTTTATATGCTCAATGAATTTCTCTCTTTATCCTTTATAAATACACTTGTTTTGTTATATAACCTAAGCCAAAACTAAAGAATGCTTGATATCACTTATCTTTTCTTACTTTTAGAAATGAAAAAGTAAAACCAAAATAAAAAAGTTGTTTAGGCTATGAAATCTTTATTACTCTATTTAGAAGTTATTTTCTTTGTTAGAGTTTGTGGAAAGGTGAAAGTGAAAATTTTTTATATTAATTTTTAAAAGGTAAAAACTATTGGTAATGCTTTTTACCTCTCTTTTCTTATCAAATTTTTTGCAAAACTCTTTTCCTAATTGCTTGAGTATTCAACCACTAGAAAATTTATTTTACTTAAATAATTGATATAAAAAATCTAGATGCATGAGTTCTATGGCATCTCCTCCTCAACCATTTGAATATATCTATTTTTCTTTGCAAGAATAATAGGTCATTTTCCCAACATTTTCCCCTCCTTTTCCTCCTCCTCCTCCTCCTCGCTCTCTCTCTCCCCTTCTTGCTCTCCCTTCCTCCCTTTATCCTCTTTTTCCTCTTTGCTATTTGCCCAAATCAAAGTCATAGTCCAACTGTACTCTCTTCTTTTTCTTCATCCTTTGTTTTTTCTCCTCTTTTCTTTTTTTTCTATTATTAGCTCCCAAAAATAACCTTAGCAAAAATTTGACCCGCTCAAGAAAAGGGAAATGAAGGATGTATTCAAAAACTTTTTTTAATGGGATGTATAGGAAATATGAACATATATCCTTATTAAAAGAATTATGATATAATTTGATCTTTGAATCTTTTTAAACTTATTATTTTAAATAATTGACATAAAAATTTAAATTAAATAAAATGGTAGACTTAAAAGTTGAAAAAGGTGACTACATTTGGAACTCTTGAAAATCATAGGGTGGATATAATTATAAAGTTGTTTATTCACTTAAAAGTTATTAAATAGTTATTTGAGCCTTATTTGTTTAAAATCTTATGGGTTGCTTTCTTAAATTTTGAAAACTTATGTATGTTAATCAAGTATGACTTCAAAATCTAGAGGTCATAATTTTGTTTGTATATGTAAGATAGCTTTTATGTTATAGGATTTAGTTTTCTATAGGAGGATGTGTATCTAATATCCATGGATAAAAAATAAAGGATATTAAATCAAAAATCTTAAGCCATCTATAATGATCAATGCATAAATATTACATATAAATTATTAAATTTCTTGAAAATTATTCCTTATTATTTAGTATTTGATACTTTTTTTGGTCTCTTTTAGGTATTTTAATAATGAAAACTCAATCACCAATAATTATATAAAGCTCCAGCCTAAGGATGAAGCTCAGGTCCAAGTCCAAACTTGCTATGTATGCATATAAACCGTAAAACCACAAATACTCGATGGATAGAGGGGAAGCACCAAGGAATTTCAAATATAGGACTCCTAGAGATATATGGTGCTAACTCCAAATTAGGCAAGAGAGGCATGCATAACCTAGAGGAGGCACTAATATCTAGAGTCCTAATCCTTTAGGACTTTAGATGGGGTACTAACTAAAGCAAGAAGAAAATCTTGATGCATGAAAGGAATTATGGCATCAGAAAGTAAAGAAAAAGGGGGGTGCCAATATTCCTAAACTCCATAACACTTGGGGTGGCCAGATAAGAAAATGTGGAGCACTAAAAAGAGAGAAAATCATTGGATTTTCTTGGCATGGGAATTGGTCTAAAGAAGGAATGTAGGAGGCACAATTTAAGAGTCCTAAACTACCTAGACTCTAGATGGGTTAGCATGAGTTATGGGGCATGAGATTTGTTTGAAGGGGCACCAAATCCAACTTAGAAAATAGATTATGGTGTGGAAATAAAGAGAAAAAGGTGAGGTGCTAGGGAGGAATCCTAAAACCCTTGGACCAGGGTTTTGGACAACAAATTACTTGAAGTTGGTGTGGAATCCAAAGAAAGAAAAAAATGATGGTGTGAAGGAGATCCAATGGCCAAGATGTGAGGTGCCAAATCTAAGGAGAAGAGAAGAAAAGAGATAATTGTTGGTATGGAAAAATAAGAGGAGGTGCTAGGAGTCCTTCTGCTTAGGGACTCCTAGGGTTTTGGGCACCTATGCAAAAATAGAAAAAAAAATGTTGCATGGGATCTAAAGAAGAAAAAAAAAGGCGTATCAAATTCTAGCTATCAATCTCTCACAAACCTCTCTCCTCTTTTTTTTTTCACATGCCTACTTTCTTCTATTAGTTCTACATAGAAAAAATATAAAAACCTCTCATCTCCCGGCATTTATAAAAAAAACCTTCATACCTCCACCATGGATCATCTATCAATCCCTCAAAATTCTAGCAAGGAGGAAGAGAAAAGAAGGTATCAGCAAACAAGGGTAGCACCTTATATGTGTAGCTAAAGATCTTTATCTTGAAAAAAAGTAAGTGATGTTTTGATTTTTAAATCTTATTTCTTTTTTTTTATGCAAATGATACTTGAATGATTATAACATTTTCTACTTCTTATTTATGAATAATCTTGTTCTTTCTTTTAAGTTATTATGCTTTTCATTGTATGCTATGATACGGAACTTTGAATAGCTTATGACTATGTAAAGATAGATCATGATTAAGAGATATGACCCATGATTAGCTAGATCGCTATACTCAGAAATTGTTTTTTATTGCATGAAGTAAAAATATTATATATATATAATTAAAAATGGATTTGAAACCCCAAGATATGTTCTCTCATATAAATTTTTCCTAATTTTCTCTTTTCTTTTATTTATAATTTTCATTCCTTGTAATTAAAACTCTTTAAAATCCTAATTAATTTGAATACAACTCGGCCCATTGATCCTTGTGGACTCCACATCCGACTCAACCTATTCTACTTAATAGTTGATTCAGTTAATCTATTATTTTTGATGCTATTGACGACTCGCATCATACACTTCACGAGACATTTTAAATTCTTAATTTAATAAGATTTTTTATGAATCTCCTAAAATAAATCAAAGAAATAAAAGAAGATAATTGAAGAAACAAAAAGTATTTATTATTTAAAACCTTATTTATAGAAGAAAGGAAAGAGAAGAGGGTATGTAAGACTCCATCCCCTAACAAGCAATCCTTTTCGCTTTTTCTGACTTTTTTGTTTTATTTGTATTTTCTTGCCAAGTTTTTCCTTTAAATTTTTATCAGAAAATGGGAGGACTTAATAATTTAATAGTCTAGCTACACATTATGTACTTGTCTCTTTTTATCATGATTTTTGTCATGTAAAGGAAAAACAATGATAAATGGAAGATGTAGATAGGTTTTTCAATAATCAAGACTACTCAGTAGCACAAGTATATAATTTTTCTTCTTTTCTTGACTTAGCAAAAAAGTTGTATAATTATGATATTAAATTTGATGAATTTTAAAAAATGCTATAGTTAAGGCTAATACTACAAAAAAGTCATAAATAAGTTTATTAGCTTTTTGTTCTCTCTTTCCCTTTGTTTTATAGCAAATAACTTTGGTAGTGTTTGCTCTTACGAGTCATATCCTAGCTTCATTATGAAAATAAATTATGGGTAATCACTCTTTTTTTCCCCTAATATTTTCTACTTTTAAAAAGCTATCACATTTTAAAGGGAAGATCTATATTTTGCCTTTTAGCTTTTATATTTTAAAATTTGTTCTTTTGTGTATTTTTTTGGCTATTAATTTTGAACAATCAAATATA
This sequence comes from Areca catechu, assembly GCA_021397845.1. Lineage (NCBI taxonomy): Eukaryota > Viridiplantae > Streptophyta > Magnoliopsida > Arecales > Arecaceae > Areca > Areca catechu. Next base: position 154,917,368 of record CM038039.1, on the reverse strand, counting down.
TATGTTCTTATTTTTCTAAGATAAAAATATATCTTTCACTTTTCTTTAAAGTGAAAAATAGTGATGACACTAAATATAGCTTTTGTCCCAAAATAATTAGAAAAAAGAACATAAATTGAAATTTTCTTATTTTATTAAACAAGAAAAGTAGCATTCATGCAACATATAATCTAAATATTTTTATAGCATAATTTCTTCATCTTTTGTGCCATCTTTCAATTATTAAAGACATAAATAGAAATACAATCATGAATGTATTATATCTTGTCCTTGGAAAGTAATAATTAAGTGATAGTATGAAATATATTACTAATGATATTTAGAGTTTTAATAAACATTGCTATTTGAAAGAAGATAAGAAAGAAAGAAAGGAACTATATATGGTTCAAAATATACTTTTAATTTTGTGTATTTTATGGGGATTGGGCTTGTGGTATATGGGCCTCCCAAAGATTAAAACAAAAACCCATTTGGAGAAATGATAAAGGAACTCAATTGTTTAGAAAAAAATAAGCTTATAAAAAAAAGAATTCCTTTCGGAGAAGTGCTAAAAGTACTTAATTGTGTAGAGAAAAGAAGCCTATATATGCTAAGGTTGTGACTTTTCAATCCTTTTAATATTTCTCTTATTTGTATATGAGAACTAGGATAACCAGTTCAAATATAAGGCTATGGCTAATAAAGTCTTCCAAACCCTTTTCTATCATATTCTAATATAAGTAAAATATGAAGGAACTGGGAGGTGGTGTCATGCATGGTTTTCAAAACTTTTTCAAAAATAAAGTAGCAAAAGATAGCTAGAATAATCACATTAATCTAAAAATGTATTAGATCAAATCTATAAACTATCTACCATAGGATCTATGATATAAAAATAGTGCATGTATGAAAATTGAATACAAGAAAGAGAGAAAGCATAGATCATATCTATGCTATAAAACCAATACTATAGATCACATCTATCGTATCAATAGTTTAAAACACATTATTTTTACATGGGTCGATGATCATCATAGCTGAATGTTGTGGTCTAAAAGCTTTCCTAGTTACACATGCATATGGTCTCTATGGATGATCCGCACGAAGTCTCATGCTGACTAGTCTTCCTAGAGTGCTAGCTCTTTTTAGAGACCTTGATGGCTGATCAAACCTTCTTCTTCAGATTACCGGGATGCTCTAGGACACGAAGAAGAATACCTGAGAGATAGGAGGTGGTGGAAGGAAATGATGGACTAGAGATTAAAAACTTTTTTTTCCTTCTCAAATCCTAGTAGAAGAATTAGGGAGCTCACACCCAAGAACCCTTTCCTTCAAGCCCCACACCCCCTTTTTTCTTTGTTAGAAGACTATCTTTAGCATGCTCTAGCTATCTCACATGACCACTAGTAACCTTTTAAAAAGAGAGGTGCCCAAGTGGTTAGGAGAGGTTAGGGAGTTAGGATGTGGGTTGGATAAGGTAAGGTGGTTTTGATTCAAAATCAAAACAACTCCCATTCGAATTTGAATTCAAGTTCAAACAACCTAAATTTAAATTCAAATTCAAATTTAAATGTTAAATTCAAAATTCAAAATTCGAATCATGGGACTAGGATATATAGATAATATAATTGGACTTGAGCTTGACTAAATTATATTTGGTTAGACCCAAAGAGATAAGTGAACCTAATCAAATTAGAAACCCAATCTCATTAACCAAATCCTGATCTAGTTAGGAATTAAGCCTAAGACTTGATCAAATCAGGAATCAAATCTCCTTAATGATTGGTTATCATATAACCTAATCACTGATGAGTCGACTCATAGTTGAATAGTTGGGTCAACTCTTAGATGAGTAAATCCAAGGGTAATCTTCAATCATATTGAAGATTAAGCCCTTGAAATGATTCTTAATTATTGATCAGCCATCAGATTAGTCAAAAACTTTTATCATGTATGGCACCATAGGTTCGAATACTAAGCCTGTAGCACAAGAATAATTTATGTACCAATCAAAGTGACCATCTAGCAATGATATCCGATGTGTGGATAGATCAAATCATTGTAAAATAATATTCAAGAACCTTTGGCATATGGTTACCATATAATTCATTCCTTTGACCCTTAATGCTTAGGATGATTTCAGGGTTAAACTACCAACCCTTAATTACTATATCCATATAGTGTCTCAACCTCATAAATTTTGTGACTTCTCACAAAGACTATCTTGGCTAAGATTTTGTTAAATTAAAATATAGTGAAGCAATATCTTCAATATCTTAGAGCAGTCAATCCCATCTTGACTCACATACTGATTTCAGAAGTACTTGATTGTACCTAGAAACCTTTCATCATTAAATTAGAAATTTAGATTATTCGGTACCAAAGTACAGTGAGTTGCTTGCAAGTTACCATCATGATCTCAGGTCTGAGAGACACTTATATCTATATCCTTCCTAAGCAACCCTTGATACCAAAGTACTCTACAAGTGGGTCATGTTTAGTAAAATGTACTCTTACAGTTTATTTGCATGATATTCATATGGCATACAATGACCTATACTCGATAAATATTATCATTCTTTAATAATGTATTACTTGGTCACAAATAATTTTAAGAACTACATAATAAATCCTCCTTTATCATATTAAAAGTAGTTCTAAGGATATCATCACAAAAGAGTTCATGAAGAAAGATGCAATATGATGAATTACCAAATAACTATTATTAATTAATAATTCATGTACAATTATAAAGGGCACAACTATCTATAGTTAGATGATTGGTTATAGGATACAATTCCTAACAACTTCCACTTGGACTAAAGCTAATTGAAACAATATCTAATACATATCCTCCATTTGTGATCATCGAACTTTTTGGTTTTGAGAGCTTTAGTAAATGGGTCAGCCAAGTTTTTCTTTTTATCGATCTTTTAAAGCTCAATGTCATCTCATTTCATGATCTCTTGTACAAGTTAAAGTAAAGTGAAGTAGAATATGCTTGGTTCGTTTCTGGAACTTCAATTCTTTTACTTGAGCTATAGCTCCAGTGCTGTCACAATATAGGAGAACTAAACTATTAGTGGAGGTTTCCACTCCAAGCTTGCTAATGAACTACACAACCAAATAGCTTTCTTTGCAGCATTGGATGTTGCAATATACTTTGCCTCATGAACTAAATCAATCACAGTGTGTTGCTTAGAACTTTTCTAATAGATCACTCCACTGTTCAGGATAAATATAAAATCTGACACACTTTTGCTATCATCCTGATGTGACTAAAAAATGAAATCTTTATATCCCACAAGTTTTAAGTCATATTCTTCATAAATGAGGCTTCGTTCTTAATATTTTTCAAATACTTAAAGATTATCTTTACAACTTTCTAATAGTTCTCTCCTAAATCAGACTAATCTCTACTCACTATCCCTTATGAATAAGCCACTTTTGATCTTGTACATGTCATGGTATACACGATAGATCCCACTGCTGAGGTATATAGAATTCTACTCATATACACTCTTTCTTCAGGAGTTGTCATAAAATCCTTCTTAGAGAATATTTTTGGCTTATTGGTAGATAGCCTTTCTTGGAATTCTCCATGCTGAATCATTTTAGTACAATATCGATGTATATGGATTAGGATAATCCAAACAACCTCTTATATCTATCTTTATATATCTTTATCCTAAGGATGTAGGATACTTCTCCCAAGTCTTTCATAGAGAATTAAGATGACAACCAAACTTTTATTCCCTGTAATGTAGGGATGCATTTCCAATAAAGAAAATGTGATCCACATATAACACAAGGAATACAACAACAGAACTATTAGCCCACTTATAGATACAGGATTCTTTTCCATTCTTAATGAAGCTATATACTTTGATTGTCTTATCAAAATACATGTTACAACTCCGAGATGCCTGCTTTAATCCATAAATGGATCTTTGAAGCTTGCATACCTTTAATTTATATATGGATATGAATTCTTCAGGTTGATCATATACACCTCTTTATCCAACTTTCCATTTTTTTTTGATAAAAAAAAGGGATAGGGGGGATAAATCCCGGTGTAGCTACCCTTGCAGGCCTCCATCCCGCCAGATAATGTTCAATACGAGGTGCTCAGATTTGCGCAGCCTCTCCCCACCTAAGGTGAGTACGTCAACCTGACGCCACTAAGATGCCGGCCAGTAGATCGGGGACAAAAGGGAAGACCCTGACTTCTCACTCACGCCAACTATCGAGGGCTCTAGAAAAATCATGGATTTAATCGAGTCACCCACAGGATCATGCCTCGAATTGCCGACTTGTTGGTAGTGAGGCAAGGCCTCTACCGACCGAGCTACCGCCTTAGCGGTATCCAACTTTCTATTTAGGAAAGCTATCTTAACATTCATTTGCCATATTTCATAATCAAAGAATACTTACTAGTTTCATAATTTATTACAAGCATAATCCAAATGGACTTGAGTATTGCCATAGGAAAAAATATCTAGTCATAGTCAATACCATAATGTTAGCAATAACCCTTGGCAACCAATCTGGCTTTATATGTCTCTACCTTGCCATCTACACCCCTTTTCCTTTTGAAAGTCCATTTGCACCCAATGAATTGTATCCCTTCAAGTAGATTAATAAGTGTCCATACATTATTAATCTCTATGGACTCTATTTTGGATTTCATGGCTTTTAGCCACTTATCAGAGACAGATCTCTATATGGCATCCATATTGGTGATCGGATCTTCATTATTCTCATTGAGTTCAATAGGATCACCATCTTGGACTAGGAAATCATAGTATCTGTTTAGCTGATGTGGTACACTACTAGATCTTCTTAATGGTGCCTCTATACTGGGCTTTGGATTTGATCTAATCAAAATTGGTTCTATATTTTGTGTCGATTCTTGTGCTTATCAAACTTCATCAAGTTCAACCTTAGAAGCTTTTGTCCCTTTATCAAGGAACTCCTTTATCAAAAAGGTAGTCCTAAGATTGATGAGTATCTTTTATTTTTCAGTAAGGTAGAAGTATAGCCCTTAGTTTCTTTAGGATATCTAATAAACAAGCATTTATCAGACCTAGGTTCAAGCTTATCTATCTTTGAATATTTGACATAGGTCGGGCATCCCCATACCCTAAGGTGTGATAGTGCCAGCTTACGCTATCCATATCTCATATGGTATTTTATCAATTGATTTGTTTGAAACTTTATGAAGAATATAATAGACTGACTCAAGAGCATATCCCCAAAAAGAAATTGGCAAACTTGTGAAGCCCATCATAGATTGAACCATGCCTAACAGAGTTTGATTCCTCCTTTCTAACACTCCATTTAGTTGAGGTGTTAAGGAGGTGTCCATTATGAGAGAATCCCATTCTCTCTTAGATAAGTTAGAAACTCATTGGTAATGTATTTTTTAACTTTCTACCTTATTATGGAATTGATTCATATTTATTCTTCATAAGATAGATGTATCCATACCTAGATAGGTCATCAGTAAATGTAATAAAGTAGTAATACTCATTTCTAGCACAAGTGTTCATTGGTCCACATACATTAATATGTATTAGACTTAGAACTTCATTAGCTCATTCACCTTTTTCAGTAAAAGGTGACTTGGCCATCTTTCCAAGAATATAAGATTCATAGATCGCAATGATTCACAATCATTGACATCGAAGATACCTTCTTTGGTCAACCTGTTTATCCTGTTCTTATTAATATGACCGAGCCTACAATGTCATAGATAGACATTAGTGATAGTATCTAATCTAGGTATTTATTAGAAATGTACACTACACTAACAAACTTTGATAGTATATAGATGCCATTTCTCAATTATCCACACATCATAGCAACACCATTCATAATGATATTACAAATGCCATTCTTTATTGAAAACTCATAACCATTCATAGCCAAAAGGTCTATAGTATAATATTTAACAAAAATTTGGAAAAATGTGACAATCACTCAAAATGATAACTTTAAAATTGAAAACAAGCTTGATAATTTCTAAAGCTAGGATTGGAACTTGACTTTCATCTCCCACATTCAGGAATCTCTCACTATCTTCAAATCTTCTACTGATCTAAAGTTCCTGTAATGAATTGCAAATGTTAATTGAACTTTCAGTATCCAATACCCAAGTAGTAGTATCATAAATAGAGATATTATAAGGTATTATCATATAATTACCTTGTCCAGCAACCACTTATAACCTTCTCTTATTTGGCCTATTTGGATCAAGAGAAGTAATATAAAGAGGACAATTCTCTTCCAGTGACCCTACTTCTTATAATAGAAGTACTCTATCTAACTCTTCTCAGCCTTGGACTTCTTGGTCTAGATGGGCTGAGACATCCTAGCATGTTGCACCTTCTTATTTTTTTTTCTCTTTCTTACAGGAACGATGCCCAAAAGTAGATCCACTAACAACATTCATCGATTTCTTGTGGAGCTGGTAATCCTTCTTATAAGTCTGTAGTAATCCTAGCAAACCATGGTAGTTTATTGTAGGCTTCGTCATTCTATAATAACTAAGAAAATCTAGGTAGAACTTGGGCAAAGAATTTAGTATTATATCTTTTCCTAGCTGCTCATGCAAGGAAAACCCAGTTTGCTTAGGCATTCGATCTGCTCGATCATGGACAATACATGATCAATGATCGATGCTTTCTTATGCATCTAAGCATTGAAAATAGTATAAGAGATCTTATGCCACTCAACATCATCTAGCATGCCAAGGGATGTTCAACACATGAAGCATTTCCTCTAGTTGAGCATCCTCGAGCTTGTGACAGACTTGTTCATTGCCAGCCTCATTATGCAACACATAGTGATTTGGTTAATGAGCCACTTCTGATAAGTATCCCTAACCATACCACGAGTATTAGGAGCAGGTTCCTCAGGTACCAGATCTGTTATCACATATAAGATTCGTTCGTATTCAAGACAATCTTGAGCTTTTAATACCAATTATTGAAATTAGATCTCATTAATTTGACATTGTTCAATAATGTCTAGAGAGACAAGGTGGTAACCATTATTGAAAAGAAAATATTAGACCAAATTAGTATATAAATTATTAAATCTTGAAGATTGGATTTTAGTCTAAAGGTTCTCTCACTATTTTATTGAAATTGGTAGTCTCCACCTCCAATCTATGGAATTACATTAATTCCTTAGTGGGTACTAGAATCTATATAGATTACATACGAGCTTGAGTTTGCTTGGCCTACCTATATACATCTATAGGTAGGTTCTTAATTAATTATTTCTCCAAACAACTTCTAGTAAGAATTTTATCTCAGGTATCTCTTTAGTAAATGTTTGCACCTCCACTAAAAGTCTTAGTTAGGTCCAACCATTAATATAATAAGACTCAGTCCTAGTTAGATCTAACCATTAATATGACAAGACTCAGTGCTTCTAACCAACGAATGACCAAGCTCGAGTTTGCTCGACCCACTTGACCACCATTTAGAAAGTCACAACTGAATCATTATATTAAGAATGATAATTCCAATAGCTAAATAAGCACCAAGCATTTGTACCTCCAATGATTATCTAAACTATTAAATCCATTACCATCCACTTAATGGGAGGCTATGACTTAGTTATCCCCCTAACTTTATTATTTTAAGGACCTAATAATTTAGAGGGTTTAGATAAATATGATAGAATCAATTAAAGACATGAACCACTAATAAGAATTCCTCCCACTAACTTCATCAAGTCTTAAAAGAGGGTTTGAGACTAGCTAGTCCAAGGGACCTAAATTAGTCATACTATTAACTTTACTGGCATGGGTCAACTCAAATCATTAAGCAACCTAATCAAAAGCTAATTAACCACTTTGGCCAGGTAAGTGGAGATCGATGGGAGGGTCCTCATTTTTTTCTTAGACACTAACTTAATTGGCTAGGAAAGAGAACAATCCTAATTAAAAACCCTTTTCAGCCACTTACCTTAGACACTAATTGGTTCATCAGATTCAATTTGGTAGCCTGATGACTTGGGCTCAACCACTGAGCCACTATCAGGTCCATTTAGAAATCAAGAATATGGACTTGATCAAGCTATAACTATTTAGTTTGATTTATAGAGAAGAAAATTTAATTCAACCTTTGGTTAGATTTTATTCAATTTCTCTATTTGGTCCATTATCAATTCTAAACTTAGGTCTAACCTAGTTAAAAGACCTGATTCAAGCTAACCTATAACCACAAGACTAAATTGGCTAAAGATCTTTTATTTTCAAATCTAGATTTTTTAACCATCAAAACTTAATTCTTAATTAAGTTTATGGACTTGTTTGAATTGAAACAATTTTAATTTAAATCATAAAAACCCTTTTTATAAATTTCAGCAAATTAATTTTTTGTTCAACAATCATAAGTTGACTCATCTTGGCCATGAGTTGACTCATTTGTGAGTTGAGTCACTGTGAGTTGACTCATCACTATGATAGTGACTCACAGAGAGGAAATAGAGACCTATTACTCTAAGTCTGCAGTCATGAGTCGACTCACCAAGATTATGAGTCGACTCATCAAGACCATGAGTCGACTCTCGTGGACTGATAGCAATAGGTACAAAAATCAAATCTGACTTAATGCCAAAAACTTTGCATAACAAATTATAAATCTAAGTTAGAACTATTCTAAATTCATTTATGATCTCAGATCTAAATTGCAAAGATTAAAACAACTTTAATTTATCCTTTTTGCATTTTCTTCTTCAAGAGTCTATCACAAGTGGCACCCTTACATACCATAAGAGAATCCAATCGAATGGAAAGTGAGGGCCTTTAAACCTTGCTTCTCTCTTATGACCAGATGGCTATGGTGAAGTGCTCAATCAAAGTACTTATAAAAAAATACAAAATAAATTAGAATTCAGATCAATATGTAACTATAATCATGTCAAATGAACCTGCTTTGATACCTTTTGAAGGAATTGGTAGGTGATTTTCATGCATGGTTTTCAAAACTTTTTGAAAATAAAGCAGTGAAAGATAGCTAGATCAATCACATTAATCTAAAATGCATTGGATCAAATCTATAAACTACCTATCACAGGATCTTTGACATGAAAATATTACATGTATGAAAACTGAATACAAGAAAGAGAGCAAGCATAGATCATATCTATGCTATAAAACTGGCACTGTAGATCACATCTACAATATCAATAAGTTCAAAACTCATTATCTTTATACGAGTCAATGATCACCATAGTTGAATACTGTGGTCTAAAAGATTTCCTAGCCATACACATGTATGGCCTCTATAGGGGATCCATATGAAGCCCGGCGCTGACTAGTCTCCCTCGAGTACTAGCTCCTTGCATAGACCTTGACGGTTGATCAAGCCTTCTTCTTCAAATTACTAGAATGCTCCAAGACACCAAAAAGAATACCTGTGAGATAGGAGGTGGTGGAAGGAAATGGTGGACTAAAGATTAGAAACTTTTCTTTACTCTCTTCCCAAATCCTAGTAGAAGAACCAGGGATCTCACACCCAAGAATCCTTTCTCTCAAGCCCCACATCCCTTTTTTCCTTAGCCAGAAGACTATCTTCAGCATGTTCTAGCCATCTCACATGCTCACCAACAACCTTTTAAAAAGAGAGGTGCCCAAGTGGTTAGGAGAGGTTAGGGAGTTAGGATGTGGGTTAGATATAGGAGGTGATTTTTATTCAAAATTAAAACCAACTCCCATTTAAATTTGAATTCAAGTTCAAACAACCAGAATTAGAATTTAAATTTAAATTTAAATTTAAATTTAAAATTCAAATAATGGGGTTAGGGCGTACAAGTGTGATCCAATCTAATTGGCTCAAGCTTGACCAAATCACATTTGGTTAGATCCAAAGAGATAAGTGAACCTAAATAAATTGAAAACAAATCTCATTAGCTAAATCCTAATCTAGTTATGAATTGAGCCCAAGACCTAATCAAATCAAGAATCAAACCTCCTTAATGATTAGGTCATATAACTTAGTTAGGTTAATCTAATTAAATCTAATTTAATTAGACTTAAACCAAATTTCATTGCTCAATCAAATTAAGCTAACTAGCAATCCAATTACCAATTAAACCTCCAGTAATTCATTAACTTTTAGTGAATCACTGATGAGTCGACTCACATCTGAAATAGTTGAGTTGACTCATAGATGAGTTGACTCACGATGAGTCAACTCAAGGGTAATCTTCAATCATATTGAACATCAAGCCCCTAAAATGATTCTTAACCATTGATCGGCCATTAGATAGTAACTTCTATTGTATATGATCCCATAGGTTTGAATACTAAACCCATAGCATAGGAACATTTTCTATGCTAATCAAAGTGACCATCTAGTAATGATACCCGATGTCTAGATAGGTCGAATCATTACAAAGCAACATTCAAAAACTTTTGACATATAGTTATATATAATTCATCCCCTTGACCCTCAATGCTTAGGATGACATCAGGGTTAAACTGCTAACTCTTAATCAGTACATCCATATAGTATCTCAACCTTATAAATCCTATGACTCCTTATAAGGATCATGCAATGTTTTGCTAAATTGAGATATAGTAAAGCATTATCTCTAATAACTTGGAGTGGTCAATCCCATCTTCACTTATACCAAATTTACAAGTACTTTACTATATCTAGAAACCTCCATCACTAAATTAAAAATTTAGATAGTCTGGTACCAAAGTATACTGAGTTGCTTACAAGTCATCGTGATGATCTTAGATCATCCATATCCTTTACGAGCAATCCTTGATAGTAGATTGCTCTACAGGTGGGTCATGTTCAGTGAAATGTACTTCTATATTTCACTTACATGCCATACTAGTATCTCCACACTCCTTGGTTAAGAAGACAACTAACCAATAGGGCACACAACAACCTTACTCAATAAATATTATTATCCTTTAAAATGTATCATTTGGTTGGAACAATTTAATAACCACATGATATATCCTCTTTTATTGTATTAGAAGTAGTTTTAAGGACTCCATCATAAAAGAGTTCATAAAGGAAGATGCAATGTGATGAACCACCAAATAACTTTTATTAATCAATAATTTATATACAATTATAAAGAACATAATAATCTACATATTAGATGATTGGCTATAGGATACAACCATCTAAGGACAGTATACGAGATCTCCTTTCTCATATATAGAATTATAATACAAAACATAAAGCTAAAAATATTACTTTCACTTAATTTTTTCATAAATTATAATATATTATCAGGAAGTATATATTTTTTTATTTTCTTTTTGGTATAGGTGTAAACTTTTTATTTGGTATCCATTTTATGTTTATGTAATTTCATTATATCTAAAAAGTATTTTGGAAAGAGTCTCATTTCAAAATCTTCGGATAGGCATAGTGTAATCTATTATTTTGATTTATATTATTATATCTTAGATATTAAATAATAAAAATATTTTATTATACAAACTTTTGATTAAAAAAATATGAAGAGAGGAAGTTAAAAGATTTGAAAGCTCCTTTTAGCATTTCTTAGATAAGAAATCTTTATAGGAATCTAAGTTTGTTGAAATGTATTTATTGGCTGGATTCTTCATAGTTGCCAAACCAAACTATTTAAACCTATTCAACACTATTTGATATGGGTAGTTTAATTAGAGGATTAAAAGAATGCTAGATAGCACAATCTTAATATCTTAGCTTTTTTGGTCTCCCCACCTCTTTTATTGCTTAAAATCCTTAATACCTTGGTGTTATAGGATCTCTTTGCCCCCTCCCCCATGAATTTACTTGATGGGGTCTTCATTTACTCACATCTTAGTTTCAATTTAGGTTCTAATGATTAAGTTAGTGACATTAGAAAAATTATCTAAATAACACATAGTTATGCCAAATATTTAGGTTTATTAATGCTAAAATTTTTTTCTATTTTCCAACATACTAATTTAAGAAAAGTCAACTTTTAATCACATCAATTTTTATATACAATCCACCACTCCATCATCCTTTTTGAATAATGAAGTCTCTATTAATAGCTTTTCAAAATAATAACAACCAAAAGGACCAAGACTTTAAGTAGTAAAATACAATAAAAAGTAGAAAAAAAGACCTAAACACCAAAGGGAAAAAATGTTGAAGAGAAGACATCACTTTAAAGTCAAATAAGATCATCTCATCATTTTTTTAAAGTCCTATAATTTTCTTTTCACATTTCTTTTAATGATGAATAACTATAGCTCTCTATTTGAGATGGCTTAAGTTTCAAATCTTAACTATTTCTTGAGGAGAAAGATAAGCGTCTCTCATCTTCACCAAGTCTATTACATTTTGTTGTTTTAAAAAATAAGATGGATACTCTATTTTAGCATATGATTGAGATAAAAATAAACTAAGTTTAGTTATTTAACTAAATACTTGCTATTTGTCCCTTTGCTGCTGATCCCTATTAAATATTAAATAAAAACTTATGCTAGTTTTCTTTCTTATTTTATTTTTTATTTTTTTAATATTTAAATAATATTACTTTGCTTAGTTTCGTCTACAGATTAAATTACACCAAATAAATAGATTGTAATTTTTATCAATCTATCTTCCGTGGAGCCCAACTTTGTTATTAGATAAAAAATTTGTTTAACTTAACTTTTAAATCTTGGCTCCATCATTGCCAAATTCATGTTTAAACTATACCATTAGGTAATGAAAAAACTACATTAAAATATCCTTAGTATTTTATTTTATTCTTTTTGAATGAAAGACTTTGTGCAAGTGGTTAAGATGGTAGAATTTAATACCTCCAAAATCTTTCTAATAGAGCTAGTTCTATATATCTTTCCTTTTTGAAGTTGTTTTTATAATGAAAAATGTTACACCTAATTTGAAGATTATTCTATATACATTATTTAGTTGTAATATAACTACATTTTTTGCTAAGAGTAATATAACTACATTCAATGTCTTTTTTTGAGAAAAAAAGGATGGGAAACCTTGAAGGTGTCATTAATATTTTATTGAGTTTACAGAACAAGTATAGCATAGCCAAATAGGTATAACAATTACATCAAAATGATTTAAAATGTAAAACATCAAAATGATACTAAGCAAGTACACCAAAGTTGAATAACTTTAGAAACTAGTAGGTGGAATGATTTGGTACAACATCAAAAATTCTAAAATTTCTTACCTTCCATAATTTCCACTCAATTGTTACTGCCATAATATCCTAGAATCTTTTAGTTCTCTTTTGATTCTTTTATCTCTCCATAATTGGATACAATGTCTTTACTATAATCAATTTACTTGAAAGTAAATAAACAACTCTTTCCAATTCTACTTTGTTATCATATGGTAAATGGTCATATAATCAATTCATATATAGTTTTACATTTTCATCCATTTTTGCCATTGTAACTTTGTTTTCAAAATCTATTCAAGAATACAATAATATTATCTTAAGTGAATCTAAAAGTAATTTAAGATAGAAATGATATATATAGTTTTAAACTTTAGAACAATTTTTCACTTTATACAAATAAAAATCAAGAGTTCCTATTATTTAATTCATGGAATATTAATATATTAAATCCTTTTCTTGAACCAAATCTCTAAATAGTCTCTTTTTTAATATCTATTATATAATTTTTGATAAGCAAGACAAGGTGGTACTTTTTATCCAATTAATGATGGACAACCTTAAACTTTTTTATTTAACAATAATAATAGTTTAACATCTAGTGCCATTATTTTCAATATTGTCCTACAAGTTTTTTTAAGAAATTCTTGTTGCAACAACAAAAATAAAATTTTATTATTAAATAAAAATTCTTAAAAAATATTTTGTTATGGAAAGGATTCTTTAATCTAATTTACTAAAAATTAGGTTCTGAATATCTTTTTTTATAAAAGAAATGACTTTTGGAAGTGCGTTGGAAAAGGGACAAATATATAAAAATCTGTCATTAAAAAATGGTTGAACGATCATCTTTTTGCATCCATCTAGGATTTTTTTCTATTCTATTTTGAGTTAAGATTATAAATAGTTGAATAATCAAAAACTAGGGGTGAAACTATATGGATAATATCTGACTGGTCCAATTTCATATTCGAAACTATTCAGATATGGATAAAAATTTGAGCATCTGACTAATATCCATATCTATATCCATATCCATAAGAAAATAATTTAGATATGGATAGACAACAATTCGATCCGTATCCAAATATCTGATGATACTTGTAATTCTAATTAATTTTATATAGTGCTCATTAACTTTTTTAAAAAATGTAAGTATACTAATATGATATTAATTTGATTTACCCTCCACTTAGTAATATCTTTGATTTTATAGTCATACAGTTCAATTATCCAACTTACATCCATATTTTTAATATCTGATTTGTATTCGTGTCCATTTAATATAAATATAGATATAAATTTTTGTATCTGATTAATATCCATATTTGTATCTATATTTATCAGACAAAATAAATATGGATATGGATACATTATCCGATCCATATCGATTCGGTTTTAGCCCTATCAAATACCTTTGTAGTTATTAATAAAGAAACCTATTATAATATGTAGTCTCTTTATCAAATGAAAGAGACTAGACTTTTTTTCACAATCAAGTAAATTATAAATGATACTTTATAGAGTTTTTGCTTCGGCACACTTTTTTGGGACCTTCTTTATTTTCAAAATGAATAATTTAGATATCCTTTTCTAAGTGATTAATAATCTAATATATCTCATAGATATGCATTATAATTTTAAAAGAGCCAAAGCATAAGCAAATATTTCTATCCTTGATATTTTCTATCACGACAAGTAGAATTTTGATTTAATATCAAAGTTTTGAATATCATCATCTTTCTTTCCCACTCTCTCATTTACTCTACTATCACTCGCTCCATCTCTCTCTTCCACTCTCTCCCACTCTTTCTTTTTTTACAGTACTATCTACTTTTATCTTTCCTTTATTTTTCTCCTATTTCTTTCTATCTTACTCTTTCTCACACTTGGTCTCTAGCTCTATCACACTTTCAATGTCTCTCCCTGATGCTATCATTCTTTTGCTCTATCACTCTTTCACTCATGCCCTTTTATATAGTCAAAAAGTAAGCAAGCAAGCAAGGGTGATGTCAGAAAGAGAGATATTATAGCCTTATGTATGATTCTGATCCCTTGTAATTACTAAAAGGGTTTTTTGAAGATTAGCCACCAAATATATTTGATATTTTTATATCAATCCCTATCTTTTCATATTTGTCTAAAATATTTATAAAGTTCTCAATATTTATGAATGATCCTTTCGCTAGTGTTCATTAGCTAATCCTTGGTTGAGATTAACAAAAATTGTAGAAGGCATGAAATGCCCTTGTCTTAATAGTGAGTAAGGCTTAGGACTTGCCTTCTTCTCAATTATTTCATTTTTATCTCATTGGAGACCTAGCCATTAGAGGACCAATGGTGAAGGGGTATAGGTAAGGTATTATTTATAAATTAAGGAGACAAATATCTAGGAGATACAGGGTTAAAAGTGTGAGGAGAGCATACCTAGAATATTTCATTTTCATCTAGTTAAACAAAAGGGTGTACAAGCAATAATAAGCCAACTCAAGATATTTTAGGGACTAATTTAAAAAATTAACTACTATTTAAACATTATAGAAAAAAAATGTTGTTTTATAATTCAAGTAATGCCTTTTCTGAGTATGTTATCAAGTTGTAGAAATTAGTACAATTTATACTTTACCAATCAAAATACTTCAAAAAATGAATGTTATATTAGTTTCATATCAAATATACATTTTCAATTTAAGACGTCTAGGAGAAAATATATCTTGAGCAACCTCCAAAGTTTTGAAATTAGAAAGATAGAGTACACACTTTATGAGTCAAAGAATATTTGGTAAGAGCTATATCAAGCTCCAAGGTATGCTCCATATAATGATAAGCATCTTAACATAGCTAGTTTTAAAAGCTTGTCATGCATAAATAATAGTAAGCTAGATCTTATATCCCTCATTTTTTTTATTTCCCTTCCTTTGAATATACAAGAACTAGATATGTATTGTAATAGTTGTATGAAGAGGAGGTGATCCAAATAATATTTTATGATAGCAAAGAAGAATCGACACTTTTTATACATAACCTCAGAATTGATATGATTATTAGACTTTTTTTGTTTGGAAATAGAAAATGATAATGGATACATTCTTGCCTCCTCTTTAGAAAAGGAAACTAGACATAAATAAAGGATCTTGTAACTTATCAAATTGTGTCTAAATGTTTTATTACCATGTACAAGATGACTATCATATTCAAATTTAATAATATATATTGCATTCATGATTTACAAATGGAAGTTTAGATATAGTAGTAGGTCACCAACATAAAGTTATCCTCTCAAAGTTGAGCAAAAGATCTAGGGCCCTTGACTTTCTCATTTCAACAAAGCAAAGTAACCTCTTCTCTATTGGAAAGAGGCAATAGCCTCTCCTTCTTATGTTGCTTATTTTAAGAGAACTTGGAAATGCTAACAAAAGCCTTTGCTTGGATAGGGTAATAATAAACCAACAGACTAAATGCAAAGAAGTAATTTCTTAGTTATTATCTTGTCAGCTTTGCTTTCTTGCTTAAATATTAGCTCTCTATCTAGGTCTCTTATATTACCATGGACTAGTTATTTAGGGTTAGACACTCACTCTTGTCCTTCCAATATGCTTTCACTAGAAAGAATGCTTTAGTCTATAAGAAGCTTTAATTGTTTGCTTACATCTTTTTTTGTGGTGACTTGTCAAACAAGCAAGAAAAAATAGAAAAAAGAAAGGGAGAATGAATAGAAATAGAAAAGATCATGAAGCCCTTCTAAGCTAAGAGAGTCCTTGAATATTTGCCTGAAGAATTTGGAAGAAGTCACAAGGTAGAGTTGAAGGATAATCAAAATCTCAATTTCAATGCAAGGAGGCCAACCAATCTACTACAAATTTGCCTCCTAATAAACATGTTGCATGGAGAAAAAGTCTAGGGAAGATGATAGATGAAAAGTATCACTAAGTAGTGAGTTGATAATTTGCCCTATAGGCCTAATTGAAATACAATTGACAACTATCATTGAATGAAATACAGTGACCTTCCATACATACATTAGAATTGACAAAGGTTGGGCTTCTAACTAAAGGAATATAGAAATCCATGCATCATTAATGATATCAATCCTCATGCTATTCCCTCCTAACCACCGAAATGCAAACTTAATGTCAACCAAATGTATAATAATGTCTTTCCAAATTCAGGATCTTTAAGTATACTTATAACCATTCTGAGTCCTTTGAAATATATGCTTTTCAATCACCATAGTGGCTCACAAGGAGTCTAGATTTTATCATCAAATTGGTAGCTAAATTGGTGATTAGAGCTATGCATCTATATATGAGATCATATAAATGCAAACCTCTAGTCCTATTAGGTTTGCAAACAGCATCTCATGAAACCAAATGGATTCCTTTTTTGCCAATCTCATGAGCCCAAAGAAAGGATTTAAAAGTTTTTGGGTAGTATCAATAAACCTTAGAGGTATAATAAATAGCTCATCATTAAGTAGATAGGAATGGAGCATAACACATACTATAGCAAAACCAACCTCCTCACTTGAGATAATAATCTCCACTTTCAACCATCCAACATCCTATTCACCTTCCCAAGGAAATAAAATCCTTCGATTTGAGCCTTTCACCTATTATAGGTGCACCTAAATAAGTGATAGTTCCTTGCACCTTGTAAAATGGAACAAATCCTTCTCTAAACAATTCCATTAACTCCTATTTAGAAAGGAGGGCTTAGCGACCCTTCTACAATTCCAAGATAAAATTAAGATAAATCTAGATTAAGAAGAGAGGAAGGAGGATTCACCTCCATTAATATCATTAACTCCTTCGAAGGAAAACTATTGCAAACTCTCCAATTTACCCAACCTCGCTCCCCTATTAGAAGAAGAAAGAACAAATTAAAGAGCCTTAAGATTTTTGTGATGATCTTTGTTCAAAACTTCCCCTTTAAAAGAAGAAGCTCCACCTCCAACATCGGCAAAGAGAGAAACTTCCTTGGGCTGTGGATTGTCAAAGTTCTTTGACTTAACAATAACTAAGATATCTTGGCTTGGCTTAATCACTTCCGTAGTAAGGATTTGATCTCTTCCACATAGCCCTTGCACATCCAATTGAACCTTACTCCACATCAAAATCATCAAGTTAGATGAGTCTAAAAGTAGGCCTGATTATTGATCCCATAAGTGATTTCAATGATAACTAAACATTGGAGCATGCATTTGTTTTACTAACAACTCTTCAAGTGTTTTACAAGTTTTTGTAGGATAATTTCATTATTTAATTTCAACTCCTACTTTCCTAGTTTTGAAATGAGTTGTGCTGTAAGTAATTCATGTAAAGAAGAACCCAAAGAAAAAGTTAAGTAAAAATCATGAAAATGGGTTACTTCTAGTTGTGTTTCAAGCTTAAAATTCCTTAGAAATATAGTTAGAAGAGTTTGAAGGCACCTTAAAACTTTGAAGACTTGTTGGATGATTTCTGGAGAAAAACTGATAATTCACTAAAGAATTCATCCGAGCTGACTCGAAGAGAAGAGAGCCGACTCTGGTACATGGCATGCATGAAGATTTCTGGCACGCAGATATCCGAGCCGACTCTAAGGGACCCGAGCTGACTTGTCCAGTTCATGATTTTCTGAATCAGACAGTCGAGCCAACCTGAAGGAAATCCGAGCTGACTACTTTGTACTGTTAGACATACGAGCTGACTCTTTAGAGATTTGAGTCGACTCCTCCAGAGTCCAGAAAAAGAGCTCTAAGAACTATAGCCAACCAAGCCGACTTTAAAGAGAAAGAGCCGACTCTTCCAAACTATATTTTTGAAGGCCTGAGGATCCGAGTCGACTATAATCAAGGTGAGCCAACTCTTATAGAGTGAGGAATCAGAATACTATGCAACCGAGCCTACTAGAATGAAGCGAGTCAACTCAACCAGAACTACTTTGAGGATCCGAGCCGACTCAAGTAATCCGAGCTGACTCGAAGGTCGATTTCAGACTTATAATGGCTAGTTCCAGAACTTAGAATTTGAATTCAAAAAGTACTCCAACGGTCAAATATCATATCCCAATGGTCTACAGTAACTAAAATCATCTAAGAAGAGTACAAGACTATATATTTAAGGGATTTGAACTTTAAATAAAGAAGGAATAAATGTTTAATGCTTACTTGAGCTTGTGAGCTAAGGAGCACTGTAAGAGCATTCAAGACAGTCTTCAAGCCTTCACCAACTTCCAATAAAAGCTTGAAGCTTTTATTGAAAATGCTAAAGAAGCCAACCAAGTGCATTGAAGTACAATCAATTAGGCTTCTCTTGAGCTACATCGGCAACCATTCGATAAAATTTGTTTGTCATTCTGTTGCTTTCTCTTTATAATTCTTTTTGAATTGTTGGGTTATTGGTGAGTCTGGTTTAAAAACCAAATAGGTTCTTGGTTAGCCTATGTTAAAATTAAGTGCTAGGTTCTTGGTGATCCTGTTAAAACCAAGTGTTAGGTTTCTTTGATGAGCCTGATTTAAAAACCAAAGTGTAGATATTTTGATTGTGAGCCTGTTAAAACAATTCGACTGTATTCCAGTGGAGGATATAGTGAAAATCTCAAGTGATAATCTTGGATAATGGATGTAGGAGCTGGGTTGCTCTGAACCACCATAAAATTTTTTGTGTTTGTGTTGTATATTCTTTTTATATCTTGCTTATGCTTTCAATTATTTCAATTACAGCACTCAACACTTCAAGAGATTTTCAAAGAGCACATAATTGCTTAAACTTTTTAAATTTTCAATTCACCCCCCTCTTGGAAAAGCCACCTGGGCAACACTGATCGAGCTTAATAGGCTCATAAATGGAGGGTCAATATAGTTTAGATCTTAGGATCTGATTGCATAAGAGTGTTATTTTTGCTAATTGATTGATTATGATTCAAAAATCTCTTTCTCTTGTACCTTTTTCCTCAATATCATCAAATTAATGTTGAACATCTGTCGAACTATTTTTCTCCACTACTTCATCCCTATTCCCATCCATTGACCTAAGAATAATGAGTCACCATTATTCATAGGTACAATCCTACTACCTACATAGTGGCTAGGTGTTGATCGATTATTTGCTTTGTATGTAATGGCTCACCAACTTTGACCACCCTCAGAACTAGCATTCTATTGTCTTCCATTATTATCTTTCTAGTAGACAGCAGAGGATATACCATGACTCTCCTTCTCCAATCACTTTTCCCCTTCTCACACTAGAAGCCTTGAAACCACCATCCAAGGGCTATAAAGGTGCTTACCTTCCTTCTAAATGACCCATATATCTTCTTTTAATACAACAAAAAAAAATATGTTTCAATTAATTCACCCATACAAATAAAAAAACACCAATATGTTTTCATATTGGAATTATTGCTAGCAACGTTGCCCCTTTGTAATGATATCACGAAGAGACTTAGAAATATGTATAAAAACACAAGCATTTGCATAGCCACTTTGTATAACTTTCTCTATACAATTATTCATGAACAAGGGTGTTCTGATAATAAAAGTTATCCACAATAACATACTTTTATCTCACTTCTCTAAAGGTAAATCCAGGAGTCTCATCTAAAAAAAGGAATGAGTAATCAAATCAATGCCTAGCTTGAAATTTAGTTTTCAGCTCTCTAATGCAAGTACCTATCTAGCTACCACCCATGGTCCATTCAACAGAACCCATTCTTTATCATTGAAATAATAGAAACTGAATAGAAAATGACCTCCAAGATAGTCTTAAAATCACTAATATTCTTCTATTGCAACTTAAGTTCTTTAATTGCAAAATCCAAAGACAAACTAGTTTCAAGAAATTTACCGATTATAGAAATGGATCATCGTTGACAAATAGAGTCATATTCCTCATTAGTGAAGATGATTACTTTAGCAAATTGCTCCTCTAATAGAATGATCTTTTCTTCCAAAATGTTTTAAGACTCCCATTAGTACCTTCGTTTCTCTTGCAACACTTCCAACCAAAAATACCCTACCTTGTCCATATGTTTCTTCATTATTGAATCTCTCCCATCAGCAACCTCTGAGTTGATCACATCCAAATTCAAAGCATCATGAGTCTCCACTGGAGAATAGTGAAAGGTCTTTTGAAGCTTTACTCATACCTTGGTAGACAAAAGGAAACTGTTTGTATGTATCCTTTCTTCTTCACCAAAGGATTTTGTCTTTTCGTTTTTTTTTCTTTTTTTGAGACAAGGGTTAAGCATCAGAGGATTCTATGTGACTCTTGAGGTTTAGCCTTAATCAAGGGATGGACTTGCTCCTTTGCTGGTCATAAATATCATTCTTTCCTTTTATTGGAAAGGGAGAATTGAAATACAACATGAGGGCAAGCTAAGAAGTGAATCTTCTCTGTATAACAAATTACTTGAATGAAATATTTGCATAAAAGTTTCTTTTTTTGATTTTGGCGAACATGCTTAATAGATTCTCTGACTCTATTTTTAGTCATACTTGTAGAATTTGTAACCTAATCTAGTAAAAAAACTCTAAACCCTACCATAACACCATCTTTCATTAAACCAAGCTTTTTTTTTTTTCTTATAACTTGAACCAGAAGTAAAATTCCTATAAAGATAGTGAAAGCACCTTGCATAAGCTCACTATGTTAACTTTTAAAAGTTCATATTGTTTACTAAAACTGGAGCATCAATGAATTTTAGCTTGTCTATAAGTAGATAATGATCTATCTGTTGTATGTAAAGTTATAATAATCTAAGATTTCAAAAGCTAACATAAAGAGAATTATATTGTTCCTAATAAAGTAGAATTAGATAATACCTTACCAAAATTACAAATAAAATGCCCTACTATATAAAAATATTTATTTTATATCCTATATATTTTTTAAGAATCCCATTCTTTTTCTATATTCATATATATTTCTACTAGTTAGAGATACTTAGAATGAGAATGCTTTAGTTGGTAATTTTAAGCATTCATTTGTTGAAATATATTGTCTAGTTGCAAGAATTAACAAAATTGAAAATACAAATCATTCTATCTTTCAAAAATGAGTAATCTACTAGTTTGATGTCAATAACACATTCTTAAAAAGAGACTTGTTGGAGAAAATGTATTTTAAAATGTCTCCAAGTTTTGAAGTGAAAAGAAAGCTACATAAACTTCATAGGTCAAAGAATGTCTTATAGGAGCTATATTAGGCTCCAAGGGCATGGCATAATATAATAAAAAGTATCTTAATATAGCTAGTTCTAAAAAGTTGTCATGCATAATAATAGTAAGTTAAAATTTGCAACTCTCATTTTGTTTCTACTACTAAAGGTGGTTATCCAAATAATATTTGATATTAAAGAAGAAAAGGCATATTTTATATATAAACTAAACTTTTGATTTGGTTATAAGTCTCTAATTTCTTATTTGAAAATTGACAAGAATCATAGATAGTTTCATTTCACTTTTTAAAAAAAGAAAATAGACAAACAAAGGATCTTGTATATTGAATTAAATTTAATAATCTATAATGAATTCATGGTTATATAGGTATATTTTATATCATTTTTTATATTTGGAGTACATATTTTTCTATTAAAAGTAGAACCACATTAATTCAATGCAATATAGCCATCGATGGATGATGATCTATTATGGCATGATAAGAAACTAATAGCATGAGATTTTAGAAGTTATCACAGAAAAAAAATATGTGATTCATAATTGAATAGTATAAAATAATAACTAACCCAAATTACAAATAAAATGTCATATTGCATAA
This sequence comes from Areca catechu, assembly GCA_021397845.1. NCBI lineage: Eukaryota > Viridiplantae > Streptophyta > Magnoliopsida > Arecales > Arecaceae > Areca > Areca catechu. The sequence goes on along the minus strand of CM038039.1, from coordinate 154,894,485 downwards.
AATAAATATTTGTTTACTATTCAAGTATATTTTATCAAGCATTCATGCTTGTCTAATTTTTATAGCTACAATATTTAGATATGCTTGGCTATAGCAAATAGTTTATCAAGATTACTATACATACTAAAAATGTTAAAAAAACTATATTCTGCCTTAAATTTGAAAAATCAAAGTTTTCATCTCTATCATTATGATTGAATGGATCAAAATTATTAAATGCATATTTTCCAAACTAATAGATACTATTAGAAAAACTATATAACATATGACAAATGAAAATTAAATAGGAAGGTAAAACATGTAACTAAATTTACCTCATGAAAAATTTGTATAGATCATCTTCAGTCAAGGGATATCCATTAGAGAAGGTTACAAACAATGTCCTCTCATCTCGTGGAATGTTGGGTTGTGGTAGGGAACATAAGTCCATAGATCTTGAGCTTGATTCAAGTCTTGCAGGATTGTATCGCGGTAAGGCATTTTTTCCCATATTCACATGGTGATCATTAAGAACTACTTTTTGGTGTGGATCAAAGGAATCCCCAACCATTGGTACACTGCCAATATAATTTTGCAATAGGAATTGTGGATTTTCCATATGATTTTCAACATGTATATTGAATGGATAATCAACAAGGTTTGTCTTTTTCATATCTATTTGGTCGGGATGGAACCAACTTCCATGCATATAAGAATCCTCAAGATTGCCCTTTCTTGTAGCTCTACTTTGACTAGTTCCCTCCCCATGGGGCACATAAAGATGGCAAGTAGAAGGATTTTTCAACTTGAAATCATGGTTGTCTAAAGATTTAAAGTTAGAAAATCTCATTGCATCATCCTTGAAGGGATTGATTGTGTCTCCATCACTCTTGAATCGCCTATTTGGATTTTTGCAACCAAGATAGACTTGGCTCAATTGTTCGACCAACACCTTCATCTTGCTAATCTCAGCCTCCCTCTCAGCTTTCCTTCGGATGTCATCAAAGGTCTTATAGCATATATTAGTAAGATAGTAATTGATCCCACGAATAGCTTTTTGACAGAATTTGTGGTTGGGTTGGATGTTAACAACAGAGTCATCAACACATGATTGATGGTTTAGACAAAGAGACTCCACAAAATCTAAGGCAACCAAAGCAACCTTAAGCACAATATCATCATCAAAGGAGCAGATCTGACTGATAATATTAACATGGCCATCTTCCTCAATCCATAACCAAAAAGAGATTACCTCCATAGCACGAGTTGGATCTATTCCAAGGTTAAAGACCAAGCGAGAATAGAGTTCACGCTCCTTGGTATAGTAGGAATGGATGGCATCAATTGAGATAGAGATGGATTCCATGGATCAAGGGATTGCGAAGGAGAAGGAAAGAGGAAAGCAATTGCTCAGTTCATTGATTTTTAGAGTAGGAAAGGAAGGATATATGGGTGGTGGTTCGCTACTTTTATGGTCTAGCCAATGCATTGAAGGCAAGATACTTGATGGGTTGGCATGTAGACTAGATACAACGATTGGCAACATTTAAGTGGAAGTGGAGAGAAAGACAAGAATAGAATACAGATAACGGCTAGTATGGTCATTTATTCCATTTGTATAGTGGATGGCACCATTTAGGTCCACTATAGATCAAAAGCTAGGTATCCATCTCAGTCCCATGTATAGTACATGATGGACTTTGAGATTCATATATCTCATGATTTTCATTTTTTAATATCTTGTTGAGTTTACAGTGGTGCACATGAATTTCAAAATCCATTTTGTCTAATTAGGAAGCATGGAATAATCTTTTAACTTCTTAGTATCGCCCTAACTTACACACATATTTGACACTAAAATGAAATTTTAAAATAGAATAATAAATCATATTTTTAGCAAATTTTTATATATTCAATAAACATATAAGGAATTAAAATTTTATATTCTAAAAGGATGTATTTTTTCGTGTGTAGATCATTGGAAGGGGGCTAGGATAATTTTATCTAAAGCTCCTAAATCACCTACATTCATGCATATATTTAAGTTAAGGCGAGTGCTACTTCAATTATTATCCTTACATTTATTCTTTGATATATAGAAAGAAATAAATGCATATATTTATGAAGATACATAACAATTGTGCATGTATGTATTTTATACATGCATGCAATGAATGCCTGTATATATGGCAATTCTTTGCACCAAAATTTTCTACCAAAAATCATATCATACCAAAAAGGTAGTTTCTATATTTAAAATATTAGATTTCAATTTCTTGTATATGATGTTGAAATATATTTTGAATATACAAAAAATATAAAAAACATATTATTTTATTTATGTATATTTATAAATATTGATTATATATTTGAAGATTATATTGTAGATTATTGTACACATCTATATAATTTGGATTACTTGTAAGATGTTATAAACAAGTAAACTTAGTAGAGCATATCAATTCACACAACAAATCTAACAAACTTATTAGCATGCAACTCCTCTTGTTAGCTCAATAAAAAGAAAAGAAAATATTAGTAGGATTTATGAAAATTAACTTTTACTATTTAATTGGACCAAATTTATTATCATTCTCTAATTCATTTGGGATTTAAAAATTAACTTTTATTATTTTTAAATTATTTAAATTCCTTTATGGCATATCTCCATCAAGTGGGAAAGAAAATATTTATTGATATATGATTCAAGTCCTACCAATATTTTGTCTCACACATGATGGTTTTGTTGTTTTTATTGTTTCCTATGGGCATAAATTAGCCCAAATACAATGAAAATTATTAAAAGTTTGTATCCTTTTATATTTTATCTATATTTTTATTTAAAAAATTATTATAAATAGATTTGTATAATGGTTGTATTGGTAGGAATAACATAAATTAGAGTTTTTTACTAATAATTTTTAAAAGCAATAGTTGTTGACATTGACCATACATTATCTATTTATGTACTCCCCTATGGCCCTATTTGGCATTATCTTTTAAGTGCCAAAAAGCACATTTTATAGGTTTGGAAGCTCTTTTGCATAATTTGAGATGTTTGGTAAATTTTTTGAAATAGTTTTTGGCTTCTTCGGCTTCTCTAAAATCTAAAAAAGGTCTACTAGGAAGAAGCTCCCATTGATAACATTCAAGCAAAAGCTCTAATTGACATTTATGAAGAAGCAATATTTTTTTTGTGAGACATGGTCAGTTCAAGTCCAAGCAATGAGATTCTTTCAAAAAATTAATTTAGAAATAGTTTATAAGTAAATAATAATTTATTACATAATATAATATAATATAATATTATACAATTACCATATTATTATTATATAGTAATATTCTTAAATATAATATTATATATAGTAATAATATTATAATATAATACTATTGCAATATGCTAAGTAATAATTTTTTATTTCATTATAATAATATTTTATAATAATAATAACATGAAAATATATTTTATTTTTATAATAATAGTTTTGATAGTATAAATAATTAAATAATTAAAAGCATTATATGATGTCTTCAATAACTATTTTTTATACAAAAAATACTTTTCAGTTTGGTTATCAAATAGGTGTTAATGTTCCACATCACTTCAGAAATATGATTACCAAATAATAAACAACTTTTTTAATTAAAACCTCTATGGATAAAAGCTCTATTATCTATAATAATACAAACATGGCCTCAAGCAAATAAAGATCTCAATATAACTTTATGATTCCCTTAATCCTAGGGCCCCTAAATTGTCCTTATAAATATCTAACAAAATAAATGCCCTAAAAAGTTAATAAAATGCATATATAACAAGGTGAAGAAGGAGAAAAAGGTGATCTAATAAGAATCTTAGTCGTAATATGAGATGGAAGAGAACTTTCATACAAAGAAAAGAAAAGGACTGGAGGGGCATGATGTTTTTGGACATGACAACTCAATCATTAGCTATTGGCATCTTATCCCTTTTGTATAAGTGACATAAGTGCTTAAATAATGTTCAAAAATCTTTAATCCTATTCGATATTACTATATTATTAAGATAAAATTAAAACTATTATATTGTCAATTTTTGATAAGATAAAAGTGAAAGAGACATGAAGATGCTCAGTTATATCATCTCAAAGATCTCATCATAAAAATTACATTCATACTTTTAAGAATTTGTAAAGTAAACAAACTCTTTACTAGTAGTCAAATTCAGAAGTATGAATATAATTTCTACAAAAGGTAAAAGTGAAAGAGATATAACATTGCTCAGCTACAATAAGTGTTTATATGCTTTGCATATTGCTATTTTTCCATTCAATGATGTCTCTAATTGGATGAGAATCCTAAGAGTATCAAGTCAAATATAGGTTTAAATTTTTTAAAGTTATTTTTGGAGCAAATTAAAGTTGAAATAAGGGGTTAACATGTATTTTTTTAATGCTATCATCCACAAACTTATGCCTTAATTGGAGTTTTTAATAGAAGATGGGAAGCTATTAATAATTAAAAAACTATAATGTTATTAACTTTTTTTTTAATAAAGTTTTCTTAAAATAATGCTATGAATAATAATATGAATAATAAGATTGGTTGGTTCTCCAATCATCTTTTCATGTTGGTGAGGTTCTCCACAAAATATAATGTCTATATGAGGTCATCTCAAATCTAATAAAGAAGCCAAATAAATCATTAGATAGGTTTTATGAAGAGGAAAGGAAAGGATCCTAAAATATATCGGATACTACCAACTTCAAGCTAAGAGGACTCACAAAGATATACATTGTAGGAAAGAAACTAAATGATGGTTTGCATTTGACCTAAAAAACCCATATACAGAATCTTCCAAAAATTAAAGTAAAATAAGTGGGACCATATAAAATATTAAAGAGATTGATAAATAATATTTTCTAATTTGAATTATCAAAAAATGTTGAAGATCAACATACTTTTCACTATACCATAATTTGGTAGAAGGATAAGTAGACCTATTATGGATTGGCTTGATTAGCTCCTTTAGATAGGTCCAAATAGGATTTAGGTGCAAAATTCATTATACCAAGGACCCCCAATCAAAGTATAACTTCCAAAGGCCATAACATTCTCATCTAATAATTGTATTATATTTTCTAGGTGCCAAACAAATCTCTCATCAAGTACTATGAAAATGTAACTAGCCATATCATTTCCTCATATCTTGACATTGGGATTTGATAATATTTGAAACATGAAAACTTTTCTTTTTGATTGACTTTTTGACTAGGGTATCTTCCAACTAGAGAGGAATAAGGCAACATAGTAGGAGGAAAGGTTGATATAAAAGTTAAGATTTAGCTCTTAAAAGAAATTTCACTCTCACATAGTTTCCTTTCTATTCAAGAAAATCTTCACCCCTTTTAACTGAAAAAGCAATTTGTCTCATCTTGGAAGACTAGACCTCTTTAACATCAATGAAATCAATGTACACTAGTATTGTTATCAATTGTTGAATGAAAAAAGGACTAATGCCCTACTTTCAAACTTTTTTTAGTTTTTTATTTTTCTATTGGAAATATAAGTCAAACATATTAAAATTGAAGGAAGAAATTCCTTTTTGATTGGGTCAAATTTGGTTACTTACATTGGACATTAGTACACAACTTAAATCTTCAACTATATTATTGGTCAAGTCAAATAATTAGAAGTTGAGGAAGGATGAGATTAAGATGATCAAGAATAAAGGTAATTCTTAGTAGCATGGCAAACCCACTGAACAAAATTTATTGATCACTAAGAAGAATCCATAACAACTAATCTTGGGCATCGATGATGAAACACTAAGCAAAAAATGTGCCAAACTATAAATCTTTCTAGAGATAGTAGGATTTGATATAAAGTGAAAAAATTTGGAAGCCCAAAAATATCATAGTGGAAAGTTTCGATTGTTCAAATATTTGACATTAAGTAACAATTGTTAGCTGGTTCTTAGTCATGCAATGTCAACTCATAGTTAGAATAACTATTCAAAATTTCTAATAACTAATAAAGGCTACCATTTCCATTAATTTCTAATTAGAAAATGAATTTGGAGTTAGATTTTGAACTCTAATTGCTAAAATGGAAATTGGCTGAACCTTTCTAATTTTTCAAAAATTAGGATAGCACCTACTTTATCATCAAAAGTTCAATTTTTTTTTCAACATATTTTAATTTAGAATTTAATTTTATGTTTAATTCAAGATTAAGAATGAGAAAAAGCACACAAAAATCCTAATAATATTAGAATCCCTAAAATACCACAAATGCCCTAGCCTATTTTACTTAGCCAATCTAATTGTCTCTTGATTTCACCTTTATTTCAAACTAGTTATTGATTACTAAGTCTAATAGAATTCCTCATCCTCAAATTGCTCCAATTCCATACATACAAGTAAATTGGACTTGACTTAGGTTTATTTGGAGCCTAAAAATTTGATGATTTTTGAGTTAGGACAATTATGCTCAAAATAGGCTTAAAATTGAACCATGACCTTCTTTATAGTCTATACATCTGTTGGGAATTGTGTCCCAAAGCCAATCACCTGGGTTGTAGGCGGTTGTGCTCAGTATTGTACTTATTTTATGAATTAATAAAATATTATTTTTTGACAGCTCATCACATATTTAATTTCCCTGAAATGAATTCTTTCCATGTGATGAAGTCCTTAGGACTACACTGACTTCGATACAGAGAGGATGTATCGAGTGGTCCTTAAACCCTGTTCACAACCAAAGGATATATTGTACTGGACGACAATATATCAAGTATAGATTGTTGTAGTTCATATCGTTTGGTTGTCCTCTTGACTAAATGAGTGTGGTGACACTGATGTGATCTGCAAGTGGGATATGTGATATCTTATTGAACATGACTCCGTGCAGCCCCTTTCTACCAAAGGGAAACTCACGATTGGATATGGGTATATGTGTCCCTCTGACCTGAGGTCATCACGGTAGCTTGCAAGCAACTCCCTGTGCTTTGGTGCCGGACTACCCGGATTTTTAATCCGGTGATGGAAGGTTTCTGGGTACAGGCAAGTACTTGTGGAGCAGTGATGGACCAAGATGGAATTGACCTGTCCAAACAGTTTGGATTGAATGTCTCGCAGTATCTCAATTTAGCAAATCCTCGACCGGGGTAGTCCTAGTGAAGAGTCACTGGGCTTGCGAGGTTGAGACACGTAGTTGACTGACTCAGTCTGGGTTGGCAGCCCAATCTCAGTCGTCATGAGCATTAGAGGTCAAAAGGGATGGATTATACGGTAACCATATGCCAGAGGTTCAATTGTTTGCTCCCGCATCTTCGACCTATCCGGACGCCGGGACCCATTGCTAGATGGTTTCTTGTGCTGGTACTAGAATTGTTCTAGTGCTACCATTTAGGTTCGAACCTATGAGGTCACACGCCACAGAGGATAACTCTCTGATCCGGATACCGATTATGATTGGAAATTATCTCGGTTTTATGGTCACAGTATTTTTGAGCACTCTTTTCCCTGTCTTGGCCTTGTCTTTGTCAACCAAAAATTGTTCCGGGTTGACCAGCACTGCGCCAGGATTTTTCTGAATCAGTTTTGAACTGATTCGGAGTTCGTTTCGGCCTCCAATTGGTTGTGAACAAATTGAACCAATTTTATTGGGCTTGAACCAGGTTCAATTGGATTGAACCACCGTTGGTTAATTGAACCAATGGGTTGGTTTATTGGCTTGGACCGGTTATTTGAACCGGTGGACCGATTTTGGTTGAACCGTTGAATTTTCTCTCCATGTGACCATTTACACGGTGATTCACGCTGGGAGAAAAACTCCAAGCGATGGAAGGCCAAACGTTTGAAGTAATTCCAAATGTTTGAAACAACTACATGCTGGGCATCTCTTCCCTTCCCTCCACCCGCTATTTTATCTACTCTTTAATCCATGTTAATGACTTGTTAATTTGGATTAACAGCAGCTACTGCCTCTTCCTCTCCCAATCTCTACGTTGTCACCTTTCCTGCTATCCTATTTAAACTCCTTGCTATCCCCTGTTTCAGAAATAATTTTCCACCGTGAGAGAGGACCGTGTGAAGAGCTAGTTTGGGCGTTCTTTGAGAGGTTGAGAGTTCTCCATTTTGAGAACTATTATTTGCATCTATGGCTAGGTTTAGGAGCTTGTGAGGGAGAGAAACAAGGCATTAATCTCTTGTTTTGAAGTGCTCAAGTTCTGCCCAGCTGCATAAAACCTGTGACCGTGAAGCCCTCTTCCGGCGGCTAGCACCGTACATGGAGGCAGATCCGAGAGCCCCGGGCATGTCTCCCCTCTAGAGGGAGTACCACTCTACTCCTAGGAGCAAACAACGTGAACCGGGATCACCCCAACTGCTCCGAAATGAAGGCCAAAGTCTGCTGCCCAATTCTGTTGCAGAAATCTGGCAGCAGAATTTGGTGATTTATTTAATTTTTTTTGAATTATATTTGATTGCAGCAATCAGTGGCAAATCGAAGAAGACTTGTCCAAAAAGCTGCTGCTCAAATTTGGGAGCAAACGAAGGTCCGGAAGGCGGTATTCCGATGATGTTTTGCATGCCAAAAACAGGGTCCCAAGGAGGAAGACGACTGGAATAACTTTATTCCAGTTATTCCAGTCTATTCCAGGTTTATTCCAGAGTTATTCCAAGCGGAATAAAGGTATGGAAAATTTATTTTTAAATCATGCATGGATAGATTAAATTGTTTAATATTTTATATGTTTTTGCATGCCTAAATGCAACTAGACTTAGATTAGTTCCTAGCGGAGCAGATACCCGCTGCGCGAATTTTAAAAATTGTTTTAAAATCCAATATGCTCCCGTAGATGTTTGCATGCCTAGTATAGGATTTTGTCAAACCACCTGCATCAGTTTCCTTACAATGGTATCAGAGCAAGGTTGAATTTGTTATCTAATCTAGTATGCATATTTACAGATTAAAAATTGTTTAATCTTAAAAATGTATCAAGTTTTCTTTTTGGAACCTAGTTGAGACCTTCACCATGACCGTGTGTCTTATGACACAATGCGGATCGTCTGTGTTGGCCTCTTCAGAAGGATCCTTAAAGAATATTAAAAAATTAAAAATTGTTTTAATTTTGAGATACATGTTTTAGGCATGTTTTATAAAATATTTGTAAAATATTTTTTGATGCACGATTTTTGGTTATGTAAAAATGTTTTACATTGTGACTTAATTAAAATTATTTTAATTAAATCTTTGGCTTATTAAAATCTTTTAGGTTTATGAAATCTAAAACACTTGCATAAGCCATTTTGGGTTAATTGGGTTAGCTGACTAGTTGGGTCCATAACTGGGTTATACCTAAGTTTAGTTGAACCGGATAACAAGAAAATTAAACAAAAGTTATTTAAGGTCCTTCTTTAGAACTATCTAATAGTTAGAATAGTTGATCCGTTCATCTAAAATGGATCCAATTAGTGGCTCAGTGGACGCCCGAGTCTTTAGGCTAGTATGATCGAGTCTGGTAAACCGATTGATGTCGAGGTAGGTTTGGCATTGTGATCATGGCTGTATGAGGCTACCTCTTTCCTGGCCAACTTGGTTGGTGTCTAGGAAAGATGGTTAATGGCGGATACTCACCCATGATCTCACCTACCTGGCTAGTCGAGTCGACCAGAACTGATTGGAAAAGCTCAATGACTCGAGTTAACCCATGTCACCCAGGTTGATCGGTCTGACTGATCTATAGGTGCCCATGGATCATTTGTTGATTTATTTCAACCCTCTTGGAATCTAATTGATTCAGTGGGAGGATGATCCATGTCCTTATCTCTTTCTTCTGTCATAATTAAAAATCCTCTAAAATTATTAGGTCTTTAAAAAGACTAAGTCAAGGAGTTGATAGTGTCTTTGCCTCCCATTAAGTTAGATCGAAATGTGTCCACTAGCTTGGTGTGCATCGGCAATTCCATAGAATGGGTGTACATCCGGTGACTGGAATTTCTATCTGATCGATGATGGTTCAGTGCAACCTCCTTAACGGGACCAGGTAGGCCGGCCATAGTCGGGCTTGGTCTTTAGTTAGCTGGAAGCATTGGATTTATCATTTTAATGGTTGGACCTAACCAGAGACCTGCAATAGGAGGCCCCTAGGCCGATTGGGGTGCTCTCTGGGGCAAAATAAAATACTGAAAATTGTTTAGGGAAACAATTGGTTTATGAACATACCTTTAGGCTCGTATGGGTGAGCCGGCCATAGTCGGGCTCATGCAAGGCCTATTGGATTTCAGTATCCACTTGAGAAAAGTTTTTTCTCGGATTGGAGTTAGAGGCTACCAATCTAAAAAATTAGTGGGAGAAACCTTTAGACTAAAGTCCAAGTCTTTTGGTTAAGTTATTAATTCATAAACTAATTTGGTCTTATTTTCTTTTCAGATGTCTTCAAATTTATCGCTCCGGTCACTTCTCGATAACGAGAAGTTAAAGGGTCATAACTTCGATAGTTGGTATCAAAGGTTGAGAATTATTCTGGAGCATGAACGGATCCTCTATGTGATAACGGATCCGGCACCTGAAATCCCTCCTACTAATGCACGGAGTGCGGTCAGAGATGCTTATATGAAGTGGGTCTCCGATCGGACTACTGTCCGTTGCATTATGTTAGCGGCTATGAACGACGAGTTCAGTCGCAAATTCGAGGAGGCCCAACCTGATAAAATCCTTCAAAAGTTGAAGGAATCCTTCGGCACCCCGGATGATGTAGAACGGTACAAAGTGTCTTGTGCCATCTACAACTCCAAGATACCGAATGGCGGTTCAGTCACTGATCATGTATTGTACATGATCGAGTTGATTGAAAAGTTGGGCAAACTCGGATGCCCCTTGCACGAGCAGCTCGGCAAGGATGCGATCCTGAATTCTCTTCCCTCTTCCTATCTTGATTTTCTTGATCATTACAGAATAAACAAGCCTGCAGTCAACTACCATGGTCTTTTGGGGTTGCTGCAGACTTTTGAGAAAGACCACCAACTGAATAAGGGGGTGGTAAATTTAGTGGGAGGAAGTAGAGGTCGTCGTCCCTTTAAGAAAGGAAAAAAGAAAATAAATAAAAAGGAAAAGAAGGTGCAGAATGCTCCTGACCCTAGTCAGACCAGGAAGTATAAGGCTGATCAATCTTCTACAGAATGTTTCTACTATAAGAAGAAGGGACACTGGAAGAGGAACTGTCCTCTTTATATTGCGTCCCTTGATCCGAATAGGCCGAGGAAGCAGAAGTCTACTGAACAAGGTATTTATATGATAAAACCTTGTAATTACTCAATTGTTGATACTGCTAACTGGGTATTGGATACTGGTAGTCCAATTCATGTTTGTAATTCGTTATAGGGACTTCAAGTTAGCAGAAGATTTGAAGATGGAGAACAATTTTTGAGCATCGGGAATGGAAATCGTGTTCCAGTACTAGCGATCGGAGTCCTGTATCTTGTCTTTGAGTCTTGTACTGTCGAACTAGTCGACTGTCACTATTGTCCTAGTTTTATTATGAGCATAATCTCTGTAGGCCTTTTGGCCAATTATGATTTTGAACTATCAATAAAAGGAGATTTTTGCAATGTTATTTTGAATAACTCTATTATAATGAAAGCTTGATTAAATAATGGCATATACGTACTATCAAGGCCTGTTAGTGTAATGTACACTTCTAGCAAATGCCCAAGGTTAGATAATATCAATAATTTGTACCTTTGGCACTGTAGGCTAGGTCATATTAACCAAAATAGGATAAACAAGATGCGAGAAGATGGACTCCTCGAGGTCAGTGATTCTGAATCACTGCCCACTTGTGAATCCTGTTTACTTGGTAAAATGACCAAGTCACCTTTTACTGGAAAGGGTGAACGAGCTACAGAACTTCTAAGTCTAATACATACTGATGTATGTGGACCGATGTCAGTTAGTGCCAGAGAAGGATACAAATGTTTCATTACTTTTACAGACGACTTTTCAAGATTCGATTATGTCTTTTTAGTGAGACATAAGTCTGAATCATTTGAAATGTTCAAATGATACCGTAATGAAGTAGAAAAGCAAACTAGAAAAAGTATTAAAACCCTTCGATCTGATCGAGGTGGTGAATACTTATCTGATACTTTTTTGACATATCTTGAGGAGAATGGAATTCTCTCTCAGTGGACTCCTCCAGGAACACCACAGTTGAATGGTGTGTCCGAAAGGAGGAATCGAACCTTGTTGGACATGGTTCGATCCATGATGGGCTTTGCAACTCTGCCGCTATCCTTTTGAGGATATGCGCTTCAGACAGCCTGTTACTTATTAAATAATATTCCAAGTAAGTCTGTTGTCTCCACTCCGTATGAGATATGGAATGGGCGTAAACCCTCAATCTCACACCTTCGGGTCTGGGGTTGTCCGGCTTACGTAAAGCGTTTAGACTCAGACAAACTTGGTCCTAAGTCTGACAAGTGTTTATTCATTGGTTATCCTAAGGAAACCAAAGGGTATTTCTTCTACTTGGAGAATGAACAAAAGGTGTTCGTTGCTCTTAGAGCTATCTTTTTGGAAAAGGAGTTCCTTGGAGAAGGAACTATAGCTTCTAAGGTTGAACTTGATGAAGTTCAGCCAATAGAAGAACCTACACACTCTAAGGACATCGTAGAACCGACTGTGATTGAATCACACCCAGAACCCATTAGGAGATCCGGTAGAATACCGCGTCACCCGGACAGATACTGTGATTTCTTGGTTCGGGATGGCGATCCCATTGAGCTCGATGAGAACAATGAGGATCCGATCACCTATATGGATGCACTTCAGAGATCTGACTCTGAGGTATGGCTTGGAGCCATGCGATCCAAAATGGAGTCCATGGAAATCAATAATGTTTGGACATTGGTTGATCCGCCTGAAGGAATAAAACCCATCAGGTGTAAATAGATCTTCAAGAGGAAAAGGGGCACAGATGGGAAGGTAGAGACCTATAAAGCCCGTCTGGTTGCCAAGGGGTATCGTCAGCGATATGGTATCGATTATGACGAGACTTTCTCCCCTGTGGCAAGGCTCGAGTCCATTCGGATCATGCTTGCTTTGGTAGCATATTTTGATTACGAGATCTGGCAGATGGATGTTCGAACCGCTTTTCTGAATGGGGAGCTGGAAGAAGAGGTGTATATGATACAGCCTGAAGGGTTCACATCCACAGATGAATCAAAAGTATGCAAATTACAGAAGTCCATCTATGGACTCAAGCAAGCGTCTCGAAGTTGGAACTTACGGTTTGATAGGTGTATCAAATCGTATGGCTTCGTTAAGAACGAAGAAGAACCATGCATCTATAAATGGGTTAATGGTTCTGTGAATGTATTCCTAGTACTGTATGTTGACGACATTCTCTTAATCGGGAATGATGTCGCAGCATTACAAGGAATAAAGGTCTGGTTATCATCTCAGTTCTCCATGAAGGACTTGGGTGAAGCTTCTTACATACTAGGTATGAAAATCTATAGAGATAGATCTAAGAAGCTTTTGGGACTGTCCCAGTCTACGTACATTGACACTGTGTTGAAACGGTTCAGCATGAAAAATTCCAAGAAAGGCTATCTTCTGATAGGTTCTGGAATTACTCTTTCCAAGAAGGATTGTGCGACAACTCCTGAGGAAAGAGAGCGCATGAGTAGAGTACCTTATGCTTCTGTAGTAGGCTCTATCATGTATGCTATGACTTGTACTAGACCAGACGTGGCATACTCACTAGGAGTAGTGAGCAGATACCAGTCTGACCCAGGTGAGGTGCATTGGAAGGTGGTTAAGTCCATCCTTAAGTATTTAAGAAATACTAAAGATCAATGGCTGATTTATGGAGAACCTGACTTAAAACTTGTGGGGTACTCTGACTCCAGTTTCCAGTCGGATAGAGATGATAGCAAGAGTATGTCAGGGTTTATTTTTACCCTGAATGGAGGAGCGATCTGCTGGAAAAGTTCTAAGCAAGCAACTGTTGTAGACTCGGTATGCGAAGCATAATATATTGCAGCATCAGATGCGGCAAAGGAAGCTATCTGGTTGCGGAAGTTCCTTGGAGAGCTAGGGGTGGCACCTTTCCTAGATGGTCCTGTTCCGGTGTACTGTGACAGCACTGGAGCCATTGCTCAAGCTAAGGAGCCTAAAGCTCATCACCGCACCAAACACATTTTGCGGCGCTACCACCTTGTACGAGAGATCATGGAACGAGGCGACATCAATCTTCTGAAGATCGATGGAAAAGAAAATCTGGCCGACCCCTTCACTAAAGCGCTCGGAATAAAAGAGTTCGACTATTATAAATGGGAAATGGGTATTAGATACTCTTCTGATTGGCTTTAGTACAAGTGGGAGTTGTTGGGAATTGTGTCCCAAAGCCAATCGCCTGGGTTGTAGGCGGTTGTGCTCAGTATTGTACTTATTTTATGAATTAATAAAACAATATTTTTTGGCAGCTCATCACATACTTAATTTTCCTAAAATTAATTCTTTCCATGTGATGAAGTCCTTAGGACTACACTGACTTCGATACAGAGAGGATGTATCGAGTGGTCCTTAAACCCTGTTCACAACCAAAGGATATATTGTACTAGACAGCAATATATCAAGTATAGGTTATTGTAGTTCACATCGTTTGGTTGTCCTCTTGACCAAATGAGTGTGGTGACACTGATGTGATCTGCAAGTGGGATATGTGATATCTTATTGAACGTGACTCTGTGCAGACCCTTTCTACCAAAGGGAAACTCACGATTGGATATGGGTATATGTGTCCCTCTGACCTGAGGTCATCACGGTAGCTTGCAAGGAACTCCCTGTGCTTTGGTGCCGGACTACCCAAATTTTTAATCCGGTGATGGAAGGTTTCTGGGTACAGGCAAGTACTTGTGGAGCAGTGATGGACCAAGATGGAATTGACCTGTCCAAACAGTTTGGATTGAATGTCTCGCAGTATCTCAATTTAGCAAATCCTCGGCTGGGATAGTCCTAGTGAAGAGTTACTGGGCTTGCGAGGTTGAGACACGTAGTTGACTGACTCAGTCTGGGTTGGCAGCCCAATCTCAGTCGTCATGAGCATTAGAGGTCAAAGGGATGAATTATACGGTAACCATATGCCAGAGGTTCGATTGTTTGCTCCCGCATCTTCGACCTATCCGGACGCCGGGACCCATTGCTAGATGGTTTCCTGTGCTGGTACTAGAATTGTTCTAGTGCTACCGTTTAGGTTCGAACCTATGAGGTCACACGCCATAGAGGATAACTCTCTGATCCGGATACCGATTACGATTGGGAATCGTCTCGATTTTATGGTCACAGTATTTTTGAGCACTCTTTTCCCCATCTTGCCCTTGTCTGTGTCAACCGAAAATTGTTCCGGGTTGACCAACACTGCGCCAGGATTTTTCTGAATCAGTTTTGAACTGATTCGGAGTTCATTTCGGCCTCCAATTGGTTGTGAACAAATTGAACCAATTTTATTGGGCTTGAACCAGGTTCAATTGGATTGAACCACCATTGGTTAATTGAACCAATGGGTTGGTTTATTGGCTTGGACTGGTTATTTGAATCGGTGGACCGGTTTTGGTTGAACCGTTGAATTTTCTCTCCATGTGACCGTTTACATGGTGATTCACGCTGGGAGAAAAACTCCAAGCGATGGAAGGCCAAACGTTTGAAGTAATTCCAAATGTTCGAAACAACTCCATGCTGGGCGTCTCTTCCCTTCCCTCCACCCACTGTTTTATCTACTCTTTAATCCATGTTAATGACTTGTTAATTTGGATTAACAGCAGCTGCTGCCTCTTCCTCTCCCAATCTCTACATTGTCACCTTTCCTGCTGTCCTATTTAAACTCCTTGCTATCCCCTGTTTCAGAAATAATTTTCCACCGTGAGAGAGTATCGTGTGAAGAGCTAGTTTGGGCGTTCTTTGGAAGGTTGAGAGTTCTCCATTTTGATAACTATTATTTGCATATGCGGCTAGGTTTAGGAGCTTGTGAGGGAGAGAAACAAGGCATTAATCCCTTGTTTTGAAGTGCTCAAGTTCTGCCTAGCCGCAGAAAACCTGTGACCGTGAAGCCCTCTTCCGGTGGCTAGCACCATGCATGGAGGCAGATCCGAGAGCCTCGGGCATGTCTCCCCTCTAGAGAGAGTACCACTCTACTCCTAGGAGAAAACCACGCGAACCTGGATCGCCCCAGCTGCTCCGAAATGAAGGCCAAAGTCTGCTGCCCAATTCTACTGCAGAAATCTGGCAGCAGACTTTGGTGATTTATTTAATTTTTTTGGCTTAGATTTGATTACAGCAACCGGTGGCAAATCGAAGAAGACTTGTCCAAGAAGCCACTGCTCAAATTTGGGAGAAAACGGAGGTCCGAAAGGCAGTATTTCGACGACGTTTTGCAAGCCAAAAACAGGGTCCCCAGGAGGAAGATGACTGGAATAACTTTATTCCAGTTATTCCAGTCTATTCCAGATTTATTCCAGAGTTATTCTAGGTAGAATAAAGGTATGGAAAATTTATTTTTAAGTCATGCATGGATAGATTAAATTGTTTAATATTTTATAAATATTTTATATGTTTTTGCATGCCTAAATGCAACTAGACTTAGATTAGTTCCTGGCGGAGCAGATACCCGCTGCGCGAATTTTAAAAATTGTTTTAAAATCTAATCTGCTCCCGCAGATGTTTGCATGCCTAGTACAGGATCTTGTCAAACCACCTGCATCAGTTTCCTTACAACATCATGGTTAAAATTCATATTTTAGGGGAACCTCTACCCTAACTATGAAAAATCACATGAAAATGGCCAAATATCCACCCTTAAATTATTGAAAAACAGAATAGGGTAAAAATATCAAATGGTTATAATGTTTTCAAGCTCCAACTATATTTCTCTCTAAAAGTTAAAAGGATAGAGTATTTCTAGCCATTGAACTTCCCATATGTTGAACTACTCTTAACTATGGCTCTCCCTTTAAGCCAGTGATTGGATGTCACTTGGTATCACCTCAACTCTTCCTAATTCAAAAAAAATTTGAACCCTACCATTGATTCACCCTCCTTTAGCTATAAATACCCTTTTAGATAAGAGAACTAGAGGCTCTTAATTATTTGATCTCTTTCTCTTCCCCATCTTTAATTTAGCTAAATTCCTTTAGCTCTCCCTCCTTTCCCTTTAGTCATTACCCAATTCTCTTAAATATAGATTCCTCAACCTAGGAAATGGCTAAAATAAGGAAGAGTTCATACTGGGAGAAATCCCCTAAGGGATCTGCTTTACAAGTGAGGAGCACATTGGATTCGAACAAATCTACCCTAAAAAAACTTCTTTTCCCTTTTTTTTTTCCTACTTTATTATTACCTAGATTTATGTAATCTTTATTTAGCTCGCAATTTGTTGTTGATCATTGAAAGTTGTTATTCTTTGATGATAATTTGTCTTGGTCTCATGTGCTTTTGCATATTATTTGTTCAATTTTTGCATACTTAGTTATTATCTTATAGATTTTAAGTTTTTTGTATTTTTAAGGTTGGATGATTTCTAGAAGGCCCTCTCCATCAAAATCCTAATCCATAACATCCAAGGATGGTTGGGGGCTATAATTCATGATTTCTACATCCCATTTGTTATGTACCTATCTACTAGATACATGGTCGGCACATCCTTGGTCCTTCCACATAAGAAAGTATAGCCTAGGCTGTTATGCATAGAGCTAGAGAGAGTGCCTCAATCCTTGAGCCTACTCCATAGCACACTCAACCTTTATCTAAGCTAAGATCCCGTACGTCTACCTTATCCATTATTCTTTGAGTTTCCTATTTTTTGAATTATAAAGAATCGATGATATAAAGAATCAATGATGACCCTGAACCCACCCCTAGTTCATGGTTAAGGTACTCTCTCTAGAGGTGGTCAATCACAATTAAAATTTCATAATTTTGCACATAATTATCCCACAAATTAACATTCAAACATGCCTTAAAATCTTTCAAAAATCACCAGAAAAGGAAAATATTGAGAGTATCATATAGATATGATTTTGTTGAGCTCATACTAACTTCTCTCCTAAAATCAATGAAAGGAAAACTTTTCTACCCATCAGATTTAGGAGAGAGTATTAGATCCATCAAACCAAGCCCTTGATCCATGGCTTTTTCCTTAAACCAACTTATCAATGCCACTTCACATCATCTCAATCCTTCTTCAATTCAAAATCTTGAATTCATGCATAAATCTACCACTCCATCTATAAATAGTCCTCATTGAAAGAGAATTGGATTCCTTCTCGCATTTTGGTTCCATAAATAATTTTTGTTGTCCACTTTCTAGCATCTTTAACCATGCTACTAAAATATATTTAACATCAACCAATTTATTCTTTTCATTGAATACAAACTAAAATTTGATGCTATCAAAGTGATCCATTAATTCTTCTTTGTATTGGAGAATAAGAACAAACTTCTCATCCCTTGTTTGATATTTATCATTATTCTACTAAATGATTAGCATAAATAACCAAATACTTCAATTTTGTTTACTTCTAAACTTAATATTATTTTTAATGCTAGACTCTGAGCTTCGTACTCTACCATCTTGTGTTTATAGTCAAAACCCAAATGAATAGTTATTAGCATAGAGTGCACCTTTAAGAGATGAGAACTAATGCTTGTGATACTACTATATATCTTACTTGACTTGTCAAAGTAGACTGCCCCAATGTGACTATTAGAATGGTTTATATAATTTGTAGTCATGTGCAATATATCCTTGATAGGAAAGTTGATGCAAAGTGGTTGGAAATTTATGAATGCATGCTCCACTAAATGTTTAGGAAAGCTTTGTGCCTTAGCTACATTCTAAGTGATGAAAGTGATTTCATACTGAGTGAGAATCATTTGCCTTTTTTTTTGCTAATTTCTTTGTTAGTTTTGGCTTGTCATACAAATATCTAAGGGGATACAACCTTGCAATTAGAAGAATGGAATAAGCTAAGGTGTGGTGATGTAATAATTGAATTACCTATGCTAAGGTTAAGCTGATCTTTTTGATCTTGTTATACACAGGTTTATAAATCTAGCATTTTCTTACTTAGATAGTAAATAGCTCTTTCCTATCTACATGTTTCATTTGTCACACAAGAATGCAACTTATTGAGGTTTCCATGGTGGACAAGTACATCAATAATGGCTTGTTAATGATAGGAGGGATTGACATTGTTGGATTCATTGGATACTTCTTTGTTTTATCAAAAGTTTATTAATATTCATCATTCCATTCTTTTGAAGCATCTTTTTTGGGCAGGTAGAATATTCATTCACAAATTAGAGTTATGTAGGGGAAAAATCTATTGATACATTGGAATCTACCAAAAACTCCTCTGATCTCCTTCTCATTTGTTGAAGATGTCTCTAAGATGGCTTTGACCCCTAAAGAAAAATCTTCCTTCCTCACACAAGTTGATAATGAAACCTAGGAGTTTCCTAAATATAGTTTCAAATATATATTTGGCATGGTTTAGTCTAAGCTTATAATTATGTTTCTTAATGAATAACTTTGGCAGGTTTTGTAGGTGTCCTTAGATTCCTTGGCTTGGCAATCATATCATTTACATACACTTACAAGTATTTATGCATCATATCATGAATAATGCAATGATGTTGATCCAAGTAGTCATTGACTCGATGTAGACTACTTTGACTACTATAGATATTCAGGAGGATTACCAAACTCGATGTGGATTATTTTTATCACTATAATTAGTAGAGATAGACAAAATTCAAGAGCTAGATAAAATCCAAGAGCAAGATTGAATACGTCAAGAAATTGAATTACAAGCTAGACTTCAAAAGACCATACCTTAATCATATGATGCTCAATTGAAATGATGCTTTTTTAAAAATTGGATATCTTTCTAAGATTTAAAACTTTGGGCTAATCCCTAAGGGACTAATTTGGGAAAAAGTTTTGTAATTTTGATCTTGAAACAAGTTGGTCAAACAAAAATTCTCCTTTCTAGAAAAGACTTTAATTGAAAATTATTTTTCAATCCATGAAGAATTACATAGAGTGATATAAGGAAAAGTTGATATATAAGTTAAGATCTATCTCTTCTAAAACTTTAATATCTTTTTAATAATTTATTATATTTATTATATTTTCAAGATTTAGTCCTATTTAAGTTATGAAGAGGAATTCAATCCAATTTGTTCAAGGATGGATATTTTTTCAAAAGATACGAAGAGAAATTTGATTCTAATTATGAAAGAGCAGACTTCATTATTATAAATAGGGGCTATGTGCATCAATTTATGGTATGGAAAATTAATCAATGAAAAAAAAAGAACTTAAGCCTTACTTTTACAATTCTTCTATCATCTTTTTTTTTGGAAGATCCTAATAGAGCAGGTTGAAGAAAATCTTTTTTCTTTTCAATAAGATCAAGCTAGTATCGAGCTTCAGTCTTCTACATCTATAGGAGGTCTAGACATACAAGCGGTACAAGTAGTCGAGAGAAAGACTATTCATGCTTGAAGTATGTCGAAGGATAAAAATGGATATAGTTGCTAGTTCTATCTCAATGGATGATGAGATGAAAGGACATCTCATACAATTAGAAAAAAAGATTGCCCAACTCATACAGGTCATGTCTCAATTGGCATGACCTTTAGTGCAAACACTAGCAACTCCTATAGCAAAATTGTCTCTTACATCTAGATATCGAGATCTATCATCTAGAAAACCAAGGTTGAAAACCATCTCCAAACAAAACTAAGTGGTTCATCCATGAGGCAGGAAAGCAAGCATTTCTCCATCTTCAATTTTGATTTAGTAGGAGCTAAATCTCCTAAACAAGAAAAGCTCTAATCCAGGTGGATCATCAGACTCAATGTAAACTACTTTAACTACCATGGATATCCAGAAGTATTACTAGACTCAATGTAAATTAATTTCACCACTACTAGGACTTGATGTAGATCATGTTGGCTATTCTCAATGTAAATTACTAGGACTTTATCATATTTTTAAAGACCTAGTCCTATTTAAATAAAAAGGAGGAGTTTAATCCAACTTATTCAAGATGGACATTCTTTTAGGAGATAAGAACAGAAATTTGATTTTAATTATGAAAAGATGGATCTCATTATCATAAATAGAAACTATGTACCTTAGCTTATGGTTTGGAGAATTGATAATAAAAGAAATGGGACTTAAGTCCTACTTTCATAATTCTTTCCTCATTTTTTCTTTTTTTTGAAAGATCCAAGTATAGCAAATTGTAGGAAATCTTTCTTTTTCCCATTCAGATAAGATGTTTCTTTGATAACTGACTCCTCCATTCTTATTCCATATGGCATAACATTCTCATAATAAACTCTATATTGTGTAATGCATGTCAAATTTTAGTGTCTTCTTCTTCCATTTTAATTTGATTTACCCTTAAAAACCAATCCATAAATGACAATATGATCTTGTAGTGTTGTCTACTAATAAATTAGTGGTGGATGATAGAAACTCATCCTTTAGGTTAGCCTTGTTTAAATCTTTTTTATCAAAACATGTCAAAACTGAACTATTTTTTTCTCACCAGGATAATGTTCGCCATCCATTCAATATAATAACTTTGAGACATCCAATACTTAGCTACTTCATACATCTTCTACTTTCAATGCCCATTCTAGTCTCAATATTAGTTTTTGACAAATTAGTTTCATGCTAAACTTGAAGGGTAGATATATACTATGCTATTATTTTAGGTATATCTATGTAAGACTAAGTAAAGACATCATGGTTTGCATACAAGAATGAATTTAACTTCTCTCTTAGCCAAGGAGTCAGCATAGTCTTTACTTTCACTAACCTAGGTTTATCTAGAATTATGAGGTTTATTTCCTTACTTGATGGTGTGGTCCTTTAGCTACTTTTACTCCTCAACAAGCTATGTACTTGATGGTGTGGTCCTTTGGCTACTTTTACACCTCAACAAGCTATGAAAACTCAAAATCTTCATCATCACCTTCTATCTCCATTAGTTTAGAATGATGTACATTATAAGAACTTTTTGTTTTGAACTTCACAAAGTTTTAGGTACTATTATAGGATGTAAAGATGTAGATGAAGAAACAAATTTGTTTGTGTTTTTGAAAATTAGGTTTTTGAAAATCCCTAACTTGTGAAAAAAGAGAAGAAAAAAGAAAAAGAAATCATTGAAGAAACAAGGGTAGAAATCTCATGTTAGGTGCATGATAAGCATTCCTCCCTAACCTACCCTTGAAAGAAGGATTTTTTCGATAGGAGGCCTATCATTGTCTGGATAGATAATCATGATATTTTTTGGCAAAAAATGTTATGTTTTTGAGATCCAAGAGAAAGAGCAATAAATCTCTAAGTATCTAACTGATCCTCTTCCTATTGAATGAGATAACATCAATGAAGTGACTAGGTAATGGTTGTCAGATCTAGTAGATTGTTTGTAGGTCTTCATGTAGTCTTTAGAGCTAAAAAATAATGTGATTGGTGTCAAAAGAATAATCACCAAAGCTCATCCATAGAAAAAAACTGAAATCATATCCAATTGGCTATTATGTCCCAATCGTATATCTAATAATTTGATAATGAAGCACAATATAATTTTTTCTAATGTGATCACTTAATAGTCCAATAAGCATTATTTGTTCACATCTGCATATGACTTTATCAATCCTAATAACATCATAGATAATTTTGAAAGTATTATGTCCTAAAAGCCAATCTTTATACATGCATTTCTATAATCTTCCAACTTATGTATGATATTATTTATTAATAAAAGGTAATTATTGATTCATTATACTACTTCATCTTATCAAGATTATAATGAACCTCATAGGTTAGGGCAATGGAATTAGGGTTATGATGGAGATCATAACGGTAAGACCTAAGTTCCTATAAATCCTAATCTAAAATGTTCTTGTTGTTGGATCATCGATTTGGGGATCAATATTTCTGGAAAGACTAGCACATCCTATGTATGCTCGATGAAGAGGGTGTTGGTCTCATAGCCACTTGTGTAGGGATACTAATACAAGGATGTGGGTTCTCATTAGGATATATTATCCATCTTGAGAACATCTTATGGAGGTCTTACTACTGTCAAAAGATGGTTCTCATAGCGGGAGTTGTACATGTGATCCTTAAACTTAAGATCACCAAGATCACTTGAGATCACCATGGTTCCTTATGCACATCAAGCCATGTTTTGATTCATACTCATTCATGAAAAGAAATCATGTATAAGGTATTCTCGGATATGGTGGATTATGCATGAAGGATGTGAGTGGATCAACAAGGAATCGATCACTCCTAATAAGAGGACTTATCCCATGTAATCTCTTCGATTGTTGACTCAGAAAGTCTTTGATCAGAGCAGGATGAGATTAGATAAAATTTTTAATCTTTTATCAATCGAGTCTTCATTATCAAATTAAGATTTGAAAGGATTAAGTATCAGGATTTGATAATTCTCTATACCCATTACTAATTCGAGATAAAGGAAGATCGAAGGATTGAATTACACGGTAACTTTCTACTAGAGAGTATTTTGATAATTTTCATCAAATTCTTCATCTTTCGGATAGGCATGATATGTTGCTAGATATCAATCATGTCTTGTAGGTTTTCATGAGTCAAATTGGGAGGACTTATGAGTCAATTTGGAAATTGGTTCGAATTGATTAACATGGATCAGCTCGATTTGACCTAATTAAGTCAATCAATTTTGATTGGATCAAAATAGCTTGGACCTAGACCTACTGCTAGCTAGATGTGGACTCCAAAGGATCACACATGCCAGAGAATTAGCCAAGGAAGTCAATTGGATTTTATTTAGGATCATAGGATCTTAATTGGCTAGCTAATTAACATAGTAGCATATGTTAGCTAGCCCAACTCCTAACCCAATTAGATTCAGTCAATTAGCTTGCTTTTTGGGCTAACCAATTTAAGTGGCACTTAGACTGGGTTGAGTCCTAATTGGGGCAGCAATAATCTATATTTATCTAGAATTACTTGGAGCTTTATCCTTGAATTATAGAAGAGTCCATATGGGATTAGACTCTTGGTGCCAAGCTTGGCGTGTACCAAGATTAAGGTGCGCAAAAGGACCAAGAGTCCTTCTACCACTTAATCACCTATTCCAGATAAACACAAGAACCCTCTCCCTTATCCCCACACCCATTTGGATTGGGCTTGATCGGTCAAAAGAAGGATTTGGCATGGAATTGGATGGCACGAACAATGAAGGGACGTGTCCCTTTATATTTGGCATAGATTTAAAATCTAGAAGTCCTTCTATTTGAAGGCTTCTGTATTCTCAGATACATCCCTTGGAATCCTATGCCCCTTAGCCAATTTATGACTGGTTACATGCCACATGGAAAGTGGAAATAATGCTAGAAAAATGAACAGACATATATATGTCTCTTGGCACATGATATGACATGTTAAGATAAGTCTTTTTACCCAAGGGACTCCTTCTGCTTGAAGGATCTTATCAAGGGCTGAGGAAAAGATTTATCAGGTTCCCCCTCACCTTTATAAAAAGGCATTAATAATCTGATGCCAGAGTATCCAAAAATATCTGAAAGAAGTCCTTTCCATTTTCTCTTCCTTGTCTTAGGAAAAAGGTCTCTTTAAGATAAGGCTTGTCCTTTTAAGACAAAACTTGTCATTTTAAGACAAGATTTGTCATTTTAAGATAAGAGCCTAGGAAGAAATGCTGGAGGGATAATCAAATTCTGAGAGAGGATTCAGAGAGGTCTCTGAGTGCCCTAAAGGAGGGTAGGGGTTCCAGCAAAGAGAAAGGAAGTAAGGCTGGCGGGAAGAGTCCCAGTCAAATAAGCAAGTTCGATAGGAGTGCTTCCTTGGTCCAGTTCCTGTGAGGATCACCTCTGGAGGGCATACACTTATATACCTTATAAAAACTAAGGAGTATAGCACTCCAAGTATTCCTCTATAACCTTAAAGTTATGATTTATTAATTATCATAGTCAAGTGGTCCTAGGATTTAGGGTTCGGCCGATTAGGATTTCAATAATGATAATTTTGAAACCTAGTCTTCCATTACATCAGCCCGAACCCAATAGTGGTATCAAAGCAAGCTTGATTCATGCAATTAGTAGTCATTTTTAGTATTAATTACTTGCTTTGCTATGACTCTTGCATGTTTAGTTCATATTAAATATGTGATATGTTATGCTCCTAGTAATTGCTTTGAATTGGGTTTGTCACCATGGCCGTCTAGTCATAGGATCTAAGTAGGGTTTAAACACCCTCTCTTCCCATTCAATGGGATCTCTTATGACATGTTGGGGTGCCACTGTGGCCTTATCCCATGAACAAGTGATGTGAACAGATAGCTATTTTAATCATGCTTTGGTTATACATATTAAGGTTGATATGCTTATTTGCTAGAATATGTGTTATGTTGGCATGTTTAATTAGGATGTGTTTGAGACCATCAAAGCTCTCATAAAAATTATATTTAGTCATAGTGTAAGTTAATCATGATGCTAATCCATTTAGGGTTTGATTAGCCAATTGGTGTCCAGGCAAGTGATTTTGGGAAGGTAAAGAGAATGAGGATTTTAATTGGTTCCGTTATTTGACCTGACCAACTCATTTGGTATCTAAGGAATGCAAAGGGGGACCCCCTCATCTCTCCCACTTATCTGACTAATTTGGTTATATCTAGACCTTAAATTGGAAATGCTAATTGATTAAGCACACTATAAATTGCCTTCCTTCATGCTAAGCCAAATCCATGTCAAAAACTATAGTAGGTTTATTGTGATTAACACAAGGCCTACTCTAGGATTTGATATGATATTTGTCTTGGTGCATTTTATGCTTTATGGCATGATTGGTGGTGTTGCTTTGTTATGATTGACACAAGGACAACATTTATCAAACATGGCTGTATGGAAATGAAGGGTCTAACTAAGCTAAGATATTATAGTTTGATGTGACTGACACAAGTCTATAAGTATCTTAGAGGTAGGTGTTATGTTGAGAGTTGCATGGGTTGCAATTGGAAAGGAATTTTCCTACCCTTGAACTCATGGGTGTTTGTTGTGATTAATACAAGGCATTCATGAGGAATTAGGATCTCAACCCCACTAAGAAAGTCCTGGGAGGGTTTTTTCACTTACCATAGTTGAGGGTCATGGTATTTGAAAGAAAATAGTGGGAGACATAATTAGATACAAAAGTTCTTGTCTAATTATGAATATCATCATGAGTGGTCTACTTATAGTTATTCTTTAATTAATATAGATTTTACATTATGGCTTCTACTCTTTTACTATGGGGCATCTTGGATGCCAACAAGTTGACCGGTTTGAATTATGTGGACTGGTTGAGGAACTTGAGGATTGTGTTAGCTCAAGAAAAGCTTGCCCATATCCTTGATTCTCCTGACCCATATCTGGTAGGAGAGGATACTACTAAGGAAGAAAGGGCCATATATAAAATGTGGCAGAATGATAGCATGACTATCAAATGCATCATGTTGGCCTTTATGAGCAATGAGTTGTAGATGCAACATAAGGAAACGGAACCTTAGTCCATATTACTCAATCTTAAAGAGTTTTATGGAGAGCATAGTTGGACTGCTCGATATGAGACATCAAAGCAGTTGTTTTGAGCATACATGAGTGAGGGCTCTTCCGTTCAAGCACATGTCCTCAAGATGATTGACCTGATCACTTGATTCGTCAACTAGAATTTGTGATGGATGAAAAGATTAATCAAGACTTGATCCTGTAGTCACTCCCGGATTCCTTCTCATAGTTTATCATAAATCACCACATGAACAAACTAAATTTGTCATTGCCTGAGTTACTGAATATGCTCAAGATAGTAGAGAGCCACTTCAAAGATGATAAGGCTCAGCTTCTTTTGGTTGATGGAAAGAAGAAGCATGCAATGAAGAAGGGTTCAAAGAGAAAGAGGAACCCTAAGAGTAGCTTCCAGAAGAAAAAGAAGGCGAGGAATCCCTCTGTTGATGGGACTTGCTATCATTGTGGGAAGCAAGGGCATTGGAAGAAGAATTGCAAGTTGTATCTTGCAAGTCTGAAGCATGATGCTAGTGGAGCATCTAAAGGTTTATCATGATACAAGCAAACCTGTCATTGAGTTTTTTAGTTTTTGATACATAGGTATTGGATACCACATGTGGATCTCATATCTACAAGTCATTGTAGGGGTTATAAAGACCTAGAAGCTTGAAAAAAGGGTGACTTCGAGCTGTTCGGTGCAAGTGGTGAACCCATTCAGGCTAAAGCTGTTGGCACCTATATATTGTTAATGCCATCAAGCAATATTCTTGAATTAAAAGATTATTATTATGTATCCAATATCATAAGAAATATTATTTTTGTACCTTTGTTATTGAAACAAGGTTATGAAATGAATTTGATGATCCATGGATGCTCGATTTTTTATTCAAAGAAATTCTTTGGTTGTGGTACATTCTCTAATGGTCTTTTGATTCTATCACTCAATGATGAGATTATGCTTGTTGAGAATAAAAAAAGAAAGAGAGATGATGTGAATGTCACTTATCTCTGGCATTTCCATTTGGGTCATATCAGTGAGTCCAGAATAAACAAGTTGTACAAGGATAATTTCTTTGAACCTTTTGATTATGAGTCATTAGGAACTTGTGAGTTCTGTCTCATGAGTAAGATGACCAAGTCTTCATTTACTAGACTTGGAGAAAGGGCAACTGAGTTGTTAGGTCTAGTACATATAGATGTGTGTAGTCCTATGACAACCCAAGCTAGAAGAGGATACTCTTATTTCATCAGTTTTACTGATGATTTATCAAGGTTTGGATTTGTGTATCTTATGAAACACAAGTCTGAAGCCTTTGATAAATTCAAAGAGTATAAAAGTGAGGTTGAGAAACAAACTGGGCATAGTATTAGAATCTTTGATCTGATTGGGGAGGAGAATACTTGTCTAGTGAATTCTCAATCATCTTAAAGATAAAAGCATTCTCTCTGAATGGACCCCTCCATACACAACATAGTTAAATGATACAGCAGAAAGGAGGAATCGTTCCTTGTTGGACATGGTATGGTCCGTGATATACTTCATGGATCTTTCAGTATCCTTCTAGGATTATGCCCTAGAGACTAGTAGCCTACATACTAAATAGGGTGCCATCAAAGGCACTTAAAAGCATTCCATATCAATTATGGAAAAAGAGAAGGCCAAGTTTTAAGTATTTTAAGATTTGGGGTTGCCCTGCTTATGTCAGGAATATTTTTAGACATAAGCTAAGTGCTAGGATTGATAAGTGTAGGTTTGTTCAGGAATACTTTTGGACATTTTCTAAGTACTAGGGATAATAAGTGTAGGTTTGTAGGATATCCTAAAGAAAATATGGGATACCTTTTCTACCACCCTACTGAGCAAAAGGTCTTTGTTATTAGGCATGCCACATTCTTGGAAAAGGAGTTTATCCAAGAAGGGGGCAGTGGGAGGATATTTGAGCTTGAAGAAGTTCAACCTACACTTGAAGCAATTCCTCAACTATATTTCTTAAAGTTCAGGAACAACCACAACACACACCTCCTCTTTATAGGTCAGAGAGAGTGTGAAGTGCACCTCTCAAATATGGCTTTGTCATTGGGAATGACAACGAAGCTAGTATCATATAGGATGATGACCTTGTGACCTATATAGAAGCTATCACGAGTAAAGACTCTGACAAATGGCTGGAAGCCATGAAATCTGAGATGGACTCCATGTACTCTAAACAGGTTTGGACATTAGTTGATCCATCTGAGGAAGTAAACCCAATTGTATGTAAATGGGTTGTTAGCTTTGGCCCATGATTTTGATGAATAACAAAACGTTGAGTATATGATTTGTACTAATGTTTCAACTGAAGTTATGAATTCTAGGTTACAGGTATATCAAATTCTTTACACAAAAGTATCAAAGTTGTTTACATTAATGCAAGTTGAATTTCAAAGTTTAAGAAGTCTTATCTCCTTGGAAAGCTAAGAAATTGATCAATTTGGTCATTATGAAGAAGAAACTGGAAGTATATTGGACAAATTTTAGAGTTTCGAAGCTTGGCACACATTTGGAATTGTCACTGATCAAGTGTCGACTCAAGTGTTGACTCATGAAGCCTAGTGCCGACACTTCTGAAGACTGGCATGCCAAAATTCTGCCGGTATACCAAATGTCGACCCAAGTATCGACTCACAGGTCGACTCATAGGTCGACTTAAGGCCTGAGATCACAAATGGATAGAACATTATTTTCTTGGACTCCAGTAAAGTGTTGACCCATGTGTCGATCCAAGTGTCGACTCATAGGTCGACTCATGGCCTGAGATAAGAAAGTTATAGAATAGTGTCATTCTTGGATCGTTTGCTAAGTGCTGATTCAAGTGTCGATCCAAGAATCGACTCACAAACTGAAGTGTCGACTCATAGGTCGACTCATAGTCTGAGACCAGAAATGAAGCAAAACCATGGATTTCAAGAATTATACATGGTGTCGATCCAAGTGTCGACCCAAGTGTCGACCCTAGTGTTGACTCACAAGTTAACTCATAGGTTCTGACAACAATAATGGCTATGTTTTCAGAAGTTCAGAATTGATCTAAACGGTCCATAACGGCTAGTTTTTCTTCTCCAATGGTCACAAATAGTTTTTTGAAGGTTTCTGATGTATTTATCTCTCACTAAACTCATTGAATACATAAGAGACAATTCCTATCATCCTAGAAATCTATTGAAAAGACGAGAGAGAGCTAAAAGGAAGATTCTGAGTAAAATGCCTTTATTCTAGCTATCGAGCCTTCAAATCAATATTCAAAAGTGTTCATTGAAAGCTTCCAAGAAGAAGAAGATAATTCAAGCATTCAAGAAGAGCTTCATCAACTTTATTTTTTGCTCTTTTGAGAGCTTTTTCTTATACTTAAAAACTGTACTTTTGGTCTTATTTGCTGTAACTAGTTTCAAGGATATTGAAACTAGGGGTAAGGCCCTTCTAAGCTATGAATTTGGAATACAAGCCTAGGGTTGGCTTTTGGGAAAGGTTGTTGGTGAGCTGAAGTAATAAAACCCACAAGGGATTTTGACTTGTGAGCTCGAAAAACAAGTTGGGTGTAATCTTTGGTAGATTATAGTGAAATTCCTAAGAGGTAGCTTAGGGAGTGGATGTAGGTGCTTGGAGTGCACCAAATCACTATAAACTTCTTGTATTTGTGTGTGTGGTTTATATTTTTATTTTCTTTCTTTAGCATTGCTCTTTATTTTTAAAAATACTGTATTTAGATCACATTCTGCACATTCACATTGTTACACAAATACATTAGTTCAGCACATACTTAGTTTAAAATTTTTAAAATCTAATTCACCCCCCTTCTTGGATTGCTATGTTGGGCAACAAGTGGTATCAGAGCTCGGTACTCAGTATATAGGTTTAAGATCTTGAGTCAAATATTTAATGGCAGCCCAAATTGGTGTTGGTATTGTTGAGGTTCAAGCCTCAAACCATCCCCCACTTTTTAATGGCATAAACTACACTTATTGGAAGACACTCATGCGCATCTACATTCAGGCCATAGATCACAATATTTGGAAGACCATAATTAAAGGTCTTCATCAGCCCACTATTTTGGTTAATGGCATTTCGACTCCCAAATTAGAAGATGAATGGGATGAGAATGATATTAAGCAAGCTGAGCTTAATGCAAAGGCTATGAATTTGTTATTTTATGCATCGGATCCTAGTAAATTTAATAGGATATCTAATTGTTCTTCTGTCAAGAAATCTGGGACACACTTGAAGTTACTTATGAAGGTACACATTAAGTGAAGAATACCAAAGTTAACATGCTCATCCATACTTATGAAATATTTAGAATGGAACCAAATGAATCTATTAGTGAAATGTACACTAGGTTTACTAACATTGTTAATGGTGTAAGGAGTTTGGAAAAAGTTTTATCTAATGCTGAACTTGTCAACAAAATCCTCGGTCTCTTCCATCATCATGGGATCCATAGTTATCGCTATTGAAGAAGTCAAGGATGTCAACACTCTTCCTCTTGAGTAGCTCTTGGGATCACTTATGACATACAAGCTATCCCTAAAGCAGAAAGTGGTGGACAATGACAAGGAAAAGAAAACTATCACATTCAAGTCTACAAACAAAAAGGATTCTAGTGATGATTCTGATGAAGAAGATGAGGAAGATGAAACGACACTTATCTCTAGGAAATTTAAGAGATTCATGAGGAAGAAAAAGTTTAACTACAAGAAGAAGCTACAAAAAGGAGAGCCTAGTAAGGAGAAGGAAAAGGAGAAGGAAAGGGAGCAATTAATCTATTTTGAGTGTAAGAAGCCTGGTCACCATAAAATGGATTGCCCCACTCTTAAAAAGGCCAAAAAAAATTCAAAATGAAATCGATGATGTTGACTTGGAGTAAGAGTGAAGACTCAAGCTTCGATGAAGAGCAGTAAGAGGTTGCCAATATTTGCTTTATAGCAAATGAAGAAGAGGTAAGGTCTGAACCTGAAAATGAATTTACCTTTGAAGAATTATGTGATATTTTTGATGAACTTGTTGTAGAGTATTAAAAACTTAAAATGAAAAACAAAGAATTGAAAAGGCAAAACTTAGAGCTGTTTAAAATAAATGATAAATTTTTGAAGGATAATGATAGCCTACTTCAAGAAAACAAAGAATTGAATGATCAAATTACTTTTTTGAAAAATGAAAAGGAAGATCTTTTGAAAGAAAAAGAAGCTTTGAAGAAGGATAATGTTTTTGTAACAAAAGAGAAACTTATCAAACAAAATAAAGAACTTTTGCAAGAAAATAAGAAATATAAAGAAGTGCTTGAAAAAGTGAAATCGTTTATAGAAAAGTTTACCTATAGTTCAAAAAAATTTAATATGATTTTGAATAGCCAAAGAGCAGTTTTCAACAAAGCAGGCCTATGTTTTAAATCACAAAAACAACAGAAGTATTTCAAGAATTTCTTTGTTCCTGCATCATCTAGCATTGTATGTTATTCTTGTGGTAAGCTAGGCCATAAATCTTACATGTGTGATAGAAGAAAGCTAAATAGTGTTAAAAAAGTTTGAGTTCCAATAGGAACCACATCAACTAACCCTAAAAGACCCAAGATGACTTAAGTACCTAAAGTCTCCACTTGATCTATTTTTGTTGGTGTGTCTTGCAACCAAGAAGAAAATGAGATTGTGGTACCTTGATAGTGGTTGCTCAAGACACATGACCAGAGATGTAAAGCAATTCACATCTCTTAAGGCCCTACATGGTGGGAATGTGACATTTGGTGATAATGAAAATGATAAAATTATTGGTATCGGTAAAGTCCATATCATCCACTCTACTTATGTTGATAATGTTCTATTTGTTGATGGTTTAAAACATAATTTGCTAAGCATAAGCAAATTTTGTGATAAAGGTTTCAAAGTGGTTTTTGAATCTTCTATGTGTATTGTATCTAGTCTTGATGACAATGGCATTAAGTTCATTGGTCATAGGCATGGAAACATTTACTTGGTTGATCTTGATGTTCTACCTATACAAAATGATCAATGCCTAGTGGCAATGGAAGCCAAGACCAATGAAACTAGTTAGCTTTGGCATCATAGACTAGGGCATGTAAGTATGCGTTTGCTTTCCAAATTGAACAAAAAAAATCTTATAAAAGATTTGCCAAAACTTACCTTTGAAAAGGATAAGATTTGTAGTGCATGTCAACTTGGAAAACAAATAAAATCATCTTTCAAATCAAAAGGAGTAGCCTCTACATCTAGACCCTTAGAATTACTTCATATAGACCTATTTGAACATACTAGAATAACTAGTTTGGGAGGCAAGAAGTATGGTTTAGTAATTGTAGATGATTTCTCATGTTTTATATGGATAATGTTTTTAGCTCATAAAGATGAAATATTTTCTGCATTCATCAGGTTTTATAAAAAGTTTCAAATGAAAAAGGTGTTTCAATTGTCTCTTCACGCAGTGTCATGGAATTGAGTTTAAAATCATGATTTTGAAATATTTTGCAATGAAAATAAAATTCTTCATAATTTTTCTACACCTAGGACACCTCAACAAAATGGGATGGTAGAAAGAAAGAATAGGACACTGAAGAAATGGCACACACTATGCTTTGTAAAAATGATTTACCTAGATATTTTTGGATGGAAGCCATAAACACTGCTTGTTATATTTTAAATCATGTTTTGATCTGACCGATTTTAAAGAAAATGCCTTAAAAATTTTGGAAAGGTAGAAAACCAATTATCAAGTATTTTCATATATTTGGATGCCGCTGTTTCATTCAGAACAATGGCAAAGACAACCTAAGTAAATTTGATGCCAAGTCAGATGAGGGTATCTTCTTAGAATACTCTACTTCTAGCAAGGCCTACAGGGTCTTCAACAGAAAAATACTTCTTATTGAAGAATCCATTCATATTGTTTTTGATAAAACTAATGAAAAAGCTTCTAGAAAAGAAGATACTTTTGATGATGAAATAGGTATCTAAAGGATTGAAAAACTGACAATCAATGATGGACCTTCCAAGGAGCAAGAAGGTGATCAAAACCATGAAGAAGAATAGGTGCAAGAAGTTGGGGCTTCGTCAACACCCAAACCACTATCTAGAGAATGAAGGTATGCTCATGGACATCCTAAAGAACTTATAATTGGTGATCTATTAAAAGGGATAAGTACTCATTCCTTACTAAGAAATGGGTGTGATTATTTAGCATTTTATCATAAATAGAACCTAAATCAATTGAAGAAGCTGAAAAAGATCCAAATTGGATAAATGCCATGCAAGATGAATTAATTCAATTCAAAAGAAACAACGTTTGGACTTTAGTTGAAAGGCTTTTTAATGTTTCAATAATTGGAACCAAATGGGTTTTTAGAAATAAACTTGATGAAAATAGAGTAGTAACTATAAATAAAGCTAGATTGGTAGCAAAAGGTTATAATAAAAAAGAGGATATTAATTTTGATGAAACTTGTGCTCCGGTTGCTAGACTAGAAGCAATTAGGTTATTACTTGCTTTTACTTGCTTTATGAGTTTTAAATTATTTCAAATGGATGTTAAAAGTATATTTTTAAATAGTTTTATTGAAGAAGAAGTGTATGTTGAACAGTCCCCTGGTTTTGAAAACCATGTATATCCTAACCATGTTTTTAAACTTCACAAGGCTTTATATGGTTTAAAATAAGCCCCAAGAGCTTGGTATGATAAGTAAAGTAAATTCATACTTGAAAATGGTTTTTCAAAAGGTAATGTAGATACTACATTATTTTTGAAAAAGAAAAATGATGATCTCTTAGTAGTACATGTTTATGTTGATGATATTATTTTTGGTGCTACTAAGGAAATACTTTGTCAAGAGTTTGCCAAGCTATGCAGGGAGAGTTCGAGATGAGTATGATGAGAGAATTAAACTTCTTCCTTGGACTCCAAATCAAGTAAACTAGAGAAGGGATCTTTATCAACCAAGCCAAATACACAAAAAAAATCTTAAAGAAGTTTGGGATGGAGACAACCAAGCCATTAGGTATACCTATGAGCCCTTCTTGCGAACTTGACAAATATGAATCTGGTAAAAATATTGATCAAAAATTATATAGGGGTATCATTGGTTCATTATTGTACTTAACTGCAAGTATGCCAGATATTATGTTTAGTGTATGTATGTGTTCTAGATTTTAGTTTGCTTCTAAAGAATCTCATTTATTGGCTGTTAAATACATACTTAGATATTTATCTGGCATAATAGATATTGGACTATGGTATTCTAGAGATTCATCAATAGAATTGATTGTTTATTCTGATACTGACTTTGCTGGTTATATACTAAATAGGAAAAGCATTAGTGGAATCTATCAATTTTTTGAAGTTAATTTGATTTAATGGTTTAGCAAGAAATAAAATTCAGTTGCTCTATCTACGGCAGAAGCCGAATATATAGCAATTAGAAGTTATTATGCTCAAATTTTATGGATCAAATAATAACTCGAAGACTTTGGCATTACGTCACATAAAACTTCCATAAGATGTGATAACATAAGTACAATCAATTTAACTAAAAATCCAGTTCAACACTTAAGAAGCAAACACATTGAAATAAGACATCATTTTAGAAAAGACCATGTGCAAAATGATGATGTAATAGTTGATTTTGTGTATACTGATAGGCAATTAGCAGATATTTTCACAAGCCCTTTAGTGAAGATAGGTTCTACATGATTAGGAGAGAATTAGGCATCATTGACCCTTTTGATTGAAACTCTCTCAAACACTTCATTGAATTTTTTCAAAAGTTCTTAATCCTTTCAAATATCACTTGGTATAGGCCCTAGAAACCCCTTTGAACTTCTCCAATTTATTAGAACTTTTCCTGATTTTTTTTAAAATTTTTGACCAAGTGTTGACACTTGAGATTTGCCTAAGTGTCGACTCACCAAAGTGTCGATACTTGAGCAAATCGCAAGTGTCGACTCATGACTGAATGAACTATTTATCTAGGGCATCACCGAGTGACCTTTCCCATTTCTTTTTCAATTTTCTCTCTCCCAAGTGGTCCCCAAACATCTTCCGTCATCCTCCAATAGTGTTTCCTAACCTTATCCTTCCATTTTTGGCAAAATCCCCCTTCTCTCCACCAATCCCGTCCATTCCTTGTGGTTTCGGTGGCCATGGGTCCAAGGAAGTAAGTGGCATTCTAAAAGATAAGGTCCAGTTTCGAGCATGGAGAAGCAAGCACAAAAGAAAGGAGATCAAAGTCATGATAGGATCCAGTTGGGCCGCGAGATGAGCCCGAGGCTCAGGTAGATGTGAGAGCTCCACCTCCACAACTTTCCCCTACAGTCGAGAGGATGGCAGGGAAGGTTATTGCCTATAGTAAGAGGATAGATCTACCATTTTTAAATTTTGAGGGATTCATGATTGGAGATCTGTTGAGAGCTAAGAGACTGGTCCCCTTCTACACCATGTGAGAGTGATACTACCTGCACCTGATGAGAGAATTTTTTGGTAGTATGGCCATAGATGGGATACTTGGACTGCTCAGGTTAGAGGTGTATAGATCCCAGTAACTCTAGAGACTCTCAATCAAGTATGGGAGATTCCTCAGCATGGATTGGCAGCTAGCTGTGTCGCAAACAGAGACACTGCTTTCATATGCATTTTGGAGTGGGATGACATCAGAGGCATACCCACTATTTCACGAGTTAGCTATCTATGGAGATGAGATTGCTGCATCACATCATTGCTCGCATCCTTGTTCTGAAGACAGGCCATTTTGACTTTATTATTGAGGAGAGCTAGTCTTGATGGTGACTCTGACCCAGAGGATAGCCATCAACCTTCCAATACTGATGGTACATCAGATGGGTGAGGCGGCCACCCAGAGGAGGTTATGTTTACCTTATAGGATGGGATTGACCCGTATCTTCCGTGCTTATGGGATATCCTTGGAGGGTGAGGTCTCCAAAGAGATATTGCACATTGACACCTATGGCGAGAAGTCATTGCAATGGATGGGGTACAGGAAGGTGGGAGGTAGATGGATGAGGAGAGAGTCAGGCTAGGAGCCTGATGAGAAGGATGAGATTTGGGCAGCGAGGCTGGACCCTCTACACCTACTCTTTAGACGACTCCCTCCAGACGAGCACCAGTTGCTGGATCTGAGTCTGAGCCAGCTATGCCCTCTTTTGCTCGAGCTCCTTGATGTACTTCAGTGACAAACTCTAGATTAGAGGAGAGACTGAAAGAGCAGATTACTATGGTTCAAGAGGATGTGTTTAGCATATTTGTTAGGACCAGCATACCATAGATAGAGCTACAGAGTCTAAGAACACATACTGATGAGTAGCTTTCTTTGATTAGATAGAGTATGGAGGCAGGCTATACTGAGATCCAAGATCTTTTGAGATACATGCTACCACCTCCAGCTTCAGCAGGATCTTCTGTTCCACCTCTACCTCTTCCCCCAGCTGTTGATGATGTAGAGGATACTGAGCATGATGATGATGATGATAGTGGTGCTGGTGATGATGACCAGTAGATGGTGGTGATGTAGTTCATGATAAGTCTGCACCAGATGTCCCACCATCCACTGAGCATCAGCCTCCAATTGATAGAGTAGATGTTGCTGATCAGCATGCCATAGATTCTCCATTCCTCACTCAAGTTGATATCCTTGGGACTCGTGCCACTAGGACTTCTAGGATCTTAGATCACTCTGGCCCATCCCGTAGGACTAGAAGCATGATCCATAAGACCCCTAGACCATCTGCATCTAGGATCATGGCACCTGTTGTACTAGATTTTCCATCTGATGAGTAGCCTCGCAGATGCTTTGCTTATCTTGTGTTTCATGTACTTTTTATAGTATATTTCAGTTTATGTATGCTATTTTTGTTGATATCTTGCAAGATTGATATCTGCAAGGACATCATTTGCTGTACTGAAACTTCTCTATCTATGATAGTTATGTTTCTTTTTATTATTCTTCTTTTTGTCTCATTAACCTTTGTTTGACAAAAGCACTAACTAAGGGAGAGAAAATCCTTTAATTTTTAATGATGACAAAAAGGGGGAGTAAGATAGATTATATAAGCAAAAATCCAAAATTTTCAAGAATTCACATTCTACTTAAGAAAGGGGGAGAAAATTTCACTTTGTTTAACTCACTAACTTTGAAATAAAATTATATGAACTAAAAAGCTAATACATCTTCATCTAAATACCTTTATGAACTTTGATATTCTAAGTTTCTTTGATGAACTTGTTCAATTTACAATGCCTTTGAAGATATGCTTACTTGAGAACTTAATGCAATAGCTAAATTTGAACTCAAATGCTTATATACTCAAAGTTTTATCATCATCAAAAAGGAAAAGATTGTTAGCTTTGGCCCTTGATTTTGATGAATAACAAAACGTTGAGTATATGATTTGTACTAATGTTTTAATTGGAGTTGTGAATTCTAGGTTACTGGTACATCAAATTCTTTACATAAAAGTATCAAAGTCATTTACATTAATGAAAGATGAATTTCAAAGTTTAGGAAGTCTTCTCTCCTTGGAAAGCTAAGAAACTGATCAATTTGGTCATTATGAAGAAGAATCAGGAAGTATATTGGACAAATTTTAGAGTTTTAGAGCTTGGCACACAATTTAGAATTGGCACAGATCAAGTGTCGACCTTAGTATTGACTAAAGTGTTGACTCAAGAAGCCTAGTGTTGACACTTTTGAAGACTAGCATGCAGAAATTCTGCCGGCATGCCAAGTGTCGACCCAAGTGTCAACTCACAGATCGACTCACAAGTCGACTCAAGGCCTGAGATCATAAATGGTCAGAACATTATTTTCATGGACTCCAGTGAAGTGTTGACCTATGTGTCGACCCAAGTGTCGACTCACAGATCGACTCATGGCCTGAGATAAGAAAGTTACAGAATAGTGTCATTCCTAGACTTTTTGCCAAGTGGTGATTCAAGTATCGATCCAAGTGTCGACTCACAAGCTGAAGTGCCGACTCACAGGTCGACTCATAGCCTTAGACCAGAAATGAAGTAGAACCATGGATTTTAAGAATTACACATGGTGTCAATCCAAGTGTCGACCTTAGTGTCGACTCACAGGTCGACTCGCAAGTTTTGACAATAGTAATAGCTATGTTTTTAGAAGTTCAGAATTGATTCAAACTGTTTATAATGGCTAGTTTCTCTTCTCCAATAGTCATAAATAGTTTTTTGAAGGTTTTTGATATATTTATCTCTCACCAAACTCATTGAATACATAAGAAACAATTCCTATCATCCTAGAAAGCTATTGAAAAGATAAGAGAGAGCTAAAATAAAGATTCTAAGTGAAAAGCCTTTATTCTAGCTATTGAGCCTTCAAATCAATATCCAAAAGTGTTCATTGAAAGCTTCCAAGAAGAAGAAGACAACTCAAGCATTCAAGAAGATCTTCATTAACTTTGTTTTTTGCTCTTTTGAGAGCTTTTCTTGTGCTTAAAAACTATACTTTTGGTCTTATTTATTATAACTAGTTTCAAGGCTAATGAAACTAGGGGTAAGGCCCTTCCAAGCCATTAATTTGGAATACAAGCCTAGGGTTGGCTTGTGCAAAAGGTTGTTGGTGAGCCTAAGTGACGAAACTAACAAGGGATTTTGACTTGTGAGCCCAGAAAACAAGTTGGGTGTAATCTTTGGTAGATTATAGTGAAATTCCCAAGAGGTAGCTTGGGGAGTGGATATAGGTGCTTGGAGTGCACCGAACCACTATAAACTTCTTATGTTTGTGTGTGTGGTTTGTCTTCTCATTTTCTTTCTTTAGCATTGCTCTTTATTCTTTAAAGCAACGCATTTAGATCACATTTTGTTCATTCACATTGTTACAAAATATATTAGTTCAGCACATACTTAGTTTAAAATTTTTAAAATCCAATTCACCCTCTCTCTTAGGTTGCTACGCTAGGCAACATGGGTCTTCAAGAAGAAGATAGGAGCAGATGGTCAAGTAGAAACCTACAAGGCTAGGTTGGTGGCAAAAGATTTCAAACAAAGACATGGTATTGACTATGATGAAACTTTTTTACCAGTAGCCATGCTCAAGTCCATTCAGATATTGCTTACCATAGCTGCATACGATGACTATGAGATCTGGTAGATGGATGTAAAGACTGCTTTTCTTAATGGATATCTTGAGAAAGAAGTCTATATATCAGAGCCAGAGTGGTTTGTCTTAAGTGAAAGACCAAACCAAGTATGCTGGCTTAAGAAATCTATTTATGGATTGAAGCAAGCATCAAGGAGTTGGAACATCTACTTTGATGAGATGATCAAAGAGTTTGGTTTCATCCAGTATATAGATGAACCGTGTGTGTATAAAAAGACAAGTGGGAGTGCTCTTGTTTTCTTGGTTTTGTATGTTGATGACATACTCATCACTGGGAATGATATACTAATATTGCAATCGATCAAGTTTTGGCTAACAAAGTAATTTTTCATGAAGGATTTGGAAGAGGCATCTTGTATACTAGGTATAAAGATCTACAATGATAGATCTAAGAGGATGCTTGGCTTATCCCAATTTAGGTACATTGATTTAGTGTTGAAGAGATTTAACATGGACGGATGTAAGAGAGGTTACTTGCCCATGAGTCAACGCATACTCTCTCCAAGAAGATGTCTCCTAAGACACCAGAAGAGAGAGGATGAGTCTAATTCCTTATGCTTTAACTGTAGGATCAATTATGTATGCCATGTTATGTACTAGGCCTAATGTAGCTTATGCCTTGGGTATAAGCAAGTTCTAGGTTGATCCAGGGAAGGATCATTGGAAAGCCGTAAAAAACATTCTTAAATACCTGAGAAGGATTAAAAATATTTTTTTGATATATGATGGATTAGAGTTGAAACTAGAAGGATTTATGGATTCTAGTTTTCAATCACATCTAGATGATAGCAAATCTATATTAGGGTATGTCT
This sequence comes from Areca catechu, assembly GCA_021397845.1. NCBI lineage: Eukaryota > Viridiplantae > Streptophyta > Magnoliopsida > Arecales > Arecaceae > Areca > Areca catechu. Next base: position 154,853,906 of record CM038039.1, on the reverse strand, counting down.
TCACCTTATATGGTGGTGCAGTGTGTTGGAAGAGTACAAAGCAGCAAAGTATAGCTAACTCAGTCACTAAGGTAGAGTACATAGCTACAAGTAAAATCGCAAAGGAAGCTATGTGGATGAAGAAATTCATCATGGAATTGGGCATGATTCCTGCTATACAACAATCAATGCAAGTTTATTATATAACATTGGAGCTATTGTGCAAGTTAGGGAACTGAGGTCTCATCAAAAGACCAACGCATCCTAAGATGCTTCCATCTCATTCGAGAGATCATAGAAAGACAAGATGTTGTCATTGAACGAGTAGATATAAAGAAAAATATAGCTTACCCATTTACTAAAGCATTACACAGTAGCAGTTTGATTGCCACTTAGATTGTATGGGTGTAAGATACAAGGGTGATTAGCTTTAGTGCAAGTGGGAGATTGAAAGAATTATGTCCTAAAAGCTAATCTTTGTACGAGTATTTTTATAATCTTCTAACTCATGTATGATATTATTTATTAATAAAAAGTAATTATTGATTCATCATACTGCTACATCTTATCAAAATTATGATGAACCCCATAGGTTAGGGCAATAGAATTAGGGTTATGATGGAGATCATAACAATGGGACCTAAGTTCCTATAAACTCTAATCTAAAATGTTCCTAGTCATTGGATCATCGATTCGGGGATCGATATTTTTTGAAAGACTAGCACATCCTATGTATGCTTGATGGAGAGGGTGGTTGGTCTTACGGCCACTTGTGTAGGGATACTAATACAAGGATGTGGGTACTCATTAGGGTATGAGTTCACTAAACTGATATACCTTGAGAAAATCTTATGGAGGTCTTATTCTTGGCAAAAGATGGTTCTTTTAGTGGGAGTTGTGCAAGTGATCCTTAGACCTGAGATCACATGGTTTCTTATGCACATAAAGCCATGTTTTGGTTCGTACTCATTTATGACAAAGAGTTATATAGGGATGTTCTTGGATATGGTGGATTGTGCATGAAGGATGTGAGTGGAATAATAAGGAATCGATCACTCCTAGTAAGAGGACTTATCCCATATAATCATTTTGATTGTTGATTCAGAAAGTCTTTGATCAAAACAGGATGAGATTAGATAGGGTTTTTAATCTTTCATCGATCGAGTCTTCATTATTGAATTGAGATTCAAAAGAATTTTGTGCTAAGGTTTGACAATTCTTCATACCCATCACTTGTTCAGGATAAAGGGAGATCGTAGGATTGAATTACACGGTAACTTTTCACTGAAGGATATTTTGATAATTTCTATCAAATTCTTCATATTTCAAGCAGGCATGACACATTACTAGACGTCAATCATGTCTTGTAGGTTTTCATGAATCAAATTAAAAGGAATCATAAGTCAATTTAAAAATTGGTTTGAATTGGCTAACTTGGGTCAACTTGATTTGACATAATTAAGTCTATAAATTTTGATTGGATCAAAATAGCTTGGACCTAAACCTACTGCTAGCTAGATGTGGAGCCCAAGTATCTTACATGCTAGAAAATTATCCATGAAAGTCAATTGGATTTTATTTGAGGTCATAGGATCCTAATTGGCTAGCTAATTAACATACTAGCATATGTTGGCTAACCCAACTCCTAATCCAATTGGATTGGATCATTTACCTTGCTATTTTAGCTAACCAATTTAAATGACACTTAGATTGAATTGAGTCCTAATTGGGATAGTAATTATCTACATTTATCTAAAATTATTTGGAGCTTTATCCTTGAATTATGGAAGAGTCCAAGTGGGATTGGACTCTTGGAACCAAGCTTGGCATGTGCCAAGATTAAGGTGCACAGAAGGACCAAGAATCCTTCTGCCACTTAATTACCTAATCCAGATAAACACAAGGACCCTCTCCCTTATCCCCACACCCATTTAGATTGGGCTGGACCGGTCAAAAGAAAGATTTGGTATGGAATTGGATGGCGCGCACAATGAAGGGATGCATCCCTTCATATTTGGCATAGATTTAAAATCCAAAAGTCCTTCTATTTGAAGGCTTCTATTTTCTCTGATACATCCTTTGGAATCCTAGATCCCTCAGCCAATTTATGACTAGTTACATGGCAAGTGTGAATAATGCTAGAAAAATGAAGAGACATATATATGTATTTTGGCGCATGATATGACATGTTAAGATAAGCTTTTTCATCCAAGGGACTCCTTCTACTTGAAGGATCTTATCAAGGGCTAAAGAAAAGATTTATCAAGTGCCCCCTCACTCTTTATAAATAGGCATTGATAATATGATGCCAGAGTATCCAAAAATATCCGAAAGAAGTCCTTTCCATTTTCTTTTCCTTGTTTTAGGACAAAGGTCTCTTTTAAGAGAAAACTTGTCATTTTAAGACAAGAGCCTAGGAAGAGATATAGGAGGGATAATCAAATTTTGAGAGAGGATTCAGAGAGGTCTGTGAGTGCCCTATAGGAGGGTAGGGGTTCTAACAAAGGGAAATGAAGAAAGGCTGCCAGGAAGAGTCCAAGTCAAATAAGTAAGCTCGATAGGAGTGCTTCCTTGGTCCGGTTCCTATGTGAATCACTTCTGGAGGGCATACACTTGTATACCTTGTAAAAATTAAGGAGTATAGTGCTCCAGGTATTCTTCTATAATTCTAAAGTTATGATTTATTAATTATCATAGTCAAGTGGTCCTAAGGTTTAGGGTTCCGGTCAATTAGGGTTCCAATAATGATAATTTTGAATCCTAGTCTTTTGTTGCATCAGCCCAAACCCAACAAATTTAATAATAATTTATACACATATATATAGATATTTGCAATGCATTAATAGAAATTTTTTATATATTATCATATGCACTTTTTTTAACATTTAACATGCTATTTTGTCATATATATAGATATAATACACACATACTTGTATGTTTATATATACATCATTTTTTAATTCAAATATATAACTAAACTTGAAAATAACTAAATGCAATTTATGGAATTACTAGTCGATTATATAGAATTATGTGAAGCAGAAAATATATTATAAATATGAGCATTTTGGTTATTGAATTACTGGTTCTATTTTTAAAAGCTTATTTAAATCAACATAATTTTTTTTAAAAAAATATTATGGATAAATATTTCTAGTCCTTTGAATTTGATTCATTTGTCTGAATATGGATGAGCCATTTCAGGCTTTTGACATATCTTATTAATTTTTGTATATTCTTAACCTAAGAAATATCTCCATTGAATGATTAAGAATCTATAACCTTTCCTTAATGAGTCTACAAGGTATGCAAGTGCATATAGATAAACAAATAAATAATAAGCAAAATAAAATATATATGCTTTGTATATCTTTATAAGTATACTAAATAAAAGATGGTGTACATGATAAACAAAAGCCTTTCTTTTTGTCATTTTGACTATACACAAGATACTCAAGGTTATGATCATTGGGGCTGCTCAAAGAAGTGTGTTAACCAAATATCATAAAAAAATTAATGAACACTAGGTTTGTAGTTTATTTTGGTTTATTCCATCATTAGATCATTATGAGATTTTAACATTGCCAAGCTTTTTGGATCATCTTCTATAGCCTTCTAATAGATATAGTCAATTATTTTATTGATGAGGGTCAAATAGGTCATTAATTTTAGCTATGCAGGTTAACCCTTCGGGTTCTAACGAGTCCTATTATAGAGGGGAAGTTAATTACTGGTCCTTCAATAGAATAGGCTCCAATAAAAAGCCCATACTCATGATGAGTTCTTTAACATCCGATCCATCTAGTGAAGTTTTTTAATAGCTAGTCCCTCTCAAGCATGCATGACACAGTTGTCATTATCTAATATTGATGGATGGGAGAGTATTATAAATTAAAGGACTAGTCAATTACCCTTTTTCCTTATATAGGGGTCCATGGAGTGACTGGATGTTAAATTATTGTATTATAGAAGCTATTCCATGGCTTGACCATTGGATCAACTTGAAACTTAGACTTTAAGAATCTTACTAGTGTGCAAAATGGGTCCTTGTTGGATCATTGAACATAAAAGGGAAGAAGATTGTATAAGGCTTCAATTCATAAGTGCCCACAAGCATGGACAAGCTTCTAGTCATTTATATGAGATTCAAAAGGCATAGATTTAGAATCTTTGCCATTCATTCAGGTTGGTTTGGATTAAAAAAAGCTTAACAAGCCTACTTTATAAATAGTTTCAAATAGATAATCAGTTAGATTGATGAAGATTATTGTATGAACCTTCCATTCATCACATATCGATAAGCATATCCAAATTTCTAGTTCACTAAATTTAAGTTCAAGAGTACCAATCCAAAATCCACCATCAATCAATATTTGGATTAAAAGAAACTTGATAAGCCTCTTTTCATAATCTTCAAAAAAAAAAAAATCATTCTGATGGACAAAAGAAGTACCATAGGCTTTTAGAATCACTAGGCATTTGTAAATGCAACTAGATCTAGATTTAAAAATCTAAAGTCTCGAGGCCTTTGCTAGATCTACCATTAGAATAACATAAAACAATTATGAAGAGCGCCTTGAGTTGCCTTTCTTTTGCTTTTAATAGCGGTGGCCATATAAGTAGACAGAAAATTATAGCCACATACAAAAACTAGGGCTAGATGCATGGCTATTTGGCCATCCATGATGCCAAAACATGTGATGATGGCAAGGGGCATAGCAGAGATATAGTCGGTGTATTTCTAAGACTTTATCAACATGATACATGCATGGGATACTAATGAGATCAATATCAATCAGTTTGCATGAATGGATACTATGAAGATAATGATGTTGAACTTTAGTATAAAAATGCATTGGTGCATATTTTGCTAGAAATCATGACATGACATTGATGAATAGCCATATACTTTTGATATTGTTTAATGCATTGTAAGAATACTAATAAATTATGGTTATTACCATGTACATTATAGAGGCATGCCAAGGTTTCATGTACTAGAAAAAAATGATGGAGGAGGTATACAAAAATCAAGTAATGCATTTCTATCTCTCCTCTTTATTAACTACTTTTGAGTTTTGGTTGATATTACGTTTAGGTGTACACATTGAAAGGATTGGTAGCTTGCAGTCCATTGAATTTGTCCTATGAGCCAATTTAGGCCACATTTCTCAAGTGGAGAGTGTGCAAGGGATTATCCCTTTCTCTTCCTATATCCCAATCTAGCATTCTCCTATGACTTCCATTACCTACCTTCATTTCCTCTAATGACTTCTAATTATTAATTCAATGCAGTCCTCTACAGTCCGCATATTGTCTTCCTTAAGTGAGCATATTGAAATGGCAACCTCCTTCTAAGCACTAGATTCAAAAAGACTTAGAACTTTTTTTTATAGTATAATACATTTTTTTTGTCCTGATATTGGACAATTGAAGCAGAAGAACATGATAAAAATAAAGGAAATCTGAACTTTAAAATATGATATTGAAATTACTATTTTAGTTTATGTTTGAAAAAGCAAATAGTCCATTATATCTTAACAATAGATGTGACTAATAGAATAAGCAAATGATTGTATGAACAATGATTTTGAAAATGCTAATAACAGTAAATAATTAACATACCCACTAATGTAGGTTGGAATCATATCTTGCAGTCACAAGATGTGTGGACATTTTTTAAACTACCCTTGGACTAAATAGAAGAAAATACAAGGTGACATTTGACTCACATATTTCTAAAGCATTTGATATTTCAGAAACAAGGTCACATTATAATAATAAGTGTACTTTAGTGTATATTAGTCTAAAATGACCTCCAAGTGATGCAACGAATCCTATGGCATAAAATTAGTTGGTTAACACTACCTTAATTATCAGATTATTTATAGCAGTAAAAAGTATGTCATTGTATCTAGTTTAAGTCTTAAATGATCCAAAGTCATACTAGTTCAAATCCAGTTCAAGCAAAAAGGCATTTATTGAAAGTTATTGTCCCATCAAGTTATATTTGATGGTAGAAGCTTTGCTATTAGTCAATTTTTTGCATCCAAAATGTCTCTAATGCTAACAATTTGTTTGTTTGTGATTTATATGAGTCCTAGTTAAACTCTTTGGGCACCCACTTATCTCTATTGATGTAATGGACCCAAGAGCCTATAAATATTTCCATATATTTAACTTTTTCACATAAGTGAAATTTTGTTTTTATTTAGTACATGGTACCTTGTGGAAGCTTTGGTGGATTCTGGGGATTAGTAATGAAGAGTTGGTGGATTCTAGCAAGTTGTAGTTTCTTCAAATGAGTTTTGGAGGAATTTCAAGCAATGGAAAGGGTCTTTAAAAACAAGGTAAGATAGGAGTTGTCCTAGTTAGCTATAGTTTTGCTTAGTTATCTGTCTTTTATCTTAGAATTTTTATTTGATTTTTTTATTATAGCATAGTTTAATATCTTCTTAGAGTATTTTAATCTTTCATTTTATTGCTTTGAAGGTCAAAACTAGGCTTCATACAATGTGTCACCCTTTTTGTTATTTCTATTAAGTATTATGATTAAAAATAGGATTTATCATTTGTCACCATTTCCACCCCTTGCTAGCTTTATTTGAAACAATATAATAGTAGCCTTTTTTCTTTGTCTCTTAGACTCAATATCACCATTATGAAATGATGAGAAGAGGGTGAGATGCTAAAGCTTGGTGGTTAATACTCTATGATGTACTATTTCATTTTCTTTTTCTCTTCTCTATGTGCCTCTTCCACTTGAAGATTTAGTGTTGTTAAGCATTGAGGATTAGTGTTAAGTTTAGTCCCAAATAGAATAAAATGTAGAAGAAAAAGATTGAGGTAGGACATGCAAGAAGTAGGAAATGAGTTAAGAGTCTCCACTTAAACTATTTATTGGGAAGATTAAGAATAACTAAAAATAAATTTACATGACCAAGCACAAAATGGACTAGAAAAGGCTAACGCCTAAGGATAGTGTTAGGGATAGAAGCCACCCTTGGAACAATCCTAGAGAACCCATGCCCACTTGCCACCTTGATATCTAAGCATTAGGGCTAAAGCTTGCTCGGTAGGCATTCAAGACCTATACCTTTAAATGTTTATCAACACTTTTCTAATTGGGGTATGTTGCCTAGGTGGCTTTCCAAGAGGGGGGTGAATTGGGATTAAAAAGTTTTTACAAGTATGTGCACTTTTAAATTCTTTTAGTGTAGGAGTGAAGTGTGCAAAGCGGAAGTAAATAAATTGAAGCAATAAAACAATGAAAGCACAATCACAAACACCAAGAAAAAGAGTGGTTCGGAGCAACTGGCTCCTACATCCACTATCCAAGGACCACTTGGGATTTTCACTATATCCCCCAACTGGAATACAGTCGGATTGTTTTACTAGGCTCAAAATCCAAACCTATATACTTTGGTTTTACCGGGATCACCAAAGAAACCCTTACTCCCTTTGGTTTTACACGGGATCACCAAAGAAAACCCAAACACTTAGTTTTAAACCGGAAAAACAAAGAACCCAAACTTAGATTTTAAGAGGTTCACCTAAAAACCTTTAAATCTCTCTTACGACACAGCCCCTTGCTGTTCTTAGAGAGTAAATAAAGATAAAGACAATGTAATCAAGCAAATACAACAAACCAAGTTTGTTTTGGTGTTGCCGATGTAGATCAAGATGAAGTCAAGCATTGAGTGCTCTTCAATGCTCTTCAATGCTGCTTCTTCCCTTCTTTAATGAGTGGATTCAATGATGGAGTAGAGTTGGTAAAGCTTTGAATCCAACTTGAATGCTCTTTGAGGTAGGTAGTTGAGTGACTGGAAAGCTCTTTGATTTCTCAAGAAAATTCAACAATAAATCTCCAAAAATTGTTTTATCCTTCAAAAATAATCCTCTTTATAGTTTTCCATGAGATATGGCCATTGTAGGGCCTTGGAATTCATGAAATGGCCGTTGGAGATGAATTGGGGTTCAAATTTCTATTTCAGCAACTAGCCGTTGGAGTGCAGAAAACGGCTCCATGAGCCGGCTCGAGCTCCAGGAGTCAGCTCGAAGTCTCAGACATGCTAAAAACAAACTTCTATGGGAGCCGGCTCTTCAAGCTGGAGTCGGCTCTTGCCTTCTAGCTTTCAGTCATGTCAAAACATACATACCTAGAGTCGGCTCTTGGACTAGGAGTCGACTCTAGTTCTCAGAACTTCAAAAAATATATTTCTGGAAGAGTCGGCTCTTGGACTGGGAGTCGGCTCTTAGTTCTAAAACTTTGAAACTTTCTCCGTGCTGTGCCACCATGAGTCGGCTCTTGCACGTCTTTAAAAATTGCTTCAAGCTTCTCCAAAAATCTTCAACATTGAATCAACTAGAAGCTAATCTACACATTCTATCAAATTTTCATAATTTTAAGCCCATTTTACATGATTACAGCACTCATAAGTTAGGGCTTTTACACACTCAATTGAATTTCCCTTAAGTAAATTTGAAAACCATTTTAAACAAAGGTAACCAATTCATGCAAAACTTCTTAAACAACTTGAGAAGAGTTAGTATCAAATACATGCTCCAATGTTTTGTGATCATCAAAATCATTCCAGGGGTCAACAATCTCTCCCTTTTTGATGATGACAAAACACTGGGCATGATTAAAAACTTAAAAGCACTTTACAATTGCAGTATTTTCAAGTCTATGCGTATCACATAGGTTAGGTATCAGTGTATCGATACAATGTGTCATAATGTATCAAATGTATAGAATTGAATACTAAATATAATGTGTATCAAGTATATCGAAACATGATGTATCATATGTATCATAACATGATGTATCATATGTATCATAACATGATGTATCAAGGGTATTAACTATACAATGCGTATCAAAACTTATGGAATTTTCAAACTTTTGAAGTAAACTTAGGTTTCATCAAATTTTCATGAATCAAATATTCATTTCATCAAAGTTTTATAACATATAGCATTTGTAAACAATTCTTGAGCAATTTTCATGAATCAATATAGATTTCCAAGAAATTTTCATGAATCAACATAACTTCCATGAATCAATATAGCTTTTTCTTTTTCATGCCACACACAGTCTCCATTCTCCCCCTTTTTGTCATCAACAAAAGGTATATGAGAAATGGACATTCATTTATAACATTAATTCATCCATAACACTAATTCAATCATAACATTAATTCATTCATAACACTAATTCAATCATAACATTAATTCATTCATAACACTAATTCAAGTGAATATGTATCATAACAAGTGAAATATATATATATGAAATAAGCCAGTACATAGCATATATGATACTTTACAAATATGCCATGGCACGACAAAATAGTATCACATAGTCAGAATACAAAATAAAATCTCAAAAACAAGGATAAAACCTAAACATCAGAATGAAAGGCTAGGATCACTATCAGGTTCTTCCTCATCAGAGGAGGAACCAACCTCTAGAATACCTGGACTAGGTATGAACTTGGGGAACCTAGGGCAGAGATCCCTAATCCTAGTCCTAGTAGGTGTAGAAGTCCTAGTCACTTTAGATTTAGGTTTAACTTTGGTTTTTAATTCTGATGAAATAAAGATAGGTGTAGGTCTGGCAATAGGCGGATCAATAGATAGGGCCAAAGTGCTGGTGGACGAAAGCATCTGAGTAGCCGGAGTCACTCCAACATTAGCAGATCCAGCAACCTCCATACTATCTTGAGGCTCAGCAACAGCAGGTATGGCGTGATAAGGTGCATCAGCGCAATGTGTCGCCTGTCCCTGCTCCGCATGAGTGCCAGTACCAGTCCCAGTGCCCATGCCAGTCGCTGTGGAAGTAGAAGGTGCATGCTGGCTGGCCGCAGATAGCTGTCTCAGTAAAGCCATAATATCATGAAAACCCTGCTACATCTCGGACTGAAGTGAACTAATCCTCCTGTCAGTGTCAGTCCTGAGACAAGAAATCTCCTCCAAGACTCACTGAAGTCTATCATCAGTATCATGTCTATCTGCAGTAGGAGTCCTGACTGGTGAGTGAGGTGAAGCAGGAGTTGGCTCGGATGGTCCAGCCTCATCAGTCTGTCCCTCAGTCTCCTCACCATGTCCCTGAGTAGCCTGTACATCATCATCTGAATCCTCTGAATGTGCTACAGGAACTCCTGATGTCTTCCTGATCCAATTCCCATCAACTTTAATAAATCCTGTTGCCACCGTTTCCTCCTGGACCGGGATCGGTGGACGCACTAGAGAGCTCCTCGACCGGCCAAACTGCAAAAAGTCCCTGGGCATCGGAGAGACTCTGGCAGGGGACACTCTGATGCTTAAGTTAGAGGAGGGCAGGAGCAAAGAACGGGAGGAAGCTCAGAAGGAGAGTATACAATGGGGAAGAAGAATGTTATCCTTGACGGAGGTCCCCCGGGCGCCTTTTATAGGCACGAAGCCCTGCCAAATTCTGTTGGGGTGTAGGTTGGAAAAACCTGAATATGCCCCCAGGAGAACAGGCATGGCAACGAGATCATGGGTGGTGGCGTGCCAGGTGTGTTAGAGTAGTGGCCATGCACTGGAGTTTGTTATAACAGAATGTCAGAACTGTCGGAGAGGAAAGGTTTCTGGAAACCTCGGGCGATCTCTTCAGCAGTGGGTCAGCTGGCTCCCCAGGAGCCGATCATGATGATAAAAAGGGCCATCGCACGGGCGGTGGGGTGCCTATCAGCCCTCAAATCCCCCGGGTCGGCTCTCTGGGATAGTTGACCGGGGAGTCGGACTCCATGCGGGGACCAGCCGACGGGGCACTGGGGGCTGGTCCGACCGGGGACTAGCCGAATGGGCGCATCAGTTGCCCCCCTACTCCTGGGCATTGAGGGGCCACATGGCACAAAAGGACAGGAGCATGATCGTGCACACCTGCGGTGGACTCTGGACTAAGGCATTCGGTCGCTTTGAATCTGCCTCAGACGGTGTCCTGGATAGCTATCAACCGCTTGTTGGGGTGCAGGTGGGGTAGTTAATGCAAGTCTAGTGCCATGATGAGAGCCAGACTATCCCACGTCGATTCGGGATGAAGTGGAGCATCGCGCCACATGGCAACATCTGGTCGAGCGGCGCTACCCTTTGGATTAGTCTAGCACCGCTGATCCGGCATGCACGCAGATCGCGATCCACGTTAGAGGGTGCTTCAGCCGCTTCGATCCTCGCAATGCAGGTGGTTGCAGCCCCCGACGGGATGGTTGAGGCATGCCCGAGGTGGGCAATGACTTCTCCCCCCTCTCCCCCTCCCTCGAATGCCTATAAAAGGAGGAGGAGGCAGAGCGGGGGGGGCTTTTCCTGCTGTGCCTGCTCTTCGTGAGATCGAGTCCTCCCTTCCTTCCTAAGCGAAAACCGGCACCTAGGAGTCCACCCCAGGTTAGTCCCAGCCATTCATCTTCTCCTTCTAGCTTCCAATGGCGTCCAGCAGTAGGGGTTCGTCCCATAGACCTAGGGACCCAGGGTCGAGTGCGGTATCCTCGACCATGACCCGGGAACGGGTCGAAAACCTCAGGGTGGTATTCGGTATCCCGTCCACCCTGCACCTCACTCTTTCGGGCTGAGAGGGGAGGGAAAATAACCCATTAGGTCTAGGGACCCTTCCGATGTACGAGTCCCATCTTAAGGTGGGCCTTAGGTTCCCACTGCATCCCCTATTTATAGCCATCTTCAACCACTATAGGGTAACCCCGGTGCAGTTGATCCTGAATAGTATTCGGGTGATATGCTGCTTTATAGTACTCTGTTATAGGGCCTGGTCTGACCCCAGTCTGTCCCTCTTCGGTAACTTCTTTTACCTGAAGAGGGACTTTAGGAGCCGAGAGTGGGTCGTATTCTTCCCTCGTCAAGGCCGAAAGATTTTGAAGTGTGTTCCGTCGGCCATCCACGGGTGGAAGGCCAGGTTCTTCTTCGTCAGCAGCATCGAACCTTGGGGGTTCGAGTCGTTGTGGAGAGAGCCATGGGCGAGGGTCCGCGAGGGGAGGTCGGTATTGGTGGCCGACCTGGGCGTGTTCAATGCGCTTAGTAGAGCCGGCCTGGTGGCGGCATTTGAGCTGTTTGGGGAAGAGTCCCTTCATCAGGCGGGGATCAACCCCCAAAGATTTTTAGGCAAGGGCCAACCCCTCTTCTTATAGTTATCTTAATCTTTCCTCCTTCTCTCTCTAACTTTGGATGTTTGGTGACAGGAGGAAGAATGCAACGGATCGACAAGTCCAAGGTCATCCAACAGGCGGTGCGGAAGCGCGCCGCTCCAGAATCAGCACCCCCGCTAGTCACCGAGCGATAGAAGAAGAGGCGGGAGGAGGAGCGACCCACCCCCATTATCGACATCGAGTCTGATGGGGACGACCTCCCTCTCACCGAGCACAGAGCAAGGAATGCGACGGGGGCGGCAGCCCCACTAGCAGGGTCGGCCCCCCACAGGAGCAGGGGGAGCCGGTGATGTCCGACGCAGCCATGGCATCTGCCGGTTTAGAGGGAGTGGCCAGGGCTGACAAGGAAAAGGGGCCGGCCACAGAGGGAGCAGCCGATAGTCGGCCAGAGTAGTCGGACGAGGAGATCCGCTCGGAGGGGTTCCAACACTGGCGGGCACTCGATCACCCCCGAAGGGCACGGAGCTTGCTGAGAGGGGCAATGAACGACACCAATTGGGGGGTGTCGATCCAGAGAAGCCTAGCCGATGTGACCGTGGAGACATACTACGACTTCACAAGGGAAAGGACCTAACCCTCCTACTTCGTTATTTACTTATTTTCTCTTCTTGACACATAACACTAACCGGGCTGTATGTCTGCAGGTTCTCCACGGCATCTCCCTCATGGATGACGCTATCTGCCAATTGGTGCATGTCACTAAGTCCTCTACGAAGAGGGTTCAGGAGCTGGAGGCAACCCAGGAGGTCACGGCGATGTCACTGAAGTCATCTGGAGAGAGCCTGGCGGCAGCCCGGGCAGAGGTTGAGTTGGCAAGGGCGGCCCAGAAGGAGGTCGAAAGCAGGCTGGCCGACTGCGAGGCCAGCCTCAAGAAGAAGAAGGCGAAGGCCTGCCTTCTCGCCCGTCGGCTGGGCGAGGAGGAAAAGCGGTCGGCGGAGGCCAATGAGAGGGCCCGGGCCGAGTGCGCGGCATCGGCACAGCTAGAGGCTCGACTCAAGGAGTGCAAGGAGTCGTCCGCGAAGCAGGTCCAGGAGGCCGTAGGGGCATACAAGGCCTCCAGTGCCTTTACCGAGGACGTGGAGGAGGTGGCGGCCAATTTCTATAGGGAGGGCTACGACGACGGCCCGAAGAAGATGGGCCTGCTATTCCCGGTGTTGGACCTGGCGGGCACCGAGTTGCTGGACCCGTCGGAGGGGGAGGAGGCCGAAGCGGAGCCTCCAGCAGAGGGCGAGGTAGGAGCGGCCTGGGCCGAAGCTCCAGCGCTAGCCAGCGTGGAAGCGATGGCCCCTCCCGAGGAAGCCTCGGCCATCGTAGTCCCAGCCGACCCTCCAATTGTAGCTGATGGGGCCGAGGTTGTGGCCCCTGGTGCATCTCCCGTGAGTCGGACCTAAGGGGTATGTAAAGGTCTGACCCACCACTTTTGTAAATACAACTTTTTGAAATGAATGAGTAGACCTGTTTTGGAAACTTCTTCAATGTGTGTAAAGCATTTCTTTTTCAAAAACTCTTCTAAGTACCCCCGATCGGCTTTACGGCCTTGCAGGGTCACAAGCCACCTTGGAGCGACCAACGGGCATGGGGTAAGTGCCCTTTTCTCGGAATTTCTCCAAGTGCCCCCGGCTGGCCCATCCGGGCTAGAAATCGGTAGGGTAGTTGAGAACAGTAATTTGATTTGGGCTGGATACCTAGGCGCTTGCTCCTGGTCTCTACCCAGGAGTCGGCTCATATTGTGGCCTGTCCTCCCGTAGTTCCGCGGGAGCTATCTCGAGATAGTTGCTGACCATGGTCGGACTCTCGGAAGTGGGCTTCCATGGAGCCTCTGCCGACCGGAGTCAGACTTTCGGAGTGGGCTGCCTTGGAGCCTCTGCCGACTGGAGTCGGACTTTTGGAAGTGGGCTACCTTGGAGCCTCTGCCAACCGGAGTCGGACTTTCGGAAGTGGGTTTCCATGGAGCCTCTGCCGACTGGAGTCAGACTTTCAAAAGTGGGCTGCCTTGGAGCCTCTGCCGACCGGAGTCAGACTTTCGAAAGTGGGCTGGAAAAAGTTGGAGAAGTTTGTAGACTTCATTGATAATACTTGTAAAGATTATTTACATTCCACGGGTGCACTATCTGTCGCCCGTCCAAGTGTGCTAGGCGGTAAGTTCTAGCCCAGACTATCTCGATGACCCGATATGTGCCTTCCTAATTGGGGGAGAGCTTTCCCTGTTCGGTCGGCCTTGAAACCTCCGCCTTCTGCAGGACCAGATCCCCAACTTGGAAGGTGTGTGCTTTAACCCATGAGTTGTAATATCTGGCCATCCTTTAATGGTAGGTCGCCATCTTCATACTTGCCTGGAATTGGGTCTCATCTAGCAGATCTAGGTCAGCCCTTCGTTGCTTCGAATTGGCAGGCTCGGCGAATTGATCAACCTGCAGGGATAGTAGAGAAACCTCCATAGGGATGCCCGCCTCACTCTCATAAGTCAGGTTTAATGGAGTTTCTCCCGTTGCTGATCGTGCGGTCGTTCGGTATGCCCAGAGCACTGAATGAAGCTCTTCTGCCTAGAGCCCCTTGGCTTCATTTAGCCAGGTCTTCAGCCCATGCAGGATTGTCCTATTGGTAACCTCGGCCTCTCCATTGGATTGAGGGTGAGAGACCGACGTAAGCCGATGG